>CP142451.1:4710000-7600833 GCA_038049695.1 Cinnamomum chago | reverse complement strand
ACACACGGTTGTTTTTCAATTTTTGGGTTTTCTCAATATATTATTGGTAAATGTTGCCAAAAGATTTAAGGGGCGTTTGGTCGGAAATCCCTTAAAGTATGACTTTGTTGCAAACAGTTTACAAAAAAAAGTTATGCAAGCAAAGGTCTCCTAAAACATTCTCTCATACCTGATACGTCTAATTTACGTTTTCTTTAAATCATATCATATGATTGGTGGGATATCCCATTAATAATGGTCAACTACCATTTAATTGGCCACGATCAATGAAATATCATTAATGAGATTTTCAAATAAATTCTAAAAACACACAAATAAATTTCAAAATAATGCAAATAAATTTTAAAAAATGCAATAAATTTTTTAATAAAAATGCAAAGGCCAAATAAATTTCAAAAGATCCAAATAAATTTCAAAAGACGATAATTAAATTTCAAAATTGGTAAATAAATTTAGAAAATGCAAATAAATTCGAAAAATACAAATAAATTCGAAAGAAAGCAAATAAATTTCAACAAACATAGTAAATTTCAAAAGAACGCAGAGAAATTTAAAAAGACGCATATAAATTTCAAAAAATCCAAATAAATTTCAAAAAATATAATGAAATTCCAATTGATGAAAATCAATTTCAAAAGATCCAAATAAATTCCAAAAAATGTAAATAAATTCCAAAAAAAGAAAATAAATTTTAAAAGATGTAAATAACATTTAAAAAATGCAAATAAATTTAAAAAAACATAGATACATTTGTCAAAACTAAGATAAACCAATTTTAGAATTTTTTTTCAAAAACTCAAATAAATTTGCCAAAAATTCAGTTCGATTTGTTCAGAACTCAGATAAATTTGTTCTAAAACTCAGATAAATTAGCCAAAAACTCTGGTAGATTTGGCCAGAACTTAGATAATTTTGTTTCAGAACTCAGATAAATTTACGTAAAACTCAAATAAATTTGACAAAAAATGTAAAATGCAGATAAATTTGATAGAAAGTCATATAAATTTGTTAAAAGCTCAGATAAACTTGACAAAAACTTAGATAAATTTCTTAAAAACTCAGATAAAGTTCATAAAAACTCATATAGATTTGTCAAAAATGATATAACAACCTTGTTGCCTTCCTTCTCTAGCGGTGCTGCGATGGAGGAAGACAGCCTTGCTGCATTGCTCTTTTCTCCGATGATGGTGCAACAACGGGGCGAAAGTAGTAGCGACGAATCTGGACTGTGGGCTGGGCTTCCTTAGTAGGTCAGGTCAAAACCGACCTAAACAAACCCAACCTGGCCTGGCCAAAGGTCGTCTTCTTCCTTCTGGTTTCTGGTTTTTGTAGCCAGAAATGGACAGCAGCAAGCCTATTGCCTTCTTCCTCGTTTCTGGCAATGGCATGGCACTGCGTCCAGTGGCGATCCCCCTTCTCAGGCGACAAGCAGGAGCGGCAGTGGTGCAGGAAATCTGGTGATGGTACAGAAGATCGTCTTCTTCTTCATTTTGTGCTCTACACGTCTGCAGCATGAGATGGTCTTACATAGATCATTCCATCTCCTTGGGTCGCATCCCCAGATTTAGACCTTTAGTGGACCCCACAGTAGGTTAACACGGGAGGTCATGAGCAGCAAAAAAAATTCCCAACAGCCAACACCACCACTAAGAAAGGAGAGACGATCCTGTGGTTAAAGCTGCAAAGCTTTGAATTCCATTTGCCAACACCACCACTAAGAAAGGAGAGACGATCCTGTGGTTAAAGCTGCAAAGCTTTGAATTCCATTTGAGAGAGAGAGAGAGAGAGAAGTGGGTGGGCACTATTCACTTGTCACAAGAGAACTTTTACATTCACACTTGACGGCAACATGGTTTGATAGAATTATGGAAAATCACGAAAAAGAACATGCATGATACAATGGTGCTTCCAGGGACCATTGACCCACGATGAATGATGATGATATGCAGGTTTGTGCCATGTGTCCAGTTTGAAGAATAAGAAGAGGGAGAATGAAAGATTTAAAATTTCAAAATTTAAAATTTTATGCTTAATCAGTTGAAAGGACAAATTAGTCATGAAAATGTATAAGGTGGCGTGTCTAGGGACTTCTCTCCATGAGGTGACGTGTCTAGGGACCTCTCACCGAAATATGTTCAAGCTGCATGATGGACTGGAGGCCTTACATGACCTCTATGAGGGACCTTTCGCTAATTATCTCAAGATTTAATAAATGAAGATAAAATACTATTAGAAAAGCAGATTTTATAGGTCTTCCCAATTTTACCATTTTATTCCACTATTATTGACTTGTTCCCCTGATATTTTTCCTTTTCCCAATATTTTAAAAAGTTACGATCTGATTGGGAAAACACTATTTATGGTAAATGCTGTGACATTATTGAGATATTTTCAAAATATCGCCCCTATTTATGACAAGGCCACTATGCATGGCCTGCCCTCCTGCTAGAAATTTATTCTCTTCCATTCCCCTCCCTAGAAATATAATGGGATCCTCTCAATCACCTTAATATTCACTTGGCAACAAAACTTCAACTTTAGCAAGTGGAGATATTGTCGATATAAGCTTTGATCTCGGTGAATCCACAACTGAATGAGAGCTACCAACTTTTTCAAGACAATTGTTTCATTTCAATCCACTCAGCTAGCAGATCCTGCAAACTTTATAGGCCCGGCCCGGCCAACCTAATGGGGCAAGCAAATGTATGTCCAAGGGAGAGCTTCGAGCCTTCGACACAGTATTTGCCAAAGCAGCAAACTCTTCTGACATTCGACCTTTATGCCAATTACTTCACACTTGGAGAAGTTAAGCTTAAGGCAACAAAAAAAAGTACCAGCTGTACATCAATTCTTTAATTGCGGTGCATAAATGAATTGCGTCGAAAATATATTGATGACAAGAATGGATAAGTTCCATCTGCCTAGAAAAAATCTGTTTATGATATCTTCATTCCTGACTCTCAATCTCCTGCTGAGAGCATCCACTACAATTACAAAAAATTACATGGGAGATATTCACTCCTTGCAGAATCCCGAGAAGATTTTGATGTAGTGCATGCAAACAACAAATTCCTAATTGGACATATCATATACCTTCTTAAAATACCAACTAGCAAGTAATACCAGATTTCTTAGATTGAATCTTGAGTTGGTGGATTCATGAACAGTTCAGATCCTTGGACCATTAATATTTCTGAAATCCTTTTCTAAGTATTCAGATGATAACGTGTGATGACCCAGATTTAGGTTGGTGTTTTAACTGAAGTTTACAGAGGGCAAAGTTCTTTTATGCTAGTGCTTTCAGAACATTGATTAGTTGAATACATCACAATCAATGTTCAAAATTTGGATAAAGTTCTTTTATGCTAGTGCTTTCTTTTTGAGCAAAATTTGGATAAAGTTGCTTTAGGAAAGATTAGGCCTAAGAATCGATAGAAGCTTTTTCAAAAGCGGTCACTTGGGAAGAGTTTTAAAAGTGAGAACCTGTCACTAATGGGAACCTCTAAATCTCACTGGACGAAATAGTTGGGCCCATGGCACGATTATAAAAATTTCAAGTTGTGCTCAATCTGATGGTAGGCTCACCTCCTATTGGGGTGAGTTTTGATGAAGGCTACTAAAAGATGAGGCCATTATATCTGAATGAATTAGAATTTTTTAGAGGTGGACTCCACTAAAGTGTTCTTCAAATTGCCCACTTTAAAAATGGAGTTCTCTAAAAATGTCAGTTACATTCTTTCTCATCACTTTCGCACGATACGTGCAAAAAGGAGTATTGAACTTTCTTTCAAAATGCCCAAGATGTCCTTTGTTTTCCTTTTATATTCACTCCTTCATAAAAAGACAAAATGTGCAAAGGCTTCCTATCGGCCAAAGAATGGGGTGCTTTTTAGCAAAATAACACCCGGGCTTTTTGCAGAACTCCTCTTATTCTGTTATGCTACTTGATTCTCTTCTTAGCCATCTATTGTCTAACATTGACCATGTTGGGAATTTGGGTTATGAATCTCAGATATTCTATTGTCGATCTGATCAACCGTCTTTAATTTGGATCCCTGAGCATGAGCCACAAGCATGGTGTATGGTCAAGCTGCTTCAGCAACTGTACACTTGCTGATTTGCCTCTGTAATTCATTGTGCTATAAATTTATTAAAACGGGTACTAAATTCTGTCTCAATGCCCTTGGCATTAGAGGTGTAAATCCTCTCAATCATTGTCAACCTTAAAAGGGTAAAGTATATGGTGTTTGTTTTCTTGGTCGTTCTTCTGAAGGCTGCATGTGTAAGCCTGTTTGGGTGTATGGTGAAGTATGCTGATGTAAAGGCGCATCAAATGAAGAGAGAATAAAATATAAGGTGTTAGGACAATATTTTGTTTCTAGTTGCTTGGTATGTAATTTTTTGACTTTTTATATAGAAAAATGGAGATTTTTTGTCTTTTAGTGGCGAAAGGATGTTGCTTTTTTTACCTTTTTTGAAAAATTCGGAAGGAATTTTCAAATTGTATACTTTTTGATAGAGCCCCTTGTCTAGATTCACTTTACTTCACTTTAACTAATTAAGTGCCAAACAAGCCCTAAACCGCAACTGGGAAGAAGTATCGTACCTTTCTAGGTTCACTATATCCTTCACCCTATTAGAACTTTTACATTTCAAAACTCCTTTTTAAAAAAAAATAATAAAAAAAATTTGGTCTTTTTCTCTGTCTCTGGGTTTTCCGGAGGACCCAACTGGCAGATTTGAGGAGTTCAAGAAATTTGTGAGATCAAACCTTGAAATGTGCAAGTGGATAGGCTCATTGATAGTGGCTGCCCAGGTATGTTAATAAGAGAATTTATAAGGTACTGAGTGTCTGGGAATGTACAGTTTCCTGAGCCTAAATGTAAAGCCATGGTTCAGTGACAAAATGGCTGACATTTAATTCCATGATTGAACTGCTGCCCTTATTCTAATTTATCTTTTCATGCGCTAGAATATTCTGCTCCCCAGCTCCAAACAGCGGAAACAATGAAATTGCTTTTGATTTCTATGGAGCTCTAGGCTTAGATTGGAAATAGTACACGCATATGTTTCCAAATGCCTGTAATCAGAATTAAACAGAGTGATAGATTGGAGGAATTAGAGGATATCACCACAATGAATACCAAAAAAACTGAGTGTGTAACGCCCCAAGATCCGGGTGCCTCGAATCCTGGGATGTTAGTGGGAAAGTACCAAAATAATGCCATAAATCCAATAGATGAGTAAATAGAGATCTCATGTGAGCAGGAATAAGGTAATGTCCTACATGTTTGTTCCACTATAAGAATTACAGAAATGTTTTCATTAAGCTATTACAATCTTGGCCCAACGTGGCCCACTAAAAGATAGCAAAAGAAAATAACAAACTCTAATGTGAAGGCCTCTCAATTAATCCGCTGCATATCTCTCCAGCACCCTTCGGCATCGAGGCAATTGCCAAGCCCACAAACAAGCAAGGAAAGAGGGCAGGCACCTACAAGCACCAAGAAATGGGTTAGGCTCATGGAGCCAAGCAAATATGCATGTATAGTTAACATCACATGTAACAATAAATGATAATTAAAGTCATACCTGATTCCAGCTATACCTGCGCGGTTAGTTTCTCAATAATAAGAATGAGAGTCCTGAGTGTGATGTGTGATAGTGTAGTGTGAGGTGGACAATGATCCATTGATAATAAGGTACATAGCATAGTATAAACAATCGGTAATTTCAGCATATGATACGAAATGAGATGAAGCCATTAATATCGACGCCATGTTACAATCCGACTAAAAGAGATAACAGGTACTATGATCTAATAATAATATCATCATCAGTATGCCAAAGGTGCTTGTATGTATGTATTGCAGTCGTTGGTAAACTATTAATTAGCCAAGGTCTGGTTTGGAACTTCAGAAACCGGGTGCAAGTTAGCTGGTTTACACATTTGGAAAACCTGAGTTGTGCTCTGAGTTGTAGTTTTGTTCTTTGAAATTACCAGTTACGGGGCAATTGAGTCCCGAGGATTCCTGCTCACTTTGGACAATTGTTCTGTGCAAATATTTACTCTCTCTGAGTCCCGAGGATTCCTGCTCACTTTGGGCAATTGTTCTGTGCAAATATTTACTCTCTCTCTCTCTCTCTCTCTCTCTCTCTCTCTCTCTCTCTCTCTCTCTCTCTCTCTCTCTCTCTCACATGAATGCTCTTGAATGGATGTGTGATTCAAGTTTCCTAATGAGTGGCCCGCAATTTGTTTGCAGGCGTTGTCTATCCTCTTGGCCATGATTCTGCAGGCTCTTGGGCCAAATCGTGGAGGCTACTATGACAGTGATGATGATTATACTCCTGCAAGGCTTCCACTTCTGAAACCCCCTGTTCAGCAGCCTCCCTATGCTGTTGATTCTCATTTTAAATTGAAGAATGATGTGTGGAGTGTAAGAATCAATGAGTTCTTCACATTTAATTCAACTGTTATTATCCCATCTTACTTGCCATTTGTTATTCCTCTCTAATGTTTCTGATTCATCATCTGTTTTTTTTTTTTGAAACAGACAAACAGGTAAAAGAGAAACTAGACCAATAGAATCGTTGCTGAATACAGATATACAGAAGCGGCTGTTTTGTTGATGGGGCAAATCAGGTTTTGATTCTCGATAAAGAATATAGCAATAGATTTTATGTAATATTTAAAATAATCTCAAATTTTTCGATAGGCAACACAATAGATATTACTTTTTGTCTGTTACTCGTGTTTCCATCAATTTGTTAGTATGACATGTATAAAAGTCGATGTGTGACCACCCTGATTAGTATCTTGAATAGGCCAGCATTGCAATGAGCTTGATTTGGAATGCTCAGAACATTCGCCTGACCTGTGTAGCCCGCCTGGGAGCATCAGAATCATGGAATGGTTGGGTGTTTGAAAATTTTGGAACAATCTGGGTGTGGGAAGTTGATATTTAGAGCTCCTCAATGTCCTTGAAATCCTAGCCTAGCCATTAGGTAAAGTTGGATGAGAGTTTGGGCGAGTGTCAAACTTGGGATGTGGAGAGGGGTCTGTAGGTGACCCAGTTGGGCCCACTGGCCTGGCCTGTCATGCAGAAAAATTTGTGTCACAGTAATTATGCTTTATGGCATCATTAGTATGTTGATATTAGAAGGATGACGAGAGCATCATCATCATTGTCAAAGCCTTATTATTCCTTCCCTGGGTTTGGCCTAGTGCGTCAACTTTTTCGCTCAATCTTGTTTGAAGTAATATTTTCTATATCTCCAAAATTTATCAGTATCAATGCACAGCAGAAAGGGGGGGAAATAGTCTTCCCTCACTGTATTCATGCTTTTCATTGTTGTGTGTTTCTGTGAACCCTTAAAAATGCATTCTATCGACTGTTTCTGGACTTATTTTAGCACCTTTGAAGACAACTCAAGATTGCTCACTCTTTTGTGTGTGCACATATGTTTGTATGTATTATGCATGTACTATATACATGTGTATAACTTTTGTGTAAAACTTGTCACTTCTTTCCTAGGAAAGGGGCTGGAAAGGTATCCGTATTTGCAAGTATCTGCTTATCATCCAAACCCTTGACTTGGGGGCCTCAATGCTTGATAATTTGAAACCTTTAGAGTTTAGATAAAATCCAATTCTAATGAAATTACTCATGTCAAGATCACATCTTATCCAATGCCATTTTATTGAGGGTGAGGTGTAGCCCTTGTTAGGGGTTGGATTGATAAAAGGTGGACCTCACAAATGAGTTTCCATTTCAAGTCCTTTTTTGTGTAAGACTTTATATATCATAATTTTTTTAAAAAAAAACTTTCAATGGACCTGTAAGAGTGGCAAACCTAGTTGCCAAATTTGGATCCAGTTTGTTTATCTACTTGGGTGGGATCCAAGCCTGGCAAATCCAATCTAACATCAAAAAAAAAAAAAAAAGTCCAATTAAGGTCAAACTCATTTTTGTTGATAGCCCTTGTTTACTACCCTATTTATACAAAACTTGAGATTTTCCAACCACCTGATCTTCTACTAGAATATTCTTAGGAACACTAATAAACAACTTATCAATAATTACTTGGGTAAGATATACCTTTGGCCAATGTAGGCTTCAGTTATTCCTCCCAACTCCAAGATATAAATCTCTGATACCCTGCATCTCCACCATAGCATCTCCAATCTCCATTCGATCCTTAATAGATATCATAGAACAGGCTACGCCAACATTGATGATAGATACCAAGCACATTTCAAGTCTGCCTTCTGCATTTGTGCGAGTTTGGCATTCACTAAGACCTTCAAATTCTACTAAGAGCAAGCTTTGATCAACAATCTCCATCGCACGCTCAGATAAAGCTAGCTTAGCAAATTGATGAAGGCTTAGACTTCCATTAAAGATCTCATCAGTTGGTTTCTTGCCTGTGAATATCTCCAAAAGAAGGATTCCATAACTGTAGATGTCTCCAAATGTAGATACTTCGCCGCCCATTCCATACTCTGTCATTATTTGACTCCAAATATTTCAATGGTTATTCAATTCAAGAAAGAATGCAAGACTCAATATCTAAGAACTGAAAGGGAACAATTTTTCAATGGGTATAATATCTAAAGGAGGCAAGTTCCATAGATTAGACTAAACATAAACCATAAAACCAACAAAAGAGACTCCCTCAATCACCACCTAAATATTTCATTTATAAGGAATCAGCAACTTCACATTTGTAGACAAATGACAAAATTCTTTTACTTGTCAACGAGGACAGACTGTAATAGTGAAGAATGGATATTCCTAACAAAGTTTAGTAACAATTATTGCCTAATATAATCTTCAGCAGAAACAGGATTAGATTTGATGAACTTTTGTAAAATAACGTACAGGTCAATTTATTGAAAAAAAGGGGTAACTCTTAACATTTATTTTTTTGATGGATAACTCTTT
This sequence comes from Cinnamomum chago, assembly GCA_038049695.1. NCBI lineage: Eukaryota > Viridiplantae > Streptophyta > Magnoliopsida > Laurales > Lauraceae > Cinnamomum > Cinnamomum chago. The sequence continues at coordinate 7,591,888 of CP142451.1, read as the reverse complement.
AACATTTATTGATAGTCTTATTTTTTTTTTGAATTTACTCCTTCGAAAAAAAATCTTTTTTTCTTCTAGAAAACTATGCGATATTTAATGCAGGAGATTTCAAAAGATGTAATGTTAATATTATTATCACCAAAAAAGAATAATATTCAATACTCATCCAACAAATGGGTGGATGGATATGATCTAATGAATTTAAGAAAAATTTTTTTGCTAAAGTATAAAATCAATTAATTACAAGAAATAAATAACGTCGACATTTTCAATAATTTTACTCCATTATTTTAGTTTTCCATATTATCCTTGTCATTTTTATTTCAAATGATAGAAAGATACGAGGATTTGTTGATAAATATACAATTGTTGACTAGGAGTATTTTATTTACATAGTTAAAATTCATGATAGATATTGAAGGTAGGGAGATTTATCATTGAACTAAAGCATGCTAGTAACAAAAGAGTGAAAGATGAAATCACATCACCTGGAGCAACATATCCAATAGTTCCTTTTATGCTACGTGAGCTGGTATGGTTTTGAGAGCAACTGCTGATACCTTCAGAAAGGAATCTCGCCAATCCAAAATCTCCAACATGGGCATTCATATCGTCATCGAGAAGAATATTATTTGGCTTTATATCGCAATGAACTATTGGCTTTTCGCAAGAATTATGAAGATAATTCAACGCGGAAACCACATCAACCGCTATATTTAACCTTTGAATAAGGCTTAAATTCTTGGATTGATGTTGCTCATCAATGCCTGGATGCAACCACTGTTCTAGATTCCCATTAGCCATGTAGTCAAGAACCAGAGCTTTGAAATCATCACCTTTAGAATCAATGCTTGAGCAAATAGTATGGATTTTTAAAAGATTTCGGTGCCGAACATTTCTCAAAGCTTTACATTCATTTGTGAAACTCTTAGAAGCTCCTCCCCGTTGAAGATTAAGCACCTTCACTGCCACAGTATTCCCAATGCGATCCAAAAATCCTTTATAGATAGTCTTTCCAATGCGATCCAAAGATCCTTTATAGACAGAGCCATAACTCCCCACCCCAATCAAATTAGCTGAAGAAAACCCATCAGTTGCTTTACAAAGATCCCCATAAGAAATTTTCAACAATTGTTCCTCCAAGGGGTCGGTTACTGGATGATGATGTGGATGCTTCTTTGATTTTCTTACACAATAGAAAACAATGGACAATAGTAAAATTAAACAGAGTACTGAGCCGATGATCAGTGCAATCATTCGTCCTGTAGAAAAGCGCCACTTCTGTTTCTTACTATCTTGGCTCGGGCACGTTGGCAACGACAGTGCTGGACTTCCCCCACAAAGCTTTCTATTGCCGATGACTGAAACTGTACTTGCATTCTTGAAGATTCCTTCTTGTGGTACTTGGCCCTCAAAATCATTATAAGATAGATTTAGATATTGCAGGTAAGGAAGCTTTTCAATATACTCTGGAATCTGTCCTGAGAAGTTGTTGCGGGAAATATCCATTTGTAACATACCTTTCAAAGAACTCAAGCGTGGAAATGTTCCTTGAAAGAAGTTACCATCTAAAAAAAGGTTTTCCAAACCAAGACAATTATCTAGGCTTTTGGGAATTTCACCAGACAATTTGTTATTAGAAACTGATAATATCCTTAGGCCATTCAAGTTGTCTACTTCCATTGGCAAGGACCCGACCAAAGAATTCGCATCTAGAATGAGAATTTGGAGAGTTGTATTACTAAAAATTTGCGTCGGTATGGAACCAACTAGATTATTGGAACCAAGGTATAATTGTGACAGTTGTCGACAGTTCCCCAGAGTTGAAGGTATGCTTCCTTCTAAATTGTTTTCATTAAGACGCAATTCAGACAATAGAGTGTTGTTGCCGATGAAAGAAGGAAATTCCTTGGAAAATTTGTTTTCAAACAAATGTAAAATTTGTAACTTGCTAAGCATTCCAATACCCTCAGGAATCATACCTGTCATAAAGTTGGAAGACATGCCCAAGTAAATCAAGTTGAACAAATTACCTATCTCTGTAGGAATGCTCCCGGTTATCTGATTCTCTGATAAATAAAGTTGTTCAAGATTAGTTGAGAGATTGGTTATGGATCTGGGCAATGCACCTGTGAGCCGGTTCACGGCTACTGACAGTGTGTGGGGGCCCATTCCGTGAACCAGTTTCTCTTGGTCTCGGCTAGGGTGTGCTCGGTTAGCTACTGTTTGGGGGACCACGTCCCTTGATCTCGGCTACGATCCGATCTACTTCGGTCTCGGCACTACGTGCTGGTCTCGGCCAAACAGAATTCAGTTCGGCCGCGCATACCGTTCAGTCTCGGCAATGCGAGCTCGGCAATGCAGAATTGCGCTTGCAGCTAATAGCCACGGCCCTATCGTGGCGAAGCCCAAGGAAGGGATCTGATGGGACTTCAGCCACCACCAGATCAGGGCAGGATCAGGCCCAATGTGACTAACATTAAATGCATTGTGGGCTGATCGGACCCACATTAAATGCAGTGTGGGCTATGATGGACCTTCATTAATGACTTTGTGGGCTGATGTGACCCAGGTCACATCACCAAGCCCACTGGCACTCACCCAAGACTGTCCCATATATAAGGCACGAGCCAAAGGGAGCAGGGAGTAAGCATTCTCACATAGACACAGTCTTTCTTCTTTCTTCTTCTTCTCCGATCCATTGCTGACTTAAGCATCGGAGAGCCCTGCGCTGCCCATAGCCAGGGTCCTCTGACCTTTGTCTTTCTCCTCTTTCAGGCTCAGGTCGTCGCAGTTATCTCCTCCATGCATTGAGTAAGTCCTAAGAGGCATCCTGATCTTGTGAGTATATTATTCTTGCACTTACAATTGGCGCCGTCTGTGGGAAATCGATTTCTATAATCTTTCCTATTCCTATTCCTAAATACCATGACGAGGAGAACTGCGAAAAGCGGAGAGACTTCCAAGACAAAGCATGCAGGACCGCCCCCTGACAAGCAGAGGGCTGGGAAGCAAGTAGTCGCAGAGGACGATGCTGAACGCGCTCTCATCCGGATCAACGTCCAGCAGCGTGACCTCCGTACAGAGTCCGCTCCCGGGAAGGGAGACACCCAGCAGCCTACAGGTCTCCTGACGGGGGGAGACCAGCGGGATAAGTCTCCAGTGGTCGATGGATCACGCCCCCCGGGCCAAGTGGAGGACGTTGAGGATACTGAGGATGAAGACTACAGCCCTGATGACGACTTGGACTCCACCCTTCTGGAGATTAAAGCACAGAATGAGGCCATCAAGGAGAGAGACGCTCTGATCCTCCGGCTCCAGCAGCAGCTGGAAAGAGTTACGGGGACAGGGGGGTTCGGCAGCAGTCCCAGCAGCAGCGGACTCGTCGGGAGCCGTCCCAGCAGCAGCGGACTCGTCGGGAGCAGTCCCAGCAGCAACGATCTTGGCAGCAGCAGCGATCGCCACAACACGAGAGGAAAGTTACTCGTGTCACACGCATCTCTTCCTCGAAAGAGGACCTGAGGGACTGCTTGAACAGGAAAAGGGACGACCGAACCCGAGATGAAGGCTCAAGCGCTAGCCGTAGCTACTCGAGGAAGGCGTCCGAGACCATTCCGGAGGGTACGTATCATAATCAGGAATGGCTGGACGCGCGCATAAGGGAAACGGTCCAGCGCAACCTGGAGGTAGCCGGCTTCGTCCGAGACCAAAAGAATGCTTACTGCGACCCCGTTGATCTCGGCGCGTCTCCCTTCTCCCAAGACATCAGGAGGTACCCCTTACCGAAGAAGTTCACCGTACCAAGATTCGTCACCTATGATGGGGTCTCGGATCCAGCTACGCACCTCAGACACTTCTCCCAGAGGATGTCTGTCTGGGGAGACGAGGGTCATCTGAACTGCCGAGTCTTTTCCTCCAGTTTAGGCGACCTCCCCCTGAAGTGGTTCTGTGCGCTCCCAGAGGGATCCGTCTCGAGTTGGCAGCAACTCCAGCAGTCCTTTATGAATAAGTTCCAGGCCTACAGAGTCCTTCCGAAGACCAATGCAGACATCATGGCCTTGAAGATGAAGCAAGGAGAGAACGTCACCCAGTTCGCCAAGCGGTTCTGGGCGGTCTACAGTCAGATAGAGAGCTCCAAGGACGAGGTTGCCGTCTTCGCATTCCAGAATGCCTTGCTGCCAGACAGCGATCTCCGCAAGGATCTGGCTAGGAACCCGGTGTCTTCCATAGCAGCGCTCATGTCCATCGCCAACCGGTACATTGCCCAAGAAGATGACCAGATCCGCGCTCGGGAAAACCATGGAACCGCGCTGAAAGACCGGGGTGGGAGGACATCCAAGCAAGACGGGGGACCGTCTCGGAGGAGTGAACCTCGGAGAGAGGAGCGGCGGAGAGATGAGCCAAACAGGCGTTGGGCGCCCACCAGCTCGGCAAGGCCTCATGCGTTCGTCTCGGAAAGAAACAAGCGACCCAGGCTGATAGAGGACGCATTCCAGGCGGTCAACACGGTCTTCAAGATGCCAATCCACAAAATCATGTATAAGATCAAGAGCAGGCCGTACTTCAGCTGGCCAGAGCCCATGCAAGGCGACCCTTCTAGACGAGATCAGACGAAGTTCTGTTCCTATCACAAGGAGGGCGGCCACAAGACTGAAGATTGTAGGATACTGCGGTCGCATTTGGAGAAGCTTGTCCAGGATGGACACCTGCAAGAGTTTGTCAGGAGAGAAACCAGGGCCGACACCCGAGCCCCGCGCCGAGACGAGGGGGGTCACGACAGCGACGGGACAGAGAAGATAATTGACGTTATCCATTTGGCACCCCCACCCAAGGGGAGTAATCAAGCCCGCGCCGAAGCCAGGAAAGCCGCTCACGGCAAGCAAGTCATGGCCGCCGAGCTCGGCCCAGCACAGAAAAGGGCTCGAAGGGAGCGTCCCGAGATCAGGTTCACTGATGCAGATCTGGAAGGGGTGCAGCTCCCCCACAACGACCCCCTGATCGTCACTCTGAAGTTCGACTGCTCTAAACAGGGCGTGAAGAATTGCACTGTGAAGAAAGTCCTTGTTGATCCCGGCAGTTCTTCCGAGGTCCTCTATTTCGACAGCTTTCGAAGGATGGGACTGACGGAGAAAGATCTGCAGGAGGCTCGAGTTCCCCTTATCGGCTTCAGCGCCAAACCTGTTTATCCTAAGGGGAAAGTGACATTCAAGGTCGAGGTCGGTGGCGCGTCTGTCATGGCAACCTTCATGGTGATCGACCTTTCTTTCAGCTTCTTAGAAAAAATTCTAAATTCCAATGGACCCCAGAATGTGACCATGCCTTACAGCAGCTTAAGGCTTACCTTTCTTCACCACCGTTGTTATCAACCCCGACCCACGGGGAAACCCTGTATTTATATTTGGCGGTCTCGGATCATGCGGTCAGCTCAGTCCTCATCCGAGAAGAGGACACGGTTCAAAAACCAGTGTATTATACGAGCAAGACCCTTATTGATGCCGAGACCAGGTATCTGCCTCTGGAGAAGCTCGCCTTGGCGTTGGTCAGCGCCTCGCGAAAGCTCTCCCATTACTTTCAAACCCATTCTATTGTGGTTGTTACGGAGCACCCACTCAAGTCTGTTTTTAGAAAGGCTGACTTTTCAGGAAGAATCTCCCGATGGGCTGTCGAACTGGGACAGTATGAGATTCAGTATCAGCCGCGGACAGCAATAAAAGCCCAGGTACTGGCAGATTTCCTCGCCGAATTTGATTCGAGTTCGGCACCAACCCAGCTCGGCACCGAACTGGGGGGTGAGGAGCGTGGGGCTTCCACTGGTTTTGAACAATCACCATGCCAAGCCGAGACCCCAGTTTGGAAAGTCTTCGTCGATGGATCTTCCACCTCGAGAAGAGCCGGAGCAGGAGTTGTTTTGCAATCACCAGAAGGACTGGTCATCGAGCAGGCTCTGACCCTAGACTTCAAGGCGTCGAACAATGAAGCTGAGTATGAAGCCCTTTTAGCCGGACTGAATAGCGCCAAAATCCTCGGAGCTCAGCAGCTGGTGGTCTTCAGTGATTCACAGTTGGTGACAAACCAGCTGACTGGGGACTATCAAGCTCGCGACGACCGAATGGCCGCGTATTTGGCCCTGGCTAAGAAGCAGCTCTCTCAGTTCCACACGGCCGAAGTCAAACAGATTGGCAGAGAAGTCAACTCTCATGCAGACGCTCTTGCGAACTTGGCCAGCGCCGTTGAAGCAGGGAAAAAGAGGACCATCGAGGTCGGATCATTAGCTGCACCCAGCATTGAACTACGTCCACCTCGGGATGTGTTGTGCCTCGGTCTCGGCCCGAGCTGGATGGACCCCATCGTCACCTACCTTAAGGACGACAGGCTTCCCGAGGACGGTGGCGAAGCCCACCGGGTCAGACTCAAGGTAGCTCGGTTTTGGCTATCTCCCGAGGTCAAGCTCTACAGGAAATCGTTCTCGGGACCGTACCTCCAGTGCGTCCATCCAAGTAAGGTCGAGGACCTCCTTTTCGAGTTACACGAAGGAATCTGCGGGAGCCATATCGGGGGAAGATCTCTAGCCTATCGAGCCATCAGCCAGGGTTACTGGTGGCCGTACATGCAGAAAGATGCACAGGTATATGCGAAGAAGTGCGAGAAGTGCCAGAAGTTCTCACACTCTCTCCATCAGCCCGCGCAGGATCTCAGCCCGCTCTCTAGCCCGTGGCCATTCGCTCAGTGGGGGCTCGACATTGTGGGACCGCTCCACCGGACTCCAGGGAACAAGAGATGGCTTATTGTGGCGACAGATTATTTCACCAAATGGATTGAAGCGGAACCACTTTCATCCATCACAGAGCGGGACTCCAAGAATTTTGTATGGAGGAATGTGATCACAAGGTTCGGCATTCCTAGAGCGTTGGTCTCGGACAATGGAACTCAGTTTGACTCCAAGCTCTTCAAGACCTTCTGCCAGGAGCTCGGCATCAGAAACCATTACTCCACGCCAGCTTACCCACAGAGTAACGGCCAGGCTGAGATCTCGAACAAGGTAATCCTTGATGGGCTGAAGAAGCGACTGGATCAAGCAAAGGGGAGATGGGTAGAGGAGCTTCCAAGCGTCCTATGGGCCTACCGAACCACTCCAAGACGTTCCACTTCGGCTACCCCATTCTCGCTCGCCTACGGCATGGAAGCAGTCATCCCTTTGGAGATCGGCCTCCCCACTCTGAGGTCCGAACTCTTTGACCAAGGACAGAACGAGACTAACCTGGCCAGGGAACTGGATTTGGCAGACGAAAGGAGAGAAGCGGCGGCAATCAGACTGGCCGTCTACCAGCAGCAGCTAGCCAGGGGCTATAACCAGAACGTCAGAGAAAGGAAGTTCTGCGTGGGGGAACTAGTTCTCAAGAAAACGCTCCCAGCCGACAAAGATCCGAATCAAGGAAAGCTGGCGCCGAATTGGCATGGTCCGTTTAAGGTCACTTCCATTGCTGGACGGTCGGCTTATCGGCTCGAAGACATGGAGGGACGTCCGCTACCAAGACCATGGAACGCCTCACACCTCAAAAAATTCTATTTTTAGTCTCTGTACTTGTACAACGCTTCTGGATTCAATGAAACTACAGTTCTCCACAATTTGTAGCAATCTGGCATCCTGACAGTGACAATGGTGCGAAGTTGGAAGACCGTCTAAGGCCGGCACTCAGCCACCTAGACGAGTATCCGCCACGGCCCATATCTAAGGTTGGCACTCAGCCACCTAGATGAGTTGCCGAAACGGCCCATGTCTAAGGTTGGCACTCAGCCACCTAGACGAGCTGCCGAAACGGACCATGTCTAAGGTCGGCACTCAGCCACCTAGACGAGTTTCCGTCACGGCCCATATCTAAGGTTGGCACTCAGCCACCTAGATGAGTTGCCGAAACGGCCCATGTCTAAGGTTGGCACTCAGCCACCTAGACGAGCTGCCGAAACGGCTCATGTCTAAGGTTGGCACTCAGCCACCTAGACGAGCTGCCGAAACGGACCATGTCTAAGGTCGGCACTCAGCCACCTAGACGAGTATCCGCCACGGCCCATATCTAAGGTTGGCACTCAGCCACCTAGATGAGTTGCCGAAACGGCCCATGTCTAAGGTTGGCACTCAGCCACCTAGACGAGCTGCCGAAACGGACCATGTCTAAGGTCGGCACTCAGCCACCTAGACGAGTTTCCGTCACGGCCCACATCTAAGGTTGGCACTCAGCCTCCTAGATGAGTTGCCGAAACGGCCGATATCTAAGGCTGGCACTCAGCCACCTAGACGAGTTGCCGAAACGGACCATGTCTCAGGCTGGCACTCAGCCACCTAGACGAGTTTCCGAAACAGCCCATGTCTAAGGCTGGTACTCAGCCACCTAGACGAGCAGCCGAACGTGTTATGGTTACGGTTGGCACTCAGCCACCTAGACCAGCCGGAACGGCACCAGTCTTCCAACACGGAAATCTGGTTTCGCCGAAACAAATGGGGCTTCCAAAGGGTCAGCGCTCGCAGAGAACCCTGATCAGGTCGGTCTACTCTAGTCCGAAGTCACACCCAAATTCACAACACTCACGGAAAGCGTACAAAGGAAAGCAAGTAAAAGCCACACCACACAGGAGAAAAATATGAGAGTCTCTTTCATTGATAGCATTGATTTACATCGAGACAGTTTGAAACAAAGACTACATTTTATAAAGAAAAGAAAAAAGAGGAAGTCAAGTCGATGGCTCTGCTTCTAGGTCCTCGATGACGACCACGGCGGCCTCGGCCTGAGGAGCTTCTTCAACGGGGTCAGGCGTTGGCTCGGAAGGGACTTCGGCCGGAGTGGCAGGGGTCTCGGCCAGGGCCTCATCTAGGGGCTCCTCTTCGAGCTCGGGGAGATTCTGATGTATCGGATCATCTGCAGGAACCCCCATCTTCTTCAACACGGCCTTGCAGCCGAGACGGTACAGCTTCGGGCTGAGTGCCGTGATTTGATCAACGTAAATCTTCGCAGCTTCCTCAGTCCCCTCCAGGAAGGCGGCATCGACCTCAGCTTTTTTCGATGCAAGGAGTTCCTCCTTCGATGCAAGGAGTTCCTCCTTCGCCTTCCTTTCCAGCTCCAGCTCGGCCTTGAACCCCGCCGAACTCTTCTCCTCTGCCTGGAGCTTCGTTTGCCATTCGAAGCCCTCTGACCTTGCTTTGCAGAGGTCGCTGGCCATCATATCTGACTGAGCCTTGAGCTCCGCAGTCTTGGCCGCCTCCGCCTTCAGCTCCTCCTTGGCCGCTCGCAGTTCGGATTCGGCTTTCTGTTTTTCCTTTGCCAGGCGAGCCAACCGACTGTCCTCCTCCGCTATCCTGTCCGCGACTATCTGGAGCCTTTGGACAGCCTGCAGCGGAGCAAACAAAAGAAGCTCAGCACGAAAACAAGAAATATCAAAAGAGAGAAACACCTGTGACTAGGAAAGTCGGGCACTTACAGCGAGGGAGTGCTGTATGGTCCTCATAAGCAGCAGGGGGGAGTCCTCCGACCTGTGCCTCTCCATGTCTTTGGGGAGTGCACAGGCTCGGCTGAGCGCCGCAATGACATCTGGGCTCCCCACCAGTCTGTCCTCAGCATTTAGTGGCCTCCCCTTCCTCAGCTCCATGTCCGGCCTGAATTCGGCCGGTTCGGCATCCGAGGACGTTGCCGCCTGGGGCTCGGAGCGACTCTCCACCAGAGGAACTGCCGGAGCGGGCATCACGTCCACCGCCCTCTCCCTCGCAGCTTGGGGTGAACGTCGCCGTGATCGCTCCTCCTGGTCTGGCCCCTTCCCTTTCGCCTTTTTCCTCGGCCTCTCACTTTCCAAGTCTGGGGGAGGTCGGGCCTCAACTCTGGCAGGGACGATGGTCCCGAAGGAGGGCGGGGCAGTGCGGGGTGCGGCAGCCTGTCTACCGCTGCCGACGACGGCGTCCGCCAGATTCCGCGGCTGAAACGCGGGCCTACGCCTCTCCATATTGTCCACTTCGGCCTCGGCTCCGGAAGTATAGTTCTCGACTTCCCTTGTCGGAGAGTCTACCTCGGCTCCGGAGGTGTATTCTTCAATTTCCCTTAGCGGGATGCCCGTGACCACGGCCAACGTTGCGGACGCTTCCGCAACCGTGACGGTCCCGCTGGTTTCTGCTGGATCGGGGGCGAATCTCTCCGGGTTGCCGGATTTCCGTGTGTAAGACACGTATCTCGGCTCGTACTTCAGAAGAGAGTAGGCAGCTCTTGTGTGGTGGCCGTGGTAGCAGTACACCTTGGTCAGCCAAGGTGAGTGCCTTCTCCAACCGTTCAGCTGGGCTTCGCGCTTGCGTTCGGAAAGGCCTGCGAAAAACAGCCGAGTTAGGATCTGGCAGCAGAAATCAAACATAAGAAAGAAATCGGAAACCCGGGGGGTTAGGTCTTTACTCGGTGGAGTCCCGAGGCGTCGAGGGACTCGGACCCTCCTAGTTGCTTCGGTCTCGGTCTCGCCGAACTCCCAGTTTCCCGAGACGAGCAGGCGGTCATCTCCGGCGTATTTATTGGAGTCCTCCAGCGCCGTGACGAGGGGTTGGCACCTCGCCTTGATGCGAAGATAATAGGTGCCCACCTCCCTAGACTTGCAGAGGTCATATATATCCTCTATATCATGGACGCCGAGGCTGATGTCCAGAATCCTATTCAGCTCGGCGATGCCCATGATGATCTTATACCCATTGGGCATTAACTGACAGGGGCTAAGCCTCCAGGTCTCCAAACAAGACCTAAGAAGGGGGGCCAAGGGGAATCTGACCCCACCCTCGATCACGGCTATCAGGGGAAACGGCATCCAGCCGTTGCGAAATGAGTAGATGGAGGGGTCGGCTGCCATGATCTGGACATCGTCTGGGATCATGTAGACTCTCCTAAGAGTGGCCAGGCCCGACTGGGAATCTATCCAGTGAGTAAAAATCCCCATCTCTGGATCTAAGGAACCCTAACAATCCCTAGAGGTCTAAGCCGTGGAATGTCTGAGAAACGGAGGAGACCTTAGGTGGGGTAAGGACAGAAATACAGAATGAAAAGAGAGAAGGATCGAGGCAGGGAGACTCACAGACTCGGGCGAAGTCACAACTCAGGCCGCTGATCCCTCGCTGGTCCTGAAGGGAGTCCTGGGCGAAGCTAGGAGGCGATGGAGATGGTTCTGGCAGTGAAGGTTCCGGCGAACAGAGGTTCTAGCAGAGCTTCGACAATGTTCGTTTGCAGAGATGACAAAGGGAGAAGACAGAAGTGAAATATAAAGGGGGGGAACGGGCGCCATTCCGGAATTCGAAGCGGGACACGCGTGAGATGTCGCCTCGGCTTGCGTTGCACGCCCCCTCGAAAGGACAAGAGAACCCACCAGGCAATAACGCGTGGCGCTGCGGCGATGATGGTCCGCCTTCCCATGCTAATCATAGCCCCGCATTTATTGCCCCCTTTATTATCTCTGGCAGACGAAGCAGCGGCGGCGTCCGGCGCCGAATAAGTCAGAACCCTTAAACAAAATCGGATGGAAGGCGAGCACTGTCCGTCTCGGGAGATCGGTTCAGTTCTCAACCCTACTGCGGGGGATCGGTCCAGCTCTTAACCTTAGTGCCCGAGAGAGCCCTAGAGGTCAAGAACTGAGGGGCTATTGTGTGGGGGCCCATTCCGTGAACCAGTTTCTCTTGGTCTCGGCTAGGGTGTGCTCGGTTAGCTACTGTTTGGGGGACCACGTCCCTTGATCTCGGCTACGATCCGATCTACTTCGGTCTCGGCACTACGTGCTGGTCTCGGCCAAACAGAATTCAGTTCGGCCGCGCATACCGTTCAGTCTCGGCAATGCGAGCTCGGCAATGCAGAATTGCGCTTGCAGCTAATAGCCACGGCCCTATCGTGGCGAAGCCCAAGGAAGGGATCTGATGGGACTTCAGCCACCACCAGATCAGGGCAGGATCAGGCCCAATGTGACTAACATTAAATGCATTGTGGGCTGATCGGACCCACATTAAATGCAGTGTGGGCTATGATGGACCTTCATTAATGACTTTGTGGGCTGATGTGACCCAGGTCACATCACCAAGCCCACTGGCACTCACCCAAGACTGTCCCATATATAAGGCACGAGCCAAAGGGAGCAGGGGGTAAGCATTCTCACATAGACACAGTCTTTCTTCTTTCTTCTTCTTCTCCGATCCATTGCTGACTTAAGCATCGGAGAGCCCTGCGCTGCCCATAGCCAGGGTCCTCTGACCTTTGTCTTTCTCCTCTTTCAGGCTCAGGTCGTCGCAGTTATCTCCTCCATGCATTGAGTAAGTCCTAAGAGGCATCCTGATCTTGTGAGTATATTATTCTTGCACTTACAGACAGTATCTCCAGAAAGCTACAATTCATAAGAGAAGAGAGAGGGCTCATGTCATCAGTTGCCCCACTTCCAAGTAAATTTTCTTCCAAATTTAGCGTACGGAGACCTCCCAGCCTTCCTAGGTTTGTAGGAATTGATCCACTGAATTGGTTTGTGCCAAGTTCAAGTTCTTCAAGTCTTGAGGCATTAGACATTGAGATTGGGATGGGTCCTGTAAATCGGTTTCCTCCTATATAGAACTCAACAAGATTGGGAAGAGTAACACCGAGGTCGGGTGGAAGGCTTCCACTCAGTTGGTTTGCAGGGACAGAAATGACACCTATAGATGAGAGATTGAAAAGTGCAGGTGGAATAGTGCCAGAAAGCTTATTTTCTTGTGCTTCAAAATAATATAGGTTCCTAAGCTGGCCAAGCTGTTTTGGTATGTTTCCCTCTAATTCATTTATCCCTAGAGAGAAATGGGTGAGAGATGAAAGGTTCCCAAGTGAAGTGGGGATGCTTCCTGTGAGTTTGTTTGATCCAATGGCGAGCAGTTTGAGCCTTGATAAAGAGCCTAGCTCAACAGGAATCTTGCCGGTGAGCTTGTTGAAACTAAAATGTATAATCTCGAGTCTCCGACAGCGGGTCAGATTGGCTAGAATTTCTCCTGTGATTGAGTTATGGCTAAGATTGAGGTACTTGAGCCTGAACAAACGACCAAATTCCTGGGGGATTTGGCCATGGAGCTCGTTGTCGCTAAGGTCGATTACACGAAGGAATGTAAGGTTCGCTATGAAAGGTGACAAAGGACCTACCAACTGAAGCCCAGTCAGATTCATGGCCACGACCCTGTGAGGATGGCGTCGGCCACATGTGATTCCTTGCCACTGGCAGAAAGGGAGAGAGTCATTCCATGTGCTCAGAGGATGACCATGATCTCTCCGTATCTGTTGCTTGAAAGCAAGTAGAGCAAGTGCATCTGTTGCATTTGCTGAAACATTTATCAGAACCGATTCCACCTCAGGTGAAATGAGTAGGGTTGCATGGATGAGGAACAACCAAAACCACCTTACAAAGACAAGAATATTACATGAGAGCTTCATCATCAACTCTCGGTCTATTACAAGTAGGAAAGGCTGTTGTGGATTGTGGAATGAATGTAGCGCAGAGTCCCATGGGCCTATTTGTACCAGATGCCAAGCATGGCTTGCGTTCATGACCGGTCCAGTTTTGAAAGAGAGGAGTCAAAATGAATGGATTGGATGTAGTGGGAGACCCTTGTGCAGAATGAGTTGACTTGGACTTGTAAATTGTTCACCCCGTTCATACAAGCAGGGGCGGACCCACATTATGATGACTTGGGGGCGTTCGCCCCAGATCAGATTCAAAAGCTCCTAAGAGTCATATAGCTCCTCTGTTCATGTCCCCATTTATATCCAATCAATCGCCCCAGTTGAAACCCTCTAGAAACTTATTCTCATTTATAAATAATCCTTAAAGATTTAAGGATTATGTTTGGAGATTCTTCCAATCCTTCTTAGATTTTTGCTGATTTATATATAGGAAGTTTTCCATAAAACAACCAAATGTCCTTACTATTATATTTATTTCAAATCACTTTGCATTTATTTACTTTCTTTATTTATAATTGTTTCTATCTTATCAGATTTGTACCTAGATTTATTAGATTTGTATCTAGATTTATTCAAAGGAGAATTTTTTTAAACCAGGATATTAAATTTTTTGTTTTTAGCCTTCTTTTTTAGTCTCCTTTGATTTCTTCATCATTTTTAGCATTCTAGTTTTTTAATCTATTTGATTTTGACTTTATCAAACCATCCGCCCCGCTCAAATGAAAATCCTAGATCCGCCACTGTATACAAGTACTTATTTTTTACCTGGGTCCCACATTGAGGACTTGCACACCATAAGACGAATAACCAAAACCATTAACATAAAAAATATTATGTGAGAGTTTCATGAACGTGTGCATAGTTGCAAGCAGTCTGAACAAACGACTTTAAAAGAAGAGTCTTGGAGAAGAGTTGGAAGAAGATTGAGAAACAAACATTGTTCTTAATTTTTTTTTTTTCTCTTTGTTCTTTGACAAAAAAACAAACGACTTGAAGAAGACTAGAAAAACAAAACAAACAACCCGCGTAGAAGAAAACAACACAAAGAAGAAACAAACAAACACCTGCCCTGTTATAAGAAATAAAACAAACACCTCCTGTTAGAAGTCAAGAAACAAAACAAAACAAATTAACAGTCCTGCTCTTGTTGGAACTCTGGGTGCATTCCTACCAAAACCTCAAAGCATTAGAAGAGGCTGCATAAATAGTTTTCAAAGAAGAGACTCGGAGAAGACTTGGAAGAAGATTGAAAAACAAACATTGTTCTTACTGTTTTTTTCTCTTTGTTCTTTGACAAAAAAACAAACAACTTGAAGAAGACTAGAAAAACAAAAAAAAAACACCATATCCTTTTTCTTTGTTCTTTGACAAAAAGAAAACAAATGACTTGAAGACGGACAACGGTTAGAAGAAACAAAACAAACACCCCCTGTTAGAAGTCAAGAAACAAAACAAAACAAATTAACAATCCTGCTTTTGTTGGAACTCTGGGTGCATTCCTACCAAAACCTCAAGGCGTTAGAAGAGGCTGCATAAATAGTTTTCAAAGAAGAGACTCGGAGAAGACTTGGAAGAAGATTGAAAAACAAACATTGTTCTTACTGTTTTTTTCTCTTTGTTCTTTGACAAAAAAACAAACGACTTGAAGAAGACTAGAAAAACAAAAAAAACACCATCCTTTTTCTTTGTTCTTTGACAAAAAGAAAACAAACGACTTGAAGACGGACAACGGTTAGAAGAAACAAAACAAACACCCCCTCTTAGAAGTCAAGAAACAAAACAAAACAAATTAACAGTCTTGATTAGTTGGAACTCTGGGTTTTTCTTCTTAAATATATTTAGCTAAGCGTTGCTACTCGAGGCATTAGTAGAGGCTGCATAAATATTTTCAATTTTTCTTCTTCGGGCGGAGGCCACTCCTCAACGCTCACTCTCAGTGCACTTTTAATGACACATTTTTTTATATTCAAACTTGTAGCCGGTTGGCTCAAATACTTAAATTTCTTTTACTAGCCATTCATACCAAAACCTCGTGGCGTTAGCAGAGGCTGCATAAATACTTTTTAACACCCCCCCCCAGCAAGTGGAGCCCACTCCTCAACATTTCTATTCTTGGGTTTCTTGGCTGTGTAAGGCTACTTCTGTATGTTCTGCATTCTTGGACTTTGCTTCTCCTTAAGAAGATCTCCTTTTTAGAGTTATTATTTTTTTCAAATTTTTTTCTTAAAAGGACTCAAGAATCTCAAACTCAAACTCTCACCAACTATTTCTACCAATAAATAAATAAATAAATAAAGCAACCTTCGGGTGGGGATGCTTGGGGTCCTTAATCAAATGAAACAGTTTGTCATGGGAGATTTTAGAACAAGCACAAAATATATATGGAGCTTTTGTGGAGCTGTATTGAAAAAGAAAAGACATGAACCCATGGTGCTGGACTTCAGCTCAAATTTAAAAAGGGTCCAAACTCCAAATCCTAGGAACTGTATCTAATTTACTCATTGAGGAAATTGTCGTGGATGGTTAGAATTCCATACCATCAGAACTATAAAAATGAATGGTTAGCCTCTGCAACTGCATCCATTTATGAGGCAAAGAAAAATAAGGACTGATGGTGACAATGAGATTGCGGCAGAGTAAAAAAGGCCCTCAGCTTGTATGAGGATGTTGCTAGTGTTCAGCGAGGCAGGTTTCTGTATGCCACTGCTGGAGAAGGTCCATTTTTATTTGATTTGTAATGGTCCTGCAATCGACGAATGTAAGCCAACAAGAAAAGTCTCATCAGTTATCAGCAATGGACAATCTCATAAATAGTCCATAAATACACTATCATAATGCATCTGGTCTTATATAAGTAAAGAATGCATAACATTAAGAGAACCCTTTTTATTGGCATATATCTTGCCTCCCAATATGTACAAGGATTTACATTCCTATTAGATATTTACACATCACTCACATTTACATCCAGGCAATCATTTGCCAGGACTGCTTGCTTCACAAGAGAAACCAGAAGCACTTCACAATTTAAATCGATTGGAGCCAATTCAGCTATCAACCAGAATGAACAGAATCAGTTCTTTATTATTAGTAACCCCACTGCAGCACTATGCTGACCACCCCCTCCTATTATTTCACATGAGAATCATATGCATCAAAAACCGCAGAGTACCTCACATTAAAACAAGAAATGGAGGGGGAAGAAAAAGGCTTCCTGCGTTGCAACTTGAGAAGTATATTTAAAAGATACAAAACCGCCTAAGATTAAATATAAAAACTCATGAAACTCATTCAAACTGACTTTCAGGAAGTTCATAAATAACTAAATGGCATTCTAATAGTGCTAGCTTAACATAGTCACAGGGATAGAAGCAACTCGAACATCTTTGTTTTAGACGACTTGTTAAATGATGTTTAGACTTACCTTCATATGCTGAAGTAATCGTGGTTTAGTCCATAAAAGAGCAGAATATCTTCATGATATAACCATACAAGGGTCTGGCTTACGGTTCTAATTCAGTTATGTAATTACATCATACAAGTGGGAACCTTCTACCAGGGTGCAACTCATACTTCCGGACCATGCTCCAGCTTCTGGATCATGGTCGATATTGATCATTTGCTAAACGACAAAAAAAAGGTATAAAAACGCACCTTGAGGACTTTATCCATAAATACGGTGTGTCTGAGACCTCAAGAGTGGTATGGGATCTTACTGGGACCTACGCCGTAAATTCCTCTTCCCAATTTTACCATTCTATTCCACTATTATTGACTTGTTCTCCTGTTATTTTTCCTTTTCCCAATATATTAAAATGATACGATCTTATTGGAAAAACACCATTTATGGTAAATGCTGTGACATTATTGAGATATTTTCAAAATATCGCCCCTATTTATGACAAGGCCACTATGCATGGCCTGCCCTCTTGCTAGAAATTTATTCTCTTCCATTCCCCTCCTTAGAAATATATTTGGATCCTCTCAATCACCTTAATATTCACTTGGCAACAAAACTTAAACTTTAGCAAGTGGAGATATCGTTGACATAAGCTTCGATGTTGGTGAATCCACCACCGATTGAGAGCTAGCACCTTTTTCAAAACAATTGTTTCATCTCAGTCCACTCAGCTAGGATTCACCACTGATTGAGAGCTAGCAACTTTTTCAAGACAATTGTTTCATCTCAATCCACTCAGCTGGCAGATCCTGCAAACCTTATAGGCCCGGCCAACCTAATGGGGCAAGCAAATGTATGTCCAAGGGAGAGCTTCGAGCCTTTCACTTGCCAAAGCAGCGAACTCTTCTGACATTCCACCTTTATGCCAATTACTTCAGACTTGGAGAAGTTATAAGCTTAAGGCTGGAGATAACTTCAAACAAAAAAAAAAAAAAGCACCAGTTGTACATCAATTCTTTAATTGCGGTGCATAAATGAATTGCGTCGATAATATATTGATGACAAGAATGGATAAGTTCCATCTGCCTAGAAAAAATCTGTTTATGATATCTTCATTCCTGACTCTCAATCTCCTGGTAATAGCATACACTACAATTACAAAAAATTACATGGGAGATATTCACTCCTTGCAGAATCCCGAGAAGATTTTGAGTAGTGCATGCAAACAACAAATTCCTAATTAGACATATCATATACCTTCTTAAAATACCAACTAGCAAGTAATACCAGATTTCTTAGATTGAATCTTGAGTTGGTGGATTCATGAACAGTTCAGATCCTTGGACCATTAATATTTCTGAAATCCTTTTCTAAGTATTCAGATGATAACATATGATGACCCAGATTTTAGGTTGGTGTTTTAACTGAAGTGTACAGAGGGCAAAGTTCTTTTATGCTAGTGCTTTCAGAACATTGATTAGTTGAATACATCACAATCAATGTTCAAAATTTGGACAAAGTTCTTTTATGCTAGTGCTTTCTTTTTGAGCAAAATTTGGATAAAGTTGCTTTAGGAAAGATTAGGCCTAAGAATCGATAGAAGCTTTTTCAAAAGAGGTCACATGGGAAGAGTTTTAAAAGTGAGAACCTGTCACTAATGGGAACCTCTAAATCTCACTGGACGAAATAGTTGGGCCCATGGCGAGATAATAAAAATTTCAAGCTGTACTCAATCTGATAGTAGGCTCACCTCCTATTGGAGTGAGTTTTGATGAAGGCTACTAAAAGATGAGGCCATTAAATTTAAATGGATTAAAAAATTTTATAGGTGGACCCCACTAATGTGTTCTTCAAATTGTCTACTTTAGAAATGGGGTTCTCTAAAAATGTCAGTTACATTCTTTCTCATCACTTTCGCACGATATGTGCAAAGGGACATGCTACATGGCCCGATTTTGGGGACCGGGTGTTGGCTTGGTCCCCAAGGGAGCCATTGAATCCCAGGGAATCTGATATAAGAGATGAGAAAGAGATACCCAGGTGATAAGATCTATGAGATGAGAAAGAGATACCAAGGTGATCGATCAGATCTATGATATTCTTACCCAAAACCTAGCATTGGAAAGAAAATGGGATAACCCAAGAATACAGATCTACTCCTAATTATTTGAGGAGATGGTTACCTGAGATAAGAAAGTTGAGCCAAGAATGCTGGTTTCCTCTTATATTGATTCTGATGGCTAGATCCTAAAGCTGAAATGGCTTGGGAAGTTGAAAGAGGAAGAAGACGAACGGGAAGAGTTGCAGAGATAAGTGGGAAGGGATAAATACGTGCGATTAATTAAAATAGGGATTAGGTTAAAAGGTGGGCTTAAGTCATTGGGTCAAAACTACGGGTCAGGTCATCTACCCACTAACCCAACTCACTAAACCACGCATCTAATCTAACGTGTGTCCCACTTAATTCTACCCACTTAAATAACTAAAATACATTAGACTTGGGATCCAATGGCTCCCGTGGGGACCGGGCCAATACCGGGTCCCCAAAATCGGGCCGTGTAGACTTTTGAATGTGCAAAATGGAGTATTGAACTTTCTTTCAAAATGCCCAAAATGTCCTTTGTTTTCATTTTTTATTCACTCCTTCATAAAAAGACAAAATGTGCAAAGGCTTCCTATCGGCCAAAGAATGGGGTGCTTTTTAGCAAAACGACACCCGGGCTTTTTGCAGAATTCCTCTTATTCTGTTATGCTACTTGATTCTCTTCTTAGCCATCTATTGTCTAACATTGACCATGTTGGGAATTTGGGTTATGAATCTCAGATATTCTATATTGTCGATCTGATCAACCGTCTTTAATTTGGATCCCTGAACATGAGCCACATGCATGGTGTATGGTCAAGCTGCTTCAGCCACTGTACACTTGCTGATTTGCCCCTGTAATTCAGTGTGCTATAAATTGATTAAAACGGCTACTAAATTCTGTCTCAATGCCCATGGCATTAGAGGTGTAAATTCTCTCAATCATTGTAAACCTTAGAAGGGTAAAGTATATGGTGTTTGTTTTCTTGGTCGTTATTCTCGAGGCTGCATGTGTTTAGGGCCTGTTTGGGTGTATGGTGAAGTATGCTGATGTAAAGGCGCATCAAATGAAGAGAGAATAAAAAATAAGGTGTTAGGACAGTGTTTTGTTTTTAGTTGTTTGGTATGGAATTTTTTGACTTTTTATATAGAAAAATGAAGATTTTTTGTCTTTTAGTGGAGAAAGGAGGTTGCTTTTTTGACATTTTTTAAAAAATTCAGAGGGAATTTTGAAATTGTGTACTTTTGATATAGCCTCTTGTCATTTCTTGTCTAGACTCACTTGACTTCACTTTAACTAGTTAAGTGTCAAACACGCCCTAAACCGCAACTGGGAAGAGGTATCGTACCTTCCTAGGTTCACTATATCACCTTTCTAGGTTCACTATATCCTTCACCCTATTACAACTTTTACATTACAAAACTTCTTTTAAAAATAAAAAATAAAAAAATATTGGTCTTGTTCTCTGTCTCAGGATTTTCCGGAGGACCCAACTCGCAGATTTGAGGAGTTCAAGAAATTTGTGGGATCAAACTTTGAAATGTGCAAGTGGATAGGCTCATTAATTGATAGTGGCTGCCCAGGTATGTTAATAAGAGAATTTATAAGGTACTGAGTGTCTGGGAATGTACAGTTTCCTGAGCCTAAATGTGAAGCCATGGTTCAGTGACAAAATGGCTGACATTTAATTCCATGATTGAACTGCTGCCCTTATTCTAAATTATCTTTTAATGCGCTAGAATATTCTACTCCCCAGCTCCAAACAGCGGAAACAATGAAATTGCTTTTGATTTCTATGGAGCTCTAGACTTAGATTGGAAATAATACACGCATATGTTTCCAAATGCCTGCAATCAGAATTAAACAGAGTGATAGATTGGAGGAATTAGAGGATATCAACACAATGAATACCAGAAAAACTGAGTGTGTAACGCCCCAAGATCCGGGTGCCTCGAATCCTGGGATGTTAGTGGGAAAGTACCAAAATAATGCCATAAATCCAATAGATGAGAAAATAGAGATCTCATGTGAGCAGGAATAAGGTAATGTCTTACAAGTTTGTTCCACTATAAGAATTACAGAAATGTTTTCATTAAGCTATTACAATCTTGGCCCAACGTGGCCCACTAAAAGATAACAAAAGAAAATAACAAACTCTAATGTTAAGGCCTCTCAATGCATCCACTGCATATCTCTCCATTACCCTGCGGCATCAAGGCAATTGCCAAGCCCACAAACAAGCAAGGAAAGAGGGCAGGCACCTATAAGCACCAAGAAATGGGTTAGTCTCATGGAGCCAAGCAAATATGCATGTATAGTTAACATCACATGTAACAATAAATGATAATTAAAGTCATACCTGATTCCAGCTATACCTGCGGGGTTAGTATCTCAATAATAAGAATGAGAGTCCTGTGTGTGATGTGTGATGTGTGATAGTGCAGTGCTAGGTGGACAATGATCCATTGATAATAAGGTACATAGCATAGTATAAACAATCGGTAATTTCAGCATATGATACGAAACGAGATGAAGCCATTAATAATGTCGCCATGTTACAATCCGAATAAAAGAGATAACAGGTACTATGATCTAATAATAATATCATCATCATCAGTTTGGACAACTTGAGTTGTGCTCTGAGTTATAGTTTTGTTCTTTGAAATTACCAGTCACAGGTAATCAGAGTTAATTTGTTTACAGGGCAATTGAGTCCCGAGGATCCAAACATGGCTGATGGCTTGGGACCTTGGGATGTCTTAACAAAATTGACCCCCCTCACTTTGGGCAATTGTTTTGTGCAAATATTCTCTCTCTCTCTCTCTCTCTCTCTCTCTCACATGAATGCTCTTGAATGGATGTGTGATTCAAGTTTCCTAATGAGTGGCCCGCAATTTGTTTGCAGGCGTTGTCTATCCTCTTGGCCATGATTCTGCAGGCTCTTGGGCCAAATCGTGGAGGCTACTATGACAGTGATGATGATTATACTCCTGCAAGGCTTCCACTCCTGAAACCCCCTGTTCAGCAGCCTCCCTATGATGTTGATTCTCATTTTAAATTGAAGAATGATGTGTGGAATGTAAGAATCAATGAGTTCTTCACATTTAATTCAACTGTTATTATCCCATCTTACTTGCCATTTGTTATTCCTGTCTAATGCATCTGATTCATCATCTGTTTTCTTAAACAGACAAACAGGTAAAAGAGAAACTTCACCAATAGAATCGTTGCTGAATACAGATATACAGAAGCGGCTGTTTTGTTGATGGGGCAAATCAGGTTTTGATTCTTGATAAAGAATATAGCAATAGATTTTATGTAATATTTAAAATAATCTCAAATTTTTCGATAGGCAACACAATAGATATTACTTTTTGTCTGTTGCTCGCTTTTTCATCAATTTGTTAGTATGACATGTATAAAAGTCATGTGTGACCACCCTGATTAGTATCTTGAATAGGCCAGCATTGCAATGAGCTTGATTTGGAATGCTCAGAACATTCGCCTGACCTGTGTAGCCGGCCTGGGAGCATCAGAATCATGGAATGGTTGGGTGTTTGAAAATTTTGGAACAATCTGGGTGTGGGAAGTTGATATTTAGAGCTCCTCAATGTCCTTGAAATCCTAGCCTAGCCATTAGATAAAGTTGGATGAGAGTTTGGGCGAGTGTCAAACTTGGAATGTGGAGAGGGGTTTGTATGTGACCCAGTTGGGCCCACTGGCTTGGCCTTTCATGCAGAAAAATTTGTGTCACAGTAATTATGCTTTATGGCATCATTAGTATCTTGATATTAGAAGGATGACGACAGCATCATCATCATTGTCAAAGCCTTATTATCCCTTCCCTGGGTTTGGCCTAGTGCGTCAACTTTTTCACTCAATCTTGTTTGAAGTCATGTTTTCTATGCCTCCAAATTTTAGCAGTATCAATGCACAGCAGAAAAGGGGGAAAATAGTCTTTCCTCACTGTATTCATGCTTTTGCATTGTTGTGTGTTTCTGTGAACCCTTAAAAATGCATTCTATCGACTGTTTGTGGACTTATTTTAGTACCTTTGAAGACAACTCAAGATTGCTCACTCTTTTGTGTGTGCACATATGTTTGTATGTAAATGCTTGTGCTATATACATGTGTATAACTTTTGTGTTAAACTTCTCACTTCTTTCCTAAGAAAGGGGCTGGAAAGGTATCCGTATATGCAAGTATCTCCTTATCATCCAAACCCTTGACTTGGCGGCCTCAATGCTTGATAATTTGAAACCTTTAGAGTTTAGATAAAATTCAATTCTAATGAAAAGAATTCAAATAATGGAATTACTCATGTCAAGATCACATCTTATCCAATGCCATTTTATTGAGGGTAAGGTGAAGCCCTTGTTAGGGGTTGGATTGATAAAAGGTGGACCTCACAAATGAGTTCCCATTTCAAGTCCTTTTTTTTTATAAGACTTTATACATCATAATTTAAAAAAAAAAAAAAAAACCTTTCAATGGACCTGTAAGAGTGGCAAACCTAGTTGCCAAATTTGGATCCAGCTTGTTTATCTACTTGGATGGGATCCAAGCCTGGCAAATCCAATCTAAGATAAAATAAAATAAAATAAAATAAAGTCCAATTAAGGTCAAACTCATTTTTGTTGATAGCCCTTGTTTACTACCCTATTTATACAAAACTTGAGATTTTCCAACCACTTGATCTTCTACTAGAATATTCTTAGGAACACTAATAAACAATTTCTCAATAATTACTTGGGTAAGATATACCTTTGGCCAATGTAGGCTTCAGTTATTCCTCCCAACTCCAAGATATAAATCTCTGATACCCTGCATCTCCACCATAGCATCTCCAATCTCCATTCGATCCTTATTAGATATCATAGAACAGGCTACACCAACACTGATGATAGATACCAAGCACATTTGAAGTCTGCCTTTTGCATTTGTGCAAGTTTGGCTTTCATTAAGACCTTCAAATTCTACTAAGAGCAAGCTTTGATCAACAATCTCCATCACACGCTCAGGTAAAGCCAGCTTAGCAAATTGATGAAGGCTTAGACTTCCATTAAAGATCTCATCAGTTGGTTTCTTTCCCGTGAATATCTCCAAAAGAAGGATCCCATAACTGTAGATGTCTCCAAATGTAGATACTTCGCCGCCCATTGCATACTCTGTCATTATTTGACCCCAAATATTTCAATGGTTATTCAATTCAAGAAAGAATGCAAGACTCAATATCTAAGAACTGAAAGGGAACAATTTTTCAATGGGTATAATATCTAAAGGAGGCAAGTTCCATAGATTAGACTAAACATAATCCATAAAACCAACAAAAGAGACTCCCTCAATCACCACCTACACATTTCATTTACAAGGAATCAGCAACTTCACATTTGAAGACAAATGACACAATTGTTTTACTTGTTAATGAAGACAGACTATATTAGTGAAGGATGGATATTCCTAACAAAGTTTAGAAACAATTAGTGCCTAATATAATCTTCAGCAGAAATAGGATTAGAAACTCCTCCCACAACTCATTTGTTAGATTTGATGAACTTTTGTAAAATAACGTACAAGTCAATTTATTGATAAAAAGGGGTAACTCTAACATTTATTTTTTGATGGATAACTCTAACATTTATTGATAGTCTTATTTTGTCTTTGAACTTACTGCTTCGAAAAAAATTCTTTTTTTCTTCTAGAACACTATGCGATATTTAATGCAGGGGATTTCAAACGATGAAATGTTAATATTATTATCACCAAAAAAGAATAATATTCAATAATCATCCAACAAATGAGTGGATGGATATGATTTAATTAATTTAAGTAAAATTTCTTTGCTAAAGTATAGAATCAATCAATTACATGAAATAAATAACATCATCATTTTCAATAAATTATTTTATTTTTCCATATTATCCTTATCATTTTTATTTTAGGTGATAGAAAGATATGAGGATTTGTTGTAAAAATATATAATTGTGTACTATGATTATTTTATTTACAATTTAAAATTCGTGATGGTGTTGAAAATAGGGAGATTTATCAATTGAACTAAAGCAGGCTAGTAACAAAAGAGCGAAAAATGAAATCACATCACCTGGAGCAACATATCCAATAGTTCCTTTTATGCTACATGAGCTGGTATGGTTCTCAGAGCAACTGCTTGTAGCTTCAGAAAGGAATCTCGCCAATCCAAAATCTCCGACATGAGCATTCATATCTTCGTCAAGAAGAATATTACTTGATTTTAGATCACAGTGAACTATGGGCTTTTCGCAAGAATTATGAAGATAATTCAACGCAGAAGCCACATCAACAACTATATTCAACCTTTGAATAAGGCTTAAATTCCTGGATTGGTGCTGCTCACCAATGCGTGGATGCAACCACTGGTCCAGATTCCCATTAGCCATGTAGTCAAGAACCAGAGCTTTGAAATCATTACCTTTAGAGTCAATGCTCGAGCAAACAGTATGGATTTTTAAAAGATTCCGGTGCCGAACATTTCTCAAAGCCTTACATTCAGCTATGTAACTCTTAGAAGCTCCTCCACGTTGAAGATTAAGCACCTTCACTGCCACAGTATTCCCAATGCGATCCAAAAATCCTGTATAGATAGTCTTCCCAATGCGATCCAAAGATCCTTTATAGACAGAGCCATAACTTCCCACCCCAATCAAATTAGCCGAAGAAAACCCATCAGTTGCTTTACAAAGATCCCCATAAGAAATTCTCAACAATTGTTCCTCCAAGGGGTCTGGTACTGGTTCTGGATGAGGATGTGGAGGCTTCTTTGATTTTCTCAGACAATAGAAAACGATGGACGATAGTAAAACTAAACAGAGTACTGAGCTGATGATTAGTGCAATCGTTCGTCCTGTAGAAAAGCGCCGCCTTTGTTTCGTACTATCTTGGCTCGGGCATGTTGGCAACAACAGTGCAGGACTACCCCCACAAAGCTTTTTATTGCCGATGGCTGAAACTGCACTTGCATTCTTGAAGATTCCTTCTTGTGGTACTTGGCCCTCAAAATCATTATAAGAAAGATTTAGATATTGCAGGTAAGGAAGCTTTTCAATATACTCTGGAATCTGTCCTGAGAAGTTGTTGCGGGAAATATCCATTTGTAACATACCTTTCAAAGAACTCAAGCGTGGAAATGTTCCTTGAAAGAAGTTACCATCTAAAAAAAGCATTTCCAAACCAAGACAATTATCTAGGCTTTTGGGAATTTCACCAGACAATTTGTTATTAGAAACTGATAATATCCCTAGGCCATTCAAGTTGCCTACTTCCATTGGCAAGGACCCGACCAAAGAATTCGCATGTAGAGCGAGAGTTCGGAGACTTGTATTACTAAAAATTTGCTTCGGTATGGAACCAACTAGATTATTGAAACCAAGGTATAATATTGACAGCCGTTGACAGTTCCCTAGAGTTGAAGGTATGCTTCCTTCTAAATTGTTTTCTGCAAGACTCAATTCGAACAATTGAGTGTTGTTGCCGATGAAAGAAGGAAATTCCTTGGAAAATTTGTTTCCAGACAAATGTAAAATTTGTAACTTGCTAAGCATTCCAATACCCTCAGGAATCATACCTGTCATAAGGTTGGAATACATGCCCAAGAAAATCAAGTTGAACAAATTACCTATCCCTGTAGGAATGCTCCCGGTTATCTGATTCTCTGATAAATGAAGTTGTCCAAGATTAGTTGAGAAATTGGTTATGGATCTGGGCAATGCACCTGCGAGCTGGTTCTTGGCTACATACAGTTTCTCCAGAAAGCTACAATTCATAAGAGAAGAGAGAAAGCTCATGTCATCAGTTTCCCCACTTCCAAGTAAATTGTCTCCCAAATTTAGCAAATGGAGACCTCCCAGCCTTCCTAGGTTTGTAGGAATTGATCCACTGAATAGGTTTGTGCCAAGTGAGAGTTTTTCAAGTCTTGAGGCATTGGGCATTGAGATTGGGATGGGTCCTGTAAATCGGTTTCCTCCTACATAAAACTCAACAAGATTGGGAAGAGTAACACCGAGGTTGGGTGGAAGGCTTCCACTCAGTTGGTTTGCAGGGGCAGAAATGATAGCTATAGATGAGAGATTGAAGAGTGTAGGTGGAATAGTGCCAGAAAGCCTATTTTCTCGTGTTTCAAACACATATAGGTTCCTAAGCTGGCCAAGCTGTTTCGGTATGTTTCCCTCTAATTTATTTCTCCCTAGAGAGAGATGGGTGAGAGATGAAAGGTTCCCAAGTGAAGTGGGGATGCTTCCTGTGAGATTGTTTGATCCAATGCCGAGCAGTTTGAGCCTTGATAAAGAGCCTAGCTCAACAGGAATCTTGCCGGTGAGCTTGTTGAAAACAAAACTCAAAATTCTGAGTCTCCGACAGTGGGTCAGATTGGCTGGAATTTCTCCCGTCATTGAGTTACAGGTAAGATTGAGGTACCTGAGCCTGAACAAACAACCAAATTCCTGGGGGATTTGGCCATGGAGCTCGTTGTCGCTAAGGTCAATTACACGAAGGAATGTAAGGTTCGCTATGAAAGGTGACAAAGGACCTACCAACTGAAGCCGAGTCAGATTCATGGCCACGACCCTGTGAGGATGGCGTCGGCCGCATGTGATTCCTTGCCACTGGCAGAAAGGGAGAGAGTCATTCCATGTGCTCAGAGGATGACCATGATCTCTCCATATCTGTTGCTTGAAAGCAAGTAGAGCAAGTGCATCTGTTGCATTTGCTGAAACATTTATCAGAACCGATTCCACCTCAGGTGAAATGAGTAGGGTTGCATGGATGAGGAACAACCAAAACCACCTTACAAAGACAAGAATATTACATGAGAGCTCCATCATCAACTCTCGGTCTATTACAAGTAGGAAAGGGTTTTGTGGATTGTGGAATGAATGCTGAGGCAGAGTCCCATGGGCCTATTTGTACCTGTCTGTCATGCTTTTGCAGCATGGCTTGCGTTCATGACCCGCCCAGTTTTCTAAGAACATCATGGCCTGCGTTTATGGCCCGCCTAGTTTTCTAAGAATGAATTGGATGTAGTGGAGTGGGACCCTCGTGCAGAATGAGTTGGATTGGACCTGAAAAATGTTCACCCCGTTCATACAAATACTTTTTTTACCTTCATTTTTTCCCACGTCAAGGGCTCGAACTCACACACCCTAAGACGAATAACCAAAACCACCTTAACCTCAAAAATATTACATGAGAGTTTCATGAACGTGTGCATAGTTGCATGCAGTCTGAACAAACGACTTTAAAGTAGAGACGTGGAGAAGACTTGTAAAGAAGAGACTTGGAGAAGACTTGAAAAGAAGAGACTTGGAGAGGACTTGGAAGAAGATTGAAAAACAAACACCGTTCTTACTTTTTTTTTTCTTTGTTCTTTGACCAAAAAAAAAAAAAAAAACAAACGACTTGAAGAAGACTAGAAAAACGAAACAAAGACCCCGCCTAGAAGAAAACGGCTCAGTGACAGAACAATACAAAGAAGAAACAAAAATAAATTCTGGTTTGACTCAAGACAATTTAAGACATAAATCGACAATATTAAATGAGGCCTCAAATTATCTATTGTTTATTTTTTATTTTTTATTTTTTTTAAGTTTTGAGCATCTGGATTCATATTTTTTAATAGACACATTTATCAGTTATAAATTATAACTAATGATATTTATAAATAAAAAGAACACTAACTATAATAAACATACAATACTAGCATGGAATTAAAAAATCTTAAAATCATTAACAATAGAACCTGATTGAGTGATTTATCATTATTGGCCATTGTATACGTAGATGAATTTCGAATTTCATCCAGCTTTTTCATTATGGAAAAAAAAAGGATAATATTTGAGTAAGTGGGTTCTTATTATCATATATTATAAAAAAGACTCACAAATATTATCAGAATATACCCACATATATTATTAAAAAGAAGACAAAACCGGATCAATAAATCTTTAAAGAAGTGCTTTAGAAAGAAAAAAAAGTAATTATAGAGAAAGGCAATCTATGAGAGAGTAAATAGTACGTGAGATGGAAAAGCATTATTAGAGAAACGTTCATTTGAAAAACCTTACGGGTGAGGTGGCAAAGGAGGTTGGGTTGAGATTTATTGGGATTTAAAAAGACACTATGTAAAGAAAAAGAAGGATGACACTTGCTTTAATGCTTTGTTTAAATGTGAAAAGAATAATGTTCAGTTTGACATCTCTTAAATTTACCTCTTATTGACTTATAATGGTTTCAAACTGCTTTTAGAGTGTTTGGTATTGCTTTTCACATGTCTTTCTCAATTGGAGAGTAGACATAAAGTGTCTTTTCCAAAAAGCAACGAAGTTGATGAGATTTGAAGTAGACATCCCACGCTGAAATAGAAAGACATCATCGGCTACGGTGCACTTGACGCTATCACTAGGCAGTCCGATTTCTCCTCTTTTTTTTAAAAATTTTTGGGCCCCTCAAGCTCCATCCAAACCGTTGGATAGATTTATAAGATCAAACACGACTATGGGTCAAATTTTCAACTGTTGGATGTTCATATATTTTGAGATATTTGTTATAAATCCTAGAAGTTTAGATCACCGTTTCTAACTTTTGTGGGCCCCACACTTAAGATCTGAACCGTTCATCCTGTTTGGAAGGATAAACACGGCTCCTACCCCAAATTTTGTTGACTAATTCTTTTTGGATCACAAGAAATTAGCAAAAAACTATAGACTGTTGATTATATATGCTTTCCTGATAGAGCTTTGGACACTATTCATACTGTCCCATTTTTTTTGTTTTTTCTTCAATTGTGAGATCCTAGTTTACAACCTGAACCGTAAAAGCTCTTAAGAAGACTAAAAATGGCTACCACACAAATTTTCAACCGTGGATCCTTCACCAATCTCTAAATATTAGCAAACAAATGTGAACTACTTGATGTTAGTTTCTATATATTTTGGGCCCCTATATCAAGATCCACACCGTTGATCCTCTTTGAAAGGCTAAACATGGTCGGGGGTTGAATTTCAGCCCCTGATTCTTTGTAGATCTCGAGATATTTGCAAAAAACCTATCGACCATTGATTTAAAAAAGTCTATTTTAATCAGATTTTTTATCTTACCAAACACACTTTTTTTATAGCATCTATTTCAATTAGGGCTATTTGAAATAGATCTGTTTGATGCAGATCAATTTCATATAGATAAGATTTGCCAAACAAGGCCTAAGATGACTTTAATGAGATGTGATACTAATTACTATTATGGGGCCTTGGAGAAAATAAACTATTATAGTTGCTTGAATGCTTTTTTAGAATTTGAAAAGATGATTTTTATGGGGCCTTTTTTTTGTGGGGGCCTAAAGCAAGGGCTTTTCTTGCCCAATGGTCGAGCCGCCCCTAAAACAAACACCTCCTGTTAGAAGTCAAGAAACAAAACAAGACAAAATAGCAGTCCTACTTTAGTTGGAACTCTGGGTTTTTTTTCTTAAATATCTGTAGCTAACTGTTCCTACCAAAATCTCGAGGCGTTAGTAGAGGCTACATAAATACTTTTCAATACTCTTCTTCGAGCGGAGGCCCCTCCTCAACACTCACTCTCAGGTGGAAACCAGTCAATGAACTTTTAATGACACATTTTTTTATATTCAAAATTGCAGCCGGTTGGCTCAAATACCATCTTAAATTTCTTTTACTAGCCATGCCTACCAAAACCTCGTGGCGTTAGCAAAGGCTGCATAAATACTTTTTAACACGCCCCTCAGGTGGAGCCCACACCTCAACATTTCTATTCTTGGATTTCTTGGCTGTGTAAGGCTACTTCTGTATGTACTGCATCCTTGGACTTTGCTTCTCCTTAAGAAGATCTCCTTTTCAGCATTATTTTTTTTTTCAAATTTTTTTCTTAAAAGGACTCAAGAATCTCAAACTCAAACTCTCACCAACTATTTCTACCAATAAATAAATAAATAAATAAAATGACATTCGGGTGGGAATGCTTGGGGTTCTTAATCAAATGAAACAGTTTGTCAAGGGAGATTTTAGAACAAGCACAAAATATATGGAGCTTTTGTGGAGTTGTATTGAAAAAGAAAAGACATGCACCCATGGTGCTGGACCTCAGATCAAATTTAAAAAGTTTCCAAACTCCAAATCCTAGGATCTGTATCTAATTTACTCATTGAGGAAATTGTCGTGGATGGTTAGAATTCCATACCATCAGAACTATAAAATGAATAGTTAGCCTCTGCAACTGCATCCATTATGAGGCAAAGAGAAAAATAAGGACTGATGGTGACAATGAGATTGCGGCAGAGTAAAAAAGGCCCTCAGCTTGTATAAGGCTGTTGCTAGTGTTCAGCGAGGCAGTTTTCTGTATGCCACTGCTGGAGAAGGTCCATTTTTATTTATAATTTGTAATGGTCCTGCAATCGACGAATGTAAGCCAACAAGAAAAGTCTCATCAGTTATCAGCAATGGACAATCTCATAAATAGTCCATAAATACACTTTCATAATGCATCTGGTCTTATATAAGTAAAGAATGCATAACATTAAGAGAACCCTTTTTATTGGCATATAGCTTGCCTCCCAATATGTACAAGGATTTACAATCCTATTAGATATTTACACATCACTCACATTTACATCCAGGCAATCATTTGCCAGGACTGCTTGCTTCACAAGAGAAAACCAGAAGCACTTCACAATCTAAATCGATTGGAGCCAATTCAGCTATCAACCAGAATGAACAGAATCAGTTCTTTATTATTAGTAACCCCCCTGCAGCACTCTGCTCACCCCCCTCCTATTATTTCACTTGAGAATCATATGCATCAAAAACCGCATCTGGAACTACAATGGGCAACTTATATATGTACATGAAGAGCCGCCTCAAGTTTTCTCTGGACAGGGTTGCCATGTCAATTACCTCTCTGCTGTCAGTGAATATCCAGAGGTCACCAGATTTGACTCTCGTGAGACTGTCACGACAGAACGGGCATGACTGTGATCTTGAATGCCTGCAACATTTCAATTGATGATCTCAATTCCACTTTGTATTCTGAAAATCAACCAAGGAAAACAGATGCCGTTTTTAAGTTGAAACTGTAATTTGATTCGCATCTGTGTGTGTGTGTGTGTGTGTGTGTGTGTGTGTGAGAGAGAGAGAGAGAGAGAGAGAGAGAGAGAGAGAGAGAGAGAGAGAGAGAGAGAGAGAGTACCACTCTCTATAGCACTTCATACACATAGCATGGATGCAATTAGGCAACACGATTTTACTGTTCAACTCCATGCAAATCCCACATTCTTCTTCTCTTTCAGCTTCTACCTCAGAATATTGCCTTCTTTCTTCATCATCTCTTCTCCTATACCTTTCCATACACACTGCCTTCTGTTTTCTATCTTCCATATCTGTGATCCCACTTTGGAGTTGCGGCAAAGAAGGAAAGATCACAGCTACCCATAAATGGCTTCAAAGTTAAAACCAATGACCAAGAGTTTCAGTTAAAGATAAAAATATAAATTATTAAATTACATCAAAATATACCATAGAATTCTTTAATACTCACTTTCCTTTCATGGACTGACATAGTGGTTGTGCCATCTACGTAAACCTGAGTGAGAGCTTCTCAAGTTACTATTGAACAAGTATGAATAAATTACTTTAAAAACTCCATTAAATTTTCACCTTGTATATGAGAACTCTCAGCAGACCAAGGGCACCTGCAAGACTGCAATCAGTCCATTGCACGAGAAAAAGGAATAGGTGTGCAGCTGGACTGTAGGACATTCTCATCTGAAGACATGCACCATCATATTCCCTAGGGAATTCAGACGCCCTGCAACTTGCATTATGAGGTCAGTGCACATACATAAAAGCAAAAGCAAAGTACTCACATTAAAACAAGAAAAGGACAGAAAAAAAAAAAGGCTTCCTGCGTTGCAACTTGAGAAGTATATTTAAAAGATACAAAACCACCTAAGATTAAAAATAAAAACTCATGAAACTCATTCAAGCGGACTTTCAGGAAGTTCATAAATAATTAAATGGCATTCTAGTAGTGCTAACTGAACATAGTCACCGGGATAGAGGCAACTCGAACATCTTTGTTTTAGACGACTTGTTAAATGATGTTTATAGACTCACCTTAATATGCTAAAGTAATCGTGGTTTAGTCCAAAATAGAGCAGAATATCTTCATGATATAACCATACAAAGGTCTGGCTTACGGTTCTAATTCAGTTATGTAATTACATCATAGAAGTGGGAACCTTCTACCAAGGTGCAATTCATACTTCCGGATCATGCTCCAGCTTCAAATTCCCCTCTAGAACCTACCATCAGAAACTGTTGCCATGTTTCCACTAAACTACTTATTATATTTTAAAGGGAGCGTTTTGCACACAATTTGACCCATTCCTGTCAATTTTAATAATAATAAAAAATTAATTTATATCATTTAATTGTAGCCGATAGGATTTGAACTCACAACCCTTCACTACTTTGATTTTTGTGATGTACTGTATCCACTGCATTACATAAGATTTTGAATTAAAAATTACTAGAAAACATCGAAAACAGTATTAAAAAAAGAAGAGTGATGACTTGGTCCAACCCAACAACACACACGGTTGTTTTTCAATTTTTGGGTTTTCTCAAGATATTATTGGTAAATGTTGCCAAAAGATTTAAGGGGCGTTTGATCGGAAATCCCTCAAAGTATGACTTTGTTGCAAACAGTTTACAAAAAAAAGTTATGCAGGCAAAGGTCTCCTAAAACATTCTCTCATACCTGATACGTCTAAATTACGTTTTCTTTAAATCATATCATATGATTGGTGGGATATCCCATTAATAATGGTCAACTACCATTTAATTGACCACGATCAATGAAATCTCATTAATGAGATTTTCAAATAAATTCTAAAAACACACAAATAAATTTCAAAATAATGCAAATAAAATTTAAAAAATGCAATAATTTTTTTTTAAAAAAATGCAAAGGCCAAATAAATTTCAAAAGATCCAAATAAATTTCAAAAGACGATAATTAAATTTCAAAATAGGTAAATAAAATTAGAAAATGCAAATAAATTCGAAAAATACAAATAAATTCGAAAGAAAGCAAATAAATTTCAAAAAACGTAGTAAATTTCAAAAGAACGCAGAGAAATTTAAAAAGACGCATATAAATTTCAAAAGATCCAAATAAATTTCAAAAAATATAATGAAATTTCAATTGATGAAAATCAATTTCAAAAGATCCAAATAAATTCCAAAAAATGTAAATAAATTCCAAAAAAAGAAAATAAATTTTAAAAGATGTAAATAAAATTAAAAAAAAGCAACTAAATTTAAAAAAACATAGATACATTTGTCAAAACTAAGATAAACTAATTTTAGAAATTTGTTTCAAAAACTCAAATAAATTTGCCAAAAATTCAATTCGATTTGTTCAGAACTCAGATAAATTTGTTCTAAAATTCAGATAAATTAGCCAAAAACTCTAGTAGATTTGGCCAGAACTTAGAGAATTTTATTTCAGAACTCAGATAAATTTACGTAAAACTCAAATAAATTTGACAAAAAATGTAAAACGCAGATAAATTTGATAGAAAGTCATATAAATTTGTTAAAAGCTCAGATAAACTTGACAAAAACTTAGATAAATTTCTTAAAAACTCAGATAAAGTTCATAAAAACTCATATAGATTTGTCAAAAATGATATAACAACCTTGTTGCCTTCCTTCTCTAGCGGTGCTGCGATGGAGGAAGACAGCCTTGCTGCGTTGCTCTTTTCTCTGACGATGGCGCGACAACGGGGCGAAAGTAGTAGCGACGAATCTGGACTATGGGCTGGGCTTCCTTAGTAGGTCAGGTCAAAACTGACCTAGACAAACCCAACCTGGCCTGGCCGAAGGTCGTCTTCTTCCTTCTGGTTTTTGGTTTCTGTAGCCAGAAATGGACAGCAGCAAGCCTATTGCCTTCTTCCCCATTTCTGGCGACGGCATGGCGCCGCGTCCAGTGGCGATCCCCCTTCTCAGGCGACAAGCAGGAGCGGCAGTGGTGCAGGAAAGCTGGTGATGGTACGGAAGATTGTCTTCTTCTTTGTTTTGTGTTCTGCACGTCTGCAGCATGAGATGGTCTTACATAGATCATTCCATCTCCTTCGGTCGCATCCCCAGATTTAGACCTTTAGTGGACCCCACAGTTGGTTAACACGGGAGGTCATGAGCAGCAAAAAAGATTCCCAACAGCCAACACCACCATTAAGAAAGGAGAGACGATCCTGTGGTTAAAGCTGCAAAGCTTTGAATTCCATTTGAGAGAGAACACCACCATTAAGAAAGGAGAGACGATCTTGTGGTTAAAGCTGCAAAGCTTTGAATTCCATTTGAGAGAGAGAGAGAGAGAGAG
Organism: Cinnamomum chago; assembly: GCA_038049695.1. Taxonomy (NCBI): domain Eukaryota; kingdom Viridiplantae; phylum Streptophyta; class Magnoliopsida; order Laurales; family Lauraceae; genus Cinnamomum; species Cinnamomum chago. Next base: position 7,556,516 of record CP142451.1, on the reverse strand, counting down.
AGAGAGAGAAGTGGGTGGGCACTGTTCACTTGTCACGAGAGAACTTTTACATTCGCACGATTGCAACATGGTTTGATAGAATGGAAAATCACGAAAAAGAACAGGCATGATACAATGGTGCTTCCAGGGACCACAGACCCACGATGAATGATGATGATATGCAGGTTTGTGCCATGTGTCCAGTTTGAAGAATAAGAAGAGGGAGAATGAAAGATTTAAAATTTCAAAATTTAAAATTTTATGCTTAATCAGTTGAAAGGGCAAATTAGTCATGAAAATGTATAAGGTGACGTGTCTAGGGACTTCTCTTCATAAGGTGACATGTCTAGCGACCTCTCACCGAAAAATGTTCAAGCTGCATGATGGACTGGAGGCCTTACATGACCTCTATGAGGGACCTTTCGCTAATTATCTCAAGATTTAATAAATAAAGATAAAATACTATTAGAAAAGCAGATTTTATAGGTCTTCCCAATTTTACCATTTTATTCCACTATTATTGACTTGTTCTCCTGATATTTTTCCTTTTCCCAATATATTAAAAAGTTACGATCTTATTGGGAAAACACCATTTATGGTAAATGCTGTGACATTATTGAGATATTTTCAAAATATCGCCCCTATTTATGACAAGGCCACTATGCATGGCCTGCCCTCCTGCTAGAAATTTACGTACTCTCTTCCATTCCCATAATGGGATTCTCTCAATCACCTTAATATTCACTTGGCAACAAAACTTCAACTTTAGCAAGTGGAGATATTGTCGATATAAGCTTTGATCTCGGTGAATCCACAACTGAATAAGAGCTACCAACTTTTTGAAGACAATTGTTTCATTTCAATCCACTCAGCTAGCAGATCCTGCAAACTTTATAGGCCCGGCCCGGCCAACCTAATGGGGCAAGCAAATGTATGTCCAAGGGAGAGCTTCGAGCCTTCGACACAGTACTTGCCAAATCAGCAAACTCTTCTTGACATTCCACCTTTATGCCAATTACTTCACACTTGGAGAAGTTAAGCTTGAAGGCAACAAAAAAAAGGAACCAGTGGTACATCAATTCTTTAATTGCGGTGCATAAATGAATTGCGCCGACAATATATTGATGACAAGAATGGATAAGTTCCATCTGCCTAGAAAAAAATCTGTTTATGATATCTTCATTCCTGACTCTCAATCTCCTGCTAAGAGCATCCACTACAATTACAAAAAATTACATGGGAGATATTCACTCCTTGCAGAATCCCGAGAAGATTTCGATGTAGTGCATGCAAACAACGAATTCCTAATTAGACATATCATAAACCTTCTTAAAATACCAACTAGCAAGTAATACCAGATTTCTTAGATTGAATCTTGAGTTGGTGGATTCATGAACAGTTCAGATCCTTGGACCATTAATATTTCTGAAATCCTTTTCTGAGTATTCAGATGATTACATATGATGACCCAGATTTAGGTTGGTGTTTTAACTGAAGTGTACAGAGGGCAAAGTTCTTTTATGCTAGTGCTTTCAGAACATTGATTAGTCGAATACATCACAATCGATGTTCAAAATTTGGATAAAGTTCTTTTATGCTAGTGCTTTCTTTTTGAGAAAAATTTGGATAAAGTTGCTTTAGGAAAGATTAGGCCTAAGAATCGATGGAAGCTTTTTCAAAAGAGGTCACATGGGAAGAGTTTTAAAAGTGAGAACCGGTCACTAATGGGAACCTCTAAATCTCACCGGACGAAATAGTTGGGCCCGTGGCGAGATTATAAAAATTTCAAGTTGTGCTCAATCTGATGGTTGGCTCCCCTCCTATTAGAGTGAGTTTTGGTGAAGGCTACTAAAAGATGAGGCCATTAATTTTATATGGATTGGATTTTTTTTTATAGATGAACCCCACTAAAGTGTTCTTCAAATTGCCCACTTTGGAAATGGGGTTATCTAAAAATGTCAGTTGCATTCTTTCTCATCACTTTCGCACGATATGTGCAAAGAGTCATGCTACCTACACACTCCATTTCCCTCTCTACACACTGCATTTAAATAAAAAAAAAACAAAATCAAAAAATTCCTAAACTACCCTCGTCATCTCCTTCCTTCTCTATCCCTTCTCCTCGTTGTCCACCGCCCACCCTCTCCCCTTCCTCTCCTCTCCCTCTTCCTCATCATCTTCCTCTCCTTCTCCCTCTCTATTTCCCTCTCTTTCCCTTTCCCTGCTCGTCACCGCCCGCCCACTCTCCTTCTCCCTCTTCCTCTCCTTCTCCCTCTCTATTTCCCTCTCCCCGCTCATCGCCGACCGCCACCCGGTCACCCTCTCCCCTTCCTCTCTCCCTCTCACGGTGGACAAGCAAATGGAGAAGAATCAAATGCTTTGGATGTAAAAAAAAAAAAAAAATTTGCCATTGAAATCGGCGAATCCGATTCGTTCGGCGACACGGGGCCGAACGAATCGAGTTTTCTCGGCGTTACGGGGCCGAACAAACCGAACGAATCGAGTTTTCTCGGCGTTACGGGGCCGAACAAACTCGGTTTGTTCGGCCCCGTAACGCCGAGAAAACTCGATTCGTTCGGCCCCGTGTCGCCGAACGAATGTAGACAATGGGTAGTTTAGGAATTTTTTGTTTTTGTTTTTTTTATTTTAAAATGCAGTGTGTAGAGAGGGAAATGGAGTGTGCAGGTAGCATGACTCATGTGCAAAAAGGAGTATTGAACTTTCTTTCAAAATGCCCAAAATCTCCTTTGTTTTCCTTTTATATTCACTCCTTCGTAAAAAGACAAAATGTGCAAAGGCTTCCTATCGGCAAAGAATGGGGTGCCTTTTAGCAAAATAACACCCGGGCTTTTTGCAGAACTCCTCTTATTCTGTTATGCTACTTGATTCTCTTCTTAGCCATCTATTGTCTAACATTGACCATGTTGGGAATTTGGGTTATGAATCTCAGATATTCTATTGTCGATCTGATCAACCGTCTTTAATTTGGATCCCTGAACATGAGCCACATGCATGGTGTATGGTCAAGCCGCTTCAGCAACCGTACACTTGCTGATTTGCCTCTGTAATCCATTGTGCTATAAATTTATTAAAACGGGTACTAAATTCTGTCTCAATGCCCTTGGCATTAGAGGTGTAAATCCTCTCAATCATTGTCAACCTTAAAAGGGCAAAGTATATGGTGTTTGTTTTCTTGGTCGTTCTTCTTGAGGTTGCATGTGTTTAGAGCCTGTTTGGGTGTATGGTGAAGTATGCTGATGTAAAGGCGCATCAAATGAAGAGAGAATAAAATATAAGGTGTTAGGACAGTGTTTTGTTTTTAGTTGTTTGGTATGAAATTTTTTAACTTTTTATATAGAAAAATGGAGATTTTTTATCTTTTAGTGGAGAAGGAGGTTGCTTTTTTTATATTTTTTGAAAAATTCGGAGGGAATTTTGAAATTGTATACTTTTGATATAGCCCCTTGTCATTTCTTATCTAGATTCACTTTACTTCACTTTAACTAGTTAAGTGTCAAACACGCCCTAAACCGCAACTGGAAAGAGGTATCGCCCTAGGTTCACTATATCCTTCACCCTATTAGAACTTTTACATTACAAAACTCCTTAAAAAAATAAAAAAAAATTGGTCTTGTTCTCTGTCACGGGATTTTCCGGAGGACCCAACTGGCAGATTTGAGGAGTTCAAGAAATTTGTGAGATCAAACTTTGAAGTGTGCAAGTGGATAGGCTCACTGATAGTGGCTGCCCAGGTATGTTAATAAGAGAATTTATAAGGTACTGAGTGTCTGGGAATGTACAGTTTCCTGAGCCTAAATGTAAAGCCATGGTTCAGTGACAAAATGGCTGACATTTAATTCCATGATTGAACTGCTGCCCTTATTCTAATTTATCTTTTCATGCGCTAGAATATTCTACTCCCCAGCTCCAAACAGCGGAAACAATGAAATTGCTTTTGATTTCTATGGAGCTCTAGGCTTAGATTGGAAATAGTACACGCATATGTTTCCAAATGCCTGTAATCAGAATTAAACAGAGTGATAGATTGGAGGAATTAGAGGATATCAACACAATGAATACCAGAAAAACTGAGTGTGCAACGCCCCAAGATCCGGGTGCCTCGAATCCTGGGATGTTAGTGGGAAAGTACCAAAATAATGCCATAAATCCAATAGATGTGCAAATAGAGATCTCATGTGAGCAGGAATAAGGTAATGTCCTACAAGTTTGTTCCACTATAAGAATTACAGAAATGTTTTCATTAAGCTATTACAATCTTGGCCCAACGTGGCCCACTAAAAGATAGCAAAAGAAAATAACAAACTCTAATGTGAAGGCCTCTCAATTAATCCACTGCAGATCTCTCCAGCACCCTTCGGCATCCAGGCAATTGCCAAGCCCACAAACAATCAAGGAAAGAGGGCAGGCACCTACAAGCACCAAGAAATGGGTTAGGCTCATGGAGCCAAGCAAATATGCATGTATAGTTAACATCACATGTAACAATAAATTATAATTAAAGTCATACCTGATTCCAGCTATACCTGCACGGTTAGTTTCTCAATAATAAGAATGAGAGTCCTGAGTGTCATGTGTGATAGTGTAGTGCGAGGTGGACAATGATCCATTGATAATAAGGTACATAGCATAGTATAAACAATCGGTAATTTCAGCATATGATACGAAATGAGATGAAGCCATTAATATCGACGCCATGTTACAATCCGAATAAAAGAGATAACAGGTACTATGATCTAATAATAATATCATCATCAGTATGCCAAAGGTGCCTGTATGTATGTATTGCAGTCCCTGGTAAACTATTAATTAGCCAAGGTCTGGTTTGGAACTTCAGAAACCGAGTGCAAGTTAGCTGGTTTACACATTTGGACAACCTAAGTTGTGCTCTGAGTTGTAGTTTTGTTCTTTGAAATTACCAGTTACAGGTAATCAGAGTTAATTTGTTTACAGGGCAATTGAGTCCTGAGGATCCAAACATGGCAGATGGCTTGGGACCTTGGGATGTGTTAACAAAATTGACCCCCCTCACTTTGGGCAATTGTTCTGTGCAAATATTCTCTCTCTCTCTCTCTCTCTCTCTCTCATGAATGCTTTTGAATGGATGTGTGATTCAAGTTTCCTAATGAGTGGCCCGAAATTTGTTTGCAGGCGTTGTTTATCCTCTTGGCCATGATTCTGCAGGCTCTTGGGCCAGATCGTGGAGGCTACTATGACAGTGATGATGATTATACTCCTGCAAGGCTTCCACTTCTGAAACCCCCTGTTCAGCAGCCTCCCTATGCTGTTGATTCTCATTTTAAATTGAAGAATGATGTGTGGAATGTAAGAATCAATGAGTTCTTCACATTTAATTCAACTGTTATTATCCCATCTTACTTGCCATGTGTTATTCCTCTCTAATGCATCTGATTCATCATCTGTTTTCTTAAACAGACGAACAGGTAAAAGAGAAACTTCACCAATAGAATCGTTGCTGAATACAGATATACAGAAGCGGCTGTTTTGTTGATGGGGCAAATCAGGTTTTGATTCTCGATAAAGAATATAGCAATAGATTTTATGTAATATTTAAAATAATCTCAAATTTTTCGATAGACAACACAATAGATATTACTTTTTGTCTGTTGCTCGTTTTTTCATCAATTTGTTAGTATGACATGTGTAAAAGTCAATGTGTGACCACCCTGATTAGTATCTTGAATAGGCCAGCATTGCAATGAGCTTGATTTGGAATGCTCAGAAGTCAGAACATTCGCCTGACCTGTGTAGCCCGCCTGGGAGCAACAGAATCATGGAATGGTAGGGTGTTTGAAAATTTTGGAACAATCTGGGTGTGGGAAGTTGATATTTAGAGCTCCTCAATGTCCTTGAAATCCTAGCCTAGCCATTAGATAAAGTTGGATGAGAGTTTGGGCGAGTGTCAAACTTGGGATGTGGAGAGGGGTGTGTAGGTGACCCAGTTGGGCCCACTGGCCTGGCCTTTCATGCAGAAAATTTTGTGTTACAGTAATTATGCTTTATGGCATCATTAGTATCTTGATATTAGAAGGATGACGAGAGCATCATCATCATTGTCAAAGCCTTATTATTCCTTCCCTGGATTTGGCCTATTGCGTCAACTTTTTCACTCAATCTTGTTTGAAGTCATGTTTTCTATGTCTCCAAAATTTATCAGTATCAATGCACAGCAGAAAAGGGGGAAAATAGTCTTTCCTCACTGTATTCATGCTTTTGCATTGTTGTGTGTTTCTGTGAACCCTTAAAAATGCATTCTGTCGACTGTTTGTGGACTTATTTCAGTACCTTTGAAGACAACTCAAGATTGCTCACTCTTTTGTGTGTGCACATATGTTTGTATGTAAATGCATGTACTATATACATGTGTATCACTTTTGTGTAAAACTTCTCACTTCTTTCCTAGGAAAGGGGCTGGAAAGGTATCCGTATATGCAAGTTTCTCCTTATCATCCAAACCCTTGACTTGGCGGCCTCAATGCTTGATAATTTGAAACCTTTAGTGTTTAGATAAAATTCAATTCTAATGAAAAGAATTCAAATAATGAAATTGCTCATGTCAAGATCACATCTTATCGAATGCCATTTTATTGAGGGTGAGGTGAAGCCCTTGTTAGGGGTTGGATTGATAAAAGGTGGACCTCACAAATGAGTTTCCATTTCAAGTCCTTTTTTTTTGTAAGACTTTATACATCATAATTAAAAATAAAAAAATAAAAACCAAATGGACCTGTAAGAGTGGCAAACCTAGTTGCCAAATTTGGATCCAGCTTGTTTATCTACTTGGGTGGGATCCAAGCCTGGCAAATTCAATCTAAGATAAAAAAAAAAAAAAGAAAAAAAAAGTTCAATTAAGGTCAAACTCATTTTTGTTGATAGCCCTTGTTTACTACCCTATTTATACAAAACTTGAGATTTTCCAACCACTTGATCTTCTACTAGAATATTCTTAGGAACACTAATAAACAATTTATCAATAATTACTTGGGTAAGATATACCTTTGGCCAATGTAGGCTTCAGTTATTCCTCCCAACTCCAAGATATAAATCTCTGATACCCTGCATCTCCACCATAGCATCTCCAATCTCCATTCGATCCTTAATAGATATCATAGAACAGGCTACACCAACACTGATGATAGATACCAAGCGCATTTCAAGTCTGCCTTTTGCATTTGTGCGAGTTTGTCCTTCATTAAGACCTTCAAATTCTACTAAGAGCAAGCTTTGATCAACAATCTCCATCACACGCTCAGGTAAAGCCAACTTAGCAAATTGATGAAGGCTTAGACTTCCATTAAAGATCTCATCAGTTGGTTTCTTTCCCGTGAATATCTCCAAAAGAAGGATCCCGTAACTGTAGATGTCTCCAAATGTAGATACTTCGCCGCCCATTGCATACTCTGTCATTATTTGACCCCAAATATTTCAATGGTTATTCAATTCAAGAAAGAATGCAAGACTCAATATCTAAGAACTGAAAGGGAACAATTTTTCAATGGGTATAATATCTAAAGGAGGCAAGTTCACATTTGCCTCCATAATCCATAAAACCATAATCCATAAAACCAACAAAATCCATAAAACCAACAAAAGAGACTCCCTCAGTCACCACCTACACATTTCATTTACAAGGAATCAGCAACTTCACATTTGAAGACAAATGACACAATTGTTTTACTTGTTAATGAAGACAGACTATATTAGTGAAGAATGGATATTCCTAACAAAGTTTAGAAACAATTAGTGCCTAATATAATCTTCAGCAGAAATAGGATTAGAAACTCCACCCACAACTCATTTGTTAGATTTGATGAACTTTTGTAAAATAACGTACAAGTCAATTTATTGATACAAAGGGGTAGCTCTAACGTTTATTTTTTGATGGATAACTCTAACATTTATTGATAGTCTTATTTTGTCTTTGAACTTACTGCTTCGAAAAAAATTCTTTTTTTCTTCTAGAAAACTATGCGATATTTAATGCAGGGGATTTCAAACGATGAAATGTTAATATTATTACCACCAAAAAAGAATAATATTCAATAATCATCCAACAAATGAGTGGATGGATATGATTTAATGAATTTCAGTAAAATTTCTTTGCTAAAGTGTAAAATCAATCAATTACATGAAATAAATAACATCAGCATTTTCAATAAATTATTTTATTTTTCCATATTATCCTTATCATTTTTATTTTAGGTGATAGAAAGATATGAGGATTTGTTGAAAAATATACAATTGTGCACTATGATTATTTTATTTACTATTTAAAATTCATGATGGTGTTGAAAATAGGGAGATTTATGAATTGAACTAAAGCAGGCTAGTAACAAAAGAGCGAAAAATGAAATCACATCACCTGGAGCAACATATCCAATAGTTCCCTTTATGCTACATGAGCTGGTATGGTTCTCAGAGCAACTGCTTGTAGCTGCAGAAAGGAATCTCGCCAATCCAAAATCTCCGACATGAGCATTCATATCTTCGTCAAGAAGAATATTACTTGGTTTTAGATCACAGTGAACTATGGGCTTTTCGCAAGAATTATGAAGATAATTCAACGCAGAAGCCACATCAACAGCTATATTCAACCTTTGAATAAGGCTTAAATTCCTGGATTGGTGCTGCTCACCAATGCATGGATGCAACCACTGGTCCAGATTCCCATTAGCCATGTAGTCAAGAACCAGAGCTTTGAAATCATCACCTTTAGAGTCAATGCTCGAGCAAACAGTACGGATTTTTAAAAGATTCCGGTGCCGAACATTTCTCAAAGCTTTACATTCAGCTACGTAACTCTTAGAAGCTCCTTCCCATTGAAGATTAAGCACCTTCACTGCCACAGTATTCCCAATGCGATCCAAAAATCCTTTATAGATAGTCTTCCCAATGCGATCCAAAGATCCTTTATAGACAGAGCCATAACTTCCCACCCCAATCAAATTAGCCGAAGAAAACCCATCAGTTGCTTTACAAAGATCCCCATAAGAAATTCTCAACAATTGTTCCTCCAAGGGGTCTGCTACTAGTACTGGATGAGGTTGTGGATGCTTCTTTGATTTTCTCAGACAATAGAAAACGATGGATGATAGTAAAACTAAACAGAGTACTGAGCTGATGATTAGTGCAATCATTCGTCCTGTAGAAAAGCACCACCTCTGTTTCTTACTATCTTGGCTCGGGCACATTGGCAACAACAGTGCTGGACTCCCCCCACAAAGCTTTCTATTGCCGGTGATTGAAACTGCACTTGCATTCTTGAAGATTCCTTCTTGTGGTACTCGGCCCTCAAAATCATTATGAGAAAGATTTAGATATTGCAGGTAAGGAAGCTTTTCAATATACTCTGGAATCTGTCCTGAGAAGTTGTTGCGGGAAATATCCATTTGTAACATACCTTTCAAAGAACTCAAGCGTGGAAATGTTCCTTGAAAGAAGTTACCATCTAAAAAAAGTTCTTCCAAACCAAAACAATTATCTAGGGTTTTGGGAATTTCACCAGACAATTTGTTATCAGCAACTGATAACCTCCATAGGCCATTCAAGTTGCCTACTTCCATTGGCAAGGACCCGACCAAAGAATTCGCATATAGAGCGAGAGTTAGGAGACTTGTAGTACTAAAAACTTGCGTCGGTATGGAACCAACTAGATTGTTGAAACCAAGGAATAATTCTGTCAGTCGTTGACAATTCCCTAGAGTTGAGGGTATGCTTCCTTCTAAATTGTTTTTTTCCAGAATCAATGCAAACAATTGAGTGTTGTTGCCGAAGAAAGAAGGAAATTCCTTGGAAAATTTGTTTTTAGACAAATATAAAATTTGTAACTTGCTAAGCATTCCAATACCCTCAGGAATCATACCTGTCATAAGTGTAAGTGCAGAAATAATAATACTCACAAGATCAGGATGCCTCTTAGGACTTACTCAATGCATGGAGGAGATAACTGCGACGACCTGAGCCTGAAAGAGGAGAAAGACAAAGGTCAGAGGACCCTGGCTATGGGCAGCGCAGGGCTCTCCGATGCTTAAGTCAGCAATGGATCGGAGAAGAAGAAGAAAGAAGAAAGACTGTGTGTCTATGTGAGAATGCTTACCCCCTGCTCCCTTTGGCTCGTGCCTTATATATGGGACAGTCTTGGGTGAGTGCCAGTGGGCTTGGTGATGTGACCTGGGTCACATCAGCCCACAAAGTCATTAATGAAGGTCCATCATAGCCCACACTGCATTTAATGTGGGTCCGATCAGCCCACAATGCATTTAATGTCAGTCACATTGGGCCTGATCCTGCCCTGATCTGGTGGTGGCTGAAGTCCCATCAGATCCCTTCCTTGGGCTTCGCCACGATAGGGCCGTGGCTATTAGCTGCAAGCGCAATTCTGCATTGCCGAGCTCGCATTGCCGAGACTGAACGGTATGCGCGGCCGAACTGAATTCTGTTTGGCCGAGACCAGCACGTAGTGCCGAGACCGAAGTAGATCGGATCGTAGCCGAGATCAAGGGACGTGGTCCCCCAAACAGTAGCTAACCGAGCACACCCTAGCCGAGACCAAGAGAAACTGGTTCACGGAATGGGCCCCCACACAATAGCCCCTCAGTTCTTGACCTCTAGGGCTCTCTCGGGCACTAAGGTTAAGAGCTGGACCGATCCCCCGCAGTAGGGTTGAGAACTGAACCGATCTCCCGAGACGGACAGTGCTCGCCTTCCATCCGATTTTGTTTAAGGGTTCTGACTTATTCGGCGCCGGACGCCGCCGCTGCTTCGTCTGCCAGAGATAATAAAGGGGGCAATAAATGCGGGGCTATGATTAGCATGGGAAGGCGGACCATCATCGCCGCAGCGCCACGCGTTATTGCCTGGTGGGCTCTCTTGTCCTTTCGAGGGGGCGTGCAACGCAAGCCGAGGCGACATCTCACGCGTGTCCCGCTTCGAATTCCGGAATGGCGCCCGTTCCCCCCTTTATATTTCACTTCTGTCTTCTCCCTTTGTCATCTCTGCAAACGAACATTGTCGAAGCTCTGCTAGAACCTCTGTTCGCCGGAACCTTCACTGCCAGAACCATCTCCATCGCCTCCTAGCTTCGCCCAGGACTCCCTTCAGGACCAGCGAGGGATCAGCGGCCTGAGTTGTGACTTCGCCCGAGTCTGTGAGTCTCCCTGCCTCGATCCTTCTCTCTTTTCATTCTGTATTTCTGTCCTTACCCCACCTAAGGTCTCCTCCGTTTCTCAGACATTCCACGGCTTAGACCTCTAGGGATTGTTAGGGTTCCTTAGATCCAGAGATGGGGATTTTTACTCACTGGATAGATTCCCAGTCGGGCCTGGCCACTCTTAGGAGAGTCTACATGATCCCAGACGATGTCCAGATCATGGCAGCCGACCCCTCCATCTACTCATTTCGCAACGGCTGGATGCCGTTTCCCCTGATAGCCGTGATCGAGGGTGGGGTCAGATTCCCCTTGGCCCCCCTTCTTAGGTCTTGTTTGGAGACCTGGAGGCTTAGCCCCTGTCAGTTAATGCCCAATGGGTATAAGATCATCATGGGCATCGCCGAGCTAAATAGGATTCTGGACATCAGCCTCGGCGTCCATGATATAGAGGATATATATGACCTCTGCAAGTCTAGGGAGGTGGGCACCTATTATCTTCGCATCAAGGCGAGGTGCCAACCCCTCGTCACGGCGCTGGAGGACTCCAATAAATACGCCGGAGATGACCGCCTGCTCGTCTCGGGAAACTGGGAGTTCGGCGAGACCGAGACTGAAGCAACTAGGAGGGTCCGAGTCCCTCGACGCCTCGGGACTCCACCGAGTAAAGACCTAACCCCCTGGGTTTCCGATTTCTTTCTTATGTTTGATTTCTGCTGCCAGATCCTAACTCGGCTGTTTTTCGCAGGCCTTTCCGAACGCAAGCGCGAAGCCCAGCTGAACGGTTGGAGAAGGCACTCACCTTGGCTGACCAAGGTGTACTGCTACCACGGCCACCACACAAGAGCTGCCTACTCTCTTCTGAAGTACGAGCCGAGATACGTGTCTTACACACGGAAATCCGGCAACCCGGAGAGATTCGCCCCCGATCCAGCAGAAACCAGCGGGACCGTCACGGTTGCGGAAGCGTCCGCAACGTTGGCCGTGGTCACGGGCATCCCGCTAAGGGAAATTGAAGAATATACCTCCGGAGCCGAGGTAGACTCTCCGACAAGGGAAGTCGAGAACTATACTTCCGGAGCCGAGGCCGAAGTGGACAATATGGAGAGGCGTAGGCCCGCGTTTCAGCCGCGGAATCTGGCGGACGCCGTCGTCGGCAGCGGTAGACAGGCTGCCGCACCCCGCACTGCCCCGCCCTCCTTCGGGACCATCGTCCCTGCCAGAGTTGAGGCCCGACCTCCCCCAGACTTGGAAAGTGAGAGGCCGAGGAAAAAGGCGAAAGGGAAGGGGCCGGACCAGGAGGAGCGATCACGGCGACGTTCACCCCAAGCTGCGAGGGAGAGGGCGGTGGACGTGATGCCCGCTCCGGCAGTTCCTCTGGTGGAGAGTCGCTCCGAGCCCCAGGCGGCAACGTCCTCGGATGCCGAACCGGCCGAATTCAGGCCGGACATGGAGCTGAGGAAGGGGAGGCCACTAAATGCTGAGGACAGACTGGTGGGGAGCCCAGATGTCATTGCGGCGCTCAGCCGAGCCTGTGCACTCCCCAGGGACATGGAGAGGCACAGGTCGGAAGACTCCCCCCTGCTGATTATGAGGACCATACAACACTCCCTCGCTGTAAGTGCCCGACTTTCCTGGTCACAGGTGTTTCTCTCTTTTGATATTTCTTGTTTTCGTGCTGAGCTTCTTTTGTTTGCTCCGCTGCAGGCTGTCCAAAGGCTCCAGATAGTCGCGGACAGGATAGCGGAGGAGGACAGTCGGTTGGCTCGCCTGGCAAAGGAAAAACAGAAAGCCGAATCCGAACTGCGAGCGGCCAAGGAGGAGCTGAAGGCGGAGGCGGCCAAGACTGCGGAGCTCAAGGCTCAGTCAGATATGATGGCCAGCGACCTCTGCAAAGCAAGGTCAGAGGGCTTCGAATGGCAAACGAAGCTCCAGGCAAAGGAGAAGAGTTCGGCGGGGTTCAAGGCCGAGCTGGAGCTGGAAAGGAAGGCGAAGGAGGAACTCCTTGCATCGAAAAAAGCTGAGGTCGATGCCGCCTTCCTGGAGGGGACTGAGGAAGCTGCGAAGATTTACGTTGATCAAATCACGGCACTCAGCCCGAAGCTGTACCGTCTCGGCTGCAAGGCCGTGTTGAAGAAGATGGGGGTTCCTGCAGATGATCCGATACATCAGAATCTCCCCGAGCTCGGAGAGGAGCCCCTAGATGAGGCCCTGGCCGAGACCCCTGCCACTCCGGCCGAAGTCCCTTCCGAGCCAACGCCTGACCCCGTTGAAGAAGCTCCTCAGGCCGAGGCCGCCGTGGTCGTCATCGAGGACCTAGAAGCAGAGCCATCGACTTGACTTCCTCTTTTTTCTGTTCTTTATAAAATGTAGTCTTTGTTTCAAACTGTCTCGATGTAAATCAATGCTATCAATGAAAGAGTCTCATATTTTTCTCCTGTGTGGTGTGGCTTTTACTTGCTTTCCTTTGTACGCTTTCCGTGAGTGTTGTGAATTTGGGTGTGACTTCGGACTAGAGTAGACCGACCTGATCAGGGTTCTCTGCGAGCGCTGACCCTTTGGAAGCCCCATTTGTTTCGGCGAAACTAGATTTCCGTGTTGGAAGACTGGTGCCGTTTCGGCTGGTCTAGGTGGCTGAGTGCCAACCGTAACCATAACACGTTCGGCTGCTCGTCTAGGTGGCTGAGTACCAGCCTTAGACATGGGCTGTTTCGGAAACTCGTCTAGGAGGCTGAGTGCCAACCTTAGATATGGGCCGTGACGGAAACTCGTCTAGGTGGCTGAGTGCCGACCTTAGACATGGTCCGTTTCGGCAGCTCGTCTAGGTGGCTGAGTGCCAACCTTAGACATGGGCCGTTTCGGCAACTCATCTAGGTGGCTGAGTGCCCACCTTAGATATGGGCCGTGGCGGATACTCGTCTAGGTGGCTGAGTGCCGGCCTTAGACATGGTCCGTTTCGGCAGCTCGTCTAGGTGGCTGAGTGCCAACCTTAGACATGGGCCGTTTCGGCAACTTATCTAGGTGGCTGAGTGCCCACCTTAGATATGGGCCGTGACGGAAACTCGTCTAGGTGGCTGAGTGCCGACCTTAGACATGGTCCGTTTCGGCAGCTCGTCTAGGTGGCTGAGTGCCAACCTTAGACATGGGCCGTTTCGGCAACTCATCTAGGTGGCTGAGTGCCAACCTTAGATATGGGACGTGGCGGATACTCGTCTAGGTGGCTGAGTGCCGGCCTTAGACATGGTCCGTTTCGGCAGCTCGTCTAGGTAGCTGAGTGCCAACCTTAGACATGGGCCGTTTCGGCAACTCATCTAGGTGGCTGAGTGCCAACCTTAGATATGGGCCGTGACGGAAACTCGTCTAGGTGGCTGAGTGCCGACCTTAGACATGGTCCGTTTCGGCAGCTCGTCTAGGTGGCTGAGTGCCAACCTTAGACATGGGCCGTTTCGGCAACTCATCTAGGTGGCTGAGTGCCAACCTTAGATATGGGCCGTGGCGGATACTCGTCTAAGTGGCTGAGTGCCGGCCTTAGACGGTCTTCCAACTTCGCACCATTGTCACTGTCAGGATGCCAGATTGCTACAAATTGTGGAGAACTGTAGTTTCATTGAATCCAGAAGCGTTGTACAAGTACAGAGACTAAAAATAGAATTTTTTGAGGTGTGAGGCGTTCCATGGTCTTGGTAGCGGACGTCCCTCCATGTCTTCGAGCCGATAAGCCGACCGTCCAGCAATGGAAGTGACCTTAAACGGACCATGCCAATTCGGCGCTAGCTTCCCTTGATTCGGATCCCTGTCGGCTGGGAGCGTTTTCTTGAGAACCAGTTCCCCCACGCAGAACTTCCTTTCTCTGACGTTCTGGTTATAGCCCCTGGCTAGCCGCTGCTGGTAGACGGCCAGTCTGACTGCCGCCGCTTCTCTTCTTTCGTCTGCCAAATCCAGTTCCCTGGCCAGGTTAGTCTCGTTCTGTCCTTGGTCAAAGAGTTCGGACCTCAGAGTGGGGAGGCCGATCTCCAAAGGGATGACTGCTTCCATGCCGTAGGCGAGCGAGAATGGGGTAGCCGAAGTGGAACGTCTTGGAGTGGTTCGGTAGGCCCATAGGACGCTTGGAAGCTCCTCTACCCATCTCCCCTTTGCTTGATCCAGTCGCTTCTTCAGCCCATCAAGGATTACCTTGTTCGAGATCTCAGCCTGGCCGTTACTCTGTGGGTAAGCTGGCGTGGAGTAATGGTTTCTGATGCCGAGCTCCTGGCAGAAGGTCTTGAAGAGCTTGGAGTCAAACTGAGTTCCATTGTCCGAGACCAACGCTCTAGGAATGCCGAACCTTGTGATCACATTCCTCCATACAAAATTCTTGGAGTCACGCTCTGTGATGGATGAAAGTGGTTCCGCTTCAATCCATTTGGTGAAATAATCTGTCGCCACAATAAGCCATCTCTTGTTCCCTGGAGTCCGGTGGAGCGGTCCCACAATGTCGAGCCCCCACTGAGCGAATGGCTACGGGCTAGAGAGCGGGCTGAGATCCTGCGCGGGCTGATGGAGAGAGTGTGAGAACTTCTGGCACTTCTCGCACTTCTTCGCATATACCTGTGCATCTTTCTGCATGTACGGCCACCAGTAACCCTGGCTGATGGCTCGATAGGCTAGAGATCTTCCCCCGATATGGCTCCCGCAGATTCCTTCGTGTAACTCGAAAAGGAGGTCCTCTACCTTACTTGGATGGACGCACTGGAGGTACGGTCCCGAGAACGATTTCCTGTAGAGCTTGACCTCGGGAGATAGCCAAAACCGAGCTGCCTTGAGTCTGACCCGGTGGGCTTCGCCACCGTCCTCGGGAAGCCTGTCGTCCTTAAGGTAGGTGACGATGGGGTCCATCCAGCTCGGGCCGAGACCGAGGCACAACACATCCCGAGGTGGACGTAGTTCAATGCTGGGTGCAGCTAATGATCCGACCTCGATGGTCCTCTTTTTCCCTGCTTCAACGGCGCTGGCCAAGTTTGCAAGAGCGTCTGCATGAGAGTTGACTTCTCTGCCAATCTGTTTGACTTCGGCCGCGTGGAACTGAGAGAGCTGCTTCTTGGCCAGGGCCAAATACGCGGCCATTCGGTCGTCGCGAGCTTGATAGTCCCCAGTCAGCTGGTTTGTCACCAACTGTGAATCACTGAAGACCACCAGCTGCTGAGCTCCGAGGATTTTGGCGCTATTCAGTCCGGCTAAAAGGGCTTCATACTCAGCTTCATTGTTCGACGCCTTGAAGTCTAGGGTCAGAGCCTGCTCGATGACCAGTCCTTCTGGTGATTGCAAAACAACTCCTGCTCCGGCTCTTCTCGAGGTGGAAGATCCATCGACGAAGACTTTCCAAACTGGGGTCTCGGCTTGGCATGGTGATTGTTCAAAACCAGTGGAAGCCCCACGCTCCTCACCCCCCAGTTCGGTGCCGAGCTGGGTTGGTGCCGAACTCGAATCAAATTCGGCAAGGAAATCTGCCAGTACCTGGGCTTTTATTGCTGTCCGCGGCTGATACTGAATCTCATACTGTCCCAGTTCGACAGCCCATCGGGAGATTCTTCCTGAAAAGTCAGCCTTTCTAAAAACAGACTTGAGTGGGTGCTCCGTAACAACCACAATAGAATGGGTTTGAAAGTAATGGGAGAGCTTTCGCGAGGCGCTGACCAACGCCAAGGCGAGCTTCTCCAGAGGCAGATACCTGGTCTCGGCATCAATAAGGGTCTTGCTCATATAATACACTGGTTTTTGAACCGTGTCCTCTTCTCGGATGAGGACTGAGCTGACCGCATGATCCGAGACCGCCAAATATAAATACAGGGTTTCCCCGTGAGTCGGGGTTGATAACAACGGTGGTGAAGAAAGGTAAGCCTTAAGCTGCTGTAAGGCATGGTCACATTCTGGGGTCCATTGGAATTTAGAATTTTTTCTAAGAAGCTGAAAGAAAGGTCGGCACTTATCTGAAGATTTGCTGATAAAGCGATTCAGTGCCGCGGCCATCCCTGTAAGCTTCTGAACCTCCTTTGCCGAGGTGGGACTCTGCACCCTGAGGATAGCCGAGATCTGATCTGGGTCTGCCTCAATGCCTCTTCGTGTAACCAGGCTGCCCAAAAACTTGCCGGAGCCAACACCGAATGCGCACTTCGAGGCGTTAAGCTTCAGCCGGAACTCCTTTAGAGTGGCGAAGACCTCGGCCAAGTCTGACAGATGATCCCGCGCCTGCTTGGATTTGACCACCATATCATCAATGTAAACTTCAACGGTCCTGCCGAGCTGATCGTGAAACATCTTGGTGACAAGTCTCTGGTAGGTGGCGCCCGCATTCTTCAGCCCAAACGGCATCACCTTATAGCAGTAAGTTCCCCTGGGCGTGATAAAAGCTGTTTTCTCTTCGTCTGGCCCAAACAGTGGGATCTGGTGATAGCCGCGGTAGGCATCGAGGAAGCTCATTCTGTCGTGCCCGGCCGTGGCGTCGATCAACTGGTCAATCTTTGGGAGGGGAAAGCTGTCCTTGGGACAGGCTTTGTTGAGATCGGTAAAGTCGACGCACACCCTCCACTTGCCAGTCTTCTTCCTGACGACCACCGGATTGGCTAACCATTTCGGGTATTGAACCTCCCTGATTGCGCCGGCCGCTAGCAGCTTATCCACTTCCTCGACGACGGCTTCGGTCTGTGGGACCCCTGTCCTGCGGGCTTTCTGCATCACAGGTTTGTGGTTAGGGTCAACATTCAGTCTGTGACACATTACCTCGGGGTCGACGCCAGGCATCTCCTGAGGTGTCCAGGCGAAGGCATCTGTGTTCTGCACCAGGAACTGGGCCAGTTCGGACCTCTCTGGCTCTCCGAGCTGGCTGCCGAGCAGGAAGAACCGATCCGGGTTCTTTGGGTCGATCCTGACTTCGGCTAGTTCCTCCACGCTTTTCCTGCCGGGATCTTGGCCGAGCTCATCCAGCCCCTGCTCCAGGTTCTTCTTTATCTCGGCAACATTGACCTCCTTGGGCTCTTGCTCCCCGGGTACCACAGCGGTCAGGCACTGCTTGGCTGCCTGCTGATCTCCTCTGACCGTGATGATTTCAACTCGGCCGCCCTTTCCCTCCCACGGAAATTTCAGCTTCTGATGGAAGGTGGAAGGAACCGCTTCCAGGTTGTGGAGCCAAGACCTGCCCATTATAGCATTGTAGGGAGAGGGTGCGTCGATCACCATGAAGGTTGCCATGACGGACGCGCCACCGACCTCGACCTTGAATGTCACTTTCCCCTTAGGATAAACAGGTTTGGCGCTGAAGCCGATAAGGGGAACTCGAGCCTCCTGCAGATCTTTCTCCGTCAGTCCCATCCTTCGAAAGCTGTCGAAATAGAGGACCTCGGAAGAACTGCCGGGATCAACAAGGACTTTCTTCACAGTGCAATTCTTCACGCCCTGTTTAGAGCAGTCGAACTTCAGAGTGACGATCAGGGGGTCGTTGTGGGGGAGCTGCACCCCTTCCAGATCTGCATCAGTGAACCTGATCTCGGGACGCTCCCTTCGAGCCCTTTTCTGTGCTGGGCCGAGCTCGGCGGCCATGACTTGCTTGCCGTGAGCGGCTTTCCTGGCTTCGGCGCGGGCTTGATTACTCCCCTTGGGTGGGGGTGCCAAATGGATAACGTCAATTATCTTCTCTGTCCCGTCGCTGTCGTGACCCCCCTCGTCTCGGCGCGGGGCTTGGGTGTCGACCCTGGTTTCTCTCCTGACAAACTCTTGCAGGTGTCCATCCTGGACAAGCTTCTCCAAATGCGACCGCAGTATCCTACAATCTTCAGTCTTGTGGCCGCCCTCCTTGTGATAGGAACAGAACTTCGTCTGATCTCGGATAGAAGGGTCGCCTTGCATGGGCTCTGGCCATCTGAAATACGGCCTGCTCTTGATCTTATACATGATTTTGTGGATTGGCATCTTGAAGACCGTGTTGACCGCCTGGAATGCGTCCTCTATCAGCCTGGGTCGCTTGTTTCTTTCCGAGACGAACGCATGAGGCCTTGCCGAGCTGGTGGGCGCCCAACGCCTGTTTGGCTCATCTCTCCGCCGCTCCTCTCTCCGAGGTTCACTCCTCCGAGACGGTCCCCCGTCTTGCTTGGATGTCCTCCCACCCCGGTCTTTCAGCGCGGTTCCATGGTTTTCCCGAGCGCGGATCTGGTCATCTTCTTGGGCAATGTACCGGTTGGCGATGGACATGAGCGCTGCTATGGAAGACACCGGGTTCCTAGCCAAGTCCTTGCGGAGATCGCTGTCTGGCAGCAAGGCATTCTGGAATGCGAAGACGGCAACCTCGTCCTTGGAGCTCTCTATCTGACTGTAGACCGCCCAGAACCGCTTGGCGAACTGGGTGACGTTCTCTCCTTGCTTCATCTTCAAGGCCATGATGTCTGCATCTGTCTTCGGAAGGACTCTGTAGGCCTGGAACTTATTCATAAAGGACTGCTGGAGTTGCTGCCAACTCGAGACGGATCCCTCTGGGAGCGCACAGAACCACTTCAGGGGGAGGTCGCCTAAACTGGAGGAAAAGACTCGGCAGGTCAGATGACCCTCGTCTCCCCAGACAGACATCCTCTGGGAGAAGTGTCTGAGGTGCGTAGCTGGATCCGAGACCCCATCATAGGTGACGAATCTTGGTACGGTGAACTTCTTCGGTAAGGGGTACCTCCTGATGTCTTGGGAGAAAGGAGACGCGCCGAGATCAACGGGGTCGCAGTAAGCATTCTTTTGGTCTCGGACGAAGCCGGCTACCTCCAGGTTGCGCTGGACCGTTTCCCTTATGTGCGCGTCCAGCCATTCCTGATTATGATACGTACCCTCCGGAATGGTCTCGGACGCCTTCCTCGAGTAGCTACGGCTAGCGCTTGAGCCTTCATCTCGGGTTCGGTCGTCCCTTTTCCTGTTCAAGCAGTCCCTCAGGTCCTCTTTCGAGGAAGAGATGCGCGTGACACGAGTAACTTTCCTCTCGTGTTGTGGCGATCGCTGCTGCTGCCAAGATCGCTGCTGCTGGGACTGCTCCCGACGAGTCCGCTGCTGCTGGGACGGCTCCCGACGAGTCCGCTGCTGCTGGGACTGCTGCCGAACCCCCCCTGTCCCCGTAACTCTTTCCAGCTGCTGCTGGAGCCGGAGGATCAGAGCGTCTCTCTCCTTGATGGCCTCATTCTGTGCTTTAATCTCCAGAAGGGTGGAGTCCAAGTCGTCATCAGGGCTGTAGTCTTCATCCTCAGTATCCTCAACGTCCTCCACTTGGCCCGGGGGGCGTGATCCATCGACCACTGGAGACTTATCCCGCTGGTCTCCCCCCGTCAGGAGACCTGTAGGCTGCTGGGTGTCTCCCTTCCCGGGAGCGGACTCTGTACGGAGGTCACGCTGCTGGACGTTGATCCGGATGAGAGCGCGTTCAGCATCGTCCTCTGCGACTACTTGCTTCCCAGCCCTCTGCTTGTCAGGGGGCGGTCCTGCATGCTTTGTCTTGGAAGTCTCTCCGCTTTTCGCAGTTCTCCTCGTCATGGTATTTAGGAATAGGAATAGGAAAGATTATAGAAATCGATTTCCCACAGACGGCGCCAATTGTAAGTGCAGAAATAATAATACTCACAAGATCAGGATGCCTCTTAGGACTTACTCAATGCATGGAGGAGATAACTGCGACGACCTGAGCCTGAAAGAGGAGAAAGACAAAGGTCAGAGGACCCTGGCTATGGGCAGCGCAGGGCTCTCCGATGCTTAAGTCAGCAATGGATCGGAGAAGAAGAAGAAAGAAGAAAGACTGTGTGTCTATGTGAGAATGCTTACCCCCTGCTCCCTTTGGCTCGTGCCTTATATATGGGACAGTCTTGGGTGAGTGCCAGTGGGCTTGGTGATGTGACCTGGGTCAAGTCATTAATGAAGGTCCATCATAGCCCACACTGCATTTAATGTGGGTCCGATCAGCCCACAATGCATTTAATGTCAGTCACATTGGGCCTGATCCTGCCCTGATCTGGTGGTGGCTGAAGTCCCATCAGATCCCTTCCTTGGGCTTCGCCACGATAGGGCCGTGGCTATTAGCTGCAAGCGCAATTCTGCATTGCCGAGCTCGCATTGCCGAGACTGAACGGTATGCGCGGCCGAACTGAATTCTGTTTGGCCGAGACCAGCACGTAGTGCCGAGACCGAAGTAGATCGGATCGTAGCCGAGATCAAGGGACGTGGTCCCCCAAACAGTAGCTAACCGAGCACACCCTAGCCGAGACCAAGAGAAACTGGTTCACGGAATGGGCCCCCACACAATAAGGTTGGAAGACATGCCCAAGTAAATCAAGTTGAACAAATTACCTATCCCTGTAGGAATGCTCCCGGTTATTCGATTCTCTGATAAAAAAAGTTGTTCAAGATTAGTTGAGAAATTGGTTATGCATCTGGGCAATGCACCCGCGAGCTGGTTCTCGGCTACTGACAGTATCTCCAGAAAGCTACAATTCGTAAGAGAAGAGAGAGAGCTCATGTCATCAGCTTCCCCACTTCCAAGTAAATTATCTTCCAAATTGAGGTAATTTAGACCTCCCAGCCTTCCTAGGTTTGTAGGAATTGATCCACTGAATTGGTTTGAGCTAAGTTCAAGTAGTTCAAGCCTTGAGGCATTGGGCATTGAGATTGGGATGGGTCCTGTAAATCGGTTTGCTCCTACATCAAATCCAACAAGATTGGGAAGAGTAACACCGAGGTCGGGTGGAAGGCTTCCACTCAGTTGGTTTGCAGGGACAGAAATGACAGCTATAGATGAGAGATTGAAGAGTGTAGGTGGCATAGTGCCAGAAAGCTTATTTTCTTCTGCTCCGAAAAAATATAGGTTCCTAAGCTGGCCAAGCTGTTTTGGTATATTTCCCTCTAATTTATTTTCCCCTAGAGAGAGATGGGTGAGAGATGAAAGGTTCCCAAGTGAAGTGGGGATGCTTCCTGTGAGATTGTTTGATCCAATGGTGAGCCATTTGAGCCTTGATAAAGAGCCTAGCTCAACAGGAATCTTGCCGGTGAGCTTGTTGAAAGCAAAACTGACAATTCTGAGTCTCCGACAGTGGGTCAGATTGGCTGGAATTTCTCCCGTCATTGAGTTATGGCTAAGATTGAGGTCCCTGAGCCTGAACAAACGACCAAATTCTTGGGGGATTTGGCCATCGAGCTCATTGTTGCTAAGGTCAATTACACGAAGGAATGTAAGGTTCGCTATGAAAGGCGACAAAGGACCTACCAACTGAAGCCGAGTCAGATTCATGGCCACGACCCTGTGAGGATGGCGTCGGCCGCATGTGATTCCTTGCCACTGGCAGAAAGGGAGAGAGTCATTCCATGTGCTCAGAGGATGACCATGATCTCTCCGTATCTGTTGCTTGAAAGCCAGTAGAGCGAGTGCATCTGTTGCATTTGCTGAACCATGTATCATAACCGATTCCACCGCGGGTGAAATGAGGAGGGTTGCATGAATGAGGAACAACCAAAACCACCTTACAAAAACAAGAATATTACATGAGAGCTCCATCATCAACTCTCGGTCTATTACAAGTAGGAAAGGGTGTTGTGGATTGTGGAATGAATGCTGAGGCAGAGTCCCATGGGCCTATTTGTACCAGATGCCAAGCATGGCTTGCGTTCATGACCCGTCCAGTTTTGAAAGAGAGGAGTCAAAAAGAATGGATTGGATGTAGTGCGAGACCCTTGTGTAGAATGATTTGACTTGGACCTGAAAAATTGTCACTCCGTTCATACAAGCAGGGGCGGACCCACATTATGATGACTTGGGGGCGGTCGCCCCAGATCAGATTCGAAAGCTCCTAAGAGTCATATAGCCCCTCCCTCTGCTCTTGTTCCCATTTATATCAAATCAATCGCCTCAGTTGAAACCCTCTAGAAACTTATTCTCATTTATAAATAATCCTTAAAGATTTAAGGATTTTGTTTGGAGATTCTTCCAATCCTTCTTAGATTTTTGCTGATTTATATATAGGAAGTTTTCCATAAAACAACCAAATGTCCTTACTATTATATTTATTTCAAATCACTTTGCATTTATTTACTTTCTTTATTTATAATTGTTTCTATCTTATCAGATTTGTACCTAGATTTATTAGATTTGTTCAAAGGAGAATTTTTTTAAACCAGGATATTAAATTTTTTGTTTTTAGCCTTCTTTTTTAGTCTCCTTTGATTTCTTCATCATTTTTAACATTCTGGTTTTTTAATCTATTTGATTTTGACTTTATCAAACCACCCGCTCCACTCAAATGAAAATCATAGGTCCGCCGCTGCATACAAGTACTTATTTTTTACCAGGGTCCATATTGAGGACTTGAACTCACACATCCTAAGACAAATAACCAAAACCATTAACATAAAAAATATTACATGAGAGTTTCATGAACGTGTGCATAGTTGCAAGCAGTCTGAACAAACGACTTTAAAAGAAGAGTCTTGGAGAAGACTTGGAAGAAGATTGAGAAACGAACAGTGAGAAACGAACATTGTTCTTACTTTTTTTTTGTCTCTTCGTTCTTTGACAAAAAAAACAAACGACTTGAAGAAGACTAGAAAAACAAAACAAACAACCCGCGTAGAAGAAAACAGCTCACCGACTGAACAACACAAAGAAGAAACAAACAAACATCCCCCCTGTTATAAGAAAAAAAACAAACACCCCCTGCTAGAAGTCAAGAAACAAAACAAAACAAATTAACAATCCTGTTTTTGTTGGAACTTTGGGTGCGTTCCTGCTAAAACCTCAAAAGGCGTTAGAAGAGGCTCCATAAATAGTTTTCAAAGAGGAGACTGGGAGAAGACTTGGAAGAAGATTGAAAAACAAACATTGTTCTTACTGTTTTTTTTCTCTTTGTTCTTTGACAAAAAAAAAACAAACGACTTGAAGAAGACTAGAAAAACAAAAAAAAAAAACACCATCTTTTTCTCTTTGTTCTTTGACAAAAAAAAAAAAAAAAAAAAACAAACGACTTGAAGACGGACAACGATTAGAAGAAACAAAACAAACACCCCCTCTTAGAAGTCAAGAAACAAAACAAAACAAATTAATAGTCTTGATTAGTTGGAACTCTGGGTTTTTCTTCTTAAATATATTTAGCTAAGCATTGCTACTCGAGGCATTAGTAGAGGCTGCATAAATATTTTTCAATATTCTTTTTCGGGCGGAGGCCACTCCTCAACACTCACTCTCAGGTGGAAACCGATCAGTGCACTTTTAATGACACATTTTTTTTATATTCAAACTTGTAGCTGGTTGGCTCAAATACCATCTTAAATTTCTTTTACTTGCCATTCCTACCAAAATCTCGTTGCGTTAGCAGAGGCTGCATAATTACTTTTTAACACCCCCCCTCAGGTGAAGCCCACTCCTCAACATTTCTGTTCTTGGGTTTCTTGGCTGTGTAAGGCTACTTCTGTATGTTCTGCATTCTTGGACTTTGCTTCTCCTTAAGTAGATCTCCTTTTTAGAGTTATTATTTTTTTCAAATTTTTTTCTTAAAAGGACTCAAGAATCTCAAACTCAAACTCTCACCAACTATTTCTACCAATAAATAAATAAATAAATAAATAAAATAACCTTTGGTTGGGGATGCTTGGGGTCCTTAATCAAATGAAACAGTTTGTCATGGGAGATTTTAGAACAAGCACAAAATATATATGGAGCTTTTGTGGAGTTGTATTGAAAAAGAAAAGACATGATCCCATGGTGCTGGACCTCAGCTCAAATTTAAAAAGGGTCCAAACTCCAAATCCTAGGATCTGTATCTAATTTACTCATTGAGGAAATTGTCGTGGATGGTTAGAATTCCATACCATCAGAACTATAAAAATGAATGGTTAGCCTCTAAAATTGCATCCATTTATGAGGCGAAGAAAAATTAGGACTGATGGTGACAATGGGATTGCGGCAGAGTAAAAAGGGCCCTCAGCTCCCTCAGCTTGTATGAGGATGTTGCTAGTGTTCAGCGAGGCAGGTTTCTGTATGCCACTGCTGGAGAAGGTCCATTTTTATTTATAATTTGTAATGGTCCTGCAATCGACGAATGTAAGCCAACAAGAAAAGTCTCATCAGTTATCAGCAATGGACAATCTCATAAATAGTCCATAAATACACTATCATAATGCATCTGGTCTTATATAAGTAAAGAATGCATAACATTAAGAGAACCCTTTTTATTGGCATATATCTTGCCTCCCAATATGTACAAGGATTTACATTCCTATTAGATATTTACACATCACTCACATTTACATCCAGGCAATCATTTGCCAGGATTGCTTGCTTCACAAGAGAAACCAGAAGCACTTCACAATTTAAATCGATTGGAGCCAATTCAGCTATCAACCAGAATGAACAGAATCAGTTCTTTATTATTAGTAACCCCACTGCAGCACTCTGCTGACCACCCCCTCCTATTATTGCACATGAGAATCATATGCATCAAAAACCGCAGAGTACCTCACATTAAAACAAGAAATGGAGGGGGAAAAAAAAAAGCTTCCTGCGTTGCAACTTGAGAAGTATATTTAAAAGATACAAAACCGCCTAAGATTAAATATAAAAACTCATGAAACTCATTCAAACTGACTTTCAGGAAGTTCATAAATAATTAAATGGCATTCTAATAGTGCTAGCTGAACATAGTCACAGGGATAGAGGCAACTCGAACATCTTTGTTTTAGACGACTTGTTAAATGATGTTTAGACTCACCTTAATATGCTGAAGTAATCGTGGTTTAGTCCATAAAAGAGCAGAATATCTTCATGATATAACCATACAAGGGTCTGGCTTACGGTTCTAATTCAGTTATGTAATTACATCATAGAAGTGGGAACCTTCTACCAAGGTGCAACTCATACTTCCGGACCATGCTCGAGCTTCTGGATCATGGTCGATATTGACCATTCGCTAAATGACAAAAAAAAAGTACAAAAACGCACCTTGAGGACTTTATTCATAAATACGGTGTGTCTGAAACCTCAAGAGTGGTATGGGTCCTATAGGGACCAGCGCCGTAAATTCCTCTTCCCAATTTTACCATTCTATTCCACTATTATTGACTTGTTCTCCTGTTATTTTTCCTTTTCCCAATATATTAAAATGATATGATCTTATTGGTAAAACACTATTTATGGTAAATGCTGTGACATTATTGAGATCTTTTCAAAATATCGCCCCTATTTATGACAAGGCCACTATGCATGGCCTGCCCTCCTGCTAGAAATTTATTCTCTTCCATTCCCCTCCTTAGAAATATATTTGGATCCTGTCAATCACCTTAATATTCACTTTGCAACAAAACTTAAACTTTAGCAAGTGGAGATATTGTTGACATAAGCTTCGATGTTGGTGAATCCACCACCGATTGAGAGCTAGCAACTTTTTCAAAACAATTGTTTCATCTCAGTCCACTCAGCTAGGATTCACCACTGATTGAGAGCTAGCAACTTTTTCAAGACAATTGTTTCATCTCAATCCACTCAGCTAGCAGATCCTGCAAACTTTATAGGCCCGGCCAACCTAATGGGGCAAGCAAATGTATGTCCAAGGGAGAGCTTCGAGCCTTTCACTTGCCAAAGCAGCGAACTCTTCTGACATTCCACCTTTATGCCAATTACTTCAGACTTGGAGAAGTTATAAGCTTAAGGCTGGAGATAACTTCAAACAAAAAAAAAAAAAAAGCACCAGTTGTACATCAATTCTTTAATTGCGGTGCATAAATGAATTGCGTCGATAATATATTGATGACAAGAATGGATAAGTTCCATCTGCCTAGAAAAAATCTGTTTTTGATATCTTCATTCCTGACTCTCAATCTCCTGGTAATAGCATACACTACAATTACAAAAAATTACATGGGAGATATTCACTCCTTGCAGAATCCCGAGAAGATTTTGAGTAGTGCATGCAAACAACAAATTCCTAATTAGACATATCATATACCTTCTTAAAATACCAACTAGCAAGTAATACCAGATTTCTTAGATTGAATCTTGAGTTGGTGGATTCATGAACAGTTCAGATCCTTGGACCATTAATATTTCTGAAATCCTTTTCTAAGTATTCAGATGATAACATATGATGACCCAGATTTTAGGTTGGTGTTTTAACTGAAGTGTACAGAGGGCAAAGTTCTTTTATGCTAGTGCTATCAGAACATTGATTAGTTGAATACATCACAATCAATGTTCAAAATTTGGACAAAGTTCTTTTATGCTAGTGCTTTCTTTTTGAGCAAAATTTGGATAAAGTTGCTTTAGGAAAGATTAGGCCTAAGAATCGATAGAAGCTTTTTCAAAAGAGGTCACATGGGAAGAGTTTTAAAAGTGAGAACCTGTCACTAATGGGAACCTCTAAATCTCACTGGACGAAATAGTTGGGCCCATGGCGAGATAATAAAAATTTCAAGCTGTACTCAATTTGATGGTAGGCTCACCTCCTATTGGAGTGAGTTTTGATGAAGGCTACTAAAAGATGAGGCCATTAAATTTAAATGGATTAAAATTTTTTATAGGTGGAACCCACTAATGTGTTCTTCAAATTGTCTACTTTAGAAATGGGGTTCTCTAAAAATGTCAGTTACATTCTTTCTCATCACTTTCGCACGATATGTGCAAAGGGACATGCTACATGGCCCGATTTTGGGGACCGGGTGTTGGCCTGGTCCCCAAGGGAGCCATTGGATCCCAGGGAATCTGATATAAGAGATGAGAAAAAGATACCCAGGTGATCAGATCTATGAGATGAGAAAGAGATACCAAGGTGATCAGATCTATGATATTCTTACCCAAAACCTAGCATTGGAAAGAAAAGGGGATAACCCAAGAATACAGATCTACTCCTAATTATTTGAGGAGATGGTTACCTGAGATAAGAAAGTTGAGTTAAGAATGCTGGTTTCCTCTGATCTTGATTCTGATGGCTGGATCCTAAAACTGACGAACGGGAAGAGTTGCAGAGATAAGTGGAGATAAGTGGGAAGGGATAAATACGTGCGATTAATTAAAATAGGGATTAGGTTAAAAGGTGGGCTTAAGTCATTGGGTCAAAACTACGGGTCAGGTCATCTACCCACTAACCCAACTCACTAAACCACGCATCTAATCTAACGTGTGCCCCACTTAATTCTACCCACTTAAATAACTAAAATACATTAGACTTGGGATCCAATGGCTCCCTTGGGGACCGGGCCAATACCCGGTCCCCAAAATCGGGCCGTGTAGACTTTTGGATGTGCAAAATGGAGTATTGAACTTTCTTTCAAAATGCCCAAAATCTCCTTTGTTTTCCTTTTATATTCACTCCTTCGTAAAAAGACAAAATGTGCAAAGGCTTCCTATCGGCAAAGAATGGGGTGCCTTTTAGCAAAATAACACCCGGGCTTTTTGCAGAACTCCTCTTATTCTGTTATGCTACTTGATTCTCTTCTTAGCCATCTATTGTCTAACATTGACCATGTTGGGAATTTGGGTTATGAATCTCAGATATTCTATATTGTCGATCTGATCAACCGTCTTTAATTTGGATCCCTGAACATGAGCCACATGCATGGTGTATGGTCAAGCTGCTTCAGCCACTGTACACTTGCTGATTTGCCTCTGTAATTCAGTGTGCTATAAATTTATTAAAACGGCTACTAAATTCTGTCTCAATGCCCTTGGCCTTAGAGGTGTAAATTCTCCCAATCATTGTCAACCTTAGAAGGGTAAAGTATATGGTGTTTGTTTTTTTGGTCGTTCTTCTCGAGGTTGCATGTGTTTAGGGCCTATTTGGGTGTATGGTGAAGTATGCTGATGTAAAGGCGCATCAAATGAAGAGAGAATAAAAAATAAGGTGTTAGGACAGTGTTTTGTTTTTAGTTGTTTGGTATGGAATTTTTTAACTTTTTATATAGAAAATTGGAGATTTTTTGTCTTTTAGTGGAGAAAGGAGGTTGCTTTTTTGACATTTTTTAAAAAATTCATAGGGAATTTTGAAATTGTGTACTTTTGATATAGTCTCTTGTCATTTCTTGTCTAGATTCACTTGACTTCACTTTAACTAGTTAAGTGCCAAACACGCCCTAAACCGCAACTGGGAAGAGGTATCGTGCCTTTCTAGGTTCACTATATCCTTCACCCTATTAGAACTTTTACATTACAAAACTTCTTTTAAAAATAAAAAATAAAAAAATATTGGTCTTGTTCTCTGTCTCAGGATTTTCCGGAGGACCCAACTGGCAGATTTGAGGAGTTCAAGAAATTTGTGGGATCAAACTTTGAAATGTGCAAGTGGATAGGCTCATTGATAGTGGCTGCCCAGGTATGTTAATAAGAGAATTTATAAGGTACTGAGTGTCTGGGAATGTACAGTTTCCTGAGCCTAAATGTGAAGCCATGGTTCAGTGACAAAATGGCTGACATTTAATTCCATGATTGAACTGCTGCCCTTATTCTAAATTATCTTTTAATGCGCCAGAATATTCTACTCCCCAGCTCCAAACAGCGGAAACAATGAAATTGCTTTTGATTTCTATGGAGCTCTAGACTTAGATTGGAAATAATACACGCATATGTTTCCAAATGCCTGCAATCAGAATTAAACAGAGTGATAGATTGGAGGAATTAGAGGATATCAACACAATGAATACCAGAAAAACTGAGTGTGTAACGCCCCAAGATCCGGGTGCCTCGAATCCTGGGATGTTAGTGGGAAAGTACCAAAATAATGCCATAAATCCAATAGATGAGTAAATAGAGATCTTATGTGAGCAGGAATAAGGTAATGTCTTACAAGTTTGTTCCACTATAGGAATTACAGAAATGTTTTCATTAAGCTATTACAATCTTGGCCCAACATGGCCCACTAAAAGATAACAAAAGAAAATAACAAACTCTAATGTGAAGGCCTCTCAATGCATCCATTGCATATCTCTCCATTACCCTGCGGCATCGAGGCAATTGCCAAGCCCACAAACAAGCCAGGAAAGAGGGCAGGCACCTATAAGCACCAAGAATTGGGTTAGTCTCATGGAGCCAAGCAAATATGCATGTATAGTTAACATCACATGTAACAATAAATGATAATTTAAGTCATACCTGATTCCAGCTATACCTGCGGGGTTAGTATCTCAGTAATAAGAATGAGAGTCCTGTGTGTGATGTGTGATAGTGTAGTGCTAGGTGGACAATGATCCATTGATAATAAGGTACATAGCATAGTATAAACAATCGGTAATTTCAGCATATGATACGAGATGAGATGAAGCCATTAATAATGTCGCCATGTTACAATCCAAATAAAAGAGATAACAGGTACTATGATCTAATAATAATATCATCATCAGTATGCCAAAAGTGCTTGTATGTATGTATTGCGGTCCTTGGTAAACTATTAATTAGCCAAGGTCTGGTTTGGAACTTCAGAAACCGAGTGCAAGTTTGCTGGTTTACACATTTGGACAACCTGAGTTGTAGTTTTGTTCTTTGAAATTACCAGTTACAGGTAATCAGAGTTAATTTGTTTACAGGGCAATTGAGTCCTGAGGATCCAAACATGGCAGATGGCTTGGGACCTTGGGATGTCTTAACAAAAATGACCCCCCTCACTTTGGGCAATTGTTCTGTGCAAATATTCTCTCTCTCTCTCTCTCTCTCTCTCTCTCTCTCTCTCTCTCTCTCTCTCTCTCTCTCTCTCTCTCTCTCTCTCTCTCTCTCTCTCTCTCTCTCTCTCTCTCTCTCTCTCTCTCTCTCTCTCATGAATGCTTTTGAATGGATGTATGCTTTTGAATGGATGTGTGATTCAAGTTTCCTAATGAGTGGCCCGCAATTTGTTTACAGGCATTGTCTATCCTCTTGGCCATGATTCTGCAGGCTCTTGGGCAAGATCGTGGAGGCTACTATGACAGTGATGATGATTATACTCCTGCAAGGCTTCCACTTCTGAAACCCCCTGTTCAGCAGCCTCCCTATGCTGTTGATTCTCATTTTAAATTGAAGAATGATGTGTGGAATGTAAGAATCAATGAGTTCTTCACATTTAATTCAACTGTTATTATCCCATCTTACTTGCCATTTGTTATTCCTCTCTAATGCATCTGATTCATCATCTGTTTTGTTAAACAGACAAACAGGTAAAAGAGAAACTTCACCAATAGAATCGTTGCTGAATACAGATATACAGAAGCAGCTGTTTTGTTGATGGGGCAAATCAGGTTTTGATTCTTGATAAAGAATATAGCAAAAGATTTTATGTAATATTTAAAATAATCTCAAAATTTTTGATAGGCAACACAATAGATATTACTTTTTGTCTGTTGTGCGTTTTTTTAATCAATTTGTTAGCATGACATGTATAAAAGTCAATGTGTGACCACCCTGATTAGTATCTTGAATAGGCCAGCATTGCAATGAGCTTGATTTGGAATGCTCAGAACATTCGCCTGACCTGTGTAGCCCGCCTGGGAGCATCAGAATCATGGAATGGTAGGGTGTTTGAAAATTTTGGAACAATCTGGGTGTGGGAAGTTGATATTTAGAGCTCCTCAATGTCCTTGAAATCGTAGCCTAGCCATTAGATAAAGTTGGATGAGAGTTTGGGCGAGTGTCAAACTTGGGATGTGGAGAGGGGTCTGTAGGTGACCCAGTTGGGCCCACTGGCCTGGCCTTTCATGCAGAAAAATTTGTGTCACAGTAATTATGCTCTATGGCATCATTAGTATGTTGATATTAGAAGGATGACGAGAGCATCATCATCATTGTCAAAGCCTTATTATTCCTTCCCTAGGTTTGGCCTAGTGCGTCAACTTTTTCACTCAATCTTGTTTGAAGTAATATTTTCTATATCTCCAAAATTTAGCAGTATCAATGCACAGCAGAAAAGAGGGAAAATAGTCTTCCCTCACTGTATTCATGCTTTTCATTGTTGTGTGTTTCTGTGAACCCTTAAAAATGCACACTGTTTGTGGACTTATTTTAGCACCTTTGAAGACAACTCAAGATTGCTCACTCTTTTGTGTGTGCACATATGTTTGTATGTATTATGCATGTACTATATACATGTGTATAACTTTTGTGTAAAACTTGTCACTTCTTTCCTAGGAAAGGGGCTGGAAAGGTATCCGTATTTGCAAGTATCTGCTTATCATCCAAACCCTTGACTTGGGGGCTTCAATGCATGATAATTTGAAACCTTTAGAGTTTAGATAAAATCCAATTCTAATGAAAATAATTCAAATAATGAAATTACTCATGTCAAGATCACATCTTATCCAATGCCATTTTATTGAGGGTGAGGTGTAGCCCTTGTTAGGGGTTGGATTGATAAAAGGTGGACCTCACAAATGAGTTTCCATTTCAAGTCCTTTTTTGTGTAAGACTTTATATATCATAATTTTTTAAAAAAAAAACTTTCAATGGACCTGTAAGAGTGGCAAACCTAGTTGCCAAATTTGGATCTAGTTTGTTTATCTACTTGGGTGGGATCCAAGCCTGGCAAATCCAATCTAAGATTAAAAAAAAAAAAAAAAGTCCAATTAAGGTCAAACTCATTTTTGTTGATAGCCCTTGTTTACTACCCTATTTATACAAAACTGGAGATTTTCCAACCACTTGATCTTCTACTAGAATATTCTTAGGAACACTAATAAACAACTAATCAAGAATTACTTGGGTAAGATATACCTTTGGCCAATGTAGGCTTCAGTTATTCCTCCCAACTCCAAGATATAAATCTCTGATACCCTGCATCTCCACCATAGCATCTCCAATCTCCATTCGATCCTTAATAGATATCATAGAACAGGCTACACCAACACTGATGATGGATACCAAGCACATTTCACGTCTGCCTTTTGCATTTGTGCGAGTTTGGCTTTCACTAAGACCTTCAAATTCTACTAAGAGCAAGCTTTGATCAACAATCTCCATCGCACGCTCAGGTAAAGCTAGCTTAGCAAATTGATGAAGGCTTAGACTTCCATTAAAGAGTTCATCAGTTGGTTTCTTGCCTGTGAATATCTCCAAAAGAAGGATTCCATAACTGTAGATGTCTCCAAATGTAGATACTTCGCCGCCCATTGCATACTCTGTCATTATTTGACTCCAAATAGTTCAATGGTTATTCAATTCAAGAAAGAATGCAAGACTCAATATCTAAGAACTGAAAGGGAACAATTTTTCAATGGGTATAATATCTAGAGGAGGCAAGTTCCATAGATTAGACTAAACATAATCCATAAAACCAACAAAAGAGACTTCCTCAATCACCACCTAAATATTTCATTTATAAGGAATCAGCAACTTCACATTTGTAGACAAATGACAAAATTCTTTTACTTGTCAACGAGGACATACAATAATAGTGAAGAATGGATATTCCTAACAAAGTTTAGAAACAATCAGTGCCTAATATAATCTTCAGCAGAAACAGGATTAGATTTGATGAACTTTTGTAAAATAACGTACAGGTCAATTTATTGGAAAAAAGGGGTAACTCTTAACATTTATTTCTTTGATGGATAACTCTTTTAACATTTATTGATAGTCTTATTTTTTCTTGTTGATAAATATACAATTGTTGACTAGAAGTATTTTATTTAAATATTTAAAATTCATGATAGATATTGAAGGTAGGGAGATTTATCATTGAACTAAAGCATGCTAGTAACAAAAGAGTGAAAGATGAAATCACATCACCTGGAGCAACATATCCAATAGTTCCTTTAATGCTACGTGAGCTGGTATGGTTTTGAGAGCAACTGCTGATACCTTCATAAAGGAATCTCGCCAATCCAAAATCTCCAACATGGGCATTCATATCGTCATCGAGAAGAATATTACTTGGCTTTATATCGCAATGAACTATTGGCTTTTCGCAAGAATTATGAAGATAATTCAACGCGGAAACCACATCAACCGCTATATTTAACCTTTGAATAAGGCTTAAATTCTTGGATTGATGTTGCTCATCAATGCCTGGATGCAACCACTGTTCTAGATTCCCATTAGTCATGTAGTCAAGAACTAGAGCTTTGAAATCATCACCTTTAGAATCAATGCTTGAGCAAACAGTATGTATTTTTAAAAGATTTCGGTGCCGAACATTTCTCAAAGCTTTACATTCAACTATGAAACTCTTAGAAGCTCCTCCCCGTTGAAGATTAAGCACCTTCACTGCCACAGCATTCCCAATGCGATCCAAAAATCCTTTATAGATAGTCTTTCCAATGCGATCCAAAGATCCTTTATAGACAGAGCCATAACTCCCCACCCCAATCAAATTAGCTGAAGAAAACCCATCGGTTGCTTTACAAAGATCCCCATAAGAAATTTTCAACAATTGTTCCTCCAAGGGGTCGGTTACTGGATGAGGATGTGGATGCTTCTTTGATTTTCTTACACAATAGAAAACAATGGACAATAGTAAAATTAAACAGAGTACTGAGCCGATGATCAGTGCAATCATTCGTCCTGTAGAAAAGCGCCACCTCTGTTTCTTACTATCTTGGCTCGGGCACGTCGGCAACGAGAGTGCTGGACTTCCCCCACAAAGCTTTCTATTGCCGATGACTGAAACTGCACTTGCATTCTTGAAAATTCCTTCTTGTGGTACTTGGCCCTCAAAATCATTATAAGAAAGATTTAGATATTCTAGGTAAGGAAGCTTTTCAATATACTCTGGAATCTGTCCTGAGAAGTTGTTGCGGGAAATACCCATTCGTAACATACCTTTCAAAGAACTCAAGCGTGGAAATGTTCCTTGAAAGAAGTTACCATCTAAAAAAAGGATTTCCAAACCAAGACAATTATCTAGGCTTTTGGGAATTTCACCAGACAATTTGTTATTAGCAACTGATAACCTCCATAGGCCATTCAAGTTGCCTACTTCCATTGGCAAGGACCCGACCAAAGAATTCGCATATAGAGCGAGAGTTAGGAGACTTGTATTACTAAAAACTTGCGTCGGTATGGAACCAACTAGATTGTTGAAACCAAGGAATAATTCTGTCAGTCGTTGACAATTCCCTAGAGTTGAGGGTATGCTTCCTTCTAAATTGTTTTTTTCCAGAATCAATGCAAACAATTGAGTGTTGTTGCCGAAGAAAGAAGGAAATTCCTTGGAAAATTTGTTTTTAGACAAATCTAAAATTTGTAACTTGCTAAGCATTCCAATACCCTCAGGAATCATACCTGTCATAAGGTTGGAAGACATGCCCAAGTAAATCAAGTTGAACAAATTACCTATCCCTGTAGGAATGCTCCCGGTTATCTGATTCTCTGATAAACGAAGTTGTCCAAGATTAGTTGAGAGATTGGTTATGGATCTGGGCAATGCACCTGTGAGCCGGTTCCGTACTACTGACAAATGCTTGAGAAAGCTACAATTCGTAAGAGAAGAGAGAGAGATCATGTCATCAGCTTCCCCACTTCCAAGTAAATTACATTCCAAATTTAGCCAACGGAGACCTCCCAGCCTTCCTAGGTTTGTAGGAATTGATCCACTGAATTGGTTTGAGCCAAGTTCAAGAACTTCAAGTCTTGAGGCGTTGGACATTGAGATTGGGATGGGCCCTGTAAATCGGTTTTCTCCTGCATCAAACTCAACAAGATTGGGAAGAGTAACACCGAGGTCGGGTGGAAGGCTTCCACTGAGTTGGTTTGCAGAGACAGAAATGTTAGCTATTGATGAGAGATTGAAAAGTGTAGGTGGAATAGTGCCAGAAAGCTTATTTTCTTGTGCTCCGAAAAAATATAGGTTCCTAAGCTGGCCAAGCTGTTTTGGTATATTTCCCTCTAATTTATTTCTCCCTAGAGCGAGACGGGTGAGAGATGAAAGGTTCCCAAGTGAAGTGGGGATGCTTCCTGTGAGATTGTTCGCTCCAATGGCGAGCATTTTGAGCCTTGATAAAGAGCCTAGCTCAACAGGAATCTTGCCGGTGAGCTTGTTGAAACTAAAATGTATAATCTCGAGTCTCCGACAGCGGGTCAGATTGGCTGAAATTTCTCCCATCATTGAGTTATGGCTAAGACTGAAGTACCTGAGCCTGAACAAACGACCAAATTCCTGGGGGATTTGGCCATGGAGCTCATTGTGGCTAAGGTCAATTACACGAAGGAATGTAAGGTTCGCTATGAAAGGTGACAAAGGACCTACCAACTGAAGCCGAGTCAGATTCATGGCCACGACCCTGTGAGGATGGCGTCGGCCGCATGTGATTCCTTGCCACTGGCAGAAAGGGAGAGAGTCATTCCATGTGCTCAGAGGATGACCATGATCTCTCCATATCTGTTGCTTGAAAGCAAGTAAAGCGAGTGCATCTGTTGCATTTGCTGAACCATGTATCATAACCGATTCCACCGCGGGTGAAATGAGTAGGGTTGCATGAATGAGGAACAACCAAAACCACCTTACAAAGACAAGAATATTACATGAGAGCTCCATCATCAACTCTCGGTCTATTACAAGTAGGAAAGGGTGTTGTGGATTGTGGAATGAATGCCGAGGCAGAGTCCCATGGGCCTATTTGTACCAGATGCCAAGCATGGCTTGCGTTCTTGACCCGTCCAGTTTTGAAAGAGAGGAGTCAAAATGAATGGATTGGATGTAGTGGGAGACCCTTGTGCAGAATGAGTTGACTTGGACTTGAAAAATGTTCACCCCGTTCATACAAGCGGTCGCCCCAGATCAGATTCAAAAGCTCCTAAGAGTCATATAGCCCCTCTGCTCTTGTTCCCATTTATATCAAATCAATCGCCCCAGTTGAAACCCTCTAGAAACTTATTCTCATTTATAAATAATCCTTAAATATTTAAGGATTATGTTTGGAGATTCTTCCAATCCTTCTTAGATTTTTGCTGATTTATATATAGGAAGTTTTCCATAAAACAACCAAATGTCCTTACTATTATATTTATTTCAAATCACTTTGCATTTATTTACTTTCTTTAATTATAGTTGTTTCTATCTTATCAGATTTGTACCTAGATTTGTTCAAAGGAGAATTTTTGTAAACCAGGATATTAAAATTTTTGTTTTTAGCCTTCTTTTTTTAGGCTTCTTTAATTTCTTCATTATTTTTAGCATTATGATATTTTAATCTATTTGAGTTTGACTTTTTCAATCCATCCGCCCACTCAAATGAAAATCCTGGATCCGCTACGGCATACAAGTACTTTTTTTTTTAATGTGGATCCCGCATTGAGGACTTGAAATCACACGCCCTAATACGAATAACCAAAACCCTCGTGCAGAATGAGTTGAATTGGACCTGAAAAATGTTCACCCCGTTCATACAAATACTTTTTTTACCTTCATTTTTTTCCACGTCAAGGGCTCGAACTCATACACCCTAAGACGAATAACCAAAACCACCTTAACATCAAAAATATTACATGAGAGTTTCATGAACGTGTGCATAGCTGCATGCAGTCTGAACAAACGACTTTAAAGTAGAGACGTGGAGAAGACTTGTAAAGAAGAGACTTGGAGAAGACTTGAAAAGAAGAGACTTGGAGAAGACTTGGAAGAAGATTGAAAAACAAACACCGTTCTTATTTTTTTTTTTTTTTTTTTTTTCTTTGTTCTTTGACCAAAAAAAAAAAAACAAACGACTTGAAGAAGAAAAACGAAACAAAGACCCCGCCTAGAAGAAAACGGCTCAGTTACAGAACAATACAAAGAAGAAACAAAATAAATTCTCGTTCGGCTCAAGACAATTTGAGACATAAAGCAACAATCTCAAATGAAGCCTCAAATTATCTATTTTTTTTTTTCTTTTAAGTTTTGAACATCTGGATTCATATTTTTTAATAGACACATTTATCATTTATTAATTATAACTAATGATATTTATAAATAAAACGAACATTAACTATAATAAACATACAATACGAGCATGGAATTAAAAAATCTTAAAATCATAAACAATAGAACCTGATTGAGTAATTTATCATTATTGGCCATTGTATACGTAGATGAATTTCGAATTTCATCCAGCTTTTTCATTATGGAAAAAAAAGGATAATATTTGAGTAAGTGGGTTATGATTATCATATATTATAAAAAAGACTCACAAATATTATCAGAATATACCCACATATATTATTAAAAAGAAGACAAAACCGGATCAATAAATCTTTAAAGAAGTGCTTTAGAAAGAAAAAAAAGTAATTATAGAGAAAGGCAATCTATGAGAGAGTAAATAGTACGTGAGATGGAAAAGCGTTATTAGAGAAACGTTCATTTGAAAAACCTTACGGGTGAGGTGGCAAAGGAGGTTGGGTTGAGATTTGTTGGGATTTAAAAAGACACTGTGTAAAGAAAAAGAAGGATAACACTTGCTTTAATGCTTTGTTTAAATGTGAAAAGAATAATGTTCAGTTTGACATCTCTTAAATTTACCTCTTATTGACTTATAATGGTCGCTTTTAGAGTGTTTGGTATTGCTTTTCACATGTCTTTCTCAATTGGAGAGTAGACATAAAGCGTCTTTTCCAAAAAGCAACGAAGTTGATGAGATTTAAAGTAGACATCCCACGCTGAAATAGAAAGACATCTTCGGCTACGGTGCACTTGACGCTATCACTAGGCAGTCTGATTTCTCCTCCTTTTTTTTTTTTTTTAATTTTTGGGCCCCTGAAGCTCCATCTAAACCGTTGGATAGATTTATAAGATCAAACACGGCTATGGGTCAAATTTTCAACTGTTGGATGTTCATATATTTTGAGATATTTGTAATAAACCCTAGAAGTTTAGATCACCGTTTCTAACTTTTGTGGGCCCCACACTTAAGATCTGAACCGTTCATCCTGTTTGGAAGGATAAACACGGCTGCTACCCCAAATTTTGTTGACTAATTCTTTTTGGATCACAAGAAATTAGCAAAAAACTATAGACCGTTGATTATATATGCTTTCCTGATAGAGCTTTGGACACTGTTCATACTGTACCATTTTTTTGTTTTTTCTTCAATTGTGAGATCCTAGTTTACAATCTCAACCGTAAAAGCTCTTAAGAAGACTAAAAATGGCTACCACACAAATTTTCAGCCCTTGATCTTTCACCAATCTCTAAATATTAGCAAACAAATGTGAACTACTTGATGTTAGTTTCTATATATTTTGGGCCCCTATATCAAGATCCACACCGTTGATCCTCTTTGAAAGGCTAAACATGGCCGGGGGTTGAATTTCAGCCCCTGATTCTTTGTAGATCTCGAGATATTTGCAAAAAACCTATCGACCAATGATTTAAAAAAGTCTATTTTAATCAGATTTTTTATCTTACCAAACACACTTTTTTTATAGCATCTATTTCAATTAGGGCTATTTGAAATAGATCTGTTTGATGCAGATCAATTTCATATAGATAAGATTTGCCAAACAAGGCCTAAGATGACTTTAATGAGATGTGATACTAATTACTATTATGGGGCCTTGGAGAAAATAAACTATTATAGTTGCTTGAATGCTTTTTTAGAATTTGAAAAGATGATTTTTATGGGGCCTTTTTTTTTTGTGGGGGCCTAAAGCAAGGGCTTTTCTTGCCCAATGGTCGAGCCACCCCTAAAACAAACACCTCCTGTTAGAAGTCAAGAAACAAAATAAAACAAAATAACAGTCCTACTTTAGTTGGAACTCTGGTTTTTTTTTTCTTAAATATCTGTAGCTAACTGTTCCTACCAAAACCTCGAGGCGTTAGTAGAGGCTACATAAATACTTTTCAATACTCTTCTTCAAGCGGAGGCCCCTCCTCAACACTCACTCTCAGGTGGAAACCAGTCAATGAACTTTTAATGACACATTTTTTTATATTCAAAATTGCAGCCGATTGGCTCAAATACCATCTTAAATTTCTTTTACTAGCCATGCCTACCAAAACCTCGTGGCGTTAGCAAAGGCTGCATAAATACTTTTTAACACCCCCCTCAGGTGGAGCCCACACCTCAACATTTCTATTCTTGGATTTCTTGGCTGTGTAAGGCTACTTCTGTATGTACTGTATCCTTGGACTTTGCTTCTCCTTAAGAAGATCTCCTTTTTAGAATTATTATTTTTTTCAAATTTTTTTCTTAAAAGGACTCAAGAATCTCAAACTCAAACTCTCACCAACTATTTCTACCAATAAATAAATAAATAAATAAAATAACCTTCGGTTGGGGATGCTTGGGGTCCTTAATCAAATGAAACAGTTTGTCAAGGGAGATTCTAGAACAAGCACAAAATATATATGGAGCTTTTGTGGAGTTGTATTGAAAAAGAAAAGACATGATCCCATGGTGCTGGACCTCAGCTCAAATTTAAAAAGGGTCCAAACTCCAAATCCTAGGATCTGTATCTAATTTACTCATTGAGGAAATTGTCGTGGATGGTTAGAATTCCATACCATCAGAACTATAAAAATGAATGGTTAGCCTCTGCAACTGCATCCATTATGAGGCAAAGAGAAAAATAAGGACTGATGGTGACAATGAGATTGCGGCAGAGTAAAAAAGGCCCTCAGCTTGTATAAGGATGTTGCTAGTGTTCAGCGAGGCAGTTTTCTGTATGCCACTGCTGGAGAAGGTCCATTTTTATTTATAATTTGTAATGGTCCTGCAATCGACGAATGTAAGCCAACAAGAAAAGTCTCATCAGTTATCAGCAATGAACAATCTCATAAATAGTCCATAAATACGCTTTCATAATGCATCTGGTCTTATATAAGTAAAGAATGCATAACATTAAGAGAACCATTTTTATTGGCATATAGCTTGCCTCCCAATATGTACAAGGATTTACAATCCTATTAGATATTTACACATCACTCACATTTACATCCAGGCAATCATTTGCCAGGACTGCTTGCTTCACAAGAGAAAACCAGAAGCACTTCACAATCTAAATCGATTGGAGCCAATTCAGCTATCAACCAGAATGAACAGAATCAGTTCTTTATTATTAGTAACCCCCCTGCAGCACTCTGCTGACCCCATCCTATTATTTCACATGAGAATCATATGCATCAAAAACCGCATCTGGAACTACAATGGGCAACTTATCTATGTACATGAAGAGCCGCCTCAAGTTTTCTCTGGACAGGGTTGCCATGTCAATTACCTCTCTGCTGTCAGTGAAGATCCAGAGGTCACCAGAGTTGACTCTCTTGAGACTGTCACGACAGAACGGGCATGACTGTGATCTTGAATGCCTGCAACATTTCAATTGATGATCTTAATTCCACTTTGTATTCTGAAAATCAACCAAGGAAAACAGATGCCGTTTTTAAGTTGAAACTGTAATTTGATTCGCGCGCGCGCGTGTGTGAGAGAGAGAGAGAGAGAGAGAGTACCACTCTCTATAGCACTTCATACACATAGCATGGATGCAATTAGGCAACACGATTTTACTGTTCAACTCCATGCAAATCCCACATTCTTCTTCTCTTTCAGCTTCTACCTCAGAATATTGCCTTCTTTCTTCATCATCTCTTCTCCTATACCTTTCCATACACACTGCCTTCTGTTTTCTATCTTCCATATCTGTGATCCCACTTTGGAGTTGCAGCAAAGAAGGAAAGATCACAGCTGCCCATAAATGGCTTCAAAGTTAAAACCAATGACCAAGAGTTTCGGTTAAAGATGAAAATATAAATTATTAAATTACATCAAAACATACCATAGAATTCTTTAATACTCGCTTTCCTTTCATGGACTGACATAGTAGTTGTGCCATCTACGTAAACCTGAGTGAGAGCTTCTCAAGTTACAATTGAACAAGTATGAATAAATTACTTTAAAAACTGCATTAAATTTTCACCTTGTATATGAGAACTCTCAGCAGACCAAGGGCACCAGCAAGACTGCAATCAGTCCATTGCACGAGAAAAAGGAATAGGTGTGCAGCTGGACTGTAGGACATTCTCATCTGAAGACATGCACCATCATATTCCCTAGGGAATTCAGACGCCCTGCAACTTGCATTATGAGGTCAGTGCACATACATAAAAGCAAAAGCAAAGTACTCACATTAAAACAAGAAAAGGACGGAAAAAAAGGCTTCCTGAGTTGCAACTTGAGAAGTATATTTAAAAGATACAAAGCCACCTAAGATTAAATATAAAAACTCATGAAACTCATTCAAACTGACTTTCAGGAAGTTCATAAATAATTAAATGGCATTCTGGTAGTGCTAACTGAACATAGTCACCGGGATAGAGGCAACTCGAACATCTTTGTTTTAGACGACTTGTTAAATGATGTTTAGACTTACCTTAATATGCCAAAGTAATCGTGGTTTAGTACAAAATAGAGCAGAATATCTTCATGATATAACCATACAAGGGTCTGGCTTACGGTTCTAATTCAGTTATGTAATTACATCATACAAGTGGGAACCTTCTACCAAGGTGCAATTCATACTTCCGGATCATGCTCCAGCTTCAAATTCCCCACTAGAACCTACCATCAGAAACTGTTGCCATGTTTCCACTAAACTAATTATTATATATTAAAGGGAGCGTTTTGCACACAACTTGACCCATTCCTGTCAATTTTGACCAGTTCAACCAAGGATGGCAACAGATAACATATAATAATAAAAAATTAATTTATATCATTTAATTGTAGCCGAAAGGATTTGATCTCACAACCCTTCACTACTTTGATTTTTGTGATGTACTGTATACCCTGCATTACATGAGATTTTGAATTAAAATTTACTAGAAAACATCTAAAACAGTATTAAACAAAGAAGAGTGATGACTTGGTCCAACCCAACAACACACACGGCTGTTTTTCACTTTTTGGGTTTTCTCAAGATATTATTGGTAAATGTTGCCAAAAGATTTAATAAATAAAGATAAAATACTGTTAGAAAAGCAGATTTTATAGGTCTTTCCCAATTTTACCATTCTATTCCACTATTATTGACTTGTTCTCCTGATATTTTTCCTTTTCCCAATACATTAAAAAGTTATGATCTTATTGGGTAAGCACCATTTATGGTAAATGCTGTGACATTATTGAGATATTTTCAAAATATCGCCCCTATTTATGACAAGGCCACTATGCATGGCCTGCCCTCCTGCTAGAAATTTATTCTCTTCCATTCCCCTCCCTAGAAATATATTTGGATCCTCTCAATCACCTTAATATTCACTTGGCAACCAAACTTCAACTTTAGCAAGTGGAGATATTGTTGATATAAGCTTTGATCTCGGTGAATCCACAACTGAATGAGAGCTAGCAATTTTCTCAAGACAACTATTTCATCTCAATCCACTCAGCTAGCAGATCCTGCAAACTTTATAGGCCTGGCCAACCTAATGGGGCAAGTAAATGTATGTCCAAGGGAGAGCTTCGAGCCTTCGACACAGCACTTGCCAAAGCAGCAAACTCTTCTGACATTCCACCTTTATGCCAATTACTTCACACTTGGAGAAGTTAACCTTAAGGCTGGAGATAACCTCAAACAAAAAAAGCACCAGTTGCACATCAATTCTTTAATTCCGGTGCATAAATGAATTGCGTCGACAATATATTGATGACAAGAATGGATAAGTTCCATCTGCCTAGAAAAAATCTGTTTATGACATCTTCATGCCTGACTCTCAATCTCCTGCTAAGAGCATCCACTGCAATTACAAAAAATTACACGGGAGATTCACTCCTTGCAGAATCCCGAGAAGACTTTGATGTAGTGCATGCAAACAACAAATTCTTAATTGGACATATCATAAACCTTCTTAAAAAACCAACTAGCAAGTAATACCAGATTTCTTAGATTGAATCTTGAGTTGGTGGATTCATGAACAGTTCCGATCCTTGGACCATTAATTCTGAAATCCTTTTCTAAGTATTCAGATGATACATATGATGACCCAGATTTAGGTTGGTTTTGACTAAAGTTTACAGAGGGAAAAGTTCTTTTATGCTAGTACTTTCGGAACATTGATTAGTGAATGCATCACAGCTCAAACCCTGAACCACAGTCGTCATTGTTGTCATCATCGTCGTCACCATCAAAGCTTTATCCAAATTATGGGGTCGGCAAGGCATCATCATTATAATCTTATCTTTATCCTATTGGAATGGGGTCTGCTTGAATGCATTGGGTCAGCAGGTCTACATCAATCAAACCATATAATAGAGCAATGGGTCACGAAAACCATCAAAAAGAAGTTAAATTATATGATTATGAACATATTAAATGCAACTTATGACCATAATTATCAACCATTTCCTGAAGTATACTCAGATATGGCATTTCAAATTATAAAAACACAAAATTTCATTAGTAGTGTAAAACGATAAAGCAAGTGTATGAAGATTG
The DNA here is from genome assembly GCA_038049695.1 of Cinnamomum chago. NCBI lineage: Eukaryota > Viridiplantae > Streptophyta > Magnoliopsida > Laurales > Lauraceae > Cinnamomum > Cinnamomum chago. The sequence goes on along the minus strand of CP142451.1, from coordinate 7,512,030 downwards.
AAAAATATCCTTAATGTAGCAGGGCCGATTCACAATGCAATCCCTAGAAGTAGAGCACCATCACTTCTAGCAATCAGCCTAAATGGAAAATCAAACATGTGGGTGTTCTCTGTCAAACCAGGTGCACTTTTTAGAGTAGGCCCCTCCTGTGGGGCCCACCTAGTACACATTTAATTCCCAGGGGTAGGTTGTGAGTAGCCCTGTAGGGTTATTGAGGATGAGAGATGGGCCAAAAATCACTCGAATCAGGTAATAATATCTATTAGTTTTGAAGCCTCAAACTTAACTGGTTTTCTGAAATTTATTATGATTGAATCCAAAATTTGAACATGGGTTAACACTTAACAGACGGATTAATGTCAAATTGAAGTGAGTGCCAATTCATAGGGGTAGGTGAGTGTGAATGGCCTAAATTTGTCCAAGGTGTAGCCCACTATACAGAATAGAGACAGTGAAAAACAAGTCTAAATAAAAGGGGCTTAGTCAGCAAGTCCCCTTTTTGGTAAGTTCCGTCCTTTTCATTTCTCTTTTTGCCCCCCTTTCTGTCAGTGTATTTCTCTCATGCTGTACAATTTTTTCTTGAATGAAATAGTTGCGATTAAAAAAAAAAAAAAGGGAACATTGTAATGGGGCATGGAAGAGAAATTTTTCTAATGATTTATGTGAAGAAAAGGAACACCATTTTGTAATTTTTTTTTATTTTTTATAAATACTTAGTTAGATACATTCTCCACTTCTACAAAAGTGGCATAATGTTATGAATTGTTTCACTTTCCTTTTCTTTTTGAAAGATAATTGTTTCAGTTTATTGAAACTAGTAATGTGAAAATTTATAAATGTGCTAATTTATGAACTGATTTCCTGCCCATTGTTGTCAATTTCATTTCGGATCCTATTTCTGGTTTGACTCTGGACCATCCGTGAGTAAACTATATGCATTCAAAGAAAGAAGCAGAACATTACATTGGTAAACTAAGACCTCATGAGTCATGACTAAACTATATGTATTTGAGGTTTTAAGGGCTGCAAGTCCTTCCTCATCCAAAGGAGAACAAAGAAAAAACCATTGAGTACTTGACTTATTGGAGAGCGAGCATCTCTGAACAAAACGAAAAAAGGAACTGGAAAAAAGAAAAAAAATCCCATGCAGGATGTTTAAGTCCCTGCAAATCATTCTGTCTCATCAAAATCATCAAATTCATAGCCAGAACACAGATTTATGGCCAAACATTTCCTAGTTCTGGACTTGTGGATATTCTATAGTTTCAGTGCACAAGTGAACAATTCAGCCGAAACAAATTGAATTTGACTACTAAAATGGCAGCTGATCATTCCTAACCAGTGTTGATGTTGATGAGAAAACAGTCTTCAACCTAAAATGTTATACCAGTTGATTGTTTGATTCTAAGCAATATAACCTAGCAATTGGGATCATCTTTATTGTCACTAAATTGCTCAACTTTGACCTTGTTATTGTGATGAAGTCTCTTAAGTTTGGAGAGTGTTGGATCAAGACACTCCAGGAAACTAGTCTGTAATAGAATCCCCTTTAACTAAAACTGTGGCCTGATTTGTGCTGCTGTCCCATCAATTTGCGAACATCAATTTGCCTAATCAAGAATTGGGTGTAACAAATCACTCATTAAGATTGTTATACTTTCCAATGGACAGAGGGTAGTGTCACCAACAATGGCTCATTTGCACCACATTAACCTTCTTCATTTTTAGAATAATATTCGCCACAATTTTAATCATTGCAACTAATTAATCTCAATTTTAACAATCATCATAGCCATTCAATATTTCTAGAGCACTTGGTCCAATGTGAGTACATTATCCATGCTTCGTATTGGAAAAACGGGCAGCATAATGGTGCAAATGCCTATCGAAATGCATCGTGACAAGAATCCATATATATCCTCTAATCCAATCCTTCATAAATGCATCAAACATATTTCAGCGGCCCTATCTTTATTGCCCTTCATTCAGGAAAAGTCTCAGCCCGGACTTTCTTATAGTTTAATCAGTGATACCATGGCCAACTTCTAAATCTCCCATACTTATTGGCCACTGTAACTGAAAATGATCAATTTCGAATTTTCTAACACAAAATCGACAAATGAAAAATTGCATCACAACCTAAATCCTTGAAAAAAAAAAAGGAACTTAAATAAAAAAAATGCAATAAAACGTTATGAGAAAGTAAACATGTACTGAACTAATAGCAATGATATCAAACAGGATTCGAGGAAACAACACTTCAAATAGGCATTAATGGGTAAAAAGCAGGTTCTTCACAGGGCAACAAAACCCAGACAAACAAGACATTAGAAATGAAGGGTACCCATGAAAATTACACCCCAACCATAGAACTTTTCACATGAATTTGAGCCCAAACCATACAAAACTTACACACCATCAGCTCAACAAATGCGAAAGTCGAACTATAAAACAATATCAGATATATATATATAGAGAGAGAGAGAGAGAAGCTTCAAAAATTAGCAGAAGATTACCAAATTCATATACAAAGAAAAAAAAAAGAGAGATTCTCATGAACATAACAATTTAAACCAAGCAACAGAAAGAGTACAACTACAACTAAATTCAATCGAACGAAAGGAAATCCCACACAACAAAAGCGTAAAAAATGCGAAAAAACTCATAAGATTACAAACCGGAATCTTAAAAAAACACAAATTGATCGATTTCTACAAAGCTGCATTTTTAAACAGCAATCGAATTCAAAATGACAGAAATTTCGACGATATTGCACTTGCATACAACGAAAAATTCCCAGAAACCTAACGATACTTGCATTATAAACATGAATTCGATTTCGACGACATCATGTAAAGCCTTATCCATCAACAATTAAACATCTCAGCCAAATTACACAAAGACAAAGCCACAATTCAAGATTCCACATAGCAAAAAAAATGCAATCTTGGGAGAGAAATCAATCAAACGATTCCACTTACAGTGTATTGGCGTGCTGAATATCTGCTTCGAGAACTTTGAGCGAGTCCTTGAATGATCTCCGCATCAAATTCAAATACATCGGTCTCTATCTCTGCGTTTCTAAAACTATATCTATCTTCAATGTTATAATTCAACGGAAATCGAATGGGGATTTTCGAAAACCCTAGATTTCTCCTTTCCTATCTTCGTCTGTGTGTGTGGGAAATGGAAGAGGGTTTCCTTGGACGACACGTGGATTCTGAGAGCGTCGAAGAAGCGTCAAAAGGAGGCAGACGTAGTGGAGGCATTAGATAGGGAGATTTTCAGATGAGTCCCTAGAGTTTGGTGTAATATTGGTAAAGGCCCTGTTATTGTTAAACATATGAAAAAAGTCTTATGATCAAACGAAATCTCGGATTATTAATAAGACGAGGGATGAAGGATATAAGTCGAGTAGCAAAAGCACCCAAAAGAATGTGGTAATTTAGATGAGATCTTGACTTTAGCAAGGGTGATAGTTGAATATTCATTTCACATCTTTTCTCGATGTTTCAATTTCCATTATAAGAGGTTATTTGATGTTTAGATTTGCGTATTAAATTGTGGTTTTTATACTCTAACCACTTCTTATAAAGTTATTATCTTATGTATTCAATTACATGAAATAAGTAAGCTCTAAACTTACGCTATGAAGTTTTTTTCATTTTGGTTGTCTATTAGCTAGATGGACCAATAAATTTAATAATTTTCCTTTTATAATAATGAGACTATTGCAGCTTCATCTGTCATTTCTTTTTCCTCGTACCACTTTTTTCATTAATCTTCTCCCACGTGAGTCTCGCGTGGCTGTCATATGATATTTTTGGATGCAGGAGTGAAGCAGGAAAATATGTTATATGAATGAAGTGAAACTATTTGTGAAACCTTCCTATTGCGAACTCTCAAAATTAACTACCACTCTCAAAATGAATACCCTCTTGTATGTATGGGATATCCCTAAATCTCACACTAGAAAGGTTTGGGTTCATCATGAGATTGATAATTAATTTTTATTATTAAAATGAGCTCATTCTAATGAAGAAATAATGGAGTAGAGTTTGGGGGTGCACCCCTTAGAAGGGGGGGCCATTCAGTTTGACCGATATGGATTTTCAATAATGAGGCCCACTATGGAGTTCCACTAAATTTGCTAATCAAGAGCATGGGTGAGATACTAAGGGCCTATATATTTACAATAATTCTTGAGAATTCCAAATTATACAAAAGGTAGCCCCTTGAGGTGGAATTCATAAATCTTCCTCTAGAGCGTAGTATTTGAAATCCCATCAATACGCAAAGATCTTTACTTGAATTTCTAACAAGAAATTGACATGTTTGGGTTTTATGGATATGATGTGAAGGCTAGTCCACTTGCATTTGAAATGCCATCTTCCTTTCACAAGAATTCCAAGTTTCAGCCATTTAAAAGGTATCAAATGACCTTTTAGAATTCTTGAGATTTCAATATTTTTATTTTTCGTTGGAATCTCAAATGCTCCACCAATAAAAGGATTTTGGAATTCCACCTCATAAAGGACAACTTGTAATGAAATTGAAATTATCTACACATGAATCTTTAGGATTCTAGAAAAGAAGTGAGTACAAAATGTCGTTTGAGATTGTGTAGGTGGTTGGAATATCGAATTCTACTCAAAGAAAGATAGCATTTAAAATGTAAGGAGAAAAGGCAACACATGTCCAAAAAATCTCAACATACAAATTATGATTAGAAATGTCCGAAAAATCTCAACATACAAATTATGATTAGAAATTTCAATAAAAAAGTAGTCCCTAGGGAGATTGGAACGCCAACTTTTTCAACCAAGTTCGTAGGCTCTAGTTTTCCACATTAACACAATTGTTGTTTTCCGCATTAATACAGTTGTTAATCTTTATAGATTTCAAATCCCCATTTTTCTGTTGAAAGGCTGGAACTCTCTTCTCGGAATTCTTTTCTTTTTCAACATGTGAGTCATTGATTCATCTAAAACGGAAGAAAAGTAGTAGACTATAGAACTTGTCAAAGATATAGCGTTTCATTTTCTAACCTGAAATCTCCTACTGGGTCATTGACTATTTTAATGTTACCCCTCATGTCAATGGCCTACATCATCAACCTCTGCCTACATCTAAAAGAAGAATTGAATTATGTTATCTTCAAGACTTCAACAGAGTGTTTTCTGCAGTAATCTTTATAGCAATGAGTTCTAAAAGAAAATTTCAACCATTAGAGCAATGAAAACTATGACCATAAAAGAAAATATAGAAGATTCTGAAAGACTAGAATTCCTCGCCTTATCCCACAGTGTAATTGGATTCACCTTAGAGTAATAAGAAAATAAATCTTGAATGTCCCTTTTGTTCTTTGTGAATTAATTACTTAAACTTGTCGCCTTCTGTGAGCAATTTTTAATAAAAGTCCTATTTGAAATAAATCTTCAAAAGTTTCAGGCATTTTTTTTTTCTTACCTTGGTTGGAATCTAAGAGAGAGCCATACATACAGGAAGATAATTTACTCACATGAAGAAAAAAAGCCAGCACATGGGGGAAGAAAGCATCTCTACATTAAAAGATTTGGTCACGTTTAGCGACCAAATCTTTAGGGAAAAGATTTTCGGTTTCCATAAACTTGTAGTAAATCTTTGTTTGGCAATTGTAAATTCTCGAGTATTTGGACAAATGGAACTCTTAATTTGATAGGATTTTCAGATCCGACCACCCCTTATAAGATTTGAAAATCCTTACTTAAGTGGATTTACACACCGAATCCTATTTTTTTTAGCTATATTCATCGATACAAACCAATATCAATTCTCATCTATACAATTTTTCAGTGATGAATCATTATTTCAGTGGTAGTGGAGAATCATAAGATCTATGAATTCTTCGTCTGTGAGTAAACATATCCTGCATTTGCAATTTATAAAGGATGTTATATGATAGTATTAAAAAATAGGGACTATATTGAAAATGTTTCATTTGATATTTTGATATGTGGAAGCTGGCAAGTGGAGATGGGTGTGCTGCCCCCACTTATCCTATTCCACTTACCTTTTCTTTCGGTGGCTTTGCCTGCACGCGTTCCAACATTCGCATCCACTCCATTTTTGGTGTTAGCTTCGTTTCTGCTGGATAAATAACTGAAATGCCACTGGACTTTGGATTATATATTACACATTTATACAATCTTGCCATGTCCGTCCCTCTATTCCATAATGACCGGCCTTTGTTGAGCACGGGTGCTCACTAGGGTGCTCTAGAACACATGGTAGGGCCCACATTTTGATCCATGAGACCTCTTAACGGTCAATGGTCTTAAGGTTTGACATCCAACCGAATAAATTGGATTGTTGGATCAAATGTGCACTCGTTTTAAATGGTGTAGACTTGATGTACTGTTATAAGTTGAATGATATGCTTATTTTAAGAAAAAATGAAGAATAAAGAAAAAACAGAATTGATTTTAGAATTAGATTCAAGTCCTCTAGGTAGATCCGGTTTCGGAACCGGATCCAGATTTTCTTATCGAAAGCGGGTCCGGAACCAACAAAATAAACCCTGATTAAAAAATCGGAACCGTTATTTAAAAACTGGTCCGGATCCACTATGGTTCCGATCCGAAATTGTCCTATTTGCAACCCCATAGTTATACTCAAATGGAAGATAATATCACACTTATTTCCGCTGTTAGACGATTTTTCTATACCATTCTATTGTTGCATGCTTTTTATATTCTCTATATTAGTTGTGGGACTCACTTAGATGCAAACTAGATGTTTTATTGTTTTATCTAACAATGGAAAAACGTGGGATGAGTTGGTGGTAAAGTGCATCACAACTCACTTTGATCGAGTTGGACTTTGATCAATCCCTTGGCACCCGCGGAGCACAATTGGAATGTGTCATGTGGTGGGTAGATCACAGGACACTAGAGCGGAACATTATGCTGGAAGCTACATGGATGAAGCACAATGAAAGAATGGATTACTACATAGATGACCCCTGGGATGATAGATTTGGAAGGATAGTATACAATTCTCCCCATATAATGAAAAAAATGAAAATGATAAATAAATAAATTAATCCAATAATGTCCTCTTCTTTTTTATTTTTTTACTTTAATCCCTTCGTAAAACTTTTATTCATAATTTGACCCAATAAAGCACATACTACACTATGCAATATCCTAAAATCATTCAATATTACACATTTACTAGCACAATAACCCATGTGGCCACATCCCCCGCTCCATCTAGCTACTTTTCAGATTTTTCTTTTTATATAATCACATATAATAGTTGTGTGGTTTGATGGCTAGGTTAGTTTAATTAAAAAGGCATGGGTCATGAATTCTTCTTATATTTTCTATCATTTTGCTGATGCTCAATAAGAAAAAGTCAAAATTGAAGGAATTTGGTCAAAATTAAATCCGAATCTCTAAGCTTTAATACATTATAAATGCACAGACAACTCTATTAAAAAACATTTAAACTTCAACAGGGGCAAAATCAGATCTAAAGTCCTAATAAATAAAAAAAATAAGAGTTAAGAGGGAAAAAAAAAACCCTGAGGCGCAACTGTCCAACTCACAAATCTCAAAAAACTCTGAGGGGTAGCTCACTTGACCTAAGACCACGATTTGCATCCAAAGATTGTGGATTCGAAACTGTATTACTACACTAGAGTCATAAGTAAATTTTACCAAATTTTTTTTTTTTTGTTTGTAGAAATTATTTTGGCGCAAAGATATTAAAACTTCGTTATTAAAGGAAAAAAAAAAGAACTCACCACCTTAAAAAGACTATAATCGGTAGCATCTGGGCTCAGTCAACGTCGTATAAGAACCCCTCCTGAGTCCTGACATGGTTTGAAATAAAAAAAGATGGCTTTGGGCCGCCTCCATTTAAAAGACATGAAAGCAAGAGACATTGCACAAAAGGTGGCGTTGTTGATGACACAATCACTGTGTGCGTCTTCCACACTCCATTCTCCTCACTCTCTGTTCTCCCTCTCCCGCTCCGTCCCCGAACACAACCGATTCCTCTGTACATCCAAAAGCTTCATTTCCAATACGATGCAAAATGCTTCCGATCCCGATCCGATCTTTCAGCAGAAGCAAGCCTTGCGATCCAAAGTCCGCAAAGATCTCAAGGCCATGACCCCTGAACAAAGAAGCGAACAAGGTCCCTCTCTCTCAGATCTGTTTATTTTCTGATCGATCTCGACCATATCTAATCGATGGCCCAACAATCGAAGGAGGTTTTGAACTTCCCATTTGCAATCTTGATCCGAATTAGGATCCATTTGCCCACAATTAGCGAAACTCGAGTTTAAAAATTGTTCCTTTTCGATTTCTTTATGCAGAGAATGGAATGTATTTGACGATTTGATTGCTTAGGCTCATGTGTTTTGATTGAATCGTTTTTTTTTTTTTTTTCCTGTTTTGAGAGGTGGAAGAGAACAATGGAATCCATGTTGTATGAATTCTTTGAAATGAGCAACATATGTTTGTTGGATATTACACAGTGTTGGATTGCATTAGGGTTTTCTTCTTCTGAATCTGACTAAATGTTGAAACATGTATCATTTGGTTAATGAGAGTAGGATTTGTGTATAATTTTGTTGGTGCTGTTTCTCCTGTATATGTTTTTATTTATTTATTGGGAAACAGAGATTTATTAGAATTTATTTGATTATTTTGCTGAATCTAGATTTTGGGATTTGTTGGATTAGGCAGCTCATACTGGTATCAGATTCATGTACGCATACTTGTGCTACTTAGAGAAGAATGGAATACTTAGAATGGTATAATTTAGCTAAAAGAGTTGCCAAGGAAGCTATTGAGACATTTTGTATGGCCAATTAGGAAAAAAGATACTTGTAAGCTTGTTAAGATAGGAGAAATGTGAAGAAGAGACTAGAGACCTTGATGTCCATTAGAAATGGTAACGACCAGAGCTGTTGTTGAATAATACCAAACTAAAGGTGATTAACAAAATATATAACTAGAATCATTTTTATAAAATAGAGTCAAAGGGATATCCCACCTTCTCTCTCAATGGTTTAGAAAATCTCAATTTTCTAGAATTTCTATGTATTTCCATCTTAGGATTTATGGTACCTTCTACTCTGTTGTGTTGGTGTGTTTTTTTCGATAGAGTATCAATTTTTTTTTTCTCTAATATTTGATGGTTGATATGATTAAGGAAACAAAGGGCCACTCTCTCTCTCGTCAACCTAATTTTATTTCACATGCACACACTACTTCAAATTCATGGTAGAAAGGGTTGTCTTCCAAAATTATTGAAACAAATTGCCATTTTGACTGGACCCAAATGTATGAATCTTCTTAGTAGACACGTGATTGTCTTTATTGATTCATTTATATTGAAAATCTTTTTTTTTTTTTGCCGTTTATCAGATATTGCAATTCAGAATATTGTTTTGGAAGCTCCATGGCTCAAATCTAGTACAAGATTATGTGCTTATATAAGCTGTGATGCCTTACGAGAAGTTGATACATCAAAAATTTTGTCAGCTGTTCTATCTGATCCCAATACTGGTATGTTCTCCAATCTAACCTCTCCAATTTTGAATCTTGATTTTAAACATCTCAATATTAATCTTGAATTATCTGTAATTTGTTGGATGAAAGTTCAGGATCCATTTGGTGGAAAGGTTGGAATCAAAAATCTACAATTTCATTAAGGATCGTGCTTTCTCAAATAATGGAGTTGACATCATCAACATCATCATCATCATTATTTGAAACAAAACAGAACTTAGTGGATAGGATGAGTGGATTGCAACAAGAGCCCATTGCACTGTGGAAGGTGCTTCCATTGTTACCTTGAGGTTGTGAGTTCCAGTCATGTTACTAATAAAAAAAAGGTTCTTGTGGTTTTCACAAGGTGGCAAATGAAATGTTGGTTGACTTAGATGGATAGTGTAGTTTGGGGATTTTACTGTTCATATGTGATATGTCTAAATACAAAGTAGTTGCTTAGGCAATGATGAAGGGGCAAGGCTAAGATGATGATGATGTCAAAACACAAAGGAGTTTCTTAGGTGTGTGCTGCCATTTTAAGTGATTCTTTTGGTGTATCATCAATCTTCACTTCATATGATGGCATGTGGTAAAGGAATTGTGGAATCATGATGTATGAAGATGTGCAGTGCCCTGTGCACCTATAGATTATCATGTGGTTGGAGGAATTGTAGATATGTAACAATGATAGTTTGGTTTTCTGATGTGCCATTATAGACAAATGTCCTCATGTGAACCATTGATTTGGAGGAACGCATTGTGGATGAGGTTGTCCACAAAACTCTTTCTGATTGAAACATTCTGGCATTCCTTCCCTTAACCTACAAAAATATATTTTCAAGAGAATATTAGAAGAACGGCAGTAAAAACTTTGTTGATGGAATAAGATCTTATAGTTGGCCATCAGATTAATGATCTTGATGTTTGACCCATGGGCGTCACCACATGCATGGTTTGGTGGCTTTAGGACACAATATTGAAAGTGATGTATTAGGATAATATACTGAATTAATTATTGCTTTTGGAAATTCTGACTATTCATTTTCAAGTCTAGAATGTCAGACAGAGAAAAAGCTTTATGTTCCACGGGTGGAGGACAAGAATAGCCATATGCGAATGTTTAACATCTCAAGTTTGGAAGACCTTATAGCAAACTCGATGAATATCTTGGAACCAGCCCCAGTAGATGCTGATGGAAATCAACGTGAAGATGGTAAGATTTTATTTTGTTTTCCTCTTCTTTTCATTTCAAATCTGTCCATCTGTTTCTCCGTTTTTTTTTTTTTTTTTTTTTTTTGGGGGGGGGGTGGTGGGGTGGTTGTAATTAGTGGTTGTATGAATTTCTGAAGTAATTTTATTTAAGGAAAGTGTAAAGTTAGTACTTTAAGTTAGTTGTCTGGAGCTCTGTAGTCAAACTTAGACCCCTTTCACAGACTCACAGTCCTGTTAGTGGTGTCACCTCAGCTGTGTTCTTACTTGTCAACGGATTGCAAATAAGGAACTTTGGTGATACAAAATAGGAACATCAGATCTGTCCAAATTACTTGAGACATGACAAGAGTTGATAGAACAGTTGGAAGTGCTTCTTGTCACAATTTAAGCTTGGGGTTTTGGGTAAGCTTAGCTTATGTCCGTCTCCCTCTCCCTCTCTCCTGGATTTTTTTTATACTTCATTTTCATGGGGCATATCACATCCGCAGCAAAATTCAACATGAGAATGCATCGTTTAAGGAGTACAAACTAATAAATCTACAAACAAGAAACTACAAGGAGGAATCTCCATGTATCTGTGCACAATCTCATTTACTTGATTCCCTGTCTATGATCCTCAGGTTTTGACTGAACTTGAAATTCTATGATCCTTGCACTAAAGATCGTGCAGAGTCTCAGTCAGTTAAGAAGAAGAGTATATGCATTGTACCTTTTGTCAGTGAGCATATATGAGTGATCCCGTGGTTCTTGATCAATAACATTTAGTGAGCATGGTTTCAAATTGTGGTCACTTAGGGCATCTTGGTTGGCCTGGAAAAGCTATACTTCGTGGTGATATGCGGTAGATTTTAATTTGACAAAATAAATTTACAAAAAAAAATCCAAAAATATTGAAAAATGCTAGATTACGTAATGTGGTGGTCCCCCAAAAGCCATATCTGTCCCTAAACACTTTTTTTTTTTTTTGTCTTTATACTATTGACTGTGTTAAAGTTAAGTGATTGAAGCAAATGTTTTCTAATGGTAAAAATCGAAACTGTTTAGAAAAGGTGAAATGCGTTTCAACGTTCTCAAGGAATTTGGTGTCATTCTAAGCTTGCCTTTTCTATTTGAAACAACAGCCACATATTCATGAACCTTTTAGGTTGTTCTTCTGATCTTTGATATGTCATCTCCATGTGTTCTTCCTTCCATCTATATGATTAATCTTTCCCATTCAACTCTGAATTATAACTGGATCAAGTTTCAAGTAGTCCCCAATGAAGTAAACCCTACAAAGCGGACCATGCTATTAATTGGTATTAAACTTCACTAATAATCCATTTGCATACTTGGTGTTGAAATGAAATCCTAGGAATTTATAGTAAAGGGTGTTCTATGGAAGTATTTACAGGGTCTAAGTGTAGTAGTCCTAGATGGGATCTTCTCTTTTCTAGTATTTGATTCACTTGAGTGATCGTTATGTAATAATTTTATATAAAAGGGGAGATTATATGATGGCCCCTTGTGGTTCTTCACCTGTAATCCTCACTTATAGCCCCTTTGATAAGAGGGCATTGTTTAGAAATCCTAAGAATTCAATACTAATTAAACAAAATGGGTCTTAAAATATATATATATATATATATATATATTTGCAGCCATCTTTAAAAAAAATTCAGTTTTGCTGCCATAGTGGCTGCCATGATCGATAATATTGGCCAATACTAGGCATAAGGGGTCCCTCGGGCTCAGGGCTAAAGGCTCCTGGGCTGGGCTAGGCGGGAGATACCCTAGGTTATCAAACAAATAAAATAAAAATACTAGGCATAAGGGCTGATGCCATGGCCAAGGCCAGTGCACAGTATGTACTATTGGCTGAACGCTGCTTATTGGCTGATGTTCTGATGTTTTAAACCATGCTAAGGAGCCAAAGGGTGGGTAGAGCTGGTAGACCATGCTTCAGAAGGGCCCTCGGTTGGACTGAAAATACTAACCCTTTATGTAATGAATTGCAATTGGACGTCAATAAATTACAAAAATGGTCCACATTGACATAAAAAGGACAAATATTGGATGGCTTGAATATTCTATTTTAGGTTACATGGTGGTCTGACCTATCTATAGTGAGGCCAATCAGATCAATGGTCTCAATTTCTGAACCAAGCATCAACATACAAAAAAAAAGCCCTTCCATTCCTCAGGATACCTTGCATATCCGTGGATCTATGGCCATTCCTATTGATCAAATAGAGATCATTGGTTTCTTAATTATTAGTTATCATCACATGATTCATATTTTCCATATCATAAGCTAATATGTTTGGAATGCAGTTAGATAAGTAAAGAAGAAATGATATTTTTGTGGTAGTACGTGAACTCTGAAATATTTTTCTTATTATAGTCATGCAGGCAAGTGACCCAGTTGACTTGATCCTCTTACCTGGTATTTTTTTTCTTTGTTCTTATTTATTATTTATGTAAATCAGAACTTGAGTAAGACAGACAATTGCCTATTTATCTTCTACTATTGTTGCAGGGCTTGCTTTTGACAGATCTGGGCAACGCTTGGGCCGTGGCGGAGGGTAAGTTCTTATCTCCTGTTTCATGCAGAGTTAACAGCAGTGTCATATGATGTTGATAAGTGTGTTTCCCTAAAAACATGTTTCTATCTTTCTGAAGCTGAAGCAATTCCAATAATATTCTGTTAACTGTGAAGGTTTGTTTCCAAAATGTAGCATCCTCTATAAATTTCCATATAATTTCTCATTTATACATTTAATGAAAATTTTCACTTTTCCTCATTATTGTGGATGCAATAAGAAAATGTTTCCCCTTGTGTGGAGGCTCCTTTGTCACGGCCTTTGATATACATTGTTGTGTCATTCTCTAACAGCTCGAGCTTTTGGTGTTTCTAGTTACTAATATGGTATCAGAGCCAGGGGGGTCGTGCGTTTGAATTCCTGGGGACGTGTTTCTGTCCACGTATGGTCAATTGGCTTGATTTTGTCCACATGCAGAGCCCTACATGTGAGGGGGTTGTTACGACCCTTCGATATACATTGTTGTGGCATTCTCTAAAAGCTCGAGCTTTTGGTGTTTCTAGTTACTAACATCCTTGTGTTGCCAATGGTGATGACTCCAAAGACAAGGCATCCATGGTGAATGTGTGAAGACTCCATCCATCATTAGCTCATAGTTTGTTCTCTAAAATCTAAATTGCTTTCAAATGTTTTCTGTGTGTTGCGAAGTTGTTTCTTAGACATTTATAACTCAAATCCTTGTTCATGTCTTTCCTCGCTTTACTCCTTTTGCCTGTTTGGTAATTTTACTTTTTAAATAAAGTGAAGTGAAATAAAGAAAGGGAATAAAATATAAGTGGGTTATGATGGTATTTTTTTTTTAGTTGTTTGGGATTGAATATTTTTGACTTTTTGTATGGGGAAATTGAGTTTTTTTGTCTTCTAGTGAATAAAGATCGTTGTTTTTTTATTTTTAAAAGATGGAGAGAGTTTTGAATTAAAGTGCTTTTGATTTGATGCTTAATTTTACTTAACTTGACTTTACTTGGCAAGTAAAATTACCAAATGGCCCTCCCCTTAAGTTTGCTCCCCGAGTTGGCAACTATGCTCTAATATCACTTACTTTAAGGTGTCATCTTTGACCAAGATCAATTGATTGATGGTGTTATTGAAATTCGAACCTGCTCCATCTAGTACCTGTACAAGACTTTAGTCATATACTCAAGTAGCAAAATAAGGTTACAGGACATTTTTTCACACTCCATGGAAAGTTTGTGGCTTGTGCTGAACTTGTGGCATAAATCATTGCTGCCTCACTGTCCATATTGTGTGGGTGTCATTGTTGATGGGATCATATGCTGAAAATATATACCAATAAAAGAATGCTGAAAATATAACTGAGTGAATGATTTAATTAACCTTTTTGTGGCGTCTTTGGTTAGAGAAGGAATAGCCAGTGCTTCTAAGTTCTAATTCAATTGAGTGGGTTAGGACCTGTCCACAATGGAGCCTCTGGTTTGGATGGTCTGGATTGCCGTGCTTGTACTTCAGGTGTACTGTGGAGGTGCTGCCACAAAGTGAATCCATGGAACATGCATATTGTAGACTAATCCAATTTACATTTATTATTTTTGGTCACCATACGAAAATCAATTTGTCTTGCATAGCACTTTTTTACATTTCAAATAAACTTCTTAAGATGACATTTTTATTCTCTATTGCTGTATTTTGGTGAATCAATAGTTACTACGACTTGTTCTTAAAGAAGTACCAGGAGCTTGCTGCTGACCAAAAATGGAAGCAACCTCTTCTAGGTGAAATACCAATGCCTTGACCTTCTTGGTCTTTCCTGTTAAAGCTTTTTGCATATGCTTCTTTACAATGTTTAAGAAACCATCTCTCTTATGCCAACAATTGCTTTGGGTTTTTCTTCTGCAGTTGGATTAGCATACTCTTTGCAAATAATGGATGAAGGGGTCATTGCTGTTACTTCCAATGATGTGCCTGTGGATGCCCTTGTCTCTCCAGATGGTGTGATTCGCATAAGCCCTGCTGCTTTTGAGAGGATGTGATGATGTTGTGCGTGCTTGATTCACTTTTCCACAACTAAAATTTTTGTACTAACTCTTATGCTACTTGCCCAGTTTTACTGTTTGTAATTTTTTTTTTTTTTTTGGTAAAATGCTGTTTGTAAGTTGAGGTACTAAATCATATATCATATACTTGATTGAGAAATTGGTATGTCCTGTCACGACCCAGCAACTTGCAGGTGCTGCTGGAGGGCTTTAAAGTGGTTCATCAGGCTGATACCGTTATTGAGTGATCATCTATGTTTCTTTTTTTTTCTTTTTTTTCATCATGTAGACTGGCTGATCTGTTTCTAATAATGGACAGTCTGGACAACAGTCTAAACTCATGAGTCATGAGTAGTGGAGATATAGGGTGTATCTGTGGATAGGACTCCTGCTCTTAAGTCTCACCTCAACGTGTAAGGATCGATCCCTTTGGTATGTAGGTTTAGATAGTCCCCCTTGGCTGCCAGCCCCACTCAACCTTCAAAAAAAAAAAAAAACCCTCAAGTAATGAATTCAAAATTCATATGGCTGCATTACCTGATGGGGATATTTCTAGGGCTTGATCATTTTATGTTGGAAAATTTTCAAATAAGGCATTGGGTTTTTGCCTTATTTCAAAAAAGGACATAAGTTTCAAAACTTTTCAAATTAGTTCCTAAGTTTTTCAATAAAACTTCAATTAAGGCCATTTGGTCATTTAAAGGTATTTTTTATGGCATTTTCTCTCAATTTTTTAAAAATACCTGAAGAACTTTCATTTAAAGCCATGACATGGTTTTGACAGTCATTATGGAAATGCTAGATTTTCTCGATTACTATAAGCCTGTCAGTGAAAAAAATGAAAAAATTATAGAGGAAGTGAATGGGGGCTTTATTTCATTGGAAGATAATTTGGGTAGTTTAAAAATATTGAAGAAAAAAGTTGCCGGAAAATAACTTTAAATGGATGAATGTCCTTAATTGAAAACTTTATGAAAAACTTAGGGACTAATTTGAAAAGTTTAAAAACTTGTGTTATGTTTTGAAATAAGGCAAAAACTAAAACACTTATTTGAAGTTTTCCCTTTTGTGTTTAAGAACTTCAGATGATTGGTCTGGGTCCCCAAGCGGTTGGACATTTTGGTTTCATTATTTTTTCCTTTGTTTGGGTTTTTAACTACTTACCATTCTATAGCAAAGGATTATTGGCACATATTGATTTTGAGTGGGTGAATAACCAATAAACCATATTGTATCAATATCATAGAGTGGCTCAGCACAAAGGTCTTTTTAGTGTTCAATATAGATGCTGAAAAGGTATTGTAGTCCAGATTTTGATGCCAAAATGAGGAACTTTTAGGGCCTGTTTGTTTGCATTAAAATTCATAGGAATGAAATACATATATGATTAATATTATTAGTTGTTAAAAATGAAGATCAAAGATGAATTTTAGAAAATAAGCATCAAATAATTTTTCCTTTTAGGTAAATACAATCAAAAGAATATAGGAAATGAACTACTAGGGCAATGGCTGGTTTATTTATTTTGCATTTTCTTTTGATTCTATTTTTCTAATAGAAAAGGTTATTCGATGCTTATTTTAAAAATATCACATTTGATATTCATTTTTAACCACTTATGTATTATAGTGCAAACAAACATGCCCTAAGAGGCTCTTTGTTTTCAGGAAATTGAACTCCCAGGTAATCAGAATAAAGGGGGTTCCAATTAAGGAATATTATAAAGGGGAGGGTGAAAAAAGATATGAGCAGATGTTGATAGGATTGTTACTTTGCTGGGATTTAATTTACTAGTGTGATGGCTTCAAAAGAAAAATTATTTGATAACCATCGTTATATCTTCACTTTTATTTCTTCAATCTTTGCCAATTTGACACAGCATTTTTTGAGTTTTTTTGGAAATTTAATTTCATCCAAACAAATGGCAAACCCAATGTTATATTTCACGTGGATAGTTGCAGCTTTTTGTTCACTTTTTTTGTTATGCGGCGTTTTAGTTGTGCTGTTGAAAAGAAGCCAAATCCGACTTTCCCTTGTGCTGGCAGCAGAAGGAGCAAAAGAAGCAATGAAAAATAATCCCATCATCTTGATAGCTTCAGTGGTACAGGGCATTGTGACTTGTCTAGTCAATACCTGATAAGGCAAAATAGATTTGGGCTCTACGTCCTCGGGCATGGAACATGGACATGTGATGGAATTAATGTACAGCCGCCCAATGAATACTGGTATCACATTGGATGTAGTAAATTATCCAAAATCAATGGATTGGGTCTGATTTTGAATGAAAGGGAGAGTTCCAATGCGAGGCACTCCTGTCTGAGGCAACTGATGGAGGCTCGGAGCCCACCTCGGGCCTCACAAATCATAAGTGAGGTGGAGATAAGTAAGAATTGAACAGTCAATTCTATGATCTTAATGAACCCCTTAAGCTAGGGTGATGTTCTTCTACCAGGGGACTTCATACTTCTCATATTTGCAGGGCCCATTAAGATGCATACGTAACTAATGGTGGTGGAGTACATGGAAAGGTCTCCTGAACGAGTAAAAAAGAAAAGAAAAGCTACATCAAAATCCTGGTAAGAGGAAGAGAGACTAGTACCTTGCAGAAACTCGTTGTCTAGGGAATCCAATGACGGAAATAGAAGAGAAAAAGAGATAATAGAGAGAGGGGGGCAAGTTTTCTATGAAAATGGAAGTTTGATAACCCCACAAGAACTCCATTTTCAGACTTCTCAAGAAAAATGTTATGGCTGAAAAGCATTTTCGTTGTTTACTTCACCGAATACATAAAAAATAATTTTTCCATTTTTAACGTTGGATAAGGTTTGATGAGAGTGAAATTTGCACTTATGCTAGATCACGAGTGGATGAGCATGAAAGGGCCTCCACTACGCAAGTGAACCCCACAAGGCCTGGACTGCATGTAAGGTTGAATTTCTCCTTAATCCATAGCTCGCTTTACCCTAGATCCAATAGATCAACCTTTGAAATTCTTGGCATTTTGGGTTTTGGTGCGTGGGCAGTGGCGGACCAAAGTGTAACCACGTTGGTGTGACAGCATCCGTGAATTTCAGAAAGTCCTTAAGTAATACCTAAAAATTTTATTTCATTATTTTATTTTTCAATTTGACCATTGTCCGTAAAATTCAAATGAAAACCATGGGTGCGCCGTTGTGGGTGGGGGATGCCCTGAAGGAATTATTAAATTGGGTCTACTGGTAAGGGAAGGGAACAATGTGTAGAGGTAGGCTAGGATCGAGTGGGGCCTGAGTGGGCCTATCCGATCCCCCATCACTCGTAACATCCCGCCAACTGCGACGATTCTCTCTCGATCGTTTTCCTTTTCCTGTGAAGGCCAGATAGAGACCACATCACGATGGCCGAGAGAGGAATATGACAACATGCGGCCGCTCTCTTTTGAAAAGAATGCTCCAGAAAAGATAGAAACATGGCAGAGGATGAGAAAGCTCATCATCTCTCTTGCTCTCTCTTCTCTCTTCTCTACTCCTGTGCATGCATGGGAAAAGGCAACAGAGAAAACAAACGGAGCACCCGTGCCATGCATTTATTCTCCTCATCTTGTCAGCTCATCTCATCATCATCATCTTCTTCTTACACGTTTGGGCCCATGCCTCTTCATTATCACAATGATTAGATCTTAATAAACACCCTTGGATTGGATTTGTTACTAGTTTTGGTCTGGTCATTATTTACTTCAAAGTCATCTTTCATTGATTTGTCAGTTGATTAGATTCCTAAATAAAGAAGGCTCCTGTTACTAAATAAAGAAGGTTGGCATGCAACCAACAGTTATCTCGATGAAACTACTCTCTCTCTCTCTCTCTCTCACTAATTAATCTGCTAGGATGATTTCTTTACATATCTGAAACATTGTCAGATTCTCTGTTTTTTTTTCCCCTTTATACAAGGTTTGTTGTTATCGTGTATTGTTTTTTGTGACACTTGAAGCTTCTATCTTGAGGTTAAAATCAGTTGGTTTTTATTTTGGTGGAGTGGAGTGCGATGCGCCGTCCTGTTGTGATTGGATTTGGACTTGGTGGAGCAGCAGCGGCAATATTGGCTGCAAGATTGAGATTTTATGATTTTGATGGTGCATCTGGTGGAGAATGTGAAGAATTGGGATTGGTGAAGAGGAGGATTTTGTCAAGGAATGGGATTGTTCCAGGAAGAGAAGAACAGAAATCTGCGTTGTTGGGTAGCAGTTTGGAGCACCCACTCGACCTGCTTGTGGTTGGGGGTGGCGCCACTGGTTCTGGGGTGGTGCTCGATGCCGCGACTCGTGGACTAAGTGTGGGACTCTTGGAAAGAGATGATTTTTCATCTGGGACATCCTCTAGATCTACAAAGCTTCTTCATGGAGGTATCTGCTTTTATTTGCACTTTCTCTGTTTTTTTTGTTCTTTCAAATTCTTTGCTTCTTATAGGCATATGATAGTTTTCATTGTGATTTAAAGTCATTTAGGCCTTGATTGAATGTAGAATCCATTTCTAGGATTGATGCTTTACTTATCTTTCTCCATTTTACATGACCCTGTTTGCTGTACTGAATCTCTTATCTGCAGACATGGAGAAAACTTAATTGTTGTTGTTGTTGTTGGAGAAACTTCTTGTTGTTTTTGAGAACCCAATCAGACCTTTCGCGGCCCATTAGATTTAGATACTCCAATTGCTATGTACGTTGGATGCGGCTATTGCTTCGCTTGGGGACCCTTGACAATCAGTGAAAGTTAACTTTGTACCCTGAATAAGGATTAAAGAAGCCCAAGATTTTACTTTTCTTTCTTTCATGCTCCATGAGATAGAAAGATGTTGAATTTTGCATAAAAATTGCCCCTCTTTAAATAGGGTGCAAGCTATACAAATCCATGAGGGACTGAAACAGGTTCAAAAAGACCCCCTAGGAACAGTATCAACTTAACAGAGGAACAATGCATAACTAGAAGCTTGGAAGATATATTGATTGTTGAAATTTTGTAAGTAACAAAATGCCTTTGCCTTTAGAGGCAGGGGGATTCCTATATGGTTCATGTTGTAACAAGCAGAGGATTTAGGATGGATAACTTAAGAATTTTTTTTGCATGAGATGATACCAGTTACATCCTTCTTCCAATTTCTTCACTCTCTCTCCCTCCTCTCTAGTGGTGATACCTCATCCTGTATCAGTTTTAGGAGTATCTCTAATTGTATGATTTTATAACCCATGAGGTTGTCAAGTTAGAGCCCAGTCACACTTCCCTCCCACATTTTATGCACGTGATTTGGTGAGTGTTTTTTATATTAGAGTGGATAAAGCCTTGCATTAGTCAGTTGTGCTGCATTTTCATCCAATTATCTAAAAGCCATTTCATCCAATTATTTAAAAGCCAGTTGTAGTATATTTTCTCCAATCTAGATATCCTCATAACATAAATTGATTTCTTGTCTTTTTTGGGAGGATGGAACTTTTGTGCATATTCTCAATCTCAACGGTTGGTTCTCGTATGCTAATATAAACTTATATAGTACCTATATCTTAGATAGAAATTCTATTACCCATTAGATTGAGGCCAAGAGTTCCCCCACCACAAAACAAAAACACACACACACAAAAGGAAAAAAAAAAAAAAAGAACACCTTCCACACCCATTCAACCGCTTGCCCAAACAATTCACTCGGAAATAGAAAAAAGATTCCTGGTACTTGATAAGTTCAAATAATAAAAAAAACATGAATACCATATAATGTCTCCATAAGATGTCCCAAATCTGTAGTAGATGAAAAAAAATTCCCATCTCTGATGGCCACTCTCTCACCCGCCCCGCAGCCACCTTCAGTTAGAAGTTCAAAATCTAAAGGCATGGAGTTTGAACTGTCAATATTTGGCATGCTATGCATGGATATATATATATATATATATGATTAGTGATTGTGTGCAATCATCTTATTGTCATATTCTAACCCTTTTTTTCCACTAAAAGTCATATTCTGTAATTGTTGGTGTTTCCTCACAAATGTTATACACTTTCCTTTCTAGGAATGGAAATTGTTCTGATATTAAGTTTCATTTTTTGTTTATAAAGGTGTACGTTATTTGGAAAAAGCTGTTTTCAATCTTGACTACAATCAGCTGAAGTTGGTTTTCCATGCGCTTGAAGAGCGTAATCGTGTTATCCGGAATGCTCCACACATGTGCCGTGCTTTGCCAACCATGACTCCATGTTTTAGTTGGTTTGAAGTAGTCTACTATTGGATGGGGTTAAAAGCCTATGATTTAGTTGCTGGGCCACAGATCCTGCGATTATCACAATATTACTCTGCACAGGATGCTGTTGATGTTTTTCCAACTCTTTCAAAAGAATGTCATGGGCGGAACTTGAAAGGTGCAATTGTTTATTATGATGGGCAGATGGATGATTCACGTCTTAATATTGGATTAGCTTGCACAGCTGCTTTGGCTGGTGCAGCAGTGCTTAACCATGCAGAAGTTATCTCTCTCCATAAAGATGAAAATTCTGGTTGCATAGTTGGTGCCCGTGTACGTGACAATTTGACTGGTATAGCCCTCTCTCTCTCTGTGTGCGCGCGCGCACACATGCGCACCCTTATCTCTGACTCTATCTCTTCTCTATGTTGCATTTTTTCTTTCCTAATCTACTTCCTTATATTGTAACGATAACTTTCTTTACTATAGTACTTAGGATGGTATGCCAAGTTGCTAACCCTCAAGTGTTATTGTGTGTCCCTGTGGGCCCTTCCATGGTGACCATATCCTGAGAATACTCGTCTTGTTTTTTTTTTTGAAAGATTGACTGAAATCCATTAAAAAAAAACAGAGGAGTCACAGACTCTGTACAGTATAAGAGCACTATACAGAACCAAAAAATTACTCAGCAACAAATACAAGCTGGGTCATGCAAAAACAGCACCTATACAGGACTGAAAGAAAACCAAAAATCAAGAAGACGTGGCAGAAGTAGAAGAAAGGATCAAGTCTGGCTTCCCAATTCCTTCCTTTGCCAGAACCTAGTCTCACAAGGATGTTGCAATGAAGGCAACACTTCCCTGGATACCTCTCACCCACCTGTTGGAAACACGAACTACAAAAAGTGGCTCTTCCGTCTATGGCAGACTGTGTGAAAAATCTGAGAAAGGTAAAAGACTGATCCATGGTTTGAATATCCGGGACTATCCAGTGATCACCAGCTTAATTGCATCGTCGCCTTCATTGCATACTCCTTTGCGCTGCATCATTAAGCATGACTTGATGGAATTTTTTTATTAGTGCTCATAGTTGTTTGTTTGCATTGGGAAAATATAGAAATTCTGTAAATTTGCAGAGATGTAGTTGTAACCTTTATGTTGAAACGGAGGCTCTTATATATGAGATTGAGGTTTGGAAGATTCTGTGGGGTTGTAATGGGTTTTTCAGATGTTAAAAGTTTTCAAGCACCCTTTTTATTGTTAACAAATTGTCTTTCCATAGAGCAATGTACACAACACAACCTTGGAATTAAAGAGCAAGGGTTCTGGTGGAAAATAACTTTGGAACCAACTAATCCTTGACCATATAAAGTGTAGACAAAAATTCAGGCAACTGTCTACACTCCCCAGTGAAGACTGTGAAACATCTTTTCTAGGAACATCCCAATGGGTGACATGCTGCATTGACATCGTATTTAATGGTTGATCACTCTTGGATGCTCTTATCATCGTTATCAAAATGCTTGTCCATTTATTTTTTATTCAATTTTTTCATAATTGAAAGCAGAAGTGAACATAGGATGCTCCCTTTGTTATGAAACAGACTGAATAAACCAACCTTTAGTTGTGCAAACTGACACGGAAACTTAGTGAAGTAGCATGCTTGATAGGTATCAAAACATATAATCCTGATGCCTTTGTTTGAAGGTATAGCAATTTTAATGCTACCTATTTACTACTCACTCAGATGTTTAGGCCAATTTGATTTTTGACTTCTGCTACAGAAACTGAGTTTGATGTATATGCAAAGGTTGTTGTGAATGCTACCGGGCCTTTTTGTGATGCATTAAGGAAGATGGCCAGCAGTGATGCAGCAAATATTATCTGCCCAAGCAGTGGTGCTCATGTTGTTCTGCCTGATTATTACAGTCCAGAAGGCATGGGCCTCATTGTCCCTAAAACCAAAGATGGGCGAGTGGTGTTTATTTTACCTTGGCATGGTAAGACATTGGCTGGAACTACAGATTCCATCACTGAGCTGACAAACCTTCCAAAGCCCCGTCAGGATGAGATAGAATTTATTCTGCATGCTATCGGTGACTATCTTAATATTAAGGTATGCAACAATCTGCCTTGATAAGCTCTAAATATTAATTGCTGTGATTTGAATGGATTTTGTTATATGAGACTAGCATCTGCTAACATGCCCACAACCTATTCATAAATGTCATCCATTCCGTTTCAGATGAAATAGCTGGGACATTATGTGTTCTTTATCTATTTGTCATTTTTCTAACTGTTTCAGTTTTTTTGGTCTGCTTGGACCAGAATACTTGCTATATGTGTTGGCCAGTATTTCTAAGCTTTAGGAGCATTTTAGTCAAGGAACACAAGACCGGCCGAGTCCAAGTCAGTTTGGCCAAGTTGTATTAGATTCAAAGCCTAGCATGTCAGTTCTGCTACACTATATTTATACAGAGGATAGGGGGGAGACCAGTCGAGTAGCATGGGACTCAATTGAGTTGTAACTGATATGACAAGGTTTTCACTGATTGATCGGGTTATTTGAAAGGGAAGGGACCCTCGGGAGGAAAGATAAATGTGATTGAGGCAGGCATCTAGTTTGATGTATCAATGTTGCTAGTAGGTCAAATGTTGACATCAGCAATGAGATCCACAAGTCATCTATTCATTGGCAATATTGAAAAAGATTTTTTATAATTTACATAGAAAAATTGTTTGAGGAATATATCTGCAATGTTTCGAAGAGATTGAGTAGGCCATCTGTGTGTTTGGGTGGAAAATTATTTCAGAATGAAGATTCTTTGTTAGAGAGCAGTTTTGGGGGTGGCTTTTTACATTTATGAATTTACAAGTTTCTGTTGGATTTCTTCTTGAACTGAAACTACCCTTTCAAGAACTCTCAGATCTTCAATGTTCTGCTCTTGTTTCTATCTTATTCGTAAACATTTTATTTAGAAAGAAGGTACTGTAGAACTAATTTTGCATTGTTTTGAAGTTTTTAGAAAATTATTTAAGGAGGAAGAACCGTATATAAGGGCCTTTTTAGGGGCTGCTCTTTTAATTATGAAATTTGCAATGTTTCTCTCTTTAGTTTCACCTTTCTTGCTAATTCTGTTACTGATTATTGAGATATGAGTTCTATTGAAGACGTGTTTATTTTCTATACTTTGTCAAATCGGGCACAGGAGTAAAACTTATCCTAGTATCTTTCTAATGTTCACCATGGATAGAAGGAATGTAAGTTGTGGAAATTATGAGGCACAAAGTTTGGAGTGTTGATTTTCTTGATCGTACTAATTTAGGTTCCATTTGCAAATTGGTATGAGTTTATTTTTCTCTAAGCTGTCTATTGTCTATATATATGTTGTCTGCCTATTCATGCATGTTACACAGAATGAAAATAATGCAGCCTAAATGCCAGTTGCATTTATGTTTTCGAATTTCAGGTACGGCATTCTGACATTCTCTCGGCATGGAGTGGTATACGTCCACTGGCTACTGATCCTTCAGCAAAGGACACTGCAAGCATTTCCAGAGATCACATTGTACATGTCGATCGGCATGGCTTAGTCACAGTAACTGGTGGCAAATGGACCACTTATCGAAGGTACTTTCCTTTGCAGTCAAATAACCCAAAGAAACCATTTCCAGAAAGTTGGAATCAAACTGGGAGTGGATTTTGATCTCTGAGTGCAACTTTCTTGAGTCTATGAACTGACTTCTATGTATGTAAGATTTTGGACTGTTCTGGATGACCCCAGCTCCAAGTTTCAAGTTTCCTTAAGTAAAAGTGAAAAAACCCTCAACTACATTACAGGTTAAAAATTGAGCTTGGTGTTTAACAATTGATAAGAATCCAGACTGAGCAAGTGACTTGGTTTGGCAAGGCTTTAAGTTAGTCCAAGCTCAAATTTTCTTTTAAACTAAAGAAACAGCCAAATTGATGGTACATGATCCAAAATTAATGGGTTAAGTGGAACTCAAGTCAGGAAGGGATCTTTGACTCTGGTTTGAGGTCTAAACATTTTAGTTATATGGTCCAGCTGCAGAAAATGGTCTTGAAGTGTGTCTGCATGTGTGCAACTCCTTACATTGAATGTATAAACTAATATCTATTTCCATTGATTTTTAGCATGGGAGAAGATGCAGTTGATGCTGCCATCAAGGAAGGGAAACTGAATCCTTCAAGTGGCTGCATAACAGCACATCTTCCGATTGTTGGTGCTTATGGATGGGAACCATCACTTTTTGTAGTGCTGGCTCAGTCATATCTTTGTATGAAAATATCTCGTGATGGTGCAGTGGTGCCCAAGACAATGGACACTACTATTGCCAAACACCTTTCACATGCATATGGAAGCATGGCCGGGCATGTAGCAGCTATAGCACAGGTTAGAATTCAAAAACTTGGACTTGACTCATAATCTGACATTTCATTTTTATGGTACATATTGACAATATTAAAAACTTGGCCTAGAGTTGGATGGTTCAAAAAGATAAGCCAACCATTCACATTTTTTTTAGGATGGTCAACCACCCACACAGTAGAAAAAGGTCATTTTTAATGGGTAACCATCCATATATGGAATGCTGACATTTTGGGCACACGGTTGAGTGGGTATTATAGGTGACCAAATGAGCAGTTCAGATTACCACAAATGCGCGGCACCTATATGGTTGCTAACCCCATACGCGTTGCTTTGCTTGCGATAACACTGTTTTGCATTTCCTTTTTTATATAGTATGGCGGGTAATGACAAAATTGAAAGATTAGACTTCAGTCGAGTTCATTAGTAAATAATTCATATGGTCTGTTTGGCTTATGGATCAAATCTTGGTGGGACAAAACCCATTTTGTAATGATCCAGACTGATCATAAATGAGGTTTACCACTAGTGGGAATGTTGTATGAAGCTCCACGGAAGGAAAATCCTATGACCGCTTGGTAATTGCCTTGAAGATGGATATATCATTTGTCATCGACAAAGTCATATCCCATCTATTTAGGGTTGGCTTTTGGAGTTCTATTTCTCCCTTAGATCATATTTAAAGCCATCTTCCCGGTTACTCCACAATCCATCACATCTTTCCTCACCATTTCATTCGTTGTCTTCCTGTCCTACTGCCTTAAGCATGTAATCCTTTAATACATACTACTAAGTTTTTTGCTCTTCTTTCATGCCCAGGCCTTCTCAAACAACATAGGTTGATTTTATTTTGGGCTAGTTTTCTCTTATGTTGCTAAATCCTAATTTAATTGTTTCTTATCTCATACACCTTAGGATATGCATGTTAGCAACATGTGCTCTCTTAAAACAAAGCATGCAACATTGCCTTCTTAAAATGCCCATCTGGTTAAAGTAACAGTCTATGATCACTTTACACTCCTCTTGTTGTTTCCACTTTGCCCACCTTTGCATGGGTCTTAAGTATCCAAACTCTCGAATTTCTACCCACTCATCTTCTCTACTCTTATATATCCACTAAGCTTGCACTTCATATAATTTGTCTTTGATTTGCGAATTTTCAACCCAACTGACCTAAAAGCATTTCTCCAAGTTCCAGACTTATTGTCACTGCCTTTTGTGTCTAACTCAGGAGTGCCACACCATCTGTATTGAAAATAGATGATGAAATAAAGATATAGAGAAACAGTCACTCTAGAAAATTGGGCCTCCAGGCCCTCCACCCCATGACTGAATGGACAACCTGGGTGAGCATCACAGGTGTGAGATACTTCCCTGCTGTGATAGAAGGGAGCAGAGAGATGGTGTTTGGGCTGAACATTTTTTAAAGCATGGTGAAATAGTTGTGTACGATCTTGAATTCATTGTATAAGCATGCACGTATTTTCTCTAGGATCTTAGAGAAGGGAGGCCATCTGCTTTGTTTTTTCATTTCGAGTGAAAAAATAGCTTATAGTTTATTTTCTATTTGTTGCTGTTCCTGCCTCATCTGATAATTAAGATTATTTTCCTTCTAATTGCAGAATGAAAAACTAGGGAAAAGGCTAGTTCATGGCCACCCTTACATGGAAGCCGAGGTAGCATACTGTGCTAGAAATGAGTATTGTGAGACTGTTGTTGATTTCCTTGCCAGGAGGACTAGGCTTGCCTTTCTGGATGCTGATGCAGCTTTAGGCGCCCTCCCGCGGGTCATAGAGATATTGGCAGCTGAACGGGGATGGGACAAACAGAGACAAGGCTTTGAGCGGCGTAATGCAGAAGCCTTTCTCTGCACCTTCAAAACTGATTTGAAAAACCCGCAATCGCAATCGGCCCTGCTTCTTGAATCCTGATGCAGGGTAGTTCATTGAAGGTAATTTTCCATTATGGTCTAAAATAGATTTACATTAACACTACAGCGAAGAGATGAAACAAAGCAACATGTAATAGGAATATAAATACATAAATAGCACAACAATCATCTAGGCATTAGATTGCTATTGGGACACAAGCAGGAGTTGGTCTCAGCATATTAAAGGCCACGGAAGACTCAATGGTGTAATGAATCTTATATTATATTCGGAATTCGGGATTGGTGTTCTTTCTCTTGAAATTCAATAAAGCTGTGCAAATTAATTCTTGGTTCATGCCCTTCAATCTTAAAACTCAAATTCAAGAGAATGATAAGCCTTGGGAGGATGATGGTAGTAGCGATTATGGTGATTATGAAACTTAATTCAAATGGTGGGATCTGCCTTCAGCAATCCAGTCCTTGTGGATCGTTCTGAGTGTTCTGAGTGTATAAACTCTTGCAATCAGCTTCCAAAAGATTTTCACATGTAACAATAAAAAATACAAAGATACAGAAGCAAAAAAAAAAAAAAAATTGTTGTTCCTTTCCTCAACACAGTTCAAAGTGACTACATGCAGGACATGTATTAACCTTCTTGAAGAAACTTTAAACTTCACAATTGGTTCCTTTCCCTCAGCTTCCAACAGTGTGTCCCAGTGATTGTTGTGAGACACATCCATTTGAATTGATCATGAAAAATCTCCTGCAACATGTGAGCTTTACAATTTAGTAACACCAATCCACTTGGGCTCTTAAATTAAATGGTGCTCTTAAATTACATTGCAATCAGGCTGAACTTAACACAACGCAATAGTAAACACTAAATACTAAAAATCTTTACTAATTCATTGACGATCCATTTGCTAACAAATCCAGCCAATCATACACATCGTATGGCCCGCTCATGTATGTTACTAGGGTATACTAAAAAAAGGGTTTTTGATGGTCTGCATTATGTGATAGACTTTGATCTTGATGGTCACCTTTTTAAAATCTCTTCAAATAGTTGTCAAGTACGAATTCCATTATCATATTAGCTTTTGCTTCTTCGTGAATGTGTGTGGGCATTTCTTAATGCGAGGATAATTCTTGATCTCGGTCTTACCCAGCTTGGCAGGAGTGCCAGCCTGGAAAGATCCTACGACCCATCCGAATGAAAATACCTGCAGGGCGCACCTCGGTCTCGGTCATAGCCTGACCTCGGTCTCTGATGTCATTCAGCCATAAATGCGCTGCCATAGAGGTATGATGGCGAGTTGACAAGAAGGCTGGGCGCCGGACCTAGATAAGTAGCCGGCCTTATCTCACGGTCACGTCCGTAGCCATTGAGGTATGGACGGATGGGGCAGTACCGTCACCTACCCCCACTCAGGAGGCCAAATGCAGGTTGATGGGACTTCCCCTTTTTACCTACTTCCACTCAGGAAGGATCTGATGGGATTCTACCCTAGGAGTCAACTCTCATGCCTATATATGTGCATGAGGTAAAACCACCAAATGTATGCAAAAAGAGACATTCACATTCTCTTTCTTCTCCTCCATTCACTTCTCCTTAGTTCAGTCATCGAACTAACTCAGGCATCGGAGTGCCTTCGGCTGCCTACAGCCAGGGGCTCTGATCTTTGTCTTTGCTTTCCCTTTCAGGTTTCAGGAGGATAACCCTTTTTCCAAATAATCAAATTGAGAGCCTAATCCTCTCCTAACCAAGTCCGTAACTTTTAGGCACTTACAGTGAAGTAACCAAAGTCAAATATTTTTTGAGGCATGAAGTAACTTTTAGACCCTCCATAGAAAAACATTTCTCAAGAATTTGTACCCATCTATATAAGGGTCTCCCAAGCTTAATTAATGGACTTGGACAAATTGACAAAAAGTTATGGTCAATTGGCCTTCTTTAGGTGAACGTTCTTGAAGTGTTTTGAGTACAAATGGGCCAATCTAGCAACAGAGCTTAGAAGTAGTGCAAGATTAGAAAGAGAGCGAGTGATGAATGAAGAGCCGATGAGTGGCAGGATTAGTCCATTTCCACTTTTAGTGTCGCCCCACGCTTCCAGTGAGTGGAAGGAATGGAGCTCCACAATGAGAATGAAACTCCACAGTGAGGCCCACATACTGAAAATCTGAGCACAAATAAAAAGAACTCCCTCCCTATGTATCTGATGTCCTCAAATTTTACCTAAATAGGTGTCGATCCTTCCGTTAGATTGGGCATATGATTAAGAATGTGACTCAGAATTAATCTTATGAAATAGTCACATTATTAACCATAATTCTTCTAAGGTCTGACTCTATTCCCTACCATACTCCCTTTCTAACATAAGTTAGAACTAAAACATTCAAATATCAGCATTGTTAATTAGACAAGAAGTTCTATCTTAGAACATAAATTCAGCAGCTTGATGTATACAAATCTAAACTGGAATTGGGCTCATTAAACTTTAGTTTTCTAGTTATTTGTGCTGGATCGTGGCATTGTTCAGTTGGGCTGGATGCAAGCTTCAACTGGGGCTGGTTTATGCTCTGCTGGCCAACATTTGAGATAGGCCTATTATGTTAACAATCATTTGTAACCTCTTATTTTGCACAAAGTTGAGCAGTCAATTAATCCAACAGCCCCATTTATGGCCTATTAGGTACATATATGTATTGAATGCTTAGAAGAAGTAAACCCTATAATACACATTTTAATGGTGGTATCTAATTTCTTAATTCTGTACATGTTAATCAATGAGGACTCCTAGCTTCCAGGAGTTATATGGTTGTAATTTTGTTTAGATATTGGAAAAGAATTCAATTCATAGTGCTCCCATTGATTCTGTGTATGGTCTAATAACCTCTTCCTAATAGAGCTCATAAGCCTCATGGAGTACCCATTAAACTTTTATTTAAAGGAGAACACAAACTATGAAAATTACTTTAATCCATTACAAGTACAAAGTAAAGAAACCATGCGCATGCATCTTATTCTTAAGGAGTGCTGACTCGTTTTTATACAGCATAATAGTCAATCTACAACGACCTCTATGATATCAGATTCTTCCATGTTATTTGCAAGCACTCCTGATTGGGGGTCAGCTGTTGATGATTCAGCAGCTTCTGCACTAAGAGCACCAGGATGATCATGCATCTCTTGTGGAGATAGGAATGGCTTGCTTGGCATTTGCAAATCTTCTAAATTCCCCTCTAGCATTTCGACAACCTTGCCCATAGAAGGACGATCTGTAGGCTTCATCTGTATACACCATAGTGCGACTATACTCAACTTCTTCGCTATATCTTTTTCCTCATCAGTAGCACACATCATTTCCATATCCTTTCCCTGATGGAGTTGATTATAAATCCATAATGGGAAATAAATTTGACTTGAACGATTTGCAAAAGCATAAATATTTTTTCTTTTCCCTGCGATTTCCATCAAAAGCATCCCAAAACTATACACATCAGACTTATAAGAAACACCACCAAGGTTTTTATAAAATAGTTCTGGGGCCATATATCCTATAGTTCCTCTTGCAGCTGTAACCGATACTAAACTCTCTTCTGTTGGATAGAACTTTGCTAGCCCAAAGTCAGAAACTTTTGGGGTGAACTTCTCATCGAGGAGGATGTTGTGAGGCTTGATGTCGAAATGCAGAATCCGCATATCACATCCTTGATGAAGATATTCAATCCCACGAGCTATTCCCAGTGCAATTTGGTGCATCTCATTCCAAGACAAAGAATTTCTGTTTTCCTCTGTGAAGATGTATTTTTCTAGAGACCCATTAGGCATGAACTCATAAATAAGAGCCCTTTTTGACCCCTCAGAGCAAAACCCAAGTAGTCGTACCACATTGACATGGTGTATCCTTCCTATTGTGGCCACTTCATTGATAAAATCTTGGCCATTACCCTTAGCGGTCTTTAACATCTTTATTGCAACAAGACAACCAGTAGATAACTTTCCTTTGAAAACAGAGCCAAAGCCTCCTTCGCCTA
Source organism: Cinnamomum chago (assembly GCA_038049695.1). Lineage (NCBI taxonomy): Eukaryota > Viridiplantae > Streptophyta > Magnoliopsida > Laurales > Lauraceae > Cinnamomum > Cinnamomum chago. Next base: position 7,480,194 of record CP142451.1, on the reverse strand, counting down.
ATTTTTCTTTGAAGTTCTTTGTTATCTTCTTAACGTGAGAGTAAGAGTATCTTCGCAGCATCTGGTACCTGTAAGTGCTTAGGAATTCTTCAACGGTTGTATCCATCCATATATGCTTCTTTCGTAATTTATACACCAGAAATATTGAAAAGCAGAGCATCCCAATTGTTGTTCTCAGAAAAAAATACCACTCTTCAACAGAAAATCACATGCAAGTGCGTGTGTTAGATTTTCTAAAATGATCATGTTCCTTATTCATAAAATACACAAGAAATGCATAGATCATATATGTGCTACATATATAAGATGGTCTTACCTATGTACCCGCTAAAGAGAAAGTCTAGGATTTCTGCATTGTAAGACATGAAAGAAAGCAAAATCAAAGTTTGCAATAATCAGATGAAAAGTAAACAAGAATGAAATCTAACACATGCATATAAGAATTATTAATGAGAACTATATATGCTTCATTTGTAATAAATATGCAAATGACTATTTATTTTTTTATATGTATTGTTAAGAATGGCCGTCATGCAATGAAATTTATTTGAGAGGATCTTACCAAAATGCCTGTAGGACACGTAGGAAACAACTGTCCAGAAATCTAGGTAGAAATTAAAATCAAACAAGAAAAAAAATCAGAAAATAAAAAATATAGATGAGAAAGAAATGCTAATTACTCAACATCTGGAGTTATTATTACCTTTAAGGTATCTGCCCAGATTTTTCCAAAAACCTGCATGGTGGTATTCAAGAAATTCAGTCAAAATATAAATAAACAATTCTTGGCTGTAAGATAAGTGGCAAAAATATAAATAAACGAAATGGATTTCTGCCAAAGCATGGAAGTCCCAAAGTGTTGTTTTCCACACGAATATTTCCAGACAAGGAGGAACTTACACTTATGCCACTTGGATGATCTTTTACAAGATAAGAAACAAGACTTCCAAGTATAGATCATAATAATTATGTTGCACCACGACCCTCTCAAGCAATCCTCTGCTATGGTGTCGGAGCAGCCGCTGTCCGACCATTGAACTTGGAAACCCCTCATCAGAATAGTCACAATCTGAGAGTGAGTGGTAGCAGTTTCGTTATCAGCAAATGATGCGGGGATATTCATCACAACCTTGCAGGAGGTGTGGAGACGGTGAATTGACATGGAATTACTCAAGATGGCATACAGATATGGAGGAGGATGCAGAGGAGAAGAGCTTAGGCTGCATGGGGCAGCTGGTACATATCCTGGATCCTTTACTGGAACCAAGCAATTCACATACACAATTCTACTTTCGTAATAGTAATCGTAATACAGTGAAATTTCCTCTGTTAAAGAGAGGTATGTGAGGAAAGAAAAAGAATCATAAGAGAGGAGGAAAGAGCAATTGTCTCTTTGTAGAACAGAATCGATGAGCCTGAGCCACATCGATCCATCGTACTTATCGTACGAGATGTTCATAACAAAGTATGGCCTCTCCTTGACATATAAAATGGCTCGGTCTTGCTTGCACGTGAGATTGTACAGTGGCTTGGGGCCAGGACATCCGGTTTTAGGAGATTGTTCCAAGCCGAAAGGGTAGCGAATGTTGGCAAGAGTTCCACAGGAAGCGTGGCAGTCTTGCATCTGAACCTCAGAATTGCATTTGATGGCCGCTAAGAGGAGCAGGAGGAGGAAGAAGAAGAAACCAGCTGAGTACATTGTAGTAGTAGTAGTCTTATCTATGATCTATCTCAAATCATTTAGATCTGCTGAGCCTTAACCCATTCACTTGTTTATATGACAAAAATTTCTCTATTAACTTTCTTTGTTGATATAAATTCTTGGGCTTTTTTAACTTTTCAAAATTAAAACGGAAGCAGTTTGCAAATTGGGATAAACCCAAGAGGGAGAAACGGGACTAATCTAGTCATTACTGCTGATTTCAAACACTGTTAATTTGGCTAGTTAGAGAGAGATCTATCGATGCCATCTTCCAACATTGGAACTTCCTTCCTGCCTTTTCAAGTTATGTCAACAATGCCACATCCAACAAGTCTTGTCTTGGGGAGAGTAAAAAACTAATTAACTCACGTCATATTATAGGATTATCCAATCATGTCATATATTTTATGCTGCATCTAAAACATTTGTTTAAATATTATAAAATAAAAAATGATAGTAATATATATATTTAACTTTTATAAAATTATATTTTTTATATTCAGTAAAAATAAATTTAATGTTTGCGTACTCTTAAAAGACACAAGATAACATGAAAATGTCCTCAAAGGCAAAAAAAAAAAAAAAAAAAAAAAACGAAAATTGTGGAAAAACTTACTCTTCCAAAATAACAAAAAAAAAAAAAAAAAAAGGAAAGATATTTTTACTCTTAATTCCCTTTGCTTTTTTTCTTCTCTTATTTTGACTCTTAATTTTATTTCATTCCACTCCACCCTACAAATAAGAGTCTTCTGCCTAATGCTTGAAGTCAATTGAAAAATACTACATCTGATTATTGTTCAAAGGCTTTTTTTTTTTTTATGCAACACTTGTTTTCATAGAAAGGATTTTTATTCAAGATCTAGGAGAACTATCTTCTTCCCTGACATTTTTGACAAAAGAGATTTTTGTTTTGTTGTAATATATTTAAGAGGATTTAACCAGAAAAATCCCCTTAGACTTATGAAAAGCAAAAAATGCCATCAATGTCTTATATAGACCAGTTTGATCTTCCCGCTAGTTTTTTTTTTTTTTTTCTTTTGGCGCTGAGCAGGGATATCGCAGTTCATTCTAAGTAAATGAGTGGGAATATCCCTGTTCATCGTTTATTACAACATAAAGAATGTCGAACTTCCTTTTCCCATTTGCCTTTTTTTTTTATCTGGACGGATCTCTCTGCAACCACGTTCATAACACTAATTTGGGCAGGGATATCCACTAATTTGGGCGAAGGTGAAGGGGCCGCCACGGTAGGTGCCTATCTAAATGAAAAGGGCGGAGACATTGCCATAGTAGGTGGGGAAGATGTGCTTGTTGGGGTTGGATGGGGTGGGAGGAGCGAGCTGGTAGAGGGCAATGATGAGGGCGAGGACAACCAGGTGGTGAAGGCGGTGGTGGAGTCGGGACCTACAACTTCTTTGGGTGGAAAGAAGTTTTGCGGAGTCCGACAACGATCGTGGGGAAAATGGGCCATGGAGATCCAGGACCCGTCCTGGCGGATTCGGCAAAAGAGATTTGGTTCTTCTTCCTCTTCAGTAAAAGAGATTGAGAGTCAAATTCGGGAAAAACAGAAAGAGAAGATGACGCCGATGCCTATGCCGATGACAACGAGTAGCAATTTGGGCGAGTGAGGAGATATCTTTCTTGGATGATTTCAGCCATTTTGAGTTTCAGAATCCAAATTTCCTTCTTAACAATAGCATTTTGAATGATGGTGGTTTCGATGATCTATTCCTTATGGATCGTCTCAGTGTCCTTGGCAATTAGAAGATTCGTTTCAAGAAATTGGAGATGGAAGAAAAACGAAGATGGGAAAAGGGTTTTGAGACTTTTTAAAGTAAAAGGAGCATAGATATCCCTACTCAGAGAAGAAAAGAAAAAAAGAACCAAATAGAGCCCCTCAGACCACTATAGTCTTTATAAAACATTGATGGCGTTTTTGGCTTATAACGAGTCTCTGGGGATTATTTCGGTAAAATCTTCTATATTTAAAGTCCCTTTTCCGGGCTTCATAATGTTCTAGGATTTTTTTTCCGTAAATTTTGAGAGAATAGTCTGCCAGCGGCCTTGAGTTATCTGGGTGCATCATTTTGTACGTGTATATCAATGTAAGACATAAAAACAGAGAAGGGGAAAGTAATCTGGCCTGCCCACCTTTCCATTCCCATTCATTTGTAATCGCAAAAGAAAGAAATGGGCAGCTTAGAGCGGAGCATTTTCTTCCTCTTCCTCCTCCCTCTTTCTTTTATGATTGTTTCCTCCCTTTCCCACGCCGACTCTTGCAAGCCTGACCGCTGCTCCAGGCATGGTCCTCTCATAAGATTCCCCTTCAGAATTAATGATAGTCTCCGTCAGCCTGAACACTGCGGCTATCCAGGGTTCGATCTCTTTTGCAAGGACAAACACACCTACATTCACTTCCCTTACTTGGAACGCGGATATGTTCTAGTAGAGAAAATAGATTACGAGATGCAGACGCTAACCATTGCGGACCACAGAAACTGCCTATGCGGACTCCTCTTCAACAGTCCCAATTTCCCTGCCTCTATTGTATACCAATATGAATCGACTATTCACACACTAGTCAATTGTTCAAAAAATGTTGATTCGACTTATTCTTTACAAGATCATATCCCTTGCCTGAGTGATGCAGAACATGATGCTTTCGTCGACTCTAGTGGTGAAGATATGGATACTGGTTACAATGTGGGTTCGTTGCCGGTGTCTTGCCAGACAATAAAGACCATTTCAGTTCCAAGACTATATCCTTTTAATCTTAATTGGTCGTTGACATCTCCACCGTCAAGTGAGGATCATACTTCTTTTATGTCACATTGGTTGCAGGAGCAGTCTTATTATTACTCATATGACCAGGATCTGTATGATCTGATGTGGTACGTGCCCGGATGCATCGGCTGTGAACAGAGTGGAGGAATGGAGTGCAGATACAAGGACGATAACAGCAATGACACTCTCTGCAGCCATTCTCCCCGTAAAGGTATTATCATTTAGCACTTGTACACAGACAAGGCACATATATAATAGGACATCTCTCTTTTTTTTATTTAAATATATTCATGTAGCTTGGAGAAAAAGATAACAAAAACTGCATTTAATAGTTGAGGTTCTTTTTTCTTTTTTTTCTTACATATAAAATTGTAATTGATATGGCAAACCTGATATAATGTGTTTGGAAATGCATTTAATAGTTGAGTTTTTTTTTTTTTGCAGAGTTTTTTTTTTCTAGATGTTTCTATGTATCAAATTACATAAACTTCTGTTGTTTAGTCTTCTGTATTTCTACTTAGCCTTCTAAAACCTAAATTGATGGCTGGCTTCTAAAACATAAACTCTGCTGATTTTGATCTTGCATCGTTCTTTCAGGCTGGCTAGCAGAGAATGTAATTATAGGTAGATCCCTCTCTTCTCATGTTCATGGCTAAATTGATGATTTTTCTTCAAATTGTTGGTGACTTCCATTTTCACTATTTGCAGTTACATGTATAGGCTCGTTTCTTCTCCTAACAACTCTGGTGATTACCATTAAGTTCTGCTGGTCTTGGAACTCAAATAGAAAGCTGGATGTTGAAAACCAAATCAAGGTTGACAAATTTCTAGAAAACTACAAGTATCTCAAGCCCACGAGATATACTTATGCTGATTTGAAACAAATGACTGGTCAATTCAAACAAACTTTAGGCCAAGGAGGTTATGGAAGTGTCTTCAAAGGAATGCTTTCAAATGGGACTCTCGTTGCTGTAAAGGTTCTCAAAAATTTTGATGTTGATGGCGAAGAGTTCATCAATGAAGTGGGAACCATGGGTAAGATTCACCATGTTAATGTAGTCCGGCTTTTGGGCTTTTGGGCTGATAGATTGAAGCGGGCACTTGTGTATGAATTCATGCCAAATGAATCATTAGAGAAATACATTTTTCCTAGAAACACCAATGACCATTTTCTTGGATGGGAGAAACTTCAAAAAATTGCGATTGGCATTGCTAAAGGAATAGAATATCTTCATCAAGGATGTGATCAACGCATTCTTCATTTTGATATTAAGCCTCACAATATTCTCCTTGACAAGAACTTCAATCCAAAGATCTCTGATTTTGGGTTGGCAAAGCTATGCTCCAAGGGGCAAAGTGTGGTGTCCATGACTCATGCTAGAGGAACCATGGGTTACATTGCTCCTGAGGTTTTTTCAAGAAACTTCGGAAATGTCTCCTACAAGTCAGATGTATACAGTTATGGGATGTTGTTACTAGAAATGATTGGTGGAAGGAAAAACATTGATGTTACTGTGGAAAACACAAGCCAGGTTTATTTCCCAGAATGGATCTATAATCGTCTACGTCATGGGGATGATATGGGACTGAAGCTTGAAACAAATGAAGATTCAAGCATAGCAAAGAAATTAACGATTGTGGCACTTTGGTGCATACAATGGTACCCAGTGGATCGTCCTTCTATGAGAAATGTGGTCCAAATGTTGGAAGGAGGCATGGAGAGCTTGACGATGCCTCCTGATCCTTTTGCTTCATCAGCTTCAGCAGATGCAGAAACAAACACTACTTGTCCTACAAATTTGCCTACAATACCTGAATAAGTGCAATGAAAAAACAAGCTCGTGTCTTGATTTCAAACTCCTAGTTGTTGAAATATTAAGTTTTCTCAAATAGTTAGAAGAAGGAAAAATATTCATCTTGTCTTATATTTGTATCTTGCAACCTTGAGACTTTATTTCTCCTTGTGAATGGAGATGCTTGTATGTAATAAACTACATTTCATGTTAATGCATTTGCATGATCTACACACAGGTTTCTCATCCATTAGAAGAGTCATTTATAAGAAGTTCGATATCGGGCTCTTTATTGCTACATTGAAGATTTATTGCAGTATATTGAAGTCCTATTTCCCTAATTCTTATTTGTTTGGTAAGATTTCACACCAAAAAAAGAAAAACAAAAAAAAAAAGAAAAAGCAAAGGGTAGTTAGGGATTGGAGTAAGGGGTCAAAGGTGAAGATACATAGGGGTCGATCAAATCTATGCCTTTGATAGGGAATATTCCCACACTAAGATCTATTGTGTTAATAGAACTTCTAGAATGGGGCTATTATATGTCTTTAGGAAGCAATAAGACATAAGTCTCCATGGTACCAAAGTGGGGCGCACGTAACGGAAACTTGAGCCATTTAAAATCAACACTCACACTATTCATGGGATGTCCTAAGAATTTACTGTGAAATGAGTTGATCTCACGATAAGATTGGACATGTCATTGATAAGATATTAGCACAATCTTATGCATTATTAATTTTATTAAATAATCACATTATCAATGATATACTCAATCTTGTGCCGGAACCAACTCATCTTAGAGTAACATTCGAGGACATCACACAAACAAAGTGGGTACTCATTTTGGATGGCTTGGACTTTCATCAGGTGGGCTCCATCATTAGTTCAGTAATTCCATTTGTGCGGGAGATAACTAAGAAGATCCAGAATGTGGCTAAATCTTGACCAAAAGGTGAATATGAACCGGGTTCAAAATTGAACGAACCACCAACAAGCGTGAAGAGATGTGGAACCAGTGACTAATGATTCAAATACCTCATTCCATTTTAATGCAACCTATTTACTAACTCACTCAGATGCTTAGGCCAATTTGAATTTTTGACTTTTGCTGCAGAAACTGAGTTTGATGTATATGCAAAGGTTGTTGTGAATGCTACCGGGCCTTTTTGTGATGCATTAAGGAAGATGGCCAGCAGTGATGCAGCAAATATTATCCGCCCAAGCAGTGGTGCTCATATTGTTCTGCCTGATTATTACAGTCCAGAAGGCATGGGCCTCATTGTCCCAAAAACCAAAGATGGGCGAGTGGTGTTTATGTTACCTTGGCACGGTAAGACATTGGCTGGAACTACAGATTCCATCACTGAGCTGACAAACCCTCCAAAGCCACGTCAGGATGAGATCTTGGCAGAAATATCTGAAGTCACTGCCATTAGTGGAAGTCCAGAACAACTAGATAGATTCACATCAAGAGTTGTCGCATTGCTAACTTGACTTACAAATGAAGTTCATTGGGTCTTCTGGATTGCTGCCAAATGCGAAGAATTTGGAATCCTCCTAGAAATATCCTCAATCCCTGTCATCATCAATGCAAGTCTAGGTTGACCAGATGCATTTCCATAAAGACAACTTGCATGACTGACTTGTCATAGTTGAAAGAACCAATTCCATTCACGTCTATTATAAGTGCTAATTGGAATGAATAGAATTTTGAATCTTCTCAGAAATAATTGCAATCACTAACACAATGCAAGTCTAGGGTGACCACTTGCGTTCACGTCAAGCCAAGCTGACTTGACTTGGTTATGGATGCTATAAACCAAGGCCCATTAGGTTGCAATCAAGTGAGGACTACTGCATACAATTTGAACACTTTTATTGAAACTACAAACACCATCATCAGAGTAGTCCTCATGAGGAACCCACGCATTTATCTTAAGAGAAACTAGCGAAAAGCTCCCGTGGTAACATAATTCATAATAGTAAATCTTAAAATAATATAAAATGAAATTTGAGAAAATTAAAATATACCATGGCATTTATAATTCAAACGCCCAAAAAAGAAATCAATATAAATAGTCTACAGTGTATCCCTATTCCAAAAATAAATTAGTTATTTATTAAATTTACATTTTGAGAAAAAAAGAGTACCTAAAGTAAAAGATAACCAATGTGAGAAAAGAAATGAGAAAATCAATATGGAAGAACACCAAAAAGCAGCAGCAAAAGATCTAACTTGTAGAGTCAATTGTCTACGTTGACAATATCACATGTAATAGTAAAAAATCAAGTTTCCTCTAGAATTGCAGATCTTCACATGTAACAATAAAAAAATACAAAGATGCAGAAGCAAAAAAAAATAAAAAAATTTTGTTCCTTTCCTCAACACAGTTCAAAGTGACTACATGCTAGACATGTATAACCTTCTTGAAGAAACTTTAAACTTCACTCTTGGTTCCTTTCCCTCGGCTTCCAACAGTGTGTCCCATTGATTGTTTTGAGACACATCCATTTGAGTTGATCATAAAAAACCTCCTGCAACATGCGAGCTTTGCAATTTAGTAACACCAATCCACATGGGCTCGATCTTAAATTAAATGGTGCTCTTAAATTACATTGCAATCAGGCTTGCATTTATACCTTGCACTTACATGATATCTTGCACTTATATGGCCACCATCTTTTGATTTTAAATTTTGAGGCGTGAGTTACTTTGAAAATATTTTAATTGTATTTAATTATGTTGTGAGACCCACTAGACAAACTAATCACAAATCTAGTCCGGGCATCCATCCGTACTTGGCTGGGCGATGTTGTTTTGAGGGGGGCGATTTGGGGTTGTGATTTGTACTCTAAGCTTCTTTGTTATCGTAGGCGTGAGGCACAAAGTTTTGAATGGGTTCTGTATGCATGGGTTCTGTAAAGGATTGTTGGAAATAAAAAGAAAAGGGGCGGTTGGACCTAGACTTGTGTTAAAAAAAAAAGTTTCCTTGTGCGCAGAACGTGGGATCACTTTATAGGATTCTTTTCATGGACCTAATAATGTGGTTGGCCCACTTTCGAGAGGAGCTGATACACATGGCGTGGAACTACCCATTACAGAATTGCATTCTGTGTTGACATGGCGTGGAACTACCCATTACAGAATTGCATTCTGTGTTGACTTGTCTCATGGGTGTGTAGAGGGGAAAGCACTGATTACCTGATGACTGATGACCTGGAGAGAGTACGAGTGATGACTTTTAACCTGATCAGTGATGACTTGGTTTACTTGGTGATGACTTGGGGACCTGATATGTATAGGAATAAAAGGAGGGAGAATGGCGATGACTGATGATGTCATCTCATGTGACATTGAGCTTGGTTAATTATTTACCTGTCCTTGAGTTTCTGAAAATTTGGAAAAAGACCCTGTTGTTTTATAAAAACTAAATTAGACCTCTTGGCTTATTTTATAAAGAATTGAATTTTGAAAAATATTACAGGTGAAACCCACAAATTTTCTAGAAATTATAAACTAAGACCGTTATTTATCATTATTAATTTCAAATTAACCTTGAATGATATCAATGGTTTTTAATGTGTTAAAATCATATATATATATATATATATTTTATTTTATTTTCTTTTTGCATTTTATTAATTGGATCTTTGGACCAAGTAAATACCATCTGGGCGCACGGTATATTACTAATGTGGGGTTTAGTACCTCGTATGAATTTGGAGAAATCCTAATGCATTCGAGTTCAACCCATCTCTATTGGAAAACCCTTAACTGAGTCTATGCACCATTGATGGAGATGGGATGCGTTGATCTTTTATCCATTAGAGATTCTTGTGGTTGTTGGGTATGAGACCTTATATGTTTAACATATAAGGTATGAACCTTATGATCGATTCGTATCTGTCTTAACCTTCGCATGCATATATATATATATATATATGTTGGTTTAGGATATGTATTCCTTTAGATGCATATCCTATTGTGTGTTATGGACTATAAAGTGGCTTGGCAAATTTTGTATGACGATTTGATTATGATATGGAATGTAGAATGGCCAGCACTTTACTTTGACTTAGGACTCTTATGTTGGAACTTTATTATTCAGGTCTATTATGCTTATATGTTTATGTTTATATGGGTCATTTATAGATGACTGCAGATCGATATACAAACGGTTATTCACAGATGTGACCGGATCACTTATAATCCGCTATGAATGTGAACAAGTTATCCTAATTTTTATTTGATCGGTTTATGACCACCGACGTTATGAACGAGCTTTCCCGATTTTTTTAGGGCTGACCACCCAAAACGGGGACACTTGTCTTCGTGTGAATCATATTGCTCCTTTTACTTGTTTGGATTATGTTATTCGTTCTTTCTTGTCATTATCATTGTCATTACTTCTATATCATTTTACTTGTCTATATTCTTCTCGTTATTGTATTAAATTTCGAATTATGAATATGTTCTTGCCATTTACTTTGTAATATTCGGTGCATAGGTATCGAGCCCTACTTTACTGAGAAGATGAAGGAGGGTCATACGTTTCAAACGTTTGAGCCAACAGACGAACCCAAGTGGAATGCCGGTGATGGCTTTGGAGCCATTTGAGCCTGCACAAGAGTGAATGTCACCTTAGAATTATTTTAAATGAACTTTCTTTTAGTGTTGAGACCTATTTTAGAAATTATTTAATTTATTCTGCAACTTTAACTATTATTGTTTTATCGGATTTTGTGTTGGGTCTCATCTATGAACATTTGATACCAATTGAATAAAACTTCCGCTGCATTTAATGAAATTCATTTTGACTCACCACGGGTTAAAATTTTATGTGGGTTCACTTTTGGAAACTTGTGTTGTATTAAATACAGGAAATTGAATTTGGTTTTGATTTTTCATGTTTTTCCCCAATTCTTATTAAGGGGGACGTGACAGAAACTAGCGAAAAGCCTTCGTGCTAAGCATGGGTAACATAATTCATAATAGTAAATCTTAAAATAATATAAAATGAAATTTGAGAAAATTAAAATATACCATGGCATTTATAATTCAAACGCCTAAAAAAGAAATCAATATAAATAGTCTACAGTGTATCCCTATTCCAAAAATAAATTAGTTATTTATTAACTTTACATTTTGAGAAAAAAAAGTTCAAGTTACATCCACCTAAAGTAAAAGATAACCAATGTGAGAAAAGAAATGAGAAATTCAATATGGAAGAACGCCAAAAAAAAGCAACAAAAGATCTAACCTGTAGAGTCAATTGTCTACGTTGACAATATCACATGTAATAGTAAAAAATCAAGTTTCCAATCCGTTATGTCTAGAAATGCATATCATCAAATGTAACAATAAAAAACACAAAGATATAGAAGAAAAAAAAATGTTGTTCCTTTCCTCAACACAGTTCAAAGTGACTACATGCAAGACATGTATTAACCTTCTTGAAGAAACTTTAAACTTCACCCTTGGTTCCTTTCCCTCAGCTTCCAACAGTGTGTTCCATTGATTGTTTTGAGACACATCCATTTGAGTTGATCATCAAAAATCTCCTGCAACATGCGAGCTTTGCAATTTAGTAACACCAATCCACATGGGCTCTTAAATTACATGGCAATCAGGTTGAACTTAACACAACGCAATAGTAAATACTAAATACTAAAAATCTTTACTAATTCATTGACGATCCATTTGCTAACAAATCCATCCAATCATACACATCGTATGGCCCGCTCATGTATGTTACTAGGGTAAACTAAAAAAAGGATTTTTGATGGTCTGCATTCTGTGATAGACTTTGATATTGATGGTCACCTTTTCAACTTAGAAAATCTCTTCAAATGGTTGTCAAGTTCGAATTCCATGATCATATTAGCTTTTGCTTCTTCGTGAAGTAACCGAAGTCAAATATTTTGAGGCGTGGACCCTATCTTCCATCAAAGAGCATATATGTTTCCAATTGAAAGCCTTGATGAAATTTTTTTCTGCAACACAATAAGTGGTGACATTAACACCATTTGATTTGCGCATTGATAACGCAACCCATGCACATACGAATACACCGAAACATAAAATTGATATTAAAAAAAACATAGAGAAAGAACAACTGACAAATATCTTATTCGCATGTAAAAACATATGCAAATGAATGCACCCACGTTCACTTTGATATTTATGAGTTCTTAAGAGTTTGCTTAATGCTTCCTATTCATAAATTAGTGGAACTTCCATTCATATCACCAACAGTTGAGCTAATATCCAATTAGCCTACTGATAAGTCCTTAAAAATGCATATTTTCATACACATTTTAGACCATTTTAGGGACTTATTAATCCAAAATAGTCTCATTTAAGAAAAATCATGCTTTTATGCATTTTGGGTTTATTGTAGTGCATTCATGCATAATGATGTACATTTTAATTTAAGGGCCCACTATAATGCATTTGTGATTTTTATTCAAAATTATTATTTTAAATTATAATTCACTTTCGCTTGTAGGAAATGAATGAAATGGGTCCCACAACCAAGGAATGAGATAAAGAAAGAAATTGCAAGGAGAAGAGATAAGGTCTCCCATGCCCTATGTAGGCAACCCATGCCCTGCCCTACATAGGCCACGCATACCCTACATAGGCATCTCATGCCCTATGTAGGGAACTCATGCCTTATGTAGGCATTCCATGCTCTATATAAACATCAAATGGGATGTTCTTTCTCTCCTTTTCTCATGGAAAGCAACTTCATCTAGCCGCTCTTCACTCCATCCTCTCCAATCTCCTTCTCCTCATTATGTTCCTCAAGGAGGCTTAGTCCTAAAGCCACACTACTCTCTTGGGATTTCTCATCTAGAAGAGGTTTTTCCATCCTAACATGTATTTCTCTATCATTTTTATTTTTCATCTTATGTAAATGAATCTACATGTTAGTAAAAGTTTTTTTTTTTTTAATATTCTACTTCTTATGGTTTATGCTTGATGCTTTATTTATGTTGCTTATTTTTGTGATTGGATTCACAACCCAAGTTTATGAGGGCATATTTTAAGTGATTCTAAATTGTATTAAGAAAGGATTTTTTAGAAGATAATTTCACTACTTGAACTACATTTAAATTCTGCAAAACCACATTTACTTTTCTTCACAACACTACATGTAAATTTTATTAGTTTCACTACTTTTACTTTTTGCAACACTGCTTTTATTTTCCAGCAAATTCTTTTATTTCCTGCACTTTAAGTTTATACATAATTTATTTCTTCATAATAATTCATGCATCATAATTAGAAATTGCATTAGAATAGGTTTTGTTTCTGAAATCACAATGTTTAATGACTGATTAATAATGCTAATTTCGGACCTGGTACATAGTGGAAAATTTGCACAATGAAAAAAAAACTGCACTATTTCAATAATTTTTGTTTGACTGTGTTCAAAAAGTATGTGATTTGAAAACCAGGTAAAAGATATTATTTTTCCTTCAAAGTTAGCAAAATTAAAGTAAGGTATAAGGACTTTGAAACCGCATAATTTCAGCCAAATATAACCTTGGGAACCGTGTCAACCAGAGGCACAAAAAGGGGTACCCAGCAAGGTTATGCCAGATTTCAGCAGCATAACTGGTTCAAGTAGGCATCTTGTTGCATTCATATCTTTTTCATCCGAACTCTTTTTTCACTTCTGCTTCTTTTGTTGCATTCATGAATCATCAAGGTTTGAATTCCAGCCATTAAGAATTGGTTTAGAGCATCTTAGGTAGGTTCTACAGTCCAGTGAAAACAGGCCTGTGCATAAGGTTTTTCATACTTAGAATTTTTCAGAGTACATCAGATTTTTAGAAACTTGTCTAGAATTGCATTGTTTGCATGTAGGACCTCATAAATCATTCATATTTTCATTATAATTTGTTTTGGTAAATAGGGTATAATTTCAAAAATTTTATTTTCATTTTTCATATTAAATTGGTTGTTTGATTTGTGTGTTCTTTTGCAGGTTTTTAGACATTCTAGGATTGCTTAGATTAGGTTTCCATTAGTAGACTAGGTCTTTTATTTTTGGAAAGAATTGTAATTAAACTTTTTACATTCAGTTATTTTAGAAAAGTTGATGTAATTTGATTAGTTTCTTATTTAGGCTAGTTTTAGATTTTAATTAGGACATGTTAAAAGTTGGAAAGTTTCTTAATCAACATTGCTCCCTGTGGATCGACATGGTCTCACCAATTTATTACTATATCGTAGCTCTACACTTGGAGCTCACGATCACCTACTATTACAATTTACAAATACAAAATGGTAAGCTAAATCAAGATAGTAATGCAACGAAATAGACCCAAATGGGGATCGGTTCATGCATCTACAACCAAGTCAAGATAGTAATGCAACTAGTCTTTGACGTGAATGTATCTTGTGATCTTGGTCTTGCAATCGTTGCAACAATTAATTATGTGGTATTTTTTTGCTTGGTATGTTGAAGGAATGGTAAGCTATTATAGTTCTACTAATCAGGCATAGTCTAAGTCCTGCGGGCACTTCATAATAAGCCCTTCTTTCGTGCTCCGCCGGTGTATGCCTGCTGTTGTATAGACTTGTACTCCATGCCAGAGGATACTCCACCTTTGCGCTCGCTCAGTCTTGTATACTCAGATTACAGTTGTAGCTACTATCACAAAGATTCCATGTAAAATACGCAATTTTAGCTTAGAAGCTGGTGGGTCCATAAGCTTATACTTTGAAGTGTCAAGAGGACGTATAAACTACTTTTTACGCTTTTGTGATATTTTATTTACATGTTTTATAAATGATTAATTTGATTTGATCCTAACTCCTATATGAGTAAAATTTGACGAGGACTCATTCAAATAATGTGATTTATTTTCAGCAGTTCAAGACTTTCAAAGTAGGCCCCGCCAAGAGGCCTCAGGAATTTCTCGGGGGTTCAAAGCCTTAAGAGGGTCCAAAATCTTTATGAAAAATTTCCACTAGGCAACGTTGGATGTTATATTCAACATTACCGACTTAGGCTTTGCATGAACCAACCCCATTTGGGTCCACTAAAGTGCTAACATGTAAGAATCTTGGCAGAAATATCTGAAGTCACTGCCATTCGTGCAAGTCCAGAACAACCAGATACATTCACATCAAGAGTTGTTGCATTGCTAACTTGGCTTACGAATCAAGTTCATTTGGGTCTTCTGGTTTGCTGCCAAATTCATAGAATTTGGAATCCTCCTAGAAATTTCCTCAATCCCTGTCATCATCAATACAAGTCTAGGTTGACCAGATGCGTTTCCATAAAGACAACTTGCATGACTGACTTGTCATGGTCGTCCAAAATACTTGCTATATGTGTTGGCCAGTATTTCTAAGCTTTAGGTAAATGTGATTGAGGCAGGCATCTAGTTTGATGTATCAATGTTGCCAATAGGTCATATGTTGACATCAGCAATGAGGTCCACAAGTCAACTATTCATTGGCAATATTGAAAAAGAATTTTTATAATTTACATAGAAAAATTGTTTGAGGAATAAATCTGCAATGTTTCGAAGAGATTGAGTAGGCCATCTGTGTTTGGGTGGAAAATTATTTCAGAATGAAGATTCTGTCAGAGAGCGGCGTTTTACATTTATGAATTTACAACTTTCTGTTGGATTTCTTCTTGAACTGAAACTACCCTTTCAAGATCTCTCAGATCTTCAATGTTCTGTTCTTGTTTCTATCTTATTCGTAAACATTTTATTTAGAAAGAAGGTACTGTAGAACTAATTTTGCAATATTTTGAAGTTTTTAGAAAATTATTTAAGGAGGAAGAACCGTATATATAAGGGCCTTTTTAGGGGCTGCTCTTTTAATTATGAAATTTGCAATGTTTCCCTCTTTAGTTTCACCTTTCTTGCTAATTCTTTTACCGATTATTTATATATATATATATGAGTTGTATTGAAGACGTGTTTATTTTCTATACTTTGTCAAATCGGGCACAGGAGTAAAACTGAACCTAGTATCTTTCTAATGGTCACCATGGATAGAAGGAATGTAAGTTGTGGAAATTATGAGGCACAAAGTTTGGAGTGTTGATTTTCTTGATCGTACTAATTTAGGTTCCATTTGCAAATTGGTATGAGTTTATTTTTCTCTATGATGTCTATTGTCTATAGATATTTTATCTGCCTATTCATGCACGTTACACAGAATGAAAATAATGCAGCCCAAATACCAGTTGCATTTATGTTTTCGAATTTCAGGTGCGGCACTCCGACTCTGTGGGGGCATTTTCGTAATACCTACGATAAGTCAGATTTCGGTAAAAATACCAATTGGGTTCGTCCTGATCTCAGTCTCATAACTCCGAAGTAAACTGATAGGCCTGTCTCAGCACCGCCTTGGGTTCGGCATCTGGTTCTGGCTAGTCTCGGTAAGAGTACCCGCTAGTCTCGTCTCGGCTCCAATGCTGGCACACCCATCTCGGTCTCGGCGTCTTCAGTCGATCGAGATAAGTGTCAAACGTCAATCATAATACCCTATTAGGGTGCTGTGGCGTTGCAGAACGAGCTGTCAGATAGGGCATGCGCCTGATAAGGGGTTGACTTTATAAGATGGTCACATCCACAGCCATATAAGGTATGGGATGATGGGACAAAGCTTACACCTACCCCCACTAAGGGTACAAAGTATGACCTGATGGGACATTCACTTTTTTACCTACCTCCACTAAGGAAGCTTTCGATGGGACCTCTGCGCCTATATATACACATGAGCTAAATCCGAGAGGATAAGGTGGAAAAAGCACAAACATGCTCATTCACTTTCTCCTCTACTCATCATTTGCTTAGTGACTGCACTAACTCAAGCATCGGAGGGCCTTCGGCTGACAACAGCCAGGGGTCTTTAACCTTTGCCTCTTCTTCCCTTTCAGGTTCAGGCACTCAATCTCTCCACAAAGCTTAACAGTGAATCAACATATTTATCTCTTAATCAAGTCCATATTATTTTAGGCACTTACACTAACATTCTCTCAGCATAGAGTGGTATACGTCCACTGGCTACTGATCCTTCGGCAAAGGACATTGCAAGCATTTCCAGAGATCACATTGTACAATTCGATCGCCATGGCTTAGTCACAGTAACTGGTGGTAAATGGACCACTTATCAAAGGTACTTTCCTTTGCAGTCAGATAACCCAAAGAAACCATTTCCAGAAAGTTGGAATCCAACTGGGAGTGGATTTTGATCTCTGAGTACAACTTTCTTGAGTCTATGAACTGACTTCTATGAATGTAAGATTTTGGACTGTTCTGGATGACCCCAGCTCCAAGTTTCAAGTTTCCTTTTAGTAAAAGTGAAAAAACCCTAAACTACATTACAGGTTTAAAATTGAGCTTGGTGTTTAACAATTGATAAGAATCCAGACTGAGCAAGTGACTTGGTTTGGCAAGGCTTTGAGTTAGTCCAAGCTCAAATTTTCTTTTAAAAGAAAGAAACAGCCAAATTGATGGTACATGATCCAAAATTAATGGGTCAAGTGGAACTCAAGTCAGGAAGGGATCTTTGACTCTGGTTTGAGGTCTAAACATTTCAGTTATATGGTCCAGCTGCAGAAAATGGTCTTGAAGTGTGTCTGCATGTGTGCAACTCCTTACGTTGAATGTATAAACTAATATCCATTTCCATTGATTTTAGCATGGCAGAAGATGCAGTTGATGCTGCCATCAAGCAAGGGAAACTGAGTCCTTCAAGTGGCTGCATAACAGCACATCTTCCGATTGTTGGTGCTTATGGATGGGAACCATCACTTTTTGTAGTGCTGGCTCAGTCATATCTTTGTATGAAAATATCTCGTGATGGCGCCGTGGTGCCCAAGACAATGGACACTACTATTTATTGCCAAACACCTTTCACATGCATATGGAAGCATGGCCGGGCATGTAGCAGCTATAGCACAGGTTAGAATTCAAAAACTTGGACTTGACTCATAATCTGACATTTCATTTTTATGGCACATATTGACAATATTAAAAACTTGGCCTAGAGTGGGATGGTTCAAAAAGATGAGGCCAACCATTCACATTTTTTTAGGATGGTCAACCACCCACACAGTAGAAAAAGGTCATTTTTAATGGGTAACCATCCATATATGGAATGACGACATTTTGGGCACATGGTCTGAATGGGTATTATGGGTGACCAAATGAGCAGTTCAGATTACCACAAATGCGCAGCACCTATATGGATGCTAACCCCACACGCTTTGCTTTGCTTTGCTTGAGATAACACTGTTTTGCATTTCCTTTTCCATATAGTATGGCGGGTAATGACAAAATTGAAAGATTAGACTTCAGTCGAGTTCATTAGTAAATAATTCATATGGTCTGTTTGGCTTATGGATCAAATCTTGGTGCGACAAAACCCATTTTGTAATGAAGCAGACTGATCGTAAATGAGGTTTACCACTATTGGGAATGTTGTATGAAGCTCCACGGATGGAAAATCCTATGACCGCTAGGTAATTGCCTTGAAGATGGCTATATCATTTGTCATCGACAAAGTCATATCCCATCTATTTAGGGTTGGCTTTTGGAGTTCTATTTCTCTCTTGGACCATATTTAAAGCCATCTTCCCGGTTACTCTACAATCCATCACATCTTTCCTCACCACTTCATTCATTGTCTTCCTCTCCTACTGCCTTAAGCATGTAATCCTTTAATACATACTACTAAGTTTTTTGCTGTTCTTTCATGCCCAGGCCTTCTCAAACAATAGGTTGATTTTATTTTGGGCTAGTTTTCTCTTCTGTTGCTAAATCCTAATTTAATTGTTTCTTATCTCATACACCTTAGGATATGCATCTTAGCAACATGTACTCTCTTAAAACAAAGCATGCAACATTGCCATCTTAAAATGCCCGTCTGGTTAAAGTAACAGTCTATGATCACTTTACACTCCTCTTGTTGTTTCCACTTTGCCCACCTTTGCATTGGTCTTAAGTATCCAAACTCTCCAATTTTTACCAACTCATCTTCTCTACTCTTATATATCCACTAAGCTTGCACTTTATATAATTTGTCTTTGATTATCGAATTTTCAACCCAACTGACCTAAAAGCATTTCTCCGTTCTAGACTTATCGTCACTGCCTTTTGTGTCTAACTCAGAAGTGCCACACCATCTGTATTGAAAATAGACGATGAAATAAAGATATAGACAAACGGTCACTCTTGACATTTGGGCCTCCAGGCCCTCCACCCCATGACTGAATGGACAACCTGGGTGAGCATCGCAGGTGTGAGATACTACCCTGTTGTGATAGGAGGGAGCAGAGAGATGGTGTTTGAGCCTGTCACGCCCCTAAAATTGAAACCGGGGATTATGCGTGAGATTCGGGCCAATTAAAATTTTTCCAACAATAATGATAATAGCACTTGGCCCCAATCATGTCCCATAGGATCGAAGTAAACACTGAGATATAAATATTTCCTCGGTAACCATAAAACACAACGGAACATCATATTGAACAAATGGTACGATATAACATTTCAGAGTATGCACATCTTTCTTTTCTACAGTTTAAGTTTAGAAAAAAGATAATAAAGTATATTAATTAATGTCTCCTAACAAAACCTAAGCCAAAGGAAGAATAAATACGAACTAACCAAACTATGAAGGCACTCGTGTGCTGGTCATGACGACAATACTGTCGACACACAACTCGTACTCACCATCAGGCTAAACTACCTAAAGCGACGCCTCCACTTTCCCAAAGGTAAATGTCCCCACTACCTATGCACTTAGAGCAACATCAGACACGATGGTCGGCAGGCAAATATAAATATAAAACATCAATAGATATGCAGAACGAATCAGAGTAGGCGATAGACAATATCATAAAACATACATAGCATCCTGATTGTAAGAAGTGCATAGCATACGAATCATAAACATCTAATAAGATAGGCGGTCCACATATGCTAATTACCACGAGATAGTATCATTGCCCTCCCTACTCCCATTGAGTTGTGGTGGAGATATCAAGGCACATGATATACTAGGCAGCAAGGCACAGGATTAAAGCCTGGCAACAAGGCACAAGTAGTAACTCGGCAACAAGGCACGATAATGACCATCAACAAGTAAACGGTTATATTGCGCAGATATTCATCAATGTCCTCACACAGATGGTGTCTCATCCGTGTTGGGCGATATACAGCTGAATGGTGCCTAACACAAAGATCCCTAGACAAACAACAGTGAGGGGCTAGGCTTTCTTGCGCTAACAAGATTAATTAACAAACGAGAAACTACTTTCCATTATCAATTCAAGATCAATCAAGCAAGCTTATTCAAACGTCAATACCATAAGTAGTCCTCATCAAACTTTTACAATCAAAGCCACCTAACCTCAACACTTCCATCGATCATCAAAACAAGCGGAACATCAAAAGGGATCCTAAGTTCAACACCTAAGTTCATCAAGTAATTCCAAAACAAAACAAAGCAAACGAAGCTAAAGAACATAAACATGGCATGTAAACAAGTACCAGACGGTACAACTCGGAATCAGAAGCGAGAAACAATCAAATCCTAGGTACAATGTTAAACTCGAGGCATCGTACAACCATACTCAGTCAACGAAGGGAAGTAGGGTTCGCAATACCCAAACAAACAATCTTCATGCATAGATATAAAGGAGGGTATTCCGTTGTCCAATACCGTTCAAGATTGAGCTAGGTTGTAACCCGACACAACCAAATTAACCGTGAAAGACGTCGGCTCAAAACATCTTCACATATAGTCAAATGAGTCCAAAAAGGGTAGTCGAAGTTCCACCTAAGTCCAACCAAGATAAGGTTTAAAAGGCCCTTTCCAAAAGGTGCCACGGTTCATTCAGTCGACCCAGCCCTTGGCCTGTCGACATCCCACGCAAAGTACCCGGTCGACCCGAACCAGTCCAGTCGATCGGAAGTTAGAAACAAATGAAGTGCACGGTGTTTTTCATCAGGCTCTAGGGAACCTGATTGTGTGTGGCCGGTCGACCCGGTCCCCTTGGCCGATCAACCACATATACTGCAGTTACAGAACATCAGTTCTGTAACTGTAGTGAAATGGGTGGAAACCCCTTTCCAATTATGAAGGGCCTAGCCCTTCCATTCTAATCCTGCAAACAAAGATAATAGGGCATAGCCTTCTTCACATACATCCATACCCACTCTCATCAAGTCCATTCAAGCCAACAACCACCCCATTCTATCTATACATCCAATTAAAGAAACCATTTCAATAAACATTTAGATCTAATTATCATGTTTTCAAACATCTAAGGTATCAATGAACATATGGTCATCTAAATCATCATCAATCATCAAATTAAAGAAGAGACAAACATATACAAGCATATATATAAATATCTACTTGCCTTTGGTCGAAATTACCCAAATCCACAAATCCTAGCTCCATGCCCAACAAACCAAACCTAAGGAATAATTAGTAAAATAAAACTAAATTAAAACATAAACCAAAAGAAATGGAAGCTCTAAGCTATCTAACACTACTACACACAAAATGCATTAACCCAAACCTAAGGGAAATGAGGGATTTACCGAACAATGAAGCTTGAAATTGGGGATGAGAAGCTCAAGGGGTCCACGCGGAGGTGATGCGGAGGTTGTGGGGCCCACTTGATCAGTGGCCCACTGATTAGTGATGATGGAGGTTCATGGTGGTCCATTGACAAGAAGAATAAACAAGACCGAATGAAAGAAAGAAAGATAGAATGAGAGAAAGAATGGGGGAGGGCGAGAGAGAGAGAGATGATGACATGGTGAGATGGGTGAGGAAGGGGGTTACTCACATGGGCAGTGAGTGAAGAGAGAGCGAGAAGAGAGAGAAAGTGAAAAAAAGAAAGAGAAACAAGAAAGAAAACAGAGAAAGGGAAAAAGAAACAGAGAAGGGGGAAATGGGGGAAAACAGAGAGAGATGTGCAGGTGGGTTCGCCGAAGATGGGGAAGTTCGGCGGTGATGGTGGCGTCACCGGCGGGTCTAGCGGCGACGGTGATGGTGATGGTGCCGGGACAGTGGGGCAGCAAGAGTTTGGGCGAGGGAGAGATGAGTGAGAGAAATAAGAGACGGGAGATGAGAGTGTAGAAGAGAGAGGAGAATGCGAGCTTAGTGGTGGTGGTGATCGCCGGAGATGGGGGAGCTCGGTGACGGCGAGGCAGCGAGGAGCCGGAGTGGAGAACGAGAGAGAGAGAGTAATGAGAGGAAGAGGGGCCGCTGGAAGAGTTGAATGAGAAAAGAGAAAGGAAGATAAGGGACAAGGAAAGAAAGGATAAAGGAAAGAAATAAAGAAAGAGAGGAGATCTGGCGTTTCACGTGCAGTGAGGGGAGAGAAAGCAACGAGTGAAGAGAGAGAAAGTAATGAGGAGAGAAAAAGGAATGTTTAAATGGATTTGGGTTAGGGATAATTTTAAAGTGTCTTCGAGGGTCCGAATTAAGATGGTGTAGCATATTAAAGTTTGGAAAATAAAAATATTTATCCAATGATACTAAAATCTCAAAAATCTAAATTTATGAAAAAGCCTCCTAATTTTTTAGGAAAATTGCTAACTACCTCCTACTGTACGTAAAAGAATCCGGTTCTAGACCAAACTTCGCACACACGATCCTAATAATTAATCGGACCTA
Source organism: Cinnamomum chago (assembly GCA_038049695.1). Lineage (NCBI taxonomy): Eukaryota > Viridiplantae > Streptophyta > Magnoliopsida > Laurales > Lauraceae > Cinnamomum > Cinnamomum chago. Next base: position 7,457,234 of record CP142451.1, on the reverse strand, counting down.
TTTGGCTACTAATTGAGCTTAATTATTTAAAATAAAAATTAACTAAACTAATTACAACCTTAGAATTTCGGGATGTTACAGGGTTGAACGTTTTTTAAAGCATGGTGAAATAGTGGTGTACAATCTTGAATTCATTGCATAAGCATGCCCATATTTTCTCTAGGATCTTAGAGAAGGGAGACCATCTGCTTTGTTTTTTCATTTCTAGTGAAAAAAATAGCTTATAGTTTATTTTCTATTTGTTGTTGTTCCTACCTCATCTGATAGTTAAGATTATTTTCCTTCTAATTGCAAAATGAAAAACTAGGGAAAAGGCTAGTTCATGGCCACCCTTACCCGGAAGCCGAGGTGGCATACTGTGCTAGAAATGAGTACTGTGAGAATGCCGTTGATTTCCTTGCTAAGAGGACTAGGCTTGCCTTTTCTGGATACTGATGCAGCTTCACGTGCCCTCCCGCGGGTCATAGAGATACAGGCAGCTGAACGAGGATGGGACAATCAGGACAAGGCCTTGAGCGCCGTAATGCCGAAGCCTTTCTCTGCACCTTCAAAACTGATTTGAAAAACCCACAATTGCAATCAGCCACGCTTCTTGAATCCTGATGCAGGGTAGTTCATTGAAGGTAATTTTCCATTATGGTCTAAAATAGGTTTACATTAACACTACAGAGGAGAGATGAAACAAAGCAACATGTTATATAGGAATATAAATACATAAATAGCACAACAATCATGTAGGCATTAGATTGCTATTGGGACACAAGCAAGAGTTGGTCTCAGCATATTAAAGGCCATGGAAGACTCAATGGTGCAATGAATCTTATATTATATCCGGAATTCAGGATTGGCGTTCTTTCTCTTGACATTCAATAAAGCTGTGCAAATTAATTCCTGGTTCATGCCCTTCAATCTTAAAACTCAAATTCAAGGGAAGGATAAGCCTTGGGAGGATGATGGTAGTAGCGATTATGGTGATTATGAAACTTAATTCAAATGGTGGGATCTGCCTTCAGCAATCCAGTCCTTGTGGATCGTTCTGAGTGTATAAACTCTTGCAATTAGCTTCCAAAGGATTTTCTTAAAACCTGAGTGCTGGTAACTCAATTTTATGTGTAAATGAGGGTTCATGCTTTTGAAGGACCTGATTACCTGTGAGTGATTTTTTTTTTCCGTTGCCAAGACCAACAAAATATGAACAGAGTCACAGTGAATTAGATTGCTGGGCAACCAAGACCTGTCCATCATTTGCAAGGTTATGGTCCAAATTCATTGCCAAATCAATCAAACAATTGTATGGCACGTTTTTTGAGCAATTCTGTTCTAAATATATTTATCCAGTAGTGATGTTTTTTTTTTAATTCAGTTCTACAATGAAGGAATGAGGTGTACCAGATTTGAGTTTTTTCAGCAACTTCTTTTTATAGAGATTTTGGGTTTCTGAAGTTAGAAGATGTGTAGGTATTGATTTTCATCTTAAGAAACACCTGCTTTCACACAAAGGCCATGTAGGTATTGATTTTCATCTTCAGAAACACCTGCTTCATACAAAGGCCTGAATTCATTTTTTTCTTCTCCCACGGAACGAGTGTCTCTAAAAAAGAATTTTAATTAGAAAAATCACTGCACCCAAAATCACTAAACAGAAAATTTTGGTACAATTAAAACAACCTGCCACAAAACTGTGATGTTGATGATTTGAATTGTTCATACAGGGGGTAATTGTTTCACTAGAATTCTCCCACACAGTTTAGAATTATTGAATGATCCTGTGTAGGATACTGATAAAAAAAAAATCCTGTGCAGTCATTGATTCAGGTCATCATCCTGAGCTAAAAACAACTGTGCTTGAACTTTGTTGTGTAACCTGAAATTGGGAGCAAATTAATGACAATCACAGGCAAATGACAAAAGTTAATGTAAATCCACTGATAGCTCAATTCCACATAAACAACTAGGGATCCATCCCATCCCTAAGTACGGAAAGATTAAAAAAAAAAACACAAGTTATTTTAAAAATGAGGGAATAAGTAAATAAAGAATTTAGAGATGGCCTAATAAACAAATAGTTTAAGATTTGCTGACACTTTGCCAAAATGACCCAATGATACATGCATGGAAATAATGAAATAGACTCAATTGTTTTTTTTCAAACAGAGTATTTCCCAATTGTTCATTGATTCTTTTTTATTTGTTTAAAGAAACGGACATGGATAAAGTTTCTACTTAATTTAGCTATTTAAGGGATCTTAATGCAGCCCAGTGGATCCAGCCCATTCCTGTATACCCATTTAAGCACGACCCACAAGTTGAAAGATATTGCCCGCCTTTGCTTTATCAACACAGAGCTTACATATGGACTACTATACCCAAGTCATCATACATGGGTCTCACTCTAAACAGATGATGAAAGCTGTGATCTTCCCACCAATGTCACCTCTTTCCTATACTGCTGTGGTTTTCAGAATGTCAGAAGTGGAAAATATCAAATAAGCATTAAGTTTTTACCTTATTTGAAAAAAAAAAGAAAAAGGCCAACTTTCAAAACGTTTCAAGTAAAATTTTCAATATTAAGGACAATAAGCCATTTAATGATATTTTTCGACAACTTTTTTCCTCAATCTGTTTTAAAATATCTAAGTTTTTACCCTTTATTAAAATAGAACCGTTATCGACTGCTACCATCTTCTCCTCCTTTCCCTCACTATTGTCCTCACAATGATCACGTCAACCGACTTCCCAATTGCGATCGTCAGCATGTAGTGGCCGCCAAAAGTATCCCATGCCTTTAAATGAAGAGTAATTTGGGCTTTTTATATTTTATTTTTTTTCTTAAGGTGTCATTTGGATGTGGGGAGAGCAGGTAGGGAAAATACATGGAGAAAGCTTTTTAAACAACAAATTTAAACTATCAATAGTTGTCTCCACCTCCATTTTCTCTAGGTTTTCTTCTCATTAAAACAGGCTGTTAGGGTCATCTGGATGAAGAGAAAAGGTAAAGAAAACTGTTTCCCCACCTCTGTTTTGTCTCACCCTTTTAATGTTCATTTTTTGCCTTATTCAAGCCAGGCCCTTTTGCAGGTTTTTTTTTTCCTGCAAAAAAAAAAAAAACACAAAGAAAGAAAGAAAATAGTTTAAGAGGGACATGTCTTTTTTTTTTTGCACTAACATTTTCTGTGGTTTTTGTTTTCTGAGCATTAATTCCAATCTCTGTGGTAGCATATTGAGTATGGACCAAGAGGTAGAGAACTAAAGTCTTATACAGCTGGAACATCAGAAACTATTTCACCATACCAAACAATAGCAATTGAAACCGCAGAAATTGAAATCATCAGTTGCCATTTTCCGTGGTAAATGATATTAATGTGGAAATAAAATGGCGTGGAAATCGATGAGCACAAAGTGCCCTTTAGGTAATAATCGTAAGGAAACAAATGAGAATCTGAATTGGCATCCACTATAAAACATATGTATTGATTAGCAGTGCTACATGCATATTGATGTAAACTCCCTGATTGATTAGGCAGCTTTTGGATGGTTTGGACCAACTCAGTTTTGCATTGAATTGCTTGGGATTTAAAGGAAAGGAGTTTTGAGTATAAAAGAAGTGAAGAGTGATGTGGACATCTAGATGAGACTATCACTTTCCTAGGATTAAATTTAGTGGGGTGAAATTTTCTAACAGAGGAAGATCATTTTTTTTCTTTTTGAATAGTTAACAGAGGAACATCATCTGTTGGCCCCTTAAGTATCTTCTACTTCGATCCTAACTTTTAGACCCTCCCATAGAAAAACATTTCTCAAGAATTTGTACCCATCTATATAAGGGTCTCCCAAGCTTAATTAATGGACTTGGGACAAATTGACAAAAAGTTATGGTCAATTGGCCTTCTTAAGGTGAACGTTCTTGAAGTATTTTGAGTACAGATGGGTCAATCTAGCAACAGAGCTTAGAAGTAGTGCAAGATTAGAAAGAGAGCGAGTGATGAATGAAGAGCCGATGAGTGGCAGGATTAGTCCACTTCCACTTTTAATGTCGCCCTACGCTTCCTGTGAGTGGAAGGAATGGAACTTCACAGTGAGGCTCACCTACTGAAAATCCGAACACAAATAAAAAGAATTCTCTCCCAATGTATCTGATGTCCTCAAATTTTACCTAAATAGGTGTCGATCGTTCCATTAGATTGGGCATATGATTAAGAATGCTACTCAGAATTAATCTTATGAAATAGTCACATTGTTAATCATAATTCTTCTAAGGCCCGACTCTATTCCCTACCATACTCCCTTTCTAACATAAGTTAGAATTAAAACATTCAAATATCAGCATTGTTAATTAGACAAGAAGTTCTATCTTAGAACATAAATTCAGCAACTTGATGTACACAAATCTAAACTGGAATTGGGCTCATTAGACTTTAGTTTTCTAGTTATTTGTGCTGGATCGTGGCATTGTTCGGTTGGGTTGGATGCAGGCTTCAACTAGGGTTGGTTTATGCTCTGCTGGCCAACATTTGAGATAGGCCTATTATGTTAACAATCATTTGTAACCTCTTATTTTGCACAAAGTAGAGCAGTCAATCAATCCAACAGTCCCATTTATGGCCTCTTAGGTACATATATGTAATGAATGCTTAGAAGAAGTAAACCCTATAATACACATTTTAATGGTGGTATCTAATTTCTTAATTCTGTACATGTCAATCAATGAGGACTCCTAGCTTCCAGGAGTTATATGGTTGTATTTTTTTTAGATGTTGGAAAAGAATTCAATTCACAGTGCTCCCATTGATTCTGTGTATGGTCTAATAACCTCTTCCTAATAGAGCTCATAAGCCTCATGGAGTACCCATTAATTATTTAAGGGAGAACACAAACTATGAAAATTACTTTAATCCATTACATGTACAAAGTAAAGAAACCATGTGCATGCATGTTATTCTTGAGGAGTGCTGACTCGTTCTATACAGCATAATAGTCAATCTACAACGACCTCTATGATATCAGATTCTTCCATGTTATTTGCGAGCACTCCTGATTGGGAGTCAGCTATTGATGATTCAGCAGCTTCTGCACTAAGAGCACCAGGATGATCATGCATCTCTTGTGGAGATAGGAATGGCTTGCTTGGCATTTGCAAATCTTCTAAATTCCCCTCTAGCATTTCGACAACCCTGCCCATAGAAGGACGATCTGTAGGCTTCATCTGTATACACCATAGTGCGACTATACTCAACTTCTTCGCTATATCTTTTTCCTCATCAGTAGCACACATCATTTCCATATCCCTTCCCTGATGGAGTTGATTATAAATCCATAAGGGGAAATAAATTTGACTTGAACGAGCATTTGCATTAATATTTTTTCTTTTCCCTGCGATTTCCATCAAAAGCATCCCAAAACTATACACATCAGACTTATAAGAAACACCACCAAGGTTTTTATAAAATAGTTCTGGGGCCATATATCCTATAGTTCCTCTTGCAGCTGTAACCGATACTAAACTCTCTTCTGTTGGATAGAACTTTGCTAGCCCAAAGTCAGAAACTTTTGGGGTGAACTTCTCATCGAGGAGGATGTTGTGAGGCTTGATGTCGAAATGCAGAATCCGCATATCACATCCTTGATGAAGATATTCAATCCCACGAGCTATTCCCAGTGCAATTTGGTGCAACTCATTCCAAGACAAGGAATTTCTGTTTTCCTCTGTGAAGATGTATTTTTCTAGAGACCCATTAGGCATGAACTCATAAATAAGAGCCCTTTTTGACCCCTCGGAGCAAAACCCAAGTAGTCGTACCACATTGACATGGTGTATCCTTCCTATTGTGGCCACTTCATTGATAAAATCTTGGCCATTACCCTTAGCGGTCTTTAACATCTTTATTGCAACAAGACAACCAGTAGATAACTTTCCTTTGAAAACAGAGCCAAAGCCTCCTTCGCCTAATTTTTCTTTGAAGTTCTTTGTTATCTTCTTAACGTGAGAGTAAGAGTATCTTCGCAGCATCTGGTACCTGTAAGTGCTTAGGAATTCTTCAACGGTTGTATCCATCCATATATGCTTCTTTCGTAATTTATACACCAGAAATATTGAAAAGCAGAGAATCCCAATTGTGGTTCTTGCAAGTAAATACCACTCTTCAACAGAAAATCACATGCAAGTGCGTGTGTTAGATTTTCTAAAATGATCATGTTCCTTATTCATAAAATACACAAGAAATGCATGGATCATATATGTGCTACATATATAAGATGGTCTTACCTATGTACCCGCTAAAGAGAAAGTCTAGGGTTTCTGCATTGTAAGACATGAAAGAAAGCAATATCAAAGTTTGCAATAATCAGATGAAAAGTAAACAAGAATGAAATCTAACGCATGCATATAAAAATTATTAATGAGAACCATATATGCTTCATTTGTAATAAATATGCAAATGACTATTTATTTTTTTATATGTATTGTTAAGAATGGCCGTCATGCAATGAAATTTATTTGAGAGGATCTTACCAAAATGCCTGTAGGACACGTAGGAAACAACTGTCCAGAAATCTAAGAAGAAATTAAAATCAAACAAGAAAAAAAATCAGAAAATAAAAAATATAGATGAGAAAGAAATGCTAATTACTCAACATCTGGAGTTATCATTACCTTTAAGGTATCTGCCCAGATTTTTCCAAACACCTGCATGGTGGTATTCAAGAAAATTCAGTCAAAATATAAATAAACAATTCTTGGCTGTAAGATTAGTGGCAAAAATATAAATAAACGAAACGGATTTCTGCCAAAGCATGGAAGTCCCGAAGTGTTGTATTCCACACGAATATTTCCAGACGAGGAGGAACTTACACTTATGCCACTTGGATGATCTTTTACAAGATAAGAAACAAGACTTCCAAGTATAGATCATAATAATTATGTTGCACCACGACCCTCTCAAGCAATCCTCTGCTATGGTGTCGGAGCAGCCGCTGTCCGACCATTGAACTTGGAAACCCCTCATCAGAATAGTCACAATCTGAGAGTGAGTGGTAGCAGTTTCGTTATCAGCAAATGATGCGGGGATATTCATCACAACCTTGCAGGAGGTGTGGAGACGGTGAATTGACATGGAATTACTCAAGATGGCATACAGATATGGAGGAGGATGCAGAGGAGAAGAGCTTAGGCTGCATGGGGCAGCTGGTACATATGCTCGATCCTTTACTGGAACCAAGCAATTCACATACACAACTCGACTGTAATTGTACGTCACGTACAATTCCGTTGTAAAACGGGAAAAATAGTTGGGGAAAGAAGAGGAATCATAAGAGAGGAGGGAAGAGCAATTATCTCTTCGTAGAACAGAATCGATGAGCCACATCGATACCCAGTGGTCATTGATATACGAGATGTTCATAACAAAGTATGGCCTCTCCTTGACATATAAAATGGCTCGGTCTCGCTTGCACGTGAGATTGTACAGTGGGTTGGGGCCAGGACATCCGGTTTTAGGAGATTGTTCCAAGCCGAAAGGGTAGCGAATGTTGGCAAGAGTTCCACAGGAAGCGTGGCAGTCTTGCATCTGAACCTCAGAATTGCATTTGATGGCCGCTAAGAGGAGCAGGAGGAGGAAGAAGAAGAAACCAGCTGAGTACATTGTAGTAGTAGTAGTCTTATCTATGATCTATCTCAAATCATTTAGATCTGCTGAGCCTTAACCCATTCACTTGTTTATATGACAAAAATTTCTCTATTAACTTTCTTTGTTGATATAAATTCTTGGGCTTTTTTAACTTTTCAAAATTAAAACGGAAGCAGTTTGCAAATTGGGATAAACCCAAGAGGGAGAAACGGGACCCTTTAACCCTGTGGGTTATTACTGCTGATTTCAAACACTGTTAATTTGGCTAGTTAGAGAGAGATCTATCGATGCCATCTTCCAACATTGAAACTTCCTTCCTGCCTTTTCAGGTCATGTCAACAATGCCACATCCTACTAGTCTTGTCTTGGGGAGAGTAAAAAACTAATTAACTCACGTCATATTATATTATAGGATTATCCAATGATGTCATATCCTTTACGCAACATCTAAAATATTTATTTAAATAATATAAAATAAAAGATGGTAGTAAGATATATATTTAACTTTTATAAATTACATTTTTTATATTCAGTAAAAAATAAATTTAATGCTTGTGTACTCTTAAAAGACACAAGATAACATAAAAATGTCCTCAAAGGCAAAAAAAAAAAAAACGAAAATTGTGGAAAAACTTACTCTTCCAAAATAACAAAAAAAAATGGAAGTTGTTTTTACTCTTAATTCCCTTTGCTTTTTTTGCTTCTCTTATTTGGACTCTTAATTTTATTTCATTCCACTCCACCCTACAAACAAGAGCCTTCTGCCTAATGCTTGAAGTCAATTGAAAAATACTACATCTGATTATTGTTCAAAGGCTTTTTTTTTTCTTTTTTTCTTTTTTATGCAACACTTGTTTTCATAGAAAGGAGTATTATTCAAGATCTAGGAGAACTATCTTCTTCCCTGACATTTTTGACAAAAGATATTTTTTTTGTTGTAATATATTTAAGAGGATTTAAACAGAAAAATCCCCTTAGACTTATGAAAAGCAAAAAACGCCATCAATTTCTTATATAGACCAGTTTGGTCCTCCCGCTAGTTTTAAATTTTTTTTTTTAGCGCTGAGCGGGGATATCGCAGTTCATTCTATGTAAATGAGTGGAGATATCCCTGTTCATCGTTCATTACAACATAAAGAATGTCGAACTTCCTTTTCCCATTTGCCTTTTTTTTGGATCCGGATGGATCTCTCTGCAACCACGTTCATAACACTAATTTGGGCTGGAATATCCCCGGCCTAATTGATACAATTCTGAGAGACAGCACCCACAATACTCTAGTGTACGAGGATATCCCCGCTCACAGTACTAACACAGGCAGGGTTATCCCCATTCACACCACTAATTTGGGCGAGGCCGACGACGGCGAATGCGAAGGGGCCGCCTATCGTCTAAACGAAGAGGGCGGCGGCATTGCCGTAGTAGGTGGGGAAGATGTGCTTGTTGGGGTCGGATGCGGTGGGAGGAGGGAGCTGGTAGAGGGCAATGACGAGGATGAGGACAACCAGGTGGTGAAGGACGTGGTGGAGTCGGGACCATCAACTTCTTTGGGTGGAAAGAAGTTTCGCGGAGTCTAACAGCGGTTGTGGGGAAAATGGGCCGCGGAGATCCAGGACCCGTCTCGGCGGATTCGGTAGAAGAGATTTGGTTCTTCTTCCTCTTCAGTAAAAGGGATTGAGAGTCAGATTCGGGAAAAGCAGAAAGAAAAGTAGACGCCGATGCCGATGCTGATGACAACGAGTAGCAATTTGGGCGAGTTTCTCACTGAGGAGACGTCTTTCTTGGATGATTTCGGTCATTTTGAGTTTCAGAATCCAGATTTCCTTCGTAACAATAACGTTTTGAATGATGGTGGTTTCGATAATCTATTCCTTATGGATTGTCTCAGTCTCCTTGGCAATTAGACGATTCGTTTCAAGAGATTGGAGATGGAAAAAGAACGAAGATGGGGAAAAGGGTTTTGAGACTTTTTAAAGTAAAAGGAGCATGGATATCCCCACTCAGAGAAGAAAAGAAAAAAAGAACCAAATAGAGCCCCTTAGACCACTATAGTCTTTATAAAACATTGATGGCGTTTTTAGCTTATAACGAGTCTTTGGAGATAATTTCGGTAAAATCCTCTATATTTAATGTCCCTTTTCCGGGCTTCATAATGTTCTAGGATTTTTTTTCCGTAAATGTAGAGAGAATAGTCTGCCAGCGGCCTTGAGTTATCTGGGTGCATCATTTTGTACGTGTATATGTAAGACATAAAAACAGAGAAGCGGAAAGTAATCTGTTCCATTCCCTTTCATTTGTAATCGTAAAAGAAAGAAATGGGCAGCTTAGAGCGGAGCATTTTCTTCCTCTTCCTCCTCCCTCTTTCTTTTATGATTGTTTCCTCCCTTTCCCACGCCGACTCTTGCAAGCCTGACCGCTGCTCCTTGGATGGTCCTCTCATTAGATTCCCATTCAGAATCAATGATACTCGTCGTCGGCCTGAACGATGTGGCTATCCAGGGTTCGATCTCTTTTGCAAGGACAATCACACCTACATTCACTTCCCTTACTTGGAACGCGGATATGTTCTAGCAGAGAAAATAGATTACGAGATGCAGACGCTAACCATTGCGGACCACAGAAACTGCCTATGGGGACTCCTCTTCAACAGTCCCAATTTCCCTGCCTCTATTGTATACCAATATGAATGGACTATTCACACACTTGTCAATTGTTCAAAAAATGTTGATTCGACTTATTATTTTGGTGATCATATCCCTTGCCTGAGTGATGCAGAACATGATGCTTTCGTCGACTCTAGTGGTGAAGATATGGATAGTGGTTACACCGTGGATATGTTGCCGGTGTCTTGCCAGACAATAAAGACCATTTCAGTTCCAAGACTATATCCTTTTAATCTTAATTGGTCGTTGACAACTCCACCGTCAAGTGAGGATAATACTTCTTTTATGTCAGATTGGTTGCAGGAGCCGTCTTATTACTCATTTGACCAGGATCTCGATCTCTATGATCTGATGTGGTACGTGCCCGGATGCATCGGCTGTGAACAGAGTGGAGGAATGGAGTGCAGATACAAGGACGATAACAGCAATGAAACTCTTTGCTGCCCTAAACCTCCTCCTCCCCATAAAGGTATTATAATTTAGCACTTGTACACACATAAGGCACATATATAATAGGACATCTCTCTTTTTTTTATTTAAATATATTCATGTAGCTTGGAGAAAAAGATAACAAAAACTGCATTTAATAGTTGAGGTTTTTTTTTTTTCTTTTTTTGTTACATTTAAAATTGTAATTGATATGGCAAACCTGAAATAATGTGTTTGGAAATGCATTTAATAGTTGAGGTTTTTTTTTTCTTTTCATTTCTTTTTTTTGCAGAGTTTTTTTTTTTTTTTTAGATGTTTCTATGTATCAAATTAAGTAAACTTCTGTTTAGTCTTCTGTATTTCTTCTTAGCCTTCTAAAACCTAAATTGATGGCTGGCTTCTAAAACATAAACTCAGCTGATTTTGATCTTGCATCGTTCTTGCAGGCTGGCTAACAGAGAATGTAATTTTAGGTAGATCCCTCTTTTCTCATGTTAATGGCTAAATTGATGATTTTTCTTCCAATTGTTGGTGACTTCCATTTTCACTATTTGCAGTTACATCATGTATAGGCTCGTTTCTTCTCCTAACAACTCTGGTGATTACCATTAAGTTCTGCTGGTCTTGGAACTCAAATAGAAAGCTGGATTTTGAAAACCAAATCAAGGTTGACAAATTTCTAGAAAACTACAAGTATCTCAAGCCCACGAGATATACTTATGCTGATTTGAAACAAATGACTGGTCAATTCAAACAAACTTTAGGCCAAGGAGGTTATGGTAGTGTCTTCAAAGGAATGCTTTCAAATGGGACTCTCGTTGCTGTAAAGGTTCTCAAAAGTTTAGATGTTGATGGCGAAGAGTTTATCAATGAAGTGGGAACCATGGGTAAGATTCACCATGTCAATGTAGTCCGGCTTTTGGGCTTTTGTGCTGATAGATTGAAGCGGGCACTTGTGTATGAATTCATGCCAAATGAATCATTAGAGAAATACATTTTTTCTAAAAACACCAATGACCATTTTCTTGGATGGGAGAAGCTTCAAAAAATTGCGATTGGCATTGCTAAAGGAATAGAATATCTTCATCAAGGATGTGATCAACGCATTCTTCATTTTGATATTAAGCCTCACAATATTCTCCTTGACAAGAACTTCAATCCAAAGATCTCTGATTTTGGGTTGGCAAAGCTATGCTCCAAGGGGCAAAGTGTGGTGTCCATGACTCATGCTAGAGGAACCATGGGTTACATTGCTCCTGAGGTTTTTTCAAGAAACTTCGGAAATGTCTCCTACAAGTCAGATGTATACAGTTATGGGATGTTGCTACTAGAAATGATTGGTGGAAGGAAAAACATTGATGTTACTGTGGAAAACACAAGCCAGGTATATTTCCCAGAATGGATCTATAATCGTCTACGTCATGGGGATGATATGGGACTGAAGCTTGAAACAAATGAAGATTCAAGCATAGCAAAGAAATTAACGATTGTGGCACTTTGGTGCATACAATGGTGCCCAGTGGATCGTCCTTCTATGAGAAATGTGGTCCAAATGTTGGAAGGAGGCATGGAGAGCTTGACGATGCCTCCTGATCCTTTTGCTTCATCAGCTTCAGCAGATGCAGATACAAACACTACTTGTCCTACAAATTTGCCTACAATACCTGAATAAGTGCAATGAAAAAACAAGTTTGTGTCTTGATTTCAAACTCCTAGTTGTTGAAATATAAAGTTTACTCAAATAGTTAGAAGAAGGAAAAATATTCATCTTGTCTTATATTTGTATCTTGCAACCTTGAGACTTTATTTCTCCTTGTGAATGGAGATGCTTGTATGTAATAAACTACATTTCATGTTAATGCATTTGCATGATCTACACACAGGTTTCTCATCCATTAGAAGAGTCATTTATAAGAAGTTCGATATCGGGCTATTTATTGCTACATTGAAGATTTATTGCAGTATATTGAAGTCCTATTTCCCTAATTCTTATTTGTTTGGTAAGATTTCACAAAAAAAAAAAAAAAAAAAAAAAAAAAAAAAAAAAAAAACAAAGGGTAGTTAGGGATTGGAGTAAGGGGTCAAAGGTGAAGATACATAGGGGACGATCAAATCTATGCCTTTGATAGGGAATATTCCCACACTAGAACTTCTAGAATGGGGCTATTATATGTCTTTAGGAAGCAATAAGACATAAGTCTCAATGGAACCAAAGTGGGGCTCACGTAACAGAAACTTGAGCCATTTAAAATCAACACCCATTCATGGGATGTCCTAAGAATTTACTGTTATAATTGATAACATATTAGCACATTCTCATGAATTATTAATTTTATTAAATAATCACATTATCAATGATATACTCAATCTTGTGCCGGAACCAACTCATCTTAGAGTAACATTCGAGGACATCTCACAAACAGAGTGGGTGCTCATTTTGGGTGGCTTGGATTTGCATCAGGTGGGCTCCATCATTAGTTCAGTAATTCCATTTATAAGAAGCATGTGGGAGATCACTAAGAAGATTCAGAATGTGGCTAAATCTTGACCAAACGATGAATATGAACCGAGTTCAAAATTGAACGAACCACCAACAAGCATGAAGAGATGTGGAACTAGTGACTAATGATTCAAATACCTCATTCCATTTTAATGCTACCTATTTACTAACTCACTCAAATGCTTAGGCCAATTTGATTTTTGACTTTTGCTGCAGAAACTGAGTTTGATGTATATGCAAAGGTTGTTGTGAATGCTACCGGGCCTTTTTGTGATGCATTAAGGAAGATGGCCAGCAGTGATGCAGCAAATATTATCTGCCCAAGCAGTGGTGCTCATGTTGTTCTGCCTGATTATTACATTCCAGAAGCCATGGGCCTCATTGTCCCTAAAACCAAAGATGGGTGAGTGGTGTTTATGTTACCTTGGCACAGTAAGACATTGGCTGGAACTAAATATTCCATCACTGAGCTGACAAACCTTCCAAAGCCACGTCAAGATGAGATCCTTACAGAAATATCTGAAGTCACTGCCATTAGTGCAAGTCCAGAACAACCAAATACATTCACATCAAGAATTGTCGCATTGCTAACTTGGCTTATGAATCAAGTTCATTTGGGTCATCTAGATTGCTGCCACATCCATAGAATTTGGAATCCTCCTACAAATATCCTCAATCCATGTCATCATCAATACAAGTCTAGGTTGATCAGATGCCTTTCAATAAAGACAACTTGCATGACTGACTTGTCATGGTCGAAAGAACCAATTCCATTCGCGTCTATTATAAATGCTAATTGGAATGGATAGGATTTTGAATCTTCTTAGAAATAACTGCAATCACTACCACAAGGCAAGTCTAGGGCGACCAATTGCATTCACGTCAAGACAAGCTGACTTGACTTGGTTGTGAATGCTATCAGCCGAGAGTCATTGGGTCCCAATCAAGTGGGGACTACTACATACAATTTGAACACTTTTATTGAAACTACAAACACTATCATCAGAGCAGTCCTCAGGAGGAACCCATGCATTCATCTTAAGAGAAACTAGCGAAAAGGCCCCGTGCTAAGCATGGGTAATATAATTCATAATAGTAAATCTTAAAATAATATAAAATAAAATTTGAAAAAATTAAAATATACCTTGGCATTTATAATTCAAACATCTAAAAAAGAAATCAATATAAATAGTCTGGAGTGTATCCCTATTCCAAAAATAAATTAGTTATTTATTAATTCATGATTTGTCCCTTTTCCTTTTACAAAACAAAAGTTGTTTTATATGCATTTTCATTTGTATTGTCATTTTAACTGTTCTCTTTTGTATCATTGTGTTTGGTTCTAGACAAGTGATCCAGTTATAACTTTCTTATCCTTTATAGAATGTATCCTTTTCTTGGAGTAAATTTTAACCCTATTTTCATGTCTTCCTTCCCAGGCCCAGCTGCTTGCGAGATTGCATCACAGGAATCTTGTGAACTTGGCTGGTTATTGTATAGAAAAACGCCAATACATGCTTGTATATGCGTACATGAATAATGGCAGCCTTTCAACCTAATTGTACAGTGAGTAATCCATACACTTACTGAAGTACAAATGAAAGCCTAGATATGCTAATTGTTGAAGAATAGTCTATATGACCCATTCATAGACTCATTTTGATCTGTAAACAGTAATAAACCGTAAATTGAATTGACCAGACTTGTGTAGGTTTAGGGTTGCTCTGTTTTGTGGAATTCTGGTAATCATAAAATTTTATTTCCATTTAAATCTTGAGAATCTCCTCCTTCATTCAATCATTCAAGATCTTTACTGCTTTCCCACTTATAGTTCATTAAGCTTGTAACCCTAAAATACATCATAGTGTCTGTTTCTAATCTTCGGTATACTTGTCCAAACCTTCTTAAAGAAGCATTCATTGATTTTCTCCTCTATTTGAGGTACTCATAATTAGTTTCCCCTTTCATACTCATTCCTAATTTCATCCTTTATTATAAATTCAGAAATCCATCTTAGCATGCAGATCTTGGCTATGTTGTTTCTTCGAAACCCAACATCCAGATCCATAGAAAAGAATATGCACAAATGTTGTCTTAGATAATTGCTCTTAATTAAACTATCGTTCGAGGTTATGGATCATTTTACCCTCTTCAATGATGGATTGCCAAACCAAGTGTAACTGAGTCTTGCATTCCTCATCCATGAATTCCATTTATCCGAACAACTCTTTAGTATCTGTAAGTTCTTATTGATTCAAATAAATGGTATTGTTAGCTCTTATTCCTGACTTGGATTTAACTTTTGGCTGTGATGATTATAAGGAGAATGAGGGGGGTCCTAAGTGTTAGGAAATGCACGATCCAAGTTGTCAGTTTCATACACATGGAGTTAGTGTTTCACCGATTGAAAGGTTAAATAATGAGTCCCACACTAGGGGTTAACCAGTAAGGCAATCACAGATTATAAAACCATAGATTTTTCTTTACTTCTAAGACTATTGTCTTGTTCCACTTTGTATTTCTTTGAGTATTTCTGATGGTTGCAATCAGGTTTAATCTAGGATTTATTTTGTATGTCCATTTGTTCCATTACTTGCACTACTTGCACCAATCACCATTGGTCATCATTTTGGGGGCCATTTAGATAATTAAGTTTTGTCTGCCTAAATTTTGCCTTGTTGACCACATCAAAATGAGTCAAAGTTACACTTGTTATAAGCGTTAGCTCTTTGGCTATTTTTACTTTTCGGGGCAACTTAAGCTTGAAAGGTATATTTCATGATGAATCAATACCTACTAAGAAGATAACTCACCTTATCTATTAAATTTTCTTCATTTATTGACATAATATTTTACCAGATATTATGTTTAGAAGTGACTTTGGTAAGTCAACAGACCGAGGACGATCTCGGGCCCATATCTGGCGAGCCCATTTCAGACGACATCAGATTTGGACTATTTGATGGGCCAAATGAGCCGACTCCAAACTCCAGTTTAGGCTTCAAACCTTTATTATGACTAATGTTTTCAAATGTCAAGGTATGATCTGAGCCATTTCAATTTTCCCAAAGAGTGGAGCATAAGCCTCATAAGCATATCATTTTAATAAATAAAATAAATAAAATATATTGTAAACATAGAAAAATGTGACAGTGTGGCTGTTTTTAAGACTTTTAATGCATATAGTTATAAATTTTGGTTCGTTTTGGCTGAAATGGTGGAATAACTTTGGTAAGGACAATGGTTCCAACCGAACAGTCCCCTTGAGTAAATTTGGTTCAGATTTTGGACCGCTTTGGCAAAAATATCAGATTTTGGACAAAACCTTTTTATCATTAAAAAAATAAGAGAGAGAAAGGGAAGGCCTTCTATTGCAGGTTACAAAGAAAAAAAAAGGAAAAAGAAAAAGGGGAGGGAGGTAGGAAAAAGGAGATTTCTTTTTACCCTTTATTAGGGGTGCTCATGAGCCCAGGCCAGCCCTCTTTGGGCTGGATTCGCCCCCTAATTTCTAATATTCGAGCTAGGCCTGGATTAAGATTTTAGGCCCGCTTAATATTTGTGCCGGTCTTAGGTTAAGTGATAGGAAGCCCGGCCCGGCCCGAGCAGTACATATTGCCTTAATTTTGAAATTGAAAGTAAGAGAGAATGCGTGATTTCCTAGTAAGGCATTTGAAGGGAGAAAAATTAGTGATAAGATTTAAGAGAAAGAGGAGTTAGGGACAGGATCTCATGAAACGAGAGAATTAGGGATATATATTGCATTGATGTGGGTATTTTTAGAGAGTGAACTATCTTTGTAGACAAGAGAGAGATGGAAGGAAGATTGGACCAGCTCGGACTGGCTGGATCGACTAAACAGGTGGGCTCAGGCCACATATTCTATATGCGACAGGCTCGGGCTAACTAATTACGGCTCGAATTGGACTTGGGCTTGTGTGTCTAAAGACGGGCTATGCCTGGATATGTTTTTGCCCTGCCTAGCCCGGCCCATGAACATCCCTACCCTCTATTAGGCCCACTTAAAGAAGATCTAAACCACTAAGACTGAAATCATTTTGCTGGTAGAAATAACATACTATATTATTGATTTTATACAAATAATTACATATATACTTTTTATGTTTTTTCAGATTTTAATATTTTTATGACTTTTCTACATATTGTTAAGAGTTACAGTGAGGAGTTATTTGTAAATATGGGAAAAAATAGTGGAATGATTTATAAATACAGAAATAAATAAGGGTTTTTTTTTTTTGTAAAATCCAAAACATAATGAAATATATATGGAGGTGATGCCTAGTCCTATGCGACATTCTTGTATGTTTTTTTTCCCTCTAATGAAGTCTCTTTATTTTTTTTTTCTTATTTTTCTTATCTCTTTGGATTTCTCATGTCAAAAACCCTAGAAAACTTTGAATGTAATTTAACACAAATAAATTATTTTACTTTATATTTTTTTTTCTGAAACTTAAATCCAAAATGTTTCGCCTGAAATTCTAAATTGACCAAAATTTTCAAAAATTAATTCCAAAATGTTTTGCCCGAAAGTTTGAATTCGCTTAAATATTTCACTTTGGAGGCAAAACTGAAATGGGGTTCAAACGAAATTATGAACCCTATTTAATGACTTAATTAGGTTGTATTATGTCAATTATAATTACAAAAGTCAAAAATTAAGAAAACTAGCTTGAAGTTCTTAAACTAAAAACTTTCCCCTCCCATTCTTAGAAGCAAGATGGGTCAATGGAGCATATGGCCATGCCTCCATATGGAGCATCACTGAAGTGCATCTTTATATCTGAGGTGTATGCTTCGAGAATGCCTCATGGTGAGACATATGCCCTAAATTTGTCAATCCAAGCCCAGGCCCATTTTGAGTCCAGTCTTCATATCTTATTGTTAACCATATTTTTAGGATCTATATGAGGATACTGGCATGTAATCATGGCATTCAGCCCATTTAGATAAGAATAGTAGCATGTAATCAGGGATTCAACCCCTTTATAATGAGAACAGTCGATCAAGACGAGATAGATTTTGACCAGCAAACATCATCAATGTTAAATTCCATCTCTCCAAAACTGTCATGGTATCAGAGCAGGGTCGATCATCCAGTCTATGATCTATCTGTGATCATCCTCGTCAGCCAGATTATCTCCAATCTTCCCTGATCATCTCAGATCAGACGTGGCCCACCTGTGATCATCACCAACACATCAGGGGAATATTACCATCTTGGTCGCCTGGAGCTTCTTGGTTTTCTGAAGATTTTTTCCAGATTTTTTTATCATCAGAGGTAGGTTTTCTACCATTTATTGTGAAAATTCATTCTTTCCCAATAGTTTTCATCTCGGCCGTCCAAAATCCTGGATCTGGATTTGATGCTCATGGGACCACCTCCGGTAGTTGCATAAAACTCATCTCTTTTCATCCCCACTCTGATCTGTGTCCAGATCACCAAGTGGGGCCCACGTGTGGAGTGTTCCACTGATGACATGGACGTTTTACATCCCTGTGACTGTACATGCTTGCGTTTGATACTGCTGCCTTTTTTTTTACTGCTGATGCCTACTGTTGGTTCCTGCTGCTTATTGGTGGATTTCTAATGTTGATTCCTACCGCTTATTGGTCTGATCTGTTGATTCCTGCTGCTTATTGGTGGATTTCTACTGTTTTTCTTTGCTTTTGTCTACTGGGAACTGATCTGGATTTCCTGATCTGGATTTCTACTGCTTTTGTCTGCTGATTGCTCTCTGTTATTATCAATTGTGACTGTGGTCTATTTCCAATTGGCCTACAACGGTACTGCTGCCCCGGACTGCTTTGTGTGTACTTCTTACTAGTCTTTAGTAATGGAAAAACATAAGATCACTCTGATTCGCTTTGATGGAACCAATTATCCCTCGTGGGCCTTCCAATTTCAAATTTACTTGGAAGGAAAAGAACTATGGACTCACATTGATGGATCTGAACCTCAACCTGTGGAGGATGATAAGAAAATTTTAGCTTGGAAGACAAAAGATACTAAAATCAAGACTTGGTTGCTGGGCTCTGTTGAGCCACATTTTATTCTCAACCTCAAACCCTGCAAAAATGCTCGTGAAATGTGAGACTATCTTAAAAAAATTTATCAACAGGGCAATGCTGCTCGCCAGTTTCAATTAGAACTTGAAATCTCTCAATTCACTAAGGCACCCAGTCTATTCAGGGGTATCTTATTGTAAACCATATTTTTAGGATCTAGATGAGGATATTAGCATATAATCAGGGTATTCGGCCCATTTAGATAAGAATACTATCATGTAATCAGGGATTCAGCCCCTTTATAATAAGAACAGTTGATCAAGACTGGACAGATTTTGACAAGCAAACATCATCAGTGTTAAATTTCATCTCTCCAAAACTGTCAAAATTCAAGGTGTTGAGGGACAACGCATGGGGCATTAATTAGGAAGCCCCTCCCAAAAGGCCCCGTTTGAGAGCATTTCAAAATGTAGTTGGCGTCCCTTGGAATTCAGAATTTTTTATTTGATTGGGTTCGAATGGTGAGAATTAGCGGAGCTGGTCATGCGAAGAGTCACTTTTGGCCAAAGTTCCAAATGTTTTGGCCAAGATATCCTCAAATGCTTGCAACCAAACAGGCCAATCCTCAAGGTGTAACCCCAATTATTTCATACTTCAAGTTCAGTCTTGTATCCAAAACTCAATCTACATAAGACTTAGGCTTTCATAGGACTTGGGCTCTTACGTACTCAACTTGAGTCTTCATTGGTATGACCACCCGGGCCCACTATCCACTTGTCCACTTTGACAAAAGTCTCACAGCTGTACGATGCATCATGTGGGGTTAAGCCTAGGCCGCACATATATGCCCAATATCAGGAGTCGGATGTTTCTGATGTGAGACTTAGTGTAGTCCAAAGTCCCCTAGGAGATAAGCAAGCAAACAAGACAAGCAGCCATAGGGAGATAGGATGTCACAATTGGGCATGCTTATATCCATGTCCGGATCTAGTGCACACATTATCCAAACCTACCAGTACAATGACAGCTATTAGTTTGCCCAAGCTGAAGAAAATGGAATTAGAAGTCGTAGTAACTTTCTTTCTAGAAAACAATGGTAGAAAAGAGGTGAAAAAACTCTTAATTGAAGAAAACAAGACTCATGAAAAGGTGAGGTGTGTTAATTGCAATGGGCTGTGCAGAGGAATGGGAAAAAGGGATGGAAATTGAAATTTTAAAATAGGCATTGGAGGAGATCAACAACAAAGGGCCACATGTGTGAGACACTAATGCATCCGCACACTCATAAAAGGACGAGGCGTGCTAAGTCCATTTCAATCCACACACGATATGTGCATGCCCATGCAACATGGGGGAATAACACCTCCCTAGGGTTCAAACTCGTGACCTAGCTAGCATTGACTCTGATACAATGCTAAATCCAACTAGCCAATACATCCCAAAATCTTAAGCTGATAGGAATTACTAGACAAATTTACCTAATAAGATGGATGTCAAATCATGAAAAGGTAAAGGTAAAGTATGCTAAAGTAAAAGTAGATGTGTGGTAAAATCCTTATTTAGATAATATGAGATTAAGTATAAGCGAGTTAAAGTAAAATTACATGTGTGGTAAAATCCTTGTTTGGATAGCATGAGATGAAGTATAGGTGAGAGAGGAAGCATAAATTAATAATAAGTACTTTTTGTGATAAAGTTCACTACACAACACTTTAAACTTAGTTGCACTTTTATGTGGTAAAAAGAAATAGGTTTGTGGAAGGGTAAAGGTAGATGGTGTTAAATCCTAAGTTTACTTCTCCATTCCGCTTTTTTCACGCAAACATGGTGAAGCCTAAAATGTCACATCACTTGCATACTTTAACTCCACCTTTATCCACCTTTATTACTCCTTGTGCTAAACATACATCCCCAACTTTTCTCACAAACTTACACACACCCTAATAATATAAGCGGGCTAAACTCCTCTCAAGATTAATCAATGTGGCACAAGAGAAACTCCCTCACAACACATACACAATGAAAGAGTAGTAGAAATCTCATTTCTTCTAAATTTTACATCTTCCAAAACCAGCACTTGACTTGAAGATTTGTTCATTTAATACTTGCTTTGAGAACAAACAAAAATTTAAAACTTATAGCATGTAAATAACTTCAATAGATGGAAAATGTCATTGGTATGAACTATGGGGGATCATAAACTATTGGCTAGTCCTTGTGATGAAACCATTCTCCCAAACCTCTCATATGATGATATAATAGAAATTCTTAAATATGCATTTGTTCAGGAACATTTTGTTGTTTTTCCATAGCACCAGTTGGCATGCCATGCAGGTGGAAAGCATGAAGTGCTGAACTGGAATGTGAGGTTTAACATAGCTCTCGACGTAGCAAGCTGCTTGGAATATCTGCATCATGGGGTAAGGTTCCCAAATCCTTCCTATAAAGTTAATGTGATATATGGAGTAGTTGTAATGCATCTTTCCTTTCTCACTACAGACTGTTCCACCAGTAGTGCATCGGGACATCAAGTCTTCAAATATATTGTTGGATTCATCGATGCGAGCTAGGGTATGTAAATCTTCTCATCAAAAGAACTTGTTAAACTAAGTCTAGCATGGGGTGCCCAACAAGGATTGGGTTCAATTAGGGCCCTTTTTTTTAGCCTGTGGCTGGATTGGGGACTATCTTTTGGCCCGAGAGCTAAATGAGCTTGGCCTCACTTATGCATGTTCAATGCTCAACTATAAGCCTGGTCCTGCTTGACATTTTAAGGCAAGGGGCCTGTTCAGATGGTCGGAACTCAAGTGCAGGTATCTCAGTTTATCTGTAAATGGCATTCAAGAATTTGATAAGACATAGTAACTATTTTTTTTGTCCTTGCGACGACCAATTATAGATGATCAGAGTTACAGGGAAATTGAATTGCAGGTACTCACTTGCAGGGAACTGATTTCCAACATATACTATAAAACATAGTTTTTAGGATGAACCAAAATGATAAGAAAATTTGAAAAACAACTAGAAAAATCAATCTCTGGGCATTTTATTTTAAAAGTATTGAAGGTAACCAAAAATTTTCAACATTATCGATAGCATTTTTAATATATTTTTCATTTTATTATCGTTCATGATGTTTTATATTAATATCATCAACCCCCACCACCCCCACCTTATTCCATTTATTTGGGATCAACTTTGTGACCCTATTCAATTTTCAACCATGTTTTCAGTTACTCCACACTCAATCATGTGTTTTGCCACTAGTTCATTTGAAGGCATCAATGGCCTCTCTCTATTTTCCTACTCATTTAAGGTGGTTCTCTTAGTATCTGGAAAAACATTTTGAAAATTCTGGAAATCTACAGATGATAAGAACGATAGTTGTGAATATGGTTACTCTAAAGAAATTTTCTAATCGATTTGCAATGAATTTGATTATCATGAATGCGCTATTTGTCTTGAGCAGGTGACTGGTTTTGGGGCCTCGAGAAAAGAAATTCTGTGGCCACATTCCTACAAGGTCAAGGGCAGTTTTGGCTATGTTGATCCAGAGTATATCTTAACCAGGATCTACACTACAAAAAGCGATGTTTTTAGCTTCGGAGTCTAGCTCTTTGAACTGATAGCAGGAAGAACTCCTAAAGCAGGCCTTCTAGAATATGTTGAGCTTGTAAGATCTTCACGCTTTAACAACTATTTGTGCTTTATCTAAAGTTTTCAAATGCTTGCTTCTAGTTTTGAATTATACTATTTTGCAAACTGAAGTACCCATGAATGTTACTTAGGGCCTGTTTACCTAATTGTCATTGAATTTCAAGGGTTTTATTAAAGAAGTATTAAAGAGGTAAAGAGTAAATGATCAATCCTAAAACAGGGTTGCAATTATAAATATTCTCCGCTATTATCTCTGCTTGAAAATGTAGAGATGCTAACCGAGTATCGTATCCACTGGGACAAAAAGGCTAAGTTGCGTTATTTCCTAAATTCCTAAACTAATCCTAGTAGAAAATGGAGTAATTGGTTGATGGGTTTTGATTAACAAATAAATCATTTCTAAATTAACAAATTAAAGACAGGGGTTGATTCAATTAGAGAAAAGTCTTAGGGTATAAATCCACCATAGCCTGTGCAATGGCGAATATAGGTCTAGGGTTTCACGGTCAATGCTTTCCAGACTCGTTCTGGTTACAAACCTTCACAGAGTCACCAAAAAATGGTAGTGGATGCAAATCAGGGCATAACCTATCTGTATGGCATAGATTATCCTAGATCTAACAAACACATTCATTCAAGCACCATTATATGACTTAGTATTCGAATCTACAAGATTAAAATACCAAATAAAGAAATATTGCATTCATAAAATCCAATCAATGGATTAGCATCTTGTCATATAATCAAAAGCGTTTAAGATAAACCCTAAACCTATACATCACCATAAACAAAAGGTTAGGGCTTCATCGCAACCCAAAGATAAAGAGTTAGTTACGCATGGATGACGATTGGCACAGATTCTCTGATGAAATCGCCATGGCTCCGCTTCCAAAAGCTTCCAAAACCTTGCTCCAGACCTTCTCCCAAAGTGTGAATTGTCCCCCAAAAACGAGTTTGGGCTCATATATATAAGTTTTGGGGTGAAAAAGGTCTTTAATTCGGGTAGGAGATGGATTCCCGTCGGGTCCGGGCCCACTGGTCATCACAGCGAACTTCGGAGGTCATATCTCCCTCGATATAGCTCTGATTTACACAATCTTGGACTCCACGGATATCTACTCGAAAAGAGCTTTCCAACGGTACGTAGATTTCACGAATCCGACACTCGAGTTGAAAGTTATGACCATTTCAAGTTGCTGCCCCTGAAAATTCCGAGAATCATAGTGCAATTAGAAGACCTTCCATGTTGGCATGCTATGGGATGAGTGGGACCCATGTTGGATATCCAAGGAATGTTTGGACTCTTGCTTTGCTTTCTTATTTGAGTCTCCTCCCATATTTGGCAATCTTTCTTACTTACAACTCCTTCTTTGTCATGCTTTGTGATTTCTTCCATTTTAGCTATGAATTTCTCTCCTTGCATTGTAGGGCCTACAAACAATAAAATAACATAATTAATTTAATTAATCTCTTTCGATGGTATAACCAAGTCCTCATTAAGGGGCCTAAAATGTATCTTTTAGGGTCTCATCACACCCCCAACTTACACTTTGCTAGACCTCGAGCAAAGCTAAAACAAAAAGAAAACTAACTAAGGCCACTTTCGTAGGGAGCACGGCTGCACTTAGCATGTGCAGCAAGCCTTTAAACCTCTAAGTTCCCCCTAGAGGACGAGTTATAGTCTCGTGAGGGTTTGCAGTGAATCTACCCACAAAATTCCTAAAACATAAAAGAAAAACAGGGAGAATTTTCCGCCAAGGTATCGACGAACACCGGATATTCCTAATTTTTGGGGTTTTCCATACACACTCAAATTTGGTTCACCAATCCTATCTTTTGGTCCGAAATCCTCAAAATCATGCTGGAAAAATTAATCGTGCACGGTGAAAATTGTGTACATATAGAGGCATTAAAGCATAAAATGTTCCACTAACAATTTCCGTGAAAACACATCTTTTTCATTCAAAATGCTGGGCCACCGAACCTCAGTAAAAGTTATGAATCATCTCAAGGCATTTGTGGTGGCTTTCACACTATTGTTTTTCAAAGGACAACATTATTTTGATTTTTTTTTCTTTTTTAAGGAATGACTGTGCAATGCCTAGGTCCCTTAAGCTTTCTAATTAACCCATGTAACGAGCATTCAGCCAATGACTCCCAAGACAGATGTCCTTAGGGCACTAGGTATGGCAATACCCCTATGGGCTTACTGGCTCAAGTTAAAAAGGCTACAAACCCAAACCAGTCTTTTCTTTTGCTCTTTTTTTTTTTTTTAACCAATCCCCAACAATAGGTAGCCCTTTCCATATGCCCGACTTAAGTGTGACTGAGGGTCAGCTTTCCATCATAATTGCTCTGAAGTTTTCACTGGCATGGAAATCATAGTCTCACATTCCAAATTTTCTATATAATACGTGTTAAGTGAGAGTTCAATAATTCAACACTTTCTCAAGAACTCTTTCCTAAAACAAGATAGTGAACCATTTTTCTCTTTTTCCTCACAAAAAGTTCCAAAATCAGGGTATCTTCGTTTCATAAAAACCCAGTTAGAAATCTCCCGAAAGACTACCAAAAAAGAAAACAAAAGACTTTTTTTTTTTTAAGACAAGGAAAAAGAAAAGGCAAATAAAAAAAAAAACAACAAGCAAACAGAAATAAAACTGCTAAAACTACCCCTAAACTACTCCCAAGGTCAATACCCCACCCCCTAACTGAATGTAACAGTGTCCACAATGTTAAACATAGAATAAAAGATAAAGGACAACAAAAGTAAAGGGAAAATGAGGGATATCACCTGGGTAGTGCTAAACAAAACGATGCATAGTAAAGAAAAGTCGGGTAGACCCCCCAACTTGCATGAAAGAACCTGCACAATGTTAGCACCAAAGACCCACCCCGCAGGAGGGTGCACAACCGAGAAAGGGAAAAAACAACCTAAACTACCTCAACACAAGTGCAAAAGAAATAAGAAAAAGAACAGTAAGGAAAACAAGTAAAAAAAAAAAAAAAATTTCTTTTTTTGAATAATTTCCGGCGTCCAAACGCCCAACGCCGGGCAGAGAAAAGACCATATTAAAAATTTTCCGGGCGTCCAGACGCCCCAAGGCAGAGAGCAGTGGGTTTTTAGAGATTTTCCGGGCGTCCAGACGCCCAGGTGGGGCGTCCGGACGCCCCAAGGCAGAGAGCAACCTGATATAAAAATTTTCCGGGCGTCCAGACGCCCGGCTCCGGACGCCGGAATTTTTTTTTTTTTTTCTGCTCTCATGGCTAGGACTCACTACCTAAAGGTATCCCCCTCCTCCAAATGGACTCAAAATGGACTAAATTTTACGATGAAAAGGACTAAAAGACACTAACACCTATGTTACGACTCTATCTAAAATCGGGTTTCCTCCCGCAAGAGCTTGGTTTAACGTCGTCAGCCAGATGTCACGCACTATCAGACTAAAGTACCTGCGGAATGTTAGCGGCAAGCACAATAAACATAAACAACGAAAACCTAAAAAGTACAAACCAAACTTGCAAAAAGACATGACTCAGCACTTCTTTCATGTCTACCTCCTCCAGGTTAGGATCTAAAAATCTCTGCATATCTCGAGAAAGTGTAAAGTCAGCAATGCAAGGAAGACGGGATATGCAAATAGAGGAATCAATATCTTTTAACTCGGCAATTGAACAGCCGAGTGCACTCTTGTGCATTTCCAACACATCCAAAAATTGAACTTCCTGACCATCAGACAGATCAGGAGCAATGACAGCTGGTAAAGTATCCTCAGGGTGAAGAGCGTTTTCTATGGTTTCATCAACAACATTGACTGCAAAGCAGTCATCTTGGTCTGAAGGTTGATGAGAAGCCCTAAAAGCATTCAGCCTCACTTTCATATTCCCGAAGGAAACATCCATAACTCCGGTTCGGCAATTAATGTTCGCATTGGCCGTGGCCAAAAAGGGCCGTCCAAGAATTACAGTAGTGTGTTTCCGTGAATTCTGCACTTGTTCAGTGTCAAGGACGATGAAATCGACAGGGAAAAAGAACTTGTCGACCTTGACCAGAACATCCTCAATTATTCCCCGGGGCACCCTAACAGACCTATCAGCAAGTTGTAAGGTAACCGGAGTGGGCTTTAAGTCCCCTAGCCCAATCTGCTCATACACCGAGTAAGGCAAGAGATTGACACTTGCTCTCAGATCCAACAATGCATGATCAATAATGTGACTCCCAATTGTGCAAGTAATTGTGGGAGTGCCAGGATCTTTCAGCTTAGGAGGCGTGTCATTATGGAGAATTGAGCTCACTTGCTCGGTAAGTAAAACCTTCTTTGGCACATGAGATTTAGATTTGCGTTTTTGAGTGCACAAATCTTTCAGAAATTTAGCATAAGAAGGAACCTGCTTGATAGCATCTAGCAAAGGCAGATTAATCTTTACTTGCTTAAACACCTCCAACATTTCATCCATGGTTGCTTTCTTTTTACTAAAGGGAGAGGGTGTGTCAAGACAAGTGGGAAAAGGGACTTTAGGCACATATGGGGGTGCCTCATTTCCCTTAGAAACCATTTCAGCCCGAGAGCTCTTGGGATTTGTTATGGGCTCTTTCACACCTTGCTTAGGCTCCTCAGGCCTAGTCTCAACCCCACGCCCATTCCGTAATGTGACAACCATTTTCACTTGCTCATGATAGGTATCATTATGTTGCGAGCCACTACCCACATCAAAAGAATTCTTAGGGTTAACTGTGGGTTGGCTAGGCAAGCGTCCCTCCTCTCTTTTGTTAAGAGCATTAGCTATTTGCCCGATCTGGACCTCTAGCTTAGCTATGGATTGAGAGTGGGAATGGACCAGCTGAATGGTTGCTTTGAGCTCTTGCAACACTGTCTCCTCAAATGATGGGTTTCTTTGAGGGGGTTGAGGGTTGGGTGGCTGGTAGGATTGTTGGGAACGATAGGCCGCAGGATTGTATTGAAAATTTGGCCCATTTCCCGGTTGAGAGAATGAAGTGCCTTGACCGGGCGACTTCCATGAAAAGTTGGGGTGATTGCGCCATCCCGGTTTAAAAGTATTCGAGAATGGATCATTACCCGGTTTGGAGAACCCCTGTGCAGCATTCACTTGCTCTTGCACAAACTCAGGAAATTGGGGTGCTGCAGGACAATTGCTCACAAAATGAGTGGGACTGTTGCATAAAGCGCAAGCATCTTGATGAGCAGGGGGCTGGAGAGGTGGAAATTGGAGAGATTGTCCCCCAGAAATCAGCTGATCTAACTTTTGGGTCAAGGCAGCCACTTGGGTTGTGAGTGCATTAGAGGGCTGAATTTCAAACACACCTCTAGGTTTTTGCAAATTAGAGGCTGCCGGCCTCTCTAATCTAGCAATGGAAGCATGGTGCTGAAATGTCTCACTCATGTTCTCAAAAAGCTCTCATGCCTCATCCTCATTTTTCAGCATAATTGATCCCCCACTGGCGGTGACTACCATGTTTCGCCATTCGGGTGATAGCCCATCATAAAAAAATTGCACCAATTGCCATTTGGCAATCTGGTGGTGAGGACACTTCCTAAGGAGATCCTTAAATCTATCCCACGCCTCATGAAATTGTTCACTGTCGGTTTGGGCGAAGGATGTGATGGATCTCCTATACTGATTTGTTTTGCCCACAGAGAAATATTTGTCCAAGAATTTTTGTTGTAATTGGGCCCAAGAAGTGATGGAGTTTGCAGGTAAAGTACTCAGCCAATACTTAGCTTTGTCCTTCAATGAAAACGGAAAGAGAAACATTTTTAAGGCCTCATTACTGAAATTTTTTATCCGCACTGTGGAGCAAATAACCAAGAACTCATCAATATGATTGTACAGGTCCTCATTGTTCAAGCCATAGAAAGAAGGAATAAGATTGATTGTGCTAGGCTTGATTTCATATTGAGCTGCCTGTACAGTAGGCAGCTGAATACACGATGGTGACGCGTATTCTGAAGGAGTATAGTGCTCCTTCAAGGGTCGGAGAGGTGGAGCCACAGGACCCTCATCCTCTTTCCTTTCTTCAGCCATTAATGAATTTGTGTGTGTGGTAGCAGAATGGTGTTTAGATGATCTAATTTGTCTAAGGGCTCGCTCTAAATTTTGGTCTAGAGAAATCAAATCTGGGTGACAAGAGCGACGACCAAGCATGCACACACAAAAATTTACTACAATTATATGAAAAGAATCAGAAAGTCTAGGCTTACAGTGCACTTGGGAGGAGAAGAAGAGATTTCTTTTGAGTAAAACTTTGTCCTTTGTGAACTCTCTTAGATCCCTGCAAATATTCTAGAAATCTGTGTTAAAATCATAGCCCTGCAATAAACAATGTGAATAAAACTAAAAAGGCAAAATAAAATAAATTAAATAAACTAAACCAAAATCAGAATTAAAAGAAACAAACAACCGTGCTAATTGTCCCCGGCAACGGCGCCAAAATTATGATCAATCCTAAAACAGGGTTGCAATTATAAATATTCTCCGCTATTATCTCTGCTTGAAAATGTAGAGATGCTAACCGAGTATCGTATCCACTGGGACAAAAAGGCTAAGTTGCGTTATTTCCTAAATTCCTAAACTAATCCTAGTAGAAAATGGAGTAATTGGTTGATGGGTTTTGATTAACAAATAAATCATTTCTAAATTAACAAATTAAAGACAGGGGTTGATTCAATTAGAGAAAAGTCTTAGGGTATGAATCCACCATAGCCTGTGCAATGGCGAATATAGGTCTAGGGTTTCACGGTCAATGCTTTCCAGACTCGTTCTGGTTACAAACCTTCACAGAGTCACCAAAAAATGGTAGTGGATGCAAATCAGGGCATAACCTATCTGTATGGCATAGATTATCCTAGATCTAACAAACACATTCATTCAAGCACCATTATATGACTTAGTATTCGAATCTACAAGATTAAAATACCAAATAAAGAAATATTGCATTCATAAAATCCAATCAATGGATTAGCATCTTGTCATATAATCAAAAGCGTTTAAGATAAACCCTAAACCTATACATCACCATAAACAAAAGGTTAGGGCTTCATCGCAACCCAAAGATAAAGAGTTAGTTACGCATGGATGACGATTGGCACAGATTCTCTGATGAAATCGCCATGGCTCCGCTTCCAAAAGCTTCCAAAACCTTGCTCCAGACCTTCTCCCAAAGTGTGAATTGTCCCCCAAAAACGAGTTTGGGCTCATATATATAAGTTTTGGGGTGAAAAAGGTCTTTAATTCGGGTAGGAGATGGATTCCCGTCGGGTCCGGGCCCACTGGTCATCACAGCGAACTTCGGAGGTCATATCTCCCTCGATATAGCTCTGATTTACACAATCTTGGACTCCACGGATATCTACTCGAAAAGAGCTTTCCAACGGTATGTAGATTTCACGAATCCGACACTCGAGTTGAAAGTTATGACCATTTCAAGTTGCTGCCCCTGAAAATTCCGAGAATCATAGTGCAATTAGAAGACCTTCCATGTTGGCATGCTATGGGATGAGTGGGACCCATGTTGGATATCCAAGGAATGTTTGGACTCTTGCTTTGCTTTCTTATTTGAGTCTCCTCCCATATTTGGCAATCTTTCTTACTTACAACTCCTTCTTTGTCATGCTTTGTGATTTCTTCCATTTTAGCTATGAATTTCTCTCCTTGCATTGTAGGGCCTACAAACAATAAAATAACATAATTAATTTAATTAATCTCTTTCGATGGTATAACCAAGTCCTCATTAAGGGGCCTAAAATGTATCTTTTAGGCTCTCATCAGTAAAGGATCTAAGTTGAGATGTAGGCCCTACCATATTTCCCTAGGATTCATTTTGCCAGGGTGAAGGGTGGGTAATCATTCTTATCCAAGGAGAAATCATTTGATTGCCCCTTCTGGATCTTAAACTGTCAGCTCTCAATGTTAGCCCTTTTGGTAAAGAGCATTGCTAAAAAAATCCTAGGAATTCAATACCAATTACACAAAGAAGCCCAGAAGTCCAAACTGTTTACTTTCTAATTAATTCATAGGAAGTCTTAGTAAAATGAATTCATGTTACTTCCTCATAAGGCAGCCCTCCCCTCCACTGGATTTAAGCTAAAAAAGACCGACAACTAGCCTTCTCTCAAAATCATATGTTGTAAAAGAAATAAATAATGAATACCTCTTTCTCATTTAACCACAAATTCAATTTGTGACTGGACTTTGGAACTAGAATCTTAAAACAGAGTGTGAAACAAACTTCAGAAAGAAATTTATGAGAAGTAATGAATCTTTGAATAGGAACCAAGACCTGGAATAAATGTATTAGGGTGTAGGCAGTGATAAATACAGAAGGAAACAGTGGATGGGAGGAACTTGTTGATTCCCGGCTTGAAGACGAATATTACATTCAAGAGCTCAATGGCATGGCTGCTCTAGCATACAGATGTATCGACTCCAGCTCCATCAATCGACCTTCCATGAAGGACATTGTTCAGGAGCTCTCTCAGATTCGAAACTTTCCAAATAATCGTGCTATGTTGGAGGAAGTTCCCGTCAGTAAATATGCACAAGATATCCAAAATCCAGTGGCTGAGGATGGAAGGGAGGAAGCTGATGACACAAGTCCAGTTCTTTTGAGATGCTTTTCTGTTTGATTCTTTGCTTAGCTGCCTTTTGGGTAAGCTCTGTGCATGCATTCTAAGGTTGCATTTGCGCACACTCAGAGTTGCAGTTGGTTCAAGTTTTGGTCAACATCCAAGTGGAGACTAACTGAAGCTAGATATGAAAACTCAGCGGTGTCTAGAGGGTGAGTAGTGATTCAATTCAATGCATGTACGTAATAATCCCATTGGCAAACAGCCATTTTTATTAGTAACTCTCTTCCATCTCCAAATTAAAATTGAAATATGGTGTGTTATATTGTTTTGAAATACTTCTAGCATTTTTTATTTTTTTAATCTTAAGGTGTCATTTGGATGTGGAGAGAGCAGGTAGGGAAAATACGTGGAGAAAGCTTTTTAAACAACAAATTTAAACTATCAATAGTTTTCTGGACCTCCATTTTCTCTAGGTTTTCTTCTCATTAAAACAGGCTGTTAGGGTCATCTGGATGAAGAGAAAAGGTAATGAAAATTGTTTCCCCACCTCTGTTTTCTCTCACCCTTTTAATGTTCATTTTTGCCTTATTCAAGCCAGGCCCTTTTCAGTATGGTCATGCAGGTTTTTTTGTTTCCTGCAAGAAAAAAAAAAAAACACAAAGAAAGAAAGAAAATAGTTTGAGAGGGACAATGTGTGTTTTTGCACTAACATTTTCTGTGGTTTTTGTTTTCTGAGCTTAAAGCATTAATTCCAATCTCTGTGGTTTGCCATTTTCCGTGCTAAATGATATTAATGTGGAAATAAAATGGCGTGGAAACCGATGAGCACACAGTGCCCTTTAGGTAATAATCGTAAGGAAACAAATGAGAATCTTAATTGGCATCCACTATAAAACATATGTATTGATTAGCAGTGCTACATGCATATTGATGTAAACTCCCTGATTGATTAGGCAGCTTTTGGATGGTTTGGACCAACTCAGTTTTGCATTGAATTGCTAGGGATTTAAAGGAAAGGAGTTTTGAGTATAAAAGAAGTGAAGAGTGATGTGGACATCTAGATGAGACTATCACTTTCCTAGGATTAAATTTAGTGGGGTGAAATTTTCTAACAGAGGAAGATCATTTTTTTTCTTTTTGAATAGTTAACAGAGGAACATCATCTGTTGGCCCCTTAAGTATCTTCTACTTCGATCCTAACTTTTAGACCCTCCCATAGAAAAACATTTCTCAAGAATTTGTACCCATCTATATAAGGGTCCCCAAGCTTAATTAATGGACTTGGACAAATTGACAAAAAGTTATGGTCAATTGGCCTTCTTAAGGTGAACGTTCTTGAAGTGTTTTGAGTACAGATGGGCCAATCTAGCAACAGAGCTTAGAAGTAGTGCAAAGAGAGCGAGTGATGAATGAAGAGCCAATGAGTGGCAGGATTAGTCCATTTCCACTTTTAGTGTCGCCCCACGCTTCCAGTGAGTGGAAGGAATGGAGCTCCACAGTGAGAATTATAGGCATTTTTGAAAAAGTTTTTATTTGGTCAACCTAACAATGGAATCAACTTCTATTGGACCCAAAATTTTTATAAGGCCACCTTAAAGGATGACATTTTTCTTGAACAATTCAGACGTAAGATCTACTTAAGAAGAAAAAAAATCTATTATTATACAGTCATTCTCATGCATTGTCGGTTGATTGGATTTTGGGTTTCAGTTTCCTGAGCCTATTCTTTTATTCATTTACTTTTGCATCCCAGACAGAAAAAAAAATCGAAAGAAAAAAAAAATGAGCAGAAAAAAAAAAAAAGAACAGGCCCGCTGGCCCGGCCCTCTCCAGCCCGGGCCATGGCTGGCTATGCCGGCCCGGCCTGGGCCGTTTGACATCCATATGTGCGCCTATAGATTATCATGTGGTTGGAGGAATTGTAGATATGTAACAATGATAGCTTGGTTTTCTGATGTGCCATTATAGACAAATGTCCTCATGTGAACCATTGATTTGGAGGAACGCATTGTGGATGAGGTTCTCCACAAAACTCTTTCTGATTGAAACATTCTGGTATTCCTTCCCATAACCTACAAAAATATATTTTCAAGAGAATATTAGAACGGCAGTAAAAACTTTGTTGATGGAATAAGATCTTATAGTGGGCCATCAGATGAATGATCTGGATGTTTGACCCATGGGCCTCACATGCATGGTTTGGTGGCTTTAGGACACCATATTGAAAGTGATGTATTAGGATAATATACTGAATTAATTATTGCTTTTGGAAATTCTGACTATTCATTTTCAAGTCTATAATGTCAGACAAAGAAAAAGCTTTATGTTCCACGGGTGGAGGACAAGAATAGCCATATGCGAATTTTTAACATCTCAAGTTTGGAAGACCTTATAGCAAACTCGATGAATATCTTGGAACCAGCCCCAGTAGATGCTGATGGAAATCAACGTGAAGATGGTAAGATTTTATTTTGTTTTCCTCTTCTTTTCTTTTCAAATCTATCCATCTGTTCCTCTCTCTCTCTCTCTCTCTCTCTCTCTTTTGGGGTAATTAGTGGTTGTATCAATTTCTAAAGTAATTTTATTTAAGGAAAGTGTGAAGTTAGTACTTTAAGTTAGTTGTTTGGCAATGGCTTCTTCACTCTTCTAAGGCACAGCAACCTTTCTCTTTTACTGCATCTTCTATCTGGACCTCCATTACTAGAGGTAATGATACAAATGGCAAGATATATATGGCATCTACCTTCCTATCTATTCTGCACTCACTCTGGAAAGCCAAGAACGTTGCAACCTTTGAAGGTCATCATCTCCCTCTCCACCAAATCATAGCCCTGCTGAATGAAGACCTCTACTTCTCTTTGAGAAAGATATCCAAGTCTTTTGTGAGTCAGCAGCTCATCTCCCTCCTTAATTTTTTGAGAGTTCTTGTTAACTCTGCCTCTTAATTAGGATGTTCTGCTTTTGCTCTGGCCTTTTTGTCTGTTGGCCCCTTTTTCTATTCTTTGCTCCCTCTTTGGAGCCTTTTTGTGCATTTGTAATTCTTTCTCCCCTCTCTTAATACAATTATCTTTTATAAAAAAAAAAAAAAGAGTTAGTTGTCTGAGCTCAGAGTTAGTTGTCTGGAGCTCTGTGGTCAAACTTAGACCCCTTTCACAGACTCACAGTCCTGTTAGTGGTGTGACTGGTGTCACCTCAGCTGTGTTCTTACTTGTCAACGGATACATCTAAATAGGGATCCGGATCACCTGTGTGGTCCAAACAGGGAAATCCTGTTTGGACCCCTGTTTGGACCACACAGGTGATCCGGATCCCTAAATAGAGAAGTCTTTTTGCTTAATGCAGATGGGCTTTTCAAAACTTGTCAGTTAAAATATTATTTTTTTAAGATGTGAAGGGATGCTGTATTGGTGATGTGAAGAGATGTACGCTTTTTAAAGCTTTTTTTTTCTTCCTTGATGTTTCTTGGCGTGTATGTTTTTTAGCCTGCTGCAGTAATACCGTGAGGCCTTGTAAAATCGACACGTGGAATGCCAGCGGGGCCCATTGACTAGGCAAAAATCTAAAGCATCTTACAAGTTACACCTCAGATGCACGTGCGAAGCCATCGAACGAGACAGTAGGCCCCAGAAACTATGCCACGTGTAATCTGTTTAGAAAAAGTTTTAAGAGAACTGAGTTGCTAAAGATGCAGAAGATGGGACTTTTCTCCATGGGGTCAACATCTCTAAACATTTTCATAAAAATTTTGCGAATCTTTGAATGGGAAGCTTTTAACTCACTAAAATCTAAAAAAAAAAAAAAATATCTATAGAAAGTTTTAACCCCACTGAAATCTAAAAACAATCTTATGGGAAGATTTTAAGCCAACTTAATTTAAGAGTTTGACCTGAAAGAGAGAAAATGACTTATAAATTTTTGACCCTTTTGCAACATCCAATTAAGATAAACCATGTACTTTTGTGTCATGGGCAGCCCAATAATTTTAAATGACTTATAAATTTAAATGAATTTCCATAAAGTAACCGTACTTTTGTGATGGGAGGCTTGTCAAATTTTTTAATTTTTTTATTAAATGTTTTTTTACTTTATATATTTTTATTATCATGGTCCGATTAAATTTTTGTACTTTATATATTTTTATTTTTTGTTTAAATCTTTGTTTAAATATTTTTTTTGTGTACTTTATATTTTTTAAATTTTTTTGTTTACTTCATTGATTCAATAAAATAATAAGGTTTCCCATACCCTACATAGGCGTCCCATGCCCTATGTAGGCAACTCATTATACCCTACATAGGCATCCAATACCCTACATAGGCCTCCCATACCCTATGTAGGCAACTCATTATACCCTACATAGGCATCCAATACCCTACATAGGCCTCCCATACCCTACATAGACCTCACATACACTACATAGGCCTCTCATACCCTACATAGACCTCCCATGCCGTCTGTTGTTGATTCTAATTAATATTGTTCGAAGTCAATTTAGACCATCCATTCTATGTTTTTCTGTTCTCTGTTTTTTTTTTTTTTTAGTAATTTTGGCTATGTTTGATTTAGTAATTTTTCTTTTTTCGTTATAATTTCTTGTTATCTTAACATTATCTATTTAAATGTTTTTTAAATCTTTCTTAATCAAAAGATAACCACAAATTATAAGATATAATCCTAAACCAGGTAATAATAAAAAAAAAAAAAAAAAATACGATTTAGACAAAAAACAATATAAAAATTATAAGTAATAATTTTATAGGCGCGCATCCCGAGACAAGAATCTCTCTTATTACCAGAATCTCTGTGTTTAGAATTAGTCTTAAGCAAATGACCGGAATCTCTGTTATTAATGTTATCATCAATGACATCTGGCAGATGGCCTTAAGATGTTGGGCCCCAAACATCCACGTTCCTTGTACGTGTACAAAGTACTGCATTTTCGAATATTTTAAAGATGGTCATGAGTCTACTTTTATAGGGTTTAGTGATTTTCTACCCACCATGGAAAACGAGTTGAATTGATAGCCCATAGGTTTGGATTCAACCAACATTTGATGTCTAGCTTAAAAAATTGTGTTGAACTGACATACATGAAAATAAGTGAATCTGTATAAAGTAGAATTTCATCTGTATTTAGAACCAGTCGATTGCAAATAGGGAACTTTGGTGATACAAAATAGGAACATCAGATCTGTCCAAATTACTTGAGACATGACAAGAACTGATAGAACAGTTGGAAGTGCTTCTTGTCACAATTTAAGCTTGGGGTTTTGGGTAAGCTTAGCTTATCTCCCTCTCCCTCTCCCTCTCCCTCTCTCCTGGATTTTTTTTATACTTCATTTTCATGAGGCATATCACATCCACAGAAAAATTCAACATGAGAATGCATCATTTAAGGAGTACAACCTAATAAATCTACAAACAAAAAACTACAAGAAGGAATCTCCATGTGTCTGTGCACAATCTCATGTACTTGATTCCCTGTCTATGATCCTCAGGTTTTGACTGAACGTGAAATTCTATGATCCTTGCACTAAAGATCGTGCAGAGTCTCAGTCAGTTAAGAAGAAGAGTTTATTCATTGTACCTTTTGTCAGTGAGCATGTATGAGTGATCCCATGGTTCTTGATCAATAACATTTAGTGAGCATGGTTTCAAATTGTGGTCACTTAGGGCATCTTGGTCGGCCTGGAAAAGCTATTCTTCGTGGTGATATGCAGTAGATTTTAATTTGACAAAAGAAATTTACAAAAAAAAAAAAAAATCCAAAAATATTGAAAAATGCTAGAATACGTAATGTGGTGGTCCCCCAAAAGCCATATCTGTCCCTAAAAACTTTTGTTTTTTGTCTTTATGCTATTGAATGTGTTAAAGTTAAGTGATTGAAGCAAATGTTTTCTAATGGTAAAAATCAAAACTGTTTAGAAAAGGTGAAATGCGTTTCAAGGTTATCAAGGAATTTGGGGTCATTCTAAGCTTGCCTTTTCTATTTGAAACTACAGCCGCATATTCATGAACATTTTAGGTGGTTCTTCTGATCTTTGATATGTCATCTCCATGTGTTCTTCCTTCCATCTATGATTAATCTTTCCCATTCAACTCTGAATTATAACTGGATCAAGTTTCAAGTAGGCCCCAATGAAGTAAACCCTACAAAGCGAACCACGCTATTAATTGGTATTAAACTTCACTAATAATCCTTTTGCATACTTGATGTTGAAATGAAATCCTAGGAATTTATAGTAAAGGGTGTTCTATGGAAGTAAGTATTTACAGGGTCTAAGTGTAGACCTAGATGGGATCTTCTCCTTTCTAGTATTTGATTTACTTGAGTGATCGTTATGTAATAAATTTATATAAAAGGGGAGATTATATGATGGCCCCTTGTGGTTCTTCACCTGTAATCCTCACTTATAGCCCTTTTGATAAGAGGGCGTTGTTTTGAAATCCTAAGAATTCAATACTAATTTAACAAAATGGGTCTTAAAATATATATATATATATATATATTTTTTTTTTGCAGCCATCTTTAAAAAAAAATTCAGTTTCGCTGCCATAGTGGCTGCCATGATCGATAATATTGGCCAATACTAGGCATAAGGGGCCCCTCAGGCTCAGAGCTAAAGGCTCCTGGGCCGGACTAGGCGAGAGATATCTTAAGTTATCAAACAAATAAATAAAAATACTAGGCATAAGGGCTGATGCCACGGCCAAGGCCAGTGCACGGTATGTACTATTGGCTGAACGATGCTTATTGGCTGATGTTTTAAACCATTTTAAGGAGCCCAAAGGGTGGGTAGAGCTGGTAGACCATGCTTCAGAAGGGCCGTCCGTTGGACTGAAAATACTAACCCTTTATGTAATAAATTGCAATAGGACGTCAATAAATTACAAAAATGGTCCGCATTGACAAAAAAAGGACAAATACTGGATGGCTTGAATATTCTATTTTAGGTTACATGGTGGTCTGACCTATCTATAGTGAGGCCAATCAGATCAATGGTCTCAATTTCTGAACCAAACATCGACATTAAAAAAAAAAAAAACTTCCATTCGGATACCTTGTATATCCGTGGATCTATGGCCATTCCTATTGATCAAATAGAGATCATTGGTTTCTTAATTATTAGTTATCATCACATGATTGATATTTTCCATATCATAAGCTAATATGTTTGGAATGCAGTTAGATAAGTAAAGAAGAAATGATATTTTTATTGTAGTTTGTGAACTCTAAAATATTGTTCTTATTACAGTCATGCAGGCAAGTAACCCAGTTGACTTGATCCTCTTACCTGGTATTTTTTTTCTTTGTTCTTATTTATTATTTATGTAAATCAGAGCTTGAGTAAGACAGACAATTGCCTATTTATCTTCTACTATTGTTGCAGGGCTTGCTTTTGACAGATCTGGGCAACGCTTGGGCCGTGGTGGAGGGTAAGTTCTTATCTCCTCTTTCATGCAGAGTTAAAGCAGTGTCATATGATGTTGATAAGTGTGTTTCCCTAAAAGCATGTTTCTATCTTTTTGAAGCTGAAGCAATTCCAATAATATTCTGTTAACCGTGAAGATTTGTTTCCAAAATGTAGCATCCTCTATAAATTTCCATATAATTTCTCATTTATACATTTAATGAAAATTTTCTCTTTTCCTCATTATTGTGGATGCAATAAGAAAATGTTTCCCCTTGTGTGGAGGCTCCTTTGTCACTGCCTTTGATATACATTGTTGTGTCATTCTCTAACAACTCGAGCTTTTGGTGTTTCTAGTTACTAATATGGTATCAGAGCCAGGGGGGTCGTGCGTTTGAATTCCTGGGGACGTGTTTCTTTCCACGTATGGTGAATTGGCTTGATTTTGCCCACATGCAGAGCCCTACATGTGAGGGGGTTGTTACGACCCTTCGATATACATTGTTGTGACACTCTCTAAAAGCTCGAGTTTTTGGTGTTTCTGGTTACTAACATCCTTGTGTTGCCAATGGTGATGACTCCAAAGACGAGGCATCCATGGTGAATGTGTGAAGACCCCATCCATCATTGGCTCATAGTTTGTTCTCTAAAATCTAAATTGCTTTCAAATGTTTTCTGTGTGTTGCGAAGTTGTTTCTTAGACATTTATAACTCAAATCCTTGTTCATGTCTTTCCTCGCTTTACTCCTTTTGCCTGTTTGGTAATTTTACTTTTTAAATAAAGTGAAGTGAAATAAAGAAAGGGAATAAAATATAAGTGAGTTATGATGGTATTTTATTTTTAGTTGTTTGGGATGGAATATTTTTGACTTTTTGTATGGGGAAATGGAGTTTTTTTGTCTTCTAGTGAATAAAGATAGTTGCTTTTTTATTTTTTATTTTTAAAAGATGGAGAGAGTTTTGAATTAAAGTGCTTTTGATTTGATGCTTAATTTTACTTAACTTGACTTTACTTGGCAAGTAAAATTACCAAACGGCCCTCCCCTTAAAGTTTGCTCCCCAAGTTGGCAGCTATGCTCTAATATCACTTACTTTAAGGTGTCATCTTTGACCAAGATCAATTGATTGATGGTGTTATTGAAATTCGAACCTGCTCCATTTTGTACCTGTACAAGACTTTAGTCATATACTCAAGTAGCAAAATAAGGTTACAGGACATTTTTTCACACTCCATGGAAAGTTTGTGGCTTGTGCTGAACTTGTGGCATAAATCATTGCTGCCTCACTGTCCATATTGTGTGGGTGTCATTGTTGATGGGATCATATGCTGAAAATATAACTGAGTGAACGATTTAATTAACCTTTTTGTGGCGTCTTTGGTTAGAAAAGGAATAGCCAGTGCTTCTAAGTTCTAATTCAATTGAGTGGGTTAGTGATAGGGACTTCTGTGAGTGAGTGGGTTTCTGAACTTAGATGAGCCTCAACTTGCTGATGGGTTCTTTGACCCTTACCTCTCTTGTCCTTAGCTATTTTGAAAATGGGTTTATGAACAGAAATAGAATAAGAGGAACAAGAAAATGAGTGATTTCTTGGAGGGAAACCGACCTCCTTTAGTTTCAGAATAAATTCACTGCTAATCCTTTATTTCTTCATGCCATGCAATTTATAAGGTAAGTTACATAGCTCATTTGAATGTTGAAACAAACTCCTAAAAACTGGCAACAAAATAATAACTAAATAACAACATTTGACTAAACCAATTCAAGAACTAGACTTATTCCAGCCCACTTGTCCAAACCATGCAATTCCACACATGAAGGCCCATGCAATGTCAGGCACGTAACAGCTCCCCCCCTGTTAATTTGCCCTTGTCCTCAAGGGCAATGTCTGAAAACCGCTGCAGGAAAAGTTGAAGATCTTCCCAGGTGGCTTCTGCAGGAGACATTCCTTGCCAATGAATTAACACTTCCGTATGACCCCGTTTGGTGCGACGATCCAGGATGGCTTGAGGCATGGGAAGAAGAGAATTATCTTCCCCGTGTACAATTGGCAGTGAAGGTTGAGCTAAGACTTTTGCCCCAATATGGCTTTTGAGAGCTGAAACATGGAAGACAGGGTGGATACGGGAGTCAGCTGGCAGGTCCAACTTGTAGGCCACTTGCCCAATCTTTTGGATCACTTGAAATGGGCCATAAAATTTGGGTGAGAGTTTTAGGTTTCTACGCAGGGAGATAGAGGCTTGTCGATATGGTTGGAGCCTTAAATAGACCCAGTCCCCTATAGCAAAGTGTCTATCCCTGTGGTGTGAATCTTACACTTTCTTCATTCGGGATTGGGACTCTTTTAGTCGATTTTTTAATTCTGTCAAAACTTGGTCCCTGTCTTGAAGTGCCCTATCCACTGCATCCACTAGAGTTGTGCCAGGTACATACGATAGAAGGGTTGGTGGAGGACGGCCATAGACAAACTCAAATGGAGTTTTTTTGGTGGAGGAATGTAGGCTAGTGTTGTAACAGAACTCCGCCCATGAAAGCCACCGCACCCACTCCTTGGGTTTGTCACTGGTAAAGCAGCTGAGATACATCTCCATGGTCCGATTAGTTACTTCAGTTTGACCATCGGTTTGGGGGTGGTATGATGAGCTATAATTAAACTTGGTCCCATTCAATCGAAAAATCTCCTTCCAAAAAGTACTGGTGAATGTGGGATCACGATCACAAACAATTGATTGTGGCATGCCATGGAGCCGAAATATTTGATCAAAGAAAATTTGAGCCACACTTACAGCTGTGTATGGATGAGAAATAGGGATGAAATGAGCATATTTTGATAATCTATCCACCACAACATAAATGGTAGATTTACCTTTAGACTTGGGCAGCCCATCAATGAAGTCCATGGAGATGTCCGCCCACACCTCTGTGGGAATTGGCAGTGGTTGAAGTAGCCCTGCTGGAGAGACATTCTCGGCTTTGTGGCGTTGACATGTATCGCATTGCCGGATAAAATTTCTGATCTGACTCCGCATGCCCTTCCAATAAAAATTAGAGCGGACCCGGTGTAACGTTTTATGGTAGCCTTCATGAGTACTAGAGTGAATCTCCTGGATGATGGTTTCAGTTAAGGGAGAGTCTTCACTCAAATAAATTCGTCCTTTAAAGAAAAGAACCCCATCTCGAAAATCCCATGGCCCAACTGCTTCTCCCTCTTTATGCAACTTAACCAACCGCTGTAGCAAAGGGTTCGTTAGGACTTCTTCTTTGATTGTCTCTAGCCACAATGGTACTGGTTGAGAAATTGCAGCAATTTCTACTTTTACATCCCTTCTAGATAAGGCATCAGCTACCAAATTTTCATTTCCACGCTTATATTCTATCTCAAAATCATAGCCCATTAATTTAATCAACCATCGTTGTTGGGCCACTGTGGTGATTTTTTGTTCCCACAGATGTTTTAAACTGCAGTGATCAGTTCGAACAATAAATTTTCTACCCAAGAGGTAGGGCCGCCACTTTTGCACTGCCAAAACTAAAGCCAACATTTCTTTTTCATAGGTAGATAATGTCAGATTTTTACCATGCAAAGCTTGACTGAAAAATGCAATTGGCCTTTGATCTTGCATCAATACCCCACCAATTCCCAAGCCCGAGGCATCACACTCAACAATGAATGGCTTTGTAAAATCAGGCAATGCTAGGACAGGGGCTTGTGTCAATGCCAGCTTCAATTCTTCAAAAGCGTTCTCTGCTTCATGAGTCCAAAAGAAGGCATCTTTCTTAAGCATAGATGTCAAGGGGCCTGCTAAACTTCCATATCCTTGAATGAACTTGCGATAATAACCGGTGAGGCCAAGGAACCCACGTAATGCCTTAAGAGTTGTGGGTTTGGGCCATTCAACCATAGCTGCTACTTTATCAGGATCTACAGATACCCCCCTTGTAGTGATCACATGGCCTAGGTACTTGACTTCCATTTGTCCAAACTGACACTTCTCTCTTTTGACATATAACTTGTGGGCCCTTAAAGTAGACAATGTGATGTCCAAATGGTGCAAATGTTCTTCCCATGTACGACTAAAAATCAAAATATCATCAAAAAATACCAAGATGAATTTTCGCAAGAATTTTTTGAACACCTCATTCATAAGTGATTGGAAGGTTGATGGAGCATTTGTGAGCCCAAATGGCATTACCATAAATTCATAATGCCCTTCGTGGGTTCGAAAGGCTGTCTTAGAAATGTCACTGGGATGCATGCGTATTTGGTGATAGCCCGAACGCAAATCAAGCTTAGAAAAGATTTGGGCTCCATGTAGCTCATCAAGTAACTCATCTATCACAGGGATTGGAAATTTATC
Source organism: Cinnamomum chago (assembly GCA_038049695.1). Classification (NCBI taxonomy): domain Eukaryota; kingdom Viridiplantae; phylum Streptophyta; class Magnoliopsida; order Laurales; family Lauraceae; genus Cinnamomum; species Cinnamomum chago. Next base: position 7,413,982 of record CP142451.1, on the reverse strand, counting down.
CTTGATAGTGATTTGATTTAAGGCCCTATAATCAATGCACAACCTCCAGGATCCATCATGTTTTTTTACAAGTATGACAGGCGAAGAATAAGGACTAGTGCTGGGGCGGATTATACCTTGGGAGAGCATGTTAGATACCAGCCATTCGATCTCATTTTTTTGGAAATGAGGATATCTATATGGCCTTACACACACGGGCCCACTTCCTTGAACCAGTGAAACCCTGTGGTCATGAGATCGAGGTGGGGGCAAGCCTGTAGGTTCAGCAAACACATCTGCATAGGAGGTCAAAAGTTGTTGCAACTGATGGTGCATGGTGTTAGGTGAGGCTTTAATTGAAAGAGAATAAAGTTGTAACAATATTCCCTGCTTTTCTTTCCTCAAATCTCGACTGAGTTCTTTGGCATTAACAACTTTATTTTGTGGTACAGACATACCTTGTAAGGTCACCTCCTTATCGCCCACTTGGAATTTCATTAAGAGCTTTGAAAAATCCCAGACTATCGGACCTAAAGTCCGCAGCCACTGGGCACCAAGGACCGCATCGCACCCTTCTAATGGTAAGAGGTAGAGATCAATAACAATGGGGACTCCTTGCAGTGTCATGCATACTTCCTTGCACCGTCCGGAATTTGCCAGTTTCTCGCCATTAGCTACAGAAACCTCAAAGTGCCCTTCATTATTGGGAAGCAGCCCAAGCTTTTTTGCAATATCTTGGCTTAAGAAGTTGTGAGTGCTTCCAGAGTCCACCAAAACTGTCACTACCAACCGCCCCATAATTCCCTTTATGCGCATTGTCTGCGGAACCTGGGTGCCAGATATGGCATGCAAAGAGATTTCTGGGGTGGTTTCTTCCACCTCTATGTGACTGCCGTCCACGTCATCATCTAAGAGGGTCTCATTGTCCTCAAGCCAACAAGCTTCCAACGAAAAAAGTTTCTTGCATTTGTGACCAGGTCGGAACTTCTCGTCGCAATTGAAACATAGACCCTTATTGCGCCGTTCCTGGATTTGTTCCGGTGTCAATCTTTTGATGGTTGACGAGCTCATGCGGACTGTCGTCGCAACTGGTGCCGAGACTACTCTCTTGCTTTCTGAATTTGCTAGCTGACGTTGTGTCAAACTCCTGGCTTCATAAAGTCTTGCCATACCAACAGCTGCCGAAAGGGTGGCTGGTCGCGTAGCTTGGACATCGGCTCGCAAGTTCTCTCGGAGACCACTGACAAAACAACCCACTTGTTGTGCCGGAGTCAATTTTCCTGCTCGAGAGAGAAGCCTCTCAAACTGGGTTTGATACTCTTTGACGGACCCAGTTTGTTTGAGTTTTGTAAGGTCTCCAAAGAAATCTTCGAACTGGGTGGGGCCATACCTTGCATGCAAGCCTTCCTTTAACATATCCCAAGAGACCAGTCCTTCTTCTTCTTTAAGCAGCTGGTACCAAAGTTGGGCCTCCCCCTCCAGATGGTAGGCTGCCAAAGGAACTTGTTCCTTTGCGGGAGTGCCTTGGAATTCAAAGAACTGTTCGGCTCTGCAAATCCAGCTGGTGGGATCCTCACTCCCGTTGAAGCGAGGGAAGTCAAGTTTAGCAAGTTTGGGAGCGAAGGTGTGGGATGGACCCCCTGAGTCACTACTCCGCCCATTTCGATTGTGGGAGTTTTCACCATGTGCTCGGCTTGCCAAGAGCTGATCAAAACGCGTGTTCATGGCTGCAAAGATATCTTGCATTTCCGTTAGGATTTTCTCCTGGCCGGAAGACAAAGAACGGACATCTGCTTCCAGTTGATCAATCCGATGTTCCGCCATGGCCGGCTCTGATACCAAATTGATAGGGACTTCTGTGAGTGAGTGGGTTTCTGAACTTAGATGAGCCTCAACTTGCTGATGGGTTCTTTGACCCTTACCTCTCTTGTCCTTAGCTATTTTGAAAATGGGTTTATGAACAGAAATAGAATAAGAGGAACAAGAAAATGAGTGATTTCTTGGAGGGAAACCGACCTCCTTTAGTTTCAGAATAAATTCACTGCTAATCCTTTATTTCTTCATGCCATGCAATTTATAAGGTAAGTTACATAGCTCATTTGAATGTTGAAACAAACTCCTAAAAACTGGCAACAAAATAATAACTAAATAACAACATTTGACTAAACCAATTCAAGAACTAGACTTATTCCAGCCCACTTGTCCAAACCATGCAATTCCACACATGAAGGCCCATGCAATGTCAGGCACGTAACAGTTAGGACCTGTCCACAATGGAGCCTCTGGTTTAGATGGTCTGGATTGCCGTGCTTGTACTTCAGGTGTACTGTGGAGGTGCTGCCACAAAGTGAATCCATGGAACATGCATATTGTAGACTAATCCAATTTACATTTATTATTTTTGGTCACCATACGAAAATCAATTCGTCTTGCATAGCACTTTTTTACATTTCAAATAAACTTCTTATGATGACATTTTTATTCTCTATTGCTGTATTTGGGTGAATCAATAGTTACTACGACTTGTTCTTAAAGAAGTACCAGGAGCTTGCTGCTGACCAAAAATGGAAGCAACCTCTTCTAGGTGAAATACCAATGCCTTGACCTTCTTGGTCTTTCCTGTTAAAGCTTTTTGCATATGCTTCTTTACAATGTTTAAGAAACCATCTCTCTTATGCCAACAAATGATTTGGGTTTTTCTTCTGCAGTTGGATTAGCATACTCTTTGCAAATAATGGATGAAGGGGTCATTGCTCTTACTTCCAATGATATGCCTGTGGATGCCCTTGTCTTTCCAGATGGTGTGATTCGCATAAGCCCTGCTGCTTTTGAGAGGATGTGATGTTGTCGTGCGTGCTTGATTCACTTTTCCACAACTAAAATTTTTGTACTAACTCTTATGCTACTTGCCCAGTTTTACTTTATGTAATTTTTTTTATTTTTTTATTTTTTGGTAAAATGCTGTTTGTTAGTTGAGGTACTAAATCATATCATATACTTGATTGAGAAATTGGTATGTCCTGTCACGACCCAGCAACTTGCAGGTGCTGCTGGAGGGCTTTAAAGTGGTTCATCAGGCTGATACCGTTATTGAGTGATCATCCATGTTTCTTTTTTTTTTTTTTTCCATCATGTAGACTGGCTGATCTGTTTCTAATAATGGACAGTCTGGACAACAGTCTAAACTCATGAGTCATGAGTAGTGGAGATATAGGGTGTATCTGTGGATAGGACTCTTGCTTTCAAGTCTCACCTCAACGTGTAAGGATCGATCCCTTTGGTATGTAGGTTTAGATAGTACCCCTTGGCTGCGAGCCCCACTCAACCTTCAAAGAAAAAAAAAAAAAAAACCCTCAAGTAATGAATTCAAAATTCATATGGCTGCATTACCTGATGGGGGATATTTCTAGGGCTTGATCATTTTATGTTGGGAAATTTTCAAATAAGGCATTGGGTTTTTGTCTTATTTAAAAAAAATGACACAAGTTTCAAAACTTTTCAAATTAGTTCCTAAGTTTTTCAATAAAACTTCAATTAAGGCCATTTGGTCATTTAAAGGTATTTTTTATGGCATTTTCTCTCAATTTTTAAAAAATATCTGAAGCACTTTTATTCAAAGCCATGACATGGTTTTGACAGTCATTACGGAAATGCTAGATTTTCTCGATCACTATAAGCCTGCCAGTGAAAAAAATGAAAAAAATATAGAGGAAGTGAATGGGGGCTTTATTTCATTGGAAGATAATTTGGGTAGTTTAAAAATATTGAAGAAAAAAGTTGCCGGAAAATAACTTTAAATGGATGAATGTCCTTAATTGAAAACTTTATGAAAAACTTAGGGACTAATTTGAAAAGTTTAAAAACTTGTGTTATGTTTTGACATAAGGCAAAAACTTAAACACTTATTTGAAGTCTTCCCTTTTGCGTTCAGGAACTTCAGATGATTGGTCTGGGTCCCCAAGCCGTTCCTTTTCGGTTGGACATTTTGGTTTCATTATTTTTTCCTTTGTTTGGCTTTTTAACTACTTACCATTCTATAGCAAAGGATTATTGGCACATATTGATTTTGAGTGGGTGAATAACCAATAAACCATATTGTATTAATATCATAGAGTGGCTCAGCACAAAGGTCGTTTTAGTGTTCAATATAGATGCTGAAAAGGTATTGTAGTCCAGATTTTGATGCCAAAATGAGGAACTTTTAGGGCCTGTTTGTTTGCATTAAACTGCATAGGAATGAAATACATATATGATTCATATTATTAGTTGTTAAAAATGATCAAAGATGAATTTTAAAAAATAAGCATCAAATAATTTTTCCTTTTAGGTAAATACAATCAAAAGAATATAGGAAATGAACTACTAGGGCAATGGCTGGTTTATTCATTTTGCATTTTCTTTTGATTCCATTTTTCTAATAGAAAAGGTTATTCGATGCTTATTTTAAAAATAGCACATTTGATATTCATTTTTAACCACTTATGTATTATAGTGCAAACAAACATGCCCTAAGAGGCTCTTTGTTTTCAGGAAATTGAACTCCCAGATAATTAGAACAAAAGGGGGTTCCAATTAATGAATATTATAAAGGGGAGGGTGAAAAAAGATATGAGGAGATGTTGATAGGATTGTTACTTTATTGGGATTTAATTTACTAGAGTGACAGCTCCAAAAGGGAAATTATTTGATAACCACCGTTATATCTTCACCTTTATTTCTTCAATCTTTACGAATTTGACACAATATTTTTGAGTTTTTTTTGGAAATTCAATTTCATCCAAACAAATGGCAAACCCAATGTTATATATCACTTGAATAGTTGCAACTCTTTGTTCACTTTTTTTCTTATGCAGCTTTTTAATTGTGCTGTTGAAAAGAAGCCAAATCCGACTTTCCCTTGTGCGGGCAGCAGAAGGAGCAAAAGAAGCAATGAAAAATAATAAATAATCCCATCATCTTGATAGCCTCAGTGGTACAGGGCATTGTGACTTGTCTAGTCAATAACTGATAAGGCAAAATAGATTTGGGCTCTACATCCTCGGGGATGGAACATGGACATGTGATGGAATTAATGTACAGCCGCCCAATGAATACTGGTATCACATTGGATGTAGTAAATTATCCAAAATCAATGGATTGGGTCTGATTTTGAATGAAAGGGAGAGTTCCAATGCGAGGCACTCCTGTCTGAGGCAACTGATGGAGTCTCGGAGCCCACCTCTGGCCTCACAAATCATAAGTGAGGTGGAGATAAATAAGAATTTAACAGTCAATTCGATGATCTTAATGAACCCCTTAAGCTAGGGTGATGTTCTTTTACCAGCGGACTTCATACTTATCATATCTCGTAGGCTCATTACGTAATTAATGGTCGTGGAGTACATGGAAAGGTCTCCTGAATGAGTAAAAAAGAAAAGAAAAGCTACATCAAAATCCTGGTAAGAGGAAGAGAGACTAGTACATTGCATAAACTTGTTGTCTAGGGAATCCAATGACCGAAATGGAAGAGAAAAAGAGATAATAGGGAGAGGGGGGCAAGTTTTCTATGAAAATGAAAGTTTGATAAACCCACAAGAATTTCAAATCCAGACTTCTCAAGAAAAATGCTGATGTAGTAGAAAAACATTTTTGTTATTTACTTCACTGAATACATAAAAAATAATTTTTCCGTTTTTAACGGTGGATAAGATTTGATGAGAGTGAAATTCGCACTTATACTAAATCACGAGTGGATGAGCGTGAAAGGGCCTCCACTACTCAAAGGTTAGAGCAAGTGAGCCCCACAGGGCCTGGACTGCATGTAAGGTTGAATTTCTCCTTAATCTATAGCTTGCTTTACCCTAGATCCAATAGACCAGCCTTTGAAATTCTTGGCATTTTGGTTTTTGGTGCGTGGGCAGTGGCGGACCAAAGTGTAACCACGCTGGTGTGACGGCACTCGTGAATTTCAGAAAGTCCTTAAATAATACCTAACAATCTATTTTATTATTTTATTTTTCAATTTGGCCATTGTCCGTTAAAATCTAAAAGAAAACCTTGGGTCCGCCATTGTGGGTGGAGGATTCCATGAAGGAATTATTAAATAGGGTCTAGTGGTAAGGGAAGGGAACAATGTGTAGAGGTAGGCTAGGATCGAGTGGGGCCCTGAGTGGGCCAATCCGATCCCCCATCCCTCGTAACATCCCGCCGACTGCGACGATTCTCTCTCTCGATCGTTTTCCTTTTCCTGTGAAGGCCAGATAGAGCCCATATCACGATAGCCGAGAGAGGAATATGACAACATGCAGCCGCTCTCTTTTGAAAAGAATACTCCAGAAAGATAGAAACATGGCAGAGGATGAGAAACCTCATCATCTCTCTTGCTTTCTCTTCTCTCTTCTCTCCTCTTCTCCTGTGCATGCATGGGAAAGAGAAAAAGGCAACAGAGAAAACAAACGGAGCACCCGTGCCATGCATTTATTCTCCTCATCTTGTCATCTCATCTCATCTCCTTCTCATCATCATCATCATCATCTTCTTCTTCTTCTTACTCGTTTGGGCCCATGCCTCTTCATTATCACAATGATTAGATCCTAATTAACTCCCTTGGATTGGATTTGTTACTAGTTTTGGTCTGGTCATTATTTACTTCAAAGTCATCTTTAATTTCATTGATTTGTCAGTTGATTAGATTCCTAAATAAAGAAGGCTCCTGTTACTAAATAAAGAAGGTTGGCATGCAACCAACAGTTATCTCGATGAAACTACTCTCTCTCTCTCTCTCTCTCACTAATTAATCTGCTAGGATGATTTCTTTACATATCTGAAACATTGTCAGATTCTCTGTTTTTTTTTCCCCTTTATACAAGGTTTGTTGTTATCGTGTATTGTTTTTTGTGACACTTGAAGCTTCTATCTTGAGGTTAAAATCAGTTGGTTTTTATTTTGGTGGAGTGGAGTGCGATGCGCCGTCCTGTTGTGATTGGATTTGGACTTGGTGGAGCAGCAGCGGCAATATTGGCTGCAAGATTGAGATTTTATGATTTTGATGGTGCATCTGGTGGAGAATGTGAAGAATTGGGATTGGTGAAGAGGAGGATTTTGTCAAGGAATGGGATTGTTCCAGGAAGAGAAGAACAGAAATCTGCGTTGTTGGGTAGCAGTTTGGAGCACCCACTCGACCTGCTTGTGGTTGGGGGTGGCGCCACTGGTTCTGGGGTGGTGCTCGATGCCGCGACTCGTGGACTAAGTGTGGGACTCTTGGAAAGAGATGATTTTTCATCTGGGACATCCTCTAGATCTACAAAGCTTCTTCATGGAGGTATCTGCTTTTATTTGCACTCTCTCTGTTTTTTTTTTTCTTTCAAATTCTTTGCTTCTTATAGGCATATGATAGTTTTCATTGTGATTTAAAGTCATTTAGGCCTTGATTGAATGTAGAATCCATTTCTAGGATTGATGCTTTACTTATCTTTCTCCATTTTACATGACCCTGTTTGCTGTACTGAATCTCTTATCTGCAGACATGGAGAAAACTTAATTGTTGTTGTTGTTGTTGGAGAAACTTCTTGTTGTTTTTGAGAACCCAATCAGACCTTTCGCGGCCCATTAGATTTAGATACTCCAATTGCTATGTACGTTGGATGCGGCTATTGCTTCGCTTGGGGACCCTTGACAATCAGTGAAAGTTAACTTTGTACCCTGAATAAGGATTAAAGAAGCCCAAGATTTTACTTTTCTTTCTTTCATGCTCCATGAGATAGAAAGATGTTGAATTTTGCATAAAAATTGCCCCTCTTTAAATAGGGTGCAAGCTATACAAATCGATGAGGGACTGAAACAGGTTCAAAAAGACCCCCTAGGAACAGTATCAACTTAACAGAGGAACAATGCATAAGTAGAAGCTTGGAAGATATATTGATTGTTGAAATTTTGTAAGTAACAAAATGCCTTTGCCTTTAGAGGCAGGGGGATTCCTATATGGTTCATGTTGTAACAAGCAGAGGATTTAGGATGGATAACTTAAGAATTTTTTTTGCATGAGATGATACCAGTTACATCCTTCTTCCAATTTCTTCACTCTCTCTCCCTCCTCTCTAGTGGTGATACCTCATCCTGTATCAGCTTTAGGAGTATCTCTAATTGTATGATTTTATAACCCATGAGGTTGTCAAGTTAGAGCCCAGTCACACTTCCCTCCCACATTTTATGCACGTGATTTGGTGAGTGTTTTTTATATTAGAGTGGATAAAGCCTTGCATTAGTCAGTTGTGCTGCATTTTCATCCAATTATCTAAAAGCCATTTCATCCAATTATTTAAAAGCCAGTTGTAGTATATTTTCTCCAATCTAGATATCCTCATAACATAAATTGATTTCTTGTCTTTTTTGGGAGGATGGAACTTTTGTGCATATTCTCAATCTCAACGGTTGGTTCTCGTATGCTAATATAAACTTATATAGTACCTATATCTCAGATAGAAATTCTATTACCCATTAGATTGAGGCCAAGAGTTCCCCCACCACAAAACAAAAACACACACACACAACAGAAAAAAAAAAAAAAAAAAAGAACACCTTCCACACCCATTCAACCGCTTGCCCAAACAATTCACTCGGAAATAGAAAAAAGATTCCTGGTACTTGATAAGTTCAAATAATAAAAAAAAAAACATGAATACCATATAATGTCTCCAGAAGATGTCCCACATCTGTAGTAGATGAAAAAAAATACCCATCTCTGATGGCCACTCTCTCACCCTCCCCGCAGCCACCTTCAGTTAGAAGTTCAAAATCTAAAGGCATGGAGTTTGAACTGTCAATATTTGGCATGCTATGCATGGATATATATATATATATATATATATATATATGATTAGTGATTGTGTGCAATCATCTTATTGTCATATTCTAACCCTTTTTTCGGCTAAAAGTCATTCTGTAATTGTTGGTGTTTCCTCACAAATGTTATACACTTTCCTTTCTAGGAATGGAAATTGTTCTGATATTAAGTTTCATTTTTTTGTTTATAAAGGTGTACGTTATTTGGAAAAAGCTGTTTTCAATCTTGACTACAATCAGCTGAAGTTGGTTTTCCATGCGCTTGAAGAGCGTAATCGTGTTATCTGGAATGCTCCACACATGTGCCGTGCTTTGCCAACCATGACTCCATGTTTTAGTTGGTTTGAAGTAGTCTACTACTGGATGGGGTTAAAAGCCTATGATTTAGTTGCTGGGCCACGGATCCGGCGGTTATCACAATATTACTCTGCACAGGATGCTGTTGATGTTTTTCCAACTCTTTCAAAAGAATGTCATGGGCGGAACTTGAAAGGTGCAATTGTTTATTATGATGGGCAGATGGATGATTCACGTCTTAATATTGGATTAGCTTGTACAGCTGCTTTGGCTGGTGCAGCGGTGCTTAACCATGCAGAAGTTATCTCTCTCCATAAAGATGAAAATTCTGGTTGCATAGTTGGTGCCCGTGTACGTGACAATTTGACTGGTATAGCCCTCTCTCTCTGTGTGTGCGTGTGCGCGCTACACGTGCGCACCCTTATCTCTGACTCTATCTCTGCTCTATGTTGCATTTTTTCTTTCCTAATCTACTTCCTTATATTGTAACGATAACTTTCTTTACTATAGTACTTAGGATGGTATGCCAAGTTGCTAACCCTCAAGTGTTATTGTGTGTCCCTGTGGGCCCTTCCATGGTGACCATATCTTGAGAATACTCGTCTTGTTTTTTTTTTTTTTTTGAAAGATTGACTGAAATCCATTAAAAACAAAAAGAGGAGTCACAGACTCTGTACAGTATAAGAGCACTATACAGAACCAAAAAATTACTCAGCAACAAAAACAAGCTGGGTCATGCAAAAACAGCACCTATACAGGACTGAAAGAAAACCAAAAATCAAGAAGACGTGGCAGAAGTAGAAGAAAGGATCAAGTCTGGCTTCCCAATTCCTTCTTTTGCCAGAACTTAGTCTCACAAGGATGTTGCAATGAAGGCAACACTTCCCTGGATACCTCTCACCCACCTGTTGGAAACACAAACTACAAAAAGTGGCTCTTCCGTCTATGGCAGACTGTGTGAAAAATCTGAGAAAGGTAAAAGACTGATCCATGGTTTGAATATCCGGGACTATCCAGTGATCACCAGCTTAATTGCATCGTCCCTTCATTGCATACTCCTTTGCGCTGCATCATTAAGCATGACTTGATGGAATTTTTTTTATTAGTGCTCGTAGTTGTTTGTTTGCATTGAGAAAATATAGAAATTCTGTAAATTTGCAGAGATGTAGTTGTAACCTTTATGTTGAAACGGAGGCTTTTATATATGAAATTGAGGTTTGGATGATTCTGTGGGGTTGTAATGGGTTTTTCAGAAGTTAAAAGTTTTCAAGCACCCTTTTTATTGTTAACAAATTGTCTTTCCATAGAGCAATGTACACAACACAACCTTGGAATTAAAGAGCAAGGGTTCTGCTGGAAAATAACTTTGGAACCAACTAATCCTTGAGCATATAAAGTGTAGACAAAAATTCGGGCAACTGTCTACAATCCCCAGTGAAGACTGTGAAACATCTTTTCTAGGAACATCCCAATGGGTGACATGCTGCATTGACATCGTATTTAATGGTTGATCACTCTTGGATGCTCTTATCATCGTTATCAAAATGCTCGTCCATTTATTTTTTATTCAATTTTTTCATAATTGAAAGCAGAAGTGAACATAGGATGCTCCCTTTGTTATGAAACAGACTGAATAAACCAACCTTTAGTTGTGCAAACTGACACGGAAACTTAGTGAAGTAGCATGCTTGATAGGTATCAAAACATATAATCCTGATGCCTTTGTTTGAAGGTATAGCAATTTTAATGCTACCTATTTACTACTCACTCAGATGTTTAGGCCAATTTGATTTTTGACTTCTGCTACAGAAACTGAGTTTGATGTATATGCAAAGGTTGTTGTGAATGCTACCGGGCCTTTTTGTGATGCATTAAGGAAGATGGCCAGCAGTGATGCAGCAAATATTATCTGCCCAAGCAGTGGTGCTCATGTTGTTCTGCCTGATTATTACAGTCCAGAAGGCATGGGCCTCATTGTCCCTAAAACCAAAGATGGGCGAGTGGTGTTTATGTTACCTTGGCATGGTAAGACATTGGCTGGAACTACAGATTCCATCACTGAGCTGACAAACCTTCCAAAGCCACGTCAGGATGAGATAGAATTTATTCTGCATGCCATCGGTGACTATCTTAATATTAAGGTATGCAACAATCTGCCTTGATAAGCTCTAAATATTAATTGCTGTGATTTGAATGGATTTTGTTATATGAGACTAGCATCTGCTAACATGCCCACAACCTATTCATAAATGTCATCCATTCCGTTTCAGATGAAATAGCTGGGACATTATGTGTTCTTTATCTATTTGTCATTTTTCTAACTGTTTCAGTTTTTTTGGTCTGCTTGGACCAGAATACTTGCTATATGTGTTGGCCAGTATTTCTAAGCTTTAGGAGCATTTTAGTCAAGGAACACAAGACCGGCCGAGTCCAAGTCAGTTTGGCCAAGTTGTATTAGATTCAAAGCCTAGCATGTCAGTTCTGCTACACTATATTTATACAGAGGATAGGGGGGAGACCAGTCGAGTAGCATGGGACTCAATTGAGTTGTAACTGATATGACAAGGTTTTCACTGATTGATCGGGTTATTTGAAAGGGAAGGGACCCTCGGGAGGAAAGATAAATGTGATTGAGGCAGGCATCTAGTTTGATGTATCAATGTTGCTAGTAGGTCAAATGTTGACATCAGCAATGAGATCCACAAGTCATCTATTCATTGGCAATATTGAAAAAGATTTTTTATAATTTACATAGAAAAATTGTTTGAGGAATATATCTGCAATGTTTCGAAGAGATTGAGTAGGCCATCTGTGTGTTTGGGTGGAAAATTATTTCAGAATGAAGATTCTTTGTTAGAGAGCAGTTTTGGGGGTGGCTTTTTACATTTATGAATTTACAAGTTTCTGTTGGATTTCTTCTTGAACTGAAACTACCCTTTCAAGAACTCTCAGATCTTCAATGTTCTGCTCTTGTTTCTATCTTATTCGTAAACATTTTATTTAGAAAGAAGGTACTGTAGAACTAATTTTGCATTGTTTTGAAGTTTTTAGAAAATTATTTAAGGAGGAAGAACCGTATATAAGGGCCTTTTTAGGGGCTGCTCTTTTAATTATGAAATTTGCAATGTTTCTCTCTTTAGTTTCACCTTTCTTGCTAATTCTTTTACTGATTATTGAGATATGAGTTGTATTGAAGACGTGTTTATTTCCTATACTTTGTCAAATCGGGCACAGGAGTAAAACTTATCCTAGTATCTTTCTAATGTTCACCATGGATAGAAGGAATGTAAGTTGTGGAAATTATGAGGCACAAAGTTTGGAGTGTTGATTTTCTTGATCGTACTAATTTAGGTTCCATTTGCAAATTGGTATGAGTTTATTTTTCTCTATGCATGTTACACAGAATGAAAATAATGCAGCCTAAATGCCAGTTGCATTTATGTTTTCGAATTTCAGGTGCGGCATTCTGACATTCTCTCGGCATGGAGTGGTATACGTCCACTGGCTACTGATCCTTCGGCAAAGGACACTGCAAGCATTTCCAGAGATCACATTGTACATGTCGATCGCCATGGCTTAGTCACAGTAACTGGTGGCAAATGGACCACTTATCGAAGGTACTTTCCTTTGCAGTCAAATAACCCAAAGAAACCATTTCCAGAAAGTTGGAATCAAACTGGGAGTGGATTTTGATCTCTGAGTGCAACTTTCTTGAGTCTATGAACTGACTTCTATGTATGTAAGATTTTGGACTGTTCTGGATGACCCCAGCTCCAAGTTTCAAGTTTCCTTAAGTAAAAGTGAAAAAACCCTCAACTACATTACAGGTTAAAAATTGAGCTTGGTGTTTAACAATTGATAAGAATCCAGACTGAGAAAGTGACTTGGTTTGGCAAGGCTTTAAGTTAGTCCAAGCTCAAATTTTCTTTTAAAAGAAAGAAACAGCCAAATTGATGGTACATGATCCAAAATTAATGGGTTAAGTGGAACTCAAGTCAGGAAGGGATCTTTGACTCTGGTTTGAGGTCTAAACATTTTAGTTATATGGTCCAGCTGCAGAAAATGGTCTTGAAGTGTGTCTGCATGTGTGCAACTCCTTACATTGAATGTATAAACTAATATCCATTTCCATTGATTTTTAGCATGGCAGAAGATGCAGTTGATGCTGCCATCAAGCAAGGGAAACTGAATCCTTCAAGTGGCTACATAACAGCACATCTTCTGATTGTTGGTGCTTATGGATGGGAACCATCACTTTTTGTAGTGCTGGCTCAGTCATATCTTTGTATGAAAATATCTCGTGATGGTGCCGTGGTGCCCAAGACAATGGACACTACTATTGCCAAACACCTTTCACATGCATATGGAAGCCTGGCCGGGCATGTAGCAGCTATAGCACAGGTTAGAATTCAAAAACTTGGACTTGACTCATAATCTGACATTTCATTTTTATGGTACATAATGACAATATTAAAAACTTGGCCTAGAGTTGGATGGTTCAAAAAGAAAAGGCCAACCATTCACATTTTTTTAGGATGGTCAACCACCCACACAGTAAAAAAGGTCATTTTTAATGGGTAACCATCCATATATGGATTGATGACATTTTGGGCACATGGTCTGAGTGGGTATTATGGGTGACCAAATGAGCAGTTCAGATTACCACAAATGCACAGCACCTATATCGTTGCTAACCCCACACGCGTTGCTTTGCTTGTGATAACTCTGTTTTGCATGTCCTTTTCCATTTAGTATGGTGGGTAATGACAAAATTGAAAGATTAGACTTCAGTCGAGTTCATTAGCAAATAATTCATATGGTCTGTTTGGCTTATGGATCAAATCTTGGTGGGACAAAACCCATTTTGTAATGATGCAGACTGATCGTAAATGTGGTTTACCACTATTGGGAATGTTGTATGAAGCTCCACGGATGGAAAATCCTATGACCGCTAGGTAATTGCCTTGATGATGGATATATCATTTGTCATCGATAAAGTCATATCCCATCTATTTAGGGTTGGCTTTTGGAGTTCTATTTCTCTCTTGGATCATATTTAAAGCCATCTTCCCGGTTACTCTACAATCCATCACATCTTTCCTCACCACTTCATTCATTGTCTTCCTCTCCTACTGCCTTTAAGCATGTAATCCTTTAATACATATTACATACTACTAAGTTTTTTGCTCTTCTTTCATGCCCAGGCCTTCTCAAACAACATAGGTCAATTTTATTTTGGGCTGGTTCTCTCTTATGTTGCCAAATCCTAATTTAATTGTTTCTTACTTCAAACACCTTAGGATATGCATCTTAGCAACATGTACTCTCTTAAAACAAAGCATGCAACATTGCCATCTTAAAATGCCCGTCTGGTTAAAGGAACAGTCTATGATCACTTTACACTCCTCTTGTTGTTTCCACTTTGCCCACCTTTGCATTGGTCTTAAGTATCCAAACTCACCAGTTTTTACCAACTCATCTTCTCTACTCTTATATATCCACTAAGCTTGCACTTCATATAATTTGTCTTTGATTATCGAATTTTCAACCCAACTGACCTAAAAGCATTTCTCCAAAGTTCTAGACTTATTGTCACTGCCTTTTGTGTCTAACTCAGGAGTGCCACACCATCTGTATTGAAAATAGATGATGAAATAAAGATATAGAGAAACAGTCACTCTAGACAATTGGGCCTCCAGGCCCTCCACCCCATGACTGAATGGACAACCTGGGTGAGCATCACAGGTGTGAGATACTTCCCTGCTGTGATAGAAGGGAGCAGAGAGATGGTGTTTGGGCTGAACATTTTTTAAAGCATGGTGAAATAGTTGTGTACGATCTTGAATTCATTGTATAAGCATGCACGTATTTTCTCTGGGATCTTAGAGAAGGGAGGCCATCTGCTTTGTTTTTTCATTTCGAGTGAAAAAATAGCTTTTAGTTTATTTTCTATTTGTTGCTGTTCCTGCCTCATCTGATAATTAAGATTATTTTCCTTCTAATTGCAGAATGAAAAACTAGGGAAAAGGCTAGTTCATGGCCACCCTTACATGGAAGCCGAGGTGGCATTCTGTGCTAGAAATGAGTATTGTGAGACTGTTGTTGATTTCCTTGCCAGGAGGACTAGGCTTGCCTTTCTGGATTCTGATGCGGCTTTAGGCGCCCTCCCGCGGGTCATAGAGATATTGGCAGCTGAACGGGGATGGGACAAACAGAGACAAGGCTTTGAGCGGCGTAATGCAGAAGCCTTTCTCTGCACCTTCAAAACTGATTTGAAAAACCCGCAATCGCAATCGGCCCTGCTTCTTGAATCCTGATGCAGGGTAGTTCATTGAAGGTAATTTTCCATTATGGTCTAAAATAGAATTACATTAACACTACAGCGAAGAGATGAAACAAAGCAACATGTAATAGGAATATAAATACATAAATAGCACAACAATCATCTAGGCATTAGATTGCTATTGGGACACAAGCAGGAGTTGGTTTCAGCATATTAAAGGCCACGGAAGACTCAATGGTGTAATGAATCTTATATTATATCCGGAATTCGGGATTGGTGTTCTTTCTCTTGAAATTCAATAAAGCTGTGCAAATTAATTCTAGGTTCATGCCCTTCAATCTTAAAACTCAAATTCAAGGGAATGATAAGCCTTGGGAGGATGATGGTAGTAGCGATTATGGTGATTATGAAACTTAATTCAAATGGTGGGATCTGCCTTCAGCAATCCAGTCCTTGTGGATCGTTCTGAGTGTATAAACTCTTGCAATCAGCTTCCAAAAGATTTTCACATGTAACAATAAAAAATACAAAGATACAGAAGCAAAAAAAAAAAAATTTGTTGTTCCTTTCCTCAACACAGTTCAAAGTGACTACATGCAGGACATGTATTAACCTTCTTGAAGAAACTTTAAACTTCACCATTGGTTCCTTTCCCTCAGCTTCCAACAGTGTGTCCCAGTGATTGTTGTGAGACACATCCATTTGAATTGATCATGAAAAATCTCCTGCAACATGCGAGCTTTACAATTTAGTAACACCAATCCACATGGGCTCTTAAATTAAATGGTGCTCTTAAATTACATTGCAATCAGGCTGAACTTAACACAATGCAATAGTAAACACTAAGTACTAAAAATCTTTACTAATTCATTGACGATCCATTTGCTAACAAATCCAGCCAATCATACACATCGTATGGCCCGCTCATGTATGTTACTAGGGTATACTAAAAAAAGGGTTTTTGATGGTCTGCATTATGTGATAGACTTTGATCTTGATGGTCACCTTTTTAAAATCTCTTCAAATAGTTGTCAAGTACGAATTCCATTATCATATTAGCTTTTGCTTCTTCGTGAATGTGTGTAGGCATTTCTTAATGCGAGGATAATTCTTGATCTCGGTCTTACCCAGCTTGGCAGGAGTGCCAGCCTGGAAAGATCCTACAACCCATCCGAATGAAAATACCTGCAGGGCGCACCTCGGTCTCGGCCATAGCCTGACCTCAGTCTCTGATGTCATTCAGCCATAAATGCGCTGCCATAGAGGTATGATGGCGAGTTGACAAGAAGGCTGGGCGCCGGACCTAGATAAGTAGCCAGCCTTATCTCACAGTCACGTCCGTAGCCATTGAGGTATGGACGGATGGGGCAGTACCGTCACCTACCCCCACTCAGGAGGCCAAATGCAGGTTGATGGGACTTCCCCTTTTTACCTACTTCCACTCAGGAAGGATCTGATGGGATTCTACCCTAGGAGTCAACTCTCACGCCTATATATGTGCATGAGGTAAAACCACCAAAGGTATGCAAAAAGAGACATTCACATTCTCTTTCTTCTCCTCCATTCACTTCTCCTTAGTTCAGTCATCGAACTAACTCAGGCATCGGAGTGCCTTCGGCTGCCTACAGCCAGGGGCTCTGATCTTTGTCTTTGCTTTCCCTTTCAGGTTTCAGGAGGATAACCCTTTTCCAAATAATCAAATTGAGAGCCTAATCCTCTCCTAACCAAGTCCGTAACTTTTAGGCACTTACAATGAAGTAACCAAAGTCAAATATTTTTTGAGGCATGAAGTAACTTTTAGACCCTCCATAGAAAAACATTTCTCAAGAATTTGTACCCATCTATATAAGGGTCTCCCAAGCTTAATTAATGGACTTGGACAAATTGACAAAAAGTTATGGTCAATTGGCCTTCTTAAGGTGAACGTTCTTGAAGTGTTTTGAGTACAGATGGGCCAATCTAGCAACAGAGCTTAGAAGTAGTGCAAGATTAGAAAGAGAGCGAGTGATGAATGAAGAGCCGATGAGTGGCAGGATTAGTCCATTTCCACTTTTAGTGTCGCCCCACGCTTCCAGTGAGTGGAAGGAATGGAGCTCCACAATGAGAATGAAACTCCACAGTGAGGCCCACATACTGAAAATCTGAGCACAAATAAAAAGAACTCCCTCCCTATGTATCTAATGTCCTCAAATTTTACCTAAATAGGTGTCGATCCTTCCGTTAGATTGGGCATATGATTAAGAATGTGACTCAGAATTAATCTTATGAAATAGTCACATTGTTAACCATAATTCTTCTAAGGTCTGACTCTATTCCCTACCATACTCCCTTTCTAACATAAGTTAGAACTAAAACATTCAAATATCAGCATTGTTAATTAGACAAGAAGTTCTATCTTAGAACATAAATTCAGCAGCTTGATGTATACAAATCTAAACTGGAATTGGGCTCATTAAACTTTAGTTTTCTAGTTATTTGTGCTGGATCGTGGCATTGTTCGGTTGGGCTGGATGCAAGCTTCAACTGGGGCTGGTTTATGCTCTGCTGGCCAACATTTGAGATAGGCCTATTATGTTAACAATCATTTGTAACCTCTTATTTTGCACAAAGTTGAGCAGTCAATTAATCCAACACTCCCATTTATGGCCTCTTAGGTACATATATGTAATGAATGCTTAGAAAAAGTAAACCCTATAATACACATTTTAATGGTGGTATCTAATTTCTTAATTCTGTACATGTTAATCAATGAGGACTCCTAGCTTCCAGGAGTTATATGGTTGTAATTTTGTTTAGATGTTGGAAAAGAATTCAATTCATAGTGCTCCCATTGATTCTGTGTATGGTCTAATAACCTCTTCCTAATAGAGCTCATAAGCCTCATGGAGTACCCATTAAACTTTTATTTAAAGGAGAACACAAACTATGAAAATTACTTTAATCCATCACAAGTACAAAGTAAAGAAACCATGCGCATGCATCTTATTCTTAAGGAGTGCTGACTCGTTTTTATACAGCATAATAGTCAATCTACAACGACCTCTATGATATCAGATTCTTCCATGTTATTTGCGAGCACTCCTGATTGGGGGTCAGCTGTTGATGATTCAGCAGCTTCTGCACTAAGAGCACCAGGATGATCATGCATCTCTTGTGGAGATAGGAATGGCTTGCTTGGCATTTGCAAATCTTCTAAATTCCCCTCTAGCATTTGGACAACCCTGCCCATAGAAGGACGATCTGTAGGCTTCATCTGTATACACCATAGTGCGACTATACTCAACTTCTTCGCTATATCTTTTTCCTCATCAGTAGCACACATCATTTCCATATCCTTTCCCTGATGGAGTTGATTATAAATCCATAATGGGAAATAAATTTGACTTGAACGATTTGCAAAAGCATTAATATTTTTTCTTTTCCCTGCTATTTCCATCAAAAGCATCCCAAAACTATACACATCAGACTTATAAGAAACACCACCAAGGTTTTTATAAAATAGTTCTGGGGCCATATATCCTATAGTTCCTCTTGCAGCTGTAACCGATACTAAACTCTCTTCTGTTGGATAGAACTTTGCTAGCCCAAAGTCAGAAACTTTTGGGGTGAACTTCTCATCGAGGAGGATGTTGTGAGGCTTGATGTCGAAATGCAGAATCCGCATATCACATCCTTGATGAAGATATTCAATCCCACGAGCTATTCCCAGTGCAATTTGGTGCAACTCATTCCAAGACAAGGAATTTCTGTTTTCCTCTGTGAAGATGTATTTTTCTAGAGACCCATTAGGCATGAACTCATAAATAAGAGCCCTTTTTGACCCCTCGGAGCAAAACCCAAGTAGTCGTACCACATTGACATGGTGTATCCTTCCTATTGTGGCCACTTCATTCATAAAATCTTGGCCATTACCCTTAGCGGTCTTTAACATCTTTATTGCAACAAGACAACCAGTAGATAACTTTCCTTTGAAAACAGAGCCAAAGCCTCCTTCGCCTAATTTTTCTTTGAAGTTCTTTGTTATCTTCTTAACGTGAGAGTAAGAGTATCTTCGCAGCATCTGGTACCTGTAAGTGCTTAGGAATTCTTCAACGGTTGTATCCATCCATATATGCTTCTTTCGTAATTTATACACCAGAAATATTGAAAAGCAGAGCATCCCAATTGTGGTTCTCGCAAGTAAATACCACTCTTCAACAGAAAATCACATGCAAGTGCGTGTGTTAGATTTACTAAAATGATCATGTTCCTTATTCATAAAATACACAAGAAATGCTTGGATCATATATGTGCTACATATATAAGATGGTCTTACCAATGTACCCGCTAAAGAGAAAGGCTAGGGTTTCTGCATTGTAAGACATGAAAGAAAGCAATATCAAAGTTTGCAATAATCAGATGAAAAGTAGACAAGAATGAAATCTAACGCATGCATATAAGAATTATTAATGAGAACTATATATGCTTCATTTGTAATAAATATGCAAACGACTATTTATTTTTTTATATGTATTGTTAAGAATGGCCGTCAAGCAATGAAATTTATTTGAGAGGATCTTACCAAATTGCCTGTAGGACACGTAGGAAACAACTGTCCAGAAATCTAAGAAGAAATTAAAATCAAACAAGAAAAAAAATCAGAAAATAAAAAATATAGATGAGAAAGAAATGCTAATTACTCAACATCTGGAGTTATTATTACCTTTAAGGTATCTGCCCAGATTTTTCCAAAAACCTGCATGGTGGTATTCAAGAAATTCAGTCAAAATATAAATAAACAATTCTTGGCTGTAAGATTAGTGGCAAAAATATAAATAAACGAAACGAATTTCTGCCAAAGCATGGAAGTCCCAAAGTGCTGTTTTCCACACGAATATTTCCAGACGAGGAGGAACTTACACTTATACCACTTGGATGATCTTTTATAGATCATTGTAATTATGTTGCACCTCGACCCTCTCGACCCTCTCGAGCAATCCTCTGCTATGGTCTCGGAGCAGCCGCTGTCCGACCATTGAAGTTGGAAACCCCTCATCAGAATAGTCACAATCTGAGAGTGAGTGGTAGCAGTTTCGTTATCAGCAAATGATGCGGGGATATTCATCACAACCTTGCAGGAGGTGTGGAGACGGTGAATTGACATGGAATTATTCCAGATGGCATACAGATATGGAGGAGGATGCAGAGGAGAAGAGCTTAGGCTGCATGGGGCAGCTGGTACATATGCTGGATCCTTTACTGGAACCAAGCAATTCACATACACAACTCGACTGTAATTGTACGGCAGGTACAATTCCATTGTAAAACGGGAAAAATAGTTGCTGAAAGAGGAATCATAAGAGAGGAGGGAAGAGCAATTATCTCTTTGTAGAACAGAATCGATGAGCCACATCGATCCATCGTACTTATCGTACGAGATGTTCATAACAAAGTATGGCCTCTCCTTGACATATAAAATGGCTCGGTCTCGCTTGCACGTGAGATTGTACAGTGGCTTGGGGCCAGGACATCCGGTTTTAGGAGATTGTTCCAAGCCGAAAGGGTAGCGAATGTTGGCAAGAGTTCCACAGGAAGCGTGGCAGTCTTGCATCTGAACCTCAGAATTGCATTTGATGGCCGCTAAGAGGAGCAGGAGGAGGAAGAAGAAGAAACCAGCTGAGTACATTGTAGTAGTAGTAGTCTTATCTATGATCTATCTCAAATCATTTAGATCTGCTGAGCCATAACCCATTCACTTGTTTATATGACAAAAATTTCTCTATTAACTTTCTTTGTTGATATAAATTCTTGGGCTTTTTTAACTTTTCAAAATTAAAACGGAAGCAGTTTGCAAATTGGGATAAGCCCAAGAGAGAGAAACGGGACTAATCTAGTCATGAGGTAGACCCTTTAACCCTGTGGGTTATTACTGCTGATTTCGAACGCTGTTAATTTGGCTACTTAGAGAGAGATCTATCGATGCCATCTTCCAACATTGAAACTTCCTTCCTGCCTTCTCAAGTCATGTCAACTAGGGGTGAAAGTGGGCTGGGCCGTCCTAGGGCCGCCCGCGGATGGCCCGTCATAGGTTTGGCCCGAGCTCGGCTCAAAAGACAAAAGAGCCGAGCTAGGGCCTAGTAGGAGGCCCGTTTGCTTAAAGGGGCCGAGCTCGGGCTTGATGAAACCCGGCACGTAAGTCCTAGGGCCTATATATATTAATACATATATTATATATATGTACACTATACAATATATAATACATATTTGATATAACATAATCCATAAATCCTAAACCTAAGCAGTAAGTCATAGGGACTACATATATTAATCCATATATATATATATATATGTGTACACTATACAGTATATAATACATATATGAATCTATGATACTAAATAATCCCTAAACCCTAAACACTAAACCCTAAGCACTAAATAATCCATAAATCCTAAACCTAAGCACTAATCCTTAAACCCTAATTTTAATCCAATATAAATAAACCCTAAACAACCTTGAGGATGCATGTATATTAATGGTCTAGAATACAATTTTTTTAAGTCTTGTAACTCTAGAACAACCTTTCCTTTGTTGTTATTATTATTTATTAACAATGCTCTATTGTTGTTGTTATAGGTGATGCTGGAGACTTTATTTGATGATGCTAGCCGAATACTTTATTTTATTCTATGATGCTATTGGAGTTTAATTTAATTTGTATTATTGTTGGAGTTTGATAATGCTCATCTACATTAACATTGAACTATTATAGAGTGTTTGAACTGGGCTCCCTTTGCTTTTATGGAGTCTTTCTTATTTTAGTTAATTTTATTGCTGCAATCTAAATTATGGGAATGAGAATATGGGATGAATGCATGCATTTGACCATTTTTTGTTCTGGTTTGCATATGTAGATTTCTTTGAATTCCTACAGGATTTTTTTTTTCCTGAAAATATTTTCTTTCAGCTAGTGTTATATCATTAGCTGGGCTCAAAGGGCCGGCCCTAGGGCCTCATAACTTAATAAGAGTCGAGGCCAAGCCAGGGTTTTTGAGGCCCTCTAGAGCTCGGGCCGAGCTAAGGCCTACTGAAAAATACTAGGGCCGAGCCTAGGGCCTGTCAAAGCCCGGCTCGGCCCGGCCCACTTTCATCCCTTAATTGTCAACAATGCCACATCCAACTAGTCTTATCTTGGGGAGAGTAAAAAACTAATTAACTCACGTCATATTATAGGATTATCCAATCATGTCATATCTTTTACGCAGCATCTAAAAAATTTGTTTAAATAATATCAAATAAAAAATGATAGTAAGATATATATTTAACTTTTATAAAATTAAATTTTTTATATTCAGTAAAAAATAATTTCAAGCTTGCGTACTTTTAAAAGACACAAGATAACATGAAAATGTCCTCAAAGGAAAAAAAAACGAAAATTGTGGAAAAACTTACTCTTCCAAAATAAAAAAAAATAAAAAGGAAGATGTTTTTACTCTTAATTCCCTTTGCCTTTTTTCTTCTCTTATTTTGACTCTTAATTTTATTTCATTCCACTCCACCCTACAAACAAGAGTCTTTTGCCTAATGCTTGAAGTCAATTGAAAATTACTACATTTGATTATTGTTCAAAGGCCTTTTTTTTTTTTTTTTATGCAACACTTGTTTTCATAGAAAGGAGTTTTATTCAAGATCTAGGAGAACTATCTTCTTCCTTGACATTTTTGACAAAAGAGATTTTTGTTTTGTTGTAATATATTTAAGAGGATTTAACCAGAAAAATCCCCTTAGACTTATGAAAAGCAAAAAACGCCATCAATGTCTTATATAGACCATTTTGGTCCTCCCGCTAGTTTTAACTTCTTTTTTTATTTATTTTGGTGCTGAGCGGGAATATCGCAGTTCATTCTAAGTAAATGAGTTGAGATATCCCTGTTCATCCTTCATACAACATAAAGAATGTCGAACTTCCTTTTCCCATTTGCCTTTTTTGGATCCGGACGGATCTCTCTGCAACCACGTTCATAGCACTAATTTGGGCGGGGATATCCCCAGCTTAGCTGATACAATTCTGAGAGACAGCACCCACAATATTCTAGTGTGCGAGGATATCCCCGCTCACAGTACTAACACAGGCAGGGATATCCCCATTCACACCACTAATTTGGGTGAGGCCAACGACAGCGAAGGCGAACCTTCTCGCTGGTGTCGCTGACAATGGATGGACCATGGAAGCTCCTGACACCAACTTCTTCCCAGCAAACTGGGGTCTTGCATCTCCTCCCGTACAAAGCCTCGTACGGTGCCATCTTGATGCTTGCATGGAAGCTGTTGTTGTAGGCGAACTCGCAAAGTGGTAAGGAATCCTCCCAGTTCTCCTTGAAGTCCAAGACACAGGCTCTCAACATGTCCTCGAGTGTCTGGTTGGTGCGCTCTGTCTGGCCGTCTGTCTGAGGATGATAGGCTGTGCTGAAGCTCAACTTGGTACCCAAGGCCTGCTGAAGACTCTCCCAGAAGTGAGAAGTGAATCTCGGGCCTCTGTCTGAAACTATCGAGGCTGGAACTCCATGCAATGAGACAATCCGATCGACGTACAGCTTAGCGAGGACGTCGAGTCCTGCTCTCATCGACACTGGCAAGAAATGAGCTGACTTAGTCAGCCGATCCACGATCGCCCAAATACCATCATGGCGCCTCCTGGTGGCTGGAAGTCCTGCGATGAAGTCCATGGTGATGTGCTCCCACTTCCACTGCGGGATCTCAAGCTGATGAAGTAGTCCTGGCGGCTTCTGATGTTCGACCTTGATTTGCTGGCACGTCAAACACTTGGAGACATAGCGAGCTATCTCCTTCTTCATGTTGTTCCACCAGTAGTAGCTCCGCAGGTTCTGGTACATCTTGGTGCTGCCGGGGTGAATCGAGTATCTGCTGTGGTGTGCATCTGCAAGAATCTCGTCCTTCAGCTCCTGGATATCTGGCACGCACAATCTGTCCTGGTAGTAGAGCACTCCTCCAATCAGTCTGAACTCTGGCCTCTGGTCAATCTGCTCGATCACTCTGACAAGCTTCGGATCGTTGCGCTGACTGTCCTTGACCTTGCCTAGCAACTCTGGTTCCCACGCTGACATGGTGGCAAGCAAGACTCTCTCGCTGAGCGGCTGAAACTGAACGTCTAAGCTGCTGAAGACGTCGGTCCACACACCCTCTGCTGCTAGGAAACTGACGAGGGCGGTCTTCCTGCTCAAAGCGTCTGCTACGACATTCGCCTTACCAGGATGGTATTTGATGGGGAAGTCGTAGTCCTTGATGTACTCCATCCATCTCCTCTGTCGGTTGTTGAGGTCGCTCTGCGTGAACAGGTACTGTAAACTGCGATGATCTGAGTGCACCTCGAACTTCTCGCCGTAGAGGTAGTGCCGCCACAACTTCAAGGCAAAAACGACTGCTGCAAGCTCCAAGTCGTGAGTGGCGTACTTCTTCTCGTGCTCCTTCAACTGTCGCGATCCATAGGCAATAACCTTGCCCTCCTGCATCAGAACACATCCAAGACCGGTCCCTGAAGCGTCGGTGAAAACTACAAATCCACCGTTACCAGTAGGTAATGACAAGATTGGCGCTGTCGTCAACCTCTCCTTCAGCTCTTGGAAGCTGTTCTCACAAGCATCGGACCAAACGAACGGTATATCTTTCCGTGTCAGCTTGGTCAACGGTGCTGAGATTGTGGAGAAACTCTTGACGAATCTGCGATAGTAACCTGCCAAGCCGAGAAAACTTCTAATCTCCGTGGCATTCTTCGGTCTCGCCCAGTTCGTCACTGCCTCTATCTTCGAGGGATCCACTGCTAGTCCATCCTTGGAGATGATGTGTCCAAGGAAGACTACTTGCTCTAACCAAAACTCGCACTTGCTGAGCTTCGCGTACAACTGGTTGTCGCGCAACAACTGCAAAGACGTCCTCAAATGCTGCTCGTGCTCCTCTCGGGTCTTGGAGTAGACCAAAACATCGTCGTTGAAGACCACTGTGAAGCTGTCGAGGTGCGGAGCGAAGATCTTGTTCATCAGGGACATGAACACTGCTGGTGCATTCGTCAACCCGAACGGCATCACAAGAAACTCATAATGGCCATAACGGGATCGGAACGCTGTCTTCTGCACATCCTGATCTCTGACTCGCAGCTGATGGTATCCAGATCTCAAGTCTATCTTCGAAAAGAACTGCGCACCCTGAAGCTGGTCGAAAAGCTCGTCGATCCGGGGAAGAGGATACTTGTTCTTCACTGTTGCCTGGTTCAGCTGCCGGTAGTCGATGCACATCCTCATCGATCCGTCCTTCTAAAATGACGTCGAAGTCATGCATGGGTAGCACGATCAGATCTGCAAGCAAAATGCACTCCCCGATTTGCACTCGGCATCTGGGGTGGTAAGTCCAAAACCTAAGACTACACTGACTCTACCCAATCCATCGTCCTCACACGTATCCCATCACTCGAATCCTCACTACGTCCTATGGTTTCTAGTGTATTTTATTTCCTAGAGACCAGCTCGCTCTGATACCATAAAATGTAACGCCCCAATTCCGGATACCGATAAACTCGTTCGATCACCCGAAATTGGCGCGCTACTTCCCGGAGAATCCGAGAACTTCCAAGATCGTAGGCCGCAGTGAGGTCCAATTTAAAACTTTTTGACCAACATAGTTATAACATTTAAATTGCGGAAGCATAACGATTTAAACAATGCGGAAGCAATAGTATCGAGATATAAATTTAAGTGTGAGCAAAACATAGTCTATTAAATGATTCAATGTAAATTCAAAGTTATACATTTTTCATTCTACCCTTCTCACTACAAATGTCACTCAAAACCCAAAATAACATAAACTCTCAGAACCCTGGAATGTACTCCTCGCCCTCCGGCTCGACGTCCGTGTCGGCCGGGCCCCAAGCGTACTCTCCTGCCACGGGTGCCCCCACTAGGGCTAATGCGTCGTCGGGAATCTCTGGGTCAAGGCCTAAGCACCATAGAATGGGTCAGATCTAAACGATCTGGCAAGATACAGCATACTACTAACATAGCATATATATATCAAAGGAATTAAAGACGGGTACATAATTTAAATGAATAACAAGGAAAGAGAACTAGGCAATCGTGCATTTAAATCATAAGGAACCAGTATAAAAGAAATCAACTAAACTACTACAAACAAGGTGGCACATTCACACGAGCTGGAATACCGCGGGATATTATGCCGCGGCCCTCCCATACTGAACACAGTCGCGGTGGGGAATCTCACCAGGGAATAACTAATCCCGACTCTCACTCATCAACTCATCATCTCATCACTCCAGATCGGCACGGTATGACACCTTGCCGTCTTAACCACACAGCTCATCATGATAGCTTCACCATACTCAACTAGCTCCTACCGGGGATGATCAGTCCACAGGCTGAGCTTAAATCAACCGAGTGAATGTCCATGCCGACTCGAGAATAACTCTAAGGTCTGTGTCTGTCTAGGCTTTGCCTTGCGTGAACAAGGTCCTAACAATACCTCTATAAGGTCCACACATCTCAATACAATCTCTGGATCTCATTCAAGATCCAGGCCCGCTCGTTGGATCCATACCAAGGCCCATCAGTACATGGCCTGGTCTAAAACCGTCCAAACGAGGCAACCAATCCATCTACTACTGACAAACAGTTCCATTATAATCCATATAAC
Source organism: Cinnamomum chago (assembly GCA_038049695.1). Lineage (NCBI taxonomy): Eukaryota > Viridiplantae > Streptophyta > Magnoliopsida > Laurales > Lauraceae > Cinnamomum > Cinnamomum chago. The sequence goes on along the minus strand of CP142451.1, from coordinate 7,386,908 downwards.
TTAACAGTCCAATAGAAACTATCTCTTCAAGCTAAAGGGGTTCACATCACCACACTTAGGCCCAATAAGGGCCCGCCTAGACACAGACACGGGTCAATGATCTCCGAAATCACATCATCGGGTCACCTCTAGATACCCTAGGTTCAGGTCTTCCAATTATGTTTATTTAATAGTAGCCAGCTATTCTAAGATCTAAGAATGACAGAGTAAAATAACAGTGAAGTATAAACTTCAATCAGAGAATCAACGGGAAAAGCAACGGTCCAATCCTAGGTAAATGGGCCACTTTAGGTCCAGGTCTATCTCCGGTAATTCGATCTCTAAACGATGTCATTAATGCCGTAAAATATTGTATTTGGTGCTTAGTTAGTTTAATGGCATCTATGACAACTTTTAGAGGTCGAATCATCTTAGATTATCAACCAAAACACTAAACAGTGGTCCCCGCGAGTCAAGGTTGAGCCACACCGTTGACTCGGGCTTAGATCACTGACAAATGCTCATTTGGATGGTCAATGGGCCTTACAACTGATCATATCTCCTAAGTGTTGAAAACTGGAACAATCAGGGTTTTCCAGGTGAACCTGATGCGTTGTGAGCTCGGTTGATTTCCTGGCCGGGAAGATCAACCGAGTGCACTGACAAACCTGAGTCAGGCTTCCTGGACAACTTAGATCGTTTCTAAAAGCTTACAGCGTGTCCGGTCAAACAACCAGGCCTAGGTGATTGACCGCATACTCTGAAACCTTAAAAAGATTGATGATCCAGCTTTAAACACCTTCTAGAAGTAAATTCTAAGTTTCAGGTTGATTTGGGCGCAACCAGTCTGAGTTTCGGGTGAAAAACCAACTTTCAGTCATTCTTAGTGAAAACCATGTAAACGGGTCAACCTGGGCTAAGCCGGGTCAACCAAACTGATTAAAATAGGTTTTCTACAAGAATATGGCTGATGGCCAATTTTTCCATCAAAACCTAGTTGTCTCGATCGACTAGGATGGGTCCCAGTCGACCCAGACAATAGGAACTTAGACTGCAGAACACAGCTAACTGGGAGCTCTGTTTTTCCATTTTTCAGTGTTCTCGGTCGACTGAGAGGGGTCTCGGTCGACCTAGAACACTGTCGGGCGAGTCCTCGGGCGTGTCAGGGAAAAACTACAGAAAATAACTGAGGCTTGATTTTTCGGAAACTGCAGTGTTCTCGGTCGACCTAGAGGGGGGTCTCGGTCGACCTAGAACACTGAAAACACTATTCCTGCAGATTTCTGCAACTTTTCCGTTTCAGCTCCGTTTTCCCCAAATCACTTCCAATCACTTCCAAACTTCCCCAAACCACTTCTAATCAATAAATAACTTCATAAACCATCCATTAAACACCTTTTGGCCCACTGATCTTCCAAATGGGGGGTGAAAACCCCCATCCATCAATGACCTTTCCATCCAAAAACATAAAACAAAGCTCATGTGTAATCTAGACTAAACTGAACATAATAAGAACTGAAAACAAGGGAATCACAGAATAAAACACATATCCTAAGTTAGTAGTTTGATGCACTTGCCTTTCTTTAGGAAGATTGTAGAGAGAAAGAGGCACAATTAGAAGAAAACCCAAAAGACCAGTCTAGCAGAGCAGAGAAGATGATGCACAGCAGCAGTAGCAAAGTAGCAAGGTAGCAGCAGCTGTAAGTGGAGTTTCCAGCACAGCAGATGAGAGAAATGAAGAAGGAAGGTGGGTAGTAGCTGTTATAGTCCCCAGATGGAATTCCAGCACAACAACAGTCCAGCAGAAACAGGGAAATGGAGGGGAGGAAATGGGAAGATGAGGTGGTGGCTGCTGTAGGGGTCTTCTCAGAGGGGATTCCAGCAGAGTAACTGTAGGGAAATGGAGAGGAGGAGATGGTCCAGCAGCAAATCTAGTCCGGCAGGTGACTGGGAGGGAGGATTAAAGGGGAAGGGAGAGAGGAAGAAGGGGTGTAGCTTCTAAGAGGTGGCTTCTTCCAAACGACAGTAGCTCAATGGAAGGAAATGGCTGTAGCTCAAACGTATGAGAGGAAATAGCAATGGAAGTGAATTTGCCTTGGGATGGGGGCTGGGTTTAGTTTTAGGGTTTATTGTAAATGATAAGAGAGGTTTTATATAGGATTAGTGGAGTGACTAATGACCATGATACCCTTAGGGTTTAGTGGAATTAGGGTTAGGGTTTAAGGGTGGTTGGGTCATTTGGTTAGGAACCTTCTAGAGAGAGAGAGAGGGCACCTTTCTTAGCACTACTAAACCCACTTAATTAGCTTAATTAAAATCTATTAACAACTAACCTAACTCTAAAAGCCTAGGATTAACCCAACACCCAATTAATTAGGAATCAACCCAAACAATCCTAGTCTAACCAAAAACTTAGGAAAACTAACTAGTCAATCTACTAAGCCCCTAATTAGCCCAAAAAAATAAGTAATTAACAATGATTAGCCATAATTAGCAATAATCAGCGAAGATTAGCAAAGATTAGTGAAGATTAACATAACTAAACAATAATTAAGATAAATTAAGATTAATTAGCCTATAAAATAGTAATTAGAGGGCCCACCAAGGGTGGGACCTCACAAAATGGGCCACGGAGATCCAGGACCCGTCCTGGCGGATTCGGTAGAAGAGATTTGGTTCTTCTTCCTCTTCAGTAGAAGAGATTGAGAGTCAAATTCGGGAGAAGCAGAAAGAGAATGACGATGCCGATGCTGACGACAACGAGTAGCAATTTGGGTGAGTTCTCACTGAGGAGACGTCTTTCTTGGATGATTTCGGCCATTTTGAGTTTCAGAATCCAGATTTCCTTCTTAATAATAGCATTTTGAATGATTGTGGTTTCGATGATCTATTCCTTATGGATCATCTCAGTCTCCTTGGCGATTAGACGATTCGTTTCTAGAGATTAGAGATGGAAGAATAACGAAAATGAGGAAAAGGGTTTTGAGACTTTTTAAAGTAAAAGGAGCATGGATATCCACACTCAGAAAAGAAAATAAAAAAAGAACCAAATAGAGCCCCTGAGACCACTATAGTCTTTATAAAACATTGATAGCGTTTTTGGCTTATAACGAGTCTTGGGCGTGTTTGACAATTAACTAGTTAAAGTAAAGTGAATCCAGACAAGAAATGACAAGGGGTCACATCAAAAGTACACAATTTTAAAATTCCTTCCGAATTTTTCAAAAAAAGTAAAAAAAAAAAAAAACAATCTCATTTTTTTCACTTAAAGACAAAAAACCTCCACTTTTCTATACAAAAAATAAAAAAGATTCCATACCAAAGAACTAAAAAGAAAACACCATCATAATACCTTATATTTATTTTCTCTTAATTTGATGCTTCATCTCACTATACATTAATTCACCATACAGGATTATTATAATATTATAGGATTTTTTTTTTTTTTGTAAATGTAGAGAGAATAGTCTGCCAGCGGCCTTGAGTTATCTGGGTGCATCATTTTGTACCTGGATCCGGATCCAGGTATTTGGTCCAATCATGTGCCATATGGGAAAAGCAGTTTGTTTTTTAGGAGACGAAATTTTTTTTTTTCATCAATTCACCATACAGGATTATTATAGTATTATAGGATTGTTAGTTTTTTTGTAAATGTAGAGAGAAGGAGTCTGCCAGCGGCCTTGAGTTATCTGGGTGCATCATTTTGTACCTGGATGCGGATCCAGGTATTTGGTCCAATCATGTGCCATATGGGAAAAGCAGTTTGTTTTTTAGGAGACGATTTTATTTTTTCAGTTGAGATGTGACATCTTTCCCATGTGGGATGCCCCTCATCCCTGTTTGGACAAACAGGCTATCCATTTCCTGCATCTGTAAGACATAAAAACAGAGAAGGGGAAAGTTATCTGGCCTGCTCATCTTTCCATTTCCTTTCATTTGTAATCGTAAAAGAAAGAAATGGGCAGCTTAGAGCAGAGCATTTTCTTCCTCCTCCCTCTTTCTTTTATGATTGTTTCCTCCCTTTCCCACGCCGACTCTTGCAAGCCTGACCGCTGCGCCAGGCATGGTCCTCTCATCAGATTCCCCTTCAGAATTAATGATAGTCTCCGTCAGCCTGAACACTGCGGCTATCCAGGGTTCGATCTCTTTTGCAAGGACAATCACACCTACATTCACTTCCCTTACTTGGAACGCGGATATGTTCTAGTAGAGAAAATAGATTACAAGATGCAGACGCTAACCATTGCGGACCACGGAAACTGCCTATGGGGACTCCTCTTCAACAGTCCCAATTTCCCTGCCTCTATTGTATACCAATATAAATGGACTATTCACACACTTGTTAATTGTTCAAAAAATGCTGATAACTATGATTTTTCTGGTTATTATATCCCTTGCCTGAGTGATGCAGAACAAGATGCTTTCGTCGACTCTAGTGGTGAAGATATGGATAGTGGTCACACCGTGGGTTCGTTGTCGGTGTCTTGCCAGACAATAAAGACCATTTCAGTTCCAAGACTATATCCTTTTAATCTTAATTGGTCGTTGACAACTCCACCGTCAATTGAGGATAATACTTCTTTTATGTCAGATTGGTTAATGCTTGATTATTACCCATCTGACCAGGATCTCTATGATCTGATGTGGTACGTGCCCGGATGCATCATCGGCTGCGAACAGAGTGGAGCAATGGAGTGCAGATACAAGGACGATAACAGCAATGAAACTCTTTGCTGCCCTAAACCTCCTCCTCCCCATAAAGGTATTATAATTTAGCACTTGTACACACATAAGGCACATATATAATAGGACATCTCTCTCTTTTTTATTTAAATATATTCATGTAGCTCGGAGAAAAAGATAACAAAAACTGCATTTAATAGTTAAGGATTTTTTTTCTTTTTCTTTTTTCTTCTTACATATAAAATTGTAATTGATATGGCAAACCTGATATAATGCATGTGTTTGGAAATACATTTAATAGTTGAGTGTTTTTTTTTTTTTTTGCGGAGTTTTTTTTTTTAGATGTTTCTATGTATCAAATTACATAAACTTCTGTTGTTTAGTCTTCTGTATTTCTTCTTAGCCTTCTAAAACCTAAATTGATGGCTGGCTTCTAAAACATAAACTCTACTGATTTTGATCTTGCATCGTTCTTGCAGGCTGGCCAGCAGAGAATGTAATTATAGGTAGATCCCTCTTTTCTCATGTTAATGGCTAAATTTATGATTTTTCTTCCAATTGTTGGTGACTTCCATTTTCACTATTTGCAGTTACATGTATAGGCTTGTTTCTTCTCCTAACAACTCTGGTGATTACCATTAAGTTCTGCTGGTCTTGGAACTCAAATAGAAAACTGGATGTTGAAAACCAGATCAAGGTTGACAAATTTCTAGAAAACTACAAGTATCTCAAGCCCACGAGATATACTTATGCTGATTTGAAACAAATGACTGGTCAATTCAAACAAACTTTAGGTCAAGGAGGTTATGGTAGTGTCTTCAAAGGAATGCTTTCAAATGGGACTCTCGTTGCTGTAAAGGTTCTCAAAAATTTTGATGTTGATGGCGAAGACTTCATCAATGAAGTGGGAACCATGGGTAAGATTCACCATGTCAATGTAGTCCGGCTTTTGGGCTTTTGTGCTGATAGATTGAAGCGGGCACTTGTGTATGAATTCATGCCAAATGAATCATTAGAGAAATACATTTTTCCTAGAAACACCAATGACCATTTTCTTGGATGGGAGAAACTTCAAAAAATTGCGATTGGCATTGCTAAAGGAATAGAATATCTTCATCAAGGATGCGATCAACGCATTCTTCATTTTGATATTAAGCCTCACAATATTCTCCTTGACAAGAACTTCAATCCAAAGATCTCTGATTTTGGGTTGGCAAAGCTATGCTCCAAGGGGCAAAGTGTGGTGTCCATGACTCATGCTAGAGGAACCATGGGTTACATTGCTCCTGAGGTTTTTTCAAGAAACTTCGGAAATGTGTCCTACAAGTCAGATGTATATAGTTATGGGATGTTGTTACTAGAAATGATTGGTGGAAGGAAAAACATTGATGTTACTGTGGAAAACACAAGCCAGGTATATTTCCCAGAATGGATCTATAATCGTCTACGTCATGGGGATGATATGGGACTGAAGCTTGAAACAAATGAAGATTCAAGCATAGCAAAGAAATTAACGATTGTGGCACTTTGGTGCATACAATGGTACCCAGTGGATCGTCCTTCTATGAGAAATGTGGTCCAAATGTTGGAAGGAGGCATGGAGAGCTTGACGATGCCTCCTGATCCTTTTGCTTCATCAGCTTCAGCAGATGCAGATACAAACACTACTTGTCCTACAAATTTGCCTACAATACCTGAATAAGTGCAATGAAAAACAAGTTTGTGTCTTGATTTCAAACTCTTAGTTGTTGAAATATAAAGTTTACTCAAATAGTTAGAAGAAAGAAAAATATTCATCTTGTCTTATATTTGTATCTTGCAACCTTGAGACTTTATTTCTCCTTGTGAATGGAGATGCTTGTATGTAATAAACTACATTTCATGTTAATGCATTTGCATGATCTACACACAGGTTTCTCATCCATTAGAAGAGTCATTTCTAAGAAGTTCGATATCGGGCTATTTATTGCTACATTGAAGGTTTATCGCAGTATATTAGTCCTATTTCCCTAATTCTTATTTGTTTGGTAAGATTTCACAAAAAGAATAAAAAAAGTAGACGGTAGTTAGGGATTGGTGTAAGGGGTCAAGGTGAAGATACATAGGGGACGATCAAATCTATGCCTTTGATAGGGAATATTCCCACACTTAGATCTATTGTGTTAATAGAACTTCTAGACTGGGGCTATATGTCTTTAGGAAGCAATAAGACATAAGTCTCAATGGTACCAAAGTGGGGCCCACGTAACGGAAACTTGAGCCATTTAAAATCAACGCTCACCCTATTCATGGGATGTCCTAAGAATTTACTGTGAAATGAGTTGGTCTAGCGATAAAATTGGACATATCATTGATAAGATATTAGCACAATCTTATGCATTATTAATTTTATTAAATAATCACATTATCAATGACATACTCAATCTTGTGCCGGAACCAACTCATCTTAGAGTAACATTCGAGGACATCACACAAACAGAGTGGGTGCTCATTTTGGGTGGCTTGGATTTTCATCAGGTGGGCTCCATCATTAGTTCAGTAATTCCATTTATATGAAGCGTGTGGGAGATCACTAAGAAGATCCAGAATGTGTCTAAATCTTGACCAAATGATGAATATGAACCGGGTTCAAAATTGAACGAACCACCAACAAGTGTGAAGAGATGTGGAACCAATGACTAATGCTTCAAATACCTCATTCCATTTTAATGCAACCTATTTACTAACTCACTCAGATGCTTAGGCGAATTTGATTTTTGACTTTTGCTGCAGAAACTGAGTTTGATGTATATGCAAAGGTTGTTGTGAATGCTACCGGACCTTTTTGTGATGCATTAAGGAAGATGGCCAGCAGTGATGCAGCAAATATTATCTGCCCAAGCAGTGGTGCTCATATTGTTCTGCCTGATTATTACAGTCCAGAAGGCATGGGCCTCATTGTCCCAAAAACCAAAGATGGGCGAGTGGTGTTTATGTTACCTTGGCACGGTAAGACATTGGCTGGAACTACAGATTCCATCACTGAGCTGACAAACCCTCCAAAGCCACGTCAGGATGAGATCTTAGCAGAAATATCTGAAGTCACTGCCATTAGTGGAAGTCCAGAACAACTAGATAGATTCACATCAAGAGTTGTCGCATTGCTAACTTGACTTACGAATCAAGTTCATTGGGTCTTCTGGATTGCTGCCAAATGCAAAGAATTTGGAATCCTCCTAGAAATATCCTCAATCCCTGTCATCATCAATGCAAGTCTAGGTTGACCAGATGCATTTCCATAAAGACAACTTGCATGACTGACTTGTCACAGTCGAAAGAACCAATTCCATTCACGTCTATTATAAGTGCTAATTGGAATGAATATAATTTTGAATCTCCTCATAAATAACTACAATCACTACCACAAGGCAAGTCTAGGGCGACCACTTGCGTTCACGTCAAGACAAGCTGACTTGACTTGGTTATGGATGCTATGAACCAAAGCCCATTGGGTCGCAATCAAGTGGGGACTACTGCATACAATTTGAATACTTTTATTGAAACTAAAAACACCATCATCAGGGCAGTCCTCAGGAGGAACCCATGCATTTATCTTAAGAGAAACTAGCGAAAAGCTCCCGTGCTAAGCATGAGTAACATAATTCATAATAGTAAATCTTAAAATAATATAAAATGAAATTTGAGAAAATTAAAATATACCATGACATTTATAATTCAAATGCCTAAAAAAGAAATCAATATAAATAGTCTAGAGTGTATCCCTATTCCAAAAATAAATTAGTTATTTATTAAATTTATATTTTGAGAAAAAAAGAGTACCTAAAGTAAAAGATAACCAATGTGAGAAAAGAAATGAGAAAATCAATATAGAAGAACACCAAAAAGAAGCAGCAAAAGATCTAACCTCTAGATTCAATTGTCTACGTCGACAATATCACATGTAATAGTAAAAAATCAAGTTTCCTCTAGAATTGCAGATCTTCACATGTAACAATAAAAAATACAAAGATATAGAAGCAAAAAAAAAAAAAAATTGTTATTCCTTTCCTCAACACAGTTCAAAGTGACTACATGCTGGACATGTATTAACCTTCTTGAAGAAACTTTAAACTTCACCCTTGGTTCCTTTCCCTCAGCTTCCAACAATGTGTCCCATTGATTGTTTTGAGACACATCCATTTGAGTTGATCATAAAAAATCTCTTGCAACATGCTAGCTTTGCAATTTAGTAACACCAATCCACATGGGCTCTTAAATTAAATGGTGCTCTTAAATTACATGGCAATCAGGCTTGCATTTATACCTTGCACTTATATGATACCTTGCACTTATATGGCCACCATCTTTTGATTTTAAATTTTGAGGCGTGAGTTACTTTGAAAATATTTTAATTGTATTTAATCATGTTGTGAGATCCACTGGACGATCTGATCACAAATCTAGTGCAGGCATCCGTCCGTACTTGGCTGGGCGATGTTGTTTTGAGGGGGGTGATTTGGGATTGTGATCTGTACTCTAAGCTTCTTTGTTATCTAGGCGTGAGGCACAAAGTTTTGAATGGGTTCTGTATGCATGGTCCTGTAAATGATCGTTGGAAATAAAAAGAAAAGGGGCGGTTGGACCTAGACTTGTGTTAAAAAAGCAAAAAAAAAAAAAAAAAAAAAAAAGTTTCCTTGTGTGCAGAACGTGGGATCACTTTATAGGATTCTTTTCATGGACCTAATAATGTGGTGGGGCCCACTTTCCACTTGGCGTGGAACTACCCATTCCAGAATTGCATTCTGTGTTGACTTGTCTCATGGGTGTGTAGAGGGGAAAGTAGTAATTACCTGATGACTGATGATGTGGAGAGAGTACAAGTGATGACTTGTAACCTGATCAGTGATGACTTGGTGATGACTTGGTGACCTGATATGTATAGGAATAAAAGGAGGGAGAATGGTGCTGACTGATGATGTCATCTCATGTGACATTGAGCTTCTTTAATTATTTACCTGTACTTGAGTTTTTGAAAATTTGGAAAAAAACCCTGTTGTTTTATAAAAACTAAATTAGACCTCTTGGCTTATTTTATAAAGAATTGAATTTTAAAAAATATTACAGGTGAAACCCACAGATTTTCTAGAAATTATAAACTAAGACCGTTATTTATCGTTATTATTTTCAAATTAACCTTGAATGATATCTTTGGTTTTTAATGTGTTAAAATCATTTATTTATTTATTTATTTTTGCATTTTATTAATTGGATCTTTGGACCAAGTAAATACCGTCCGGGCGCACGGTATATTACTAACGTGGGGTTTAGTACCTCATATGAATTTGAGGAAATCCTAATGCACTCGAGTTCAACCCATCTCTATTGGAAAACCCTTAACTGGGTCTATGTACCATTGATGGAGATGGGATGCGTTGATCTTTTATCCATTAGAGATTCATGTGGTTGTTGGGTACGAGACCTTATGCTTGACCTTATGATCGATTCGTATCTATGTCTTAACCTTCGCATGCACATATATATATATATATATGTTGGTTTAGGATATGTATTCCTTTAGATGCATATCCTATTGTGTGCTATGGACTATAAAGTGGCTTGACAAATTTTGTATGATGATTTGATTATGATATGGAATGTGGAATGACCAACACTTTACTTTGACTTAGGAATCTTATGTCGGAGCTTTATTATTCAGGTCTATTATGCTTATATGTTTATGTTTATGTGTGTCATTTATGGATGATTGCAGATTGATATATAGACAGTTGATCACAGATGTGACCGGATCACTTATAATCCGCTATGAATGTGAACAGGTTATCCTGATTTTTATTTGATCGGTTTATGACCACCGACGTTATGGACGGGCTTTCCCGATTTATTTAGGGTTGACCATCCAAAACGGGGACACTTGTCTTCGTGTGAATCATATTGATCCTTTTTCTTGTTTGGACTATGTTATACGTTCTTTCTTGTCATTACTTCTATATGATCTTACTTGTCTATATTCTTCTCGTTATTGTATTAAATTTTGAGTTATGATTATATTCTTGCCATTTACCTTGTAATATTCGGTGCGTACCGAGCCCTACTTTACTGAGGAGACGAAGGAGGGTCATACGTTTCAAACGTTTGAGCAAACAGACGAACCCGAGTGGAATGCCGGAGATGGCTTTGAAGCCATCTGAGCCTGCACAAGAGTGAATGTCACCTTAGAATGATTTTAAATGAGCTTTCTTTTAGTGTTGAGACCGATTTTAGAAACTATTTAATTTATTCTACAATTTTAACTATTATTGTTTTGTCTGATTTTGTGTTGGGTCTCATCTATGAACATTTGATACCAATTGAATAAAACTTCCGCTGCATTTAATGAAATTCATTTTGACTCACCACGGGTTAAAATTTTATGTGGGCCCACTTTTGGAAGCTTGTGTTGTATTAAATACAGGAAATTGAATTTGGTTTTAATTTTTCATGTTTTTCCCCAATCCTTATTAAGGGGGACGTGACAGAAACTAGCGAAAAGCCCCCGTGCTAAGCATGAGTAACATAATTCATAATAGTAAATCTTAAAATAATATAAAATGAAATTTGAGAAAATTAAAATATACCATTGCATTTATAATTCAAACGCCTAAAAAAGAAATCAATATAAATAGTCTAGAGTGTATCCCTATTCCAAAAATAAATTAATTATTTATTAACTTCACATTTTGAGAAAAAAAAAGATCAAGTTACATCCACCTAAAGTAAAAGATAACCAATGTGAGAAAAGAAATGAGAAATTCAATATGGAAGAACACCAAAAAGAAGCAGCAAAAGATCTAACCTGTAGAGTCAATTGTCTACGTTGACAATATCACATGTAATAGTAAAAAATCAAGTTTCCAATGCGTTATGTCTAGAATTGCATATCATCAAATGTAACAATAAAAAATACAAAGATATAGAATAAAAAAAATGTTGTTCCTTTCCTCAACACAGTTCAAAGTGACTACATGCAGGACATGTATTAACCTTCTTGAAGAAACTTTAAACTTCACCCTTGGTTCCTTTCCCTCAGCTTCCAACAATGTATCTCATTGATTGTCTTGAGACACATCCATTTGAGTTGATCATAAAAAATTTCCTGCAACATGCGAGCTTTGTAATTTAGTAACACCAATCTACATGGGCTCTTAAATTAAATGGTGCTCTTAAATTACATGGCAATCAAGTTGAACTTAACACAACGCAATAGTTAACACTAAATACTAAAAATCTTTACTAATTCATTGACGACCCATTTGCTAACAAATCCATCCAATCATACACATCGTCTAGCCCGCTCATGTATGTTACTAGGGTAAACTAAAAAAAAAGGGTTTTTGATGGTCTGCATTCTGTGTGATAGACTTTGATATTGATGGTCACCTTTTCAACTTAGAAAATCTCTTCAAATGGTTGTCAAGTTCGAATTCCATGATCATATTAGCTTTCGCTTCTTCGTGAAGTAACCGAAGTCAAATATTTTGAAGCGTGGACCCTATCTTCCATCAAAGAGCATATATTTTTCCAATTGAAAGCCTTGATGAAAATTTTTCTGCAACACAATAAGTGGTGACATTAACACCATTTGATTTGCGCATTGATAACGGAACCCATACACATACGAATACACCGAAACATAAAATAGATATTAAAAAAAAAACATAGAGAAAGAACAACTGACAAATATCTTATTCGCATGTAAAAACATATGCAAATGAATGCACCCACGTTCACTTTGATATTTATGAGTTCTTAAGAGTTTGTTTAATGCTTTCTATTCATAAATTGGTGGAACTTCCATTCATATCACCAACAGTTGAACTAATATCCAATTAGCCTACTGATAAGTCCTTAAAAATACATATTTTCATACACATTTTAGACCATTTTAGGGACTTATTAATCCTAAATAGTCTCATTTAAGAAAAAATCATGCTCTTATGCATTTTGGGTTTATTATAGTGCATTCATGCATAATGATGTGCATTTTAATTTAAGGGCCCACTATAATGCATTTGTGATTTTTATTCAAAATTATTATTTTAAATTATAATTCACTTTTGCTTGTAGGAAATGAATGAAATGGGTCCCACAACCAAGGAATGAGATAAAGAAAGAAATTTCAAGGAGAAGAGATAAGGCCTCTCATGCCCTATGTAGGCAACCCATGCCCTGCCCTACATAGGCCACCTATACCCTACATAGGCCTCTCATGTCCTATATAGGCAACCCATGCCCTATGTGGGCATTCCATGCTCTATATAAACATCACATGGGATGTTCTTTCCCTCATTTTCTCATGGAAAGCAACTCCATCTAGCCTCTATTCACTCCATCCTCTCCATCCTCCTTCTCCTCATTATGTTCCTTAAGGAGACTTAGTCCTAAAGTCACACTACTCTCTTGGGATTTCTCATCTAAAAGAGGTTTCTCCATCCTAACATGTATTTCTCTATCATTTTTATTTTCCATCTTATGTAAATGAATCTACATGTCAGTAAAAGTTTTTTTCTTTTAAATTCTTCTTCTTATGGTTTATGCTTAATGCTTTATTTATGTTGCTTATTTTTGTGATTGGATTGACAACCCCAGTTTATAAGGGCATATTTGAAGTGATTCTAAATTGTATTAACAAAGAATTTTTGAGAAGATAATTTCACTACTTGAACTACATTTAAATTCTGCACAACACATTTACTTTTCTTCACAACACTACATTTAAATTTTATTAGTTTCACTACTTTTACTTTTTGCAACACCACTTTTATTTTCCAACAAATCCTTTTATTTCCTGCGCTTTAAGTTTATGCATAATTTATTTCTTCATAATAATTCATGCATCATAATTAGAAATTGCATTAGAATAGGTTTTGTTTCTGAAATCACAATGTTTAATGACTGATTAATAATGCTAATTTCAGACCTGGTACATAGTGGAAAATCTACACATTGAAAAAAAACTGCACTGTTTCAGCAGTTTTGGTTTGACTGTGTTCCAAAAGTATGTGATTTGAACACCAGGTAAAAGATGTTATTTTTCCTTCAAAGTTAGCAGAATTAAAGTAAGGTATAAGGACTTTGAAACCCCAGAATTTCAGCCAAATATAACCTCGGGAACCGTGTCAACTAGAGGCACAAAAGGGGTACCCAGCAAGGTCATGCCAGATTCAGCAGCATAACCGGTTCAAGTAGGCATCTTGTTGCATTCATATCTTTTTCATCTGAACTCCTTTTTCACTTCTGTTTCTTTTCTTGCGTTCATGAATCATCAAGGTTTGAATTCCAACCATTAAGTTTTGGTTTAGAGCATCTTAGGTAGGTTCTACAGTCCAGTGAAAACAAGCCTGTGCATAAGGTTTTTCGTACTTAGAATTTTTCAGAGTGCATCGGATTTTTAGGAACTTGTCTATAATTGCATTGTTTGCATGTAGGACCTCATAAATCATTCATATTTTCATTATAATTTGTTTTGGTAAATAGGATATAATTTTAAAAAATTTATTTTGATTCTTTCATATTAAATTGGTTGTTTGATTTGTGTGTTCTTTTGCAGGTTTTTAGACATTCTAGGATTGCTTAGATTAGGTTTCCATTAGTAGACTTGGTCTTTTATTTTTGGAAAGAATTGTAATTAAACTTTTTACATTTAGTTATTTTAGAAAAGTTGATGTAATTTGATTAGTTTCTTATTTATGATAGTTTTAGATTTTAATTAGGACAGGTTAAAAGTTGAAAAGTTTCTTAATCAACATTGCTCCATGTCGATCGACCTGATGTCACTAGTTTATTACTATATCGTAGCTCTACACTTGGAGCTCACGATCAAGTTTTTGGCACCGTTGCCGGGGAGCACCATATAAGGTAACTTTTCTGACTTTCTAGGTGTGCTATTTTTGGCATCTTTTTAGATATATGAGATGCATGCATGGAATGTTAAACCGCCCTAAATTGGAATAGGAAATTGCATGGATTGCTAATTAGAAAAGACACATCATTGAATTTTTAGAAACTTTCTAAGAATTGGCAAAGTTATGTTATTTGTCAACTTGTTTTGAATCCTTTTGGAAGAAAGTGAACCAAAGTGACCTAATCGTTGTCCTTGATTATCTCGGTGCCGAAGCAAAGCCTTGTCCAGAGTGTGGAGACAGCTAGACTGTTCTAGGCAAGTGTCCTCCAAACGGGTCCATTTGTGATCCTACCCTTACCTGGGGGCTGAATTGGCCGGGTTGGTTTGATAGGGCCGGATTAGTGAACCTAGAGAAACTTTTCAACCTTAAAATATTAATTCAGTTGTTTCTTGTGTAAGCTAGGTTTTTCTCATTTGCTTTTCCCAAAAAAAAGGAATTCTAAAAATCCAAAAAGAAAGTACAAGCTCTCCCCAACTTGCTCACACCATTTGTGCATGAGCAAGAAGTCCAGTTGGCAAAGAGACTCGGCGCATCGATTAAAAAGAAGAGAGTCCTCAATCAAAGAACTTATAAGAATCCACAACTCTCCTCAATCTCTGAGTCCATCGAGATTGTCTAACATGTCGAGTGGGTCAGGTAGCAACCCCAACAATGGTGGGCCTGCCACAAATCCAAATGGGGACCAACACGGTAGGGAAGTGAACCAGCCACCAAGGAAATTATGTGATCTTTTGAACCCCGCACGACACACCACACCATCGTGCATTGTGTTACCCGCCATTGCGGGTCAATATGAAAAAAAACCTGGTATGATCCAACTTCTACCCAAATTTCAAGGGCTAGAATATGAAAGTGCATACTTACATTTGAGAGAATTAGATGAAGTATGTGCTACACTTCAACTGCAAAACATGGTGCCAGATGTGATCAAACTCAAATTATTTCCTTTTTCTTTAAAGGAAAAGGCTAAGGCTTGGCTCCACACACTTAGGCCTAATTCAATTAATACATGGAATGCCTGTGTCACCGAATTCCTTAAAAAGTTCTTCCCACAGCACAAAACCAACACCTTAAAGAGGGACATCATAATGTTCAAGCAAAATCAGAAAGAGCCTTACTTTAAGTGTTGGGAATGCTTCAACGAGTTGATCCTTGCATGTCCACATCATGGGTATGAAACACACCGTTTCATTGAAATCTTCATTGAAAACCTCACTCCTGAGACGTGTCAGTTTATTGAGATGATGTGCAATGGTCATTTCGATAAAAAAAACACCAGGTGAAGCGTGGGCATTTTGGAATTGATGGCAGAAAATGCACAAAAATGGGCCCCCTCTGAGGGGATAGATCATTCCAGAGGGTTGAATCAGTCTAAGAGTGGAGGTCTATATCATGTGAACAACTAGATAGACATCCAAGCCAAAATCACGGCACTCACGAGAGAAGTCGAAGCCCTGAGAGTTGGAAAGAACAAGGATACAGTCATGGTTTGTGAAATTTGTGCTTCCGAAAATCATGTCGGTAGATTGTCCAATTGGACCTGCCTTACAAGAAGCAATTCAGGAACAGGCTAACACTTTGGATTCTTTTTAAAAGCCGTTCAATACAAATACTATGGGGAACACATGCAATCCTTCGTGGCGGAACCACCCAAATTCCGGCCGGAGGATGGACCAAATGCTACTCCTGAGTATAATCCCCAAAGACCATCAAATTCTGGTGCATGCGTGAATCCACAGCATAATACATCTTATGCACCACAGGCCTAGAATAGGTCATTGGAGGAATCACTCAATACGCTAATACAATCTCAGCAGCAATTTATGCAGAGCCTGCATAATAATCAACAGATTATTCAGAATAACAAGCAGGCTATTCAGAATAATCAACAGGCTATCCAAAGGTTAGAAACCTCTGTCGAGCAAATCAAACGTAGCCTTCAAGGTCATGGGAAAGGAGTCTTTCCGGCCTAACCCCTTCCAAACCCTAAAGGCCAGTTTGAAGTGTCCGACGTAATTGACCCTAACTATCAGGAGCATGTTGTGGCTGTCACTCTACGCAGTGGCAAAGAGCTTCAAGAGATTCCGAAAAAACATAAACAACATGTCTCCTCGGATTCAAATGAAAAAATTGAGAAAGAAAAGGATAGCGCTAATGCAAAAACTGCTGTTGACACTGAAAAAGGTCCTGACCCCACGATTACCAAACTCGTTGCCCCTTTCCCTCTAAGGTTGACCCATTCCAGACAGAAAATCCCAAACCAAGAGATTCTGGATGTTTTCAAAGAAGTTAGGATCCATATTCCTCGGCTGGATGCCATTAAACAGGTACCCACCTACGCTAAATTCTTGAAAGATCTTTGCACTGTTAAGCGTAGGGTTCATGTTCCAAAGAAAGCTTTTCTTACTGAGCAGGTCAGTGCATACCTGACTCAGACCACTACTCCTAAATACAAAGATCTGGGATGCCCCACCATCTCATGTGTTATTGGAAACCACCGGATAGGTCAAGCTTTGCTAGACCTTGGAGTGAGTGTAAATCTATTACCCTACTCAGTTTATGAACAATTGGGGCTTGGTGAGTTAAAACCATCCAAAACTACTCTTCAACTCGCAATCGATCTGTTAAGAAACCGAGAGGGCTAATAGAAGACATTTTCGTACAGATTGAGCACTTTTACATCCCAGTGGGTTTTTACGTACTGGACACAGAGCCGGTACGAAATGAAAGTGGTGAAATTTCAGTCATTCTGGGAAGACCATTCTTAGCCACTTCCAACGCACTGATCAATTACCGAAGTGGAAGGCTCAAATTATCTTTCGGGAACATGACCTTGGACCTCGATATCTTTCAAATGTGCAAACAGCCAAGGGATTGCGAAACTGACTACCATAATGTGGATTTTATTGATACATTGGTTGAGGATGATCTTGAGGAGTGCATTAACTACCATGTTGCGCTACTTTTTTTTGGAGAGGACATGGGCTATCTTGAGGACTTTCAAAATGACACTATTGAGGATGCCCATGCAGTATGGAAACCCCATTTTGAGGAACTTGTACCATCTAATAAGCCAACTCTTCCATCTCAGATGAATCCACCTAAGCCTGAGTTGAAGCCCGTCCCATCGGACTTGCGATATGCTTACCTAGGGGATGAAGAAACATATCCTATGGTTATTTCTTCACTTCTTACTGAGGACCAAGAGGTCCAACTATTGAAAATACTCAAACAACATAGAAATGAAATTGCCTGGAATGTGGCAGATATTAAGGGAATTGACCCCTTAGTGTGTACGCATCGCATTTACCTTGAAGAAGATGCTAAACCATGTAGACAAATGCAACGCCAGCTCAATCCTACCATGCAGGAAGTCGTTGTTAGGAATTTTGTATTTGCAATTTGATGGATGCATTTTCACTATAGCATCATTTGATTTACACACACTTGCATTGATTTAAAATATCTTGAAATCTTGATTTTTACATGCTTTGGTTTTAGACTTGAAGAAATCTTGTTTTATGCATGTTTTGTTTTTATGCTTGGATGCATTGGTTTTAGAATTCAAACTCTTTTGAAAACCTAATTCTTTGTGCATTACTTTTGAGAAATCATATTGAGAATTTAGGTTTGTGCCTTGCATGCATTCATCACTTTCAGAATCATCTTTGTATGCATTTTCATTTGAAAAGAGTTTTATTAAATCAAGCTAGCCTTTGGTTTTAAAGTTTCGAATCATTTTAGGCTTTTTGTGTTTCATGTTTTTATACATCTTCGTTTGATTTTAAACATGTTACCAAGCTTGATTTAGTGGCCAAAAGTTCCCCAAAAAAAAAAAAAACTTTGAAATATGATTTTTTGGAAATTTTGGTCCCAGGGGGTCGGCCAGCAGTGTCGCCGGTCGACCGGCCCAGGGGTCCCGGTCGACCGACGACACTGCTGGCTGACTGGGTCCCTGGAGCTCCAACGGTCATTTTTCTGACCGTTGTGTGATTCCGGTCGACCGAGACCTGTTTGCAGGTCGACCGAGGACTAGCCGTTGGGCACTTTTTGCTATAAAAATGAGTTCTTTCCTTTGTCAAAAGTTGGAGATTTTGAAGACTCTTTTGAGGAGCTTTGAGACAAGACAAAGGGGATGAACTAAGAGAGACCAAAGAGTCATTTGGTGAGCTAAAGCTTGGATTAATGAAGTTAAATCTCTAAGTAAGCTCTACCTCTCTTAATCATAGTTTACATGCCTTGTTTAAGTTATTGGTAAATGATTTTGAGCATGATAACTATGATGTGATGAATCCATTCTTCTCTCAATCTTTGATCTAATTAAGATTGGATTCTTCACCTTGTTTTCATCCAAGTAGTTTTTAAAACTTTCTTAATCATGCTTAGTCTAAATCTTTGATTTCTTTTATATAGCATGATTCTTTTTCTTGGTTGAAACATTACTTGTTGTTTTCATTCATTTAAACATTAGTAAAATTATTTTGGTTTTGAAAACAACATTGCACATGCATCACATGTTCTAAGTTAGTCATTTTCATACAACTTGTGAATCTTTGATTTTCATGTCATTAACAAGTTGATTTTCATACATGTGATTTGCATTAGACTTCAATCAAATCTTTCATGAGCTTTGAACTTTAAAATGCTTTAAGCATATATTTGATTAAGCCTTCTTTTTAAACTTGATTGAAGTTATCACACACACACATCATGAGCATACACATTTGCATTCATTTAGTGTTTGTGTGAGTTTGTTATTCACTTTCATATCCGCCTATTTTAGAGGCAAATACATTGTGCTTAATTTGTATCTCTTAGAGTGATCTTTTGTGAAGACACTTTCTTAGAGAAATCTTCATTTGTAAAGGTTATTGCTTAGCCTAAGAAAAGTATTGTGTAAAGGTTATTGCTTAGCCTAAGAAAAGTATTGTGTAAAGGTTATTGCTTAGCCTAAGAAAAGCATCTTGTAAAGGTTATTGCTTAGCCTATAAAAGCACATTGAGAGGTTGTTGTTTAGCCTAGAAAAACAACATTGTAAGGGTTATTGCTTGGCCTAGTAAAAAGCATAAATAGTGGAAATCCGGTGGGGTGATTGGATCACAAGCCGGTAGTGGATGTAGGCATTGAGGCCGAACCACTATAAATCCTTGTGTGATGGTGATTGCTTTGTGGTGATTCTTTTGTTAGCTTCCGCATCTTGTATGATTAATCATCACATGTGACTAGTTTGTTTTAAAGAAGTTTAAATTTGTTTTAATTGGTCATAATTGGAACTCACCCTATTCACCCCCCCCCCCCCTCTAGGGTTCGGATCCCCAAGGACTTTCAGTGGTAAGGGCTGAGGTGCTTTAAAGCTTCTGGCGTGGGTATCATCTATCCAATCTCAAATAGTCAATGGTCAGCCCTACCCAAGTCATCCCGAAAAAAGCCAGCAATACTATAGTCATGAACACTCACAATGAACTTGTCCCCACCCGGGTACCCACAGGGTGGAGGGTTTGCATAGACTACAGAAAATTAAATGCGGTCACACGTAAGAATCACTTCCCTCTACCCTTCATGGATCAGATTTTGGAAAGGGTAGCAGGCCATCATCACTATTGTTTTCTAGACGGGTATTCTAGGTATAACCAGATCGAAATCGCCTCGGAAGACCATGAGAAGACCACATTTACATGTCCTTTTGGTACTTTCGCTTACCAGCGAATGCCTTTCGGGTTATGTAACGCTCCTGCAACATTTCAGAAATGTATGCTGAGTATTTTCAGCAATATGGTGGAGCGGATTCTGGAGGTCTTCATGGATGATTTCTTTGCGTTTGGTGATTCTTTTGAGGACTGTTTGAGCAACCTAGAAAAGGTCTTCACTAGATGCGAAGAAAAGAACCTTGTGCTGAATTAGGAAAAGTGTCATTTCATGGTTCGCTAGGGAATTGTCCTTGGTCACATTGTGTCGAAAAGAGGATTGGAAGTTGACAAGTCCAAAATAGATTTGTTCGCCAACTTGCCCACGCCCAAAACCGTACGAGATGTCAGATCATTTTTAGGGCATGCAGGTTTTTACAGGAGGTTTATCAAAGACTTTAGTTCCATATCCAGACCTCTTTGTAACCTGCTTTCCAAAGAGGCATAATTTAACTGGACAGAGGCATGCAAAGAAGCATTTGAGAAGTTGAAAAGTATGCTAACATCCGCACCAATTATGCAGCATCCAGATTGGACCTTGCCCTTTGAGATTATGTGTGATGCCAACGATTATGCGGTTGGGGCTGTGTTGGGGCAACGAAAGGACAAGAAACCTTCCGTGATTTCTTATGCAAGTAGGAGCTTGAATAGTGCACAGATTAACTATTCAACCACTGAGAAAGAACTGCTAGCAGTGGTCTTTGCACTTGACAAGTTTCGGTCCTACTTGATTGGATCCAAGATTATTGTCTTCACTGATCACTCTGCGCTAAAGTACCTTCTCTCAAAGAAGGATGCTAAGCCCAGCTCATTAGATGGATACTCCTACTCCAAGAATTTAACTTAGAAATTAAGGATAAAAAGGGAGTAGAGAATGTCGTGGCTGATCATCTATCTAGGTTGGTTCTTTCCGACACCATTGAACCGACACCGATTCGGGACAGTTTCCTGGATGAACATCTTTTTGCAGTACATCAATCCCCTTGGTACATTGATATCGCAAACTATCTTGCTACGGGCAACACTCCTGACTATTGGACCAAGCAAGATAGAAATTCTTTCTTTTCTCAGGTTCGATATTTTTTCTGGGATGATCCATATTTATTCAAATACTGCCCAGACCAAATAATTAGGAGATGTGCGCCTGATAATGAGAAAAACAGTGTCATCTCGTTTTGCCATACACATGCCTGTGGGGGACATTTTTCTAGACTAAAGACTGCTATCAAGGTTCTGCAGTCTGGATTCTATTGGCCCTCATTGTTCCACGATGCTCATGATTTTTGTCGGGCCTGTGATCGCTGCCAAAAATTGGGCACAATTTTCAAAAGAAATTTGATGCCATTGAACCCCATTCTGGTAGTTGAGCTTTTTGATGTATGGGGCATTGATTTTATGGGTCCATTTCCGCCAATTTTTTGTTATATCTAGATCTTAGTGGCTGTGGACTATGTGTCCAAGTGGATAGAAGTTATTCCCTGCCTGAAGAATGATTCTAAAACAGTCCAAAGATTTCTGAAAGAAAATATTTTTTCTCGTTTTGGTACTCCACGAGCCATCATCAGTGATGGGGGTTTGCACTTCTGCAATCGGATATATGAAGCCCTGATGAAACAGTATGGGATCACCCATAAAATCTCTACCCCTTACCACCCACATACTAGTGAGCAAGTGGAAGTGTCGAATCGGGAAATTAAAAGAATATTGGAGACTACAGTAGGCCCTAATTGGAAAGATTGGTCAATGAGATTGAATGATGCTTTATGGGCTTACCGGACTGCTTTTAAGACTCCAATCGGAATGTCTCCCTACCGGCTCATCTATGGGAAAGCATGCCACCTCCCGGTGGAACTGGAACACAAAGCTTATTAGGCCATTAAGCAATTTAACTTTGATATGGATAAAGTTGGGAACAAGAGGAAACTGCAATTAAATGAATTGGATGAGTTGTGTAGGGAAGCCTACGCAAACTCAAGAATTTATAAAGAGGGGACAAAGATTTTTCACGATAAAAATATTCTGCGAAAATCCTTTCACCTTGAGCAGAAGGTCCTCCTTTATAACTCTCGGCCTCATTTACTTCCTGGGAAACTTAGCTCCCGTTGGACTGAACCATTCATTGTAAAAGAAGTGTTTCCATACGGTGTCATTCAAATTTATAATCCCAAGGATGGCCATAAGTTCAAAGTCAATGGCCAAAGATTGAAGCCATTCTTGGAAATTGCACCAGCTGATGAGGAAGAAATTCCTCTTGATGATCCTGTCACCATGATTAGTCGGCCCTGGATCTAATAGTGGCCCATTGCTGTGTAAATTATGTAGTTTAGATTTTATCTCGTTATTTTTGTTGTCTTGTCTAACTTTGGACGGAGAGCAACTCAATCATATCCCAGATGCTAACCCCACACGCTTTGCTTTGCTTGAGATAACACTGTTTTGCATTTCCTTTTCCATATAGTATGGTTGGTAATGACAAAATTGAAAGATTAGACTTCAGTCGAGTTCATTAGTAAATAATTCATATGGTCTGTTTGGCTTATGGATCAAATCTTGGTGCGACAAAACCCATTTTGTAATGAAGCAGACTGATCGTAAATGAGGTTTACCACTATTGGGAATGTTGTATGAAGCACCACGAATGGAAAATCCTATGACCGCTAGGTAATTGCCTTGAAGATGGATATATCATTTGTCATCGACAAAGTCATATCCCATCTATTTAGGGTTTGGCTTTTGGAGTTCTATTTCTCTCTTGGATCATATTTAAAGCCATCTTCCCGGTTACTCCACAATCCATCACATCTTTCCTCACCACTTCATTCATTGTCTTCCTCTCCTACTGCCTTAAGCATGTAATCCTTTAATACATACTACTAAGTTTTTTGCTGTTCTTTCATGCCCAGGCCTTCTCAAACAATAGGTTGATTTTATTTTGGGCTAGTTTTCTCTTCTGTTGCTAAATCCTAATTTAATTGTTTCTTATCTCATACACCTTAGGATATGCATCTTAGCAACATGTACTCTCTTAAAACAAAGCATGCAACATTGCCATCTTAAAATGGCCGTCTGGTTAAAGTAACAGTCTATGATCACTTTACACTCCTCTTGTTGTTTCCACTTTGCCCACCTTTGCATTGGTCTTAAGTATCCAAACTCTCCAATTTTTACCAACTCGTCTTCTCTACTCTTATATATCCACTAAGCTTGCACTTCATATAATTTGTCTTCGATTATCGAATTTTCAACCCAACTAACCTAAAAGCATTTCTCCAAAGTTCTAGACTTATTGTCACTGCCTTTTGTGTCTAACTCAGGAGTGCCACACCATCTGTATTGAAAATAGACAATGAAATAAAGATATAGACAAACGGTCACTCTTGACATTTGGGCCTCCAGGCCCTCCACCCCATGACTGAATGGACAACTTGGGTGAGCATCGCAGGTGTGAGATACTACCCTGCTGTGATAGGAGGGAGTAGAGAGATGGTGTTTGGGCCTGTCACGCCCCCAAAATTGAAACCAGGGATTATGCGTGAGATTCGGGCCAATTAAAATTTTTCCAACAATAATGATAATAGCAGTTGGCCCCAATCATGTCCTATAGGATCGAAATCCGCGGTGAGATAAGAATATTTCATCGGTAACCATAAAACACAGCGGAACATCATATTAAACAAATGGTATGATATAACTTTCTAGAGTATGCACATCTTTCTTTTCTATAGTTTAAGTTTAGCAAAAGATAATAAAGTATATTAATTAATGGCTCCTAACAAAACCTAAGCCAAAGGAAGAATAAATACGAACTAACCAAAGTATGAAAGCACTCGTGTGCTGGTCACGACGACAATACTGTCTACACACAACTCGTACTCACCATCAGGCTAAAGTACCTGAAGCGACGCCACCACTTTCCCAAAGGTAAATGTCCCCAGTACCTATGTACTAAGAGCAGCATCAAACACAATGGTCGGCAGGCAGATATAAATATAAAGCATCAATAGATATGCAGAACGAATCAGAATAGGCGATAGACAAGATCATAAAACATGCATAGCATCCTGATCGTAAGAAGTACATAGCATACGAATCATAAACAAAGTAACATAAACATCTAGCAAGATAGGCGGTCCACATATGCTAATTACCACGGGATAGTGTCATTGCCCTCCCTACTCCCATTGAGTTGTGGTGGAGATATCAAGGCACAAGATTAAAGCCTGGCAACAAGGAACGAGTAGTAACTCAGCAACAATGCACGGTAATAACCCGGCAAACAAGCAAGATCCATCAATAAGTAAAAAGTCGCACTGCGCAGACATTCATCAAGGTCCTCACACAGATGGTGTCTCATCCGTGTTGGGAGATATACAGCTGAGTGGTGCTTGACACAAAGATCCCTAGACAAACAATAGTGAGGGGCTAGGCTTTCTTGCGCGAACAAGATTTATTAACAAAAGAGAAACTACTTTCCATTATCAATTCAAGATCAATCAAACAAGCTTATTCAAACGTCAATACCATAAGTAGTCCTTATCAAGCTTTTACAATCAAAGGCACCTATCCTCAACAATTCCATCAATCATCAAAACAAGCGGAACATCAAAAGGGATCCTAAGTTCAACACCTAGGTTCATCAAGTAATCTCAAAACAAAACAAAGCAAACGAAGCTGAGGAACATGAACATAGCATGTAGACAAGTACCAGACGGTACAATTCAGAATCAGAAGCGATAAACAATCCAATCTTAGGTACAATGTTAAACCCGAGGCATCGTACAACCATACTCAATCAACGAAGAAAAGTAAGGTTCGCAATACCCAAACAAACAATCTTCAAGCATAGATATAAAGGAGGGTATCCCGTTGTCCCGTACCGTTCAAGATTGAGCTAGGTTGTAACCCGACACAACCGGATTAACCGTGAAAGACATCGGCTCAAAACATCTTCACATATAGTCAAATAAGTCCAAAAAGGATAGGCGAAGTTCCACCTAAGTCCAACCAAGATAGGATCTAAAAGGCCCTTTCCAAAAGGTGCCACGGTTCATTCTGTCGACCCAGCCCTTGGCCGGTCGACATCCCACGTAGAGTACCCGGTCGACCCGACCCAGTCCGGTCAATCGGAAGTTAGAAACAAATGAAGTGCACAGTGTTTTTCAACAGGCTCTAGGGAGCCTGATTGTATGTGGCCGGTCGACCCGGTCCCCTTGGCCAGTCAACCACATACACTGCAATTACAGAACCTCAATTCTGCAACTGAAGTGAAATGAGTGCAAACCCCTTTCCAATTATGAATGGCCTAACCCTTCCATTCTAATCCTGCGAACAAAGATAATAGGGCATTGCGCTCTCCACATACATCCATACCCACTCTCATCAAGTCCATTCAAACCAACAATCATCCCATTCTATCTATACATCCAATTAAGAAACCACTTCATTAAACATTTAGATCCAATTATCATGTTTTCAAACATCTAAGGTATCAATGAGCATATGGACAACTAAATCATCATCAATCATCAAATCAAAGGAGAGACAAACATATACAAGCATATATATAAATATCTACTTGCATTTGGTCGAAATTGTCCAAATCCACAAATCCTAGCTCCATAGCCCAACAAACCAAACCTAAGGAATAATTAGTAAAATAAAACTATATAAAACATAAATCAAAAGAAATAGAAGCTCTAAGCTATCTTACACACTACAACACACAAAATGCATGAACCCAAACATAAGGGAAAAGAGGGACTTACCGAACAATGAAGCTTGAAATTGGGGATGAGAAGCTTGCAGGGTCCATGCGGAGGTGATGTGGAGGTTGTGGGGCCCACTGATTAGTGCTGATGGAGGTTCATGGTGGTCCATTGACAAGAAGAATAAACAAGACAGAATGAAAGAAAGAAAGACAGAATGAGAGAAAGAATGGGAGAGAATTAGAGAGAGAGAGAGAGAGAGAGAGAGAGATGATGACATGGTGAGATGGGTGGGATGAGTGAGATGAATGAGGAAGGGGGTTACTCACGTGGGCAGTGAGTGAAGAGAGAGAGAGAGAGAGAGAGAGAGAGAGAGAGAGAGCAAGAGAGAAAGTGAAATAAAAAAAGAGAAACAAGAAATAAAACAGAGAAAGGGAGAGAGAAACAGAGAAGGGGGAAATGGGGGAAAACAGAGAGAGATGTGCAGGTGGGTTCGCCGAAGATGGGGAAGTTCGGCGGTGATGGTGGCGTCACCGGTGGGTCTGGCGGCGACGGTGATGGTGCCGGGACAGTGGGGCAGCAAGGGTTTGGGAGAGGGAGAGATGAGTGAGAGAAATAAGAGATGGGAGATGAGAGAGTGGAGAAGAGAGAGGAGAGTGCGAGCTTGGTGGTGGTGATGATCGCCGGAGAAGGGGGACCTCGGTGACGGCGAGGCAGCCAGGAGAGGGTGTGGAGAACGAGAGAGAGAGAGTGATGAGAGGAAGAGGGGCTGCTGCTGGAAGAGTTGAATGAGAAAAGGGAATGGAAGCTAAGGAAGAAGGAAAGAAAGGGTAAAGGAAAGAAATAAAGAAAGAGAGGAGAGCTGCCCATTTACGTTGAGTGAGGGAAGAGAAAAAAATGAGTGAAGAGAGAGAAAGGGTTTGATCTGGTTTTAGAGTGTTTTTGAGAGTCCGGATTAAGATGGTATAGAAGACTAAATTTTAAGAAATAAAAATATTTATCCAACAGTACTAAAATCTCAAAAATCTAAAATTATGAAAAAAACTCTCTAATTTTTCTAAAAAATTGCTAGCTACCTACTACTATACCCAAAAGAACACAGTTCTAGACCAAACTTCGTACACACGAATCCTAATAATTAATCAGACCTATTTGCTACTAATTGAGCTTAATTATTTAAAAGTATAATTAACAAAACTAATTACAACTTTGGAATTTCGGAATGTTACTGGGTTGAACGTTTTTTTGAAGCATGGTGAAATAGTTGTGTACAATCTTGAATTCATTGCATAAGCATGCCCATATTTTCTCTGGGATCTTAGAGAAGGGAGGCCATCAACTTTGTTTTTTCATTTCGAGTGAAAAAATAGCTATTTGTTGTTGTTCCTGCCTCATCTGATAGTTAAGATTATTTTCCTTCTAATTGCTGAACGAAAAACTAGGGAAAAGGCTAGTTCATGGCCACCCTTACGTGGAAGCCGAGGTGGCATACTGTGCTAGAAATGAGTACTGTGAGACTGTTGTTGATTTCCTTGCCAGGAGGACTAGGCTTGCCTTTCTGGATGCTGATGCAGCTTCACGCGCCCTCCCGCCGGTCATAGAGATACTGGCAGCTGAACGGGATGGGACAAACAGAGACAAGGCCTTGAGCGGCGTAATGCAGAAGCTTTTCTCTGCACCTTCAAAACTGATTTGAAAAACCCACAATTGCAATCAGCCTTGCTTCTTGAATCCTGATGCAAGGTAGTTCATTGAAGGTAATTTTCCATTATGGTCTAAAATAGGTTTACATTAACACTACAGAGGAGAGGTGAAACAAAGAAACATGTAATAGGAATATAAATACATAAATAGCACAACAATCATGTAAGCATTAGATTGCTATTGGGACACAAGCAGGAGTTGGTCTCAGCATAATAAAGGCCACTGGAAGACTCAATGGTGTAATGAATCTTATATTATATCCGGAATTCGGGATTGGTATTCTTTTTCTTGACATTCATTAAAGCTGTGCAAATTAATTCTTGGTACATGCCCTTCAATCTAAAACTCAAATTCAAGGGAAGGATTAGCCTTGGGAAGATGATGGTAGCAGCGATTATGGTGATTATGAAACTTAATTCAAATGGTGGGATCTACCTTCAGCAATGCAGTCCTTGTGGATCATTCTGAGTGTATAAACTCTTGCAATCAGCTTCCAAAGGATTTTCTTAAAACATGAGTGCTGGTAACTCAATTTTATGTGTAAATGAAGGTTCATGCTTTTGAATGACCTGATTACCTTTGAGTAATTTTTTTTTCGTTGCCATGACCAATAAAATATGAACAGAGTTATAGTGAATTAGATTTACTGGTAAATGATTGTTGGGCAACCAAGACCTGTCCATCATTTGCAAGGTTATGGTCCATATTCATTGCCAAATCAATCAAACAATTGTATGGCACGTTTTTTGAGCAATTTTGTTCTAACTATATTTATCCAGTAGTGATGTTTTTTTTTTTTTTATTCAGTTCTACAATGAAGGAATGAGGTGTACCAGATTTGAGTTTTGCAATCCAAGTTTCAAAGCTGAACTTGGGGTGGTACATAGAATAACATATCTTCTGAAAAAAAAAAAAAAAAAAGGGAGTTAAGTACGATTTCCGCCACTAAGAATAATCAAAATGCTGTTTTCATAACCAAAACTTTGTGGCAATAGATCCCCATATATCGGCATGTGACCTCACCCAAAAACAACCAAAAAGGGTAAAAAAAATATAAAAGAAAGAGTAAGAAGTACTGATTCAGCAAGAAAAACAGCCCTCCCTATTCCTTCATTTGTTTCAGGAGGCATTATCCTCTGTTTCTTTTGTAACAGCTTTCTTGGGTGTACCTACTTTTACAGATTTGAGGGTGGTTGCCCCAGCCGGATCTGGGCTCGCTTCCAAAACATATATGAAGATCGTTGATCCGCTTCTAAAACCCACATGAAAATCACGGGTTCACCCCGAAAATCCACATGAAAATCTGGTTTTGCACCCAAAGCCCAAAATCGAACCACTTGCTTAGGTCCGCCCCCTCAAATAAAGATCTTGGTCCACCACTACTAAGGCAAAAGAGCTCAAATGAAAAAAAGAAGTATGAAGAGTTTACAGACAGATGTCTAACAAGTTGATTTTTTTTTAATTTTTTTTAATAGAGATTTTGGGTTTCTGTAGTTAGAAGATGTGTAGGTATTGTTTTTCATCTTCAGAAACACCTGCTTTCACACAAAGGCAATGTAGGTATTGATTTTCTTCTTCAGGAACACCTGCTTCCACACAAGGGCCTGAATTCATTTTCGTCTTCTCCCATGGGAACAGTGTCTCTAAAAATGAAGTTTAAATAGAAAAATCACTGCACCCAAAATCACTAAACAGAAAATTTTGGTACAATTAAAACAACCTGCCACAAAACTGTGATGTTGATGATTTGAATTGTTCATACAGGGGGTAATTGTGTCACTAGAATTCTCCCTCACAGTTTAGAATTATTGAATGATCCAGTGTAGGATACTGATAAAAAAAAAAAAAAATTTGTTGTGCTGTCATTGATTCAGGTCATCCTGAGCTAAAAACAACTTAGCTTGAACTTTGTTGTGTAACCTGAAATTGGGAGCAAATTAATGACGATCACAGGCAAATGACAAAAGTTAATGTCAATCCACTGATAGGTCAATTCCACATAAACAGTCAGGGATACATCCCATCCCTAAGTACGCAATATCCACCACGGAAAGATTTAAAAAAAAAAACACAAGTTATTTTGAAAATGAGGGAGTAGGTAAATAAAGAATTTAGAGATGGCCCAATTAAGGGTGCACAAAAAATTTGTCGATCCGTAAATCCGATCCAATCTGATCCGATCCGCGGATTTTTATCCGATCCGAAGGTAAACAGATTGGTGACTGATTGAGAATTTTGTAATCCGTTAGCAATGGATCGGTGGCGGATTCCACACTCAATTCGCGGATTCAATCTAATCCGATCCGTTGACATTAAATATAAATAAATAAAATATAAGAGGTATAAATATAAATTAAGATGTCTAAATATAAAATAAGAAAAAAAATTATAGGTCAAAATGTAAATTTTTTACAATAAGTTTGATATTTTTCTTTTAACATTAGAATGAACGGATTAATCCGATCCAATCCGATCCGATCCGATCCGGTCCTCCACGGATCGGATCGGATCGGATTTTAAAAGTCACGGATTGGTGACGGATTCCAAATCCGACAATCTGTAGGTAACGGATTGGTGACGGATTTTGCCCAATCCGCATTAATCCGATCCGTGTACACCCCTAGGCCTAATAAACAAATAGTTTAAGATTTGCTGACACTTTACCAAAATGACCCAATGATACATCCATGGAAATAATGAAATAGACTCAATCTCTTTTTATTTTTAAACAGAGTAGTATTTCCCAATTGTTCATTGATTCTTTTTTATTTGTTTAAAGAAACGGACATGGATAAAGTTTCTACTTAATTTAGCTATTTAAGGGATCTTTATGCAGCCCATTCCTGTATACCCATTTAAGTTGGACCCACAAGTTGATAGACATTGCCTACCTTTGCTTTATCAACACAGTGCCTGCATATGGACTACTATATCCAAGTCATCCTAACTGGGTCTCACTCTAAACAGATGAAAGCTGTGATCTTCCCACCAATGTCACCCCTTTTCTCTACTGCTGGGGTTTTTAGATTGTCAGAAGGGAAAAATATCAAATAAGCATTAAGTTCTTACCTTATTTGAAAAGAAAAATCTAATGTTTAAAAACTTTTCAAATTAGGGCTTAAGTTTTCAAGTAAAATTTTCAATTTGAAGGACAATCACCCATTTAGAGATATTTTTCGGCAACTTTTTTCCTCAATCTTTCTCTAAATATCCAAGTTATTACCCTTCATTAAAATGTAACACCAATTAACTTCCACCACCTTTTCTTCTTTCCTTGCGCTAGTGTCCTTGTGATGATCACGACAACTGCAATCGTCAGCAGGCGGTGGCTGGGCTGCCAAAAGTATGGCATGCCTTTAAATGGAGAGTAATTTAGGCATTTAAAAAGAAGGATTATGAAAAAAAAGTCACCCAAAAAATACCTTTAAATGCCCGACTCAGATGTCCTTAATTGAAAATTTATTATACAATTTAGGCTCTAATTTGAAAAATTTTGCAACTAGTATCCTTGTTTTGAAAGAAGAGAAGAAAGAAGAAAGAAAGAAGAAGCGAGAGAAGAATACTTGCAGGAAACTCAACGCTTAGAATTTGCCCATCGATTTCTCTCTCTCTCTTTCTCGTCTCCTTCTCGAAGGCATAGTACACACGCATACAGAGAGAGAGAGAGAGAGAGAGAGAGAGAGAGAGAGAGAGATGATGGACGTTTCTTGGTTGAATGCGTTGCTATTGGGAGCAGGCTGCTTGGCCTTGGGTTACTTGATTGCAACTCGTCGTCTTACTCGTCGTTCTCTCTCTCCTCCTCCTTCTGCCCTAGATGATGCCAGCGATGGAGAAGGTCAGATGATGAAGAAGAAGAAGAAGAAGCAGCAGCAAGATCCCCTCGAGATCGAAAAGCTCGCAGAAATCCTCGAAGACTTCAAAATGGTCTGCTCAAACGAATACCTTTCTTCGATGATCATCATCATCATCATCTAATCGCTCACTTTGCGTGGTTTCGTGTTTCTTCTTCTTAAAACAGGTTTTGGTTGTAAGGAATGATTTGAAGATGGGGAAAGGGAAGATCGCCGCCCAATGCAGGTGGGTTTGTTGCCATATTTGCACTCTCTCTCTCTTTCTCTTCTCGGATCCTTGTTATGCGAAACGGGTTGTTTTGTTTCTTTTGATCAGCAAAAGATTGGATCTTTTTTTACTTTCAGGGGCTAAAGACTGGATCTTGGTGTCTAAGTTTCAAAGCATGTCTATGAATTCCTAACCTTTTTTGGAATTAACGGGATCTAGATATTGACTATAGTAGTGTATTGCATAGAATTGAAGATTCAAATGATTCTTCTGTAAAAGTAGTCCTCGGAACACAAACTGGGTAGTGGTTCACAAAGGATTTGAGTTTTTGCTAATCATTAGTATCTCCAATGGATAGTTTTGGCTGAAATTTGAGTAGAATTTGAGAAATACTTGACTAGTGGTGAAGACTTCTTTAAAAAGAGCTGTAAAGGAGTTTTTTTTTTTTTTCACAATAGGATTCTACTGTTTGGGCCAGTTAATGGTGGGGTTATAAGACATTGAAAATGTATCAGTTGCTCGTTTCCATTAAAGATGGAGTTTGTTGCAGAATTGGGATTGATTGAGATTGTGGCATTTCTATACAGGAAGGGGTAGATTTTGATTTGCCTTCCCCTGCTAATAATTGAGCTGAAAATGTCTTTTTCCCCTTCCTTTTTGATAGGTTAACATGACTTAAAGTTGCAACAACATTGTTTAAAAAAATCTAGATGCAATTTTTGTGGGCTACACTTTTTGGAAGGCCATTAAGGGAAGCTCCCACTTCAGCTTTTGTTAACCGTCTTCTTTAACCATGTCCCAAACAAGCTGCTTGATTTTGTGTTGGCCAAGCTCATATGATCGTTCTAGTGTTCATCTTTTACCCACATTGTACTCCATAGAAATGTTGTTCTTTTTTTTTTTTTGGGTTCCTATCAGCAGTTAGAATGTTCACAATTTTTTGAGTGGTGACTTTCAACACACTAATAGACATCCAGTGAGCGTTGCCCCTCCAAAAATAAAAGAAGATAAAATGCCGTAAAAGGGCACTGGGGATAGGTGACATATTGGTGGATAGGATCAAACCACATTTCTTCTTTGATTACCATTGTTGCTGTGTTTAGGTGACATTGGGCTTTTTTGTTTCAGGGAGAACATGTGGGGTCATGTAAAATCTTTTAGAAGTTTTTTTTTTGAATGATTCTTCTCGAATGGTGACTATAAAACTGTTAGATGACACCACGATGACAAATTTCCAGGGTGTATTGTCAACTGTAAATGAACTAATTTGAGTTGTTAAGTGCATTAACATCATATTCATATAAACAACAGATTCAATATGCTTCAATTGTGTACTGTTTTTATTGATGCTATATTTTCATCATCTTAGGATGATTTTGCTTGAGTAAGATCTGCTTATTTTTCTCCCCTTTTGGTAGTCATGCAACATTGGGTCTATATAAAAAGCTCCTTCACAGGGCGCCAAAAGCATTGAACAGGTACATCTTTCCTACTTGCATTAAATGCAGTTAGTATTGGTATTTTCATATTTGTGGTGATTTCATGCTTATTGGTTGTTACAATCTATTAAAATTAATTAACGTATCTGTTCCCCGAGTATTCTTCTGATTTATTGTTGGAATTTTGCTCTTTTCAGATGGGAAATGTGCGGGCAAGTTAAAGTTGTCTTGAAAATTGAAAGCGAAGAAGATATGCTAGTTTTACAAGTAAACATCATCATCTACCATACCAGCACATAGAAATTATATTCTTCGTGTTTGTTTTACAGTGAAGAACCTTCCTCTTTTTTTTTCTTTTTTTTTTTTGAGAAAGCGGAAAAAATATTAGTTTACACAATTGTTAGTTTCCTTCAAATTTGAAATGATGCATACTGATCTTTTTAGGTATGGAAATGAGTTGGCTTCGGCCAGGTCCATGGGAGACCTGGCTTTAATAGACCGGAACTCGTCTGTAGAACTCGTCTGTAGACAACAAAATCTTTCTAAATATATTATGCATATAGATTAGAAACATGACTTGACTAGTCTTTATGTTTGACCCAATGACTGCCCTCCAGCTGTGCTACAAGCTCATGTACCTCATTTTCATTTATAATTATCTAATATGATATTTGCTGATATTTATTTACATAATATATATTACTTTTATACATATCGCTCATTTGCACTTGTATTTGGGTGTGGACCACCGAACTGCAGCAAGACCTGATTATCAATTGGACCCAAAAAGGGGGTCCATATCCAGGTTTTTGGGGTCAGTTCCTTCATATAACCAGGTAGAGGTTCATTGATCTTTTACAGAAGACCGTACTTGTAGAATTTTAAACTTATACTTTGAAGTGTTGTTTATGAATCATTACTCTTTTACTGATAGACATAGGTATATATTATTGTGTTTCGTGGGTTTGTAACTTGCCACATCAGATTTTTTTTATTTGATTTCTACTTTTATGGTTGTCATTTGTGGCGCAGGGAAGAGCAAAATCACTTAAGTTACCAACCCATATTACAATTGATGCTGGGAGAACACAGATTGCACCAAGTGAGTCTTGTGAAAACCTTCTTGTGGGTCTATACAAGTACTCTTTTCTCCGAATATAAATATATATATATATATATTGATATCTCAGGGTATCCCCCCCTTAGGCGGGACTAATCCCTGGGACCCACGCCTGCACCCACACAGATGGGGGACAACGTTAACCAGGGGAATCAATGCCAGGACCTCTGGGGAGCAAACCCAGTGTCCTAACCACCTAGCCAACACCCAGTTGGGTGTTTTAGGGAAGGCAGATCCTGTTTTCCGAAAATATTTTCTTATGCAATTGTTTAAGGGCTTAAGGCAGATCCTTACCACATTTCATTTGGAAGGAAATTCGTTGCAGTATATTCAACCTGCTTTCACACTTCTTCACAGAAACACAATGCTATAAATTGCTTGTTTAAAGCCATACTTTGGAAACCAGGACTCATTCAGTCACTGTGCCGTGTTGACTGAGGAGACTCTATGGTTTTAGCAGGCAGGTCAAGAGCATTCTGTATTCATGTTTTACTTATAGAATATGAACCGAGTCAAATCAAGCTTGCTTTCTGCAAAACCAAATATGGTCTAGAGAACCATCTCTGTTTCCACTGTGATTGAGGATGAAGCTTTTTTTCATGATCCAATCCACAGTATGTGACCTAGCTGAGCTGACTTGGGCCAGTTTTGACCAAGTATCTCTTCCCATGCTGCTTCCATTGATAAAGCAAGTCCCACTATAGTATCTTTTGGCTGCTGATAATTTTATACTGTATATTACCATTCAAAAAAATGGTAGTAATAATTTTATACTGTATTTTGCAGATTCAAGGACCGTAATGGCTATCCTCGGTAAGTTGCTTTTGTATTTTGCCAAGTTAGAGGGTTTTTTTTTTTTTTTTTTTCAGTTTTTCTATGATAATAGCCATTGTTGTTGTTGTTATTTATTTTAATGTTTAACTTTACAGTCTAGGAGAGATATGCTGCAGAAATGAAAACACTAGGGAAAGAGAACACTAGAGACAGACTAAAAAGCTATACAGATTTAGTACAATTGGGCTTGGAAAAAGGATATTCGTGCATGTAGGAAACAGTTTGTTTATATATTCTTCTTTCATTGGTAAGAGCCTGAAGCAAAGTTCAAAGTTCTCACTTTTGTAACCTTGAGGTTGTGGGTCCAAGTCATGTTACTTTCATCAGGTTATATCATGAAAGCATTTCCTTTGGGAGATGGTTGTCATTGTCACACATGGGTATTTATGTTGTCAGACCCAGATCACAAATCTCTTCTCATGAGCTGAGATCAACACAAGAAGGGGAAAAGTTGACTAGAATGTTTATTTCTATTCTGCTTCGTGAATTCTATTTATCAATAGCATAAACATGCATATTGTTCCAGCTGTGAAAGTGGCCACTCTCTAAACGTAGGCAAATAAACTAGAAAAGGTAACAACTATACAGGCTTGAGTAATTTTCAAAGAAGGGTCTTTAATTTTGTCTCATATACCCAAGGAAAAATGCTATACCAATTAAGGAACTTCTTTAGAGAGACCTGGATATTGATCCCTTATGATTTTTCCCTCTCTGTTCAATGCAGTTCTTGGGCCACCTAGAATGCATCCCAATTGAGGGGAGGGATGGTGCAAAAAATATTGTGATTAGACCAAGATAGCTATGGAGTTCATGGTCCAAAATCCAAATATTTAATCGTGAAGAAAAAAAGGATGGTTCAATCAAATGGTGAGTGTATTTGCTTTTCTCCAATATTAAGGGGGAGGAGAACTAGAAACCTCGATCAGGTAGTGGGGAATTAAAGATGGAAATCAGAAGGTTTTGGTGAAAGAAAGTGAGATTAAGGATATATGAAGGATTTATTTAGTCACCTGCTAAATACAAAATATGTGAGTGAAGGAGACCATGAGTTAGAACTGATTATAGTTAATTAATGAAATATCTGAAACAGAAGTGAGAATGACCTGAGCTAAAACAAAGAGAAGCAGCATGAGGACGTGTGATTTATCTATCGGAATATAGTTTTAATGGGCAAAATTGGGGTTGGTTGGATAATTTGATTGTTCAGTTAAATTTTTAATCAAAGAAGAATGCAGGCAGAGATTATCAATAGTCCTCCTATATGCTCTACCTAAGAAGGAATCTTATATCGATTGGCAAACTTCTTTAAGGATCCTTGTTGGTTTATAAGCAGAGATGATAGTACAGTGTCTCATTAGATTGAAATCTTTTGATGTTTAATATTCAACAAAAGTATCAAAAAAAGGAGCATCTTAGTGTTAAATGATGGATCCTAGGTTATTTTCTTTTTTAGTTAGCTATTGAGAATCCGTATCCTCGGTTATTTTTCATTTCCCCTGCTTATAAACTGAAGAATAAAATAGAATGAGAGATATATTACCTGTGTAGAAAGCATCATGCAGAATTGGTTAGCTTATACGTGGATTGAATTGGATACTGCTTTCTTCCCACCAAAGCAAGTTGAACTGCCTACCTTAGCATGCACTTGGGTTTGTCAGGGTGGAGTTTGGTCCATCAAAGCAATTCTAAGAGAAATAGAATTGGACTCGGTTCCTTGTCTCAATTAAAGAGTGCCTTCTCTAAAATGGCTCTTCAGCCAAGCTATTGCCTGTGCAATTACTTGCAATTGTATTTCAATTCAGCATGACTGAATCATATTATAAAATTTCGGGATCATGGAAATTCGAACTCCTTTTGAGTTCGCAGTGGACATTGTGTATTTTGCCTTCAGAAATAACTCGTGGAACCCTGACTCATCACTCGCTTCACTTAACTTTTATTAATCAGCTTTGAAATTAATCATAATTGATTTGTTTTTGTTCTTGGACAGGACCTGCTGATCTGGTTGATGATGTAACAGGAGGATTAAAGCTTTTGTAACGTTATCTTTCGGTAGCTTTTCATTGCTTGCAATTCTGAGAAAGGAAGGGCATGTATGTAGATTTTAGGGAATCAGAGTAGACCATGGGATGTCTGGTCAAAATATTTGATGCCCTAAGTTTTTACTTTATTAGAAGATAGCATTTAGCCAACCCCAACATAGTTGGGATAAGGTTTCGATGTTGATGATGATGATGATGATAAAAGTATAGCATTTGCCAGATTCAAGAACAGTGTTTTTAGAAACATTTGACAAAAAAAAATAAAATCATGTCAATGCATAACTTTCAATTACACATGTCAACTTGAGTATATTATCTGTTTTGTTTTTTGTCTTTTTCTTGTTTGGATGGAAGAGTAAATCATCTTTTGCTTACACGTGATCACAACTTGTTTGGTGCCTATTTTCTATTTGTCTCCAAAGTTCTATATAGACCTTTTTTTGCCTGATGCGGTAGGCCAAAGCTTGTCCAAGTCCATCCTATACCATATCGGCTTTGAAACTGTAGCCTATATCAGGTACAACACCCTTGAGGTCAAGCTAAGGTCCAACCCTTTGGCAAGGTATTATCTGTTCAATTTGTTATAAGGCAGGGTAAGGCCATCTAGTTGGGCTTCTGGATGGTGTTGGACCTGAATAGATGGCCATATCCATGCCAAGGTAGCTAGCCCCAGATTCTATGACCAATTTGCAGACTTTAGTTTGCTGCAACTGTATTTATAATAAGGGTGGTTGGCTGGCCAGGCGATTTCCATACCATCTGATTTTACACTTCAAAGTATATGCAAGCTAGGAACAGGCATGGGTCAAGCCATCCAGGGTCTGATCAAAACCCATACTGCATTGGGCTGGATTCAGTCTGTTTTCTGCTTTTTTATGCAGGGGGTTTTGTTGTTTTGTGATTCAATGCATAGGCTTGATATTGGACGCAGTAAAACAGGGGATGAGATCAACAAAGTAAATGCTAGTAAATGGAAGAAGACAAGCCAAATAGCAGGCCATTGTGCTAGATAGACATCATAATTGGTGATTTAAACAACGTAGTGTGCTGACATCAAGCCTAGGTATTGTATGGCCACCCAACCTGGTCATGAAAGCTGGCTACTTTTTGCTCCTCTTTAGTTCTTCTAGTTGTTGGTATAAATTCTGTAAAAGAATATTTCTCAATCTCTCGTGTGTTTTGAGAGTGAAATGTGTATTGATATTTATAATCTCTTTACAATGGTTTTGTTACAATGATTTTGGAAAGATATAGATATCACACAAATATTACAGATCATAAAACGATTATAATGAAATTTGCCCGTGATAAGAATTTCCAATTCTAAGTTGACCCGTATCTCTTGACTTGCTGACTGTGGATTGGTCTTTGGGCTGGGCTTGATTGAGTGCATCCTTAGGTTGGTTAATATGCTCCCTCAAGCTAATGGGTCTTGGTCAAACCATGAGCTTGTCCCGAAGAAGTAGAAACCGGGCTGTAGTGAGTCCTTCTGTGAAGATGTCAGCGACTTGATAAAGTGCGGATGCGAAGCAAACAATGATTTCCCTCAAAGCACTTTTTCTCTTCTATCATGATAATCAACTTTAATATGCTTTGTCCAGACATGAAATATTGGGTTGGATGCAAGTGAAAGAGCACCAATATTATCGCACCATATAATTGGATTATGGGCGATTTGAATGTGTAAATCTTTGAAAAGAGATAGGACCCAAGAAAACTCGGCTGCAGTGTGGGCCAGAGACAGACCGATACTCAAATTCGGTACTAGATTTTGCATCCGCTGTTTGCTTCTTCGAACTATATGAAATTAAGTTTTTGCCAAAAAAGATATATAGACCTGAAGTAGACCTTCTGTCATCTGGGTTTCTAGCCCAATCTGCATTTGAAAAGCATGTAATAACAGACTTTGACTTGGTAAAATGTAGATCATGAGTAATTGTGCCTTTGATATATCGAATGATGCGTTGGACTGCTATCCAATGCTCAATTGTAGGTGTGTGCATAAATTAACAAAGTTGGTTAACCACAAAGGCAATGTCAGGTCTTATCCAAGTTAAAAATTGTAAAGCGACCATGGCACTACGATATTCAACTGGATCAGGAAGAGGGTCACCATCATACATGCTTAATTTACTTCCACCAGCGACAGGAGAAGAAAATGGTTTAGCCCCTTGAATCTTTGTAGTAGTTCTAGAGATAATTTTGTTTGGGAAAGAAATATACCATAACTGGATCGATGAACCTCTGAAGTCTAAACCAACGAAGTAGTGTAGAGGTTTAAGATCCTTCATGAGAACACAGAAGCCAGTTGACGAATTAAAAGTTGGAGGGAAGTTGTATGAATTCTCAATCTCTGTAAAAGAATATTTCTCAGTCTCTCGTGTGTTTTGAGAGTGAGATGTGTGTTGATATTTATAATCTCTTTACAATGGTTTTGTTACAATGATTTTGGAAAGATACAGATGTCACACAAATATTACAGATCATAAAAAGATTATAATGAAATTTGCCCCTCAATGTGATATGAGTTTCCAATTCTAAGTTGATCCTTATCTCTTGACTCCCAGCTGTGGATTGGTCTTTGGGCTGGGCTTGATTGATTGCATCCTTAGGTTGGTTAATAGTTGGGAGGCTCTGATACCAATTCTAAGAAAAATATGTATAGTTTGTGAAAGATGTATAATATGTGAGATGAAAAATTAAAGATGTATAATATGTGAGATGAAAAATTAGAGAGAGAGAGAGAGAAGATCTAAAAGAAGAGAAAAGATGCCGATTGCGCCTTAGGGATGGCAACCAGATCTATGCTTACATGAAAGAGTTGAAAACTTTGAGAAAGAGAAGATGTCGAGTAAATGGAAGAAGACATGACAAATAGCAAGCCATTGTACTAGAAAGACATCATAATTGGTGATTTAAACAATGTAGTGTGATGACATCAAGCTAAGGTGTCGTATGGCCACCCAAACTGGTCATGAAAATGGCTGCTTTTTGCTCGTCTTGAGTTCTTCTGGCTGTTGGGAGGCTCTGATACCAACTCAAGAAAAATATGTACAGGTGTGAAAGATGTATAATATGTGAAATGAGAGAGAGAGAGAGAGAGAGAGAGAGAGAGAGAGAGAGAGAAGATCTAAAAGAAGATAAAAGATGCTGATTGCACACCTATGGCTATGGATGGGCAACCATATCTATGCTTATATGAAAGAGTTGAAAACTCTGAGAAAGAGAAGATGTCAAGTAAGATTGTGGAGAGGAGATACTGATTGTGCACCTGTGCTTATTTGACAAATTACAAAGGAGTTCCTGAACACATCTCAACAATATTTTCCATAGCATATGCCAGGTTAATTAATACAAAATTGATATTCCTGTATTTGATACCTATAATGTCCAGACACAGCAGAGATACCATGGACATGGCAGGGATATAGATTTTACACATAAAAAGTAAAGTGTTAGATATGATACAATCCGATACATTGCCTATTTTGAAGTATCCCGGTATCATAGTCCGATAGGTTGTGTGGTTTTTGTGTGCGCATGTGCTTGGAAGAAATAAAAAGATGAGCACAAGTAGGAACAAGCTGAAGCATATGAGAAGCCTATAGTTGTGCTTCTTCCATAATTATTGGAAAAAAAAATTGGCTAATATTCAAGACATTCTATGTAATTCCTTAACTAGGGGGATTAGCAAAAGTACAGTGTCTCATTAGACGAAAATCTTTTGATGTTTAAAATGTGACAAAAGTATCAAAAACAGGAGCATCTTAGTGTTAAATTATGGATCCTGGGTTATTTTCTTTTTCAGTTTGCTATTGATATTTCGTTTCCTCAGTTGTTTTTATTTTCCCCTGCTTATGAAGTGGAGTAAAATAGAGTGAGAGACATATTGCCTGTGTAGGGAGGATTATGCTGAATTGGTAAGCTTCTATGTGGATTGAATCTGATACTACTTTCTTCCCACCAAAACAAGTTGAAGTGCCAACCTTTGCATGCACCTGGGTTTGTCAGGGTGGAGTTTGGTCCATCAAACCAATTCTGAGTAGAATTTGCCTTGATTCCTTGTCTTCATCATAAAGAGTGCCTTCTCCAAAATGGCCCTTAAGCCAAACTATTGCCTGTGCAATTACTTGGAGTTGTATTTCAATTCAGCATGACTGAAATCATATTATAAAATTTCTGAATCAAGGAACTCTTAACTCCTTTTGAGTTCTCATGGAACCCTGCTTCATCGCTCACTTCACTTAACTTTTATTAATCAGCTTGAAGTTAATCATAGTTGATTTGTTTTTGTTCTTGGACAGGACCTGCTGATGTGGTTGATGTTGTAACAGGAGAATTAAAGCTTTTGTAACGTTATCTTCTGATAGCTTTTCATTGCTTGCAATTCTGTTGTAGAATGGAAGGGCATGTGTGTAGATTTTAGAAAATCAGTGTACACAATGGGATTTCTGGTCAAAATATTTGATGCCCTAAGTTTTTAACTTATTAGAAGATAACACTTAGCCAATCCCAACGTAGTTGGCACAAGGCCTCGATAATGAGGATGATAAAAGTGTACCATTTGCCACAGATGCAAAAACAGTGTTTTTAGAAACATTTGACAAAAAATATAAAAAAATCATGTCAATGCATAACTTCCAATTACACATGTCAACATGAGTATATTATCTTCTTCTTTTTTTTTCCTTTGCTTTTTCCCTTTTCTTTTCTGGATGGAATAGTGAATGATCTGTTCCTTACGTGTGCTCACAACTTGTTCGGTGCCCATTTTCTGTTTGTCTCTTAAGGAGGTGTTTGTGCAACAGAAATGTTGCTTATTTTTTGTTTGTCTCTTAAGGAGGTGTTTGTGCAACAGAAATGCCGACTTTCAAGCGCCTTTTTCCTGTTGTTTAGTGCAGCGACAAAAACAAAGGGGAATCCGACATTTTATGCAAATTTTCTTCCCTAAAGCGGACCGTCTTCCTACCTCCCTTCTTCGTATGCCTATATAGAACTTTCTTTGCCCGAGGCAGTAGGTCAAAGCTTCTAAAGTCCATCCAGTACATCAGGCACAACACCAAGGTCAAGCCATCTAGTTGGGCTTCTGGATGGTGTTGTACCTCCGTAGATGTAGGGTTGCAAATGGGTATACGATTACCCGAAAGTTTCGACCCACAAAAAATCAGGTCATGAACTTATTTTAGATTTCGATTCATAAACGGGTCCGAGTCCGAAACCTAATTTAGGTTCCGATTGATAAACGGGTCTGGTTCCGAGTCCATATAGGTTCCGATCAGTGGACCCAGGACCAGGCATTCTTATATATAATACTGGATGTTACAGACTTGATGCACTGTTATAGATTAAGTGATATGCTTATTTTAAGGATAAAATGAAGAATAAAGTTAAAATAGAATCAATTTTGGAATTGGATTTGAGTCCTCTAGGTGGACTCGATTCCGGAACCGGATCCAAGTTTTCTTATCGAAACCGGGTCCGGAACCAACGAAACCAGTTCCAATTCAAAACCGGATTCGAAACTAGAACCGTTATTTTAAAACGGGTCCGGATCCACTATGGTTCCGATCCAAAACTGTCCCATTTGCAACCCTACATAGATGGCCATATCCATGCCAAGGTAGGTAGTCCTAAAGCTCTAACCAATTTGCAGACTCAGTCAGCAATGGTGGTTTGCCGCCCAAGTGATTTCCATACTACCTGATTTTACACTTCTAAGTACATTCAAGCTAAAAACAGGTATGGGTCAAGCCATCCAGTGTCTGATCAAAGGCCATGCTGCATTGGGCTGGACGCAGCCAATGTTTTCTGCTTTTTTATGTAGGGGAATTTGTTATTTTGTGATTCAATACAAAGGCTTGATATTGGACTCAATAAAACAGGGGATGAGATACCCAAAGAGTAAATGCTAGTAAATGGAATAAGACAAGACAAATAGCAAACCATTGTGCTAAAAAGACATCATAGCTGGGGATATTTGTGATTGAAATCTGAGTGTGGCTGAATTATCAAGTGTCAAAACTCAAAACTGGTAGGGTAGGGCATGTTAAAAATTCTCATAAGCCAGCAGCCACCCTGCACATGTGAACGAACGGCATGCAACAAACGACCCTAAGAAGTTATATATTTCAAAAAAGAAAGGTAGGCTGCACAACTCAGGAGAGCCAAATCTGGCAGCCACGTTATCCATAGCAGTCAAGGTGATCTGGTCATAATCCCCGTCCATGGGATTCTGCAAAGAAGGATCACAATCTTGTGCATGAGAAAATGATATGTATGAAGACAAAGGAAGAAGAAAAGATAGTTCATGACCAGGTTTCAGTTGAGAATTCGTAAAAATAAAGATCGACTGGCAAGATTTCTCTATACCCAAAACTACAAGAGGTGGGATTGAGCAGCAGCTGCCAAACCTACACTTTCAACTCAACATTAAAACAAAAACACTCTTCTCTCCCCTATGAAAAAATGTAGTTAAAAAATCAAATCAAACATGGTAATCAGAATCCAGTCTCAAAACAACCCAACCACCACCCACAACTTCCCTCCGTTGTGTGTTGCCGCTGCTGCCAATTATTCCTTTTATTTTTTCTACACTACTGAGAGTGAGAGGCCAGAAGATGTTCCCGGAAAACATTCAAGATGTCGGAAAAGGTGACAATTCCGGCCAAGGTGTAATCCTTCTCGATGACCCATACATAGTTGACCCGGTGCGCCAGCGCTTGAACCATGACCGCAACCAGCGAGCTCTCTCCATGGCACACTATTGCCTCCTCTGCAGCTTGCTGCACCATCCTAACTGAGTAGCTGCTGCCACCCCATCTCCTTTTTGACGAGAACTCTCGCTGTAGCAGCAGCGGTCCCTTCGGGGAAGATAAAGAAGACGATGATGATTCATCGTCTGAGGAACATGAAGAGGATGAGGACCAGGAGTCACCATCCCCCAACAGCTCCAGCATTCCATCCATGTCTCCTCCTCTCTCCCTCAGCATTGCCTTCACCACTTGGACCAGCTCCCTTGGCGGTCCCCCACGGTCAATGTAGGCCAGGAGGTCGCCCGCAGAGAGGGTGGCAATGGCAGGGGCGATGGTCTCGTTGCAGGTGGCAAGGGTGGAGGGGGAGATCTCCCCAATGAGCTTGCCGTCTGGGGAGACCACAGCGACCGATGTCTGCTGGGCGTGTGCAAGCACAATGGCATCCAGGGCAGAGGATGCGGGTTCCTGGTATCCAACAGTGAGGACGTCCTCCTGGGTGCGAATGAGGCCAAGTGAGCGGAGGGAGAGCGCCGGGAGCGGGGAAAGGAAGCTGATGTAGCTGAAGAAGAAGCGGAGGACGTCCTCCTGGGTCAGCCAGCAGTAGCCTTGTAAAGGGCCGCTGCA
The DNA here is from genome assembly GCA_038049695.1 of Cinnamomum chago. Lineage (NCBI taxonomy): Eukaryota > Viridiplantae > Streptophyta > Magnoliopsida > Laurales > Lauraceae > Cinnamomum > Cinnamomum chago. The sequence continues at coordinate 7,342,342 of CP142451.1, read as the reverse complement.
GCCGTAAATGCTTTTCAACTGCTTCTTCTTCTTAGATATAGAATAGCTGCTGCTGTTGTGGTACTTAGCATGGGAATCAATAGGAACAACAAGATTCTGGACTCCTTCCACTGTAATAAGATCAAGGGCTTCTAACAAGCTGCAACAATTCAAAATACAAAACCTTTAACCATCATTGCTGCTAATGATATGATGATGATGATCTTACAAGCATTCAATTCACACCAACTGCCTATCATGGCAAAGCCAATTGAAAATAGAGAATAAAAGTCTATTTATGGACATGAATGGAATTAGTGAGCATAGATCTTACAAAACAATACACTATCCCAGAAAATTTGGCCCCAAACAGAGAGACTGGAATGATAAACACAATTTGAAAAGATGACCCAATATAAATTTGGCCCCAAATAGACAGACTGGGATAAACAAATTGAAAAGGTGGAAAGAAACTGCAGCTCCATTATTTCCTGGTCACATGCACAATAAACTCATATTCCAATTAATGAACTTGCAGGTTTCCCCAATTCACTTTCACAGAAAGTAACTACTTTTATTAGGGGGCAGCAAAAGATAGTCATAGTATTGACTCCTTATAATGTTCAGACCAATCAATAACATTCATATTCTACAAACGTATCTCTAAAAATAACAACATCCCTAACACCAAAACCCTAAAACCCATCTCTAGAAATAAGAAAAAGAACACAAAAACAGGGTCAAAACCTACAAAATCCGCTACAAGATGTTGAACCCTGAACGCCCACCACTGTTTAATCAAAACCCATCAAACAAAAATTGAATCTTTCATCATAAAAATTGAACCCCACCAACAATCTTCATCTCATACCTAACCAACGACTTCAAAAGTAGAAAAAAGAGCAAAAGAAACAAAGGGTTTAAAAGACAAGCAAAGAAGAAAGCCCAAAAACCTTGTGTTGGGGTCGACGTGTCGTACGATTCCTTCATCAGCGTGGCGCAGGAGCACCGAGACAGGTGACTCAAGAGCAGAGAGAGGGTCACAGAGATTATCCTCTCTGCAGAGGAAGCAGATGATATCCACCGTAGAAATCTTCCCAATGCACTTGCTGCTGCTGCTGCTACCATTCCACACGCTCAGATACGTTTCGCATTCGGTTTTATTGAGTGCAGAAAGAGCGTCTCTTATTGTGGATGAGACAGAGAATGGCTTCAGAAGAGGCTTTCCCAAGCAAAGTTCAGAAATGTCACAAGAGAGTAATGCCATGCACTCAACAATCACAAGGAGAGAAAACACAGAAGGGGGTTTTGCAATTGGGATGGGAAAGTAATGGGAAAGTAAAGAGAAGAAGATGAGAAATGGGAGAATGGGAGGGGGAGAGTAATGAGATAATCAAGGGTAGGGGGTGTTTATATAAAGAAAAGATGGGAGGGAGAGGGGGGAAATGGACGCAGTTACCGGCTATTTTACCGGCTGGTAAAGTGAAACTAGGTAGGGTGAAGTAATGATAAAAAGGTTAAAGAACTCTTTATATTGTATTATATTGTGTCCATGTGGTTGTGGGGTCGGTCTACCATACCTTGGGCATATAAATGGTGGGAATATCCTGTGTCCGGATCCTATGGGTGCAGAGAAATTATGTCTCAAATTTGGGCATCTTTGTCCACATGTGTAGTGGGAGAATGAGTATGGGTTAAAGTGTAAGTGAGATGTAAAAGGCCAGTTTTCTTTTACCTAAATTTTAGGGTTTTTTTGTGGTGAGTTTATAAATTTGCTAAAAGTTGTCATCTTAATTAAGATTTCTCTTTTCTCTCCACTTGAGCATCTAGAAGCTACTTTGGGCTTGTTAGGTGATTGGAATTCAAAATTTCTAAAAAAAAAACACAATATTCATGAATAGGGATAGCCCTTGCATCATTCTTACCTGTAGAATAAATTCATGTAAAATGACAAGATTAAAAAGTGTTTTTTTTTGTCATAAAATTTACTTCACCAAACTTTTTCACACCTTTTTTATGGTAGAACAAAAGAGGCAGGTGGAGTGTAGAGTAGTAAAAGTAAGTGGTGTTACATTATAAGTTTATTTTTTCACTCCACTTTTTTCACCCAAACTAGTGAATTAAAAAAAATGAAAAAAAAAAAAGCCTCATCTCATCCCTATGTAATTACACCTTGTGCTAGGAGTGGAACTCTATTGTGAGGCATACCATTTGAAGATCTAAGCCCTCATAGTGTGGTTTCAAATTTCATCACAATAGGTGTTGGTCCTACTATAAGATTGGTTATTCGATTTTTATTAAATGAATCAATCTTACATAAGAACCAACTCCTACAAAAGTGTAATTTAGGAATGTCTCATGAATAATTAAGGCATTTATTTTGAGCGATTTGACTTTTCGGGACTAAACGGGGCCATTATAGATATTAAATCTTTTAAAACTCGGATTTTCTCTAGCCTCACAAGATCAGGGCTTGGAATATCCATCCACCGTATAATACCAAGTGTGCCTTGGCGCTTCTTAGACACAGACAGAGATTCAAGAGTATTTCTAGAAAGATCTGCTTTCCAGAGAATTCCAGGACCACTCAATAAAAACCTTTTTCCTTTTGTTTCCATTTTGTTTAATGCACTGCTTGTCAAGATATCTGATCATGCATCTAAATCTCTGGTTTTTTGTTTTGCTCCTGTGTAATTGCTGCTTTCCTTTATTCTTGAGAGAAAATCTCTCCAAATCCTGTAAATGTACACTGTAAAGATTCATGTTCTATACTGAATACTACACAGTAGATTTCCACACAATTTCTTGCTGGACAAAGATTTGAAACCACAAGTAGATCAATTGTAAAGTTCTAAAATCATTCTTGCATTTTTTATACATAATCAGTGTAATGGTAGGCCTAAATTCTGATAGAATATATTTTGTTTGATTCCAAGCCATTTCTTTTGATCATTTTAGATTCTATACACTGATGAAGTTCTTAAAACATGCCCCCTATTTTAAAAGGACCCTCTTACATTTGGTTGGTTCAGCAGGCATGTGGACTGTGAAAATTTTCTTCACTTAGTATTGGGCCCATAACTAAAATGGAGAACAACCGTGGCAGCTGCAGTCATTGATTGCAAGCTTGGGTGAGTAATGGGTTACAAGTCCAGAACCTGATGCTTTTATTTAGGGCACGTTTGTGTACACATCCTTTCCGTGGAAAGAGGAATTTGCCACGTCAGCAAATTCTATAGAAATGAAAACCTCGGAAAAGGATTTCCGTAGAATTTAGAAATTCATGTTTGGTGCAAAAAGAGTTTCCTCATTGAATTGGTGCAGATGTTGTTTGGTGCGGCTGTGGATTCCTTATAGAAAATCAAAATTTCTTATTTGGTGATATAATTTTTTGAAGAAAATAACATAACATGTATATTATTTATTTACCATTAAATAATAATTTATATAAAGAAATAAAAAAATGAAAGAGTTATAGGGTTTTTGGGTTGAAATGGACAAGAGTGAGGAAAAGAGGGAGAAGTTTTCCGAGGAAAACCATTTCCCATACCCCCCATGGGAAATCCATTTCCACAATTATCAAGGAAAATGCTGACGAGGCAGGAAAACATTTCCGCGGAATTGTTCCGCACCAAACACTGGAAAAATGAATTTTCCGCGGAAAACCATAAACTTTTCCGCGGAAAAGTGTTACACAAACATGCCCTTAGAGAAACATCGATCAGAAGGAGTGGACCTCCATGGCAGAACTTACCTACTGAAAAACTGATTCGCTCAAAAATAAATACTCTCCCACTGTTTCGTCATAAGATAGACTAGCAAAATGCCCTCGTACTTAGCACGAGCATTAAAAGTCATATAAAGAGAATAACATTTAATTTTATGACATAAATAAAAATTTTAATTTTAATTTCATATATTTATATTTTATAAAATATAAAATAAAATTGTTAATTTCTCACACAAATTTATAGGTTTATTAAAAATTACACAATTAAAATTTAAATAATTAATAAATATAGAAATTTAAAATCTCTAGTAGAAACATGAAATATTGAGACAAGTGAAATTATAAGAAATTTAAAAATATGAGATTTTCCAATTAGAAACAGGTTTGGTAGTGAGTTGGTTGCCTTACGTCAACTAAGAGAAAATAATATATCTATTTCCATTATCACATATAGGTGCTGTGAATAATGATCTATATAGGAAATTGAAATTAAGATTCATAAAAGGAAACTAAAATCACAAAAAAAGAGTAAAAAATATGCAAATACATTAGTTTATTGTAGAAAAAAGAAGACCCAATGAGACTTGCGGTTATTCACATGGAGAAAAGAAAAAAAAATGCTACATAGAAAAGAGGCTCGTGGTGAGAAGACACTGAATGGAGAATGTTACAACTCATTTTCTCAATTACTCATTTCAGTTACGAAAAAAAGGGGCTCCATATATGCCAATTTCAGTTACAAATCTCCATAACAGTTTTAAGAGTTAATAATAGGCTCAGGTGAAAATTAAGAGAAATTTAAAGAGGCATTAAAGATGGTCAAATTTGTATCAAAATGGTCAAAATAGAATTGAAATGAAGCGGCTGATTTCTCAATTGGAATCAGTTCTCTTCATATATTATAATTATTTAATTAAAAATATAATTAATCATGTTTTCTATCAAACGGTCAATCTTATAGTGGAACCAACTCCTATTGGAGTGAAATTTAGAAATACGCCACAATAAATAATGACAATAACTTTGATCGACTCGAATTTTTAATATGTGAACTCCACTGTAAAGTTTCACTCCTTTTAACTCCTCCATATCAAAGCATCAAAGGATCCCAACAAATGGAATTCATGTATCAATCTCAATTCTCTTTCCCATCCTTTTTGGAAATATAGGGTCAGTCACATGGTCTAGTAGGGAATTAAAGAAAACAACTCAATTTAGCGGCCATGGGACATGCCATTGGGTGCATGTCAACATGCAATAGGCTCATTGCCCTTTATAATATAGACAATCCAAGAAGATGCATGCCTATAAAATCTTCAAATCCCTGTAGTTTGTAAATTGCCACACCTTTTAGGTGGCCAAGAGTCAAAAGTAACCATTGAATGCTGCAAAGTTGGTAGATGAATGACATAATGTGAAAGAAATTTCCATCAATTGAAAGTCATCTGAATATAAAGCTTTCCAGTGCTTCTTCCATTTTCCCTATAACAGGAAATTTTAGGCTTTAGGAGCCCGAATTCAGATCCTTAAAACTTTGGGCCATGTTAAAGCAAAACCAGCCATTCAATTTTTGAGTTGTGGAATCTTCAGGGTGCCTTTTATTTTTCAATATTTGTAAGAACTTTTTACTTCATAAATCTATAAATTTTGTTGAATTGAGGGAAGAGAAAGTGCATGGGTCTACTAATAAAAAGGGGTGCAATCCCTATTATGATTTGGATTTCAAAATCCTTAAATAGTATGAATTTTGGCTAGCACCTTGTGTATTTTCACAACATTGGATTTGCATATTCCTTCATAAGAGTTTGCACTTTTTGTGAAAATATAATCCTACAAATTTGAGAGTAAAATGGGCGTCCATGTAAATTCATCAGTTGGCTTCGCATCTAAGATTCAAACCAACTCAAAATTACTTTTCTTGTGATTAAACTACACGGTGTATAACTCTCATCGAAATGAAATTAAGTTCGAACCAAGAAGGGTCTTTTCGGGAACTTGGATTTAAAGCCTGTTTTTTCACTCAATGGTGATTTTTTTTTCGTTTTTGCCATAACATGAGATGGGAGAGTAAACTGTCCTAGTGTATTACTACTGTATGCATAGTTTACTCCACTCTATGATTTGTCTAAGAGTTTGAATTCCTTGGTCTGTAAAAATGGGGACATAGTGTTTTATTCAATTAATATTCATCAGCTATATAAAATCTCATACTAATTAATACACCCTCTCAATTGTTTCTTTGAAACGAAAAAAAAAAAAAATTACATATAACAAACGACAAATATTGATAGAATGAAAGAACATCAACTCCTTGTCGTCTAAATATTCCTCTCTCTTTTATCCTCTGTCTTGCCAATATTTGCATCCACTCCATCCTCCGGCTCAGTACACTCTGAGGGCAGCAATAGTCAGGGTCAATCCTGTGGACTGTGGTGCGTGGGGGTCAATCCTTCCAGGGCACTATGGGTGAGGACCCATGGCAACGACCACTAGGGCCATCCTATCTTCTTCATTAAATGGTGACTGCTGGTCCCCAATGATCTAAAAACAAATTTACGACTCTCACCAACCTCGCCATTTGTTGGCTACCTATGGTTATTTTGGGTTCTACTTGCAGGTAACATAGGAGGTCCCATGTTCCTCTTTGGCCTCTGTATGTATGGTCCTAAGCTGATGGTGACACATCCGTGGGAGAGGCCATTTGAATGAGACATGAGACAGTGTAGACAAGAAACTCCAAAAAAAATCTTAATGAATAAGGGACCCACCATGTGGAGTGGTTTGAATCAGCCCACATTTCACATCACCTATCTGTCCGTGGGGCTCCTCTCTTTCTCTCTTTCCGTAGCAGAGTGTAACACTGGAAAGTACATCATAAGAAACCCGTACTTGTCTGGCCTCATTATTTAGTCGAGTTGGCCTGCAGTCCAAAATGATATTTCTTTCTTGAGAAAGGCCATTTGGATCGAATTTGGAGACCGAACTTTGGCTCGATCCGGTCTGGGATCCTGTGGTCTTAGTCGGGACCGAGCCAAAATTCTGTCCACCCAGCATGACTGTTCTTTCTTGGTCAAAATTTGATTCAAATAAAATTACAAAAACTCTATGCACCCCGGGATTCAGATCCCGGACGGACCCCGGGGTGCATAGCACCGCTGATAAAATTAAGCCCGGATTAGATTCACCGTGATTCACGCGTGAACATGAAGTAAAATATGAAAAAGAGAGGGGCTTAAATGTTAATTGCCTTGCAAGTTGTGGGAAATTTTTGTTTCCTAACCTACCAACCAAGTCATGCCAAAATGGTTGCTCATGTGAAACGGGGGACAAGGAATTCACGCGAATTCATACGAGTAATGCTACATGGACAAACTTTTTGGCCAGAATTTTGGCCAACCCCCATGGTTTGCATTGAATATCACTATGATATTCAATGCAAACCATGGGGGTTGGCCAAAATTCTGGCCAAAAAGTTTGTCCAAGTAGACTTTTTGAATTCATACACTCATGCAATTTGGGGTGTAGCTCGATCCAGCGACTGAGGTTAGGTATTGACAAACCCGAGCACATACGGGACCTGAATCTGACCCAAACCTTAAAATTAAGGGAAATGCTAGCCTGGGAACCAACGGTCCCCATGGGGACCGGGCCAGCACCCGGTCCCCATATTCGGGCCGACTAGACTTTCTGTAAAATTAACTTCTAGTGGAATTCTAGTTTTCTTTTTTTTTTTTTTTTTTTGCTATTGAAGGGTTTTCAATCATTTGATCTGGACTAATTTCTCCGGGCCCATAGAGAAGCCGGGTAAACTTCCATGTAGCCCTAGTATTATAGTGTAGTTTCGAACCTACAACTTCCGAATTCAAACCGTGGTCCTACGCCAACTGAGCTACATCTTGAGGTTAATTCTATTTTACTTAGGTTGGTTGATTACCAGAGTTATGGCCACACTTAGTTGACTTACCAAGCCAGACACAATACAAATTAGCTGAGCCAGGTTCTTTCAGCTGACTCGGTCCTGTGCTTTTTAATTTATATGATTTCTTTTTGTTGGGGTTGAAAATTCTCAAGTTGGCCAAATACTTTGAAGACGTTCTTACTTTTTTTTTAAGGGGGTAAAAGAAAAAAGAACATAGCAAACGCGAGAAAGAAAAATGAGGAAAGAATGTCCATTTCTCATTTCTCGGCATAAAGTGAACTTGAACCCATTTTTGTATATATATATATATATATATATATATATATATATATAAACATAAGAGTTGATTATATAGGAATTTAAGACTAAATAGCGACATTAAAATGGTGCGTTTGTACAACGGAGGTTTTCGCAGAAACGGGCTGGGACTAGGCCTGTCGATGGGACGGGCCGGGCCTGGGCTTGGGTTGTCCAATCCCGTCCCGAAAATAGGACGGGCCTGCCAGGTGTTGTCCAATCCCGGCCCTAAATTGAACGGGCCTACATCTGATCCCGTCCCATACGGGCCCGAGCTGGGACAGGGCCGAGCCTGGGCTTAACCCGATCCTGGAGATAAGCAAAACATTCTCTAATTATTCCTACTGTCACTAGACACCCAATGTGATCCAGACTTTAAACCCTCCTCCTTTTTCCGGGCTTGGGACCATGGGCAAAACAAAAAACAAAGAAAATTTAATTGATTCAGATTTTCATTGCTCAACCATGCAATCACAAATTAAGAGAAGTAAAAAAGGTAACAAATTTACCTTGAGCAGTATCTATAAGACGTTAGCCCATGAATAGAAATACTGAGCATAGACTGAGAGATAAAAAAAAAGGAAGATGGAGAAGAAGAAAGATAGAAATAGAGAATAGGGGAAATGTAGGGAGGGTAACGGTGAGAGAGGGCAGAAGGCGACGACTGGGCGAGGGAGGGAAAAAAAAAGAGGGACAGGGAGGGAGGCAGCTTCAACACTACGTGCGACAGTGCGAGAGGGGCAGCTGGCAGCGTCAGCGTGCATACGTTATGAGACGATGAGAGGGCTCGTCGTGACGACGAGAGTAGAGAACCGTGACCGAGAGCAAAGAGTAGAAGAGGCAAAGAGCTAAGAGCGATTGAGTGTGAGATTTTTTAGGGTTCTCCATTGCATCGTCTAATAAAAAAGATGGAGGGCGCAGTTACAAGAATGCCCCTTCTAACTAGCCGTTTTTTTACTGTTAGTGAGGGGCAGTTTAGATAATATAATTTTTTTATCAAAATTAACTTGGAGCGGGCCGGGTCAGGCCTAAATGGGCTGGGCATCCTCTGCCCAGTCCCAGTCCTATTTTGGTCGGGCTTTAAAATCATTGACCAAGCCCAACCCTCTAGGCTCAAATTTTTTTATAAAGCCCTGTATTTTCGAGCTTGGGCCGGGCCGGGCCGGCTTTCTACCCGTTTCAACCCGTCCCATTGACAGGCCTAGCTGGGACGGGACGCTGGATTTTCCAATGCCTTTTCCCCATTGCGTTTGGATGCAGCGAGGATTCCATTCTTCTAGATTTTTTGATGCGTTTTTGAGGCACCATTTTCCACGGCTGATTTTTCGACCCTCCTATTAAGAAATCAACTTTCGCAGAAGAAGAAATGCAGGTTGTACACAAACAAACCCTTACATGGCAAAAAATAAAATGATATAAATTAAAGATGTAGACGACACCTTTTTCCGATATTCACCTTTTTCAACTATAAAAAATTGACCCCAAAGGATAGATCAATTGGCTTAAGACCACAGTTTATATTTATAGATTGTATGTTCAAAACTGCACTACTACATTAAAACTACTATAAAGTTTGTTTGAATTTTTTTTTTTAGCCCGAAGAAATAAGTCCATAGATTGAGAAACTCAAATAGAAAAGCAAAATAAACAAGACATAAGAGAGTGTCCCATAAACCAGAGTAGAGTTTTGGATAAGAAGTGTGTCAAGCTAGCCTTCTATTGAGGTAAATAATAGGGATGACTAGATACCACCGAGGGAAAATAAGCAGTGAGATGTCTACCTACCCAAAAAACAATTTTTAATCTTTTTTGATGTAGACATGCCACAAGAAGCAGAGAAACCCATCTTCCTCTGACAACTTTTTCTTTCTAACTCTAGAATACTGCCTTTAAAGAAGAGAATAACAATGTTACTACTTACTAATGTTAGAATCCATCACATTCACAAATGACAGCTAATTTCAGTTCATTTCATTTCATGTCCCCTAAGTGGACCCTACCCTTGCCATCAATTTCTCTCACATGAGGTGAGAAAAAAAAAAGAAATGTCAGCAGCTACTGCAATCCCAGTGCTCATAAATTTGTTCATAGGCCTATCTAAAATTGATGCCTGCAGTGCATCAAATTCAGTAATAACCTCATTTCATACCACGTGGGCCACGCAAGTCATGCATGTGACCACATGCACTAGACTTGCCAAACCAACTGGAAGCACTTTCCAACTTATAAGCAAACTTGGACAGTTGGACCTTTAAAAAAAAAAATTCATACACTAGACTCAAATCTACATTAATTAAAAAAGGTAATCTAATTAAAAAAGTATAAATACGGAGGAGTGACGCAGTTGGCTAAGACCATGACTTAAAAATTAGAGATTGTGGTTGCTTTTTTTTTTTAGAACCACTTGTCCAAATAAAAGCCTGATTTATCCAACATGTGGGAAATCCAAATACTTTAAGCCGCCAGAGATAAACAATTCTCAAATGGCTGGACATCCTTGTAGGAAAAATAATCAAAAAGTTCTTTCAAACTTAATAGATTAAGATAAAATGAGGCGCACTACACATTAAAATAAAATAAGACCTATCTTTATTGACACCCGACAAACTACTTCTTAACACGTGATGCCGGGCGAATGATTTTACACAAGGGAAATAAAAGAAGAACCTGCATGACCTGCCCCGGTCAGACAGCACGTGGGACTGAGTCATGGAGGACCTCATTGACCCCATAAAATATGTTAAGCAGACCCATTGAATTATTATTATTATTATTATTATTATTATTAATGATACTAATAATTTTATTATAAGTTATTAGGCCTATTTGTTTCATATAGTTAAAAGGAACCGGTCCTGCAAGAATTGTCCTTATAACTTATGGTGCAGATTGCCTAATGGGGTCCAACATGAGATCTCACTGGTCGTGGGACAAAGAGGAACTGAAATATTCAAGTGAGGCTAATCTATATATAAAATTTAAAGTCAATCTAATACCTTTAACTCCTTAATCCGTAGTCCACAAGTTTGACAGGTTTATATCAAACAAGAAAAATTAACCATAAATCCAACCGTCTAGTTCATTCGAATCCATACAAATTCATGAGATTCGGTGCCTATAATGGGGTTGTGAATGTGTGGTCAATTTGGATGGGCCATGAGGTGGGCCCAAGTGGGCATTTCAAACTGTGCCGACCATAAGGACTATTCTTATAGGACCTATATATACATTTATAATATAATATAATTGTATTCTTCATGTGGGTAGGAATGGGAATGCAGTGACTCATTTGCTTGCTAGACACGCACAGTTTGTGGAAGAGATGTCGGTTTGGTGGTTTTATTTTTCAGATCTGATCAAACAATATGTAAGCATTGATTCCATGTTGATTTCCCATCATTAATATCAAAAGGCTTTCCTATAAAAAAAATCTAAAATTAAAGGTGAGTATGAAAAAATAACGATTAAAGAATCTCCCCCATTGATAGAAATTGGATTAGACAAAAGGATTACTTAGTTATCATTTTAATAATTCAAATTCTAGAAAAGTCAAGATTTCATTTTACATCACTATCTCATATTATCATCCTTCTCTCTTTAATAATCCTTAATGGAGCTATTCTCTCTATGAATTCTCATATGTAGTTTATGCAAACAAATGTACCCTATGGCTTTAATGTGGATGGCTAAATTAAAATGAGTCTGGATTACTTATCATAATTGTTATACATTTGCCGTGAGTGGACCAATAACAGTCCGCCACGTCATCCAAAAATTTAGATGATTTTCTTTTATCTTATTTAAACTTCAAAATCATCTAAATTTTTGGATGACGTGGCGGACTATTATTGGTCCACTTACGATGAAGGTGTAACAATTGTAATGGGTGATTCGTACTCAATTAAAATATGAATCACCTTTCCTTGCACATGGCAATGGGAATCAAGATTCCTAATCCCCTTTAGATGCATTTGAAATCTGGTGGAAGGATTCTCGGGATGTCCTCAAATCCCATAGTCAAAGTTTAGCTGTAATATTTATATATAATAGACAAGGCCTTCTTTTCAGTTTTGTCTATTTTTCTTTATCTTCTTTCGTTTGGATTTAGCTTTCTTCTACTACAAGTTGATGTTTTATAAGTTAAAAGATTCCAATTGGGAAGCATGAGTCAAGCAACTTGCTAGAAAAGATTATGATAAGAGAGATTTTCATCAAGTAAGACAATGACATGGCTTACCAAAAAAATGGAATAAATGTTTTTATTTTATTTTAACTATTACTTGGTCCTTCACTTTACTCTACTACGCAGTCTACTTGTAAAAAAAGAGAAGAAAACAAATTGAAAAGGAAGAAAGCATATTCTACTTGTACCTACTCCCTACTCCATTGATATATATATATATATAAAGAGAAAGAGATAGAGAGAGAGAGCAAGACTCTCCTAAGATGAATCTTATTTCATCCTAAACTGAACTAGCAAATCAAAGTTAATTATATCTATTTTTTGCATGATGGAACTAGATTAAAATCCAGTTTTATTTGGATTTATCTTGATTTTGAAGACGATCATCATGCAAAAAACAACGATAACGGATTTTGATTTGTGGGACATGTACTGTTTCAGCTTAGAATAAACTACACTTCAACTTAAAAGAGCTGACCTTATATATATATATATATATCTTCCAAAAAGTCTCCAACGTAATATAATATAATGTAATGAAGTTGTGCCAGAAGTAGGATGGACTACAACCAACACAGACCGTCCAATGAATATAATTGCTGCTGATGGACCATCAACAAGTAAAAGTTAGATCATCAACATTCGTCACTAGTATTACTTTCCAATCTGTGAAAGAATAGAGGAGTAAAAGCTTCCTTGAACTCTGTGTGTCTGAGCATGTTGTCCTCGTTATGTTGCTCCATACATACTCCATGCTACGCTCTCTAGATATATGTTTGATGTCAAGGTGCTAATACCACTCAATTATAGGGATATGAGAATTATAAATAAAATAAAATCATGTAGTTGGATACATAGGAGTTCTAAGACTTTTATTTGAAGGAAAATTTGTAAATTTTCAAAAAGTGACCATTGAATTACCGTCCAATGGAAAATAAATCAAGAGAAGGTAAAAAATGAATACCGTACTCAGCCGCCACTCCTAATAATTTAAATGATAAGAAAGTAAGAGTTGCATCCACATCTTCATGTGTATTCAATTCCCATAGAGATAAATAGGCCTTGGGATTTTAAGACAAAATAAGAACTAGAAATAAAAAGTTGTTTGCCATTTATAATAAGATGAAAAGCAGCCTCGATCAAAAGAACATTAAGAAGGTGTGGCATGAAACATATAAGGTGGATATGTTGGTGGGAACTAGACTTCCCTATGTATTGAATTAGTAAGGGGATGGCTAATTGTTCATTTCTTTTAATCATCCCTTGATTTGATTCTCATGAAATGAGAGGTTACTTGAGGGAGAATGTTCTCCTATGAGTAGACTACATATCAATTATTTGTAGTCCAACTTATGGGTTCACTTATATGAGTGTCTTTCAATAAGAGAAGGGAAAATGGAAACTCATATATGATAGCAAAAAAAAAAAAAAAACCCAACCCCATCAAATTCCCCAACCATTAATTTAATGGCAACTCTATTTATAGAGTTAAGTGAAGTAAAGTTGATTTTGAAAAAAAAAATATATAAGTGGATTATGATGGTATTTTATTTTTAGTTGTTTGTTATGAAATCTTGTTAACTTTTTTGATGGGAAAGTGGATTTTAGTAGATAAAGATAGTTGTTTTTTTATTTTTTATTTTAAAAGATAGAGGGTGTTTTGTATTAAAGTGTTTTTAATGTGACATATTGTCTGAAAAAATGGAGGCTTTATTTGACTTTTACTATATTAATAAAGTGTCAAACTAACCCTAAAGTATGATATCTCTGTCTGAAATTTAATCCAATTGTAAAGTGAACATTACATTAATTATAAAATGGGATCTATTCCCAAATCATGAGATGAGATTAACAAAGTATCAAAGGGTCTAAACCATAGTGCCCGGAACCTCTTATTAGCCCTCTCGATCCTGCTCCGAAAACGCGGATCGGTGTTTTTGGAGCGGATCTGTCCTCGAAGCGTGTTTCGACCATCATCGGAGCACATTTTTACCGAATATGGAGCGAAGCGTAGCGTGCAGAATCTATAGTTTTTTTTTTTGCATTTTTTTTTCTATAAGCGTTATATTTATCATTTGAATGAAGAAATTTCTTTAGACTTATTAATTATTGTTTATTTTATGTAATCAAATTGTAAAGTAAATTTTTTTCTCCATTTTTAATATTTGAATATATGAATAAGATATATTTATGTTCATTACTCAATTGTTTATAAACCCACAAACATTATGTTGTATAGGTGCTCCGAATAAATAATTATTTTAAAATTTAGTGTTTCTATTGTCCCACTCTGCTCCGAACACTAAGGTCTAAACTATTCATAGGTGGGCGCAAGTGAAACCCCTAGGCACATGCAGTCTTCCCCGTGAGAATATTTTCCTTACTTGATAGTTTTGATTTTAATATTAACCTTCATTATTCATTTCTGACCACTTATAGGATTGGTACTAGATATTCAACATTAAACTCAAATGTCTGAAGAGGTTAGTAATCGAAGAGAAAATTTAAAAGTTCACAAAGACAGCTGCCGACTACAATCAGCAGTGGGCCCTCCAAATATAAAATGGGAGCATCTTGGCCAAGTCATATGACATGTGCTGGGCTACTATTGTCCGTACCAATTGTCAACCACATACACTGAATGGGTACAGATTTTGACAGAAGGGACAAGGTGGGTGGGCTGTATCTGTACTCAACATCCTTATCTTTCTCATATCTTATTATCAGTCATGACTCATGTGTATTCAGCCGGATAAGACGATCGCCAGCCCACCACGACAACAGCACTTCCATCTCTCGTATCCACACCACCGCTGTGGAATGTGGATATGTCACCGTACCTATGCCTATTTTTTTAAATTCTCCTTTTCATTTTCATAAAACAAGTAGACAAAACCAACTCACATGATGGATGCAATGGAAAAAAAAGAAGAAAAAGAATAACAAGAGATGCATAGGACCCCAATTCCATGTGTTTGTGTTTTCATCTTGTAACATCTTATTTATACAAAATTCAGAGAGATAGTTCAGTTGGCGTAGGACTACATTTTGTACCTGGAGGATCCGGAGATTGTAGGTTCGAAACTGCACCATGGGTCACAAGAGAATTTTACCCGACTTTCTCTCTTGGGTCCGTAATTATAAAAAAAAAAAAAAAAAAAAAACACATCTTATTTACACATTGTAAATGAGTGCAAATAAATATTATCAAGCATGATAGACCATTGTTAGGCATGTGCATCATCTATATGTGTAAATGAGTAGAAAGAAATGGCAAATGAAACTATAAACTATAAAGTTTCTTTAGTTTTAAGATCAATGACTCATTTGTAATCCACTCTAAGTGGATAGGGTGGATATATTCCATTAGGCCTTAAATGCTATTAATTTAAAATATCTAATTGCTTACAAAAAAAAAAGAGTAGATTTCTACATAAATGGATTTTATCTTTTATAGGAAAAGAAAACTGTGAAAATTGCTATACTCATTGAGAATGAGTGGAGCTTGCAACTGGTCTTCAAATACATAATTTTACTCTAGATTCTGTATGAAGAATAGTTACACTTGATTGTGCTTAAGAAAAAAGGAAAAAAATCATTGTGTAGTGTTGAGAATTACACCGAATACTATTGAATTTTCTCTGCTAACCAATCATATCAAAACCTTGATATGCACTTTTGGCGACACATTTTTTATTCTCCAAATCGTTTCTCCTAAGGTATGTATGATCTTACGACGAGTTTACTTTGATACTATATTAAGTCTCCTCTACTAACCAATTCTACAAAAACTTCGAGCCATTAGTAGGGGCAATATAAATACTTTTTAATACTTCCCCTCAAGTGGAGCCTACATGTCAAACAAAAAACAATTTCTCGTATTGTAGTGTAAAGACTGGAACATACATAAAATTTGAAAAATAACATTTTTAAAACATAAATTATATGAATTTGTAGTGTTCTAATTTTAAAAAAAAAATGGGTCTTTTAAACCTTCCCTAACATCACAACATTCTAATTTGAGATTCGTGCCCATGCATACCATTTATGCTGGCAATGTAAATTGGTTTCTCGGTTGGATTGATATGGGCTCAAATATCAATGCTGCAACCTCGTTTTGAATAGTTCCACTTGGACTAGTCCCCGGTCGTATAGGCTCAGCAGGGTAATCTAATCCCAATTGAAGCTTCCTTGGTTGTTGTTGCACATTGAAGTGAGTGTTTTTGGATAAGATCTATTGCAAATTGAAAACTCATTTCTCGGGTTAAAGGGAAGCTGGATAAATAATTTTGTGGTTCTAGATGGTAGCACTAGTGGACTAAATCTTCAATTCTTAAAGAAGGGGAAAGTAGGGTCCATACCAAGACTTCTAACTCTGAAAGAGGGAGGAACCGTGGTCTTGACTACTCGGCCAGCCCCTTGGAGTTATCTCCCAGGTTGAAGACAAATAACTCAAGAGAGGTTTCCAATAAGCCCATTCCATGATCTAGTGACATCTTCAGTACACTTTCTCTGTATGATATAGTTTATCTTCATCTTCATACATTATAAATGGAATTGTAACTCAAATAGTCTCCCATTTGATCTAAATTAAGGGCCCAACACCTTTGCAGTTTGAAACACACTAATTACATCATGGGTGGGAATCATACTCCTTTTTTTTTTTGTATCATCAACATGCATGGCTGAGGAGACTCTCTGATAATTTCATGAGGATAAAAATACAGAGGAAATGAATCATCAAGTTTTCAATATGCTTTTAGTTTTTTTTTTTGTTCATCCACATTTAACAGGTTGTTGTCATTGATGCATGTTGAAAGTCATCTGTCCAGACTACATAAATTGAACTTTACATGAAGCCATGGAAGGTAAAATCAGAGAAGGACAAAGGAAGACACTTGAATTTGAGATGTGTGTTGCTGTGTTTTTTCCAAGTGGAAGATGCACTTATATATGCAACCATATGTGGCAACTGTATGAGGATGATCTCAGCTTTTGAACCCCTAGCCCCAGACACCACATTCTATTATGGTCATTTTTATATTATAGTGGTCCATAGAATCATTAAATCCAATATACCACTACACACTTGCACAAAAGGTATTGATGGTTGTCCATGAAATTCTCTCCAGCAGGTGTTTGAATACAGCTCTTATTTGTCTGAACATTCTCCTCCATCCTTTTATGGCAGGATTGATGATGCCCTCTTGTGTGAGTTCATGCTATATTAGTTAGGGACTCCTAACTAAGCCACTAATTTGTCATGTTTGTCAATTGGAAATCCCTGTTAATAACCTTCTAAACCAATTAGGAAGCCTTTTAGGACTAGTTGAGTGGTCTTAAGGAATTCAAGAACCCAAATAATAGTTCTGTGTTGTAGGTCTGGGTGTGCTCACCTGGGCTCACATAAAAGGAGGGGCAAAGGTTTCAAAGCCCAGTGCCGATTTCTGTGTTTAATGGCTGCGCTGCAAATATTGAAATAGGGATACATGTAGCAGCCATTCATTGCACTAAGCCAGGGGAGCAAGGCTCCTTTTTCTTTCATCAAATCCTATGCCTTGATATGTACCATTGGGGCCGACTCTAGATGACATCTTAGGATGAGTGGCATCTATTATTCTTATACCTTAGATTTGTGATTAACAGCTTCTCCACAATAAGAAGAATTATTATAAAATCTCGACTTAAATTAAATCCCAAGGGGTTGGCTGAGTGGTCAGGACCACAGTTCCTCTTTCTTTCGGAGTTAGAGGTCTTGGTATCAATTCCCGATTCTTGAGTCCACTAGTGCTACCACCTAGGGGCCATTGGGGTGTTTACTCGGCTTCCCTCTGAGCCCAGAAGAATTAGTCTAACCTAAAAAATTGGGAAGCCTCCGATAGCAAAATAAATAAATAAATCCAGACTTAAATTAGTAATACCCACAAAATAAGTTTCCTACATATCCACCATAAGCAATCTGCTTGTCTAACTCAAGTCTGTCTCCATAGACATGGAACCATCTCATCCAACTTATGGACCCTTTTATAGAACCCACTATTTGCATCTTTCACCAATAGATCTCATAGGTGGATTAGATAGGTTGGATCTATTGCGCATTATGTGGGTCTACCATCATTTAAGACTAGCCACTGTCATTAGACCATTCATGTGATCGTATAATAATTATTTTATTTAGTTGTGCTCGCCTTAAGATTTGATTTGATTGTCAATCAATGGACATTTCGTGATTTAATAGTCATTTTCTCAAAGTGGATTACTTATAGTTTAACTAAATTAATATTTAATTAGATATACATAAAAGTTCGGGCATGTAAATATTTAGCTGAATATACAGGTAGTTTAAGCTGGGAGAAATGTAAATTGATTTATATATAATTATTGTTAAAGCACTAGGTATGTTTTTTTTTTTTATTAACTGCGTTCCGATATGAATTTATATTACGATGATTACACAAGTGGGTTTACAATTTCAATCAATTTATGTAATTTTTTTATTATTCAATGCTTAAATTATATATGACTTTTAATTTACTATTCAATTTGCATGAGACTTAACCCGTGCATAACATGGGCTTTACGTACGACTTTTTTTATATTAAAAATAGGGAAAAAGAAGAAAAACCCACTGAATATGCTAAGTTCAGCCCATTCATATTATTACATGTTAAATACATATCAATGCTGATTCAAGACATTCATAAAGCTTCTAACTGAAATATTTTCAAGTTTCTTTAATCATTTCCCTGTTTCTACAGATTACTTATTATAGTAACTTCATCATAATTATCATTTAAAGCTAAGGGATTTTTTGTTACTTTCCCCCTCTTCCTGCAGGCCACCAACAGCAATTTTCACTAAACTGTGATTTACAATTCACTGACATTAATGGGCTTTGTGTGACTCCAGATTTCAGCCCAGATGTAGAAAGAGTAAAAAGAAAGAAAATTTGGATTGCAGATCGAGTTTTTCACTTTTGTTTTTCCTTCTTCTTTATTTGTATTATTGTATGTGTTAATGTAGTTGCAGTAATCCACATATCACTAAGCTGTGAGCCAAGCGGTTGCCTGACCTAGTAACTGTAGAGATCCTTCTTATGGCGGCTCCAGAAATTCGAGTTAGTGGGGTCAACAAAAGACTTATCTTCTACAAATCGAATAATTTATTTTTACCTTTATCAACATCTGTCATTTACTTTTGATAATATTAGGGCTTTCTCCTTCTAATACGGGGAGAATACCGTATTTAGAGGTTAAGTTGGGGTAAATGAAGATTTACCAACAAAATGTCTAAAAAATGAAATTTTCTTCAAAAAATAAAAATTGGGCCCATTAGTTGTTTTTTTTTTCTTTTTGTAGACAAATAGCCCATTAACTTAGGCACTGAGTGGAGTCAAAAGCTTCGCAAAACGTCAATTTATTAAAGAGTTATATATATATATATATATTTTCCAGATCTTAGTGGGGTCAAATTGACCCCACTGGGATCCATGTAACGCTGCCCATGGATCCTTCCGAAGAAGTAGAAGATTAAGAAGGCGTTTGTGTGGGGCTACGGAAGAGGAAACACGACACTCAAGGCTAATGTGTACTTAGTAGGGGTGATGGACTGAGCCCAGGCCCTTTTCTGTTTTATAGAAGTTCTGCATTCGGACCTAGGTCTAATGGGCTTCATAACCCTCGACTGATGGCAGTCCATCAATTGTTGGGCATAGCCCATTCAAACGCCAGTCTGTAGCCCATTCAAACACATGTTAACACTTCTGGTTTCAAGCTTGACAAATGGACCCATTAGGATTCGGTGTGCACCTTAGTTGATTTCAAGCTTGACCAAATGGACTCATTCTTGTTTAGGGGCTTTACTAATGGAGTTTAGTGGAGTAAAGATTATTTGGAGGAAATAATAAAATATAAGTGAGTTATAATGATCTTTTATTTTTAGTTGTTTGTGATGGAATAATTTTAACTTTTTTTATTGAAAAGTTGAGTTTTTTTCGTCTTTTAGTGAAGAAATGATATTACTTTTGACTTTTTTTTACAAAATATGGTGGGAAATTTGAATTAAAGTGTTTTAGTGGGATTTTTTTTTATAGAAATTGGGGCTTTACCTTACTTGACTCTAAGAGTAGAGTTGCCAAACAAGCCCAAATGGTGCACTTTATTTGGCTTCAAGCTGGACAATATGCACCTTCTCGGACCCTCCTTTTGAGTAAGTGACGAATGAGCAAAGTTGTGTTAGAGGGCCACTGTATAAGAAAAAATGAAATAAATAAATTTCTTGTGGGGCAATGTGAAAAATAAAAATAATAGAAACATGAAATTTCGCGGGTTTTCCAACCTTGATTACCTTGCTTGCACCCATCATCAGGGTAGTGTAAATACCAAAACTTCTATATATAAAACACAAGGGCGCACGCGTATATGTATATCTATATCACGCATATTAAATCTTTTGGGATATTTATATCACGCATATTAAAACTTCAAGACTTGAGTAGAAGCGGAAATATTTTTCAACACTCCGCGTTGGATGGAATTGGTTGGTGCACTTTTGGCGATATGCACATATTAGCGTTGAGTCATTCCTTTTGGAATACTCACGTCCAATTAACTCTTGTATCATATTAAATCTCTTTTGCTAATCAATCCTACAAAAACCTCGGTTAGTTTGGCACTTTACTAACATAGTAAAAGTCAAGTAAAGCCTCTATTTTTCAGACAAGATATCACATCAAAAGCAGTTTAATTCAAAACTCAATCTATATTTTTTATAAAAAAAAGTAAAAAAACAAACACCTTGATCCACTGAAATACAAAAGAACTTCACTTTCACATACGAAAAGTCAAATATTCCATAACAAACAACTAAAAATAAAATACCATCATAACCCATTTATATTTTATTATTTATTCAAAATCAACTTCACTTCACTTGACTCTATTAGTAGAGTTGCCAAACTGGCCTCTAGGCTTTGCTCCTTACCTTCAATTTCAAAGCCAAATTTTAGAAATTTGTCCTACAAGATGTAAGCTCATTCGGCCCACCTTTGCTCATTGCAGCTATTTTCATTTGGCCCAACTTTGCTCATTGGAGCTATTTTCATACTCTCATCTCCCATGATTCAACATTACACTCAGTTTTATACTTAACAAACCTTTAATCCCAATTAGATTCATCTCAAAAACATCTATCGATAAATCTTTTTATTAAACTTTAAAGCCATTAAATTAAGGTATAGGATAACTTGATTGGGATGATTTTTTCTACGATTATTCTCTATAGATCTAAGGCGAAAGTCTTCATGCTCCATGTGCTCAAGCAAAGCCCATATGGGCTCATTCCCTCATCCAAGGGAAGGGTTCAAACCCTAGACATGCCACCTTCGTTCATCCGAGGGCTCGTTCACGCATCCAAGGGCCTACTTACCTCACCCGAGGGCGATCCCAATGGTGCGGGTTCAATGGGTCCCAGCCCAATAGTTGGGTTACCCAAATAAAAGCCCATATGGGCTCTCCCTATCGTAATGGACGGGCCCAACCCCTTTCCTAGGCAGATCACGGGTAAGCACACCTGACCTTCTCTTTTCTCTTCATTCAATTCAATCAGGATTCAGGAAAAAGGGCTTCTCCTGTTCCTCTCTCTCTCTCTCTCTCTCTCCATCTGCTACTTCCTGAACTAGGGTTAGGGTTTGAGGAGGGATGTCTTCTGCATACGAGGGTGGTGGGTACGAAGATAATGGAGGGAACGGATACAACACCTCTTGGAATTCCTCCAGAGGGGGTGGCGGCGGTGGCGGTGGTTCTCCCTACGACGCATTCGAGGATCGTGACTCGCAGCGCCAGGTACCCCTTCTTTTCTTTTGGATCTTTTCATAGATTTTTGTTTGAATTCTCAGTTGGATCTCTTCATACTTGTTTAATGGGCCCTGTTACTCTCTTTGCCGCTGATGTCATCTTATTATACTATTCTAATTGCAGAAATATGTAATTCGGTAGATTCATAGAAAGTCAGTTGCAGAAAATCAAACCATTATGAGCCTAGTAGTCAGACCCAAGTCTCACTATATCATGAAATTAAGTTTTATAAATGTATTTTTTTGAAGGGCAAAAAACCCATTCTGGGAAAGGAAAAAAAATTGAAGAGAGTGAATGTGTTTTATTGTTAATTTGTGAATTTATATACTTAAAAGTAATGCCAAGGAGTGAAGGGAGCCTTTGATGATATTTATTAGGTTTTCCTAAAAAAAAGGCTTGGTGGTTGTTTTTAGGCATTCCAACCATGACAAGGATTTACACTTGACAGGCTTCTAATCTCATATGAAATGCATTGAGAATATCCAAATGTGTATCACTGGCTGTTTCCCAACCCATCTTTGACCTTGGCTCGATTATCTAGGATCCCAATATCATTTTAATTTGACCTCCAATTGCAATGTAACTCTTTGGGGGCAGTTAAAATTGGTATCTGTCACCATCCAACACGGATGATTTTAACCAAGCTTCATCCACAATGCGACCTTCCTATCCACATTGTGATTGAGGGTTGTCTCGAGTGGGTTCTACAAAAGGGACTGTGCCTTGGTGTAGTGTGGTTGGCTCATATGTTCATCACAACTTCTCCTTGGAAAGAGGATTTGGTTAGTTGTGCAGGCTATGTATTCTATGTCAGTTGTTTCGGAATAGACTATATTGCTGCATGAATTGATCTGGAAACTGATGCTGTGCTCTATGATACCTGGATAGTTCAAAATTAGCCTTGTATCGTGTCGTATTGTATCGGATACTTCACTTTTTATATATAAAGCCCTGTGTCCTGCCATTCCATTGGCATGTCCGTGCCGTATCCATGACATATCCAGCATCATAGCCCATAGGTTGTGCTTAGTTGGCACAAAGCACAGGAAGGAGCAGAAACAGGTAAGTGGCTATTGCTACATATGAGATGGGAACTCTATTGAAACAACAGGATTGAGATTCCGATGAAGTGGTAGGACTGGCAGCTTGGATAGAATATTTTTGCATTCTTTTGCACCTGCAGACTTATCAAAGAAGATAATATGCCCTTTTTTAACGATAATGAACTGTTTTAAACTATGAAGATCACTTCTTTCTGCAACTTTGCAGATTTATCAAAGAAGATAATATGCCCCTTTTTAACAATGATGAACTGTTTTAAACTATGAAGATCTCTTCTTTCTTCAACAAGTTGCAGACTTATCAAAGAAGATAATATGCCCTTTTTTAACGATAATGAACTGTTTTAAACTATGAAGATCACTTCTTTCTTCAACATGTTTAACAATCTTGTCTGATGGTCTATGATGCTTTGTCAAAATGTATCATCATCTAATTGGTAACTCCAGAATTTCTTTTTTTCTTTGAATTTGCAGATGGCCTTTTCTCATCATCATCATCCTTGTCTCAACTATGTTGGGGGCTTTTACTGATTCCATTTATTAGAAATCGCTATTTTTTTTTTTTACTCTTTTCTCATGATTTTGGTTATTCTTAACTGGCTTTATGTTGATATTCTGTTGAGAAAGATTTTTAAGGCATTTTTTTATATAATCAGTAACTAAAATCTCATCATGATTGAACTACTTTCAGCTTAATTCTCGGGGATCAGAGCATGAGAAGTCGAGGTCTAGTAGAGAAATAGACAGAGATAGGGAAAAGGACCGCGACCGCCACCATCGAAACCATTACAAGGACAAAAGTGTAAGGGATGATAGAGCTAGGGACAAATATGATGATTATGATCGTCATCGCAGTCGTGATTATGATAGGTAATTAGATGATGAGTTAGAGAGGTTTTGTGTACTCATGCTAGTATGCTACAGCTTTTATTTTGGTAGGATTTTTACCATACTGCTGTTTTACATTATATATTAATTATGTCTCAAAACATTGGCTGATATGATAAATTGCTGTGACAGTCAATAGCTTTGCATCACCCGCATCAGCAAATAGTTTTTTTTTTCATTTTTGCTGCTTCTTTATTTATTTTTATTTATTTATTGTCATCTTGTTAAACCTAAATATAGTATACAAATCTAGGCATTTCAAATCTATGTGATTTTGGTTTATAGTAACTCTATTTTTCATCTAGATATCATGTTATCTACTTGAACTTTTAGGCAGACTTATTTCCAAAGTGTATGATACTGCTGCTGGTATTGGATAAACCCTTGTAGGATAATTTTATGCTATCCTATTATAGTTTGTATGCTGTCTCTAAAGTTCAACCAGTCTTATTACTTTGTAATAAAAATGTGTTAGGAAGGTGAATTGTGAACAACAGCTCATAGGACAGTTGGAAGGTGCTCATTGTCGCAACCAAGAGGTTGTGAGTCCAAGTTGTGTTAACAATATAAAAAAGATATATGAATATTGATAAATTTGTTAGTTTAGAAATTCCCTGACAATGATAACTTTGTTAGTTTAGAAATGTTTTAACTTTTGTGGGCCCACTTTGTTTCATCTAATGACTGCATAAGACTTAGGAGTTCTAAGTCTTTTATTTCTAGAAGTGGTAAAAAAATCGAAGAAACAAAGATGCATATCCAAAAATGTTATCAAATGATCTCCCCTTTAATGGAAAATGAATTCAAATCCTAGGAAAGTCAAGATTCCATCTACATCTCTACCTTATATCCTTCAACCCTTACCTCTTTTTTTGATAAACCTTTGTGGAGTCCATTTGACTATGAATTCATGTGTATTCTGAATTCCCATCCAAACAAATGGGCCCTAAAGAATAAAAGTGATACATGCATTAACCAAACAAGCTACATAATCTATAACATATAATTTACACAAATTTGACTTCAGTTTGTATGAGTTTTTGCAATAGATTGAATGCTATTATTGAACCTCAACAGTTTTAGTCAGACTACGATAAAGGACATCTTGACATTTTGGGGTCTGCTACAGGCCTATGACAGTACAAAAATATAAAAAATTACTATTTTAAGCATTCTAGATTTTTCTGGCTGCTCAAATAACTGGTACATATTGCCTATAACTGGTGTAATATTTTACAGACCAAGTCGGTATGCTATCGGATACCTATCTTTTGGACCTTTAAAATGATGACTGTTGATCATAAGGTGTCTTTCGATGTGCTTAACTCATCTTTGATTTTAAATGTTCAAATTTTGGCTCAATGGAACGTTGGTGCTAGTGTAAGTGGCATTCAGTTAGGAGTGCGTTTAGGCGGGAATGGGATACAGTTTTCTGCAGTTCTACCTGTAAAACTTATCAGCACTTGTTGTCCACGTTGCTTTATGGGAAGAAAAAGGATGACAAATCTTATCCTCTTCTTTCTTTGGCCACTCAAACCCACAATGGAACTGAAACTCCTCCATTTGGCTGAAGTGATCAAATCTCCAACTTCAAACCAATATGGGGATCAGGGGCACAAACATTCTGTTGAACTGATAAAATTTACTTCTTTGTTTGTATTCATTAGGATGCACCACATGATATGGTTGGAGATTTTGTTTAATCAATGAGCTTTCATTCACTGTATTTCTCCTAAGAGAAGAGTATTAAAGTCTGTTCTGTTTTCATGCGCTTTTGTGACTGTCATTTTTTTCTCATTTGGATTTATTTTTACCCATACATTCCTGGAAAGGCACCGTGATTATGATCGTGACAGAGAAAGGAGGCACAGACACAGATCGCGTTCTCGTTCCAAAGATAAATCTAGGCATCGTTCTAGATCACGCTCTCGTTCTCTTTCAAAAAGGTACATGTTTTTTCTTTTCATGTGCATCCTCCTGGCCCCTGGTATCATTGTCTTTCATCCTATTTGGAATTAAATGGTCATGGGCATATTTATTTTCCCTTTCTTCATTGCGTTCATATTATTTCTATTTTGATGCACCTTAAAGCAGCAAATGAGAGCAGTAGTAATTACCAATCACAACCTAAGCGACACTTTATTTGTTTTATGAGAGAACCTTGAAGCTTTACAGCTTTTTTTTTTTTTTGCTAAATGTAGTAGCATCTCATCTTGGTAGACAGGGCATTCTATTTTACCCATTTTACGCTTACATGAATGAACCACAACCCAAAACTCACTATGACTGGAGATGGGACTTGGAGTCTGTGTCTGTGTGGGTGCTCACGCAGGGATCAACCTGCAATACATATCCCTTGGCTGGCAGGTTTGTTTTCTTAGAATTAAAAAAAAAGGGATGATCAACAAGATTTTCCTGCAGTTTTATGGTTAGCATTGACTGGTCGGTATTTTAGCTCTTGCGCATCTAAGATAGGGCCTCAGTGTTGTTTGGATCTTGTGCATGCTTACCATGTGTACGCAATCCAGTCACTGATGACGAAGTTGAAACTTTACCTTGCTGTATTTGTTCATTGATGGGAATGTTATGCAGCGGTTTATGGTTTTGTTCATGCAGTGTCTCAAACTTCATTTTATGAATTGAAGGACATTTTTTTAACATGGCATTAGAAACCAAATGTAAATTTTTCTAGACAGTTTGAATTGGATAAGGTATTAAAGTGCAATGTCAGTTTCACCTTAAACACTAAAAATGTGGAAAAAAGGAGGAAAAGTGAGAAGGTTATCCTGATTATTGCTTGCCATCAACATCTACAAAACATATGGCTTTTCTAGCATGCACCAAACAAGGCAAACCAATAAGAGGGGCAGACTACTGGTGAAAATGGCAACACGACCAGTGACTCAAGGAATTTGATGGGTTTAGTGATTGGGACATAATAAGAGATTGGAAAGCTTTGGTCTTTAGGCGAGAAAGAAGAAATCGCCCCTGAGAACTGCATTGGGAACCTCTGCCTAGATGGTGGCTCAATTTTGATGTGGATGGCACTGCAGTAGGAAAACTGGAATCTGTGAGCATAGGGGCGTGTTGAGAAGTGAGAAAGGGCAAGTTTACACATTTTTCCAGTTATGGAAGGCATGCAAGATTCCAATGAGGCTGAAATTTTGGCAATAAGGGAGCCTCTTAGGTTATTCAGGGATTGCTTCGAACGGCAACTGATTGTTGAAACTTGAAAGTGATTCCAAGTGGGGTGTCTGAAAAGGTAAAGAAGACCAGGGAGGATGGAATCTGTTCTGAGAGAAGTTTGGGACGTACACAGACAGCTAAATTGTGTATTTGAAGTGGCAGTACAATGTTCTGTACTGCTCTCTTTGGTTCCTATATTTTCCCAAGTACTCTTTATTTTTACTGATTAAAAAAAGAAGAAAAGAAAAAGAAAAAGAAAAAAAGGCAAGGCAAACCAACATGAAGATGGCTTATGCGTCACTGCCATTTTCCAATATCAGCCAAGGCACGAATGTGATGCTGCCTCAAAATTTTAGCTTTAATTTTGATTGGGAATAAGGGGCAGTAGAAAGGCATTTGTAAATAAATTTCTATCTTTGGTAGTTCTTTTTGATGCGTGGGTCGATTACTAAAGAAGAAGCAAGGTTTTTTACGGGTGATGGTTCTTGGATATTTTGTGGGGAATCATTAACCGCCCCCAAACACCTTCTTTTACTGAGGGTTACAAGGATCCCATAGAGTAAGACGTGTGAATTTTCTGAGAATATATTAGATTTTGATGTTGAATAGGGGGTGGGAGTTACAGTTACTTTTTTCTTAAAAAAGAAAGCTGGAAACTTTCCTGAAGTTATGCTGGGACAGTCACCTCATTTGATAAGCTGGAGCTGAAAGTTTTTGCAGTACACTTTCTGGGTGTTTTTTCGAATAAGATCATATTCTCCCTTATCATCCTAAACTCTAATGGGAGTCTCTTCTAGAGTAGTACGGATATCATATGTTAATATGTTATGCCTTCTAACCCAAGTGTCAAGGGGTTTTGGTGGATTACAAAATCTAATACATTCTTAGGCTGGAACACGTTAAATCCCATAGCATCCCATAACATTAGCAAAAGTATATCTCTGTTGGGCGGAGGAAGAAAGTGTCAATTATTTGTTTATACATTGAAAATTTGCATTTTTCTTCCTGTGACATTCCTTGCTTAACCTCTCAACCTTAAGGCCTTCCTCCCTTGGTTGAGTTGATCTTGGAAGCATTCAAATTAAGAAGTGAAAGTTTGCAGAAGCTACTGCCTCGTGCGCCATTCTTTTGCATTTGGTGGGGAAAAATCAATTTGTTCTCTAAGGGAAATTTAGCTAGTCATTGACCTTGGCCTCAAAGATTTTCTCTCTTAAATGTAGATTAAAGCAGAAGAGTCCATTTGGCTCTGCTTATCAGATCTTTGAATGAATTGGTCAGCATCAATTGATGGGCTCGGGAGCGCAATTACTTTCAGAGATGATCACCATAGGAAAACGGGTGTTTTATGCTAAATGTTGATGGCATCTCCATAGGATATCCAGGAACTTTTTTAGGTAGGTGGAATCATACGGAGCTACAAAGATGTTATCTCATACCATTATAAGGGCCAGTGGGGGTTGGTGACTCTTGTAGGAAAATATAAGGGGTTGATATGGTATTTATATCATTCTTAGGGCCATTATGTAATTTCATTGATATAGAGGATCCCATATGTAATATTTGATTATATCTCAATAACATTAAAGGTTAACTGTCGTTCAACCCCTGTACGACTGTACCTCCTCTTTCTCTAATTCTTTCTTTCTTCTTCTTCTCTTTTCTCTCCTCCATTAAATCTAAATCTCTTAACCAAACACCAAGAAAAACAACTTGGTATCAGAGTCTGATCATCTGAAGGTCATCGAGAAGAGGCATCTAAGCAACTAGGGCTGGTTTTGGATGTCAAATATCCTTTGCCAAACCTGTGTGTAGGTTCAGCTAGGCCATCTTGCTTCCATAGTGGGATCGGCAGCCCTAACCAAAAAACCGTGGCCATTAACTTGATGGTTTGCTTTGTATGTATGTATTTTTTTTTTTTTTTGCATAAATAGGATTCTTGGCAAGTTTTCCAGGAAAAAAAGTAGAGAAAAGTTTGTCTGTTTCTAAGGATATTCCTGGAATTCTGCATTATGTGCTTCTGTTTAACTGCACCAATGTTAATTGGCCTCCTATCTTGGTGTAACTGTACTCTTAATTACTACTCACTGGTTGCACATTTAATTCTCTACAGTAAACGAGCAAGTGGTTTTGATATGGCACCCCCTGGTGCTGCTGTGATTCCTGGTACTCCTGTTGCAGGTTTTTATCAAGCCTCCTCCTTGTTAATGAATTTTTATTAGCTTTATTTTAATTTGATTAGATAAGCTGGCCTTTTCATATGAAAGTACCACTCACTATCTTAGTAGCAACTATAAGCAACATTTAATTTATTTAGGCTGCATTTGGTAAAAGAAATTATTATCTTTTTAATATGATTTTGTGGGTGGGTCTCCCATTGTTCAATCAGTGGGGCCTTGTTGCTTCTTTCCATGTATCTATTCTCTTTTTAGTAAAGAAAGATGGATCTTCTCAGTGAGCAGAAGATCCTCACATGTGATGAGTGCCACAAAATCATATCTAAGATGGATGCTGTTTCTTCTACCAAATGCAAACTGCAGATTTTTTTCATTATGTTATTTATGAAGTACTCTATTTAATTCGTAGTTTCATACTGAAACTGAAGAACGTTGTGTTGTTGTTGGCTGTTGTGTGTGGTTCTTTGTTTGTGTTTGTGTTTATCATTTGGGTAAGAAGGCAATGTTGGACTACATGTCCCACTGTGCTACCCATGGACGTGACACCACTGTAGATTTTTTGTTCAACGAGGAACTGGTGCCAACGATTTGCTGGATCTTGTTCGCCTTCAACCGGCAACTATTGCCTTTTTGGTAGACTTACAGAAAATTCCCCTGCATCTGCAAGTTGTATTTCATTTCTTATTTGTATTTCCAATAGCATGCAATTTTTTTTTCTTAGTATATATATGCTAAGATAATGTAAAGCAATAGATCTATTTCTTTTGATTGAGATTTTGGTGTCAACATGTTTTAACAGTGACCTTTTGATGTTGTATCCCATCTTTTCCATGTTTGCATCCAGGACAAATACAGGGTGTTCCTCAGACCATGCCAGGAATGATGACTAATATGTTTCCATTTGGGAACGCACAGGTAACCCTAAGGATAGTTGTTTCTTTGATCCTTAACCTTTAGGGTTAATGTACTGGCTTTCTAAGCTGTTAATTTGTAATGTCTGCATTAGTTTGGCGCTCTTCCACTCATGCCAGCACAGGCAATGACTCAGCAGGTACGTATTTCTGTTTATGCTATCATTTTTCAGTCTAATCTCTCTCTCTCTCTCTCTCTCTCTCTCTCTCACACACACACACACACACACACACAAACACACAACACTCTTCTCTTGAAATGCCAATTTACAACCAATTACTGGAAGACTTCCATAAAGTCTAACCTAGATAACCAGCCTTCCAACATCTTCAAAAATCAGAAACAGTCAAACCAAATTACTCCTTCAAGACAATCACCCAATAGATAATTTTCACCCTACCTTTAGAGGTTACAACTTTCTCTTTTTGTGCTTTGTTGAAGTAGACCACTGGACATTCACAAAAGTGTAGCCTCAAATTAATTAACTTACCCAAAATGCCAGCATGTGACTAGCTCCTTTCTCTCTTTTAGTGAGACCTATTAGGCATCAGACAATTGAATAATCCCACTCTTTGCAACAGGTAATGAATACAAATGATGATAGGCATTCTCAACATTCCTTAAGCAAAGGCTACAAACATTTATAATAATCTTGTCTCCCATGGGTATTACCAATACTTAGACTCTTAGCCAAAACAAAAATAGAATACAAGGACGCCCTTTTATTTTCCAAATATGAGAAAATTTCTCAGAAGCATCCTTTTGCCAAAGAGTTGATTATGAACATTTTTCTAGTCTCGTCTCGCATCATTAAGAGATATTTAAATAATAGTTTTTTCTTTTTTCCTTTTTCTTTCTCTCTTGTGCATTAGGCAACTAGGCATGCACGCCGTGTTTACGTTGGAGGCCTTCCTCCTATGGCAAATGAGCAGGTAATGTTTTGAACTAGTTAATTTTCTTTGTTTCGAACTACTTAATTTCTTGTGTTGTTTTGCTGATGATTATATCTCTTCTGAAGCAATTTCTTTCAGTGGACATATTGTAGTCCTAACAACTTCGTCCCATAAATAATCATCTATTAATTCATATTCCTACTCCTGAGACTGCTATTGCTTTACCGTCAATAGCTACTGTTTTCACAAATTGTGCCTTTTTTTTTTGAAAGAGATGGTATTAGGAGTTATTTGCATTAACATAAGAAAAGTGTACAATATATATGTAAAACACTTTTACAATACATGAACTGGATCTGCTGGGTTGCTTGTTCAGTTAACTTTCCATCTATAGCCCAAGTTTGTGCAATTTTGAAATAATTGAAATTGTCGCCAGTGTTTTGAACTTTTGATAGGCCATAGGGAAGTGACGAATTCAATGTATTCAAGTAATTTTTTCTTTTATTATATGTTTGTCCGCCTCTGTTCAGGATCAAAACATCTATGGTAGGCTTAGATGTTTGAGATTTGTTGTACGGTTGTTTGTGAGAAGCCGTATAAATAATGTAAGAAGGGCTGCATTTCTAATTCTAGCCGTGTCTAAAGAAAATTAGAAACTTTCATGGTGGGTTATTTTTCTCCATGCATATTGAGTGGATGTGTGACTATCTATTGATACCTAGATACTTGTACTTGACCTGCATATCCATCCT
This sequence comes from Cinnamomum chago, assembly GCA_038049695.1. Classification (NCBI taxonomy): domain Eukaryota; kingdom Viridiplantae; phylum Streptophyta; class Magnoliopsida; order Laurales; family Lauraceae; genus Cinnamomum; species Cinnamomum chago. The sequence continues at coordinate 7,310,514 of CP142451.1, read as the reverse complement.
AGACCGATACTGCATTTGTATTGGTACTTGATACTGTACTGATTGATACTTCTGCAGTACACGTTTAGCATGTCCTACTTACCAAGCCCATAATTTCATATAGTTTTTTTTTTTTTACTTTTCTTGCTTTTCAACATAAAATATGTTAAAACGAATATAAATGACGATAATTTCATTAATTCAGAATGTTTCAAAGAAAAAATTAGGACCGCCAAATCCGTATCCATGTCCTAGATTTTCAAAATGTAGGGTTATATCCTTGATCCCCATTTGCGTGACGTTATTCATATCCATATCCATATCTGGGCATCATAGGTGACTTTTGCCGGGAATCATGAGTTACATATATAGCTTTGATTTGAATACATCTTTTTTCCTTCTCTGTTCCTATCAAATGGTGTTTATAAATTTTGGGACACTCTTTCAGAATCGTATACCCCCTAGACCGTTGGTGGTGTTGTTGGAACTCTGCTCCTTAGTATTTTTTGGTTCTTTTTTTTACTTGACTGCATCATATTTGATATTAGAGTTCAGGCCTACATAAAAAAATGCTCCTAATAATACCTTGAAGCTACCGCATGAGCTGTATGGGCAATGATATTTTCCAAATTTTAATATGATCTCTCCATTTTCTTCTTGTGGGTTTTTTTTTTTGGGTGTTCACCGCCTTATCCTTTTCATTTGGCTGCATTTACCGATTCCATAGCTTCAATTCATTTTTTTAATGGATGGTCTATAACACTTATTTTTCAACAATATCTGGTCTTTTTAATCAGACAATAGCGACTTTTTTTAGCCGTGTTATGTTAGCTATTGGAGGAAATACTGCGGGTCCAGGTCAGTCTATTGTACTTACTGTATTTTCTTTCTTTCTTTCTTTCGATTATGGTTTCTTTGTCTGAGCCAAGGGGACTGATATAGATGTTTGTCTTTGTAGGTGATGCTGTAGTCAATGTCTACATTAATCACGAAAAGAAGTTTGCTTTTGTGGAAATGAGGACAGTTGAAGAAGCAAGTAACGCGATGGCGTTGGATGGGATAATGTTTGAGGTACATTAGAGTCTTTAAGGATTGTCCAAGTTATTATGGCATTCATTTAAAAGAGACTTATAGTTTCACCCCTACTGTGCCAAAAATTGACTGCAAATTGAGCACATCAATTAAGATGCGCAGATGTGTTTGGAAACTTTTAGGGTGTATTTGGATAAATCAAAGCAGAAGTACTTAAATTCTAATCGATGGCTATCTTTTCTCCAACATATTAGGACCCTGAAAATAAAATTTAAAAAAAACTACAGTAACAGGGATACTGTTTCCTTGTTTGCTGGTGGATCATCATCTATTTTGCAGAAATATTGATACTAATTATGATTTGGAATACATTGATATCACATGCACCCTTTAACTTTGAACCATTGAAATGCTGATGAAAGCTTGAGTTGGCAAGGCCAGTGCTGAACACTTGTGATATGTCATTCACATTTCCTGGATGTTCATTTTGCTTATTAGCAAATCCTTTTGCAGTGAATGTTTAATGTTTTTAGTCCGTTTTTGTGTTTTTATCCTAGATGAATGAGCTGGTTGGTTCTGCAAACAGTAGTGTGCTGTTTATCTTATATTTCCTGACATTTTGGCAGGGAGTTTCAGTTAGGGTTCGAAGGCCTACTGATTACAATCCTTCATTAGCTGCAGCACTCGGACCTAGCCAGCCCAGCCCTCATCTCAACTTAGCTGCTGTTGGCCTTACACCAGGGTAAGTCAGCTAGTGTTTCTCAGTTTTCATGCTGTTTCTCAAGTGCTCATTGAGATTTTCTTGAGAATTCAAGTCAGCTAGAATTTTATTTTATTCTATAAAACTTCTAACAAGATCGTTAGCAGTTGTTCATATCTTTGTGGTTATGTAGTACAAAATCAAGATTTCTTGGTCAATTTTCTCCTTTACTAAAATATTTGTACAGGTATTGAAAATCTAAGTTGGCCATTTATCAAGTGTAGTCCTGATTATTTTAAATTGTATCGTCAGCTCTTTTTAAGTCAAGTAGGATCCTTTCTCATAATCCTTGTTCTCTATTTATTTTTTAATATATATATATATATGATATTATTCTAGAGTAGAAATGTAGTCTTGTTTCTGGACTCTTTATGCTTTTAGAGCTTCATAATGCGATATATGCTAAGAAGCACGGACACGGACACGACATGACACGGACACGCCGACACGGCATTTCTCAAAAAAGTAGGACATGGACACGTCGGAGACACGTTAATATTTAATGATGATGATGATAATAATAATAAATCTAATCATATCTAACCATATACATGGACACGGACACGCCGACATAGCATATCTTCTTTTTCTTCTTTTTTCGTTAGGACTGGACGGACGAATGGGGTTTTTTTTTCTTTCGTTTAGGGCTGGACGGACGAATGAGGTTTTTTTTCTCTTTCGTTTAGGGATGGAGTTGGATGGATGAATTAAAAGAGCCCCCTTTTCCTCTTAGGTTATGACTTTTTACAAACAGCTTCATTTTCTTTTCTTTTTTTACTCTAATTTTTTTTTTCCAATTAAAAGAGGCCAACGTGTCCCAAGCGTGTCCCCAACGTGTCCCCAACGTGTCCGGAATATAAAATATAAAATAATAAATAGGATACACTTTTTAGCGTGTCCGACACGGACACGACGGCCCCGGAGAGGTGTCCGTGCATCCTAGGATATATGTATTGTATTGGTTAGAATTAAAATAAAACAGAAAATATATTATTAATATTATGTATGAGTAGGAGGCAGAAGCTTGCAATATTGAACCTTCTTCCAATGACTAGCTTAGTTTGTGTATGTGTCATTTAAACATTGAAATTTCTAATTGTTATGATTTGGATATGACAGTGCAATTGGTGGTGCAGAAGGGCCGGACCGTATCTTTGTAGGTGGATTGCCTTACTACTTCACGGATACACAGATAAGGGAGCTGCTAGAGTCCTTCGGGTATGAGTCCAGTTCACATGCTTTGCATCTTCCAAGCATTTACCCTATTAGTATTCCAATAAAGAATTTGGTTAGACGGTGTTGCTTGCTGCCTTTTTAGGTTTGATCATAATGGCCATGATAATCATCATATTCCTTGTTCCTTCCTACTTCTCATGCATCATTCTTGCTCATCTCTTTTCTGAGCTATTAAAAGTCGTATGCCTCATATATCTAACTGGTCTTGTGAGATTTTTGTCTGTTGAAAATAAAAAGCTTTTTTCAGCAATTCAGTACCATAATGTTTGTCCTGTTGCAGACCTCTACGTGGATTCGACCTTGTCAAAGATAGAGACACAGGAAACTCAAAAGGTTATGGTTTTTGTGTGTATCAGGTGCGTCAAGCTACTAAAGTAACATTAAAGAGTTCCCATCCAACCCTCACCCTTTCCATAACCAACATAAAAACATGCACACTGAAGGATATCAATTGTACCTGGTTATCTGAAGGACCTGAAAGAAAAATTCTGGGTATGGACTATGGACCCTTTTTTTGGGCTCTATTGACAAATGGGTCCAGGTTCTGGGTCACCATTTTGGACCCATTGGAATTCAGGTCCTGCACATGTCCATACCCAAATGTATTTAAATGCTTTATATTTAATTTTGGCTTGGGCCCAAGTGTTTTAGACCAAAACAATTTGCTAGAGATAAAGATGGGCTTGTTTACCTGACTACTCGAAAGACCTAAATGTAAAAGTGAGTTGTTTTCCCGTAATTTTGGCTCAATTGTTAATCAGGCATGGTGTTTGACCTGACTAATAGTATTTTCACAGCCTCACCAAATAATTCTGTTATTTTAAAGAGGGAAATCCTGGTGAGCACATAAGGTGAGCTCACTGAACACAAATACCTAGTGAGGCCCACCTTATGATCTATCTGAGTGGACCATAAAAGTAAAACAGGGACTTGCTTGATAGACACTGACCCAGGTTTGGTACCCATCCAAATGGATTGGACTGTTGGATCGACTCTGCACTTGTTTTGGACAGTGAAAACCCGTGAGCCGTTGATCAAGTGGTTAGGACGGCCCCAAATTTTGCACTTTTTTTTTTTTTTTTTTTTGCGGGGGCTGGTTTTAAAAATAGTGTCATCTGAGGAATGAGATTTACCCAAATAATTATGCACTAGAAGTTATTTAAAACTTTAGACTAATTTTTTTTTTGCATGGTTACTGCTTATAAATAATTTATTTTCTTCAAGATCTTCAAGATGATATCCCAAAAAAAACCTAAAATGTTCTAAAAATATCTACATATTATTCCGATATGATATGTTCCTGACAACGAGATGTTTGTGTGTGATCTGGTTCTTTGTTTTTTTTATTTTTATTTTTATTTTTTTTATGGTGTTTGTGAGTGCATGTGTGTGTGCGTGCATGCATGCTGGAGGTGGCGTTGTTGGATGACTAACTCATGGTAACTCATTAATGGATTCACATTTCAGGATCCAGCCGTAACAGATATTGCTTGTGCAGCACTTAATGGTCTTAAAATGGGTGATAAGACTCTAACAGTTCGTCGTGCTACTGCAAAGTGAGTATCTTTAGATTAAATTGTTGTGTAAGGACAAAAACAAAATACTATCTCAAAAAGATTTTGCTTCCTTCTGTTTCCTGAGACTCAAAGCCGTATCATAAATCATTCATGTACATGTTGATAAACAGGTTCTAGTAGATACGTTACCTTTTGTTGTTCTAAAATTTACATATATGTCAATCAGGTTCTTCATATGATACTATAAACATGTTATATCATTACATTGATGGTGTGGATAGAAAATGGATGGAGTGAGATACCATCAATGAATAAATCTATATTATTCTAAAATTTAGTCTTGCTCGTGAAGGAGTTTTTAGCTCTACCATGTCTTTTGATGCGTAGTTATTTTTTTCTTTTCTTTTTGTTGATTTTCCTTTGTTGTGCTTTGTTTTGTTTTGGTGAAATAAAATTTTATTGTTATAAAAAAAAAAAAAAATTCCTTGAGCAATCTGCACTATGACTTCATGTTCAGAAGGTTCGGGCCAAGTATATTTAAATTATGGAACCTGATACCATCATTTTCTCCTTGCAAATCTTGATATATAAACAATGCATGTTCTAAGAATTTCTAAACTGGGCCAAAAATGCTCATCCTTCATAATATAATCATAGATGACGAAGTAACCGTATTATTGCTAGAATATTTGCTTTGTTTTTTCACTGCTCTTGTACCTTGTTGCTAAATTTAGAAGTAACATTCAATGTTCTTGTGGTTTCAACTTCAAAAGCGGTATGATTTTGGAATATTTGAAATTGATTCCAAAAGGGGTAAGTTGTCTCTATAGATTGGATCTTGTAGGTGTCTTTCCATGCGTCAGGTACATGTTAAAGTAGACAATTTAAACTTCTTTGAGTAAAACAACTCTAATAATTGTCTCCTGTCTGTAACATCTAACAATTTGCGAGCACAGTAATGAATGTGATGCTTATGCAATTGGTTATGTGCATATTGCTTTTCCTTATTGTTGCAGTCGTCCTCATTGCCTTATTCCATCTATCTTGGGGTGAATTATTTGTTGTTGAGGTGATGCAGCGTAGACCTCATGGCCACATGTGTAGGGCCCACATAGATTTAGGAGTTTATTTTCATGTCAATAGTTTCTTTAAATATTGTTATTAGGATTAGATTTCCTTTATTATTTAGTTTCCTAGTTTTATTAGGTTTCTTAGGGCTTAGTTTACTTTCACTATTTATATGGCATTGTAGAGAATTATTTCTCAGAGTTGTTGATTAATGAAATTGGGTTTTCCCATTGAGGTGCGTCCTCGTTTATTATCTCTGCGGAGATTTATTGTGTCTTCGGACACGTGCTTCGGCACCCATTGTGCTTTTAGCACTTCCTACGCAAACCCTAACCCTAGGGTCTGCATCATGAGTTGTACTCTAGCATCACAGCCCTATTTCTTATTTATTTATTTATTTATTTATTTATTTTTGTGATTGTTGCGTTCTCTAATATCACAACCCTGTTTATTTTATGTAAATAATGACGATAAACAGAGAAGAAATGGTAATTTCTTTTTCTTTTTTTTTAAGGAAAGATTCTTCTATGAACCATCTGCAAGGTTTAACCTTTTGTGGGACCCACCTCGATGCATGCTAATCACAAGATTGGGGTTGGATTGTAGGCTGTGGCTCTTAACATGGACTTGGAGTACATAGAGAACCATAATGATCAGGTGACCATGACCATTTATTTAGGGTCCGAAAGTTCAATGGCTATGAAGGCACTTACAGAACCATTAAGCTCTGGGCCCTTAGGTAAGATGGTTACAATCACTATACCGTTCTGATACCCGCATTCTATTAAAGTGCTTTAAATCCAACCCCAGTCTTGTGATTGGCAATTTGGCATTGCATCAAGGTGGGCTGCACAGAAGTGTTCACGAGTTCTGAAGTGAACTGTTATTGGCTGAATTTTCATCTAACAACAAAGAAGAACTGGTACATCAAGAATCGACTGATATCTGTATCCACCTTTGCTCAACACATGCCTGGCACAGTTCTTTCTTTAAGAATGAAGTCTTAATTATTAAATAGTTTCTAAATTCCATTGTGCCTTGGCAACCCTTCGGTTCACCTCTACAGCGCTGGACAGGTTAAGCCAGACCAGGAGAACATTTTAGCGCAGGCACAGCAGCATATAGCTTTGCAGGTAAAACAATAAATTGCCTGTGTGGGTGTTTCTTTTCTTTATTTCTCTTTTCTCCAAAAGGATTAACTAATTTGAGGGGCCTGGGAGCTCAGAAAATGGTCCTGCAGGCTGGTGGCACGCCTTTGCCTGGAGTTGGGTTGCTGCCAATAGAAATCCCTACAAAGGTCATCTGCTTGACTGAGGTATCCCTTCATCTCTAGTTATGTTAAGAATATTGTTTGTCATCATCATCATCAAAGCCTTGTCCCAACTATATTAGGGTCTGCGACATGAATTCCGTTTCTATCCTAAGCCAAATCCTTAGATAAGTTGCATGTCTTCAGATCTATTTTTACTACCTCCATCAAAGTCCTCTTTGGCTTACCCCTTCCCCTTGGTGGGCCAAACTTTTCCTTACCAGTGCCATTACCAATAGTCTAGAATGCTATTTGTATTTATTTATTTATTTTTTGCCTCATTAATTTTTAGTAGAATCAAGGTTAGGGATGATCACCAATGACGATGGTTATTTGGAACTAATATGGTTTCAGTAGATTTTTGGCTTGGTTAGTTGAAGCCAGAGTCTTTTTTTATATCGGTAACATTATGATTGTATTGAAATGAAAACAAATACAAGGGGGATAAAAGCATACAAAAAGACGACTTTTAGGTGAACCAGTACAAGAGACATGTACCAGCCACCAAACCCAGCCCAACTACATTATAGGAGCACTTAGATTACATGATCGATCTACCCCTCGCTGAGCTAAAGAATCCGCCATATCATTTGCAAATCTACTAACATGCTGAAATGTGACCTGCATCTTTTAGATACCAAAATACTGATTTCATTGAATAAGAATTGCATTCTCCAAGGTCCTCTCAACGATTTCACCCAGGATATTGACAGAAGCTCAAGAGAGAGAAATATTGGATTGTAATTGTATTTCTCTGTTTGAGATTTCCATTCATTATATAGACATTACATGCCTTGTTTAGGCTATAAATCAATAATCACAATCTAATTTACACACGGATATGACCTGTACAATCTTTGATTATATCCTACATATATTACAGCTGGGCTGGATATAATTGGGCCTGGATTTGTACAATAAGGGAACTGAACTGGGCTTCTTGACAGATATAGCATTGGCCGAGTCACTCTCCACGATAAGATTATGATGATAAAAGGAGTGATAAATACACAGAGCTTCTAGAATTGTCAAAACTTCCCCTTCATTGGAGTCTTTGATCCCTACATGTTTAGAAAACATATACACAGCTTCCCCTTTGTGATTTCTTGGAACACCTCCGATGCCGGCCAACCCCACTTTTCCCCTCGATGCTCCATCAACATTGAACTATAAAGCCCTTAGAAGCTAGGGCCTTTTATTTGCCAGTCCTTAAATTCCATCATGTGCCCTACACCATACATCAGAATGTCGACCCATGATAGCGACAAGTGGACCTGGGTTTCTGTTCAAGCCAGGCCTCAATACAATATGTCTCCTAACCTTGGGTTTGGTCCTATCTTTCATTTATTGTGCCCACAAATCATGGCCAGAATATACCCACAAGCATAATACAGTCCTAAAGTATTATCCATGGTGGAGCCCTCGAGAGGATGATGAGCCTGCGAATCTTATTCTCAGAGCTGATCAGAATCCTTGAAGAAATATCATCTTTTCTTGCTTCCTAATTTCTCTTTTATATGAGGCATTTCTTACACCCGTTGCAGCATATAGTGCTCTTAATTCTCACATAGAAAGTATAACTGAGACACAAAGAGAGAATGCACGTATTAGCTTTCTAAACTCAATGAAATGGTATAATGAATTGAATTAGTTTGTGAACCTTTTGAAACAAAATATGCCAGTTGAAGGTTTTATAATTTATTGTGGGTACCTTGTAATATACCCCCAGGGAATCTAAGATTGGCAAGAAGTGTCAATCATCATCATCAAAGCCTTGTCCCAACTATCTTGGGATCGGCTACATGAATTATGCTTCTCCATTCCGATCTTTCTTGAGCCAAATCCTCCAATAGGTTTTGCTTCTTTAGATCTATTGTTACTACTTCCATCCATGTCCTTTTTGGTCCTCCTTGGTGGGCCATTAACCTGCATAGCAAATCTTTTCCCTATCGGCACTGTTGTTGGCCCATCCACAATCTTTCACAAATTACGTGCTTGCCGGTGTTTTCCAAATACCAAATGGAACATCAACTTCACCCACAAAATGGAACATCATTTCATAGTCCATAATAAAAATAGCAATTGGAAATAATGATGGAGTTGGTATCTAAAATAATTGAAAAAATTCCCATAATTTGATGTTTGTATAATATTTCTATATACATTAGTCTGGTGTGCAATATCCTTGATCTTTTTCTTTTTTTTTTCTTTTTGTATATTTTGAGACTTAGGCTTATCTATCTGTAAATTGTTCTTTCATTTATTCTGAAAATGCTCCTGCTTATATGAGTTGTAGTAGAGATTGGCACTTCACATTAGTGCATGATCAATTGCTATTTTAACATTCTGTCCGTTATTGCTGAATGCTCTCCATTACAAGGTGGTTTCTGCTGATGAGCTGAGGGATGAAGAAGAGTATGAGGAAATATTAGAGGACATGAGAGAAGAGGGCGGGAAATTTGGTATGTATAATTTGTAACATTTTTGGAATGGCCACATTGTTCTCATTCCAAAAGTGCAATGTTGTCTTCAAGTATATGCTTTTTGTTGCTCTCTCTCTCTCTCTCTCTCTCTCTCTCTCTCTCTCTCTCTCTCTCACACACACACACACACAAATAGGATGGCATTACTATGTTTATATGATGATTTTAATGCTTGGGCAACAGGGCCGTTGGTGAATATCGTTATCCCTCGACCAAAACCCAATGGAGAGCAAACTCCAGGAGTTGGAAAGGTATTTTGTTCTTTAGCTATGCCTAATACCTTGTTTACTTTCTTTTGTTGCGGCTTGTAATGGCCTTTTGTAGCTTTTTCACTACATTATAGACATTTGCATTGGCAAGCAATAATGCCCAGGTATCTCACATGATAAGTCTTGTTCACCTTTTGATGCAGGCCCTACGGTTTGGGCTTGCGTAGATGCCGAAGTACGTGTCAAAGACACCTCAAATTATCTCCGCAGAGATTTCTAACACGAGGAAAACCCCTCCAAGGGAAAATCCCAATTTTATTTAACTCCAAATCTGAGATTAATATCTCTACAATGTAATATAAATAGGCAAAGTAACTTAGGGCCTAAGAAAACCTAATCTAATAATAACAACTATCCTAATCAAACTAGGAAACCAAATAAATTAGAATACTAATCCTAATTATAATAAAATTAGGAAGCTACTAAAATATGCTAGGTGGGACCATTGGTGGAATGGTAGCCTGCTCTGCATCATTCCTCCCGGGTTGAAAGAAGAGTTCAACCTCGAACTCGGGTCTTCTTCAAGTTGCCTCTATATATATGATGTACGTGAAGCACTTCCTTTGTAGCATGGGCCCTTGATTTCTTTTTCGGTGATTATGGCTTCTTTGGATGAAGAGTAACTTCTTGTCCACTGTGCATGAAGGTATACATGTTGTTGCGCATCCCATGAGTGTCATCCTTGTCATACACCCATGGGCGACCCAATAGGATATCTCCACTGTCCATTGGTAGCACATCGCACCAAATTGTATCTTTGTAATCATCACCAATGGAAAAAGTAACTTGACATGTATGCCGCACATGCGCTTCATCACCTCTCATTAGCCATTTGACAGAGTATGGACGATTGTGCTTGTTAACCTTCAACTTCAAGCGATCAACAAGAGATTGGGAGATAATATTCTCACAACTTCCACCATCAATCACAACTGTACAATTTTGCCCATGTATTTTACCTGTGGAACGAAAAATATTTTTCCTCAACCATTTTTCCTCAACAGTGGGAAACGACTTTTGTTGCACCAAGAGAAGTTCACCCTCTGTGTCAGCTAAAATGTCCTCCACTTCATCGGAGCCTTCACTTTTAGGATCATCTTTTGTTACTGGTTCTTCTGGTGCACCTTCGATTAAATTGATTCTTTTTGCGCATTCAAATGCACGGTGACCCTTTTGCTTACAATGAAAACATGTGAACTTGTTCTGATCTTCAAACTTGGAGGCAAACTTTTCTGAGGAACTGGCACTTGGATTGAAGTCTGGCTTTGCTGTGGTCTTTTGTAAAGGTCATTTAGACACACTAAACTTTCGAGCTTGATAATTAGCAATGTCCTCAGCTTTGATGGCATGTGGGATGATTTCATCAACATTATCAAAATTCTTGAATGTAAGGATATGTTGTATGTCAATACGCAGCCCATGAAAATATCGATCAACCAACACATCTTCATTCAAGCCACAACGAGCTTGCATGGTTAGGAACTCCTCAGAATATTCAATCACAGTTTTGGAACCTTGCTTTAAATCTTGAAAACTTAAACGAGGATCTCTTGAATAATTCACTGGGAGGAATTTTTGCTTTAATAAATTCTTCAACTCGATCCATGTTTCAACGGGGTCAATATTTTGATTTCTTCGTTTCTTTTGCAACTCGGCCCACCAAATCGCAGCATAATTGCGCAATCGAGTTGCCACTAAGGTGACTTTATAACCATCCGTCATTGGCTTGTGTGCAAAAATATTTTCAGCACACACTAACCAATCCATGAATTCCTCCGGTTTCAACTTTCCATCATATTCTGGAATCATGAGCTTAATGCCCAAATCACGATCAACATTGACGACATGTGGATCTCGGTGATTCCGATTATGTCCTCCATCAACTCGATGATTATCCTCATGCCGATTAGTTTCTAAAGTAGTTAATCGAGTTTAAATCCTTGCAAGAGTGTTTTGTATTTGAACCATCATAGCGGATAATTGATTAACATTTGCTGATAATTCCGCAACGGTTCCCCTCAAATCATCATCATTATGAGAGGAAGACTCCACTTATACCTGCTTCTTGGGAGGCATTTTCGTTTAAAGCAAATTTAAAATTTTTGACTGGCCTGATGTTTAGATCTACTCTTCACGATCACGCTGGCGTAAAAGGATCTAAAATCTGACGGTGGATGAGCCCGATATCGTAAGAACGAGTCTCAACCGTTGATCGTGTCAAATTTACTGTGGATCAGATTCTGTGATGCAGTGATGATGTCAGCACAACTTGGCTTTTCTTCAAAACAGATGAAGTGGGCAAGAACTGAATTTAATGCTGACCGGAAAATTTTTATAAAGACCACAGTAATCGTTGGTGATTCTAAAGACCACTGAAATCTTTGGTGATGCAAGACACCAAAAGTATGAGATGACTTCCAACAGGTGTACAGCAAAAAAAAAACGTGGCTGGAAAAGATATTGCTTCTGTTCTCTCTCCTACTTTTCCTCTCTTTTCTTTTTCTTGTTCTGCTTCTGTCTGCTCTCTCCTTTTTTTTTTTACGATGGAGAAGATGGGGATTTGCAAAACACTGGAGCGATGGATGGATGGGTTTGCTGAAGGCTGTGCGACGGGTCTAGGGCACGAGGATGGGTGTGGGTTGTCAAGTGGGTAAGTGGGTCATGGTCCAATGGATCAGTGGGTCACAACCCATGGCAGAAAAGGCCCAACTTGTGGGTCAAGACAAGCATCGGTTGTACAGTTATGTAATATATTTCCTGCCTTATTAGGAGATCTAATTAGAATAGAATGATTGTAATTTAGCTAATTGCCTCAATCCCTGTAACACTTATAGCAACTTTAATCTATATAATGAAAGATCGAGACCCTCAAAGGGATCATCGAATTCACAAAGGATCTTGTCTCTTCTTCTCTTGCTGCCTTTCACATGGTATCAGAGCTATGTGTGTCTGAGCCATCTTCCAAGTGTTGGAAGTTGTCATAGTCTCTGAGAGACTCTCTGGGTATTTTCTTCTTCATCTTCCAAGCATTGGAAGTCGTCAGATCAAGGTGTGATCAGAAGTGGCCCACCCTAGATCAACATTATTAAGCCAAACTATTGCAACCAATCTGGTCGTCTACTTCCTCTGGTGATTGAGAACATTGGTTGAGGATTTCTTCACACAGATCAAGGATCTGTGCTCTGCAGAGGCATCCCGTGGCTGTTTCTTCATCTGATCAACTGGTGGCCCACCTACGATCATCTCACAGTCCAGAAGTTTCACTCCAGCCTTGGTCGTCCATCCCTCCTGGTTATTTTAGAGATTTTTTCAGCAATTTTCAGTGAGCAGAGGTAGGCGGTTTGCTCCCTCTTGTGGTTAATCACTTTCCTTAAATAGTTTTTATCACCACCGTACAAAATCTTTGATCCAGATCCGATCTGGATAAAACTTGTACTGCTGGAAAGGAAATTTACTCCTAGTCTCTAGCTACTGGTCTGATCATCATTCAGATCTTTCTGTGGGTCCCACGCAAGGCTATCAATCCAATATTTCTGGTCGCCTGGGCTGTTTTTGGTGCAATTTTCTGCACTCTGTGTTCTGGTTCTACTTGGAACCCTCTGTTACTGCATCTGCTATCTTATATTGCTGCTGTGTGCTGTCTTAAGGCATCTGATAAAGATTACTGACATGGATAAACATGAAATTACATTGATCAAATTTAATGGGAAAAATTATACTTCCTGGTCCTATCAACTTCAAGTTTATCTTGAAGGAAAGGAGATGTGGGGACTCGTTGAAGGATGGGATCCACGACCTAAGGAGGATGAGAAAAAAATACTTTCTTGGAATACCAAGGATGCCAAGATCAAAACATGGATTCTTGGTTCTGTGGAACCACAATATATCTTGAACCTCAAACCGTACAAGACATCCAAGGAGATGTGGGAATATCTGAAACAAGTGTATCACCAAGGGAATTCTGCCCGACAATACCAACTTGAACTGGAGATTGCTCAATATTCCCAAGGCACTTCTTCCATCCAGGACTATTATACGGGTTTTCTTAATCTGTGGGCAGAGTATGATGAAATCAAATACCTCCATGTCTCGGAGGCAGCTCTTTCTGAAATACAACAATTACAGGCAACTTCTCATCGAGATCAGTTTCTCATGAAATTGAGATCCGAATATGAGATCATTCGTTCTAATCTGATGAGCCGAGTTCCATCTCCATCCCTGAATGAGTGCCTTCATGAACTCTTGCGAGAGGAACAAAGTCAGCTTACTCAGCATGCTTTGAAGCAACAGTTCTCCGGAACCTCTTCTAGTGTTGCATATCCGGCCATTGCCAGTTACAACCCGAGTGTCTCCCATAGTCCTGCGTCTACTGCTAAAGGACAAACTCCTGCACGGGATCTCAGCAAAATCCAATGTTTTGGCTGTAAGAGTTATGGACACTATGCTTCACAGTGTAAGACCAAGTTTTGTAATTACTGCAAATCCAATGGTCATGTCATTAGTGATTGCAGAAGGCGACCACAGAATCGCACTCCACGGGCATATCATGTCAACGCTGCTGATGCTACTACTTCCAGTGACAGTCTTTCAACACCGGTCATGCCTTCACCACCTACTGCCTCCAATGCTGCTCCTCAGATCACCCCTGAGCTTATTCAACAAATGATAATAAATGCCTTCTCTGCACTTGGCATTTCAGGTAACAACCAATCCTCCTCCTCCATATGGTTTCTTGATTCTGGAGCTTCCAATCACATGACCTCCTCCCCCTCTCATCTTACTAACCTGCAACCATACAATGGCAATTTGCAAGTTCATACTGCTGATGGTCAAAAGCTTCCTATTACAGCCACTGGGGATATCATTCATTCATTACCTCTCACAAATGTCTTTCTATCTCCTAACCTCACCACGAATCTTCTGTCTGTTGGACAACTTGTTGATGATAATTGTGATGTTTCCTTTTCTCGCTCTGGTTGTGTTGTGCAGGATCCAGTGTCGGGGACGGTGATCGCGAAGGGGCCTAAGTGTGGACGCTTGTTTCCTCTTGTTATGCCTATCTCTCACAATGACCAGATTTCTGCTTTTTCATGTTTTTCTCCGCAAGATGTCTGGAGGCTCTGGCATAATAGATTAGGCCATCCTCATTCAAAACTGTTATTTTCGATGTTAAACACTGGTAGTCTTAATAAAAATGCGATTTCTTTTAGTCATATTTCTGATGAGTGTTCTGTTTGCAAACTTGGAAAAAGCAAAGTTCTTCCCTTTCCCTCAAACTCTACTATGGCTTCTAACTGCTTTGACATTATTCATAGTGACGTCTGGGGGATTACTCCGGTAATCTCTCACACACATTTCAAATATTTTGTCACCTTTATTGATGATCATAGTAGATTCACATGGGTATATTTCTTGCACAATAAATCTGAAGTCTTTGATGTTTTTCAAAAAAATTTGGCGTATGTTGAAAATCAGTTTTCTGCTCGCATAAAAATTCTCCGATCTGATTCTGGAGGGGAATACATGTCCCATCAATTTCAAACTTTTTTGCAACAACACGGGATCTTATCGCAGCGATCGTGCCCTTATACCCCTCAACAGAACGGAGTTGCAGAACGAAAAAACAGACATCTTCTAGATACTGTTCGTTCTCTTCTCTTAGAATCATCAGTTCCCGCGAGATTTTGGCCCGAAGCTTTAGCCACTGCGGTTCACTTAATCAATCGCTTACCATCCTCTCGCCTCCATAATCACACACCATACTTTCGTCTCTTTCATAAGGATCCTTCTTACACCCACATGCGCATCTTTGGATGTGTGTGTTTTGTTCATCTTCCTCCTACTGAACGTACCAAATTAACAGCTCAGTCAGCCAAATGTGCGTTCCTTGGCTACGCATCTCACCAGAAGGGGTATATATGCTATGATCCTGTGATCAACCGCATTAGAATTTCTCGAAATGTTACTTTTTTTGAAAATCAACAATTTTTTTCTACACATTCCTCGGATTTACCTTCATTTTCTCATCTACCAGCTTTTTCTGACACGCTCTCTTCTCCACTCATTGTTTATGAACGTCGTCGTCACAAAGATGTTCCACAACTGCCTCCCCCTCCGGATCCCTCGCCGGCACCTGATCTTGCCCCCGCTTCATCACCTGATGCTGCATCTCCACCTCCACCTCCACTTCGACGCTCTACTCGTGTCTCTAAGCCTCCAGACAAATATGGGTTCACTCACACTTCCTTGCTTGCTACCCTTTCTTCCATTTCTATTCCTACTTCTTACGTACAGGCGGTTAAGCATGACTGTTGGCGAAAGGCTATGCACGAAGAATTAGATGCACTGCAGCAGAATCATACTTGGGATATTGTTCCATGTCCCTCCTCTGCAAGACCTATCGGCTGCAAATGGGTTTTCTCCGTCAAACTTAAGGCCGATGGCTCGTTGGATCGTTATAAAGCACGGTTAGTCGCATTGGGCAACCGACAGGAATATGGTATTGACTATGAAGAAACATTTGCCCCAGTGGCAAAAATGACCACAATCCGGACTGTTCTGGCCATTGCTGCTTCCCACTCATGGCCTCTTTATCAATTTGATGTCAAGAATGCTTTTCTTCATGGCGATCTCAAGGAAGAAGTCTATATGCGGCTTCCTCAAGGAGTTACGGGTGTCTCGGCAGGTGATTGTGCGCGCTTACGACGCTCTCTATATGGTCTTAAGCAAGCTCCGCGCGCTTGGTTTGAGAAATTTCGGGATGCTCTTCTTCACCTACTGTTCTCTCAAAGTGCCTCGGATCCTTCTATGTTCCTGCATCGCTCCTCAAATGGGATTACTGTCCTTTTGGTGTACGTGGATGATATCATCATATCTGGGACAGATTCTGGCATGATCACTCATCTCCAAGCTTCCTTACATGAATCTTTTCATATGAAAGACTTAGGGCCTCTCACATACTTTTTAGGTCTTGAGGTTCATCAGTCCGCGAAAGGTCTTATCCTCGATCAGCACAAATATGCTATGGATCTCATTGAGACGGCTGGTCTTCAAAACTCAACTCCTGTGGATACTCCTGTTGAGGCCAATCTTCAACTCGCACAAGATACGGGTGATCTTCTTCCTGATGCCACAATGTATCGCCGCTTGGTCGGCAGTTTGATCTATTTGACCATCACTCGGCCTGATATCTCCTATGCGGTGAATCTGGTTAGTCAGTTCATGACACAACCACGCCATCTCCACCTGGTTGCTGTGCGGCGCATTCTTCGCTATGTTCTTCATACACCATCTCGTGGCCTGTTCTTTCCTGTGGGCAATTCGACTTCTCTCATCGCTTACTCCGACTCTGACTGGGCTGGCTGCCCAGATAGTCGAAGGTCTACCACGGGCTGGTGCATGTTCTTAGGGGACTCGTTGATCTCTTGGAAGTGTAAGAAACAAGATAAAGTCTCCAAATCCTCCACCGAAGCCGAATATCGTGCGATGTCGGCCGCCACTTCTGAAATTATCTGGCTTCGAGGTCTCCTTTCTGAGCTTGGATTTCCACAATCTGGACCCACACCTCTCAATGCTGACAATACCAGTGCCATACGGATTACTGAAAATCCTGTCTTCCATGAACGCACAAAGCACATTGAAGTGACTTGTCATTACATACGTGATGCTTTTGTGCGTGAAGCCATCACTCTTCCTCATGTCCCTACTAGTCTTCAAATTGCTGATATTTTTACCAAGGGACTTCCTCGGCCACGTCACCAGTTCTTGGTTGGCAAATTGATGCTCGTTGATTCACCCGCATCAATTTGAGGGGGGGTGTCAAGTGGGTAAGTGGGTCATGGTCCAATGGATCAGTGGGTCACAACCCATGGCAGAAAAGGCCCAACTTGTGGGTCAAGACAAGCATCGGTTGTACAGCTATGTAATATATTTCCTGCCTTATTAGGAGATCTAATTAGAATAGAATGATTGTAATTTAGCTAATTGCCTCCATCCCTGTAACACTTATAGCAACTTTAATCTATATAATGAAAGATCGAGACCCTCAAAGGGATCATCGAATTCACAAAGGATCTTGTCTCTTCTTCTCTTGCTGCCTTTCACATGGGTAAGGACGTTGGGGTTTATTTTTTATTTTTTATTAGCAGTGGGGTGATGGAGATGGGATAGACGGATAGGGGTTTGGTTTGTGCGTGTGATGGCAGTGGGGGTGTCAGAGAGGGATGGACAATGGATATGCTCTGATCGGAGATCGGAGACGGATCGGAGCAATGTGGATCTTCGCTCTGATACCAATTGATGTAGGCCCTACGGTTAGGGCTTATGTAGATGCCAAAGTACGTGTCAAAGACACCTCAAATTATCTCCGCAGAGATTTCTAACACGAGGAAAACCCTTCCAAGGGAAAATCCCAATTTTATTTCACTCCAAATCTAAGATTAATATCTCTACAATGTAATATAAATAGGCAAAGTAACTTAGGGCCTAAGAAAACCTAATCTAATAATAGCAACTATCATAATCAAACTAGGAAACCAAATAAATTAGAATACTAGTCCTAATTACAATAAAAGTAGGAAGCTACTAAAATATGCTGGGTGGGACCATTGGTGGAGTGGGAGCCTGCTCTGCGTCACCTTTCCAAATTAATATTCCTGCCCTTGCCATCCAATAAACAGACAACTACTTGCATACAGTCGTATGTACATACATACATACATGTATGTATATGTATGTACGTATGTATTGTGTAGGAGATGTAGCAGGTTTCTCTTTCAGCTTGATACATGGGTGGCAATCAGGGGTGCTTGTGGTCCATTCCAGCTGGCCCGTTCCGGGCCAACCTGTTTGGGCAGGCCTAGTTATATATTCTGGGCTCGTTTAATATTTAAGCCCGGCTTGGATAAAGTGATGGAAGCCGAAAGCCCGGCCCAGCCTGGCTCAGATGAGGAGTGCTTGTAATATAATGATAATTTGTCCAAATAATGGTTAGAAAGCACATACAATTTGATTATAAAAAAAAAGCCCTGTTTGGCCTGACCCTGCTGGCCCGATAAACTAAGTGGGTGGACTTAGGCATGACATATATGGCCCATGTTAGGCTTCAGCCAGATACGGGTCTCTGTTTCAATAGTCAAACCATGAGAACTATGGGTGGGGCCCACCTATCACCCAATCCAAACCTTGCAATGGACAGGGACCCCCTTGATAGTCACACCCCAGGATTTGGCACCAATGTGAATGAACTGGACCGTTGGATTGACTATATACCTATACAAATTGACTGGGCTTGTCGGCCATGGATGAAGGGGTTAGGAGCATGGGATTGGGGCCAAACTTGATATTCGTTGTGGTCCCATATAGGTCTTTCAATCCCCCATCAGTCCCATCCCAAAATGGCCCCACAATAAAGTTCTCACGGTGACCCCATGACAACAATTCTCACTGGATCAAATCCCTTTATATATTTATGCATACACTCGAGAGTTTAGTGGTTATTTGGAGCAAGTTATATATTTATTTTATTCTTTTGCGAGCAATTATTCAGAAGGCATTTAACAAAAGCAAAGTTAGCACAATCAAGGTTTTATGTCCCGGTGCTGGTGTTCATGCCAGTCGGGACAGGGACAAGTAGGTGTCATCCATGCCACTTCGTACCACCCATACCGAACTAGTACGTGCATTGTCAGTTAAAAGATAATAGAAGAATTTCAAAAAATGAAGATAAATAAAGAAAGTGCAATCAAGGTTTTATGTCCCAGTGCTGGTCTTCACGTTAGTCGGGACGGGGACAAGTAGGTGCCTCGCATGCCACTTTGTACCACCCATACTGAACTAGTACGAGCGTTGTCGGTCTTAAAAAATAATAAAAGAATTTCAAAAAATCAAGATAAATAAAGAATTAATAGAAAAACGATAAAAATATGTAAATTTGATAATCTAAAAATGATCCTGTATCAATTATAGAGATATTTAGTTTTTCTTAAGGCTAATGCAAGGATCATTTAACACATATAGAGCACCAAATTAGCAATATGTAATAACTATTTATAACTTTAAACTCATAATAACACTAAAATAACAAACCATAAGCCATAATATTAACTATGGGGGCTTAGGGCCATGCAGGCAACCGATTCTTATACACCACAATGAGTTTCAAGCAAGCTCGACCTATCTTAATCATCATTACCATAATCTCCTCTCCTTGTTAATTATGTAAGCCCTATGGATGGAATACAATCAAACAACTACCGCTCCATCGTCACATTGGTAACTCCCATGTATCATTGATCATCACTTTTGTAATGTTCACCAACCATACCAATGCAACCTGTAGGCCTTGTTATTCATATTGATGAGTGTTGGAATTTGTTTTGGGCACCTTACCAAAACTCATCCCTTTCACTTTAAAGTTTAAACTTGGAGGAAAACCAAAAAATGAGTTTGTTTTTATGTTTTTTTATTGAGTTATTTTGCGGCTTAATCCATACCCAGTTTGTGCGAGTACCATATCAGTCCATGTCAGTTGTGCTAGTCTGACTCGCTGGGTAGAGTCAGTATTTTTGGGATTCCAGTCAGAGAATCGTGCCAGTAGGCCCAGTACTGATTGGCTGGTGAAATTTTAAACCATGGGCACAGTTCCAATTAGATGCTCACTCCAATTGATGAAGTCTACATTCAGTGCATAGTTGTCAATGCTTGCCATGTGTTTGGCAATTGTGCAATCATTTGATATCTTCTGATTCAGTGCCTAAGTGTCTTTGGAAGTCATTCCTTTAGTAGTTTTACTATAGCCGATCATTCTGGTACTCCGTTCTCTCATTTGAGGCTTGGAGTGAAAGTGTGGGGTCTATGAGGGGAAAGGTAATGCAGGGATATCTTTTATGGAAGTTACTTGGGTAATTTGGCAAGCGAGGAACCTGTGTTGCTATGAGGGAAGATTTTCCGACATGGAGAGGGTAGTGCTAATGCCAAATTCTACACTACATGAGTTTCATCTGTCTTCCTTCTAGGTCATCCTCATAGCTAGGGGAGTAAATTGGGCTGGGCTGCCAGGCCTGGCACTACCCATCACAAAAACCCAGGCCGGCACGACCCAAAGGATGGGCCGTGCTGGGCCAGGGTGCCTGCGCCGAGGCCCGGCCCAGCATGACATTTTTTGTATATAAATAAATATAAGACTTAAAATAATTAAAGTTCCGTTTTTCATTTGTAAATTAACATCAATGTTTGTGCATTTATTTTAATAGCTTCAACTGTATTTCAAGTTGAGAACCCTAAAAATT
This sequence comes from Cinnamomum chago, assembly GCA_038049695.1. NCBI lineage: Eukaryota > Viridiplantae > Streptophyta > Magnoliopsida > Laurales > Lauraceae > Cinnamomum > Cinnamomum chago. The sequence goes on along the minus strand of CP142451.1, from coordinate 7,289,573 downwards.
CACAAAGTCTCTTTCAATTTATATTAAAAAACATTAGGAGAGACTTGCACGGTCCAGCCCAGCCCATCTGGGGCACAGAGCCGACCCCTAGCTGACCTGGGCACGGCTGGGCCGGCAGTTTACACCCCTACTCATAGCTATTATAGTTCGTTGCTGGTATGAGGTGGATTTCTCATACCCAGCTTGGATGCCTCATGCCTGTGATGCCTAGGTGGTTGCATCCTCTGTTGGGTCGTCTTATGTTCAATTTTGATGGTTATCCGAGTTTAGCAGGGGTGGGTGGAATCATTAGAGATGACGATGCCAGGACTATCATGTCCTTCTTAGGCCTAGTGTGTGTCCAATGTGTCAACGTGGCTGAGATGATAGCTTTAAGGATTGGCCTTTGTGAGGCTTTTTCGCCTTAATTTTATTTTATCATGGAAACTGTGTTGAGGTTGAGGTGAAATACTACAAAAGCGACCAGTGTGGTCAAATACTGAGCTGATTTATATTGTTTCTAGAAAAGGTAATTGTGAACAATGCCTAGAATCCCATTTTCTCATATGCCCTGCAAATATAAAATTATCACACATAAATCACGCCGAGGCAAAATACATCCTCTCGGATCATCGACAGGGATTTTTTAAACCCAGGTAAGCCCCATCGTGTCATTGGCTAAGAGCCTTGGGCCAATGACTAGGTCCTTTCCATGATGAATATCTGGGCCATCCATCTTATATAATTGCAACCATATATTTATTTGGTTCATCACATGTGGGAGTAGTATTATAGGCTTCCAATGGTCTCTGATGTCAGGACATTGACATGTTCACATGTCCTAGTATTGCATGTAGCTTTGTGTGAGTCAAACTGTGATATGATTTTATTGGGATTATTTCAGGTGTTCTTGGAGTATGCAGATGCTGCAAGTTCCACCAAGGCAAAAGCTGCGCTGAATGGAAGGAAGTTCGGGGGCAATGTAGTTACTGCAGTATATTATCCCGAAGACAAGTTTTCTAGCAGAGAATATGAGTGAAACAAATATTTAGGAGCTGAAAATTAATAATTGCAAGATGAAATGAAAGTAGACTGGTAGGGGGTGGTCTATGAGGGCCTTTTCTGTACAGTTTTCAGCTGTTCCATCTGCCAAATGGGTTTTGTTTTTGTTTCCATTTAATCAGTTGTCATTTCTAATTTCTATTTTTAGTAATGTATCATTATCAATTTCAAGTTTAATTGTGTTGCTGTTCCGTGTTTTACAATCTCTTGTACCAATCGAGTATTCACCCTGCTGGTGCTTCTGTTTCCATAACTTTTGATAAGCTGCATCCATGTCGGGGATGCAACTCAGGTGGATTGGTTTGGGTATTTTGGCTCAATCCAAGCTCGATTATTGTTTGCAGGTAAACTCAAAGCTGACCTGAACAAAATCCATCTGAGCCTGACCCAAATTTTGAATTCCCTACCTGAGTGCAAGTCGGTTAGATGGGTTGACACTGGTCGGGTTGCGTACCTAAATTTCTCTGTTTGGTTTGCTTTTCGGAGGTGGTGAGGTTGGATATTTGTTGTAGTATATAGGGTCCTATATACATATGTTTGTAGAAAGGCCGGATGCCCAGGTCCATCGTAGCCTGAAGCCCAAACCTGACCTGAATTCCATGTGGGTTTCAAAATCTAGAACCAAGCCCAACTCAAACCTAACCAAGTCCAACCTGAATTTCAATATTGGTCTAGTCGGGCCATGGAGGTTTCAGGTTTGGACCCATCCGAGTTGCAAAATGTTGCCTCCCATCTCCCGGACTCCATTTGCCTACTCAAAATGATATTTTCTGCAATCAATGGTAGTAGATTAGTTCAACTCTTAGTTTGTCCTGAATCCCATCTCCCAGCCTCCTTTCTCAGAGCTTGCATGCCGTTTGAGTCCCAGCAGTAAATGGCCTGCATGGTTGTTACGTGCCCCCTTGACTTTTCAATTAGCACATGAAACAAAGCATTTCTTTTATACCTTCCAGATTTTGGCTCTTGACAACCAACTTGGATGGAATCCGTTCATGTATGGGTTCGAGCACAATATGTGATGTATTTCAATACTCATGGTGAGAGTGGTTCTCTTGTTAAATTTCCCTCTGGTCGACCAAACAGTATGTAAATGGCATCCATTTCAGGAATCAAGCTGCACATCACATTATTGAAATAAATACTGCTGATGGAAAAATGAATCAAGCGACGATGGTGGAAGTATTACCTCGCTAACCATAAAATTAAATTCGACCAAGGATGTTTTGCCGCAGCTTCCCCTTAGTCGTATGAGAGACCACTCTTCTCACTATCTATCCAACTCTCATCACCATCGTCATCATAAACAGCACACTTCTGATACTTTGATGAAATATTGTCAATTTTGTTGTATTTGAAGCTACAGATATTCCGTTGCCCGGCTTTGTCATCTTCCCCTTCAATGCGGACCCTTGATCCGGTGCTTAAGTAGCAGTTTTGCAGTTGGATGGGCTCCACTTTAGATTAGCTGCTGCTGCTATCCTTGTCTTGCATAATTTGGTTCATCAAGATGTGGCTGCTGCTTAGCGCACTTTTTTCTTGAGCCTCATTTATCTACAAAGCCTTTGGGGTAGTAAAGGTTGGACCAAAGCAAGCCTAATAATCAGAAGCATGTATGGCTAAGTCCTTCCATGAAGTACACGCCATCTCCTTGCACTCATTCAAGTCATTATGCGCAGTGCAATGAGTTGGAGAAACTAAGCATATACTTGATTGATTAACCCGGTCTCTTCCTTGTGGCTTTGGTTTGTGCCCACCAAAGAGACAGCTCGATGTTACTAACTTGACCTTCTTTCCACTCATCAGGAACCTCCTTGTAGTATTCATCAAACATCTGCTCGATGGCTTCAAGCCATTTTCATCAAATCATCACCATGTAAGCTTTTCATGATAATTTTTGATTCTCAATCTTGAGAATAAGATCAATCCCATAACACTAGGATGGTTTGATCTGTCTGCATCATCAATCATCCTAGTAATCCTACCAGAAAAAGAAAAAGAAAAAAAGATCACTTCCCTTCCCTCCATGTGGACTCTCTACATGGACCTTCTTGTACAGATTCCTTGTGGGGCCCACAACAATCATGGGCCTACCCATGTTCAAAATTTCCTACCCGTTAGATCATCCTAAACCCTTGATCACAAGCAATCAAATTTATGATTTCAGAAGGATTTTAATCCAACAGTAATAAAAGTCATTGGGATTTGATGCTTGTGAGTTGTAACATTTGGGAAGGGGTCAATCCCAGTGGCCTAGGGAACGCGCACACGTACTCGCCCACACAAGACTTTCTAATATAAGCAGCAGAGAACGAGTGCCTACTAAACAAAATTTTCAGCGAGTGCATAACACTACGGACGGACATCAGGCAAATCCTTAAACAGCAGCAGAGCATGAGTGTCTATTTTGTGAAAATTTCAGCAGATCATCTTGTTGTTATACGGACATTGGGGCAAATCCTTACCAACATTCTCTGTACTGCAGAATATGGAACACTTCTTAAACACCCTGGTGACCCTCAGAAACTACAATCACATCCACACACAAATATACATGGCAATCCTCAATCATCACTTGCTCTTCAAAAGATACGAAGAAGGAAAGGGAGGGGTAAACAACTAAATCAAGAATAGAAACGCCAAAAATTACACTTGATACAAATACACTTGCATTCAAATAAATACAATACATCTTCGAAGTATTCAATTCAGTATAGACTTCCACAGCTCGGTCACATCGAATCAGAACAGCTGGTTTTGCCCTGGTGTATGAGATCCACACAAGTTTTCTGGCTAAAATAATAGCCATCCTTAAAATCGAACTCTAAGGGCACCTAACATGACATGCTCTGCCATCGCAAGTGGGTTTATCTTGAGGATAGTGGTATGGAGAATATCCACAATCTATGGCCCTCTGCAAGATTCAATTACTTCACAAACAGCTGCGTGTGTTTCTGGTGATATCATGTTCAAGGTCAGATGGAAGGCCTGAAAAATGTTAGAACCCATTAGCCCCAAGAGAATCCATTTGATGTATCAATGGGAAAGAAAAAGAGAGGGAGGAAGAAAAAAAAAAAAGACCTTTAAGATGCCAAGACTTGAATTAATTTCAAAGGCAATGAAAAAATGAACAACGAAAAATTAAATCAAGGGAAAATTGGGACAATAACACAACTTAAATTATTTAAGAACCTACCACAAATCTCTCCAGAACGGGAATGAGAATTTCCAGGTTCCCATCTGGAAGGCAGTCAGCAATAGACTCGCGTACGTTCAAACTGTTTGCAGTGAATCATTAAGGGCGTGAATGCTTTGTATAAGAATGATGAAAATGAAATACATAATACAAACCTTTCTGTCGAAAGGAATGCGAGCAGCAGGGCTGCATAAGCCTCAACGATCATTTTCTCTGCTTCATGTTCTCCTTGCAACATAGCCGCTTCGTCATTCTGTTCAAACATGATAGAAAATCTAAAATGAAGTCTACCACAGAGAGAAGACATGCACTTGGCACTTTGAAGGAAATAAAATGAAATCTACCACAGAGAGAAGACATGCACTTGGCACTATGTAGGAAATAAAATAAACTGTCATCACATAATATCTACCACAGAGAGAAGACATGCCCTTGGCGCTATGAAGGAAATAAAATAAATTGTCATCACATAATAGTAACAACAAGAATAACAATTATTGCTATTATTTTTTTATTATTAGTGTTAGCATTTGAATGTTCTGGCACCTCTCCATATCAATCCACAGACAAGTTTCATTCCAAAAGCAAGGAACTGAGCAGAATTATGGTTTGTAACACTCAATCAAATCAGATATTTTTCCAATAATTCATAAATTAGGTGAGGAAGTAGATGGCCAAGGTATTTCCAATTATGCTTCCCTTGAGTTCACTCTAAATGAAAAGGACAAGTCATTTGAAAAAATGTGATGCTAACCACCATCTTCATCAACTTGACATTTTCTTTTGTATACATCAGATAAGCATACATGGGTAAGGGCTCCATGGTTGTGGCCAGCCAGTTGGGGTTTGAAAATTGAAACTGCAACATGGGTCAGGCTCACACTATTAGATATTTGCCATCCAGTTAAGTGACTAAGATGCAGAAAGAACTAAAAGAAGCCTATTCAGTCACACACATGTTGACATGGCACAGTTATCAAAGAACACAATAAAGGAGAAAATGAAACCCATCCAGCATGGATGCTGCCCACCCACCCACAGAAATATAAATAAGAACATAAAAAATTACAGTGGTTTGCTCATTTGGTGGGCGAAAAATATATAGTTGACGGGAACCACTGCATATATGTGGGCACAATTGTCCCTTAGTCCAATTGTACCTTAGTCCAATAGAGTCGATCTATTAGGTCACAATAGCGTACTGAGCTCAGGAAGGTGTCCAGAAACTATAAATTGCCTTTCTTCTTTTTTTCATTCTTTCCATTTCCTGCACTGTTGCTAAAGTTTCCTTAATGCCCACATATCTAAGCTGTCAGTTCAAGGGTTATCATCGTCCAATACAAAGATGGTTTGCATTTAGATGTTTCCTCTTGGGCATGCTTGTTCTTTGGGAGGTTTTTTCTCGGAGAGTTCCTGTTTTCTTCTGTTGAGATGTAAATTATTAGTATTAAGGGATTTCCACTCGTATAAGGGATAGCCATAATCAATGATAGATAGACATTGACAATGAAAAGCACATATGTAGAGAAATTAAAGGTCAGCAATTACACAGATTGCTAATGCTTCAGTTTTTCCCCTTTTCCGTATTTCCATAGAATTATAAGTACTCAGTATCAAGGAAATGAAGTGTGTTATAAATAAACAATCCACAATCATCATCTTAGCCTTATCACATCAATCTATGGTCAACTTAAAGAGGTCTACTATTCTACTAAAGAAAACTTGTCAGCTTATATTCTAACAATGGAATCTCAGCGAACGCACCACCAGATTACAATACATGCGAAGACCACCAGAACCGAAATTGGAGCATTTTTCTCACTCAGGTGTACCTTGGGGTTGATTCTCTTCTGTAATCCCACTTTATCTTTTGTAATACTTAGAGTGATCTTAGATTGATGTAACATGTCAATAGAGATTATTGAGCATTACCAAAGAAATTTTATTTTTCTGCTTTTAAAATAGAGGTTTGACAGCTTTAATAAAATTGTTACCATTAAAAAAAAAAGAACTAAATTGTTCCTTATTGAGTATCACTCCCATGCATATTCGATTTTCAAAATGCAAGGACCAGACGCAACTACTTTCAAATTCAAAAGAGCAACTTCAAGCAAATGCAATGTAAACAATTCAAATAAATAGGAATTCCTCACCCATGCTAACTCTCTTCCTTCTCCACTTGCCTCACCAGCACCTTGATTGGCTAAAAATATGGAGCATAATAATGAAATTACACCCCTTTGACTGTGTTTCATTTTTGTTTCTCCTGATCTAGGCAATGGAACAGTAGCTGCCGCAAGCCGTGATCTGCAAAAACAGACTTCTGCAATCAACAATAAACAGCGAAAGGATATTTCTTACAAGTACAATGTTATGAAAATGGAAAAGCTGCCACTTTGGACCATCTATATTAAAAAGGAAACAGAAAAGGGCCAGGTGGAAACAAAGAGGAAGACAATGCTATAGCAGCCAACCAGCTTTCCATGTCCATTCTATGTACTCTGGCATTATCAACCGGAGATTGAAATTACCAACTAAAAAGGCATGCAACACAAAAAAGCATAGGAAGCAGTTAAAAGGTGGCCTACAAACGGTTATTGAACTCACTCACATCAGAACCCATGGAACACGTTAAAAAAACTATCCCAGTGAAATAAAAAAAAGCCAACTAAGTCCTGTTAAAAGTTCAGCTAAGAAAAATCGCAATTCCACACCCATGCAAGGCACCAACAAAGAATATTTTCCCCCAAGGATAACCGAAAAACTTAGCAAATCAAATAAAAATAGTACATATCTCAAGCTGAAACGAGCCCTAGATAAAGCAAGTTCCCTTTAGATGCCTTCTTGGCAAGAAAATGCATGGTAAGTTTCACTTATCAATAAACACTGCTAAGTGAAATGTTTAGCCACAACTAAATTGTGAGTTCAATCAATTACATCATAGTCTACATCATGGTTTTAGAATTTGGATCAAATCAAGTGAACTTGGCCGAGTCACACCGGATTTGATCCCTACTCAGTCACTTGGAGTTGGCAAGTCATAACAGACTCAATGGTCACCAAAATGGTGGCCAATACTGAAATTCAAAATCATGGCCTACATGGCTCTGAATTGGAAAAATTACCCGATAACATTCTCAGTCCCTTCCACAATCACTTCACGATTAAAATGTGAAAGCATGCTGCTTCTTTTTCTTTTTTTTCTTTTTTTTTCTTTTTTATCAGTGACAGATGCTACTCTGAGTAGATCACAGTAGAGAGGTGGCTCACAAGCTCATGGAACTCTGCATGCCCCTTGCTAAGAAAGACCACTATGGTTTCAGCTCAGATTTCTCAGATCACCTCATCAAAATAATTAAAATGGGAGCGGCCACTGCGAAACCTATACCTCACAACCAATATAAATCGAGGTTATCGTAGATATGTCTAAAGATCATATAGCCTGGATTGATGACAAAAACTTCCAGCCAACGATGACAATTCATATATAGAGGACAGGCACTAACATGTAAATCAAGACCAAGAGAACAGAATTAAGTAGAGACAATCCAAACTTCACTGAGTTGGAACAAGCAAGCCATGCAACTGAAGCTTCAATAATAAAAAGAGCAGGCAATGAAATGTAGTAGTGAAATAACCTGTTTCGCTTGTCCTTCTCCACCAAGTTCACAAGCAGGCCCAAAATAACAACCAGAAAATCTAATTCTTGATCGCTGAGATGTTTGCCCTTTAGATGATCAGGATCAGCACTTGATTGAGAGAACGAGATGTCCTCTAACATTTGGGAATCCTTAAATGAGAAAGAATTAAACAACGGGAAATGACAAGTAATCAAAGTAGCCATGGTATCCAGTCCTCCACAGGAAGCAATTTGCTGACAGCCTATAGGATTGTCATTTGTTAAGTTCATCAATACCTGTAAAGAAGAACAAAGCAAGTTCCAAGATCAAAATTTGAATTGATGTCCCGTCGTGAGACATACACTGATAACAGATGGATATTGTGAGTTTCAGTTATCCTAAGACATCTTAACACAGGTCCAAGTGAACTGAATTAGTTTTTCTGCATGTGATAGGGGTGCCTAGGAGTCTTCACCTAGGGAATCAATGGAGTCTTCACCATTAGAGGCAGACTAGAATCCCACAGTTGTATCTATCATAGGTGGGCCCATGTGAGGCCTAAAAGCCAGACTGTTATTAGATTTTAAGAAAAAAAGGTTAGGCCCCTACTATTATACATGTGAGCTCTGATAAAATGCTCCCATTTGTCAAACCATATAAAGGGCTCGCCTTTCCCAAATTCAACCGTCATTAACACTTCCCCGCTTGTATTTGCAATGGCCAAATTATAATATGACAATAATGATATTAGTAACACATGAAAATTTGATCAATTCATGGGATTTTTATCACATTATTCTCATTTGTACAACTCAATGGGAAAAAACACTGCACCCATATCACAATGGTATTTTTGTACATGATAAATCAAGGGAGGTCGGTTTATTAGTCAGCTGAGATTGATGATAGAAAGTTCTTGTTGTGGTCCATGCTAGTATATGGATTGAAGTAGGGACATCCAGTCCCATGGGGAGTACCAGGGCTCATGCCCTGCTTAACCCATTGGAAGTCAGTTGTGCGAGGCAATATAGCAGCCCAGTGGGAAAAGGGAAGTTAGCATGGACTATAATTAAATGTGGAAAGAATGGAGACACGTGATTAGGAGTATAAACAACATTAGTTTTATTTTTATTTTTATTTGTATCAGTAGAAGTAAATTATACTAAATAAAGGATGTCCATACACCATAAGCATATACAACATTAAGCATAAAAAGAAAAAAAAAAAAAACTGCAAATGGTTAGAAAATTATGGCAAATACCTTGACAGCAGTAACAAGGCAGTCATCCAAAAGATCACTTTGTTCTTCCACTAGAAATGAACTATTCTCACAAGATCGATGGTTTTCTTCACTGGTGTCACAGTTGCTTGTTACCAGCATGCGTTCACACCCATCCTTCCATTCTCTTTCTGCTTCCATGCTCTGATGAGTTTGAGATACTGAGTTTTTCTTAGATAACAAGTCCCACTTTGAGGGTTCCATGTCATCTTCATCAAATGCAAATGGATCTTGGCTATCCTCCAATCTTTCATGCATACTGTCGTCTGACACATGAGATCTCTTGCCCAGGCCAACGGAGTCAACCTTCGAACCATTGGCAGACATGGAGATTCCTCCATATGAACATCTTGATGTCTCACCATATGCAATTGTTGGAGCAGAGTTGCTACTAATGGAAAAGACATCAGAAACAGATGCCATAGTACTCATACAACCAGACATAGAAAGTCCCGGCTGGGAAGTAGACAACCTTTGATGTTCGTGAGATGCTTTGGATCTCTTTACATGGGAGGCCCTCTCCGTGATGCAAAGCTTTCCAGCAGAATCACCAGATAAAACCCCATCCTGTCTCCCTGAAGAATTAAGAAAGCATTACACCAATGAATTATGAACAACTTAATAGAAATCAACAAAAGTAATATTTAAGACTAGTGAAAATCAATTTAGTAGTAAGTAAAACTAGTTTGAAAAGTCATTCCTAGATCAAGAAGATGCAAAGTGATGCTTCTAAATCATTAATAAATTAGTTATTTGACAACAGCACAAATTCGCTCAATGGAATACAATGCAGCTGCTTGCTCTAAGGTATCTGCATAATTTTATTTTTCTTAATTATCAGTAACATGACTGGAACCCAAACCTTGTGATTGCAACAAGAGTACCTTGTCCAATCAAAACAAAGAAAAACAATGAGTACCTTCCAACTGTGTTGCAGGCTTTTGTCAAAAACAGTGAGAAACACAAGCAACTCAGTCAAGGATAAAAAACATTCAGTATACGAGAAACACAAGGGATAAAACTAGACAAGTTGTAATGGAATTAAACAGTGAAAACTGAATCAATCATCAACACAAAAACATTTGATACAAACACAAAGGCATTGCTCTGCCTTCAGAAGTTCAGTTAGCTATCCTGTAAAGGAACCAGGTCCCCTAATCAAATTATCACATCCAATAAATATAACTGCAAAAAGGGATTAACATAAAAATATAGCTATTGAAGACCTTTGTGACCTTTCAACTGAACTTTCGAAGATTGAGCATCCTCTCCATCCATAAGATAATCAGATTTTTCATGTCTGTGAGTGTAGGAAGAATTTTGAAGCACAGAAAGACCTGCAGAACAATTTTAGCCATTAACTATAAGCAGGCCATAATAGGCCAGAAGTTTTAGTAAGATTGATGATGTCACATTATATCTCAAAGCAATATGGAAAACCCAAAAATTTGCAGCGTTCAGTAACCTGAAAGAATTTTGATGGAACTTAAAATGAGCCCAACAAAAGACATGGCTGAACCTTCACTGTTAAACTTGGCATCCATTTTGAGCAAATGGTTCTGCAATGAAAAACAAGCCACCATTATTAATAGGCACTAGAGTTCAACACTAGAGAAATTAGGAGGTAGTCAATAAGAAGAAACATGTTTCACTTGTACCTGATTATCTGTGCTTAGAAACGTGGCATTTTCCATTATTTTCAAGCATTTTAAGAGGAGCACTAAACTTTCCACTGCTGCATCATCCTTCAACTCTTGAGACAAAGGTGAAATGTCTTTCACCCAACTCTACAAACAAATGTATAATATGTCATATATCTGGGAACCAAAAGCCAAAACTGCCATTACAAAAGGCATATGCCCAGGAAAGCGCACTAAAGAGATAACTTGCTAACAATAATATGAGGAAATTTCCATAAGATAACAATCTGAAACCAGAGGATGGAGCAAAACCCAACCCCATTTCATCTCTAGAAGAAGAAGAACGTCTCGGCCAGTCTCAGCCAGTGAAAACCGGTGCCACTTCCAACATGCACTTCAGCAATACAAAAGTAACTAAAAAGCATGATGCTTGAAGCAGGTAGATAAATAAGAATAAGCATAATGAATAACATCTGTGATATTTTGGGTGAAGACTATAAACAATCACCTGCCCACAAAGATATAACAAAAAACATATCCAGCCCAAAACAGATTAGTGTCTTCAGTATCATACCTTCTCCATGCACAAGACCTCATTTCTTAGTAGGCTTGAATTGGGGAAAACACAGAGAAGACTTATTTAAAAAAATGGAAAGCGAGGAAAAAAAAAAGAAACCTAACAGACATTAAATGGCTAGATAAATAGGACCCCTTTTTTTACCAAGGGAGGAAGGGAGAGGAGGTTAGCATTAAAAGTGACCACATTTATCAGCACTATGTAATGGCCACCGGGGAATCCTCTGCCCGAATGGCCTGTCAGATACCACCCGAAGACAAGTTTATAAAGGTTTTGGGGGCCTTGAACTACGCAAACGTACAGGTAGATTGAAAAAATATAAGACAAACCATCCCAAGAATGATAAAATAAAGTAAAAAATCAAATTATTCCAATGAACAGTCTTATAAGTTATAATTTGTCATGGCATCATAGATTATAGGAACAAAGGGGATTATGTCTGATTACTAACCCAAGCTGCTCTTAGAGACAAATAGACATCAGATTTTTTTCCTTCTTCTTTTCCATTATTATTATTTTTCGATGACTATAGAGAAAAGATATAGAACAGAGAACTTTAAAAAAAGCAGCAGAAAAAAATCTGTAATATTTAACTTCTTACAGAAATTAATTAGTAGTGACAATCGACAGTTACTGTTTCAAGATATATGACATAATATTGATACCTACTGAGAACAAGTCAGTATCAACTCACCTTCATAACAGAATGGCAACTTGCAATAACATCAAAGACAGCATCAAGCCCTCCATGGTCTCGTAAGCTTTCCTTAAAATTTCCCCCAACCCTTCTCACTGTTCCAGATGTATCTGAAAATAACAGCTCAGTATATATCAACAAAGGAAATAAAATAGCAGTGAAAATTTTTTTGGAAAAAAAAAAAGGATACTGTAGGTGAAAAATGTCAACTGATTTAAGTTATAGGAAAATATGTGTGTAAACTTTCCACCATGGTACAATGGGTAATCTGTAAGGGCCTACAGGCCTAAGGTTACTGTACTTTCTTTGGTGGTCATCTGGTTATGTGGAAACATAAGAAGCACGTGTTTTTTTTTTTTATGTTGCTTCTTACTTTTCCACATAAGTAACATGTCGGAGCCAGATCTAGTGTAAATGCAGAGTATAGAGCCATGGTTCATGAAACTTGTGAGATCATGTGGTTAAGTCTCTTCTGACTCATTTTCAAAAAAAAAAAAAAAAACAAAGTCTCTTCTGACTGAGTTGGGAGATTCAGTTAAACTTCACATGTATCTATTTGGAGATATAATCAAGCAGCCATGAATGCTGAGAATTCAGTTCTTTATGATAAATCTAAACACATCAAAGTAGATTGTCATTTTATATGAGAAAGTGGCATCCAAGATTATTCACACAGAATTTGAGGGAACTAAAGATCAGTTAGCAGATATTTTCCAAGTTTCTTAATCAAAAGATATTGCATAGTGCACTTGACAAGCTGAGCATGATTATCATGGCTCCATCTTGAGAGAGAGAATTGGGAAATACGAAACTAACAGTGCCACAATGGTACATTGATTATTTTGCGTGGCCTTAAAATATATTATTGTAATTTTAGAAAATATTATCTAATAAATTAGAGGGCTCATGCAAACTTAGCAATATTTTGCATCAACCCTCCTCTTCTCCCTTCTTCATATCCCTCTTTGTTTTTCTATCTTATCTTCTTCTTTATCTTCACTTCTCCACCTTTCTTCTTATTTTTCTCTAAGATTTTCTTGTATTTATACAAAAGAAAAGACAATTAACAGTCTTTAAGTATCTCAAAGAGCAACAATATCAATGAGGAACTAGCAAAACCGAGCACAACCATAGAGCAAAAGAGGAATTTCATAATCTGTAGATATGGATCGCTTGATGTATCAACAAAGAGATCAAAAGAAAACGAACAACTATTTTTTTTTATAACAAGAAAAGGAACAGCTATAGAGAAATCATATCTCGTTCATGACAATATAAAAGAGTACAAAGGGTTCAAAGAGGTACTAAAATCCATAATCAAAACCAAAGAGATTTATTAAAAAAAAATTTAAGAATACCCTTCCATAATAAGCAGAGTTGGTCCACGAGAAGAAGAATATTCTCTAGTAAACACATGCAAATAAGAAGTACCCATGAAACTTGTTTGGCAAAATATCTTCTGATTGCTAGAGAAATGAGATCATCAAGCACACAATAGGCAGTAAGACACACACCTGAGGGACATCAAGAAGTCTCCAGATTTAGAAGGCAATCATTGCCTTGTGGAAATAAATCTTGATGCCCAAAATTATCTATCCCACTGTTGGACTGTTCCACATTGGCCAAGGGTGACTTTATGAACAGCATCAAACTAATTTTGCAAAGTCCATGATAATGCATATTCTAAATCAAATAAACGAAGATAGGTTCCACAAGTTCTACCTTCAAGAGAAATAGTAGACAAGCACGCCTTCTCCATTGTCAACAAAGCTATCCACTTTGGGCTCAACTCCGGCCTCCGAGTGCCCTCACCATCTGTGTTCCGAGGTTTCAACTCTTTGCAACTCAAAAGTATCTCTTGAACTTTCAAAATGATCGCGGTGAAGCTAGAATCAAATTTTTTGGTGGAACTCCTCAACATACCAATATCCCTATTCAGAGCTAGAAGTTTACAGCCAATGGTTGGTGATTTGCCTTCAACATTGCCAACAGATGATGGATTCAGTAATTTAAGAAGAAAACGAACACATGAAGGTGAATCCAAGAGATGATCATCTTGACCCTGAAAAAAAAAAATAATAATAATGTAAGAAATACTGTCCCAGTAAATGGAGGTCATTCAAGTGCAACATATAGAAAAGAAAAAACGGTCAAATGGAGATGGATACATGGAGAATATAACATGTATTTCCTAGTCGGCATGGGAAACCCACTTACATTTGAATAGGCAATGGGTCAGAACAACTTCCAATGGCCGAAATATCAATTTGATCAAATTGAAATCACCACTGGATTGGCAGTGATCTGTCAGAGATATGACCTCACATTTTATTTGGAGACACAAAGATTACACAATTTCTTAAATCAAGCACTAAGTTTAATCCCGCTGGCCTAATTTTTGGAAGGTCATATAAATGAAAGGCCCCCACGGGACCCACCCTTATTAGCATGTTGGATTTCACACAGCAGTCGGCCCTCATCAAAGTTCGACAGTTTTCTAAAAGATTGCAAAAGTAAGGCCCTTGCTCATGCTTTTCTGAAATATTAATTAAATCCCAATACAGAAGGCACCAATCCGCTCATTTTAACACAACTCTGTAGTCAGTATGTACAGGCAGTGATCCTAATTTAACTTCAACCAGAGTGAAAAATATATGTGGATTTGCATTTGGAGAATGTATAGCTGTCTTCAACACACGATCTATTTGATGTGTATCATTCCAGCTGGATTGAAATTTGAACCAATTTTTATATAGACGGGGGCATGTGGTATAAGAGGCTTGGATCAAGCAAAGCTGGCTCTGCTCATGTTAAATCGGTGGTTTCCATCAACATGATACTGACAGCACAACCACAGTACAGAACTGTTTCTCATGAAACCAATTCCAATATTTTTGTAAACTCTGGAGAATCTTTGACATGGTTCAATGCGATATATATGCACAAGGTAGTTCACAAATGGAATAGATTGCAAGCAAGCTGATGTGAATCTATTAAAGAAACATTTCATCGAAATTAAGGAACATGTGCTGAACAATGTGTAAATATGTTGAGGCAATTCATCTATTAAAGGAGTTTTTCTGTTAAACATTTCTTTTGCGTTTTATTTTTTTAGACGCCTGTATACGTTTGGTTTTCATTTTTATTCAGTTTTCTTTTTTTTCTTCTTCTGTTTGTTCTCTCTTTAATAAATTTTACTGGTGTGTGTGAGAAGTTGCCACTGTCATTGCAGCTACAGCCACTAGAGGGTTTCCAGCAGTGTATATGATGCAGGGGAACGGAGAAGAGGAAAATATAGATGAGAAAAGAGTAGAAGAGATCAGTGTTCTTTTCTCTTCTCTCTTTTTTTTTTATAGAAAAAACGGTGATTAAACACCATTTTGCAAAACCAAACAAACAACTAGAGGTGGCAAACGGGTCGGGTCGGGTCAAAACATGTCGGCCCTGTATGTGGTTCCATGATTTGGACCTCAACCCACACCTGACCCGTTTTGAAAACAGGTCAGGATTCCCTAACCCGCACCCGATGCAGGTCTACTCGGGCTGACCCGTTTTGCACTCATCCTAGTGGCTTATAAAAAAGCGGGAAAGATCTCGCCTATTATTAAATGATGTTCTGGGATGCTGCCCTTTCAGTGCAGTTACAGGGCTTCTGCATTTTGGGGCTTTGACCTAGAAATCTATGAGTTAAAAGGAGTGGCACGCCATAGTAGAGCCCACCCACTGAAATCTAATCCCTTCAATATACACTTCTTTGAGTTAAATAAAGTTTCCCCAAATTGCATATTAATTGGAGTTAGTCCTACCATTGGGTTGAATGCTTTATACAAAAAGTGATTAGCACAATCTTATAAATCCAAAGGTGGGCAAACTCAGATGAAGATAAAATTCAAGATTATCCTATGTAACTGAATGAAGTTTATTTTGAACTATTCGGATTTCAAAAATTGGGCCCCATGGCGTTCCAGTCTTTTAAATCACGATTTGTCTAAGTCAAAGCCTTAGGAGGATCCCAACTCAAAGGGAGGGGGACATTGTACTTTTTGGTGGTATTTTATAAGTTTGACCCAAGGAAACACAAGACTTGACAGGTGTCTTTTAGATCCCTGTGCAAAGAGAAACTCCTCGTTTCTTCTTCCTCCATCTCAAGAAATTGCAGACATAATTGCAGAAATAAGGAGAGAAAAGAGCAGAAAAAGGAAGCTTAAATCTGCATAATCCTAAGTTTTATTGTACATCCAAACCATTGGATTGCAACAAAAAAAAAATTGGAAGATTATCATATGACATATCTCTAATATGTAAATGTTTTAAAACTACATAAATTTAAGGGGAGTATATGTGGGTCATATGGGTTGGGCAGGCAAACCCCAACCCGACCCGTTTTTCAGCTGGCCAAATAAGGTTAACCTGTGACTGACCCGTATTTTAGGCGGGTCAGGTTTGAAGGGTCATATGTGGGTCGGGTAAAGTTTTGCCACCTCAACAAACAACCCATACCAAGTCACAGCTGTGCAGTTTTTCAAAATAACTGTCCAATTAAGTTGGACTGACTAAATTATAACAGGGACCATCCCTCCACAGTCCACACACAATGAGCAAGTTGGCTGGGCCAGCCTTATATGCTGTCAATATATGAGATGGCCCAAAAAATCAGCTCAAATGGGACCAATATTTCACCATGACTGGGCCCAGCTGTCTTTTAGGCCTGTGGGATGGATCCAGGTCTGATTAGCCCAGCGGATCCCAGCTATGCACAACACTTATAACCTACAATTTCACACAGTTCCATCCAAATACAGCACATTCAATTCACAAAAATAATGTTTCACAGAATTATAGACTTTCACTGGACAAGTGGACATGCCGATATGAGATGAGAACAGATTGTAATTGGAAAGAACAACTCACAGGGTGTCAATAGACTTACATCACTAGCCAGAACATAGAAGAGAGCTGAAGCAGCCAGAGTGCTGGGGAAGTCATCCATGCTGAGACCAAGAATAGCATCAACGATGGCTTTGGCCATCCTGAAGTACATTAAGAAAGTTAAATAAGCAGGCACATCAACTGGGAAAAAAAATAACTGCTATGATTAAAATAGAAATTCTAAAATAGAAATGAACCAATAGGTTGTGATAGGTACCATCTTTGTCAACGATAGTACAGTAAAACAATTGCAACTAATGGGTTCAGAAAGAGGAAAAAAATATGAAATCACACCAGAAACAGCAAAATATATAGACATATAGCAACTGAAATCTCATGCAAAACACAGATTTGGCAACAAGATAGAACATTGAACTATGGGGCTTACGCGGTGCACAGGTTGAAGCCAGAACAAGTATCGTGCAAACACAAAATCTGTGCCTATGGATATGGAATATGGGAAGGTGATGGAAAGAATACAAACTTGATAAAAGAAACAAGTGTTTATGCATTAGACCACATCGATAACTTAACCACTAATGGTAATAAAAACCCACGAGATAACAAGTATGTATGCACCAAGGTAATGGCAATACCCACTACACCCTTCAAGACCATCCTCTCAGTACAAGTAACGAGGATGTGTGAACATGTACACAGGAAGCAAATAATCAGTTTTCTGCGATATCTCTTTCAAGAAAACTCATTTAATATCCAAATCCTAAGCCACCATGCACAAATGGCTGTTGCAGGGTGCCTCCAAGGTTGAAGCCTTCTGTTGGGTGGGTGTTGCTGATAAATATTGACATTCATAATTTGTACAGTAGAGATCATGAGATTTCCTGGTGTCAACCTTTTTTTTTTATCAAAATCAAGCAAATATATAGCTGCAGAAGCGCAATACCAATGCAAACAAAAGAGCCCAAGAAATCAAATTACAAAATTTCCAATTTGGCCCAAGTTCTTGTATAACAGGAAAGTAAGATAAGTACTCAGGGGTTGATTGTTTTCATTTCTCAAGAACCAATTAGAGAATTTTAAAGATGTCCCATATAAATAAGGTTTTCCGATTCGCCCAATCCCGCGCAAATTCTCTCTTTCCTTTATCCATATTTGACAAGAAAAGTGCTAAATCAAAACAAACTGCAGTCCAAATGCTTGTAACATCCATAAAATCTATAAAAAACCCAAAATTCAAAAATTTGTAAATTACTATGAGATCAAATTCTGGGGTGTCAAATGTCAATGCACTCTATACTCGATAGAATGCACTCCGGAGTGAGTCCTACCCCTGAGCCCTAATAAGCCGCCTCTGCTGCGCAGTGGCACAAATCGAAAGCAACGACAGCAGACTCGCCCGCCGGATCCGCACCTGCTGCCCCGGCCGCAGCCCATCCAGCGCGAAATTAACCTCATCCACATGCTCCATCATCTCCCCAAACTCCTGTGCCTCCATCAGCGTCGACGTGGCGGGCGGCGCAGCGCTCGTCCTCGCGCCCCTGGAGATCGAAGACCTAGGTTTCTTGGGGGGCTTTTTCGACTTCCTGGGGCCGCAGCCGATCTTCCCCTGAGACGAATTGGTTGGAGGAGGAGGAAGAGGAGGGAGGAGAGGGAACGAATCTGGGGCGTCGAAATCGGAATCGAAGGACCAGGGAGAGGAATCTTGGGAGGAGAAAGGGAGGCCGCAGATTTCCTGGGCGCTTTCCTGACAGATGGATTCTTCGTTTCCACCGATATAGCTCGAATCTGAGAAGTTTTTACCTACGCAGCGATTTCGACGAGCGTATGTTCTTACGATCATCTTCTTCTTCTTTCTGTTGTTTGGATCTTCAAAGTTGCAGGAGAGATTGAAAGGCTTTCATTGGAACAAAAGGGGGAAAAGGAGAGAAGGGAAAGTTTGTGAGAGTGAGTGAATTTGGAATTTAGGGATTTGAGAGAAGAAGTGCATTGGAATTTGGAAAGAACGAGATTTTCAAGAGCTATCGGATGGGGGAGAGATTGGGGAAGAAGGAGAAGAGAAGCTGAAACCGTACTTGAAGAAGAGTTTGATTTGATTTGGTTGGTAGCCTAATAGCCTGTAGCTAAATGAAGGGTCCGGATCTTGTGTGTGGCCCACTCAAGCTTCCTAAAAAATGAACGGCTTGATTGAAACTCTTCAAAAATGAATGGATAAATGGGGATGTAAAATACTAAAATTAAAAATAAAAATAAAAAAAGAGAGAAAAGGGCCCAACTTACTGGGCCAGGACTCGGGACCGGATGTTGCAATTTCGAACTCACACTTTCTCTCCGTGCCACTTGTCCGAATAAAAGCCTAATATGCGCGGTGCACCAAGCAATTGGTTTTTGAGGGGGCCGGACACCCCTATCGACAAAAATATAAACAAGGGGTGCTCATGGGTTTGGTGAGCTCTGGCGTAATTAAGATTTGGATTGGGCCTTAGACTAAATGATAGAAAGCCCGGCCCGGCCCAACCTAGTCGACTACATGGGTGGCGCAGCCTGTCAATTTGGCCCCCTTTCGGCCCTCAAAAGGCTTTTAAAATGAGGGCTTTTGTTTCCAACGAAAAGCCCTAAGGCCGAGCTTGGACAATTTTTTGCAAACCCTGAGATTTGAGGGTCGGGCTTGGACAATAGTGGCCTTTGACCGCCCCGAGCCCTAGCCCTCTTATTTTTATTTATTTTATATATAATATATAGATATATGTAAATGAGAGATGCTCCTATGAGAGCATCTCTCACCTTACGATGAGAGATAAATGTGAGGGCCGTCACATTTAAGTTGTTGACATTGGATATAGAGCATCTTCCTATATAAATATATACTAAAATGCCCTTATCATAGTTACTTTGCAATAATACGGGGGATATAATGGCAATTTCATACCCACTTACCCATTAAAAAATGTCCTAAATATCCACACATACTTCATTCATTTCATCTATATTTAATGATTTAAATTATGTATTGTACTTAATGCATCATCAATAAGTATTGCACAGTTGCTTCTTATCACTTTATTTTAGTTTTATTGCTTCTTATTTAAGCATTTTATATTACTGTTGTAAAACTTTGTTAGTGCAAAAGGGAGTGTACTCATTTCTATTAATAATAATATACTTTTTCCTCTATAGAGTTGCTTACGATATCAACCAATTCATAAAGTTAGTTTGAATGTGCATGGAACTTTAAGGATATAGGGTAATCCAAACATTCTTTTAATTAGATAATTATAAGTCTCGATTCTTAAAAGCTTAAACTAATAGTATTTTTTAAATGTATTTATTTTTGTGATTGAAATCCAAGAATGCGTAATAATTAGATCAGTGTTAATTAAAAATAATATCAATTGATAAAAGGCATGTGAGTGTAAATGGTTTAAAACTCTCAAAATAAGACACTGCTGGAATAATTTTATATGTGGGAACTTATACGAAAGTCATATTAAACGTGTGAAAAAAATCTTAAACATTTGAAATAAATCATACTCTTTAACCATTTTCTTTCTTTGTCAAAACAAGTAAAATCATATGTCTAGAACCCAACCCAAGTCACCAAAGCATATATGACTTTATCCGATAAAAAGAAACTTTTTAGAGATGATTTATATTCTCCCAATATTTTCTTAATGATTCATTTGCAATTAAGATTAGACAAGATAACAAATGTTTTCTTAATGATTGATTTGCAATTGAGGTTAGACAAGATAATGCTCGATCACACTCATAACGCTTGATTAGACTCAGATTTTGGTAACAATGTTAAAAAAATAATTTTCTTGTTTTGAAATCCTAAGCCCTGCCCTGGCCTTAGCCCTCAAGGGTATGGTAAGGGCCTAGATAGCGAAGGCCCTCCGAGTGCTTTGGCCAGCTCAGGCCCGACCCTGCATATATTGAGGGTAGGGCTAGGACAACCCCGGGCCCGGCCCGTCCCTTGGACAGCTACTGGTGACACTCATGCAGGCCTATATCTCTAAATTGGGCCGACCCAGAATATGACCCAGCCCGGCTTGACCCAACCCATGAACACCTCTGGATGAAGATGAATATTTGGAATCACCTAGTAAGTAGGAAAGTTAGGTTTGCAAACTATATCTCAGAAATTTTCAACCTAAGACAGTGATTAGAGTTTACGTTTTCCTGCTAGAATAAAGCTTGTAAAATGTACTAGTTAAATAAATCTCATGTAAGTTACATAATAAATTAAGATTGATATTCAAATTAAATAGGAATTAATAAGAAATACATGAATTAATTCAATGTAAACTCATCTGTATAATCATCAAAATATAAATCTTTAATTAAAAAAATGAATCCATGAATAACAATTCAGCCATATGTAATAAAATATATGAAAATTAATTTCTGATTCTTCCAATTTAAACTATTTTTCATTTAGTTAACTATTTGTATAAACTGTAGTATATTTGTATAACAGATGCTTAGGATAATAATTTGCATCCGGAGGTTAAGAGTTCAAAACTGTACTTCTATACTGGAGCCACGGGGGACTTATCTGGCTCCCCCGAGTCCATAGAAAATATTCTGACCCAAGGGAATGGGACAACCTCATTTTGGTAAAAAAAAAAAAAAAAAAAAAAAAAAAAAAACCCTCCAATCTACTTGTATTAGAATACTTTTACATTATCAAAATATCCTTTCACACCACTCAAATCACCTAAATCAGACTTTCACTGTGGGTTGAAGTAAATATGTAATGACGGTTGGCTGCTCTCTTAAACAATAGTGGAACAAGTGAGATAAGGTCAAGTCAAAATGGGTCGGGTCAATGGAGGGTGGGTCACAGCTTGCACCCCAACTTGTTTTTAAATTTGACCAACACACATGCAGGGAAGATCAAACCGACCTGAGTCACATTAACTCGTGATGGCAGCACGGTTAACCCAATCCAACTTCGGCCCATTTGGTAATTTTATAGTAAGATAAAGATAAGGTAAAGCACCAAAATATAAGTAGATTATGATGGTTTTTTATTTTTAGTTATTTAATATGGAATTTCTTTTACTTTTTGTATAGAGAAGTGAAAAATTTTATCATTCAGTGAAGAAACGATGTTGTTTTTTGACTTTTTTTTTTAAATGAGAAAATTTTGAAAAAGTACAGTTTTGATGTGACCCCTTATATGAAAAATGAAGGCTTTACTTGACTTTTGCTTAACTAGTAAAGTGTCAAATGGAAAAAGCTCGACTCGCCTAATAAACCAATCCATTTATTTTTGCCAGTTTGTAAATACTTATCTTAAAGCCAGCTTCATTTCGATAACTATACAAAAAATGATGGTCTATTGGTCTTTTTATCCAAGTTACCTGTAGGAAAAGTATGTAGGTTCACTTAGGTTAAACCCTGACTCAACCCATTTTTTTATGCTGGTTAGAAATTGACCCATGGTCGACAAAAATAATTTACGAGTCAAGCTTGGCCGATGAAAAATGGGATGGGTTACCACTGGTTAGATGTGAATGGAGATAAAGTATATGTCAGAACAGTGGGTCACTCGTGAATTACCAAAATGTCTTTTGAACGACAATAAAATCAGATTTTAAGGTGCACCCACCTAAATAACATGATCGTTATGGGATCATGTAAATAGCGTAGTAACAGTGGGCTCCCTTGGGTGGTGAGTGACCTGTTGATAACCATTAAATCCATCTAATCAATTATATATATATATATATATATGAAGCGAAGTGATTTCAATTAATTTTGACCAATTTAATTTAGTTTGACCCTAGCAAACGGGTCAGATCGGGGTAATTTAGGTCGGGTCAGAGATGAATCACACTTTTTAGACCCAACCTGACCCGTGTATTTTTAAGGACATGGTAAAAATTAATATACTTTGTGCCGAGACTCGAATTCAAGACAATATGAATTCCAAATGAACAACCCTACCATTACACAACAAATGTATAGTTTATATTATTTATATTATTGAGTTGATTATGGATTTTCATTTCTATGTGTCTTTCAAATTTCATTGAATTTGATTTATAAATTATATTGTTTATTTGTTTTTATTTTGTTTTTTAGTTTTCTTTATCATTAATCTTCAATTTTCATGGGCTTGTGTTTTTCTTTTAAATTATATGGTATTCAGTATTGAATTCTGATGGACTTTTTTTTCTTTTCCCTCTCTCAGACTAAATTTTGACTGACTATAATTTTTGACCTCCTTCTAATTCCAAGCCCTACCAACTAATGGGCTATTAATTCTACTAAGTAATGGCCTATTTAAGATCCAAATTCAGCCCAGAACGTTAGCCCATTTAATATCCAAATCAATTCGAATTTATTTTAACTCATCCAATTTACCAATTTAATTTAGTTTAACCCTAGCAAACGGGTCAAATCAGAGTAAATTAGGTCGAGTCAGAAATAAAGCACACTTTTTTTACCCAACCTGACTCCTGTATTTTTAATAAGTTGTTAAAATTTATTTGATTTGTACAAGACTCGAGAAGCGACCCTACCACTACACCACAGAGCATCATTTTGTTAATAGTTATAAACAAAAACTTAAAATTAGTTAATGAGAAAATGACCCGGCCCCACTTTGGAATATTGATCGTAAGTTGGAATTTATATACGAGATATTTATAAAAATAACTATATTTTTAGAATATTGACCCCTATAAATACTGTTGTTATTATTTTCATACTTATGCATTGTACTTTAAACATAGATTATCAAAATTTTGAAATAACTATTTTATATGATTTCCTATATAGTCATTAATTTTCTAGGACAACCATTTTACAATAAAACTAAACTCAAATGAATATATAATATATGGATTTGATCAACAAAAATAATAATTTTCATAATTAATAAGAAAATGAAAATATTATTAAAAAAAACTCGTAACAACAGCGTGAAGCTAAAGAGGAGGCATGAACTTTCCATGTAACTAATGTGCTACCATGCACGCTTGCAGAGGGAGAAATAGTGGAGTCTGGTTTTTTCCTTTTTTGTGTGTGTGGTTTTAACTTTTATAAATCGTGATGTAAATGGAGTGGAACACTACGATAGACAATCTATTAAAAATCACAATGATTGAGGCAAACATCTTTACTATTTATGGGATGCCTCAAATTCTCACCGCAAATTGATTTTCTGATAAAAAAAATACAAAATACTGGAGTTTTCCAAATAAAGTTTTTTTTCTTTGATTTGGAATCTCCATCATGCCGTTTGTCTATTAAGAAACTCTCAATATCATCATATTTCTATGAAAGCAATAGCATTTGAGTGTTAATAGGTCATCGTGTCTATAAGTGTCACTAATCTAAGGAATTTCAAGTATTTTTGTTTCTTCTGATTATATGATTTTTTTTTTTAGAATGTGAAATGCCGATTTCTGGGTTGTCTGATTTATTTAATCCTTAGTCTTTTTTATTTAATCCACTATCGATTATGGGTTGTCTGCTTTCCTTTTTATATATTGATTTTAATTGTATACTTTCATTTGAGTTTTGGGGATGGGCCCAAAATTTTTATGTCGGTTTTAGGGATGAACTTAAGATAGGTTTTGGACCGTTGGAATTGTTCTTCCTCTTCTTGGAATTCTACCCATGTTCCACCACATTTGCCTTAACTTCAGTGAAGGTTTTTCCTGCTTTCTTCTCAGATGCACAATTGTCTTCCTCTATCCTCAATCTTACAATCAGGTCTTCAAGTTTCATCTCCTTTCGCTTATGCTTAAGGTAGTTCTTAAAATCCTTCCAAAGTGGTGGCAATTTTTCAATGATTACTGCCACTTGGAAAGACTCACTAAGATACATTCATTCTGCATGAATTTCATGGAGAATCATCTGAAGTTCCTAAACTTGATTGATAACTGCTTTGGAATCAATCATCTTGTAGTCAAGGAATCTGCCAACAACGAATTTCTTCATTCCGGCATTTTAGTCTTGTACTTTTTTATCAAGAGAATCTCATAATTCCTTAGTAGTCTTTAATGAATAGTACACATTATATAATGTGTTGTCTAGTCCATTGAGAATATAGTTTCGATAGAGGAAGTCAGCATGCTTCCAGACTTCTACAGCAGCAACCACTTGCTTGTCTGTCTCACTATCTATCAAAGCAGGAGCTTCTTCATGGAGGAAGCTAGCCAGGTTTAAGGTAGTGAGATAGAACAACATTTTTTGTTGCCATCTTTTGAACTCTGTACCATTGAACTTCTCAGGTTTCTCTCCATGGTCCACCATAAGAGGGGTAGGGGTTCCAACAGGAGTATTCTTCTCAATACCCATTACTGTTAACATAACAGAATAAAATAAACACAAATAATTCTGCAGACTTACAAACTAACAGTACTGTAAATTAAAACTCAGACTATATGGTAACTAGATATTGGTTATTGTATACTGAGGCAAACAGAAAGTAAATAACAGAACACACTGAAATTCTGTAAGTAGATATAAAAGATAGAGATAAACTCAGTTTTACAATACTGGTTTCAGAATAAGAAGAAAAGGAAACCAGTAGTGAAACTGACATACACGGAAACCAGAGAATACTGAAGTAAAACTGAAAACAGAGTGTACTTAGAAAATAAATAATTTTGTCTTAAGATTGTTAGTCCGAGTACATACAGTAGTAGTTCAAAATTTGGGAAATAGTTCCTCACAACAGTGAATTAAAACAAGAATAAAACACAACTACAAAATGTAATTTACGAATGGAAATCACTTACTGTTTGAAGGTAGAATACAGAACTCTGTTGCTGGAATTACGAATTTCAGAAATTTGCAGAAGAGGATTGATCAAGGCTAGTGTTTGACACTATGTCCTTAAGACAAAATTCGCCCTCGCAATGGTGCTTACAAGCTTCAGCTGCGATTGCCTCCCAGGATACAGTGATCGGTCTCACAACAGTTGCAGCACTACAAACTGTGTGACAAGGGAACCAAAAGTGTAGCAACAAGACTCTCTTTGACAGTGAAGATGACTCGAAAATGCAATGCAACAGCAGTGTTGCATTGCATTTGATGATCAAAAGTCATGAACAACATGCATATAAATAGCTTGTAATAGGTCTTTTCATGGGAGGGTTGCATTTGTTCAGAACAGTGATTGTTCAGATGAACAGAGGCACACCTTCTTTGGACACATCCCTTGGGACTAGGTACACACCCTTTCATATACGAAATGACACACACCTCTTGGACACACCCCATTTGAAAAAGAAAAATTTTATTAAATAAAATTTCTCCAAAAAATTATAAATGGGTAGTGGGTCGAGTTAGGCCCAACTCGCGCGTGAAGCCCAGGCCCAGGCCCGAGCAGTTCAGTGCGGGGCGGGGCGGTGCGCTCGCGCGTGTGGTGGTGACCCTACCTTGATCTAGGTCCTCCCCCCTCCACAAAAGTGGGATGCCCCTTGGGGCTCATCTTATACTACCAAGGTAAGTATATTTATACTCAATGAATGTTTTGCTCATAAGTAATGTGGGAAGCAAGTTCACCACTTCCTTTTGTTTTCATGTTTAATATGTTCAACTAGTGGTGTTTAGGAGACAATTTCTCATTCACTCCTAAATGGATTAGAGCAATTCAATACATGTCCATAATCTACTCATGGAGTAGATTACATTCCCATATATTCCCACAAAAAAAGATAAGTGGGTCCCACTTAGTTTTTGGCTCAAAGTTGACAAAAAACTAATGTAGCTCTTAGCCATTTTTCCAACACAACTTATCTCAAGCAGATAATAGTTCTTTGGGTCATGGGTCAGCTTATAAGAAGACCTAATGTAGTCACTGCTCAAACTTAAGGTCGAATTGGCAATATGGCCATATTTGCTAGAGCTATAGTTCCTTTTTCTTTCTTCTTTTTTTTTTTTTTTTTTGTAAACTTGCCAGAGCTCTAGTTGAAATGGATTTAAGTAGTATGGTGATTCAATATCTCAAGGGATTTTTTTTCTGTATGGTAACCTAAACTCATCGATAACTCCCCCTTATTACCAAACTGGACAATATTACCTACACGTTCTCTGTACAGTTTGTACCCTTGTGTAGGTCAAAATGTGATTTTTTATTTGTGACATCGCAACAAATGTTGCGATATCGCAATTTATATTGCAATATCACAACTTATTAACTTGCGATATCGTAATTTATGTTGTAATATCGCATAAAGCGTTATGTTAAAGTCAACGGATGCATTTCTATTTATAATTTCATTCCGTTCTGTTGCTTTTGTCTTTGACTTGGGCTCTCTGCTTCCATTATTTGCAAGTGAACCTCAATCTATTGGCATATATAGCGACTGAATCTTCTACCATATTCTCTGCAAGTGAACCTCAGTCCATTGTCATATATAGCAAGTGAATCTCCTGCAAATCTTTGTCTATGGTATTCATTCCATATTTCCCACCCACTATGTATCTCCCTTTTATTTATTGTATTATTTTTTATTCTTTTGTGTCTTTTGAAGGTAGTTAGGATATAGGGAATCTCACTTGTAGAAACGTTTAAAATATTTTGTATAAATATTAATAGTGACCTTACGTGGGACTTGTGGAGCCTCACTTTTTGATGAACATCCACGTGGAAAAAGTGTGCATTCAGCCTTATGTCTTTTAATAGTCTACTGAATTCCAATTACGCATAAACATCCAGTTGTTGATATATTAAAAAAATTCCCTTGTTCTCATATCATGAATTACCATTTAAGTTCTCAAATCAATAGAAATAGCTGAAAAAAGGGGTTGCACGCCTCTCTAGCTCGGATTCCTATCACTGGTGTTGTCCTCGGTGATAGGTACCTTTTGGTGTGTCAGTTGTGATTTCAAACATGAGTCGCAGTGATGAACAAAAATAGAACATTCACTGTTATCACCAACATGGGATGGTTACTAAGAACGACTCCTTACCCAAGTGCTAAGGAGTGACCGTTCTCACTTGGCTGCCCCAGGGTTCGAACCATGGGTGCTACCCCTTCCCGCGTATGCGGGCTTTCATTCCCACTTGTGTGGGCTTTCTTCCCGCGTGTGCAGGCTCCTCTCCCACTTGAGTGGGCTGTCTTCCCGTGTGGGCTCTCACTTGGGTACCAGTACCCTAGGCTGGGTTACTAAAAAAACAAAAGGGATGGTTACCACTGAAATTACAATTAATAGATGATGGGTCACTTATTCTTCAACAATTAATCCCAGCTTTGTTACTAGCATTAGAATTATTTACAGTTACTTATAATGCATGGAGCTGAATTAAATTGTTATATGTTTATAGCTAAGATAATGATGTGCTTAGAGAACCTATAATTAAAGATATCCTTGGAAGAAATTGTGAAGAAAAGATTTCTTGTAGATGTTATTATGCATTGTTAGTGTAATTTATTAGATAGAGTTTCTCATTTATTGTCGTGGAGAGAGAGAGCGAGAGAGAGAGAGAGTCTTGGGGACGTGATGTTCCAAAAACACGAACATGACACGTAGACATGCATGTTGAGAATAGTTCATATGGATGGTAAAGACCAACAATAGGATCCCCAAGACATGGAGATTCAAGAAATTTGCAATGAAGTTTAAGCTTTACCCCAATGCCTTGAAAGGCTATAACAATTAGTTGACGGCAATGAAAGAGAAAAGCTATAGGGTGACTCTAATTCATTGAAAGTAGAGATGTAGGAACTCTGTTGTTCTAGAGTTCTTCTTCTTCATTTATTTTTGTCAAAAAGGGTTCAAGAACATTTAGGGTTTTCTAAACCCACAAAGAGAGATAAATAGAGAGAGAAGAAGGTAAATGGAAGAGAAGATCGGAATCTCGCTAAAAGAGAGAGGGAAGAAGGATTGTCAAGTTCAACATGGGTGATTGCAACGACATCAAGCTTGGGAACGCCCAGATTGCAAAACAATGAGGTTAAAATCCCTATTTGATGGAGGCAATGGAGACTATGATGATTCATTGATGTCGAACGGGCGTTGGGGACCTTGTGTATTTGCAAATAGGTTGGCAATGGAGGAGCATGAAATCGGCTAAGGGAGAAAGTTACAGTAGGTGAAAATGAGGAATAGTTGAAACAAGGAGGGATGATAATAGGATGAAAATAGTTTTTTGAGTTGCGATATCACAAGTTAATAAGTTGTAATATCGCAATATAAATTGTGATATCGCAAACAAAAAATTATCTTTTGGCCGGCGCAGGGGTTTGGACAGTACTGAGAAAATATATATATATATATATATATATATAAAAGCTTGCCCAATTTAATAACAAGGAAAAGTTATCATTGAGGTTAAATTACCAAAAAAAAACTCATATCTCAAAGGAGAATCTTCTAACCATTTTGATACGAAAACCATGTCAGATTTGCAATCATTGAGAGGAAATCTTGATTCAACTCCATCATGCATTTTCTCTGTAAAAGTGAACAGTTGAGGCTGAACAAAAAGAAAACAATGACCACTTCCCAGAATCAACACTAGGATAAAAGGATGTGAGAGACAAAATATGGATGGTCATTACAAGAAAGTACAGTGGAATACAAGCGAAAGGTACAAGGAACTAGGAAGTGTCTCACACCAGGAGAAAAAGACAGATTTCATCTTGGACAACACAGGTTGGAAAAGTCTCTTTGATTGTTGACTCTTCCGACTCATCATGTTTGATGAAAGAACGAGTCAAATGGAGGGGAGACTGGATCAAGTCAACTCCTTTTAATAAGTATTTACATTCTAAACTATTTGATAGGTAATTATGATTTAAAACAATTAATATGTATTTTTAAGTAATTATACACAAGGTTTGGGGTCAACAATTTAAAAATGATATCTAAAATGTAATTTAAAACTTATATTCGACATTTGAACAAACAAATCATGCAATAAGCAATATTTTTTCTTTTATTTTCTATATTATATTATATAAATTTATTAATTCGAATGGATTATCATGAATGAATCACGAAGAAATGCATGTTCGTATTTTGTAAGTACTTAGTTCATTTTCAATATGTTTGAAATTATTTTAAAATAGAGTTATCTGTATATGATATTTGCTTTGGAACGGTAAAAGTTTAAATATTTATCGAAAAAAAACTATTCGTACAATATATATATATATATATATGAGAAATGCTCCTATATAAGATTCCCTTACGGTCTTACTTTACAAACTACTTAGTGGAGCATACTACTAGTTCATCCGAGCGAACCATTCAAACCCACTCCTCCTATTTACACAGGTGTCACTGGGTTTTGATATATCCGATTAGAGTGAACCGTTTGATGAATGGTCGATTTTATTATTTTATATAAAGTCATTAAACTTGTGGACCACAAATGAATCGGTTAGAGGTGATAGATTGGCTTCAAATTTGATAAGTTGGCCCCACTTCGATCTTTCGATCCCCCCTTGTTTCATGATTTGTCGGGTTTTTAGTGGGCCCCACTAGGTAATTTGTACCGTAAGACCGCAAGAGAAAGTTGTATAGGAGCATATATATATATATATACCCTAAGGGGTTGACAGAGTAGTCAGGACAACGGTTCCTCTCTCTTCCGAAGCTAGGAGTCTTGGTATCGGCCATAGGAGTTTTACCGGGCTTTTCTCTGGGCCCTGAGAGGGAAAAGTTCAGCTCAAAGTGTTAAAAACCATATTAGAAAAAGAAAGAAAGAAAGGAATAAAAAGAAAAGAAAATAAAAGTAAAAAAAAAAGAAATAGGTGTTGGGGATGAGAATTCAGCATCTGAAATCATCAATACCTATAGTTGTCAAGGAGGTTTGGTCTGACGATGGCCCCACGAACGTTCGCGGGAGAAAATTCTACCACTCATAAAACGGAACCGATAAAACAAGTGCCAGTCTCTTTCTTTCATCGCTCTTCAATCCATTCACGTCGACCGAGTGCGTGAGTGGCCCTTGACCCAGTAGGAATTCAAATTCCGCGTGGGCGCTTTCCTCCGACTCATCATTCACAACTTTCCCCCCAATTCACACTCCAAACAAGAGAATCCCAGTAAAATTTTTCATGGCAGCCTGGTACGAACGGTCGTTTTTGCAGTCGTCACTACTTGGAAGCGTAGAAAAAGCCCGCGCAGACATTGACACCGCAGATATGACTTGACTAGCCCTATAAATCTAGGGTTCCATATTAAAAAAATCCCCCATTGAAGATCAGACCGACCTACCTACATACATACTGACAATAGGTAATGATTTCTTCTTCTCTTCTTCTGATTTTGCAATATTATAATCTGTATTGTATCTTTGATCTGATCCAGATCTGTGTGTTTGGAAGATTTGTATATGCTTTTGATTACAGATTTTAGGAGTTATAAAGATTTGTTTAGATTTTTTTTTTTAGGCTTGGAGGCATTGGAAGGTTTAATTGCTTCTTATTACATGATTTTGATGATTTTTGCTTCTTTTGTTTCCCCTCTTGAGGGGTCAAGACTCAAGAGAGCTGTGAATTTTCAACTTGGATTTTGATGATGTTGGTTTATCTCTGCAAAATTCTCTTTGAAAAGAAATGGATTGTTTGGTGTCTTTGGAGTTTGGATGAAATCAAAATGGATCCTTAAATCTTGTAAGTCTAGTCAGTAGATTTAGAAGTTGGTCAAACAATTGGTAAGCAAGGATAAAAAAAAAGGACATGATTTTTTTTTGGACTGATGGCAAGGTCCACTGATGAACTACTTTGTGGATCATTATGCCACATTTATCTGTTTTTTTATTCTTAAATGATTACATGATCGGTTCAAGCAAGACAGTAACCAGTGGAGTCCCCTCAAATTTGATCCCTATGATCTGTTCCCATCGCGGGACATACGTAACAGATGTTACTGACATTGGTGGTCAACATGTTCAATTTAAATGCAGCAGCCCACTTGTGGAAATTGGTGCTCTGTATTCTCCGGGTTGGATTTCCCCATGATCGCATTTTCATTCATTGCTGTGGTGTTCTGCAAAATTTCGTTAGGGCATATATGCCAATCAGTATTAATTGTTAGAGTAAGGGGATACCCAAAAAAGTTTATTATGATATATTTCGTGGACTTGCTAATTTACAGTCTGTGAATGGTTTCAAAATGAGGATAATCTTATACGCTGCAGATAGAAAGGCGATACATATCTGACGATTACGGTCAGATACAGCTTACCGGCATGAGTTGTAATTGTTGTTATGCCCTTCTATCAAGAAAAAATAATCCTGATCCACAAGATGAATATGGTAAGAACTTTGGCTTGCATATTTTCCTTTTTCCTGACCTTTTCAGTGAACTTTGTAGTTAAGAAGCATTGTAGTTAAATAATGCTTGGACTGTACGCATTTCTACTTGAATAGTGAGTTATTGCTTTGATTTGTATCCATTCATTTCCTTTTTCCTTACCTTTATAGTGAACTTTGTAGTTAAATAATGCTCGGACTGTACACATTTCTACTTGAATAGTGAGTTATTGCTTTGATGAGTATCCATTCAGCCAGCATTTGCATGCATTCGATATAGGATCCAAAGAAGTGATATGTAGTTGTAAATGAACATAAATATTGTAAAGTTACGCTTGGCAGGGAGTGGGATGGGGTGGTGTGCCTAATTATTTATCTGGTTGGCTTCCTTAAACTGGTCAACCAACAAGAAGAAGATATCAGAAGGTGTTGGATGATGTAGTTCAAGATATGGATTTCTGGAATGTGTTTCATCCACATTAGACATGCACATATTTTGTTGCAAGTTTTATTTTATTTTATTATATTCTGTTTCCTTTATACCTACCAAAGTGTACTCTATGTTTAGGTTTTGGGAGTAGTGATGTTCTAGCACGAATTGTGACACTTAACTCTAAATTTTGAGCCTTTTTCCTTCATTTTCTTTTACATGAAGTTGGGGTTGTTGGGTAAGCTATTTTTTTCAAGAAAATATTGAGCACCAGAAGAATACCCGAAGTATGGAGATGAGAATCATGGTCTCTTTTCTAGGAACAAAGGATATCTATTCTTTAGAATTGTGCAAACTGCTCGTATTGAGCTGTCAATCTTATGGGATGAATGATGAGAACCTAGTATTCAAAGAGCTAGTTTGGGACAATGTCATGTAGATCTACAACACAAAGCCATTTCCCTGAAGAAAATTCATAGAGAAGTCTGGAGATAGAACTAAACTGGAGATAGAACTAAAATTTGCATATACTTCTGTTATTAAGAGCCCCACCACTTGTGGGCAACCTTGGGTTCCATAAGCGTTTAAGGCACATCCACCTCATTTAGTTATGCACCACCATCACTTTTTTTTTTTTTTTTTTATTCGTAGGATTTTCCTATTTTCTAGTTGCCAGCTCTCAGGGGTTCATATTTGAAATTTTATTTTAGAAATTTTCATACAAGTGGCTGAAACTCCTTTTGTGGAGTAAAAATACCTAAATTTACCCTAGCCTGGTCACCACATAAAAACCCTGATTATCAGCCAGAAATTCCTTATCAAACCTTCATTTTTATTCCATGCCTATACTGATCCCTTAGCCTTTCCCTCACAAATCTCATCAATCAAAACCCAAATTTTGACAAAAACTCTAGCTGAAGTCGCTAATCTAGAAATCTTCAATTTTTCAGACAATGCATGCACTGCTGGCCTATACCTGTGTAAACTATATCCTTAACAACAATTCAATTAAGTCCAAATAACACTTGATTGATTGCTTTCCTTTTATCAAATCATTTACAAACAATCCCCAAACACATCCAAACTATAAACACACCTCTGTTGTCCCATTACCTTGTTGACCAACCTCTGCTTAAAGCCCAAAATGGCAAGTATGCAGTGCTGTTCCATGTGACCATAGAAACTATATCAGAGAAACCAATAACCTTGAGGCCTTTGAGAAAGTTTCTGTATGTCAACGTGGCATTAGAATTATGTGTTTATAGTGAGTATCATATACAAGCAATGAATATTATCTTGTGTATCAATCAGAGAGGATTAAGGTTCTCTTCCTAATCACATACGATTCTTGATTGCAAGCTAATCCGAAAGAATGATTCAATAAAGTAGGCCCAAGGCCCATTTATGTCCTCTCTTTACAAGTATTATGTACAAATATAAAATATTATCCTTGTGATATCAATCACCGAGATTAGGAAGAGATCTTTCTAGTTACAAGCCTATCTTCTTGATTACAAGGTAATCTAAATAACTGCACTGATATACAAGGATATTTTGACACCATAGTCTGAGGGACCGTGGAACAAAAATGTTACCTCAAGGGTTGCCTTCTGTATCTTCACGTTCTCGACATAAAACAATGCCCAATCAGCCTTATTATTGTTCCCGTAAGTACCTCAACATGTCTACTCATAGTGGGAAACAATATCTAGGCTGTGTTGAATCAACAACAAGAAGATGCCCTCGTTCAGATGATGCAAGAGCCAGTCAATATTAATTAACAACTAGCACGAGTCGAAGGCAAGGCCGCTGAAAGGTTTTAAAAATGAAGACGTTCCTCACTATGATGATAGTGGAGAGAGCAATGAGGGATGATTCAAATAATTTGTTGTTGGTCCATGAGTTAACTATAAAAAAGTGAAGCATCAGATATGATACAACACGATACATTGCTCATTTTGAAGTATCCATGCATCAGAGGTTGCTTCTATTGTATAGTTTTAATCAGGGGCGGACCTTGGGTTGGGAGGTGGGGGGGTGTAAACTCCCCTCAAAACAGTGCTTTGCACCTCCACTGTGTGGCCATCCACCTGCATTATTTAGGGCTTTTTTAAAGATGGTTTTGACTCTTAGAAAAAAGAAAACAAAATTACTGATTTTAGGAAAACTTAAAAGGAAAGGAAATGAAATGAAGGAGATAAGAACAAATAAAGAAAGCTTAATGGAGATTGGAGAAGAGATTTTTTAATATTCATTCCCATCTTAAACTTGCTTCAAATCTTTATGATCTAAGAGAGGAAGAAGAGAAAGCATGTCTTCTTATTGGAGATATTGAAAGAAGTTGCAGGCTCCACACTTGACTTTGAGGTATGAATAAAGAATAAGAATGACAAACCCTTTTTCTCTTTTATAATTCTTTTTACATGGCATAGATGTACTAATTTCACTACAAGTCATTATATGTATTTTCAATCTTTGTTGCTTATATTGAAGTCTAGTCCGCTTAAAATTGCTGTCTATTTGCGTTTTATTATTACAGTAAGTTTTAGTTCAGTTGGAGTTTTATCTATTGTGTATAAAGAAATACAGTTATATTCTTTTATTTTGATTATTATTATCCATGTTAGAAAAATCTAATTAAAGAAATTTATATTAAGTAGGTAAAGACTAGCGAACTAAGTAGGTATAGACTAGCGAACCATACTTTTAAATGGTTTAGATTTTAGATATGGTATGCTATCATTACTTTTCTTTGAGGTTTTAAATAATAAAGTTGTAAATCGTAACATACAAGCTAAAGGATAGTTATTTGTGCTATGATTGAATCACTAAGATTGTGATTTGTCTAAATAATAGTCTTATATGCTATATAAATCACAAGATTGGGTATTTGTGCATTGTGTTTTGTTTTTTTATAGTAATGATTTGAATTCGACTTTTTTTTTTCATTTATTGTAGTTAACAATAATTTTATAAATTTTCATATAATTTTAATTTCTGATTTTTTATAGGGGTGCTGACCATGGTTAAATCATCAACTATTGATTCGTTTTTTAAGAGAAACAATAATTGATGATTTTAACTCAATGAAAGGACATCAAGCATAGCTTCAATAATTTGATTATTTCATATTTTAAAACTAAAATTTGCAATTTTATTTTAAGTCTTTTATTCTTTGCCGCCACGCCCCCACCCCCCCCAGCCCAAAACCAAAATTCCTGATTCCGCCTCTGGTTTTAATGTTGGATATAATGCTCTTGTACCTACGTTCTTTTTTCTCTTTTGATTCTATGTTTGTATCTTTTTTGTTTTGACTAGTAATTAAAAAAAAATACTACAAATTGCATGTGATATCTGCTTAAATTTGTTGATGCATCTTCATTATATTGCTACGAGGCATGCATGTGTGCGTACACACAAGATTTATCTACTCTTATCCATGCAAGAAAAGTGTTCTATCTTTAGTATTTCCAATCTTTTTAGGCATTCCTATTGTTTTCTGTTTATTGTTGATAATTCAGTCCTACCTTTTTTGTTCAATTTTTTTTTAAGGCTATTCAGCAGCTAAGAATCTCAAGCTTTTCTCTTACGATGAGCTAAGAGTTGCAACCAGGAATTTTCATTCAAACAATAAGATAGGCCGAGGTGGTTTTGGGACAGTATGCAAGGTATGGATAATTATATGTTTACATTCTTATCTGGATCTGTCATGCTCTGAGATCCGGGTTTCTCGAATCTCGAGGTGACTGCCATAGTTGATCAATTATGGTAAAAATTAATAGTTAAAATTTCAAATATTCAAACCTTATAGTCATAGAGAGCAAACTAAAAGGAATTTTATTTCCATATCTTAGTCTGTACAGTCAAAATTTAAAGTTCATAACCACTACTCGTTCTACAATCACAACACTTAGTAACCGCTTCTTGTTGTACATTATGGCATGACATCAGCACCTTTAGATTGGCGTTAGCCCTTATTTTGAGAAATCACCAAAAACCTTGAGAAAGAGCTGCTTTTCCTTGATTGCTAATGAGTCAAATTCAATTATGATGCTCCAATACCAAGTTAAGAGGTTAAATTCGGAAACAACTCATAATTAAGTGGAAGAGTAAGAACAGAAGAAATAATGTAAAGTAGATGACTAGGGGTTTCAATAAGATAGAAGAGGAATTTGGGAATGACAATGATCTGATCACCTCCAAACTAGGGTTGGGCAACTAACATCATGATTTTTATACTCAAAATAATTTTTAATATTTCCAAAAAACCCTCATATTTCATGTGTTCATAAATAAGCTCCTGAATCTGGAATTTACAAAAACCCCTTCTTTCTGCTTCTTTCTGCTTCTTGAGAGAGAGAGAGAGAGAGAGAGAGAGAGAGAGAGAGAGAGAGAGAGAGAGAGAAGTCTCCTGTGCAATGCAACACTTGATTATATGTGAGAATCGTGCAAGACTATGTGGAGCTCAGTTCGATCCACCACTAATCAAGTGGATGAGGGGGATGTGTAGGCCTATGCTTGGACAAGGTATGCACCAAAAATTAGCCAAATCAGATTCCATTTGCTATGATGGAGTTTAAGGCCTCAAATATCAATGGTAGGAAAAGTATTAAAAAGAGGGTTTCTAAATCCAACAGTGAATAAAATGACGCAACGCTAGCCAAGGGCTACTCTCCAAGACAAAGCGTCGGGATAGGGATCCATAGGATCCAAACGTCTTGGTCTCACACCACTGACACACAACTGAGAGAAAAACTCGATGAAGAAATTTTATTAATCAAACAACTTATCCCTAAGGAGGGATTACAATCCTTTATATAGACTAGTCGACACTCTAGTTTGGAAACAATTCCAATTAAAATCTAATTCTAAATCTAATAAAGTCCTACGATAAAACTTTCTAAATAAATCAATATCAATAACTACTTATTAGCTACTGCTCTATTCAAAATAGAGAGAAAAAGGATTAGGGATCTGGGAACGGTCTGGAGATTCTCTCTTTATGGGTTGTAGTGGACTCGGGTCCGTTGGGCTTGGTAAACCCATGGATCATGGGTTTGGCCTGCATCATAAAAGTTAGGATCAGTGTCAAATTGGGGTGACTGCCAATTCATGGGAGGCAAGTGGGTGTGAGGGGTTTGCTTTGCTATATAGGGTGTAGGGTGGCCTAGTGGGTCTTGCAAGAATAGCTCATTTCGTTAATATGAGCGAGAGGCCGAGAGCGACGTTCTCATGAGATCATTTATTTGAGAACGCTTATGAAGATAATCAGTCTTAATTTAATAAAGTAACTTCTGATGTGGCCCACCTATTTTGAATCTAGACATTCACACCTATCCGTATGTATTGGCACTCACCCCAGTTTACCACTCATTAGAGTAATATACACACATGATTTGTGATGCAATACAGACCAGGCCCAAGAAAACAACTGGGCTGACAGGTTGACCCAGAGGTCAACCCGATCCAGGTCAATGTGTGGGCCCAGTTGCTTTCTTGGCCCTGGTCCATACTAGATCAATTTGAAAGTGCAAAAATGCACTTTTATTACTACTAAATGATCCTAAATCAGGGGTTAAGATCTTTTTTTGTCTCCCTTAATCTACATATAACCCTATTCCCCCTCCTCCGCCGCCGCCGCCGCCCCCCCCGCCACCACACACACACACACACACACGGTTGATAGCACCCCACAAAAAGTTCCCTAAATTCATTAAAAGAAGCAACCCTTATATATGGCAAATATTCCTGTGCATCCAATGTGTGAGGTAGCATGTGCAGCCCATCTATGCACTAATCAAAATGGACCATCCAAACCACCCCTTCCCCCCTTCTCACCTTATAGGTCACCGGATCCCATGGGTTCGCACCGATTGTTGGGATTGGACTGTAGGATCCAAGGTCAGTTTTTTTTCGGATTGACTTGAAACTTGGTATCTTGGGGTATGGACCATGGATCTTTCCATCCCCTATTCCTATGATCTATGGGGCCCCAGGTAGCCCCCAAGAATCCACCTTGCACGGTACAATGCACATGAATATATATATATATATATATATGGGCTGCCCTCAGGTGAGCACCACCCTTATCATGAGCACCGCCTAGTGGCGCCCAATCAAGGGGAAGGTAGGGGATAGAAAGTTCTCAATGGGCCGGACCTCTGTGCAAAATTATGCAAAATTTCAAGTCCATCAAATCATCCTAACCCATTGATCCATGGTCCTCAATTTTAACGGTTTTAAAATGCACCATTTTCAGACAAATTTAATCCAACAGTCACTTTTGTTCTGATTGGTGTATAACCCATGGGATCAGTGACGTTTGCGCCTGCAGAGGGTGGGGTTGGGTTTGGTGTTGGTGATGGGCTTGGATGGATCATAGTGTGTCCCACTTGGCCAAAAAAGAGCAGTGCTCATGTAATCCTATATATCCATATAGGAGAGAACCATTTCCCCATTCTTTAGAAAAGGTACTATTAGTGGGGCCCACTAATGATGAGTCAAACCTTCACATACATACACCTATTCCTCCATGCATTCACAGTCATTTAACACTCACCGGAGTAATATGAAATGCTGGTTTTTAGAAATAAAGAAATCATTTATTTGAAGAAACAAAGAAATCATTTATCTGCAGGTTGGAACATTTTTTTTTCTATTCTATAAAATGTTAATAATGGTTGAAACTTTTAAGTCTCCTAAATCAAGGGCTAGGATGATTTGATTGGGACAATCTAGCTCAGTGGCAGCACCAAGAAATTTCCCATGGGGATGCCACTATGAAAAAAAAAAAACTTGGGGGGGCCAATGTCAAAATTATCATAAATTTTCCATAACATTTGTCTCCCAGTTCCACCTCTGGCCTAGCCCTAGTCCATGTGTAACGCTACCCACTCCCCCTCCTTCTACCATGATTGGCATGCATCTGTGTGAGCTTCATAAAAAGCTTCTTATTCTGGGAAAAAAGGGGACTTTTTTTTTTTTCTCTTTTCTTTCTTTCTTTTTTTCAGAATCTCCTCCTTTATGTTATACATACATACACACAAATATATGTATTGTCTTGTGAGTTAAAATATTTTATTTGACAGGGGACACTTAAGAATAGAACCGAAGTTGCTGTGAAGATGCTCTCTGCCGAATCAAAGCAAGGGGTCCAAGAATTTTTGACTGAAATTGATACAATCTCAAGTGTTAAGCATCCAAACCTTGTTGAACTATATGGTTGCTGTGTTCAAGGGAAAAATCGGATTTTGGTCTACGAATATGTTGAAAATAACAGCCTTGACCGTGCATTATTTGGTAATGTCAAGTGTCAGACTTTATTGTAACAGATTTATAAGTTATTTATGTCAACTATGCCAAAGGGGCTGCAACAAGAATGTTGTTTTTCTTTTTCCCCTTTTCTAAAATTCTTTGGGCATTGCAGGTTCAAGTAGCCAACAAATCCTCTTAGAGTGGAGCAGAAGGTCTGCAATTATTGTCGGCACTGCCAGGGGTCTTGCATTCCTTCACGACGAACTTGTACCACCTATTGTGCACAGAGACATCAAAGCTAGTAACATTCTTCTTGACAAGAACTTTTTGCCAAAAATTGGAGACTTTGGTTTGGCCAAACTGTTCCCTGATAATGTCACTCATCTTAGCACACGTGTAGCTGGAACTATGTAAGTACTTGATGCTTTCATGCTTCTAACTTAGAGCTTTTCTTTGGCACTAGAATATGGATGGGTTTACTGATAAAATTTTCAATCATTTTTTTTAAACCCAGAACTTTGTGACCATTGATTTGCATCCTTTGTCAGTCCTGGAGCTTGGGGTTTCTCTCTAATTAGGAATTTAGAATTTGGGTTCTTCTTCTTCTTCTTCTTGGTTCCTGTGGGGTGGGGCGGGGCGGGGTCTGATTATGACGGAAGTTTCATGCATTTCATTTTTGTTTAGTAAAAAAAGTGTTATTTTCATCCAACATTTTCTGTTATAAAAGTTATGAATTAGGATTATTTTTAACATTTTTTTATATTATGTTTAGATGGCTAGGATAGAACTTTCACTTATTAGTGGTTTATATTGATTAAGTTTCTTCTTTTCTACTTATAGATGTAAAGGAGATTAATGGACTGACTTTTTCTCTATTAATGAAATCCACCCTTTTGTCATATTTTCTATGAAGTTATCGGAGATTTGATAATTCTTTGAGCTTTTGTCAGGTTATTAGTTGTTAAATTGATTTTTTTTTTTTGATAGATCTTTGTGAGATAAGGGGATATATCCTATCCAACTATATTAGAGGCCACCATTGTAACTTTCGAGGGCCTTAATCAGTTTGGTTTCGTATTGAACCCTTTCAACTTTGAAGGGCCTATATCAATGTATATGGAGTTTCCACCGAGTTTTTGTTTGAAAGATCTAAACGGAAAGGTCCATCGTTTGAAAAAGGCACTAGGTGGGCTCAAACAATCCCTTCTTGCTCAGGGCAAGTTGAAAACAAGGTATAAAAAATGCCATGCTGATCATAACATTATTTGTGGAAGGATAGGAAGTCAAATTACCTTTTTTATTTTATTATTATTTTTTTATGTTGAAGACATTCTCTGGCAATGATGTGGTGGAGGTAGAATAGCTGAAAGAATATCTTTGTGTAGAATTGAGATCGAGGCCTTGGAAAGTTAAAATATATTTTTTGGATTGAAGTTGCGTGGTCAGAGAACTGGATTATAATCTGCCAGTGGAAGTATATGTTAGACTCAAAGGAATACGAATGCTGGGGGCCAAACTTGTGGATACCTCAACTGAGCTAAATCATGGAATTAGTGCTGAAAGTGGAGAGCTACGTTGTGATTTTATGTGGTATCAGAGATTGGTTGGAAAACTGGTATATCTGAGGATAACTTGCCCAGACATGTCATTTGGAGTGGGGTGTCTTTTGCCTTTTTCGCATGTGATAGAAAATGGGTTTACATATTTAACATCTTCACATGCAAATATTACATATGCAAGTGTTAAGCATGTGAAAAACATTACCATGTTTGTCAAAGTCATCATTTTTATGAGTAAATGAGTATATTCAACCCTCTAGATTTATTTAGAATTTTTTTTATTTTTTTCCCCAAATTTCTCAAAACCCATTAAGAACTAAGATAGAAACTTTCCGATTTGATGTTTAGCATTAATGCAAGAATATTAAATGGTTCAGATCATGAATTGGGGCCCATAGAAGTCCATGAAATTAGATTTACAAGTTGGGATTTTTACAAAAATCACTCAAAATCTATGAAGAGTTGAGGTAATCACTTGAAGATCCATGCGCCGGGTGTATTGGGGGCGGCGGGCTGGTTTATTAGTTCAATAAACAAATTGAATGGTTTGGATTACAAATATGGGGCCCACAAAAAAGGGTCTTTGATGGGCCATGTAAGTGGAAAAGGCACTGTGTAACTCATTGTTTTTTTTTTTTTTGGGTAAAAGTGTAACTCGTCGTTATAGCTCCTTTTTGGTTGAGCGTGTGTGAATCACTTTTACACCTCTACAAGTGTGAAAAGTTCAGTGTGTAAATAGCCATATTTGCACACAATTTTCACACCTTCTTTACGCACCACATGCATAGATTAATGCAAATAAACGTGACGATGCGTGCAGCATAACCATTACGCATCGGAATCATGTACATATGTAAATGAGCGCAAACAAATGACCTCTTGGTGCTGTTAGCCAATTCATGCATGCACCACATACAGGTCATTTGAGTACATGGTATGCACCAAGCAACCTAGAAATAAGCTACTAGTATGCACACAATTAAAACTCACAAGCGCACAAGATCACTATGTAGTGTAGTGAATTGTAAGTACGAGGTCGATCCCATGAAGACTTGTGATAAAACAATGTCAAAAGCAACTAAAAATCATAATATTAAAAGAAACAATTGAATGATGAAAGGTTGAATTAAACTACTAAAAACAGTAAATTAAACTATCAAAAGCTAAATGGAAATTAATCTAAAACACACAACTAATATTAGAATTGAAAACAATGAGAATGAATGAACTAGGGTTTCATCTACTCCCCTAACCAATCCTATGCATGTCCCTTATTATCTTTTAATAAAAAATCAGATTTTATTAGTGACATCTATCAACCTAGACCATGGCATATGCGTCTAGATTACTATTCCCCTTAATCCAATTCATGAGTGGCATACTACACGAATTATTCATTATGATGCAAAAACTAAGCATGGCATATGTCCTAGTCAAAACACACATAATGCATAAAAACAATGGGAATGATAAATGCATGAGTCTAAGCATGGCATATACTTAGATTATTCATGGTTCTAAACCCTAGATGCTTAACATCAAGATCAATCAAATTTAAGTTAATTACTCTTAAAATTAATTGAACGTGGCATAGTTGGCATGGCATATACACAACTCATCAATTAAAATCATGGTTTAGAATCTCATCTAATAAAACTGAAATCTGAATTAAAAGATGCCAAAAGAGACTACATAGATTAGGCTAGGGTTTCAACTACACCCTAGCCCTAAAAAAATTAGCTACTCATGTCTGGAATTGAAAACAAAATAAAAAATAGAGCCATAAGAAGAACTCTGAATATTGAAGAAGAAGAAGAATTCTGCCAGCAGCTTTTTCCCCTTTAGCTCGCTCCGAAAGCTCTCCAAAAGATGCTCTAAAGGTGCTCCCAATAGTGTTGTACGGCTGCTAGGGTTTGTGGATGATTGTTGCTGATTTGTGGATGGTTTGTGTGATGTTTTATGGCTGGACGTGGCTATCTTGTGTCTTCTATTTATAAGTCTTGCAACGGCCCTCTTTTGTGAAGAATTTCCTCCTTTTTAGGTTTCTCTCCTTGTATGATTAGATCTCCATCTTTCTTTATAAGTATGCTTCCTAATTAGATTAGAATA
Source organism: Cinnamomum chago (assembly GCA_038049695.1). Lineage (NCBI taxonomy): Eukaryota > Viridiplantae > Streptophyta > Magnoliopsida > Laurales > Lauraceae > Cinnamomum > Cinnamomum chago. Next base: position 7,246,051 of record CP142451.1, on the reverse strand, counting down.
GGAGTCTTCTTTTCTTAATTAGCAACACTTTCTAATTCTGATCTTACTTGTATCTTCTTGACAATTCCTCACATGGACCCACAAATCTGAATTTTAATTTGTAAGGAATTAAATCTGAACTTTTGACATAAAAGTGGGCCCTATTTGGTGCGTGCAACATGAGTGTGGGACCCCTCTTATTGGACTTCTATCGTGGCTTGAAATCTTCCTTTTAACTTTCCTTCTTTTTCTCCATTCTTGAATTCCTCTTTTAACTTGAATAGGACTTCCTAAATTCTGAAATTCTAATTTTGCAATGATTGCGGGCCCCCCTTGGGCGTGTGACACACTTTGGAGTTGTCTTCTTTTTCTTCTTTCCTCTTTGATTTGAATTCTTGGTCCTACTTGATGATTCATGCCCATCACTCTCTCTCTTCATTAATTCCTCTCCTTTTGCTCCTTGTTACCTTTGCATAAAAAAATTTAACAAAGACTGTAAAATCAACTAAAACAACTCTAACTAGCATAAGATCAATCAAATATTAGGGCTTAGATTGTAAACAATTAAGCACTTATCAGTACATCAAATCTTGAAATATCTTAAGAAGTCACTGGGATAATGAGTTTTATATACAAGTCATGGACATGTAGCTTTGGAGGCGTATACTGATGCAGATTGGGCAGGTTCAAAATCAAACAGGAGGTCAACGATAGGCTACTATTCGATGATGGATAGTAATCCAGTATAATGGAAGAACAAGAAACAACCGATAGTAGCAAGATCATGTCTGGAATCTAGATATCAAGCAATGTCACATGGGACATATGAGTTATTGTAATTAAAGATTTAACTCTTAAGAATTGAGTTTTACAAGCTAGGACTGAATGGTGTTACATTGTGATAGTAGTTCTGCACAATACAGTGCAACTAATTCAGTGTACCATGAGAGAACAAAGCATATGAAAGTTGATTGTCACTTCACTGGAGTGAAGATCAACAACAAAGAAATTAGGCTGGAGTGGACACATGGAAGAGCAGCTAGTAGACTTCTTACTAAAGCTCTAAGAGAGAATTGTCCGATGCATTTCCAAGCTGGGCATAGTAGACATACATGCAACAGCTTGAGGAGGGAGTATTGTGAGACAGATTTTTTTTATATTTACAAAACAGTCCTAGTGAGTGATCTTGTAATTAAGGAAACCTTCAGGGAGGTATTTTTAATTTTTGAAAAATATTTACCATCACTTCACTTTCTTCAAATCCCTCTATTACCTCTTCATTTTCTCTTTCTTCTTCGATTTCACTCTCCTTTCCCTACCTTTCCTCATTCTAATTAAAATGACTTAAGATCTAGAGATCCAACTGCATGTGGTTCTCCACCTTATATCCCCTACTATTACCTCTTTAATATTCCCTTGGTAGAACCCACTCTACCATGAATTTCTACTTGTATTCAAGAAAAAGTAGGCAAATGGGCCCAATGTGAATGATGTTCTGATTGACAATTCTGTACTTGTTAGATCCATCTTTTAGTGCTTGGTCATTAATCTGATGGACAACATGTGGGTTGAGATACCCTCAGATCTTCAAGATGTAAGATCTTGGTGGTCTAATAATTGGCATTTTATCATTGCTGTAGTCTTCTTCTTTTATTTTTTTGGGTAAAACGCTGTAGTCTTCTGTTAATGTCTATTTGTGGACCAAGCTTGCGTAGCTGGGATCTTTTAATCTGGAAGGCTTTTAGAGATCTACTATTATAATCTGAGTTACATTGGAATCCAGTACCCTCTCTAGTCTTGTCCCAATCAGACCATCTAGACTGGTCAAAAAACCAGGGCCAGGACAGTTTTGAGCACCTGCTGCATCATTTTTTGATGCCTCCCCCCCCCCTCAAGGTCCAACTAGTTTGAACTGGTGCTGAATCCAGACTAGTGGTCCTTTTCTATTTTTATACCTTGGCACTTCGATGTGGGCAACACTTTGTCTGAAAGGGCCATTAGGGAAGTGCACATCCTTATGTATCAGGATGATAGTTTCTCTAAATCAGTTGGACTGTTTCTTTCTCTAACACATTCATCGTTTTTTAATTGATTCTAAATTTCAAATGATTCATGGCAGTATAGATTGTAATCTAGATGCTTCAATTTTATTGAATCTGATAATCCAATACCAACATGGTTTTTTTTTTCTTCATCTAGTGGTTATCTAGCACCAGAGTATGCAATGCGTGGTCAATTAACCAAGAAGGCAGACATATACAGCTTTGGAGTTTTGACACTTGAGATAATTAGCGGCAGAAGTAGTTCAAAATCAACCTGGGCAGGGGTGCAGAAGTTTCTCTTGGATGTGGTCAGTTAACCTTTTCTCTAAACTGCTTCAAAACCCATAATGTGTTTTGATGTGCGTTGTGTGCTTGTGCGCCCACACTAGTGTGCATGAGGGTGTGCTTGCTCAAACACATTTGTTGACGTATGTCACACAGAAACCAGTGTGCAAATTTGCTGATATGTGTGCCTCAGTGCATGCCAATGCCTATGTTTTTTTACATCACAGCCTGTGGTTATCTCATCCTTCTGAGGTTGGATTTTTACTTATCAGTTTATTAAATCAATGTAGTCAAGGTGAAAACCAAAAGGCGCAAGGTAGGCACCAATCCTTGTTGGAGCCCAAGACACAAGGCACACACCTAGGAATGCATCCAGACATGCCATGCACGACTCCTACTATATAAGGAACTAATTATATATCATTTATCTGTTTTTTTTTTTCTTTTTTGAGCTTCTATCATTATGCCACTCCATTATATGCTAAATAGAAGTCGTTCACCTATTTGGCCCGTTCACAGTCGCACTGGGCACTGCGGTTGACTCTGAAAACTTTAATGATTTGAGTCTAAACATATTTGCTAAAAGTTGTAAGAATATTGGAATAATTATATGAAAATAAGGCAAATATATTTAAGTATTTGAAAAAGAGATTTTCATATGCATCATGAATTTCTATTTTATTATAAACCGTTCAATTCTGTTTAAATTTAATGACTCGAGGAAAACATTTGCTAAAAGAACTTATCTAATAAGTTGAGAAGGTAGTGATGTGCGACTTAACAAGATGCGTAGTATAAGTATTGATATGAGTGTGTGGGAATTTAAAAAATAATCGAAAGGTTTTAAAAATGCCCAATTTTTCTTAGTAAAATGCAGTATCTTAAAAATCTTGGCTCAAAATGACTAGATTAAAAGTAAGCTGGCTGCTTTTACATGTGAATGTTTGTATCAAAGGCATTCAAGAAGAGGAAAGAAAGAAAAAGAAAAATAAAGAAGTTCCATAATTTTGGGTAAAAAGTAGAAAATTAAAAAAAAAAATGTATCTCCCCACGGTTAAAATCCCAAAATATTTCACATATTTCCAAAATAAATAAATAAGAAGTAAAAAGGAAAACCCATCTCTAATCAATTTCTTAAAGAAAAATCTAAAGTTGAGAGAATGTGCATAGCTTTTTGAAAACACTCAAGCCAAATATGCATTTTTGATCTTGTCGAAACACAATAAAAATGGTGGATCTAGGCCCAGCGAGCTATGATACCTAGATATGACACAAACATATGACACAAACAAGGACTCAGTGACTTAGATACAGGGATCGAGGATGCGACTTTGCACTTTTAGAAATCTAAGACATGGATACGGATATGACTGTCCTAATTTTTTCTTTAGAAGATTCCTTTAAAATTTTTACAGGATAACGATTAGACCAGCTATAACGTATGGAGTAGAATGTTGTCCAATCAAGAAGCAGCATATGCACAAAATGAATATAGCAGAGATGAGAATGTTGGGGGTGGATGTGTGGTAAAACTAGGAAGGATAGAATTGGAAATGAAAACTAGGAAGGATAGCATTAGAGTTGAGCGCTTTCGAGAGCATTTAGGAGTAGTAACAATAGGGTATAAAATTAGATAAACTCGTTTGAGATGGTTTGAGCATGTCCAACATTGGCCGGTAAAGAAAAGTTTGGCCATGAAGGTTGATGGCCTACTAAGGGGGAGGGGTAGGCCAAAGAGGACATAGATGGAGGTAGTAAAAAGGATATGCAGAAGTGTAACTTATCTGTGGCTCAAGATAGACCAGAATAGAGAAACAAAATTCATGTAACCGACCCCAACATAGTTGGGACAAGGCTTTGATGATGATGATGAATATTCCTGAATAGTGAAATTGTTTCCTTTCTAACATTTTTTTATGTTGAAAAGCAAGACAACTAAAATAAAAATAGGAAATAGTGACCCTGGTAAGGAGGATATGCTATACCTATACCCTAGAAATATTGGTGCAATATCTAGTACCTATATGAGTGTCATATCGGTCCAACATGGATACTGTGGGTAGGTAAAAGTATCCGGGTATCATAGCCAGAGAAGGGTTTCCTTGTGTGACTAACATTACTACCAGCATACATCCAACCATATCGGTCAAATTGGTACGTCCAATACATGCCATAGGGCGTGATATCGGTATCCTAGGAGAGTATTGTGCCAAGTACAACTGATACTCAGAATTACCTGCTGACATGTATCATATCTGCCAATATTTTAAACGGTGAAAAGAACCATAGTACCATACTCATCATTTATAAATTAAAACAATGTTATAAAACAAGCTACCATACTCATGTCTTAGAACTTCATAAAGGTAAAATTTCATGAGTTTAACGAAAGGGCTCAATATTTCATGACTTCTATCCTTTATTATAGTCAACTTACTAGGAGAAGAAGCGGAGTAGGGGAAGGGAGAACCTGAGAAGATAAAAAGACAAGGATATATTGGCTGATTGTTACTGTCAACTTCATAGAAAGAGGCAGCTAGAAGAGGAACCCTGAGGCCCCACCTCAACACATAAAAGAGCCTTATCTGGACCACAAGGCATTCTTTAGTGTGGTGCCCCACTTGGGGGTTAGGCTAGCCACCAAGAGGTCTTGATGTGCTGCTGTATTGCATGAGCAGTAGAAATTTTATTCAAGTAAATGCTGAACTCTAACTCCAATTTATGCTGTGATCTTCTCAAATAGTTTCTTATACTAGCCTTTTAAGAATGAGTACAAAAGAATATACTTTGTGGCGGATCTGATAGAAATAAAATCAAGACCAATAACAATTCATGTTAAAAACTTGTAGTGTCACAAGTACAAGAACTGGTAAAAGGGGACTGATAAGTTAGAGTATGGTCTAACATAATTTAGCCATAAATTTAAACAAGCAATGGTCTTGTGGCTGACTATATGATCAGAACTCATTTTGCTTTTTCAAATTCTTGGAGAAGAGTAAAAGATAAACATCCAACACTAAAATACAAGAATTTTTTTTTTTTTTTGAAAAAAGGCTAGAATACAAGACTTTCCATGCTTGCTTCCTCATTGTTTCACATATGGACTAGCAAACCTACTTATCTGCTATGATATTTGAAAATTTGGAAAGCATTATTCATCAAAATAGGCCCACAATGAACATGTCAGCTAAAAACCAGGCCGGCAAATTCCTCTGGCAGACCACATATGCTCATTAAGTGTCAATGGCGGGCAATGTACTCCTACAAGCAGACTGCATTAACGAATATGGAGTCCAACTCATGGGGCCCAGTTAAGATGCCTTCATATTAGCTGGGTGGGGGTACCTGAAAAGGTCTCCTTACGGTAAGGGCGAACAAAAAAAATCAGCCCAGTAAGAGAATCCTAGCCCTTGATTTAAGAGCCTTAATGTTTAGGTGGTCTATTAACCATAGAGATTGAATCCAACGGTTGATAAATGTTTGCTGATAATGAAATTGGGTTTAGTACAAGATCATGGGAGGATGAGAGTGCGAAAGGCCCTAAATGCCCTGCACTTATTAAAGATGGGCCCAAGTGGGCCCCCACAGGACTGGACTGCATAAGTAGTAGCTCATAGGAGAACATTTCTTGTCAATGAATATACCATTTTTAAGCATTTCTCCTTTCAATAGGCTGCCAGACTGTCCCTTTTTGGTTGGGCCATGTTTATAGAGAGGCCCGTCTGATGAACAGTCTGGATATTAAAGGTGTATCATATAAAGGTCTAGCAGCTTCACTCAAATATCTTTGGTGGGTTTGTTAACATTCACAGATTCAAAAGTGAAAATCTCAAAATGCCATTCTATATCCTTTTTTTTTTTTTTTGTATTTCTTAGTCCATTAGTGATATCTGCATAAACTGTCTACAAGAGCCCGAACACAGTTGGAAAAGGTGTTCATTGTTGCAAACATGAGGTTGCAGGTTGAAGTGATGTTACCAATGGGGAAAAAAAGAGAAAAGAACGCACACGTGTCTTATACTTTCGATGTTGTATTTGCAGGCTTGGCAGCTCCATGAAGAGGGTAGACTATCAGAGTTGGTGGATCCACTGGCTGGACCATTCCCAGAAGAAGAAGCCTTGAGGTTCATGAAAATTGCCCTTTTCTGCACGCAAGCTGCAGCCCAGCGACGGCCTTCGATGACCCAGGTTGTAGCTATGCTATCAAAAAATGCACGGCTTCACGAGAAGCTATTGACGGCCCCTGGCATCATCCAAGACATGGATGAAATCTTGGGCTCAAAAGGCAGAAAGGCCAGCAGTTCACGGACCCCACCTGGATCAACAAATGAGAATTCTTCTGCTAACTCAAGTAGCCTACCTTTTTCTTCTCCAGTAAGTTTCACTGAGATGGACCCTAGATGATCCTCCCCAAGAAAGCATTTAGTCGCTTAACCTATACAGTGGCCCCACAAAATTTTGAAGGCTTGGACTTCTACATGGACAGTGTTTTGCCTTTGGAGGAGGGGTTTGTGTTTATAATTGAATCAAGTTTGAGATTCAGTTTCACACTCGTGATAACCCTGTTGGCTCCATCAAATGAACTGGTCACTCATATGAGTTTAGAGCCTCAATGCAATTCAACACACCCCAATGTCCATGTATGTCATTTGGATTTTTGGTTTGTTTGGTCTTGGACGTGTTACAACGGTCGAGGGCAATTGTATGGAAGTGTGCTTCAGAAAAGCAAATGTGGAGGTGATTGGTTTGTACTGTGAAGGGGAGAGTTTTACAAGGACATTTTATCAGATTTTAGGTTGTAAATAATGTAACTTTACGTCGTGGTATGTAACATTTGTTGCAGTAAAATATGAAGAGATCTACAGAGAAACAAAAGCAGAACCCAAACTGCATTCTGTAGTAATAGGGTTTAACCATATTGTTTGCCTATCAATTCAAAGGTTGTCCATCTTGAAAATTTGATCATTCAAATGTGCTGTTTATGTATGAATTGATTCGCGATCTCATTAGTTTTAGTTGATCTTTTTTCTTAAAAGGTGTATTAGTTTCAGATCTGACAGCAGAGTTTCATTTTCATTGTGATTTCATTTTGTGTAAAATAAAGGCTGACGTCATTCATATGGTTTCTAATTTCTCTGTGTTGTGGGCAAATCACTTTCTGCAGTGAAAAGTATTTCTACCTAGCCTGAAAATTTTTCCATAACAAAGGTCCGAATTTCATGTCTGTGAAAATGGAATCCATGGAAAGTGTCGACATGTAAGAAGAGATGGTCATTCTTCCTCTAAAACCAATTTCATTTTCCATCTCAACTTTCAATGCCGGTCAATGCCTACATCATTCTATTGATACCAGAGTTTCTGGAAGCGTTGCTGCTTTGTTGAATTGAATGCTTCGCTTCTCTGTTGACCAAAAGCCTATATCTGTCGGCCATCTGCCCCATCAACTCATGCTCAAGGGCAAATGAGAGAGAGAGAGAGAGAGAGAGAGAGAGAGAGAGAGAGAGTTGAACCACTGATTGTGTGGCTAGCAATTTTCAACAATGATCAAAATCTTCCAGTAGCCAAGCCAGAGATTCTTGGCCAGACCTATCCAACAATCATGCCGTCCATTTACTCGATTGGGATGTCATCGGCCTATTAAGATTGATTGAAGTGCCCCAGGGCACAATCGCAATTGGCAAGGTCATCTTTGCGTACCTGCAATCTTTCTTTAGGCCATCTTCCCATCCTCGGAATCCTGTTCTGTGCGGGTAGAGCATCCAAGCAGCAATCACGGGTAGATGGATGGAATATGGCTTTACTGACGATGGTGATAGGTGGTAGACTGATTTGACATTTTCCGATAAATTCTTAACAAAATTTCAGAAGTCCGGATCCGGATCCCCTGTTTGGTCCAATCAAGGGATGCCACATGAAAAAGAAATTTATTTTGAGGAGATAATTTTTTTTTTTTAGAGATGAGATGTGACATCTCTCCCATATAACACCTCCTGATTGGTCTAAACAGGGTTTCCTGTTTGGTTCAAACTGGGATCCATTCACCCGCACAAGTCCCTACCATTCACGTGGCAAGGAAGGTCTGTGTCAGATTCAGACTTAGAACATTCTGATGATGTTGTTGTGAGTCTGGATCCTGTGAGGAGTTACCGCCTGTGAGGATTTACCCAATAGTAACTTTGAGTAGACCTATCACGGTCAGTCACATCATAGTGGGGTAGCCAGCCATTCACACTGGGGATGCTGCCTCATCAAGGCAGGGTCTGCCCCACAGTGACGTGGCGGACCATAATTGGTCCACTCACGGTCACCGTGGGTCAAAACCCACATAGGATCCCGATTCATTGTGGTTGTCCATGTCAGCTGCTGCTGGGGGATAGTGGAGGCTGGCTCCGTCCCCATAGAATGGAACAGCACTTTAATCAATCACTTAACTAATATGCATAAGACAAGTTGCCCAACTGTTGCTCAGGTTAGCGACACGTGTATAAGTGAGAGTGAGTGAGTTCGAGTATCCAATGTTACAAGGAGAAAAAAAAAGATGCATAAGACAGAATCATACAATACAATACAATACAATACCACAAGCATCTTTCAGTAAAAAAGGAATGACTATACAAAATTTTCCCTTTTTACCACTGCCTATGCCAAATATAAACCACCTAAGACATGTAAGTTTCCCCATTTTACAGATTTCAACCAAATAATATGAACCATTCAGGAAAAAAATGGAAAATGAAAACTTTGATGAAGCAAAAGCAACTGGACCTTCTGTCGCATGCACTGAACCTTGGGATAAAGCATCATCTAAACTACTCGGACCCAAGTTCCACCGCACATTGGGCACCCATGAGCCCATCTGCTTATCCACCAAGCCTCTCGCTCATTCAAGGTAGAAGCCGCATCAGGTGCTCCCGGCAGTGCAAACGCGCTGGTCTGACGTAAACATCTTATGCACTGCATGGAAAATGGAGGAAAAAGAAACTATTGAACAATCCACAATACAATATAGGTCATATGATCCTAAATTTAGACTAGCCTAAGTTTGAACACGCCTGGCCCATATCTTTTATCATTCTTAACATTGATCTGATGGATACCGTCATCAAATGAATATCCATCAAAACATTATTTAACATTGAATGCCAACTTTTCATGTGTTACCACCATATTAGCTACTGCTAAAGGGTGAAACGTTTTGGACACCAAGATTTTTGAGGTGTGGCCCATCAGCTTGCCATATTACTGCTCTTCAATAGTCTGCCAAACCAGTCAAGGATCATATAATGCTGCACAAGATAAAACTAGAAAGGGGCATTCAGTAAGATATAACAAGCAGGATCATCACAGGGTGAATAGAGTGGAGGGATGAGTAGAGTTAACAAGAAAAGAAAAATCAGGAATCATGACAAACATGTGTATTATGGTTTTTTTAGTCAAACAATTTCTAGTCATTAACTGAAAAGCGTGTTTTATGTTTTTTTTTTTTTCTATGATCAATTCAGCCACTAAACATACATGTGTATACATACATATGTATGTATACACATACATAATAGACACACCCACCAACTAAAATGTGGGATAAGGAAACTGAAAATGAGGCCGTACATGCAAGGTAAGTCATGAAATATGCCAAGCTGAACGGAACACGGAGAAACAGTATTAAGATTTTACCTTGAACCAAACACCATCCAACCCTGTTTTCCACACAGCTGTGACAACATCCCTTCGAGATCCCATAATACCCAGATATGCACCAAGGCCTACTGAAGTTTTCAGGCCAAATGCAGCATCTCTCTCAGATAACCTGCGCTTTCTAGGCCAGAGGGCTTGAGCTCCACTGTAGTCCTCATGATCTCCAGATGCATTAAATTGGATGTCAAATGAACTGCTAGGCTTTGGGTTCGGGGCCTCATCTGTGAGACCAGTATCTTCCGGATCAGACCATGGGCCCCCATACATATTACGTCTATGCCATTCTTCAGAAGGAGGGTGGAGTTCTAACTCACGAAGTAACAGACCAGCAGCATCTGCACCTCTAGGCCGGGGCATGTTCTGATTATTTTTATTATAATCAAAGCAGTCCGACAAAAATCGGAATCAGCAAATGCCAAAATGGCATCATAATCAAAGCAGTCAGACAAAAATCCAAATCAGCAAATGCCAAAATGGCATCAGAAAAGCTAGTAAAAACTGGTACTTATCTCATGTTTCAAAAGTTAAAAACATCTCCAATATCATGTTTAAAGGTAAGCACCTATTACCAGTGTTTTAAAATTGGGGCTGGTTTGATTTGGATTGGTTTGAAAACCCTATTTCAGTTTGGGGAGAAGAATCAAGGCAAAGCTTAGTGGGGTGGAGGGAGGTTGGGGTTCAAGTTTGGGACGGTGATTCGGAAATACACTATGAAGAATTAGGAGTTGGTGCTTCACTTTTCCTTTAGTAAATGAGTACATCCAATGGTTTTTGATGTGCTTCAAACTTTTTGGATGTTTTCACAAATTTCTCAAATCCATGAAGATTTAAGATATAAACTAAACCCCTTGGTGCTTATCATTAATACAAAATATTGAATGGTTTAGATCATGAATTGCAAGCCAACAAAAAAGCAGAAAACCAGATCTATAGGTTGGGATTTTTTGGACGTTTTTTTTCAAATTTCTCAAAATCTATGCAGATTTAAAATATAAAACTAAACGCCTTAAGATTTATCATCTTACAAAAAAAAAAAAAAAAGATGAACAGCTTGGATCATGAATTTGGGGCCCACAGGACTTGAAAAAATGAAAGGTGGTTGACTGGTTTTGAACCCATGATTTTGCAAGAGGGACGTGAAGGGGGATTGTACTGCTGTTTTTTACAAGAGGGAGGTGTGTAATCCTTTGCCACCTCTTGAGGTGTGTAAATGAGAGGCTAAAACTGGTCTCATTTACACCACTTTTCACACTGAGCACAAACAATCACAATGATGCATAACAGTTATGCATGTGAATCATTTACATAGTAAATGACTACAAACAAACGACCCCTAAAATTTAATTTTGATGGTTTCGCATGACATCTGAACCCCATCATAATAAGGGGTGCAGAAAATGATGGGGGATGAAAAAAATTAAATGCTGTCCTTAAGCGTCATTGATAAGAAGGATTTGAACAAAGAGGAACCTAATGAGCTTCTATAAGAATTCACATTTGTTACTGAGCAATGGGAGGAAGGCCCATTGTGGAGTGTTACCATTCTAATACAAGCTATGGGAAGCTAGAAAAACCATAGGCCTTTGGCAAATATCCTTGGAAGTTGGAAGGGACTTCCCCTGAGGCAAGTGATTTAGTGGGAGCCTTGTGAGAAACAAAGAAAAAAAAAGGGGCATCAGGATCATCTCTTTCTATTGGATGATGTCCAATCTATGGATGTACTCCCACTAAGTTATGAATGTTTAATGCTAAGCTGGGTAAGATCAAGATTTAGAATTGAAAAATGGCCATGTCACTGATTAAAAGGAGTCATGAAACAAGTAAAAGTTCAGGAATTAAAATACATGTACCTGCATGTGTGGACCAAGGGCTGCTTCAACAACCTCTGGTAATACCGTGTAGTTCCCATCAATGTAATGTAACCGAATGATAATGTTGCTGGCACCCACCTGAGAAACAGGCAACGGGTGTGCTAGAGATGAAGTTCGCCTACAAAGATCCACCAGAATGAGGAAAAGAACCCTCACCTGCAAGAAAGCAATGTTACTGATCAGAGATATCAAGCGCTGATTGGCTCTTTCTTCAATTTTTATTAAGAAACATGGAAAGAAACTGTACGTGTAATAAGTCCATAAAATTCCACATCATTATCAACATTTCATGTAGATTTTGAACTTATTTAGGATTAAATCATTTGAATTTTATAAAATCATGCATCCTGGTTTTCAAAGTGGTTTTCATAAGAAAATTGGTTTAAATTCAGAAAATTGCATGTATTTCATGAAATTATTCTTTTCAGATTTTTTTTTTGTATAATGGAGGGTATTCTTTTCGGATTATCCTCTTGAATAACTTTATTTTTTACATGTAAAGCCATGTAATTTCTTTGCACCATTGGATTGTACACGAAAAACTGAGCAAGGTGGTGTATTTGCATGTATTTCTATGGGGGAAAATGGGACTCATGCATGGCATGATAGTTTTTTTACGTAAAAATCATTCTTTTTAATTTAATTGTTTTCTTATGTAATAAATTCAATACATGGGGCCCACATGAAGAAGAAATTCAAGAGGAATGATGGAAAAGAAGAAAATAAAGAAGAAAGAGACCACCCTAGTGGGATCCACCTTGGGTGTGAATTCCAAGGGGCACGCGCAAGGGGTGGGACCGACTATCCTTCACAAAAATTCTCCTATTTTTTAGGAGATTCGAAATTTAAATGGAGAGTCCAAGCCAAGCAACAAATTGAAGACTTTGAAGTCAAACAAGGCGAGACCCATGAAGTGTGCAAAAGCCAAAAGGATAAAATAGAAGAAAAAAAAATTAGAATGGACCCACCTTGGGCTTGCATTCCAAGGTGGCACACCCAATGGGTGTGCGGCCCATGGAGACTTGCAACAATTTGAATTCAAGTTCCCTTTTGTGACAAAGACTTCCATTTCCAAAGAGACTCCATGAAGGCAACTTCTCATGCAATTAAAGACTATTTTGAGAAAGAAAAGAAGAAAAACAAGGGAGGAAGTTACCAAACATGTGAGAAAGCTTCCAAGTGTGCAAGAATTCTAAAGAAGGCAGGCTTGATCAAGACAAGATCTACAGAGATGGAAGAAGAAAGGCTTGATCAAGACAAGGACCTACAGAGATGGGAAGATGGGCCCACCAAGGAGATTGAGCAACAAGGAACCTACTATGGAAAGGACTCTTCAACTTTCCTAATTTTTCTCCCTTTCCTCCTTTTTTATCTCCTTTTTTTTATATTTCCTCTCCCTATCTTTCCTTTTTCCTTCCTATTCTTTCTCCCCAAGCCACAAAAGTTGTAAAAATTATAAAAATAAGAGGGAGTGGACATCCCATATCCCTAGGCACATCACATGACACTCTCCTCTCTTCCTCTCTCTCTCACACACACGCCCATAACCCCCCTTCCATCTCCTCTTTTTCTTTATTTGACAATAACTGTAACTATTTTTAAGAAGAAGAAGAAGTTGTATGCAATGGAAGGCGGATTTGTAATCTAAGGAGGAGATCATATTCTGTTCTTTTATTCGTTCTGCAAACAGACGTGATTAATAAAAGGTTCTATTTTTCAATTAATTGTTGGTTTTTCTTTATTATGCATGTCCTTGATTTCTTATTTTCGCATACATAGGGAATGCTTGGAATCTTCGGGTAATCAAGAGAATTCAGTTAATGTGGGAATTTAACACTGCTCTCCTCATAGATTGGATTCTAGCGGAGAGGATCTAAGCTATATGTATTTTGGATCATTAGATCGAGTGGATCCTAATCCTTAGATACTTTATTTTACTGATTTCTATTTACGCAAATTAGTTGTTTTGATCTTTATAGTTGTGGTTGCAGCACTCTTTAACTTTAGTTTAATGAGGAATTTTTAGAATTAGAATTTTTAGATTAGGAATTTTTATTGGGGTGCAATTATTGTAATAATTTTTTATTCACAAAACATTCAAAGTGTATAGATTTTGATTAGGCTAAATTTAGAGATTAAGTAGGTTAGGTCAAATGTGGTACTACTTCCATCCCTGTGGATTGACCTCGGACTCACCGAGTATTACTACTTTTAGACAACCGTGCACTAAGGGACACATCAGCGTTGCAAATCAACAAGTATAATTGAGTAGAAGAAAGTCAACAAATGAATCTAGCAAAAAAAAAAAAAAAGAGGAAACCAAGACCAAAACAATGACCATCAAATTATCATGTTTTATAGTAGATGTATCATCACCGGGATTGTGCCCATCACCAAAAGTACTCCAGTCTACCACATTTTGTTGGACTATGAGCTCCAAATTCCATTGGTAAAAAGCATCCACCTTTGCAATGCATTAATGACAAGCACCAATAGCATATTCACAATTAAGGATAATCCAATGCCTAACACAATCAATACTAGATGATTTGACATAGATTTCCATGCGTTGCAAGCCAGCAAGTAACAAATAAAGTGAGAAAATGATAAAATTATCTAGCATCTAAAACCAAAAATCCAGGGAATTGGAATGAAAACGGGTCCCTGAACACCCAAATATTGAAGGACCCAAATGTGAAAAAATAAGATATGGTGACCCATTTTAAATTTGAGTCTGGGTTAAGATCCCTTGGCACATACCCGAATAAATTTGTCCAGTTTGTATATAGCTAAGTGAAAAAAATAGTCACATCTCTCTCTCTCTCTCTCTCTCTCTCTCTTGTTTTCTTTTTTCTAGCCTTTTAAATGAGTGAAGCAATTTAAAAGGTAAAGAAAAGGGGATTCGGGTTTCAATGGGTTATAAGATCTGTCAAAAAGTATCTCTTTTAAAAGCCTCTCTCCCCCTTTCCAAATCAGTTCTATGGTTTGAAAGGTAAAGAGAAGGGATACTTGAGGTGAGAGGAAGATGAGGATCATGATTCTAAAATCTAAATGCTATCTGTCTATCTCTCATTATTTATAGGGTCTAGAAAGATATTCAAGTGTGGGAAAGGGCAGAGAAACGAGTTTAGGACAGAGAGACTGTTTTGCTTGGGTCCAAATTTCGGAATGGGCAAAGGTGTGAGTATGATAGCATCTAACTGTATCAGGTATGGGGAGTGCAGGTGTGGGTCGTGTGCTTCTGAAGCCAACCCATTTTCATCCATACCAGGGAAGGGCTTGATACATTTTCAAATAAGGTCATTATTTGAAAACAATAAAATAAGCAGTAAAAAGACGAGCAGCTTCAGAGAAAGTACATATCACAAAAATGCAACATTTCTTTCACGTGCAAAGTTAAGTCTTCTCACTCGCTTCCACAAACACTACCATCATATGGAGTTCTCAAACAATTAGCCAGAGAGTTGCAGAAAGAACTTGTTACCTCCTCCGATGTGTATCCTTGACCGGCATTACCAGAACCTAGTCTGACTTGCCGGACTGCAGAACCTTCTTCAAGTCCTTTTGCGCCAGGAACAACTTGCCCTGAGCGACCGCCTTGGCCTTCCTCTGATCGGACAATCCCTGATGCAGTAGGTCTTGTTGTTACAGTGTTGGTCTCCTCCACCTTGCCACCAATGCCAGGCTGATTTTTTTGCAAATTAGAATCAGGGTTTCTTTGGGCACCACCAATAAGGCGTAATTGCCTTTTTCTAAAGAAAAAACAAAAAAGCAAGAGTTGGCATAATCTATGAAGGAAATGACAGTCTCCAATAAGCCTGACAGCAGGAGTTCCTGGAAAAGTCCCCGTGTTGATACTGATTGGCATAAAAGCAGACGGTCCACTTATAGGGTTGGGTGTTGAGGAAGTTCCATCAGTGTTACTGCTAATCTTAGCAATTGCACCTTGCACCCATGCTTGCATTTGAGAAGTTCCAGAAGAACTTGCTGGTCCAGTTTGAGCCCCTGTGGATGCACTTAACATCAAATATGTCAGAACACACACACACACACACATATATATATATATATATATATATCAGGGACACCACTCTGTTCACAGAACCACCAAAAAAAAAGGGCGGGAAGGATAAATTATATCAGCATGAGTTGTCAGGTGATTACAAAAGAGAACCCATAGAAGTTGAGATGGACACATTAAAAATACTAGTGACACGAAACACCACCCTCCATCCAAAACATTAACTTATTCCTGAAAATGAAATATAATTCTAGAAAAGCATAGTAAAAGCTGCAAACCATTAGGGAAAAATAAAGGGCAAATCACTCCACAGCTCCTGTTATTTCATTCAATTATATGATAACAATAATATGTTACTTACATGCAATATAGTTAATGACTTAATAACTAGCAATAAAAATGTATTACTTGTTACATTCCCATGTAAAGAGTGCTTAGAATTTTCCAAATTTTACACTGTTGAAAGTTTTTTTTTTTTTGAAATGTTAACTTATATTGATCAAAAGCTTTACAAAACAAACGAGCTATATTGAGAAGCGACTCGGGAAGAACCCCAAAAATATACCCACCACCCAAAAGGAGGAGGAACTATACAAGAAGGCGTTGAGGCCTCAAGCAAAAAGGGAGAAGAAGAGACCCTAATCATAGAGATGTGACTTCCCTCCAATTGAACATAATGGCATTGATAGTTAAGCCCCAAAAATCCGGAAGAAAGGAGACCCAAGAGGCAACACATAATTTCATTTTAAGGATTAGGTCTTCTTAGGAGGAAGTGATCCCTTCAAAACACCTTCTGTTTCTCTTTTTCTATGTCATCCAAATGCAAGCCAAAAAGGATAGGCGCCACATGGCCTTCCCTTTGGAGGTAGTAATCGGGCAAACCCACTGTTGGAACAACTCGGGTAAGGACTGCAGTAGAACCCAATTGCAGTTGAACTCCTTGAGAATCGCTAACTAGAGTGCTTTGGTCAACTTGCAATGGAGTACGTGATCAACCGATTCCTCATCAACTAAAAGCATAGGGGGCAAGCATTGACGACGAGCATGTTTCGACACTGGAGATTATCCATCGTAAGAATTCTGTTCCAAAGAGCAAGCCAGGCAAAAGCTAGAACTCCAAGAGGGGCCTTGATCTTCCATAGAGATGACCAGCTTCCAGAAGGAGCAGGGGCAATCGGTAAGGAGGAGAAGGAAGATAACGAAAAAGTACCGCCGCGTGAAGGGGCCTAGAGCCTGCTGTCTTGCCCTTCGCTAGAGATATCTATCCCAATTAGGACCCCAAAAAGATTGAAGAGGTTAGCTTCTTCTGCCTCAGAGAAATTCCTTCTAAAGATTGGGCACCACAAGTTACCATTAGGGCTTTTGTAGAGAGTCTCTGACCTTAGCATTGTGGTTTATGGCGCATCTATAGAGGTCAGGAACTGAATCACTAAAGAGGACTCGACAACCCAAATGTCATGCTAGAAGGAGATTCTCTCCATTGCCAACACGATAGTGGATGGATTGAGCAAAATAATCTTTGGTGGAGCAGATCCCTTTCGAGAAGATAAAGCACCTTCGGGGAGGAGAGACGTCCCATCCGTTTCTCCTCACATTGTATTTGGCTCACAAGATGCTTCTCCACGGGCCATTTGAATCTTCCCCTAGTCTCCAAAGCCATTTACCCAGCAAAGCTTGATTCATGGTTCTCAGAGGTCTTATACCTACACTGCCGGAGTCTTTATGGCAGCAAAATGTTTTCCAATTGACCAGGTGGATTTTCTTTGACTCCTCTCGACCCTGCCAAAGGAAGTCACGTTGAAGCTTCTCGATGCGGTTGATGATAGCAATGGGGCATTTGAGGTGGACATGTAGTAGATTGGTAGGTTGCCAAGTGGAGATTGGATCAACGTGATTCCGCCTCCCAAGGATAAGTACCTTGTTTTCCAGGAAGGCAACTTTTTCTCAATTCTTTCAGCTACTGGATTCCAGACAGATTTTGGCACGCTACCAAGGAACGAGGAACAAGGGAAGACCAAGGTAGGTGGATGGGAAGGAGTCAAAACTATTGAAAGTTATGTGCACCTGTAGAGTACAATACTAGTTAAGGGGCACTAAATTGGTAGTGATGAGAACTGTATTGGATATTATCTTTCTACTCCTCCTAGATGATCTGAATGATTTGCTTCACTTATAATTTCAGATAATTGTGGATCTAAAGATATGTAAGTGTGCAATCATGGGAATATATATGGAAACCAAATCATTTAAAAAGTTAACACGACCCTGGATCCGCGATCAAACAAGATCAATCTCCAATGGGATTGATTGAATCCAAGGATGGATTCGGCCACTAGGGCACACATGATAAGGACTAAGGAGAGATGCCATAACTAAGAGAATCTCAAAACTCTTAAAAACTCAAATTTAATTGATAATAAGCATTCCCTTACAACGGAGGCATAATCATCCTTATAATAGAGTAGGATAACTTGGACACCAAGTCGTTCCTAAATAATAAAGGAAACTAAACCACTATCTTGCCTAACAATCCAAATTAAATAAAACTCCTATTTTTAAATACTTCAAAATAAATCAATTATCTAAATAAGATTCCTAATTAAATGGATATCCCGTTGGGCCTATGGACTGGGCCTAATGGGTTGGCCGACCCATGGTCAAGCCTTAATCAAAAGGCGTGGTCTCTTGATGCAAACTGAGACCTGATGAAATACTTAGGGCATAATTTTGATGATAGGTCACACAAGAAAGCCAAACAATCCAATGGGCTCCTTGGCCATAATTTTGAATTTTTGATGATGGGTTACATAAGAAGCCAAACAATCAAATGGGTTTCAAAAATAGTATTAATATGCCCATCTAATAAGCCAATAGAGATCACCATCACCATCATCATATTAAAGCCTTGTCCCAACTATGATGGGATGGGCTACACGATAACAAGTCATCAGAGATGAACTAACAAAAAGAAATCAAATTGGGTTTACCTTAATGGATGAGATTAAACTGCTGGCGAACTCACAAGAAAACTGCCAATGCTTGGATCTCGCCCAGATCAGTCCCAAGTCTGATATATATATAGGCAGGGATAATATTCCGTAAGCTCACGCTTGTGGGGCCCCCCCTTGTTCCATCCAAATGGACAAAACACACAACCCCCCTAAATTGCACATGTCACACCAACTTTCGGTCGGATCTGAATTTATTGGACCGCTGGATCGACTGTGTACCGATCCGAATAGACTGTTGACCATTAAACTTTTGGGGCTTAGATGAAGATGATAGAAATCATGGTTGATTTTTACAGAGAGGATGGTCCCAGGGAGTCTTTGAAATCCCCCCCATCCCCATGTAGGCCCCACCACATAATATATAAATAGGGGGCAGCTCTCCTAAGCTCAAGCTTAGGATAAGGTAAGCTCAAGTGTGTGGTGGGGCCCACTTGGGGACTCACATGGGGGGGGGGGGGGGGGGGTGATTTCAAGGACTCCTTAGGACCCTCCTCTCTGCAAAAAATTAGCCCCAACCGTGATTTCTATCATCTCCATCTAGACCCCAAAAGTTTAATGGTCAATAGTCCATTCGGATCAATACACGATCAATCCAACGGTCCAGTAAATTCGGATTTGACAGAAAGTTAGCGAACATGTGCAATTCAAGGGGGTCGTGTGTTTGGTCCATTTGGAAAGACCAAGGGTGGGCCTCATAAGCGTGAGCTTACGAAATTTTATCCTAAGCTTGAGCTTAGGAGAGCCTTGCCCATATATATATATATATATATGGGTGATGCTCCTATGAGAGCATCTCTCACCTTACTATGAGAGTTAGAGTGGGGGCCCTCACATTTAAGTTGTTGCCATTGGATATGGATGCGAGGGCCCCCACCTTAGCTCTCATAGGAGAATCTCCCTATATATAAGGAAAAAAGAATCAGAATCTTAATAAACTAACTACATACTTCTACAAAAAGAAACTAACGTTATCTACTTGAAAAGAAAAATCCTAATCAAAAGTTCAAATTTAAATCCAACTTAAATAACTATTTAAGGTTGGTCATAGATCCAAAAAACTATCAATAGATCCATACTGAGAATAAGCCTGGTTGAATTGGCTAGGATCCTACAGACCTGCATCATTCCTGCCCGCTTAAAAGCAGCTTGCCCCTAAACTAGCAAGTCGCTTCAATGTCGTCCTGTATCAAACACTAGCCAATAAAAAACACGATCTTGCAATTGCTTTTCCTTCAAGGCTTGCATCAACCCTGTACAATGAAAGGATCTTCCATCCAATGGTAGGACTGTTTGTCATTGACGATGAATGGCTAGATCCAGTTGTTCACACCAGCTTACCAGCAAATTGGATATATATTCCAATCCAACCATTGGGTTCTCCTGGGATTGCCATGCACCATTGCTGATGCTAAAATCAAGCTTGGTTAACTCATATGGATTTATGAATGCGATATTGATTGACTGATTTGAGTGCCCCACTGAGTGATTTGATTTTAGATCACTGGATGCACGATTTTCGGCAAATGAATCTGTACTATAACTCATCATAATAGTATCTGGGCTCTTCTATATCGGACTTAGCCACACACAAATCTAGTCCACCTCTGTCTTCATCATCTAGATGGTCAACTGCAGAACCTACAGCCATCTGATCTTTTTCTACTATAGAATCTTCTGATTCAATACTCATTATATGAGCATCATCAGTTGGAGGATGATTTGATGCTGCCTTGCGAATTTGCAACATTCTACCTGCATGTTCTTTTGCTCCATTGAGGTAATCGCGGATCTCTTTAAATTTTGCTTACATTCTAACAAAATCCACTTCCAAGCAATCAAACTATTGGATTTCTCCGTTTGGTGATTCAAATGATGGCTTTGTGGATGGATTGTCGCAATCATCGAACGCAAACTTTCTTTTGTCTGCTTGATGGGATCAAAACTTGGGTTTGATACCAGATGATGCAAACAAGACTTGATGAGCTACTTGTGCTTTAACTTTGGTGATGGGTCAAAGAAGAAAGCCAAATAATCCAACAGGTTCCCAAGATGATAATATTATCTCACCCAGATCAATCCCACGCCTGATAAATTCAAAGCTGATCTTTCAGCTTCAGTTCCAAGAGAAGCAGCCCAAAAAGAGTAAATGCTTCACACCACCAATGAGTCCTAAAAGAATCCACAGAAACTCACATTTAAATCAACTTATATTCCAAAACTGTCTTCTTCTCTTTCAATACATCGAGATATATAGAAAAAAAGGAAGAAAGAATTAGAATCTTAATAAAACTAAACTACATCTTTTAAAAAAGAAGCTAGCTATGAGAATATGAGATCCTACCTGCCTGGGCTTGCTTGTCTCCCAGGTGGCTTTGGACTGCATAAGGTGTTTTAAAGCCGTGAGAATTTGGTCAAAGAGGACAATATCATGTGGATGGTGGGCTCGGGTCCGTGACAGAATGGTATCAGAGTGAGGACGGCTCTGATTCTGGTGGGGGAGAGTGTGAGATCTACCTATATACGCTTGCTTGTCTCCTCTCCCAAGGGGCTTTGGACTACACCAAGTCCCACATCGAAAACATCCAAGTCCTGACCCTGGGCATATATGTACAGCCTGGCCTTAGCCCCACATGACACATTTTAAAGTCGTTAGACTTCGATCAAAGCGGACAATATCATGTGGATAGTGGGCTTGGGTTATTACACTAGCCTTATCTAGTTTAAAAGAAAAACTCCTGATCATAAGTTCAAATTTAAATCAACTTAAAGTAACTATTTTGCTCTAGGATGGTCATCCATCAAAAAATATCTATAGCTCCATGTTGGGCCCGCATGAGCCTGGTTGAATCGGGTCTGATCAAATATCCGTCTTCACCGGCATACTCTAGGCAATCAGATCTTCACATCAGATCGGGTTGATATATTTTAAAGAGCATAAAATTTTCGGTCTTCAATCCACGTTAACATGGAATTGCAAGCCAATATGAAGTTGCAAATCAGTGAATTAGATGATACAATTCAAGAAATATATGCAAGTAAATAGAGATTGGTATTATGCGAATAAGGTCTGCTTTGAACAATTTCTTAATCTAAGACAAGGCGACTTGACTGTTGATGAATATCTTGATGAATTCTCAAGGTCGCAGTGTTTATGTAAGCTAAAAGGCGAGACCCATGATTTCGATCATTTTCTCCGAGGTTTGGGACGAGACATATTAGAGAATATGAAAGAGTGCAAAGACATTTTTGAAAGATATAGGGAAGCCATTCGTGTTGAGTATAGGCTCAAACGCTCTCCCATTTGAAAATCAACATCTCCATAAGGAAAGTCCCAAAAATTAACAAAAACACAGGTTAAGGAACCCATGGCAAAAAATGTAAAAGTTGGCATTGAGAAGACACAGCAAGAAGCAAAAGATTTCATAATCACCTTGGATGAAGTAACATGCACAACTCATGATGATCATATTTCAGATGCATTGGAAGACAGAGAAATGGAGCCTCTTTCTATTGACAACATGGATAAAAAAGTACAAGAAGCCAAGGAAGATGAAGAAAATGTCATTGAAGCTCCCCTCATTAATTTCATCTTCGGGGATAGAACATCATTTTGGGAAGGTGGTTATCTGCTGATACAATATCTACGACCGATGCATCCTACAGTCAGATCAAACATCAAAGTTGAATTCAAAAATCAGAAGACGAAACAACTCCAATTTACTTAATGGAGGAGGAGAAGACTATGTCAGGCTTGGAAGCCATGCAAAGAAAAGGATGATCAAGAAGAAACTCGAAGATTTGTACGTTGGGTTTTTTTTTATCCTGGAGGATATCAACCGAACTCAAGGTCGAGTTCTCTCCAAGTCGGGGAGAGTTGATGTAGGACAGACCCGTGGCCCCCATGGGTCGACCCACCTTTGGGCACCTATCCCTAGTCTATTTAGAGTTTATTTATGAATTAAGTTGTGTTTAGTTTGATAGTTTAATCCTAACAATCGAAGTATTGGATGGTCCAGATTTGCTTTAGGGTTAAGTTTTCTCTTATATAAACATTGTAAAGCCTCTCGGCTTATCAAGACTCGATAAATGAAAAAAAAAAATTTGAGTGTTTATTCTATTCTCTCCCCTGGAAAGGGTATGGCATGAGGCCATTGGGTGTGAAGCCCCTCCATTTCAAGCGTAAGGCCTGAATACATCCCTACATCTTCCATCTCCATCTACCGCACCCCGCACCTCAATCCGCCATCCGCATTAATATTAGTAGGTCCGCCAATGGTATGGCGGACACTCTAGCTAAGTAGTGGCGGACACCCTAGCTAAGTAGAGGACCGATCGCTTTTGTAGTTTTAGTGCTCTTACCATATAACTTAAGTACTCCTTCTTGTCTGGTCAGTGTCTGGTATACATCTCTTATACTAGTAAACAATCTTGTGAGTTTTTTGGTTGCTTTTGATGTAGTTCCTTTTTTAATCAAATTTACTGTTACTGAGCAAAAATAAATAAGGAGATCCCGGAGGAGCACAAAGTCAAACTAGTGGCCAGGGAAATGAGAGAAAGAGCTTCCGCTTGGTGGTCTCATACCAAAGCCACAAAAGAGCAATGAGGGAGGAGCTTTTTAAATATAATAAATGAAACGCAACAAATCTTAAAGTTTAGATTCATAGATTTTTTTTTTAATTATATTCATATTTTTCAATGTTAATGGACATAGAATGTGAATTGGTCCGTCTTGGCCTGACTCCCTCATCAACTCAAATCAAGGGGGCCTGTGTCTTCCCACGATTCCATTGTGGTAATTTTCTCCTACTGGGCCTTGATATATAATCCTAATATCACACGCCTAGGCAACTCACTTTCATGCCATCCCATTTTGATCTATAAATGGAATTTGAAATGGGAATAATTATTATTATTTGGTTTTGTGTGGGGGTGGGTTGATGGTGGAGACAAGGCCAAAAAAAATTGAGAGAAGGACAATTGAAATATAATAAAAGTAATCTCTCCTTGGTTGACATTACTTCCTTTGATTATCTTGCATCCTTACGCCCACAACAAGGGTGTGAAAGAGGCCTAAAACCTAAGTGTTATAAGGCGTGCACCCAAAGAGACCTCAATGATCATTAGTGAGGATCAGCACCAACACAACTTCCACCAGATCACCACACATCAGACAGTATGATTTCTATATCTTCAATCATTATAGTCTCTTATGTTATCTAGTTAGTTTTTGGATGGACTATATGTCTCCTATAAGACTTCTTGCTCGCTACATGCAAACATTAACTACTAGCCAACATTAAAGGGACTACATGTAACTAAGTAATACTAGCTGAAAATACCAAAATCATCCAATTTTTCTAAACAGTCCCACCACTACTGTACAATACCAATGATGTAATCTTCAATCAAGTCTTCATCATTTTATTTAGATTTATATTTCCTCATTTTTGTAAAGAATAAACTAACAGCAGGAGGAGCCACTGCTCAATTTACTGAAACTCCCAACTGAAAAATATATATGTAAAAACCAAGATCAAGCAATATCACTTGATTTTATTTATTTATTTTTTGACAAAAACAAGAATATCTTGGCAAGAAGATTATACACTAACCCTGACTAGTAGAAGCAGAACTATGTGTTGGACTAGTCACCATACTCCGGGCACTGCCAGCACCAGCTGAAGGTCCAACAGCATGACTAGCCAAAGTACGACAAAAGCTTGCATAACGTCGCAAGCGGGTAATGAAGTGTGAGGCCAGATCAAGGATGGCATCCACATATGCCTGCAACAGCCAAGACCAATTTTTCAGCAGTTAGTGGCAAGACTACTTAAACAACACATGAAAAAGAAACAAACATAACCTAATAGTAATAAAATAGAATAGAGAAAGTATATATGCATACACAACAAAAAATATCAAATGAAGTGGCATACATACACAACGTGAACATTGATACGACTTAAAATATCAAATTATGCATTACGTGGTAATTCTATGCATAAGAGAATGATGCAGCCCCCACTCTCATACAGTGGATCTACAGCTAGTAAAAGGCTGTGCCAACATTTGGAAAGCAGCAGGATGTCTCAATCTACACCAAGGATGTCTCAATCTACACCAAAATAGCAATTCAACAGCAACAGACAAAGGGCAACAGGGAAAAACCCAGCATGAAAAGAAGCCACTAAGGATAAATGAGTGATAGAATGCCGGGTGACGTCCAAACCGTACATGGATAAATGAGACCTAATAGGGGTTGTTTCTGAGTTTCAACTGAACATCCAACAATAAGAATGCTGGTTGAAAGGTTTGGCATTGTTTTTATAAGCATAATAATGAAAAGAAGACCCAAATATCGTAGAAGATAATGTGGCTTAGGCCCACTAGGCCCAGGCCCATTAAGCCACATTATCTTCTACAAATATAACCTAAGCTACTAATAGAAGGAAGCAAAAGCTGCTAATCAGTAATCAAGCACAAAACTAACTATAGATGTTTTTATCTTGATCTTCAAAACAAAATAAAAAGGTAAAATGCTAATGTACCATTGTGAGCTTAAGTTGTAGTGAACAACATGTACAGTCATGAGGCTTCATTGGTCACTAACATGTGGACCATGGTCTCAATAAGGCTCATGCATGCTCATATGGATTTGGAGCTATGAGGATTTTTTTTTTTTTTTGATAACTGAGCTATGTGCATTTTAAGAGGGTCTGAAAAAACTGAGAAGATTTGAGAAAGAGAAAGAAAGGAGAATAGAAGGAAATAGAAAAGAAATTAGGGCTTTGAAGTTCAAACTAAGATGGTCGTCCCAGCTTCCTTATGGTTTTATAATATTAAACTGTTTCTTAATTAAAAAATAATATTTACAAAACAATTATTAAGTTCCTAGGCTAAAATTACATAATAGTCTTGTTGTCTCACACGCGCGCGCATGCATATATATGGGTGATATTCCTGTGCATCCGGTGTGCACGGTCATACCGTGCATATCGGCTGTTGGGGGCCCACCTGGGGCCTCACAAATCATGGGAGAGGGGAGGGATGGAAAGATTCACTCATGATGGACCCAGAAATAAAAAAAAAATGGAGATCCTCTAACCCCTGGCCCACAAGTTTAACGGCTTTATATTAAAAAAATCAATCCCCAATCCAGTGGTCCAGTCCATTTGGTGGTTGAAAACCCCAAGGTCTGGTGACTGGCAAGAGGATTCCCGTGTGTTTGAATGGTTCAGATGGACCATAATGTGCGCCCTACTATATTGCCCTCACCGTAAGATGGTGAGAGTTCTCACAGGAAGGTTGCATATAAATCACCAGTTATCAGGTGCACACCTTTTCCTTGGGTGATTTGGTGAACACCTGATAGGGGGCACACCTGATGGTCCATCCGAGTGGATCAGACATATGGATGCCCCCTGAATTACATTGGACCCCTGGGTTTGCACCCATACAAATGGAGTGGACAGTCAGATCAACTATGCACACTTGAAGGGGTGAAACTAGTGGGCCGTTGATCAGGGGTTATGATGATCAGGTGAGCCCCCAATTCTGTACACCAATAGGTCGCCCAGCTTGGTTAAAACATCACCAAGTTGCCTCTTAAAGCACAATCCAACAGTTGGAAGGAAAATGTGCAGGCCAAAGCTGTTTTATATATATATATATATATATATATATATATATATATAAAATGTTATGGCCTCTTTAGTGAGGATGAGTTTCAGGAGTATTGATAGCATTTACCACTCCATTTGCATCAAATAGAAATCTAGATAAAGAACAAGGATACGGAAAATTGGTTGTTTCAAATTCTAACAAGAACTCTACTTCTTAATCTCATCTTTCCATTTTAGTGAAGTAGCAGAAATGCAGTTAAAGGAGAACGAAGTGAAAAAGAGAAGTTTGAGCTAGAAGAAGCCCCCTCGAAGTAGCAAAGGAGATAGCCCCCTTCATTAGCTTGTCTAAACTTTTCCCACCATTTTTTAATTGTTGACAACAACAAAAATGACAAAAAAGAAGACATTACAACACACAAACTCACTTTTCCCACCCTACATGGATCTTAGTCATTATATATAACTCAAACCCACCATTTTGTTCTACAAATCGTAGGTATTGAAACCCTTCACGCTGTCACATTAAGTTGTTTTCAATTTTGACCACCTCATCTCCTCAACCTCAGACTCAGATCCACTAAACTTGAACTCCATATATTCTATCTTTGATCTGCCAGTTCTCAATCACTAGAGTCAAACGCCTTCTCACAAAGTTGACTCACTTGACTACCTTTTACTTACTTCATTGTCTGATTAATTAGTACCACATCATCAGCGAATGGCACATACCCTGAGACCACTCAAAATACTTTTCATTAAGTTGTCTATAACTAGGGTAAGTGTTCAATGTGGTCCTTAGCGCTGTCCAACATAGACAAGGAACCAAGGTATCACCACATATGCTGTTCTTCCACTCATTGCTACTACTGCATACATGTAGTGAATGATGCCTATACACCAAGAGAGATATCTTTCCCTTCGATGTCCTTTAAAATTGACTGCATACGTACTGTAATATATGCCTTCCCAAAGCCAATGAAAAAACAAGGGGAAATTTGTCCTAACTAATTTTTTCCAATGTTACCTACAATATAGGACAAAAACTAAGATTCTTTCCCATGTTTCAATACATGAATTGCAGAGCAATCATCCAATAAGCAAAACAACATACAAATTCTCTACTCAAAATGCAAATGTTCTACACATAAGCGCAATGGAGGACGCGACGAACAAAAGCCAGCATTACTCAAGAACACCAATGCCATTAGAATTGTGAAATTAAGGATGTCAGTGAAAATAGAAAATCAAACCTGTATGCTTGAAACCAATGCTGGTTCAATTGTCATTGATTCAGGATCAATGCCCGATAAAGTCTCACCAGAGACATGCCAAGGTTCGGGTATTAGCGTCCCAGGATTTACAAGGGCTGATTCAATTCCTTTCCCTAGCATATCCAGCAACAACCTTGCTTGCATGTCCAAAACAAGTGCCCTAACATCTTGGGCATTTGTACCTTCCAGCAGTCTGCACTTTATCCTATCTAAACTCTGCATGAAATCAATAAAAAAATATAGTTTAGTTCATTACTTCCTAAGTAGCATGAAATGAAATGGAGTCTCAATCCAACAAGGAAATCACAAAAGATAGGGTGGGATGTCTATCATCAGATGCAAGAGAAGCTACTTTATACAGTATCCCCACCAAAACATGGGGAGTTGGACCATTCAAAATAGGGGGGGAAAGATGTTTGGGGATAACAATTATCAAATCAAGTTTAGAGTCCATGAACCATAGCGAACTATTTTTTTCACACCCGCCCAAGATTAAAAAGGCTAGGCAGCTAGTCAACTCATTTTTACTGGTCATTCACGAAACTTAATAGGAGGTGTCACCAATAGACTCTCTCTCTCTCTCTCTCTCTCTCTCTCTCTCTCTCTCCATGTATGTGTGTATTAAATATTAATGCATGGAATCATGGAGAGGGGCACGGAAAGGTCTATATATGGACCAGTAGTGTAAACATGAAGAAAAAAGAAGAAGAAGAAGATAGGAGAGAAAGGTCTGCCTCCAAAGAGGATCGATTGTTCTATTTATAATATCATTATGCCTTAATCAAGGCTCTAAATATGTTAAGAGTACAAATTAGAATAAAGAAAGAATAGAAAGAATCAATCCTAGTCTATAAAAGGAATACATGATGAGAGAAATCAGCTATATATAATCTTTGACTAAATCCCACGTGTGGGAGGCTGTACATGGGCCTTGTTGGGCAGGGCCTTGTTATTTTCTACACTCCCCCTCAAATTGATGTGGTAAGGCAGAAAACATCAATTTGCTAGTGAGATCATGATGACGCATTTTGGGAAGAGCTTTTGTGAAGACATCCGCCAACCGGTTAAGAATAAAGACATGAGGCAAAGTTATCTTCTCAGTAACAACATGCTGACGGATGAAGTGACAATCAATCTCAATTTGCTTCGTTCTTTCATGAAAGACCGGATTGTTGGCAATTCTGATAGCACTGGTGTTGTCCCCATGAAGAGGGGTAGAGCTAGCAACAATGGCACCAAATTCACAAAAAAGACGGCGTAGCCAGATGATTTCAACACTAGCGGATGACATCACCTGATATTCTACCTCAGCAGAAGACTTGGAAACGGTGGTTTGCTTCTTGCACTTCCATGAAATTAGAGATTCCCCGAGAAACATACACCAGCCAGTGGTAGAGCGCCAAGAATCTGGACAACCAGCCCAGTCGGCATCCGCATAGGGTAGAAGAGATCATAGTTAAGAGTGCCTTTAACATAACGGGGTATCAGCAAGGCGAGGTTTGTGAGGATTGCTAACAAACTGGCTAACTGTATGAACTGCATGAGAAATATCCAGCCAAGTCATAATTAAGTAAAGCAAACTACCAACTATTCGTCGGAAAACAGAGGGATCATCTAGGAGAGGGCCATCATCCATACTGATTTTACCGTTCAATTCCATAGGTGTATCAAAAGTGTGAGCATCATCAAGCCTTGCTGAAGTGATCAATCTGTAGCATATTTACACTGATGGACCCTAATGCCGGATTTGTTACGTAAAAACTCAAGCCCCAGAAAGTAGGTGAGAGGACCAAGATTCTTCATTTTGAAATGGCAAGATGGTGTTTGAGATCTGTGATGCCGGCAATATCATTGCCACATCATATCATCCACATATACTAAGAGGAATGCGTAGCCGTTCGGTGTCCATCTAAAAAAGAGGGAACTATCAGAATGACTCTGACGAAATCCGGCTTGAAGAATTGCTAAACGGAACTTATCGAACCAAGCCCCGGAACCTGTTTAAGTCCATAAAGAGATTACTGCAGCTTACAAACATGCTTTGGAGGACAAGCATAGCCCGGACGAGGTTTTAAGTAAACAGTTTCTCACAAGTCCCCATGAAGAAAAGCATTTTTGACATCCATTTGCCATAGAGGCCAGTTACGGGCTGCCGCGACACAAAGTGTACGAACGATTGTCACTTTAGCCACAGGTGCAAAGGTCTCCTCATAGTCAATTCCATATTTTGCTTATAACCCTGCGCAACCAATCTGGCTTTATAGCAATCAAGACTCCCATTATAGTGAACTTCGACAGAATATATTCATTTACTGCCAATCACAGACACTCCTTCAAGGGTCGGTACCAAGTCCCATGTTTGGTTTGCTTCAAGAGCAAGCAATTCCTCATTCGTAACATCCTGCCAGTAAGCAATTTTCGAGGCCTGTGAATATGAGGTGGGAATGAGAGCACTATCCAAGGAAGTAAAGTCATAACGGTTAGGAGCAACGGAAAGACAACTCGAGCGTCGTAGAGAAGAGATTCTATCAGAAGAAGTAGTATTACCTAAAGGTTCAGTAGGCGGCACTGGGAGATGATCAGGAGAGGAAGGCACCATAGGAGGGACCATATTACGCCGGATATAGACTTTTGGAACAGGTGATGGAGAAGCACACTCCGGAAATTGTGGCATATAGGACACAGCGATAGGATGATTGTCCAAACGTAATGAAAAGAAGGAAATATGTTCCAAGAAAATCACATTCCGAGATATTCACATGTGTTTTTTGAATTGATCAAAACACAAAAACCCTTTATGTTCATTACTATAGCCAAGAAAGATGCATTTTGCAGCCTAGGGTGATAACTTAGTGCGCTTAGTGGGTAGAAGATGAACAAAGCACAAGCAGCCAAAAACACGCAAGTGGGAGTATGCAGGGGTATGACCAAAGAGAACTCCATAAGGAGTCGTCTCGCCTAGAACAGTACTAAGAAGACGATTGATAAGATACACAGCAGTCTGTGCAGCATCACACCAAAAAGTAAAAGGAACTAATGAAGCAATTAAAAGAGAACAAACAGTTTTAAGAATGTGTCTATTCTTTCTTTCCGCAATTCCATTTTGCTGAGGAGTATGCAGACAAGATTTTTGGTAAAGAATGCCTTTATCAGAAAGGAAGACAGAGAATTCATGAGACATGTATTCTCCACCGGAATCTGATCTAAGGATCTTGATTGCTTTCTTAAATTAGGTGTGGACCATGTTATAAAATCTTTGGAAAATAAAAAAATACTTCAGATTTCAAGCGCATGAAATAAATCCAAGTATAACGAGAATGATCATCAATAAAGGTCACATAGTACTTGAATCCCGTCTTACTCAAGGTAGGAGCAATTCCCCAAACATTAGAGTGAATAATGTCAAATGATGCCAATGCACAAGAATTATGAACAGAAAACGGCAAAATATGAATCTTAAGCAATAAGTTTTATACTTAGATTGAGATAAAGAAGACATCATTTTATTATCAATAGTAGATTCCAAACAACCAATCTTAAACAAGGAAATCAAATGGGCATTGTTCACATGACCAAGACGTTTATGCAAAACAGTCCACAATTTATTGAAATTATTAGAAGAAGAAGCAAAGAAAGAATGAAGTTCAATGTCCAGCAAAAACAGGCGCCCATGTTTATTCCCCGTCGCGATCACCTTCCCAATTTGTCGCCCCTAGATAACACAACCAGAGAAAGAAAAGTGAACAAGATAGCCATCATCAATAAGTTGTCCTACGGAAAGTAAATTAGCTGATAATTTTGAAACGAAGTAGACATTGGGAAGGGTGATTAACTAGCCAGAGACACTAGATAAAGTAATGGTACCAACTCCAGAAATGAGTAGTTGATCACCATTAGCGGGGGTTATTTTCTCTTTTCCAAGATAAGGGTGGGAATCTAAAAAGCTATGCTCTACAGATGTCATGTGATTTGAGGCTCATGAATCTAAAAACCATGTGGATGAGGTGATAGGAGAAGAAAGAGATGCAGAAGAATGAAAGGCAGGAAAAGAGTTTAGGAGAATGAGTTTAATACCAACCACCAGAAAAGCCAATAGATGCATATGCGGAGGTGACTATGTTTTGAATCAATTCTTGAATCTGAGCAGGAGTCATGGATGTAGCCCCGGAAGAAGTACTTCATGTATCAGATAAGGGTGCTTGAGCCTGAAATGCAGTTGGAATATTCTGACTTGGCATATTGGAGAGAGGCTTCTTAGACTGTGTCTCATTCCTTCGCTGTAGACTGCGACAGTCATCAATAAGATGACCAGACCGTCTGTAATATCTACAAACCAATTTCTTGCGGCAATTTTTGGCAATATAACCGAAGCCTTTGGATTCATAACATTGAGTTAGCTTCGGATTTGGGGTTGCAAGAAGAGCTGAGTCAGCAGGAAAAGGCGCAAGGAAGGCTTTTGGTTCTTCCAGAATAGTACGATGTGAGGTGAGACGAAGTTATTCGCGAAGGACTTCTTGAAAGCAGGTATCAAGATTAGCATAATTTTCTCTATTCATGAGGCCAGACCAGACAGATTCAAATTCCGGTCGTAGATTTATAAGAAATTGGCTAATGTGAGTTTATTCTTGTAACTTGAGAGCCTCAGATAGAAATCCAGAAGAGATTGTTTGGATCAACATGAAATCCCTTTCACTCCATAAGGTGAGGAACCATTAAAGTATTCCTGCACATATTTATCCCCTTGGGTATATTTGGCAATTTCACTATCCAAGTGAAACTTCTGGGCTTTATTGGTTTGAAGATAGACTTTCTTGAGATGAGCCCACATATTAGCTGCTGTAGTGTAGGCTTGAAGAGCCACAACAAGAAAGGGATCAATAGAGTTCATTTTCTTTGGACCGGGTGGCTAAGCCTTTTGAGTCGGTGGTACTCGTAGTCTGAGGCTTAGTTATCGATCCATCAAGATAACCAAAAAGCCCTTGTTCTTCGACAAAGTTCTTTAAATGAAAGGACTAAGACATATAATTATGCCCATTAAATTTGATTGGGATAACATCATACTTGTCCATTGCAGAAGCAGTACAAAGAAGGACAACAGAGAGCAGCAACACAAAAGAATCAGCAGTGTGTAGAGAAGAAAACAGCCCTTATCAGCACAAGGTGAGAAACAGCCCACAGATTAGAAAACAGCAGTAACTGTAGTTGAAGAGGATTCCAACAGAAAACAGCACAAAAAGGTGCAGTTTTGGCAAAAAAAGAGTCCAGACGAACTGAAATATGGAGGTAGGATCTCTGCGTGGAGCCCGCAGATTGATCTGATTGATAATCAGATTAGTAGCTAGAAACCAATATCAAATTCCTTTTCCAGCAGTACAAATCTCATCAAGATCCGTTCAAAATCCAGGATTTTATGCGGCTGTGATGAAAACTATTATTTCAAAAAGTTGGATAATCGCAAGACAGATCAAAAGGCCTACCTCTGATCTCTGAAAAATGCTGAAAAAATCTCCAAAAAGACCAGGAGTGATGGTCGACCAAGGCTGGAGTGAGACTTGTGGACTCTGTGATGATCGCAGGTGGCCCACTGTTGATAACAATGAGAGAACAATACTGCACCCACGGATTTGCTTCCAAAAGCACAGATTCTTGATCTGTGTTTCTTCTAAGATGGTTTGATGATGTAGATGAGTCCTCCAAGATTTTATGGCTCTGATACCATGTAAACATGAAGAAGAAGAAAGAAGAAGAAGATTGGAGAGAAAGGTCTGCCTCCATGGCGGATCGACTGTTCTATTTATAATATCATTATGCCTTAACCAAGGCTCTATATATGTTAAGAGTACAAATTAGAATAAAGAAAGGATAGAAAGAATCAATCCTAGTCTATACAAGGAATACATGATGAGAGAAATCAGCTATACATAATCTTTTGACTAAATCCCACGTGTGGGAGGGAGGCTGTACAAGGGCCTTGTTGGGCTGGGCCCTGTTATCTTCTACAAGTAGTGAGCAAAAAAACAGCAAACATCAAATCATCCTAATCCTTAGGGTGAGGGGCCTCAATTTTAGATAAATTTCAATTTGCAAACGAAAATCTTACAATGAATACGCTTTGACCAAAAAAACACTTCCTCTTTTCATTGTTGTGTTTGTGAGAGGGAACGAGGGTTGTCATTATATGGGGATTGGAATGATCAAGGTGGACACCACAATTTCCTATACAGACATCCACATTATCTATAGAAAATTTCCATGTACATATGCATGTGAGATAAGAATATTCAAAAAAGAAAATAATATTTCATTTTGAGTACAGACATTCATGTTACATGATAAAGAGGGAATGGCAGGCATACATACAGGGCCATATTGTTGTCGATGCTGAGTAGACGGAAGAGAATGGAAATCCGCATCCAACAATGCAATGACACTGTTCAGAGACACTGTTACAAGCATGAGAGTATACTCAGTAGTACACAATTTCAGCAAGAATTCAGACAGATCATCATCAACAATGCTGTAATGTAAGGACCCGTTCCTAGGAATACCTAGTGGGACCCAATTTGACCAAATCAACCATAAGTTATCCTATTTAATAGGCGATTAGTATGAGAAGTTAGTAATTTCCCATTAATTAAGCCTAGTTTATAGGATTAAGACCCTTGTGAGATTAATAGTATTTTTCTTAGAATTAATTAACCAATTAGAGGCCTTAGTTGTAATCCTAATTATAGATGAGTTTCCCTTAAAGAGTGGTGCAATATATCTTAGAATGACCCAACTACTTATGGCCTAACCCATTAGCCCATTTATCATATGAGGGTCCTCTAGTCTTTCCTACCACACATTTTCCCTCCTTTTTTGAAATCTCAATACCATAAATGACCTTAGATTGCTAATTACTATCTTTTATGGTTATTTAACATGATTTCCGTATTCAGATGGTTGATTGGATGGTATTATGTATGGATTGTGGTTCTAAGCTCTTTTCTTATGTGTTGTTGGCCATTGATGGATGGGAATCCCCCATTTAGAAGATCAATGACCCATTTGTGATGAGATCATGATATGGGAGGTGTGTTTGATGTTTGGAAGTGTTTGGTGAAGATCTGAGATCCATTTGATAGAGTTTTGATGGAAAAGGAAACAAGGCAGAATGTTAAATATATGGATTTCGTGTGTACCCGGTCGACCTGGCCACCCAGGATGTCGACTAGGCACACAGGGGACTCTTCCCTCAACTTAGAGCAAAATGGTCACAGGGTACCATGGTTTAAAATCTCGGTCTCGGTCGCGGTATCGGCCGGGCCGAAAAACCCATATGATATCGGTATCGGTCGCGGATATCGGTCCGTCGCGGTCATCGCGGTGTGAATTTTTTTTTTAATCCAAAAAAATTCGCAAAAATATCCAAAAAATCCAAAATATTAGAAAATGCTGGAAAACAATATTTTTTTCCATTAGTAACAATAATAAATCAAAATCTCAGTCACCTTAAGTTCTGAGTCCTGTCTGTGTCGCGGTTCGTCGTCTTCTCCAGTATTTCATATAATGTAACCATTATTGATGCTCATGATCAATTTATTAGTGTAAAATATAAGAAAATAAAGAAAACATATCAAGTATCATTTAATACTACCTCAATTATCAAAATAAGTTGTGAAATCCAAGACCATGAAGATAAAATATTAAAATCTGAAACATGATAGTGAGATAAATCAATCAAAAAGCACTTGGACATCAAAATGTTTATGGTTTACCTGAAATTAGGACAGACTAGAGAGATAGAGATTGATGAGCATGACAGCCTAATTCCAAGTGGAGTGTCGCCCACACTCGATATCATCATCATCATCATCATTTATTCGGTATGGATTGTTAAAGAATACATAATAGTTAAAATAAGGGCGTATGTTGATTTTCTTACCAAAATAAAATGATTTTTTTCAAGAAATAGTGTTGGAAATATGCAAGAAAATCAGCTAAGGAGGAGGGGTTGCTCTAAGGAGATGAGTGGAGATGAAGAATGAGGAAAAAAATGAAAAATTTAGGGGTTTTTTCCATTATTCCATCTTGGCCGATATTTTGACCGAGATCGGCCGATATATCGATTAAACCGATATTTTCAAAATATCGGCCAAGATGGACCGATATTTTGGCGATATTTTGGTTTGCGATACCGAGACCGATATATCACCAAAATATCGGACCGGTATCGGCCGATATTTAATACCATGCAGGTACAGAAACCCAGTGTACCCGGTCGACCGAGGTACCCTCCAGGTCGACCGGGAACACTGTAAAATGTGATTTCTGTCTCCCAATTAGCTGTCCACTTCCACAGTGTAGCAGGTCGACCTGTGTACCCATGATGTCGACCCGGTACACTTTAAATAGTGATTTTCCAGATTTAGTTTCCTGTTATAATCTGATCATGTGTGGGCCCCGTTGACCTTCCATTTGGACTGTTTGAGATACGCGAGACACAAGTTAAGGGCCGGGCTTAACCTTGACCCGTGTAGCCGCCTAAGTAGGGTTTTGAGTTGTAAACGGAGCCCGATTCAATGGTATGGATGTCTTATGATGCTAAATACCTACAGGAGCACCAAGGATATATTTAATAAGCATCTGAGACTCCGTGATCACTGTCTTAGGTGAAGTGACCCTGGACCTGAAGAGAGGGGCAACGATTACCGATATATTTGTGATATGTGGCACTTATATTGTGGAAACGGATACTGAGGCTAGTTGGTAGGTCTGAACCTTAGATGTAGGCCTCGAGAGATATTATAAATCAGGGCATTGCACTTATGCTCTGATCCACGATCACGGTCCATATTGGATGAAATGTAGGGACATGGCACTTGAAGTCCTGACCTGTAATATTGGGAACTTAACGGTAGATATTAACGAATGGACCGTATAATGAGATAATACTAATTAAGCGTATAGAGAAGCGGAGTTTATAAGAGTATGCATTATTAGCTGTTGAGAATCACAAGGATGGATTAGCTATACCCGAACTCCGTGCCTCGTACCCTTGACTACTATTATCCCATATTACGGATAACAAGGCTATCCAGTTCGGAATATCCCCACCTAGTGATCCGTAGGATTTATGGATGTACGATTGGTCTGCCGAGGTTTATGATGCCGGCATGGACATTGATATTGAGTATTGAGTGACTGAGATGTGGTTGAGTACAGTAGGTACCGATAGTGATAGGGTACCGAGACCGTCGACATTCGGACTGGGTACATGTGGATGGATGTTGATGTTGATCTAGCACGTAAGACCAATGACTGGGACTTAGCAGTGGCTATGGATGAGTGTTGAGGTAGATCTAGCACGTAAGACCAATGGCTGGGACTTAGCAGTGGCTATGGACATTGATGGACTCTCGTACGCTCTTATTCGATGTGATGGTAGCAATGGGTGGCTATGACCCCCATGGCTAATGTCCATCGACAGTTGTTAGGACAACGACGATGAGCTGACTCTGACCCCTCACGTCCCTTTTACTTCAACTGTGGATGTACCTTTATATGCTCTTGTGGATGTATATTGGATGTATGATTATTATGTATTGTGGATGCTGTTATTTATTGTCTTTAACTGTCGACATTGTTATGATTGGATCTTGATATGATGGTTACGTATATGGTAAGGTTACTTCCTCAGATTATCTATGTTACTGGTGACTCTGATGTGCTTATATGATTTATATGATGTCTTGATGATGATGGCTTTTCTTATCTACCTGATATATATTGCAGCAAACATCTGTTAAATAAATATCTCGATTATCGTTCATGCACTACACTCTACACCGTTTTCTGTTGCACTTTGATATTCCATATTATTATTGAGATATTAATTACGCAGGTACAGCTGGGATCCGGTATGGTCTTCTTCCCTATCTATTAATATAATGTATTGTCATCTAAACATGCCTATTTGCCTGGCTCATCAAGCCTAACCCAATCCTTGGTGTTTTCAGGTATCTTCTCTTCCGCTTTCTTTGAGTGGTAGAATTGCTTGGCGGCTGATCCGTTGCCGCGAGGTTCAGAGAATGATGTAGTTGGTGCATCGAGAGGCGTCTGACACTTAGTTCTCTATTCTTTCCGTTTTCTTGTAGCTGGCCGTATCAACCTAGGATTGAATAGTTAGTTTAATTACAGAAAGTACCTTGTAATCCCTTAAAGTGAACTAAATTTTTTAGGGCTTTGTCCATTTACTTGCTCATATAAGATTCACACTTGATTATATTATTGGATTTTCCGCATCTCTTGGGTACTTTCTCGTAGCGTCCCGAGATTCGAGGCGCCCGAATTTTGGGGCGTTACATGTAAAATGTATGATGAGTAATGAATGTTCCAGTAAGCTACCACAACTAAAAGGTTGCTTGAATGGGTTGGACACTTAGCTACTGGAAGTCTGGAAGAGCTTCCCTGATTAGCCAACCACCCCACCCACCCACCCACACACAAGACCCAATAAATATCACATGACTCTAACAAGTAAAAAGAGAGGGCTGCACCCTGCATCACTTCCAACAGTCAAGACAAGGAAGATTCTCTAAGCATAAACAACCCAAAAAAGTTCAACAATCATCAAAAACAAGGAGAAGGCTAAGATCCAACTGATCCATACAAAAAACAGTGCTTCGATTTTATATTTTTAAAAAAACAGAAAAAGAACTACTTCCATCAAAATGACAAGAGAGAAATGCTCATATCTGCTCTAGATCTACTACTTTCTTGAGAAATCACTTACAGATAGTAACGCACAATAAAAGCATACCTACCTCGACAGGAGAAATGGAACAAAAAAAAAAAAAAAAGTGGGGGAGGGACCACCATTCAAATAAAACAAAGGAACCAGGCCTGGGTTGAAAGAACTTACGGACTAGGGAAAAGAGAGGACAGGGGGAAAAGGATGGAAAGGGGAAGGCAGAAAGAATTAAGAGGAAATAGAAACTTTCTTAAAGAAAAGCATGCAATCCATACCCCAATTGGGCATGTGCTATCTATTAATATATTATTGAATATTTCATAATTACAGGAAACATCCAACTGATTTCTGATAATAAAAAAATGTTTGATAAATATTTATAAATAAGCCCCTTAAAAAATAATAGAATAAACAAGTGAGCCCTCTAAGTTTAGTGACCACATTAAAATCAGGAATTTTTTTTGTGGCAAAAAACCTTATTAAAGATAAAAATAGGTAAAAAAAAAATATTACTCCAGCACCAGCATAAGAGAACCATACTATTTGCACTGTAACTCAAAAAATGCCCCTTACAGGTTAACAACCCACCCTGTTGGCAAAGATATCTAACCTACCTTATGAGTGGAAATCCAATCCCGGTTTGTCTTTTTTAACAAAACCAGCCAGCTGGAAATCCAATTGAACCCTGTGCTATTTTCTGACCATTTTTTCAATATTATTAAAGTAATGCTAACTAAGGTTAAAATGCCTAACCAGCCCTTCAGTTCCAAAAAAAAAAGGGATACGCCAAAAATTATAACTTAATCCTTATCTCTTTATCATCACATCAATAGGTATCTTCTACATTCTTACCAATGCCATCCTCTGCAGCACTCTGCGCACAGCCGACAGCATCCCACCAATCAACTCCAACCAAAAGACTCCACCAGAATCTGATCAAAAGACACTTAAATATCACTTTCAGTTCATATATGAGGTGATGCCATATTTTTACATTTGATTTTTTTGGGTACCTGTCTGCAATAGCACGTTCCCATGTTGCAAAGACTTTCATTTGGATGTTAATAGCAGCAGGGGGAAGAACACGAATTATCTTCAATACAGTACGGTCCTTGGTGGTTTCATGCCAAACAGAAGCCAAGCAGCAACCATTGGAAGAAAACGCAGGTGCAGCAATTGCAGAACCAACGTTGATGAGGTAACTATCAACTGGAGCAAAGTTTACACCAGAAAATATGTGGACACCACCCCGAAGAAAAGCAACAGCAACCTCACCACCATGAGCAGAGTACACAATTTGAGCCAATGCTCTAACATCACTTGGCAGATCATAGGGATCAAAACTCAACCTGTTTGTCTTCACAGCACTAGAATCAGATAAGTTTTGCTCATCTGTCAATGTTGATGCCGCTGCAGCTGATTGACAAATTTTTGAATTCGACATCAGTGGAATGCTTTTGTTGACTCTGCTCGACCAGACTGTTTGCATCGGCGGCTGCCCCCCAAAACTGGAAGAATGACTAGCAAAAATCTGATGGAGGACGACAGGTTGAAGAGAAGATTCCCAACATTGCACTCGCCATCCAGTGATTGAAGGTCCCTCATCAGGATCATAAGGGGACATGTATTGCCCTATGAAATAGCAACTAGTAACTGAAATATTTTCCCAAAACAAAGTTCACAAGCAATGGAAACCACTGGAGAAGTTTCCAAATAAAGGGGACCGCTTGACATTTTCCTAGTGGTTTCCTAGGAACGGATCTGTCTCTCTCAATCAACGATAATGACCTTTCTTACAAACCATCAGGAAAATAGCAAAAATGTCTTAAATGAATCCCAATATAATTTAATGTCTATAAATCAAAAGGAAAACAATTAATATAAATAACAGCATGAAATAATAAAAATAATATAAGGGTACCTTCAACTATCACAACAGCTATAACCGAACCACCTCGAGTTGGATCAAAAGCAACTGCAGTTGCCCCCGATCCCCAAGTAGTGGTTGCACCTGATTGAGCTGCTGCCTCAGGGCTCACATAAGCAGAAAAATTTGAAACCGGTGAACAATGAAGCGGTACTGACTCGTTAAACACTTGATCCCCCTGCTTCGTTCCTTGCTTTCCTCCAGTCCCTAAATACTCTTGCCAACTGAACAAATACGCAGCCAATGGAGCAAACCCTGTCCAGGATGGGGGATTCAAAGGAGAAGAAACCCCATTGCTTGTATTTGTCTTTGCAACTGCCTGAAAAGAATTGCCAGGGCCTGGCATAACCTCCCAAACCACAACTGTAGATGGATTTACAATTGGAACACCAGCCACATGCAGGGTGCCAGCTTCAGTTATGATGGCATCAGCAGCCATGATACCACTAGGCCCAGCTCCCAAAAGCCCCTTGCTTGTAGAAAACCATTTTGGGGTAGCATCACTCTGAGCAGGAGGCCACTGAGACCAGTGAAGTTGGACAGAACCTGACGAAAAAACTGAGCAGACACAAAGGAAATTTGGCCACCTAGCTGAAACAGAATCCAGAAGATGTATCAGATACTCATCAGGTCGCTCAAATTTGGTTATCGAGATACTGAGATTCAAGATCTAGATATTATCATTATAATAATAATAATAATAACAATAACAACAACAGCAATAATCAGAAGAAGAAGCATGCACTACTACACACTATGTAAGGCTCATAAGTCATAACAGAGATAAGAACCTCAAAAAACAAACATACCCACATAAGCTGATTCAAAGTGCACTAGTAGCCCTGTGGGTTGGCCCATAATTGAGGCAAGGACATCAAAAAGAAAATTTGACCCACATTTGCTAACTCTTAAATGCATAAAATACCAGACAGACACTTCTTTTAAGTCATTTAATGCAAAGCGCAAAGCAAGAGAAATCATCAGCATTTACTGTGAAGACAGTCGTGCATGATCTAAATGATTATCATGAAACCAGATTTTACAAGTTGTTAGAAGGTTTTTTCTTTTTCTTTTTCTCTTCCTTTTTCTCTTCTTTTTTTTTTTTTTTTTTTTGAATGGTAATCCAAAATATAAGTTGTAGGTCAAAGAAGTATTAGCTAACCTGAAGTTTGAGGCAGCTGTGGAAGAAATTTGTCTTCAAAGGTCAACTTTGAGTTTGCAAGACTTGTAGAACTTGAAGAAAGCCACCGATACTGAGTTTGAAGACAAAAGAAAATTATATCAGATCACCATACCAACGGATGCATATACACAGGGATGATGCACAGATGTGAAAGAAATTACAAATGCATGCATAACCAATGTTCCTATTTTTATTTTATTTTTTTGTGCTGTTCATATGAAACAACATTTTATTAAGGATCAAGAAAGGCTGTCAAAAGAAAATGAGGGATGAGACACTCACCCAAAAGATAAGAATGAGAAACACAAAAGGCAAAAATGCTCCTTACGTGGTTTTCAGTTGAATCAGATCATAAAATTTAGAAACAGTTGAAAATTCAGCTCATAAGTGGTCAAGTTGTTTTTTCACAAGATAACATGGCCCATATGCCATAAACCAAAAGAAAAGAAAGAGAAAAAGGAGGAGAGTGAAGTTTTGAGAGAATAAGTAGTCCGTCCTTTTCATGGGTCAACCCCTTTATATATTTCCTTAGTTTGCATATGGCTGATCTCATTGAAGAGGTGAAAGAGAGGGCTAGCTCTTTGAATGTCTCTTTCCTTCACATCAAGCACACTGCCAATGACAAAGCTGATCAGCTAGCTAAAGAGGGAGTCTTTAGATCTGAATTGTTAATTTCTGTTGATTCTTAATTTGTTTTTGGCTTTGGTAGTCTGGGTTATTTTTTAGAGGCCTAGGCTGCCTTTTTAGGTTGGCTGGTTTTCTATTTTCTGTTTTGTGTTCAGTATACTTCTCCTGTACTGTTCAGCTTTTGCCCTTTAATACAGTCACCATTTAAAATAAAATAAAAAAATTTAACATCCTACAATTATCTCAAGTAGAACTGTTGATTAAAGGAGTAATCTATCTAATTGCATATTTACATGTTCTACAAAAATATCTTCAAGATTTTTTTTCTTTTTTTGGTAAAAATTCTTCAAGCTTGTGGTAGTCGTGGAGACTATCCCTTAGTAGACCCCTCAATTTTAGCATGGTACACTTGTAAACTTGTAGTGTACAGATTATGACTTTCCCTCATTTCACACCACTTAAATGTTGAGAGAACATGAAAATGTTCCAAAACCTGTTCACCTTGGAAATTAATATTGGTAAAAATAGATTGGTGAAAACATTATGGAGTTGGTGCAGAGTGTAAGCTGCAAAGCAGATAGCCATCCGATTGAATAATTAGTGTTTCTGTTAGGTGCAAATGATTTTTTGAAAGGTCTGTTAGGTGCAAATGTAGGTCTTCAGTTATGTTGGATCCTGTGGTACAAAAGGTGAAAAACAAAATTGGCCCTGTGGAAAAGAAGATTCTTATCCACAAGGGGATTGCATTAATCTCATCAGGTCATCATTTGCAAACCTTAGCAAATATTATCTGACAATTCTCAAAGTTCCAATGGAAGTAGCAAGGAAGGCAGTAAGCCAAATACATAACAATTTCCCTTTCACGTGAAATGATACTACAATGAAATTAAATATATATTTAGTGTAGTATCATCCTTTAAGCATCAATATGTGCAATAAATAACCTGTTCCCGACAAACACAGCAGACTAAATGCATGGAAACAGAGCATGTTAGCAATGCCATTACCTTATACACAGAGTGTCGCTATCATACGAACATAAGCAGTAAATGAACATTTTCCATTTCCAAGATATCATATAACAGAAGATCCAAGATTACCATACCGGACACATCCCCGCCAACCATTTTGTGACAACTGCAAGATCCTGGCGCCACTCATGTTCACAATGCCAACAGCTGGCATCTCGCACAAGATTGACTGGCCCCTTTAATTAGAAAAAAAAAAAGGAAACATCAAAAGTAGAAAATGACATTGGTAAACTCTGAATTCACTAAAAGCCCTGAAGTAAATTACACTGCCAATAAAAGAAGCTATCTTAGTATCACACACAGACTTCTTCAGAGAACTTAAAACAAAATTTTATGACTACATCGACTATATGCAATGAAAATGAACTGCCATTATGGCAATAAGTATATATTCCTACAATAATATAACAACTTACTTGAGAAGGCTGAGTCCAAATAGTTATTCTCCCATGAAAATTAGCAATTAGTAAAGCGCGAGGACAAGGTGCAGGAGACCATTCCATAAATTGAACAGAATCGCGCGGAGAATCTGTATAAGGTAAAGAAAGGATAATTTGATAGACAATGGCCCAATACCCAAAAACAAAACAAATAGAAGACATAAATAAATATATGATTTCCCTGTGAGAGAGAGAGAGAGAGAGAGAGTGGGAGGGACCTTTAGCAGTTT
This sequence comes from Cinnamomum chago, assembly GCA_038049695.1. Classification (NCBI taxonomy): domain Eukaryota; kingdom Viridiplantae; phylum Streptophyta; class Magnoliopsida; order Laurales; family Lauraceae; genus Cinnamomum; species Cinnamomum chago. Next base: position 7,202,081 of record CP142451.1, on the reverse strand, counting down.
ATGCATATCATGTCCACAGACTAATACATGCATTTAGCATGCAATGAGAATTACAATGAGAAATTGAGTGCAAATATTTACCACGATGAGTTCCCACTTAATGAGTCTACAAAATGTTCAGCAAGGAAAAAAAAATTAAATGTTAGAAAACCTTGTTGCGTACCTGCAATAACATTGAAAATAGCACATTCAGTAGGCCGCTCTGGGTTGACTATGTGTATAGGTATCCAAAATGGAGGATTTGCATTAGAACTGAGAAAAAGGAATTCGGCATGTTATCAATGAATTGTAAAGAACTTGTCAAAGGAAACGAGATTTTGATTTCCTTTGATCTTAAAGAATACTGTCAATTGCTGTTCTTTGTATAGGACTAACAAAAAAAATCTAAAATCGTTGAGCCTGCTAGTAAATGGCAATTGCATTCAGTTTATTCGCTTATGGAAGAGTGACCGCCAGTTAGAAACAATATTTTGATTTCCTTTGATCTTGATGAATACAAACAATTTTTATTATTTGTAGCGGGCTAAACAAAAAAATCTAAGATTGTTAAGATGCTACTAAATGGCAATTGCATTCAGTTTATTTGCTTATGGAACTGTGTTAAATGATTGCAATCTGACTGCACAGACTGGGGAAACAACAAGGTTCAAGCAGACTGTGTAAACACCAGTCACTTGATTCAGTCCTGGTTTAGGCTCTTTTTTCACAAAAAAAACACAAGAGGAAGAGACTGCATAGTCCATAGAACAAATTGAGCTAAACATAAGCTCCACACCAAGTCACCAACAGAATAGTAGACACCAGGTTATTCCAACATTTTTTTTTAACGGAGATATTTTTTTAATTGGTAACGTTACTCAATCACAACCTCGGGGTTGCAATAGTGTGCACCTTCCACTGTGCTACGGCTCTATTCCAAGCTTTCAGTGCTTGCACAGACTAAATTTAAACAATGGCAACAACAAGTACAACACGAGAAATGCAGGCTGCATAGGATATGGACCCAAATTTGCTTAGCATAAGTTCCACGCTTATCGAAGAGAACCTCAACGTTGCAATATAAGGGAGTTGGATTACACCTAAGGTCCAACAACCTCAAGGTTATATTAGAAGGGAGGAGGCTGTGATGATGATGATAATGAAGCCGCAAAGCATACCATTAGAGCAAAAGAACTTCTAAAAAAAATTACAATGGAAATGTGATCACTTCTCAATACTTTACACATGAATAAATAAGAAAGAAGATTCTCACACTGTGGCAAAACACAAACCTTGGAATTCTTGCACAAGTCTCGGATGCGCATGCAATAGTATTCAGCCTCCCACACCAAGTAACAGCACTGGTCAACAAAACATGTAAAGAATGAAAAATAGCTCAGCAAGCACCCATTGAAAACAATAACTAACAATAACTACATGCAGCAAAAGCAGCTCTAAAGGTCAAAAACATAGATGGAAAAAAAGAGAGAGAGAGAGAGAGAGAGAAAGAGGGACACAGGGGAAGGGGAGAAACAGTCTGCACTATCACAGCCAACAAAAAAAAAAGCTAGAGAAATTGAGATTTGTACAGGCGCCGCTGCTGAAGGAAAAAAAATCACCCCAATAGAAAACATCATAAAATCACACCAAGCCCAAGTTCAAAAAAACAGCAACAAGACCAAACATCAAAAGGCCTACAATGATAAACCCCAATTTGAAATGATCCAGCTACCAATACCCCAAAACACCACAAAACCCCAAATCCACAAATCTCAACACAAACACAAACACTTCCACTTCCACTTCCACTTCCACCCAAATCTCAAAAAAAAAAACTGATCAAAATTCAACAACCTAAAATTGCGACAAAGCTCGGGGACGCTCATCTTGTGGCGGAGATTGGACCGGTGTTGCCTGAGCCGGATTTTGAAGACGGTCGCGGGAGAGGCGGGATCCTCCTCCATGGGATCGTCCTTCTTCTCTATAAGGGTGTTGTTGTTGTTGTTGCTGCTGCTGATGGTTATTACTTCGTCGCTGCTGCTGCTGCTGTTGTTGTTTGGTTCTGATGATCTGTCCAAAACCCTAGATTCGTGAGCATCATCGTTTTCGGTGGTGATGATTGGAGGATTGCTATTCATTTCAAGAAAGAAGAGGGAGGGAATGGGGGGATATTTATAGAGAGAGAGAGAGAGAGAGAGATGTTGAGGTCAGACGAGTAGGAGGGGAAAGTCGCGATTGAGGGCGACAGCAAATACTGTTCCTGATTCCACTAGTTGGTGGTGCGTCTTTGGACTTGGAGGGAATGATAAAAAAATAAAAATAAAAAAAGGTAGAATTTCAAAAAAAGTCCTAAAGTTTCGATTTTATTTCAAAAGAAGACACAAGTTTTAAGCTTTTTGGAAACTTTTCAATTAGGACATTTATCTATTTAAAGTTATTTTTTTGCTGCATTTTTTTTATTCTTTTAAATACCCAAATTACTCTTTATTGTAATAAAACTCTCCCTCACTTCCTCTATTTTTTCATCTTTTTCCTCGCCAATGTCCTTATGGTGAAAAGGACACCTAGTATTCTTACAACGATTGGCTACCGAAATCATATCATGGCTTTCAATAAAGGGTAATTTAAATATTTTAAAATACCGAGGGAAAAAGTCACTAGAAAATATATTTAAATGCTCGAATGTCTTTAATTGAAAATTTACTGAAAATATTAGGGACTAATTTTAAAAAAATTAAATTTATGTCTTTTTTTAAAATAAGGTAAAAATTTAAGCTAATATTTGGAAATTTTTCAAAAAAAAAGTCTTGTATGTGTTTAGAGTCTAGAGAGAGAGAGAGTGTGTGAAGGGGAAGAAGGTGGAGCGGCCGAAAGACATCAAAAGGTTTTGATTTGACTGCCTCTTTTATTATTGGGATGTGTTTCTCGTTTCCTGTGGCATTTGCTTTTGGTTGTATGTAGTTGTTTGTGGAGCCACGTTTTGGTTTACAATACAGTGAAAATCTTAGCTGCTTTTGTGTGCTGAATTTTTTTCATGGTTTTGTGTTTTGAAAGTTGAGTTGGTGGGGAGTGAAACTAGAAAATTTGAAGCTCAGCGATGGATCCCGGATTGATTGTTAGGGGAGGTTAATTTAGGTATTTCTAGCTATAATTATAACTTTTAGGATACATTTGTGGAGCAGCGGTTTTGTGAAGAAAAAAAGGTTGCCAATACGGCGCCGGAAAACAAGTCATTTTGTGCAGTGACAAAATGGCACGGGATGTGCTCAACATTGTGGTAGGAAAAGCTTATTTACGGGGTTTTCCCCTTCCACAGTAGACACTAAAGGCACCATTTTTAACACTTGTGTCAGGGCATGGCCTCCATGGAGCATTCCAAATGCTCTTTGGTGCAAGGATTTTGGGATGCCAGCCCACTTAGAAAACCCACTATTTAGTATTTTAAGGCCCTTTTGTCCTCATTCAAAAGCGGTTTTTTTACATTTGCAATTTTCTGTTCTGGGAGGAGAACATTCTTCGAACTACCTTTAAACATTTAAACAACTTTAGAATGCAACCAAACTTGTTATGCCCTTCACACTTTAGAAACCGAAAACAATTATGCAAAAATGATGTCAAACGGGGGCCAGTATCACACACATGTGACATGCCTATTTGAGCTTATTTATTTGCAAGAATTCTTGTGTGGGAGCATTTTAAAGTTACCCAGCGTTGTTCCCCAAAAATTGGAGTTTCAAATGCTCACAATGTTGGAATTCTAAAAAGGTCAATTACGTAGTTCAATCCCGCTCTCAATGCAAAGGCTCTCTCCCTCTTCACCCTATTTGTTCTTATCCCTCTCTTGCTCTTTCTACATACCGGAAAGTCCATACTATACATATTAAAGCTATAAGGAGGAAGGTTGTAAAGAGCGCTACGCCAACCTCATAAGAATTATTCTTTCAAAAAAAATAAACACAAAAAATATACGCCGCTTTAAGATGTCGGCCACCTTGAGCCTCAATATTGCATAAACCTATTCTTCCTTGCTTAAAATCCATCTCAATTAAAATCTAAACCTAAATTTAAAATATTATCTCCTAAAATATTGGCATTAATATTGCGTGTTCCTTTTTATCTCTTCCCATATAAAAGATCATGTTTATCTTCTCTCACACATTAATATCTTGCTAACCTCCTCCCGTGTATTTTTCCAACATTAGAGTACAGATCTCTTGTTTCGTTGAAACAGGAGAACTGTTTCCAATTCCGAAATGCCACTTATATAAACTGTGATGTCATTTATTGCGACATCTTAATTGTAACTCTTTATATAGGTGCCACCTGTATAAAGAGTTGTAATTAAGATGTTGCAACTAAGAGGTTGCAATTAGTAACATTAATATCTTTCCTCTAATTACTCCATTTTAAATCTATCATTCCAATTCTCAAACGCAACCACGCCCCCATCACTGATCCTATTCTCTTAACTTATTTCCAATTATGCAGTGGAATTCCAATTTTATTTCTTAACTGAAAAGTCCAAATTGTATGATTTAATCAGGACTGAAGCCCATCATTTTGTGGTCGATGAGTTGGTTCTTTGACTTGTCTGAGCTGAGCAATAAAAGAGATCACTCTAGGAGGTGGGTTGGGAAACTTTGTGCTCGGGATGTTGGTGGTGGGATTTAGGTGCAGTTTAGTTTGATGGGAGCTTATGATCGAAAAGGTACTTTTTAAATATCAATGAAAACCCCTCTCCCCTGACACATACACACACAACAACAACAACAACAAAAAAAAAAAAACCCGGCAAAACCCCGATAAAATTTGGAGTACATTGAACATGGGTATGTCATTTGGGATAGTGGGTCATATTTTCAAGGCTCGGTCTTAGGCCCGTTCTTACAACCCCGCCCTGCCCTGATGAAATTTGGAGTACATTGAACAAGGGTATGTCATTTAGGAAAGTGGGTCACACGGTCGCAATCATGCATTGCCACTCTCGAGGAATACAAATGTAAGAAGCATATTGCATCCAACAACACTTAACATGAGTTTTCACAATCGATGAGCATTCCCTCTCATGGCTCCTATACAATGAAAGTTCTTTGGATTTTTATTTTTTGTTTTAGTTTTTATTATGATTAGCATCAATTCTTTTTATTGTAATATTGTCTTTCTTGTATTTGTGTTCGATAGATTCATTCAGAAGACCTTTATCTATTATAATCATTCATAGTAATTAGGGGTATGTCTCTCAACCCGAGGGGTCGTTTAGTTGGCCTGGGACAATGGTTTGTATCCGGAGGTTGTGAGCTCGAAACTGTATTGCCATACTGGGGTCGCAGGAAAATTTTACCCGACTTTCTTATCTATTTTTAAACCGCTTTTATTTATTTTTGCACGGGTCATCAAGAAGTTTTTTCCCGTAAGTTTCTCATTAAGTAATCCATTAAAAAATTCAAACCACTCCAAAGAGATACCTCTTTAATTTACCTTGGCCCAAATTTCACTGCAGGCCAGATGAGCCAAAAAACAAGGGGATATCTATTCTCCCATCAAAATGATATTTGAGCAAGACGCAACGGGATGAACTGCAAGGGGTAGCTCGGTTGACCTATGACCAAGGTTTGCACCTGGAGTTTGCAGGTTTGAAACTGCACTGCTACACTGGGGCTATATGGGAGTCTACCCGGCTTCCCTTTGGGCCCGTAAGGATTAGTCCAGCCCAAAGAGTTGAGAATCCTTTGATAGCTACAAAAAAAGAGCTTTTTGCATATACCTCCTAAGGTTTGTGGGATTTGTAAATTGACCCCTATTGTTTTAGTATTTGTAGCTAGGCCATTGCCTTTTCAATTTAATGCATTTTGCATCCTCAAAATCAATAGCCTTCCACCAACAAAAGGTTTTTAGAGTGAAATGACACTTTTGCCCATTTATTTATCCCTATATGCATAAATTTAAAAGCTTTGACTTATTTTTCTCTAAAACTTGTAACATTAATAATTATATTTAGTGGGAGAGAATAACCGCACATAACTTTGTTGTTATCGGTATAGAGCTTATCTAATTATATTCAAATCAATCATAATGACAATGAAAGCACGTGCTTGTTGTTGGTTATAATTGATTAAATCCATGCAGAATTGACCGTTGGATTGATAAAAGTTTCAAAATATATGATTAAGCTCTATTTGCTTTAAAGAGTTATTAAGAGAGACAATTTGGACTTGAAATAAAATAATAGTATTTTTATAAATAATAATATACTCATTTTTATTTAATGGATGTAAGGGCAAAGCTGTCATTTTCATAAAGGTTCAACACAAATTTCATAGTGGCTATACATTCTCATTAGGAATATTAATTTGAGGCTACGGAAGGTATTGAAATGAAAGCGCATGGGCCTATTTACAAATATAAAAATTACAAGGGCCTATTTACAAATCATATAAAACTCAGGGGGCATATACAAAATAATAAAAAAAAAAGACCCAACAGGAGGGAGTCATCTATTTTTAACGGTTCAGATTATTAATTGGTGGGCCATCAACTTTCCCTCTTTCCTAACAATAAAAACACAGAGGGCTTTCATCACCCTCCTGTATTTGCTCCACAGAAAGGAAGAGAAACAGAGGGAAAGGAAGTGAAGGAGAAGGCAGAAGAAGAACACGGAGAGAAAAATCAGCGGCAGCTCAGTCGAATCAGAAGAAGCAGCTTGTACGACATCGTGTCAGGATTTAGTGAGTTGTTTATCATCCTCTCCTTGATTTAAATGACACCCAAACCCTACGTGTTCAGCTTGTTGTTTATAATAATTTGTGTTGGAAGCAATGTGGATTTCAGCCTTTTCAAGCATCACAAGAGCACAATCTGTAATACCCAAATTACTGACATCGAGATACGGATGGGAACTTGTTGAATTTAATGGGATGGATATGGCCAACACTGGTTATGAATGCCGTTTCATTTGGATTGAAGGAACATTCTTTCATTGATTCCTTTTCATCTTCGGCTTCTCTTATTCTGTCTGATAATTGTGTTGAATTTAGGGTTCATTGCTTTGGTGCAATCGTAAAAGTCTCGAGTGCCATAATGCTGATTCGAGACCAACATGAAAAGGCAAGGTCCTTTGAGTGCCGATAAGATAATGGATAATTCTTCGAACTGCTGCTAAGTGGAGATGATGAGGCCTGGTCATATACTAACTCATCAAGTTTGCTGCATAACTGATGTCCAGCGGAATAGCAGTCAAATATATGAGACTACCGACAAGCACTCATCGTTAATATGTCGGATCAGGAAGAAGATCACCACTTTCACTATTGAATTTAAGATTTATTTCAAGAGGAGTATCCACAGGTGTGGAGTTTGACATGACTGCTTGTTGAGGTTTGGTTTTGAGATAAGTGGTATCTCAATGGAGTGTAAGATCCTACAAGTGGTATGAGAGTCTGGTAGGTCGGGTGTTTGAGTCACCAGACACGCGTTTTGCGAGTTGTGCAGCAGGAGTCGCGGCTGGTGTGCCGTTGAAGGATTGTTAAGGTCAACATCTACCCTCGCTCGTGAGCGGTCATAATCGTGGTCGAACCCTCGCCCTCGCCCTCACCATAAAACCATTTTTGTGCCTTTTCCCATCACTAATTGGTTTTGGGATAAGTGGTATCTCAATGGGGTGTAAGATCCTACACTACTGATTCAATTAAATTCATAGTATACTTTTGTTGATGAAGAATCAACCCTTTCTTAGATTGATGAACCTCAATTCCAAAAAGTATGTCAAAGGCCCTAGGTCCTTCACTTGGAGATTGATGAAGGGATAGTTGGAGATTTTTAACCATGGCTGTATATGTGCCTGTGATTATGATATCATCGACATAAACCAGAAAAATGGTTTTCCTGTTGATTTGTTTCAAACAATCACTTTGTGCAAAATTGCCAAAGGTTAGGTTTTGTCTCCAGTTTGGACCCTCCCTGCTTGGGCAGGGCCTGCATTGGGTAATGACCCCTTTTTTTTTAAATTGTGATCAATTTATATTTTAGGACATTGAAATCTACAAATGACGGACTCCTTGGCCAAGCAAGGGGTTGTTAAGGATGTTTCTTCACATGCCTCGAATTATGCAATTCTCATGGTTTAGTGGTGTATGGTACATTGCTCTTGTATCTGTCTTATTATTATTATTATTATTATTATGATTTTCCTCTCTACTTTTTTTTTTTTTTTAGGAAATTACCATAAAAATCACCTTAGATGTCCAATGCAGCAGAAAGGTCCTCGCAGTTTTAATTTAATAGTAGAGGCCCTCTAGCTATTTTTCACTTTTTTTTAGCGAGATATCGTAGTTCATTTCAGTTGAGGAAGAAGAAGTGACGAGTGGCAATATCACCGCTCACACAAAAGTGGAAATTGGCAGGAGCACCTTTGCTGTTATAGAGGAATTATGTGGCCCTTTTTGGTGCACCGGACATCTAAGGTGATTTTTCCGGTAGTTTTCTTTCTTTTTAATCTCTTTTAATGAAAGCTTCCTTTTACATAAAAAAAAACCCCACAAATGCATATGATACCAGAATTGAAGAACCATTCACGAGCAATTATACCACCTAGCTAAGGTTTCCTCTTGATGGTGACAAAGATTCCAAAGCTGATGTCGATCCACAGAGCTGATGAAGGGAATGTCTACAAATAGGCATTGTAGGGAGCATTAGAAGCAGTTAGGTAGGGGGATAAAAAAATTTCAATCTTGAAGACGAAACAACAGGTGCAGTTAGTTACAGACTTACAGTTGCTACTTAGGGGGAGGAAAAATAGAAAAAGGAAAAAAGAAAATAATATAATCTTGGGCATTATTGGTTTGTTCTTTTTGTTAAGCGCATGAATTGTCTGAAGCAAGAGAAGTTTATGGTCATGCATTTCTGAGAAACGGTGATCCACATCCTGTGCCTGTGGACCTGTGATTGACAGCAGCAGGTTTGCTTCCTTTTGTTATGGCAACTAGGGTCAATCTGTTTCTACTCAATATCAATGGATTATAAGAATATGGGGTTCTTATTAGTTATGATCATTGGTCCCAAGCTTCTATTGTTCTATTCATATTATTTTCACTGAAATTATTCTGAATTCTCATTCTTGCATCTCCACCTTGTTTGTGCTCCTACAGTATGTTCAAAATATATCCGATAGACATGTCAAATGGTATGGATTGACATGAGATCATGAGACATTTTATTTACAAGGTTTGCACTCAGGGGCGGACCCATGTGTATACCATCTGGGGCGGTCGCCCCAGATCAAATCTAGGGCCCAGATCAAATCTAGGGCGAGGTTGGGGTTTTTTTGGATATGATGTGGCATGATGTCACATCTTGTCCCTTGAAATGCCGTGTTTCTTTCATTAGAATTTCAAATTCCAACCACCCAAAAGACCTTTTTGGAATTCTTGGAATTCCACTATCTATATCATTTGTTGGAATTTTAAATCCTTCATTAAAAAAAGAGGAATTTAGAATTCCACCTAAGGAGAGAACTTTTTTTTTTTTTGAGGATTTGAAATTCTCTCATACATGAATTCTTGGAATTCTGATAAAGAAACGGGCCTACAACTCCATTTAAAATCGTAGTGTCACCCTGGCCCATGCCCCCACATGTATTCAAACTATCCTTCAGACATTCGTTCGAGAATTGCCTTCCACGCCCCTTCTTCCTCTTTCAGGTTTCAACCTAGGTCAAAAACTAAAACCAGCCAACCCCTTCTTCCTTCGAGTGCTTGAACAATCTCTCAGCTTCAATCTCTCTCCCTCTCTCTTTCTCTTTGTCGCCTCTCTGTTCCTCACTCTCCGCACGTCTCTTACTTCTTTGCGCTTCTTTTTATTTATTTTTAATGGTATTTCTCTATTGCTTCTATCTCCCTCTCCCTCCTATTTTCTATGATTTCATTCATTATTTTACGCTCTGCACAAAAGAGATAGGGCTCTGTTTGTTTGATTTCTGTTTGTTGGTCAGGGATTTTTATTTGTGGTTCTCTTTGTTACATGACTTGATTTTGGGTTTTGTGGGTCTTGTATTGTAGTTTGATCTGTGAATGGGTGAGATTTTTCGACTAGTGTTTTTATCGTTATTGCCGTTGAATTGTTGTTGAATCTTATGGGATTCTTTGATTTTCTTTGTTGTTTTATTTGCAATTTAAGGCATGGCTATGGTTTTTCTATTTTTGTTTGGTGATGGAATATCTTCCTGTAACCTGTAAGCATTATTAAAATTGCAATTTTGTAACATGGTCTTTTTTTTTTTAATAATTTCAATTTGAGGGACTTGAAAAATCTTGTGACTCTGAAGCATTTTGTCGTTATTTTATTCTTTTGGTGTTCTATGTTTTGAAAGGAAGAATTGAGTTTGCATTTATGATTGATTCATTATGGTTTCATGCTTCTTGCATTTATGATTGATTGATTAGGGTTTCATGCGTCTATTTAAATGCAATATATTCACTTTTTCTATTGTTAATGTGAAAAAAAAAAGAAGCAAAAGTTTAGCCCTACCCAAGCGAAAATCCTGGGTCCACCACTGTTTGCACTGTTATGCTTCAAAGCTGGTAGTTTTGCATCGCGCTCACTGTGTTTCTCTTGAACTAATGGAGGCTTTTAATACATTTCAAGCAATTCCAATAACCATCTTTTTTGTGAAAACAACTTCTAATACTTTGTTGCTATGTTTACTAAATGGAGGAGAAAAGTTTAAACTGGATTTAAAAAAAAAAAACAGAGATACAGGGATTCAACCAGATACAGATATACAATTACAAATGCCTTCCATTGAAATTGGAGGTTCAACGTCACCACCTGCTGGACTTGGTTGTGGCTATCTAGGACAGAAATCTGACATTATCCTTGTGTCGATGATTTCATACCAATCTCATTTGATGTGCGCACACCTCAACTACAATTGTTTATGATGTAGAACACAACAATTGTAGTAATCACCTTAAAGTTATGGATGTCAATAGCTTAATTATTTTGCAACAAACTGTTAGATGAACAACTTATATGTTTTTTTTTTATTCTTTCTATATATTATATTCATTTGCTATTTCAAAAACGAGGTTACTGAATATTTAGATTTAAATTGTTTCAGGTCCTCTTGGGCGTAGTCCTCTTGGGCGTGTTTCAACTTTCAAGATAATCATCACTAGCAATTCAGTTTTCTGAGGTGAATGCATCTGCTGCAATTAGGGTCACAGGGAGGGCCTCAGAGATGGATTTGATTTGGGAAATCTTGATCTAGAAGGGAATAATGTAGAGAGAGAAGACGCCTTAGGATGGTAATTGCAGTAAGGAGGACAGCCTCTGTCTGTGTGATGGCCATCTCAACCAGGACAAAACACTTATCATCCTCTACCTCTTTCTATCTGGACGTTGAGACGTTAGTGAGCTCGCGAGACCCTCATCAAGCACTTGAATTGTTCTCCCAAGCTTCCAAGAGTCCCCGTTTGGATGCTGGACAAGAGCATGCCCTCCTTTATTCAGCAATCATCCATGTCTTGACTAGGGCCAGATGGTATGCCAAGTCCATCCATTTGATGAAACAACTCATACAACAACAACAACAACAGTGTCATCATTACCCCACCACTCGTATTGCTTCATCTACTTTCAGCATCCTCGACCGCTTCCGCAGCAACAACAGCTCCAAAGTGTTTGATGTGCTTATTGTGGCCTTGTCTAAAATGGACCTACCTGATGAGGCCTCATGGGTCTTTTACAAGCTCAAGGCCTTGCCTGCTGTTGAAGCGTGCAATGCCCTCCTCGACAGTTTCATTAAGGCCCACAAACCTGTTTGGAGACTGTACGAGGACATGCTGCTCCGTGGTCTCGCTCCCAACATAATCACCTACAACACCCTCATCAATGCTTGTTGCTGCCATGCTGACTTGGCCAGGGCTCTTGCCCTCTTCCAGGAGCTCATTGATAAGGGCATCCACCCAACAGTCATCACCTACACGACCCTAATCTGTGGTCTGAGCAGGGAGGGCATGCTTTCAGAGGCCCTTTGCATGTTCAGGTCAATGGGGCAGTCGGGCGTGCTTCCAAACCTCTACACTTACAATGCAATCATAGATGGCCATTGCAAAATGGGCAGACTGCGACAAGCCCTGGCATTCTATGATGAAATGCTCTCTCTGGGAGATAATACGAGTGCTGGTTTGCGCCCAAATGCAGTCACCTTCTGTACACTGATTGATGGTCTTTGCAAGCTAGGGGAGATGAGACGCGCCAGAGAGCTCTTCACTGTTATGGTGAACATCCACGGCGTTCTTCCTAATGTATTTGTGTATAACTGTCTCATCGATGGTTACTGTAAGGTGGTTGACCTGGAGGAGGCTTTCAGTCTCTATTCACAGATGATCACGACGACTACAGGTGCTGATATCTCACCTGATGTCTTCACATACAGCACATTGATAAAGGGTCTCTGCAGTGCGGGCAAGATGATTGAAGGAGCTGCTTTATTTCAAGAGATGCAGGGGAAGGGAATCAGTCCCAACTTGGTCACATACAACACGCTGATTGACGGGTACTGTAATCAGAAGAACATCGAAGCAGCTCTGAAGCTATGCTCGGAGATGATGGAAAAGGGTATAGAGCCTAATGTCATCACCTTCTCTTCCTTAATCAATGGGTATTGTAGGGAAGGTAAGATGAAACATGCCATGGGGTTGTACTCGGAAATGGTGGTTAAAGGAGTCACACCCGACGTAGTCGCTTATACCGCTTTGATTGATGGCCACTCCAAAGATGGAAACATGGAAGAGGCATTTAGGCTGCACAGGGAAATGGAAGAGAAGGGCCTTACACCAAATGCTTTCACACTCACCTGCTTGATTGATGGATTGTGCAAGGATGGGAGAATCCACAGTGCAATCAGATATTTCATGGAGAAATCGGCGGCCGACCATACAAGTGATGGGATTGCAAGGAGGGGTTATAGCAGTTCACCCAACCATTTAGCATACGCCGCCTTGATCAATGGTCTATGCCGAGATGGACAAATAATCAAAGCTGGGAAGTTCTTCTGGGATATGAGAGTTTCTGGTCTGGCACCAGATGCTCTCACTTACAATGTTCTTTTGTGGGGACAATGCCAAGCTGGGCGTGTGCTCAATGCTATGGTGATGCATGCTGACATGCTTAAAATGGGTGTGATGCCCAATGCAATTGCATCTAATGCTCTATCTATTGCCTACCAGAAATATGGAGAGACATTCCATCTGCTCCCAGGTGCTTCAAAGAGTGTGGCAACCTCAAACAATTGTTTATGCATTCTTAACCAACATGATCAAAATCAGATGTCTGATTCAAATTCTATAATGCAATTTTAACCTAATGGTAATCGTTGTTCTTCGTCGAAAGTGACTTGCTTGATTGAGATGTCACATGAATCACTGATCAAAAAAAGAAATAGAAATGGAAAGGCAGGGTTTCACTAGATTTGAATGGATCGGGCGTAGTTCAAGGGTGGTTAAAATGAAATTGCAGCTAAAATAATGATATTGATGGTGAAATCAAATGTATACATACTTATCCTAACCCCTCAACTCGCCACAGGAAACTTGAACTAAAAAAATTAATAAATTAACAAATCCTAAGGGGGAACTTAGATTAAAAAAAAACTATTGAACTGTATAAATAAATCGTAGATTATAATTTTAGTTCAAAACTTAAATTGTGTATTAAAAAAAGTCATGATGAAGTTTAGCATACAATTGGTCTCACTGGCTAATTTCATGAACCTTTTGGTTGGGAATATTTAATGATTACATTCATATTAAAGCTGAAATCGCTGGGCCGAATTTTCTTGATTATGGGCTCTTTTGTAAATAATCTCACATTCTTTTAGCATTTTTATATGGTCAAATGTTCATAACAATATTCGATTCAACATAATTTAATATCCATCTAACAATTTGAGCAGCAAAGGCTTCCCATTTGGTTGGTGGATCTTGGGTTCTGATTACCTTTATCCTTGGAAAGTTTGTGTTTTGTTTTTTTGGGTCATCTGGCAACCCTGGCTAAACTGCCGGATGGCCCATGATCTGATGAGGTGGACCCAGATCATTGACCAGAGGTAATGAATTGATGGAGAGGCAAACCGCGAACCTCCAGGCGAAGTGTTTGAGAACTCCACAGATCCACTAATTTGGACAATCGAGATGCAAAATATATCGAATAGAATTGAGCGAAGATTGTCAAAAAAAAAATCTCAAAAAAAACGAAAAACACTCATGATGGCCAGATAAACTCAAATGAAGATAACCAAATGACAATGATCATTAGATGGGCTTGCCTTGAATTAAAAAACAGCTCATATATATTGGCACCATGGTATCACACGCATGCCGAGATATCGAGCCCTGGGTCTTCAGGTTTTAAATGTCACAATGGCTCAGTAGACCAATTAGCACGTGAACAGCTCAGAAAAACTCTCCCTGTGAGCAGGCACCGGACCAGGGTTGGGCACATGATTAAAACATCATGTACTCTGGAGTGCAAACTGGGTACTAGTTAGTAGAACAGCTGCAATAAAATAATTTTTAACAATAACAAGAAAGGGAGATGGGACGTCTATAAGTTTCTCTTTCAAAATGAGACCAAGAGAGTAGAGACCAACATGGTGGCAGGGATCTGAGAACATAATTTTTGAGCAGAATGTTTGTTTTTTTTATTTTGAATGGTAGCAGCATGAGCTTATGGGATCTGAAATTGTAGGCTCTGAATTCAACAGCAACCCAACAAAGGCATAAAGTAGGGACAAAGAACAACAAAGAAACGTACACGAATGTACATTCATAAGCAATGTTCCTAGTGAGACACCGCATATAGAAAAAAAATGGAAAGAGTATATGAATCTCCAGGTCTCCACATTCCTCAACTGATGCACCACTTGAAAGTAAGCTGTTAAATAAATAGAAACATACACGAATGTACATTCATAAGCAATTTTCCGATATTGCATATAGAAAAATTGGAAAATTTAGAAGTATGAAGAGTATCTGAATCTCCTTGTCGCCACATTCCTCATCTGATACACCGCTTGAAAGTAAGCTGATAAATAGAGGGAAAGCAGAGGTTAAGAGGCCCATCCCTTCAACTCAGTGTAAGACATCACTGAAGAGTCCTTTCTCCTTCAAAAAATATGCAACAATGGCAAGGATGATGACAAAGATCATCACCCACATGTTCAAGCCTGCAAAAGTGTGAACAAGTGTTGCTTTGATAATTAGACAAAATACTGGCCATTTCAAGCTGAAACCAAAGTTTCTCATAGGAAAATATATAGCCCAACAGAGTTTGGCGGGCGAGGGGTGCCCATGTGCATAACATCAGGCTATATGTTTTTCTTTTTGAAAAACTTCCTTCCAACTCCCAAATAAACCTGAAATTAACCCATCAAGATGCAAATTAAACACAGCCAAAATTGACTATGTACAAACCATTCTTCTTCTTGTCCTCAATTATTGTCACCCTAGTACTCGAGTCGAAGGATGTAGAAGCCACTGCCCTGTCAACATCATATAGTGTTTATATGTTATCAGCAATCTAATAGACGAGCAAGAAACAGTATAGGTTGCTAAAGAAGGAAATAAAGACTCAATGATGACCATATTCACACCTTTTATCATTCCTTAGAAGGATGCCTTGTTAAGTTATAATGGTCGATAATGACTATTGGGATGGTAATGGTCATTATGAATAAATCAGGACAAAAGGAAAACCGGGTGAAAACCTTTTTGTGATGAGGAGGTCCATTATGTTCAGTGCTAACTCCATACTTGTTATTGGTATTGATATCATTGCTAACTCCACCACAAAATAGTGTTTTCACTACTAACAAGAACATGAACTGGATGCATCAGACAATAGATGATTAGCTTATACAAACTCTGAAGTAAACTACAGCTTTAAATACTGAGGAACAAAACATTCAATTTTGCATCCCATACATACTTCTTGCCTGCAATAACAGTTACATAGGTGTCCATACAATATAATGCATGTAATGGCCCCAAAAGTCTTTATGAACCGTGGTATTTAATGATGTCATAATGTCAAACACAATCTGAATGTGGATAGCAGATAGCATGCCTCAATTGAACGATACGGTGCAGACCACTTATCTCAAGGTAATTTGACAACCCAGAATGAGGAAAAAGACAGATGGATACCTGCAATCATGGGAGAATGTCAATGCTGTAACTAGTCCAAGATGTGCTGCTTTCACCATTGTCTTCACCTGCATATTGGTAGAGTCTATTATAGCAATGTCTCCTTCAATTGTCCCACTGCATATTGATCACAAGGAATGTTCAGCAGGTGGAGTCCAATATATAAATTGGTAAATGATCAGAGATTAATCACAAAGTGTTTAAAAAAAAAAAAAAGAAATGAAAAGAAAAGGAGAAGGTAAATTGAAGTAACTGGTGTTGGAGCATGCCTTGGTGAATCATTTGCATGAAGTGATGAAATAGTGCTTTTTTTAGCAACCGATTTAAATCATTTGCATGAAGTGATGAAATGGTGCTTTGTTCAGCAACCAATTTAAATTTTCAACATTGCCAAATCACATGCTCTATCTACATTCAGATTTTGCAGCATAATGAAAATTTGATGCACATATTAAATAAATAAATATATACACACATATGTTATCTTTTTTTAATGAATAGAGAGAGAAACTTAATGTGATAAGCCACTAGTGGCTAAAATTTCTGTCCAGTATAAGTAATGCAATGACTTAGATTCTCAGATGCACGTATTAAAAATATATACGATATATATTATCTTTTTTAATGAATAAAGAGAGAAATTTAATGTGATAAACCAACAGTGGCTAAAATTTCTGTTCGGTATATGTAATACAATGACTTAGATTCTCAGAGACAGAATTCATACGATTAAAGGCTCTCAGATCTATATACCACTCGTGCAAAAGACATGCAATAGCAGCTCAATTCAATGGGAAAAAAAATCTATGATGTGTGCCTAGCACTTCCAGCATTTTATGGCAGGATGAGGACTAAGAAGAAGCTACTTTAGATGGGGCATGTGAAATCCCAAAAGATGTTAAAAAGCAAAGCAGAATGGGGCTGGATTAACTCTTAAGGCAAATACATGGTTGATTGGTTGTTGAATTTGACAGATGAAGGTCTTGCCTTCTCTTTACAACCATGTTTATTTGCCTCAGACATGTGGAACCACCTCAAGAAGATTTTTCTATAAGCTAATATAGCTAGAAAGTCTCATCTACACTTGGAATTGTTCAAATACAATCAGCGGAGAAATCCATTCAAGAATTTTATAATGGATTTAAGGCTTAAAATGGACCAAAAAGGAAAAATAACACCATTTTAATCCACTCTATCCCAAAGAAGGCTTTATTTGAGGTAATATGTGTTCAAGAGGAATTCCATGCGAATCAATTTCTCATGAACATGTACCCCTGAATTGATATCCTATGAACGGATCATCCTCGATAAACAAAGGGACACCTCCAGACCATGATGTGTGTGTACAAAAATCTCCAAGAGAGGACACCATCTTCAGTCCTACATGATGCTAGATGGACGGTGATACCATGCATTTATGAGTTATGATTCAAAATGAGTCCAAAAAGGGGGGGTTTGACCGGTTTCTATCATAACCATGAAAAATTAACAGACAGGAAAAGATGTCACCACTATCTTAATTTAGGAAACTTACTCTCAAAATTACAAATAAACCCATTGACCCAAAATTACAAATAACCAATTGTTTCTCAATGCTTTTGCTAGAGCATATTCCTCATCATTCCATTCTCTTCAGACATGTGCAAAGGACACAAACACAAATCTTTTTTATCACCTTCACTAAAAGTCCTATGATCATAGTGGTGAAGAACTTCCTTCAGCCCATCTAACAGCATTGGGTGAACCAACTTTAGTATGGGTGCAAAGGAAGTTTTTGGAGTACTTTTAGCCCTTCTTTTATGGCTTCAACTCCAGCCGAATTTGATATTCCAATTACAATGGGTTCCCAGAAATCCACAAGAGGATTGCATATAATATTATGCTACGCACGACCTTGAGTTGGCAGCTGTAGTTTTTGCATTGAAAATTTGGAGACACTACCCTTACGGTGAAGAATTTGAAGTTTATACAGATCACAAGAGCCTCAAATATGTATTTTCTCAAAAAGAATTGAACTTGCGCCAACAAAGATGGATGGAATTCTTGAAAGATTATAATTTCTCTATAATTTATCATCCAGGAAAAGCGAATGTTGTAGCCGACGCCTTAAGTAGGAAATCAGCACAGATGGCTTGTCTTACTGCTGAGTGGCGACTACTTGAAGAGATCAAGGACTTGGATGCAGATTTATGGCCTATTGGTGAAAAAGTACTATTGGGAAGTTTCAGGGTTCAACCCGAACTAATTCAGAGAATTAAAGATCATCAACGAGATGACAAGGCATTGGTGGAAATCTTCGACAAACCAGATAATAAACCGGACTTCTCCATTGTTAATAGCGTGTTATACTTTCGAGGCAGACTTTGTGTTCCAAATATTTGAGAAATCAAAGATGAAATTTTGAAGGAAGCACATCACACCAGATATACCATCCATCCGGGGAGCACCAAGATGTATCAGAACTTAAAAATCAGGTTTTGGTGGATCGGCATGAAAAATGATGTTACTGAGTTTGTTGGACGTTGTTTTACTTGTCAACAAGTGAAGGCTGATCATAGGAAGCCGGGGGGATTGCTGCAGCCTTTACCTATCCCAGAATGGAAATGGGAACATATTACTATGGATTTCATTTCAGGATTTCCCAGGACCTCAAGGCAAAATGAAATAATTTGGGTAATTGTGGATCGATTGACCAAGTCAGCGCACTTCATACCGTTGAAAGGAAGAACTACCATGGAGCACCTGGCCAAAATATATGTTCGGGAGATTGTGAGGTTGCATGGCGTTCCAGCATCGATTGTATCAGACAGGGTTACTAGATTTGTTTCACAGTTTTGGAAGAGCTTATAGAAGGCTATGGGTACGAAACTGAATTTTAGCACGGCATATCACCCTCAGACTGATGGGCAGACAGAGCGGACCAATCAAACTCTAGAAGACATGCTTCGCGCTTGTGCTATAGATTTCAGTGACAATTGGGATGAGCAGTTACCGCTGGCAGAGTTTGCTTATAACAATAGCTATCATTCGAGTATTCAGATGGCTCCTTTCGAGGCCCTGTACGGCAGGAGTTGCCGCTCTCCAATTTGTTGGGAAGAGGTGGGCGATAGGCGGATTTTAGGCCCTGAATGGGTGTAAACCTCTACTGAGAATATTAAGAAAATCCGGGACAGATTGAAGACTGCTCAGAGTCGCCAAAAGAGTTATGCAGATAAACGCCGACGAGAATTAGAATTTTTGGTAGGTGACTCGGTATTCCTCAAAGTCTCTCCGACGAAGGGAGTGATGCGATTCGGCAAGAAAGGTAAGCTAAGCCCGAGATACATTGGACCATTCAAAATTACAGGGCGCGTGAGCGATGGGAACGCTTACGAATTGGAACTACCACCGCAGTTAACTGGAGTTCATAAGGTGTTTCATGTATCCATGTTGAAAAAGTATGAACCAGACCCTTCTCATGTGTTAGATTTCGAACCAATGAACTTACAACCAGATTTATCCTATGACGAGAGCCCTGTTGCAATCGTAGACACCAAGGAGAGGGTGTTGCGGAGACGAACAGTCCGACGAGTCAAGGTGCTCTGGACACATCAGGATTCAAATGAAGCTACATGGGAGATAGAGGACGAGGTCCGAAAGAAGTATCCGCATCTTTTCACCACAGGTATGTTTTTAAATTTGGAGGACCAAATTTCCCAAGGAGGGGAGTATGTAATATCCTGTATTATGGGCCAGGATTAGTCTGGCCCAGGTAGTACTTTAGTGGTTCTATTGTTATGAAATTAGTAATACTACTTACTAAGGAATTAGAAATTGAAAAGTGTCCCACGTTTTGTTTTGGGACTGGAGTTGTATAACAAGTATAGTAGAGGAAATAAGAGATAGATTAGGATTAGGACTTGCCTTCTCTTTATATATACAAGTAAACCAACAACAGTTGTTGTATTCCATTCCTTTGGAGAAGATTCTGAGAGAGAGAGTCTTGTGGTTGCAATCTAGGAGAAGGAGAGGAAGGTTGATCGATGTCCTATTCGCGCCCTCACATTGCAAAAGCAACGATTGCATATCAAAGGTGAGTGAATCTTCTTAATTACTCTTTAATGGTGCTCTAAGATGACTGATAATGCTGAATTGGATGCTTAGTAGTATGTAGAACATGTTGATTTGAATGAAATCTAATTGGAATGCAAAAGAGAGCATGCTATATGGTTGCTAGAATGATACGAGTTGGAATGGAATGAAATTCCAGGGAAATCAATTGAATAGGCATGAAACAGAGAGATGTCGTCAATGGTAGAATTTGAATGTTGTGAGTTGTGGGACCCCATGGCCCACTAGATGGAGAATCAGGACCATAGATCCACAAGGGGACCCATGGTCGACACATGAGGACCTGGACCCATGTGGAGTGGATTCCGTTTGGACTGTCATCTGCTGGAATTACATATTACAGACGTGAGTTGGAGGCAAACAGAGTTTGAATGTCGTCAAGGGCAGTGGGACCCATCAGTGGGTCTGATTGGAAATCAGAACCCCACATCTGGAAGTGGACCCCTGGGCGACCATAGGGTAGTGGGGCATCTGGAGCTGTGATCAGTGGGACCCACTGAGCAGTAGCTTCAATACAGTCAGGCGTGACCGTGTACAGAAAAAGGGTAAATCACGTTTTTGATTTGTGGACCCCAGGACATGATCTGATGATGGATCAGATCCATTAGGGTGATAGTGTAGTAGTAGTCGACCATCACCTAGTTGGCTGATCATGGATTTTGTAAGTGGGACCCACTGGATGTTACAGGTGTGAGCCTTCAGGCGTGAACAACTAAACTGGGCTTTGTTAATGGATCTGGGACAGTTTTAATTGGGTTTGGCCCAGGATTGGTAGGTGATGACCATATAAGTTATATATATAGACAACTTATATATAGATGATTAATTTAATGGTGATTAAAGTAACTGTGATTAATCTAGTTATAGTTAATTATATGCATTATGTTTACTTACTGCATATTATGGTTGTTTATGGTGTGGACCAACCCTATTCTGATAATACCAATTTTGAATTGGAGTGGGGCAATAAACAATGCTTATGTAAGGGTGGGGCCCACACTATTGATATATACATGAGGAAAATTGTTAATAATATTGGGTTGTGGTTGTTATGAGATAATGAGGTCCCAGACGTGGGATGTTGGACTTAGTGTCCAAGCCGTTACAGTGGCTGGTCCATAGGAGACGTGTCCGATGAGACAGGGTCATAGTGACCGGTATACATGTATACAATAGGCCTTTGAGGCGTGGTAAGGTGCATGGGCACGGATATATATTTATGGATGTATTATTGTGCATTTAATATATTGATTCAATTATGGTAATCATGTGATATTATGTTTTATGCTGCTTATGTAATTAGGAATATTCATTCACCAGTAATACTGATGTTGTGTTGCCCCCTTCAGGTAATCTTACTGCGTGTGGGATAAATCAGGATGGCGCTCAGCACGTAGATTTTGACATGCGTGGCTGAAGAGAGAGAACGAGAAATATTCATGAGTGACAGAAGAATTAGCTTTTGTTTAGCAATTGATTTAATGTTTAGTGCCTTATTAAATTTGAGTCAGAACATAAGGATTTGGATTATTCAGAGATTTTGATATGGTTTGACTTTATTTAAATTAATTGGAATTATAGTTGATTTATATGCCAAATCTCTTATGCGAATTATTTGATAAATGAATGGTAAACATTGCCAAGTTATCACGATCCGAATATCCGACAGGGCCCCGAAATTTGGGTCGTGACAAAGTACAAATGGTATCAGAGCCGACTCTCGACTAGTTCGAGTGTGGGTCCCCTGCCGTGGCCCGGTGCAAGTGGGCGGGTCTCCATGTGGGCGGGCCAAGAGGGCTGGTAGGCTACAGGGACTGACAGGCTACTGCACAGGGACGTGCAGCCTTAAGGGGGGTGGAATGTGACGCCCCGGAGTCCCACATCGACTATAGAGAGGAAAGTCAATGGGGTTATATGTAAGAGCTTACACCCTTACCTTGCATGAGGCCTTTTGATGGGTTGAGGCCCATCAGAAGCAAAACCGTGAGGCCGGTGGACCAAAGCGGACAATATCATGCATGCGTGAAGGGTGGGGCGTTACACACCAATTCCCGATCGATTGGGGTTAGCTAGAGAACTCCATTGGCCCGTATGGATGCACTGCTGGCTGAAAATCAGTTCCTACTTGAAATGGGACCTTTAGTTATGACCTTGAATTCTCTTTCCAGGTCAAAAGTGGAGATGACCCCTATATGACTTTGGTTGTAATCCCCACTGGAATAAATACCACTTTATATGGACAACAGCCATGCTTAATGGTGTAATTTTTCCTTCAAAAAGTTCCCCTATTTCTTTCCGACCAAATTTCCATGTGTTAACACAAGTAAAATTCTCCATAATATCCATCCTCTAATTGGGATTTACAACACATGAAACAAAGAATTGGTAGTGAGAACTCTCTAGTCTCTATGCTTAAGATTTTCCAAGGTTCAGGTTTTTTGGAGTAAGTCATCCCATAGTATTAACCATAGGCGGAGCCCAGAACACCAAACCAAGGTTTAAAAAATCGAACTCGGGACCTGTCTTGGCCATGGCCGAGTCCGAGTCGACTCGGCCTTATCCCAATTTAAAATAAAATGGTTGGAGGGCTGAGTCACATGCAACTCGGCTGAGTCACATGATGAGTCCAAGTCCCATAGGACCCGACTCAGTACATGTCGAGTCCGAGTTGACTTGGACTCAGCCCGATTTTTTAAACCATGCACCAAACTATTTAAAAGGAATGTGCAATGATGCTTAAAGGCCAGCTTTTGAAACAAATTCGTGGACCTAGAAATCTTGGTTAACCATAGTAAATGGAAGCAAACATTATAAATTTAATGAGCATTCAATTGAAGCTTTTACATTGCAAGGAGGTTCCCATCAGCGGACACATCAAATGCAGAAATTGGATCACGGACTAATTTCTTTGAACCTACTCTCTCCCAAGAGGTAGTGTTCCAAGACACAACACCTCCTTGTTGACCTGTGAACAAAGTTTTAAACAAAGAATCTCATTAGAACATAATAGTAATCATGGAGAATTTGTCATTCCTTTTTTTTTTTTAATATTTACCTTGCATTACCGATAAAAATATATATTTACCTTGCATTGAAGTCAAATACAAAATCTGATTACTGTCAGTTCTTCGAGAAAACCGGCAGAAACCAAAAATCTCACCCTGAATTTGATTAAGGAAAAAAAAAAGAGTTAGAAACAATTGTAAAACCCGCCTTAGAAAAAAGTTCTTGGAAGTCACTAAGATGAATTTCTTACATTCTCCCTTGTTAAACTGGCAACAGCTGTTAATGAGGTTAGGTCCCAAACACGGCAAGGGCCACTATTTCCCAAGGAGATAAGATATTTTCCATCGAGACTGTGTGGCAAAATCTGATGAACAATCAGGATATCCACCATAACAAATAAAGCCAGAAACAAAACACATATAGAATAAAAACTCTGTTTACTTAAATCTTAAGAAAACTAAAATATATTCTAAATTCCAACCAATAGAATACTACTTAATTACAGTACAGAGTGTTCTGCATACCTGAAATCCAAATCCTTCACAGATGCATGTGCATCTGCCTGATCAAGAATGACTTCCATGCTAGGCCACTTGAAAACTCTTAAATGACCATCCTACATTGCACAAAATGTGAATACGTTATGTACTTTCCATTTAATTTGTAAGGAAAGCTATAATGCTTCACCGTCAAGATACATCAGTCCTCTGTAGTATGTACAAGCAGCACGCAGTGCCCATGTTTCCTTAATCCAAACCATTGACGTAATGATCCAACCACGGCTGACCTTTTTACTGATGAGTGCAGATTATTAAGATGCATGCTTTCTTGATCATAAAATTTCCGGCCATAAATTGAACAGTTATGGTCCTCACATTTGGGAGAATTTCTCTACCGTGGTCTTACCAAATCAATGGCTTGGATTGAAAGCCAAGGCAAACTTGACATCTTTATAGGCCAAGCATTTGCATATCTTCTCTTTATACATTTTGGAAACATACATCATGTCAAAAAAGATAAAGTGGAAACAAGTATGGAGATAAACAAAGGCATACTCAGTTACCATATGACTGGATTAAAGGCATAGTCTTCACTAATCACTACAATGGTGTCTGACAATGCTAGGCACGAATAACAAACAAAAAGAAGAAACAAAAGAGCAAACAGAAGGTTCTCTACCTCACCACCAGTAGCAAGTAAAGACCCCTCAGTGTTAAAGGTCAATGCTAACTGCAGCCCAACATCTTCCAACTGTGTCATCGTCCGCTCAGAAGACTTCAGAGCCAGCTTCTGGGGTTCCATGCTGTCGGACACATCCCATTCAAACCATCTGGATAAACATTCAAATAGGAGAATTAAATTATCAACATATTTCAAACAAGCAAAATTTTCTCTTACATGTGGACGTCCCGATTGATATGTTAAAGAGGCAGGGCCCCCATCAACCAACTGGGACCCCCCTGAATTTCACAGCACTGACCGTGACTACACAGACACCCCTATTTTAGGCATATCTCAACTAACTTCCTATTTTTATTTGGGTTGTGCCATAAACTAATTAGGTTTCCAAATTGTCTTACCACAATGGCTAACCCAACCCATTATTGGTCATGCAAATGCAACCCTATAGTGGGTCCCACAAAGCCCCACAGATTTTATCATTAACTTTTAGTGCGTTTTATTAATGGCCGCATCCTAATATTGATTGATTATGATTAATGGACACCATTAAAGGTCCCTTTTAGTGGACCATACAATGCCATCATATGTTAACCATTTCCTTTTTTATTTCAAATTTAAATTATTTAATGCTTAATTAAATCAAATTATTCTTAATTATTCTAAATTTGGATGGGAATTGTCTTCCAACTATTCTTCTATGTATTGAATCTTTTTAATCATGTTAATTACAATATAATGGACCTATAATGATATCTAGCAGGTATAAATCATAATATTAATTACAACATACTCAAAGTGGGGTCTAAAAGGTACATTATTGCACCAGACTATTTTTTATTACTAAATAATAATATCAGGGTAAATCTGGTTTGGGGTCCTTACACCAGGTACTTCAATTACAGTGTCTCATATGTACCACATTTGTTAGTTTGAACATGCACATGCAAAAACTAAACACCCATAACAACCACATGCAGCAAACACTTCTGTCTAAGAAACTAAAACCAATTTCTAGTTTCTATAAGACTTACCTGATTCCCAAGCAAGACCGTTAAGTATTAACTTCAAAAACACCACAACAATAAACTTACAAAAAATCATGCAACTAGACTTCATGCATTATTAATGCAAAGAATTGCAACACAACTATTCATGTAACTCAGATGCACAATTAACATGTGACTTTTGAATTGTGATCTCCTTGCTTCTTGACTTGGATGTCCCAAGCTTTACCGTTATTTACGTTCATCAACAAATGATAATCAAGGTGGGGGTCATTATTAAAATCTCCAACACAAATGACCATCCATCCCTACCCTTATGCTATGATCAAGTTCTCTAAATCATCATCAATGGGATACCCAAACAGGCCATCTAATCCAGGCATAATCTCTGATCGTTAGATGACTATCATCAACTATCAGCAGGCCATGATCATTCAGATCATATTTCTTGATCATAGACAATCTAATGGTGGATTTCTTCAATGGGCTCAATCTAACTAAAAGTTGTGTAAAATATCATTTTTTCTTTAAAGAGTCGTGTGAAAAATACCATCATCAATAGGTTTCTAAGTCCCATCCATGCTTCCATCATTCTTTTCTTTGTTTGCTTCGTCAAAAGTGGGCCATTCGTAAGCCATTAATAAACAAGCGTCGGTCACTATAATCTGCTAATCCAAAGGTGCTTATCCAATAATTACGATTGTGTATACTTCATAAACTAGCTGAATCTGAAGTGGGTGTTCAAGGGCTGGATGATGTTTCAAAGTGTTCTTGGATGTCCATGCCATGAAACCCGGGTACGGCATTTGACCTATGGTACCTGTACTGACATGATACAATGCAGATTCGGGTACGGGATACGGCAAGATACCTAAGGGGTACGGTGCAAAATTTCAGGATACGGTAGGGGCTGAATGAAAATGCCCTAACCCCAAAACTTTCATCCAAAAAAAAGAAAGCACAGTAGAAGAGTAAGAAGAAGATGATGATGATGAGAAGGGCATAGCAATCAGCGACGACCGGTGATGACCTAGCAATCAGCGACGAAAACAGATGACCGGCGACGATCTCCTCTTATTATTATTCTTCTTCTTCTCTCCCTTTCCTCTCTTCCTTTTCCCCTTTCCATTCCCTCTTATTTCTTGAAGTTTGTATTGAGTCTTGAGTCTTGACTGCTGTGACAAGACAACCAGCAGAATGGATCATTTCTTTTCATCTCCTGCCCCTCTTAATATGGGCTCTTCAAATTTGTGGCCCCCACAGTGGGCCTAAAGATCCAACAAATCACCGATTTCACTTTATAATGGTAAGGTCTTGGGGCTCATTTCCTAAAAGGGCTTGGGGTCATTTTTATAAATAGAAAAAAGCTGGGCTTATTGCCTAGAAATGTATTGATTCTTTTATTATTTGTCCTTTTGCACTTTGCCCTTCCTATTTTTTAAACCTCATTGAAAGTTTAATTCACTCACTGGTGAGGCCATATTTGAGCCCTAAATTGAAATTAAATAAATATTCCACTTAAAATAAATCCTTAATCAAATATCTATATGTATATATTTCTAGAAATGCCATATACGTATCCGTGTCCTAAATTTTTGAAGTTGACATATTGAACCCTCTTACCCCATGTTTGTGCTCGCACCTGTGTTCGTATCTGGGCATCATAGTGTCCATGCCAATTTTTTGAAGATTAGTCGATGAACAATGCATACCACATGCATTTATGCAATCTCCATGCATAACAATGTCATGCGATCTCCCATGACCCGATCATCAATGTAAAATAAAATTGAATCACAAATTCTCTTCAACTTGAATATTTTTCCTCAATCAAAACCATTGAAAGGTATGAAACCATTATGAAGCCACGACTTACATGGATCCAGTCAAACATGATTAAGAGTTCGCTATGCATGTTAGCTAGATTGATGGCCACATCACAGTTTCAGTCGCCTCTTGTGTCAGCCCTCCCATTCTTGGTTTATAGAAGATCTATGGCTATATATTGCACATGTACGTAACCAAAAAAAAAAAAAACCCAATGCTAGGCATTATGCACGCATTGGATAGCTGCCTATGCATATTGGTTTTGACACAAACACAAGGTTCACACATGAAAACATGATATTCCAGCACACCCATATCAAAGACGAAAAATGGAAGTAACTTTCACAAATTATAAAAATAATCATATTGTAATGTGGATATGCATAATAAGCTAAAACAGATATGAGAATCGATGTAGTAGAGATGAGAATGTTGCGGTGGGTATGTGGTAAAATTAGGAAGAATAAAATTAGAAATGAGTGCTTTTGAGAGCATTTAGGGGTAGCATGGCATCGATATCAATAGATGATAAAATTAGAGATGGTTTGGGCATGTCCAACGCAGGCCGACAACGGCGCCAATAAGGAAAAGTTTGGCTATGTAAGTTGATGGCACGCCAAGGGGAAGGGGCAAGCCGAAGAGGATGTGGATAGAGGTAGTAAAAATAGAACTAAAGAAGTGAAACTTATCTGAGGATTTGGCTCAAGATAGATCGGAATGGAGAAATAGAATTCATTTAGCTGACCCCAATATAGTTGCGTCAAGGCTTTGATGATGATGACGACGATGATGATGATATGCACATTAACCTAAAACATCAGGGTTTGAAAATCCAGACTCGGCCCCCAACTTGGCCACAGTTGAGTCGGTTGAATCAAGTTGGGTCTGCTTCCTAAATTTTGTCTATGTAAAATTGAAAAGAGAGAGAGAGAGAGAGGAAGTGAAGAGATTGAAAGAAAGAGAATGGGAGGTGAGAGCAAAGGAGAAGTGAAGAGGAGGAAGAGGAGAAGATGACTCGCCCGAGTTAGGTAGGACCAGACTCAGTCATGGCCAAGTTGACTCAAACTTGGACGAGATTTAAAACATTGTAAAAAATACACCAGAGAAACAAGATAAAAGAGAATGGAAGATAAAATCACATTGCCTTCATTGTTGGTGCAAAGATGAGTGCCAAATAACTATGGCAACATGTCTCCTCCCCCAAACCAAATAAAGAACCCACAAAAACAAAGTTTCCTGGTTATTGCTATTTTCTAAAATAGAATACTACTAATTAAATATCTTATCTAAATGGTTCTTTTGTGAAGAGGTGTGAGTGTCTTTTCATGTTTAAATTGGTTATTACTAATGTGATTTTATTCTTAACCCTTCATCTCCCCCCAACACAAGTAGCATAGGAAGGAAAGAAGTTACCTACTACATGTGGGGAAGGAACATATAAGACCTTCTCCGCCTGGATGGACAGCCATCCTATAAGGTAAATCGCCACCTGTTTCAAGTTTATTCACCTGTAAAGAATAAAAAAAGAAAAAAAACATTTTAGAGAAGATAAACTCTGCCATTTTGATAATCAAGGATGTATTGATAAGGCACTGCTTCTCTGAACACGTTACAGTTTCCCCTCTCCTCATACAGTCATATTAGCAAGCTAGTTAGCTAGTTAGTATGGCCATTCAAGAAAGAAAGAGGGGGAAATCATTTAGGAGTGATGACTGGCAAGTACAAGGAAATACTATAGATTGACTATTAATATTGCATATCACACAAGACAAAAATAAACTGTGATAAAAAAAATTTATCACGCTCAAGTCCTTGCAATATAACTGCTTATGTAATGACATGGCTGTCAACAGGAAAAGAAATTGACCTGAAGCTACATGCATTGAATCTCAGACCAGGTCTGGACTCAATTAGAATAAAAAAGCCAGATGCGGGTCGGCCCTATAATCATTATTAATGTCATCAGAGCCGTGTCCCTACTATGCTGGGGTCAAGATACAGGAATTATGTTTCTCCATCCCAATCTATCCTTACCCAAATCCTTAGATTGGTTGTGCATCTATCCTTACTACTTTCATCCATGTCCTCTTTGGCCTACCCTTCTCCTTGGTGGGCCATCAACTTGTATGAAAAACTTTTCAATGGCACCATTGTTGACCTGCATTGGACATGTCCAAACCATCTTAGATAAGTCTCTTAATTTATCATCAATTATGCTATCCCTAAATGGATAGATAATAGATTAAATGGAGAAATAGAATTCGTGTAGCCGGTCCGGCTTCGATGATGATGATCATGATGACGCTACCCCTACATGCTCCCAAAAGTGCTCATATTTTATTCTATCTTTCCTAGTTTTACCACACGTCCATTTCAACATTCTCAAATCATAAAAGCCCACATCCACCTATTAAAGATGTGAACCTGAACACAGATCCAGGTCCAGAATTGAGTCCAGACCTAAATCCAACTGTGATCGTTTATCTGAATTCTGAACAGGTTTATCAGATTCTAATTCATCGAAATGGCCTACTAGAGGCTGAACCTCTATGAGGGACTTTCACAGTAAATCCAAAACGTCTTAATGTACCTATTATAGTTTCAATCTGAAATCTAATGGGCCTATTAGAATCCATCAGCCCCAAGTGCCAGGATCTAAGTCTAATCCATCTAGAAAGTTGAACCTTATATTAGATTTGAATCCAGCTTACTGATGCCAAATCCAATGCAAGACCAGATGGACTCTTACAGACTCCTGTAGACATTAAAGTTAACAAGCAGCATGTATCATAATTAAACACATCCATAAGATGTAATAACAGTGCAACTTACAAGATGATCGAGCATGTATCATAATTAAACACATCCATAAGCGGTAATAACACTGCAACTTACAAGATG
This sequence comes from Cinnamomum chago, assembly GCA_038049695.1. Lineage (NCBI taxonomy): Eukaryota > Viridiplantae > Streptophyta > Magnoliopsida > Laurales > Lauraceae > Cinnamomum > Cinnamomum chago. The sequence goes on along the minus strand of CP142451.1, from coordinate 7,171,870 downwards.
ATCGAGAAGGGATCTAGAGGAGAAGTTAAATTGGGTGAGGATGAGGGCATTCTTGAGACCACTTCGACCTTCACCTCCCCCACCACCCAGAACTAAGTACTGCAACTCCTCCGTTGACAATTGCTCACTGACAACCTCGTTTCCTTGTTCTTCCTTTGGTTCCTCCTGTTGTTGCTTTTCCTTGATCTTCTGCAAGGGAATCCAAGAAGCACAATAAAGGGGCAATCCATACTTCTTGCAACACGGTGGACTTGGTTTCCCTCTCTTCCCCATTTTCAATCAGCAACAGTTTCTTTCACCTAAATTATAAATATAGAAAAAAATAAAAAAACAGTGGGAGAGAACATTAAATGGAGCGCAGCATGAAGTAACTCATGCAATTGTATATGTCCAACTATGCAAGTACACTTACTAAATAATGTTCTTAAACAGAAAGACATCTATAGAGCAAAACAACTCCCAGAAAACATAAATTTGCATGGAATTTCAGGTCTTGTTTGGCATTGGGTTCAGACTGGGCTAGGCAGCTCTCTCTCTCTCTCTCTCTCTCTCTCTCTCTCTCTCTCTCTCTCTCTCACACACACACACACACACACACATGAAGGCATCCCTGTGTTATTAACCCGTCAGGACTAATCCTCCAGGTGCAAGCGCTCACCTCACCCCACACGTGCACCATGTAAATCTGGGGGGATTCAAATTTCAAACACAAGACCCTGGGGAGCAAACCCGTGCCTTCTGCCAAGAGCAAACTGTCCTGGGTAGCTTTTACCCTGGGGATTTTCCTATAATTGGCCTGCTTCCAGCTGAAGTTGTTATCTCCCTGGGATTATTCTGTCTGGCACTAGGAGTGTGGAACTGGAATTGGTATGCAGGGAACAAAATTGTTCAAATATTTTCTATTCCAAGATGAATTATGTGTGTGGTTCCCTTCTTTACCAACATTAAAGGTTATTATTTTCAGATTGATGGTGATTTTTACTTTTTAGGTATATTGCCCATCCACAGTCTCAGGAATACAAACAAGCAAAGCACCTAATGAGTTATAGAGCCAACCTATCCCGGGACAGGATTTTGACAAGGGAAGGAAACCAGTGGTCATATTCAGGTCAAATTTCTAGGCCCAATAAGTATACAAGGTCAGTCTGGGCCATGTATGAAACTGAACCCAATCAAAAATTTCTTGTGGATAAAATGCTATACAATAATACTCACAAGATTATAGTTATACTAATCATAAGCAGAAGAAATGGATTTTATGGTTAGAAGCAATGGAGAAGTTTAGAAATAACTAAGATTGATTGACAAGTGAACACAGCACAGTTGAAAGGTGCTCGTAGAAAGCACAAGGTTGCAGTTTCAAGTATAATGTTATCAATCATATCATCATCGCCATTGACCACAAACACCACCACCACCACAACAACAACAACAACAATAATAATGGCAGCAGCAGCAACAAGAAGTCGTGAACTGTTAGGATTAGTATTTGCAGGTTAGTATTATTAGTTAGTAATCTCAATATATTAGACTGTAGATAGGATTCCGGGTTGTGCAACAGGGGAGTGACTAATCAAGGCACAGATGATGCAGAACAGATCGGTAAGAATACAATGGGAGGTTGAGAAGATGATGATCACATGACAATAAGCTGTAGCTGAACAGAACAGATAGTCTGTAGCCGAACCAGACCCTAGCATTACTCGATCACAACCCTAGGTTTGCGCTGTTGATGGTTGACTTGTTACCCCCAATTAATTTGCTTTTAAAAAAGTTCACCTTCAAGGTCCAATACAGCTTCAAAGCATAGTAAATGGCTTTAATATTATTAAATCTCCCTTCTTCAACCACACAAAAAATGTTAACAACAAACTGGAGATTACTGACAACTGGAACCTCATGCACTAACTTGAAATCCTTGATCAAATGAGCAGAAACCACTGCCACTACCATTTAGGGGTTGTTTGTTTGCACCATTGTACATATTATACATATGTAAATGACCTACATGCGTAAGTGTTACGCACCATCATGTTTGGTTGCACCATATTTACGTATCACGTATGTAAATTTTATATGAAAATGGTGTGAAAATGTGCTCATTTTTTTACATAAATTTTCACACCTCCATAGATGGTAAAAGAAATCGCATCTAGAAGCATGTGTAATGAAACACACCAAAAAGGCGCCCGTTGGGGAGATTTGTCATTCCGTCAAAGGTGATCCCGGGTTCGAAATGTGCGAACCCCATATTTTAATATCCATACTTTCTCTCCCAGCACAAGTATCGGAAAATCTCCAAAACGAATGTCTCCTCTTCCTCTCCGACGCTCCAAACCCTACCAGTTCCCAGGTATGCTTCTCTTTTAGCTGATACTCTCTCTCTCTCCCCTATCACTTCTGATGTTGCCTCTGTCTATCTCTCTCTCACCCCATCTATTGATATCCATTTTCTTTCTCCCCTCTCATGTCTCTCCCCCTTCTCCAATCTCTCTCTCATGTCTCTCTCCAAAACCCCTTTTCCAATTTTTGCTACTATACATCAAACCAGACAACCCACTTGAGATTGACATCAATCTGCCAGAGGCAAAAGATGTAGCCCTTACGCCCAAGTCATCGGACACTGAGAGTTTTCCACTACACAGAGATTTGGATGCAACACTCTGAAAATTATTTAATCCCAATACCAAATGTAATGATGCTCAATCCACTCACGATTTTTGTCGCCAAAATCAGATTTAATGATGCTCTTACTAGAACAAAAGTGATGATGAAGCATACCGGATGACCTCTTCAAGGAGATCGCGTTCATGGACAACAAACAGTAGATGACACCTTGGTTGAAAATTAATGTATCAATTTGAGAAAATGAAGTCATTAGGCTGGGTTTGCCATGCAAAACTGATGAGGAAAAAGGAAGATGCTCATGTCAATAGAATGTTCATTCTATATCACCTGAGGATAATGGAATTCAGAGTTAAATGGTATCCATGGATTTGTGAATTGATGCAGAACAAACATAGGAGTCAACACCTAGGGCTGACTGCATACTTCTGAATCCAAAGTCAGCAAACAAGCACAACAAAAGATTTATAAGTCTCTCCTTTTAGGAAAAGAAAAAAAACACATGAGACTTGACTACCAACACTTTCACATATAAATTTAAACCCAAATAAAATAGGAAGTTTTTTACATAGTCCAAATAAATTTATAGCAAGTAGTACATGGTGTCTGATTAGCAACATATTATATGCTTAAAATAATTGATGAGTGATATTTTGTAGGTTGAGAGTGGTAGCTTTTTAGTTGTTTAAAATTTTAAATATAAACACCAAAAATATTATGAATGCATTTACATATGTTTTTGAAACAAACGTCGTAAAATGATTCACATGCGTAAATCATGTGAAAATGATGCTAATTGCCAATCATCGTAAACAGAACACATGTGTGACGCTTACATACTCGACATTTACATATTTAACATTTACATATGTAATTTGCATTTACGCATCTCATGCGTAAATGCCAAACAACCCCTTAACTAAGAGCTTCTGGAAAAGGGATAGAGTATCCCCTTGCCTCAAACCTCTAAAAGCAAGAAACTGAAATAACTTTTGGGGAGCAATTGATTCACACCTGGAACACTTGTGAATTGAAACACACTCCTTGGTCCAACCGCACCACCTAATGGTAAAACCCATCCTCAACATGAATTGAAGTCCCAATCAATTACATCAGATTTTTTTTTTTTTTTTCAATTGTTAAAACCCTGTCATAAGCTTTTTCAATATCAATCTCAGGCCTCCGGTCTTTGTGCCTCGAATGAATGCATTTGTTAGCGATGAGGACTCCAACTAAAATTTGACGCTTGCGCACAAAAGATCCTTAAGCCATATAAATGATACAAAAGAGCACTCTTTGAAGTCTAGCTTGGAGAAATTTGACAAGGGTCTTATGGATACTACTGATCAAGTTAATCTTTTGGAAGTCTCTAGCCCTCCACGCCCACTTTCTTCGGAATTAGAACAATGAAAGATACCCCATATGCTTACGCAACAAATATTATAAAGTACAAAAAAGAGGGGGGAAAAACACAATTTCTCAAAAACACCATATAAACCAGATCAAATCAATTTTAAAAAATGTCAGTAAATTACGGGAACATTTTTTTGGGTATTTCCAGAAATTAATAAATCCAAAAATATCAAAAAATAATTTCATCACAACCATTACAGAAAAAAAATTCAACTCCACAAAATCAATAATAACTTTGACTTTATTTATTTTTTCCTTTTATATTTGTGGGGATGGGGGCAGAAACCTAACCAATTATGAAATCACAGTGGCTCAAAAAATTACAAATACCTCTCTCTAGATACCACACAAATACATCAAATTCCCCTAATCATCAGCAAGTTTTATAAATACAATCTGAGATAGCATCTTCTGGAACATGAATCAAACAGATCATAAGATGAAACTACAATTGAAAAAAAAATAAGATTTTTTATCAATTGAGCCAATCACAGAGAAGAAAATGCCCACTCAAAAAGTAAAAATACTATGATTCCGCCCCAAGAAAAAAAAAACATAAACAGAGAAAACAGATAAACCACAATCAATGAATTAGTAGTAGATGGTGTGATCCGTGTTTTTGTGACCAGATCCGGAGAAGTAACTTACATTTCACTCTAGCGGAAGAGAGAGGGAGAGAGAGGGAGAGCGGGCGGCGGTGAGCGAGGGGGAAGGAGAGAGGGAGAGAGACGGGGAGAAGGATAAAGGGAGAGAGATGGGGTGAAGGATAAAGGGAGAGAGACGGGGAGGGAGAGAGGGAGGGCGGGCGACGGGGAGAGGGAGAGAGATGTGATAGAGGGGGGAGAAGGGGTGTGTAGATAGCAATGAGGTTTCCATAGTATAAGGCATTTTGGGCAAAGCAGAGGGTGTTATGGAATAAGTGTGGGGAGCTCGAGAGTAAGAGCAAAAACCAGTGTGCATTTAGCCGCTTAAAAAAAAAGGCCTTTCCCCAAAAATGCAACATAAACATCTGGAAGAAAAGGAAAAAAAAAAAGCCTTTCTTCCAAGGGAAAGTATAAAACACAATGCAAAGATTCATGATTCCGCAAAAAAGGCCTTTGTAAGGAAGCAACAACAACTCAAGACTCAAGAGTTACGGAGCAAACCAGGAAGAACCCTACCTCCCATCGATGGACATGGATAGCAATAGCAACAGAAGCAGCAGCGAGAAGGAGAGATGCATCATCAGGGTCCTATGCCGAAAGATAGTAATAAGCAAAGAGCCAGGCCTCCAATGGCTGATTGGATACCCCTTCTTCCCCAATTTCACCATCCTCTCCTCCTTCCGCTGTCTCCACTCCCTTTCCAACGACCCCTTCTCCCCCGACTACTCCAAAGAAGCAGGTCTCTCTCTCTCTCTACCTATCTCTTCCTTCTTCTTGCTCCAAAATCCAATTAAGTAGTATCGTTTCCTGTTAATCAACTACGAGTTTTATGCAGCTTCTAGATTCATGGGTACTAGTTCAGAAAGACCCAAACTTGTGATCTGCATCTTCCCATTTTCCGACGTTTGATATATTCTTCCCGTCGTTTTATGCAACTTCTAGAATCATGGATTCTAGTTCAGAAAGACCCAAACTTGTGATTTGGGTCTTCTTATTTTCTAATGTTTGATGTATTCTTACTGTTCATCTATCTTCTAATCGACCTTCCATCAGTGCCGAATGCTTTTAGTTTGAAAATCTTTTTTCACCATCAAGATATTTTATGTATGTGTTCAGGTAGGTGTTGTGATTGGTGTGTTGATTTTTGTGAACGTGGATGCTTGAATTGATTTGTTTGTAGAATATAGAACGTATGTATGTGGGCAGTTTTTTGCTGCATTGGGGACTCGAACACACGCACTCACTCACATACCCTTGTCCCAATAAGCTGCGCTATAGCTTGGGACATGCATGTGGGCTGTTTATCTTTTCAGAGACTATGTACGCGCACTTGAATCATGATTAAATGGAGGGTTTAGTTATGCTTCAATATTAAGCTGCCCACTTCCATATGCGCAACAATGCCAGGACAACATACATTAATTCTGTTTGAATGGTTACTATTCCAAATTTGTCCGTGATCAAGCTCTTTTTCTGATGGGAATTGAGTCTGTCATCACCAATTGAAATATAAAAAGTTATACAAAAGGGGAAAAATACCCACCATACTGGTAGAATTGAGTTAGTTATCACCATACTGCTAAACAACTTAACAGGAAAGAGTATAAGGTGGCCAATGAAAATATTTTTTTCTTTAGATAAGATTAGTTGTTGTGGCTTGATTTAATTCTACGGTTTCTTTTGGGTTCACTTACAAAATGTTGTAAGGGCATTTCCTTTTGTACTATTGATTGTGGACATGTATACTCCTGTCGTGAATATGTACGGAATCTCCAGTTTCCTTACATGTTTTGGTGGGATTTGTGTTTGCTCGAGTTACATGACAAATCTGTGGACTTTCTTTGGAAGTTAGTCCATGTATTGCATATTTCCATATCAGAATACTTTTTTTTCCTTCTAATCACCCACTTGATCTGAATACATTCTTATAAAACGTCTACATCTGTTTGTATTTCTGACATAAATGCCTAATTTTGCTATCATTATTCTCTAGGCATTCTCTTAACTCTTAGTTTCTGGATTGCATTTGGTTCTCTCATTGCCTAACTTCTTTTTCATATCCTAACTGTGCAGATGATCATAGGACCCTGCTGTTGAGAGGGTTTGATATAGTTGGGAGCATTATATGTCAAGGATAGTGCTTGGGAAGAAAATGCTTAGAAGGCAGCAGAAGCCTCATGTAGTATGAGGAAGCTTCTTTATGGTTTTGACTTGAATGGTGATATGATAGGGGGCAGCTGCCGATTTAGCTACTGATGACATACAAATTTTTGTCGCTGGACCTGGACAGTCTCTCGAATCCTTTGATACTGTAGTGTTGAAAATTATCCCCAAAAGTTTGTATGGGAAGCTGGCTACCTCCTTAGATGTGAGCTGACAATGAAGTCGCCTATTTACATACCTATTGATAGACCATCAGGTAAGCAATTTCATTTCATTAATGATGTTCACCTTCTTTTATTTTATACAATTTAGTATATCTTTAGCAGTTTGGTATATATGGGTATCTTCTTATTTATTACTCTCATCCAATTATGTCTAGATTCAGCCATGAGTACAATCATGCATGCTTAGAGTGGTGGTTACGACATGGGTATTTACTTTCCATAACATGCTATTCATTGATAATGTTACAAATTTCATAATCTTGGGAATTCAGAAATTTTTTTCTATTTCCTCTTTCTTACAGAGTTTATTATCTTTAAACCTTTCCTAAATTTAATTGCACTATGTTCATCATCATGTAAGCCTGGTCCCATCAATATCCGCTCAGAGTGAAGAATACTAGTAATAGACTAAAATTTTTGCCGCAAGGTTCTCTATTGCATTTCTTTGTTACGCATTTATAATAAAGGTTAAGAAAATTTATTGAGCTATGGAAGCTGGTACAGTAGGATGAAGTAGCTTTGTATCCTACAAGGTTACATGAAGTAACCTTAAAGAAAAAAAAAGGGTATTTTATCCTGCAATGCCATTACACTGGGTATATCGAGGTATCCTGGTACCTTAAGCGCTTCTTTCTGTTTACTTTTTCCAATGGCTTCTATTCAGCATCTATTAATATTGCTATATCGTCTTCTGTCAGGACGAGACTTTTTTTTATAGTTAATGTTAAGTAACTAAGCACCATCTAAAGGAAATGTACCTAACTTATCATAAAAAGAAATGGTTTGCTGGTTATCAAAAAAAAAGAAAAAAGAAAAAAGAAATAGTTTACTGGTTATAAAGAAAAAAAAAACAAAGATTCGGAATATAAAGAACAAAGTCACTTAACCTTGAAAATAAATAGAAAAAGAATATCTTTTTCAAATCAGAGGGACGAAGTTGGGAACGAAATTCAAACACTACCTTGTAAAAAAAAATCACCACTTTAACAAAGAAATGCAAAGATCTTCGAATATAAAGACTTTTCAACATTAGAATCATCAAAGAGATGGTGAAAATCCAAAACATCAACCCAAATGTCTCGAAAATAACCAGAAATCAACGAGAATCGAAAGAACTACACGTTTTTCATCATCTAAGCAGGAAAAAAGACAATCTTTCAAATAAACAACGAGATCCATAAGAAGAGAGAAGATGCAAGGAATCTACAGAAAACCCTAAACGCGAGTTTCAACTCAAAAAATCTGAACTTTCTTACCTCAAGAAGAAGAAGAAGAGGAACTCTAACGAGTAACGAATGATCGGAATCTTTTCAAAAACCAAGCGCTGAAGATGGAGAAAAGTTTGGCCTTTTATGCTTTTTGATGGGTTCGTAGCCCTTCCTGTTCAAAATACCCCGGCCGCTCTACGGATTTAAACTGGGAGAAACTCTTAAACTCTTTTTCCCTTTCATTATTAGTGGGGATGGGGTAGAAACCTAACCAATTATGAAATCACAAATCCTCAAAAGGCTAACAAATACCTCCTTCTAGATACCGCACAAATTCATCAAATCCACCTAATCATCAACAAGCTTTATTCATTCAATCTGAGATGGCATCTTCTGGAACAAAGATCAAACAGACCATAAGATCAAACTACAATTGAAAGAAAAAAAGAAGAAGAAGAAGATTTTGTATCAATTGAGCCAATCATGGAGAAACGAAAAGTAAAAATACTATGATTCCGCCCAAACAAAAAAACCTACACAGATCAACCACAACCAATGAGTTAGTAGTAGATGGTGTGATTCATGTTTTTGTGACGAGATCCGGAGAAGGAACTTACATTTCGCTCTAGTGGAAGAGTATGAATATGAATTGAGAGAGAGAAGGAGAGAAAACCTAGATTGAAGGAAGAGCGATCGCAATGGAACGGAATGAGATCGAAGGAGACGCTCTCTGTTGCCCGGTTCGAACTGTGCAAGAACACGCCTTTTTCGCTTTGCCTTGTCTTCCGCGACTACTCTTCTATTTTGGCACACTTGCTGTAATGCGTCAAATCGACGTCCCCAATTGGTTAAATGCTGGTATTTGAGGTGGCTCTTGTATGAATATATATATAGTGATGGAATCTTTGGGCCAAAGATCTTTGTGGTGTCCCCACTTGGGGTGGGACCCACCCTAATGCTTTTATATTGGTAGATATTTAAGTGAGTTCGTATTTATTATACGAGAGCTATTCGGGGCCAAATTAACAATCGATACAAACTTAGCAACCAATAGGGAACCCTTTATTAGTCATTAATCTCAATGATTGACACACATATGAATGAATTGAACCATTGGATCGAGAGTTAAATATTTTTTTTAATATGAAGTCATTAGATTTGTGGGCCACGTATGAAGGGGTGAGAGGCATAGATTTTGGGTCAAACTTAATACTTTGAGTTATCTCAGATAGATCTTTCCAACCCCAGTCCCATCCCTATCCCTAAATGAGGCTCACAATTGGGCCTTGCTAAAAAATTATCATATAATATATAATAACTAGTTCTCGCTTGAATATTACCGATTATATATATATATATATATTCACGGTTTCAAGTCATCGTCCTAACCACTTAATCACATAGTCCAAGAATGAGCTCAATGACTTCGACACAAGCTCCATGCAATGAGGTTTTGGTGTTCTTGATCATGTGATATAAAAATGAAAAAATGAATATGATGATGTTATTTGAGAAGGGTGGGCTCTACCTTTCTATGATCCAAATCCAACATCTGGTGGGAGCCATGATGCTGAGCAATGGAAACTCCATTAATCAAAATATCCATCAAATCCCATCGTCAAACCACTAAAGTGAGGCCATTTTTATTATTAAAAAAATATAGACCAAGGGGTTGGAATGATCTAACCGGATTGATAGTTTGCGAAATTCGTAGAACACGATGAGATATTCCTATGTGCCGCCTCCCCATGTAACGCTGGGTGGGTCCACAGGTGTTCGAATTGTGGCTTGAGCCTAACAAAATGCCCGCCTTACCCTTGAGCACCCCTAATCCCAAGACCTTAGTACTTAGATAATTTAATGCCCATTTGCAACCCCATTTGATCCATACCCAACTACTAAGTTCTATTTTTAAAAACCTTAACCGGTGATTAGTAAATAGTCTCAATCCATAACATATTTCTTATACGATAATCAACCTTGCCCCATCTATGATTAAGAGCAGACCTGGTCCAACGTGTTAGTTTAACGGTATGCCCTACTCAAGGTGGGGCGAAGTTTGAACCAAAGCTAATAAACAAGAACATATTGTTAGATTGTGTTGTCTCAATCCATCGGATGATGTAATAAATTGATTAATTTCTTTATTTATCAATAAAATCATGCTTTCCTTTCATGAGATGAATGATGTTTTATTACTTAATGCACATGACCAATACATATGACATGATGGTTCAGGAGATGAACCGGGTCCCATTAATATATTAAATGCGATATATGTATATGGATGAGATCCGCATACGGGAGACATGTGTCACAAATCTTATACTTAAATATCTTCACAGCCAGTGATAAGACCGAGCATCTCATATGATAAAGTTGTAGCACTTTGATCACTATGAGATAGTGTGATTTGTCTCGATCATCAAAATGCAAGATTATGGATCACGGTGTTGGCACATTGGATATATTGAAGGACCATGAGAAGCACTTTATGAAATACTATCTCGATTTTAAGGTTTGCTCTTATAATTCCCTGGCAATAGGCTCTCAATCGTAAAACATTGATGAACTCGAGTTTCTATCTATTCATTTGCTTTGAGTCACCAATGAGTGAGGCCAACTGTAGTTCAACACCTTGGTGTATTGGCTACGTGGTAGTAGGACTGTGGGAACATCTAATGGTCAAGATGAAATCTATCTATATTACCCCCCCCCTGTGCCAATTAATGGATTTGTCATTAGTAAGTGCGCACTTATTTCGATTAAGAGTTAATTGGATGGTGCTGATGATCACTGTGATTAATTGGGGCTCGAGGATAATAAGACGTGGATTTAAGATTGGATGGGACAGATTTATTCAAATTGATCAATGTATATTGATAGAGATGCCTACTTGTGGCAATTGAGAAGTTTATGGTCTTTATTGTAATTTATTCCAAATACTGGAGTGCAATTGCATTTATATAGTGGTGTTATTTGCAATTAACTGTGGGCCCGGACTGCACATGAGATGTAGGGTCGTGTTGTCCCAGTTGGAGCCAGCTTTCAATGGAATCCCTAGTGGTCCCCACGTTAGCCCAAGTTATTAGAAATATACTAATCCTACTTGCACTCCAAGGGGAAAGAATTAGAAAGTTACTATTTCTATTTGAATTGAGACTTCTAATAGTGGTAATAGTAAGTTACTAATCGTTGTGGAAGTGAGACTTCTATACTAATTAGAAAGGAAAAAGTTACTAATTTTTAGGAAGTAAGACTTCTAGTTAATTAGCAACAAGAGGATGTTTGAAAGCTATATATAGAGGAGGAGAGAGGGTTGGACGTACATTACATTGGAGTCCATGCCCAACCCTCTCAAGTACAAGTGTTGCACAACTCTTCTTCTTCTTTTCTCTCTTCTAGTTCATTGGAGTTTACAGCAGAGTTTTCTCTTGAAGTTTCCACTAATCTTCATGAGAAAAAAGATCCGAGACGGGTCATAACGTGGAAGGCTAATAAGTCTTGGAGATCCTAAATTTGCTTAAAAGAAAGAGTTTATTCATCAAGCAAGTTTTATTCTCCATTAACGCACTACCGCGCTCCAAATGTATAATCTGCTTATCTATTTGTTGTGGATTATTTTGGTTGCATGGTGTTGTTGATTTCTATCTTTTAGATAGGTTTTATTGCTGTACATTTTTCATGAGATGGAGGGATTGCATTCTGGATATGATTTATGGGCTTATGGATACTTGATCCCTGAATCAAGTGGGTCAAAAGTTTTAAAAATCTATCAACAAGGCCCACCTACTTCCTACACATACTTTATGACAATTTAAACTTGCATGGTAAGGACCCAATTTCAAAATTCCAGATGATATTGATTTGTGATTGTAGGACCTATCACGAGTGGACCCCACTTTTGCGATCACATCTCACTCACGTACAGTTTACTTTGTTGTGAACTGGTAGAGATTTTTTTTTTACTTTTTTGTGTAAAAAGTGTTTTTTTTTTCATAGAGTGTAGAAAGGATGTTGTTGTTTTATTTATTTATTTATTTATTTTGAACGAAGGATAAAATTATGGAGATGTAACTTTTCATGCCACCGTTGGTCTGGAAAAAATGGAGGCTTTACATTGCTTTTATTCGATGAGTAGCAATTTGGCCTTTAATAATTTAGGGATACATTGTGTGCAAGCACAACAAGTTGCCTGTGAGTGGGTCATGTGGCCCCATAAACAAGTCCAAAGGGATGGTTTGTGTGTGCAAACCTTTTTATCTCTATCTCTCTTAAGTATCAATCATCATTTGCAAACAGAGTTTAATTTGTGATAACAATGATCTCCGAGGTCACTTATGGCAAACAAATCATCGTGAAAAAGAATTGTAAATTTCCAAAGGATTTGAGCCGGTATAAATCCTCATTTTTTATTATTTTCAAGCCCAACCCCCTACATAGTGTGCTTTCCCGATCTATGCATCATGCCTATTCTTCCTTAATATACACATCAATAAGCACCCATATCAATGTGAAAATCCATAGCTATATAAATTATCAACAAAGAATTCCGGTCCAAGGCGGTTTGGAATCATCAAATATGTAAGTTCTCAATTACTACCAAATGTGCTCTTAATAATGGGGCTTTACTAATGGAGTCGAGTGAAGTAAAGATTATTTTAAGGAAAATATAAAACATATAAGTAAGTTATGATGGTATTTTGTTTTTAATTGTTTGTTATGAATTTTTTTTTACTTTTTGTATAGAAAAATATAATTTACTTGTCTTTTAGTGGAGAAATGATATTGTTTTTTTACTTTCTTTTTTAAAATACGACGAAAATTTTGATTTAAAGTGTTTTTTATGTGGTTTTTTTTTTTTTTTGAGAAAGAGGGGCTATATTTTACTTGATTATATTACTAGAGTTGCCAAACAATTATTTGGCTTGCATTAGAGACGAATACTGCATTTTTAACTCTTCCATCCTCTTGATCAAAGAAAATTAGTTTATTTGGCACGTTGTTTCGAAAAATCATTCCTACAAATTTCCTCTCATCACTAAATTCTCACACTATACAAACATTCATTAGGACATATTTTAATAAGTACCAAAAGATCGATCCCTTGAATAGTATATATTTTTTTTCGTGTTTTGTACCACTCACTCATATTAACAGGAGAATTTTATCCGGATTTTTCTCCTAGGCTCGTATGGATTATTCCGGCCCAAAAGACTAGTAACTTGCGTTATAAAAAAAATAAAAAAAGAAAAAAGAAACTTTCCCCAAAAATGCCATATGAACATGTAGAGAGAGGAAAAAAACAAAAAACAAAAAAAGAGCCTTTCTTTCAAGGAAAGTTTAAAAAAGGCCTCCCCTATTTATTCTTCATCTAGTCCTTTGTTCATAAGCTATTCACACTTTCTTTTATATGCAGTTGTAACCTATTAAATGAGAACTTACTTTCTTTTATATGCAGTCGTAACCTGTTAAATGAGAACTTACTTTCTTTTATATGCAATTGTAACTTGTTAAATGAGAACTATGAGCTGCATTTTTCTAGGTACTTGAGCATGCTCAATGTTTCTTATATTAAAACATATGTTCTCAGAAAAAATGGAGGTTTGCAACTTGCTTTTTTTTTTTTTAATAGTAAACCTAAGTTCTCAGAAAATGTGGGGAATGGATTATGTGCATTTTGCTTCTTCTTAAGATATCATCTAAATTAAAAAATTTCTCCTAATTGAAACCTCAAGTAGCATTGAGTAATGCCAAACACTGAATGCACTTGAAATCTCATAGCATGTTACACACCTGTGGCAATGGTAGATGCTTAGAAATGACTGTTATATGATATTTAAAGACCTTGAGACACAGGTGCTCCTTGAGTGGAAAAGTTGCTCAATTCAAGGATGCTCCTTGAAAGTTGCTCATATTCACTTAGAAGACCATACTCGTGTTTGAGATTTTTGCAGCAACTGTTAGAAGAAACCAAAATCAGATCTGATAGGATGTAGATCACAGTATACTACAAAAAAATGTCTTAATGAGTCACTTTTAAAGTGTCTTAAAAAGTGGTTTGTGTCGCTTTTCTGATTACTATGCAAGCGTCTTATCTGCCGGCGTCACTAAAAGCTAGTTCGCAAAAGCGTCTCAAGAAATACATTTGTTGTGTCAGTTTCTGTTATCAAAGTGACACAAAAAAATGGTTACTTGTGTCACTTTAAACCCAAAAGTGACACTGAAATAACTTAAAAGCAACACAAGAAAGATAACTTTGTTGTCTCCCTTTTCAAAAGCTGTAATCAATATGTTATTTTCGGACTGAAAGTGACACAAGTAGTCATCAGTTGTGACAGTTTCCATAGAAGCGAGATATCATCCATTTTTTTAAAATAAAAATGCAATATATACATTACTAATAACATGCTCCAGTATTGATGCACTTTCAAATCACTAAACCTGCCTTACAGAAGATGCAAAAAAATATAGATAGCAACATTCAATAAGAACCATTTCATTAATTGGAAATTAATCACCATTCACATTAAGGAACGTACTTGCTCGTCCTTGCACTAAATCAAACAAACTATTCAAAACATAGCCAATTTGAATCGATCCATAATCCAAACTATTTACATTAACCTTCGAATTCGTAACCAAAGCGTCACGACATAATCCAAAACCTTCACAAAAGCATCCAAAAAAAGGCAAGCTACATTGTAAACAATTTCTGGAAATCCCTAACTAACCAAAATTAACTTAACCTAATTAGTAGATCCACTTAGCAAAAGGCATTCCATCTCCGTTTAATTAAGTTCTTCATTCACCTACAAAATAATAACAATTTGACTATGTATCAATAATATAATCAAGTAAGAATGAGAGTTTAACCAACAATATCAAGGATTCATGTTAAAGATAAAACATTTTGTCACTAGAGAAAGAACAATTGAAACACTAGCAGTTCACATGTCATAAGATCATAGTAGCAAGCAAACTAGGAGCAATCAGTAACATCTCATGCGTGTTAAACAGCGTGGCACAAAAAGAACAAGCAAAATTGTCATATGATACGAGATAAAAGAAATGCACTGCCTGCTCCATATGAAAGTGAAAACGAAAAACAACATTCTCAATGGAAAGTGAACTTACCAACAATTAGTTCACGACCAAAATTTGCACGTCGAACAGCCTCTTGTTCTTGTTGTTCATCAGTAAAAAAGTTGTCTGCTGTTTCATTTTGCAGGGTTTGTTTTTTAACTGCATCTCACAAATATGATCACTTGTTTTTTTTTTTCTTTTTTTCTTTTTAAATGCCAAACCGGATGGGAATTACAACATTTGGTACACCACTTGGTATGCTTACCAAGAAAAATGAATTATTACAAATGAACTTGCAAGAGCTTCACAAATGTAAGAAAGATTACAAATAAATAATTGCATGAGAAGTAGTACAAATAAAGAACTGCATGACTTGCACAAATGTGTGAATGATTACAAATAAAGAATTGCATCTAAAAATAAAGATGTGGATCAGCTCTACAAAAATGCAACCTCCTATGGGGAATTCTAGTACCTGACATGCTAACCGATATCACGTAGCCTATCAAAAAACCCTTCATATCAAGTCGACGTTTGACGCTTGCGATGAAACCACCACACGATGCCATTGCTTGAGACCTGTTGGACCAACCCACTACCATACTCACAGTCATCATGTGCAATGCACAACCCGAGTCTTGAATTGTTGTTCAATGTAAAATATCCCCTATTCTGTTTTGAGTTCTCCAAACCTTTCTTTCTCATGGCATTGCTTGACAACATCATCAAGCTCAGGGAATGCTGACAAAAGGAGCAGTTCCAGGAGGTCGAGTGCCAGTTGCTTCAAGCAAACAGGGGACTGCATAATTGAAACCAAAGCACATGTCGAAAAAGAAGACTGGAATCATAGACAAATAAATGATGGAAAGTATAACCAGACCATATTGTTCAAAAGGGAAAAAAATACTTGGAGTAATAAATCAGCACTCTTTAAAAAAAAAAATCAGTTCAACTAAATCAAGCGAAAGCTCAACAGATTTATATGTTGCCCAAGTCAATATAGTTATGGTCTTACTAAGAACATAAGCAAGAAGATAGATTACTTGGCAGCTGGCTAGCCGTAAGCAAGAAAAGTAAGACAACTTAGCACCTGGTTGCCTAATTCATGTCGAGTAACTAAGAATTCATAGGGAAGGGGCTTTTGCCGAGGAGGTGATATGAGGGTGAAGACTGAGGAGTGAGTGAACAGTCAAGGGTAAAGATGCAAGAGGGGACCATCAAATACTTGGAATTTATTTTTGTTGGGTGGAGGTTGAGTAATCTTTTACTATAAAAGTGGGGATATTGGATGGCAGAAATTTTCATGTTAAGGTGGGCCCAAGCTGGACTTTGTGTTGTCCATATGTAGTTCAGCTTGGGCCCATCCAGGTGGGCCCCACAAAGTGTACCACATATTAAAGTATGCTGTCAACTCATAGGAGGAGATCCCCAACTTGATGGTCCCTCATAAATCTCCACTTCTGATTCTTCACTGAAAGCCCCATTCGACAAAGTTCATATCTTAAGAATTCCTAGGAACTAGACAAAGTGGCTGTTAGTGAAAAAAAGAAGAAGGAAGAAACAAAAGAAAACATTGCTGTGAAGGGGAACAAAAATTTCAAAATATGTTCCAAGAGAGACTGGCAGTTTTTACAATATCCATAAATGTGCATACACATGCATATGATAACAGAGTATACATAGGTGTGAATTTTATTCAGAGAAAAAAAATAATAACCTTGTAATGGCATGATATTCATGGTGAGGCCCATATTGCACTAAAGCAAACCTATATTATCAATATTCCCACATGATTGCTAATTTCCCCAAGTATCACTCTGATTGGAGTGATGTTGAGATTGGATTAAATCATGGCATGATTAACTTGCAATTAATGCATCAAATGAGTCGCAGTGATGCACCCAATGGCATGATAAAACCCAATGTGAAAATTAATTGGATCAGAGTGATATTTATCAACAAGAGGTCAATTTCCTATATTTACTTTGGTTAACGTGGACCACACTGCACCAGAATAAAGCATCAGAGTGAAGGTTTTCAAATATTACAAAGGTGAAGGTGGTCTGAATGGAATTATGATAGTGATAAATTGCGGCAGCAGCAAAGTTGGGAAATCAAATAGACACATGGGTGGCTTGAAACTCGGTATCCGGTATGGAGATTTAAAAAAAAAATGAATTGCATGTTCAATGCAAAAGACAAAAGATCACCTGAAGAAAAAAGTAGATGTCTGTGGCACTCCGTTCATACTCCTTACGACCAACAAGCCCTATAAGAGCAGATGGTGCATTATCTGCAGGCCCAAACCAAAATAAAAAACACATTAGAAGGAGAGTAAATGGGGAAGTATCACTTCATAGAGATGGAAACAAGTATAAACACAAGATGTCAGTTGGCAAGTACTAAGCAATCAAACATACAGAAATAAATGCAAGAACACTATAGTATCAACATAGAGAAAAAAATGTACAGTTAATTAGTGATATGTAATTTTTGGTCTTTGCAAAAAAGAAACTTTCCAATTTATACATAATATATCCAAGCCAAATTCAAACACAGATCAACCTTGATCTAATTTAAGAAAAATGGTTTAGCGAACTCCAAGAATAGAGTGCAAAGGTGGTCTATAAGAAGATAGCCTCTAATGAACTAGGCAATGTTCCTGAGCCAGGTCATCTAATTACACTCTGATTCCACGAATATGCCAATACTGGAACATAAAATCTTGGTTGTATGTAGTACTGACACAAGATGTCAGTTCACTGTTACAAGATGATGCATGGTGATCGGAAACTATGAGGGCTGCAGTTTTACTCCATACTATTTCATTATGTGAGAACAGTAGAAAGTGGCAATATCACATTGTTATCTGCATCTTTTAGTAACGAGGCAATCGGAAATATTTGAAACATATGAAAACTTTCTAAATGTTCATTCTCTTCTGTGAGATCTATATGAGTAAATTAGAACCGATGCTTTTGGAGAAAGTTGTCTAGAGTCTAGACCAAAATTACAGTAACATCCCATGCGTGTTAAACAGTGTGGCACAAAAAGAACAAGCAAAATTGTCATATGATATGAGATAAAAGAAATGCACTGCCTGCTCCATATGAAAGTGAAAACGAAAAACAGCATTCTCAATGGGATGTGAACTTACCAACAATTAGTTCACGAACAAAATTTGCACGTCGAACAGCCTCTTGTTCTTGTTGTTCATCAGTCAAAAAGTTGTCTGCTGTTTCATTGTTTTTCTGAACCTCCATCTCAGGTGGATCCAACTGACTGCGTCGTGAATTTTGAGACTGAATTACAGATGAGGGTGGGTTCTGACGACTTGGATGTTTGGTTATGAAGATGCCATCTGGCCAAAGGATCTATCCAATTATGTATACAACAGATCAGAACATTCAACCATTCTGGAGAGAAAAGAAGGATTTATGGACAAATTCAATAAAAATTATGATGTAAGAAACCTACAAGAACATCTTGCCAAATTAACTGATCCTACTACTTTCCGAAGACCATCTTGCCAGTCAACTATTGTCAGATATAGAAGGCCATGAAGAAATTATAAAATGGTGGGTAACTTATCCACCATTAAATATTTTATTTAACAAAATGTGAGAGAAAACAAAAAAAATGAATTTTTTTTTTCTGTGTAGGTGTAGATCTCATAATATCTTTCATACAAAAGAAGGCATTCCTTAAGCTGCATTCCTAGCAGTGTGGGTAACAAAGCTGAAATCACAGATCTCTTAGTATAAAAAAAGTGGCCTCACTTGCATCCTTCAGTGCTTAGATGAATAACTGAGGGCATGGCTATTGCAAGGCAAGCAAAAAGGCAGAGTCATCAATTTGGAGACAAATTTCACCTACAGGGCTGGCTCCTCCTACAAAGTGATTAAATAGGATAAAACACACTTTTCTGTAGGTAAGAGCAGTCTATAGCACACCTGGTATCAAACATGCTACAGTTGTACACTGCCTAAAATAAAATTTGGGACTAGACTGATTTCCACACACCACATGTCAAAAGGGAATGAGTGTCGTTGCAAGACCAATAAAATGCATATTCATCAATTATGAGCAAGATCCACCTACAGAACCGGCTTTACAAGCGATAGAAGAGGATAAGATACTTTCCTCTGTAGATAAGAGTAGTGTAAAGCATGCTTGTGTCAAACACATTGTAGTCTGTACAGTCAAAATTTTGGGACTACACTACTTCCCTAACAGCTGGTAAACGGGTTGGGCAACTCATGCACAAACTTGGATAGTAATAGACTTCATGACTTACACTTGAGGTTCCATGTTGACTCCAAAAGGAATCTCATCCTTGGTCACATAAGTGATCAGGGGGTGGCTCATAACATCATATCCTATCAACCACTAGTAAAACGCAATCTGACTCAACTTGGGTATATTTCTCCACTAGCCAGTAGTGAGGGCTAATCTTAGTATCTTACTGTCCAAGAAACGGGCCTCACCTGTTAAAGTGCCATAAACACAAATGATACTGATGAACATAACCACCTAGTGCATTCTCCTTTTATTACACTTATATCCTTAAGAGGTGAACTAGTGAACTAGGAATAATCATAGTAGACCCAGCAAGCCACCAAGAGACACCCCTTTATTCAAACTGATGTTTCCTCACTAGTTGCAATCCTTTAGTTAGATGGCAACTGTCACCCTCTTTTCAGTCTGTATAAATACTGCCTAGGTCCATTTGATGATATACAATTCTCAAGCCCTCTTGCTCTTTGTAGTCTATATAAACAAGGCCTGAGTCCATTTGGGATGTATAAATCTCACGCCCTTTTGCTCTTGTTGCTCTAGGCTTATGATTTCTATAGCCTTCTATTATGGGCGCATAATTTGTATTCAATATAAACAGGGCTAAGGTCCATCCAGGAGGGTTTGAGAAAGGTCCATCTTGGATGTGCAATTCTCAAGTTTTCTTGCTCTCTTTGGTCTATGTTTATGAGTTCCATTGCCTTCTACTCTGGGTGCATATTGTAGTGTCCAAAGTTGGTCTTCAATCCTGCAAGCTGTTGTCCAATAGATAGCAAAACAGAGTTTGATTTATCCTAGACACAAACCTGCCTACAACCCTTTGCAAACGCTAACCTGTGTGGCGGCATTTACCGTCTTAATGACTGTGATCCAGGATTCAGACATCCATCTCAATAAAAAAAAAATCAACAATCTTAAGACAGTAGATCTTTAAATTGTGAAATGAACTTTGCCATGGCCTAATTGATGATAATGATGAATCAAGCTTTGGACAACTCAAACGCTTCGATGGAAGCAATTTTGAATGAAATCCAAATCTAGCAGAAACATTCAATCTCAGTTCCCACTGTAGAAAGAAAAGGCAAGATCTACACTGGAGATAAGCTAAAAAAAAAAAAAGATCACATAAACAAACAAAGATCAAACGCAAATCGAAGATATAACCATGATATGTATCTAAAAAGCTAACGAAGACTAGATGAAAGTTAAAATCGTTTTGACAAGAAATCAGATCGAAGACTGATTAAAATTTAAATCTAGATCTAATTAACGAAGAACGCCTAAAATTGATAAAAGCAAAGGATCGAAATGGATAGAACTCAGTAAAGTTGCTCTGATTGGATTCAAAGCATAACATTTAACAGATCTGTAAGGAAAACTACAAATAAAGCAAGATATATAGTTGAAAGAAGCCAAATACATAGAAAAAATCAGATCTCAGACACTAAATAAACATCAGATCACAGGTCAAACATACAGCCAAGATAACTCTCTAAAAAAAGAACGGCCTTTCAGATCAAACATACAAATAGTGAACCAGATATAAGTAAAAAAAGAAGCAAAATTCAGATCTAACAAATATCCAAGTTCTACAGCCAACAGAGACCATAAATCATCAAAATAAAGATCGAAACCGATGAAAACTCACCAAAAATGGTGTTGATGGGGTTCATGGCGACCTGATTCTTGGCAGCATCTCCAATGAGACGCTAAGAGTCAGTGAAGGCAACATAGGAAGGGGTGGTGCGGTTCCCCTGGTCTCAACACGATCATGCTGCCAAACGCTGACGCACGAATATGTGGTGCCTAGATCGATCCCGATCGAGAGAGAGAGAGAGAGAGAGAGAGAGAGAGAGAGAGAGAGAGAGAGAGAAAAGAGGGAAAAGAGGGCTTTTGAGGGAAGATAGAGCGAGAGTGAGATAAGAGCAAAGACAACGAGAATGAGAGAAGAGAACAGAGGAGAGAGGGCTTTTGGAGGGAGAGGGTCACAGGGAGCGAAAAAAGGGCTTTTGAAGGCGGGAGAGGAAAAAAAATAAGAACATTATCGACGTTTTGTGTGTCGCGTTATAGAAAAGTGACCCAACAAACCTACTCCTCGTTTACTCCTCCTCTAAAGTGACACATCAGACCATACTGTGTCACTTTATTGTAAAAGCAACACAAAAGCTCAATTTAAAAGCGAGACTAAAAGTCATTTTTTTTGTATATTGTCTTCTGGTTCTCTCCAATCTTTCTCATCCACATTATAGGGACCATTAAAAAAAAATGTAACATTCTAATGATTCGTATAATTCTTTTTTTCAAAAGTGGGCCATTTTATATTGGTTTTGGACAAACAATCACACAAATGCTAGGAGGGAAGTTTCTTTTTGACAGACCACTACACATACAATACATAAGAGACACTGAAACCATTACACAAAATGGGGCGCAAGTTCTGTCCACATCAAATAGCATACTGTCTTTTGTAAACACTAACTTCATCTACATAATATAGATTACACTGAAACTATTACACACAATCGAAGAAAATGCAGTTTGATGAAAAAGCTCTCCGATTAACTGGTAACTACTACACACAAAGCATAAATGCATATCGATGTAGAAAAACTCTCTTATTAAGGGAGACTCCTATCAAAATTTTCATAAATTCTTTTGTGTATAAAATAGTTTTTAGGATGGATTAGAGGATATGGAATATTTTTTGGGTTGTATTAAATGGATTTGAGATGGAGAAATTTTTTTTTTTTTTTTTCCTTTGTCGATTCCTTTCTCGTTACCAAACTTGAATTTGAATGAATCATTGTTGATTCCTTCGTGCTCACCAAACGTAGAATTCGATGAATCCTCTCCCTCATAAATCCTTAAGGGCACGTTTGGTAAAAGTCTTCTCCATGGATTCCTCGGCACTTTTCCGTCATTGCGTGGAAAAACCACGTTTGGCTACATCTGGATGAAGGAAAGAGGATGTCCCCTTTCCACTAAAGCAAGGTTATGCTCAGTCAGACCGAAACGCGAAGCTACAGTAACATGAGCGGTAATTGTGGACAGATCCGTTTTTTTTTATTTTCTCATTTATATGGGCCATAAAATCGCAATCCAAACCGATCATCCTCTTAACATGGCCAAACACGGCTACTTGATCAAATATCAGTCGTTGATTTCTGATAGATTTTGAGATATTTACAAAAACATCTAGACCGTTGGACGATGATTTATGGAATTATGTGGGGCCCATTTGTGAAATCCAAACCGTCCAATCTCTTCAAAATGCCTAAAACGGCTATGGGTCCAAATTTGGAAGCCTGATTCATCATGAATCATGAGAAATTGGCCAAAAATTATAGACCGTTGATTTCACACAATGCAAAAAAAGTGATGAAAAACAGTGTTTTTTTTTTCAATTTCTTGGTTCCTGTGGGGCCCATAATCATGATCTAAACCGTGAGATGTCTCTGTAAAGTCAAAAAGGGGTAGTTGATCAAATTTCAACCGTTGATCATGTCTAGATATCGAGATTTTTGCAAAAACGTCCAGATTCTAAAATATTATTTGTGTATTTTTGCGGGGTCCCTTCGCACGATCCGAACCATTCAAATGCTCTAGATGGCCAAAAATGACTGTGAGTAAAAAGTGGAGGTCATGATTCTTCATGGATCTTGTTTTATTTTCAAAAAACTTACAACTATTGGATCTTGTATTCCACTATTGGTGGAATCCTCTTTCTATGCCAAACCTGGATCTCTCCTTACAAATCCTACATGAGGATATCTTTATTCTTAGAGATGGAGGGAATCCTCTAAATAGAGGATTCCTCCCCCAAGCATGGACCGTTGCCAAACGTGCCCTAAGGGCACGTTTGGCAAAGGGCATGACAGTGGAATCCTCTCCATTTTCCGCGTTTTTTAGGATTTTCCATGTTTGGTTGGGAGAGGATTTTGATAGGAATGACATGAGTTTTCCTCTCATGTGATTATTTGCACAATCAGACCTCCCCCCCTAGGACCAAGTGATTCCTTGAATGAGTGGAAAGGCGGAGCTACAATGTATGAACAGTGACTGAGACGTTAATGTGGTCTTGGCCGGTTTTTGCATTTTTAATGCATCTTTTGAGTCCTACAATCAAGATCCAAACGTTAATAATGTTTAAACAATCCAAAACGGCCATGTCACCAAATTTCAGCCGTTGATTTATCTTAGATCTTGAGATATATGCAAAACTGTCCAAACCGTTAGATGACCAAATTCTCAGATCTGTTGGGCCAAAACCGAGATGGAGACCAGTCCATTCTTTTCAATTTTCTGGTTTTTGTGGGCCTAATGATCATGATCTGAACTGGTAGTTATTTTTGGAAGGTCAAACACGGCTACGTGACCAAATTTCAACCGTTGATCCTTACCATATCTTGAGATATTTGCCAAAACGTTTAGGTACTAAAATATTAATTTCTTATTCTTGTGGGCCCCCTTTGCACGATCTGAACCGTTCAGATTTTCTAGATGACCACAAACAACTTTAAAGTGAAAGTTAAGGTCTTAATTTTTCATGGATTTTGGAAATTTTTATAAAAATGTTTATTACCATTGGATCATACATTTTACAATTTGTAGGAATCCTCCCTCCATCCAAACATGATACTCTCATTGGGAATCCTACTTGAGGATTGTGGCCTTCTTTGAAGATGGAGAGAATACTCTAAATAGAGGATTCTTCATCATTTACCAAACGTGCCCTAAAGGAGAAAGTCTGATTCCGTGGAACTAAAGATTCCTCCAAAGAGAGGATTCTCACCAATTACCAAACGTTACGTAAAAAAATACAAAGAATCCTGATTCCGCGAAAAAGGCCTTTCTAAGGAAGCAAGACGGAGCAGAGCAGGAAGAACCCTACCGCCTTTCGATAGACATGGGTAGCGACAGCAATAGCAATAGCAGCAGCAGCGAGAAGAAGGAGAAAAGCATCATCAGGGTCCTATGCCGAAAGATAGTAATAAGCAAAGAACCAGGCCTCCAATGGCTGATTGGATCCCCCTTCTTCCCCAATTTCACCATCCTCTCCTCCTTCCGCTGTCTCCACTCCCTTTCCAACGACACCTTCTCCCCCGACTACTCCAAAGAAGCAGGTCTCTCTCTCTCTCTCTCTCTCTCTCTCTATCTATCTCTTCCTTCTTCTTGCTCCAAAATCCAATTAAGTAGTATCGTTTCCTGTTAATCAACTACGAGTTTTATGCAGCTTCTAGATTCATGGGTACTAGTTCAGAAAGAGCCAAACTTGTGATTTGCATCTTCCCATTTTCCGACCTTTGATATGTTCTTCCTGTCGTTTAATGCAACTTCTAGAATCATGGATACTAGTTCAGAAAGACCCAAACTTGTGATTTGGGTCTTCTTATTTTCTAATGTTTGATGTATTCTTACTGTTCATCTATCTTCTAATCGACCTTCCACTAGTGCTAAATGCCTTTTTGCTTGAAAATATTTTTTCACCATCAAAATATTTTATGTTTGTGTTCAGGTAGGTGTTTGATTGGTGTGTTGTTTTTTGTGAATGTGGATTGTTGCATTGATTTGTTTGTAGAATTATGTTTGTGGGCTGTTTTTTGCTACATCGGGGACTCGATCACGGGCGCTCTCACTTATATACCCATGTCCCAATGAGCTGCACTACAGCTCGGGACATGTATGTGGACTGTTTATCTTTTCAGCGACTATGTGTGCACTTGAATCGTGATTAAATGTCGGATTTGGTTATGCTTCAATATTAAGTCGCCCACCTCCATATGCGCAACAATGCCAGGACAACATACATTAATTCTATTTGAATGGTTACTATTCCAAGTTCTCCGTGATCATTCTTTTTTTTTCTGATGAGAATTGAGTCTGCCATCACCAATTGAAATATATAAAAAAGAAAAGAAAAGACCCCCACCATATTGGTAGAATTGAGTTAGTTATCACCAGCTGACATAGATACTGCTAAACAAATCACCAATTAACAGGTAGAGTATAAGGTGGTCAATGAAAGTATTTTACTCTTTAGATAAGATTAGTTGTTGAGGCTTGATTTATTTCTACGGTTTCTTTTGGGTTCACTTACAAAATGTTGTAAGGGTGTTTCCTTTCAAATTTAGAATGGAAAGAAATAGAATGAGATGCCTTTTGTATTATTGATTGTGGACATGTATACTCCTATCGTGAATATGTACCAAATTTCCTGTTTCCTTGCATGTTTTGGTGGGATTTGTGCTTGCTTGAGTTACATGACAAATCTGTGGACTTTCTTTGCAAGTTAGTCCATGTATTGCATTTTTCCGTAGCAGAATACTTTTTTTTTTTTCCTTCTAATCACCCACTTGATCTGAATACATTCTTATAAAATGTCTACATCTGTTTGTATTTCTGACATAAATGCCAAATTTTGCTATCATTCTTCTCTAGGTATTCTCTTAACTCTTAGTTTCTGGATTGCATTTGGTTCTCTCATTGCCTAACTTCTCTTTCATACCCTAACTGTGCAGATGATCTCAGGACCCTGCTGTTGAGAGGGTTTGATATAGTTGGAGCATTATATGTCAAGGATAGTGCCTGGGAAGAAAATGCTTATAAGGCAGCAGAAGCATCTCGTAGTATGAGGAAATTTCTTTATGGTTTTGACTCGAATGGTGATATGATAGGGGCAGCCGCTGATTTAGCTACTGATGACATACAATTTTTTGTCTCTGGACCTGGTCCTGGACAGTCTCTCAAAGCCTTTGATACTGTAATGTTTGAAAATTATCCTGAAAAGTTTGTATGGGAAGCTGGCTGCCTCCTTAGATGTGAGCTGACAATGAAGTTACCTATTTACATACCTATTAATAGACCATCAGGTAAGCAATTTTATTTCATTAATGATGTTCATCTTGTTTTATTTATACAATTTAGTATATCTTTAGTAGTTTGGGGGGCAAAGTGATGTCGTGGTTGTCTTTCCTAGCGATGATCTGGACGATTTGGAAGGAAAGAAAGTCAAGATGATTTGAAGGAATTGCAGTTAGTGAAAGCAGACCGGTGGAGAAATCGAAGTTTTTGGTAGCTTTTTGGGTGTCCATTCTCCCTTCTTTTAAGGGATACTCATTAGATCATATTGTGTATCATTGGAAAGAGGTGGCCTTTTCTATGATAGGGCCTTAGTTTGGCCTGTTTTGTTTTCTTCTGCTTTCAGTACTTCTCTCTTGTACTGTTTGTTCCTTTTAATGAAAGTAACCATTCAAAAAAAAAAAAAAACTTTAGTAGTTTGGTATATATATGTATCTTCTTTTTATTACTCTCATCCTATTATGTCCAGATTCAGCCACGAGTGTAATCATGCATGCTGAGAGTAGTGGGTCCGACATGGTATTTACTTTCCATAACATGCTATTCACAGATAATGTTACAAATTTCATAATACTGGGAATTCAGCATTTTTGTCTTCTATTTCCTCTTTCATACATAGTTTTATTATCTTTAAACCATTCCTAAATTTAAATGAACTGTGCTCATCATCATGTAGCCTGGTCCCATCAATCTCTGCTCAGAGCGAAGAATACTACTAATAGACAGTAATTTTTTTTAGCAAGATATAGATAGTCTATTGCATTTCTTTCTCACATATTTATGATAAAGGTTAAGAAAATTTATTGAGCTTTGGAACCTGGTACAATAGTATGAAGTAACGTTGTATCCTCCAAGGATACATGAAGTAACCTTAAAGAAAAAAAAAGGGTATTTTATCAAACAATCTTATCCTGTCCATGCCGTTACACTGGGTAATAGAGGTATCCTGGTATCTTAAGCCCTTATTTCTTTTTACTTTTTCTAAGGGCTTCTATTCATCATCTATTAATATTGTTATATCGTCTTCTGTTGGGATGAGATTTTTTTTAGTTAATGTTAAGTAACTAGGCACCATCTAAAGGTAATGTAACTTACTTATCACTAGAAGAAATAGTTTACTAGGGTGACCGACTGCTCCACGACCTGTCATGGTTCATGTTGTTGTAGTATTTATCAAGTGATTATACTTTATGATAGCTGATTGTTTCCTTTGGAGGTACTTTTGAAAAAAAAAGAGTCAATGTGTGAATGAGGATAAAGTAAATTGCAGTTCTTTTTACCGTTCACTTTTTTGTCTGAAATCCTCTGGCCGAGTGATTAGAAATTAGGACTGTCCAATTAGAGAGGTTGGGTACATGATGCTCCCCTAATGTTGATTTTAATATTTTGACAAAATGAATCGATTTTGGTGCTGCAGTGTATTTGTGTGGTATGTAATCAGAAACCGGATTAGGTGGGCACTTGTGTTTTTGATTTCTGATTTCTATGGCCCAGTTCAATAACACATGCAGAACTGGTAATGATTTGGGTGTGGTAAAGAAACAGAATTTCACCTACCAAATCATCCAATAATAAATGTCTGTGTCCACCAAAATATTTAAGCTGATTATTAAATTTTTTTGAGAAAACTGATGTGGTTGGGTACATTAGATGCATCCTTAATTGCCTACAACATAAACTGCTATATGATGCTAAAATATTTTCTGCTTTGGCTTTCTCACTCCGGTTATTGTATCTTACTTGATGTTTGTATGTGGTCACAGCCTTATGTTATTATCTTATTGGTACGACTTGCCATCCGCAACTCTAATAATTATTTTCATTTTTTCTTCTTTGGTCTACTATATGGATAAGGTTTCAATGATGATAATGATGATTTTCTTTGGTTTACTAGAAGATGATACTTATATTCATACACGAGGCTTTGGAGTTTGGATAAGTTTTCTGCTACTTGTAATCTTAAATTTTATGCATTGTTAATGTGTTTCAGAGGCTGAAAAGATATTTTCTTCTGTAATTGACGATGCTGCTGCTAAACTGAAAGACCCACGAGCTGCATATATTGTTGAAATGGTAAATATGGACCCCGAAGAGGTATCCCAACCCATTCTTCTTCAGGGTGGTGAGTTAGATTTTCACATGGACCTCAAAGGCACTGAGCTTTTGGAGAATACTGACAAACAATCTGTCAAAAAGATAATATCATGCTCTTATTTTTGCTCAAAGAACAAGTCCTCATCACCATTTACAAGGGAGGTATGGTAAATCTTTATGACCAGTCTAAGCTTGTGGCTGCATTTATTTCTAAGTTATCATGACTGTTCTTTGTTGTCCTTGACATTTAGTGCATGTATGCGGTTAAAAACACGGAGTTTCTATTTTTAGTTTTGGTTGGTTGTTGCACACTTGCACTGGCTGGCTAGATCATTTAAGGTTATTGAAGAAGCTGATCAGAGCTTGAAATGAGTACATCCTCAAGAAAGATGGAGTGCCTAATAAATTTCACGAAGGCATTGTTCATAATAGTTTGCTTCTTTTTTAATTTATTTTTAACATCACTGTTCTGATCTTCAAACCATTGATGTGTTAGGCCTGATTATGGATGATCCATGCATAGTAATCTCCTGGGCTCGAAGATCCTGGCCTTGGAATCAATGGAATCAAATAATGGTTATGATTTTGGACTTGGTGTATCTGAAGTCGACTGAAAACACTTGACTTCATTGGACAGAGTCCATCTGGTTTTGCAGTTAATGCTGCAAACAAATAATAGATTTTTTTTATAAAAAAAAGAACAGAACCAATAGGGGGAGAAGACTTCACCAAAGCACGATTGTTAGTACATCATAATTACTTAGTGCTTAGTTAGATTTTGATGCAATGCGACTCTCCAACTTCAATGAAGTGTAAAAATAAGGGATGATGAAGAATGCACATGTGTAATTCAATTGACTGGAGAACTCCCCACTGCACTTGCACATATGGTGATTTGTTTTAATTCTGTGAGTTTCATAGTAATTGGGGCTTCAACTGTTAGATAGTAGAAGTTCAATTAAGCTGTTCACAAAGCTCGACACTTTGATGGTTGGAAGAGGACTGGTATCCTAAATGCTTACACATGGAATAGCGTTGGCTGGAAAGAGAGCAAATTGTATCTCAACCCTGTTGGTGATTGGGAAGTGCATGGACAATTGAGAGAGTTGAAAATTAGAAGTTTAATTTATTTCTGATTTTTTTCTGAAGAAACAAAAAATTCTGAAAAATTCATGAAAAAGAAGAGAAAATTGGAAAAAAGAAAGAAAATAATAAAGAATTGAAGGGATTAATGTCCATGGATTTTTTAAGCATAAAAAAATTTAGAACACAAATAAAGAGTTCTTTGAAAAATAATTACAACTTTTAACTGTAAAATGGGGGTAGAATACCATGAGCATCCTTTTGGTGACTTGAACCGATTCACATTTTTCCTTTAGCTATTGTCAACGAATTACTGGGACTGCAAAGCCCCTTATTGAACCTTTAAAACTCAAAACATATGTTGGAATTGAAGTTTTCAAAAACTACTGCTGTTTAATCTCAGACTTACTGGTTGAACTTTGATGACTTGGCTGACTAGGCCAAAGCATCACTTCACACATTTAGAAGTAGAGGAGCTTGAGCAAAGCCAAATCTGTTCAGGGGTTATGGAGTGCTAAAATGAATTGTTTAATCGTTTAGGAGCAAATCCAAGTAAATTTAATGTCAGCTTCAATATGATTCAATGCTTCAATCCTGCAGCTTGTTTTTGTGGTTGAATATGGAGTGTTGCCATGTTTTCTTTCTTAATGAA
This sequence comes from Cinnamomum chago, assembly GCA_038049695.1. Taxonomy (NCBI): domain Eukaryota; kingdom Viridiplantae; phylum Streptophyta; class Magnoliopsida; order Laurales; family Lauraceae; genus Cinnamomum; species Cinnamomum chago. Next base: position 7,141,524 of record CP142451.1, on the reverse strand, counting down.
CTATATTCAGACCACCAGCTGGTGTGCTTAGGATATTGCATCTGGGAGATATTTGGTGTGTTGTCTGCTCAAGTGCGGTCTCTCGGTATCACTGCATTGAATAATTGAACCCTTTTACCATTAAAAAAAAAGAACTTTCTTTTTTGAAGGGTAACTTGTACTTATCAATGACCTAGCAGTACTAAAAGGGACATACTGAAAAGCTAAGAAAAATATAAAAAAGACAAAAAGTACCATTAAAAAAAGAGGAAATTTGTTTGGCTAAGAAAGCCTCAGAGAGGCCGAGAAGCCCAAAAGAATGAACAAAAGTTAGGAGGTGCTGAGGTGGCCACTTCCATCCACTTAAGTAGGATGACATCTATTGGCACTCCCTAGAAATTGGAGAGAATAGAAACCCAAGAGGCCGCTAGGAATGTTGTGGATAATTGAACCATGGACCTGAAAATCTTGAGCAAACTGTTCATATTCTGAGGCATTATGTATTTCCTATTGTAGATTTTTATTACTGGCCTGGAAAGTCATTCATTCTTTCACTTTATTGTTATTGTTGCAATGGAGATTATAAGCAATTTTATTCTTAAAAGTTCCTTTTTGTTAGAGTGCAGATGCAATCCAAGTAACTTTCCTGCTCAATCAATCAAGAAGTGCTCTAAAACCTTCTGTGCCTATTGTGGAGTATTTTCCTGGTATGTCTTGGCTACAGAATTCATTTAGCCGACCTCGACATAGTTGGGACAAGGCTTTGATGATGATGATGATGATTTTGTCTTTTTATCCCAAATCTGCTTATTAAACTGGATACTCTTACTCATTTTCATGGGTGCTTGACATTTGTTTTCCAGCTACAGAACCAGCAAGACTTGTACTTGTCAGTCTTAAGCTTGATGTGCTGTGTTATGCTTCAAAGGACCTTCCTGTGGCTTCTGCTGTTTCTAAGTTGATTATCCCAGGGTTGGTTGACCAGTTTGCCACATTGAAGAAGGCTTTCTTGCCATGTCTCCTAACAGAACATCCTCAGGTACAGTTGTTGTTGTGTCACTAACCAGCTGAGCTGCAGCTGGGGACTATGTCATTACTTTTACTACTGAATTATATTACCATTTTCTGTTTAGTGTTTATGGCCACCATGCAATACACTATTCACCCTTTTGCTTTTTCAAGAAAAAAGTGATCACCCTTGCCTATCTGTCTTAATATTGTTTAATCAGTTTACAAATCTTTTTTTTTTATCAATATCCTATGTCTTGTATTAAAGCTTGTTGAAAATAATATGAATGCTAAAATGAATTCATTTTTCTTATAACCTTGTGATTTTTGGGTCAATCTTATGATTTACAATATGAATCTTGTTGTGAAAGTGGAAATGAAGAAAGAACAGTGAATTCAATTAGGAAATTGACTAAATGAAAGTAGTAAATTCTATGTGACGCTTCACAAGGACATTGAAAGATTACTTAACCTGTTGATGGTGCTCCGACACTCCCCCTCAAGTTGGAGCATAAATGCCAAATATGTGTACTTTGTAAACTATTGGATCAATGTTCCAAGGGACAAATGACGAATGGATTCTGGTCTAATGAGTAATGCCTATAATTAACTACCTGCTCAAGGATGGACTACAATATGATATAGTACTGAGGGCACGTTTGGTAATAGGATAGGAATCTGTGGGATTTAGGATTCCTGTCTACCCTTAGAAAAGGATAATCCTTGCTGAGGATTAATATAGCTAAGGATTCCTTGAATTCCACGTTTGGTTGTAAATGTGGAAACATTGATGATTTCTTCAATTCATGTTTGGTGTTGAACACCAAAATCCATGAAAAATAAACAACCTACTTAATATGAGGCCCATGAAAGTTAGTCATGACCAAGAAGTATGAGTGTATCAAGTGGGGCCCGTTTCTTGATATAAGACAAACTAAGACTCCTTCTCACAAGTGCACGTATGATTGAATAAATGGGGCCCACTTTATTGAATAAACTTAGGCTCCATATCACAAGTGGACATATGATTGAATTGATGAAGCCACATTATATATTGAACAAATTAAGAACCATTATCACTAGTGCACATATGATTAAAATGATGGGGCACAATTATTATATATTAATCAGATTATAATCCATGGATGGGATGTTATCATTTTTATTGAATAAGTGGCAAAATAAAGAAATTGAGAGAATGTTTATTTTGGGAGGGGGGGATTTTGGCTTTTATACCCACCCCTTTTGTAGGGAGGATTTGCATACCTGATGGGGGAGGATCGGATCCCAAAATCTCATGGATCGCAGATTTTAGGCGCAAAAAATCAGCGATGATTTACGGCTGCCATACTTGGATATAGCATAAAATCGTGGAAAGCGGAAATCTTTTCCCCGCAGATTTTGTTACCAAACGTGTCCTAAAAGTAAAACTGTCAATGAGTTGATTATTCTGTCAGCCAAGATTGTAGAATGAGATACAGAGAAAAAAAGCACTTTCTGTTTCTGGGACTATCAAATTTCTTCAGTTTTACTATGGGTCTATATATCCTGTGTTGGGACAGTGAACCAATAGGAACATGCTCGATCAAAACCATACACCAATCACTAGTAATTTCTCCTATTGCTCCTCAAGTTTCCTTGCAAAAAGATGTGGTCCCATCCCCTACCCTCAAAAATCTAATTCTTTGCATGGAAGGCCTTGAGAAGTTGCTTGTTGACGAGGAGCTTATTAGCAAAAATCTTCTAATATAGACCGAGTTTGTCTTTTTTGTTGAACAAACAGGGAGGATGAGGGTGACCTTCTAATAGAATGCTCCTTTTCAAAATCTATATGGCTTAAAGCACCCACATCTGAGATTTTATTTTCTTTTTCACTGTCCTCCCAAACTTTTGAGCAGTGGTTCTGGGAGGCCAGCAAGAATGACTGCCCAGTGCCCATAGGCCTTACTATTGCTTGGTACATTTGGAAATCACATAAGTCCTATCTATTCCAAATGCATCCTCTGATTCCACTACCTGTGCTAGCCAAAAGTCTAACCTTATACCACGAATGGAAAGTGGCCCGTGATTTGAAGACAAGCTAGATGATGTTGAAACTCCTCTAAATCATTGGAGCCTATCCCAAAGGACTGGATCTAGTTAAACTTTGATGGGGCATTTGATTTAGGCAGGGAGGCATGGAGATGGGCACTTTAGAAATGGCCAAATCGTTCCTAAGCTTGGAACAGTCTGGCCTTTGGTCCCACATGAGTGAAAAATGTAACATTTGATCAAGGATGTACTGCTATGAGGGCTTCAAGTTGTCCAAATCCAAGTCGTATAAAGTGGGATGGTCACACTACCTGTTGGCTGTTGCAGTTGGTAATGGACATATGAGTCTAGGGGTAGGCTGGGTAGCTGGTTCAAACTCTGACTGGAACAAGGAATTATCATTCAATAGTGCTTTTAAAGAAAAATAGGGTAGATTAGGATTAACCAAAAAAGAAAGAAAACACATAAAGTAGGATGGATGCAAGATTCTCATTATCAATTAGGGGATCTATACAGCTTTGATGATTGTCAAATTTGATTAAGTGCTAATTCATAGGTGGTAATGAGGGTGAGCCACGAAGGGCTGATATTAATCATATGGATGCCAGGTGGGCCCCATGGATCAGGCTGTTCCAAGCTGAAGGATGGCCTGGCCGTCACTGAAAACTCGCCAATATTATGTGTGTGCTAATGTCATATTAAGATTTGAATGTTTTTCGTCAACCAAGACGGCTTTGGGAGGCTAGTATTTGTTAATATATTGCCATTACTAATTTCATTTTGTATTTGATTAATTTTGGATTTTTCAATGTTACGATTCTTTATTTCCTAATGACATATACTCTTTTTACAATCAGATATATTCTGTTTATGCAAATTCTGTCCTTCCGTGTCACTATTTATTACAGTATGTTCCATAACATCCTCAAGTCTGTTATGTTTGCAGTTATGTCCATATCACTTCTTTCCTCCAGGCATGTCACATCCAATAACAACTTTCTATGAACTCAGTTATGGGGAAATGGAAATGAAACAAGGTATTTTGAAACTAATTGTGACATCATACTCTACTGCAAGAGGGTTTTTGTAGTTTTCCTATAAAAGTGCATTTTGAACCATAGTGATAATTATGATAGCCAAGGTCATTAAGAAATGCTATGGAGCATTCCTATAATGCGTTGTGCATCTTCTTGATCCAGTTATCTTCTGCTGCTTCTGGTCTTCTGACTATTCTTCGTAACTCTTATCACTTTGAAGCAAATAAATTTATTTTTGGAGTGGTAGCATGACTTGAACCTGCAACCTCAAGTTTGCAATAGTGAGCACCTTTGACTGGGCCACTAACTCTTGTTAACTTATCAGTAATAGTGATAATTAATAATATGGAAACAATATACAAAGCTGTAATTAACATATGGTACACAGGAAATATGGAAAATAAAACAAAAAGTTTTTCGCATTGTCTTTCAGCTATGCTTATGAATAAATCATGCAATGTCTTTTTCTCTTTTCTTAAACCAAAATGAGATCATAAATTGCAATCATGGTTGATTTGAATTGCAAATCTGATCCTAACTTGTAAGATTATTGCATACTACTCAATGCTTTTAGAGAAGTTGTTCCTAGATGTAGGGGATGAGGCTAGGATGATGATGGTGATGGCAACAATGACTTGAGAGAACATGTGGAAATTTGTCAAAGGGAAAATTATGTTTATTGAACATCTATTTCTGAAACCACCCCCCCCACCCCCCCACCACACCCGCCCCTACCCACCCACATACGCAACACCGTTCATCATTTAGAAGGCAACCACTGAACATTAGAATACAGTAAGTGCTCACACGGATTGACAAATGAAAGTGGAATGTTTGGAAAAAAAAAATCTATCTAATGATGAAAAATGAACACACTAATGTGCAAATGTAATTCACTTTGACATTATCTTTTTTCTTTTTAGTTCCTTTGTTGTATATTACAGTGCACTTATTTTATATTTTGGTTTTCAATCCATGGTGCAATGTTCGCAAGTCTCGAGTAAATATTAGCTTCATTTTCTGAAATGAAGTGAATGTAAAAACCATTAAAAAAAATCTGAAATGAAGTGGAAACATAAAGAAGAAAACAATACAAAGATGCAGCAGTTCCATTGCAAGGTGAATGGAACTCCATTGTTTCGACTGCTGTTGGAACATAATAGGCACCAATCAGGGTTGTGCATAACTTATATGTGAAGTCTCCAATGATAGATTTAGAATTAAAGGGAGAAATCTAGCAACCAAGCAAGAGAGACAATGGTTTCTGGGATGTGTTCTCATTGCCTGAAAAACAAGACTCTAGTTTCTATGCTTAGTTGCAAATAGCAGAACCACTCCATGGACGTTCTTTGTTAATAGGGTAGTTGCTTGGAAAAAAATGAAAAGAAGTACAAGTCACAGTGTCCTTATTTCAAACATTCACAGTTTACACAGGTACCTTATTATTTCTTTTTGCTAATGTTGGTGGTTCTGCTGTGTAGTTGAAATCAGAAGATCTCTACACCTGCGGTTGGGATTACCATTGGATCGGCCTCTTCTACTCACTGCTAATGCCCTCAATCTTGGTTCTACCAAGGGTACCAGAGGGAACAGCTCAACAAGAACTGGTAATCTTGCAGTGCAGGATTGGCAACATCATCATGAGTAGCTGCTTTCTCTGAAATTTCTTCGTAGTAAATTTAAATTTGTGGTAATACCTGTTTAAATGGCAATTGCAGGTTTTGAATTGCTTAAAGATGTCCATACAGAAATTCCTGGCAGTGGGGGTTAGTCTCTGAGCATAAATTATGGCAAAAGCTTCTTTTTCCTAGTTTATAGAATGTATTTTATGTACTGTAGTGATCATTGATAAGGTTTCTGAAAAAAATATTCCATTGCCTGCTTTGGACTTGTTTGCAGTAACTTATGTTTTTGGTGACTTTTCAGTTTCTGGAGGCCTTGTCTCACTTGTTGAAGGTTCTTATGAATATCATCATTACCTTCAAGATGGATTTGATGACAATGTAATGAGTCTTTTAACATTTATTGTAGTTCTACTTGTTGTGTATTCAAATTGGAAGTGAAGCATATACTATGTGCTTTTCTTCATGCTGTAAACAATCCACTATGATTGTTCATTGACCATTGTATTCTTAACCTTCCACTTCATTGATGGTCTCAAATTGAATAATGAGCATTATCCAATCAGCATGATATTTGCATTTTAGGCTATGCTCCATCCACTATATGGCTTGTGCTGTAGACCCTTGCAATTGACTTTGAATTGCTATATTTGTTCTTTCATATGGTACTTCAATTTTATGGCTAATTGTTACCATCATCAGGCCAGCCCCGGGTTGATGGGATAGGTGGGCCTAAAATGATGATGATGACGGCAACAATGATGACACTGATGATGTTGCCATCTTCAGTCCTTGTGTTCTACATTCTTACTTGCAGATGCATTCTCTCATTATTCATTTTTTTGAATCCAGGGCTGGGGATGTGCTTATCGCTCTCTACAAACTATCATTTCATGGTTTAGACTCCAAAAGTACACATCCATTGAAGTCCCTTCTCACGGGTATGCTGGGTGCATCATTCAAAACATAATGTGCAGTTTGTTGGAGATTTATACTAAAAACATACTTTATGTATTTGTCTTTGACTGGTTCATTTTTAGTATATTTTGTCTTCTCATCTAACTGAGATTTTATATTGGCAAATGGTTGCATTATTAATTATTATGCATGTGAGTGTCTTTTATTCTACAAAGTAGACAAGTTGGTGTGTAGAGTTTTGCTTACACACGGATGACTTATTTGTCGGTTCTTATAGAATATAAGTTGTTGTTCACAATCTAGATGGATTTGGACACACCATCGGTATGATTGTAGCATGATGCTTCAGTAGGCTTGTCTTGGCTGCCGGAAACAGTATAGTTTCAATTCATTATGCTAGTACGATTTGTGTGTATTGAACATGACCGTGTTTTTGGGTTTATTGTCTTTATACTGATTATATAAGATGATGAACATCTTAATGGTTATTATGAGTGCTTATACTCTTAATCCCGACATAAATAATAGACACATACATTTAGTGTTTGGCATTTTGATTTATGAAGGAGTGAGATCTTTTATGGGTCTACAATCTCAATGAATTGGATGACTACACTACGTGTATGGTGGATATTAGTTTATTGACGGAATTCACGTCTCGTCATAGGGATTGATGATATCCCCTTGATGAAGCTTTTAAGTTTTTATTATGTCAAACCTTGCAGGTGGACTTTGTGTCCGACATATCAAATAAGTTAAGTGCAAGGTCTCAAGGAATTATAAAAATATCGATTAAATTTAGATGTCAGTAATTATTTAATCATCTATATTTAATCGATGGATATCTAAAATCTTAACGTGGAGAGATTAATAAGCATTTAATAACAAGAAGCTCGAAATATTATTTTGAGAATAAGGACAGGAGTGTAATTATAATTCTTTAGTGGACTGAATTGTAATTTATGGAACTAGGATTCTAATTTGGGTCGAATTAGGGTTTCCTATTTCCATAAGAAGCCCATCCTTGTTTCCTTCTTAAGGTCCCTATTGTAGCCTATAAATATGCGTTACTGCTCTCTGGGTTAACATACAAGAATAAGAAGAGAGAAATCTCGGTTTTGGAGAGCAGAGGAGAATTCGCAGAAAAGGCCCACTACCTGGTGCGAGTTCGAGCATATAGGAATACAGTAGAAGATCTTGAGGTTTTCGGGTTGCTGTAAAATCGAGATCAAATCAGAGAGATCTCGCAGGTATGATTTAGTCATATTAGTTCAAGATTATTTCCGCAGTGATCTGTACGCAATATCTAAAGATCTTGGTTTCTACTTGTTTCCAACATAATCCATTGAAGTCCCTTCTCACGGGTATGCAGGGTGCATCATTCAAAACATAATGTGCAGTCTTATTCCCCAAATGGCGACTTCAGCACTTTGATGTTAAAGTCATTCTTACTTTTCAATCACCAATGACCATTTTCTTTATATATACCATTCACTAGGCTTTTAGGGTAATTGATACTAATTTGAACATCTGATGCTCTGTGAATTAGTGCTGTTTATTCTGTGTTGCATTTTCTTAATATGATTCATGCATTGATAGAAGGATGATTTTTTTCTTGATCATGCGTGTCCCACAGACAACTCAACAAAAAAAACAAGGGTATAAGAGCTATATACCCAAACCCCAAAATCCCTACATAATGGAACCAACCCAAGGAACAATCATATTCACTCCCTCTTTGGCTAACGCTTTCATCGTGCTATTAGCAAATTGAACCTCATGATGAAAAGACACCCACAATTGAGAAGACAAATGTTTGCTTTCATTGAGGTAAGTCCAGTACTTCCACGGCCTTGACTTCTCATCGGGAACCCACCCAGCTACATTTTATGAATCACTCTGCACCTCTAATCTTTCCTGATTGTAACCCAAATTTATACGAAGGCTTCAAGAATAGCCAACAACTTCGCTTCATTCAAATCCTTTACCTCCACACACTTTTAGTAAAAATGAGCAAGATTCTCCTTATCATTGCGAAGGACCCCTCCTATACCTGCTACCACTAGCTTTTCCTGAGCTGCTCATCGATGTTAAATTTCAACCCATCACTTTGTGGAGGAGCCCGATTCATCATCCTTTTCTCCCTCACTAGTGCACACTCCATGCAAGCTTCCCAGTTACGAAGAATGTGATTCAGCTTGAGGTTTGCACACTCCTTGGCCAAAGCCCACTTCATGACCCTGAGACTCACCACCGAAACAAGGGTCTCAATTGAAGACTAAGTTCCTCTAAAATTCTGATTGTTCCTTTCTATCCAAATGCACTAAAGAACCACGAAAGGAGGTGATCTCTGAATGATTAATCCACACCCATAAAATGACCCACCTCGCATCTGATAAATGGCTGGGAAAACGCTATCTTTGCCCACATCTACCAATAAAATGATTCCAAAACCAAGAAGTGACCTTCAGTGAGGGAATGAGTGGTTAATTGTCTCCTCTTCCTTCCTACATAAAACACATGTATCTGAGATGTTGTATGCTGCTAAGCCTCTCTTTCTTAATTTACTTCTTTCCTGGACCTACAAGCTGACAAAATGCTTCCACTCATGAGGAGCTAAACCCAACCAAACAAGTGCACGGGAGCCAGGAAGATGTAGATTGAGAAGGCCCCTCCCTTCTAAGTAGAATGCCTAATAGAGGACTTCCAGATGCGATAATCTTTGTCCTCCCTGCCAAGAAAATTGTTAGAAAGAAAATAACTCCCCACTCTGAGACTGCTCAGACTCATGCAGACTTCTCCTATGACACTATCCAGGACATATTATTCCCCCTAATCATAGGGCGGTCATTGACCAAAGACTCCTTGTTAGACACCATTGTAGAAGCCCTAGGAGACAGACTACACAGAGGACCTACTCCCACGCAGTCATCATACTAAAACTAGACTTCACTCCTATTCCCGACTTTGAAACTCACTCACTTAGTAAAGACCTCACCCTTTACCCAGACTCATCCCCAACACTAGCAATACAAAGTATGCCACCCCATAAACCGGACAACCGATATCTCAAAACTTAGACAGAGGGATTCCATGTAGACGACAGCTTCTCAAATTTTCAATAACTGAGTCCACTAACACCTTTGACCTGGTTTTGCTCCAAAAACTCCCAAAAACTCTTGGGTAAAACATATTGGGATAAACAAAAGGACATACTGGGACAGAAAGTAATTTTATAGGTGTAAATGGGTTTATCCACAAGTCTAGGGTGAAAAAAATATTTCAAACTGCTAGTTGATTTAAATTGGCACCTTTACTAAACAAAAACACATTGTTCAAGAAAATGATAAAGATGATTTTCTATTTGCAGGGAAATCCAGCAGGCACTTGTAGAGATCGGTGATAAGGAACCCTCTTTTGTTGGATCACGTGAATGGATTGGAGCTATAGAACTAAGCTTTGTTTTGGATAAGCTGCTCGGTGTAAGTACGTTGTTTCATTCCATGAATTTCTATCATATGAAAATAGAAACCTCTATATTGCTCTGAGGATATTAAGTTGAAACCAATGTTTTTCTATATGTTTGTTTTGTTATTGAAGAAATAAAGAAACAGGTTACAATTATATTATGACCAAGATTGTAAAACATGGGTAGTGCGCGAACTCAGATCTCCTCAATTCGAGTCGACTTGGTTGTGTCAACTTGGACTCGGCTATGTATATTGGAGTGTTTTTTGTCATTTTTGTAATATTAGCTTTATTGTTTGTGAAGTGAGTCATGTATGGTATCAATTACTTTTCTCCTCTCATTCTTCTCTCTTGATCTCTTTCTTTTGCTTTCTTCTCCTTTGGGTCAAGGGTGCAATGTCCAGATGCAGATATTTTGATCCTCAGGTGAGCTAGCCCAATCAACATCTGAAAAGGTTTTACTAGTGAAGTGTCCACGTGACTAGTTTATTAGACTTGAATTACTTGCTGATTTAAATATCAATGAAATATGAAAAATAGAATCTGCATGAGGCTTCGTGGACTATGCATGAAGTGGCTACTATGCCCATTTCATGAGGTAAGTTTGGTCATTTAGGGATCAAGTAAATAAATTTTCCAGCTATTCATCAATACCGATTAGGATCAAGCAATAGATCAATGTTTATTCTGAGTATTTTTGGATCTCTTGTCATCCTTACTGGTTCGTTCTGGTTCTGATCAATCCTTTGGACAAATTTTAGAAGGAACATAATTAGGTCGGCGTTTTCTTTCTTTTTTTTCTTTTTTTTAATCTCTTATCTCCAAGGTGCCAACTGGCTCCATCTCTCTTCATCTGAAATTGTTTGGCTCCTGTCTGAGTTAATGTCTATCTGTTCTGGAGGTGTTGGCAGTTTTCCTGAAGTGCTGGTTATACTTGTGATCTTTCCTATAATTGTGGTACAGTTTAGGGCACCTATGAAGGAAAGTGAATCGAAGTCGATGACCTGGTTTGTAATCTGTTCCTCATGATTAATTCTGTTTGCTGCTTGTCATGGGGGCAGTTACTTTGGGGTTTATGCATGGCTGATTTAAATCTTAGATGCGATGGTCAGGTGCTGTTACCATGCTCTTGGCCTTGATTTAGAAATCACCCAAGGCATGCCTAGTCACAAAATGCCTTATGTGCCTTGACGCATGCTAAGGTGGGCAATCATAGAAAGGTGTGCGGCACCTTGTTGCATGTATTCCTAAAAGCTGAAGTGCTCATGTCTTGAATCCATTGGACAACGTTGAGTTTTCCCCGCTCAAAGTGCAGTCCTAGAGAAAATCTAGTACATGTACTAAGAAGGGCTTGGTGGACACCTTCAATGAATTTCGTTGGCCTGCTAATCTTGCAAGATGTGGATGCACCTTTTAACTATTATATTTCCATAATAATAGAGACCTGAAAAGTACCAATTTGTTTATTTATTCATTTGCTTCAACAGGTTAGTTGCAAGATCATAAATGTGAGATCTGGAGTAGAGCTTCCTGAGAAATGCCGTGAGCTTGCACTGCACTTCCAAACACAAGGAACCCCTGTTATGATTGGTCAGTACTGCCAAAACTACCTTTTTCATATTTTAATCTTGTACAATTGGGTTCACTTCCTTGGAAGGTCCCTGCACAGAAAGTCTTCCATATGAGATAATCCTAATTTTATTGAGAGTATGGGGACCTCCCACAATTAACAGAAAATGGTATAAGACTGGATGGTCAGGAGCTTATAATGTGACTCTCAGTGGATGGAATATCCAATTATCCATGGCTCATTCCTCGGTACAACCTATCCATATCATAATCCAAATTTGTTGGAGCATATCCCAAATGTCATACCAAAAAGATGATCCTAATCTGATTGGCTAATGTATATTCAACAAACTATCATCCAGTAAGAGAGAGAAGTTGTCCAGCCAATGGCTTAAGATGGGGCCACAACTTTACCCATTGGGAACAAGGTGGGTCCCATGCTTATAATTGCTATGTGTGCATATGGATCTTCACTCTGCCAAGTGGCAGTAATTTTGCTACTCTATTGTTATATTGGAAACAAGCTATTGAAGTTGAATGCTGTGTATAGCCCCATTAAATCTTATCATTTGTAAATACAGGCGGGGGAGTTCTTGCGTATACGCTCTTGGGAGTTGACTACAATGAAGTGAGTGGTGATTGCGCATTTCTTATCCTGGATCCTCACTATACCGGTAGTGATGAACTTAAGAAGATTGTGAATGGCGGGTGGTGTGGATGGAAGAAGGCTGTTGATAGCAAGGGTCGGAGTTTCTTCTTGCATGATAAGTTCTACAATCTTCTGCTTCCCCAGCGGCCCAACATGGTTTGATATCTATTTGGCAATGATGATGTGCTCAATAGAATACAGAGATAATTTTTCGAATAGGATAGGGATATTTATTTTACCAGCGTTCATATTTTACTGAATTGAAAATATTGGTTGGATTAGCATAACTGTAAGATAGTGTTTTCTCTTACAATTGACATTTTCCTTGGGACAAGGAAATTGATTTCCCGTGAGCATGTTATTAGTGATAAGAACTCCTAGAGAAGCTTGTATTTAAATATGAAGAATTTTAAGTGAAAAGAAATGAGAGGGAGCTGAATGAAAAAGGTGACTGACAATTCATTCAAATCCTCCCCCATATCCTTTGTCCATAGATCGGTCAATCATATGGTGGTCCACTCATCTGACAAAGGTGAGACTGATCACACCAAAAAGCTCTTCGAAAGGGGCATGTAATGGTAGAAGCTATATGATCAGATTTTTCTTTTTCTTGGAATGATTGGTGATATGTTACTTGAATGAGTTCGAGTTGCACAGTTGTGATCTACCAGTTCTGTGTTTCCTTTCGGATGATCCAGTTTGGTACATCTGTTTCTTCCGGAAAACTTGGGTGTATCTGGCTGATGAGCTAGGTTTCTATGCTTGTAGATGCATTAATTATGATATACCTAACCTGACAAGAACAATATATGAGCTGGTTTAAACCAATCACAAGTGGGACCTATATAGAAAGAATCTTGATCAAGAATGGGTTATGTGTAGGAGAATGGCCATGCTAACAATCACATGGAAGTCTACATCAAATAATCTCCCTCAATGGATAAATAGGAGATGGAAAAGGCATACCCAGCCATTGCATAGTAAATCATATTATAGGAAAATCAGATTCCTCCTACGTACCGTAGGTCCCCTTATATCCTTCGTCCCTACCTTTAAATAATCCATGAATCATTAGAAATTTGATTCCATAAAAACAAATGGGTCTTGGTAAACTGTTTTCTTTAACCTAATGGACAAAACAGAAGAAAGTGGAAGACAACTGCCATGCACTTTCGGCGACCCTACGACAAGGACCCACCCGTAGCTGTAGCTGAAGACGTCAAGAGTTCAGACAATACATTGTGCATTATGGCCGCCTTGTATTGAAATTTGATGAGATGTGCAAATTGTCCGGCCAATTTGTTTGAAGCTTGAATTCAATTCTGAATCATTTGATTTAAAATTACTTACACTAGTTGTAGAAAGTGATTTATTCCACCTTTTTGGCCCGTTTTAATCTCTTCCTCTTCTCTCATGACTTCTTTGAAAGCTTTTGTCACCTTTCCTGATGTGATTTTTGCACGTTTCTGTTCTTCTAGAAGAAGATATATATATATATATATATATTTTTAATAACATCATCAAAACCTTATCGCAAATAAGTTGGGATTGAGGGTTTTTTTGAGATATAAGTAATACAATTTTGGTTGAAAGAAATCCATTGTGCATGAGAATTTTTGAATGACCTTTGCTGGGGATGAGGAGCGAGGAAATATCCCCGCCTAGGACCCAATGGATTTTTAAGATGAGAAAGAACCCATTGACCTTCACCATCATAATAATAGGATTCTTGTGATTTTTGGTTCTTGTGGGTCCTATCATTTTACATAAACAGGTCCACCTCTGAGAGTCCTGCTGCCATCAAAGAGACAAGAAAATCATACATAAGATTCTCATTGATTTGCCGATGCTAAAGAATGATTTCAACCCTGCGAGATCTACCCTTTTGACCCATGGTGCCTTTCTCGTGTTATTCTTGGTTCTCATGACAGACTACAAAGTCTTTCGTGAAATACTACAAGCTTTATGACCCATATGAAAGGTGTAGGTCCTTTTGATCTGAATGTGCCTTGAGAAAGCCATATGAGGGAAAAGAAGATCATCCTTTGGACTTGCCACAATCACCAAATTCGTTAAAACAATTTCCGAACAACCAATACTACAAATCATCACAATTCACAGAGCTTCTATTAAGAATATCTGGATTTTTCTAGAAAGATTTGGGAGGAAGGAGGAGATCAACATGACTTTAGAAAGAGATTTGGCCTTTTTTTTTTTTTTTTTTTTGGGGGGGGGGGGGGGGGGGGGGGCGTCAACAGTATGATACACCTTAGAAACCAACCACAAGATAATGATGTTAGCCATTCTCGAGGAGACCACTTGATCCAAAGCCTCTCAAAATTATGTTCCCTCATGCCTCGGCACCTGCTAAATATGAAAAAACATTAGTAAATACAAAAAAGAGGAGAGTGGCCGACTTACATTATTTACATGTTACCAATGGGAGAGCAGGAACAACTCCAATTTTCAACAAATTCCATCATGTTCTCTCATTTATGCACTCGATGAAAGTTTACTCTTTCCCTCTTAAATTCTTGTTTTATATTGAAGAAGAGTTTTCCCTTGTATGAAGAATCCTTGAATTACTAATGGTTATGACTCCAAAGGCCAAGCATCCATACTATATGGGTGAAGACTCCACCATAAGCCCATGTTCTCCCAAGCTCGAGTCTCTTCAAGAGCTCTACCAACCAATAAAGGCCAACTTCATAGCCAATTTTCATTTTCATGCCGTGTGGAGTTTGTACCAAGAAAATCCTGGCAAAGAATAATGCCTCAACAAATCAAAGAAGCAAAATGTGCAAGCGAGAGAAACATCAAAGCATAAATGAAAATAAGCCTCCTTCCATTTTCTCAAAACAAAGATATTCTACGACACGACCATCAAGGAATTACATGATTCCAAATAAACTAGAACCCCTGCTTATGCAAATATAATTGAGGAGAGCTTATTTCTTAGAAAATAGAATAAAGGACACAAATGGAGACCAAGAACCATGTCTAATGTTGTAACATATACTATCATCGCAAATTCCCAATGAAATGGAGAGAGCATTTTCACCCTCAGATTGTGGTTTGTTCATTCGGAGCCCATGATTCAGTGATCTCGTCCCTTGATCTAACCACCATGGACAAATCATGACCCAATCCAAAATTGAAGATCCCAACCAATATTTGGCCATTTTTATCTCACTAAGCTCCAGGTCTGTTCGTAAAAGATTTGTCAAATGGATTATACTTTCTTTGCAGACATGACATATATACATGGAAGTCTATCAAATCAACAGTCTGGATCACTGATGCATGGACCACATTTGTACAAACTCAAGGGTCATGCATGATTGCTATCCTGATTCCTGATACAACTTGCTGGCAAGATTTCCAAATAGGAGGTTAAATATAATATTTCTGGAAAAATTATCTAATTCCTGGCTGAAGGTTTTGCTATAACACTGTGTTCTTACCTTGAGCGTACGCATGGGCCCCAAATGGTTGACCCAGACATTGAGCTGATTGGCCCCACATTGGATAGATAATATCCCAAAAGCGAACCATGTTGAACAATCCTCTCTGTCCAATAACTGAATGTTCTTCACATTAACAATGGGCTGTTGTGTTTCTTTATCACTGTTAGAGGCAGTCATCAAAAAGTAATGCGATGCCAGATGGATGAGACTTGTGAGGTATGGAACAAACAACATGTAGTTAACCTTCACCAAATCAGTGATCCCTCAGCCCATATCAAAATCCATGTTCCAGCTTCATGAATTCGAGGCTTGAGTATACTTTACAAGATCGCGGGTCAAGGATTGAACTAAGAAAGTCACCATTACCTAGTTGTTGTTGTATGATCACTGTAGACAGACTCAAATCTGCAGGCAATCTCATTGTAATTTGTGATATATGATATCTTTGATCCCCAGAGATTTTTTTTCTTAAATGCCTGTAGCACCAAAATGATGAGAGACTTAAATGTGTCGGCATAGAGGTTTAATTCAAAATGGATTGATCTGCTGCAGGTGAAAATCTTGGTACTTGGATACATCCATCCATCTTTGTCACAGTACCAGACAATCCACCTTTTAATCATTACTGCAGCAGACAAAGGACAATTATAGCATCATTTTCTGGCAGACCTGTCTGTAAATGACCCTTTTTTCCTGTTCTTCCAGAACTCGTCTTTCTTACCCTTTTTGCGTTTCAACAAGCCCAAGTTACTGTTAAGTATACCCAGTATAGCACTCTTGTCTCTCCTATTCTTAGCTGCAGCTTTCACATCCAGAATTGCCCTCAGCTTCTCATAAGCTCTGGCATCAGGAACTTGCCCACTTCTAACCATCTGTTTGTGATAGTAAAATGCCCTCTTAAAATCGCGTACACGAACATAAGCATAAATCATGGTGGAGAAAGTAATGGAGTCAGGCTTGAGATTAAGAGCTGCCATCTCTTTAAGTAGCTGTGGCAACTTGGAGTGTTGCCCTCCCCGTGCATAAGCATTCATCAGCATGTTATATGTCATCACTGATGGCTGCAGACCAATCCTCCCAAATTCAGAAATCACATCTCTTGCATCAGCATACTGACCCTGTTTCGCAAACCCATCAACTAGGATATTAAACGTCACCCGAGTGCCTTCAATTTTATCTTTTATCATTGATTTCCAGATTTCCATCAGTGAATGAGTGTCGCCAGCTCGCCTAAATGCATCAAGCAGTGCAGTGTAAGTTTCAATGGAGGGTACTATCCCTTCCCTCTTCATATTACCAAAGGCAATATAAGCCTTTTCATGCCAACCATCAACGGAATATGCATGGATAAGGGCAGTGTATGAATGAGATGTAGGCTTTATCCCAACCTTCTTCATTCTCAAGAATGCATCGGCAGCCATGTCGCTCATTTTCCGCTGCCTCCCATATGCACTTATCAAACAGGTATACGATTTAACATTTGGTTCCAAGCCAAAATCCTGCATCTCCAGGAGCAGATTTTCAATAATCTCAGGCTGCATTCTTCTGCTGTATGCATCCATTAAAATGTTATAGGTGGCAGCTGTTGGGTTCAATCCCTTCTCCTTCATCTCCACAAAGAGGCCCTCAGCTTCTTCAACATGATTTGATTTGCCATATGCGTCCATCAAGGTGTTGTATATGATGGTATTTGAAGAGATTCCTTTTTTCTCCATTTCCGATTGAATGATGAGGGCTTCCTTCTTCAGCCCCTCATCACAAAAGGACTTTATGAGAGCACCGAAGACTTCCAAACTCCACTTGACTCCTTTTCTGTTCATTTTCTCAAAAAACTGCCATGCATCTTTTGCAGTGCATCCACTTTTCCTCATGATAGTTATCAAAATAGAGCATGTCACATGATCTGGAAGGATGTTATCAGTTTCCATTGCATCATAAACTTTCCAAGCATCGTCGAACCTGAAAAAAGTAGTCATCCCTTAAGAAAGATAATGAAAAATCTTTGTTGTATATACAGCACTGAAAAGAATTTACTATTAAAGAAAAATGAAAGTACAAGAAATGGAACAACCTAAATACCTTCATCGATAGAGTTCATGAACCCATTGTACCAACAAGTGTTCTCTCTCTCTCTCTCTCTCTCCTCTCTCTCCCTCCCTTTTCTTTTTCTATTTTTTTTCCAGGGGGAGGAGGGAGGGAAAATGGTTATACATGGTGAACTCTAGGAGTCTTTGTTTTTTTTTTTTTACCCCCAAAAACATGGGGCAAATTACACGGTTTACATGGCTCTCTCAGGAAAGAGGGTGGGGAGGGCAAATGGTTCTACATGGTGAACTTATATCTTCTCTCTTTTGAAATGGTAATGGTATTAGGGTCTTCATTCTACTACCTTACCACATATTCTTTCCTAAAATGATCTTCTTTTTTTTTCCCTCTAAAACACAAGTCCTCTCCCTTTCAACCCTAATCTCATTCTACCATCACACCACCTACTTCCCTCCTAAAAATCTAAAGCCAAGGAAAATTAAGGATTAACTGTTGATTTAGCTTAGTTTCCTATAACATCATTTGCTACAAAATAATAATCAACAAAACAAAACAAAACAAAACCTTTCTTACAAGCATTTGGATTCCTTCCTCAGCTTGATCCAAACATGTTTAACAGAATTTGCCCAAAAAAACAGGTGCAAATGATTGCTTAACAGAAGGCCCTACATGCCTAGGGAATCAAAATTCGAAATTGTATTCCGCAAATTGCCTCTCTCTAGAGAGATGAGGATTGATAAACTCTCAATAATCTACATCAACGAACAACATCTAATACGATATCAAAAACTATCAAAACTAGATTATTACACAACAGAGAAGCAAAAAACTATAAACAGAGAGATTAAAATTCTCACCTTCCGCAGCACGACAAGCCGGAAATCGCAGCATTATAAACTCGCACATCCCGGAACTGCCCCTCGCATGGCAAGTTCCTAAACAGAACCATCAGATCCTTACCCATTCCTGCCCGACCCAGCGCCGGAAACAGAACCGAACAAGCCCTCGGAGTCAGCAGCGCCCGGTCCTGCAACCGCATCCATTCATACAAATACAAACAGCTCCGTGTCAAACCCTCAGCTCCCATCAATCCCAGCAGCTCAACACACTCTCCCTCGCTCATTCTCCCAACATAAGGATCCAAAAACTCCCCCAACGTTGAATTCTCAGGGAGATTCCTCGCCATTCTCAGAATCTCCCCAACAAGCCCTTTCACTTCATCTTCCTCTTCAGAACTCGAATGCGAAGAAGCCCTAGATTGATCCAACTCTCCTCTCTTCTCTTCTTCTCTGACATCGGTTTCGGTTTCTAGGGTTTTGACGCCTGCGATGTGCCAAGACGAGCGCCGATTCTTCTGAAGGCTGAGTCGGCCTTCGCGCTGGGGATCTGGGGTTTCGGAGAGAGATTTGAAGAATGTCTTGATTGGATCAGAATCTTCTTCTTCTTCCTCGATTTCTTCGACTTCTGCTGCTGCTTCTTCTTGTTGTTGATGTTGTTCGAGAAGAGGTAAGAAGATGGGGTTTGGAGAAGGGGAAATGGAGTTGGAGGGAGTTGCAGGAAGGAGGGTGGAGAATGGGGTTTTGGGGGAGCGGAGAGGGAGGAAAGAAGGAGATGGAGATGAGAAATTAGGGTTAGGGTTTTGGGGGATTAGGGTTAGGGTTTTGGAAGGAAAAGGCGAGGAGAGAGAGCAAAGTTTCAGAGGCATCGTCGCGTTGTGTGTGTGTGAGAGTGAGAGCCCGCGAACGAAAGATGATGTTGAAGAAGATAAAATCGCGGGCTTTTTGGATGGGAGGAGGTCGTGCTGTCGTGCGCTTGGAGTGCGAAAGGCGCTGGTGACGTGGCGGTGAATCACATGACTAGTCGTTAATTTTTGTCTCCTAATTTTATTATAATAAAGAGTTGGACCCACCCACTCCAAAATTGATTGTATAAGATTTGATCCATTGTAAAAAATGGGAGGTTTTTTGTTTTTCTTCCCCGTTCTTAATCTCTTGACTGGACTAATCCCTCCCGGTTTAAAGGAAAGCTGGATAAAGTCTCTGATAGGGTTAATGATAGTCAATTCTTAATGAAGTAAAATTTGATGATGATAGATCCAAATTTCTGTCATTTATACAAAAAAAAAGTATTGAATAAAATTTGTCAAATTAGCTCCGAGGGGTAGCTCAATTGGCCTAGTGTCACGGTTTGCACCCGGAGGTTGTGGGTTCAAAACTGCACTACCACAATGGGACAAAGGAAATTTTATCAAGCTTTCTCTCCTGAACCCGTAGGAGTTATTCTGGCTCAAAGGGCTAGCACACTTTGAGTTATCAAAAATAAAATAAAATTACATAATAAGATTTGCCACATTTGATGTGGATCACTGCAAAGGCTGAAGAATGATTTTCTATATATATACCATTTTCTAGTAAGTTATAGAAACCTCCAATATTAAAATTAGACGATAAATGTCACACCCCATCCTTCACGTATGCATGATATTGTCCGCTTTGGCCTACGGGCCTCACGGTTTTTGCTTCTGATGGGCCTCAACCCATCAAAAGGTCTCATGCAAGGTAAGGGTGTAAGCTCTACATATAACCTCATTCACTTTCCTCTCTATAGTCGATGTGGGACTCTAGGGCGTCACAATCCACCCCCCTTAAGCCTGCATGTCCCTTGTAGTAGCATGCCAGCCCTCTTGGCCCGCCCACATGGAGACCCGCCTACTTGCACTAGACCACGGTAGGGGACTCACACTCGAATTAGTTGAGAGTCGTCTCTGATACCATTTTGTTACGCCCCACCCTTCACGCATGCATGATATTGTCCGATTTGGCCTTAGAGCCTCACGGTTTTTGCTTCTGATGGGCCTCAACCCATCAAAAGGCCTCATGTATTGTGACGCCCCAGAGTCCCACATCTATAGAGAGGAAAGTGAATGAGGTTATATGTAGAGCTTACACCTTTACCTTGTATGAGGCCCGTGGGCCAAAGCGGACAATATCATGCATGCGTGAAGGGTGAGGCGTTACAAATGGTATCAGAGCCGACTCTCAACTAGTTTGAGTGTGAGTCCCCTGCCGTGGTCTACTGCAAGTGGGCGTGCCAAGAGGGCTGGCAGCTCCAGAGTCCCACATCGACTATAGAGAGGAAAGTCCCTTACCTTGCATGAGGCCCGTGGGCCAAAGCGGACAATATCATGCATGCGTGAAGGGTGGGGCGTTACAATAAAAGAATATAGTTTAAAATAAAAATGAACTAAAAGCCGTATTTAGTATTAATGTGCATATAGTGATATTAGTTGGTCCCTCGATTACTACATTGCAGATGTGGACGATATTAGTTGGTCACTATGGGTCTATTTATTCCCATTGTAATACATAGGATCATATCATTAGTAGTTAAACATGAAGATTAAAGGTTATTTTAAAATTTTAGTATTAAATAATGATTCCTTTTAGGGAAACAGAATCAAAAGAAGAGATGTCATTATTCATTTCCCATCTTCTTTTCCTTTTGATTCTATTTCCCAAGATGAAAGGTTATTTGATACTCATTTTTAAAAATTCACACTCGATATTCGTTTTCAACCACTTACGATATGAAATTTATGTATTCAATTTTATGTATTATAATGCAAACAAACATGTTATTTAAAAATGGATGGCTCAGGCCTCCTGGAAAATCAGATTGCTAGCAATAAATACATGGAGATATTGTTTCATCCAATCTACAATCGCTAAAATCTTATGCCAACTAATGCACCATCTCAATTACTTTTTTGGAATGAGAAAATCCAAGAAGAGATTTTATACATCTGGCTATTGTGGTAGATGAAACAGTATCTCCTTGTTTCTACAAAATCGGGGATCCGGATTCCAAATCGCATGGTCAGAGCAAACAAGTCTGAGTGAGTCCAACGAGAACTCTTTGGCTCACCCAAGTTGCCAGATTAGGTGAATGCCAGAGAATCCCAATTTGGGCTAGATTGATACTGAATTCAGGACCTATTGCTAGATCTGGGCCCAGGTCCATAGTCAACTGGGGTCTTATGTGAAACAACCATAATTTTAAAACATGATCAGATTCCATTTTGTTGACTCTAATCGACCATAAAACTGACTACTCAGTGAAGAACTTGGCTGAAACGCCTGGTCACTAGCATTCAGAGGCATAGCTGAGTTCCTCTTATCTTTATCAACGGGTCCACTACTTTGTGGCTGTGTTTGGGGTTAGACAAGGTGCAGAAATTGTAACCCTACCATGGGACCAAGCCAGCCTGTTCCACGATAGGCAATTTGCATATGCATATGTATTGTCACAAACGACGTTCCTGTGAAGTTGTCAGCTCAAGAAAGGATATTTTTAAAATAAAATACTCTCACAACTCTTTTTATTAGTTTTTTAAGCAGTCATTAAAATTTTTTTTTTCATTTTTGTTTTGATATATATGTAAATGGGGCTGATTTGTTGCGATGAAATTGATGGTGCGAAACTCACCTGGGCCTACCTAGGGCTATGACAATCGTGATAGAGGTGGGAGATGAAAGGTCCCAAAGAGACCTATCAGAGACATCAAACCCATTAGGCCATCCTAATCCATTGATCTACGGCCCTTAAGTTTAATGATTTTGAGAGACATCATTATTTGAATTTATAATCCAACGATGAGTAAATGTTGGATGAGTATAGTCAATTTGATACGAGAAAAACAACATAATTTCCACATATGTATGTTCCAATATTGTGATTGCGTCTTTTAAGGATGAGAGAGTAGTAGCTTCAAATACATGTGTGTTGAAGTTTAATGTTAATGGAGTTACAAAAGATAATAAGGTCCCGCCAGCATTGGAGGTCTTACGTGAGGGCCACATTCTTTGGTGGTTCTTATCTGGTTGCTTGGGTTCAATCCCTGGGTACGCCATGCCATCTCTTTCTATTTGTGCGGGCTCTTTTTCCACTTGTGTGAGCCATGCCACCTCTTCCTGCTCGTGTGGACTCCTTTCCAACTTGTGTGAGCGTTCTTCCCACTTGTGCGGATTGTCTTCTCATATATGTATTGACTCTTTCTTGGGTTCTAAAGCCCCTTTTGCCCGGTAACCAAAAAACGAAAAAAAAAAAAAAAAGATGAATTTTCATCATGATGTTATTAGGGTGGCAGATGAGCTGACAAATGCTTTGGCCGAACAAGGGATTAATAGGTCTTCAACTTGGCAGGAGCGTTGTTTATTGGGTTTTTTTTGTTTTTGTGCTAAGCTCCTTTCTTTCAATAAAATTTACCCATTACACACACAAAACAGTTGGATGAGCATGAAATTTATTTAGGCTTGTGCCAATTTATGGGGATAGTATGTGTGACAGTGTAAGTGTAAGGAGGATTACTTGATCAGAGGTGGGCCTAGGTGAGTTTATCTCACCATAAGCTCATCACACTGGATAAGCACAATCTTCATCACAAGTTTATCTATAATATTTTTCAATTTTGAAAATATTTTGAAATATTGCAAGATTATCACAAAACACTTTCATATCGCCCATACAAACTCTGGTGGAGACTTCTTTGCATACTTTTGGAGAGGATGAACACAAAATATAACAGAAGAATATTTGCATGAGGAATGCAATGAAGTAGAGAATGAAATGATTTAAAACACATATATTAACACCTGACCTGTAACAATGCTGAACTAATGATAAAGTTACCCAATGAAGGGCTGACGATAAAGTTTATGTGCATTTTCTTAAGCATCTGTTTTAGACATCAATGTTTTCATATGTACAGAATAGACAGGAAACTTTGGACACCACTTGAGGATTATAAAAGCATATAGAGAAGCTTGATGAATGAAGATAACTACTGGGAAGAATCAACAAACGATAAACCAAGGACTATGCCAAGCGATGATGAGCTAATTGAGTTCAATATCGACCCGCTCTGGGCTTCCCCTCTCGCTCTGCTGGGCGACAAGTTCGATGCCCAATTGCCCTTTGTCCCCAGCTCCAAATGCATATAACTTCCCTGATTCTGTGAGGGCGAATGTGTGTGCATTCCAATATATTGAATTGGTGAGGCTGATCTGCACAACTCTTTCATTCACCCGCTTCAGCGAGGTCACTAGTTCTGGAGTCAGCACATTGGAATGTCTATTGCCCTGGATATAACACGCGCATAAACACATGCACACAAAATGTGTAAGCATTTTTTTTTTGTAAGGAAAGCTTCATAGAGAATGATGAACTATGCAAGTTAGCATAGTTAATTAGGCTTGGTGGCACCTGCTTTGAAAAAATATTAAGATATATGAAAAACCACAACAATTTCAAAGAAAATAATGACGACAATTGTCAGCAGTTAAGAAGAGGCATGGTCTGAATTTCCTTGATGGCAAGTGGAACAACAATACTTGAGTGATAAAACCCTCCCCATGAATTGGTTTGGTTCTTTACCACTAGAATGATAATCCAAGGATATCTGCTCCATAGACAACTGAAGCAATCCTTTCCAAAATCGTCTTTAATTAAAGAGAACAATTTTAGTATGTTGTTTATAGAAACTTAAGAATTTAGAATTAGACATCATGGAAACTAAAAGATAGTAGGAAAAAAAAGTAGGAAAAAAGTCACTGTTTTAAATTTAGTCTGAATAATGTCATTATAAGTGGCTTGCATCAAGAGATTATTATGAGATCGAAGAGAGACAGACTTTTTAAGGGGAATATTTCTTGGTAGGTTGTATGTAGGAGAAGTCATGCAAGGTGGTCAAGGAGAACTGAAGTAGACTAGCCATGACTCCATTAGATGGTAGTTCAATTTCACCTCATAACCTTGATGAAGTGATGAACCCTTCAACTACAAAAGCCCTGCAACTTCAAGGGAAGCAAACCATCGTATCACAGTTCAACAGCATTAAGCAATAATCAACAAATGAAAGAGGACTAACCTATTTATAGTCCTACTCACTACAATGAAAGGACAACATTCTCATCCAACTGATGTGAACCTTTTAGTCTCTAATACTTCTACCTCATTCCTAAGACTTATCCATACTATATTTCTAACATACTCCATAAATCTCTACATGTTCTCATAATTTACAAGAAAGTCTTGATATTTCAGATTGATCAATCAATATCTCTATTTGATCATGAAAACCTCGACAGCACCATTCACGTCTCATCATCTTGCCTGTGTGTGCCGCGGGCTATGAGCACATAACTAAGGCAGGCATCCTAATTGCATTGATGGTATTCACCTAATCTCATAAATGGTACAAAATGAGTTAAGGTCTGGAGAACAGCCAGAAGTATAGTGTCTTCTCCATCTGCTAGGTTGTTAAAAAGAAAATTAGATTGACTAGGAATAAGATAATTGAAACTAATAAGTCGTAATAAATTTTAAAAACTACAAGTGACCTTTTTTATCAGTAAGTTGGATAATTGGTGAAATTTAATTCATAGTAAAAAAGAGGTTGTAGACTGACAAGAGCCCATAGCACGGTTGGGAGGTGTTCTGCCGTACTTCTGCGTCACAACAAGAAGTTGGAACCTAGAGACCCGTCGAGGTCGAAGTTCGTCTTCAATCAAAACCTTGACCCATCAATCCATCATTGACAAAATTGAAAAGTTCCACTTAAGACTTAAATCAATGGCACCATAAAAACTAACTACTAGCTACAGCACAAGGAAGTTCCTATCAAAAGATAAGGGTAAAATCCACACTCATGATCCTGCCCAAACTATTTTCTATGTGACAGAGTTCTTGCATATTTGTTCACTGATTTATTGTAGATGTAAACAAGACAAAATAGAGTGAAGATGTGAAAGCATGGAATACCTGACCATCAGTTCCAGTAGAATGCCCAAGGCTAGATGTAAACATGACAAAAGAGAGTGAAGATGTGAAAGCATGGAATACCTGACCATCAGTTCCAGTAGAATGTCCAAGGCTCGACGATTCTCCACACCCAAATGAATAGACATCACCATCTTTGGACACCACAAAAGTGGTGTAATCACCGGTGGCAACATGAACGGCTTTAACTTTGGTCAGCGTCTCGACTACCTTTGGAACTAACTCACACTCTTCATTCCCGTGTCCCAAGCAGCCGTATCGACCCCAGCCCCATGTGCAAACACGTCCATCACGTCCTACAACAGCAGCATGCCAAGCACCAGCAGCAACCACCATGGGCTGAAGGTTCAAAGTCTGAAACTGCTCGATCAATCGAGGGTATCTCTCGTCGGTTCTAGAACCATGCCCAAGCTTCCCACCCAAACCACATCCCACAGAGTACACAGACCTGCATTAGAATCAGACAACTGTAATTGGATGCAAATGAGAAGCACCCGGATTATTAGAAACTGATTAAAGATATTTGACTAGTATAGCTAGCTTAGTCATATTGTCATCAGTCGACCACTAAATTAGCTTGCTAGTGATCAAAGTCTACCAGCTTCTATGACTATCAACTACTAAATATATATTTTTTGTTGTCAATGGATGCTGCAATGGGAAGTGCATCAAACCACAAGTAGGTTTGAACACCTTGCAGAACATGCCAGAAACAGTAATAATGAGCTGGGCCATGGGGAAAAGCTTACATTCCACTAGATTGACATGCGAGGGCTAGAAGGTAGCAATATCCAGCAGCAATTTGCACCACAGGAATGTTCTCAAGAGGACCCAAGAGGGGATGGGGTGCCAGATCATTTGGCTCAGTTTGATGACCGAGCGTTGCATCGCTGCCCCAAGAAAAAGTGTAGACCCTGCCTTCTCTAGAGAGAACAGCTGTGAAGAAATTACCTATGGCAGCTTGAACGGCAAATATGCCTTTCAAGGATTCAACACGCTGCGGCGTCGTAACATACTTGGTTCCTTGAGCGGTATACTCAGTTTCTCCAAATGAGTCCTTTCCAAAGGCATATACATGTCCAGCATCACTGATCAGCATTGTGCGGCCTGCTCCTGCTGCTGCTTGAATAATGCGAATACCTTGCAGAGATCTGCACGGCATCAAGGTATGGATTTCAAATTCTTGGTCGTCCTCTTCTCCTCTTTATTTATATTTATGTAGTTTTGACAGTTCAAAATAAGGGTGGATTTTAAAACCTGATTTGGCGTGGCCGCCATTCCTCTTCCAAGGTTCCATGGCCAAGCTGCCCTGAGCTGTTAGACCCAAATGAATAGACTGTTCCATTTGATGTCACTGCGATGCTATGACCAGGTCCTGCTATCGCTTGTGACTTCTCTCTCCTACAACATGCTTCCCCAGCCAGCAAAAACCTCAGGACTAGCTTCCACGATCCCCCACACTGTTTCTTCATAAGTTCTCGTTCTTCAGCTGTCATTGGCTTAAAGATGGCCCGCTTCTGGCACATGTCCAGTGCAGCAAGCTCTGATATTGACAGCTCAAAATCGGGAGCAAAGTTCGCAGGCTGTCTAAAGAAGGAACATGTTGCCTGTGACAGCCGCAACAATCATCAGCAGCATTATCAATTCTAACATAGAAAAAAAATGCAAAATTATCAAATCAAATTAAGATGGATACTTGCCTCAAGTTTTGCAAGGTCTTGAGGGTCCAAGTTACAGCCCGTGAGGACATGGAGAACAATGGAGGGGTTGGCAGATAAAGGGAATTCCCCCGGGCTGGATTCTCCAAAACAATGGCGTTGTTGGCGTTGGAAGTTTTGCAAAGGTGAGACAGGAAGAGTGAGGGGCTGGTCAACAATGTTATGGTGTGGTACAGGCGCAGTTCCGCTCGCTGTAGCATCCATGGGCACTGCCCGAAATTGCAGTGCCCAAGCTAGGCGGTATAGAGAGGGACTCCAAACTGTGGATCGCTTCAAAACTAGACAACGTTACAAGATTACTCTCTGCAAGAGTTTGATAAAATATCGAGCTACACTCTCTTCCTGCAGGGAAAAAACTTACATCACTTAATACACTAGAGAGAGTTGATGCCAGAAATTTCTGCAATGGGTGGATCAATATACTTGTTCCAGTTCCTGAACCTATCGAAGACCAATGCAACATTGTCACCGATACTGTACTACAGAAAGAAATCTGATAAACAGATAAAAGATGAGTTTAGTGAACTGGGTTGATGATAATTATCGGATTCTAAAGCTACTACTTATTATTTCCTATGCATTTTGCCCAATCACAACCTGTGGCAGATACAATAACAAACACAACAACAATATCATCTCCCTTGACATGGATACAGGCCTAACACAAACATCAGGAAGAAATCTGATAAACAGATGAAAAGGTGAATTTAGTGAACTGGGTTGATGGTAAATATCAGATTTAAAGCTATTATGCATTACTTCCTCTCCATTTTGTTCAGACATGAGAACCAACTTCGACTAATGCAATAACAAGCATAACAACACTGATCTCTCTTGGTGAATTAGATACAGTCCAGAGACGATATATATCAGAAAATACATTCAAAAGACAAATGAATCTTAAAATTATCTTTTGGGGTTGTGTAAAACTTGGCCGATTGGGTATGTAGAATTATCAGATTCTGCTGCAAATCATATTAAGTTTCTAATACATTTCGCCAGACTGCATGAAACCCACTTTGTTCTATGCAAGAAACAAAAACAACATTGCCAATTCCATGAAAGTGGCAAAATACATCAGACCAGACCGTCCAAACAAACAGAACGATCGAGCTATTCTTGTGACCACACACAGTTCTCATTTAATTTTTCTTGCTAAGTAACTCATTTTTCATGCAGAATTAAACTGTCACGAATATCAAATATTATCTTACACTGGGCAAAAAAGAATCGAATTTCTCAAGTCAAGAAGAAGAAAGGATCGAATTTGTAAACAGCAATCTGAATCAGCCGAGGAGGATCGTCGCAATTAAAAAAAAAAACCCATGAACCCAGAATAAAAAATAGAACTTTGAGAGCATCCAACACGTAAACAAGCAAAAGAATATAAAAGAAAAATACAGAGTCAATGAAATCAAAGTGGACGTAACCTCACACAAGAAGAAAACAGTTCACAAACAAAGGATATTCTATAACCAAAAGCCTCGTTCGTGGAAAGAAAGGAATTGGACCACCAAAAAGGATGCTTTTCTTCATCTACAAATCACGATCCAAACACGCAAAGACCATATAAATATAATAAAAAAAACCAATTCAAGTAGAAGACGCCAAATAGAGGATGGAAAACGAAAAACCAAGAGAGAAGAACAAATTCTCGGTTTCTACAACGAAATCGACCAAAATAAAACCGACTCAGATGAAAAAATCGGATTTTTAACATGACCCAGATCGAGAATCTACCTAAAGATCGTTTAACCAAATCGTCCCCTAAGCGATATCTGCCAAAACCCATAAAAAAAAAAACAGATCAGAATCTTTCGATCTCAGAATCACCGATCATCAGAGATGAAGACATGAGGATTGAGAAGGAGAATTACATGTCGAATCTCGCAGTCGTTAGAGACACCACGGGAATCTAACGTCATCAAATCCTCCTGTAGTTTCCGTTTTAGTGAGGCTACTTGGGCGATTCTGGGGTTGGATTGGAGCAGAAGACGCTAGGAATTCGATCGTGATCGTAGAATTCTCTGATTTTTTTGGGAGATTTGAGGCGATTTCAGATGGGAATTGGAGGAAAGGCAGGAGTTTTATTCTTCTTTTCCTTCTCTTTGTTAGATAGCTTTTCCCCTCTCTCTCTCTCTGTCCCTTCTCTCTTCCTCTCTCTCTCCCAAACACGTTTTAAAGCAATCATACCACGTCAGCAGGGCCTTAACCATGGTTAACGGATTAACCACACCGTGCGGTTAAACGGAAAGGAAGGTGCGTGAGCGGAATTTCTCACCCCACATCAAGATAATTTATCAGGACGGGGTGGAATGACCAAAATGCCCTTATATTTTTGCCTATAACTTTTGATTTTGATTTTTATTATTTTTTTGCCTTAGGAGGGTTCCAACCCTCTGGGCCCAGAGGAAAGCCAGGTAAACTCCCCTTTAGCCTAATGTGGTGGTGCAGTTTTGAACCTACTATCTCTTGGGGCATGTTTGTGTAACACTTTTCCGCAGAAAAGTGGATGGTTTCTCGCGGAAAATCTATTTTTCTGGCGTTTGATGCAGAATAATTCCGCGGAAATGCTTTCCCGTCTCGTCAGCATTTTTCTTGATAATGGTGGAAATGAGTTTCCTATGGGGGAATATGGGAAATGAATTTCCTCAGAAAACTTTTCCATCTTTTCCTTACTCTTATCCATTTCAATCCAAAAACCCTACAAATCTTTCATTTTTTATTTCTTTATATAAATCATTATCTAATGTTGAATAAATAATATACATGTTATGTTATTTTTCTTCAAAAAATTACATCACCAAATAAGAAATTTTGATTTTCTATAAGAAACTCACAGCCACACCAAACAACACTAGCACAAATTCAATGAGGAAACTCTTTTTGCACCAAACATGAATTTCTAAATTTTATAGAAAATCATTTTCCAAGGTTTTCATTTCTATGGAATTTGCTGACGTGGCAATTTCCCTTTTCCGCGGAAAGGGTGTGTACATAAACGTGCCCTTGGGCAAATTCGAATTCCGTGTTGAAAGAATATGTTGTTAGCATTAGACATGAAAAACAAAATCTTAGTGATGAACATGAAAGGATTAACAATAGAAGAAAATGATAATATCTTGTGATCAATCGAGCGTCAACGATGGCTCGAAAATGACATGATCTATCTACGTTTGATCCAGCTCACTCATATTGCACACCTCCCCGTGTAAATGCATTAGTATATATTTCACTCCAATGGGAATGGTGTTTATCATTTGATCGATTGCATGTGAGATGTATAGTAAATTCAATACAATTGATTAATTTTACAGGATATTATTTCATTCATATCCTTGTCTAAATATAGCAGGCCCGTAATTGTGAACGGATTTAATACCACATAAAATAGTTTTTTTTTTCACCAGCTTCTATGTACGAAAGAGTGAATATCAGCATATATTGAAGTAAAGGACCGCCTGCACATACAAGGAAGATGACCCAATGATCAAAGCTTCAGTAATTGAGTGAGAAAGCTATCCCTATGTTGTCAACATAGCTGTTGTTAACACCCTGCTAATGGGTGCACAGACCATTACTTGCCAAATAATATTTGTGGGGAGTTCTATTGGGATACATGACTGCTAGGGTTTTTTTTCCCTTTTTGGTATACCCCTTTCATTTTTGTGTGGCTCCAATCCATTCATCAGGCTATCCCAAGGATGGTATCTTGCTAATAGTCACTTCTCGAGAAGCATTGAGATGACCCTTTTAATGTTTCCACCACCTGTTTTAATTTTCTTCATACGTCCTTTTTCTTCAAGATGTATCAGTCCCATGTATAGATAACTATGTGAGTTACATTAAAAAAGACAATCGGCTGGAAAAATATTTCAAAATTTTGATTTTGAGCTCTATTATGAGAAATCTAACACTTAAACTAACTATAATCGGATGGAATAAGGCTGTGATGAAAATGATCCTCGTTTAACCTCGATTTATTGCCCCCATAATTGACCCTTTTTTTTCCTTTTCTTTTTGCTAAGTCGAATTGATGGTACAAGAAGTGAAAAAAACCTATCTGCCCAAAGATCGATCCCTAAGCTAAATGGGAGTGAAACACCTCTTGCCACTTTCTATGAGACACGTCTCAATTAATAATTTTTACATATGGGCTTCCACTGCAGAAGGAACCAAATGAGTGAAAGAATCAAGTGGATATGCTTCGAATATAATGCTAGAATGCTACATCATTGTAGTGTTGGCAATATATGGTAATTTTTCTGTAGTTGTTGCTGCTTCTGTATTGTGGTAGCCCCTGCTATTGATGAGGTTGAAATCATGGTTCTGAAGGCACTGATGGTAGCATAGTAGAAATTTGAATCAGCATAATTAGTTGGTTTTCTTGTGCACAGAGCTTTGGTTTGGCATCTTAGCCAGCAGGCTTTTGGCCCAACCCACTCCTTCCTCAGGTTAAGCAAATTTTCATGCATACATGCTCTTACCAGGCCCATCAAAACCATTAAGCAAAAGGATTGTTAGGTCCTCAATAAGAACTTCTTAGATTAGTAAAATATCATACAAAATTGATGTTTTTTTCATATGCTTAATGAGCTAATGCTTCACTTGTAGTTCTTTCTATAGGGTATTGCCGAACATTAGTGTCATTGATGATCTTATCGGTCTGATTGGTAGCATTAAAAGGGACGACTGTAATGGAAATAGACAATGATACCTATTGATATTTCGAATCGTTTAAAAAATGAATGTCATCCACTTTAATGATATATCCTCAAATTTTACTTTAATAGGAGTTGGTCCAATCATAAGACCGAACTCATGGCTAATAACGTTATTAGCACAATTTCTTTTGATTAATCACCGTTACCAGTCACGTGCTCAATCTTCTAGTAGGATCAACTCCTATTAAAGTAAGATTTGAGGATATGTCAATGAAGGAATGTTGTTCATTTTGAACCGTTTAAATTATCAAGAGGCGGGCCCATGGTGGAGTTTCACTCATCCCACTAGGTGGAAGCATGTGGGAGACATATGAGGGATCCTGACTAATAATTTAGCATTGTTTAACTTGTGCTGTTGTGGGGCTCGAGCTGTGTGTTCACAAGAAATACAAGGGCTAGATTTAGGCATTGCAATGAGTCTCTAGCAGGCCCTGGTAGGGGCATAAATGCTGTATCCTCATGTCTATGTTAGGAACCTGTTTGGTGGATTAAAGAAGACTAAAAGCTTATTTGAGGAAAGCAATACATAAGTGGAAAATATAAGGTTTTGAAAAATAAAAATAAAAAAATGTACACTGTAGCCTGTATGAGAGGAGGCCTTGAATAGGAGATATGAATTGCAGTTGAAAATGAGAGGAACTCAATCTAAGAAATTGACACTCCCAAGGGGTAGCTTAGTTGGCCTAGGACCACGGTTTGCTCCCGGAGGTTGTGGGTTCGAAACTCCGCTACCACACTAGGGCTACAGGGGATTTACCCGGCTTCCCTCTGGGCCCGGAGGGATTAGTCCAGCCCAAAGGGTTGGGAACCCTCCGATAGCAAAAAAACAAAAATAAAAAAATCTAAGAAATTGAAGTGAGAAGGGTGTGAGCATTAAAGAATATTTGTGTTAAAGAATATTGAATTTGAAATATAAAAGTCAAGGAAATCTTCTTCTTTTTTCTCAGATATTTTGGAGGTAAAAAAAAAAAAAAAACATGCCAGCTCTATTTTCTCCCTATATCATCCATAAGAGTTACTATTCATAATCTCAACTTACATATTTTTTAAATGAGATCCTCCGTGGACAAACCACTTACCCAACCCATCCTTTGTCCCTATATACATAGGACCCAACCCCTACTCCTATAGATACCATATAGATACCACTATCACATGTTTCAGTAATGTGTCTCATAGGTGGATAGATTTGTTTGATCTAATGGGTATCATATGGGTCCATTGAAAATTGAAGAGAGATCCTACCACAACACCATTTATGTAATCCCATAATGATTATGTTACTTATGTGGGCCCACTTTAAAGTTTAATTTGATTCTCAGTCAAATCAGATTTAGACAATTTGGAAGCCATTTATTATACAAGTTGACTAAAATGTACATTTAATTTAAATATAATTTAGAAAGTTCAAACATATAAAAACATATAACTAAATGTATAATTTAGTTTAAAATTAATTTATAAATATTTACTCACATATTGGTGAGGTACGTGCGATATATGAAATTCTTTGGTTAATTATTTCATAATATGAATTTATATTTTGATGATTACACAAATGGGTTCCTCATTCAATTAAATCATGTTTTTTTTTTTTACTAATACTTAATATTAATTTATTATTCAATTTACATGAGATTTAGCCTGTGCATTGCATGACATTGACAAGCACTTCCAGGGCGACCGACGCCAGCCTGCATGGATCTAGCCTTATTTAGCAAGATTGGACCAAACATCCCGAGATCCAGATCCAAGCTTCAATTAGGCATAATAGCTGACAAGGTCCTAGCCCACAAGGGGCTGCCCACCTCCATAATTGCCCAATGTCCAATTCTCCACTTCTTTTAGTATAAGGATCCTCTTGAGTCACTGATTTAAAAAGAATTTTCAAGTGTGGAGCCCACCTATTAAAAACTCGAGCAACTAAAGGTGAACCTCCTCACCATGTATGTGACGTCTACAATAAGTGTTGATCGGTTGATCCCACTAAAAGGCTGACTCATGTTAATTACGCTATTCACCCTATGAGCAACCTTAGAGATCTCATTATATCTTCGGGCAAGGTGTTTCACATTTACTGCGCCTTTGTAGGGATAAATTTTTGCCTAAGGCCCTAAAGACATATGTTTAATGAGATGCACGCACACATAGTACACAGACAACGCAATGGGTGGGAGTCAACCTCGAGACCTTGGAGAGCAAACCCTAGGCTCAAACTAACAAAGCCACGGCCTTGACCGCTTATTCCTGAATCAATTCTTGATGCCACTATTTGATTATTTGCAATCGTTATTGTTAGAAATAACATAAACCACATGAGATTGAAGGAGAGAGGTAGATATAGTTGTCTTCACAAAAATCAGTGATACAACTGGCCAAACAAAAGCCAAGTTGGGCGCATTGACATGGGCTAACAAGACCACCAAGTCTAGGGTTGTCTCCTTTTTTATAAGGAACCCGCCGACCCCCCTTACAGTTGATCATTGATAAAATACCGGATACAAAACACCACCCACCAGCACTAGTCTAGGGTTGTCTTTTATTTGTAGACCTCTGGGTTGTGGGCCTTTGCTAGTTGACAATTGCCATCTTAAAATCTTTTTTTTCTTTTTTCCTCTCTAGAAAAAACAGGGAACATGTTTCTGTCAACTTAAATGGGTTGGGTCAAGGCTTGACCCACATATCAAGGTTAGCTTCGGGTTGGAACTATATGAGCCGATTAATTATCATCTTAGGCTCGGGTCCAGATTCAGCCCCTCAGGCCTCAAGTATGGGTTTCTACCAGACTCAACCTGTTACCACCCCTAGAAGCAGGAACCATAATCCTGAAGTCAGAATTCTACTGTTTCGTTTCAACTAATTGTCCAAACATATGTTGAGATTTTCACTCCTGCTGGGTCTCTTGCCTCTTGAGATGTGTCTTTAACAAAACCATCAACTCCAAGTGGTTGGCCTACAATTGGATCCACTACGGCCACCATCCATATGCATGATGAATGGTCAGATATAAATGATGGAATGTTGATTATATTCTACCTAAATTACAATTTTGATTAGATGATTATAACAAGTAAATCAAGACCGTGCTAAATGGACAGCTGAACCAAATTCTTTAGCCATTTATTTCATATGCCCTCGTAAAAAGATGGTTATGATCTATAATTAACGAAATGTTCTAATGCAATTCATGCAGATGATCTTATCTAACCATGAACAAAGCATTTGGTTAACCAAACTGGACTCTCCAAGATGAGTGTCTATGGCTGTAAATGAAAAGAGAAGCATTGAGCTCATCTGACAGTATGAAATATAAACAACCAGTCTTGTAAATCTCTCCTAAAAATGAGAGAGTGGCTCTTCTCAACATAAGAAGATCTGCTATGTATAATAATAAGGGGGTGGGCTCCTTCAATTCAGCAGGTGTTTCAGCTTTGTGCCAAACTAGTACATCTTTAACTGGTCGATAGAACTAGGGATGTAAATGGGTACCCGATTCTCCGATTACCCAAAAATTTCGACCCGCTAAAAACCAGGTCTGGGTCTTTATTTAGGCCCCGATAAATAAATGGGTTCGGGTCCAGTTCTACCTTAGTTCGGACCCGTGGACCCGACATATCACCTTAATTTTTGAAAATATCTCCTAAAAACCATGTTTTTTTTAATATCATTCTCTGCCTAAATCCGGACCCGGATCCAGACTCGTCCCATATATGGTTCTAGTTCCAGAGCCAAGAAACCGGTTCCGGTCCGGATCCGATTTCACCATCTCCTTAACGGTTCCGGTTCAGGTTCAGGGTTCATAGGATCCACTATGGACCCGGACCAGAACCGACCCATTTACAACCCTAGATAGAACGTGGGAGAATTATTCGCCTAATAATAGACTTGATGTATTATAATCAGGGGAATTTTCTCTTTCATGAGATGTCATGTGTAACAGAAATATAGATAGAGTGGTCCTGGTTTTGTTGTGGTACCTGGACTCTTTTAACTGTAGTTTGGAACAAAGGAGAAAACTTCCCACTGTACACGTACGTAGATATATAGGCAGTCTACACAACAATCCATCTTGTAATACTTGCATGTCCACACTTGTCCAGGAAATAGGAATACAATTATTATGTAGGCTGAGTAGGCTTTGAATGATCCCAACATCAATTATACCACAATATCATATGATGATATAAAAATTAGCTTATATACCTATGCACATGCATTACAATAAAGTTAACAATATTCATCAAATGAATAAATTTATCAAAATATACCAGCACCAAATCCACTACCCTAAGTTCAACAAAGATTGCATCAACAATGGCATACCTCATTGCCCAAGTATAATGTGATTGATTACTCTTCATTATGCCCGCCTCTTGGATATTATCGCCAGATGACATTGCATCACTCTGAAGGATGTTCTTGTGCATACATGCGTTGCAGCCACTTAAGACGCATACCAGGTCTTCTAAGTCCCATGAATGTCATCCTATAGTCTTCCTTGAGAAATAGATCAACTGCATAAAAATATAACTCACTTCCAACATCCACCTGATCTATACTATCAAGACATTGGATGCAATCAATGATAGTATAGGTTGGAGTGCTGCTTGTACTTTCCTTGTTTCCCAACTGCCTAATGAGAACAACCTCAATCAATCGATCAATTTGGTCCGCCATCTTTGCAAAAACTTCTTTAGTATTCCTCTTACTATTACGAGAGGACGGAGGTGTAGAATCCAATGACCGCTTCTTACTGAAGCTCGATCTTCTAATATCGTCCTTGCCTACCTCTTCATGGTTGCCGACATTAGGAAATTCTAATGTTTCTTCAGGAGTCTGGGGATATGAGTTTGAGGTTTCTATTTGTGTAGAAAATGGATCCTGAGAACTTTGAGTGATATTCACAGGATCATTGTGAAGGGCACCAGATGATGACGCCCATGCATTGTCCTTAGTGGCCATAGTTCCTCCGAATATGACATCTAATTTATCTTCGAATTCTAATGGCCGACATCGAAATTGTGCAGCTTTAGGGTTTGCCTGTATTCAAGAAAAATCTTTTACTTAATACAAAAGTTGCATTTATAATTAAAGATGGACGATTATTCCTCACATGCAAAATAACATCAATTTACCTGGATATATGCCGACCAAGCATCATCCGAAGCGGTAATTGTGCGAAGAACAGGATCAAACCTCATACTGCTCTTCCCAATGAGAGCTTTCCATGCCTTCCATAGCTCTTTAGTAGAATCATAATGATTCTTTATCTGTTTCTTATCATAATGTAACCCAGTTTTCCGAGCGAACCCTTTAATTATTGCATGCCATCCAGCTCGATTAAAGCAATGAGTGGGCCGATTCCCTTTCTGGATTTGCTCCATACACAATTCCACAAACAACTGGTGGTGTAGTGGAATCCAATAGGCCTTTGGCCTTGGACCAATACGGTTGGGAGCCGACATCAAAACCTATAATATCATCCATGCAAGCTAGTCAAATTATAGATGACCATTTAAAATATATGCAACACTTATGAGAATCATGTGGTTTCCATACCAAGATATGCTATTTGATCATGAAGAAATTTAGGACACAAAAGGTGGTTCAAAATATAGACTTCTATCCATTATAGAGCACCACCATATGATTTGTTAGTTTGTTGTGTGAATATATGATCTAAGAACCACATTTGTTGATATCACACACTACTTCAGTCACATTAAACTCACACTCCTAATCCACTAGAACCACCCTTTAGCTTACCTACTTGAACACATTTGAACTCCTGATTCTGTTTTTTATTTGAGCTTCTAATTGCATAAAGACACCAAAACAAAGGCAAATAAACTTAATAGGAAGTAGTAGAAATCTGTTCCACGCTTTTCCCCCCCTCGAACAAGGCAAGTATTCTGGCCTTGTAGAGAGGACCAGCAGTAACTTTGACTAGTTTGCCTGAGCCTGACCTTGGTTCACCTGATTGTACAGTCTTGGGCTCATATGGGGTGTGTTTACGTTCAACTGAACTTGAGTTAGGCTCGATCCAATTGGAATTTAATCCCAATGATTTCTAGCATCAGACATGCATATGCACATAAAACCAATTGCTGAGTCCACAAAGAGATTTATATAATATAACCACATGGATGGATGTGTCTGGAAACAAATAGAACTATCAAGAAGTTAACTGATACAAAAATCTGATAGATCCCCCGATCAGGTGGATTGCACATCATATGTTGGGTGCAGATCATTAGATATTCAGTTTTATCTTCTTTTAACCATACATTAATAGGCCATGTGTAGACCGAACTTCCCTGATTCTTGGGCCAGAGCAGATAATTGTTGGACTGCACCCCATGATTAATATGTTGACAATCAGACAAAAGAAGATTTAAAACACACGTTTGGACATTCCCTAGTAATCACATAGTGCAAAAGCAAACCTAGGAAATGCATAAATTTGACAGTTATCATAAACTGAAGAATCCAAATGGATAAAAATAACATATTGAAAAAATTATATTCATTTAAATAAATAAAAAAGTTAACAGATTTTTCTACACTCACAATCTGATTGTGAGTGTAGAAAAATCTTTATAATGAATGCAGGAATGAAAAAACTAGCACCAATTTGAGCCAAATTGCAGTGGATCTCAGCAATAATGCGAGAAAGGATGACAAACAAACAGTTCCAAAAAGCTAGTCAGAATACATGTGGGATGACTATAGTCCAAATACATCAAAATGCAATTCTAACATGATCTTCCAGCATGCAATTTAAAAATACATCTGATGGTGCAACACTTCACCATCAGGTTACAAAGACTTATCTGTTCAATCTCATACAAATAATTCAAAGCAGGTGTATATAGTTTATTAAATCAATCGCTACACTACAATCATTGTACCAATAGTGCTAATAAAAAACATACGTTCGAGTGAAAACAACAATCTGATGAACAACCTTTGGCTGATGAAAACAAGATCAAACAGTTCCCTCCTAGTATCTCACTCCCTTGTAGTGGTAGCAGTCAGTTAACTGGAAATGCATTTATCAACGGAAAATGCTAGGCTTGATGTTAAAAGAGAGGAAAGGGAAGATAAAGAAGGGACAACTAAAGGGAGTAAGTGTAAAAACAGATTAAGGTAGAGTAACAGAAGAATAAAGGTTTATATGAAAAGAAGAAAAGTTTTCTCAGAGAGAAAAGGAGATGGTCTGGATTGGAGAACTGATACACATGACATGTATGCCAGCTGCACTATAGATGTGTTGCCACCAATTTTCTCTTACATAGGATGTATATTTATTGTTTCATACTTATTGTGATGAATGAAATCCGGCATTGCAGGACACCTATCTACTATTCTACATAGTTTCTAGTAAATTGTGATTTTATACTAGCATTAGATACTGCTCGGTTAGATGCATGGAGGATACATATTCTGCATCTAAGATACTTCGACTCTCAAATATCAATTTGTCCATAGATGCAATGCCAATTTCCTTCATCATTGTACGATAATGTATCTACTTTGTTGGCTTGTTCATTTCTCATGGGATTTTCTAGGACAATTTCGGCTTCAGATTAGGGAGAAATACTAGCAATAAAATTGACAAAAACAACCTCAGTGGAAGGTTCCATTTTTAGTTCTTTACAGAGGAAAAGATAAAAACATATATTAAAAAAAAAACAAACAAACAATCAAACAAAAACAAATGCATTGTGACTGCTGCATGTTGCCTCTAACAAATTCTGTACTAAAACTCTTGTTTTTCTGATTTGTTTTTGTAGGTTTATATTACTTCAGTTCTTACATGATGACACTGCAATTGCTTATATGTGCTTGTGAGTTCGATCTTGCAATGACCTACAGGTCAAATGATTTATTTGCTCACTTGTTCATTTGCACATTTGGATTTTCTTTTCATGAGTTTTGCATTCTTCAATATATTTCTAAATGAAGTGTGTTAATAGACAAAGAGTTAAAGATTTTAACTTTCAAGTTGTTTTTTGACATACAATCTATTTAGCACAAAAGACACTTAAAAGACTTTTGAAGTTGTTTTATAACATGGATCTCTAAATTTTATAAAATCATAGATTACTCAATCCAGAATACCAAAAGCAAAATTGAAGTTAGAATTTGAAGAAAAGAAGAGAAACAGCGCATCTACAAAATCCAAACCATTCATGAAGCAGTGGTGAAGAGCAACAATGTTTCAAATCTACATGAAAATGTAGGGGATGATAAGTGTGGCCAAATCAATCAGCAAGGGCCTATGATGCAGAAATCCTATGCAAATTAGGGCAGCGCTTGTTCATCATGTAAAAGAAGGGGGCAAATCAATAATTCTAGAAATGGAATCCTGATGTCATCTACATCTCCAACACTCCAACAATATCATTTGAACCATGAAGAGATTCGAAAAGAGAGAGAGAGAAGAAGACAAACCTGTTAGATTAGAGAAGATGAATGGTTTTCTTTGTTTGTTTAGCATCTACTGCACGGAAGTGAAGAGAGATGGTTTTTGGGTATTCGTGTTTCTAGGGCAGAAAGAGGGATACGGAAAAAGTAGAGAACGGAGGGAAAACAAACAAAGAGAAACCCGCCTTACCTTTCTCGTTTCCCGCCGCTGGCTTTCCGAAAAGTTTAGTTGGTGTTAGGGCGGGTTCTTTTGGTTCTACTTCGGAAATGTGATTTTCGGCTTTTGTTTTGAAAAGGCTTCTAGAAATGTATCTAGTTGTTTGATTTTGAGGATCTCAGGGGAAAATTTCTGGTCGATCAATAAAGGGTAATATTCAGGTGAGTATTAGTTCTCACATATTATATTACATGAGAATTTTTTTATGGAGTCTGATTGTGGGCCCCATTTGGGGATGGGATCAGGGAAATTAAAAGATCTATGTGAGACCACCCCAAGTATCAAGTTTGACCCCTAACTCATGCAGATAACTCTTTCATCAATGGCCTGCGAGTTTAATGGTGTCATATTAAAAAAAATATTTAACTTTCGATCCAACGGTTCAGTCCATTTGGATGTGCGTCAATTATTGAGATTAATGACTATTAGGGGATTCCCTAATTTATTACTAGGTTTGGATGGATTGCTAGTTAGGCCCCGCAAAAAAGTTCTCACTTGAATATTTTCTATAAAAAAAAACCTAAAAATATGAATTGAGCACATATATTTTAGGTCCTTTTTGATACACAGTAAATCTAAAAGGGTATTTCCGGCAAAATCCTCTCTGATTTTTAAAAGGTTATTTTAAAAAGAAATAAGAATTAGCTATTTAAGAAAATAAACCTTTGATCGACTTTAGGGGTGGACCCAGAAATTTATCCGAGGCCATTATGTAAAACTATAAAAATCTTGAAGGGGTCATATTTAAAAACTATATAGGAATTTCTAGAACCCTAGTTTTGCCGGTGATCAACTTCATTTTTACTTTTGCGGGAAATGAGATCTATGACTAGAAGGATGGATTTTTTTTTTTTTTTTTTGGACTCTTTTCTTATTCATCCATGAGATCTACGAATGAAATCTAAAATAACCAATATGAAAATCATCTTGTCTATCAGTATTGGATCATATTTTATTTTAATGTAAGTGCAATCGTCTGATGAATCAATTGTTAAAAAGTGATTAAAATACGTAAATCATAGGGATTAAAATGTTAGGGCATGTTTGAGCGTTGTTGCACAGAGCCAATTTCTTGAAAAACTTTTTGCCATTTTCCATGTGGTTATGCACTCTTCAAATAGAAATCCATTTTCTCAGAGATCCTAGCCTTTTGTGCTTTGGCCATCTATTGCTTAAGGCCCGCAGTAGCAATGAAGCCGGGAAAGTACACAGAAATTCAATGCCCCAAACACCAACCGTTAGTCAAAGCCTAAGATCAGGCCAAAAGGTGTTTCCTTCTTACAAATTGAATGAATTCAATCTTATACATACAAGAAGAGTAATGAAAAAAGAAAGGTATATTCTTCTTCTCCTCTCACCTAGGACTAGGAGACGTAAGATGAAAGTCACGTGCCCAGTTTTGAATGAGGCTTTTAGATTCATTGGGTCATTCCTTCGAATACTAAGAAACGTCAATGAAATAGACTCCAAGGTGCTACTCTTACCTTTGAAATTTGAATTAGAATGAAAGCTAACATAGGCTTTTAAGAACGTTTTCTTGGGGCCATTTGGAAGTTCATTAGTAAAGTAAATTCAAAGTGAATAGTCACCATTAAGAGACAAGAAAAGAGTAGCAGCCTTATCAA
The DNA here is from genome assembly GCA_038049695.1 of Cinnamomum chago. Lineage (NCBI taxonomy): Eukaryota > Viridiplantae > Streptophyta > Magnoliopsida > Laurales > Lauraceae > Cinnamomum > Cinnamomum chago. The sequence goes on along the minus strand of CP142451.1, from coordinate 7,099,180 downwards.
AAAGTATAAAATTTCAAAATTCACCTTCTAGACAAGTGAATTACCAAACGGGCCATTAGGTAATTGAACAAAAAACAATTTAAAATTGATAAGAGGTTGCCAACATCTTTGGGTTGGGTTAGATTGCCTAAATAGATCAAAACATGGCTTGAGAACGCCCCTGGAAGATCCAGTTCGCAACCTACCAGAGGTTTGTTTCAATGCATTTGTCTACAGCAATTGGGGAAATTACATCAACACATAACCAGGAATTGGGGCCCACTCCACAGACCGAAAATTTGACTATGTACACCCATTTTAAGTTGGGCAAATACTTAATATTCCTGCAATTAGCAAACCAAAGTCTTCTCCAAAAGCAAGATTTTGGCCTTGCAAAGTTCTATAAGTAGTAGCAAGGGCAACTTACAGATAAAATACTATTACATGTTCAGGGCTAGTAGATCAAAGTCTTCCTTGGAAGCTTAGTGAATACTGAGAGGCATTATGCCCAGGCACTTCAAAACAAAAGGAACCAGGTATTTAAAATTTACTTTTCAGTTATCTACCCAGCCCACCACCATCTAGGGCCGAGGAAAAAATATGCTCTTACTGAAAATTTACATCAATAGTTTTACATGACATCTGAATGGTACACTCACCAACCTCAATATGAATATTTTACGATAATTTACATTTTTATCTCTATGATTGCCAACTTCTCACTAGGAGCGACGGTGTGATACTCAAAGACTAGTTGGGAGCATGAGTTATAAGTAACTTCTTACTATAGTGAAAATCAGCTGCTGTCTGAAAATTTGAGCAGGAAATGCAATCCAAGATATAACGTAATCAAGCTTCATCTTTGTCAATTGCTTCTTCTCTTCTGTCAAGACTGCACTCAATAGACCCCCTGTCACCACTGCTGTAAGCTTCAAGTGATTCCTGAAAATTACATTTTGGATGGATGTTCAGATTCCCAATCAACAACAAATAGAATGTTGGTTCATGTAACTTGGCAATGTGCAAAAGAGAACAGTCAATCAGTGGTTCTGTCATTAGTTAATCTGAAAAAAAGGAGAAATCACTAGAATTCATGATCTAGTTATCATGTTCAACAGAAATAATCTTCGGACTGGGATTAGAATTCATTATAATCTTTTACTACGGTAGTGTAGGTAAGATACTACATTATCCAGTATCTTTGGGGGCCTAGACTTGGGCCTGTTGTGCCAGAGCCTGGCCCTTGAGTCAGGTTGCATCAGTTAATCTGACGCAGGGCATAGACACCACCTTCAAGCTCCACAATTACTCATTGGTTCTACCCAAAAACAGATGAAAAATCCTGAATATTATTAAACAATTATTTTCAGAATAAATGTGAAGTCCTTAAATAAGCCCTTTGACATTAACAAAGAAATTTCCTATCCACAAGCAGATCTCCTTTCCTTAAAATAAAATATTCATTGAACCTAGACTCTAATAAAAATGGGAAAAAATTAAAAAAGATACTTGAGAAAATAAGTAACCTAATAGAGATATCAAAGAACACACTACTTTATTGTCTTATTGGGCCCTGTTTACTGCTGAAAGCAGCTGGACTGTGCCCGTTACGCCAGTTGTGGGCCTAGACTTCGGACCAATGGACCAGTGCATGCATGGTGCATGAGTCTTGGGCTGGATCATTGGTATTAGAACTCAAAACTTTTACAACCCACTCCCTTTTACTTTGAAACATAAAGTGCTGTTCATATCTGCCGTCACTACACCTACTGAAATAAATTGCCATTGTATTCACCAGCACATTAGCCAATTCACAGGTCCTCACCATCAATCCGTCATCCTTCTCACTCGTATCTCTTTAAGCGGTCAGCTAGCTAACTTCTTCACCTAATCTCGTTCAATTCAACAGTTCGCTGAACTACTTAGCAATGTCACAATTATTTCCTCAACACATCACGAGCTTTAAGGGTTTGTATAAAAAGGAGAGTAGCTAGGCCTAGGTCAAAGAGGCACATGGGCCTCGGTCATGGGCGAAATCCAACCCATGAATCTGTTGTACAGTCAATATAGGATAATTGTATCTGTAGTTATCCTAAGGATTATTGTAATCTCTTTTGATTAGGTTGATTCGGCCTACTTGCCCTACCTTCATTATATCAAATAAATATATAAAAAGGGTTTTGCGGTATCAAGGAGAACCACCGAAATTCTCCAGATCCTCTGTATCTGTTTCATCTGTCTGCATCTCATGAAAACAAAGTCTAAACATCAAATTCCCTAACTTTTTTGTGAGCAAAAATTTCTATCTTTTCAATCATTATTGGTTATTTCTAATTAATTTAGAAATCAGAGCATAATCACTATACAATTGGTGCAGGACTGATGTTTTTACACTGCAAGATGGATTTAATTCAGTAAAATACCAATGCATCCTGCTAGTGTGAACTTGAGTTCTGCAGAAGTCAAAATGAAGCTTTTGTATGTGTGCCATGGTTCCGAATAAATATCAATAAAGCATTAACTTTGAATTCCAGAGTGATAACTACCTTTTTAAGATTTCCAAAGGATCTTAGCTCGTCTTTTGTTGCACTGCCACCATTATGAGAGAGTCCACCATTTGTTGCCTTATGTATAACGGTCTCCACCTTATCTTCTTTCAAATCCTGTGTAGATTGAGTACCATCTGCTACAGTGGCTCCTGCATCACTGGAATTATTGGTGATAATTGCAGACTTTTCACTGGAATTATTTGTGATAATTGCAGACTTTCCTGTGCCACCGTCAACCTTGACAAGGTCATCCTCTTGTTTATGTTTCTCATTTATTACATCAGCTCCTCTGAGTGCCTCTTCTGCTTTCCTCTTCTCTTCTTCCCTGAGTTGTCTTCTCCTTGTCTCTTGCTCCCTTATCTGTTTAAACCTGAAAACCCAGTTAACAGCACAGAAGTTACTAGTATATATTGCCAAGATGAACATAAAAGGCCAACACTATCAGAGGATATAATGAGTTAACCTTTCACCACGATGCGGCTCTCCTGAAGCAGCCTTTTCTCCTTGTAAGGATTTAGTTTTTTCAAAGCCGGCTTCAATTCTAGGTATCGGTATTTCTGGTTTGTCTGCCTTAATAGTGGCATCACTATATTGCCTAACTGGAATTTTTGCACCCCCTAGCTTTTGAAGCCATACCTGTTGTGCTGTGCTTAAAATGTTATTTGTGAACCTGGGAAAAATATAAAATCATGAGAAATCCTACCGTTATAAACTTTCTTCACTATAAATCACTGATTCTAACTTGGTTGGCATGCCATCAGAAAATGAGGATCTTCACTGTTCATCCTCTTGGATTTACAAGTGGATGGACAAGGACTGTTTCTTTTTTTCATTTTTCAAAGGCAAGTTAACAGAACTTGGATTTCCTTTTCTCAATTATCAATTCACTGTGCTGCTATCCTTCTGAAGTCCACCAATCAAATAGTTAGAATTGTCCAAATTGGTGTCACTTTCAGGTCAAACACAGCTTAGGGCCTATTGATTGATTGCCCCAATTTCTTACATGCAGTGGCTGATAAAGATCTATATTTGATTGACACCATTCATTCAAAACAAAGTAGCTAACCCCCCACCCTTCTTACTCCTCTCCTCCCTTCCCCTCTTCTTCCCTTTCCTCCTCTCAATTTTGAAAGGCAAAAAAAAAACCACCTCCGCCTCCTCCTTTTTTACTTCCCCCAACCCCAAATCCCTCCTCCCTCCCTCTTAAAAAAGAAGTTCCCAACTTGTGGATCATTTCCACCTGTGATTCATTATTCTCTACTGGTCCTGAATCTGTTGTCTATTCCATTTTTCTCCCATCATAATCAACATGCCCCCTTCCTTCTGGCTAATCAGATCCATGCTGATCAATAATTCAGAGCAGCCGTCTACAACCCATCACAATTAGAGCTTCCGAAACATGATTTTCCGGTGACAATGAAAGTGGGCTTGCAATTTCACCGCCGTTACCAAATTCAGTTCAATTCAGCTAAAATGGGCAAATAGTTTCGGTTCAGACCACTAGCCGAACCGAACTACACATGTAAAGATTTTCGTCCCAAAATATGCTTTCAGTAAATTTCGGCATATCAGCCATTTTAGTCCAACCAAAAATTCTGTTAAAAACTAAAGAGCAAGGTCTTTTTGCAATTTTTAATAAAATATATGCAAAGCAACCAACTCTATACAAACTACAAAATAATTGAATGTCATAGTAGGAGTCGAGATTTGAATACGCAAGTCTAATGTCACATTATATCACGTACATGTAGCTTATAAATTATCCACTTGGCATGTAGAAATTACATGGCGCATCATTGATCTTGTGGTATCTGATAAAAAAATCATTGATTTAGATAAATAAATTAAATATATAATTTATAAGTTACTTTCGAGATTAATATATCTCTTCTTCTTTTTTACCATTATAGATACTTCTTTTAAAAAACTTTGTCAGTTTTTACTGCTGGTCCCAAGCCGAGAAAAAGGAGGGTTGCATTAGGTAGGTTGACATACAGTGTAAAACTTTGTCACAACCCAAACATTAATTCTGAGAAACAGAATTCATGTAGCCAACCCCAACATAGTTCGGACAAGTCTATGATGATGATATTTACTTTTAGGGATTTTTTGGTGTAAATTAGTCTTAACCCTTAATCAATGGCAGAACAAAGAAATATTAAAAATAGCCCTCAAAGTGCTTCGTACATCCATTACATTGTTTTGGATGAAAATGCCCACGTGTCGCGATATCACATATCACAAGAATCTGTGATATCACGACATGCTACTCTCTCCCTTCTTCTTCATGTTTTTTTTTTTTGGGTGTAAAATGTTTCTTACCTCATGTTTGACGACAGAGAAACTCTTTTTTTTTTTAAATAATTAAACTTGTAGTTACCTTTCTTTACGACGCTCTCAAACCAAACCAAGGATAAAGAAGTAGTTATTATACCTACTTGGAAACAATGTCTTCATGAACCAACAAAAGAGTACCTGCTTGAATGGGTAACTATTCTTCACACTCTTTTTTCTTATACAGCTTCTATTTTCCACTGCCTCTACCATAGGCTAACATTCCAATCCATAAATCTAGGGTCTACAAATTAAATGTGTTTGTGTGTAGGTTGATATACAATGAATGTGTTATGTAGTTCAAAGTAAGTTTTCTTTGTATAAATCCTGGGATGAAGTAGACAAAGGCAACTGTAGGCTTATTAGATGATTTAAAAAATAAGTTCCTATGCTGTCAAATCCAAGATAAGGCAAATAAGAAAAAGTAAGTTGCAGTGTGCCCTTTGACATAAAAAAAAGAGCAGCATATCATGATATCACGAGAATCTCATAATATCACAACATATGAGCATTCTTGTCCAAAACAATGTACTGAATGTGCTAAGCACTCTTTAAAAAAAAATGTGCTAAGTACTCTGAGCACATTCTAATATTTCTTTGTTTTGCATCGATTAAGAGTATTGACTAATTTACATGAAAACCAATCCACACCACACCCTCCCTTTTTTTCGCATTTTCAAAATGAAACTTCTAACATACCATTAAAAGTATCACTCCAAAAATGGAAATGAAGCCCTTCTCAAATCATCATCATCATCATCATCGCCATCAAAGCCTTGTCCCAACTATGTTGGGTCAGCTACATGAATTCTGTTTCTGGATTCCGATCATCATGAGTCAAATCCCCAGATAAGTTGCATATCTTCAGATCTATTTTTGCTACCTCCATCTAAGTCCTCTTTGGCCTACTCCTTCCCCTTGGTGGGCCATAAACTTGCACAACTACACTTTTCCTTACTGGCACCATTGCCGGCCTACGTTGGACATGCCCAAACCATCTCAAACGGATTTTCTCTACTAGTATCACCTATTGAGCTCCCAAACATGAAGCTCTTCTCATATGCTCCGCTAAAACTGCGGTTGAGCATTTCCCTTATGGTCCATCTTTTCTTGTTAACTCGATTGTTGGGTCTTAACCTTCAACAAGCAAATCTTGCTTAACATACCGTTGCCTTGTGCATTCCATCTGATTCTCATCATGGATAATTTGTGGGCCTAAGGGTTCAGCTCAACAACCATCCTGCTTGAATAGTGAGCCAGCATCTTCAAACTTCTTTTCCTGGAGCACATCCTGTGGGACTGAAGCTTCAGCTCACATATGAAGGTGTTGGGCCATTGCATCCTGCATATCAGGTGGACCCCCATTAACTAGGCCTGGACATAAAACCTCTAACCTTATATCTATCAGATCAATCTTCTTGCCCTCCACATCATATGGAACCAAATTGCCAGTACACGGACTTCTCTTCTTTCCAATATAAAAGCTTTTTGGAATGGTTCCCATGCCATCGTCCATTTAGCAGTCAATCCAACGAAACAGAGCATCCTAGTGTATTTCCACTGAGGCTTGTTGAGAGGGATCTGAATTTATTGTTGTTGATGTTGTTGTTGTCAATGATGGTGGTGGTGGTACCATAGACCCTTAGGGGTTTGCTGATTTGGTCCTTTTCTCTTTATTGGTAAAATGTCATGCAATCTGAGCTGTGAATATCTGTCTGCCTCATCTTCTTTCTTTCTTTTTTTTCTTTTTTTTTTTTTTGTGGGAGTGTGGTTGGGGGGGTGGATCTGCCTTCAATGTCTACTGAGATTAATCGGCAAACTGTTTCATTCGCATGTTCATACAAAGGTTTAATAAACCATTGACAAGAAAAAGGAAAGAGCATGCTGTGAGATAGATCTTCTGTTAGGATCTCTCTCTTTGGTTTTTTTTTTTTTTAATTAATTAAAAAATTGGTGTTATACACATGTACAGGCTACAACTGGAAATAGAAGAATGTTTGGACGTAGTATAGAAGTAAATTATCAATACGAACAATTTACCCAATCCTATGTCCTTTTATTGAGATTGTTACATGAAAAAAGAAACCCTATGGGTTCAAAACCCCTGCAAACCATTGCAATAAATATTGTTCTCAGGAAATCATCCTCTCCAAAAATCTTGGCATATTTTCGAATTTGGGGTATTTTTGGATATTATCAAGAAAATCTTGTTGGAAAATCAATTAATTTTCAAATAATTAGTAATAACAATAAATATATTATACTGTAAATACCATTTTTTTTATAGATTATTACAGATCCTTACCTTTTCCTATTCCAAATTTCTCATGATATTTGTAATTTTGGCAATAATTTGAGAATATCATGACGTCGCAAGCAAAAATACCATTTCTGTAAACACAGCGATATTATTGCGATAATTTAAAAACATCATAAATATTTGTAAAGATTCCTGGAACAGCAACATAAGAAAAAAAACTTATGGACTCAAGGATATGTGGATGTAATATTAAAGCAGAACGCATCAAGGAAGTGTTGCAAATATCAGTGGATAAGAACACTCAATGGTTGAACTAGATTAATTGTTTTGGCATATAAATTAGAAAGATCACAACTGAAAGGAGAACACCTGCTCACCAATAAAGACTTAGTCCGGAAGGAACTGAGAGAGAAAAATAACCAATCATTAGCGGAAGGAAATTAGTTAGAGCTTGAGAGGTCTTCTGGTTTGGATCATTACCCTGCAAGTTCTACAGGAACCATAAATAGCGTGAGCATCTAGACAATTTTGAACCATTGTTGAAAATAGTACTAGTAGCAGTATGGCATAGAACAATCTATAATATGACAACTTGGAAATCTTAGAGCAATATTGATAGTACTTGTAATAGCAGTCTAGCAGGAGTAGTATGTATGTGGTGTTATATAAATATATATATGTATGTATGTATGTGTGTGTGTATGTGTGTATGTATGGGAGATGCTCCTATGAGAGATATCTCTCATTTACGGTATCTCTCAGAGGAGCATCTCCCATATATACATACATACATATATATATATAGAGAGAGAGAGATCGTCCCATCATAAAACTACACATAAACCCACATCAAGGCAATTATATTTCATCATCCAGTGAGTGCGAACATGAGGTCTAATCTCATCTACAGAGGGACGGCCTGAGGTGCTATCAAAGAAAAGCGTAATGGATCTACTGATCTGTGAATCTCATCATAAGTGAAGCACACACCCAGCTCTCCTTGATGAGAGATTGGGCTTTTTAAAGGAAGGGGCCTACGTTGTAAAGGTGGCAGACGAGAGTTTTTTTCCACCATAGCTGCGTAAGACTCAGAAGAAGAAGGATCTGTCGGTAGGGATGAAGATCCTCCATTAAAGAAGGATTTGGCAGCAGTCAAAGTGGCCGGATCGGCCATGGTTGGCCGGAAAAATCAGCCACATCAGGAGAATCAAGTTGGAGGAGCATTCTACCCATAAAAGCCACTCCGGCCCCTTTCTATTCCCCGTACGAATGATTGATTGAACGATGAACCCGGACGACTGGGAGATAGGCGCATCTCTCTAAATGATGAACAAGTAGCGGGCACTCCGTGCTTCATTTAGTCGAATTCAAAATATGTGTGTGTAGGGAGATGCTCCTATGAGAGATATATCTCACTTTACATAAGAGACAGAGGTGGGGGCCCTCACATTTAAGTTGTTGGCATTGGATATGGATATGAGAGCCCCCACCCAATCTCTCATTTAAGGTGAGAGATATCTCTCATAGGAGCATCTCCCATACATACATGCATACATATATATATATATAGAGAGAGAGAGAGAGATTGTCCCATCATAAAACTACACATAAACCCACATCAAGGCAATTATATTTTGTATTATTACCGCTACTATTATTATTAGCTTTAGTAGTATAGAAAGAGGATTCTAACAATGGATAATTTAAGAAGAGGTATGGTTAATGCTTGTCTTTTGTTTTCAGAGGATGAGGAGTCCCTGGATCATCTTCTTCTTAAGTGTAGCTTCACCCATAGGACATGGAATGTGGTGCTGGGCTGGTCAGCTGGGTCCTCCCTAATTCTCTTTGGAACCTATTTGAAGCTTGGATTAATCTGTCTTTGGCACCTAGAGGAAGAGAAATGTGGAAGCTGTGCTTGTTGTTATTAGGGTAATTTGGAAGGACAGAAATGCCAAGTGTTTCGAAGGGATCGCTTCAAGTGTGAATTCAGTTACCAATAAGATAAAGCTTTCTGTTGCTTTTTGGGTGTCTATTAATCCACTTTCTCAAGCTATTTGCTGGACCAATTGCTGCTGAAATGGAAGGACACTGCCCTGTCTTATTAGGCCCTTTGCCCTTCCTTTCTTCTTTTGGGTGTTTTGTTTTTGTTGGTCTCCTTTTGTCCTGGGTGTTGGTTGTAAGCTTGTCAGTATATCTTTCTTGGACTGCTTGCTTTTCCTCAATGAATTTTACCTTTTAAAAAAAAAGTAGTATAGAAAGGGAAGACAGATAATGTCCACCAACACAGAAACCCACACTACTGCAATTATATTTACCCGTTGCATTTAGAAAATTCAGAATCAAGTTGGAAGTGGTCTGCTTAGAGCATAGTGAACCAAACAAATATGTAAAAAAATGGAAAAAGAAAGAGGGTAAAACACATAGAAATAAAGAAGCTAATGGTGGTATGAGGCCCCGGATGCTTCTTCTCTCACCAAATATTTTTTTTTTAATCTTTTGTCATCATTTTGTCATCTTTTTTAAATTATTCAGCTTTAAGTAACTTAATCTAGTAAGCATCTCAGCATAGTTATGAGTCAATTACTTAAACAATTCAAGATAAATCTTAGCCAGAATCTGAATAATTTTGCACTGATGCTTTGACCCCCCCTATCCATTATAGTAATGGTTCGTTCCACTGTAGCAGAATTCATTTAATATAAGATTGGTAAGTCATCTAGAACAAATTCATAAAAGAAATTATAATAAATGTGAATTCATCACTGAATTCTGCGATGCCAAAAGCCATCACGACAAAAAGAATTCCTTTATTCCAAGAATGTTAAGATCTCCACAGATGTTGATTGGACATGAAGTCAAACTGACTGGAGCACTATTTCTGGCTACTCTAGTCCGTGGAAATTTAATTATGTGGGAGACCAAGATAGTAATCTAATGTCAGAACTCAGAAGATAAACAATTGAGGCCAAGAATAGGGAATCACTCTCTTCTTTTCTTTCTTTTTCTTCTTTTTTTGATAGGTAATAGATATTTACTCATGGAATATGCGAGGGAAACTAGTTACAGTCACTAGTAACATAATTTGAGTTCTAAAGACAAAAAGACAAGCTCCCTACAATTTTGTAATATAAACACTGATCCACGTCACAAAAGATGCCACCTTCCATGAGTGAACAAAATAATGTAGAGGTGCACTATCATTCCCTCAGGGGACATCCAATACCAATCACACCACTCATGCTAGATTTGAGACACAAGTAGTGCCTTTAAAAAGTATTTAAAGAATCAAAGCTCATCATTTTTCAAGTTAAGCATGGTTGATATCTATAAACCAAGGGGACCGTTGTAAATTTGAATGTGAGCTAGAGTTGTCATAATCCAACAAAGGACTTTCTTGTAGCTTGCATGATTCCTAAATAACAAATATTAGACAATCGACCAAAGTAGGGAATCATCCAATAGTCTTCCTCATTTCTCTTCTCTCTTCCTCAGTTCCACAATGTCCTCATTGTTCATGCCTAAATTTGCCCTACAAGTAAATCTAGGCATGGACCCAATAGTAATATGAAATGAAGCAAGTAAGAAGCAAATTCACAAAAATTTTGGTAGGGATGAAGCATGATTGATAATATAGGCATTAATGCCTGAAAACATACTGATGACTAACCTGTGATGACTGCATGATTTGAACTGATACATACTGTGAGATAACCAGAAGCACAGGTAAAACAAGATATGCCAGCGTGTCTGACCATCCGAGGGGTGGATGACCATCCTGTAAAAAGATTTAGCAGGTATGGATAAGACCAATTCCATATATTTTGAAATAAAGAGCCATCAGTGCACTGTAAATATGCATTAAGTTTTTACAGAACAACAGCACCTGAGTTTCATAAGTCTAGGATGTTGATATAGAGTAAATGATGCATTAAAAACTATCAAACTGCAATTTGTATGAATAGTTGACTTCTCATGCTATACTACTCTTTAACATATTTCCATGTATGTCACAGCATACAATTGAGAGTGTAATTGGTAATGAAAGGGTGATTGATTCTAGCATTTGAGCAACCTAAAAATCAAGATCAGCATGATTACCTACGCTATACAATTAAAAAAAAAAAAAGCTTACCTAGGCTATGAATCAACACAATATTTGATCAAAGATTTCCTCTATTCTTTTAGGCTTATGTTGAAAGAATATAAATGGGTTGAGAATAGAAGTAACAGAATGGTAATGATTCACTTCTAGTAACAGCAACTATTATTCATAACAATGTTGTAACATGATTCTTCTAAATTGTATCTCGAGTCCAAAGTAAGAGCGAAAATCATCATATTGTTGTTAATTCATATTCAAATTACAAAGGAATCAAAAGAAGCACCTAAAGTTTCTGTTGGAGACATCAAAGCATGTAATTACAAGTGAACAGGTACCAATATCTTCCACAAAACATTGTTTGATGAATTGCAGGCAAGCATTTCCATTTTCAAATCATCCCAGAAAGGACTACTTACTACAAAGGGAAAAAGCCACGAGATACCACTGCCATTTTGTCGAGCAGCAATTGTGGTGGGACCAGAGAGAGATGGAATCCAGAAAAAGCCTTCTGTAAGGAGTCCCTTGAAATTAGAAGGAAAAGTACAAATAAGTATTAGACAACCGGTATATATACATAAATGTAACCAGTAGTAACTGAAGCCACAAAAACACAATCAACCACAACTGAGTTTGAGATGCTACCTCATCTGCCACATTCGAAAGCGCCCTGTACAATCCAATCCAAACTGGTATGGTAGCGAGAGTAGGGAGACATCCTGAAACAAACGTAAGAGTTCATGCAATTATTTCTCTGTTCTACAAAACGACATATCCATGTGAAGAATCAAGACATGAAAAACAAGAACTTAAAAAACCTATTATGAGAGCTGCAGATGAAATAACTAATATTGCTGTAAATGACAGATATACTTAACACTCTGTACCTACAAATTAACATCATGAATAGACATATCGACACTACTAGCACGAAAGACGTGACTAGACCAATAAAAAGAATCTTATGTGCAATGAGTTAACTACACCAAACAAATTTAATGATAACTCAAACAGTTGAATGCAAATGTCCTTTATGAAATCAGAGCTTCAAGAGCCATCACCTGACCTCCACATTATCGCTCATGAGCTATGATTGGACACCATATAGATGGTGACCTGCAAATGGCATTGAATTTGGAAATACAGGGCATGAAGCATCTTTGAGGCTGCCTACATCAGATCTCATTCACTCGCTTTCCTACCTAAACCCATATGGAATTCTCATACCTCACCTCCACTGTAGATGAGGCCATCCCATCCATTAGGTCCATTTGGAAATTCTTGAAGATTTTCTTTGAAAGATCATATCCTCAGACATACCCAATTGAGACAGCTAGTGATGGAATCTTCCTATCCTACACCACCATCATTTCTAGTGTCTCTAACAGGCCCCACAGAGATAAGAATAAGATATCTCATGAAAAAGCTTATATGCAACCAAAATCAGACAAGAAATGATAATCTAGGGGTTAAATGTAAACTGGTTAGAATTATTTCTCAAAACCTATTTCCGAATTGCTGAAGAAAAACTAGCATACAATATATTTCTAGAACATTGTTTATGCAGAAATACGATCTTGGTTTTGCTTTAAATGCTGTAAGCATATCTTGTATAGTAATTTTTTGCACAAGACAATACAATAAAATGGAATGATAATGAAAGAGAAAGATAATCACCTGCCAAAGGGTTTACACCTGCAAGCTTATACAAACGAGCAGTTTCCATCTGTATTCTTTCCTGCAAGTAGACACGGCATAATGGTCAGATATCTACAAGGGAAAGCCTTACTCAGGCATTGCTAGAATGTCAGAAGGTGAAATCAAAAGAAAGTTCCTTTCCCTAAAAAATGTTAAGCATAGAAAAAGTAAATAATGCAACTCAGTTTTACACCTTCAGATTTGATGGAAAAGATCATCATCATCAAAGCCTTACCCCAATCACGTTGGGGTCGGCTACATGAATTATGTTTCTCCATTCCGATCTATCATGAGAGAAATCCTCGGATAGATTGCACTTCTTCGAATCTACTTTTACTACTTCCATCCACGTCCTCTTCGGCCTACCCCTTCCCCTTAGTGAGCCATCAACCTGCATAGCAAAACTTTTCCTTATTGGCGTCGTTGCTAGCCAGCGTTGGACATGTCCAAACCATCTCAGACATGTTTCTCTTTTTTTTATCACCTAATGCTACCCTTAAATGCTCTTGAAAGCACTCATTTCTAATTTTATCCTTCTTAGTTTTACAACACATCCGCCTCAACATTCTCATCTCTTCTAAGCCTCATTTTGTGCATGTGTTACTTCTTGATTGGCTAACATTCTGCACTGTAAGTCATGGCTAGTCTAATCACTATCCTATAAAATCTTCCCTGATATCTTATTGGCATATACAGATCACAAAGTACTCCGGAAGCAAGTCTCCACTTAAACCATCCCGCTTTTATCCTATGTTCGACATCTTCATTAATCTCTCCATCCTTATTAATTATCGAGCCAAGATATAGGAATGAATCTCTCTGTGGCATCTCCTGAGCTTGTAGTTTCAGCTCTTTGTATATGCCCACTGAAGTTGCAATTCATATATTGTCTTTGTATGACTTATTTTAAAGCGGATTTCGCCATCTCTCGAGTTTTGAATCAACACCATCTCTCAATTCATCCACCAACAGTATATTATCTGCAAACCAAGGTACAGTACATTATCTGCAAACCAAGGTACCTCCTTTTGAATAGGAGCACTCAATTCATCCATAATCAATAAAAAAAAGGGCTTAAGGTTGATTCCTGAAGCAAACCTATGGTTATTGAAAACTCACCTGTCCCACGACAAGTAGTTCTCACACTCATGACTGCTCCCTCATTCATGTCTTTAATAATTTCAATATAACCTCTTGGAACACTCCTTTTATTTTAAACCCACCAAATTAAATCTCTAGGTACCTTGTCGTAATCTTTTTCTAGATCGATGAAGACCATATGCAATTTTTTTTCTCCTCACGCGATATTTTTCCATTAATTACCAAAGTGAGAATTCAGCGTCCATAGTTGTCCTCCCTGAAAACAAATCAATTTTCAAATATCTGGGTCCTTTGTCTAAGTCTTTACTCCATTACTCTCTCCCATAGCTTCATAGTGTAACTCATAAGTTTAATCCCACGATAGTTGGTACAGTTTTGTATATTTCCCTTGTTCTTTTATATAGGTACTACAACACTTCTTATCCATTCATACGACGTTTTCTTTGTCATTAATATCTTATTGAAAAGCCTAGTTAACCAAATCCCCATAATTTCTCTTAAGCATTTCCAAGCTTCTATCGGAATGTTATCTGGCGCTATAGCTTTTCCTGTCTTCATTTCTGTCAATGTTTTCTTCACTTCTACCATCCTACTTCTGTGAAAAAAAGGCATGTCCTGCTAAGGAAGTATCCTCTCTTGTTCTTATGCCTCCCATAGAATCTTCATTTAAAAGTTTGTATTTGATGGAAAAGATATCATACTAAATGCACAGAGCCAATAAAAAAAGATGCACTAAAACACAAATCACTGATACCAGAGTTCATTAAAAAGACGATTTATAGAATTAGTTGATTAAGTTTCTTTTCTCAACAAAAAAAAAATTATCATAAAAGTGGCTAAACTTAGAAGTCAAAATTATACAGGCGAAAATGGATAGTTTAAGATAAGCATAGCCTTAGTAGCCCTCTATTGGCTAGAACATCTGCATCTGTGTTAGCTTCTCTCAACACATGGCTAGTGAGAAGATGCAAAGAACAATTAAGAGACAAGATCAATGAGTCTGAGCTCTACTACCCTGATGTCAGATGTCCACCCCACCCAAACCATATGGATTTCACGCACCCCACCTAATTGGATGACTCCCTTACACCATGAATGCCTTTTTATTTGTTTCCACCATGGAACATTACCCCCATCAAATTTAAGGAGGTTGATTCAAGGTTTTCTTTAATTGAACGATCAATGCAGTAGATCTTTTATGTTTAAATCTTCCACAAAATGTGGTTCTGGTCTTTTAAAATCAAAGCAAAAGATCTCCAAAAGCCTCTCAAAGCTTCTTTTGACAAGAATATAGGGAGAAAAGGTGTGTTAATGTCCTATTTTTATAGAAAGAGGGTTTTCTTTTCTTTTCTTTTCTTTTCTTTTCTCTCTTCTTTTCTCCTTCTTCTTTTTGGAGTGGACTTGGCAAATTTTAAAACCATAGGTTGATCCATTAAGGAGGGTATAAACCCCAACAACCACCCCACCCACCCCCCACCAACAAGAACAATTAGTAGCCCATACCTGTACTTCGTTTGAAGAGCAAATCATCAACCCGAGAAAGCTAAGATTAGCAACCCTTTGAAGTGGAGAATAATACCCCTGCCCCAAAACACTGATGTGGGAAAAAGCAGAACCAAGCTCCAGTTCCTCCCAACAAATTAACAGCACAGTGCCAAACTACTCAAGGCAGCACCTTTTTTCTTGGAAAAAGCTCTACATTGCACTTTAAACAAGATCTCGCAGCCATGCAGTAACAATAAAACATTCTTATGACTGTTTTGATTAAAGAATGTATAAATTATCCCAAATACCTTTCTGAATTAAAACCTAGAACTGAATGTGACAAGGGCAGACTGCTATGATCTGCTTTTGAATGTGGGAGAATTACAAGTGCACAAAAATACTAGACTTGAAGCAGCCTTAACAAAATTGTCTGGTCCACCCCCAACAAATCACACAACTGCAGCTGTATAGTTGTGGACTAGCAGTCACAGTATAGTGTTTGGTAGTTGGTGAACAGGAGGGCCTTATGCAGTTAGTAGAATAAATCAATTCCTAATTACAGTTGACAGTGACCAGTAAAGAGGAATGCCACATGAAAATAATTGATCAAATTTTTATAAGAAATCTGGTAAAAATGACTTCTACCATCTGACCTTATATTTGTATTTAAAAACCCTCTCAACTCCTAATCCATAACTTTCAACTTTATATAAACGTTGAGACTCCTTTATCAATGAGATAATTTCATGATTGCAAAAGCCAATAAAACAAGTTCTAAAACTATTCATCATCATCATCAAAGCCTTCTCCCAACTATGTTTGGATCAGTTACATGAATTCTATTTCTCCATCCCGATCTTTCCTGACCCAAATCCTTGAAGGCTGCACTTCTTCATATCTATCTTTACTACTATCATCCATGTCCTCTTCAACCTAACATTTCTCCTTAGCGGACCATCAACCTGCAGGTTTTAAAAAAATTGACCTCTGCATTAAAGTGTGTGTCACTTTGCATTTAAAGTGGGTGTATATCACATGCCGAGCTATGGGCACCAACTGAGGTGGACGCCAGCTGGGAGTCCCCCACAACAATTGACCCAAGGAGCCATTTACTTGCACCCCAGGCCTGAAGGGGGATGCATGGTTCAGTTGGCCCTGACTGGCCTGGACAGACATTTGCTCCCCCCACCAAAAAAATCATAATAATAAATAAATAAACCAAACACCACACACACACAGAAAAGACATCCTTTCTAGGTATACTGGCTGAATGCCCATTGGCATTTAGCTTAAGTGCCTCGAAGGAGACTATTGTATCCTCGCCTAAATGTTTCATCTTTTACCCAACACATCTCTACTCAAACATGCTGAAAGCTACCTTGCAAGACAATATCAGGACCTTTGAAGCATAAGGTCAAAAGGTAAAACCCTCCCCTTTATGCATGTGCACAAATCTTTCAATGCTTCTAAACAAGCCTGAAGATATCCATTAGCTCTCCCATTCCACCTTTACGAATTCAATTATCACCACAAAAAGGAGAGCTTCCAAAGAAGATATCCCTTAACAATGCCAAGCTGGCAACATGTGAGTGAGTCATGATCCATTAAGCCCTGAGTTATCAAAAATTCTATTTGCATAGATAATGTAGTAATTTAGAAGTGATTGACAATAGAATTGGTCGATGAGTCGATATGAACAATCCTTCCATTAGTTCATTAAAATCATGAGTAAAACAAAATTACAACTGCATACCCTTATGCCATAATTTAAAGAGAATATGACCACCAATAACAGGAGAAAAGAGGCATTAGGGAAGAGAGAAAGGCCTCCTAATTTGAAAGAATATGACAAGAAACAAAGCCAGTTACCCCAAAGAATTACAAAGGATTCTCAACCAGCAATTTGCATGTGGAGAATAAAAGGGAACTTTTCAAATATTATTCATAAATAAATAAAACTAGGAATTACATGGATAATAACCGACTAACCCTCAAATAGTGGCTGTACAATAACTTATATTCTAACTAAAACCGGATAAAATTAGAGAAGACCGTCTGGGAATGTCCAACGCTGGCCAGCAACAGGGCAACAACGCCCAAGTTCGGCTATGTAGGTTGATGGCCCACCAAGTGAAAGGGGTAGGCCGAAGAGGACATGGGTGGAGGTAGTAAAAATAGATATGAAGAAATGCAACTTCTCTAAGGATTTAGCTCTGGATAGATTGGAATGAAAAAACAAAATTCATATAGCCAACCCCAACATAGTCGGGACAAGAATTTGATGATGATGAAAAAAATAAATAAAGGATAAAAAAACCCTACATTCAGTATGAGTATCTGCATACCCTGACTTAAATAAATAAATAAATGCATAAATGATAGTCATGGACCCCCCAGTTTTGTCAGTTGGGCCCTGCCTAACAGTCTAGAGTAGAATCCAATGTCCTGGCTAAGCCCAGCATCCTGGCATGAGGCCTGTCCACATGGCTACACTTGGCACAGGCTCAGCTTGGCTAGCTCAATATAGCGCCTGCTCAGGGACATCTACATGTGCCTGGGTTCATCACAGAGACACAGACACATGACAAGGTGACAACATGTGAGCAAGGTCTGAAAGGCAAAATCGAGCAAACCCAGAACCTTAAAAAATTCCAGTGGCTAAGGTGTAGCAAACAATTCCAAAGGTTGATGAATTGATATGACCAATCATCCATCAGTTCTCCATTAATGAGTGGAATACTTGCCCAAATGTGCATGCACATGCACGTTTGGGATATTATCATCCTTGGGGCACATCATTAGAATCCAACTCGCTCAATAAAACCCAAGCCCAATGAATTGGTATGTAAATTGTAAACAAATATCAGTACAATTGGAGAGAGATTCATCATTGGAATGGACAGTGACATGTTTTCATGTTATCATTCAACAATAAATATCACACCAATTACCATGATATTTTGGTGCATGTCAATTCAAAGTGGTCTTGGTTGGATTGAGTTGATTATTTTCAAAAATGAATGGAACTGTAAACGGAATCAAGTTTTGCAAGCCCCAAATAATGTGCCTAGCATCAGGCGTGGACCCAAGTTTGTCACACCGGTGCGACCGCACCCGTGTGATTCGAGAAACCCCTTATATAGTATCTTTAAAAATCTAATTTTATTATTTAATATCTTCATTTGACTATATACCGCACCA
Organism: Cinnamomum chago; assembly: GCA_038049695.1. Taxonomy (NCBI): domain Eukaryota; kingdom Viridiplantae; phylum Streptophyta; class Magnoliopsida; order Laurales; family Lauraceae; genus Cinnamomum; species Cinnamomum chago. The sequence goes on along the minus strand of CP142451.1, from coordinate 7,080,474 downwards.
CCCAAACGAAATTTCTGGGTCCACCATTGGCTAGCATCATCCAATTTGGGTGAAATTTTCACTCACTCCTCATCCACATGGCATCCTTCCAAACCCACCTATCCATGCGATTTGACATGCATCCATATGGACCCAAAGAGAATTTCTTATTACATGGTCAATTTTCACCAACCTACCCTTGTGATTTAGCATCAACCAGGTGAACCCAATAAACAATTGGCCACTGTGCACACTAGATCATGATCATCATCATAGACTTGTCCTAGCTGTGTTGAGTTCAGCTTCATGAATTCCGCTTCAACATTCCAGTCTACACTATATCATTTTTTATATATTATAAATATAAAATAAAGGGACATTGTTTTGGTGCAATGGTAGAAGTCTCGGGTGCAAAATTGCCAAAGGTTAGGTCTGTTTCTAGTCTGGACCCGTAGGACCTTGTTCGGCACACTGGGTAATGACTTTTTATAAATAAAAAATAAAAGCCAAACAAGATACCACAATTTAATGTTACAGAAGGAAAGATACAAACAATTAAACCTCAATCGTAACCATGTTACTTCAACTACATTTATGTATTTGACCTTAATGAAACCATAAACAGAAGTGTCTTCTCAGGATTCAGTCATCTTAAACACAAGTGTCAACATTAACAGCATTTATATTGGAACTTGGAAATTCAAGAGAAATGCCACGAGTACAAAGATAAAACACCTGGTCTCCAGCATAGCGTTGTTGAATAGCCTTTATTTGAGGTTGAAGAGAACGCACTGACATTGCAGATTCAACCTAAAAACAAGTATAATTTTCTTCAACATTAATCAAAGTTTCTAGTAAGTATGAAGTTATCTAAATGATCTAAGCATTAAATGCAAGAGGTTTTTAATGATAGTAATAAAGCAACAAAACGGGAAAGGAATTTATAAGATCACACATTGTAGAACAAAATCGAACCTTGCTTCCTCTTTAGCAAAGTTAGCAGTCCAACATTTGCCCTTCAAAAATTATGAAATAAACTACGTCCTATTTTTTCAATGTCACATTTTCACAACTACATCAATGAGGTTCCATGGGGAAAAAATCATTTGAATTTAGAAGCCTATTTTGAATGGTGCAGAACAAGTCGCTCTATACCACAGCATCAATGGTTCCCACTGAAGAAATTTCAGTCTACCAACAGGCATCTTCAAGATGTTTGCTTATTTGGAGCTAAAACCTACACTTTGATTAATGATTATCCAAAAGAGCAAATAGCAGCACCAAGATGAATACCGATCACTTCTTCAATAACTACCAGCAATGTCTCTATAGTCTGTGGACATACAACCGAAGTCCTAGCTTATTTATGTCAATAGGAAGATAAGACATTGTATCAGTTGATGGGAGAAACCAAACCCAAAGCACAACTCTCAAAACATTGTTTGGGTAGTCACCAGAAACTTGAACATAATATCGGAGTCCACAGGACACATTGTTTGGGTTGGGACTTCTCTTTTATTTCATTGAACCCCTTCCGCTGGTCATGATCCAAACAAATAAATGCAATGCTTTTGCTCTGTCAAGAATTTCTATTCGCTCAATAAGTCACCCCGTCCCACTGATGCATCTAAAGAAACATATTCCAATACACCTGGGAAAGTAAATAATAACCTCTGATGAACAGAGTCAATATTCATTTTTTTATAGATCCTGTTTAAAACATGTCATAAGTATCATTGTAAAAGACTATAACAATAGAACCACAGGAATGTTGGAGCCGCAGAACAGTGCTTCATGAACATGAACACTCATCAAACAATCATTGCCTTATGGCTTATACCAATTCCAGACAATGCTCAGTATGTATGCCAACATGTCCAACCAGCAATAGATAAATGCTCACAGTGTTACCAATGAAAGCATCGAGCATCCCAAGAACATGTTACCTGTCGTTTTGTCAAAGGAAAGGTAGCAGCCTTGACCAGAACAGTGAGTAGAATTATTGCAAAACCATAAGCATATGGGACATGCAAAGCTGAAAGCCCATCTTTCAAAACCTGCAATTGATGCAAGGTGTTGAATCAAAAACAAAAACAAAAACAAAAAAAACAAGAAACCAAAAATCATATGGTACTGTGAGCATACTCCATGAGCACATAGATTTTTTACTCCACCAGAAGCCACAAGAAGACGACACCACCTATTGCACTTCAGTTCATCATCTCAAAATTCATGTTGTGTTGGTTTAATTTTTGCATGAGTATGACTACTAACCGTAAATAGTTCCACGTATACATGAAGAAAATGTAAAATGAATGGAGAAGAAGCAATGTAGTACCTACCTATAAACAAGAACAAAAAAGAGGTACAAAGTCGCACCAACAATCGTGCGATTAAACTTGTGAGTCACACAATGAAACTGTGGGAGAAGGTAATGGAGCAAAGATTTAGACAAAAAGACCAATACATTTGAAAATCAATTTAGTTTCATGTCAGGGAGGTCAACTATGGAAGTTATCTTCTCCCTTGGTAATTAATGGAATACAAAGAAATAAAAATCTTCAAATGGTCTTTCAGCGATCTAGAGAAAATCTACAACAAGTACCTAGAGATTTGATTTGGGGGGTTTTAGATAGAAGGTCCTAAGAAGTTATATTGACATCATTAAAGACATGTATGTGGGAGCGGTAACGAGTGTGAGAACCACCTGTTGAGAGACATGTGAGTGTAACCATAGGTTTGCATCAACGGTCAGTTCTAGGCCTTTGCCCCTTTGCACTGATTATGATGAGTCCACTGCTTATATTCAAGAGGAGGTACATTGATCTATGTTGTTTACAGATGATATAGTATTGGTGGATGAATCTAAAGATAGGGTCAGTGCAAAACTTGAGAGATGGCAGGAGGCTTTATAATGATCCAACAGATTTAAAATAAGTCGTACAAAGACAGAATATATGAATTGCAACTTCAGTAGGAACGTACAAAGACCTAAAACACCTGTAAGAGTCGAAACTCAAGAGATACCACAGAGATATTCATTCCAATTCCTTGGCTTGATAATTAGTAAGGATGGAAAGATTGAGGAAGATGTCAAACATAAGATAAGAGAATGATTGTTTAATTGGTGACTTGTATCGAGAGTGCTTTGTATTGACGTGTACCAGCAAGATTGAAGGGGAAGCTTTCATGATAGCAATTAGAACAGTTACGACCTATGGAGTATAATGTTGGCTAGTCAAGAAGCAACACATGCACAAAATGCAGCTGAGATGACAACGTTGAGATGAATGTGAGGTAAAACTAAGAAAGACAAAATAAGAATGATCACTTTAGGAAGCATTTAGACGTAGCATCAATAGGTGATAAATTAAGAGTAAAAAATTGACATTTAATTTGCAATAGTTGCAGCAACAGTAATACTAGAAAGCAATACGGAATAACTAGATGAAAATAAATGAAACAACAGCTATAATGGAAACCAATGGTGCCACTTTTCTTCTTTGGGTTTTTTTTATGCGAATGAATAAAAGAAGAATCTTAACCAAGGATAGGGGAATCAAAACAAGACAAAATCAGATGATCTTACTTGCTATAGTGCCTAAGGTTAAAAAAAGAGATTGCAATGGATGTATCGGCTAGCGGCTAAAACGATATCTAGCAGACAATACCTAGAGGTTGAGGCAATACATATCAACATAGTGGAGGATTTGGTTCAATATAGATTAGAATGGAGAAACAGAATTTGTGTATCTGACCCCAACATAATTGGAACAAGGCTTTGATGATGATGATGATGATAATGATAGAATTTTGTTTTATTTTATTTTGCTAATAACTAAGATAAAGGGCGGAGCAAACCTCTCATTCCATAAATGTCTCATATCACTATATGATCATATCATAAAATAACAACATTGATCTATTTGTTCACACATATTCATGTTAGTCAACTACGTTAAGTTAGAAACTAATAAAATGCTAATAATCAAACAGTGTCATTATTATGCATTTCTAAATTCTAAATTCTAGTTAGCAATTCTAAAACCTCAAACATTTGAAAACATAGATCTACATGTAAGAAGGCACTTTCAAATGATTTGGTTGGTCTATAATAAAATTTTCTTTCTTTCTTTATATTTTTATTTTTATTTTTGAGAAACCCTAAAATTTTGAGGAAAAAAAAAAAACTTAAAATAGCTCAAGTAATTCTTAAGAGTTAAAAATCTTTACTCGCATATAACAACGATTTCAAAATAGCTCGTGAAAGAAAGGGAGAGACAGAGAGAGTGAAAGGAGGGAAAAAATGAAAATCAAGATTTTTCATACATAAAAATCCTCCTACCAGCTATCAGTCTGCCACAATGTATTGGCTGATACGTATTGATAGATACATCAAAATATTAGCAGCTACCTATGAATGTGGCGGATCCAGGATTCAAAATCACTGGGGGCACGATTAAGTAGTAGGGGGTCCGGGGGCGTTTTTTTTTTAGTTATTTATATGATTGCAAATGATCTTTTCTTCTTTTTTTCTTCATGCTTGAGAAAAAAACAATACACAAAAAAAGTAGTGGACCTTTTACATACACTATCAGTAACTAATACACTGAAAGGTGCATTCAAAGACAGATAGTTTGTAGATTTCCACTGTAGATTTCAAAGACAGATAGTTTGTAGATTTCCAAACCTTTTATATGGAACAAATATAATATAATAATTTCAAGCAATAAAACAAGACATATTTATTTATCACAATTGTTCTCTACGAGTTTTCACTAGGGGGGCCTGGTTCAATGTCACTGGGGGCCTGGTTCAATGTCACTGGGGGCCTAATTGATTTGGGCCTAACTTAGTATACATAATTTTTTTTCCCAAAAAGTCACCGGGGGCGGGGAACTACCTCCGCCTCTGCATACTAATTTATCTTAACTGTTTTCCTTGGTATTAGCTCTTGTAGGAAACTGAGAACGCGGTGATGCTACAAGAAAGTGATTAAAACAATCAAAATTAGGGAGGATAGGAATATGGAATACCTAAAGTTAATATTGGGCTACAAAAATCCATTGGGGCCCAAAAAATTCCCTGGGGCCTTAAGGAAAAAATTAGTGGGCCCCACCAAAATTATAATTGAAACTTAGAAATCCAGTGGGGCCCTGGCCCCCAGTGGTTTCATACTCCATCCGCCTCTATGATACACAGATACAGCATGGAACACGCAATAGACACCACAGGCCGCTACATCACGTTTTAGATGAGACCTTGATGATACATATGGTGAGACTGCGTGATGCATGGAGTCTTCACACATTCACCAAGGATTTGCAGAACATAAAGTCGTCACCATAACAATCATAATCAGATAATTGAGAAGATTGAATCAATCTCAATGGATTAAAAAAAAAAAAAAGGGACCTTGAGAATGGTCTCCATGTAATTGGTGATGCCCGAGAGCCAATCACCGCTCTGTTTGGAAGTGGTGGTGGAGGCGGCGGCATCGGAAGAAGAGGTGATAGCGGCGTCGGCGACGGTGTAAAGGAAGGCTTCTGCTCGGCCGAGCAACTCCCGAACGAGTTCTGGGTCGGGAAGCGAGTGGTGGTGGAGACCGGACCTGGCGACGTGCGAGTCGGCGATTCGTGGGGTGGTGAGGTGAAGTGGTGGTAGGTGTCTGGGGTTGAAGAAAAGGTGGGTGTGGTGGGAAGGTCTTGTAGTGGGGTCGAGGAAGAGGAGAGGAGGAGGTTGGAATTGGATGGAGAGAAGTGAAGTAGTAGTTATCATTTCGGTCAGATTCTTCCCCTTCTCTTTGCTGATTGCTCCCCCGGGTGGACGGGAAGCGGCAACAATGGTGTTTGGGGAAAGAAAGAGGAGAAAACCAACCTATGGATTGACAAAACCCTATGCTGTGAAATGCTATAGATGCTAGTGTTTTCAGAAATGAAAATAATGGGGACACGTGGTGGTGGATTTTATGTTCTGGGTAAACTATTTGATGTGTGGGGTCGGTCCACAGATACTCTAGGCCTCTCTGGATTTTTTTTTTTTTATTATTACTTTATTTTATTTTGCTTTATTGGTTGTGCGGCTTGTGCCACGTACTTTCTATTTTGTTATTTAATAAATTTCTAAATCAGATAGAAATTTTAAAAATATAGGTATTTCACGGCGGTTTCTGAGCTCTCCCAAAAGCATGCATTTAAAAATTGAAAAAAAAAAGGGCAGATTAATAGGGTTTATGGAGCCGCAATGCTCCTGTCCCTTTTTATATTTTTTTTTCTTAAAATTTAAAATAGTAAATCAAGATCCAAACCGCTGGAAATGTTCACAAGATCAAACATGGCTACAGTATCAAATTTCAGCCATTTAATTAGTACGAATCTAGAGATATGCGTAAACAAAATGTGAGCCATTATATGGAATTTTTTGGATTATGTAGGCTACACAATATCCAAATCGTTGGATCTCTTTAAAAGGTTGAACACGGCAATAGTGTCAATCTTCAAGGGTTGCTATCTTATGAATATCAATATATTTTCAAAACAATATCAGTCATTGATGTAACATGCTCAATTTTGAATTAGTCCATAGGCAATCACGTTTTTCTCCTTTTGTTATTATTTTTTATGGAAAATTACAATCCAAACCGTTGAGAATGTCTATAAAGTCAAACATTACTATAGGACTAAATTTCAGTCGCTGGATCATCGACAATCTTGAGATATGTGTAATAAAATATGAGCCATTTGATATTATTTTTTTGAATTATATGGACTCCAAGCAGGAGACCCAAAATCTCTTTGGAAGGCTAAACATGGCTATGGAGTCAATTTTCAAGTCTTGATATCTTGTAGATTTCAAAAAAATTGCGAAAAACTTTCAACTATTGATTTAAAAAAGATCTATTTAAAATAGATTATTGTATTACCAAACACTCATCTTGATTTTAACGTATTTTTAATACCCTTTTTTTTTAAATGGCTCAAATCTGCTGGGTCTGTCCAAAGAAGATTAGAGATACAAAACAAGCCCCCTGGGTGCCAAATCCATGGAATATGAACAACAAGGACCAGCATGAAGGCCCAGTGTATCGCATAAGTTAAGTCTTGTACGACCTAAATAATATATTAAAATTAATATCCCTTTCATATAAATCTATTTATAACAAAATAATTAAAATACTCAAATCAACAAAAAATTTATGAAAACCAAACATTTATTCCCTTAATCCATGTCAGCATACACATTTTATCTTAAAAACAAATGAATCGTACTGCTCATTTTAAATACTATATAAAAACTTTAAAAACGGCTTTAATTTATAGAGTTGGAAGGCATCATGTTGAATTGAGTTACATCCACACAAATGGGCCCACGAGACATTTCATTGAAAAAGCACATGTGTAGCCCAAGAGACCCGTTTTTATTGAAAAGACACATCCACAAATGGCCCCAAATATACGTGGCTTCTCCTAATGTAAGAATTGAGGTTTTTTCGATTTTTTTTTTCAACCAACATGAAGCAATAAAAGAGAAATAATGTCTACTTTTGCTTTGTTCTATACCTCTCGTTCATGGAATTTTTTAGGACGTGTTTGTGTAACACTTTTCTGCGGGAAAGTTGACGGTTTTTCGCGGAAAACTCATTTTTCCTGCGTTTGGTGTGGAACAATTTTACGAAAATGCTTTCCTGCATCGTCAGCATTTTCTTTAATAATTGTGGAAATGGATATCCCATTGAGAGGTATGGGAAATGAATTTCCTTGGAAAACTTCTCCATTTTTTCCTCACTCTTGTCCATTTCAACCAAAAAACCCTATAATTCTTTTATTTTTTATCTCTTTATATAAATTATTATTTAATATTAAATAAATAATATACATGTTATGTTATTTTTCTTTAAAAAATTATATCACCAAATAAGAAATTTTGATTTTCTATAGGGCATGTTTGTGTAACACTTTTTTTGTGGAAAAGTTGATGGTTTTCCGCAGAATACTCATTTTTTTGGCATTTGGTGCGAACAATTTCGCGGAAATGCTTTCCTGTCTCGTTAGTATTTTCTTGATAATTGTGGAAATGAGTTTCTCATGGGGGTATGGGAAATGGATTTCCTCGGAAAACTTCTCACTATTTTCGCCACTCTTGTCCATTTCAACCCAAAAACACTATAATTCTTTCATTATTTATTTATTTATATAAATTATTATTTAATGTTAAATAATTAATTTACATATTATGTTATTTTTCTTCAAAAAATTATATCACCAAATAAGAAATTTTGATTTTCTATAAGGAATCCACAGCAGCACCAAACAACATCTATACCAATTCAATGAGAAAACTCTTTTTGCACAAAACATGAATTTCTAAATTCTACGGAAATCTTTTTCCGATGTTTTCATTTATATGGAATTTGCTGACGTGACAGTTTCATTTTTCCGCGAAAACAGTGTGTACACAAACATGCCCATGAAGAATTCACAGTCGCACCAAACAACATCTACACCAATTTAATAAGAAAATTTATTTTGTATCAAATATAAATTTTTAAATTTTACAAAAACCTATTTTCGAGGTTTTCATTTATACGGAATTTGTGCACGTGACAATTTTCTCATCTTGCGGAAAGGATGTATACACAATAGTGCTCTTATGGTTTGATGGGACAATTTTTATGCTTAATGGTTAGGTTACTATCATCGATCATTCTCACTTTCGCTCACCCATTTCATAATCCTATCAATGGCATCTCAGAGCGGAAGGCCATCACTATCTTTGCCTAGCAGCAGTGGCAGTGGCAATGAAGGGATTCTGGCAAGGGTTTCGAACTCGATATCACAGTCTTCGATCGTGCATCAAGGGATCAGCGTTGCTGCCGGCACGGCCTTTGTAGCGAAGAAGCTCCTGAGAAGCACTGGAAAAGCTGCTTGGATTGCAGGTACCACCTTTCTTCTTCTTGTTGTCCCTCTCATCATTGAGATGGATCGCGAGCAGCAAATGAACGAACTTGAGATGCAGCAGGCTAGCTTGCTTGGCACACCAACCATCTCTCCCCCCATGTGATCATCATTGCCACAAGGTAACAGAAGGTGTTGAATGTCTAGGGTTTCAGGCATTTCTGCATCAGTTTTCTCCAGATGGATTTGGTTAAGTGAAGGGCTTTTTTTCTTGCAAAGAAGTGGATTCAGATATATCTTGTAATCTGATGCTAATTATTTTGCTTGAACACTTCAATTTGGAGACAAATGAATCAATAAACTATGGCTTGGTTTTTGACTGACTCCTTTATAGAAAATTGAATGGCTGCCAAGCGTTTGGCTGAATCTCAAGGTTCTGTCTTGATTATCACGAACCTTGTGTTTTTATTGCCAAAAAATGCAAAAGAGAGTTGAAAATCCAGTCACAACTCCATTTGCAAACAAACTGCTCCCAAATGGGTGCGTTTTCTTGTTGTTCTAGGTTTCTTAGAGGTTCTATTGGAATGATTTCTGGTATTGGCATTTTCTATGTTTGGTATGTTGCTGATGTTGTAAGTCATGAAATGCTATGGTTTGTTTTCTTGGGTTTGATGTTAAGGTGTTCTATTTTGATAGTTGTTGATTTACCTACTACTAGTTCGAATCAAGTTTGTGTTTCCTATGGTTCTGGGGTCTTTTTTTTTTTTTTTTTTGATGGGTGTATGACCCATATTTGAGAATTCACATTGGCAACAACCCATTCAAAATTGTCAGAGACTGAAGCTCCAAGAGATGTGCGGGCTTTTGGAAACCTCATAGCAATTGAAGACTCTGCATTCCATATCTCCAAGAGTCCCCTATAGCTCTTTTTCAAGGATTATAATCAGAGTTGACGTTGATGGAACTCCCTTAGTTCCCTGATTTGTGGAATCAACCACCATTGATCTAGTTTCCTGCGGGTCTGCCTTTTATCTTCTAACTTGCTTCCCAACAACAAACTGCTTGTATGTGTCCTAATCCCCTCATTTTCGAGATTACAGTTTTTTTTTCACTAAAAAAAGAGAGAGACAGAAGTGACTCCCTAATCTCCACTGATGTCTGCACTCTAACCTTCCACTAGTTTGGCCGGAAACCCCTTTACTAGCTTATCTTCTCTTTCTATGTCCATGGAAAGAGCTAAGGTTGTGCTCCCATCTCTGTAAGGCACCCGCAAAACCTTGCCCAATTCCAGCGTTAACAGGCCAGGGTAGTTCATCCTCATCATTACCTAGCTATTATTAAGTCAACTTGAACCTGTCACCCTAGGCATGTGAGTTATACCAAGGCGCCAACACCACTCTGTTTGCTCAACCACGAGTGTGTTGGTGTTACTCGTGCATTTATGTTTGCATGATTCATGGTATTCAGTGATTGGTAAATGATTATTCAGTTATTGATATGACGTGTTGAACAACATATTAGCTGAAGTCATTTGTAAATAATTCAAAACACACGATAATAACAATTGTGCATATACACACGATAATTACAATTGTGCATATCTGAGTTTTTCTTTATCATTATTATTGTTCTCCTTAGCCTTTTTGGTAGATTTTCAGATTGGTACTAACTCACCAGGTCCTTACTTGAACGAGAAATAGGATCGAAGTTGTTTCTTTTTCTATGATCCTAAAAGCTTTAGTTCAATCCATATGCAGACTAATTATTATTTTTTTCATTTTTCTATTTTTGGGAAAAGGTTTGTGTCTGTGTGGGTGGATTTTTTTTTCCTTTTTTTTTTTTTGGGCGGGGCGGGGCGTTGACCCACCTATCATTTGGTTAAAGTTTCTTACATGATGTTTTTGGGTTTTGTCATTTGCAGGTTCCATGGATTCTGTGGGGTTTTCAGCATGCAAATGATCAAGTTAGGTTTTTTTTCTAAGCTGTCGGGCTTGATCTATATCCAATATAAGTAGGGGGATGCTATTATGACAACTGAACTTTGTTTTTTCAATGCACTGTTATTCTTGAATTAGTCGAGCACATTTTTATGGTAGTTCTTGGAAATGCCAGTTTGTGTGTGAGAGTTAGTGCCTTGCAATTCAAAATGTGCAAGCCTGCAGGTATCTGGGTAAAATAATTCGACCCCATCCACATCTTTCTCAGCTAAATGCCACCCACAGAAAGGGAAGACTTCATATATGCTTAGATCAATGTCATTTTTTGTTTGTTCCCATAAAAGCTTCATTTTTCATTCGTTCCTCCTGCATTTAACTGAACTGATCTTTCTGTCCAAGACCTACTTTTAATGTAAACCTCCACAAGGTAAGCCCCAAAGTATCTCCTCTATTGATAATTTGATCTTCTGCAGGAGCATGCATTTGGACACATGATATATCTACACTGACTAGCAAAGAACGTGGTAATAGAATTAAATTTTTCTTCTTGAAGAGCTGGTTTTCTTTTGAGTTAATACATAGAAAATCATGGTTGAAATAGTTTTTCCTTTATGTTGTTCCAGATTCAGTCCCATTTCAGTCCCTGGGATTTCCTGGAACTACTCTACTACAGTGGAACTTCATTTTGTTGCATGCTTTGATACCTTAGAACATGGTAGTTATTTTTTTACCCTCTAAAAAAGAATAGATTATTTGACCTGCATTTGTTCCAATCAACTTACACATCACTTAAAACTGCACAATGACAGTAATTGCCAGCTTGATATCAACAGTTACTTTGTTGTTAATTGTTACATCAGTATAACAAAATGGGTGAAGCTGAGATGGTGTCTAAATGTGTCAAAAATTAGTTAAGATCTAAGAAGGAACACAAGGAGTGCAAGTTTAGAGAATCAGTGTAGGGAAGCTGAGGGGGTTACAAGTTAACACAACTTAAAATTAGATATTTGGGATTGGTGATGCACAAACAGGAGGTTGGATGTAGCAAAATAAAGTCAGCACAAAGTTTGCCGAGTGGAGACGCCACTGGGATGTTACTTGATTGTCAAGTGTCTCTCAGATTAAGAGGAGAGAGATTATAAAATGGCTTTGTTACATGGAGTAGAATGTTGGCAAATAAGGTGCGAAGCTGAAGTTCCATGGGAACAGGGGAATGGATGATTCACGATAGTGGAACATTTATTCCAATGTCTTGGTGGGCACTTTTAATTTAGGGGTCTTTTTTATTTTTTATTTTTTTAGTGTGCTATGGTTGGATTGGGACATCTGCTTATGGCATGAAGGGGGGTACCGTCTCCGGTGGGATTTTTAAGATAGGTCTTGGGTTATCATTAGGGAAATGTTTTCATGGTAATCATCTTTTATATGATGACTAATAATAATTTAAACTGATTTTCAAAAATTAAGGCCTAATTAAATGAGCAGAGTTGTACAAACTAAAGTCCTGTTTGGCAATTTTTTTCTATTTTAAATAGAGTTGATTCAAATATATTTGTTTGAAATACAACTGTTTCAATTATACCTTTCTATATATAGATTTTTTTTTTTTTTGGGGGGGGGGGGGGGGGGTGGACATTCAAGTGCAATTATACCTTTCTATATATAGATTGTTGGGGGACATTCAAGTGCATCCATCCATCTCCATAGGGTGATGGACACTTACATGACTTTCCCTCTTTGCACATGAACGTTCTTTTTCTGCATATGACTATATATGACTTTTCTTCTTTTGCACATGAATATTTTCAATTATGTAAGTATCTCTCACCATATGGCTTGCATGATTTAATTAAAAAAAAAAAAGTCGTCACAATATTAAAATTTTATAAGCAAAGTTGTGATATAGGAAAAGTAGTATATGTATATTTATCAGAAAGTGATCCATTTTGGCAATTGTGTCTATTAAAAAAAGTTAGTTTTCAATTACCTACTAAAAAAAGAGAGAGAACTTATTGAAGCTGAATGAATAAGAAATTTGCAAAACCTTCACTACCTTCACTAACAGTATAAAGCACTTACACATTTATTTTAAGAAGTCAAATTCAAGCATCAGACTTGCCAAGCAACACTAAATTATGAACCCAGCCCATGAACAGTTCTAACCATATCAAAGAAATGATAACTTCTTGTTGTCATAAAACTAAACAGCCCACTGTTTTTTAATCTGAGCTGTCAGATCCCCCTCCTCTCTTCTTTTTTTGAAATTGGCAAAGGCCCATATAGTATCTGTGTCAGATTAAATAATCAACTTACAAAGTGAAGAATGGATGATCTTGAATCATGATGTGCTCAATCCAACTGTGAATTTTCTATCCATTCCAGAGAGGAAGGATTTAACTGAGCGGTCTGGATTTGTTGACTGGATGGGAACTTTTCTTCCAGACTTCAACCCATTTTTTGAACAATGAAATTACAGCCTCAAATGCTTCACAAGTTTCTGCTGTGTGGGCCAAACCATGATGACATCAAAGGCGGCTGTGGACATGACTGAAAGCACTCTATAAGGATTAGGGTTTCTTTGTCCAACAAGAGGATTTCATGTTTCATGGATTTTCATTTTATTTGGAAAGAGAATGCAACATTCCTACCCTTCAAACAAGAAATTGAGACCTTATTCGTTGAATAAAATTAGCTCAATTATTTATTTATTTTTCACAAGAAAAATGTGTTTTACTCAAAAACAAAATGAAAAAAGGGTGTACTATACCAAAAAATTATGATCAATTTTCCTCTCTATCATACAATCCTTATATCCATGGGCGGACCCGGGGCGGGGGGGGGGCGCTAATCAAAAGTTCTTTGAGAACCCCTAAAAATTCTGAGAATTAATGTATTTTTACATTTTCTCCCTCCCTTTTCTTTTACATAGAGCCTCCCAAAGAAAATGTCCTGGGTCTGCCTCTAGCTTACATTGCACAAACATTGCTCAATAAATAAGATATCAATACTATCTGATGATGGTAACCATCTAAGGGACACAAAGTTTTAACAGTTTTTTGATTGCCCATATAACTATTGACATTTTGGGCCTAATGTGCATCATCCAATTTCAATTATGGTGATAAAAGCCTAAAACTATGATTGGCATGCATTAAGTGTCCTCAATCCAATGGATGATGTGAATAAATTGATTTATTTTTTTAATTAATTTATTATACCATGCTTTATTCATGTGATGAATGATATTTTATTTGATGATTGCACATAACTAATTTAAAATGACATGATGATTCATAAGATAAACTGGAGTCCATAAGTATATTAAATGTGATCCATGTATGTAGATGATATTTACATACATGAAACATAGATCACAACTCTTATACTTCAATTGTTTTCACAACTAGTGATGAAACTGAGCATCTCATCTGAAAAGGTTGTAACACCACAATCATTATGAGATAGTATGGTTTGTCTCAACCATCAGAGTGTAAGACCCTGGATTGTTGTGTTAGTACATTGTGAGACTCTTGATTATTGTACTAGTACATTGAATATATTGAAGGACTATGAGCAGCACCTTATACAAATATTATCTTTTATTAAGGATTGCTTTCATGATTTTCAAGCAATAGGCTCTTGATCCTGAGAGATTAGTGGACTCGAGTTTCCACTATACATTTACTTTGAGTTACCAATGGATAAGACCAAATGTAAGTCAACATTTCGGTATCTTGGGTACGTGGTAGTATGACTGTGGGAACATATATTTTCAAGATGGTATCTATCCTCTAAGTGAGAAATATCTCATTGTACTAATTAATGGAACTTATCATTGGTAAGTGCGCACCTGTCCTAATTAATAATTAATCAGATGGTACTGATGATTAGTGTGATTAATTGAGTCACAAGGAAAATAAGAGATGGATCTAATTTGATTGGATAATTCAATTCCAATGGATCCATAGATATAATTGATGGAATGGCCTCTTTGTAGTGATTGGAGAGTTTATAGTCTTTTTATAACTATTCCTAAAACTGGAGTACAATTGTATTTATTTAGTGGAGTTATTTGAAATTAATTGTGGGCTAGGAGTTCACATGAGATATGGAATCTAGATATTTTAGTTGGAATAAAATTTTAAGGAATCCCTAGTGGTCCTTGTGCTAGTCCTAAGAAGATAAAGTTATATTCCAATTGGAACTCTTAAGGAAAAGAGGAGTATGATACATAATAAAATACAAGTGAAACTTCTAATTTTAGTTAGTGAAGAGGTGTGCCATAAACTATAAATAAGAGGAGAGGGCTGGAGATACACACACAATCTCACACGCCAAAGGTGGACACCTCTCTCTCTCTCTCTCTCTCTCTCTCTCTTCTCTCCTCTCCTCTGGTTTCCTTATGAGTGTGAGTGCCTAGGGTTTATTTTCAATTGAGATCCCATCATTCTCTTTGAGAAGTTATTTGCAAGAGTGCCATAGTGTGAAAGAATGCAAGGCTAAGGAAATTTAATTTGCGAAAGGGTTTTGTAGAGATCAAGAAATCAAGTTCTTGATTTGAGCACAACCAAGCTCCTCAGATATAGATCTACAACCAGTTAATTTTAGTAGATCTTCTTGTTTATGCTTGCTTGCTTCGATCCGTCTTTATATATACACACACATATATATATATATATATATATGGGGTGGGATCACACAGGCTGCAGCCTATGTTATCCCAGGCTGCAGCCACACGTGCGAGAGTCCAGGGCTCTCGCCCATACGTGTGACACAGGCTGCAGCCTGGGATAACATAGGCTGCAGCCTATGGGATCCCCTCCCTATATATATATATATATATATATATATATATATATATATATATGAGGAATGTTCATATGCATCTATCCCTCACCATAGGGTGAGGGATACTTCCATAAATGGGGGGTTTCAAGTACACCCTATGTACTTGAAATTCCCCTTTTGTACTTAAAACCCCTCATTTATGGAAGCATCCCTCACCCTATGGTGAGGGATAGATGCATATGATATATGATCTTAATGCATGAGATGAGTGTTTTAGATCGGTGTTTGATCCCTACTTCAAGTGGAATAAAAGTTTTGAAAACTCATATAGAAGGCTCACGTACTTCCAACGTTGAGTAGGGCACCACAAAAGGGTTCACAGTCGGTTATCCCTTTCTTTTCTTTAACATCTAAAAAAGAAAAAGCATTCTATATTGAGGACTAGGATCCATTTATTTACACCTAAAAACTTAGAAGGCTTTCATGTATTGGAAGTTGGAGCTAGGATCCATTAATTTGAGTACCATTTGATATGTAATTTCTTACCTCTTTCGGCTGAAGGCAAATGGGTCATCCATTCACCTATACTACTATTCTCTTTTGGGGTACCCAAGAGGATTAAGCTTGCAAACATGTAATGGAAGTCTGCTGGCAGAAGAAGAGAGAGCACAGATGTTCAGACACCAGAACCAAGTGCTTGTGTGCATCTGTGCTCTCTATCTTCTGTCAACAAGACCTATGGCCTTCTCTTAGCTCATGTCCACTTTCTGATACAAGGGAGGAAAATAACAAAGGAGAAAAAGACCCCCTTCAATCAACCACATAGAAACAATTACTCTAACAAAGGTTTTGATCTAAGAATAACGACAAGGGAGAGGAAGCTACCTTTGAATTGCTCCATCATCTTCAGTACAACCAGATAAACTAGAGAGAGAGAGAGAATTTCTCCATCATCTTCTGTACTACCAGATAAACTAGTGAGAGAGAAGCTTTACTACGGTGATGGCCTTTTTATTATGTTGGATTGGGATCCTCTTGCCATTTAAAATAAGGCATGCGGAAGAGTATTAATTTTCCATATCTAACCAACCATTCAATACTCCCCTCCCCCTTCACGTGAATTTCCGTCGGCACACTTTTAGCGGATTCAAATTCACACCGAGTTGACTTTGATACCATATTAAGTTTTCTTATCTAACCTTTTATACTGAAATCTCGATAAATTAGTAGAGATAGGATAAATACTTTAATATTTATGAATAGAAAAAAAAAGATTTATTGAACATTACTAGTTGTCTAATCAGATAATGTACGGTGAATTGAAGTAAAGCGAGTTGAAGCATCAAATCAAGAGAAAATAAAATATAAAGGGTTGTGACAGTCTTTTGTTTTTAGTTAATTAATGGGGAATTTTTTTAATTTTTTTTATATAAAAAGAGGATTTTTTTTTGTTATTTAGTGGAGAAAAGATGCTATTTTTTTATTTTTTTTATTTTAAAAAGGAGGAAATTTTAAATGTGTGTACTTTTGATATGATCCCTTCTTTTTTCTTGTGTGAATAATGAAGGCTTTATTTCAGTTTAACCTTTACTAGTTTATTGCAAACACGCGTGAAACGCACCATTAAATGAAACTTTGTATTTTATTTGAATTTCTTATTAAGCAGTTGAGAAACGAGGAGGGTATTTAATTACGTGGTTCGTTTGGACAAGAAAAAAACAGATGGCATCATTATAGTCCATACATGTTTTTGGACTTGGACTTTAGATAGATCTTTTCTTCTTTCATTTTCATAGATAGATAGATTTCATTTTCATAGATAGATAGATGGGCGTCTATGTTGTGCGTCTCTCACAATGCAAAAAAACCCTAACATTTCACTCACAGGAATAAATACGCATGGGCACAAAAAACAAAAAAACAAAAAAAAGAAGCCTGGGCCTATGACAGTTTGTTGGGGTGCTCAAGGGCCCAGCCCTTTTAGGCTGGGGTCTGACCTTTGGTTTAAGTACTCAGGCCGGGCCTGGATATAAATTTTTAGCCCATTTACTATGTGGGCTGGGCTTGAACGGCGGTATAGAAAGCCGAAAATGTTGCTTGACCTGCCCTGAATGAGTAATACATGTAGTTTAGTGAGTGATTTGTCCAAACAATTGGTTTGTCAAGTAGAATAGCCTTTTGTATCCACAACGGATCAAGGTTGGAAAACTCGGTGAGTTGACTCTTTGACTCTATCAAGTCACCTCATTTTGACTAAAGACGGAGTCAAATATAGGGTAAACTCAGTTGAGTCAAATATAGATAATTAATGATTGAAGTTTGGAGTTAATAAATTTACAAATTTACACCATCTCTATAAAAGGGGTACATCACTCCGTTTCAATATGTTGGAGATTACTCCTCAAGCAGCTAAGTTTATTAAGAAGTGAAATCAATGGCGATATCCAGGATTTTCATTTGAGTGGGGCTGCCAATGGTTGATTGAAAAAGGTCTTCAAGGTTATCTTGACAACCCACCCAAAGAAGGAAAATGTTTATGAAAAATAATCCATCTAAGAAACATGTAATTGAGGGTCATTTAAAGCAGAGAAAACGCACAAACTAAACTTTAACATAGAAATATGAAATACATAAAAGAATAATTTTTTTTAAAAGATGCATTTTACAGAGGAAACCCACAAATTGAAAATCGAACTTTTTAATTTAAAATAAGAGTTGTTTATGAACTTGATAATAGTGGAGAATAATCTAAAATGTTATTGAGGAGTGGGCTTCATCGGTCGCGAGTTTGGCGCACTTTTCGCAATACGATTTTTTTTCAGCGCCAAGTCGTTCCTCTTGAAATTCGAATTCGCGACCGGTTGGCTCTGATACCATCTTAAATTTCTTTAGATAATCATTCATACCAAAACCTCAAGGCTTTAGTAGAGACAGCAGAAATACTTTTCAATATTCCCTTCGGGTAGAGCCCACTCCTTAATAAAAAAGAATAATATATGTAGAGGAGAGAGAGACCAAGACAGGGTTCTTTTGCAAGGGAAGAATGGGGGACTAAGGGCTTTTTTAAGTCGGGGCTGGCCCAAATCAGCCTTATAGCCCTTTGTGCCTTTTTTTAGGTTGGTGGGGGCTGAAGCCCCCACACCTATATACGTGAGTCCGCCCCTAAGCAAAACTATATTGTTGGGCACACTTATTGAAAATTAGTGTTGCTCAAAGTTAAAACCTCACTTTCTATGAATTTTTTTTCAGATTTTGCTCAAGTAGGAGTTGTTCCATATAATATTGACTATATATGGGGCAAGGATATTCACTATGAGTTTCACTCCTTCAACTTAAGAATTCTACAAGTCACATGCTCAATGGACTTGAGAGAGAGAGAGAGAGAGTGTGTTCATTTGAAAGATGATCAGTAAATGTGTTGGATATGGATTGAACCCATACATTTATCAACAACCCCTGTTAACCTCACAAGACCAGTTGCCAATGCTAAGTGGCGATGATCAGATATAATCATGTGTTGGGCAAATTGTGAATGAGCCATGGTAGGAAAAGCCATCACCAATGGATCATCCTTACCAGCCGCTAAATGGACTTTTCATGGAGCTGCAAAGGCAAACCCCGTTCCTGTGGAGTCCCTCCCGGCCATGTTTCATTGGTCTGAACCTTGTATGTTGCAGTTTGTAG
Organism: Cinnamomum chago; assembly: GCA_038049695.1. Taxonomy (NCBI): domain Eukaryota; kingdom Viridiplantae; phylum Streptophyta; class Magnoliopsida; order Laurales; family Lauraceae; genus Cinnamomum; species Cinnamomum chago. The sequence goes on along the minus strand of CP142451.1, from coordinate 7,061,192 downwards.
GCCATAACAATGAAATCGAAGAAAGAAGAAAAAGATTAACCATGTTTAGGTGCAATTCAGAAGTTTCATTGTCTAATCTCCCTCTTTACAAGCAAAAGCAACACAACATCAACTCTCACCATTAATTAATGGCAATAACCAGTGTAAAAGAAGGAAGAGAGAATAAAAATTGGAGTTTGCAATTTCTAGTTAGTACATGGTCTTGGATGTAGATTCTTAGTTTGAACATTGGAGGCACAAGCTACGCAAAAGGGCCAACTGGTCAAAATTTACACATAGTTCGACCATTAAAGAAATAGAAAAAGAAACAGACAGCAAAGATGGATCATCAAAAGATACAATGATTTTGAGTTAAATTAAGATTACACCCATACACGCTTGGATGCTTCAAAATCTTCAATGTTCTCATCTCTCTCTTTATCTGCAAAGCAACATTACCATCAACTCACAGCAACCCAGAACTCAGAGAGATGTAAAACTAAGTTTTTGAACTGTTCATCAATGTTAAGATCAAGGATCCTTTAAAGTGTTTTACATGTTCATCAATGTAAAGATCAAGGATCCTCGACCTATAATTTTATTATCCTAAACGTAAGGAGAGAAAGAAGAAGAGAAAAATGAAACCAAAAGGCAAAGGTAATTAGAAATAAAATAGGAATTGCATGAGGATGAGGACAACTTGCATGAAACAAATAAAGATTAAAGGAAACTTGATGAGAGGATTAGAATGATTTGGATGAGTTATGAAAAGATGATAAAGTCTTGATTGTCTAAAATCTTTGGAAGCCCATCTAATGTTTATGGAATACTAAGGGTCTGTTTGGATGCACAAGAAAGTACAAGAAAATAATATTTTTTAAAATATAATCTTTCATTTTTTAAAGAAGAAAATCTTGTGCGTTTGGTAACTCAAGAAAAATTTGAAGAAAATATTCTTTTCTTTCAAAAAACTCAATATTCTCTCCTACAGCTCCCCCTTATAGAAAACTTTCTATAAGATAAAAATCTTTCAAAATGACGATTACAAAGTGGTAGAGTAAAGTAAAGACCTTGGTTCAACAAATCCATCATAATGTGTATGTTTACATATATGGAAAAGTAAAGTAAAAGTAAATCTCACAGGACGATAAAGGTAGGGTAAAGTAAAGGTGGGAAAAAGTACATTGTGAAGTAAAGTGGGAATGAATGGTAAAGTAGTTTTTTTTTTACTTTACATTTTATCGTAGTTTTATATGGTAAATAAAAAGTGACTTGTTTACAAGTGTGGTAAAGTAAAATAAAGATCGATGTCATATCATGGTAAAAGATGAGGTAAAGTAAGGTCAAATGAAGTATGTGGTAAAACAAAATGAGAGAGAGAGAGTTATAAAGTAGTTGTTTTTTCATTTACTTTACTTTACTATACTTTACCATGGTTTTATGTGATAAAAGAAAAGTAACTTATTGTAAAAACATGAAAGTTAAACTTTACTTTACCACATTACTTTTTTTATCCTGCAGTGGTAAATTACATATAAATTAAAATATTTAATAAAAAAATTCTTATAATGTAATTTACTTTAATCATAGCACCTTCCAAACATCTCAATTTAAAATCTGTAGTATTCTTAAAAAATTACCAAACAGTAAAAAAATTATACTATTATAATATTGCATTATTGTATTCTATAATATTTAATTCTTACAATATTTAAATATATAAATATTTTATTCTGTAGACATCCAAACGGGCCCTAAAGGTGCATTTCAAAACTCTGAAAATAACCTTTTATTTTATGAGTTAGAGGTTATTTATAGATTAGGGCATTTGGTACCCTCTAATTGCATTTTCTATTTTCAGAATTTACTAGTGCAATAGGCCTGCGCTGGAATTAAAAAATTATTAAAATTTTTAATTAGAAATATTTTTAAATACTTAAATAAATTATAAATAAATATTAATATATAATTCATAATAAAGATGAAAACTCATTGGAGAAATTTTAGGGAAAGATCAAGTAAATAGTAAAGATTTTAGGACCTTGATTTGATTCTATTTGTACTTAGCCATAAATTGAGTGTCATTTCAAAATTAAATGTGGATTTTGAAATTAATTGGCTTCCACAATGGGCCCCACAGATTAATTAATCCTACCAAATATCTAAAGAAAAATAAAGAGAAAAATGTCCATAATGGGCACCAATCACTAAAATCACTAAAATTATTAATATATAATTCATAATAAAGATGAAAACTCATTAGAGAAATTTTAGGTAGCTGGAAATATTTAGGGAAAGATCAAGTAAATAGTAAAGATTTTAGGGCATTGATTTTATTATATTTGTACTTAGCCATAAATTGAGTGTCATTTCAAAATTAAATGTGGATTTTGAAATCAATTGACTTCCACAATGGGCCCCACAGAATAATTAATCCTACCAAATATTTAAAGATAAATAAGGAGAAAAATGTCCATAATGGCCCCTCAGATTAATTTTACTGAATATTGAAAGGAAAATACATAAGGAGAAAAAAGTAGCTGAATACAGCCTATGAAGTAGCACTCGCTCTGATACCAAAAAAGCTCTTCGTGTGTTGGTATGAAAAAAAAGTGGCCCCCGTAAATTGTGAGTTTGGAAATAAAGAAGACTTGAAAATTTATTTGATTAAATTAGTAAATATAAATGATTATATATTAAGTGTGGATTTTGAAATTAACTGGTTTCCACAATGGTCCCCACAGATTAACCATACCAAATACTGAAAGAAAAAATAAGAAAAAAAACTAGCAAAATACTGTCTACGAAAGTGCCCCAAATTTCTGCAACTTAGATCTGACATGAGGGTCTCACAAATTGATATGCAATAACATTTAATACATACATGTTCACCGATAACTAAAATTATCGCCATAGAGCCTTTATTCTTTTTTTTTTTTGTTAATTTAATAATACGTGGGGCCCTTTGAAGGTAACTAAAGAGAAGTTATTATTGTATGATATGTTTTAGGGAAGGGTCCCACAAACTGATATGCAATAACGTATAATACATATATGTTCACCAATCACTAAAATCATAGCCTTTATTCTTTTTCTTTTTTTTTGTTAGTTTAATAATATGTGAGGCCTTTTGAAGGTAACTAAAGAGAAGTTTTTGTTATATGCTATGTTTTAGGTAAGGGATAATTAGTATCTTATTTCAAGAATATCTTAGGTTTGCATTTAGATATTTTGGGTGATGAGATTGGATTAGAAGAGTAATTCCGGAACGTAGCATTGCGAAAAGTTTGAGAATGCGCCACATGTCATCCTCCCAGGAAGTCCCTTGTCGCCACATGTCGCTCCCCCTCGAAAAGGGCATTGCTTTACTATATATAATAATAATAATTTATAAATGAGAGATTTTGCCTCAAAAAAAAGTTAATGTTAATGTTTTAGTGTTTCAAAAATTCAAAAGGTTTTGTCCTTTTTTGAAAATGGTATTTTAATTTTTTCTTTACTTGTTTCATAAGTGAGTTGTGAAGGCTTTATGCAAATGCATGGTATCAGTTAAGTCCAACACTTTTGAAGGCTTTATATCTATTTCCATGATCTTTATACTTTAGAAACTTTTGAGTCTTTTACCACTAGTCCTATGCACGCACGCGAGTCAAACTTGATTGGGGTTTTGGGTTTGAAAACGTTTAACTAAGTACGTGTCCGCAACGCGCATCTTGTGTGATAATTGTACGCTCTGTTGGATCGGGTATTATTGTTATATTTGTTTTTTGACAGCAACCCCTTTTATATAGTATTTTCCCCAATAGTTAATTAGGGGGCTGCTTTTTTTAGAGCATATTTTAATTAAAGCGGATGGACTTAGACAGTGCAACATTTACCAAAGTTTTGGACGAAAATGAATTCATAAGATTTTCAAAATGACATAAATGGTGGGTTCTACATTGTAATTTTAAAATAGTAGGCTCCATTTTATCACAGTTCCTAAAGATAGTTGCCAATTACCTCATTAAATAAGAGGTTTTTAATATAATATTATCAAATAAACTAAACATAAATTAGAACTTAAGAATTAGAGCTTTTATTTTAGACGTTATTCTATTTAGCTCTTATTAATTATACTAGAGTTTTCAAATGCGCTTAAGAGCCATGATTACTTATCTCCATCATTTGAGGAACAAAATATCACTCTAACCTCACCGATATTGGAATATTGAGAGTGTTGATCCTAAAAGGTAAAAAAAACCATTTCTAAAAAGGAAACTAAAGCGAATATTACTGTGCTTGTCTCTCATATTTGAGTTCGAAACATCTTACTCTAATCTCATGGTAGCCTACTTGATCATTGCTTAGGGCCGATTTAAAAAAAAAAATCAGAATATTCAAAGTCTTGATCATTAATATTTGGGGTCCATAAGAAAAAAAAAATCACACAAAGTTCAGCAGGCTTTGGCTTTGTTATTTGGTTTGACGGATCTTGAGTTCATGCAGGATCAACCAATGGATCCAAGGTTTCCTCTGCAAAAAAAGATGAGGCAAGAGTTGTCATTTTCGCAATGAAGGAGGCTAAGTCACGGGAATTTCGCAAGATTCATCTTTCGTCGGATTCCCTCGAAGTGATTAAAGCCATTAACGGGTTGATGGATTGGGTTATCCAACCTATTTTGCGGGACATCAATGAGTTAAGGTCCAAGTTTGAAGACATTTCCTTTTTTCATGTTCTTAGAAGGCTTAATTAATTTGCTCATGAACTTGCCAAAAACTCATATAGACGAGGGGTTTGTATGGGACTAACAAGAGATTGATCTCCTATGTAGTTTGGGAAGCTCTTCCTAGTTTTATTTTATTTTTTTCCTCTCTAATGAAATTACTTTTTACCAAAAAAAAAGAAAAAAGTTACATTATCTACATAAAGAAACTATCACATGCACATCCTTGTGCATCTCATAGTGAGCCCCACCGGATGGTCTATTTGACCCGACCACATGACCCTGCCTCCATTTATCCAAATAGACGGGACGGTTTGATTTGTACACCCATTTTTTCCTTTAAAAATTTATGGGCTATTGATGAAAGGAATAGGATGAACAGATGTGATTAATTTTTATACATAGGAGGGTCCAAACCAGATCTTTCGATCCCCCTTCTCAGTTCCATCTCCATGTGGGCCCATAGGTGCTCCCCACATTGAGGTGCCCATGGGATAATTAACTACTGTATATACATATAACTTTCTCTTCGTTTAGCCCCCAAAAACAGTCAGATACAATTACCAAGCAACCCATTGACCCAATACTTAGTCCTTAGCTAATTCAATGCACCAATTCAAGTAACCTAGAATATAAAGCATAAACCAAACACATAATAACTGAAGTATATTTGAGCTTTCATTGTACTCTTAAACAATAGATAGCGTTCCTAAAGTGCCACATCATTGCCTTGGGTTCCATCTAAAAGCATTAGAATAAGCTGCGTTTGGTCACATCGACTACTGATAGCAACAGATGTTGTGTAGAAGCTGTTGCTGATGCTTAAAAGTTGTTGCTGTTGCGGAAGCTGAGGGAACCAAGATTATGGAAAATCAGTGATTTGAGGCTCTAGAAGCTGTCGCTGTCGCTGTAGCTTGTTGTTGTCTTGTATTTGCGTTTGGTCAATCGTTCTACCAATCGCTAATCACTGTACCAATAGCTAAGAAGTTGTCGTGACCAAACGCATAAGAGTCTTGATTGTCTGAGACTCATTCCCATGAATGTGGATTAGCTTGAATTCAAAGCTTTCATTTCAATTAGATCACTTTAAGAAGAATTTGGAAACTACATCAAATCATGTGATGGATAGGGCTAATTTTAAGGATGTATGCATTTGGGGGAGATAAGGATCGAAGTTTTAAAAATTCGAGGCCACATGAAAGGATGACCAATCCAAGAAGATCCATAATACTTCGTGAGTTAAAAGGAACTGATGGTATAGTTCACATGCAAAAATTTATAACTTCGAGGGGTTGAAAATTCACATATCCAAATTGGTGTTACACTTTTTTCACGAGCCTTTATTTCAGCTCAAAATAACTGAAATATATGATTAAAGGAGAGAATCGGGATCTTATGAGTGGGTTTACCCATGGTGACTTTGAGTGGATCAATCACGGTCCACCACAGTACGGTGTTTGGTTCACTCACGGTCACCGTGGGATAAAACCTCACTATATCACGACACCAGAGGGGATAAAACTCATGTTTTTAACTCACTTCGAATGGTTTGGATGATCTTTATATGGGCCCCATGATACACCGGGAGGATCTAGACCCTATTCGATACCTTAAAGCTGGATGTTAGTCAGAGGAAATAGAGGAAAAAAGAGAGGCAAATCTCTCCTCTCTTTGAGCCACATCAGCCTAGTATATCTAAGGACAAATACAACCCTTGACGTACAGAGACATCCATTCACATTTGCATCTCCCTCCAAAAAAGTATCTCTTCTAAAGCATTAACACTCAACTTCCACCTCACACAAACTTTCCCTTTTCTTTCTCCCCACACTCACAGACTTGATCATGTGTCTAATATTGGTGCCGCTCTATTTCTCACATATGCATCCAGATTCCGGTGAATGTATGATATCTATTCTAAATGCGTGTTTGTAATTCAATTCAATAAGACCGCCTCCAATTTTACCGAAAATCTAAATGTGCTTCTAATATTACTAGCAAAGCATGCCCGCATTAAGCCCGGGCCCATAAATAAAAACGCGTCCAATTTGTGGCTATTTTACGAGATATTATTTAATGACAACTATAAAACAAACAAATATATCATTTATTACGGTTCGAAGCATGGCCATCCGGACATTTATGAAACTTTAAGTCTTATGTAAATTAACATCAATGTTTATGTATTTATTTTAGTAATTTCAACTTTATTTCAAGTTGAAAACTTTAAAAGCCCATAAAGTCTCTTTTAATTTATATAAGCAAATTTAAAAATATAACATTAGTATGGGCATGTGGGCAAGTTCGTAAGTGGTACTGCATGGCCTAATTGGGATACAACACGGTACGGTTGGGCCGATGTGAAAGTGGGCCATGTTTATTTGACAAAAGTTCAAATCTTATATTTATTTGAAAATTACTTGAGGTCTTTATATCTTCTTGTAAGAATCCCTTTGTTTTTATATTTTCTTAAAAATAATTTTGAAACATTTCACTTTCCACGGAATGGGCCAAAATCTCATTTGGATGCCGGGCGCCAATACATACGATAATTTTGGACTTTTGAGTAGTTTGGATTTCACAGGTACACATCAGGTATGAGTAGAAAAGGTAGAAAGAAAAGGTCCTCAATTAAGATTTGAACTTGGGTGCCTGCAAAATTGCAATATAACTTGCAGTGAAATTATATGTATATTACAATTTTTTTTTAAATTGTAATAAAGTCAATAAAAAATTGTAATAAAGTCAATATTACAATAAAAAGAAGATAAAATAAAGTCTACTTTTTAAAAAGAAGATAAAATAAAGTCAGTATTAAAATCGAAATCAAACAATCAATTGCAAAATTGCATGTGGCCCTATCTTTAGGAATTAGAATATGATGATGTAAAGACCCAATCCCTAGGTCTTTAAGGTGATTATTGTTATTATTATTATTGTGGTTTTGCTATTTAATTTAGACCATAGATTGGATTATGCTTGGACCCCACCCATACATTAAATTAAATTAGTGCTTTGTGTAATTTCATCATATTTTGTGTGGGACCCAACATTGATGATGGAGATTAAATCTTAGTACACTTGGCTTCATTATGGGAATTAGACCCAGTCAAATTGGAATCCCACGTTGTGGGTATTGTTAGTTAGAGCACTCTCTCCACACTTTCACGATCTTTCCTCCTGCTAAAACTCCATCTCTTCCTTTATTAGAGGGCTCCTACTTGCGGAGCCCATTTTTTTTTCACCACCTTTCAATATCTCTTCCTCTCATACGAATCTCCTCTCCCATCTCAAGCTCTCTCTATTCCAGGTACTTCCCTTCACACTTTCTGGTTCATTTATTTCATTTACTATATATGTATGCTTATTTTATTTCAATATTACTTCACTCCATTTATCTTCATGGTAGGCTTTTATCTTCTTGTTGCTTCTTTCCTGTTAAAACCTTCATAGCATGTTGGATCACACCAATGAGACTCATCCACAACCTTGGGTTCGTTTTGCATCTGGGCCACACCCCCACCTTACAATAAGTGCATTAACAACCCCCCCTGTATTCATGAATTCATCAACTATCATCATGGTCTTTATCAACAATTCATATTACTGCAACAGTACCCTTGTCACCCATAGAACCCATGTGATGATCAGATTTCATATCAACTTAGTGCATGACCCCAACATTAGCAACCAAGGTACCCAACCCATGCCCACCATCATCTGTAAACTCATCATCACTCCATGCCACCATCATTTATACAAACTAGTTTACCTTAACATTTGTGCCCATTTCACAAATTGTACCCAACGAAACTCCACCCTTCAGCCTATCTTTGTTTTCTTCCTCTTTTCATCTTCATTCTTCCCCTGCTTCTTTCTCTTTGTTTCCCTGTTTCATTCCCATTTTCAATCCCATCACTATCATCCCAAACAAAGACTGTTATAACTCTTATTCTCCCCTTTCCTGTTTCTTTTCATCTTCTTGCTTCTATAGCAAACAAAATCCCTCTACACATCTTCATCTTCACCAAACCCCTGTCTTCTTGATCTTCTGTCATCATCACTACCAACTTATGATCATGAGACTTAATCTACATCATCCCAGAACCACCCCTCAAATGAGCAACCACCATAGGTTGAGCAACTCTGCCACCACTGTTGCAGAGTTGGAACCCACCTTATCACCCTCTCATGGCAGCATCCATATCTCATTGTATTAATCATCCATGTATTCTATTCTCTTTACCTGTAACATGCATATCCACTCCCTCTTATATCAGTCTATGTGCTCAATCCTATTTAACGTTGTACCTCTTTTTCATCTCTTTCAGACCCACTCTTTCATTAATATTAGGTTATTGATTCAAGCCAAGCCCAACCCAATTAAACTTATGTGGCCCACTGCCTAGGTCTAACCTACTTAACCTATATGCATGTGTGATGCCCACCATCTTAACCGCTCACCTTTTTCCCTCATTCATTCTTTCTATTAAATGAACATTAGTGCCCATAGTATAATAAACCCAGGGCATCTCAACCTTTGACATGCATGATGAATTCAACTTAAATTGTGATGTCCACTTACACTACTTAATTAGTAACCCAAACCCAAAGCCAATCCGTATTAGCTCATCACACTTGACCCATACTCAAGCCTGACCCAAGTCAAATAATTGGTGCATGAATCCAGTCTTCAAACCCAATGCTAATTCAATTGTGACCTGCCATTAACAGGGACCCAAACCGAGTCACCAGGGCATTCAAGTCAAGCCAAGTTAAATCCATCATCTACCACTACTCGAGGCAAGTAACCTTACTATGGTCCTCTAGTAGTTAGAGTTTTCTAACATTTGCTTCCCAATATGTTAAATTGATAGACAATTATTCTGTTTCATACGGGACCCAGTCTGACATCTTAGCTTATTTAGGGCCATTGATTTTATTGATATAACTGTAACTTTTTGAACTAATTTGTGTACTCTTCAATGATCAAAATTGCAATTATTGAACTTCTTCTATGTTCATTTGATGGTACCCATGAGATATAGAAATTTTGATATGAATTCTTACTAGAAATATTTATATCATGATTGGACTTTAAAATTATGACACAATTCCAATTACATTAGAAAAATGCTCCAAATTATAATTTGCTTAGAAATCTGAATCATGAGTTTTATGGTTCACCCTTGAATGTAAACCTTGATCTCTAAGGCATCATCCAACGTATTGGGCAACGCAATGTGGGGTCACCCAAATGCGGACTTAGCCCACTTTATGGGTATGACATTGGGGCCTGGGAACCTCTTTGTGCGTGATAACTAGACTGCAGCTAGTCCCTTATGGCTTCGGGCCCTTATATGTGTGTTATTATGGCTCCGGGCCCTTATGTTTTACTATGGCTTCGGGCCCTTATATTTGTAATCATATTGTACCTAGTCAAGGATTTGACGGGTACTTTTGTGTATTGTGATCGAGGATATGCATTTTCTTAGATTAGATCATGTGGACTATAATTTATGCCAATATTCATGAATCCTTGCAAATTTATTCTTGCACCATCGTTCAAATTATCTTGTTAATATTTCCTAGCATTTCAATTTTATTGGAATGCCCTTAATTTAACCGTATTTATTCATCATATACAAATTGCTATCATTTGATTGAATAATCGTTTGCTATAGCTCTATAGTTTGTTTACATGTGGAGCTTTTTGCTCATATGTGTATTATCCTCATTTCTTTTCAGATGTTGAGGTTGCCCTTGATAATGAAGAATCTTAGCTTGATAGGACGAGTAAAGCTCGAGAAGCGAATCACTATTTAGCAATTTAGATTTCATTTTTATTGTAGTGACTTAGATGGACCATGTTATATTTCTTTGGATATCTTGAGGCTTTTGAGCTTTATCATCATTGTTCAACTTTATTAATAGTATGTTCATTTGATGCATTTAAATTAATTGATTCAGATTTCCCACATTATGCTTAATAAGAGGACTGATCCCTCATGTTCAATGTGGGACTGTCGCATTCCGAATATCTGAGGGTCCCAAGGATCTCAGAATTCGGGCGTGACATGCCCACTTTTAAAAAAGTTTATTGTATGTGGAGCTCATATGTATAAATTGGAGTAATAAGGATCCACTTTTAAATATCACAAACATTAATGGTTTTCTAATCATAATAGATATATTAAAATTCTAAATCCACTTAAAGAAGACTCATTTTAACTTGATTAGATAGAGTTATTAAGCAAGGTGCATTTTTTCATTGGACTCTTTAATCACCTATCTATAATAGATATATATATTAAAATTCAAATTCACATAAAAAAGTTTAACAAAAGTGGACTCTGATTTGATTGATAGAGCTTATCCCTAAAAATTGATTTGAGATCCAATTTCTCAAATTAGAGTCTAATTTTGCAATCGATTGCGAAATCGGACTCCAATTTTGAAATCGTATCCTACCTCTATAATATATAATAATTGAATATTATTATGTTCTTTTTAGTTAATTTTGTGATAATATGAACTTATATTTTGAAATCACACAAATGAATTGAGTCATTCATATTTTTTATTCATTAATTAATAATTAATTTAAATATTAAGCTTATTTTATTTTTGAATTTGCATAAGGTGGGGGACTGCGCTAGTCCAATTCTGAAACATCCTCGAAACACTTTCTTGAAAGAAGTCTACATAATGCCACGTGGCACGCGGAGGACTGTCCTCCGATCCCAAAGCGGAGATATCGAGATATCGGCTGGTAAAGTAAAGTAAAATAGTCCACTCGAGAGAGAGAGAACTGACTAACCAGATTGAGAGAACAGCTTGGAAACTCCAAAATGGAGAGAACCTGCTGAAGAAGAAAATTTTCCATCACAACACAACCCCATCATGTTCAGACTCTTCTTCCTCTCCCTCTCCCTCTCCTCCCTCCTCTTCCTCCTCCTACACCTCAGCACCACCCCAATCCCTGCTCCCCCACCCACCTCCATCTCGGACATCCGAATACGACCCGGCTACTCCTCCTACGACGCCTACATCCACCGCCAACTCACCAAAACCCTAAACCCGAAGCTCCGAACCATCTGGACGACCCGCGACTGGGCCCGAAAAGTCGACGCCTTCTCCCGCTTCTTCCACGACCACATGATCATGGGCCTCCTATCCAACGGCTCCAAATCACTCTGCATCGGCGCCCGGGTGGGCCAGGAGGTCGCTGCCCTCCGTCGGATCGGCGTCAATGACTCGGTCGGGATCGATCTCGTGCCGTATCCGCCGTTGGTTTTGGAGGGGGGCTTTCATCATCAGCCGTTCGATAACGACACGTTCGATTTTGAATTTTCGAACGTGTTTGATCATGCGTTGTATCCGTCGAGGTTCGTTGGGGAGATCGAACGGACGCTGAGGGGTGGAGGGGTGTGCGTGCTCCACGTGGCGATAGGTAGACGGCCGGATAAGTACTCGGCCAATGATTTGTATAGTGTGGGCCCACTGGTGAAGATGTTCAGGGAGTCGGATTTGGTGCATGTCAGGAGCGTGGATGGGTTTGGATTGGACACCGAGGTGGCCTTTCGGAAGCGGGTGATCAACGGCTCTGATGAAAGCTATTGAAATCTTTGAATGAATCTCTAAATTTGGTGGGGTAAGACTGTGGAAAATGTCTACTTACCTGTTGGAAAATTGTGAAAAAATGGTTTTAGTTGGAAATATGTAAATTGCAAAAGCACACAAACTTCATTAATTAAATTTTTCAATAAAATTGGAAAAAGAAAATTAGAGGGAGAATGAATTATTACTTTGGTAGCATTTCTCAGAATTTTCATTTTTTTAGAGCACAATTGAGTAACGATGGAATTTCATGTTTTGCAGATTTTACTAACATTTCTTTTATGGGTTACCAGGAAAAGTGGTTTTAACCTAATAAAAATTAGTTTAACAGAGATTCAAAGAAAAACATTTCCTGCAAAATTAGGGTAAACAATTTATATTTTTATGTTTCTATTTAAGATTTTTGGTTGCATTCCATTGTAGTTCTGTTGGAGCAGAAATTTAAATAAAATAAATAATCATGGACAAATGTGCCCTTATTTTCATTAACATATTTTAGCTAAATTTTGTCAATGTTGGAAACCTTCACATCTCATTCAATTATGTGATTGGTGGTGATACAGAGAAAAATGCACCTTGAAGCTTGTGTGGCTTGCTTGTTCTAAATTAGACTTTTTATGGGTGATCTACTGCCATTGAAAGTGTGATGATTTTTTTTTTTACAGTAATGTACCTAACCCGTCCTTAAATTTGAAAATATCTTAACATATTTTTTTTTCGAGGATGGTATCAGTGACAGTGGTACAATTATGGATATGCATGAGAGCCCACATAATTTATATCAACCCATACAAACTTATAACTGACCCAAGTCCTATGTATCCTTCTTTAGGAAGTAAACTCCATTAATATATATTATTGATGTATGATTCGATTTCTAAATTGGAGTCCGATTTGCTTATCGATTGTAAAATTGGACTCTAATCTCAAATCAATTTGAGAAATTGGATCTCAAATCAATTTCAAGAGATAAGCTCTATCAATTAATTCAGAGTCCACTTTTGTTAAACTTCTTTATGTGAATTTAAGTTTTAATATATATCTATTATGGATTGGTGTTTAAAAAGTCCAGATGAGAAAATTCACCTTGTTCAATAACTCTATTCAACCAAGTTAAAATGAATATTCTTTATGTGTATTTAGAATTTTAATATATCTATTATGATTAGAAAATTCTTAATGTTTGTGATTTTTAAAAGTGAATCCTTTTTAGTGATTTATATATATGAGCTCCACGTATAATAAACTTTTTTAAAATGGGCTTCAAATTCTAATTCTTAAAGACGGGGCCACATGCAATTTTACAAAATTTAATTTACATAAGACTTGAAGTTTTATACTCATTTATATAAAAAGTAATATTTATTTTGTATAAATGTCGGGCTAGGCCATGCTTTGAACAACAATAAATGGTATATTTATTTATTTTATATTTATTTTCTTATTAATTAATATCTCATAAAATAGCGACAAATTGCACGTGTTTTTATTTTTGGGCCCGGGCTTAGAGCGGGTATGCATGCTTTGTTCGTTATAATATATTAAGGTAGAAGGTTGTGGATCCAATTTTGACCGAAAGTTACATCAACTACCTTCTTTATGTCTTTATCATAACCACTTATAACTGCTCTCCACTTTTCTTTTATTTCTAGTTTGTTTCAATCCAAACTCTATCATTCCCATTGTATTCTAATTCTCATTTTTTTTCATTCTATGATATCAATTCTCTGATTATATAAATACATACTCAAAATTTTTTTTCTTTCGTTTTCTTTCCAAAAAGTTTATGAATTTTTTATACATGAATATTTAAATTGGAATGTTTACCATATCCGTGTTAAGGACAGATAATTTTGCTAGTTTTTATTTATAAGCTCCCACCCAAGATCCATCTAGGAAAATGCTAATACAATTGTTATTATTGTCTATCATTGAAATTGAATTAAATTTAAGCTCTTTGGCCTAAAGGCCAAAAAAATCAAGGACTAGAGATTGGAGACTTACCATTGAGTGAGTTTGTCCTACCCCTACTCGGCTACTCCACATGAAAACTCTTATGACACTCACAGTCTCCCACCAACCCACCTAAGGACATGATCCACATGCATCCGTGTGGGCCCCACACGGTATACCAATAAAGGTTAAACTTGTGGAAAGACGGATAATCCAAGGAAAAAGTGGCCAACGGTTCATTCCTTTTTGTATTTAATATCTATGTCCTCCATTTATTCTTTCTTGGACTAATAAATCTAATGCATGGATTGTCCTGGAAGAAAGCACTAATTAGCAATTATTCCATGGATCAATTGAACATAATTATTTGGTTTGTGATTTTGGGAGCATTTGATTTCAATAGTCAAGGCACCTACTTTGACCCATTGCAAGAATCTAAACTAAAAAGATACATAATCATTGATTAGGAATTTTGACCTTTATTAGAGATTTTTAACCCTCATCTACCTTTTTATTAGTAACTACCAACTAGCGTAAAGTCGTTGCGATTCATGGGTTAGGTCTCATGCAAATCGAATCATAAATTAAATCGACACTCAAATTATGTATTAATTAATAAAAACACATGGATTGAGTGGGTGATAAGTTTATTTGTGTAATCATCCTTAATTTTGAAAATATCTTAACTTTTTTTTTTTTTTTTTAAGGATTGTATCAATTACAATGGTACAATTATGGGTATGCATGAGAGCCCACGGAACTTATATCAACCCACGCCCAATGGGACTTATAATAATGGTTAAAAGTTGAAATTGATTTCAATGGGTAGTTTAGTTGGCATAGGACAACGATTTGCACATGAAAGTTAAATGTTTAAAACTCCATTACCACACTAGGGCCACAAAAATTTACCTACCTCCTCCTAGGCTCGTAGGAATCATTCTTGTTCAAAGGGTTCGGACACCCCCATTATTAAAAAGAAATTAAAAAAAGGGTTGAAACTGTAAAAGCCCCAAGTATCCTTCTTTCGAAAGTGAACTCCATTTTTATTTATAAGCACCCACCAAGAACCATCTAAGAAAATACTAATACAATTGTTATTATTGTCTATCATTGAAACTAGAAAAACATGCCCGTGGTAATCATAATATTAAAATTTATAAAAAAAAAAGTTTATGATCAGTTTCTTTAAAATTAAATGCAAAAGGTTTTAGTCTGAGAGAGAGGGGAAAAAAAGTCCATAAGAATTCAATACCTAATACCATATAATTAAAAAAAAAAAACACAAGCCCATAAAAATTGAAGATTAATGATCAAGAAACCTAAAAAAACAAAATCAAAACAAACAAATAATATAAACTATGAATAAAATCTAATGAAATTTGAAAGACAGACAGAAAAAAACATAGAAATGAAAATCCATAATTAACTTAATAACATAAACAATTTAAAAGAATCAAACCCTGAAGCATAAAAGGGTAAAGACAAAAGAACCCAAATATTGTCATTTTCTTATTAATAATGAAACTTATTATTTTTGTTTATCAATTCCATATATTATATATTCAATTGAGTTTAGTTTTATTGTAAAATGGTTGTCATGAAATTTAATAGCTATATAGGAAATCATTTAAAATAGTTATTTCAAAAGTTTGATCATCTATGCTTAAAGTATACTAGCACAGTAATCCGTGCTTAGCACGGTATCTCCTACATTGCAAAATAAATACTCATACATTAAAATGGTTATGAAAGTACCTCTTTTTCATAGAGCAAATTGCATAAAATGAAAATAGAAAAATTCAGGCAAAAAGAGAATAGAAAAGATGGGGTAGAAGAGAATTTTTATATAAAGGAAAATCTGAAATTTTAAAAAATGGAGAGTAGATGTGAGCGGTTTAATGAGACAGTTATAAGTGGGTAGTTGCATGAGATAATTAGTGGAAAGAACATGTAGAACATTTGAAAAAAAGCATAACCGCTGGTCAAAATTAAAACCGCCAGTCAAAATTAAACCCAAAACCTTCCAGCTTAATATATTATAATTGCATAAGTATGAAAATAATAACAACAATATTTATAGGGGTCAACATTCTAAAAATATAGTTATTTTTATAAATACCTCGTAGATAAATTTCAACTCCAGGTCAATATTTCAAAGTGGGGCTGGGTCTCTTCCTCATTAACTAATCTTAAGTTTTTGTTGATAACTATGAACAAAAAGATGCTATGTAGTACAGTGGTAGGGTCGCTCATTTGAAATTCAGTTCGAGTCTTGGCATATATCATGATTAATTTTTACCATGTCATTAAAAATACACAGGTCAGGTTGAATCCTAAAAGTGTGATTTATTTCTGGCCCGACATAATTTTTACCATGTCGTTAAAAATACACAGGTCATGTCGTTAATAATTTACTTCGCTTCATATATATATTTATATTTATAATAATTGTCTTTGGCCCAAAGGCCAAAAATCAATTACTAGAGACTGGAGATTTACCATTGAGGGAGTTTGTCCTACCCCTACTTCGGTTACTCCACATGAAAACTCTTATGACACTCACAGTCTCCCACCAACCCACCTAAGGACATGATCCATATGCATCCATGTGGGCCCCACACGGTATACTAATAAACTTTTGGCCTTGGTTAACCTTGTGGAAAGCTGGATACTTCAAGGAAAAAGTGGCCAGCGGTTCATTCCTTTTGTTATTTAATATCTATATCCTCCATTCATTCTTTCTTGGACTTATAAATCTAATGCATGGATTGTCATGGAAGAAAGCACTAATTAGCAATTATTCCATGGATCAATTGAACATAATTATTTGGTTTGTGATTTTGGGAGCATTTGATTTCAATAGTCAAGGCCCCTACTTTGACCCCACTGCAAGAATCTAAACCAAAAAGATACATAACAATTAATTAGAAATTTTGAGCTTTATTAGAGATTTTTAACCCTCACTGACCTTTTACTACTAACTAGTATTATGTCGTTGCGATTCATGGGTTAGGTCTCATGCAAATCGAATCATAAATTAAATCGAAACTCAAATTATGTTTTGATTAATAAAAACACATGGATTGAGTGGGTGATAAGTTTATTTGTATAATCATCATAATTTAAATTTATATTGTAACATGATTAAGCACTTATTCTAGACATGGAGCTTCAACAATATGTCCCCTTACCTCCCTTGAATGGCATCCATCTAGGTGGATCCCACAGGCCGTATCTGAGGGAAGCTGGGATGTAGCAATTACCAATACAGCACATGACATAAGTTAGAATGATCTTATCTTTCTTCTTCTTTTTTTTTCCTTTTTAATGCCCCCTGATCTTTAAGTATCATTAAATAAATGCTTAGAAATCAATACAGATGCTGAAATTAAAGTTTTAGAGAAATAATTATGGCTAGTACTCAATTTATAACAGCAATGACCCTGCGCGGGTCGTCCATTTAAGGAGACAACTCACACGTGCAAGGAGGGGGGAGGCTAGGTTTAAAGTTTGGGTAAGTAGCCATTCTTATCTTCTATCATGTAGATGGCCTAAAGAATAGAGGCCCATTCACCTGCTTCCTGTGAAATCCTTGGAATTTGCAGGAAAGTGGGTTTAGTCAAAGAAGTAATAAGAAGTTTATGGGTACATTATTTTTTTAAAAATTTAATCTACTAAGGTGAAAGGTATGAAACTATTTCCTATGGAGACGAAAACTTATGTGATGGCTAACTTATAAATTGTCACGTTGTAACCATACACCTTTTCAGCCCTTCGAAGGGAAACCAATGCTTACAAATTCTATAAGAGAACTTCTATTGGCACCACAAAAATTTCTTTTCGCACTGCAAAATAATATTAATATATATATCCCTAACTACCCCTCCCATGTCTTCCCTCCACCCTCTTCCGTCATCCTCTCCCTCCCCCACACCCCAGCCTCTCAGTCTCCGGCGGGGAGAGATACCCTGCTGGTAGCCCCCCCGGCGGATGGTGGGGGCCTTCCCTCCCCACCCTACTTGGGGGGGGGGGGGGGGGGGTAAGAAAAATATATATATTTTTTGTCTTTTAGTGCGGTGGAAAAATAAAAAAATTCGATGGGGGGCGGGGGGGGGGGGTGTTAAGAAAAATATATATATTTTTTGTCTTTTAGTGCCGTGGAAAAATAAAAAAATTCGATGCCAACAGAAGCTCTCATTCTATAAACTTAGTTCTATTAAGGGCTTGTTTGTTTACAAGGAATTGAAATTTTAAAAACTCATAGTAAAATAGATTCCAACAAAAAAATATTAAAGAGGTGAGAAGTAAAAGATATAAGATAAAGTTGTAAAAATGGAGGATTGCTAGATATTCATTTTACATATTCTATTAATTCATTTTTCACTTAAAAGCGAAGTTGGCTGAAACCATTTATGAATTTTCTACTTTGTTTCTTTAATTTTAGCCGCTTTTAAAAACACATTTCATAAATATCCATCGATGAACTCACCAAAGCGGCCCTATCCCTTTAAAAAAAAGATGTTTCCAAGAAAAGCCACCCAAGGAATTAGATTGTGACAACCACTTGCAATGGCCATTTGCGCATGCGTGTGAGGAAGGCATTATCCTTAGTTGGCGGTTGTGTTTGGACTAACTTTCAATAATCATAATCTATAATGATCCTCCATGTTCCTTTGCCCCATCTTACACTGCACTCTCATGTATTTTTCTTTTGCTTGTCCAAGGAATTCAAGTCTTTTGAAAGCGAAATGGACAAAGACAAATCCAGGAATGTAGGGTTTTGGTGAGGAGAGATGTGAGGGAGGTATCAATAGGCATTTTCCACTATTAAATTAATGATCTGAGGCCTTTTCACAGTTCTATCAAGGACCTGTCACCATCACACTTGAAGCCACATCAAGCTTGAATTAGGGTTTGCTGGTTTTGTTTAATTGAATTTCTACGAATTCTTATACATTGTGTTTCTATTAGTGGATAAAAATGAAGAACTAATGGTGAATCTCCAAAAATGATCATCAAATAACCTTGCATTTACTGGAAATTGAATCGAAGGAAGATGGAGAAGGAATACTTAGCCGTTACTATTGTAATTCAAATCCTAGGAAAATCATGCTCCGTCTTATTTGACCATGAGTTTCTATGTATTCAATTCCTATGCTTGGGTATATAGGAATTCATGCTCTAAGTGATAAAAAATGAAGATTAAAAGTAAATATCCAAAAATAAGCATAATAATTCTTATCTATTCTATGTAACTATCAAACCCTTTGGTGTTGTTTGGTTTGATTTGGTCTTTGTGTTGAATGAAATTATTCTTTTGCCAAAAAAAAAAAAAAAAAAAAGTAAAAAACAAGCCCTTTAGTGTTAAACCTTGTGCGTAGATTTTGTGAAACTTCAATTTGAGGTTCAAGCGTTTCATCTGTATACATTTGGCAGAGCTTCAATTTTTTGATTTGTTCTTTTGAGGTAAATTTTTGGTTTCATGCCTTCACTTAGGTCTGCAAAAGACTGCTTATAAGTGAAGTAATTGAGAAATTTTGATCCACAAAGATGCTTCAGACTTTTGTTTTGAGGTTTGGGACCCCTTTTATCCCAATGGGTTATACTAAAGTTGTGACTTGCCTCAACCTGCCCCTATTAGAGAACAAATGGGCTTCCCCAATTATCTGACCTTGCTATACAATACTGGCCCAACAGAAGGCCCAGTCAATCCATCCCAGACCCATCTGTCAAGTTTTCAACCAACCAAGGGGCCCACAGCCCCAACATCCCACTATTTCTATAATGGTTTTGATTATTGTTTAGATGATGGATGACTTGTTACAGGGGCAGGGCAGCTCCAGGAATTCAAGTTAGTGGGGTCGAAAAATACTTATCTTCCGCAACCCTACCACTAGGGCTATCAAAGGGTCAGACTCAGGCCGGGCCGAAGTTAAGTTCTTATTCTATCCTCTCATTTGCGGACCGGCTTAACCGAGCAAAAAACTTTGACTTTCACCTGGGGGGCCTGTTATTTTTCCTTTACCCTACATTTAAATATTTAGTATTAGAAAAATGAGAGAAAAATGATAAAAATAAAAGGACTTGAGATAAAAATACTATTTGAGCTTCCTATGAGTTAAGATATCCATTTAAATTTATAAGCCATTCAAAATTATTGGGTTGCCCATAGCACAAAAGTATATGATTTATCTTAATTGGATGTTACAAAAGGGTAAAAAATTTATAAGCCATTTTTTCTCCTTTAGGTCAAACTCTTAAATTAAATTGGTTCAAAATCTTTCCATAAGATTGTTTTTAGATTTCAGTGGGATAAAAACTTCCCGTAAATGTTTTTTTTTAGATCTCAATGGGTCAAAAGCTTCTCACTCAGAGATTCACAAAATTTTTATGAATATGTTTTTATATCTCAGTGGGGTCAATTATGTGAACAACATGGCGCGGCCCATGACTTGTTGCTGAGATGTAAGAGGCTTTAAGGACTTCCTTTTAGAGACATCATATCAATACTATTGTAAAAATGAGAGGGACTTTTTTGCTGAAGTTTTGTTGAAGATATAAAGAAAACCATATCCCCTGTTTTTGACATTTTCTGCCATTTACAAGCTGGGGTGTGTAATCGCTAATATCAGCTGTGTTTTTCATGTGATTTGTGTTGATTTGCTTCCATATTGCTGTTTAGTTGCTGTGCCTTGGATGGTCAACATTTTGTGTTGTGATGCACCTAGTTGAGCCCTCTTAGCTGCTATTGATCATACTGAAATGGGCTAAATCCACTTCTTTAGTCCTTTGTCCTATACCCTATGGGTGACAATTGGCACTTTTGGGCATTGATAAGAAGCCAATTGTTCTTTTATCCACTCCATCTCTGATTTCTGGAAGATCCATTGGTTAGGAAACAAAAAAGAAGCTGCCACATCTTTGTATGACACTATGACTCCAAATCCTTGCTTCAAGAACCTTATTTCAAAGTAGTGCAGAATCCAAGGAAAAAAAGAAAAAGAAGTGACAATAGCAAGATTACAAAGAGGCTCTCCAATGTTCATGTTTTCATTTTAATCAAACTCATCAAATTATTTCAGATTGCTTCAGCTTAAAAAAAAAAAAAAAAACATTTGAGATTGGTTCTCAAACATGTTCTCAAGGAGGCAACCAACGGGCATGAAGAGTCACAATAATATAGTAAATCATGAGAGGCTAGCAACGGCTTAAAAAAGAGTTTTTCAATATTGGTTGATGGCTTGCTAAGGAAGGCAATAATTAGAAGTGGACATGGATGAAAGTAGTGAAGTGCAACTTATGAGAGGATTTGGCTTGTCAATCTCAATCCCAACATAATTAGAGCAATACTTTAATGACAACAACGAGGACTCTAAATACTAATCTTTGAAAGGATATGCACCCCTTATATAAAGTTAATTTAATTCAAATCCTAGTAGAGTCAAATTTCTTATCTAAATTAAGCTAAAATCTCTAATTTGATCTAATTTACTAGATGGATAAAAGTTCTAATTTATTCCTAAACGTTGCGACAAATTAATTAAAGGCTTCCAATTTCACTTAACAAGTAATAAATATTCTCAATAAATAAAATCACTTCAAATTAATTAATAATTTGGTAGACCCCATGTGGGCCCTATGTCCAAGAGCTGCATTATTGTGCCAATGTATGATTGACCACTTATAACACATAAATAAAATAATATAAAATTCAAGTATTTTGTAGTAATCAATCTCACGGTGGATTTAACTGGACTCTTATTGAAGTGAAACATTTTGAGGGCTCATTGTAGAGAGGGAATCCATTTTTAAGTGGATTATATTTTTGTAACTTGGTCAATCAGCCTCAGGAATTTCTCTCATGGGCTTTCACGCTAAATGCAAACTCATGCTTTCCACGTAAATATCTCATTTTATTAATGGTTCAGTGGTTAGGCATCTGCCCAAACAATAGCGATGAAAGATTTTCATCGATCCGTGATTGTTTCTCAGTTGGTGATTGTGTGGTATCTTGAGTGACTGGTAAGTGGTAACAATGGAAATGCCAATGTATTTATGAGGCCTACCTGATGAACGGTTTATATTCCCCAACTGTGATCACTGTGCTTGTGGGATTTGCTGTGAAGCCTGAGCCTATAATCCGCACGTGTGATTACTGATCGTGTAGGATTATCTAGGTTTTCAATTTCCAAATGAATGGCTCGGAGCAGACCAACCAACCAAACCAAACCAAAAGAAGATGTGGGAACGGATGACCCTTTTAGAATCTCCAAAAACCCATATCACAAATCGACTCAATCTTACATCAAACAAAGGTTCAGAGCTCTACATCCCCTCCCAATCCTCAAGGTAAGAAGAACTCACCTCTCCTTTCACACCATCTAAAAATACCGTATCAGAAGAGCTTCTCTTCTCCTACTTTGCTGTAGAAAACCCCATGGAAAATCAATTCTAGAGAGAAGAAAAGCGGAATCAGAAAAAGTCTGCTTTTTTTCCTACTTGAATGGGGTTCTCCTATCTGGGTTTTTGTTTTTACATGTAGAGAACCCATAAAAATGCAATCTTTGAGCATCTGGTCTTGGAAAGGGGACTTTTTGGCAACACCCCGTTTGGATTCTGATTTTATATCTTCGCATTCTGTGAAACAATGGAGGAGAAGGAAGGAAATACGGGGTGTTTTTGGCCATTGTAGACAAAGTTGTAATCTTTCATTTTATTCAGGCAGTTCAAGGGGTTTTTGTAGCTGTAATCTGTGTGGAAAGCTTAATTTGCAAAAAGGGTGTTTTCTTCATTGCTCAAAACCGCACTGTGTTCTTTTGAAAGAGCAAAGGACATGCTCTTTTGGGGCATCGACTACTCCTACATCTGCATTGGAGCAAGAAGTGTGTGGAAGTGAGATTAGTGAATCCTCTGATTTGGACCACAGTTTTTCTGTGGAATTCAAAAACAATGAAGTTGACAATAATGAGGAAGTCATTGGTATGGGTGAAGAGGAAGAATGTGTTGAACAGGAGGGGCAATTAGATGAGAAGATTGATGTCCGCTCATTGGCACAGAGTTTGCAGTCAGCTAAAAATGCTGATGACATAGAGAATGTTCTTAAGAATTTCAAAGAACTGCCTCTCCCCATCTATTCCACCATTATTAGTGGATTTGGTAAAGATAAAATGTTTGATTCTGCCATGGCTCTTGTTGAATGGCTTAAGACAAAGGGGAGTGATGGACATAATTCGACGGGCCCAAACCTTTTCATATACAATAGTCTCTTGGGTGCTGTGAGGCAATGCAAACAATTTGGAGTAGTCGATACAGTCATGGAAGATATGGCAGAGCAAGGGATCATTCCTAATGTCGTCACTTACAACACATTGATGGCAATTTATGTAGATCAGTGTCGTCCAAATGAGGCCTTTAATGTCATGTTTGAAATTCAGCAGAGGGGTCTGTCGCCATCTCATGTGACATACTCAATTGCCTTGCTGGCATATCGGAAGATGGAAGATGCAAATGGCGCTCTCAGCTTCTTCATTGAAACAAGGGAAAAGTATAGGAATGGGGAAGTTGTGAAAACTGCAGATGAAGATTTGGAGCATGAGTATGCTAAATTTGAGGATTTTGCAATTCATATCTGCTACCAGGTGATGCGCCGGTGGCTTGTGAAGGGAGATCATTTGGTTGGCAATGTTTTGAGGCTTGTCAGTGATATGGACAAGGCAGAGCTCCGTCCAAGCCGAATGCAATACGAGCGACTTGTTTGGGCATGCACCAGAGAGAGTCATTATGTTGTGGCTAAAGAATTGTATACAAGAATAAGGGAATTGGAGGATGACATTAGCTTATCCGTCTGTAATCATGTGATATGGTTAATGGGGAAGGCCAAGAAATGGTGGGCTGCGTTGGAGATTTATGAGGACTTGTTGGACAAGGGGCCGAAACCCAATAATCTATCGTATGAGTTGATTATTTCTCATTTCAATATTCTTCTCTCTGCAGCTAGCAAGAAGGGAATCTGGAGATGGGGTGTTAGACTGATCAATAAGATGCAAGAGAAAGGCCTAAAACCAAGAAGTAGGGAATGGAATTCTGTTCTTGTTGCCTGCTCCAAGGCATCAGAGACTGCAGCGGCAGTTCAAATATTCAGGAGGATGGTTGACCAAGGTGAGAAACCCACAATTCTCTCATATGGTGCATTGCTCAGTGCCCTTGAGAAAGGAAAGATGTATGATGAGGCACTTAGAGTTTGGAAACATATGTGTAAAGTGGGTGTCAAGCCGAACTTATATGCATACACGATTCTCGTATCAGTCTACATTGGAAAGGGACAGCCTGAGGAGGTAGATTCCGTCATTCGTGAGATGGTTTCCACTGGAATCGAACCAACAGTTGTCACATTCAATGCAATTATAAGCGGGTGTGCAAATAGTGGTTTGGGCAGTGCTGCATTTGAGTGGTTTCATCGCATGAAAGTTCAGAACATCAAGCCGAATGAGATTACATATGAGATGCTGATTTTAGCTCTTGCTAGAGATGCAAAGCCAAGACTTGCATATGAGCTTTATTTGAGCGCTCGGAGTGAGGGGCTTCCTCTTTCTTCAAAGATTTATGATGCAGTTAAAGTATCATCACAGATTCACAATGCAAGTATAGACTTGAATGCCCTGGGACCTCGGCCTCCAGAAAAGAAGAAAACTGTTAGGATTAGAAAGGTATTGTCAAAGTTCTGTAAGTTAGCTGATGTTCCTAGGAGAAGTAAACCTTTTGATAAAGATGAACTTTACACTTCACCAACATAAGAAAACCAATAGTAATGCGTTGTATAATGCAGTCAATATAATGAATTGTACGAAATTGAAAACTTGTTCCCAATCTGTGATTCTTCATTCTCTTAATATTGATAAGACAGTTGCAACTTGCAACTGAAGAATATGACAAGTCTATTTTATCTATCGTCTGTCTCATCCTCGACCTCTAGAATAATCTTACATTTATCATTACAAGTTCTATTCAACTCTCTTAGAAAAAGGAAAAAAGAAAAATGTTATATACAGCTCTTTTATATATTTACACATGTATATAGAGAGAGAGATTTACAATGTGTTCATTATTCAGTATGCTTACTTGGGGTTACCTGTCATTGTACATTCATCCATTTAATTTTGCTCTTTACCTTTGATTTTTATTTAATCACTTTTTTCTATTGTTAGAATATGAACTTGCTTCAAGCAATTCACTTCAGAGTTCATCAACATCAGACTGCTGTAATCTATACCTGTAAATGTTGTGTCCGGGTCTGCTGCTTTTTATGTAAGAGGAATCTTGACTCTTAAGCATCTGAAGCAAGAATGAAGAGAGCTCAAAAGGCTTCAACCTTCAGTGAACTACGATACAGGAAAAGTTGTGGTTAGATATCAGTAGATCTGGTTGGAGGATAATAGTAGGTTGTTACATATGAAGATGTTTTCATGGAGTTCAAGGGACTTGGTATAATGGCAAAGAAGCCTTGCTTGAAAGAGACAACTGAAAGAAAAGATTGTCTCTTTCAGGCAAGGCTTCTTTGCCTGAAATAGGCAACCAAGTGAAAGAAAAGATTGCTTACCAAAAAAGGAGAGAGAAGAGATTGGGGGTCCTATTGATACATAGTCAAAACTCAGCATTGCTTACCTTTTTTTAGGTCAAGTTGGCCTAGTGGCCAGGAAGGGTAATGAAACCTACCCACCCAGGGATCAATCCCCAGGTGGGACTGTTGGGTGTCGGGGTGTTATCCACACCGTCCCCCCTGTGATTCCCAGCATGGAAGGAAAGGTCTATAGAACTATGCACTCATGAATATAGAAGATTTTTTTATCCACTTTTTCAGGGTCTTGTTTGAAGTTAGCGATGGCTTCATACGGTGCTTTGAAATATTTATGGTCCCATAGATTATAGAAGAGACTTGCTGTGGGATGACAATACCATTCTTTTTCTTTGCAGCAGTAGCCGCTTCCTTGGATTTTTGCAGATTGAAACACCATTTGGTTTTTAATGGAAACGCAGGTGGAAGCAAATTCACTTCAAGAATGCTGTAACTCGACGGAAATATATGGGTGTTATAACTTTGTGGGAATATATGATTATATGGTGGTCGTCAGAAAAAATCTTGATGGTGTTGAAACGCCATTGAAGTTCATCTGGTGACTACTTCAATGAACAGTACCCTCAGCCAAAAAAACTCACCTCTAGAGTGTCCCATTAGCAGATATATGGCAAGTCATTCTGTGAGATCGCCTTGTTGACTTGGATCATGTAAGGCTGCTGTTGTTTCTCAGCAGCATGCGCTAACCAATTGCCAAGAGTCAGGCGTAGCACTATCAAAGATTTAAAGACATCAGCCTTGCTCTAGGATGAGTAGCATAGTACCTACAACCAAGATTTAGAAAAAAAAGGGTGGTGGAAACATATTGTATCGGCCGAGACCAAATCGATAAATGATATTATCTTGTTCAGTTGTATAGGGACTCACTGACTGCATATATCAGGTGATGCTTTCTGACTATAGAAATTGAATGATTGGGTGATCCCTTTCACCCCCATGAAAACATTATCACATTCTTTTGCGAGGATGAATCTCTGAGAGTTTTTTTCTGCTTTTTGGGTCTTCTAATGAAGACTAATAAAAGAACTTCTGACCAAAGAATCGACACTGATATGCAACCAAAAGCAGCTTGAAGGTTGCTTTTTAAGGCAAGGAAAAGCTGTGTTTTTTTTTTTTTTTTGCTAATGGAGGGTTTTAAATTCTTTGGGCTGGACTATTCTCTCCGGGCCCAGAGAGAAGCCGGATAAAACCCTTGTGGCCCCTAGGTGGTAGCACATGTGGACTCAACCTTCGGTTCTTGAAGAGGGGGTAACTGGGGGTCGATATCAAGACCTCTAGCTCCGGAAGAGAGAGAAACCGTGGTCTTGAACACTCGGCCAACCCCTTGGGGTTAAGGAAAAGCTGTGTTCGAGCAACTCTTTCTAAGTTTTTTTAATCTATTTAGTGTAGGAGTGAGCTCAAGAATTCTTATCATCAGAGCAATAATAATAACAATAGAATAAAAGACAAGAAATTGTTCTTAAACCTTGCTCACATTGACCACCTCATTAGATCTAAGTACTTTGAGTTAATTTTTTCTTATATTTGTTTTCAGATTTTTGGGTTTTCTTAGAAAAGAATTATTTTGTTAACAAGTTATACTAAGACAAATCTTCCACTTATTGCTTCTTAGCTGCATATCAATGTGTTTTAGGCATGAACACCTTAAATGCAAATGTTTTGAGTTAATCTTTTCATTTTATATATTTTCCTTTGATCATTGGGTTCTTTAAGAAATGATCAGTTTTTAATCAAATTGCTCACTTCAATCACTTATTATTTATTAGTGGTAGATCTATATGCTTTACACATTAACCCTTTAGATTAAAGTAAGTACTGAGTAGTGAGTAGTGACTGTGTACCAAGATAATATATACAACATAGTAGTAAACACTAAATCCTGGTCAAATTTTGTTTTGACTGTTTATCGTTTTTTTTTATCTTTTTTTTGCCAACGAGGGTGTGCAGCCTCTTTGAGAACCGACAATTCCCTTAGAAACGGTGTAATGTCTACAACATAGTAGTAAATACTAAATCTCAATCAAAACCGACAACATAGTATTTATCTTTTGACTGAAGTCCGTGTCTTCCCTATGCTTGGGCAAGTTAGGCTTTAGTCTAGGCAAGTGACTCCATGGATAGAACGTGAGTCTGATTCGTGAGCTGTGGTCCTAACCAATTGCGATAACCTTCTAATTTATTTTGATTGCTTATCTATTAGTAGTTATTTGGTTTTGAGAATAACATGATTTATAGGTAACATGATATGCATCATGACTGTTATTTGTTTATTATTTGAAATCATACAATGGACTAGAACCTATTTAAAATAAAGGTCTCTCTCTCTCTCTCTATATATATATATACATATATATATATATAATCTTTATAATTTCTAGTCAAATTCTTAATATTCTCTAATATCTTGAAAAAAAAAAATTGGGAGTCTTGTACCTCAAAAACTAATTCACATCAATACCCAATACTTATCATATCATCCATGCCTATCATTTTCATTTTGAGGTATGATACCCACACCACAACCACATTTTATGGCCTAGGATTACCATACTACCTTGGACCATGATTTTTTATGCAGTACAATAATCATAATTTTAGAGTTTTCAAAGGGACCCTTTTAGTCCTCATGTACAAATAAGTTAAATTTAGCTAATTGATTTCCAATGGTTATCTAAGACGTTTCTATTATTATTATTATTATTATTATTATTACTTTTGAATGATGATTGCCATCTAAAATGATAGTGAAATGAAATCAAAACTACCTTTGACGGACAAGTTTTTTTTGTAAGGGTTATTCACCAAGGGCGAACTAGGTTGGAAGATGTGAATTCTATATAAATGACGTAAATTTCAAAGGTAGCGTTTGGTTCGCTGGAATGGCTTTATGGAATGGGGAGTGGAATGAGTTTGGAATGAAATAAGGCATGAATGATCACTTCCATTCTAATGTTTGGCATGAGGTAGAGGAATGGTTATTCCATTCCTTTACGAGGAATATAAATGAATGGAATGACCATTCCTCAACCTCCCCAGTGCAATGGTGATTCCTTTACATAAATGAATGGTGATTCTAGAAGTAATAGTCATTCCGTAAATTTTTTTGCGAACTAAACATGGTAATGATCATTCCATTCCGACCTTCATTACAACGAACCAAACCCTACCTTAGAAGACTGAGCAATTCATATTCTACAGCGCACATCATTTTTTTGATGATAAACTCGCTCTAAACATTGTAATATTTAAACTGCAGTTTCATTATATGATCACAGGTGTTTGATAAGTCCAGTAATAAATGGAGTAGAGATGGCAAGCCATCAATAGAGCTGTTGAGTGACCTAGAGCTGCACAAAAATAATCGTAACCCGCCAATCCGCCCGCTCCGCTACAAGTGGATATACGTCAAAACAACATTTAGGCGCACGGGGCGGTTTCAATCCGTACTAATGAGTGGGCGGTTACAGTTTGACATTTGAGTAGGCGGTCTCAAACCGCCCCGCCCGCTCATTTCCTACTTTTAATGTTTATAAATTCTTATTATATTTTATATTAAAAATTATAAACCGACAAGAGTTATATTCCTTTATAGATAGCACTTCTACTCGTATGGGTCCCCCCACTCCTCACGATCCTAGTACAACTCCAATACAAGTCTAGATTATATTGTATGACAGTTTGACGACCTTACAATTTTATCACTAAACTAAACATTGATTCTTATTATATCTTTTATCAATTATTATTCTAACTATGATTTTTTATTTTTTTTTGCAGGATTGCTTCAAATTATATATCGATCTTTACGAACTTGAAGTGTAGATTTTGAATTTCTTTTAGTATTTGGATATTGAATTTTGAAATTTGTAGGTTTATTTATTGAAATTTAGACATTGAAATTTCGAATTTTGATATTTCTTTATTAGATTTTTTACTTTTGGACGTTAGATTATATAAGTGATTGTATTTTTTAATTTTGGTGATGCCTTTGGACTTTAATTTTACATTCATATACTTAGTTGAAATTTTTGTTTATTACTAATTATTGACTTTTATTAAAAATCATGTTTAATTTTTATTCTTTATGTTAAGTACTTTGAAACTTTAGTTACATTCTATTAAAAATAAAAAAAAATAAAAAAGAGAGAGATAAGTACAAATATCAAACCGCTCAACATGCTGTCCAAGTCGCCTGTTAAAAAAACCGCCCAAACCGCCTATATTTTGGGCAGTTACAGTTTTTATTTTTTACAAACTGCCATAAAACAAAACCGCCCCATGCAGCCCGCCTTGCACCCCTAGAGTGACCTACAATGATAGATGACAATACAGACTAACACTTGCGCCGTACTGCATCATATTTAGCTTAAACTGGTCCATCTGATTGGTTGGGCCCAGTTACATTGTACTCGGTTCATGGCTTCTCCTTTAATTTTTGAGTGCATGAGAGCTTATTAAAAATGTTAGCTTCAATTACAATGAAAAAACAACACTTATAAAAGATATTGATGATGTTGTGTAGCCTTTAAAAAACGTTTGGAGTATCCTTGAAATGGACATGGTGCTCCACCGTTTTGTGGCCCACTGGGAAAAAGGAAACCCTATGCTTCTTGCTACTCTTTATCAGCTTATAGAGAGAACAGCAGTATATTATTTCCAGAGGTGTTTTCTGTGAGACAGAAGATGCATATGTTCGTTATATATTGCTTGGACACTATGTCTCAAAAAAAATCTATAAAAGGTTAATTCATAACTAGATTTTATGATGAAGAAGAAGAAAATTCGTGGGTTTAAACATAGGCGGTTGACGATATCGCCAACTACCATAATAGGGTTTTACGAAAAAGAAGAAAAAAAAAATTCGTGGGTTTAAACACAGACATTTTGACGATATCGCCAACCAAGTTGGTGATATCGTCAACTAGGGTAATTTCGTAAAAAAAGAAGATACGAACAACTAAATGGTGGTTTTATTATCATTCTTCATAAAATCGATTAATTACACTGTAAGTTTAATTATTTGGCAAATGTCCCTCGAAAGATTACAAGAAAAAATTTCCCTTCCATTGTCTTAAAACCCTTTTTCTTTTTCTAAAACTTGAACCCTATCAATAAATTACGCCTAATCTTTATTTTTTTATTTTTTATTTCTTATGCAGAAAAATGATCGTGCTCAACATGCGCTACGATGCTAGTTATTATATATGAAGGTTAGGCATTTTGATTTGAAAAATCGTGGATAGATTTGGCAATTGACTGCTCAATTGAACTCCCAATTTTGACTCGATTTTAAATTAAAGTCTTTTTAAAGAAGAAGTCCAGCACGATATAAATGTCTTCCTTAAACCTTATCTGGTTGTAACCTTTCTTCAATTTCTGTTTATATGGTCATATTGTATGACATTTGAATCCTTTAGAACAAGTCTCTTAGCGACTAGTGTATTGGCGTATTGCGTGGCGTTGCCTCAGAGACTAAGCCATGCACGTGCAAGCATCAACTTAGCGTATAATGTTTGATTTTTTTTTCAATCATATGTTTATAATCTGTCTCATATTTTTTTCTCATGTTGTGTCCTTAGCACATCTGTTCTGAATTTGGGTTTATGCAAGCGCAGCAAAGACCCCCGGACCGCCCCCCCTCCCCCCTCTCTTTTTTTTTTTTTTGACCCAAACCAGATCTCTAATTATTATATATGAAGCGAATTGAATTCAGATTCGATTTTGAGGCTGATTTCTGATTTAATTTTGACCATCTTTTGGAAATTTGACCAGGTATTAATACTATCATGTCTCTTGGTCTCCTTTCCCTCTCATTTCTCTTTAAAACATATATATGTTGACTCCTTAATTAATACTTTAAAGAGTTTGTAGAGCTAGGAGACCTTACTTTGCAAATTAACGAGGCCCTATTGTTATGATTCGGTTTTTCTCCTTCAATATTTATGAATTATTGAGTATTTGTATAGGAATGTGAAAATTATAGAAAACTGGAATTAAGAGAATTTTAACTTTAGTTTCTCTATTATGATGTATATATGGGCTTACTTTTAATTTTTAAGCCCAATTCTTTCAATACTCTCATTAATTGAAACTTCTTATAAAATTTGTCTTCTCTAATTACCTTTCATTATTGAATATAATCCCTTTGATAAAGACATTTAAGAATAAGAAAATAACGTAGCATTCTTATTTTTAGTAAAAAATAATTGATTCATGAAAAAAAGTCTCTTATTTTTAAAGTGTAATTCTTTAAAAAACAATCCTGACATCACTTCAAAATAGCAAGAAATTTCAATTGAGACCCCAAATAGGCTGCTGAATAAAAGTTATACCCAGCTATCTCGATCCCCATTATTGATGTAGACATTTGACTTTCTATGTTGGCTTTAAAGTTTAGTTTTGAGTATGGCATACAAGAAATGTTATATAAAGTGATCTGTTTTTTTTTTTTTTTTGAATTATATATAAAAAAACTTCTCTTTGAAACACTTGTACGTTTTGCAAAATATCATACTTTAAGATAGAGTAATGTATCAAGAGTTAACATGGATCACTAATTAAATATGTTATTTTTGTAGGCTATTTCTCCATGAACTTTGAAAGGAGGTCTATCCTCATTTTTGGGTTTTAGTTTTAGTATAAATGTTGTGATGGACACACGTGGCATATAAATGACATTGCAAATTCGTAGACAATCTGATTTTTGAAAGAATAACTCATCTCTGTTTATCATAATGTTTTTAAAAACTATTAAAAGATGTTCCACAGAATAATGAGAAGATTCCAATCAAGTTCCCTGTCAAGCATGTAAATAATCGGTCTCATATCCTGGCATCTAGATCAATTGTTTTAACACTTCTTTTGCAGGTTTATCATGACAACGTATTCAACTATTATTAGAGCCATAATTTTATTCCCTCCATGGTTGTCCCCATTCACTTTTTCGACCTCAGTTTTTAAAAACTAAAATAGAGATATGTCGTATAATGATACACCATCAGTTTTCCCTTATTATGGAGGTTATCGTATATGGTTTGAAATTCTACATATTTAAAATATTTTAGACAAGAAAAGATGACAGATTTGGGACAAGAATAGACTGCAACACAGTGTGTATTGTTACTTTACTTACCTTTGTTAATATTTATCTTTTAAGCATTCACTAAAAAAAGATTGTGCATTGATTTACCCAAAAAAAATATGCATTTCAAATTCTCACACACTTTTTCACTACAATTTACGTATTACAAATGTAGTTGGTTGCTTGCCCGTGTTTAGCATGGGTTTTCTCTTCCATAGTTTTATAATGAAAGTTAATTATACAACATGATGTGCAATAAACATTTAATTGCCTGGATCTGCCTATGCCTTGCTTGACCTGAGGTGAACTTGTGGGGTTGACTCAGCTCACTGGGCCTACAGTCAAACCCGAGGTCAAACATGGACTGGTCACTCTCAATGACCTAATAAGAAGTCCAACTTATTTTCACTATTAGTGGTTTGGCTCTCCTGCAAAAATTGGCTTTGTAGTCATCAGTACTGACTAGCATTAAATCCCGTGCATAATCCCTTGAAAATTCAAAACATAACTATCATATCTGTAATAATAATTTCTCAATTTTAAAGAAAAATTTGAATCTCACGTACCTATTTAATTACTTTTATACTTGTTCAAATCAAAGATCACAAGTAGGAACAAATATTTGCGATTAAGAAAGGGCACTGAATCTCACATATCCCCTCTTCTCTCTCCTCCCCCCCCTCCCATTTTCTCCCTACTAAAAGAACCCCATTTCTATTTGGTTTCTGAAAATCAAGAGGAATCACTATAGAATGGTCGATTATCGACCATTTGCTAAAAAAAAAAAAAAAAAAACCTAAAACGCACATTGAAGACTTTATCCATAAATACGGTGTTTTTGGGACCTCAGGAGTGGTACGGGATCTTACGGGGATTTATGCGGTAAATTCCTCAAGCTTTAAACCATATTTGTGGTTATATACATGAAAAACATTATACCACATACAACACTAATAAATGCTTATTCCTTGTTTATTATTATTATTTTTTTTTCCAATTCATTTTATCATCAGTTATGATGTGAAGGGTAACGATATATCAAGATTTTATGTGATATTTTAAAATATGGAATATTCATTATGTTGTTTGAGATAATTGTTACAATTGCTTTACAGCAAAGTAGACAAGACCCGTCTCTATCTTCTTATTTTCACTAAGAGGCCCTTTTAGTTTAGAAAATATTTAAATAGATCTCTATTTATGTAATTTTAATTTGTTTAGCTGGAGGGGGAAAATGACAGTATTATGACGATGACATTAAAAAAATATCAATGTAGCCGTCGGATAGCTAAAACATGACCACACAGGCCACATGTGGGCTACTTGATAAATGTTCTATTTACCAAAATAATGAAATTGCGATAAACTCCACCGACACTATTTGCTCAAATGAAAAATCATCTAGGTCTTATACAGTAAATTGATGGAATCATGTTGAACTTCCCCTCAAATAAAGAAAAACAGCAGGGCACATGCACTAAATTCTCGGCAGACGTTTCCAATTCAAATGAATGGGAACCAAATGATGGAATTCTGGT
Source organism: Cinnamomum chago (assembly GCA_038049695.1). Classification (NCBI taxonomy): domain Eukaryota; kingdom Viridiplantae; phylum Streptophyta; class Magnoliopsida; order Laurales; family Lauraceae; genus Cinnamomum; species Cinnamomum chago. Next base: position 7,026,680 of record CP142451.1, on the reverse strand, counting down.
AAATTATTTTTCTAACTTTCATCATTTTCAAAATAACCCTTAAGATTTTATAAAAAAAAACCTTGAAGGTTTTTTCCTTTTTTGAGAATTTTACTTAAAAAATCTCAAAATTTAGTCATTTATCCGGAAAGGTCATCGTAAATTGTGTAGTACTAACGAGGTCCTCTCACCAATTTTTTATATATTTTTTATACTTTTTTCTGAGCGACGCTAGCATCACCCATGGTGACACTAACGTCGCTCAGGGAGCCAAATGATGGAATTATGGTAAATTATTTTTCTAACTTTCATCATTTTCAAAATAACCCTTAAGATTTTATACCAAAAAAAAGATAAAAAAAAATCCTCAAGTTTTTTTGTCTTTTGCTAAAAACCCCAAGGTTTGTTTTTTAAAAAAACCAACCACTGAAACTTTAGTAGGTCAATAGAAGGATTAAATTATACTATCCTCAGGGGGAGATTCATTAGAAAACATCCTCTCTCTCTCTCTCTCTCTCTCTCTCTAAGACAGGCACTTATCCATTTATTTTCATTAGGAAAAAGGATTCTTTATTGGTTAACAGTGAGGCAGTTACCACAATTTGGTGGGTTGATACTGGTTTTTTTTTTGGTGGATTGATACTTGATACCTGCTTTGGTATAACGAGACTGATATATAACTTTGGGTGAAAAAAAGAGAGATCAGAGGGAAGCTCCAGCAGCACATAAAGATAAAGGACTATGCAATCTTTGCTTCCAAGTGGTGTCTTCCACCTTTGGAAATTCCTTCACCTCTCTCTCCAAGTCTTCTTTACCCTTACAAGTCCAAACCGGTCAATCTCTTTCATTGCATGAGACGGTTAATTAACCGTTTGCATTTACCACAAGGGAAAATGAAGTAACAATGTTTATACCCACTTTTTTTTTTCTTCTATTTGAACGTGCTTTCTTTGGCCTGATTGGAGTGCGAATGGAAAGCACAGTGATAAAGCAGGGTTTTCCAGTTTTTTTTATTTGGGTTCTTGTAAATCGTCTTCATTTCAATGCCTTTTCTTCTCCAAGTGAAGAAAGATTGGATTTTGGGAGCTTTGCCCATGGAATGGGTTTGAATTGATTTAAGGATTAGGTTTTGGAAAAAATGGAGCCTCCAATAGGGTTTCAGGCCTCTTTATTGAGTTTTCTACACTTTTTGCCTTTCTTCCTTGGTTTGCTGCTTCTGGGCATCATCAAAGGTTAGTCCTTTTCTTCGTTTCCTTCTTCTGTTTTCCTTCATCGGTTCTTTTTGACGATATCAGATACATGGGTGCTTCTATTTTCTTGTTAGAAGTGATTCTCTTTGTTTTTTTTGTTCTGTGTTCTATTTTAAAGGTATTCAATGTCCTCTTAAGTTCTGTAATCCAAATGGGAACTTGGGTTCTTGAGATTTGTTTTGTTTGGTGTCTTTTGAGTGACTTTGATATGTTTAAAGCAATTGCAATTTGGATGCATCCAAACGTAACCTTATGCTAAATAGTTTATTTGGCATGCATCATGGGCAATGAGTTCAGGTTGATCTTCAAGCAATTTTAACCCGTTATTGAGAAGATAGAGGAGTTTAGGATAATAATTTCAATTTTCATTTCACTTGCATGCATTGTATAATGATCACTAAATGATGCATTCCATGCAATCTAATGCGTTCTATGGTCTTAGAATCATCTTTGTGGGTTTTTGTCTTAACTATTGACTGACCATTTCATAACGTCCTATTATAAGAGAAATTGTCGGGACTTGGTGTTTAGTCTAGTATGGACTATGGCCTCTATGGGGAGGAAGATCCCCTTCTTGAAAAGTAATGGGTCTAATGGTCCATAATTTTGAGCAGCCAATGTGCGGGGGTGCAGTGCAGTCCTCATGATGCAAGCCCTAGGGTTAAGGCTTGTGTGGAGGTGCCGAAGCAAGTGCCCGTAGACACGATACGAGATCTCCGCAGAGATTTCAACACGATGATGAACCTCAATGGATAAAACACCCACTCAAAATTCTATTAATCATCAAAAGTCCGAGAATTTCTTCTCCACAATGCAATATAAATAGGAAAAAAGAAACTTAGGGACTAAGAAATCTAATCAAGCTAGGAAACTAAGTGATATTAGAAATTTTCCTAATTACAGTTCTTTCAATAAAATTAGAAACCTTCTAACAACAATTAGGAAAATAAAAAGGAAATAAAAATATTCCTGAACTATTTTGGGTGGTCCCACACGTGGGCTTATCCGTTCTGCATTACCACAGGGATCATTACTGCTGACAAACTGATTTCTTTTAAGTAGCATGTTATATGTGTTGGAATCGTCTGCTGCCTCTTTTGTAGAGAGTAATCTTAGATGTTGATGAAGAGAAACACATTTTCTCAAGAATTGATGTGCTAATACCAAGGATGAATACATCTACCAAGTTTTGGGAAAGTATCATTTCTTAATCTTGAATTTTAGCTGATATTTTTTTTCTTTTTCTTTTTTATCGGTGTCTTCAGTAATGACATACTCCTATTTCTATACTTGTCTATTCTGTATTTCATGCATTTCTTCATCATCATCATCACCATCAAAATCGAAGTGTTGTCCCAACTATGTTTCGGTCAACTACATGAATTCCGTTTCACCATTCCAATATATCGTGGGCCATATCCTAGGATAGGTTGCACTTCTCCAAATCTATCCTTGCTACTTCCATCCATGTCTTCTTCGGCCTACCCTTTTTCTCGAGGGTCCATCAACTTGCATGGAGAAATTTTTGTTCACCGGTGTTGTTGTTCGCCTACATTGGACATGTCCAAACTATCTTAAACGAGCCTTTCTTATACTATCATCTATTGATGCTACCTTTAAATGCTCCCAAATGCACTTATTTTTTATTCCATCATTCCTAGTTTTGCCACACACCCATCTTAACATTTTCATATTTGTGACACTCTTTTTTTTTTTCTTTTTTCTTCTTCTTCTTCTTCTTTTTTTTTTTTTTGCATGGGCCAGCATTCTTATCCATAGATCGTAGCTGGTCTAATCACTATGCATAACATTTTCACTTCAATATTTTTGATATGCATCGATGACAGAGCACTTCAAAATCAAATCTCTGCTTCAACCATCCAATTCTTATCTTCTATTCAACATCGTCCTCAATCTCTCCATCCTTACTAGTTATAGAGCCTAGGTATCGAAATGACTCTCTTGTGGTATCTCTTGAGCTTTGGTTCTCACATTTGTTACATCTCTTAGCACATCCCCACTAATACTGTAGTTCATTTATTCCATCTTTGTCCAACTCATTTTAAAACCCTTGGATTGTAAAGCCTCCCACCACCTCTTGAGTTTCACATTCATGCCAACTCATGTTCTATATGTGACAAAAAATTTATGCAGGCTGTCAACCTAAAGCAACTCTCCTCTTTTCACATCCCCTCCATCTCTCAAGTTTCATATTCATGCATTTATGATATCATCAATATCTATATTTTGTACAATTTATTGTCATCCAGGTGTATCTGGCCTTTGTAGAGATGTCTCCTTGTGCATACCTATGACCTAATTTACCTTTGTATTTTTCAGTATTTCCTTTATCTGTCACCATTTCCCCATGTGCAATAGATATGTTTTAAGCCAAATAACATATCAGCATCATTTATTATATTTTCTCAGGTGCCATTTTCTGTCCATTGATATGTCTTGTCATGACAATTGGGAATTCTGTGGTCCTTTTGGGTCTTTGGCCAGCACATGCAATCTGGACTTATTATTGCTTGGCAAGGTATTTGCTAGACCTCTACGACTTATGCCATTACTTTAGCTGCTTTCATTTTCTAATGGTATTTTGCTTGTTATCGTGAATTTCTTTGAAGGCAGAGCCAAAATGCTTGGGCCATTTCTGAAGATTCTGCTGTGTATTTTCATTTTCTTTCTATTGGTTTTGTGGCCAATAGCTGGCATTGTTGGGAGCATCTTAGGGGGTGCTGCATATGGGCTGTTGTCTCCATTAATTGCTACCTTTAATGCTGTTGGGGAAGGGAAGACCAATCAGTTCATCCATTGTATTTTGGTATGTTTTTTAATATTGAATTTGCCAAGATTGCTTTGGTGCTTTTGAGGAATAGTAAAGTTCCAATGCTTCAGGATATTTAGAATTGCTTGATGTACCTGTTTCTTTCAGGGTGAGCTCTCAAAGATTCCATTCCTTTGATCTCATGGAACCCACAGTGGGGATGATCTACATGCACAAAATCCCAGATTGGAGGATCCTAGCCGTCCAATCATTTTCATTTTTCTTAGAGGATTTCCATATTAACTTCTTGACCTTCTATTTTCAGTCCAAATATTGGATGACTAAGATTTTCAAATCTGAAGGCTTTTCAAGAGCCCCCTCCACCCTAAGGTTGGGCCTATTAGCAGCTGTCTTGATCATTGAATCATCGGTTTCAGTTGTACTGAATTTGCACATCAGAGCATTATAAATGCACCTTTAGGCATCAGTGCCCTTTAATTTTATGAAAAGAGGTGCTTCTGTTTTGACATGTTTTATTGCACATTCAGGATGGAACATGGAGTACAGTAAAAGGAAGCTTCACTGTGGTCAGGGACTTTAAAGATGTATGCTTCCATTCATATTTTTCAGTTATGGATGATCTTCGCCTTCAAGAACCCTCAAGTGGGGAACCATATGAGATTAGGTATGTTGTTTACCTTTTTAGCGATTTCTTAATTGGTATATGTTGCATACCAGTTGACCTTATTTAGTTAATTTGAAATTGCTCCATGTGTTATAATTAAAGTTAGTATTAAATACTGAGAAACATCTATGTATTTTGGATAACACATCTGTTTCGAATGATGGAAAAGCTAAAAGTTTTGTTCCCTTGTAATCCCTAGGGTAAAACCATCAAAGTTCAACTTCCAAGTTCTATTGAACAGGCATTTCTACATCTTCCCTTCATTCCATTAGTGATTGCTTTCCAATCTCCCATCTTAATTTTCCTTATACAGGGTATATAAGATGATATTAGTATTGATGTTTTCTAGTCATCCTTTAACCTTTCATTGGTCCCTGCCTAATAGTATACTAGCAAATGGTGCCCAAGCAAAGCACAGGGCAGTCAATTACCTTCGCATCATAAAATTTGTATTACATATATACTTAGAGAGATAGAGAGGTTTTTTTTCTATGATTATAGTCATCATATAAATTAATGTTTATTAAAAAACACATTTTACAGGACAATTCATCCCAAACATTCAATGCAAACTATTTTTCAAGGTATGCTTGATGTAGGCCCTAGGTTTAAGGCTTGCGTAGATGCCGAAGCAAGTGTCAAAGACACCTCAAATTATCTCCGCAGAGATTTCTAACACGAGGAACAACCTCTCCAGGGGAAAATTCCAATTTTATTCAACTCCAAATCTGAGATTATCATCTCTACAATGTAATATAAATAGGCAAAGTAAACTTAGGGCCTAAGAAAACCTAATCTAATAATAGAAACTATCCTAATCAAACTAGGAAACCAAATAAATTAGAATACTAATCCTAATTATAATAAAATTAGGAAGCTACTAAAAAAATAAATATCCTTAAAATATGCTGGGTGGGACCAGTGGAATTATGGTAGCCCGTTCTCCATCAATGCTTAATAATTCCTTGCAAGTACATGTAGTAATTAATGTAGAAGTCATATCAGGAATTCTTGGATGGGGGCTCCGCACTGTAAAAAAGATAAGATGGAATCTAAGTGCCCTCAATCTCATGTGAGAAACATGAACTTCTCTCTTGTGGCATGGAGTCTTTTAAAGAGGAGGTATGGTCCAGGCCTGTGGGTTAGGCTGTTGCATTCCTGGGGTTCTTGGAATGAAGCATCTGGCCCAAATCTGGTGGACGATCAAGAGAGGGACATGGGCTTGGCTCAGATTTAGAGTCCACTATAAGAGAGGCTCCATCCAGGTCAGGTCAGGGGCTTGTTTTAATGGGCCATATGACTATGGGTTCTTTTTTTTTTTTTTTTGGTATGAAACATCAGAGCCAATTCTAGTGGGCAAGCATTCATTCAGGTGATATAGCAGTTCCAGAGGATGCCAAAAAACCAGATCTAGTGATTGCAACAAGGCTGGGGATTCTTGAGAAACATAGTTGAAACAAGGCTTTGATGATGATGACGACAACAACGATGACCATCTCGAGAACTATCTCTAAAATAAACATGATGCTTCAGAATAATTCAAAGTGGGAATAAAATGAATTGCTTACATAAGCTTCTTCCCAAGAAAAAAGTGATTTGAGATCTTTAGTAAGGGTAGGTTCAAATGCCCTCTTGCCTCAAACTGCTTGAGATTCCCATGAAGCTGCATCTCCTTTCTTTTGTATCTAGCGTCTACACACTCCATTAATAATATCGTCTGAAAGACGGCTGTGGCAGCATTCTCCAAGTTTGAGAGAATTCCTATGACTTTCAATGATCATGGATTCAATTGGTTGAGCCCTTGGAAGCATGGGTTGTAACGCCCCACCCTTCACACATGCATGATATTGTCCGCTTTGGCCCGCGTGCACGCGCGAGGACTTCCCAGGAGGTCACCCATCCTAATACTGCTCCCGCCTGAGCACGCTTAATCTCAGAGTTTTTACGTTTTTCCGGGGCCGCACGGCTTTAAAAGGCCTCATGCAAGGTAAGGGTGTAAACTTTACATCTAACCCCATTCACTTTCCTCTCTATAGTCGATGTGGGACTCCGGGGCGTCACATTCCACCCCCCTTAGGGCTGCACGTCCCTGTGTAGTAGCCTGCCAGCCCTCTTAGCCCGCCCACATGGAGACCCGCCCACTTGCACCAGACCACGGCAGGGGACCCACACTCGAACTAGTCGAGAGTCAGCTCTGATACCATTTCTAACGCCCCACCCTTCACACATGTATGATATTGTCCGCTTTGGCCCGCGTGCACGCGCGAGGATTTCCCAGGAGGTCACCCATCCTAGTACTGCTCCCGCCCGAGCACGCTTAACCTTGGAGTTTTTGCATTTTTTCCGAGGCCGCACGGTTTTTAAAAGGCCTCATGCAAGGTAAGAGTGTAAACTTTACATATAACCCCATTCACTTTCCTCTCTATAGTTGATGTGGGACTCCGGGGTGTCACAATCCACCCCCCTTAGGGCTGCACGTCCCTGTGCAGTAGCCTGCCAGCCCTCTTGGCCCCCCCACATGGAGACCCGCCCACTTGCACCAGGCGACGGCAGGGGACCCACACTCGAACTAGTCGAGAATCGGCTATGATACCATCTGTAACGCCCCACCCTTCACACATGCATGATATTGTCCGCTTTGGCCCGCGTGCAAGCACGAGGACTTCCCAGGAGGTCACCCATCCTAGTACTGCTCCCGCCTGAGCACGCTTAACCTCGGAGTTTTTACGTTTTTCCGGGGCCGCACGGTTTTAAAAGGCCTCATGCAAGGTAATGGTGTAAACTTTACATCTAACCCCATTCACTTTCCTCTCTATAGTCGATGTGGGACTCCGGGGCGTCACATTCCACCCCCCTTAGGGCTGCACGTCCCTGTGCAGTAGCCTGCCAGCTCTCTTAACTCGCCCACATGGAGACCCGCCCACTTGCACCAGACCACGGCAGGGGACCCACACTCGAACTAGTCGAGAGTCGGCTCTGATACCATTTCTAACGCCCCACCCTTCACACATGCATGATATTGTCCGCTTTGGCCCGCGTGCACGCGTGAGGATTTCCCAAGAGGTCACCCATCCTAGTACTGTTCCCGCCCGAGCACGCTTAACCTTGGAGTTTTTGCATTTTTTCCAGGGCCGCACGGTTTTTAAAAGGCCTCATGCAAGGTAAGAGTGTAAACTTTACATATAACCCCATTCACTTTCCTCTCTATAGTCGATGTGGGACTCCGGGGTGTCACATGGGTGTAGCCCACATATGAGGTTTTGGGGGGCAGTCACCCCCAACTTGGGTCTGCCTCTAAAACCCATTCCGGGTATGCCCCCAAAACTCACATGAAGATCCTGGGCAAACCCACAAAATCCAACTCTGTGTGGTCCGTCCCGTCCCCCCCCCGCCCCCCCCCCCAAAAATGTAATTCTTGGGTCTGCCACTGCTCGTAAGGCGTGGGCTCCCTCTGTAAACTATATCAACAGCCGAAGATCTTCCACGTCAGTCGAGACATTTACCTTTCACTCCAGCATTGTTCACCCTGTGTGTCTTCTGAACACTTCTGGCTAATCTTCAGTGTTTAATCATGGTTTCTCCACCCACCTACCTAACCTCTGTATATCTGGATCAACTTTCCTTTGAAGGCATTTTCACTGCTGTGGAAGCTTTTATCTTTACTACTTTCTTTCTTCCCCCCAACCCCACCTCCCACCCATTGTTGATTACAATTTAGGAAGTCCATCGACCATCATATCAGTGGAATGAGGTGGATGTCTAGCTGTATCACCCTCAGTGAGAATGTCCACTCTATCAAGTTTTTGCTGGAACATACCTCTTCACTTAATATTTATCACCTCCCCTATAATTCAACCTATCTTCCGAAAGACTTCCTCCGGCTAGGCATACAGAGGAATGTCAAACCAACTTGTCCACATTCTCCAGAGTTCTGGAAACGCCTAGATTCCATGGCTTGGTCCAGTCATACACTACTTTCCAAACAGTTTCTTCGCCCTTCAACAGATTTCACTCTAAAACTTCTGTTTAAACTCTAGCAGCGTAGATCTATCCCCCATCTTTGTGATCTGCAAGAAGCCCACTGAAGGAATAACTTACTTCAACACCTCCACCTCCCTTGCACCTGGGGGGTGTCACTGACCCAGGTATCTTCTCAGACATTGTCTTTCCTGGACCAGTTCAACATCTAAGACAAAGTTTTCAACCATTTCCCTTCTTTGTTTATGTGATTCCTTTAATTCATTTGCGCAATTGGAATCCTGTTTTCCTGTATTCTAGCTCCCTGCTTCTGTTCCCTTCTGGCTGCAACTGATCCCTCAACTGCGTTGTTTTTCAGTACCTCTCCCTTCTCTTAAGCTTCTTTTTTTTTTTTTATTGAAGATTTTTTTTTTGAAGAAATTTTTTCTTCTCTTAAGATTGCTCTGTCTTGCCCCTTCTTTGGCTCCCATGTACCAGTGCCTATCTTCAAAATCAATCTTCTACCATCTACATGGCAGATATTTAGTTCCTGACTGCCATCTGTCGTGAATCAGTCCTGCTTCTTCCTTTTCTGGGAATAAGCACATCCTGTGCTAAGCCAAATTTCAAAATGTATGGAACAAACTGGCTGAGTGGATCTTGACTGGTAAGTTATCCATGAACAAAGTCACAAGGTCTTCCCATCTAACCTTTCCCTATACCTAGACTTCTTCAGTAATCTCCACCAGCGATTTCCCAGGGATGGGTTCCTTCCATTCTTCAGCTTCACTGTGCAAGCCTCAAACTTCTGGCTTGCTTCCTTTTCCCTGTTGTTTCCTTCTGTTGTCCTTGGCATTTTCCTAATAATAATTTAGAAAACCCAAAATTGAGAGATTGTCTTCCTGAGGAAAGGAGTAAAATGAAATTTATTGCAATGGTAGAGTTGCTTTGTGATGTATTTGACTGGTGTTTAAAAGACAACTCTTCCAGCATTCGGAAATAGCTCAAAATAAGAATTTTGACAATTGGTAGAGGTGCATTGTGATTTATTTGATTGATAATACTCTCTATAAAAAGATTGAGTTCGCTTATCAGAATATACTTTTGTAATCTTGCAGACTTCTTCGCCTTCCTGGTGCTCTTTTTGTTGGCATGCTTGGTATTATGGTTGACATGCCAGTGGTCACAGTAGTTGCTTTATACAAGAGCCCATACATGCTTTTCAAGGGATGGCATCGGTTATTGCATGATCTTATTGGTCGAGAAGGACCTTTCTTGGAAACTGCGTGTGTACCATTTGCTGGCCTGGTCATTCTTCTATGGCCACTGGCAGTGATGGGAGCTGTATTGGCTTCAGTGATATCAAGTTTCTTCTTGGGTGCATATGCAGCTGTTGTTGTACACCAGGTATGGTTCATTTCAGAAAAATGGCCCATGCATAACACATACAAGCCTTACAAAATGTGTATACCCCGCCATGTAATGAGTTTTCTCTATCACATTAGATGGGTCCATTTTTTTTCTTCTTCTCCCTGTCATTTTTTTTCCCTGTTATTGCCTGTCATTCAAAGCTGATACTCTGTTCATCATATTCATCAATATTTCCAAAACAAAACTTGTTCATCATTTATTTAAGTTCAGATTATCATCATCAACAGAGCCTCATCATCATATTTTCACCCTTATCGTGACCAACAGTGCCTCATCCTATCATTCTGGGGTTCGCTTAAAGAGTTATTAACTCTAGACAAGCCATGACCAAAATTCCTGTCTTTTGAGTATGCAACATGAAATAATGTCTCTCCCACTGCATGTGTGCACGTGGTCCTTCCCTACATCTGCTCGTAAGACACACCAAGAATATGGAGTATTCTTTTCAAATAGTATCTATTAAGCACCGGTTATGTTACCCACAGACATGTCAATTCCCCACCAAGGATCCATCATCATCATTGTTGCCAAATGCCTTTTGTTCTGCTTTGCTTTGAATATATATATATATATATATATATATATATATCTCATCATTGTTGCCAACAACCATTAAGCATCTAAATCTCAACTTTCAGTGAGAAATCTTCTATGACTTGGATGTTGCAGGAGTCCTCAATATGTATGGGATTAAACTATATTATTGCTTCCATGTCCATCTTTGATGAATACAGCAATGACATGCTCGACATGCATGAGGGTTCTTGCTTTCCTAGGTACTTTTCTGTACTTAAATTATCTTCTGAATTTATGCAATTATATGGATAGAACTTGACAAGCTGCTGTCTTGGCTTGATAGGCCTGTTTACCAAAAGACGATATCATCCCGAGCCAGCTCTTTCTCGAGATCCTCTTTCAACAAGGAAAAACCAGATGGGAAAGCTCCTCCTTCCCGTTCAACATCATTTGCAAAGTCTATCATTGAACTTAAACTACTTGAGGTAATGTTTTCAAATATACATAGCTGTTTCGTGCATGGCAGTCTATGTCGCCCCTGTTCATCAATAGGTGCAACTTAGAATCCAATGAGCATAATTGAAAACATTACTATTACCCCATATTTTTGTCATCCTGTCACCAAGAAGACCTTCCATAAAACTTGCCTTTGCAATTGTGCAATTTCTTGCCCTTCTTAAGGAGAAATGAGAACAGGCATCCAGTAGGCACCAGATCAACTGAGCAACATGTGTGTGTAACTGGATTGGCATTCTTTGTGTTTGAATGTTGAAACAAAACAGGCCATGGTAAACCACAACTGTGTGATTTCTTGCTCTTCTTGAGAAGAAATGAGTTACAGGCATTGAGTAGTCACAAGATCAACAAAGCAACATGTGTTCGTAGCTTGATTCCCATGCTTTGTGTTTGAATGTTGAAACAAAACAGGCCATGGGTAAACCACTGATCATATAAAGGTGCTAAGCATATGCACTTGTTTGGTTTCATGCCTTGTACATTCAGCTACACATGACGAGCCTCGTCATTCATGTTCACTGCCCAAAAATGTTCATCAGATGGGCCATACATCTAAATCTCCCATGGTCTATGTTTAACCTTCGTGTCTACCTTTGGAAGATTGATATGTACCTGTGTTGTTCCAAATATCTACATGGTGGGGTTACACTAGTTTTATACTTTTGATGTAGCATTTATGCTAATCTTTGTTCGGGGTTGCATGTATCACGTCTGCAATTATTTATGAGAATGTTTAATTGGAAGTGTGTATGCAGTTACTCGACCAACTATTTGTTGAATTTAAGCTACATGGTGAATCTTTGATTCGGGAAGAACTCTTGACTTCTAAAGATATAGATGATTACAAGTCTAACAAGGTTGGCAGTAGAATCATAACCATCGGTGTGCCAGCATATTGCATCCTTGAGGTGCTTTTGCACTCTGCTAAGGCCAACTCTGATGGCCTGTTGTTAAGTAAGTCCTTAATTATTTATTTACCTTATGTTAAATCTCCCTACACTTGCATCATCATTAAGTACGGGGTCCACTTGTTTTATATTTATATATTAAGTTACCTTTATTTACATTTTAGGTGACAATACTACTGAGATAACTACAGAGAACAGGCCCAAAGATCCTATCTTCGGCATGTTCTTCGACCCACTAATGATCATCAAGGATCAGATAAAAGCTGAAAACCTTACAGACGATGAAGAAAAATACCTGCGCAAATTGGTTTTGTTCAATGGTGATCCTCAGCGTTTGAAGAATTCGAATATTGGGTCCCCACCTGAAACTGCACAGAAACAAGCTGAACTTGATGCACTAGCCCGAAGGTAATCCTATATATTATTTATTTGATTGGTAAAATGACTTGAACCCAAACCTCAAGTGAGCACCTTCCATCGTACCACAGGCTTTTGTCTAGGCTGAAGGTAATATTGAAATGGAGAGAAGGCATCATATCCTCAAACAGATGTTATGTTTAGATGTTATGCTATAGACCCCAGTTGATGGACCTTGTCCCCAAAAATAAGTGAGATAGAGGATTTTGTCCTTCCCCCAAGTATATAAAGGGCTAGCACTATAATTATTATGATATCCAGGTGGGGATATCTGTGGCCTGTCGCATTTCACCGTTGAACAAAAGGGGACTTCCATGCAATTGTCAATGACCCAAGATTCACCAACCCGCTTGGCTGAACATATTCCATTGAGGACATGCAAATTGGAAAATGGATATTGAGAGCATCCACTTTTTGTGGGTCATATATCTCAGATTGGCCCAAGGTCATTTTTTTTTTTGGCACTCTATAGATGGCTATCATGGGCCAGTCAGGATGTTTCGAGTCCACACTGAGCCCCTCTTATCCAGCGGTGGACCTGATATCAGTGCCCGGCGTGGAATTATACTATATTAATGCCAAGCCTTCTAAAGCCAATTTTGATTGTAACCATTGATTTTGACCAGGAGTTATATACCTTCTCTATAACTAACCCACATTATCTCCCCATCTCCACATGCAACCACTATATTTCTTTCCACTTTTCACTCATTTTTTCAACTACTTAATTTCTATCCCAAATGTCATATGCACTTACTATACTTACTCTTTCCTTTATGCCCAACTTCTCTTACTCCATTTCTACACCATAGACTCTTGATTTAAAAAAAAAAAAGAGGTACCGTCGTAATCCTCTTTTCTGTTGGTAAGTATTTTAGGATGATTCTATGTGATTTGGCTTCCTTTTTAATTGATTTTCATTGGTAAGTATGCCCGTGCTTAGCACGGATTAGTGTGCTAGTAGTATATTAATAGCGAAGGCTCTGCGTGTTGCGATGATTGATTCACCATCTATTTGGGTTCTGTTGATTTAAATGTTGGGAATGGGAATCATCATCCCATCATGAGTAGAGCGATTTGGACCCTGCCACATGAAGGGCTCCACGCACATGTTGTTCTTTGGTTTAATAATTTGTAATTTTCATGAAGGTTGCAAGGGATAACTAAGACCATATCAAGGTTTCCAACAATCAAACGACGAACAGATGACTTCATTAGCTACCTATCTGAACAACTCGATAAGAAAAATGAGTCTCAATCAACTTCAAGATCAAGAAGTGGGTTGCGCCGCATATTTAGTCAGAAATCCTTCCTAGGCAGAACAAGTTCACCTGGCAGTGATCAAGAGACTCAACTGGTTATCCAAAACGGTTTGGAAATTGTATGATCAAAGCCACACATGTTTTACTTTTATTTTTCCTTAACAGTGTCTTGTAACAGTGGGAAATGTATGCATTATAGAATGAAGTAACAGCTCAATAGAATTACAAAGGTTGTTACAGGAAATCCTTTTCTATTTCCCATTATGTAAGTTCTTTCATTTTCACAATTGACAGTAGTGTATAAAGGAGATTACTTGTTTCGTCATGGAGCATTTGGGTAGCTTCACATCAATATATATATATATATATATATATATATATATATATATACATACACACACACACATGGGGTAATATTCAGTGAGAACCTCAATTGGGCCCCACTTGGGAATGGGAAGATCTATGTGAGACCACTCTAAGTATCAAGTTTGACCCCAAGCCCATATCCCAAATCCCTTCATTCGTGATTCACAAGTTTAATAGCTTCATATTTGAAAAAATATTCAACGCTCGATTCAACGGTTCAATCCATTCGAACGTGTGCCAATCTCTGGGATTAGTGACTATCAAGGGATTTCTATTGGTTGCTAGGTTTTGATGGGTTGCTAATTGGTCCTAAAAAAAAGTTCTCATATAATAGTTCTCACTTTAATATTTCTCATATATATATATATATGTATGTATGTATGAAGCTTGGGTGATTTGATTTGGAAATTGACGTTCAAATTGGCAATTTATTGCTCAATTGGACTCCCAATTTTGACTTAATTTTAACTTTATTTTTTATTCAAGGTACAGGTGTTATGCACAATATGAATTCCTTAGGCCTTAGTAGCAGCAACTTTTCTTATTTTAATTTTAAGTTTCAGAGTCTCATTCATGATTATTTTTATTTTTATTTTTCTTTCATTTTTTGTCCTTTTTTATTACTTCAGAGATTTTTCTTTCATTCCTTAAACTTCTAATTACTTTTGAAATTGATGATATAAAATTTTTATTTACTAAAAAATAAATAAAAGATAAAAATAAAAGGTAAGCAAGATGAAAAAGATTAACATACATTTTTTTCCATGCCATCCAGATATTGTGACTGCAATTGAGAAAAGTAAATTCACAAATAATTTTATTATTTATTTTAATAATAGACTCATAATAGTCATTGAGAATGTTCATAAGCACAGTATAAGAACTCAAAATAGTATCATTATAAATAAGAGATAAAACTAAATAAAAAATATATATTCAAGTAGTTTTTCATATCTAAAGTTATTTCGACAAATTTCATTGTCTGCCAAAAGCATATTTCATCAATGAGCCAAATTCAAGCCACATTTGTGTCCTTATTTAACTTTCAATTTACTTATTCTTGAAATGGAAAAGCCTAAGTAAATCTTGTTTATGAAAATTAATACACTTTGATTTAAATATAAATTATACAATTAGTTAAATTGATTTAAAAATACAAGAAAATCATATAAAATCTCTTTTATATCACATATTTATTAAACGAAGTGCTATTTCGTTAGTGTATGTACATTATTTAACATGTGAATAAAAGATATAAGTAAAAGCTAAACCTTTGAAATGAAAATTGCCATAATCAACTAACTTGGTTTGTCGCGGCAATATGATAGTAATAACTTTTAAAGAAAATGAAATAAAATGCAAGTGAGGGTGGGAGACCAATACTTGAAAAATAAATGAGAATTATGAATTAAAAAAAGAAGAAAATACCTTATTTATATGCTAAAAAAGTTATAGATGATTGTAAATGTCTGCTCGTCTACTTACACAAAAATTATGACAAAAGGCGTCATACTATAAAATGATAGTTTAAAGATAGATAGTATGATAACAAAGTACATTCAAGTTAAGTAGTTGGATGGTCAAATAATAATGCGAGTTGGAAGGTTAAATATCATATATTGACTTCACTCTACTCTAATCTATTGATTAATTAGGTTAAAATTTTGACTTAAATCTACAAGAAAACAAGAAAGATTAACTCTAACTTTGATTAACTAAGTAGGGTTTTAGTCAGGTGGTCGGTTGGGTCAAAATTGTTATTACTATCAATATATTTTAAAATTTTCTCCAATTAAGGGGTTACAATTATTTTATTAATGACCTTATGTAAAGTTCTTATTAATTATCATAACTTAAAAGAGTTTGTAAAATTCTCTTACCTTAGTTTGATCGGAAGGTGACCTAAATGACCTAAACTTAATATGTTGGCATTGACTTAATTTTATTTTATATTTATTAATTTGTAGTGTTCTTATAATAGTTGTTTATCGAGTCCGGATGAAATCGACTCAGACCAAATCCATTGCAATTGACTCAAATGTGTTTAAACTTTATTTTGTGTTTAATGCATTTTTTTACTACTGGATTGACTACGTATAAATAATATTTCAAATTGCAAAATCCTGACCTCCAAATTAATGGATGTTTTTTTTATAATTTATTAATAAATATGAATCATTTTAATCATAATCTTTCTCAACCACTATTATATTAATATTAAAGTTGTTGATTTTCACCAAAACCATTTCAATCTTAACTTCTAAATTGTGAATTTATAGAATTAATCTATCTTTTTCTCCATTGATTTAGTTATTTAGTTATTTAAGGGTAGTTTAGTCTTTTTTGTTTATCAAATATGGTTAAGATAATTGTCTTATTTATTTTCGAATCCTGTTGATCAAAATGGATCTAAACAAAAAGAACTCTACTTTTTTTTTATATATATAAAAAGCACATGTCTATATCAATTAACAATTTAAAATTATGGTCAATATACTCTTTATGATTATATAATTATAATATTTTGGCCAGAATAATCAGATGAACTATGAACTTTTACATTTTTTTTTGTTTGTAAATAGTGTATACTTTTAGGCTCATACTCAATAAATTCAATTATATTACTCCACTTCAAATTAAACACATCTTAAAGTATTGACATAAATTATAAGAAAAACCAAATTACTTGATGTGCAATGAATAATATTCAATATGACATAAAATTGTACTAATTTCTTACTTCTTATAAGATTTTATAGTTTTATTACTTTTTTTTTCTGATTTTTGAACATTTGCGCTAATAAGATTTTAATTATAATTAACTCCCCCCAATACTATGATGACAAAAAAAAAAAAAAAGTTATGTATATTTACATCTCCGTGCTTTAAGCACAGGTGATCATAGTCATATAATATGGGGTACTTTTTAACTCTACCTCATACTGAAATGGTTTGATTACTGATTATAACAATCAGTGCATTGTTAAAAATGTAGTTGTCAACTACTTCTCATTGCAGGGAACTTGCATGTACTTTTACAACTTTTGGGCTTTTTCAAATTTCAAGATACATTTGGGAAAATTGTTTTGATGATGGTGTTAAGTATAAGAGATTAAGAGTAGAGGTAATGTTTTAAAAGTACATTTGAATCCGTCATTAAATACATAAAGTTCTGAATTTTGTGTGCCTTCTCATTTAAGTGTTAAAAAAACATAGAAAACTCTGTTTAGGAGATTGCCATGAGAATATCACTGCTTTACTACTGTTCCATTGATATTTGGAGTCTAGATCCCATGTTTCGATACTGTTTCATCCAATCCTTAATCGTCAACTATGTAAAATCTCTTTTCATCTAGTGCACCTTCTAAATTGTTTTCTTGTAATGAGAAAATCAAGTAAGAGATTTTACACAGTTGGCGATTTAGGATTGGATGAAATAGTATCTCTATCTTTCAGTGTTTCATAGAAACATGCTGATATTTGTGGCCATCGTTCAGGTTTGAAAATAATTATCTTAACTAAATGATCATTTTTTTTACCGATAAGAGTAACATTAGATTGAAAATAAAATATAGATTAGAAGCTTAATACAAAGGACATGAAAAAAGGACAAAGAAGAGCATGGGTATAAGAGCAATATACCATATGCTACAATGCTGGGAACTGCAAAATAGGAGCAACCAAAGAAATAACAATTGGCCCTGTGCCTAGGGAAGCAGTGGTGGATGGAGTATATTAGCACTGGCCCCCAGTGGATTTCTAAGTTTTAATTTTAATTTTGGTGAGGCCCACTAATTTTCCATAAGGCCCCTAATGAATTTTTTGGGCCCCCAATGGATTTTTGTAGCTCAGTGGAAAAGCTGGCCTGACAGCTGGAGGGAAATGGAATATATCTTTGTGAGGAATGATGTAGTCTAAGAAGTTTTGTCAAGTGAATCAGTGCTAAAATAGTTAGAAGAGTTGACTTGTGTATGAATTTTCTTGAGCTTAATTAATTATTTCTTTGCGAGTGGCTGTCACAAACTATACATCTATTTTCAAGTTTCTGTTGTATTTTATATGTTTGGTTGCTCCTTGTGTGTTTAAATATGTCCAACTGCTATTGCAGGTTCCAAAAAAAATTGTCACTGGTTGCTCCTTGTGCATTTAGAAAGAACCAAAAAAAAATTTCCGGGGGCAGACCCTTGCATTCTTTCTGTGCCCCCAATGACTTTGAATCCTAGATTCGCCACTATAGGGAAGTAACTTGCTGTGCCATTGGCTGACCTACCCAAATTGATGAGGCCACCTAAATTGATGAGGATAAGGATTTCATTGAAATAGAAATGGAGTTTTCCTGGATCTTCATCTAAAGAAGTTACCCAAGAGGTAGTATTTGACAAATTCCTTTCTACAATTAAGCCATGGTTGAATGGGGACAAATAGATCATTAAAGCTTTAAGAATAGCCAAATTACTTCCACATGCTTAGAAAACATAAGCAATATTTCTTTTTGTTGTCACAAAGAACACCTCCAAAGCTTGCTAGTCCTTGCTTTGTTTTAGCTGTTCCATCAATATTGAGTTTCAAAACTTGGAGGACTGAGATTCCAACTTCCTCACCTTAATGGAACCATGCAACATACAGGCTTCCCAATAATGAGGAATCTTGACTCCGCTCAAATTTTCAAGCTCCTTCCTTTTTATGACCCATTTTGACTTCCAACCATCTGTATCTCAGTAAAGATCCAAGAAGACACAACATAAGCCACACCTCCAGAGGAAATAACTCCAAAGATAGGAGGATGTCTATTAATCAAGTCTTTCTTTCCCACGTAAGGAACAAATATCAGAAATGGTTTTTGAAGCAATGCCTTTCCTTTGCATATTATCTACCATAGATATCTTGGACCACCAAAGGTATCTGTGATAGTTCTTCAACTTTAATCCCACACTACAAAAGAAAAAAAATTCCCAGAAATCATAAGAAAATCATATCGATTAAACAATTGGGCTAAACAAAGCACTCTCCATCAAATCTCATAGTCCTAATTGCATTTTTATTTTCTCACGAAAGAAAAAGAAAAGAAAAGAAAAAAGACCAATAAACAAAAGCTATACCTTTTTTTTTTTTTTTTTTTTTTTTTTTTGCTGTAAGGATAAATTATTGCATTCAAAAGAAAAGCAAAACTACAAAGAAATCCTCAAGAAGAGGAGGGCTACAACGAAACAAAAACAAGAACGAAACATAGGAAATCAGCAAGACCGAACGGGGGAGGGGGGGGGGGGGAGGGGAAAGGCCAGGAAACAAGCCAGATCAGCGCGTCGGCTAGTTAGGAGCTGGAGGTGATTTGCAGGGAGACGAATAAAGCACTAAGTTGAGGACTGTAGAAAGGCTTCGAAATCAGCTTGGAGGAGGAGGAAATTGCTTCCGAGATTGAGGCTTGAGTGGAAGAGAAGGAGGGTCTTCGGTCCTTAAAGAGAGCATTGTTTCTGGCTCTCCATAAGTAGAAGAGCACTGAGATGAAGATGGCAGCCATGAATTTTAGTCCATTGGAGTCGTCGTCTTTTGAGAGGAGCGCCCAAATTGCTAAGGCAGAGTGGGGGGGACGAAATTGAAGCCCTGCTGTGAGCATAAACCAAGACCAGATGAATTTTGCCAAGGTACACTAGAAGAAGAGATGACCAACTGAGTCTTCGTCAGCGTAGCAGATGCAGCATCTAGAAGCTAGTGGGAAGCTTATTCTCTTCAGCCTGATTTCAGACGGAGTTCTGTTGTGCATCAGTCTCCAGCCGAAGCAATTTATTCTGTGGGGAGAAATGTTGTTCCAGATGAGGGTGGGCCATTGGAGAGGGACTGCTCTGTGTTTGACTGTCTCCCAGGCGGATCTTGTAGAGAGCTTTCCGTTAGGGGAGTTTTTCCAGTGTAGGGTGTCGTTAATTGTGGGGTTGGGGGAGAGGTCTGAGAGAAGAGGAAGAAGATGTTGTTGAACGTTGGGAAGAACTGAATCAGGAATAGCCCA
This sequence comes from Cinnamomum chago, assembly GCA_038049695.1. Classification (NCBI taxonomy): domain Eukaryota; kingdom Viridiplantae; phylum Streptophyta; class Magnoliopsida; order Laurales; family Lauraceae; genus Cinnamomum; species Cinnamomum chago. The sequence goes on along the minus strand of CP142451.1, from coordinate 7,006,622 downwards.
TGCTTCCTCTTGATACAGGGAGGATAGACGTTGATCCCTGGGGAATTGCATCTGGGGGAAACAAGTGGAAATTGGATCACCTGCATGCCATGAATCATGCCAAGCATTGATGTTCTGACCATTACCAAAGGACCAGGGGCTACCTTGATGAATAAGGGGGGCATAGCTGTGAATTTTCCTCCAAATGCAAGAGCCGTGAATGGAATTAGCCGAGCTCCAGATAGGGTAGAAATTGAAATAGCGGGTTTTGAAGCATTTGGACCAGAGAGAGTTGGCAGTTGCTGCTTGCCATCCTAACTTGAGGAAGAAAGTAGAGTTAAGCTCCGAGATCTTTCTTACTCCCAGACCTCCTTCTGCTTTAGGAAGATTGACTGTTGCCCAGCTAACACGATGCAACTTTTGATGGGGGGAATTGCCTGACCATAGGAAGAGCCTCATTGTCCTCTCAATTGCTTTACAGATTTAGGCAGGCAAAGGTAAAATGGCAGCAAGGTGGATTGGCAAGTTGGAGAGGACGTGTTTGATCATAATTAAACGACTAGCGAACGACAAATATTTTTCTTTCCAAGCTGAAAGCTTTGACTGGATGATGTCTAGGAGGGGAAGGAAGGGGTGCCTCCTGGGAGAACCAGAACAGATTGGGGTACCCAGGTATTTTAGGTAAGATGTAGCTTCTTGAATGCCTAGGATAGAACTGATTCTCCTTTCCCTTCTAGAACTACATTTACCCAGATGCAATTGACTTTTTTGAAGGTTGAAACATTGGCCTGCAGCTGATTGATAGATTTCCAAAAGGTTTTGTAAGATTAAGACACTGGAGGTGTCTCCTTTCATGAAGATGAGGATGTCATCTGCATAGAGTAAGTGGCAGGGGGTGGAGATGATTTTGGAAAGAGGAGAAATAAGGCCTTGATTTTGGAGATGTTGGAGGTGGAGGCTTAGAATTTCTTCTGCTAAAATGAAAAGATGAGGAGAAAGGGGGTCTCCTTGACGTAGGCCACAAAAGCAGTTGAAGAAGCCTTGGGGAATTCTGTTAATGAGTACATATCCTTTCGGGGTACATATGCATTCTTTGATGAGGGAAATCCAATCATCAGAGAATTGGAAGAAATGAAGGGCTAAAAATAGGAAGGACCAATTCAACTTGTCAAAGGCTTTGGAGATGTCAAGTTTGAGGCATAGGGAACCTTTGTTGAAGTTATAATTTAGTTTTTGATAAAGTTCGAAGGCCATGGCAATGTGGTGATGGATATTTCTTCATTTGATGAAGGCAGCTTGGTTAGGAGAGATTAGCTTAGGAATAATTTTGGAGAGCCTGGAGGAAAGTATTTTGGAGATGATTTTATAGGTGACGTTAAGAAGGCTAATAGGTCTGAAGTCAGCAAAGGTGTTGGGGGATTTAGACTTAGGGATGAGAGTAAGGAAAAATGTGTTGGAAGCTCAATGGATCCGTTTGGCAGTGAAGAAATGCTGCACAGCTGAACAGACTGAATGGCCTGTGATGCTCCAAGTAGTAGTGAAAAAAGCTCTATTAAAGCCATTAGGGCCAAGGGAGCTATTCTTTTTGAGAGAGAAGACAGCGTCTTTGATTTCGTCAGGAGAGGGAATTGAAGTGAGGAAAGAATTGTCAGATCCTGAGACCTTAAGACTATTGATCTGGAAAAGGGTGGGGTTAGGATGGTAGTGATGGGGCTTGAATAAATCGGAGAAGAATTCTACTGCATGAGATTGGATAGCAGCTTGATCTTCAGTGAGAGTGCCATTAACAGAGATTTGATGGATGGTGTTAAAGGAGCTCCTGGCTTTGGCTGATTGATGGAAGAAATTTGTATTTTTTGTTATAGCACAATTATCGACAAGGTTAGTTTGGATTCATGCAACTCTAATAACCCCGGAAATCTGATTACCTGAAGTTCAGTTTCTTGCATCAAGTATGATATTGTTGTTTTGGATGCTCTGTACAACTGAATATCCAGAGAGCTCGTGTGTTCTTCAGCTTTTGAGAGCATATTCAAGTTGCTAGGCTTTTTACTGAAAGCAGTTTATATGGATTTGATTTCCGGAACCAAATAGCCTCCAGGACACACAAACCCAAATTGCTTATGGCCTATTAACCTGCTTCACATTGAATAAATGGGAATCCCTTGAAAAGGAGAAAAGGGGTTTTAATAAAAGGAGTAATAAAGAATGAGACTCATCTAAGGTGGTTATGTATGTAGATGGAAAGGCATCGCTTATAGTCCCTTACGAAAAAAGGCATCATTTAGAAATCCAAAAACTCAATACCCACTAGAAACCAACAAAAACCAATCACACATAAGAGAAGCATGATGATTTAAATGCCTAAATGTAAAAGAGCAGAAGAAAAAAAAATTGGAAGGAAAAAAAAGTGTCTAAAGTTACAAGTTGCAAGACAGACGCTACCATTGAAATAGTTTGACAGTGAAAACATTAGAACAAACTAGTATTCACTCGTTCTTTCTAGCCGAGTCTTTCTGCTGGCCCTTCTTCCTAATTCCTAGACAGAAGCCCAGACGCCATGTATCAATAGCAGCCTCCGGTAATTGGTAAAGCAGACCCCACAGGAAAGAATGCGGCCAGTAAGGGGTGCATCGTGGTTCATAGCCAATCGAACGGATGCCAGCACGGGCATAACCATCAGTTGATGGTACAAAGAAGGAAGATCGCTTGATTGAGGCCATCTTTGTTGCCACATACAATGGGACCTGTATCAAATAGACAAATCATGTCAATTAGATCATAAGAAAATAAATTTATATGTATGCATGTATTAGCAGATATATAGATTTTTACATATAGATTGCTAGAATGACCAGATGACTGAAAACTAGGGAATTTACACTGCAAGCTTGGCATGACTGTTGAGCTGGGTCACACGGTAGGTGGGATGCAGTTTCCAGGCTTTTTCTATCTAAATCTAATTGGCTATGCTACTCTAATGGAAAACTCTCTCATGAGAGAATTTTTTATTGCCACCACTTGGGACGCTTTGTGATCAATCCAACCCTATGATGCCCAAAAACGGTAAGAACATGCCGCGGACATGGCAAGGACACGGATTTTTCACATAAAAAGTAAAGTATCGGATACGCTAAGACACAATACGTTGCCTACTTTGAAGTATCTGTGCATCATAGATCCAACCCCTCACACTCATTTGCACTAATCCAAATTATACTCACTGTTGGATGGAATTTCATAAAAAGTGTAGCTTAAGGAGCTGTTAAACTTTAAAGCCCTAAATCAATGATTGTGATGAATTGATTGAGATGATTTTTGCCCAAAAGCATATCCATGGCAGAACCTTTCCCCAAAATTATATCCACAATGAGACCTTTCCATCAAACTATCCTCCTATGATTTGAGCGCATCCAAGTGGGTCCCACAACCGCAAGTGGCTTAGGATTTTGTCATCCTTAAGAGAGGGTACCCTACACTAATTCTTTAAATAAGGACTACATAGCATATCAATACCAGTTCTTGTGGGATTCTTCACAACTCCATGTTGGATTCTTAACAATAGACACAGATTCTTCTAGTGCTTGTTTAAACAGTACTATGCAATTGATGAAAAATTAGCAAGTTTTTCTTTCTTTTAAAGTCTAAATTAAATAACAAATTGTTCATTAGCTGATAATTTAGAGTAAGATTTGGACATTAAGTATATTGGTATTTACCTGGCATGCTTTACTTAAGTAGAAAATTTTATTAAATAAAACACCAAATCCATGAATACAATGTTGCAGAATCGGGAACCCTGTACCAATGTCAGATTTATGCAACTCGGAAAACTGGCATGATTGGCAACATTGCCTTGGAACAGAAAACTAACCTACCTAATGTTGTCTTCAATTTCCACACTGCAAAAAAGAAAGCCTAATGGATAACAAACTATTAGACAAAATGCTCAATGCACTCGAGATTTGGCACCGTTTAACAAGAAAGTTTCTTGGCACTGTCAATTCTGCTTTTCCCTTACAGAATTCACTACTAGTGTTTTCATTAATCACAGCAACAGTCATCATATTCTCTTCTTTTTTTGAACTTTTTCATTCTTTCTTTTGAATGGTTGTACAGCACTATTCAAATCAATCAGTAGAAGAAAAGGAGATCAATGAAGAATGAAAGAAACAATGGATTACAGGCTGGGGTCAATTACTTGATTCAACAACTCGCCTATTTTGAGTACAGGATTCACAATTCATAGCTTTAGTAAAAGCTTGGTTTGACAGAGGTTGGCTTCTGTACTTATTGCTTTATTTCTCTCTTTTGTTTTGGTTCGCTCTTGTTCATTAGTTCAGTTCACTTTAAACATGGGAATGAGAAGTGAGAAATGGAGGCACGACAAGGAAATGAGTTTCCATGCTTGTGACTGCTCATTTGAGAACTAAACAAATTAGGGCGATAGCAGCTTCATAAGTTTCTCAAAATCATGGTGGGACAGGTGACCTTGAGATTTCCATAAGAGTGGTGATTGGTGAATCTTCTGGGTTTTCATTTTATTTTTTATCTTGTTTTCCAAGGATTGCTGATATAATTGTTAGTTTATAAGATATAATTGTTAGGTTGGCTTCTGTACTTATTGCTTTATTTCTCTCCTTTGTTTTGGTTCGCTCTTGTTCATTAGTTCAGTTCACTTTAAACATGGGAATGAGAAGTGAGAAATGGAGGCACGACAAGGAAATGAGTTTCCATGCTTGTGACTGCTCATTTGAGAACTAAACAAATTAGGGCGATAGCAGCTTCATAATTTTCTCAAAATCATGGTGGGACAGGTGACCTTGAGATTTCCATAAGAGTGGTGATTGGTGAATCTTCTGGGTTTTCATTTTATTTTTTATCTTGTTTTCCAAGGATTGCTGATATAATTGTTAGTTTATAAGATATAATTGTTAGGTTGGCTTCTGTACTTATTGCTTTATTTCTCTCCTTTGTTTTGGTTCGCTCTTGTTCATTAGTTCAGTTCACTTTAAACATGGGAATGAGAAGTGAGAAATGGAGGCACGACAATGAAATGAGTTTCCATGCTTGTGACTGCTCATTTGAGAACTAAACAAATTAGGGCGATAGCAGCTTCATAATTTTCTCAAAATCATGGTGGGACAGGTGACCTTGAGATTTCCATAAGAGTGGTGATTGGTGAATCTTCTGGGTTTTCATTTTATTTTTTATCTTGTTTTCCAAGAATTGCTGATATAATTGTCAGTTTATAAGATATAAAGGCCAAAGTGTAACCTTTGTTCACTTATATTTTGCCAGTAGCTAAAAGGGGTTCCTTTGCCAATAAACAGATGTTCCAACATTCAGGCCTTGAAAAGTGTTGGTGTTGATGTAGTGTATAGCAAACGACAAACATAATCAGAAATAGATAAGCACAAAACCATTGATTCACATCTTTCTGTTTATAACCTGAATGAAAACAGACCAACTAATCACCTCTCTTAACACTTGTCTCGTTAAAACATTTAAATTTCTCCTTGTATCAGTTTGCATTCTTATATTGGCAAGAAATATAGAATGGAGGAAAAAGAAAGCAAACCACCCAATACAATTAGAACACCATCTGAAGGGCAAGTGCAGGAAAGATGCATATGTTAGTAGCTAAGAAAGATGAGCAGGACAGAAGTGTTGAAAGTTAAAACATTAGCAGTTTACATGACAACCTAAACCACGAGAGAAGGATTAGTGTGATGCGGCCAATGGGTCCCATACAGTAAGCGCATGGCCTTATCCTATCTTGCATTGCAATGCAGACTGGGCCCGAGTGATGACAAAACAAGACAATTTTTTTTAATAGACAAAACAAGACAATTCCTAACCTAAAACTGTATGTAAATTAATCAGGATGAAAGAAAAGCCAGTTAAAACACCAAGTAAGAGTGAAGTGAAATAAAAACATACCTGACATTGCACATCGATCCCACTTTTCTTGTACTCGACATAGAGGGATCTTGAAAACTGATCGATGTAACTAGGAAAAAAAAAAAACATAAAACCCATTATTAAATCTTAAACAACAGTAAGAAAGAAATGAAGAACAATTGTAACTGACAAAGAAGAACTTGAAGCAACATAGTTAAGATTCATTATTTTGTCTATATCAAATTTTATGATCTTCCCAGTGATACAGTGTCCTTCATCTTGAGTTTGTGAAGACAATGCTTTGGTTATCCAAATCGTTGACCAGGGATACAAATACAAGACCCAAGACTCTGTGTGTATCCTGTGATAGATGACCACATCATCCATTATCCCATTTGTATACTTGCTTAATTGTTGCAAGATAGCACATGGAATTGAGATATACCATAATGTACACAGTTCACATGGATGATCAACTATCCCCTGAAGATTGAAGAACAATTCATGGTTTATGCATCTGATTCGCTAAAGATGGCCATAAAAGAAAGTATAAAAAAGTCTATAAGTTCTCCAGGCCTGCATAGCTAATTTGACAGTTGACACTCACATCGGGTGTATTGTATTCACCTTCAGATTTTCAATCAAAAGAAAAATTGTATCCTCATTACCATCAAGTTTAGAGGTCATAAATTAATTAACTGTTAGAAAAGTCACATGGCCTTGAATTTCTACCCAACCTGCTAGTCCCACATGGGTAACACAAAATCGCAGACATACTGTAGCTAGTCCCAGATGGGTCTGCTGTGGCTGTAGACCTGCGACTTTGTGCGATCCAATCAAGCATAATCGAGGCGATCTTTCTATTACTCACTAGATTGATTGGACATGGGGCCTAATCACCCTCTTGCAGGGAATCTAAGAGCCTCGTTAGATCAGATCAAGGATGAGTTCTCTTTATCTCTGATTGGGAAAGGAATTGTTTATACCACAAACCCAAGTTGGAACTAAACCAAGCTCCTCTCAGGATTAGGATGAGGGAGGAACCACATGGACCCCACATGTATCATAGCCAACACCTCTAATCTAACAAAAAACCTTATCCATGAGCATCCATCCTTATGCGCCCCATCACACCAATGATTGGCATGCACCCAAGCGCGCCCCACCCAAGGCTACCACTCAGAATTTAGAGTAAGCTATATTACTCAGCTGATCGCTTGTGTCTCCATGAATTAGCTTCCAATAAACACTTTTTATCTCATCATCATCATCATCATCTTATAAGCGTTTGGAGTGACTTTGTGAGCACAGCACTACTACTTCATATCTTATCATCAAATATACCATTAAAAGAAATCTTATCATAAAATAAGCACTTTCAACTCTTTTTTTTTTATAGGCAGGCACTTTCAACTGTTTCCACTCACTCCAAAGCAAATCAAACTAAAATTACCCAATGTTTCAAACAACCAAACAAACAAGTAAAGTAACAACAACAAAAAGAAAAAGAAGAATCACTTACGCTTTGGTGGCTGCATAAACAGCATAAAGAGGATCTGATGGTATAACAATGGCAGCACCAGAACCAATATTAACGATCGCGCCTTTCTTTCTCTTAAGCATCCCTGGCAAAACCGCCTTCGTAACCTTAGTCGTCCCTTCAACATTGACCTTTATCAAATTCATCAACAGACCTTCATCCACCTCATGGAAGAACCTCGCATACGGGTACGAAACCCCAACATTATTAATCAAAACCCCAACATCAACCCCTTCAATCGCCTCCTCTATCCTCTTTATCCCTTCATTGAGATCACCCGAAAAGTCCACAACCACGTTCTTAATCCGGGTCTTCCCATATTTGGCCTGAATCGCATCCGAAACCTCCTTCAGCTTATCTGGGTTCCGACCCACCAACACCAAATTCAAGCCCTTTCTCGCCAATTGGAAAGCGAAGCCCTTTCCAATGCCATCTGTAGGACCAGTAACAAGAGCCCAAGAGCCATATTTCTTGAGATTCTTCCCAGGTCTGAGGAAACTAATGTAGACCCATTTCAGGAAAGAGATGGAGAACTTGAAAAAAGAGAGGAATCCAAGAGATAAGAGCAGAACAACCCAAGAAGGCTGGGATTTGAGCTGCTCAACTAAGGGGAAACCCATCACCTTTTCTCTGTGATGGAAGAGAGAGAGCTGAATCTGAGAAATGGGCTTTCTTTCTTGGGATTAAATAGAGAAACCCAGTTGAAGTTATTGGATTTGGTAACCGTTTGGATCGGAAAGATTGGACTTTTATTCGAAGAAGATAAAGAGTATGGGAAGCAGAACATTGAAAGTACCGAAGAGGAAGTGATATCGAATGGTTTTTAATGGAGTTAGGAAGATCTTGGTGAGCTTCTTTACTTAAAAACATTTCGGATCCGATAGTGCACCGAAATCCCTACATACGCACAAGACCTGTGCAATTAGGTTCTATAGATTAATCTTGACCGTTCATATATGGATGACGGATCCGAATGGACAAATGCATATGTTTACAATATAGTTAATGGGCCCGGATCTTGACCGTTGACCACAATTTATTTCAAACCATTCATTTAATTCTTGAGATGAATTCTTAACTCACTAATGAATGAATGCTAATATATATCTCAATTTAATCGTAGCAGCTAATGAATAAATTGATTAGTGCAATAGTAAGTCAAATCACTTTTTTTTTTATCATTTTTATTTCAATGATGGTGATGAGAGTGATATTTGAGTACACTCACATTCAGCAGCTAAAAATAGTTAAACAACTTTATCACCTTGCATGGTTGAGTTGAATTTTATTCTGAAAAACATGTATCTAGCCACTTTAGATTTAGGTTGTTTAGTATTTTGCTTTTGCACATTTGATGTGAAAATACATCTACACAAGTGAAATGTATTACCATGATCACTTTGAATCATCATTTTTATGTGAGTAAATGTTAAACAGTTTAGATTACAAGTGTAAAATTCTTTTGTATCTCAAAATCTATAATGTTTAAGATGTGAATCTAATTATTAGGAAATTTAGTTGGATAACAAATAATTTGAACGGTTTGAATTAAAACTCCAGAGCCTATAATATATCTTTGAAGTTAAAAGTTTATACGACTTTGAGGAGGATATATAGTCTAACGGTGTCTATTCCAATGAAAAGGTTTTTAAATATGATGTATAAATGAGGACAAACAAATATACTTATGCATGAAACTTATGCGTGAGTGCAAGCAATATGCATGTTTACAGGAACATTTTCACAAGCAGATATCTAATGAAAAAGTGCTGTCCAAAATTCACTTTTGTTAGGTATTTTTTACTTGAAAGGGATCTTGCCCCTGTCATCTTTAGTTCCACAGTATTTGCATGAGCATGTATCACCATGGTACGTGAGAGCATGCAATTTTCATGGTTGAGAGTTGTGTCATGAGCCCGGGTGGGTGAAGCAGGTGACCAGAAATTATTGAAACCGTCCGCACTAAATTCAAATTCAACTGAAAGACGGATGTGTATTGAATGTGTGAAAGCACAGCATGGGGCCTCTCAGTCTCATGTGGGCCCCACTCTCCCGACCCTCCATGTGACCAGCACAAGTAAATGCTGTCCTTTATAATATATTAAGTTAGGAGCTTTTTAGACAATTTTCACCACTTGATTTGATTTTGAATATAACTTTCCACTTTTTATAACTAGTGCCCACTTTTTATAACTACCCATTACCATTTCTTTACTTTTTTCAATTTCTCCAAATCACCTCTTTGCCCACACCTCCTATTTTACTTCTAGAGATACTTTTTTTTTTACCTCACTTCTCATATTCCCTTTCTACTTCCCCTATTTTCAATTCTGAAAATAGGTACAATCATATTTTTTTCTTTCTAAAAAATTCATTGCTATGCATGAATGTTTTATTTACATTATATGAGTGAATATTTGAATTACATTGTATGGACCTACCGTTCTCAGCACGGGTACTTGTGCTAGTTACAATTTACAGGGATTTGGATTCAATGTGCCCCACATTAGTACTGAATGTGTGAAAGCACAGCATGATCCTCTCAGTCTTATGTGGGCCCCACTCTTCCTACCCTCCATGTGACCAGCACAAGTAAATGCTGTCCATTACAATTTACAGAGATTTGGATTCAATGAGCCCCACATTAGTACTGAATGTGTGAAAGCACAGCATGATCCTCTCAGTCTTATGTGGGCCCCACTCTTCCTACCCTCCATGTGACCAGCACAAGTAAATGCTGTCCATTACAATTTACAGAGATTTCGATTCAATGGGCCCCACATTATTTTAAGGCATATTGATGTAATGGATCTGCATTCATATCACTTCACTCTAGCCGTCCAATTGGTGGATGCAAATTTGCAACTTTGACGACTCTGTCATTGCCTCTGGCTATACGTTATCTCCACTTCTGTCTTTTAGCCACTTGGTTCAGTGGGCCCAACATGAATTGCATTGATCAGTTCATCCTAGCCGTGCGTTCTCTTATTAAGGAATCAAACAGCGGTGCTATGCACCCCGGGATCCAGACCCCGAACGGACCCCGGGGTGCATGGGATCCCAGGGTGCATAGCACCGCTGATTCCCAAAAAGTCTATGCACCCCGGGTTCCAGACCCCGGATGGACCCCGGGGTGCATGGGATCCGTTGGATCCCAGCCGCCTCTAGGAACCAACGGATCCCATGCACCCCGGAATCCGGGGTCTGGAACCCGGGGTGCATAGACTTTTTGGGAATCAAATATGTAATTAGTTTTCAAAGTCAAACTCAGTACCCAACCGCATGGGCAGCTTTTTGACTGGATTGGCCCTTCCTTTTCTCCCCTAACACTCTTGCCTTTCTATGTAAAAAGATGCTGTTAGAAGATGTTTTAATCTGAGGGTCTGTTTGTTTGGTGGAATTCATAGAATTCAAGTTAGAGAGGATTTTGAATTTTCCAAATGTTATCTCTCATTTGTAATCCTGTATTACATCCTAACTTTTAAAAGGCTGAAATTTGGAGAAATTGAAAGGCCATGTTTATGTGCATTACAATATATAGGAATTGAGGACATGCCATTTATGCCATAAATGGATAAAAATGATGATTAATGATTACAATGCACGAAACCCTCTTGAAGGTGGGGCCCACTTGATGATAGAACTTCAGTATTTCACCACGTCCCATACATTTCATGTGAAATACCTCACCGTATGAAAGAGAGAGAATCAAATTAAATGGACATGGTTAGGTGTCTAATCCAGTTGGATGGACAAGGAAATGATACAACTTTATACCCAACCTCTGAGAATGACTTCCTTGCCAATCCTCACACCAATGGTACCTTTTAATCAAACCATGTATGATGATAGCAGTGGAGGGCCATGCAAAGAGGCTCATACTATCTTATCAAATGATCTTGGTGATTAGAATAGGTAGCTGTGAATTGTGCAAACTTCATTGTTATAAAATCCATTATTGATATGCTTGATCGGTGTCAATTTAAAACCAATGCCAATTTAAAGAGACCAGGTTAGCGTCTTGCAGAACGACTGGATTTACAATGGGTGAGTCCCTCTGTTTTTTTTAAGAAAAAGAAGGAAAAAAAGAAGGGGTATTTTGGAGAATTTGTTATGATATTACAAGGGTTTCAATAACTTAGGCTAAAAGATCAAGGCAATGTGAAATTTTTTCCTTTTTTTTCCTCAACCCCTAGAATGCCCTAATTAACCATAGACTCCAGTTCCTACCACAAGAGAGAGAGAGAGAGAGAGAGAGAGAGAGAGAGAGAGAGAGAGAGAGAGAGATTAACTTTAGCAAAATCTGGTTATACATTAAAAATTTGAAAGGAAATGTAGAGAGAGAGCAGAGAACTTAAGCTTAGCAAAAGCTGTTACATTAAAAAATTTGGAAGGAAATGTCAAGTTGTATGATGATAAAGCCAAAATAAAATCTGGATAAAACCATCTTTACACTCATGCCTAAATCTTCTGCCGATCAGAAACCTAATTAGCCCCTTTGTAACAGTTACATAAAGGAAATATGAAGCAAACGCTTATTCCATTTCCACAGCCTAAATAATGACGATGATCGAATAACAATGAGACGCGCACAGTTACCCAGATTATTTGCTGGCTTGGTCAGCTTTTTTCTTCCGTTCTTTGTAAAGATTGACCTGCGCTCGTTTCCGACTGTTGCTAATCTGAAATGAAGAAATAATAATTTTATCATTAGGTTTCTGGAAATTCCCAGCAATACTCGTCAATCCAATTTGCATAATTTGCAGATGATTTGGCAACAAGAAGAAAGCTAGTATGGTATAAAATCAACTGTGATCACCCAGTGGTTGAACACTAGCAAAGATTTTGTTGAAATGCCAATTATCAAGATTAGATAAATAAGCTCTATCACCAATCACTTGATAGAACACTAGTGCAAAATAAATAAATATCGTAAGTCATAACAATTTAAAAGCACCATCATCAGCTGCAACTTTTATCCTGTCAATGCAGTGGACTCAAAATTTGATTTGGTGAGTTCTTACAGCCAATTACCCATCTCATGCCAACCCTACTTTTTCTAGGACTAGGACCAGCGCAAGCAAAGGCATGATGATGCATGGAGAAGGAATGACTGGAAGTGGGACACTTAAAACACACACAAGTCTGAAGAAAGCAAGGCAACTAAATTAATAAAAAATGGTGATTGAATGGAAGAAATTTAACTCCTATGAAAGGAATGAATGAGGTGAAGGTCAAAAATGACTCAACAGACACTACCCCACTGGCAGCCACAGCGGAAGAGCCTGTGATATGTGCCCCAATGCTACAGCCAACCCAATGGGCAGATGGGGCTGCTTGTCAAGGGACTCACAACCAGGTCTCCTTCATTGAACCCCCAAAGAACTAAAGTGATTGTCCAGCAAACTCTTTCAGCACGTACTTGGAACTCAAGGCGAAACCAGACTCATGTACTCAGCATGTCACAGAGAGTGGTGATAAAACCGTCAACTTGACAGGTGCAATAGATAATTAGTCATTACTAAGATTCAAATAAAACTGGCTTAGCAAATACCATTTCAATGAAACAAAAGATGGAAAATCAAATAACAAATTAAAAAGATGAGAATGAAAAATACCTGCATTGCTTCATAAAGCTTCCTCTTCTTACGTGGCATCACAACCTGAGACATGTTGCGTGTGTCCTCTACAATTTGTTCTGGATCTGGGAAAGAAGCATCCACCACCGTATCTTCCACGGAGCTTTGAACATCCTTATTTGACAAAGTGGCAGAATATGTGATCCCTTGGAGCTCCAGTTTCAGCTCATCATGGTACTGCTTCTCACGAATCGCCATCTGCAAACACCATTTATAGCTGTCACATCTCCAGTGGAGTTATTTATTTACAAGGGGTGAATATCTTCTCTCTTTTTTTTTCCTGAATGATGCAAGGATAAGTATCTCAAGCTAGATTAGGATGGAAAGCAGACTCTTGCAAAATATCCTCCATCCAAATTAAAATAGTTGGCAGAGATCAATACTATATGTCACAAATTTCAGTCTTACGAAGCACAACATTATGATGATCTAAACGTAAAGCTTAACACTAGATGACATACAAATAATGACTGTTAAATGTTGTGAAGCTCTTATTAGCTTGTCCACATATACCAGTATTTCACAACTGTAATAACTTCGTTAGACATGGCTCAAAGATTCTTAAATTGTGCCATCAGTGTCCAACATCATACTGTAACTATAGGTTCCTTCCCAAAAGAAAAATATGCTTGTCCATCAAAAATAAATAAACACCCAAGAGGATACATGTTTTGCTAAATGATTAGACATCAACTCAAATTGTACATTATACCTTTCGCTTCCTTTCAGCAGCTTCGTTGGCTTCAGTCCGATCAATAATACCTTCAACAAGCAGATTTTGTGCATCATCCAAATCACGATTATCCATGCCGGGCATAGGAAGAAGCTGTTTTTTCGCCGCAGCTTGCAAGCGTTTAATTGTCTCAGCATACTCTGGAACGTAGCCTTCAGCCTCATTGTCAACGAAAGGCGATAAGTGTGGCGGAGGTACCCTATGTGACATAACAGGAAAAAAAAATATTAAGATAATTAAAATTGAATTTATCACAATATATAAGAACAATTGCTCTTTCAATTCTAAAAACATGTCTCATAATGGTAACATAAACTGCATATTCAGCAGCTGCTTCTTTAAATCGATACGAAAGAAGAACCTGTTAAAATATCTGTTTGACTTGACAAAAGAAACATTTACAGGAAAAGAAATTGAGAAATGATAAATGGATAAGTATCGTGAAAAATATATATTAACTCCTAATTTCATTTAACTTAGACCAAAACACACACATAAAACTGAAGCATTTTAAGCCCGGACAAGTGAGCCTAGTTAATACCAATTACACAGTTTGAGCAATTTCTTAAGCAAGCAGGCAGTTTGGGTTTGAACCGACCACTTTTGGTTGGACTCGATTCGAGCAGCAAACTGGTTTCATCATCATCTTTCTTTTCTTTTGGAAAAGACAACCGACTGTTTATATTAAAGAGAATAATGTACAAAAACAATAAGCCTAATAAGGCTAAAAGACCAAAATCAAATCAGTAATAACATATATACTCTGAATCTTCCAACATTTCACCCCCGCACGTAGGAATTTTTTTTTTTAATCCAATGCAGAAATACCTCAACCTTCTCTTGAACTTTCACCCAATCTATCCCTTCTGCTCAATCCCTCATAGCCACTCTGAAACAACTCCAAATAATGGCTCAATGTTGGCTAATATACCCACAATGCCAATTCATGACGAACCTTTTCTTTTTGGAATGATAAAGACTGGGCATAAGTCAAGAACTCCTCATAGCCACTCCTTTTACTACTAAGTATGAACCCCTTAAACCATGAAGTATCATTATAAGAAGCTTTTCCTATAAATCTGGGGTTAACTAAAGGAGTTTTACTAAAACTCCTCACTAACGAACTGCATCCAAGTTAAGACTAGTTGCTCACAATACCTGTCTATATACTACAAACAAGAAAGTAAGATATCTTTGTACATGCGTAAGAATGGAATTCTTCCATATACATAGCACATGATACGTGTAGACAAATTATTCAAAATTTATTAGATATTTTTGCTGAAAGGAGGGGGTGATTTTCATGATAGTGAGGATGGTTTTTGTACAGATGACAATGAGAACATGATTTATGACATGAGTTAGGCTGACATGGTTAGTGAGGAGGATATATAATGTTCGGAAGCATGAATATTCTGATGATGGCTGTGATCGCATCTCTTCTCAACAATTGCGATCATAATGACAGAATGGAAGAGTGTGATAAAAGTTGGAAAGCAAGAGTCCCCTTCCGTAAGGTGAGATTACATAAGTTCATCCCTTAAGGGGTCTTAATCAGGATCCTGAGAGGGATGGTTTAAAAAAAATAAAAAAATAAGGGTCCATTTGTGCAATGAGAGGATTTCTGTGACACAGAGGAAAACTGCTTTGAGTTTCTGTGTAGCCCACTATTTGGTTGTTACTGTTCCCGCAGAGAAGGGAAAAAATGGACTTTCCTAGATAGAGAGGATTTCAATTTCATATGGGAGAGGTAGGAATGTTGGATCCCATCATCAAACTTCTTCTTTTGAAATGGGCATTGTTGGGTCTTATAATACTTCAAAGGAAACACTTATAATTAACTATCACCTTCCAACCATGTAGCTGTCTGTTGGCAAAATGATCCGGGCATTCACACAGTCAAAAACCCATTGAGGCTGCACATATTCTCGGGACAAAAAGATGTGACCCTGTGTTGGCCTATCAACAATCTGCACATACAAAGCACAAATCAACAAAAAGGAATGCATCAATTGGTTCAGAAAGAAAATAGAGGAGAAAAAGATAAAAAGGCAGATAAATCAGCAAATAACATTGGGAACATTGGATAACTAATTAAGTAGTCAAAGTTTCACATTCTACAGAAAGAAATTCCTACAGATTTATATTGCAAGAATAAGATATTATTGAATAGAATAGTGTAAATTTACAATATTGTAATATTTTTGTCGTTTGGCAATTGCGCATATTATAATATAGGTTGAGAAAAAAGGTTTTGAGATGACAAGCATTTTAGAGTTCTTGATTAGAGTAGGGCTTTGAGCATAATTTGTATCTTCAGATCCATTATCGAAGCCCACCTTTAAAATCCAAACCTCTCAAATTTACTTTCCCACACTGCTCTACCATTACTGATAATTTCACCCAAATTAGTCTTATGCCCCCACCATAAGATTGATGACAACACATGATTAAGATAAGAAAAAAAACTCAAATAATATGTTTTACACATCACCAATCAATGTGGCAGTGGACATAACTGCGGTAGGGGTAACAATTTCCTTCATATAAAACAAGGTGCGACACCATCACCACCACCACCATCATCGTCATTGTCGTCATCACCACAATCATTGTTATTGCCGTCATCATCGTCGGGCCAACCTTTGAATCCAAACCACTCAAATTCACTTTCCCATATTATTCTATCATTGTTTCACTCTAATTAGTAGTACACTCCACCAAAAGATTGATTGCGTCTATAATATGTGGTTAAAATTTTAAAAAAAAAATTCAAATCATATGCTTTGCACATTATCAATCTGATGGTAGGAAAAAGTTCGATTGGGGTAAAATTTCCTTCATGATAATAACGAGGGACACCGCCATCAACATCATTGCCTCCACCGCCACCATCTTCGTTGTCATCAGCATTACACCACCGTCACCATCACCGCCATCAAAATCATTGCCACCGCCGCCACCATCTTCGTTGTCATCAGCATTACACCACCGTCACCATCACCACCATCATCGTCGCCATCGTCCTAACTAGTGCATTCCCTTGGTAAGGGCGAAAGGTGAAATATTTTTTAAAGCTTGCATTTTGAGAGATTTTTATCTTGTAGAATATTTTCTAGGGTTTTAAAGAGGAGAGAGGAACGGGGGGAGGGGAAGAAAATAATAAGCTTTCTAATTCTTACTTTTCTTGGGTTGCTAAACAAGCGGGATTTTTAAGTTTAGAAAATAAAAGATTATATTCTATCATATATTATTTTCCTGTACTTTTGTGTGCGTCAGTTTTCAAATACCAGGGAAGTTAGATAAGCATATATATAATAGAGATAGACTCTGATGTTAGAGTTTACCATACAACAAAACTTTGTGGCAGCATACACCATAAGTGTTGCATACAGTAATGTAATCCTTACTGTCGACACTTTGAGGATGTAGTATAACCCTAAGACAAGCATGATTGAACAATTCTAAGCATTTAGATTATATTTACTTAATAAAAGATAGTGATGAGACTTCACTTTCTTGTGGAAGTGTCCCTCTATTTTCATCACTGTCATCAACTCATTATTATCAACACCTTATACTTTTGGCAAGACCAACCTCCTTCATGTTAGCTTCCCTAGAAAATAATGTTCATGGGATGAGGAGAAAATGACAGATCATTCTATTTCCTCCAAATAAGTTGCCTATTAGAAACTGAATCCTTTAAAAGATCCATCCGTGTAAGAGGCTACTCCATTCCAATGATGAAAATAGCGAAAGCGGCAAGCTGACGCTACAAAGCGGGCGCTGCATAGCGGTGTAGTGGTGCGTTTTGAAAAAAAAAAGTGCAAAAAATTTAAAAAAATCACAAAAAATCCAGAATATTGGAAAATGATAAAAAAAAAATGCATTTTATTTTTATTTTTGCAAAAGTAACTAAGATAAGGGGGCGTAGCAGTCCCCTCATTGTACGATGTCCTGTATCACTGTATGAATAGAAAATGGTAGGAATAATCATTTTTTCACATCTATTCATGTTTGTAATCAAACAATGTCATCAAAATATTATCACCATCATTGCTTAGAATATCACATTTCTGAGTTGTATTTTGAAATGTATATATATAGCATAAAATTTTCTGTTACAGAAAAATTTGACGAGGGCCCTACTTCCTATCAGAGTAAAATTAATTTGGGCCACTATTTAGTATTTCCCATTAGAGCGTAATTTGGTTAGAGTTCTATTTCCTATTAAAATGAAATTTGGTCGAGCCCTATTTCCTATTAGAGAAAATTTTGCTAGAGCCTATCTTCAATTAGTGTGATTTTGGCCATGGCCTTATTTCCAATTAGAGTGAAATTTGATTGGTCTCTATATCTAATTAGAGTAAAATTTTGCTAAGCCCCTAATTTTTATTTATTTGGGTAAGCCATGATTTTTTTTTATTTTAATATTTGGGACCCATTGTGGAGCCCACCAATGGTAATAACATTCGGTGCATCAGCTTTATTTTTTCTGAGGGGCCAATTGATTTTTATTTATAACTTTGATAAGGTAAGCCATTGTGGGCCCATTTAATTTTTAGTTATACCTTTCATAAGGTGAGCCCTTTTTATTTACCCAACTAGCTATAAATAAAGGAGAGACAGAAAGAGGGCTTTTGTTGCCCTATTTCTTCTCCCGAAACAGAAAGATAGAGAAAAGAGGAAGAAAGAAAAGAAGAAGAGGGGAAGGAAAACAGAAGAAAGAAAAGAAGAAGAAGAAAAGAGGAGACAGTGGCGTGTGCTACGGGGCTGCCTAGCGTGGTGCTGCGGTGGTGCTGCGGCTCCGCTGGTGCCGGTTGCTGCTGCGTTGTGGCTTGCTGTTGCTACTGCTTCCAGTTCCAGGTACCTTTCTCCATCTGCTGTCTTTTTTCTTCTTCTTTTTCCATTTCTTCATCTTCCAGTCAAACAGAGTTTTCCTTTATTTTATTTTTTTAACATTTCAGCTCTGCATGCTACTAAGGAAGAAGATACAGGTCAGTACTTTCCCTTTCTTTCGTTGTTTTTTTCTGCAACAATGTCCAATCTCTCTGGTACCTTTCTCCATCTGCTGTCTTTATTTTTTTTTTCCATTTCTTCATCTTCCAGTCAAACAGAGTTTTCCTTCTTTTTTTTTTAACATTTCAGTTCTGCATGCTACTAAGAAAGAAGAAACAGGTCAGTACTTTCCCTTTCATTTGTTGCTTTTTTTCTGCAACAATGTCTGATCTCACTGGTGTTTTTTCTTCTTCTTTTTTTCCACAGCCGAATCGTAGCGGCCGCTACACTAAAATAACGGCTGTAGCGGCCGCTACGGGAATGTATCAGGAGCTACGGGTCGATACGGTTGTGAACAGCGATAAATTCAAAGTAGCGTAGCAGCCCCAATTTATCGGCCGTTATGCTACGTATCGGCCGCTTTTTTCATCCATGCTCCATTCACAAGATCATAATCTGGCTAAGGAAGCTTGCTTTTAATATAAATCATGCCTGGATTTCTGGTTCATTTGTAGTCCTCCCCTCTTTCTCCTAATGAACCAACCAAAAAGATTACACATCACAGAAACAATGGCTTTGGAATAGCAAACTGGAACCAATTCCTACTCCAAAGGCCAAGAGAGCAACTTAAGGATCCTCAAAAGGGGAGGCATCCACATGGAGTCAGGTCTTACCATTTGACTTGCATTATTAACAACCTCCAACCACACCAGCAAAGTTTAGTGACATGATATCGTCTCAAGTGGACTATCATTATACAATGAAAGCAAATCCGTCTAAGAAACTAAACAATTACACAAGCAACAACTCCATCCAATTGACTCCCTCATTTGCCATCTTAACCACTAAAACAATAGCTTCTCTTGGTATATGATGAAAAGCAGCATTTACTTCTAAAGACAAGTGGGTGTTTGGAAACAACATAGTATATCATGGTGCTTGGCTAACAAAGTATATAACCTACAATATTCCTCTTTCTTGTTAAAATCTTCATAATACATTATTCAAGGATATGATGTTGAGTGCTGACAAAAATCCTTTGTCAAAAAATTCTATCAAAACACAATGAAGATTTTTTACAAATCTTCATATCATGAGCAACAATCTATCATGGTGGTCTCACTATGATTTCCAACATTGATTGTTCTTATTGTGATTGCAAGCAATAAATGGATCTCATTATGACTCCTAACTTTATATCAATCCCGTAGTTATTACAAAATATTACGTAGGTCCTATCATGATTACAAATATTTGGTGAGCCCTATCTTGATTTTACAAGCCCTTTGTTGATTATTAATGTAGGTGGGTCATACAAATGACACACTAGGTGGGTTTCCACAATGACTTTAAACATTAGATGGATGTCAATGATGTTCAGCATTAGATAGGGCCCATCGTGATACTTGCTATCAGATGCGTAATGCTATTGTTACCAATATTTGGGAGGGGCCACCATGACTAAACAACATGAAACGGATCTCATGATTTTTATCATTTGGCCTGATTTTTTATTGGGTCCCACCTTGATTACCAACTCTGGATGTATCCCATCATTGTTACAAATGTTAAGTAGATTCTAGCGTGATTAAAGCCATTTGGTCTATCAATTGTGATTTCAAATATTAATTAAATAATATAACAATTGAAAACATTAGATAAGTTCTACTATGATTACCAATATCAGGCGGGTCCATCAGTATCACCACCAAAAGATAGGCACAATCTTTTTTGTATTAGAGGATTCCCACTACAGTTACCACTATTAAATGACTCCAACATGATAACAACTAGTGGGTCCCACAGTTGCATGATAACAACTAGTCGGTCCCAAAATGATTTCTAATATCCACTTATTGCTTTGGTGTATAGGGAAATCCTTACCTCTCTCTCTCTCTCTCTCTCTCTCTCTCTCTCTCTCTCTCTCTCTCTCTCTCTCTCCTCCCAAAAAAATAATAAATTGAAAAAATTAGAAAGATAATAATGACCCATCTTTGATGATAATTCTGCCTGGACCCAATAGATGTTGGTAATCATAGTAAGACCCATCTAATGTTTTCAATTGTTGTATTATTCATTTAATATTTAGAATCACAATGAGGAAAAAAAAACCAAACAGTCTCATCACAATGGAATCCATCTATTGTTTGTAATGGTGATATGATGCATCAATCAATCGCCATGGGACCCATCCAATGGTGGAGAATTGGCTGACAATTAATGTTAAAAAAATTATGAGATGTTTAATGTTGTTAAATCAAAGTGGAGCCACCAAATGTTAGTGACCATGGTGTCACCTAATACTGATTATCAATATGTACCTTACCTAATGGTGGACATTATCGAGGGATCTATAGCTGTTAGAATCATCATCGGATCCATTTAATGTTAGTGCATCACTAAAAGAGCGATCTAGTGTTGGTACCATAGTTATACAGCCACATTTTCAACCAGTTCCAGTCGCTCTGACCAATTCCAATTGAAATCGACTTGGTAATCATTTTTTCAGTTTCTTTTCTCAATTACCCCCTCTAAATGAGGTTTTCTCATACTCGCTTGAGGGGTATAAGGGTCATTTCCCTTAACCTCTCAACTAGCTCTCTCTAATACAATCTTTGACATTTAATTTACATTACGTTTGGCAGTATAGTGGGTAAAGAGATTTTACACAAGATTGTCTTTACCCACTGATTTGACATTTAATTTAGATTACGATCTAAGTAAATTATTCAAACATCATCCAAGGGAGCCATCTAATATTAAAAATTATGGCGAGGCTCACCAAATGTTGGTAATCATAATAGGGCACACATGTTGTTCCGAATAACTATGGGCCAACCTACTGTTATGGGTCATAGTGGGACCTAGTTATTGTGTGTAATCACAATGCGAACCATCAAAGTTGGAAGTTATAGTGGGACCACAATGATATATGACAGATTATGAACTCAAATGTGGAGATACCAAAAACTCTTATATGGTCTTTAATATAGAAGATTATTTCATATATCATATTCTTGAATAATGTAATATGATGGTTTCTACAAGAAACTGGAAAATTGTCTAATACATCCTCAGTTAGCCAAACGCCTATTTCTTAGGCACAGGCAAAGTATATTCTAATCTCCTAGATAATGTAATAAAACCATTAGAAATATATGGTTTCCAAAGTTGAATCGGGAGATAGATGGGCTGGTGATCAGCCTTTTGCTACCCAATTCCCGGACCTTTACAGATGTGCGGAGGATAAAGAGGCAAAGATTCAATGCTATTATCGAGGTCGGGCCAGGCAAACGTTCGGTGCCCTGCCCGTCTTAAGGAGAAATATAAAAGAGCATGAGGAGCAGCAGTTGCTTTCTCTTCTGAACCTCTTGAATGAGGTCTATTGGAGTATTGGACAGATGGGGGGAGGATGCAAGGATGTGGAACTGTTCTAGGGATGGTTCTTTCTCGGTGTCCTCCTTCTTGGCAATAACGAGGAGGGAGGTAAAAAGTCCTCTTCATCTCATCTGGAAGCTAAAGGCTCCACCAAGAGTTGTGATTTTCAGTTGGCTTGCTCTTCGGAAAAAAATTCTCACTATGGATAATTTAAGGTAGAGAGGTATGGTAATAGTAAATGGTCATCCCATGTGCTTGAGCGAAGAGGAATTGGTGGACCACTTGTGCTTGGAAACCCCCAACTGGCTATCCAAGGGAGAAGGAGATGTGGAGATTATCTTTTATAGCAGTGATATGGAACTTATGTAAGGAGAAAAATTCAAGGTGCTTTGAAGGGAGATGCAAGAGTGGGGATTCTTTATTGGAAAAAAACAAAGTTCACGGTCGCTTCTAGGGTGTCAATCAATCACCAATTTAATGGATAATCGTTAGACCAAATTGTGAGGAACTGGAAGGAAGTAGCTCTCTCTAGTCTCTATGCCTCATCAATAGAAGCTGCTAGTCTCTTTTGTGTTTTGCAGTTTTATTCCTTTTTGTTGTTCGTGTCTCGTTTTTAGTCTGTAGTTCTCCTTCGGTGCGGTGTCGTTTTTTTTGGGTTTCGTCGTGGCTGTTAGCTTGCCGGTATAGCTCTCTCATACTGCTTGCTAAAAAAATAAAAAAAACCTTCTTTTTCAACTGAAGAATGTTGTAACTAGATTTAACTTAGTTTACCCTAGTTAACTCATCAAACGGCTCATACAGAACCAAACTGTTATTCTGTTTATGTATTCTTGTTTAATGTAATTATTTGTTATTAAAAAGGTCAGCTTATGCCCCAGGTATTGAGGCTTAAGCCCCATTCTGATCACTTGAAATGCCCCACCTCACACCTCAACACATTAAAACACCAATACCATGCTTAAGATTTGGAGCTTTGGATGAACGAAAGTTGGTTCCCTTCATCACACAATCAACAAACCCACATTATGCGGAGCATGGACCAAAGCAATAGGCTATGCATTGCACAAACTATGGAGGTGAAAAGATAACTTGCAGTCCTTAGGAGGAGAAAAAGAAATACGAACGCAAAAATATCCAAGGAGCCTGCCTCGTTTCTTCAACCATGTGCTCAAATTGCATGTTTGAAAGGGAACTCCAGAAAAAAAAACACTTACGTAAAATGGGTTGAAAAGAAAAACGATTGGTTCAAAGATATTCAAATATATTTCTAGAAACACAACATCCCAACTATTCACATTTTTCTTTTATGTAATTTATCAATTTCTCTGTATTTTTCTTTTTATGCTAATTGAGGGTTCGTAAATATTTACTTTCCTAAGGTCTTGATACTATATCTTACACCTGGTCAAAAAGTGACATTCATATCGAATTCAATCAAGTGCTTTGTGTCATTAACTCCAATTTAGTTGGGAATCAATCATGCAAGAGCCATCTTAAAACAATTGGTGATGTTTGTAGATGTTGGTGGGATGGAGCAAAAAATGTCCGTTTTATAGAAATGAGTTCAGGATGTCATGTTGTGGATAGTATGAGGGAAGAGGAATGACAGGATTTCCAACAGCAAGGAAGATAGATGGTTGCTGGAACTATAGTTAACCTAAGAGTTGGAATGTGTTCATGGTTTAAAAGAGAGCATGAGGGCATTAAGAATAAAAGATAATTTGGCCAATTGGGAAGCTTGTCTGATAGTTGTATCATCGGCAGCCTCCTCCTAGCGGATGCATTAGATTCAACGTGGATGAACCTTCCCGATGGAAACCACGCCAAACTTGAGACTGGTGTTATTGATGTCATGTCGCTAGTTCAATTGGAAGATTCCAAGTAAGCAGAACTTCTGGCTATTAGGGAGGAATTAAGATTGATTATGAACGACTTTTCAGGTATACTGATGGTGGAGAGTGAACAGTGCTGTTATAATTTGGGTAACTCTGAAAGAAAGTTCTCACTAAAATGAGTTTATTCTGAGTGAGTTTGAAAGATGTTGCAAGTCAGTGGATGTTAACTTCTTTGACATTTTGAGGGATGCTATTATGCTAAAGAGGATGTGGTTACTTAGCCAAAATAGGGGGTATATAGAGATCATATGAACCAAAGGGCATGCGATGTAATTTTTGAATGAGATTGAAGAATGTTGTAAGTTAATGAAAGCTAATGGGGATGTGGAAGTTTTCTTTCAGATGAGAGCAAAAATTGTTGCTAGTCATTCAAGGGTTAAAAATGTTGTACAGATGTGTTGGCAGTTGACACTTAGTTTCCCACATGCCCAGGGATGTTCTTCAAGTTGAAGGTCTCATTCCTGACCAGTCGTCCTATATAGCAAAAAAAAATTGTTGTACAGGTGGCTTTTGATGTAATATTTGCAATTGGTTTTCTCTTGCTCTGCTCTGATTTCTCTCGTCGGTATATGATTCCTATACTGGTTAGAGACCTTTCACCTTTGTACTTTTCAATGAATCTACCATTTCTGATTAGAAGAAATGAGCTAGAGAACCTAGAGGATGGTACAACCCACTCTTCCATCATAGGCTTTCAAAAATGATTCCTCCTTTTTATCCAATTGCCCAGTCACTGAATTTCAGAAAACCTTACAAAATTTGTGTTGGAACAAGTGAAGCGTGCCAAATACCAAGAAGCATGTGATCAAGTATATACTCGAAAACAACAAAGGAAACTGACCTGATGGGTAATGCTTTCATCAGCTTCTCTAAATGGAGCACCATCCCCATCCCAGGAAACCGTACCACCAAATGCTGGAATAATGAAAAGCAATGCTTCTCTAGGAACCTAATTAAATATGACAATTGAATCATTAATATTAGTGAAATAATTAATACAA
Organism: Cinnamomum chago; assembly: GCA_038049695.1. Taxonomy (NCBI): domain Eukaryota; kingdom Viridiplantae; phylum Streptophyta; class Magnoliopsida; order Laurales; family Lauraceae; genus Cinnamomum; species Cinnamomum chago. The sequence goes on along the minus strand of CP142451.1, from coordinate 6,981,555 downwards.
CATACAAAGTATGAAATATGAAATAACTAATGCACATGAAAAGGATTTAATTTAAAATAGCACGGCCGATAAAAATAACGTCATTGTCCATTAAAGATCAACTAATTACCCATAAGTCATAACAATATCCAATTTGCATATATCAACAAACGCAAGGTTTAAAAATCATCCAAGTCCAAGTCCACTCAGCTGAGTCGTACTCAACTTGACACATAGCTAGTCAATTCTAATATGCAATACATGAAACAGTGGAGGCCCAGTAACTCGGATGAGACTGCCAAATTGCAACTGACAATTGGCTCTTACCCCATCTCGGCCAAATTGGACCAAGTTTGACCTCGCAGCAACCAAGAAGGACCAGGTCTCCTGTTTCTAGCTAAAATTAATTTAAGTCGTCACAATTTTTGTACTTGTTACTTTTTTCGTTTTCATGCTATCATCATGATAAGGTCTTAGGTAGCAAAATGCATGGATTTTTCAAAAATCAACGCAAATCAATTGCGGATGAGGAGTGCTTAAGAATATATATGGGCATGCTCCTGTGCAGATGTCTCGCATGGGAGACCGACGAGACAACCTGTGGGGCTCACCTTGGGCCCCACCAATCATGGATGAGATAGGGGATGGAAAGATCCAAATGGGACCGGCTCATATATAAAATTTCAAATCAATCCCATCATCCTAACCCCTTGATCTTTGCCCCTCAAGTTTAACAGTTTTAGAATGCACCATTTTTTTTAAAAGTCTATTTAGATAGGTGTACAACCCGTGGGATTGGTGACATGCAAGAACAGTTTGTAGAAGCTGGGCCAATGGACCACAGTCCAATAATCAGATTGTTGAAATGATGTGATCCACTTCAACAGGCCCATCCTGGTATATGTAATGGATGACTGCCACATCAGGTAAGGTCCAAGTGAGAAGGAGACATAGAAGTCTCCAGATGGGATGAGTGAGATAAAAAAGGCCGCAAGAGCAGAAACCTGCCACACAAAAGTTTTCATGGCCCCAGGAAGTAATCTGACCAGGATTCCCCTCGGGCATGGAAACCAGGAGGTCCAGGACTACACACATTCAAACAGGCCCTAGGCCCAGATCAAATAACTTCCAGGAAATTCAAGGAAAGAACAGTACTTCATGGTATATAACAATGTTTCCATTCAAATAAGGACGATGGAGAACACGGTCAAAGTAAATATCCACATCAGATATGTATACCGACCTCACGACTCAAGAAAATTTTCAAATCTTTAAAGAGAGACTTGCACTCTCTTGTTTCCTCGTCATCCTCATTCTCGCTAGATGCATCCTCAACAAGGTTCATTAATGCACCAGGTTCATTGGAAGGAAGTTGATGTTGAAGTTGAGCCAGTCTTAGATCAGACTCATCAGCAGTGCTTGCTTCTTTCACTTCAGCTTGTTCTGGTCCAGAACTGATGTCATTAGGTTTCAGCTGTGCAGATCTTGAACTTGCGGCAACATACCTAGATAAAGCATATAGATCTGTAGAACAAATCAGGGAGCTGGAAGATTAAAAAGAAAAGGGAAGGGAGAAAGGGGGAAAAAACACTACAGATTAAAGATTAATTGAAAATGAATAAAACAAATAGTAACATATAGAAAGTGGCTTCCGTGAAGTCTTCCACCTGGCAGAACTTTGTAGAAAGTGCAACTCGTCCACCACCCAAGCATACATAGTACATATCCTCACTTCCAAAGAGAAGGCCATACTTTGGATGATTTATTAGCCTTTAAGTAATTCTTATGAGACACATCAAAATAGACACCACTTGGTTACACACCCACAACCCAAATTCACAGTCAAAATCAGTTAGGACAATTACTGTGGCATTTGTGCTCCATCTGTGATTAGGGCCCATAAGCATGAACCACTTCACGTGCATGATATTGCAACAAAAGTCTTTCATTATGACAAACTATAATAGAAGCCAATAACAAAAATGCACTGTGCAAGTTCTTATATAACAATCAGAACAAAAGGCATTAGATAAACAAGGCCTGAAAATTGTACTGTCCATAAAAACACAGCATACCTGCTGCTAAAGCTTCCAAACGAGGATCAAGAATCGGCGGATACTTTACATTTCTGGAATGATAAAGCTTGAAATTCACGAAAGCAAGGAGAGTCTGCAAACAATGAAAAACAATGAGCAAGCATGCCACATATGCCTAAGAACATAATAGATTGATTTAGCATGGGAAAAGTGGACATGCATTCTCTTTTTAAGAAAGTAGACATGCCAGTCTTATTTGGGGTGTCAAGACATTTTTATTATTCCCAAACCCTTATGGGCACATTACGACCCTCGATGATTGGAAAAGCTAAAAAATAAAAAATAAAAAAGGACACAGGATTGCAATTCCAAAGCACGCCACTGTTTCTATGGGGGCCTACTGGATACATGTCAATCACAGTGGTGGGGGAATGAGAAGGTGTGGTGTGAATCAGGAGTATCGCTCTATCCAAACTAATCTAACCCTTGAATTTAGGGTGTCAATGGTTTTATAAGTGCATTTTTTTTATTGTGACTCAATCTGAACATAGATAATGGTTGGATCAGTATCAAAACACAGAGTAAGATGTGAATGGGAGGAGTTGGATTGACCATATCTATGTAAACCCAACTGTATATGACCTTTTTGAAAAGTAAACATGGGTTTTTTATGTGAGTTTTTCTCGCTTAGGTAGCACCAATCCCCCTCTTTAAAAAGGGGGAAAACATAAGAAAGAACTCCCACATAGCACCCCTTTTTACCTAAGTCCCTTTGTTTACTAGAGCATTACAAACTGATTCTGTCACTATAAATGTTGGCACAGTTCATTCATATGGTTTATAATCTGAAGACTCGCAGCACTGATGTACACACTTCTATCTTCAAAAACTTCACAAACCCGGTATTTTCTGATATTTTGTCATATTTTGTAATTTTTTCCAGCAACGTCATTAATTCTCCCCAAATATAAAGACTTACCCCCAATTTAAGAGGCCAAATCTTATCCGTAATGTTCTTGTAAAGTACACTATTCCAGACACAACATCCCAAAACACTTGTGAATCTCATTAAAAAGCTTTCCTCCGGATGAATCCATAAATAATAGTCATCATATCATGAAAAAAGTATTATCCCCACCAATTTCTTCTTTGGTCTTTATGGTTGTCTCCATGAAAATAGACTTAAAGATCAAAGGATCAAGTATTGGTATACCCATCTCAAGAAAAAAAGTATTATCCCCACTATCCTCCTTTTCTTCAGAGAACTAAATTATCCCCACTATCAGGAATCAGCCTTTGGATCAAAGGGTAAAATGACAAAAACTAGACATCAAACTGAACAGTAGAACAGAACTACCTAAAATCTGACTCTATTCACATAACCACACAACTAGGTCATCTTTAAAGGCCTTTACACAATTTTCAGTGTCAACCAATTTTAAGACTATTTTATATGCCAACAACCTCAAGTCAATGCACAAGGCCATACAAAGTGTTTGAGATGCCTTACTGATGCCATTCAAGAGTTTTAGAGAAACTTAGAAATTGTGTTCATACAGACTCCATGGTAAAAAGATCTAGATTTGTCAGCCAAAAAAAAAAGTTGCAAAGAATATGTCAGTCATAATTCTGAATTCACTGAAGTCTGACCTCGTAAAATTCCAAAAAGGTTAGCATGACATTGAAGTCCACATCATCGGTCAGGACTTGCTGCAGCGCATGTGGTGTTAACCATGTTATCTTCTGACCCTCAACCTCAGCCTGTGGAAATGAACTGCATGAGCATTATTGAAGTAAACTATATAGTTTAAGGTAATATATCCATTGCACGCTTCTATAGCAGCAAAAATGTATTCGTAAATGCCACTTTCAGCCTCCTCCAAAACAATATGACCGGCCATAGTGGTAAAGGCTATTTTTCAGATATATGACCAAAACAGAAGCCACTGCGACCCATATAAAGCATATACAAGTTATGTATTAGTGATCACGCCATATTGGCCATGTTTCAGTTGAAATCTCATCTTATAACAACTTAATTTAAGGAAAAAAATAAAGATAAAACAGTAGATGATTTATCAGTTTACTAGTAAGGAGAATTAAGTTTCCAAGAACACTGGTAACATAAGCCTTTAATACATACATTTCTGATAAACAGTATGCCATACCTGGTAATAAATGCCTTTCACAGATATGAATGTCTTCCGTAGCCTATGGGTTCGAGAAATATATGCCTGCCATTCATGGCTCAACCTGATTGATAACAAACAACATCGGATGCACTATTCAAATTATTTCATAAATGATAACTATGTACAATTGATGTAACAAACTCACTGAACTACGTGACTAAAAGTAAGTTTCATCCAATGTATCGCTTTTTATCATTATATAGTTGGTTCGGGCAAGGCAGATACCAGTACACAATCCTCATTTTACTCAAATCTTAGGACCTGCTCCATTATTGGAGGAGCCCTACAAGTACAGCATGCCACTCAACTGTCGTCTTCATCCATTTTATCGTAATTAAATGCTGCTTGCAAACTAAGTGATCACACACAGAACCCAAGGATAAGGTAAACTTCAGAGTAGGAGTAAAGCCTTTTTCTCAACTAGCTCAAAAAATTGCCAGAAGAGATACACATGGGCTGTAAATCTAATGAAACTAAGAGTAAAGAAGATGATATGGTAAAAATTAAATATTGCTTGGTGCCACAGTTACATATTATGATATCTAGGAGCAGCTACAGAACAAACTGGAGATCTTGAAGAGATATTATGATATCTAGGAGCAGCTACAGAACAAACTGGAGATCTTGAAGAGGATATCACAAACAGGATCAGGTTTTTTTTTTTTTTTTTTTTTTGTAAGAGGATATCACAAACAAGATTGGTTGGACCAGACAAGGTGAGTTTTGACAAAACATCAAGTTAGAATGTAAGCATCACATTTGAGTTATGAAATGCTAAGATGGACAAATGAAAACTCCTCAAACAAATGTGAACAGTTACACAAATTACATGCATGGCCACAAAACAAACTGGATATCATAACCTATTGAAAATACCATCTGGAGATTCTGGACCACATTTTTTAGTTCCAATGAAATGCAATTTAGAAGCCATTTGGATTTTCAAAATAACAAAAATTACTCTAAAACAATACAAAGGCTGACCTTCGACAGTTGTGGATACGTTTCACTTGAACCCGTTCACTCTCAACAGCAGGTAATGCTGCAAATAGGTGTACCATGGTGAGACAATCATCCAAGTCCCTGAGTGCATCAATGAATTGTGGGTACCTAGACCAGAAAGCAAAGCATTACAGACAGATACAGCAATAATAAAGTAAAATACACAAGGACATTTGGTATATCAAGATGAAAAGGAAGTATTGCAAACCTCTCTCTAATAAGCCTATCAAGAGTATATGATGGTTTACGTGTCAGTAGACGAGTGGCAAGGTCCTTGTTTTTCTTGGCAATAGCTTTCTTTACCTTCCTGTCATATGCCCTTATATCTCTGTACGATGATAAACAAATAGTAAATGTTCTGAAATATAATGCCTAGATCTATGAATATACATGTATAAAATCTCAACACAAAGAAGTGAAAGCCCCAGCCAATGTAGTAAGTTCATCATATCATTTCGTAGTTCAATGCTTAAAGTATAGTTGTCAAGAAATATTCTGGTCCTATTCCGTTTTGGCCAGGGAACAGAACAGTTCAGTGTTCTGAGCTGTCTGGTTTTTTAATTTCAAAAGAGATGCAATAGAAAAAAAATTAAATACACTTAAAAATTAAAAAATGGAAAACTAATAGAATTCTAAAATGACACTAAAAAATCAAATTTACATAATTTAACATAAACCACACTGAACAAATGGCCATTTCTGCCTTTCAACTCAATAGTCATGCATCTAAATCACATAATACATAGCAATTAAGACTTGAGCAATAACATAGAACTATGTAGCCAGAATATTCAAATCTCATGCCTTTGAAGAAGAAAACAAAAATGCTAACCTCCACTTCTTAGGGGGCCTTGCAAGATCAAGACAAGTGATCTCCGACTCGAAAATTGCACTCCATTTTCATTTATCAAGCACTACTCACAGTTTGGAGGTTTAGGTTTTTTCTCCCCTTCTTTTCTTTTCTTTTTTCTTTTTTGCCTTTTTTTTTTGTGAGAAGTGAAAGAAGTGCTTACAGGGAAAATAAAACCTCTCATTTGACTTTTTGGGGTATCAAAAGGGTAGAACTGTAGAGGTGTGGAAAAAGTTGCTATTCATGTTGACTGAACAGAACAGAATTGACAACAATGGCTTAAAGTAAACAACAAAAGCAATGATGCATGTTGCTATCAAATTATCAATCCTCGCTCCAACTTGTGGCCTTTGTTTCAATCCAGATTCTCCAAAATGTCCTCAGGAATGGATGTGACAACCCGATCGTGCATTTTGCATGTTCATAATTATGTACGTATAAGGAATTTACTTGAAATAACACTAAGCATCAACATGCTACTCAGCAATACCTGAACTTCTCCAGCAATGGGTCATGTGCAAGGAACATGATGTCCTTCATATGATAATATGTCTTGTGGTTTCCTTCCACTTTCTTCTTTGGTTCCCGGGGAAATACTCCCTTGAGGATACATAGCCTCCTGCAATAACAACATATAAACATTAAAATTATGCTTGGACAAGTACAACTCAGACCTTTTGTGTTAGAATGACTTTGGACATATTCGGAACCATATGAGAATATGCAGGATTCAACTCTGGGCCCTTCTGTGCACAGCTTTCCACAGTGGGCTTTACCCGCGAAAATGGAAACTGAAGACTTTGTACTCCAAGTTCAGTTTTTTATTGCTTGGTCCAGTGAAAATATTTCTGCAGTGAAACATGTTTCTAGTATCCCTTGTGTATGACACTAGAAAATGGTTCTCGAACTCTTGGGTCCAAATGTGCTTTTGTAGAAACTGCTATATTTATTTTACTTCAGAAAAACATCGAAAAATCATTTTCTTTAGGAAACCATACTCATTTTCTGCGGAAAATGTCTCGATAACATACCCCGCCATTTCTGTTAAATGGTGCAATAGTAAAACTTAAAGCATAATTTGGTGGATAGCAAGAAACCTTTTAGTATTTCCACCAAAACCACTAGCGAATGTAAATGCAACATAAAATGTACCCGAAGCATAACCCAAGCAGAAGAAAAAGTGACAGAAGTGTCGCAAGATAGAAAAAGGGCTCTGCTCCTGGTGAAGAAACCAAAAGCATTAAATGTTGAAAGTTCAAAACGTCCGGATTGAATCCAACGGCAACACCACAGTACCATTCAACACTTTTGCAGGTAAAATGCACTGGGGGTCTATTTGGAAGAGGGAGAAAGTCGGGAGGAGAAAAGGCTTTTCTCCATACTTCTAGCGGAGAAAAGTAATTCACCTCTTAACTACTTCTACCAGGAATAAAAGGTTTTCTGTTCAAGGAGGAGTAAAGGTAAACACACTTTTCAGCAGGTGTGTGCGCGCGCGCGTGTGTGTATATATATGAATTTCTTTTATTGTTAAAAGCAACATTTAATTATTTATTAATAATTAGCCTTTTGTTTTAAAAACGTTTTTAGAGTAATTTCTCCTACATAGCTTTCTCCATTCAAATCCAAATAGTGGAGAACAATTGCTAAAGACAAGTGGTGAATCTCCAAGCAGGGATTCACCACCTCTGTCTCATTTCTCCACCTAGTGGGGATTCTCCACCTATCATTTTCTCCTCATCCAAATAGACTCTGAGATGAGGAGAAAATGACAAGTGGTGAATCCCCACTAGGTGAAGAATTGAGAAGGAATCAACTGATGGAGAATCCCCTCTAACCATACCACCACTTTTCTCTGGTAATTCTCCCTGGTGTCAGGATTTAAATGCAGAAAGCTATGTAGGAGAAATCAGTTTTAAAACCTTTATTTAGAAAAAAAGATAAAATGGTGATTTCTCCACCCCATTTAGGATAAAACTATCTTCCCTGCTTTTGGAGATAGTAGTTTACAGGAGAATTTATTTTCTCCTCTAAGGGTTCATTTTAGACCTTCCACAAACTGCAGCAACCTTGGAGGATTTATTTTCTCCTCTAAAGGGTTCGTTTACTTTTCTCTGGTAATTCTCCCTGGTGTCAGGATTTAAATGCAGAAAGCTATGTAGGAGAAATCAGTTTTAAAACCTTTATTTAGAAAAAAAGATAAAATGGTGATTTCTCCACCCCATTTAGGATAAAACTATCTTCCCTGTTTTGGAGATAGTAGTTTACAGGAGAATTTATTTTCTCCTCTAAGGGTTCATTTTAGACCTTCCACAAACTGCAGCAACCTTGGAGGATTTATTTTCTCCTCTAAAGGGTTCGTTTTAGAACTTCCACAAACTGCAGAAACCTTGGCTGCCACCTCAGCCATTTTCACAGAGCAGAAATCCCATTCAGCCCTTGGTTGAAGACTTGGATTCCATGACACTTGAGGAAAACCAGCAACATCAGATTGCAGAAAAGTATCTGCTTTCCCTATTCTCACAAATATAGGGGGGAAAAAAACTATCGAAGAAACTCAAACAGAAGAAAAGATTTCCCCTTTCTACTTTTTCTCTACATCCAAACAACCCCTGGAAGAGGAACAGAGAATTGGAAGAAGAAGAAGAATAAAAAAACACCTGGAGATGGAATAAACAATCAAAACTGTTAGAAATCAAACCAAGTACCTAAAGGTAGATAGATTGATTTGAAGGTAGTGAATCGCTTTAGTCCTCGTGATGTATTTCGCAGCATTTCCCTCCTTTTTCTTTCCCTGGAAAACAGAAATCGGGAAAACGATATAGATTAGTGGTTTTTCATGGAAAGCGAGATTTCTATTTCTTCTTTCTCTTTGATTCTCGTTTTCCATGGAATCTGAAGAGTTGGGAAAATTACGGGTGGTCTGTAGTGCTTCGGCATCTTTGGAGAAAATCGACTGAGAGAGAGACGAAGCAGCAGCAGCAGCAGCTCGAAGCTTTGGAAAGGAGTAAGCGCGGTTGAGCAGCAAAAGAGAAGGGTTTTAGAGGTTTACAGAGAGAATATATGTAAGTGTAGGTAGGGCAGAAAATGAAGGGAGTGCGGGTCGACTCGGACGATTCCCGTGTCAAGTCGACTCGACTCACTCTTATATTTCATCTGAGTACTCTTGACTCTTCCGAATCATCCAGCGATGGTGACTCGCTCATCTTGATAAATTATTTACGCTCAAATTTTAAATAATTAGCATTTACTTTTAGGTATTATGCTTCGGCAGCATAGGCAATTTAAAAATGATGACCGGAATGTAATTGAAATTTTAAAATTGATCCATCACACTTGATCTTTTGACTGACAAATTATGTAATATTGAATATTTTTCTTTTATTTCCCGTGTTTTAGTGTATTTCTTGTATTTATAATTTTGTTTATTTGAATTGATGATGATGATTGCATGTAAATGAGTGTATATTTATTATATTTTATAAGTACTTAACTTTTTTAAGTTATTATTAAGAAAGAAAGGCATGACTCTCACGAGTCCCCATGGTATCTTTATCTAAGTCAGCATTTTGCATTACAAGAGCTGAATCGGAGTCACAGATTTCCGACCTTAGGTCAATCTCAATCATGTGATAGGATTGAATTAGGGATTGATAACAAACTTTGCTAGTTGGATATGAACAATGGTTGATAAAGTACCAGAAATTTAAAAATATAATATTATTAAACTCTTAACACATGAAAGAAAATCTTATAATTTGACATTGGTAAAAAGTATATAGTCATTAGCATTTTATACAGTAAGAAAGATTGACATTTCTAATGTAAAAAAATTACTCTCATTGTGATATTGTTACTTACCGATATCATTTTCCACCTTACGTACACTCATTCTACATATATATATATATATATATTGCCTAGTGAAACCGATGTTATAAACTCTCCATCTCTATTTTCGATGAGATCTCTCTGAATATTGAAAACTAATTAATGGGAAAAAAAAGATTGGTGCTCATTTTTGGATCCTACCAAAGTTTGGATGTTTTAAGATATTAGTTGTGAATATTTGCTTAATCCCAATTGCAACTTTAATTCGGCAACCATAAAACTTTTTAAAAATATAGTCCATATCTATTTTAGGAGGATTGAAAAATGGAAAATATGTTTTCTTCTTCTTCTTCTTCTTCTTCTTCTTCTTTTTTTTTTTTTTTTTTTATAAGAACCATTGTTTAGTTAGTTATTCAACCACCCATGCTAGAAAGAGATTCCAGTAATTAAAAGAGCACCATTACAAAGTTGAAACAGACAAATGAGACAGTAGAAATTAGACAAGAAAAGTGTAAAAAGCAAGACAGACGAGAAGAAAGCCCAAAATGAGTAGGAGAAAAGCAAACAGGCAACTAGCTCCAACAACATCATTTGCAAAATCCATTATAATTTAGTTCAGTGCATGTTTGGCAAGTCTATTCATAGCCTCTTAATGTCTTAAAACTGTTTGGAAAAGATATTAGACTGTTTGGCTATCGCATTGGGACTTCCATTTCAAACCTCATATAAAGGTCAAAGCTCTATTTCGAAAAGCGTGGGATAGAAGGAGAATTCAAACAAACATATTCTATGGTATTTTGAGCTGCGATGGAGGAATCAACATTCTTCTTTTTAATTTTACGACTCTAAATGGCGATCCGAACCGTTAATCGTATTGGGAAGGTAAAAAACGGCTACATGATCTCGAGATATTTGTGGGGAAAAACACATAGAACCCTGGATTTGAATCTTTGGATTTTTGTGGGCCTCCAATTGTGTTCCAAGCCATTGATCCTATTGGGAATGTTGAAAATGGTTTTAATAAAAATTTCTAGCTCCTGATTTGGTCCATATCTTGAGAAAATGAAGAAACATCGTGAACCGTTGAATATCTCATGACAGAAATAGCATGTTTAAAGTGATTCTGAACATGTCTCATTTTCTCTTTTTCATTTTGAATTATGGGCCATTAAATAATAATCCAAGCCATTGGATATATCGTAATGCCCAAATATGGCTATGGGCTAAAATTTGAGCTGTTCAATTTTGTCGAATCTCGAGATGTTTGTAAAAAAACCCAAAAAAGACTATATTTGAATTTATGGAGTTCTATGGGCCCAAAAACAATGATCTGGGTCATTTATCATATTTAGAATGCTGCAAACGACCATAATTAGTAATTTCAACCCCTGATGTGGTCTAGATCTCGAGAGATTAATGAAAAATCATGAACCATTGGATTCTTTAACACTTATTTCAAACATTTTTCTTGTTCTATCAAATGATGTATTTGTAAAGTATCTATTTCAAACCATTTCATTTGAAATACATACATATCATAAAGATAAAATTTGACAAACAAGCTAATCTCACCACTAATAAAATTATTAACTGTTTTTTGAAGAGGACCTGGATTTGTGGAATATAGAAAAGGGTTTCTCATATATTGAAGACGAAGATCAATAACTAAAGCCACTACAAAAGGGTTCAAGGAGCTTCGAAAAATTGATATTTTCATTTCACTATAAGCTAAAGTCTACTAAACAATAGCACATGCCTAGCACCATGCCCAGTTTCATAGCGATGGGACCCTACTCACTACCGTTGAATCAAAGTTCAATAAATTGTACGGTCAAATGATCATTAAAATTTAAGGGTATTAAAAGCAAGGGTTAGGATAATATGATGTAAATGCATAACCCCCCATCCACGACCCTTTCCATCTATCCCACCCCCATTGTAGAAGTCAATTTAAGCAGGCCCCGCGGTGTACTATCTGCTCGGTGGTGAGGATTTTTTATCCATAAGATAACATGTGGTGTCGGCCACAAGATATGCATAAGAAAAACAGGAGACGTGCTGCCATTCCGTACTTAATGATGAGAAGAACACAGTAGTATCTTACAATTATATGAAAAATCAGCAGAATCTTACTATTATATGAAAAATCCTTTTCTTTTGCTGGAAAAAATGTCCCCCTCAGCATGACTCAGGGGACTTGTGATAACCATGAAAGTTTGATAGATGAAAAGATAAGTCTAGGACACAAGGTAATGAGCAGTTAGTGCTCGCTACTCACATATCTCGGAATCTATCACGGGCAAGTATACTGATATTCTAGGCTATTCAAAATGGACGTCAACCCATCTAATGATATATACTAAAATTTCATTTCAATAGACGTCGATCCCACCATTTGATTGAGCACATCAATTTGATTTGGGAATTGATGTTTAATTTGGAAGTTATTTGGTCCATTGAACTCTCAGTCTTGCATCAATTTTGACTATATGTTAACAAATAAGAAGTGTCCTATATGTCTTAGATTCCTTAATCCTAATCTAAGAGAGGTGATTATGGACTAGACCGGCCTGAGTTAGACCCGATCTAGCCCACATTGAACTAAGCTTGAGCCTTAGATTTTGGCACGTATGCAAGTCAAAGATTTGGTAGTTGAGAGCCTGAATTGCCGGCCTGACCTGAATAAGATATATAATTTAGGAAAAAATTAGCCCTTTTATAAACGAATCCAAAACCTAATCAGTTAAGCTACAACTTTATATAAGTAAGTAAGAAACATTTTTTTAAATTAAAAAAACATGATTCGCCTGGGCTCTTGCTTAACCTTCTTCATGAGGATTGAGTTTTGTCAGGCTTGGATATTGGACAACGTGCCCAAACTCATGCCATGAACACCCCTATTATCCACCTTTCATTTAAAATTTTGTCATTGGTTAAACTTGTGAAGTCATTTATGGAGAGGGCTACCTCATATGGATCCAACAAATTCTATGGGGCTCATTGATAGGATTTATCACTTTGAAATGGATCTTAGAAATCGATGTGCGTGATGGAGTTTAGTGGGATCCAACAATTGGCATGTGACGGGTCAAAAGAATGAATAATCTAAAGTATATTGGATCTCATTCAGCCTCTAATGACACAAGTTTGGTGGGATCCTCAAGCATTTAAACATGGAATTAGAAGTTGCCAAGTTCCAACGATAAAAGGAAAAAGAATTTCCAGCAACCAAATTCTATCGGGATATTCTAGTGAAAAAACAGTATTGGGATAACATTTACATTTTACAATAATATGACTTTTGTTCTAGTGGTGGACTGCTCAATAATATTATGACTTTTGTCCAATTGGCATGGCCCACTTGCATATAACCTAAGTTAATAGTAATAATAATAAATAAAACTAGTGAGACATGTTTACTGTCATTAAAAAAAAAAAAAACACCATACAAATCTCTAGTTCTTATTATGACTTTTATCCAATTGGCATGGGCCACTTGCATGTAAACTGGATTAATATGACTACCTAAGTCAGTAATAATAATAATAATAATAATAAAATAAATAAATAAATATGAGATTACTATGACTACCTAAGTCGGTAATAATAATAATAAATAAATAAAGATGTCCCCACGCGTCTTTGACCTGAACAAAATTATAATAAGATGATTTTTTATAACTAGTGAGATGTTATTGAGAGCCTCCGTGTTAAAAGAGACACATTTACTGTCATTAAAAAAATAAATACAGATCTCTAGTTCTTATTATGCTTACTTGAGTTCATTAATGAACATAACATAACTTCCTCATTCTATTGTGATGATCAGATACTTTCGGCACCAATTGTTTAGAAACTAAAGTAACACAAAAATACATGCCTTGTAAAAATCCCATCATTCAAAGTTTCACATGTTCCTAGTGCTTAATTATATTCAACCTATAACTAAATGGCTCCCATAAGAAATTTAAAAGTTCCTATAAGCATTGACAAACATGACTGCTTGTGTCAAAACACCTTTCCCTTGGTAGAGCCTATAGAAGAATTTGCCATTTGACATGTTAATTCATTAACAATAGTTTCTATACTAAGTTAAAAGTTGTTTGAACAGGGAGTTCATGAAGCACACACATTATATGGTCAAAGCAAGAAGCCCTTCCAAGCAAGGATCAGCGACATCGCATAGCCTTAATGCACTTAGGCCAATTGCAGAAACTGTATTAGCAATAAATCTTTAATCTGGAACTTTAATGTAATCCTGGCATAGCACTAAAAAAAATGAGCATCAGTGTGTGGTGACACATGCAATTAAATGACTGCATGTGATTAAAGAATTTAAAGGCAGAGGAATATAGTGTCAAGCAAATGAGCAATAAAAGAAAGAAATGCATGACGAGATTAACTATGTATGTACTCATTAGAAACTTGACTACAAAATCAAATACTTACATAACTAGCAACAGAGAAAAAAAAAAGCTTCGTGAATCACAATTTTCCTATGAGAGCATTAAAAGTTGTGAAAAAGGCCCATTCTCAACACGTGCAATAATTAAAAAAATTATCTGACCGTTAAAAAAATATCAAATGAATTTAGTCTGAAAAAAAGGTAAAAATAGAGATAAAGTAACTATTATTCAAAGTTATGTAAATGATGGTAATTCAATGCAATTATGTTGATCTAAAAGAAATTTCGTCAATTAATGTCACTTCAGATCTGCAACATTAAAAGTTGATGCAATATTTTGTTCTTCCAATTCTCTAGAAGAAGTACTTGTTCCAACATTTGCAATGGTCCCAATATTTCGCCCTTGCAATTATGTAGATAAAATAATAGAATAATTTAGAAAAATGAAATGATGAAATTTAAATTTGATTCATTACACTATCTGCTAATCCTTATTTATCTCTTATCTATAACAAGCAACTCATATCTCTAATCACACACACTTTATAGAGATCTATCAATTTAGCAATCTAACAATGATCTCTCTTTCTTTTCTATTATCAATCTATATAAGAAGCATGTCAGGCTCCACATTACAACTATGTACAGCTGTTCTTTGGCTCTGGGTCGACCCATGTGAAGAAAAACAGCGTCTCCGATCTTAGACCCAGGACCCCAGGTCTTGGAAATTGAAGCTCGATGATTCTCTCTTCTCTTTATATCTCTCTTTCTTCATTTTTGCACACTAAATCGTTACCTCTGACATTAGACCAATCAACGCTAAAAACCATCTAATATGTAGTATTTATAAATAATAGCTATAGAATAATTTTAAAAACATTGTATTTACTGATTAGGTCAATAATAATCCGAGAATGTTTCCCTTCTTAAACTTTGTTATATTTTTAGTTAAGTTTGCTACAAAGTTTAAAAATAATTTTTAGTTTCTTTCTCTAACTAATCTAACTCCAATGGGCTGACCGAGTGGTCAAGACTACGGTTCCTCCCTCTTTCGGAGTTAGATGTCTTGGTATTAACCTCCAGTTTCCCCTTCTTCAGAAATGAAAGATTGAGTCCACTAGTACTACCACATTGGGGCCACAAAGGTGTTTACCCGGCTTCCCTCTGGGTCCGGAGAGATTAGTCTAGTCCAAAGAGTTGGGAACCTTCCGATAAAAAAAAAAACTAATCTAATGAAAAAAAAAAACAGTTGTTAAATGAACAATGAAATGCAAATCAAAACCAAAGGATCAAACCAATATAGAAAAATACCAATCATGCCCTACCAGAACATCAAACACATCTAGTTGCGCATCAAACGTGAGTAATTGATACCATCAAAACCAGATACATCCGGTATAACATGAATGAAAACAAAATATCCTTTCAGCTCATAAACCCAATTAAGATCAAGCCATATCAAACCAAAATCCTATAAGAACGTAACAAAAGAAAGATATCAAACACAATGCCACATGAAAACCAATTCAGATCCAATTTAACCCTACAGAATCCAAAAAGAAAAACAAAAGAAATCGCATCATTTCACATAAGGAAAGGAAGCTGATTCATACGTACATTCCGTGAGATCTAGAGGGATATAAAATATTTTAGTAATAAAGCAATTGATTTGGAAGAAAAGTTACCAATAGGGCTCCCAAATACTTTGAATATATTATTCTTGTATAAGAATGATACTATCATTTGCTATCAATATTTATAACAAAATCATTGAAAACAATTTGCAACAAAGGCCACGTGATAAGAATTTATTATCATTTTTGGGTCCACATTGTATAAACTTGAAAAGGAGTAGGTTTTAGGGTTAATCCCATTATAGCAGTACGTTAAGGCCCGTGATAACATTTTAAATCATTTTAAAAATAATATGTTTTTCTATCCTTTATTTCTTCACGGGTGTTTTTTCCAATAATCAGCAACATCAAATCTCTTTTCTACCGTAGAATCACTAACATGGAATCAAACTCGAGAGTTAAAAATAGAAAACAAAAGAATAATTTAATCAATATTAGGGGTTTAAGAACATAATTGCACTTTCATAATAAAGAATAAAAAAAGTCCCCAAATGCTACATATTGAGATGAGCTTGCACTATTAATTTTGGACAGCCAATTTGCATGATCAATCCGATGGCCTCTCAGTTGGATTGGCTTTTTGAGCGGCTGAGATTTGTCACAGGGTGAGGTCAGGCTGTTCCATATAATAGATTTTAACGAAAAAATGATTTAGTGAGAGAGGGAGATATTTCTGAAAGTAAATAGAAGTTAGAATATTTCAGTAGAGAGAAAAGAAAATACTACCATGGATGAGTAAGGATTCCATTTTGTTAAAAGCCTGGTGTGGAAATCGCCCTTTGAGCATGGATGCAGTTGTGCATTCCAATATATATCCATTTCATTTCGCCTCTTTACCTCTTCCAGAGAAAAGGCCTTGAAAGAAAAGGAGAGATTACAACGTGGGAAACTTAGCAATATGAGAATAGAAAACAAAAGGAAGAGACGTGTAAAAGAACAAAAGAGAAGGGCAGAGTCATTTATCCATTTCCAAAGGAGATGCCGCTTGTAATTGTTTATTTATTGATGAGGCATTCACCGAGCCATAGGAGTGCTAGCTGTCATCATTAAATCATGACGTTTACTCTATTTTTCTCTGTCCTATGAGTGCCGGATGTTTGAGCTACAACTAGGGATGCTGGCAGGTTGATTCCAAACCGAGATCATACTGGACCGAAACTGAACCATTTTGTAAAGTCAAATCTAGTTCATACTCGAAACATGTCTTCCTCGTTCCAGAGCCGGTTCCGTTAAGAGGACTTGTTCAAACTTCTTTTTTATTTTTGCTGCCAAAAAAGGATATCATTTAGCCCAAAAAAGTCATCCAACCTAATAACAGTGCATCAGTCTACCATCCACACACACAGTTGTTGCATGACGTTTTTGACATTAGCATATACAAAGTCGAACCATATCTTAAAAACAAATATCTATTGGTTGGGTCCCAGTACACGGGTTGGGGCTCATATGGATTGAAACTGGACCTGTTTAGCCATCGGAAATTAAATTGGGTTCTGGATCAAGACCCATTTATGAAACAGAACCTAAGCACGTTCCATACCCAGTTTTTAACAGATTAAAACCTCCAGATAATTGGATATTCATTTACATCCCTAGGTATAAGTAGAAGGTTCAATTATGGGTCATTAGGCTGGAACATGCATGGATTCAGAACTGTACCAATTTCTTTCTAAATCCAAAAAATAAGTTTCAAATTCAGAACCTATTCTTTATCTGCTTAAAATTAAAGTTCCTTGTCTATTTTCGAGTTGGAGACATCTGATAATCAGATATATGTTTCAACCCTAGTCATCAAATCAAGGAAAGAGAGTATATATGTCCCCAATTAATTTAAAGGAATGGGCAGAGATACAAATCTTAAATCTGTTGTGGATCTCTCTTTACAGAAATTGGATGTAAAGCCTGATATTCCATAGAGACAGCAACAGGGAGTTAGTCGACATTACTTTTTCCAGGAGTTAGGAGGTGGGAGAAAGAGATGGCTGAGTCATCCAAGTCAACTCAGCCCGAGTCTTGTTGGAAGTGGAGAGGTCAGTTTGGCAAGCAAGGAATTAAGGTAGATATAATGAGAAATTGACACGTGGAGAGGGGTGTTGATAATGAAAGATTGCATGGTTTGGAAAGAGATGAAAGCTCGAGTGATTTGTATGAATTGGAGTACTTACCCGAGGGAAGAAGTAATAATGGAATAAGAACAATGGGGTGCTGGAGCATAATGAAGAGGGAGTGACAAAGGGACTCTTTAAAGAATCCTACGTGTCTGTTCAGCAAGTGGGCCGCGACAGATTTTCGTTCAATGTGATTTTCATTTTCGGGGTGGTGAAAAATCCTACATTCCCAGCTTTTACATTTGAAATCGAAATCCTCTCTACTGAAGAAAAATTTGTTGCTCTTTTCCCTATTATGAAAGAAAAATGTATCGCTCCAAATGATAAAAAAAAAGTGGTCATATGGAAAATCAGAATAATTTTTCTCTGAACGTACCCTTAACGCTTTGATGAGTAACCCAACATTTGATCGAAAACACTGTGGGTATGGACTAGCAAGATCAAGACCCGAGCATTCGTCCAAGATTTGAATTTTGTTCCAGGCAATTGGGCCTAACCCATGCAAGTTCCATCAGGGCAGGGGTCCCTAGATGGATGGTGGACTCATGATGACTATAGTCTAATCCATAGGCTCAAGGCCCACAAATTATCATTTGAATTCCGTTCAAGTCTTCTTCTTAGGTTTGAATCGGGGTCTATTCTTTGATCCAGATCTACATGTTCCTCTCATTGTCAGATCCGGGCCAATACATTGGAATCCGCATTGGATTCAGATCCGGGGAAGGATCCTGTCACTAAAAAACTATTCAGATCTAAGATACAAATGTTCATATCCTCTCCACTCGTTAATCACTACTTTCAATTACGCGTTTATTTTTGAACTGTTAAATTTTTATTTAGGTAACCCGACCTAGACCAACTTAGAATCAAAGTAGGAAAAGGCCCAAAAAAAAAAAAGAAGTGTAGATTATAGACGTAAAACAGAAAAAACAGGTTTTCCGCTAACCTGTTACCTGTACGGTGGAAATCCAGAAAATGCCAGTTTTCCGCAACTCGGAACTGCGGAAATCCGAAAAATGCTGATTTACCGCTACTCAGATCTCCGGAAATTCGGACATTTCAGGTTTTCCACTACTATAACGGCGGAAATCCTGCGTTTCAAGGTTATGTATTTCTATTGACTCTTGGTTGTTTTGATGCTTTTATGAACCTTGTTTCCTCTTTTAATATAATCTAAACTTTATGGGAAAAAAATAAAGATATATCTTTTTTTAATGTATTTTAATAGCATATATCCAGTGCGCAAAATAACCTGAGTTTAATTAGACCCAATAAGAAATTGGATTTGGAACCAATGCCGGCCCAACAACCTGGATCTAGGCTACAACTTGGATTTAATCTTTAGGTATGAGTTTAAATCCATAATCTAAGAAAACCATTAACAAGGCCCTCTTCATATGTTGCATTCTAGGAATCTGTTGATGTTGTTTTGTTTAAGTAAAAGTCTAAACGGCCCGACTGGGGGGACCGATTTCTGGCCCGGCCCCCCAGGAGGACCGTTGGATCCCAGTCGGGCCGTGTAGCAGGGCTCTTTGTTTAATACATCGCCTATAAGAGTCCAATGGACGTTGGAACACATACGGATTTTGACGATAAAGGATTTTTTTTTCTGCCCTAACAATGGATCTAAATCATGCTATTCAATTGATATGCATGTCATACACCCCTAAACACATAAGATATATTCTACACATCCTAAAAACATCAGATCAATGCCCGGCGCAAGGTCAGAAACCATCCCAAAGTGCCAGTGACCGGGCACATGCCATCCCTACCCTTAAGCACCCCCAATCCCATGACTACAATACTTGGATAATTTGATACCCATTTGCAATTCCATTTCTCCCGGACCCAATTCTTAAGCTCTATTTCTAACATCCTTATCCAAACCTTGAAAAAAATAAAAAAAATTATCAGATACGTTAACAAACCAGGCCTTGCCCCATCTATCACTAAGGACTAACCTGGCACAATATATTAAGCAAAAGGACACATAACAGGCCCCAATTGGGCCCAATTATGGCTAGTGGTGGATGCAGGTGATTTCATTTTTTTTTTTTTTCCTTTTTCCTTTTTTTTTTTTTTTTTTTTTGGGGGGGTGGGGGGGAGGGGGGACCAAGATCTTCATGTGCATTTTGGGGGCACACCAAAAATTTTCATGTTAATTTTAGAGGCAGGCCCATAATTTTAATGAGTTTTTGAGGCGGACCCAAGTTCAACAGGGAAACTACCTACATAACCCTATTTGTTATAACAATTTTAGTGGTAGTTTTAGTCGCCGCTAAAGTTTAACTTTAACGGCGACTTTTCATTTACTTCTACTAGTGACGTATCGCCGCGACTAAAAGTTTAGAATTAAGAATAGATAAAAATTAATATTAATTTTTCTTAATTTTATTTCCTCTTCATGAAACTGCTTATATAAGATGTTAAAATGAGATTTTCATCACATTTAGGTATTGAAACATCACTTCAAATTTAAAATTTTATTAAGTTCAAATGTATTTGAGTAGGAAAAGTTAACTTTACATTATCATAAAACAATAAGAATTCAAATAAAAAAAAACTCATAAAGATCGGGCTTTTGAACAACTATGCATTACATCGGAATTTGCCCTGACTCTTTGAATTGTTGGAGGATGGTGGTGAGCCGGGACTTTAGCTTAGCTCGCACTTGAGCATGCACATGTGCTTGTTGCAATGCTACCTGGGACTCTATGGACTCTAGTCACAAAGCCATCTACCTCTTCTCATTTTCCATGGTCTCGAAGAGCCTCCTATCCGCCTCAGCTCGCTTCCTGAACTCCTCATTCTTCCTCTCTAGCAGCGCATGGATCCGCTGCCTAGCTGTAGATGTCATGAGCTTTGGACCAGCCCCACGACCACGTATATATCTTAATCGCTCTAGTCCAAGCACAGCCTCAAACCTGTGATCCTCGGTCATGGGAACAACACCTTCCTTTGATGGCTGAGACTACAGCCTTCGAAACTCCTACATTTGAGACTCAATTGTTATTACCTATCAATTTAGTAATATATATATATATATAATATAAGAAAATTGACAGGAAAATAGAGAAGGGAACAATAAGTTACATAGACTTCCTGCGACGTCGAATCCACCCAATTGTTTTTCTTCTGGCTAAATCGGGTAGTGAACCACAAGTCAGTCTGGGTGGGCTCGTTCTTTGTCTCAGGATCACGCTGTTATTACACAAATTAACACATATAATATATATATATAAATAATAAGAAAGAGCAAGGCTCTCCTAAGCTCAAGCTTAGGAAAAAAAATTCGTAAGCTCATGCTTGTGGGGCCCACCTTTGGTCCATCCAAATGGACCAAACACATGACATGACTTTCCTAAATTACACACGTCCACCAACTTTCGGTTAGATCCGAATTAATTGGACCGTTTGATTGACTATGTGTCAATCAAAATGAACCGTTGACCATTAAACTTTTGGGCCCATATGGAGATTATATAAATTGCATTTGGGGCTGATTTTTTGTAGAGAGGAAGATCCAAGGGAGTCCTTGAAATCCCCCCTACCCCCATCTTCATTTGGGTCCCCAGGTGGGCCCTACCACACACTTGAGCTTACCTTATCCTAAGCTTGAGCTTAGGAGAGCTGGCCCCAATAAGAAATCCTCCTAAACATTATGAGTGACGTTTACACTATCATAGTTGATCCGAGCAAAAGCCTTCGTCCCAACAATATGGCTGATATTTTGCTTTCGTTGGTTCTCCTTGTTTCTCTTGCTCATTTTCTGCATTTAGGAACCATAACTTATATGCAATACATGAATGATGGATATAATGAAATGGCAGACAATATAACTTAATTATAACATGCATACCTTGAAATCTTCAGATCCAAAATACCTAACAAGATAGACCCAATCTTCATGGTTCTCTAGTCTATACTGGCAACTTAGCTTCTGATATACAACTTCTTTAATGTAAGGTTCCTCCTAGAGAGTAAGTTTGTGTTGTACAACATTTCATGAGCAAGTAAATATAGATGCAAGGTTGTAACAACAAATGTAACTATAATCTTTCGAGCTAACACCTAAGCTTCTTAATTTAAATGACTTACCTTTGTAGCCTGCCACATCTTATTCTTTTCATCGCCTGAAATACCCTTCCATTTGGAAAACCGGAGCGGGGCCATCTGTCTGACAATAATGCCCAACTCAGTGATTAATGCCTGAGCATTGTTGCCTATCGCTCGCATCCGGTTTGGGGGAATGTCCACTGCTAGCTTTCCCCCCTCGCGCCCCATCTTTGCGAGTGTAATGCCTATGGTCTTCTCTTGTCCTTTCCTCCCAACGTGCATGGCCTTGTTCACTTAAGATAAAATTAAATTTATTAGCTTCTGTGTGGGGACCATTCCGTGAACCAAATCCCATTTTGGTTTCGGCAAAGCGCGTCAGCCTTGTTCTCGGCCTCGGACACAGACCCCATACTGCCTCGGTTTCGGTACGTCCTGCTGATATCGGAAGGGGTAACCAGTTCGGCCACGCCACCCCATTCAGTCTCGGCTATACAGAATTACACAGCCACATCCATTGGCCACGGCCCCATTAGGGCAGGGCCCAAGAAAGGGATTCGATGGGACCTCAGCTGCCAACGGATCAGGGCGAGATCAGGCCCAATGTGACTGACATTAAATGCAGTGTGGGCTGAGCGGTCCCTCATTAAATGCAATGAGGGCTGTGATGGACCCTCATTAATGACTCTATGGGCTGATGAGACCCCAGTCACATCATTAGGCCCACGGGCACAGGCACCAAAATAATTTCTCATATAAGGTATGGGACGACCCAAAGACAAGGTATGCATTCCTATACATGCAACCAGACACCTCCCTTTCTTCTCCGATCAACTACTAACTTAAGCATTGGAGAGCCCTGTGCTGCCCACAGCCAGGGTCCTTTGACCTTCTTTGTTCTCCTCCCTTTCAGGTCCGCTAGATCGCAGTTGCTCCTCCGGTATCTCGAGTAAGTCCTTGAAGGCAACTTAACCTTGTGAGTATATTTTTTGCACTTACAATTGGCGCCGTCTGTGGGAACCGATTTGTATAATCTTCCCTAAACACCATGACGAGGAGAGCTGCTAAAGGCGGAGAGGCTTCTAAGACACAGCGTGCGGGACAGTCCACTAACCGCCTCCCTGCCAAGAGGAGTTCTGGGAAAGAACCAGTCACAGAGGACTACGTTGAGCGTGACCTCGTCCGGATTAACGTTCAGGAGACCCCAGTCACATCATTAGGCCCACGGGCACATGCACCAAAACAATTTCTCATATAAGGTATGAGACGACCCAAAGACAAGGTATGCATTCCTATACATGCAACCAGACACCTCCCTTTCTTTTTCGATCAACTACTAACTTAAGCATCGGAGAGCCATGTGCTGCCCACAGCCAGGGTCCTTTGACCTTCTTCATGAAGGATTGCTGGAGTTGCTGCCAGCTCGAAATGTATCCCTCTGGGAGTGCACAGAACCACTTCAAGGGGAGGTCACCTAAACTGGAGGAAAAGACTCGACAGTTCAGATGACCCTCATCTCCCCAAACAGACATCCTCTGAGAGAAGTGCCTGAGGTATGTAGCTGGATCCGAGGTCCCATCATAAGTGACGAACCTCGGTACGGTGAACTTCTTCGGCAGGGGGTATCTCCTGATGTCGCGAGAGAAGGGAGACGCGCCGAGATCAATGGAGTCGCAGTAAGCACCCCGTTGGTCTCGGCCGAGGCCAGCCAACTCCAAATCACGCTGAACCGTTTTCCTTATGCGCTCGTCCAGTCATTCTTGATCATGAAACTTGCTCTCCGGAATGGTTTCTGACGCCTTTCTCGAATAGCTATGGTTGGTGCATGAGCCATCATCCCGAGTTCGGTCACACCTTTTCTTATTCAGAAGGTCCCTCAAATCTTCCTTGGGGGAAGAAGTGCGCCTGACACGAGAAACCTTCCTCTCATGTTGTCGCTGCGATTGCTGCTGTTGTCGCGACCGCTGCTGCTGCCGTGACTGCTGCTGATGCCTTGCTGAACTTGTAGCTCTTTCCAACTGCTGCTGGAGCTGGCGGATCAGAGCATCCTTCTCCTTGATGGCCTCATTCTGTGCTCTAATCTCTTCAAGGGTGGAATCGAAGTCATCATCAGGATTGTAGTCCTCGTCCTCAGCATCCTGCATCTGATCAGAGGGGTGTGGTTCGTCGACCACTGCAGACTTACCCCGCTGATCCCGACCCATCAGGAGACCTCCTGCAGGGTGCTGTTGAGCAGTTCCTCTCCGGAGAGTAGACTCCGAGCGAAGGTCATGCTCCTGAACGTTAATCCGGACGAGGTCACGCTCAACGTAGTCCTCTATGACTGGTTCTTTCCCAGACCTCCTCTTGGCAGGGAGGCGGTTAGTGGACTGTCCCTCACGCTGTGTCTTAGAAGCCTCTCCGCCTTTAGCAGCTCTCCTCGTCATGGTGTTTAGGGAAGATTATACAAATCGGTTCCCACAGACGGCGCCAATTGTAAGTGCAAAAAATATACTCACAAGGTTAAGATGCCTTCAAGGACTTACTCGAGATACCGGAGGAGCAGCTGCGATCTAGCGGACCTGAAAGGGAGGAGAACAAAGAAGGTCAAAGGACCCTGACTGTGGGCAACACAGGGCTCTCCAATGCTTAAGTTAGTAGTTGATCGGAGAAGAAAGGGAGGTGTCTGGTTGCATGTATAGGAATGCATACCTTGTCTTTGGGTCGTCCCATACCTTATATGAGAAATTATTTTGGTGCATGTGCCCGTGGGCCTAATGATGTGACTGGGGTCTCATCAGCCCATAGAGTCATTAATGAGGGTCCATCACAGCCCTCATTGCATTTAATGAGGGTCCGCTCAGCCCACACTGCATTTAATGCCAGTCACATTGGGCCTGATCTCGCACTGATCCGTTGGCGGTTGAGGTCCCATCGAATCCCTTTCTTGGGCCTTGCCTTGATGGGGCCGTGGCCAATGGATGTGGTTGTTTAATTCTGTATAGCCGAGACTGAATGGGGTGGCGTGGCCGAACTGGTTACCCCTTCCAATATCAGCAGGACGTGCCGAAACCGAGGCAGTATGGGGTTTGTGTCCGAGGCCGAGAACAAGGCTGATGCGCTTTGCCGAAACCAAAATGGGATTTGGTTCACGGGATAGTCCCCACACAGCTTCCATCAACAAAAAATTATGTATATGATGCATAAACCATAAAAAAGTGCATACATAATTTACAATGGTAGTTGACATACCAGTGCTTTTTATAACTTGTGTGGGCATTTGAGCAATTGTTTGGACTAATTTAATTAAATTACATGCATTCCTTACATGGGATGGACTAGGTCAGGCCTTAAGCTTTCTATCAATCAACCCAAGTCCGCCCAATTAGTGAACGTGCCCTAATTACATATCCAAATCCAGCCCAAAGCGAGCTGGGCCTTGCCCATGAGCACCCCTATACCCTATAAAAAAAACTACACCTAAAAGTAAGACACCCAAGCAATTAGGGATGAAAAAAAGGTTGCCACTAAAATCCTTATTCATTAGTGGTAAAAGATTAAAAATTGTTGTCAATTACCTTTTCCTTCAAAATGACCTTCGGCCATGACATATGAGTTGCCACTAAATGTGATCATTATAATACCATGGTGTCCTCGGATTTTGCCACTAAAGGTGAGTTTCTAGTGGTGAAAATAAAATTGTGACTAAAAATATTGTCATTAAAACCTAACTTTCTTGTGGTATATTTTTAGTGGAAATATAAAGTCACCGCAAAAGGTCGCACATATGGTGGCAAATAGCAAATCGCGGCTAAAAGTAAAACATCTTAGCAATTAGTGATAAAACTAAAAGTTGCCACAAAAGTCCTAGACCATTAGTGGCGGAAAGACAAAATTCGCCACTAAATCTCTTTCCCTCCAAAACCCCTTGGCGTAAAAAATTTCCGCCATGGAGTTAGTGGCAAACTTTACCTGCGACATATGTGTTGCCACTAAATGCATGCACTATAATATATTTAGTAACGCCATCAAATTTCCGTCACTAAAATTGAGTTTTACTGGCAAAAATTAAACCGCAGGTGAAAAATTCACCACTAAAAGCCAACTTTCTCATAGTAGTTGCCGTCATCAGCTTCATTCTTGATCTCAGTAGAATTAGAGGGCTGGGCACATTCAAATCTGGACCCATGCCTCAAAAACACTTCATCCTAAGTTATGATCACTTCCCATGCCTTTTACGCCCTCTTACAATTCTCTATTCTGATCAAGCTATTTTTTTGTACCCTTTGGCCACCATAGAGCTGATTATCGGCCACCATAGGTCTGATTATCCATCTACCATAGACCTGATTATCAGCCACCATAGACTTGATTATCTTTATATTCACAGGTGGAGAACATGAATCATACCTTGATTCTCTTCATGGATGGAGAACTTTGGAAAGAAATACTTTCCATCAATGTTATTCCATGCCATCAAGTGCTACAAACCACGTTAACCACCCTCACATTGAGAAATAACCTGCGGAGGCCATAGGTCATCTGGTACGGCACGAAGGTCCCTTAAGATTGTAACTTCAAGAAATCAAAGTTGTAGAACTAAAAGCGGTTTTCAGAGCCTCTTTGATCGATCCTGCATGGAAAGTAATTCCAATTCAGTTACATAAACAAACCAAGAGGCACATAAAGGGATGGAATGGGGAACAGAACAAGGGAGAAGCTAGAGTTCCGGAAAGAAGAATTAGTTCCTAGACTCAAATGGACATGATTTATCAAAATCTAAGTGTACATGTTTTTGACAAATTCATAACATCAAGACTTAACTACTTTGATTCTACAGCAGCACATTAGTTAATAAGATGTATATAGGGGATTTACCATTTCACAAGGGAAAAGCACTCCCTTGTCTTCACTTGTGGACGGGCCTAGTGGTGGAGTTACAGGAATTGTGATGGGTCACATACTCCTCTTTGCAATGAAACAAGTTGTGCCATAAAAGAGTGGTGTTTAATGGCTTTTAGAGTAATATCTAGATTTTAAAATCACGACAGGGGGTTGGGCCGCAACCAAATTCCAATCAGCCCTTAACCCGACTCGGGTCAAATTCTGACAATCAATATCTGGTCTGAACCTGACAGACACATTATCAAGCCCAGCCCTAATTGGTACAGGCCAGGCAGGTCACCTATATTGAACCCAAACCCTCACCATCCCTATGTAGGAATTGCCTTTTATAAGTTTGTTGAGACTCCAGTGGCTTCATTTTTCTACATAAAGGATAACGTGTCTGTGCTGAGAGGGGAAATCAATAATAAGGTGTTTATGTGGAATCTATATTTGCTGCTGATGATGTGGGCACTGATTTTTCCATACTATAAATTTCCAAGGCTAGTAAAGTTGTTGATTTATATTGATTTGAAACTCTCTAGAAAGTAAGAATTTTGAGTGTAGAAAAGAAAATAAACTACCGAGTGTAGTTCCAAAAACAAATCAAAAGCTATTTAATAGTATCGAATGAAATGGTATCGAATGAAAAGGTGAACCAACTAGAATAGTGGGTTTTTTTTTCCTAGGGTAAGAAGAACTAACAATAGTTTGTAAAAGAAATTATAACTAGCTTTCACTCAAAACGATAAACAAAATCAATGACTAAGATCACCTCAAGAGACCCCAGATGAGGGAAAGGGCTTGTTTTTTGTCTAGAAGATTTACAAAGTGGGTCTCACCTAATACTTGATTTGGGAAGTGATAGTAGGGGAAGCTCACTGTGGTGTGGAGTGTCCCTGTGATGCGGAGTACAACACCGGACATAGACTGGTAGAGCCCGACCCTATGGTGGAGCAATGAAGTGGAGCACCATAGGGATGATCCCTAAGACTTAGAATAGGCTAGTTTAGGATTAAGATACTTTACCATTCCTCCCACATACAAGAAAAGAAAAAAAAAAAAAAAAAAAAAACACTACTTTAACCATTCACAAGGAAACAAGATATGGCTTCAACATTTAAACAATGCCAAACCTTTGACTGGTTTGCTTTGTAATGACCTCCTTGATGATTTTTAAGGATCGCAGGTTGGATCCTGAGGAGCAAGAAACAAAGGTGGAGCAACTACTATCCTTTTCTATCATTTAACAAAGATGTAGCTAATGAAAATTGCACCTAAAAAATAAAAAAAAAACTTGAATAGAGATTTGCAACAAACTTGCCTGCAGAAGAAAGATGAGTGAAAAGATCATTCATCTGCATAAACATCTACCGACTATGAATTTTTCAACACACCATCTACATCTATATATAGGGAATCAAAACAATCTAAGTCCATCCCCTTAATATTTCAAGAATTTGACATATAAAATAATCTTTGGAAGATTTTGTTTCCCAATGCATTACTCTATTTATTGAGAAATCCATTAATGCACTGATTGTAACATATCAGAGATAAGGTTATGAAGATTGTTAAAGATATGGGTCAAAGATTTTGCTTCTATATATGGAGTGTGGGATGCAAAATAGTATAATTGCTTCGCCATGTTTTGTCAAGATTGGAACTATTGGTAGTGTTTGAAAGATTGCAATTTGAGCTACAAAATCATCTTTGAAAGATTTTGATTCTTAATGCATTAGTCTATTTGCTGAAAAATCCAATAATGCACTGAATATAACATATCAGAGATAAGGCCATGAAGATTGTAAAAGATATGGTTCAAAGATTTTGCTTCTACATGTAGAGTGTGGGATGGAAAATAGTACAGGTGCTTCCCCTTGTTTTCTTAGAATTTGATCTAAACTTTTGAAAGATTTTGATTGCTAATGCATTACTCCATTTACTGAAAGATAAAATATTGCATTTATTGTAACATATCTCGTGCATATCAACAATAAGGTAAATGAATATTGTAAAAGATATGGTTTAAAGATTTTGATTCTACATATGGAGCATGGGATGCAAAACAGTCCAAGTCCATCCTCTTCCGATTTCAAGATTTTGATATAATCTTTAAAAGATCTTGATTCTTAATGCGTTAATCAATTTTATGAGAATCCAGTATTGCACTTGTTTCTTGCATATCAGAAATAAGGTACATGAAGTTTGTGTATAATATTGTCTGGAGATTTTGATTCCATCTATGGAGTAAGGGCGGCAAAGTAGTTTATATTCATTCCCTGGTTGTTTCAAGATTTTGAACCACAAATAATCTTTGATAATTCTTTTAAAATGCTCACTCATTTTAAATATTTTAAAAATTACATTGCACATCACAAATAATGCTCACTCATTTTTTCTAGGTATCTTTTACTTAATGGGCTTCTCATTTTTTATTGGTATATTGGCCTCCTCATAGAAGTTTCTCCTTTCATGGCCGCTACCAAGATGTCACATATTAAGTCAATATATATTAAGGAGTTTAGTCAACAATTGAAAAGTAGCTCCCATATATGTATTTTGTGTAGTTTAAAAACTAGTTGGGCTAGTTTAGACAGTAGTTTTGAACTAGATTTGACCTATCAAAGTCCGCTTGAGTTGGTAGCTCATTATGTGGGCTGTGAGAAACACCTACCTAGAGATGAAAATGTGTTAGGTTCGGTTTAGGGCCTTAGTAATTAAGTTCCGAACCGGGACCAATGCCTATACAAGATCTAAGTTACAAAGTTATTTGCATACCTAATACTTGAATGTAAATTAATGACTTAAACCTAAACCAGGATTTAATAGACTAATGGATAAGACCCGCCAATACACATGTAGCCCAAGTGGTGAGGCATCTCCCTGTCCTCTCCGATTTACAAGAATCTTGATATACTCCTATGCTATGAAAGTGATTGAAGCAATATATTGCAAGTCCTTTTATTCTATCTGATTGGGATCTATCTTCCATCATCTTCGAATCATATCAAGTTGTCAAGTTTAGTCCAGCCAATTTCTTTCGAGTTCATTCTTAAAACCTGGAATGGACCCACTCACTATCTTGCTCAAAGGGGTTCTAGATGTTCAAACTCTAGGCTTTGGTTTGAGTTAATTTGTTCTTTCAATCACTTTTCCTATCTAATTTTCTCACTATTTAGTAAGTTATTTTATTTTATTCTAAAATCCATTAAAACTCTATTTGATTACTAGTTTATTAGTGAGGTTCGTTATTTGAGATTTCTTTGATTCGGTTCCTGAGGGTTCTACTCATTCTTGCCATTGTCTCTTCCACAGACAGTCGTGTACTTGCGGTATTAGTATTTTAAAGTTACAACAATCATGGACACCCATAAGGTCACATTTGAAAACGAAGTCCTTGAGAAAAAGATTTTAACTTTCAACAAAGTCGTAAAAGACCCAAGAAATTTTAACTTTCCAAAAAGTCATAAAAGACCCAAAACCTTTCAAATGGATCCAATTTCATTTCCAACTTCAAAAGGTGGAAAGGGGGCACAAAATGAGAATAGGGCATAAAATAGGATTTTTAAAGGAAACATGATTTAGTGAGAGAGGGAGATATTTCAGAAAGTAAATGGAAATTATTTTTTTTGCTAATTGGTAAGATTGTATTGAAAGAAAAGGGGCTAAGGCCCCTAGGACAAAGAGAAGAAAAAATGCTCTAAAAGAGAGATCATAGAGATAGCTGCACTCACCAAAACAGGGAGGGAGCAAAAAGCAACCCAAAAAAAAAAAAAAAGGAGCAAAACCGAAAATAAATAACAACCCAGCAAAGGCCAAAAATCTACACCCATGACAAAAATAACAAGGAGAGCCCTACAAAACAAAACAAGGCAAACTCTAAGCGAAGATCACTGATTCTGGTTAGCCTGGGGCAGAAACCAAACCTAAAGAGGAGCTGAAAAAGGAGCAGAGGAGGCCTCCCATTCTCCAAGTGGCCAGGGAACACTCAGCTGAAGGAGTATTGATGGCTTAGAAGAAGATTGCAGCTGCAGATTTTCTTCCAAGGCCATCAACACCCTAAGAAAAAGCAGACCATTAAGAAATGGCAAAGAGAGGAGGGGGCCGGGAGACTACCAGCGAGGCTGAGGAGCCAAAACCAGAGTTGCTGAGCTCAAAGGAGCTATAAATTACGCAGGGAAGCGTCAACTGTAAGATCCGGCCCCGCCACTAATTATATTTATTATTAAAATATTAGTATTATACTAATTTAATGTATTTTAGTTATTTAAGTGGTTAGGATTAAGTGAGACACACGTTAGATTAGATGCGTGGTTTAGTGAGTTGGGTTAATGGGTAGATGATCTGACCCGTAGTTTTGACCCAATAACTTAAGCCCACCTTTTAACCTAATCCCTATTTTAACTAATCTCACGATTCATCCCTCCCCACTTATCTCTCTGCAACTCTTCTCGTTCGTCTTCTTCCTCTTTCAACTTCCCAAGCCATTCCAACTTTAAGATCCAGCCATCAGAATCAAGATCAGAGGATACCAGCATTCTTGGTTCAATTTTCTTATCTCAGGTAACCCTCTCCTCAAATCATTAGGAGTAGATCTGTATTCTTGGGTTATTCCCTTTTTCTTTCCAGTGCTAGGTTTTGGGTAGGAATATCATAGATCTGATCCCCTGGGTATTTCTTTCTCATCTCTTATATCAGATTGGTATTAGGATTGTGATTGAGTGCCGTGGTAATCTCGGATTGGGTATTGGTGAGGATCTGTTGCTTTTTCCTCAAACTCCGGTAAAAGGCAAGTACTTAATTATAATCTGCGAATCTAATACATGTGTTTCTCTTGATTCCATTGTGATGCATATAGAAACCCTTTGATGCCCTTTTAATAATTTTAATAGTTTCTGTAATGAGATCAAAGATGGGATGATTGAATTAATTTTCTCATTTTACTTATCACTGTTGGCCACCGCCCACCCCTATTTGAATTTCAAAACCCTTTCTTCAACTTCTGTGATTCTTGATATTCGTGTATTAAGATGGTCAGATTACCATTAGGGAGTGCCTGATCTTGCAACGGGTTCCCAAATTCAAAATGATGAGAAATTGTACGTGTGTTTTGGACTGTGGGGCCAGGTGGGCCATCTGATCGGAGATCCTGTCCATGGATCTACTTGTGGACCTTTGGGCGACCATAATGATGGGGAATGATCGTGTGCTCTTGATCAGTGGGACCCCTATTCGAGTGACCTAGTTCGTGTTTGGTGACGAATTCATTAAAGAACTCGTTTAGTTCTGTTGCAGGAAGAAGAAGAATGAAGGAGAGAGAGAGTGATGATGTGAGTGGGATAAGGAGAGAGAGAGTGATGGTGACGTGTGGGAGAAGGGAGGAGTGGTGTTTGACTTTTAACTTGCTATTAGAATATTAAATAAGAAAAAAAAGGAAGAATGGATGAGTCCTGTAGCTATTAGAATATAAAATAAAAAAGAAGGAAGAATGGTTGAGTCCTGTACAACTGTTGTTACAGGGCATGCCTTTTGACCTTTATGACTTTGGCCATTAGTTATTGAATTTAAAAAGATGACTATTAGTTTTAATAAATTCAAATTATACCCTTTAACTTAGTTTATAAAGAATTGAATTGGAAAATATCTTAGGTGAGTCCTTGAGTTTTCTAAAATAATAGACCAAGATTATTTTTATTTGCAAATTAATATTAAATGACATCTTAGTTTTTAATGTGTTAAAATTATATTTTTTATTAATTGAATATTTGGACTGAGTAAATACCGTCCGGGCAACGGTATATTACCAACATGGGGTTTAATGTCTCGAATGACCTCGGGGAAATCCTAATGGATTCGAGTTCAACCCATCACTATTGGAAAACCCTTAATTGAGTCTATGCACCATTAATGGAAAAGGGATGCGTTGATCTTATATTTATTAGAGATTTCTATGGTTGTGGGGTACGAGACCTTATGTTTGACCTTAGGATCGATTCGTATCTATGTCTTAACCTTTGCATGCATATATATGTTGATTTAGGATATGTACTCCTTTAGATGCATACCCTATTGTGTATTATGGATTATAAAGTGGCTCGACAAATTTTGTATGAAGATTTGATTATGATATGGGATGTGGAATGGCCAGCACTTTACTTTGACTTAGGACTCTTGTGTCGGAGCTTTATTATTCAGGTCTATTATGCTTATATGTTTATGTTTATGTGGGTCATTTATGGACGACTGCAGCTCGATATATGGACAGTTGATCACCGATGTGACCGGATCACTTATAATCCGCTTTGAATGTGAACATGTTATCCTGATTTGTTTTTAATTCGATCGGTTTATGACCACCGACGTTATGGACGGGCTCTCCCGATTTATTTAGGGCTGACCACCCAAAAGGAACACTTGTCTTCGTGTGAATCATATTGCTCCTTTTGTTTTATTTGAATTAGGCTATACGTCCTTTCGTGTCAGTATTACTGTCATTACTTCTATATGATCACTCTCGTTTATATTCTTCTCGTTGTTGTATTAAATTTCGAATTATGATTATGTACTTGCTGTTTACTTTGTAATATTTGGTGCATAGGTACCGAGCCCTACTTTACCCAGGAGACGGAGGAGGATCAAGCGTTTCAAACGTTTGAGCCAACTGATGAACCCGAGTGGGATGTCGGAGACGGTTTCGGAGCCGTCTGAGCCTGCATGAGAGTGAACGTCATCTTAGCAATTCTTTAGATGAACTTTCTTTAATGATAAACATTTCTTTAGTAATTGTTTTATTCTTTCTGCAACTTTAACATTTAATGTTTATTTGATTTTCGTATTGAATCTTATTTATGATCATTGAATACCAATTGAATAAGCTTCCGTTGCATTTAATGAAATATATTTTGACTCACCACAGGTTGCAATTTTTTGTGGGTCCACTTTTTGGAAGCTTGTGTTGTATTAAACACAGAAAATTTGAATTTAATTTATTTTTCACGTTTTTCCCCAATTCTTATTTTGGGGGACGTGACATCAACTGCAAAGCCCACTTATAAGTAGGACTGCTGAACACTCCACTCAAAGCAGCACCACCTTCCCAGAAGACTGCACGGCACAACAAGTCACGGCACAACCAAATAGAAGGAGAAAAAAGAGAGGCCTGCACAAGGAGAAAAGGCACAATCCACTTTGCGCAAAAAGCCTACACAATGAGAAAAAGCACTCTCCTCACTGCAACATAGAAATCCACCTCACTAACAAAAAACCAGCTACCGAAAACAAGGTTGAACAGGACATCCAGGAAGCTGCTAAACAAAGAGAGAATGGATTCTCTAGCCGGAGACTTGAGAGGTAGGATTGTTTCTCCACCCTAATGCCCACAATATAGGATGAGAGGGAGAGGCCACACCAGATGGGAGACTGAACATACCACTGCAGCCGTATACGAAGATCTTCTGAGCTTTCTCCAAGGAGGCCTTTTTACTGCGGTGCTTGGCTTCGTTCCTTAAGAACCATAGGGAATAGATAGCTTGGAAGAAGATAGCAGCAGCTGATTGTTTTCCATTGACATTTTCATTCTTAATGAGAACTGCCCAGACTGAAGAGGGCGATAAAGGAATAGGAGAAGGAGTGTTCACTAGGCTAAAGAGCCAGGACCATAGCTGGTGGGCTATAAGACAGGAGAAGGAGATGTGCAAGTCTGATTCTCTTTTACTGTGGCAAAAGAATAACATCGACTGCCTTGCTGAAGGAGATTAGCCATGGATCTTATCCTTTTCCAGATGGTAGACCCTGCCTTTGGGTTGCCTGAGAACTAGATAGGAGAATGCCTGAAGTGTCTGCCCCTAAACCAAGAAGCCCATAGAGAGTTTGAGGTTGCCGCTGACCAGCCCAACCTAATCAAACAAGCCTCATTAAACTCCTTCACCCTTCGCAGACCCAACCCTCCCTCTTCTTTAGGCACACATGCCTGATTCCATTTCACCAAGTTACTCCTCTTTTTTTCTGGGCTAGAGGACCACATAAATTTTCTCATGAGCTTTTCAATCTGTTGGCAAGTTCTGGAAGGGATAGGAATGACAAGGGAGGCACCAAGAGGAATGGAGGAGAGCACATACTTCACTAGAGTCAGCCTACCCACAAAGGAGAGGCATTTGACTTTCCAACCATCAAGCCTAGATCTGATTGAATCCAATAACTTATTGAAATGGAAGTGCCTAGAGGCACCAATAAAGAGAGGAACTCCAAGGTAGACAGTTGGGAGAGAGGCTCTAGTAAAAGGAAGAAGCTCGGAGTTCATTTGAGCTCTTCTCGATGAGCATTTCCCCAGATAAAGGTTACCCTTCAGATGGTTGAAACACTGGCCTGAAGAAGATTGATACCTAGAAAGCGGCCCGAAGATATGTCCTAACCCAGTCTTGTGAGCTTTAATGAAAAGCAAGACATCGTCAGCATAAACCAGATGACAATGGGTGAAAGGAATCGGGGATATGGGAAAAATTTTCCTTGAAGACCCGAGATGCTCAATATGGAAGTTTAGAATCTCCTTAGCTAAGATGAACAAGTATGGGGACAAAGGGTCCCCTTGATGCAAATCACAAGAAGGGAAGAAACCACTGGGGCTGTTGTTGATAAGAACAGACCCTCGACTAATACAAATCATCTCCCTAATCAGATTAATCCAAGCAGAAGAGAAGTTAAAGAACTTTAAGGCTCTGAATAGAAAATTCCAGTGAAGCCTGTCAAAAGCCTTGGATATGCCCAATTTCATGCAAACTGCTCCTCCCCTAACCTTGGAATTGAGCTTTTGAAAATATTTCAGTAGAGAGAGAAGAAGATAGTACCATGGATGAGTAAGGATTCCATTTTGTTAACAACCCTTGTTTGGAAATCGCCCTTTGAGCGTGGATGCAGTTGCGCAATCCAAAATCCATTTCATTTTGCCTCTTTACCTCTTCCAGAAAAAAGGCCTTGAAAGAAAAGGAGAGATTACAACGGTGGGAAACGTAGCAACCAAAACAATAGAAAACAAAAGGAAGAGACGTGTAAAAGAACAAAAGAGAAGGGCGGAGTCATTTATCCATTTCCAAAGGAGATGCCGCTTATAATTGTTTATTTATTGATGAGGCATACACCGAGCCATAGGAGTGCTAGCGGTTATCGTTAAATCATGACATTTACTCTATTTTTCTCTCTCCTATGAAGACTGGATGTTTGAGCTACGTACAACTCAGGATGCCAGTCGGTTGATTCCAAAACGAGATCATACTGGACCGAAATTGGACCGTTTTGTAAAGTCAAATCTAGTTCAGTCTCAGAACCCGTTTTCCTCGTTCCAGAGCTGGTTCCATTAAGAGGACTTGTTCCGACTTATTTTTTATTTTTGCTTGAAATAAGGATATTATTCAGCCCAAAAAATTCAAAAAGGAATATCATCCAACCTAATAACAGTCTACCATCCACAATTGATTTATCCAAATATCTTTAAAACTAATTTATATATAAGTTGTTGCATGAAGTTTTTGACATTAGCCTATACAAAGTCGAACCATATCTTAAAAACAAATATCTAATGGTTGGGTCCTAGTCCACGGGTTGGGACTCGTATGGATTGAACCTGGACCTGTTTACCAATTGGAAGTTAAATTGGGCTCCGGATCCAGACCCATTTATGATACGGAACCTAAATACGTTTCATAACCAATTTTTAATAGGTTAAAAGCTCTGAATAACTGGATATTCATTTGCATCGCTAGGTATAAGTAGAAAGTTCAATTATAGGTCATTAGGTTGGGACATGCATGGATTCAGAGTTGTAGGCAATTTATTTCTAAATCCAAAAATAAGTTTCAAATTCAAAACCTATTTTTTAACGGTGGAGAGGGGTGTTGATAATGAAACATTGCATGGTTTGGAATTAAGAGATGAAAGCTCGAGTGATTTGTATGAATTGGAATACTTACCCGAGGGAAGAAGTAATAATGGAATAAGAACAATGGGGTGCTGGAGCATAATGAGGAGGGAGTGACAAAGGGACTCTTTAACGAATCCTACGTGTCTGTTCAGCAAGTGGGCCACGAGAGGATTTCGTTCTTTGTGATTTTCATTTTCGGCAGAGATCCTGCGTTTCATGGTTATGTATTTCTATTGACTCTGGGTTGTTTTGATGCTTTTATGAACCTTGTTCCTCTTTTAATATAATCTCAACTTTATGGGCAAAAAATAAAGATATATCTTTTTTTTTTTTTTTTACATTTATTGTATTTTAATAGCATATATGCTGTGTGCGGAATAACCTGAGTTTAATTAGACCCAATAAGAAATTGGATTTGGAACCAATGCCGGCCCAACAACCTGGATCTAGGCTACAACTTGGATTTAATCTTTAGGTATGAGTTTAAATCCATAATCTAAGAAAACAATTAAAAAGGCCATCTTCATATGTTGCATTCCAGCAATCTGTTGATGTTGTTTTGTTTAATACATCGCCTATATGAGTCCAATGGACGTTGGAACACAGACGGGTCTTGACGATAAATGATTTTCTGCCCTAACAATGGATCTAAAGCCAGCTATTCAATTGATATGCATGTCGTACACCCCTAAATACATAAGATATTGAGCTACCTATCACTTTAACCATGCTCGATCCATATTTCTAACATCCTTTTCCAAAGCTTGAAAAATAATTTTTTTTTTATCAGATACGTTAACAAACCATGCCTTGCCCCATCTATCATTAAGGACTAACCAGGCACAATATATTAAGCAAAAGGACACATAACAGGCTCCAATTGGGCCCAATTATGGCTAGTGGTGGATGCAGGTGATTTCATTTTTTTTTCCTTGTTTCTTTTAATTTTTTATGTGCGAGAGGGTGCGGCGGGAACCAAGATCTTCATGTGCATTTTCGGGGCACACCAAAATTCTTCGCGTCAATTTTAGAGGCATGCCCAAAATTTTAATGAGTTTATGAGGCGGACCCAAGTTCAACAGGGAAACTACCTACATAACCCTATTTGTTATAGCAGTTTTAGCGATAGTTTTAGTTACCACTTTAACGGCGACTTTTCATTTACTTCTACTGGTGACGTATCGCCGCGACTAAAAGTTTAGAATTAAGAATAGATAAAAATTAATATTAATTTTTTTAATTTTATTTCCTTTTCACGAAACTACTTATATAAGATGATAAAATGAGATTTTCATCACATTCATGTATTGAAACTGTGTGGAGGCCCATTTCTTGAACCTGTTCCTCTTGGTCTCGGCAAGGGTGCGCTCGGATATGCTGACGTGTGGGAGCCATTTCTCTTGATCTCGGCTACGATCCGATCCATATCGGTCTCGGCACTACGTGCTGATCTCGGCCAAACAGAATTCAGTTCGGCCGCGCATACCGTTCAGTCTCGGCAATGCAGTATTGCGCTTGTAGCTAACAGCCACGGCCCTGTCGTGGCAAGGCCTAAGGAAGGGATCTGATGGGACTTCAGCCACCACCAGATCAGGGCAAGATCAGGCCCAATGTGACTGGCATTAAATGCATTGTGGGCTGATCAGACCCACATTAAATGCAGTGTGGGCTGATCGGACCCACATTAAATGCGAAGAGGGCTATGATGGACCTTCATTAATGACTTTGTGGGCTGATGTGACCCAGGTCACATCACCAAGCCCACTGGCACTCACCCAAAACTGTTCCATATATAAGGCACGAGCCAAAGGGAGCAGAAGGTAAGCATTCGGACATAGACACCCAGTCTTTCTCCTTCTTCTTCTTCTCCGATCCATTGCTGACTTAAGCATCGGAGAGCCCTGCGCTGCCCATAGCCAGGGTCCTCTGACCTTTGTCTTTCTCCTCTTTCAGGCTCAGGTCGTCGCAGCTATCTCCTCCATGCATTGAGTAAGTCCTTAGAGGCATCCTGATCTTGTGAGTATATTATTTCTGCACTTACAATTGGCGCCGTCTGTGGGAACATTTCTATAGTCTTTCCTATTCCTAAACACCATGACGAGGAGAGCTGCGAGAGATGGAGAAACTTCCAAGACAAAGCATGCAAGGCCGCCCCCTGCCAACCAGAGGGCTGGGAAGCAACCAGTCACAGAGGACGATGCTGAACGTGCTCTCATCCGGATCAACGTTCAGGAGCGTGACCTCCGCTCGGAGTCCGCTCCCAGGAAGGGAGACACCTAGCAGCCTACAGGTCTCCTGACGGGGGGAGACCAGCGGGATAAGTCTCCAGTGGTCAATGGATCACGTCCCCCTGGCCAGGCGGAGGATGTTGAGGGCCGGGTGGAGGACGTTGAGGATACTGAGGATGAAGACTACAGCCCTGATGACGACTTGGACTCCACCCTTCTGGCGATTAAAGCCCAGAATGAGGCCATCGAGGAGAGAGACGCTCTGATCCTCCGGCTCCAGCAGCAGCTGGAAAGAGCTACGGGATCAGCGGGGCTTCGGCAGCAGTCCCAGCAGCAGCGGACTCGTCGGGAGCAGTCCCAGCAGCAGCGATCTCGGCAGCAGCGGCGATCGCCACAACACGAGAGGGGAGTTACTCGTGTCACGCGCATCTCTTCCTCAAAGGAGGACCTGAGGGACCACTTGAACAGGAAAAGGGACGACCGAACCCGAGATGAAGGCTCAAGCACTAGCCGTAGCTACTCGAGGAAGGCGTCCGAGACCATTCCGGAGGGTATGTATCATAATCAGGAATGGCTGGACGCGCACATAAGGGAAACGGTCCAGCGCAACCTGGAAGTAGCCGGCTTCGGCCGAGACCAAAAGAATGCTTGCTGCGACCCCGTTGATCTCGGCGCGTCTCCTTTCTCCCAAGACATCAGGATGTACCCCTTACCGAAGAAGTTCACCGTACCAAGATTCGTCACCTATGATGGGGTATCGGATCCAGCTACGCATCTCAGACACTTCTCCCAGAGGATGTCTGTCTGGGGAGACGAGGGCCATCTGAACTGCCGAGTCTTTTCCTCCAGTTTAGGCGACCTCCCCCTGAAGTGGTTCTGTGCGCTCCCAGAGGGATCCGTCTCGAGTTGGCAGCAACTCCAGCAGTCCTTTATGAATAAGTTCCAGGCCTATAGAGTCCTTCCGAAGACAGATGCAGACATCATGGCCATGAAGATGAAGCAAGGAGAGAACGTCACCCAGTTCGCCAAGCGGTTCTGGGCGGTCTACAGTCAGATCGAGAACTCCAAGGACGATGTAGCCGTCTTCGCGTTTCGGAACGCCCTGTTGCCAGACAGTGACCTTCGCAAGGACTTGGCCAGGAACCCGGTGTCTTCCATAGCGGCGCTCATGTCCATCGCCAACCGATACATTGCTCAAGAGGATGACCAGGCCCGTGCTCGGGAAAGCCATGGAACCGTGCAAAGAAACCGAGACCGAGGTGAGAGGCCCCCCAAGAAGGACGGAGGACCGTTTCGGAGGGATGAGCCTCGGCGAGACGAGCGACGAAGAGGTGACTCAGACAGGAGTTGGGTGCCTACAAGCTCGGCAAGAACTCAGACGTTCGCCTCGGCAAGGAGCAAAAGGCCCAGGCTATCCGAGGACGCGTATCGGGGGGTCAACACGGTCTTCAAGATGCCGATCAACCGTATCATGTATAAGATCAAGAGCAGGCCGTATTTCAGATGGCCAGAGGCCATGCAAGGCGACCCTTCTATCCGAGATCAGACGAAGTTCTGTTCCTATCACAAGGAGGGCGGCCACAAGACTGAAGATTGCAGGATACTGCGGTCGCATTTGGAGAAGCTTGTCCAGGATGGACACCTGCAAGAGTTTGTCAGGAGAGAAACCAGGGCCGACACCCGAGCCCCGCGCCGAGACGAGGGGGGTCACGACAGCGACGGGACAGAGAAGATAATTGGCGTTATCCATTTGGCACCCCCGCCCAAGGGGAGTAATCAAGCCCGTGCCGAAGCCAGGAAAGCCGCTCACGGCAAGCAAGTCATGGCCGCCGAGCTCGGCCCAGCACAGAAAAGGGCTCGGAGGGAGCGTCCCGAGATCAGGTTCACTGATGCAGATTTGGAAGGGGTGCAACTCCCCCACAACGACCCCCTGATCGTCACTCTGAAGTTTGACTGCTCTAAGCAGGGCGTGAAGAATTGCACTGTGAAGAAAGTCCTTGTTGACCCCGGCAGTTCTTCCGAGGTCCTCTATTTCGACAGCTTTCGAAGGATGGGACTGACGGAGAAAGATCTGCAGGAGGCTCGAGTTCCCCTTATCGGCTTCAGCGCCAAACCTGTTTATCCTAAGGGGAAAGTGACATTCAAGGTCGAGGTCGGTGGCGCGTCTGTCATGGCAACCTTCATGGTGATCGACGCACCCTCGCCCTACAATGCTATAGTGGGCAGGTCTTGGCTCCACAGCCTGGAAGCAGTCCCTTCCACCCTCAATCAGAAGCTGAAATTTCCGTGGGAGGGAAAGAGCGGCCGAGTTGAAATCATCACGGTCAGAGGAGATCAGCAGGCAGCCAAGCAGTGCCTGACCGTTGTGGTACCCGGGGAGCAAGAGCCCAAGGAGGTCAATGTTGCCGAGATGGAGAAGAACATGGAGCAGGGGCTGGATGAGCTCGGCCAAGATCCAGGCAGGAAAAGCGTGGAGGAACTGGCCGAAGTCAGGATCGACCCAAAGGACCCGGATCGGTTCTTCCTGCTCGGCAGCCAGCTCGGAGAGCCGGAGAGGTCCGAACTGGCCCAGTTCCTGGTGCAGAACAGAGATGCCTTTCCCTAGACACCTCAGGAGATGCCTGGCGTCGACCCCGAGGTAATGTGTCATAGACTGAATGTTGACCCTAACCACAAACCTGTGATGCAGAAAGCCCGCAGGACAGGGGTCCCACAGACCGAAGCCGTCGTCGAGGAAGTGGATAAGCTGCTCTATCAGGGAGGTTCAATACCCGAACTGGTTAGTCAATCCGGTGGTCGTCAGGAAGAAGACTGGCAAGTGGAGGGT
Organism: Cinnamomum chago; assembly: GCA_038049695.1. Taxonomy (NCBI): domain Eukaryota; kingdom Viridiplantae; phylum Streptophyta; class Magnoliopsida; order Laurales; family Lauraceae; genus Cinnamomum; species Cinnamomum chago. The sequence continues at coordinate 6,939,631 of CP142451.1, read as the reverse complement.
GTGCGTCGACTTTACCGACCTCAACAAAGCCTGTCCCAAGGACAGCTTTCCCCTACCAAAGATTGACCAGTTGATCGACGCCACGGCCGGGCACGACAGAATGAGCTTCCTCGATGCCTACCGCGGCTATCACCAGATCCCACTGTTTGGGCCAGACGAAGAGAAAACAGCTTTTATCATGCCCAGGGGAACCTACTGCTATAAGGTGATGCCGTTCGGACTGAAGAATGCAGGAGCCACCTACCAGAGGCTCGTTACCAAGATGTTCCACGATCAGCTCGGCAAAACCGTAGAGGTCTACATCGATGACATGGTGGTCAAATCCAAGCAGGCGCGGGATCATCTGTCAGACTTGGCCGAGGTCTTCGCCACTCTAAAGGAGTTCCGGCTGAAGCTTAACGCCTCGAAGTGCGCCTTCGGTGTTGGCTCCGGCAAGTTTTTGGGCAGCTTGGTTACACGCAGAGGCATTGAGGCAGACCCAGTTCAGATCTCGGCTATCCTCAGAGTGCAGAGTCCCACTTCGGCCAAGGAGGTTCAGAAGCTTACAGGGATGGCCGCGGCACTGAATCGCTTCATCAGCAAATCTTCAGATAAGTGCCGACCTTTCTTTCAGCTTCTTAGAAAAAATTCTAAATTTCAATGGACTCTAGAATGTGACCATGCCTTGCAGCAGCTCAAGGCTTACCTTTCTTCACCACCGTTGTTGTCAACCCCGACCCATGGGGAGACCCTGTATTTATATTTGGCGGTCTCGGATCATGCGGTCAGCTCAGTCCTCATCCGAGAAGAGGACAAGGTTCAAAAACCAGTTTATTATACGAGCAAGACCCTTATCGATGCCGAGACCAGGTATCTGCCTCTTGAGAAGCTCGCCTTGGCGCTCGTTAGCGCCTCGCGAAAGCTCTCCCATTACTTTCAAACCCATTCTATTGTGGTTGTTACGGAGCACCCACTCAAATCTGTTTTCAAGAAGGCTGACTTTTCAGGAAGAATCTCCCGATGGGCTGTCGAACTAGGACAGTATGAGATTCAGTATCAGCCACGGACAGCAATAAAAGCCCATGTTCTGGCAGATTTCCTCGCCGAGTTTGATTCAAGTGCGGCACCAACCCAGCTCGGCACCGAACTGGGGGGTGAGGAGCATGAGGCGCCCGCGGGTTCGGAACAATCACAATGCCATGCCGATACCCCAGTTTGGAAGGTCTTCGTCGACGGATCTTCCACCTCGAGAAGAGCCGGAGCAGGAGTTGTTCTCCAATCGCCAGAAGGACTGGTCATTGAGCAGGCTCTGACACTGGACTTCAAGGCGTCAAACAATGAGGCCAAGTACGAAGCCCTTTTAGCCGGACTGAATAACGCCCATATCCTCGGAGCTCAACAGCTGATGGTCTTCAGTGATTCACAGTTGGTGACAAACCAGCTGACTGGGGACTATCAGGCTCGCGACGACCGGATGGCCGCGTATTTGGCCCTGGCCAAGAAGCAGCTCTCTCAGTTCCACACGGCCGAAGTCAAGCAGATTGGCAGAGAAGTAAACTCTCACGCAGATGCCCTTGCAAACTTGGCCAGCGCTGTTGAGACAGGAAGAAAGAGGAGCATCGAAGTCGGATCGCTAGCTGCGCCCAGCATTGAGCTCCGTTCACCTCGGGAAGTGTTATGCATCGGTCTCGGCCCGAGCTGGATGGACCCCATTATCACCTACCTTAGGGATGACAGGATTCCCGAGGACAGTGGCGAGGCCCACCGGGTCAGGCTCAAGGCAGCTCGGTTCTGGCTATCTCCCGAGGTCAAGCTCTACAGGAAATCGTTCTCGGGACCGTACCTCCAGTGCGTCCATCCAAGTAAGGTCGAGGACCTCCTTTTCGAGATACACGAAGGAATCTGCGGGAGCCATATCGGAGGAAGGTCCCTAGCCTACCGAGCCATCAGCCAGGGGTACTGGTGGCCGTATATGCAGAAAGATGCGCAGGTATATGCGAAGAAGTGCGAGAAGTGCCAGAAGTTCTCACACTCTCTCCATCAGCCCGCGCAGGATCTCAGCCCGCTCTCTAGCCCGTGGCCATTCGCCCAGTGGGGGCTCGACATAGTGGGCCCGCTCCACCGAACCCTAGGGAACAAGAGATGGCTTATTGTGGCGACAGATTACTTCACCAAATGGATTGAAGCAGAGCCACTTTCATCCATCACAGAGCGAGACTCCAAGAATTTTGTGTGGAAGAATGTCGTCACAAGGTTTGGCATTCCCAGAGCGCTGGTTTCGAACAACGGAACTCAGTTCGACTCTAAACTTTTCAAGACCTTCTGCCAGGAGCTCGGCATCCGAAACCATTATTCCACTCCAGCCTACCCACAGAGTAACGGCCAGGCCGAGATCTCCAACAAGGTGATCCTCGATGGGCTCAAGAAACGGCTGGACCAAGCAAAGGGAAGATGGGTGGAAGAACTGCCGAGCGTCCTGTGGGCTTACAGAACTACTCCGAGGCGTTCCACTTCGGTTACCCCCTTCTCGCTCGCCTATGGCATGGAAGCAGTCATCCCTCTGGAGATCGGCCTCCCCACTTTGAGGTCCGAACTCTTTGACCGGGGACAGAACGAAACCAATGTGGCCAGGGAGCTAGATTTAGCGGACGAGCGAAGGGAAGCAGCTGCAGTGAGGCTAGCCGTCTACCAGCAGCAGCTAGCCAGGGGCTACAACCAGAACGTCAGAGAGAGGAAGTTCTCTGTAGGAGAACTGGTCCTCAAGAAGGCTCTCCCAGGGGACAAAGATCCGAATCAAGGGAAGCTAGCGCCGAATTGGCATGGTCCGTTTAAAGTCACTTCCATTGCTGGACGGTCGGCTTATCGGCTCGAAGACATGGAAGGACGGCCTCTTCCGAGACCATGGAACGCGTCACACCTCAAGAAATTCTATTTTTAGTTTGTATGTTTGTACAGTGCTTCTGGATTTAATAGAACTACGTTCGTTTTGGGGCAAGTTGATGATCAATGGCAATGTGACAGCGACAATGGTGCGAGTATGGAAGACCGTCTAAGGCTGGCACTCAGCCACCTAGATGAGCTGCCGAAACGGCCCATGTCTAAGGATGGCACTCAGCCACCTAGATGAGCTGCCGAAACGGCCCATGTCTAAGGATGGCACTCAGCCACCTAGACGAGCTGCCGAAACGGCCCATGTCTAAGGCTGGCATTCAGCCACCTAGACGAGCTGCCGAAACGGCCCATGTCTAAGGGTGGCACTCAGCCACCTAGACGAGCTGCCGAAACGGCCCATGTCTAAGGATGGCACTCAGCCACCTAGACGAGCAGCCGAACTAGTTAAGGTTATGGTTGGCACTCAGCCACGTAGACCAGCCGAAACGGCACCAGACGATAATGGCACCCAGTCTTATCACTGCCTTAGGCCTGATGCGATTCTTTGTTTTCGCCGAAGGGGTCAGAGCGCTCGCGGGGAACCCTAGTCTGGTCGGTCTACTCTAGTCCGAGCTCACATCCATGTTCACAAAACTTGCGGAAAACGCAAACAGAAAGCAAATCAAAGCCAAACATAGCACGGGGAAAGAGGTCTGAAATTCATTGATAACGTGATATGCGCATTGGAGCTTACATTTTTCATCACAATTTCTGATCAAAACAATTCGAAACAAAGATTACATTTTTTATAACGAGGCAAAAAGAAGGAACAAAATCAAGACGACGGCCCTGCTTCCGTGTCTTCAATAACGACCACAGCGGCCTCGGTTGTAGGAGCGGCTTCAGAGGGGGCGGGCGTCGGCTCAGCAGGGGCTTCGGCCAGAGTGGCAGGGATCTCGGCTGGGGCTTCAACTGGGAGCGCATCCTCGAACTCCGGGAGGTTCTGATATATTGGGTTATCCTCAGGAACCCCCATCTTCTTAAGCACGGCCTCGCAACCGAGTCGGAACAATTTCGGGATGAGCGCTGTAATTTGATCAGTGTAAATGCGCGCAGCATCCTCAGTCCCGTCCAGGAAGGCGGCGTCGGTCGCGGCCTGCCGTGATTCGAGGAGTTCCTCCTTCTCCTTCCTCTCCAGTTCGAGCTCGGCCTTGAGCCCTGCCGACCTTTTCTCCTCAGCCTGATACTTCCCCTGCCATTCGAAGCTCTCAGACTTCACTTTGCAGAGCTCGCTTGACATCAGATCGGACTGCGCGTTGAGCTCTGCGTTCTTGGCCGCCTCTGCCTTCAGCTCCTCCTTTGTCGCCCGCAGTTCGGTGTCGGCCTTCTTCTTTTCCTCTGCCAGGCGAGTCCGCTGACCGTCCTCTTCCATCATTCTTTCCGCGACTACCTGGAGCCTTTGGACAGCCTGCAAGGGAATAAACGACTTAGTACGAAATCAGAAGTAAGAAACATCAATGACTAAAGAAGTTCGGTACTCACCGCGAGGGAGTGCTGCATGGTCCTCATCAGCAGCTGTGGGGAGTCTTCCGATCTGTGCCTCTCCATGTCTTTGGGGAGTGCACAGGCTCGGCTGAGCGCCGAAATGACAGCTGGGCTCCCCACCAGTCTGTCTTCAACGTTCAGGGGCCTCCCCCTTCGCAGTTCCATGTCTGGCCTGAATGCGGCCGGCTTGGCATCCGAGGACGTCGCCGCCTGGGGCTCGGAACGCCGCTCCACCAAGGGAACCGCCGGGGTGGGCACCACGTCCATCGCCCTCTCCCTCGCTGCTTGGGGTGGGCGCTGCCGCGGCCGCTCCTCCTGAGCCGTCTCCTTCCCCTTCGCCCTCTTCCTGGGCCTCTCCCCCTCCGAGTCTGTGGGAGGGCGGGCCTCGGCGGCAGCGGGGACCATCGCCCTGGGAGGAGTCCGTTCGGCTCTAGGGGCTGCCTTCCGCCCGCCGAATACCGCATCCGCCAGGTTCCGCGGTTGATATGTGGGCCTCCTCCTCTCCATGTCTTCGGCCCCGGAAGAATAGTTGTCAACTTCCCTTATCGGGGAGTCAGCCTCGACTCCAGATGTATAGTCTTCAATTTCCCTTATCGGGATGCCCGCAACCACGGCCAATGTAGTGGAAGCTCCCACGACCGAAACGGTCCCGCTGGTTTCGGCTAGATCGGGGGCGAAGTTCTCCGGGATGCCGGATTTCCGTGTATAAGACACGTATCTCGGCTCGTACTTCAGAAGGGAGTAGGCAGCTCTTGTGTAGTGGCCGCGGTAGCAGTACACCTTGTTCAGCCAAGGTGCGTGCCTCCTCCAACCGTTCAGCTGGGCTTCGCGCTTGCGTTGAGAAAGGCCTGCGAAAAACAGCCGAGTTAGAATCTGGCAGCAGAAATCAAACATAAGAAAGAAATCGGAAACCCAGGGGGTTAGGTCTTTACTCGGTGGAGTCCCGAAGCGTCGAGGGACTCGGACCCTCCTAGCTGCTTCGGTCTCGGTCTCGCCGAACTCCCAGTTTCCCGAGACGAGCAGGCGGTCATCTCCGGCGTATTTATTGGAGTCCTCCAGCGCCGTGACGAGGGGTTGGCACCTCGCCTTGACGCGAAGATAATAGGTGCCCACCTCCCTAGACTTGCAGAGGTCATATATATCCTCTATATCATGGACGCCGAGGCTGATGTCTAGGATCCTATTCAGCTCGGCGACGCCCATGATGATCTTATACCCATTGGGCATTAACTGACAGGGGCTGAGGTTCCAGGTCTCCAAACAAGACCTAAGGAGAAGGTGCAAGGGGAATCTGACCCCACCCTCGATGACGGCTATCAGAGGGAACGGCATCCAGCCGTTGTGGAAAGCGTAAATGGAAGGGTCAGCGGCCATGATCCGAACATCGTCCGGGATCATGTAAGATCTCCTAAGGTTTGCCAGGCCTGCCTGGGAATCTATCCAATGGGTGAAAATCCCCATCTCTGAATCTAAGGAACCCTAACAATCTCTAGAGGTCTAAACCGTGGAAGGTCCGAGAAACGGAGGAGACCCTAGGTGGGGTCAGGACAGAAATACAGAATGAAAAGAGAAGAGAATCGAGGCAGGGAGACTCACAGACTCGGGCGAAGTCACAAATCAGGCCGTTGATCCCTCACCGGCCCGCAATGAAGTCCTGGACGAAGATAGGAGGCGATGGAGGTGGTTCTGGCAGTGAAGGTTCTGGCGAGCAAAAGTTCTAGCAGAGCTTCGACAGGGTTAGATTGCAGAGATGGCAGAGGAGAGAGACGCAGGTGAATATAAAGGGTAGGAATGGGCGCCATTCCGGAATTCGAAGCGGGACACGCGTGAAACGTCGCCTCGGCTTGCGTCGCTCGCCCCCTCGAAAAGACAAGAAAGCCTACCAGGCAATAACGCGTGGCGCTGTGGCGATGATGGTCCGCCTTCCCATCCTAATCATAGCCCCGCATTTATTGCCCCCTTTATTATCCCTGGCAGACAAAGCAGTGGCGGCGTCTAACACCAAACAAGTCAGGATCCCAAGACCCTTAACTGAGGGGGCGTATTTGAACGAACGTCAAACAGTTTCGGGAGATCGGCAGAGGTATCGGTCCAGTTCTTGTGGGCAAGCACTATCAGTCTCGGGAGATCGGTCCAGCTCTTAACCCTATAGCCCAAGGGAGCCCTAGGGGTCAAGAGCTGAGGGGCTATTGTGTGGAGGCCCATTTCTTGAACCTGTTCCTCTTGGTCTCGGCAAGGGTGCGCTCGGATATGCTGACGTGTGGGAGCCATTTCTCTTGATCTCGGCTACGATCCAATCCATATCGGTCTCGGCACTATGTGCTGATCTCGGCCAAACAGAATTCAGTTCAACCGCGCATACCGTTCAGTCTCGGCAATGCAGTATTGCGCTTGCAGCTAACAGCCACGGCCCTGTCGTGGCAAGGCCCAAGGAAGGGATCTGATGGGACTTCAGCCACCACCAGATCAGGGCAAGATCAGGCCCAATGTGACTGGCATTAAATGCATTGTGGGCTGATCGGACCCACATTAAATGCGAAGAGGGCTATGATGGACCTTCATTAATGACTTTGTGGGCTGATGTGACCTAGGTCACATCACCAAGCCCACTGGCACTCACCCAAAACTGTTCCATATATAAGGCACGAGCCAAAGGGAGCAGAAGGTAAGCATTCGGACATAGACACCCAGTCTTTCTCCTTCTTCTTCTTCTCCGATCCATTGCTGACTTAAGCATCGGAGAGCCCTGCGCTGCCCATAGCCAGGGTCCTCTGACCTTTGTCTTTCTCCTCTTTCAGGCTCAGGTCGTCGCAGCTATCTCCTCCATGCATTGAGTAAGTCCTTAGAGGCATCCTGATCTTGTGAGTATATTATTTCTGCACTTACAGAAACATCACTTCAAATTTAAAATTTTATTAAGTTCAAATGTATTTGAGTAGGAAAAGTTAAGTTTACATTATCATAAAACAATAAGAATTCAAATAAAAAAAACTCATAAAGATCGGGCTTTTGAGCAGCTATGCCCTACATCGGAATTTGCCCTGACTCTGAGAATTGTTGGAGGATGGTGGTCGGCCGGGACTTTAATTAGCTTAGCTTGCACTTGAGCATGCACATGTGCTTGCTGCAATGCTACCTAGGACTCTATGGACTTTAGTCGCAAAGCCATCTACCTCTTCTCATTTTCCATGGTCTCAAAGAGCCTCCTATCTGCTTCAGTTTGCTTCCTGAAGTCCTCATTCTTCCTCTCTAGCTGCACATGGATTCGCTACCCAGCTGTAGATGTCATGAGCTATGGACCAGCCCCATGACCGCGTATATATCTTGATCGCTCTAGTCCAAGCACCGTCTCGAACCTGTGATCCTCGGTCATGGGAACAACACCTTCCTCCGATGGCTGAGACTACAGCCTCCGAAGCTCCTACATTTGAGAGTCAATTGTTATTACCTATCAATTTAGTAATATATATATATAATATAATATAAGAAAATTGACAGGAAAATAGAGAAGGGAACAATAAGTTACATAGACTTCCTGCGACGTCAAATCCGCCCAAGTGTTTTTATTCTGGCTAAACTGGGTAGTGAGCCACAAGTCAGTCCGGGTGGGCTCGTTACCCGTCTCAGGATCATGCTGTTATTACACAAATTAACACATATAATATATATTTAATAACAAATCCTTCTAAACATTATAAGTGAAGTTTACACTATCATAGTTGATCCGAGCAAAAGCCTTCGTCCCAGCAATATGGCTGATATTCTGCTTTCGTTGGTTCTCCTTGTTTCTCTTGCTCATTTTCAGCATTTAGGAACCATAACTTATATGCAATACATGCATGAAGGATAGATTGAAAGGGTAGACAATATAGCTTGTTTATAACATGCATACCTTGAAATCTTCATATCCAAAATACCTAACAAGATAGACCCAATCATCATGGCTCACATCCAAGGGGAGATTATTCAGTCTCATCTCATCCGATTCATACTTGCAATAATGATTCTTATACAGCCTGTGCTGATGGTCCCTATATTGGCAACTTAGCTTCTGATATATAGCTTCTTTAATATAAGGTTCCTCCTAAAGAGGAAGTTTGTGTTGTACATCATTTCATAAGTAAATATAGATGCAAGGATTGTAACAACAAATGTAACTAGAATCTTTCGAGCTAACACATAAGCTTCTTAATTTAAATGACTTACCTTTGTTGCCTACCACATCTTATTCTTTTCATTGCCTAGAATACCCTTCCATTTGGAAAACTGCAGCGGGGCCATCTGTCTGACAATAATGCCCGACTCAGTGATTAATGCCTGAGCATTGTTGCCTACAACTCGCATCAGGTTTGGGGGAATGTCCACTGCTAACTTTTCCCCCTCGCGCCTCATCTTTGCAAGTGTAATGCCTATGGTCTTCTCTTGTCCTTTCCTCCCAACGTGCATGGCCTTGTTCACTTAAGATAAAATTAAATTTATTAGCTTCCACCAACAAAAAATTATATATATGATGCATAAACCATAAAAAAGCGCATACATAATTTAAAATGGTAGTTAACATACCAGTGCTTTTTATAACTTGTGTGGGCATTTGAGCAATTGTTTTGACTAATTAAATTAAATTACATGCATTCCTTACATGGGATGGACCAGGCCAGGCCTTAAGCTTTCTATCAATCAACCCAAGTCCGCCCAATTAGTAAACGTGCCCTAATTACATATCAAAGTCCAGCCCAAAGCGAGCTGGGCCTGGCCGTCCCATGAGCACCCCTATACCCTATAAAAAAAATACACCTAAAAGTAAGACGCCCAAGCAATTAGCGACAAAAAAAAAGGTTGCCACTAAAATCCTTGTTCCTTAGTGGTAAAAGATTAAAACTTGCCGTCAATTATCTTTTCCTTCAAAATGACCTTCGGCCATGACATATGAGTTGCCACTAAATGTGATCATTATAAAACCTTGGTGTCATCAGATCTTGCCACTAACGGTGAGTTTTTAGTGGTGAAAATAAAATTGTGACTAAAAATATTGCCATTAAAACCTAACTTTCTTGTGGTATATTTTTAGAGGAAATATAAAGTCGCTGCAAAAGGTCACACATACGGTGGCAAATCGCGGCTAAAAGTAAAGCATCTTAGCAATTAGCGACGAAACTAAAAGTTGCCACAAAAGTCCTAAACCATTAGTGGCAGAAAGACAAAACTTGCCACTAAATCTCTTTCCCTCCAAAACCCCTTGGCGTAAAAAATTTCCGCCACAGAGTTAGTGCCGAACTTTACCTACGACATGTGTTGCCACTAAATGTACGCACTATAATATATTTAGCAACGCCATCAAATTTCCATCACTAAAAGTGAGTTTTACTGGCAAAAATTAAACCGCGGCTGAAAAATTCACCACTAAAAGCCAACTTTCTCATATTAGTTGCCAGGGGCGGACCCATGTTATCATCATATGGGTCGGCCGCCCCAGGTTGCATCTTAAACCCCAGAGATTTGGATGGGCCGTAGACCATGCCCCACATATGTCCGCCCGTGTCACGGGCCGTGCCTTGTGGGCCGTGCTATTGACCGGGCCGTGTCGGGCCACGGCCCGTTGACTGGTTCGGCCCGGCCCGGCCCATTTGACATCTCTAACCCCACCTACTAGGTCGATCGAAGTTTGTCCGCCCAACCTGACCTGCATAAAATGAGGGTTGGTCATGGATCAAGTTTTCCCTGACCCATCATAAAAAGGGCCGGCTTAACCTCCCCGTATAAGTTTATTTATTTATTCATTTTGCTAAGTTGGCCTCCTACCTAAGTGTGATACTATCAACCTAGAGACCCAATTATTGATCTTGGGGATTGATGTGTGTCATAATTGATACACCACTCAACTCAACGATGAGTGTGTTGGCCCCAACAACTTAATCTTAATGGTTGAAAATGGGTACCCGATTTCTAATTTTTAATGATTTGCCATGCTTTCCATCTTATTTAGGTAGCTCACCTTGTAGACCGAATTGAAGTGAAAGCTCAAATCAAGAGACATGAAAATAATGGTCAAATAAAAAAGAGAGTAAATCAAGAGAGAATAAAATGCATTCATCAAATGGCTGGCAAAATGGATGGTGGACCATGCTATCACATTGGATGGACCATTTGTAAGATTGCCCATCTTGGTCTCCTTTGAGTCATTCCTGCTAAAACCTTGGAGGGCTCAATTCAGAGGTCGGGTCAGGTCCATGGAGGACCCTGACTCAATTATTGTTTCCTGTACCTAGACCCAGCTCCAATTGACACATGTGGACCCAGACTAACTCAAGGCATGTGTCAAAGCCCAATCATTTTATATATATAGGGGGGTATTCAAGTGAGGGAATCCCTCACTTGAATATTTCCCATATATATATATATATATGATATATAAGAGTAATTTTCAGGACCTGCTCATTAAAATACTTGGTCTATGAGGCCCACCTAGAAGCATTAACAATCAAGGTGGGCAGGGGTTTGAAAGATCTCCTTTTGACAATGGAAACCACTCGATTTGGGAACTAACACTTTTCAATAGGGTTGGGTAAAAACTAGGTCGAGTTGACCATAGGTTTTGCTTTTGGTTGAGACCCAACTAGTGGCCCACCTGTTTTAGACATCGTAGCTTGATAAGTTTCGCTGGCCAATTTGCATGATCAATCCAATGGCCTCCCAGTTGGATTGGCTTTTTGAGTGGCTGAGATTTATCACAGGGTGAGGCCAGGCTGTTTCATGCAGGGGTGGTGATGAGTTAGGCCAGGCTGAACACTATGTGGGATTTACTGGGGTTGGCATCTCATAATGCAATTAGTTGGGCTCAGTCAGGTTTAGATCAGTCGCGAGTATCGCCACCACCCATCCCTGAAAGTATCATATATTTGTACAATTTGAATTGGCTATACCCAACTGGACCCAATCTGGACGACCACCATTGCATTGACAAAATCTTGAACAAGTGTGTAAAACACAATGATCAATCTAGCCGTTGGCCTGTTGAAATTGACTTATAAGATTTTGATAACAAGTGAATAGTATGGGTGTTAGAGGTATATCAACAACGATTAGGATTCTCAAAAGGTGGGCCTCACTTGAAACTTTTAAGGGTCCAATTTCAAACTATCAACTAGTCTAAAAAGAACCGTGTAAAAATAGGTCTTAAAGTAAATAGCTCCCAATGTTTCCCAGGTCGTGTTTCATATTATTAGTTGATCAAATTGGTCTGAAGCATTCATTTGATAGCCTATGCCCATCATATTGGCCCTAGGAAAGACGCAATACATACCTGTGATGCAGGGGCTGCGAGGCCAAAAAGAGAATGGTAGGTTAAGGGTAACCTGCCACAGGTGCAAATCAAATTCATGCATTTAAGGGCTAACTTTCGAAGATCTAAACCGTTCAAACGATGAGCCCGCTTGTGTTTGCAAAGGCGGGTCCATGACTCATAAAAGAAATTAGTGCTGGATTAGTGAGGTTTTTTCCAAAATGTTTGATTAAATATCATAGTTGATAATTCCTATTAAGAAAATCAAATTTTCTAAATCATTGATTACTATTATTTAAAATTGAGATTATTACAGTTTTCTAATAATATTCAGAGAAAATTCCTAAATTTGAAAAATACCCTACTGCAGTACTGGTCGTTTATATTTCACACACGAATGCAATTCTATATTGTTCTTAGTCTTTACAAGTAGACAGTTTGTGTGTTAAAGGATTGAGGTGAGCAATCCTTGACTTTTTCTTGCAAGCAGGTTTAGAAGGTTGTTGAAACAGATTTTGTATTGCCAGAGTACTACAAGTTTTGACCATGGCCAAATTGATACTTTGATTAATATCATGTTTGAGGCAAAGAGAGATTTCATTCCATGGTTGGGTTCTGGAAAGGCGAGGCTGCATTGTATATAATTTGGTAGCTGTTTTTAACAGTTTAGATGCATCATGTTCTCTCAAACACGCAAGTGATTAACTTCAAGGATAATAGATATCAGTGACAACACATCTCATGTCGTCTAAAAAGTGCACAGTCAATTCCTTTTCATCAAACTATTCAACAAACATAGAGATTATCTTCAACCAAACAATGTCATATCAATTATAACTCAAATTTAAGAATTTTGTATCCAACTGATGCAACTTAGACCATCTTATTTGGTGAAATTTTCGACAATAATATAGCAAATTGGTGTACAAAATATTCATACAACTGGATAAGTCGGTGAATACAAGAATACATTGCCAAGGGGATTGCCTGCCATCCAGATTTGCACATTGAAGGACCATTTGATTAAAAAAAATTAAAAAAAAAAAAAGACGCTCTACACCATGAGAGCTTGTGTGAGATCTGATGCGAGATGACTTTTAGAATGGTCCCAAGACGAAACATATGGTCACAGACGTCACAGCTACCCACATGGACACAAAACGTCACAATTACCCACATGGTCCCAAGACAACTTGTGTGCGATATTGCGCAGCTTCAATTTCAATGTAGGAACAGTCCAAGATATATGTACCTGCACCTCAAGCATCACATTCGCAGCCATATAAGAAAGGGTGAAAAAGGGTTCATGAGGAAATCCAGGTTAAAGGTACATCAGTGCATATCGATGCATCATCAGACCTCCATCAGTTGTAAAAGGTACAAACTACAAACACGTTCTTATCATAAAAATAGATTGAAATGGTGAAATAGAATTCATGTGTATGCCCGACCCAACGTAGTTGGGACAAAACTTTAATGATGGTGATGCTGATGATGTAGTATAAGAATATACCTTCTATGGTGCAGAAATATTTACAAAACATGAACTTCTCCACTCCTCTGAATTCATCCCTTTTTCCTGTCCATTTGTTTAGAATAGAATGCATAAGACCCCTTTTTTTTTCTTTTGCCCATTTCATTAGAATAGAATGTACCTTGCATTTGTGAGTATTGTTTTCTCTTTGAAATTTTTTTGCTTCATTAGTTCTGACCTCCTGCCATCTTAAAAAAGGATGGATCCAAATATCTTTTAAAACAAGTACCGGCACCATTATTGTCAAACCTGCAAAGTAAAATCAAAGGCTTTTTAATATCTCCACTTCTTCCAGGAAGATAATAAGAAACTCAATAGTTCTTGCTTGTCAAGTACGAACAAACGTGGGGGATGATGGCATTCTTCATAGGATTCCATGATAAGCCGTGAAGCATCATTGTGGACAAGGTGATTCTATTTAGCATGAATGTTAGGATGCCAATCTGAACCTGTAAAGTAACCGCTATGTATCAAAGAATTGAATTGTGCAATAGAAATAATTTTACAAAATTTTATCATGATAGGTTTCTACAAAACCTAAGCTGAATCCCACAAGCCATTGGAGCATCGCCAAAAACTAAACCTAAACATCTCCAATTAACAAAACTTACCAAGGTGAGGTCATATTTGATTTAGCACCTACCAAAGTTAGCATCCCATCCAAATACATAAATGACCCTGCTTCTGGTTTTCATCTCCACCCATTGAGTACTGTTAGATTTACTACCATCGAGAACCAACCTGCATGCATGTTCACCATCTCAGAACCCAAGCAGAATGGGTGCATCCACTTTCCCGAGTAAGAAAATAAATGAATAATAAAGACAGAGAATAAGAGGCTAGCAGTATTCAAATGTCATCTTGTAATGTTCATGTTATTATAGACAAACATAAAATGATGAAGACAAAACGTAATATATTTAACTGTTCAACTCATATGATGCGACTAGTGAGAATAGACATAGCCGCAAAAAAAGGAAAAGTAATGATCACTTCTAATAACTGTGATATACAAAGTATAAGAGCAAAAAGGATCCCAGCATATAAGTTCTCAAATGATCTAAAAGATAAAATGTCGAAATGTTGAAGCAAGTGCTTGCAGTTACAGAGTTTAAAGCAGTAAAAGAACTGAAACTAGTAATCATTTTGACCGATTCAATGAAGTTCTAATAAAACCCCATTATCTCTCAAAAACTAGAAAAAGACCACACATACTGGTCATAATAGATGGCATCCAGAAAACAGGAGCTTAAACAAGACTACAAGAGACCTTTCCAATTTGGTTGAAATATCATATAGAAGGGTAATAAGGCTCCACCAATTATTTCTCCAGACATTTTAGTTGATTAGGAACTTGGTTTTGCACAACTATTTCATAAATTATATTGACGATAATAATAACAGAAGAAAAAGGAGAACAAAAACCAATCAATGACAAAGTGGTGGTGCTGTGAACTTACCTTTTGTAAATTGGTCTGTAAGATTTTAATTGAATTAAATAATATTGCAAAAAAAAAAAAAAAAACAGATGCATATTTTGCAATTAAGTAGTTATATGGAGAATGTATTTCTCAACTTTTGACAAGATGTGGATTTTTGTAGATAATGGTGACCTAAGTAAGGGGAAAAACCCCTTCATTCTATTAAGTGGTTTCAACTTTCAAGATGTCCCACGCGTCTTTAACCCTCACAAGGTAGGCTTCTTCCTTCTATGGTTCATTCAATAATGTGGTTTCAAGCTATCCCACGAGTCGAGAACCGCCTCATATTTGACCGTTCAACCTGACCTGTATTTTATTATGAGGCAAGGTGGCTAACCCACCGAAAAAAGGGCCAAATTAACCTACCCTGTATTTTTTTTCTTGGGTTGGCCTGCTGGATAGGAGTGATGTAATCGACTTGAAAACCCAATGATCGATCTAGGGGATATGTGTGATAATTGATACTAAAGTGCCAACGCCACTCCACAATGAGTGTGTTGGTGGGTACCAAATTTCTAACTTTTCATGATTTCCTCGGCTTTTCATCATGTTTGGCTAATTCACCTGCAGAGTGAATTGAAATGAAGGCTCAGTTTAAGAAAGGTGAAAATAATGGTCAAATCAAAAGAGAATAAAGGTCAAGATAATGTTTGGATAAACGTGTCGAGAACCGCCTCTTACTAGTATTCGCACCTAGCTGCCTAGGGTTCATGATCCCTCACCAGACGACTTTGTCATGTCACCCTAGAGCTCTATCATCATCTCACCCGAGGTCTACTACCCTCATCCGATGGGGTCCCAACCCACTATAGCTGGGGTTAGGGGTGAAAACGGCACGGCCAACTGAAGTTGGGCCGGCCCGGGCACGGCCCATGATAATTATGCGGGCCGTGCCGTGCCTCGGCCGGGCAGCTCGTGGGCAGCCCACATATCCTCATCCCCCCCACCACACACTTTTTTTTTTAATTTTTTTAAGTTCTTTAAGTCTTAGAGACTTAGACTCTTCACTCTTGGTCTTGGACCAATTTCATTAAAATAAAGAAATTAAGAGAAATAACAAGTAGAATAACACTAATGATGTTTTGAAAAAATACATCAAATAAATTGTATTTCCTTGAAATTTAAGTTACAAAAGTTCAAAAAAATTACAAGTTTGAACTTGGATCAATATATATAATGAAATTCAAACCTTCTAATAAATGAAAAAAGAATTACAACTTTAAAAACCTATGATACATTCTAAAAAATAAATTACAACTTTAGAAACCTATGATACATTCTAAAAAATAAATTACAACTTTAAAAACCTATGATACATTCTAAAAAATAAATTACAAGTTGAAAGCCTATTATACATTCTAAAAAAAATGTATAAATAAATTACAAGTTGGGGCGGGTCGGGCCGAACCTGGCCGTGCCGTGCCGGGTCGCCCGCGGGCCTGGGACACAGGCCCAGCACGACACGGATTTTTAACTGTGCCGTGCCGGGCCGTGCCTCTGGTCTGGCAGCCCTGGCCCAGTGGGACTGCCAAGCACGGCCCAGGCATGGTTTTTTCGTGCCGGGCCCGTGCTGGGCTTGGGCCGCCCGCCCAGATTTTCGCCCCTAGCTAGGGTACCCAAAACAAAGAAGGATATCCCACGCATTCATTAACCCAGACCACATAGGCTCCTTTCTGCTACGGTTCGTTCAATTATGGGTTTAAAGATGCCCCCACGCGTATTTGTCAGTACAACGTTGGCTCCTCCCTACTATGGTCCGTTCAGTTATGTGGTTTCTAACCTTTTCTAGTGAAAAGATTCGATTATTTTTTATTTTTTTTAATAACTTCAAGGAGAAGAGATATCAATAAACCCACCTGCAATGTGACAACACATATCATGTCGTTTGAAAAGTGCACCATCAATTCGTTTTCATCAAATTGTTCAATCAATACATTTTCACCAAACTTTTCAACAAAGACAGAGTAACTTCAACTTAATTTTATTTTGTGAAAGTTTAACTCTCGAACTCATTAGTATACTCTCAAGCTCAAGAATAAACCTCGACATCTAGAATAAACTCTCAAGCTTGCAACTGAAACATGTTTTAGTTATTTTTGTATTCTAAATTGAGAAAATTGTTTTAGACATTATCGGTCTCCAAAGAAAATGAATCAATATGGTTTTGGGAGATTGTTTATTCATTGTAATCAATGTGTTTCATCAGATTGTCGCCATGATTCTTTGTTTAGTTCTAGCCGGTATCCCCTTAACGTTAGACACTTCAACAATGAAATATTATTTTACATCAATGGAGTGTGTTTAAAGCTTATGATCAATCCTTCACTACATTATTTAAGTTCCCCAATATATGAAAACAGCTGGAAACAAATAATGGGATGTTAATTGAAGCAAAAATAAACTTTCATATCAGTCGTATTCAGCGACAGTAAGGCAACTTGGCATACAAAATATTCCTACAAATGGATAAGAAGGTGAATACAAAAATACAATTCCAAGGGGATTGCCTGCCATCCAAATTTGCACATTGAGGAACCATTTGATTAAAAAATTAAAACAAAATAAGTTTAAGCGCATCACACTATACACCATGACAGCTTGTGTGAGATCTTGTGCGAGACGACTTTTAGCATGATCACAAAGGCAAACGCCATGGTCACAGACACCCCAGCTACAAAAATGGACACAGACGTCACAGCTACCCACATGGCCCCAAGACACCTTGTGCAGCTTCAATTTCAATGTCCAACAATTCAAGATAAATGTAGCTGCACCTAAGCATCACATTTGCAGCCATATAAGAAAGGGTACAAAAGGGTTCATGAGGAAATTCAGGTTGCTGTCAAGTTCATTGCACTAGTAGGTGCTTTTACTCATTTACACCATTGCATCAATGCATCATTGGATCCCCATCAATCGTACAAGGTACAAACTACAAGCATGCTCTTATCATAAAATCAACAAACAATTCCTTTGACACTTTCAATCCTCAAGATATTTTTCCTAGTTAATGGAATACAATTAAATTTAGGAGCTATGTAGATAGAATGGATAGATTGAAATGAGGAATAAAAATTCATATACCCGACCCCAATGTAGTTAGGACAATGCATTGATGATGGTGGTGATGATAATGTGGTAGAAGAAAATAGCTTCTATGGTGCCATAATATTGACACAACATGAACTTCTCCACTCATCTGAATTCATTCCTTTTCCCGTTCATTTGATTAGAATAGAATGCATAAGAAATCTTTTTTTCTGTCCACTTGATTAGAATAGAATGTACCTTGGATTTGTGAGCATTGTTTTCTCTTTGCAAATTTCTGGGTTCATTAGTTCTGACTTGAACATGCCATCTTAAAACAAGATGGATCCGGAAATCTTTTCAAACAAGTACCAGCACCATCATTGTCAAACCTGCAAAGTAGAATCAAAAGTTTTTCAGTATCTCCAGAACTTCCGGGAAGATTAATAAGAAATTCAATAGTTCTAGCTTGTCAAGTAAGAACAAACGTGGGTGATGACCGCATTCTTCATAGGATTCCATAATAAACCTTGGAGCATCATTGTGATAATAAGAAAATCAATAGTTCTTGCTAGTCAAGTAAGAACAAACGTGGGGAATAAAACATTCTAGATAGGATTCCATAATAAACAATGGAGCATCATTGTGGACAGGGTGATTCTGTTTGATATGAATGTTAGGATGCCAACCTGTAAAGAAACCGTTCTGTATCAAGGAATTGAATAGTACAATAGATAGAATCTTACAAAATTGTATCATGATAGGTTTCTACAAAACCTAAGCCGAATTCCACAAGGCATTGGAGAATTGCCAAAACTAATACCTAAACATCTCCAATTACCAAACCTTACAAGGTGAGGTCATATTTGATTTAGCACTTACCAAAGTTAGCATCCCATCCAAATGAATAAATGGCCATGCTACTGATTTTCATCCCCGCCCATTGAGTACAACCATATTTAATGCCATTGAGAACAAACCTGCATGCATGTTCACCATGGGTGCATCCACTCTCCCGAGTAAGAAAATAAATGAAAAATTAAGGACAGAGAATAAGAGGCTAGAAGTATTCAAATGTCATCTTGCAACTGGTTAGTCGTGCTCATGAAATTATAGAAAAACATAAAATGACGAAGACAACGCATAAAATATTTAACTATTCAACTTATATGACCAGACCAGTGAGAATAGACATAAGCCTCTGCAATAAAAAGTAAAGTCAGGATCACTTCTACAAACTGTGATATACAAAGTACAAGAGCAAAAAAGATGTCAGCATAAAGTTCTCAAATGACCTAAAAGATAAAAGATAAAATGACCTAAAAGATAAAATATCCAAATGCTAAATCAAGTGCTTGCAGTTACAGAATTTAAAGCAGTAAAGAACTGAAACTACTAAATTTGGACCGATTCAATGATGTTCTAATAAAATTCCATTATCTCTCAAAAACTAGAAAAGGCCCACACTCAAATAACAATTTTTTATTTTGAATGGTCACTCATGCTGATATTCCTTTCTTAATATAGACTAGACAAAACTAAAAAAAGCAGTAAACATCCTAACTAAATATGAGAAGACATTTTTTCCCTGGGAGATAAGGGCCTGTTTGGAAGCACAACGCAAGTTAAATTGAAATGCAGGTGTAAGACAACGAGAATCTATAAACAAGTATGGAAGTACGAAATCAACCTCAACACATACAAAACCAACAACTTATTGCGAAGGCATAAATAAATTTTTTTACGTGATTGCTTCTTCTATGCAATTTTGGCAGACTGGCTACTTCGAAGGTAGCCAACCTCCTTAGTCAGTTTGAGTAACAAGAAGAAAACGAGTGCATTATCAATTTAAAAACAGACATTAATATACCATCCATCACTGCCTACAAGTTAGCAACAGCACACGACTCTTCACACCACCGGTAACTTCAATAGCAAATATCTTGGCAACAGGCCAGACAACTCACCCACTAATAACTGCATAAACATAAACATGGACAACCCGCACCATAACAAATAGAGTAATAGTAAGAAAATAAGAATGCAGCCACCTTTAGAGCAGAGGTTTTGACACTAGAACTTGCGTAAGGCAAGGCACTACTATTTTTAATCATCCAAGAACTTCAGTTAATGCAAGAGCAACTGTTCTCTGTGTTTGTGCCAAACCAATTTTTACAAAAGCAGGGATCTTGTAAGTAATGAGCTTCATGAATGTTGACATGGGAACAACTTTTGAAAGTGAGGATGCCCCTGGCATAGCTGATGCTCCTGCGCCAACTGCCCCCATCGGTTTGTCAGCTAGCAAAATCTCTAACATCTTCTTTCTCCACCATGTTACTGCTTCTCCATCATTTTCAAAACTAGTGAAATATTGCACCTGCATCCAAGCATCACATTTGAAGCCATATCAAAAGGGTACAAAAGGGTTCATGAGGAAATTCAGGTTGCTGTCAAGTTCATTGCACCAGTAGGTGCTTTTCCTCATTTACACCATTGCATCAATGAATCATTGGACCCCCATCAGTTGTACAAGGTACAAATTACAAACTAGCTCTTAATATAAAATCAATAGACAAGTGCTTTCACACATTCAATCCTCGATCTATTTTTTCTAGTTAATGGAATACAATTAAATATAGGAGCTATGTAAAACGAATTGATAGATTGGAATGGGCAAACAAAATTCATGTACCCAACCCCAACGTAGTTGGAACAAAGCTTTGATGATGGTTATGATGACGAAGATATAGTAGAAGAATATAGCTTCCATGGTGCTGTAATATTGACACAACCTGAACTTCTCCACTCCTCTGATTTCATCCCTCTTTCCTAATCATTTGAGTAGAATAGAATGCATGAGACCTTTCTTGTTTTATGTCCATTTGATCAGAATAGAATGTACCTCAGTACCTTGCTTCTTGGAGCATTGTTTTCTCTTTGAAAATTTCTGGCTTCATTAGTTCTGACCTTGAATGTGCCATCTTAAAAAAGGATGGATCTGGAAATTGTTTCAAACAAGTACCGGCACCATTATTGTCAAACCTGCAACGTAAAATAAGAAATTGTTTTTCATCATCTTCATATCTCCCAGGAAGAAAAAGAAGAAATTCAATAGTTCTTGGTTGTCAAGTAAGAACAAACATGGGGGATGGCAGCATTCTTCTTAGGATTCCATAATAAACCTTCGAACATCATTGAGGTAATAGGAAATGCAAAAGTTCTTGCTTGTCAAGTAAGAACAAATGTGGGGGATGACGGCATTTTTCATGGGATTCCATAACAAAGCACGGAGCATCATTATGTGGAACAAGGTGATTCTGTTTGATATGAATGTTAGGAAGCCAATCTGAACCTGTAAAGCAACCATTATGTATCAAAGAATTGATTTGTGCAATAGATAAAATTAACAAAATTGTATCATGATTGGTTTCTGCAAAACCAAAGCTGAATTCCATAAGCCATTGGAGAATCACTAAAAACAAAACCTAAACATCTCCAATTGCCAAACCTTACCAAGGAGAGGTCATATTTGATTTAGAACTTACCAAAGTTAGCATCCCACCCAAAATAAATAAATGGCCCCGCTTCTGATTTTCATTCCCTCCCATCGAGTACTGTTAGATTTACTGCCATCGAGAACCAACCAACATGCATGTTCACCATCTCAAAACCCAGTCAGAATGGGTGCATCCACTGTCCCGAGTAAGAACATAAATGAAAAATAAGAACAGAGAATTAGAGGCTAGAAATATTCAAATGTCATCTTGAAACTGGATAGGCATTCTCATGAGATTATAGACAAATATAAAATGATGAAGACAACACGTAATATATATATATATATATATTCAACTTATATGATGAGGCTAGTGAGAATAGATATAGCCTCTGCGAAAAAAAGTAAAGTAATGATCATTTATAATAACTGAGATATGCAGAGTACAGGAGCCAAAAAGATGCCAGCATACAAGTTCTCAAATGACCTAAAAGATAAAATGTCCAACTGCTAAAGCAAGTGCTTGCAGTTACAGAATTTAAAGCAGTAAAGAACTGAAACTAATAACCATTTTGACCGATTCAATGAAGTTCTAATAAAATCCCATTATCTCTCTAAAACTAGAAAAAGACCACACTCATACTAACATTTTCTTTTTGAATGGTCACTCATACTAACAATCCTTTCTTAATAAATAATGCAAACGTCCTAACTAATTATGAAAAAGACTTTCTCGCCTAGGAGATTTAGGGCCTGTTTGGAAGCACAACACAAGTGCAAGTCAAAACAAGAATCTATAAATATGGAAGTATGAAATCAACTTCAGCACATACGAAACCAACAACTTGAAGTAAAGGTATACATAAACTTTGTTACGTGACTGCTGCTTCTTTGCAATTATGGCAGTCAGTGACTACTTTGGGATTAGCCAAACAAAAACATAGACAACTCACACCATAACTCCATAACAACAACAACAACAACAACAACAACAAAAAAAAGAAAAAAAAAAAAACCGCAACTTTCCTAACTAAACAAAACAGAAACAGAACGTGGGATCAAGCACTAGTGGTACATAACAAAGTTCCTCTTGTATACAAGAACAACATCTTATTCATGTTCCCATGTGCTTTGTATGCGTCCAAACCAGAGAAGATCTGCAAAAAATGTCACAATGGAATTTTTATAAACAAAACAATAAAAAAAGAAATTTTTATAAACAAAACAATAAAAAAAGAAATTCCATGAATGTGATTGATAACGAAGGTTGCAAGTCGCCAAGTTCAAAAATTCAAAAGTTTGACTCAGCCCAACATACTCAGCTCAGTTATCAAGATCCAACCCATTATAATCATGCCCAGCCCAACCATGTTGATCCAGCTCATCACTCAAATCCAGCATGTACAAGACCGCCCAGCTCAAGAGGATTATCTTCGCATATATTTTCTGCTAACTTGGAGATTGACAAGCAAATGGAAAGCATATCTTCACCACCCTACACAGACCACATGTCAAGAGTTATCTTGGGCACTGGAAATACCTTGTGGAAAGACCTCTGTTGACCTCATCTTATGAAATCAAAGACGCTACACCATAGCACACAACCCATCCCTTGATATTTAGAGCATATAAAGAAGAATATCCATTGGACATCTCATCATTGATTGAGTCCACTATCAATTCATGAAGAGGATGACACATCAAAGATGCCATTAGATAACACTTGATTGATCCTTTCTCATTACACATTTGTAAAGAAAATCAAATGAAACATATATATATAAGAAAAAGAACTTGTCACCTGGAAAAAAATTCAAAAAAGGGGTGAACGATTCTGTCTTATTTCATAGTTGGCCTTATATTTCTGAAAATTGAGAAATTCTGTAGTGACTGGGCAACAACATAGTTTAAATAGTCACACTATCCTATAAATGACCCTCTTTATCTATAACAAATGAGAGACAGACATTCAGTAATATTGCAAGAGAAAACTAGTACTCCAAGCCTATCTCAACATATCTTCTTTTCTTTTTTCTTTGTGTCTTTTTTAAAAGAATTCATTTCCTTTACAACATGTTACAGACAGGATAGAACAAGGCCCTACAGAGGCCACCTATACCAAACAGACATCATTTTTTTCATGTACATATATTTGATCCTAAGATGTGAACAAGATGGTTCACGTCCATCTCAGACATTTTGGTCACAACAAAACCACTTCACTTGTAAAAGGAAAAACAAGAGACCTTTCCAATTTGGTTGAAATATCATATAAAAGGGTAATAAGGCTAATAAGGCTCCACCAATTATTTCTCCAGACATTTTGGTTGATCAGGAACTTGGTTTTGGACAACTATTTCACAAATTAAACAAAAAAAAAAATAGTAACGACGATAATAATAACAGTAGAAAAAGGAGAACAAAAACCAATCAATGAAAGAGGTGCTGTAAGCTTACCTTTTCTGAATTGGTCCACTCAAGCTCTTTTTATGATCTTGCAAATAGCCTATGCAAATTGAAAATCCAACCAAATAGGCCCCCTCATTCATTATACAAACACTTGCACACACAGAAAGAAACTGATCAGGTTTCTTAGATTCTTAAGTTTCTTAGATTCTTATGGGATATATTTAAAAAGCAATATAAACCATGATAAACTTCTTCAGCAAATCTACTATCAGAAAAATTACATATGAATGTGATTTCTTATAGACGAAACTAAACTGAGCATGATAAATTATGAGAAAATTTCAAATGCAAGCATAGAAAGAATAAGAAACATGCTCATTGGGATATTTGCTCGTTTCTTTTCTTTCGGCTTCTGATATATGCTCGGTGGGATGCTGCTCTCAATTCTAGTGCGATCTATGCGCATCCGAATTCATTTGGACCTCTCTCTCCAAAGTTCAAAGAGAGATGGTCTTCTTTCGATTTATACAGAAAGACCCAAGATTCCAACGATCAAGATATCATTGGACAACCTACCAAGGAATGGAGGAGTTGCTACCTCAAATGGCACAAAGTGAAGGCATGTAGAGCTACAAACTTATCCGAGTTTGTGATAAAATGTTCTCAACATGAATCGCTTGAAGTTGGAGATTAGTTGAGAGCAATTGGACACATGTGCTCAATGGAACTAGGATTTAAGGATCTTCAGCTGTTTCTATTCACAAAAAATCAGAATGTGCTGCTAAATTCTATTGGATTGCACTGTTCCTTGATTTGCCTAGGAACACCGGGGATGATTGTCCATTATCTATGTTCTTTAATGATCAATGTTCTAGTTAAAACTGATGGCTGAAGTATTCAAGAAACGCATTTTGAGCACATATTATTTGACCGATCCTCTAGAAAGGACAATTAAATTAAAAAAAAAAACCTTAGAAGATCAAGTAATTAAGAACTTAATCTGTAGCAAGAACAATAGTTTCTTAACTTGCAATAGATATGTAACAGAACGATCATTCGAGGGGACAAGCATCTTTCAAAAAAGATGAACTGGTTGAGACATTACATCAAACACTTTGTGGGCATATGAGATTGAATTCAAACTTGTCCAACAAAGACAAAAAAAATATGTGGTGGTTTTGTCATGTTCAATCTCTATCCCTTTTTTGGCCTTGCATATCATTAAACAAACGAAGATCATCATCTTCTTTCTTTGAGTTTTCTAAACAACTCATGAATGAAAAAAGAAAAATAAGAAACACGCAGTGCTTATTTCAAAGAAATTTCAAAAGATGTATTGCAGACGAAGAAGAAAAGAGAAGTAAAAGAATTGAAGAAATGTAAAGAGATATCTACCTGTTCGATCCGTATGCTTGTTTCCGTCTTGATCAACAGCGATATGAAAAATTGCAGATGAAGAAGAGAAATCATTACCGAGAGGTAGAGAGAGAGATATAGATTACGGAACACAAAATCAAAATGGAAATGTTGTAGTTACTATTTCCTCCGGTTTCAACGCTCGCTTGTATGGTCCAAAGCCAAGGCAGGCATCGACAATTTCATCTTCGATGAAGAAAAGGTTGGAGTCGTTGCTTGATGTCATTGTCTTCCCACTCCAATGCTTCCCACCATGAACTCCTGCCTAGAATTTTCTTTAGTGCAGGTGCTACAATATTGGTGCCATTGGAGAGGAAGGAGAGACTCTTCAACTTGGGACAATGATAAATTCCAATAGTTTCTAGTGATGGCCATTCGAAATTAGAAAACCCTCGGCAAATGCTAACCAATTCCGGAAGATTCGAGAGATGAATTTGCTTGATATTAGGGAGGATGAGTCTATCATTATTATAACTTATAACATTATGGGTATGGCTTGCGACAGACATTGACATTTCCTCCTCCTCTTCAATTTCTATTATCTCTTCCATCTTCGAACAACCACGAACCACGAGGAATTTTAAACTGCAGAGTTGTCGAATAAAACCCAATTGGAAAACCTTCTTCAAGTTTTTACAATTAGATAAATGTAGTTCTGTGAGTTTGGAGAGGCTTCCGGGCAGCAATGGACCATCGCATAAGCTCCTCAATTTAGGAAGAATCTCAAGCGCAAGAATCTCCAAGTTGGGTAGCAGTGCACAAGTTTTCTGTTGCTCATCTCCATCAAAGAGAATTTCCATCTTTTCACAGCCTCCGACCCAACATTCTTTCAACTCATTCATGTTTGCCAGGCCCAACTCCGATAGCTTTCTTACGGTGCCATGTTCCTGTAGATGAAAAAAGTAACAATGAGCAAGGGTCTCCATAATGGCGGCGGCATGTGACATCCCAAGACCACCATTATATACCAAACATCTTTCCCATTCATGATGTAGACGATCATAAACAATCAATGTATCCGTTATCTCAGTGCCAACCCGAAACCGGAATCTCCTAAACCAGGAGGAGGTTGCTTTCACCGATTTGCTATGACGTAGAAAATGCTCGAGACACTCCACTTTTGGAAAGTATGCATCGAGATAAGTAAGATGTTCCAACCTGCATAATTCTTCCACCACGACTTCCATGCTTTCATCATCCCACTGTTCCTTTTCAAAACAAATACCGAAAATAGAGGCATACAAGCTCAGTTCTTCTAAATATGGAAGCTTTGGAATTATTCCAGTTGGAACTCTCAACTTCATGTTCCATTCTTTAGTGTCCTTTCGAGAACACTTGCGGCATTGAAATCGCACTATCAAACGTTTCAAACGAGTTAGCTCCCCGACCTCTCTAGGCAGATATTTAATTCGTGTGGAGCCTCCCAAATGAAGCACCTCCAGCTGCGTGAGCGCTCCGACTTGGGATGGAAGTTCTTCTAATTTTGAACAATCATTCAAATAGAGACCGCGGAGATTAACCAAGTTACACAAGGAAGAAGGCAAGGAATTTATTGGTGTCCGACTCAAGTCTAGAATACATAGAGAATGCATACATTTAAAGAAGGAATCGGGGATCATTGTTAGATGATCATTATATTGCAACAATAATGTGGACAAATATCCGCAATTGGGTCTCTCCGACAAACAGCCCAAACTACAGCCTATTAATGATATCTTTTGTGATTGCAACCATTCCTTCTCCTCTGGTGGATGCTTTACATGCTTACCAGTTTTTACGAAGAACCCTGAAGCTTCTTTCAATGCAAAATCCCTTATAATGTCATGCATTTTTACATGCTCTTCATTATAACCTCCCTCCAACAATGATGCATCAACAAGATTCATTACCATGTCGCGACCCTCATCCCTTGCCTCTTCAATGCTATCAACTCCTTGAATGTAGCCCTCCAACCAGCAATACTCTGCCAATTCAGCTGTCGATATTTGAAAGTCTTCTGGGTACAATGAGCAATACAAAAATAAGTTCCTTTCAGAATCTTCAGATAACTGATCATAACTTATTCTCAAGCAGGAGAACACTTCCTTTTCCATGCCTTTAATCGAAGACGTAGACGGTGATTTTAGTTTCCGTAGCGTATTCCTCCACCTACAAACATCACTATTCTTTCTCAATGATGAACCAATTACGATGATGCAAAGTGGTAAACCACCACACTTTTTAACGATATCTTTAGCAATTGGTTCAATATGAGGAGACATGGCAACATCTCCAACTTTTTCATTGAATAGGCCCCATGCCTCCTCTTCAGATAGTTTCTCCATTTGTATTTCCACATCTGTTTGCATCTGCCGACATACGTCAAGGTCTCGAGTGGTCAACAAGACCTTACACCCATTATCTTGATTTAGAATTGGGATCCCAACAACAGACAAATCTATTCTTTCCCAAATATCATCTAAAATCAACAAGAACTTCTTCCCACTTAAATGGTGATATATGTTTGCTCGTAGCCGATCGTCAGACATCTCTATTGCAGTACATTTCAGACGTCCTGCAATATCATTTTGCACCTTTCTTCGACTTCCTTCTCCTGAGACAGTTACCCAGATGACAATGTCAAACATGTGGGATTCTTTCAGTCGATTGTTCAACAATTTCAATGTTCTTGTCTTGCCAATGCCACCCATTCCCCAAATTCCAATCTTTTGGATTCCGACATCTTCTATATGCTCTAATATCTTTTGCAATCGAGGCTCGGAGTCAGTTAATGAATTAATTTCTACAGTTTGTGGCTCAACTTTCTCCAATGGTGCATTAGAAAACTCGTTTCCCTTCAACTTTGGTCGTTTATTATTAAGATCCGTGATTTCCTCGACAACATCACCAACCCGTTTTCCCAATGTCGGCCTCGAGCAAACATTAGAACACCGCATATGCTCGGCTTTAATGGACTGCACCTCAGCTTCTAACTTTTTTACATCTTCAAGCCACAATTTACTCTCGCTTGTGGCCAGATTTGGTGATTCTCTACTTATTTTTTCCAAATCATCCCTCCGGGTGAATAAATGCTGTGCATTTTTGTCCAGTTGTTCCATTTTCTTTTCGGGATTTGTAATGTAACCAATTATTGGATTACCAAAAATATCATAAACGAGCTTCCCAGTTTCTAAAACTAATTTAAATGTATCCATGCCTGTTAAGAAACTAAAAGACAATTAGGAAAAGATGAACAATAGCATCAATACCATCAAATTAAGTAATACTCACAAACACATGTAACCAAACAATTAGTAAAAGATGAACAATTCATGTTTGGATATTCAAAATGACAAGTGTCAAGCAACTGTGAAAGAAATAGTTCTTGATATGAAGATTTTGCTATATATATATATATTGAAGTTCCCAAACGAGTGATGTTGCTCTCTGGATATATGTATGATAACTGTACACCCTTTTAATATTACAATAATGACCCCTAGACTTTATCTTTATATACAAGTAATACAATCCGTCAACCACCTTAATCGACGGTCAAACCTATCTTTTTACGCCAAATTCAACCAGCATATTTATAAAAGACAAAAATACTGTTACCTTATACCTCTTTGCAGCAGACAGTGTTTGAAATTAAAATAACTTTAACCAAAAATTTTTACAATATTCACCTTCATCTAAATTGAGTTAGCATGGTATTCTTACCATAGTTTCCTTTTCGCCCTTTTTTCTTTTTGTGAAAGTTTACTTTTTAAGGTTAAAGTTAAGAAATTACAGTATTGTAGGGGGTATTTTTTGTCCTCTAAGTAGGCTTCAATATGAGTATGGTCAGGTCGGATCGTGTTGAGGCCAATGTGAGTTTGACCCAACCATACACAATCCCATCACAACTTGAATCCAAACCTGGCTTTTAAACTGACCTCTCAGCCCGAGCAACAACTCAGGTTCAGTAGTTGCTGTAATCCAACTCAATCAGCCCTCATATATTTTATTCCCTACCAAAAACCCTTGAGCCCAGGACCCCTGGCTTCATGGATTACAGGCTGAAATCCGAAGCCCACAACCAAATCACTGTACTAATAACACAAAAACCCAAAAAAAAAAGAAGAAGGGATGAATAGAAACCAACATATTAAATAGAAGACTCGCATAGTTTTAAGAAAATAGATGGAGAAAAATGTGAGGCCCACCACTTAAATAATCATACATGTGAGGCCCACAACCAAATCTTAAGGCCCGCTATGATTGACTTTATTGTCGGATCGTAGCCAATATAACTGATTTCTAAGTCTAAATGAGCTGTCAGAATGTTTTAAAATATTCTATCACAAATTTCTAAGAATTTTAAATGATATTCTAACACAAGTTTTGAAAATTTTAAATGATATATAATTGCATATACAACGCTTTCAAGGAATTCATTAATTAAAAAATACAGAGAGCTAAAAATTTGAATGATACTTGAATCTATGGGTGTGGTTAGAGATCAAGATCCTCAAATATATCAACCACTCTTTATATGTGTGCTAGAGAAAAGAAACATTGATAGAAAACGGAAAATCTAGGATCAAGAATATATGAGGGTCAAAACCATTAATCTAGAGAGTATCAGAATTTTTTAAAATCAATTGCAAATTTCACCTTCAATTTTTTTAATAGCAAGATATTCTTTCAATGGGCACATCAAATTTTCAGATATTCTTATAGTTTTTTATTGATCAATTTAAGTTGATTTCATATTTTGTAATAATTTTTTAAATTGGGTTTTAATGTTTTGATTTGGTTCTGTCATGATTAAAATTTTAAAAAATAAAATAATGAGAAATTTACGCAACAAACCCTTGATGGCCCCTAAATAAAAAAGGCCCCAATAGATATTTTGAAACTGGAGTGGTCCCCTAGGGTCTTTCTCATTCTTTTTCCATATATATAATGGGAACCAGACGGTCTCCGCACAGTTCCAAACGCCCACTGGGGCACACCTTATGACCCATCCAAATTGATCACACATTTACAACCCCCTTATAGACACCAAATCCCATGAATTTGCAAGGATTCAGATGGACTAGATCATTGGATTGAGGGTCAATTTTTCTTGTTTGTTATAAATCTATTAAACTTGTGGACCACATATGAAGAGGTTAGATGTATTAGATTGACTTCAGATTTGATATTTAGGTTGGCCCCACTTGGATCTTTCGGTCCCCCTCTATCCCATGACTAGTGGGGTATATATATATATATATATTCATATATCGTGGCTCCTCTACACACTACAATAAGTGCGAAACCCATTTTTCCTTTTCAGAAAAAATAGCTCAATCCCCTTTTTTATTTCTTCCAATCTTGTAGGCCCCAAGTTCATCATCCAAATCTTGCCTATGCCTAGAATGCACTGTTTATTTTTAGTAGAGTTTTTAAAGAAATTAGAGATCCTCTCTTCTTCCTCTTCCCACCTCATACATTATATATACACATCTAGTTTAAACAAATGTAGTACAATGAATGACTATTCAGAATGATATGAAGTTTGTGTTTGCAATAACACATCGTTATGTTTCAATATTTGAAACTTAATATGTAAATTAACTTGATTTACATATCTCAAGCATAAAATAAAAAATGACCCAAATAATTATTAAATAGAAAGCAATAATTTTGCCATTAAATCCATGAGTGGATCACCATAGAGAGAGGGGGCGGGGCGGGGGCGGGGGCGGCACATAAATCCCTCAGTGGCTCACCCTATGGTGAGGGATGAATGCACATAAACATTCCTCTCATATATATTTATATAAAGAATGGGTGCACACTCATCGCAAAAACAACAACAACAACAACAACAAATAACAAATTTCATTTTATTAGCTACTAGTTCAATTGGTAAGGGACATTAAAGTACTTCATTCGGAGTAGTTAATTTATCCCCGATTAGAATCAGTGGCGGAGGTTTTTTTTCTTAAGGGGCAAGTGATGGATGGCTGGTAATATTTTTTAATCATTGATTTTCATTACATTTTAAAATAATTTTTTTATATTTTTTTAATATTCAAAGAAAACTCCTAAATTTGAAAAATACTCTAAATATTCTTAAGACATAATATTTGAAAACTTTATTAAATAGGTTAGAATATGAACACAATACGGTTATTCAAATGAGACAAAACGCTCACTATAATTATTTTAAATGAGAGAAATAGATTTCATGTAGTTGTCCCAATATTGTGAGAACAAGTCTTTGATGATGATGACGACACGACGGCTATAATGAATCCAAATTGCTTTAAAAAAATGACTTTTTCTTCTTTTAGCACCGAGAGTTGTTTCTTACTCTATTCAAAGTAGTACCCATGCCGGATTGATCGGATGAAAACTAATTGACCCACCATGAATTAACAAATTTATTTATTAGTTATTTGTGATCATTTGATGGGCTCCAATGCTGGTGATTAAGAGGGAAACATTTAAAGTAATTCACCAAGTCATATAAGACCACAGGGTATAACTTGTATGTTAACGCAAAGTTAAAGAGTCCGAATCCTTTGAATGTCTTACTACAACGCGTGCATTGGTATACAAGTAATAAAAAACAATACCTTGGAATTTCCCTTTTCTGCGGAAGTCGTTTTCCAACCACCCCATTGGAATTTATTATCCGAGGAATCGCAAATATATTAGTATATTTTTACGTTTTTCCATAAAAAAAATGGCCACACTAAACATGGATGTTCCTGTAGTGCAGAAAATCATTTCCACAATTCTCAATCTTTCCATGGAAAATCGGCTACACAAATGTGCACTAAATCTAGTGAGTAATAAACACAAGCTCCCACCCTGAGTGTTATCTTGACCAATTAGAGTAGGGCTGTTTTTTGTTTTTCACTTTTTTGGCAAGGTTTTTTTTTTTCCCCCCTTTTAAGGGCGAGGAGGACTCTTGTAATCAAGGATTTATTGTATATTATGGACTATTGTAATGGAGTATCAGCTGAAACTTTGTCCTAAAGTTTGAAGACACTCTACAGGTATGTTGAGTAATCAACATTAATTCATGATGATCATCGATGAGAGATCAGTTTTTCTCCTTGTTTTGTAGTAAAATTTTCATTTTTCTTTCTCTATTGTTTTTTGGGTACCCAAACAAGGACTTGGGGGCCCACTAGAAGCCCCGACTATGGGAAAGAAAGCCTGAAGAAGGCTACTCAGCAATCGAACCCTCGGCAATAAAGTGAGATGCAAGATGCCTAACCAACTGGGCAACCCCAGGTATGGCTGAATTTTTCTGTTTAATCGAAGATTTTGAACTTTTGAGTTGTCATAGGGCAACTTAACAGGGTAAACTAGAATTGAAGGAAAAAAAACAAAAAAAAAAAAAAACGCTTAACCTTTCAAAAGAAAAGTATGAGTTCTCACAATTTAACAATAACAGAAGGGGAAAAAATTGAAAGCAAAGCCAGAAGTTCTCACATCATAATAAGAAATGAAATAAATTGTATTCAAGATTGAGATGATAACATGCCTGATGCTTGGCACTTGGCAGTAGGAAGATTGAAGAAGATAACACTTGAGATTCTTCAGCTGATGGGAAGTGATTTCCTCTTGTGCTGTGCGTTATACAAGGACACTGAGATTGTTCATATAGCTAGAGGTGAATGCAAGTCTTGGGTCAATGAAAGTCTTGGACGCTTGAGATTGAATGGCTTAAAGGTGACAGTGACCATTAGAATCTTGAAGGGCTGAAATGTATGGATCACTACAAAGGACAATTTGCTGCAGCGTACCTGAATTCAGGCTCAAGGTGCTCTTGCCTACCACCGTTGGATTAAATTTTTAAATAGTGTAGGGCTGAAAGGCCATTAAAATTTAAGGGTGTTAAATCAAGGGACTTGAAAAATCAAATGAGGCTAATTTTGTATATGGCTTTATCCGCAAAGATACATTTCCATCTATGCGGTTTTGGAAAAGTAAAAATGCATTTAAGTGGCCCCACAACCTGGACCATTTATTCACCCTATGCCATCTCTTTGTTGGAGAAGATCTTTCTACCATTTCTATGATACATTATCCTTTGATTTTTCGATAAGAGAGAAAGCTAGACGTGGGGTCCATTCCGTGCTCCATAATGCAAGGGAAAAAACAGGGGAAATCACTGAAGTAGGAGACAGAACCTTATCTTTAGAATAAAAATTATTAAAATCATGATTATAAATGGACCGCTATTTTAGATGGTAACCTAGGCCCCTTCCATTCTGAAAAAGGAATCTATTCCTATACACATTGCTACGATAAGAGCTGTACAAAAAATCCGGTATCACCGTAAAATCGAACCGAACCGATCGAACCGGTCGGTTCGGATCGATTTATAGTAAATTGGTTTGGTTAACGGTTTGAAAATCATAAAAATCGCTTACATCGGTCGGTTATCGGTTTGAGCCCACGGTTAACCGCTTAAACCGAACCGGCCGTATTTAGTAACTTAAGTGTTTCTTTTTTACTATTTTAGCCTTAGGGTTTTGTTTTTTACCACTCTCAAAGTTACATTCCACAACTCAATTCTCACATGAACTTAAGAGTCTAACCTTTTGATGGTTAGTTTTGGTCTCACCTAACTTATGCGTTAAGAAGCCTTCATTTTTTAAAATACAATGGGTTCTTATACAAATTCCGTTTGTGTGTGACTTTTATTGAAATGAACTATTATTCTATTGTAATTCCAAATGGTATCATGCTCATGCGGAATGAATGTTTCACTGCAAGCTAGTTATTGTCCTTTTTTTTTTTTGCACGCTTGCGTTTTGTCCAAACTCTCTTTTTGGAGTAGAATTATTTTTTATATACGTTTAGTCTAGTCCGGAATGTTGAATTTTTATGTTTGCACTAAACATTAGAATAAATGCAAAGGACGGGGTATCATCATTTTGAAATTTTCAATATTTGATTTTTAAAAAAATAAAATAAAAAACAATGGTTTAACAGACCGAACCGAACCGAACCGTTTGGTTCGGTTCGGTTTGGTTTAAGCCCTCTCCATCAGTCGGATTGGATCGGTCAATTAAAAAACCGACAAGTTCGGTTTGGTTGTTGGTTTTAGTGTTAAACCGATCCGAACCGCTCATGTGCAGCCCTAGCTACGGTTATAGAATTTGATAGTGTTGGTGAGAGGGTGTCTGAGGTTTTTTTTCTTTCTTTTTTAATGAAACAGTGTTTATGCAAAAAAAAAAAAATGAAAAACAAAAGGGTTAAAAATTGTATCCGAAAGGGAAAGGAAGAAGTAAATGTACTTTATACCACAAATGGTTAAAATAAAGATAAAAAATAAAGTATTAAATAATCTTTCATTTTATTAAAATAGAGGAAGATGGAAAATGAAGGACTAAGGAGATAGCTAGTTACTAGTTTCCCATTCATTTTCCCTCGATTCTATTTTCATCGAACGGAAAGCTATTTAATACTTGTTTTTTAAAATGAATTTATGATTTTCTATTTTTAACTCTTAATGGCATAAATCTTTTGTATTCGATTTCTATATATTTTAATGTAAACAAATAGGACCTTATGCATTTTGGATCGAAAGGTATTTAATAATGGAAGTCCTACGCAATCAAAATATGTAAGATTTGGACCAAATGGAAAATGAATAATTCAAAAACCCCATAGTTTTTTTAAAAAAAGTCTTATTTCTTGAAGAGTCTCTATTTAATTGATTGATTTTCTTCATCGGAGTTGGAATGGGAGTCTTTAATACCACAATTTGAATGAGTTGCATCTCATTGAGATATTATCACTAAGAAATATTATTTGTTGGCCCCATGTAAGGGCGAACCCGGGTGCAAGGGTGTGGGGGCTGAAAACAGTTAAAAACTGATAATTAATATGTATTATATATATATATTTAGCCCTTCCCCCAGTATTTCTTTTACATAAAACCCTTCCAACTTTGAATTTCCTGTGTTAGCCCTTGGCACCAGCCCCCATGCTTGCCATGTAGGGTCACTACTCACTAGACGTCCAACATAAAGGCCCTGCAAAAAACTTGGATGGCTATAATTTTGTAACTATTGAACAAGGCAGAGGATTTTCTTTTATTAAACACTATCACCTTCTTATTAAGAAGGGAGGGTTCAACCCTCCCCTTGTGAATCTAACTATGCGGTCCCATTCCTTGCCCTCCATCTCCATGACACTGGATCCTACTGAATTAAATGCAGGCTCCCTTGATGAACGTCAGGATTTGAAATTCCTACATGCAGAAACCTTGTACGTGAAAATGCCTCTACGACAACTGTATTCCTCATCCAAGGCCGATTTGTTCAATGGTGATGTTCTGAACATCTTGATTTCTTGTACTGGTACTAGATATGTTTTTACCCATTGATTAATGTAGATAGTTGTTTGTCTCTTCTTAGCCAGGTGTGTCCAGTCTAAATGAATGGGTGGTTAGAATGTCACATTATCTACTTGCCTTGTGCTTTTAGATGTTGGCCTATCTGTGTCGGTATGTTAGCTAGTTTTGATCATTATAGGGCTTAATAGAAAGTTACATACAGGTCCTTTTTTGAAATCCAATGGTGGCATAGGCCTCTCAAAATCTATACATTTAGGATCACACAAGATGTATTGTCACTCTGGTCTTTTATGTACTTATTCCACTAAATTACTTGAAAGGCAGCAATCTGTCCAAAGGCATGCAATCTTGTGCACTTCAGTAAATCACACCTTTTATAGAGAGGCTCCACACTGCAAATGGTGGGTGCATTGAAAATTTCATAGATTGGGAAGTCCTAGCAGTCAGCAAATTCTCCTCCCCCGAATTCTTGTGAGCCAAAAATTAATGTATGGAGTAAAATCTAAAAGATATTTTGATTGGAAAAAAGACAACAATTGGTTGAAATAGAAAACCGTCTAGAAGATGTTTTAGGGCTCACTCATCCTCATTTGGTTCCACTGAAAGGGCTGTTAGATCATCAAATCATTGCCTACACCTGTTTGGCATTTGCCTCTGCTGAGAATCTATACATGTCACAAGATGTACCGTTACTCTAATAAGAATTGATCCAATGTTGTGGCTACTATGGTGTTGATGGCAGCTAGGACCTGATTTAAGATGTGGAGGATCCACCATCGTTGATTAACTTATTCATATCACAAACCTCTCTATGCATGCATCGATACTTACACAAATTTCAAACCCTGCCCAAACAATTAGCATAACCAATAACCAACCACTCAGCCAAAACATTTAATTGACATGGGTAAGTCTTTATTAACATGATAAAGCAGAATAGCTTTGAATTTTGGTTTTGCATAGGTGTTGTCCTAGTGGTGGACTGCTCAATAAAATCATGACTTTTGTCCGATTGGTAAGGCCCACTTGCAAGTAAAGTGGGTTAGCATGATTGTGTAAGCTGACCCCTCATAGACCAGTGCAATGGTTCCTTCAATTATGTGGTTTTTTTTTATGGTAAAAATTTATGTGGTTTAAGGGAGCTCTACTCTAATTGGAGAGGATCTAATTAGATTAAGGTCTTAAAGAAAAGTCCTAAGTTTTTATATTAAATTTATAAGTAGTGTACGTGCTATAAAATTACAAAAGAAAGCTCCAATTTGGCCCGAGACAGACGGTGCATCCACGCTTCGTCAGGCCCTTATTGCAGAAAGAAAATAAGGGGAGATCTGTAATAGATTGGAGTCTAGTGAATGAGGAGGAGGTGGAGTCATGGGAAGCTCGGGCAAACAATGTGCTCAAGAGAAAATGAAAAAAATCAAAAGGGGGGGAGGATGAAGAAGAATACATGAGATGGTATGAGGTGAATATCATCATGCATATTGGCCGTGTCAGGCAACAGGACGAGCCACAAAGGGATCCTCCCCCAGAGCTCGAAGCCCAAGCTCCTACAGTCCCACAGACTCGAGTATGACGTTCACACCTTTTACATCCCTTACTTTACTTCACATTGATTTTGTTAATATATTTTCTAATAGGATCCTTTCAATATGTCCATTGCAGGTCTCTCTCTTCCTCGACCACGTGGTACGGTCATGCGATCTTTCGATCGCTGCAAATGTGGACCTACCCGCCTTCATAACTTCAATTAGTTGAAAGGTCAATAGATTTAGGTCCACATTTGGGACTACGTACCAGGACTATGTCGAGACATGTAGTTCATCCGATCAGGAAGTTAATGATACTTTCGTAAGGATTTAATTAAATTCGAACATTTCATTTTGTGAATTGATGAATGTTTTTTGTGATTTTCTCACCATAACTTGCTTCATTTTGAAGACCGTCAAATTGCAAAAGCGTGCAAGGATTAAGAGGAAGTCCTCTAAAAGCACCGCTAAGAAGCCTCGACCTAGTATCGAGGCTCCTTTGATGATAGAGGACTCCCTCGTCAAGGCATCAGCCTCCCACACTTTGCATGAGGAGCAAAAAAATGAAGCTGATGCAAGCAATTTTGACGCAGCTTTTAGTGATGTGGATGACATCCCTATTGAGGATCTCATCTCCATCTCGCCCGGTCCTCAAGGATACAACACTCCATTGAAGGGCACTAACCAGGCAATCATTGTATCCCCCACACAGGCTACAATCAATTCTTTGATATGGAGGTGCAAGCATATACCGAGGCTAAAGAAGATCCCGGATAGGTTTTTGGATTATCAACCCCAAACGGTTTATGTTCTGACGGATGTGGAGAAGGAACTGTTGACGGATTTCTATAAATATTACACGCATAGGTAACTGCAATTGTTAAAAAGCCTTCCATAGTAATGCAGTATTCGTTTGGTTTCTTGCTAATTCAAAGTCGAAATACTCATTGCATTGACAGGAAAAAGGAGCTGGATATGATCATCTCGTGCGTCGATTCTAAGTCCCTAAGAGATTTATTGGACAAGGGCATTTGGATGGACTCGAGTATCATATATTTTTGGTTTGAAGTGCTACGGGAAAGGTGCAAGGATGCATACTTGGCTGACCCTAGTATATGCGTAAGTTCGATAAAAAATGAAAGTCACTTTGACTTTCTACTCACTTGGTTAAATGTCTTCTCTTGTTTGATGTCTGAGATACTTGTCTTGCAGAGTTACTGGGAAAAAGGTCTAAAGACTGGGATGACATGGCCTTTGGGCCAAAGGGAGAACGTGTAATGGATGCGATGGAGTGCAAAACTCTAGTCTACGTGATTCACGCTCACAACCATTGGTCCTTACTCGTTGGATATGTCGATGAGAACTGCTGGGAGTACTATAACAGTTTAAAGAGAGAGATCTGGGGCCAAAAGACTTGTGAAAGATTCGTAAGTACATATTTGCTTCTCTTTTGGCAGCATAATGTTTGGATAGTACATAAATTTCATCCGTTGAGGTATCATTCAATTTCACTTTGTTTGGACAGATATTGTGGCTTCAACAACGATTTTTGGATCACGGGTGGTCGGTGCCTATGATGTGGACGATGACAACAAAGACGGACATCCCATTTTAAGAAAATGGAAATGATTGCGGGTTGTTCGCTTGTGCATTCGCGGAACATTGCATATATCGTCGTCCCATCGAGTTCACCCAATCTGACATCCCGTACTACCGGTGGAGAATTGCCATCGACATATTTGAGCAAAACTGGGTTCGAAATGCTCCAAGGCTTAACCTCCCTCCACTCCCGGTCTTGCCTCCTGACTCGCAGTGAACAGTTCCTCTGTGCTACATGTGTTGTAATTTTACTTGTAATTGAAATGGTTATGATGTGAATGTTGTGAATTCCTAACTTTGGATGTTGATTTCTAACTTGTATATGGGATGTTGATTGAAAGTGGATTGAATCCATTTTTGTATATTGGATATTTGAGCTCTTTTGTTACACTGTGTTGTTGTATGTATTTTGATGTAAATGTCATAGTCTCTGCATATTATTTTTTTTCCTTCTTTATACAGCGTCATCACCGACCTTGTATGACTAAAACATACTCGAAAAGTTACAACTTCCATCACAAAAATTAGGAAACCTGCGTCGGTGATGACCTTATTTACAGCGCTAAGGTCATCACCGGCCCTGTAACACTAAATCCTACTGGAAAAGTTACAACTCTTGATCAAAAAAAGGGAAACCTGCATCGGTGATGACCTTATTTACAAAGGGTAAGGTCATCGCCGACCCTGTAGGAGTAAATCATAGTCGAAAAGGTATAACTCCATGATGAAAAATTATGAAACCTGCGTCGGTGATAACCTTATTGATAGCGCTAAGGTCATCGCCGACCCTGTAACACTAGATTCTACTGGAAAAGTTACAACTCTTGGTTTAAAAATTATTGAAACTTGTGTCGGTGATGACCTTATTTTACATAGGTAAGGTCATCGCCGACCCATACTTAGATTTTTTTGCCAAACATTATTGGAAAAGTTATAACTTTTGGTTTAAAAATATTGAAACCTGCGTCGGTGATGATTTTATTTTACATAGGTAAGGTCATCCTCGACCATACTTAGATTTTTTTTTTTGCTAAACCTTCTTGGAAAAGTTACAACTCTTGGTTTAAAAATATTGAAACCTACGTTGGTGATGACCTTATTTTACGTAGGTAAGGTCATCGCCGACCCATACTTTGATTTTTTGCAAAGCCTTCTTGGAAGAGTTACAACTTTGGTTTAAAAATTATTGAAACTTGCGTCGGTGATAACCTTATTTTACATAGGTAAGGTCATCGCCGACCCATACTTAGATTTTTCTGCCAAACCATCTTGAAAAAGTTACAACTCTTATTTTTAAATATTCAAACCTGCGTTGGTAATGACCTTATTTACATAGGTAAGGTCACCGCCGACCCTGTAATCAATTTTTTTCACATTACTCTCCTAAAAAGTTACAACTTTTTGTTAGAAAAAATAGCTAACTTGCGTTGGTGGTGACCTTATTTAACACTACTAAGGTCATCACCGACCCTGTAATACATTCCACGTACATTAGATAAAAATCCATGCAGAGTCTTTATGTTGCCATAACTGCATTACATCATCTTCGAGAAAATAAATTGGGTTCCACACCTCTTTTCAAAAGAAATGATAAATTATACAAAAGCATCCAAATGTGTAAAACATTGTTTCAAAAGAAATGATAATTTATACACAAACTTCCAAAAATGCAACAAAAAACAATACTTCCATGTTAATAAGACAACCCATAAACATACATACCAAAAAAAAAAAAAAAAAACTTTCCAAGAAACATACCCCAAAACAAAAAAATTACATGAGCGTCCCCAAAATAGAAAATCCATAAACGTCATTGTTGAATTGGCGAATTTTTACAGCTGCCACAGCTGTGACCCCTCTCTTTACAAGACGAACAAGTTACGACTCTTTGTTTGCAATGTCGATCTTCAACTTGGATTCGTTCTTCTTTGGTCGACCCGGTTGCTTGGTAGCCAATGGTAGGAGGACTTTCCCAGTGGTTAAATGATATTCTCATTGCTTTCTATCACGGGTGACATGAATTACATCACTGTATGTTCTCTAGTACGTGCTTGTGAGGTACCAGTGCTCGCAAAACTCATATAGATTCATATTCCGCGCTTTCATGGCGGCAACAACATGGCAACATGGGATCCCAATCACGTCCCATTTGCGGCACGAGCATGTCCTGCGATCTATATTAACTACATCAACATACTCTGAAGATTGCACTTGATATTCATTCAATGCCGCTATCCTTACCATCAGCCTTCATGATTCTTCCATCTTGGTGGCTAGGTACTTCTCTGCGTATGGTGTTAATATTGAAGTGATGCTTTATACTTTAGTTGACCGTGTCTGAAAGAATTCCATGAGTTTTGCACGTATCTCTTCCACCTGTTTTGTTATTGGGTGCACTCGGGTGTCTTTTAGTAAACTATTTGTGCACTCAGCAGCATTGCTGGTAAGCATGTCATATCTACGTCCATGAGCAAATGCTGTTGACCAGAACTAACAGCCGATCGCATGGATGTAATTATATGCACGCTCATCTACACTTTTTATGTGGTCCATGCAAGTATCGTACTCACAAGGTCGGTTGACCTCGCCACGCTCCAAAATTTTCTTATAATGCCATGGTCGTTGAAAGCCACCTTTATGTTTTTGGCTATATGATGGCAACAAAAACAATGTTTCGCGCTTGGCATTATGGCTTGTACTGCAGGAATCAGACCTTTCTGACGGTCAGATACGATTGTCATATTTTTTGGCTCACCCAACGACAAGGATAAGTGTGCAAGAAACCACTCCCAACTATCACGTCGCTCCGCTTCAGCAAAGGCAAATGCAATGGGGAACAATTGATGATTTTCATCATGTGTTACAGCCACTATTAGCACTCCAGGATATTTATCACGAAGGTGTGATCCATCCATCGCTATCAATGACCTTAGAGAGGTTTGGAATGACCCTAAGCATGGACCGAAGGACCAACAAAAGCGTCAGAATCGTTCATCCTTCCTAATGTCCAGCGCAGTGTACGAACCGGGGTTGGTTCTATGAAGCTCGTTGCAATAGAGCAGCAATATCATAAACGACTCCTCGTACAGTCCACGCACTTTGCACAGTGCAAACTCCTTTGCCATATGTGCTCTTCTGTATGTAATGCGGGTCCCAAACTCAATCTGACATTCATTGATGATCTCCTTTGGCCTAAGATCGTTATTGCATCGCACATTCTCTTCAATGAACTCTACTACTAGCTTCGTGGTTGCTTGCCGATGTGTAGTTCCCATGAGCGGTTTAGAGCAACGATGTTTGGAATTATACTTT
This sequence comes from Cinnamomum chago, assembly GCA_038049695.1. Classification (NCBI taxonomy): domain Eukaryota; kingdom Viridiplantae; phylum Streptophyta; class Magnoliopsida; order Laurales; family Lauraceae; genus Cinnamomum; species Cinnamomum chago. Next base: position 6,897,818 of record CP142451.1, on the reverse strand, counting down.
CGAACTCTAAAGTGTAGACCAGAATCTACCATGGAGGCATGTATACGCCAGGGACTATTTTCTCCTTTACAACTCACTATCACCATCTTCATATTAGTCCTCTCGTGTTTCAAGGTGAAGTTGTTGTATATTGCGTACTTTGCTATAGCTCTTCTAAAAGCCTTACGATCAGGAAACTCCATACCTAGCCGCATCTCCTTACCTGAACTGGTCCCTTCTTCGGGCACGACATTATCAGGGACCATCGAGTCCACGAGGGGAGCTTTTGAAATGTTGTCTTCTTCATTTCTACTTCTAGTATATCTTTCGACACCTGATTTAATTAGCTCGACGGCTGCTAAACTTCCATTCCCAACTACATTAGTTACGGGAGCACCTATGAAGCTGTGCACATTTTCGCTTCCATGCACATGAAGCATTTCTATATTGATTTCTTCGAACATGGACTCATCATCATCTGCAAAATAAGACAATGTTGTTGGGAATTTTATATCGTCAACCACGTGTATATCGATCGTGGGAAATTCTTTCAAAGGTGGAGGTGACGGTGATAGCTTGCCCTTTAATTTATTATCAGGCTTTTCAATGCTAGGAGGGTTTCAAATGATTTCGTTTCTTTCATCCTGTAAATACCTGCAATATAGAGTTAGGAAAATAAAAAATTACTTTCGATCCAGGCTGAAAATGTTGAAATATAGTTTTAACTTTAGAACATACCTATTGCTACAGGTGTATTGGAAACTGTCTTCATCGCATAGCCTTCTTGAAACAAATATTAATATCCCCTTTGCTTCGCTTCTTGACGATTTTAGCAAACCATTGATATCATTATCATCGTCGATATCTATCAACGAAAAAAATTGCTATTGTGTAGAAGATACTTCAGAGTTAACTCATCGGAAGTTGTTGACCAACTCGATGCTTCTAAAGCAATTTTGGACAACTCCTTAAACGTAACATTGCTTGACAGATATCTCATCTTCTGCCTTCCACCCTTGTAATGAGGACGATTGAGCTCATATTCAAACTCATCGTCATAGTGAAAGATTACGAGGTGCTCAACGTCTGCCATGCTATTAGAACATCATAAAAAAACATAAATTACTTGGACAATCCTTCTCACGCAATAATGCATGGGGTGTAGATTAAATTTTTGAACATTTTCATTCTTATTAGAAACTAATTATGTATAAAGTGCTTTGAACAGTGCGAAACAGTAAATAGGGCTCCTGTGAAACGTATACCATATTCAATGAAACAGACAATAAACACCATACAATGAAAGAGAACGTGTATCCATGCATTGAATAATAGTATATGTACAATATGTTGTCAATAGAAAGAGGGGATTGATTTCTAGGGTTCCATCATGTGAAAAGAAGATTTTTCATTACTTCCTTTGTCTAGACCCTATCAATAGCAAGAGGAGATAGATTGAAAATTAATGGTGACATCAACGGTGGAAAAATACAGTAGTCATCATGTTTCACACCTATACAATACTAAAGGAAGGCGGCCTCTGCGTTTTTGGTGAAGTTGGACAAATGAAGCTCGAAATCGAATTATATAGAAGTTAGCGGACATGGTCATCGCCGACCTTATTCAATGTAAATAAGGCCGGCGCCGACCATGTGACAAAATGGTAAAAAAAAATAAAAATTGGGCCCAATTGCTCTAATTGGTGCCCCACTTGCTAAAGTGTTTGATTGCGTAACACGTCCGGATTAAGTGTTTTTTCCGGTTAAATCTTCTTTTTTCAAAGTGATTTTTTTCACCTAGGGCTACAAGAGGACCTCCGTTTGAAAAAAGATGGTGAGAGAAAAAGCTTCTCCAAAAGAAAAAGTGAACTATATGAAAAAACTTTCACTCTTTGGTGGTGGGGGGGGAGGGGGGGGGGGGAGAAAAATAAAATCGTAGGGCCTGTTTGGCATCGTTCTTATGTTGTTTCCAATTTTATGTTCGGATTAGGTTGTGCTGAGTTCAGGTTTGCACCGAATTTATACTCTACAGAACTTGTTTGGCAACATTATATTAAATTACTCTCCTAAAAATATGCTGTATGGAACTTATTTGGTAACATTATAAAAGTTTTGCTCGAAGAAGCAAACATAGAATTTACAATGTGGGACCCCACCTTTTATTGTTTGCAGTACTATTATCATCATACATGAGACCCACCTGTAGAACGCGGTACCTGCCTTTAAAAATTAGAACATGGAACCTATATCCATTGGATTTATAACATGGGCCCACATTATATGAATTATAATGTGGGCCAACTTTTTGTAAATGTAAATATGGGATCTACCTAGAAATTAGAATATGGGCTCACATTCATAGGATTTACAATGTGGGTCCACCTTTTGTAAACAAGACGATGTGACCCATATTTATGAATTACGAAGTGGAGCCACATTTTTTGTATTTGTAGACACAGGGCCCTCCTTTAAAAATTAGAACATGGGGTTAGCATATTTATAAAATCTACAATGTGGGCCCACGTTTATAGGAAATATAATGTGGGGCCATACTTTTGTTAATTGTGAACGTGGGACCCACCTTTAAAAAATTACAAAGTGGTACCCACATTTAGAAATTTGAACATGGGGCCATCATTAAAATGTAGGGCCATACTTTTTGTTAATTGTGAACACGGGACCCACCTTTAAAAAATTACAATGTGATACCCATATTTAGAAATCCGAATATGGGGCCACCATTAAAATGTGATTGTGGACACGGGACCCACCTTGAGAAATTACAACGTGATGCCTACCTTTATAAACGATTTATAATGTGGTCCCACCATTATAGAATTATAATAGGGGCCCGCCTTTTGTGATTGTGACCATGTGACCCACCTCTAGGAATTATAAAGTGGGGCACCTCTTTTGGGATTGTGAACGTGGGGCCTACATTTAAGATAAGTGAGAGGATTTAGAATATTCAAATGATATTCTTTAAAAAGCAAGAGATAAGAAATAAACAATTGTGTCAGCAAGTTGTTTCTTAAAAAAAATAAAGTTTTTTTGTTCCAACTTTCTTATGCTGGCGGGTTAAGATTTTGTGATTCATTCTCATGAAAGCAAAATTTGAAACAATCATTTACACATACCAAACATGTTTTCTACACCCTTATCTCGCAGGAACATGGGAACATCTAAATGACACGATGCCAAACGCACCCTTAAATTCTGGAAAGCTAGCGCTCGAAAAAAGCTTCTCTTAATAGGGCCCACTGGATTGCATGATAATTATAAAAGTCCGTCAGATGAAAAAATCTATATGAGAGCTACTTTTGTGTGAAATTTGGACTTCACAAGATCATCCTAATTCTTTGATCCATAGCCTTAAAGTTTAATAGTTTTAAAGGCATCACTTTGTTACAATTTCAATCCATAAGTGAGTAAAATTTGGATGAGTATCAAATTTTGACTTGTGGCCATTCATCGAAGAGGGGGAGAGTGCATACGAAAAAATTAGATTAACTTAAAGTGAGCCCACGCTAGAAAAACAGGGGTGCGAAAGTGGCATTTTGGAAGATTATCCATTATAAAAAGGGAAATAATCAAATGAGAAATAGTTCTCACCTATTATATAAGAACTTTTTTACGAGGCGTAACTAATAGCCCATCCAAACTTAGCAGCCAATAGGGAACCCCTCCTGATAGTCACTAATCCCATGAATTGGCACACATCCGAATGGACTAAACCGTTGAATTGAGGGTTGAATATTTTTTTGAATATGAAGCCATTAACTTGTAGACCACGGATGAATGAGTTAGGGGCACGGGTTTGGGGCCAAACTTGATACTTAAGGTGGTCTCACATAGATATTTCTACCCCTTTTAGTCCCATCCCTTAACGAGGCCCACAATTGGGACCATAAAAAAGTTCTCATATAATATATGAGGACTAGTTCTCACCTAAATATTACCCTTATAAAAATATCCATTTGTTTGGGAGTGTGCCGCTGTGCGACTCACTTATTATAAAGAATATTGGATCAAATTCATCTACAGCCATTGAAGGACTTTGGTGGGATCCAACAATCGACATGTGGCAAGTAAAACAAATGAAGAAAAAACCCAGTTTCTGGTTATAACTTGCAGTTTTCTCGAACAAGAGAGAAAAAAGTTGGAATGGGTAAAAGTTAAGAATCATGTTACTTGGTCCAAGATAACCATCATGATATGGGTGCCATCTAAGACTGATTGTGCTCGAAGAAAATCACTTGGCATTTGCCATTAGCTTGTTTCATGTAATTGAATTCTAAATTTCTAGACATAATTAAAATTAACAAATTTGAGTTAATGATCATCAAATTATCTCCACTCTAATTGAAAAAAAATGAATGAAAGGTCAGTGGTAAATAAATACCCAGCTTAAAGGTGATAGGTACCATTTCTATGTTGAAGGGCTAATTAGCTGTAAGGATCACTAGTCACCAAATGAACAGACAATTTGCTCCAACCTTGAAATCATGTATTATTTAGACAAATTTAATGCGTTCATTCCTTGCAAACGTATATTTATTCTCCTAGTGTTCGATATTAATAGAAAATCACTAAAACTATTATGGAGAAACTAAAAGGCAACAATATATATAGGGAGATGGTCATGTGGATGTGGGGGTCAACCTTATTTCTCAAAGTAAGATGAGAGATACTCTTATACTAGCATCTACAACATTGTCACGAGGGTAATTCTATAAAGGGAAATATTTAAGTGAGTACTATTACATGAGAAATTTTTTGTAAGGCCCAAATAGCAACACATCCAAACCCAACAACTAATAAGGAACACCATGATAGTCACTAGTTTTAAGGATTGACACACATCCGAATGGACTAAACCGTTGGATCGAGAGTTGAATATTTTTTTGAATATGAAGCCATTAAGGCCACGGATGAAGGGTTTAGGAACATAGGTTTATGGTCAAATTTGATACTTAGGGTGGTCTCACATAGATCTTTCCATGGGCACCATAAAATGCGATAACAGTTCCCACCTGAATATTACCCTTTTATAAAAATAAAAATAAAAACAAATATAATTGGGCTACAAATCTTACACCAGGCCTGTTTGTTTGGGCCCTCGTTTCCATCCTTGTTTCAAATCTGGACATCCGGGGAGAGAGGATTTTCCTTGGAAACGTTTCTTCGTTCCAATAAGTCTCGTTCCCCCACCTTCCGGAACCCTGCCCTGCCTTCTCTGCTCTCCCACTCTCAGACGATTTGGAGTAACCATCCCAACCAATGGAAAAATTAGAATCTCAGCTGTTCTTGCAATGATCTATCCAACACCTCAGATAGATCCCACAGGAGCGCTTTTGGGGGTGTAATTTCAGCAGAGTTTCTAGGTCTTGGGGTATAATTTCGTCTTTCTACGATCGACCGTTTGTTCCTCCTCACATCCAGGTACTTCTCTCTCTTTCTCTCGAAATTTGGTTTGTTTTCTTCTTATTGCTGAAATTCATCTCTACCACCCGTTAAAGTTTCGATCTTTGCTTAAAAAAAGATGATTCTAAGGGTTTTTTGATTGATTGAATGCCCCCGTTGCAATAAAGGAGAAGAATTAGCAAACCCCAGAACCCCGAATCGCGTGAATAAAGGTTTCCATATCAAAATTTAGTCACTTGTATAGTGTTTGAGTTCTCAATTTTGGCTAGTTATGTTATTGCAAGCCTTTTCTGATGCAGGAAGGGAAATTCCATGTGGGCACAGGTTTGGCCGAATCATACATTCCCATACCTTGATTTAGCGGTCTCAAATTCCAGTGATTTTATAGATATAGAATACGATTTTTTGATATTTAATTCAGTGGTGAATTTAGTTTGGATGCGCGTCAAATTGCGTTGGTCCCAATTTGCAGGTGTCTGTGTGGGGAGGTGGGGGTTGTTTTGTGTGCTGATAATGAGTGTGAGAGGGGCAGGCTGCTCAAAGGTGGTCCCAAGTGGGCCCCAGATAGCCCGACTGCATAGGTCCGCTCTCAGGCGACTATGTATGCAATATTGCTTATTATAGATTTTTATGCAAGCATGGAGGAGGTGTTTCTGAAAGAGATTAGTAGGCGTGGTGACTTTCCAGAAGATGGAGTATCCTTGTTTGATAGGGCTGTCACTGTTGATGTTTTCTCTTGGATTTCATCTGAATTTTTTAGTTTTCTGTTTTGTGGTATATATTCCGACCTCCATAAGGTTGAGTTTAGATAATATTATAAAAAGGGGTTAAGTTTAGAATTACTTGGTAGGTTAGTGGTGTTTTAACCGTAGTTGTTATGGGCCGTATATTTATGCTCCGGAGACAGAGCTTGTACTCTAAAGCTTAACATGGTAATGGGCGAGAGTATTAGGTTATTCTTCAGGGAAGTTAAATTTTGCTTTTTCCTGATAAATTCAAATAATATATGGAAGTCGGAGTTTAAAGGAACGAGTTTTTCATACTGTTGTCGAATATGATGAAGTAGAACTCAAGTTGCTATAAAAAGCATTTTATCAAGGAATTGGACGTGGTAAGATCATTTCATGTGAATTTTCTTTCTTTCTTTTATTTTTTTCATTTTTGTAATTATCCCAGTAGCATCCATGCCTTGAGCTGGTTGGTGCTTGCATGTATATAGTGTCAAGTCCGACTAGCCTATATATCCCAAAAGCTTAAGCTGTTAGGAAGCGGAAAATCAATATACTTAACATACAGTCATTAATTCTTTTATTTTCAAGATGCAAATTGGTACCATAAATTATAACTTATATTTTTTTTATGTGAATGGTTCTCTACAGTCTATGCCCACTCTTAGTAAGGGGACTATTCTCCTTTAATTAGGAAGTTCTCCCCTCTGGTATGATTATATAAACAATATCTGTTTCCAGATTGTTCATCATAGCTTTAGCCTATTGGATTTCAGGAATGACGAGGTTACCAATATATGTATACAAAGGCATGTCACAAAGAGTTTTACAAATGTTGTTTTTAAAAGGATCGTTCCTTCAAAAATGTGTTTTTCACTGCTATGTTTATTCCAACTTTTTTTTTTCCAGTGGCATCACAATGTTCATTGTAAATACTCATCCATCGTACAAATCTTTTCCCTTGTGCATTTTTATTTTCATCGTTGGTTTTAGATTTCATTGCACTTGATACCTGTGTCTCATCAATATTTTTCAACTTGCTTTCATGCATGACAGAGGGCTTTGCTAGTTTCATACTTCAGTGGTGAATATTGAGGTAATTTGGCAAGGAAAATGATATAGTTTTGATCCATGATACAAAGAAAAGGGAGAGGGCACAGGAGAAGGAAAAGGAGGGAAGACCACACCGTGTAAGGGGTAGATATGGGAAACAAGATTGCTCGCACTACGCAGGTATCAGCATCTGAATACTATCTCCATGACCTGCCATCTTCCTACAATCTTGTTCTCAAGGAAGTTCTTGGTCGTGGGAGGTTCTTCAAATCCATACAGTGCAAACATGATGAGGGACTTGTCCTTGTCAAGGTTTACTTTAAGCGTGGGGACTATATAGACCTTAAGGTATGGCGTGTTCTATGTGGCTACCTTTTCTCTGTATTTTTTTAGGTGAGGGCTTTACTTCTTGTGTGCTCTCACCTTTGTTTGGGAGTGTACTGAACTATTTACCTAGATCGATGTCTATGGATGAACACCATAATTCACATAGCATATGTGGATAGCGATCAATTGTCTAGTTATTTACTAAAACTTTCAATTCTACATCTGCTTCTGGATCTCCAACTCACATCTCATAACGTGCAAGATTTTCCTTTTTCTGTGTGCAGGACTATGAGAGGAGGCTTTTTGAGATAAGGGAGATCTTTCGTGATGTCCAACACTCTCATGTTTGGCCATTCCAAGTAGGATTGACACTCTCATTCACCTTTATTTATTTATGCAATATGTGTGTTACATTTTTGTTCCTTCATTTACCCTCATCTTCTCGTTCATTCTTTGTGAACCATGCCCCCATCATCATTTGCAACTATGTTATTTAAGAAAACTTCAACCCCCCTTTTTTCATTGTAGTACTGGCTTGAGACGGATAAAGCCGCATATCTTTTGCGGCAGTACTTCTTTAGTAATCTTCATGATCGGTTAAGCACCCGACCATTCCTCAGCCTCATAGAGAAGAAATGGCTAGCTTTTCAGGTAGAGTAAAAGTCATGTGCTTCATCTTTTACTACTTTCACACCAAGACATTTTTTTTTCTTCTTTAATCTTTTTCTATCATGTCTTTGCTCAGACAAACACTCATTCCCATTTTTTCAAAATATATGGTGCTAATTAGCCTCTATGCCTATGTAGCTTCTCTATGCTGTAAAGCAGAGCCATGAGAAAGGAGTTTGCCATGGTGAGAACTTGAAGGCCAATTCCTCCATTCTGCATTCTCGCGATCCATCTCGATTATAGATGCAGATAGAATCATCTTAATTACAATCTCTTTTCTTTTCCACAGGAGATATCAAGTGCGAGAATGTCTTGGTTACATCTTGGAATTGGCTTTACCTTGCCGACTTTGCATCGTTTAAGCCAACATACATACCTGATGATGATCCCTCGGATTTTTCATTTTTCTTTGACACTGGAGGGAGAAGGCGTTGTTATCTAGCACCAGAGGTGAGTTCCTTTCATTTTGTTTACATTTGCATAGTTAAGATATTGGATGAAGGACTAGAAGAAGCTACAGTACATACTCACATTATAAGTTAGATGTGTGGAGTTACAAGGAGAATGAGTATATCTGTTGTGCAGAGATACGGCAAGAACACAAAAGGGATGTGTAGTCCCACCCATATAAAACAAAGTAGTGGATTTGACATGATATGGGATATGTTGTCCATTTTGAAGTATTAGGATATCATAGGAGTACAGAATGATAAACCTGCTGTAGAAAATAAGAAAACCTAGGGATACCATTTAAGATGGTTTGACATGTAAATGGAAAGTAAGGATCTACCCCTTGTTATCTCCTGTTGTAAATTCTGCTACTTCGAGTGAGCTTTTGAATCAATGTACTTTGTAAGGAGTTCATGTTGATGATGTTTCAGTTTGACCATTAATAATCCAAGTTCAAATATTCACCTTTTACAGAGATTTTATGAGCACGGTGGGGAGATGCTAGTTGCACCTGATGCACCTTTAAAACCATCAATGGACATCTTCTCTTCAGGGTAAGCACCTTTTCAACTTATAGATCCATAAGGTAAAATTTTAAATTCTGTACTTTTTGATATTAAGCACCTTTTCAACTTATAGAACCATAAGGTGAATTTTTAAATTTTGTTGTTTTTATATGATCCCTCTGCTTTTTTTGTCTCTTCAAGTGACCCTCTCACTTCAATTCATTTTACATTTTACAAGTGAATTACCCAAACAAGCCTGTGAATTTGCTAAACTTTGTAGGGATACCATTATAAGAACTATCATCATCATCATCAAAGCCTTCTCTCAACTATGTTGGGGTTGGCTATATGAATTCTATTTCTCCATTCTGATCTATCTTAAGCCAAATCCTCGGATAATTTGCATTTCTTCAGATCTATTGTAACTACGTCCATCTACGTCTTCTTCGGCCTATTCCCCCCTCCCGCCTCCGCCACCCCTTTTGGTTGTCCATCAACCTACATAGAAATTTTTTTTTTCCTCACTGGCCCTATTATTGGGTTGCTTTGGAGATGGTCTAACCATCTCAAATGGGTTTCTCTTATTTTATCATTTATTGATGCTACCCTTAAATGCTTTTGAAAGCTGTCATTTCTGATTCTATTGTTCCTAGTTTTACCACACACCCACTTCAACATTCTCATCTCTGCTACATCCATTTTATGCATGTGTTGCTTAATTGGCCAACATTTTGCCCCATAAGTCATGATTGGTTTAATCTTTGTCCTATAAGATTTTCTCTTCAATTTTGTTGGTATGTGCCGATATAAGAACCATGTGATATGAAAATAAAAGCGAAACTTTAACCATTTGAAAAAAAAAAAGATACATACGACTTAACGGAATGATTTGTAAATTGGTTATTATGTTACCCCTACGAACAAAGGGACTGGCTTTAATAGGCTCTAATAAAAAAACAAGGCCCTTGGGGTGTAGACAATCTTTCGGGATTGGAGGAATTTAGACGACTCTTTAAATTTAAAATGTTTACTTGTTGAAGGATGAAAGTTGACTTAATTTTGCTATGTGGCAGTGTTCATGTCCTTTTCAAGAAATTATTTGGAGTGGGGGAAGTTGTCTAAAGTGTTTAACTCAAAAATCAAAGTATCCCCCTGCATTCTGCGATTTGTCATGATTTGGGAGTCGTTCAGCTTCAATTTTATAGCTCTTTAAGGAACTTCTTATGTTAAGATCCCAAATGATCATAAGTAGGAAGTTCAAAAGATTGTTTTTCCTTGGCTTGAATCTATTACCTTTTCAGGTGTGTTCTCGCAGAGCTTTTCCTTGAGGGACAGCCATTATTTGAATTATCCCAGCTACTTGCTTACCGCAGAGGACAATATGATCCTAGTCAGTTCCTTGAAAAGGTACCTTCTTTTCTTTGGAAAAACTATAAAAATGTCTTGATATGGACTTCATTTTTATTTTTTATTTGTTATTTTGACGGGTCTGATATGTACTTACATGTTGTTAGGATGCTGTTTGTTTATGAACATCAGTTGGCTCTTTGCTTCATATTTTCTGTTGACGACCTTTGCATGCAGGGAAAGTTACTAATAGAATCAGTGACTAGGTTACAGCTAAATTTATAATTAGTCAGTAACCTAGCAGCTGAAGGGTAAAATGATCAATTAGAAAGGGAGGCGAATGGAAGAAGTCACGTAATGGTTATTATGGGAAATCCTTAAATGAAACTGAGTCATTCAGGAGGTTAGGTGCTGCTGTGCCGTGGGATGGTTTGGCCTGTTTTATATTGTATCTTTTGATGTTTTTCTGGTCATACACCTTGTCCCCTTATTTTGTTGTTTCCTTCCTTGTCTCCTTTCCAATGTTTCGAGGAAAAAAAAAATAAGTGAGAAAGAGAGATTGGACACTGGCTTGTCTGACCTGGCTAAACCAAAACAGCTGCTTGTTTTTGTTTGCTTCAACCAAAACATCCTGCCCTTGAACTGTGTGATGCCACCATCTAACTGTCAAAATCATTCACTTAGGCTATTTTTTTTAAGAACTGGCCAATGAAACTATAAAACTTCAAATTGTTATCAATCTATATAAATGTACTTAAGATTTAAGAACATTTTTTTAAACTGAATCATTATTTCCAAGATTTGAACTTTTGTATGCTTTATTTATTTTAAAATTATTTTCAGAATATATTTCATATTTAATTAATTAATTGCTTTAGGTATGATGCCATGCTGATGTCACAGTTCGACTGGAATGAGCCGCCAGTTGAACCAGTTTCATCTGAACCTTAGCTTTCACCAACTCGATGGCGGATTCAGTTTTCATAACATTGCTCCTTTTGTCAGAAAAAAAAGCCTTTGTTTTTGCTTATTTTGAAAGAAGGAACTTCTGCTTTCAGGAATTTGTACAAAACACAAAATCAGCAAACAAACGCTTTATTAAGCTTTTCCTTTTCATGTTTTTTCGAGAGCTCCTTGGAAACATACTTGATCATTCTTGCTAGATTGGTGTTTGTCTTGTGATTGCAGATACCAGATTCTGGAATCCGAACGATGATACTTCATATGATCCAGTTAGATCCAGAGTCGAGATTATCTTCTGAAAGCTATTTGCAGAGCTATGCATCTGTTGTTTTCCCCGGCTACTTCTCACCATTTCTACATAAATTTTTTTCTTGCTTGAGTCCTCATGATTCTGATACAAGGGTAAGAAGTTTTTGCAAGTTATTTTGATTAACATAAGAGACCCACCATAATAACAAGCTAATGCTTATTTACCTTATTTTTTATGTGTGCAGGTTGCAGTGACTCAGAGTGCGTTCCATGAGATACGTAAGCAAATTATGAACAGTCAACTGATTGAAGAGACAGGTCCTAAATCTTGCAAATCCTCAGAACCCCTTACTAGCGAACCTTCTCAACAGATACACAATGTGAAACATAATATAAAGTCACTGAAGGGTTCCCTGAGAAAGGGAGTAGATCAAGAGAGGGGCTTGCTCAGCAACCAGTTTAATTTTGTCACGGATGTTTCATCCCTCCTCAAGGATGTGGAGCAACCTAATGATTGCTCTAATACCAAGTGTAAACCTGCAAATTTTCCCGGTGACACCTTTAGCAGCTGTGATGCTAGGATACCAGAAGCGACTCAAAATGATAAGCAGAATGGTGAGCAGTCTTCAAACGAGATGGCCCAGATTAGTTCCATGGGTTTCAAGGAAAGTGATCACCCCTCTTTGAGAAAGATTGCAAAAAGTGATTTGAATTCATTGATGTCAATGTACAATAATCAATCGGATACATTTGAGTTTCCTTTCTTTCCAGAACCCCAAGGTAATTTGAAGTGTGAAGGTATGGTCCTTATTGCATCATTGTTATGTTCATGCATACGTAGTGTCAAACTTCCTCAGTTGAGAAGAGGGGCTGTCGTTCTGTTGAAGGTTTCATCATTGTATATTGACGATGAAGATCGCCTTCAACATGTGCTTCCATATGTTATTGCAATGCTATCTGATCCAGCAGCAATTGTACGTTGTGCTGCGCTGGAGACCTTGTGTGACATTCTGCCCTTAGTCCAGGATTTCCCTCCCAGTGATGCAAAGATCTTTCCCGAGTATATTCTTCCAATGCTTTCAACTCTTCCTGATGACCCAGAAGAGAGTGTGCGGATTTGTTATGCCAGCAATATTTCCAAGATTGCCTTAACTGCATATCGGTTCTTGGTTCAGTCACAAAGCCTTAGTGAGGCTGGGGTTCTTGATAAACTAAGCCCACCTAAAAAATTATTGGCTCCTACTGCAGACACATCCAAACAGCTGCGAACTGAAAGCAGTGACATGCAGCTCATGCAGTTGAGGAAGTCCATTGCTGAAGTTATTCAAGAACTAGTAATGGGCCCAAAGCAAACTCCTAATATCAGGAGAGCTCTCCTTCAGGACATTGGCAACCTTTGTTGCTTCTTTGGCCAGAAGCAGTGTAATGACTTTTTGCTACCCATCCTTCCTGCATTTCTAAATGACCGAGATGAACAACTGAGGGAAGTTTTCTATGGGCAGATTGTGTTCGTCTGTTTTTTTGTGGGTCAAAGAAGTGTGGAAGAATATCTGTTACCTTATATTGAGCAGGCTTTAAGTGATGAGATGGAAGCCGTCATTGTCAATGCACTGGAGTGCTTGGCCATGCTGTGCAAAAATGATTTCTTGCGCAAGAGGATTCTCCTTGAAATGATTGGGCGAGCTTTTCCACTGCTATGTTATCCCAGTCAGTGGGTAAGAAGATCAGCTGTCGCTTTCATTGCAGCTATTAGTCAGAAGCTGGGAGCAGTTGATTCATATGTTTACCTGTATCCGGTGTTACGACCTTTACTTCTTAGTGAACTCTCCTTGCTAACTTCTGAGAAATCTATCCTTTCATGTCTAAAGCCTCCAGTTTCGAAACAGGTATTCTACCAAGTTTTGGAAAATGAACGAAGTTCAGACATGTTGGAGAGACAGAGAAAGATATGGTATAATTCTGCTTATTCAAAACAATGGGAAACTGTTGGCGTGAATCAGAAAGTGGGAGATTTAATTCCCATGAAAAATTGGCCTGGTAGGTCATCAGATCCAGTTGGTACCAAATCCGCTAACATAGTCCATCCGCAACCAGGTCTGTCCGATGCTGAAGATGGTGCTAAGTTGAGAGCAACAGGAAGTTTCATCCGCAGTGCTTCAAGCGGTATGGATTTCCGTGAACCTATATACTCAGAGAAGTTGCAATTCTCAGGCATCATTTCCCCACAAGTTAGCACGGGAAATAGCTTCATCTGCGATAGCTCCTCTGAAGGCATACCTTTATATTCCTTTCAATCTGTTGGGATTGCTTCATCATGCATGCCTTGGATGGACCCTGTTAATAGGTCATTTAGCTTGTCTAATTCAGTTTCACCAAAGCTCGTCTCAGGATCATTTTTAAATGCTAGTAATAGCTCTAAACAAGTCTACAAAGTTGTGCGAGATCCTGAGGATAGAGAGAATGATCAGACAACCTACATCTCTGGCAAGTTTCAGGACATAAGTATTTCTGGTACACTGAAAGGAAGTGCATGTATGGCTGCGGAAGATGCCTCATCACTGCCTGATGTAGCTGGAATGCCGGCCTTTGCCAGAGGATCATCAGTCCCAGATATGGGATGGAGGCCTCGTGGAGTTCTGGTGGCTCATCTCCAGGAGCACCGATCTGCTGTCAATGATATAGCCATTTCAAATGACCATACCTTTTTTGTGAGTGCATCAGATGATTCCACCATCAAGATATGGGACACTAGGAAGTTGGAAAAAGACATCTCTTTCAGGTCGAGGCTGACATATCCTCTAGATGGAAGCCGCGCATTATGCACTACGATTCTGCGTGGCTGTGCCCAAGTTGTGGTAGGTGCAAGTGATGGATCACTACATATGTTCTCAGTTGACTATATCTCAAGAGGTTTGGGCAGTGTTGTCGAGAGGTATTCGGGTATTGCTGACATCAAGAAGAAAGAGGTTGGGGAAGGTGCCATTCTCACTTTGATGAACCACTCTACTGATGGATCTGCCAGCCAGACAATTCTGTACAGCACTCAAGGTTGCGGGATCCACCTTTGGGATACAAGGACAAATGGAACTGCATGGTCATTGAAAGCAGTTCCTGAGGAGGGCTATGTGTCTTCTCTTGTGACAGGTCCTTGTGGAAATTGGTTGGTGTCAGGGTCCTCGAGAGGTGTGCTCACTCTTTGGGATCTTAGGTTCCTTATACCAGTTAACTCATGGCAGTACTCTCGTGTATGCCCTGTGGAGAAAATGTGTTTACTCGTCCCCCATGCAGTGGCCCCCGTGTCTTCCACGACAAGGCCACTGGTTTATGTTGCTGCGGGATGTAATGAAGTCTCCCTCTGGAATGCTGAGAACGGAAGCTGTCACCAGGTACATAAAAAGTTAAAAACCTTGTTTTTAGTAACTCCTAAATTGAACAATGAAGCACTTCAAAACCAAGTCACAAACAAGGATGGCAGTAAATAAGCATGAAATCTATATCCAAAGGAGGACTTAGTCTCACACTGGATATTGGTCTGCTACTAAAACCTCCTTGTTTTCTTGGAGCTTATTAAAAAACAACAAATGACGCGAGTGTCCAGCCTTAAACATTGACATTTGTCTAGTTGTAACCCAAAAACAAAGCTGCCCTTTTGTTCCCATTTTAGATGTTTTAATCCTGGCTCTATAAAACATAATGGGAAGCAAGTATGCTAAGCTACCTTATTTACTTGAAAGTACTAAAGTAACACAAATAATAAGCATGAAATAGATGGGATGTTCAACCACATGACTTTGGATGTACCATTATTTTCTTGTTTTCAGGTTTTGAGATTAGCAGACACTGGTAGTGATGTTGAGATGTCTGACATCCCCTGGGCCTTGGCGAGACCGACCAGCAAGTCCAGTTCTAAACAAGATCTGAAACGAAATACCAATCCGAAATACAGAGTTGATGAGTTGAATGAACCTCCACCCCGCCTTACTGGCATCCGTTCACTACTTCCATTGCCTGGGGGAGATTTGTTGACTGGGGGAACTGACTTGAAGATACGCCGCTGGGATCATAGCAGGTTTGAATGTAAATTTTATCACTTCTTGTCTTGGAACATTAAAGTCGTGTCTCTGATCAACTCCTGCTGCTTGTTTGTTGCAGTCCTGATCGTAGTTATTGTGTTTGTGGGCCAACAACAAAGACCAATGGAAATGATGAGTTTTATGATGCAAGATCTAGTTTTGGGGTACAAGTTGTGCAGGTAAGTTAAATGTAACATGTCTAGGGCATTTATAAGTTCTTCAAATGTCATTCTGTTTATATATACCAAAGGACTGGATGGTTACATCATCCATTGTGTTGGGGCAGTTTGGTAATTGGAGACTTTTTTTTTTTATGATCGGTAACAGTAAAATTTCATTAAAGAGAGAAGGTACGGCTCAAAAAAGTGAAATATTGGTAATTGGAGACTTAATAGGTGGAGGTTTGTTAGAATGAATTTTCCACTCAAAATGATATTGATTTGGGTATCTCAAATCACAAATGTGATATGATTTACTGTTACCAAAAAGAAAGTAGTGATTTTGGATTGGTATCCCACTGGGCTTCCAATTCCTGCACGGCTGCATCACTCCAACGCAGTTGAATGGAATCAATGGATACAATTTATTCTTCAAAATTCTGACACTGCATGATTTTAGGTACATCTAAACTCTTTTTCCTATTTGAAGTAGTTTCCTTTCTGGTAAGACGTCGAGACTGAACCTATGACCTCAATATTAAGGTTTGCTTGTCCATCGTGACATGCCTCATTTTAGTGTAGTAGTCAGTGAGCGGTCTTGCTGAACCAGCTGTCTATACTAGAATGAAACTTCAGTTAACATGGGAGCACAGCCTGATTCAGGTTTTGCTTTGACTCATGGTTACTCAGACTATGGTTTAAAGCCATGCGTAATGTTGGAGAACAAAATGCAAGATGGTTCTATGAAATTTGAATCAAAATTCACCTCTTGTGAGCTGCTTACTGTGGGATTTTTATTATGGCTGTCAATTCCGTTACAGACCCTATTTCGTTTGCCTTTAAAATGATGTGTCTTGGCCAATTTGGTATATTCGTGTTTCATTTCAGAGTTGTGTTGCATGTTGGACCCATCTTTGCTTGATCCAAGCCATTCATGCCCACTCTTCTCAGTATTGGCCCAAATCGACTTCAGTTATAGTGATGCACACTGCTCAATTGATCAATGTTTAATGTCATTGTTGAACTATTGAGTTAATCTTGTGTTTATATGGTGATCAATCCAGTGGTATATGATCAACAAAAAAGATCCAAGATTTAGCAGCACTAAAGAACAATGTGGTTCGCACAACGTATTGATTTACAAATTGGTACTCTGCTTTGTTTTACACTCATAAATAAAAATAAAGTTCACATGGTAAAAAGAACCAAATTTCCAAACCAGTGGAATCTCCATGGCTCAAAATTAGAGCAAGATGACCAACCACTAGCAGTGTTTTTCTTTGTATTTATATTTTTTTTTACTTTTTGACCCTTTTCAGAAACACAGAATAAAGGAATTATTGAATCCAAAGCTACATCTATATGTGAGAAAAGTATCAGAGGGAAGAAATCATTGCAATTCCCATCAGTGCTTGCCATTTCTTGATGCGAGATAGTTGTTATCTTTTATTTAGAAAATGATGGGGATGTAGTCATATCTGAACACAATGAAATTCTGCTTCCCTGGAAATGCACTTCTGTTAGCATTTTGTTTTCTACCCTGAACACATCATGTAGTAGATATTTTCTTCAAAAATTTCAACCAAATTTAAAGTTGTTTAACATCAAAATGGGCCCTTAGATAATGAATTGGTTTTGGGTTCAAGTTCCCAGAAACTGCTATCTCCACAGACCGAGTGTTACCATTTTCCCTTTTGGATTTTTGTATCGACAATTGATTTGATACTGTGTCACTGATGATCTCTTTTTATTGTTGAACAGGAGACAAACAGACGCCCTCCAACAACCAAGTTGACTCCAAAGGCTCTCCTTGCAGCAGCTGGAATTGATTCTGCAGGTTGCCACCGCGATTCCGTACTCTCCCTGGCATCTGTCAAATTGAATCAAAGACTCTTGATATCTAGCAGTAGAGATGGTGCCATAAAGGTGTGGAAGTAACCTCTGTCTTGTACATATGTAGTTGATTACGTTTGGATGATTAAATCCATTCATCCGTCAATGTGTATATTATGGCATCGATGGGGAATAACCAATCCATGTGAATATGAAATGTCTCACATGTTCCGGTTTCTCTGCAAACTGAAGAAATCTGA
This sequence comes from Cinnamomum chago, assembly GCA_038049695.1. Classification (NCBI taxonomy): domain Eukaryota; kingdom Viridiplantae; phylum Streptophyta; class Magnoliopsida; order Laurales; family Lauraceae; genus Cinnamomum; species Cinnamomum chago. The sequence goes on along the minus strand of CP142451.1, from coordinate 6,879,800 downwards.
AAAGAAAAAGAAGCTTAGCACCATTGTAGACTCCTGGTTGCAATCACTTTTAGCTGAGGCTGTGTGTGGATCAACGAGTCTACTTGTGACAGAACTAAAGACTCATACAATGGTTCAAACAGCATGGTTTATCCATTAAGATGTCCCTTTTTTGGGCTGGATAGTGGAAACATAATCACTATGGAATGGACTCCCAACAAGGAACCATCACTCCCTTGTTCAGGTTGTGCTCTCCAGCGCATTTTGTGTTCAGGTTTCAGGTGGTTGAGATGAAGTGTATGAACATCTGCGATAATTTAGAATCACGGCCATGCATGAAAATTTTATTATTTTGGCTTTCCTATGATTTTCTGTATAACCACATCATCCCCACTAAGACTAGCCAGGCCTTCCCAAGGATCTGAAGGAAGTTTTCTACAGTGCATATAGAGCCACAACAATACAATAGAGAGCTCATTCAACTATTACTAAAGCTTAGGGTTCCAACTCTAAAAGCACTCTGTAAAAGAAGTGAATCGACTATACCATGGCTTCCAACTCCTTTTATTCTTGTAGTTTGGCGTGTTCTGTTCTTCTTTTAATGAAATCTTTGTTACCATTTATAAAAAAAAAATCCCATGGCTTCTCATGATTACATGGATTATTCGATTGCATGCTCATTTCCACTGCAAGCTTGGGGGTGCAACGTGAGCAAGTTGTCTCGAATTTTGGGTCAAATCAAGACCAACCTGAATTCTTGAACGGCCAACCCAGACCCGACCCGAGTTACTGGGGTTAGACCTGACTTAAATTTAGTTTCGAACCAAATTCACTGCCTCACATCTATGGTCTTTTGATGGTATGTGGGCAGAATTCATGCTACAAATATTTCAGTGGGTCCCACCTAATGAAATCCTCAGCTGCTCAAAATCACTGTCTCAACCTTGTTTATATATCTGAACTAAATTTCACTGAGGATCAAAGTTATGCCCGAGTCCTAAATATGTTATGGCAAGTAGTTATTGTGAAAACTTTAGACCCGCAGCCGACCGCAGTCAATGTCACAAATATTGAGATACTCGGGACACCCTCATCTCACACGGCTGCCTAGAGATTGATCCTTAGGCAGGTCTGTAGTCTCACACGGTCGTATATTAAATTGCTGAATTTATCTATACTTTGTTAGGATCATAGCTCACCTAGATCTTCTCTACTACATTTGCCACAACCCTGTGGAAAATCTGTGCTAAATAGTGTGCATTTATCACTCTCTCATGTTGTTCTCCACTTTTTCTCTCTTCATTCTGATGTTCATTCTGATGTTTTAGCCAAGCTCTTTCTTCACCTAGGGGCGAGATAATCCATGCTAATGACAAAGGCAGAATCCCCTGGATTAATGAGGCATGGACTGAAATTCTTGTGGGTGAAAAAAGCCTGTTGGCCAATGCATAAAGGCTTTGACTCACCTGATTTGACCTTTGCAGAGGCCCATACTTATAAAATCTAGCCTTACATATCCTCAAATGATGCGTATGATCAAAATTTTCATTTTCAAGAAACTGGGTCATTTTAAGAAATGGTATGTAGTGCTTCTAAGGTCTCCCTGCAACCTTTATATCTGCCAACAATGATAATTATCCCTATCAAAGTAGTCCAAATTCTCACCATTAGGTGAAGTGCCAAATTTGCTTCATCACTTGTAGGGCCCATAGAATTCAGATGACTAATCTCAGCCCTTCAATAGGAGAAGCTTTTGGGCGTAAAAATCCCAGTATGGTTGACTAGTGTCATATTTGTATAAAAATGTACAAATATTAATTAGTACAGACCTAGAAAAAAAAAAAAGCAAATGTATTCCTTGTTACTATTGCTGGAATAAAAGCCCTTTCCAGATGAACGGATGCGATTTTCTGGAGGCGGCCTAACTTCAATTGTACTGAAATTCAGCTCAATTTCAACATATGAGGAGCATGCACATTTTGAGCGGTATGGATTTGGCAGGCGTTTACCTATTGAACCCATCACTGATCGGGCCCATAATTCAACACCCAACCCAACCCTTTGATCATAGTTTTGGAGCAAACCACTGATCTTAATGGGTTGGGAAGAGTTGGGTCATGGAGATAAACTCGAAAAGAGGCAATTTTTGCAACACAGACAAAAAAAAAAAAAAAAAAAATACTTAAGCAACAAATTAATACAAAGCAACTGCATTCCTATAGCATTTCCAATTCATACCCACACAACTTTTTTATGAGATCTTCTAATCTGTTAAATGGAAATGGAATAAATATATCATCCATGTTCATGTCTCTACAATTCAACATAGGAACACTTGAAAAAACAACTCTACTACTCATAAACAAGACATCCAACCTAAGACTAACAAGAGATTGAAATGCCTGCTAATACTAGTTGCTATTATCCATAGCATGAACATAATCCTAATAGAGATGATGGAAGATGAACCCAAGAAACACAACAACCAACTGTGATGCAATCAAAATGGAAGAAATCCTAGCTCTTGGAACAGCAGCACTGGGCTCAGGCGGCCCGGGGGGGCTGTCCTGGCCGGGAGGTGGCGGTGCATCAGGGCTCAGGACTCTGATGATCATCTTCTGCCCATTGACGCAGTGGCCGGATGTGCCGCTCATGAAGTAGAATGCCCCTGATCGATCGAACTCATAAACTGTGTCGCCATTGTTGTAGAAGGAGATGGGGTGGGGTGAATTACACTGGTCATAATCATCTTCACTCACCACCATCACCGAATCATTGTAGTACTTAAAAACTGAACACATTAAAGAATAACTGAGGTTACAATAGAAAGAAGTCTAGAGCGTTTAGAACTACAATTATAGCAAAAGAATAGAAGAACAGAGAAGCTTGTAAGCACTAAGCATTCTCAAACATGATTACATTATTACAGATAAAGAGAAGAGATCAATTTGAAAATCATGAACTTAGATATGATGTAAATAAAATAGTGAGCAACAACTAATAAGTTAAAAGGATTAATTAGTTATAGATAATAGTAGAAAAGAAACAATAATCTTAATGAGTCCTGGAGCATAGAAATATATTGATGGAAGAAGACATAATGTAACCTTGTTTTAGCACTGCCCCTTTTAGTCCTTTCTCAAACCTGCTGAGAATGTTATAATGAATGACAAGAGATGATCAGTTTCATATAACATTCAAATACCAATAAATTGGTAATTTTTGTCAACACAGAGGGCCTGTTTGTTTGCATCAGGATTCATAGTCACATGAGCTCTACCAAAGGCTTCTTAAAGAGCAAAGGGTTGAACGGTTTAACATGGTTGGCCTTGTAGATGAGACATTTGACTTTTCTAGGATTTGAATTACTAGGGTGATTTTTAGGCATTTATTTTTAATGTTACTTGATGGTCATTTTTTGATATATACCCTTAATTCTGCATTACAAAGTCATAGAATTCCTAGGAATTCAATTACATAAAACACATGGATGGACAATCATTTTGTTTGTCTTCCTTCTTGTTTTTAATACGCTCATCCCTTCTTACTTAGCAATGAATGATTAGCATCGATGCTTCTAAACAATACAAGGACTTTCCAAAGAACTTATGCATACTTAAAAATCATAAGCTTCTACTACATAACGCTATGGGTGTAAAACAAGAGATGGGTCATCTCTTCCACCCTATCACATTGCACTTACCGACGGAGTCGCCGATCTGAAACCTGTTTTTCGACGCCCATTCATTGTAGAATTCGACGTCATTCAGTGTGGGGACAGCCCAACCTTTCTCTTCGCCGACGTCGAACTCGAGAGAGGTCACAGAGAGAAGATGAAGGAAGGAGAAGAAGGTGAAGAACAGGACAAGCTTGGACGCCATTGAGCTATCTAGGCAGCTGTTTGAGCAGTAAGTGTTCTTCTGTGAGAGAAGAGAAGGCAAGAAGCAATGAAATGCAAACGTATATGGAGAGGGAGAGATTTTATAGAGAGAATGGAGAGTGGTGTTATGTGTATTTCAAGGACCGTTGGTATAAGAGGATTTTGTGGTTTGATATTTGTGTAGAAGTGTCTTGAGAGTTGGTTTCCACCACAGCTAGATATGGAGATCATGGGGAGTGTGTAACCGTTTTAAGGATTGTGTTTTGACTAAGTCGAACTTCCTCTCGTGTCATAAAGAGTGGGTAGTTTCCTGGTGGGACCACAAATTTCATGATGATGGCCCCCCACCCCTTCATTTATCCGAACCGTTCAGACCAATCGGATCTATCACGTTAGATAGGCTCCGATATTATTACGAACAAAGTAATATTCATCGTTGGATTGAATTTATGTAAAACAACTTTATGAATATTGATCTCAGCATATCTTATCTGAAGGTTGACTCTTCATCAGATGTTGCCTGTAGGAAGCCTTAGCATTTGTGGTCTATGATTTAACATATAGTCATCAACTCAAAATTATTTAGAGTAGTGCTACAAATTACTTTTATCAAATTGTATAGATTTTCTAATAAAGAGAGGCCCAGTACCTTACTTTTTTAAATGAGTACTTAAATCTGAATGAAACTAGTTATGGATTATGATCCAAGTCAAACCAACCTTGTGGGTTCCAATTCGGTCACTTCTGTGCATGATAGGGTGTATGAAACAAATGGCAGGAATAAATCCTACCTTGAACTGTTAATTTTGGATGCTATTAACTCAAATGGTTATGACTAACGCTGTAAATGGGTGGTGTTTAGGTTGCATCTGTTTAGGGCTGGCAAAACTTGCACTCAACCTAATATAACCGGACCCATATTTGACCTATAAAACTTGACCTGCATAAAATACGGGTCGGTCACAAATCAAGTTTTTCTTAATAAAGAAAATGGATTTGGTTAGGGGTTATCCCACTTAACCCCTGTGGCCAGTATTTCACCTGCAAAAAAGACGAACTCATATAGTTCTTGAAATGAAGTTGAGCTTCGCTTAAGTACGGTTTTATTAATCCCAAGGGGTAGTTCAGTTGGCCTAAGACCACGGTTTGCAGTCGGAAGTTGTAGGTCCGAAATTGCACTACCACATTGGGGCTTCCCTCTGGGCTTGGAGGGATTAGTCCAGCCCAAAGGGTTGGGAACCCTCCGATAGTTTTTTTTTTTTTTTTTTCAAAAGTATGGTTTTATTCAATGCGAGCTATTAAATTATAAATGGACTTTGCCCGACTGTTTACAAATGAAAAATTGGGTAATGGACCTAAGACCTTGTGTAGTTTATAAACTCAAGTTAGATTTAGGTTGAGCTTTCACAAATCATGTTGGTTTAACTGGGTTGACCCAACCCCAATTGGTAGCTCAGCTGGCCTAAGACCACGGTTTGCACCCAGAGGTTATACGTTCGAAACTGCACTACCACACTTGAGCTACAGGGGAGTTTATTCGGCTTCCCTCTAGGTTTGGAAGAATTAGTGCAACCCAAAGGGTTGAGAATCCTCCGATAGCCAAAAAAAATTGGGTTGACCCATGCAGTTTGTTGATTGTACTGGTCAATGTAGGCCAGTCCATGTTGACTTGATTTAGATGCGAGTCAATACGGGTTAGGTCCTGCATCGAGTGCAGTTTGGGGATATCTAACCCACTTAAAAAATAGGTCGAATAATGGGCTTGAGCCGTGTTTAGCTTGGTCCTGATATGAACCTGTGTTTGTAAAGTCGGGTCAGGCCTGAATATGCTTCAACCCTGCGTGACCCAACCCGACTCGTTTTCGACCTCCTAGGCCATGTTGCATTCAACCTGACAAGATGGATTAGATTGGGCCTAGACCCTAGCTATTGATTTGATTATTATGAAATATATTATTTTATATATATGTTGACGTCTACATGGGATTTTAGATGTGCACGAGTTGGTTTGTCTTAGTGGACTCGACTTTTACTTAATCCAAGCCATTCAAGCCACATGTATACCATGGAAACTAACTAAGTCTAATCTCACTTCATTTGAAATCATAGAAATTATTAGAATAATTCGTGTGCAAAGTTAGGGAGTGAGCTCAAAGCCTAAAACACTTATCTCGGTTTTCAAATGCTGGTCAATTTAATAATATATATCACTCTAAATAGTGAAATTCGAACCATTGCCTATTCATTTGGGGAGTATAACATGGACTAGCAAAACATACTCGTGCTTAGCACATGCAATGTAAATATGAAAGTTATGATAAAATGGAAAGTTTATGAAAAAATGAAAAGTTTTCAAATTTAATTACAAGAACAGTAGGTTAGGGAATCCTGATAAATAAATTATTGGAAAAAAATTCTACCCTTGATCTTCATCTCCATTTCTTCAAGGACGAGGACCGAAGAATCCAAAATGTTTCTTCTTGTATAGAAAAAGACAAGCAAGTTTTAAAACGCATAGTAGTTCCATAGCAGTTACATTGTTGCATGTAACGATAAAAAATGGTTGAGTGAAATAAGAACCGAGGAGTTGGAAAGTGGGGAGAGAAAATGAAAGATTTAAAATAAAGTTTTATAACTGATGGTCAAAATTATAAGCAACGATCAAAATTGAAGCCAAATCCCTTGAGCTTAATCTATTATAATGGCTTAGAAGAAGTGATAGTGGGAAAACCTAGTTAGCCCACTTACGCAAGTGAGGAAGGGATGATTATTATTAGTGTTTTTCATTGTAACATGACTTAAAATCATTAATTGGACAATGCACATTCTTAAAATGGAAAGTTATATATTAACCACTTTCATTTTTCCGAAACTTACAAAGAATACGTTTGGTTTGGGTTTTTACATCCAACCACCTAACTCTACAACAATATTTATCAGATGGAATATAAAAGAAAAAAAATAAAACTTCTCACTTTCGCACTCACAGAAGGAAACTCACCTCGGTCTTTTGAGGCTTTTATCGGCTCTTACTCTTTACAACTTTCTTGTTGTTTATAACGGGAGAAGGAGCAGAAGACTCGGAAATATAATTTTTCTCTACACTCGTACATGTGAGCTGCACATGTGAAAAAATTAAACCCAATGCAGGCCTCAGAAGACTTTGCTTCTTATTAGATTAATAACAACTTATCTAACAAATATAAATGAGCTCTTACATGACATGGGACCATCCCAACATTTAACTCTAAGTCCAGTCGAGACAATACTCATATGAATGCCTTCTAGATAGGGCCCACCTAGATGGAAGCCAGTCATGAAGGGGCATAAGAAGGGAATGATGTGGATTAGGGGTTTAGCAAATGTCACATAGTGAACAACCACCTTTCCTGTGCAAATCTGGATCTCCCGAGTGACTCAGGTAGGCATTCCCTTTGCATAAGTAGTGGAGCTCCACGTAGGGCACACCTATTAAAAATCCAATCGACTCAATAAAAAATCCTTCCCATATATTGGATGTCCCCAAAATTTAAGCCAATAGGAGCTGGTCTAGTAAAACTTTATGCATAATTAATTATACTCATTAATCCTATTACTAATTACACACTCGGGAGTTGGTGGAGTGGCATAATTGCTAACTAGCACATGAACCCGTGCTGAGCACGAGTCTATCCATACAATTCAAACCAAATACAATTGCACAACGGTAAATTTTTTGAAAGAAAATTAAAAAAGAATATCTATGACTGTACCTATTTTTGCAATTAAGAGATGTAGAATAAAAAGAAAATAGGAGAAATGAAGTAAAAAAAAAAATAGAAACATATGTAGAAATGGGAATAAGAGATGTGAGTAGAAAAAAACTTTTGTAGAAACTAAAAAGGAAAAATGGGGAAGTTACAAGAGACATGGGTAGTGAAAATGGATAGTTATATAAGATGATTAGTGTTGAATGAGATAAGAAGTGGGCAATTACAATAGATAAGGGAGAAGGGAATAACTGACAGTCAAAATCAGAAGAGAATGTCAAAATTAGATTGAAAACCTTTTAACTTAATATAGTATAATTACCTCATATCTTGTATTTAAAACCCGCCCCACATTTACCTACTGTGCGCGTTTGTATGGATTTAGCGGGTACTATCGGGCCAAAAATCCATCCACAATGTCAGCCAATCCCCTCTCCTTGTGGGTTATCAACCTTTATACCTGGCCTAGCCCTTCCCCTGATGGATCATTAAATTTTATAGCCTAACCATCTTAAATCGGCCCAATTTTAAATAGATGTGCTCCACCATAGATCACACATGCTGCAGCCCTTCCAAGTTCCAACACAAAGGTAGCTTGAATGCCTGGTTGAGAAGCGAATCTAGATCCACTTATTTTGCACCCATTGCATTTGTGGCAGGTAAACGCGGGTTCAAGGATAGAAGTTCAGATAAAAAGCCGTTACTCTTGTCGTTAATGAGAGAGAGGGAGAGAGAGTTCTTCGTCTCTATGGCGGCTTCCACTACTATAATATCTCCTTCCTTTTCTCCTTCAACCCTTCTTTTTACAAAGCCTTCTTCTTCTTCTGCTACTAGTGCAACAGCTCTTCTCCCTCCTACTAACATTTCTATCTCCACCCTCCACTTCCATGACAGGAAGCTCTCTTCTTCCTTCACCACTAGTACTTTTACTACTCTCACAAACAGAAGAGGAGGGAGAAGGAGAAGAACCCATTTCAGTACTCACCAAGGCATGACTTGTTCTGCTTCTTCTCTTCCTTCTGCTCTCCTCTTCGACTGCGATGGCGTTCTCGTTGACACCGAGAAGGATGGCCACCGGATCTCCTTCAATGAAACCTTCGCCGAGGTAGAATTAAGAACTGCTCCCCACCTGTTTGTATGTATGCTTGTTTTTGAACCCCCCCCAAAACCCCCTCTCTTTTATTTTTATTTTTATAAAGATAGTTGTCCTTTACTTGAACTGGGTTTTTGGGGGCTTCTTGTGAATTTATTAAATTTGCTTGTTTTGGGGGAGATTTTATTTGTCTAAATCGGATTTTGAATTTATTAGTTTTCTTTGAATTAGAGTGGTTTTTTTTTCTTTTTTTAATTAGGCGTCCTTGATTTGATGGGGATTAGAATTAAGAGTTTCTCCTTAAATTGGGTTTTCTATGTTTCTTGTGAATTGATTAAATTGGGTTTTCTACGATTTAGTGAGGGGTTATATTTTTTTTCTAAAAAATCAAAGAGCAATGATGAAATTTAGGGGACAGAAACATAAGTTGTGATGCAAGTGACCAGAATCTTCAGTTTAACGCATACTTCTTGATAGGGTAGACCAGTGAATCAGAAATGGCCCTCAAAACTAGAATGAAAGTCACTCCAATATCATCGCGTGCAGGGGAGTGACATTCTCCATTCAATTGAAGTCACCTTTGCTATGCCTCCATGAAATTCGAGATCACTCGAGATGACCTGTTGAAGTAGTTGTGTTCATTTCAACTGCAGATATTATTGGGGCTGGTCCCAGTTTATGTGGAAATAGTTTTTATCCAACAGTCAATGTTAATAAGAAGTGGGTTGTATAATGAAGATGGCACCTGCCTGCATCATAGCTTAGAGTTCTCTGTGTATAATCATTTCCATGTTTGTTTTCGGGGAATGTCTTGCAAATTTCGTCCTTGTTTTGCATTCTTGATAGTTGGATTATTCCTGAATTCTAAAAGCACAAAAGAACCAGCCTTTTCCTGTTTTGTTTTGTTAATCTGGTTGAGGGCTAACCCAAGCTCACCCTACGGTCAGATTGGATTGACAAATGTTAGGCCAAAGCTTGGCCAATCCCAGAATGATCCAACGTAAAGTTCATGCTGCCCAAGCCAAATTGCACCACTTGTTAGTTAGTAATAACTTATTCATTTATTTCCTTTCTTTGAGTGTTCATAGGTTAGATTTGACATGATAGAGATCAGATGTTTTCATAAGTGTATATGAATCATAAAGAGTGAATTTTTCTTTCATTTTTTTCCTTATGTAATAGTTGAGTTTTCCTGTCAATTTTAATTGGCTTTAATGATTCTCATGAAATTTATGTTTTCTGTCAATGTGTTCCATATATGAAACCATATCTTAATGTTACATGGGTTTTTCACACAGAGAGAATTGGGTGTTAGCTGGGACGTGGATTTGTATGGTGAGTTGCTTAAAATAGGGGGTGGAAAAGAGAGGTAGGTTCCAATCTCTCAAATTTAAATGTTAAATGTTTCCAATTAAAATTTTAAAATCCTGATTGTTGTTATTGGTAAATTTAAAAATTGTTTTTCAGCATGAGAACGCATTTATGTTACAACATATGAGATAACACATAGAGCTATCAGCTAGCTATATAGGAGATAAAATATGAAGGAGTATCTAAATGAAAGTAGACTATCATTTTTCTTATTAGGACTTCAGTTATTTTCCTTAATGTGGATTGTGGAATCTTAAATGACTCTGCTAAGGTATTGTGTTGATGGATGCTGTTTCATTGTAATTTCAGGATGACAGCATATTTTAACCAGACGGGTTGGCCTGTAAAAGCTCCCAAGACTGATGAAGAAAGGAAGCAATTTATAGCTTCTCTTCACAAGAGGAAGACGGACTTATTTATGGCCCTTATCGAGAAGAAATTGCTTCCTCTTCGACCTGGTGTCACAAGGTAAGGTTTTGTTTGAGCTGTAACTTTGTATAACTATAAATGAAAGTTGGTATGAAGGATAATAGAATGCTCTTACTTACCCTGTAAGTTGAAACCATTTTCAATAAAAACTTTTGGAGGCATATTTTTTTTCTTCTCTTTTTTTCTCACATTCCTTGTCAGCATTTTTTCCAGCTTCTTTCTCTTTTTTCTTATATATGCTCTTATCAGTGACAAGCAGATATGGTGGATTTTGGAGTCTATGTTTGTTAGAACATATTTTATATTGTATTTTTCTTGTCTTCCACTTTTTTCCTTTTCTCTAATTTGTACACTGCAGGTTATGTACAATCTCTATATATAATTGATCTCATGACTCAAATGAGATAAGAGAGAGAGAAGACTTGCTTTATTGCAAACAAGTTTCATGTGACAATGCACCAAATCAAGTAATTAACAACCTTCATAAATGTAGAGAAACTGATGGAAGGTTGAAAAGAGCCAAACTCAAGAGTGTGCCAGTAAAGAATACCATAAAAAGAGAGAAGAGTGTCTTTTTTATGTAGACCTTACTTGTACCATACTAATTAGATTGGGTTGATTATTTTTGGCCTCTGGCTGATTCTCTGTAAACCACTTAATTGGGCTGATGAATTGTATATTTCCATTGTATCTCACAAAAACGGTATAAAGAGAATCATCTTGTTCCCCTTGGAGAACAAGACATTCATCTCAAGCCTTCTTCTCTTTTCTATGAATGCTAAGAGAATCACCCTTACGAATTATAGTATTTTATCTGTATGAGTTTTTAGAGCCGTATTTTTTTATATTCTTCTTAAGTTCCAACAAATTGATTTGATTTGCTATCTTGTGGTTAATATAGGTTGATTGATGAGGCTCTGGAAAAAGGAGTTAAAGTTGCTGTATGTAGCACTTCAAATGAGAAGGCGGTAAGAATAATGAGTCTTATGATTTAATTGTCCATATCATTCTCTTATTTTACATGATTGTAAGGATAGTCAGGAATTGTTTCTGCTAACAAAAAGTGGTGTTTTGATAAAGCATTTAAAATGGCACTAAACTAAGCATTTTTTATGAGGCAACTCATAAATGTCATACTGTTATATATGTCAATCTAGATCATCAAAATCATGGTCAAAATATATCCCAAAAAAATTATGTGGGTTTGGTGATCCTATGCTATCCATCTTATTTTCCTAATAGCTTTTGTAACCTGTATATTTTCATTTTTTTTATCGTCTCACAAAGTGGAAAATTAGCGTTGTTCAATCATTATGACATTTAGGATTTGTGCAAACTGCTATGGGCCCACTATTAGAAAGATTATAATTAGCATGCATATACCACACAAACAGTGGATGAGTTGTTAACAAGTCGAGCCTTGTTTTGATGATATTGGAGTTTACCTCTTACTACATAAAGGTGAAACTTTGAAAGTTGTTGCCAACCATTTAATCGTGAGTACATATCATTTTATTCAATTAACTGGTGCAATATAACAGTGAGATTTAAAAATGTATTAGCAATGAGGATATTTCAGCTCCTCTTTTTTTTAATTGAATAATAAAAAATTCCAGAAAACAGCAGACCCAAAATAGTTGGGACAAGGCTTTGATGATAATGATGAATAGAACATCTAGAAAAGATAACATCATATAATGCCACCAGTCAATTCCATAACAGTGTCCAGCTGTCCCCCTTTAGATAACATTGAATTACGATGTCTTAGGGTATCTTCTTTGTTCTCTCGCTGATAAACATGGCTGAAAGGAAGTAAATGTGTTATAGTGATTTAAAAAGGTGCATCTATTTGTTTGTGTGCGCCTGGAGCTAGTGAGTCTCCAAGTTCTTTCTGTGCACATTTAAATTGCCTGCATTGTGTCATTTGAATGGTAAAATGTCCAAAATACGACAAGAGCCCACGGCGCAATGGAAGGTACTCACTATTGGATCCTTAAGGTTGTGGGGCCAAGTCACATTACCAATCAAAAAAATAAATAAAATAAATAAAAAGTCCAAAATATATTTTTGTTCTGTGGATGTAGTGATAAAAAGGTGACACTTGTTGAATGGGAGGTCTCGTAACCCAACTTGGACTCATGAGATTAGGATCTTCTCAACTTGAAAAGCTTTGCTAAAATAATAACAGAATATTCCAATAATAGCTCAGAGTTGATGATAATGAGTGCACTTAAAAGTCTCGATAAGCTCCCATTTCTACTTCAAACTAACTTCACATAATGTGCTTTTATACGCCATTTACTGTTTCTACAATTTTTGTCAGTTCAGATCGGCAAAGTTCTTATTGTGTTGACATGGTCAAATCTTTAATTAGATACCCAGAATCTTCTCTGTCATTCTTTTACAATTTAAAAAAATTAAAGCATAACACAAGTTACTATGTCCACCATCTTTATAAGTTGAGAGTGGCTTAGTCTGTTATCAAATGTTTAGGTAGATACCTATGTTTTCTTGTGCCAATATTTTACTAATTTATTAGATTAAAGAGTATGTGATATTTATTGCTTATATTGTTTCTTATTCCAACTAATGCAATATAAAAATGCTGACAACAGGTTTCTGCCATAGTTTCTTTCTTGTTGGGTCCCAAGCGAGCAGAGAAGATTACAATATTTGCAGGGGACGTGGTTCCGCGTAAAAAGCCTGATCCAGTAAATTCTGACTGACTTCGTTATTATTTTATGCAATGTTTGCTTAGTTGTACCATATATTTTTTATTGAGGGTGACAAAACAATTTAAACCGACATTTTTTTCTTGCCCTAGAGTCGATACTTTGATAGAGTTATCCTCTCATTACGCAAAGCTACAAAAGGATGAAGAAAAGGGTCAGAAGTCCCTTTCAAAAATGTGGTTCTTAATGAGAATATTCTTAAATTTTCTGAAAGCATTGCCCCCATGGATTTTGATGCAATGGTCCCCTATGTTCACAACCTTTGGTGGGCCATGTTCCTCAAGAAGACAAGAACTGATTCTTGTCCAGATTGGTAGACTGAAACGAACTTCATCGATTTTTGCTTCATCACTAGCTGATATTTACCATTTGGATTATTCGCTTTCATATTATCCTTTTCTTGGTCATATCTGCAGCTTGCTATTAATAAATTTCTTTTCACCTTTAATTCATACTGATTCCAACTTATCCAAAACACACAATGTGATCCACTTCATAGTGATTGAAATCTGTCTGCTCCATCGATTTTAATTAATGGTTTTGCCAAAAGTTAGTCTGGAAAAATTATCCAAAATACCTACTTGATGAACCCGAACTCTGTCCTAGTTTACCTGCTTGAATTCTCTTTTAGTTCATCTGAAAGACTTGCTGTATCTGTGCCATAATCATACATGTAAGAGAACCTGCCCCATAACTGTGCCCAATTTTTCCTTCAGTTGGCATTTTTAATCGCCCAAATTGAATGTATTTTCACTCCTCTCTGTTAGAACAAACCAACCCCTATTGCAGCCGCAAACTTAACCCATACAGCCACTGATACTGTTACAGCATCTGTGCTGCTGATATAAATTCTTATTCACTAACAACTCAAGCTTTTGATGTTTTTGGTTATTAACATGGTGTCAGAACCAAAGGTCACAAGTTTGAAACACCTAGGAGGCATGTTACCTCTATCTGTCTGTTCCATCTATTTGTTGGGTTTCAAATTCGAACGGCTTTCTGTTAGAGGGGGAGTGTTGATATAACTTATTATGTCATTCACTAGCAGCTCGAGCTTTTGGTTTTTCTAGTAATTAACATGTGCAGTCCCCATAACCAGTTTCATACAGTCCCAAAAATCATTTTCGGCACTTGATCAGTGGTCTTGATGAGGAATTTGGATGTTCAAATGGTCTGATTCACTAGGTGATAACTTCCAGGCCCCCTCTCACAAGCAGCTGAAGTCTGAAGTGCTGGTTCAGATGGTCCAGGATGCTAACATGTTTACATTATAGTGTGTTGAAAATTTGTCCATCTCTTTACTTCTATAGCTCTTTTATTCAGATCTTCCTTCATAATCTGATGTTGAACCCATGACTTCAATGTTTTGAAATAGTGGAACTTCTTCACAGGTATTGAGTAGCCACGTAAATGAGACCTAAATCCCTGTATATAAAAGCTTTGCAAGTTCAAAGTTGCACTGCACATGGATCCATATGAATTTACCCAAATCCATCGTTGATACTTTCTGGACAGCTGCACTACACATGGATCCATTGACATCTGCCCAACTCTTTTTCCACCAGAAAAAAAAAAAAAGTTGTATTTATGTTTACCTTTAATTCATTCATTTTAATTGACTTTCTGTTATGTTTGAGAGAAAAAAAACCAATCTTTCTCTGGCAGGCCATCTATCTATTAGCTGCCAGTACACTCGGTGTTGAACCATCAAGGTATGGCTTGATGTCTTCATGAATTTAAACAATTTTATGTGATGATTGCATCAATGTAGTGATACATCCAGGCAGGATCTTTTGCATTCTTTATTGTCAATTGTGGCTGTTTATTGTAAATTTCTCTTGACCAAATACTAAATACCCATTCAAAATCCTTTTTCCATGTTTTTGAAGGAATGGATGTGGTATAACTATGTAACTTTTAGCTTGTACCTTCTAGTTGGTGAAGTATCCTTATTTTATCTTCTCTACAGTTGTGTCGTGGTCGAGGATAGTGCCATAGGTCTTGCAGCCGCTAAAGCCGCTGGAATGAAGTGTATAGTAACGAAAAGTGGGTAGGTGACTGAGTATCTACCATTCATATAGTTAAAGATTCTTTTGAATCCTTGCGTAGCTTGAACTGGATTTGTATATACACGTCTGTGACCAGTGTTTGAAATTCTGTTTCAACTGCGGTAAAAGTTTCAAAAAATTATTTACCAAGTCTCTAGTAGTACTTCTGTAAGCCTGAAATAGGGGCATTTTAATTCGAACCAGATATCTGAAGAGCTTTTTGTCCAGCTTCAGTCAAGTGATCCATCTTGTTGATCTTGAATCCCATTGAGTAATCCGATGATGTGAACCATTTGACCTTGGTCTGTTATCATGGTCAAAGATTCATTTGCAGATCAACAAATGGATGGCTAGGATTTGGCATGTCTGAAATCTGGGTCTTTGAGATTTTGTTCTTTATGGTTGTAATGCTGGTTCGAACTAAAATATCACCAGCCTGGGGTGGGCATTTTATGTTCATTCACGATGGAGTAGGTTTTATTTTTCAAGCTGAATTTTGCTCATTGACATTTTAGGAGACCAAAAAGTTATGAACTGTTACAGTGAAATTAGTAAATTGCTAAAAAGAATGGTGTGATCTTTACCCTTTTACAGTAGAATTAGTAAATCACCAGAAGTGTCATATTAAAGAATCTTCTTTGATCCCAAAATTGAATTAAGCCAAGAGTTCAGTTTTTCTTATGTTGCAAATTCTTGACAAATTGGAATCAATGGTTGCCAATTTTTCATTGATGCTTCTGGTATCAATGAGCACTCATTCTTTACCGGCGACAGAGATATTAAATCATTTTACAACCTCTCTCTCTCTCTCTATATATATATATATATATCTATCTCTCTATACATATATAAAATTGTTAATCTACTCCATTTACTCATTTTTACTGTTTATGTTTTATTACAGTTACACAGCAGAGGAGGACTTCTTGTCTGCAGATGCAGTCTTTGACTGCATCGGAGATCCACCAGAGGAGCGTTTTGACTTGGCATTCTGCGGAAATCTTCTGGAGAAACAATATGTGAGCTAGCTAGCAAAAATATTGCTCCATAATCTTTTCATGTATGTTTTTTTAATATATTTATATTTATATTTTCTTTTTATGCATTGTGATCTGTGGATATATATAAAGTAGGATTTAAATTTGAGAAATTGTTGCATGGTTACATCATCTGAGATGATTCGAATCCAAACAGATTGCTTAATCTTTCTGACTCTTTTAATTTGTGACCTCCTTTTAGTGCAGCTCGAATAGTCGAATGTAATGCAGTTTTAATGAGTCTGGCTAAGCAGCTTCAACTATCCATTAATGGATGAATTTGCACACTCTTGAAGCGGGGCCATCCTTCTTTTTTTTTTTAGCTAACAAGCAATCAAATCCTTATATTTCCAGTTTTCAGCAAAATTTGATGCATGTCCTGATCTGACAATATCTCAAAAACCAGTCTGTCTATCAGAATGAGAAACTTCTTGCCATCCATTGAACAATGAAATTGTTGATAAACTTCTACAAATTCCTCAGGAGGCATAATTGTTACATGCCAGCGAAGGGAGCTGGCTGGTATGTGTTCATTAAAAAAAATCCTTATATAAGGAAATCTCAGGTTGGCCCCCATTTGCCTTGGAAGAAACGTTTGGACACTGGAAACTGTTTTGTTTCTGCCAAATCGCGGTCTCTGTTTGAAACTTTAACTGCATAACAGTTGTGAATTCTTTTAGTCAATGGTTCTGGCTCATGGTTACTCAACATAACAGACATGCAGGGGTTACTGGTATGAATATATTCTCTATCAGTTTCTTCCACAGGATTACCTGAGGAAACTTCGTCACCCCAGTGCTAGAGCCAGTATTTTCTTGCGTGCACGCTGTGTAGCTAGATGGTATTTAGCCTGGAATGTGGCTGGATGGGTTGTAGCAAATCAGAACCCATTTGGCCAATATACTGTTGGATCAGCAGCAACACGCCTATCCATCATTGGGCAGGCCATGGATCAATCCTTGGCAATTGAAGAAAAAACTTGCCATCTTTTAAGTGCCAGACTAAGCTTGATAAAAACAAAAAAAAAAAGATCTGAACCCACTTCAAATCAGCTTGATCACGTTCATATGATATCTTGAAAACATCTTTCTTCATTTCATTCCTCCAACTTTAACCAATCCTTTTTTTTTTTTTTTTTCCTGATAACGTAGGGTTCCCAGCCCTTTGGGCCAGAATAATCCCTACGGGCCCAGGAGAGAAAGCCGGGTAAAATTCTCCTGTGGCCCCAGTGTGGTAGAGCAGTTTCGAACCCACAACCTCCGGGTGCAAACCGTAGTCCTAGGCCAACTGAGCTACCCCTCGGGTTGCCAAAAAAAAAAAAACTTTAACCAATCCAAATCTGACCTAAGCCAAGGAAATTAAGGTTGGAACCTCGGTTTGGCCGAACCCACAACCCTAAGGTTGCCAACGGGTATTCGATTACCCGAAAGTTCCGACCAATAAAAAACCTGGTTTGGAACCTATTTTAGGTTCGATACATAAATGGGTCCGGGGTCGGGTCCGAAACCCAATTTAGATTCTGATTGATAAACGGGTTTGGTTCCGGGTCCATATAGGTTCCGACCCGTGGACACGAGACCCGGCAGATGAGTCTTTAATATTACAAATTTGTACCTCAAAATACACTTTTTTTGACATTTTTGTGTATAATACTGAAGGTAATAGACTTGATGCACTGTTATAAATTGAACAATATGCTTATTTTAAGAAAAAAAAATGAAAATAAAGAGAAATTAGAATTAATTTTTGAATAAAATTCTAGTCCTTTAGGTGGACCTGGTTCTGGATTTTCCTATCGGAACCGGATATGGAACCAATAAAACAGATTTCGAGTTAAAATCGATTCCGGAGCTGTTATTTAAAAATGGGTCCGAGTCCGGGTCTACTATGGTTTCGATCCGGAACCGTCCTGTTTGCAACCCTACACGACCCCCACCAACAAAAAGAAAATCTGAAGCCACTTCAACTCAGCTTGTCCCGAGTTTCATCTATTGTGTCCTTGGAGAATATCTTTCATCTCATTTCAAAGTCCAACTTCAACCAATCCAAAGCGGTTAGGAGTGCAAGTTGGGTTGGGCCAAATTCAAACCCGCGTCCCCAACTTAACCAGAAGGGAGGGTTGGGCTTGTTTGGTTCGAGTTGGGCTTGGCTTGTTCTTCTTCTCCTTGGCTTCTGTGCATGTTGTAAGTCACTATGTGCTGTATATTGCAGGCTATGTTAGGATTTAGCTCCCTAACTTTTGGTTGCATAGTTAGTCTCATTTAGGGTTACTTGGATCACCTGGATTGTTATTTATGACTAGGGGTTCGTGGACCACTCCACAGTTCGCTGGCCCTTGTTCTAGGTTTAATATATTCTCTCTTGTGAATGGAGAGAGGATTTAGCACATGCCCAGATTTACATAGTTTATATTACTATGATTTATTTTACTAGGCTGATGGCCTGTTTTTTCTCTTTAACTATATATTATGTTTAACTTTTGACTCAAATACATATACTCATCCCTAATTTTGTGATTAATTAAACTCTATTTGCTTTCAAAAAATGTCATCATCAACATCATTAAGCCTTATCCCAACTAAATTGGGTCAGCTGTATAAATATGGGGGAACTAGAATTCATGTTTTAGCAAAAGTTTTATACAGTTTGTCAACCTAACCAACCCTTTTCCTTTATCTGAGCTTGAGATCCACAGTTATAATAAATCAGCGGAGTTACTTTCTAAAAATGCTTATTTTTATAATAAGATACTTATTTAAACATATGGTATTCTGTACAAAATATCTTTTTTTTTTAATATATATGGTTTACCATACAAAATACTTATATTTTCTAAAATTCACATGCTTTTAAAAACAAAAGGAACCCCTTAATAATTCAACTGAACTCAAAATGCACTTTGGTAAGGAATGTAAATCCATATTAGATTAGTACTGAGAATACTCAAGTTTGGATTTTAGGTAAATATGAGTTGTGCTTGGGTAGAGCTAATACTCAACTCAACTTGTCCAAGTTGCACCCCTTTAGAAAACTGCATAGTTGCTAATTGGACATGAGGGAATTAACGTTCAACTATATATCAAAAAAATCATATTCATTAGATGCTACCAACCACTCATTCAAAGATTATTAAATGAGTGATTCACGATAGAAAACTTTGGTTTGCAGCCATTTCACAATATGCCACATGCCCTATTGAATAGACAGTTTTCTACATTAAGAATTCGAACTCGCACACCCATGTCCTAGCCAGCAAGGATACTATAAAATATGTACATTTTCTTAATTCTACACCCTTAGAAAAGCAAAACAAACCTTAAAAATTCAAGTACCCGGCCCAAGTCATTCTACTTAACTTGAATTTCAGGAATGTAATTTGAGGCAGGTTGGTGTTGGTATCTCGAGTTTGGGCTTACCCGCATGTAATTTGAGTTGGTATAGAATCTTATCATCTAATTGGATCATGTTAGCTATCCGGTTAAAAATCATTAAATGATGCTCCAAATAAAAACTTTACTCACTATTTATCTCAAGATCTTAGATGGGACCACTGGTAAAACATAATGGACTTGAATCCTTTTATTAGATCATAGTCACGATCACTTTATCTGTTATCCTACAAATAAAAGTTGATCCCACTATAAGATTGATCATACGATTAATAATATGACTAACAATGATTGATAATATATTAAGTACAGTAGTCTGATCAACTTTGATTGAAGTAAAATATGGAGATCCCATACAATACAACGGTAATACACTCATTTTGAGCCGCTCATATTTTGTATAAGTGGCCCCACCATAGAATTCCAATCGTTCCACTTATTGGAAGCATGAGGTGTACAAGTCAAAAGGGTTTGGACTTAAAATTGTGAATTTGTGATGGTTGTGTGCATCAAAAACTTTGTCAAGTCGGGTTTGTATTTAGGCCCGTGCCCGAACCTCAATCCCAAAACCAGGTCGTCAAATCTCTCCTCTATTCTCTGTAGTGGCTGCTGCAGTCTCTTTGTTTTTTATGGCAAATCTTTTGAGATTTTCTTCAACAAAATTTCTTTACATTTTTTAGAGTTTTTATGAGAAAATTAACCTTAAATACTAATTAGACGAATTAATTATAAAAAAAATACAGAATTGACAGATTAGAGTACAGTATATCTTCCTCAGACAGAATTATCCTCGATATCATTACTTATGTAAAAGTTTACTGTATTGGATATCGCATAAATTAAAAATTCTTATAAAATCACAAAACCTTTTACTATTTTTTTCGTTTTCCTGAGATAGATGATTACAAAAAACGTGAGTGTAAATATATGGACTTCAGTAACGATGACCTTACAGAAAATATTTCTTCGTTTTAGAAATTATAACTGATGCTCTTCCATACCTGTCACTCAGACATAGACAGTTATGTTTTTTTTTTTTTTTTTTCGCTATCGAAGTCAATCCTTTGGACTGGACTAATCCCTTCGGGTTAAAAAAAAAGCAAGATAAACTCATATATAGTCTGAGTGTGATTGTAGAGTCTCGAACAAATAACCTTCTAGTGCAATTCATGGTACTAAACCAAGCGATTTCATGACTTTTGGATTGGAGCACCCTAAGTCATGACAAGTGATTCCTTGGCTCTAAAAAAAAACTGTATAAACATCTTCTTCAATGGTACGTGGTTTCTCTTCACTAGAGAACCACTTTATTTCCCTCATCCATGCCTCCAAAACCACCCACCACCTCAGACAGATCCATGCACAGATACTCCATCATGGCCTCATTGAAAGTAGTAATAGCATGGTTGTCACCCAATTCATTGCTTCTTGTTCTTCCTTCAAATCCATCAACTATGCCCTCTCAATCTTCCACAATTTCCCCAATCCAAATCTCTACATCTTCAATGCATTGATCCGTGCTTTATCTGACAACTCTCAATTTCAGAGCTTGGTTTCCTATTTCTCCCTCATGTTGCAGCAGAATGTCCGTCCTGACCACCTCACCTTCCCATTCATGCTCAAGTCTGCCTTGTCTTTGCTTGAGTTTAGGCTTGGAGCTACTCTCCATGCTGGAATTGCAAAGCTTGGCCTTGAGTTTGATTCCTTTGTTCGGATTTCTTTAGTTGATATGTATGCGAAAGTTGGGTCATTGGACCATGCGCTTCAATTGTTTGATGAAACGCCTATGAGAACTAAGGCTACGAACATGCTCTTGTGGAATGTTTTGATTAATGGATGTTGTAGATCTGGGGATGTGCAAAGAGCCGTCGAGCTTTTTGAGGCAATGCCGGAGAGGACTAGTGTTTCCTGGAATAGTTTGATTAATGGGTTTATGAGGATAGGGGATGTAGGTGGAGCTTGGGTGCTTTTTGACCAAATGCCAGAGAAGAACGTGGTTTCTTGGACGACAATGGTTGCTGGGTTTTTTCAGAATGGTGACCACAAACGAGCATTAGATACATTCTATAGAATGCTGGACGTGGGAATGAAGCCTAATAACTTCACTGTGGTCTCTGCATTGTCTGCCTGTTCAAGGATTGGGGCTTTAGATGCTGGTGTTTGGATACATGAGTATATTTTGGGTAATGGGTTCAGGATAAACAGAGAGATTGGGACTGCGTTGGTCGAGATGTATGCAAAATGTGGGGAGATTGAGAGTGCAAATAGGGTTTTTTATGACTTAACGGAGAAGGATCTTCTCACTTGGAGTGTAATGATATCGGGTTGGTCCATCCATGGATGTTGCGAGCAGGCTCTCAGTTGTTTTGAGGAGATGAAATCTACGGGTATGATCACAGTGTTTCATGGTACCTCAAATCGTTTTCTTTGCTAACATGTCACCAAAACCATGCCTCTCTTCTAATTGAAACAATGAGTGGTTTTTAAGTTTGTCTGATGGGAGATCATAACCACATCAGGTGGAATGATATATATATTTTTTTTTCGGACTTCCACCTGAAATCATTGTCAACTGTCAGCTCTTTTTCTGATTTCAAGTTGTATTTGATAGAAAAATGGTGTCTAATCTTATTTCACCTTAAATGTGAAAATCGATAAACATCCTTCTGCTAAATTATTCAGGCTGATTTTGATTTGGACCACAACCAAACAGTGCCTAACCTTATCCAAGGTTTAGGAGATGAAATGATGAAATCTGCCAATATTTGCAGGTATAAATCCGGATGAGGTTGTCTTTCTGGCAGTCTTGACAGCATGCTCACATGCTGGGTTGGTCGACCAAGGGTTGCTTGTCTTCAATAGTATGTGGTTCCACTCAGTCAAGCCTAATGTGAAGCATTATGCATGCATGGTAGATCTGTTTGGTCGAGCGGGTCGGCTGGAAGAAGCCCTTAAATTCATTGAAAGCATGCCCATTGAGCCAGACTTTGTGATATGGGGTGCACTCTTCTGTGCCTGCAGAGCCCATAAGAACACTGAAATGGCAGAATTGGCCTCGAAAAGACTTCTTCAGCTTGATCCTAAGCATTCTGGGAGCTATGTTTTCCTTTCAAACATCTATGCAGGGGCTGGAAGATGGGAGGATGTAGAGCGAGTGAGACATACAATGAAGAGTCGGCATATAGAGAAGCCTCCTGGGTGGAGTTTTATCGAGGTTCAAGGCCGTGTGCATAGTTTCATAGCCGGTGATCAATCTCATGTCCTCACAGAAGGAATATATAGGAAGTTAGAGGAATTAACAGTACGTGCAAGGGAACAAGGGTACATGCCCAACACTGGATGGGTGCTTCATAATATTGAGGAAGAGGAGAAGGAAGACTCCTTGGGAAGTCATAGTGAGAAGTTGGCACTTGCTTTTGGGCTTATTAGCACTCCGAGTGGGTCGGTCATTAGAATAGTGAAGAACCTCCGAGTCTGTGGAGATTGTCATTCCATGATGAAATTTGCAAGCAGGGTGTGTGAGAGGGAAATTGTCCTCAGAGATATAAAGCGCTTCCATCATTTCAAGGATGGAGCTTGCACATGTGGTGATTACTGGTGATCCTAACCTTGTTCAGTTTTCCTAACATACATGTAAGACATTACACTAACTGATGATGCTAATGATTTTTTAACACCTTCCTTTTTCTTTATTTGTGGGAATGAAAGTACATCATCGGTCTGCAATGAGAAAAAGAATTGCTGTTGATTCAATGGAAATAACCGATTCAATATCCACATTTATTCCTATTTTAAGGCATAATATCTCTTGATTGCTGTGTTACACCAATTTCACCAGCTCTGAAGACTCTTAACTTGTAACGCCCCACCCTTCACGCATGCATGATATTGTCCGCTTTGGCCCACAGGCCTCACAATTTTGCTTATGATAGGCCTCAACCCATCAAAAGGCCTCATGCAAGGTAAGGGTGTAAGCTCTACATATAACCCCATTCACTGTCCTCTCTATGGTCGATGTGGGACTCCGGGGCGTCACATAACTGATCAAACTCAAGACTTGCTGAAGCACTGCTTATACAACCAAATCCAGGCACATTTAAAAGTATGCAAAAACTCTCTCTCTCTCTCTCTCTCTCTCTCTCTCTCTCTCTCTCAATTGTATAAAATTTGAGGTAACCATAAGAAAACATAGTTTATCAATGTTCTTGTATTATAAATTTCCGAAGTACCATCGAGAACCATATTTTACACGTTTTCGAAAACTTGACTATCACAACCCAATCGAGGAAGAAGCTATTGCATTTGAAACCACAACCTTGCACCAGTCTTCCATCATTGGCTTAAAGAAATAAGGCCTCCTTGGCATGTGCAGTTACATAGAAGTCCTCCATAGATTTCAGGTTTTAAACTCCGCAACCAATACTAACATATATCTAAACTCCACAGCCAATATTAATAAATATCATAGCAGATAAGAACAAAAGCAGCAGCAATCAAAATTACTTTGATGTTTGAATGCTTTTCCAGTAGAGCATTTTTGCTGTGTGACAATGTTCTGTTTGTTGAGCATGGGTTGGCAGACAAGCTTTTCCAAGTTTAGAAAGTGGAAAATTATATTCTTTTCCATATTATCTTCTCTTACTTTCTTGTGCATTTCAACAAGCCCACCTGTTATCTCTCTCTATATTCTGATTATTGCCCATATATGTAATTATTGTTGTGTTTAATCTTTTAGTCAGGCAGCCATGCTATTACATGCTGCCAGCATGCATAACACAGTTAGCCTTAGGTGCATGTTTTTCATCTATCCTATGAATTACATGGGGAAATGGCATTGATTGTAGCGGTGAAGGGTCAGTGATAGAAATATGTGAAAGTTACTATCCATTTTCCCACCTTTGATATTATATAATTTCTAAACATCTCCTCTTTGACAGTAAATCCCACCACATGTGGGAAAAATTTCATGGTCTTCACTTTTAGTCCTACTTCTTTGCAACATGTTTAATTTTTGTTGGTTGAATGGGAAAATCATCAATTAAGTTCACATTTGTGTACATACAGTCGACAACCAGTTTTGTGGAAATTTTCCTTTCTGCAAAGAAGTTTCCAAGAATAATGAAAATTTAGCCCATTTTTACATTTATTCTTTTGAAGATGCGACTGCAGCAAACATAAATTTTACTAGAGTGCAGAAAATCGTTTATGCAATCTTCACTTTATCTGCAGAAAACCAGCTACACAATTGTGCCTTTGGAAATCCAAAGTAGACCCCATTGCGGTACTTTTAAAAAAAAAAAGAAAGTTAAGTTTATGCGCAGCCTTACCATTTTCCGTTGAAGATTTCTTTCTTCTAACGAGGGCATCCAACCTCTTTGAGAATTGACTATTCTCCGGGCACTTGAGGTCCAGAAATCCCTCACGTATTAGGTAAGTCAGGCTTTTGCCAAGACAAGTGGCTTTAGAGAGAGAGCGCGAGTTCGAAATCACAACCTCTGTTTCCTAAGCCGTGGTCCTTGCTAACTATGCTACTTGATTGCGTAGTTATAATTAATCGATCATGTATGGAAAGCATAATAACTATAAATTTCACAATCCAAGAGGGATATTATAACTAGTGGAATGCAATTTGTACCCTTCAGTAAACATAGGTATATATTATGAGTGAGTTGGATAACATAAAGGTGGGCCTTGCACTATATTGACTCATTTTGACGGCATATGAGCCTTCCTCTGGATCCATGCGGAACAGTTGTAAGCTCCTTACCAAATTCTCATCCATTTTAATTATTGGGTCTAATAATGGGCCACCAAATACAAGAGGAGACTATTGATTTTGCATTTTTACAAGAAAGGGGCACACTAAATCTCGGGTTTCCTCACTAATTTTTTTATAAATTCAAAGAAAATTTGTATTTGACAATTGTAAATCATCAAGAGTATGGACCGGTAAAAACCCTCATTTCAATACCAATAAAACAATCCTAATTTCAAGTCGGACATCCTCCCATAAGTTATAGAAATTCTCAAATTTGAAAAGTTACTGGTACAAGGTTTTCTAAGCTATATATACACCGAGATGAACGGATGATAATATAAAATCTTCTACCATATAAATCCTCAACAAGGAATTCTTATTTTGGGACAGTAAGAAATTGTTGAATGTGTGGATTCTTAAAGAATTTCTCATGAGTTACCAAATGTGCTTTTAATAAGCAGGAACGGACGCCTTCTTTTTCTTGTTTGGTACAGCGAAAAAGTGGTCAGATTTTATGCAAGTTATCTCCGTATTTCGGAGCTGCTGAGGATACGGTTTTCCCATACAACCCCATCGGAAACCTAGAGTCATCGAAAAGACAACTATGCACACCCACACCATAAAGGGGTTCTACTTTTTTGTGTATGATGGGAATTTTCAATCCGTGCCATACAATTAACCTGTCAAAACAAAATAAAATAAATTCCATAACTTTGGTTTAAGATTAATCCAAGGTCACCCAATTTGTATTGTATTGGCTCGAGTGCGTGGGTCCCATAATTTGACCTCAAGTTACCTTAGCTTCATAACTTGCCAAGTCATGAAATAAGTCTTAAAACATTGTGATTGAAAAACCTTCTCAGTGCAACCAAACTACATCTCTCTCTCTCTCTCTCTCTCTCTCTCTCTCTGAGATCTAGCCAAGGAAGAAAGTAGACATGGCTTCTTCTCCAGATCTTCTCTTTGGACTCCGAAACAACTTCTACTTGGGAGCATATCAAGCTGCAATCAACAACAGTGATGTCCCCAATCTCTCCCAAGAAGACGCCATCGAGAGAGACTCTCTCGTTTACCGTTCCTACATCGCTCTCCAATCATTCCAGGTATCAATCGATGAGCCCATCTTCTTAAAAAAGAAACCCCAGAAAATCCTAAGTTGCAGATCTCATTTTCTGCTTCTACTGTGCCCTTTTGATTGTTTATACAGCTTGTCATCAACGAGATCGATTCGTCCGCGCCCACGCCTCTCCAGGCAGTGAAACTGCTTGCAATCTATCTCTCAGGGCCCGAAAACAAGGTAGGTATTGTGTTGTAAATCCATTGGGTTTTAGATCTGTGGAGTTTTGATTGGTTTTTTATTTGTAGTAAATGAATTTGATCGTGATCGAAATTGGGTACCTGGGTTTTGGGTGCGTTTGGTACATTGACGTTGATTTCGATTTGGGGTTTGGAAGAAAATTGAGGTCAGATTAGGATTTTTAATGATGGGGTTATTTGGTTTTTGGGTGTGACTGGTACTTTTACATTGATCTGTATCTGGGTTTTGAGTTTTGCGATTTGATTAGGGCATTTGATGATGGGGTGTCTGCTTTTTGGGTGTGACTGGTACATTGACATTGGCCTCGATCTGGGTTCTGGTAAACTTTGAGACCTGATTATGTTTTTTGATGAATATTCGCAAGTGCGTTTGATACAGTTGTTTGTGCGGAAAAGATTATTTGGGCCTGAAAATGAGCTCAGTATGATATGTCGTGTTTGAGATTTGTGGTGTTCGGCTGGTTCTTTGTTATAGGAAGTCATGTAGATTGTTATTTATATGGGCATCTGGTTTTTGGGTCTGATTAATACATCGAAGTTGATCTCAACCTGGGTTTTGGAGATTGAGATCTGATGTTGTGGATTATAGATGACATTTCACAAATTTGATTGATGCAGTTTTACATTTAGAAAAAAAAAAAAAAAAAAAAAAGAAAAGAAAAGAAAAAGAAACTTACATTTGTTTATGAAGTGAACTGTATGGATGCACGTTTGCTATTTTAAATAAATTTCATGTTGTGGGATGGTGGTTTGTAGGCCGGATCTGTACATTGACATTGATCTCAATCTGGGTTTTTGAAATTGAAATCTGATTTGGGATGGAAATTTGCAACTCAGTTTGATGCAATTCTATATGAAAAAATGGAAACAAAATTCATTTATTAACTGAATTGGTCCAATATTTCCTTTCAAAAAAAAAAAGGGACCAATATTTGGATTCATTTATTCTTATTTCATGATGAAAGATGTTTGTAGTGTAGTGGGGCTTTTCTTTTTGGTTGGGGGTATATATTAGTCATTTTGTTAGTATTTCATGATATGTGCAGTTTTTATTTATTTATTTATAAGATAACTTGATACACTGCATAATGGTTTCAGCAGACACTGCAATTTGTCTTTAAGAGCAAAGGGTTTAAAGCATTTTTCTTTTATTTTTTGAATGGAAAAAGACTTTAAACAAAACCATGGGTCTAGAGGCATCAACATTATCTCATACACATTTGCTTAGGCAGTGAATGCAAACTCAGTGCAACAGATCTTAACATGATAATGTTGGGAGAGGGATTTCTTTCATGAGAAACATTTCATTCAAAAATAAAATGTGCTCTGATTTATTTATTTATTTATGTGTGTGTGTGTATATTGTGAATTGGATTGGTTTGTGTGTTGAATATGGTGATATTTTTGGAGCTTGGTGTGTTTACATATCTTTGCTGTGACATGGATTTTCTTTCTAAAGATAAACTTCTTTCTTCTTTTGCATCGCAAACAATGATTTACATTTTTTTTTTTTTAAGGTTGCAATTTGCAAACAGTTTGTTTGCATACTGAATACTGATGCTTACAAGGAGAAATTATATTGTATTTTAAACCTCCCTTTCTAATCGCTATCTCCTTCTTTTAGCGTCATGAGAATCTGTCAACTGATATTTGAATTTGAACAGGAATCTGCAATTTCAAATCTCCGAGAGTGGTTAAGTGATGCAGCCATAGGAAACAATCCTGTTCTACGGCTGATTGCGGGGATTATTTACATGCACGAACAGGACTACAATGAGGCGCTGAAACATACCAACTCTGGAGGGACTATGGAGCTGTTAGTCTTGCTCATATCTTTTCTTTTCTTTTCTTTCTGCCTATGTCATTTTCCTGTAATTTTCATTTTTCATTTATT
The DNA here is from genome assembly GCA_038049695.1 of Cinnamomum chago. NCBI lineage: Eukaryota > Viridiplantae > Streptophyta > Magnoliopsida > Laurales > Lauraceae > Cinnamomum > Cinnamomum chago. The sequence continues at coordinate 6,851,124 of CP142451.1, read as the reverse complement.
TTAAGCACAAAAAGTTATGGTCAGAAACAAGAGCCCACGGCACAGTTGAAAGGTGCTCATTATCATGAGCACAAGGCTGCAGGTTCAAGTCATGCAAAGAAAAAGTGTGACCCAAGTAGATTTGACCAGGTTTTGTCCACTTGGGTGATACTTTATGTGACTGTGAAAACTAGGTCTGGGAAAATACAAATCAAGTCTGAAATTCAGTTGGATTAAGACGCCCTATTTTTTTAACACCTTACACACAAACCCACATACAACTAAAGAAGGGTTGCCCACATCCATCTTGGGGTGGGTTGGGCCGGCAGGCGGGGTCACCTGCTTTAGCTCCCATTGCCATACCTACCCTATCCCCTTGAGGTTCGAGGTGGGTCCCACCACGTAGTGCTCATGGAAAGTGTTGCACTGGATATTTTTTCTTATGTGTGAGGTAGGTGTCATATGGAGTGTTGCACAGGTATTGTTTTTCGTTTGTGCTAGGCAGGTGCGACAAAGGGTTTCAAATAGAAGTATGACAAATGTATGTGCACTTATGTAAAACCTGAGATGCATCTCCCTATAGGGCTCACTTAAGTACATGGTGTTCTGATGCAGGCCAGATCCATGATTGGCCAGCCCACTGGGCCCAAGCCCATAAAAGATCTTCAAATCATGCATGAGTCTTCGTTATAGTAGTATCTGAATTTTAGGGATAATTATGAGATTAATTAGAAAGTTTTATCTCTTTTGTTTTAGAGATTTATTTCAATTTGATTTGTTTCCAATAATAGGTTAGAGTATGAATCTATATAAAGGATTGTAATCCCTCTTTAGGGACAAGTTCAGTGATTAATAAAATTTCTTCATTGAGAATTTCTCTAAATTATTTGTCTGTGGTGTGAGACCAAGACATTTTGGATCCCATGGATCCCTATACCTAAGCCTTTGGCTTGGAGATTAGCCCGTTGGCTATTCTCCCTTTCCTTATGCCGCGTCATCATGGTTCATTGAGTCCTGGGGAATGACATGGTGGGAATGCTGATTATTGTGTCAACTTTCTTTAGCTTGTCGGTAGCATTGGTATGGAGATTGTAGAAGATGGGCTTGGAGAATTGGAAGCAAAGAAGATTGCATCCAAGCACGTGTGAAATTCATGTGTGTTCTATTCTGCATACACGTGTTGAATCCAGGAAAAAGAGTTTAAATTATTAGTCTTAGAATTATAATTTACAGAGTTGTTGTATACATTATTTGTTCTTATTGCTGATATTGTTTTCTTGCGCCCTTCTGAGTCAATGTGAAAGATACAAGGATTAATCTGTGATCCTATTCTTAGCAAATTTTATAACTTATTTTGCAACATAGTGACTGTCCAACCACCGGTTCATTCCATTATTTTTTTTATTGGTTGTAAGATCATCATCAATGGATTGTAAGGTCTTGAGCTATTTTTGTACCTTTACTTTTTGTGTTTCTTGGAGGCACATATGTGGAAGTTAATTGGAATTTTTTCTCAAAGCAGTGACGGATCTTTAAGTTATATGTTCTACTTAGAGAATGAAAGTTGACATGATTATCTGCTACTTAGGCTGGCATGCTTGATGCTTTCCTAGGATTTTAATTATCTGGCTAACCTTTCATTTTTCTGCTTTTCCAACCTCACCGAAGCTACTTCTACTTTGCAGGCACGCGTTGAATGTTCAAATATTCCTAAAAATGCATAGGTCGGATTATGCAGAGAAACAGCTAAAGATAATGCAACAGACTGATGAAGACCACACCCTAACCCAACTTGCAAATGCTTGGCTTGACCTGGCAGTGGTAATCACTTTTTTCCTCCATCTCGTATGATTAAATAGATGCTATAAAGCATTGATCACAAGCCATGCTGTTTTGTGATGTCAGGGTGGTTCAAAGATTCAGGAAGCTTATCTTATCTTCCAAGATTTCTCTGAGAAGTATCAACAAACTGGAATGATCCTGAATGGGAAGGCTGTCTGCTGCATGCACATGGGACGCTTTGAAGAAGCTGAATCACTGTTGCTCGAAGCACTGAACAAGGCAAGATTTTATCTTTCATGATTGCTCTTCTAGAAATGTTTATAGCATTCTTTGCAGAGACCATGATGTCGAACTTCCTGTATCATGCATTGCGTTTTGATCTCTGCCGAGATGATGATGTTGAACTGCTTATATTTTGGTCTGTTTAACTGAAGTTAGACATGTTTTGGTTTGCCCCAGGATGCCAAGGATGCTGAAACTCTAGCGAACCTTGTAGTGTGCAGCCTTCACATTGGCAAGTCGTCATCTCGGTATCTCAGGTAAATGGTGACAAATGATTATGTCCTGTCTTATTTACTCTCTTGTGATGGGACATTACCTGCTTCTGCTCATCATTGTATAAATGCCTTGGAAGTAAATGTTGACCCGCTGATGGATCAGTGGCAAAGCATACAATCCCTTGTAGTTAGGTTTGAAGAATCACTTCCTTCCCAGTAAGGCAACAACAGAGGGAAAAAAGAGAGGAAAAAGACTACACATGGAACTAAATGTGTTTATTATTTTTGTTGAGAATCTACCTAGTATGAATGACACAACAGGCTGGTTGGTAGGTAGGTGGTTGGGGTTTGGAAGGGAAGACCCAAAATAGCAGTGTATCACTCTTGGTTTTTGATGAGGATGGACCTCAGGCCACATGTGTAGGGCCCAAGTATATTTAGGAATTTGTCTATTTATTTAATTATTATTAGTTACTAGTTTTATTTGATGATTTGTATTTAGGATTAGGTTTTCTATATTATTTATTTTCCTAGTTTAATTAGGTTTCTTAGGGCTTAAGTCTTCTTTTCCTATTTATATGGCATTGTAGAAGATTATTTTTAGAGAGTTGATTAATTAAAGTTGGGTTTTCCCATTGAGGTGTGTCTTCGTTTATTGTCTTTGTGGAGACTTTGAAGTATCTTTGGACAAGCTCTTCGGCACTTCCCCGCGAGCCCTAACCCTAGGGTCTGCATCAGTTTTCGATGATGAACTTTTAAGGGCCCTTGAATCATACATATGCTTGACTCGCGGCCATCATCATCATCATTCCAATCAAGGTGTTTTTTGGTCATCTACAATCTACAGAAGCTCTTACTGACATTGTAGATGGTAAGATGGAATGTGCTGTAACAATTGGACCATATTATGGTGCCTCAGGCTCAAACTTTCTGTTCACTAATTTTATTTTGTAACTAGGAGGAATTGTATGATCCTTGACCTGGAAATAAACATCGTGACCTTGTGCCTTGACCATATGCCAATGGTTCTTTGTTTGTTGGCATAGGCTGTGGAGCTGATTAGCTGCACCTGTGGATATACCGTTCCCACGAAGTACTAGATTGAAAGATTTTGTGGCACAGCATATTTGGCCTTTATTCAGATGTCTATTGCTGCACTTGGATTTCTGGGGGAAGGTGTATCCAAAATGGAGCCTATCAGATTTCTGGGAGAAGAGATCAATGCCGTTTTTCTTTTCAGTCTCATGGTAGATAGCAATGAGGTGGATGAGGTTAAAAATTGTAAGGTTGATTAGCAGTATCAGGAGTAGAGGTAAAAGATGATAGCAAAAACATCAGTTAGTTATCATGGGGAAATCCTGGGGTTCATTTGATCTTCAATTTTCTTTTGAAAATAAATAATCCTTTGCTGGTGACCATAAGGGAGTTTTGCAGCTGACTTCTATTTAGCCAGGAGGGGGCCATCTTTGCTTCGTATTCCATGCCGTCCTCTCAATGAACACACTGACCCAATTTCACTTAGAGTGGTTTTTAGTGCCTCATTTATTAATGCATGATAAGTATAGAGTAAAAAATATCGAGATACTGAACGAATATGCAAACAGGAAAGTATTACTTATGAAAAATCCCACATTTATTACTGCCTGGTTAATTCTATTTTTGATTTGCTTCTTTTAATCCATCTACAGCCAGCTGAAGTTAACACATCCCGATCATCTGCTTGTTAAACGCCAATCCACTGCTGAAGAAAGCTTTGACAGAGCTGTTCAAAGCATGGCATGAAGTCTAGGTCTGAGGCTAGACAGTTGATTATGCTTGGAGGCATGAGATTTGAAGAGCCATTTATTTGATTCAGTTGATAGATTCCTTTACACCTTTACATTCTGCTACTTGTGTTGTTGAAATCTTAGTTTATCATCCCGTAGAATATGTACTACTGATTGAAGGATATGAATTTTCAGAACACCAGCCCTTACAAAAATATATAAGCACAGATTCTGCTTCCTCCTTTTGAGTATGAGTTATTTCTGCAAGTATGGCCTGATATGCAACGCTTTTTGAATGCACTTCACCTTCTTTCTTTTTTTTTTTTTTTTTTAGTGTTTTAATTGATGAGTGGAAAAGTAGAACTAACGAATTCGACTCTAAATCGTGGGGTAGGCTTTGATGATGATGTACGCACGTTAACTTGGAAGATGCACCCAATTAAGCGAGTTAACAGTTATATTGGTCTCCCTCAAACTGCGGCTAAACTAATGCATCGGTGTGCGGTTCCTGAAGATTGAAGATTGATCATCATCATCTCTGAATTCTTTGTAATTTCCAGAGTTGTAATGTGATTAGGTTATGTTATGTACTTTATAATTATCTGAAAGGGGTTGAATTTATCACATAGAATTGGCTGTATGGCCAAGCTCTAGAATCATAATCATAAGTAGGAAATCTAAGTTTTGGATCTCTTCAAAAAAAAAAAAACTCTTCAAAAAAAAAATCTAAGTTTTGGATAAAATAGGAGATCTCTAGAACAATCACAAAACAAATATGGGCCAAAAGCCATGTGTCTGGACCCCACTAGTAACGGCAATGGACCACGATGAGATAATCTTCTCCCAATTGGTACTTGTGGTCATTAATTTGAAAAATTAGAATTTAGTTTTTTTTTAAATACAAAATTGATTAAAAAGAAGAAAGAAAAAAAAGAAAAGTAAAATAATTTGCAGGTGATATCTCTTGTATTTCATGGGTGTTTTAAATTATACTTTTCATTCTATGGTATGGGGCCCAAAAGGCATTAACTTTATTGGAGGATCTAAGACATCGGAGCAGGGAGGCTTTGTCAATAAAAACAAAAAATATATGGGTTTTTTTGAGATTGTTTGAAAATTCAAGTTTGTAGAATCTCGTTGTATTGCCAAGAAGACTCTTTGTTTGATAATCTAATTATTCGATCATATTCAAATAGATTGATCACAGTAGCATAGACGGAAAGAGAAGTAGATAAAAAATATAAACTTAACATCTCATGTTAAAAAAAGACAAGAATCTAAATACGAAGCAGCTATGAAGTTGAAAACGAAACCTGAGAAACACAGAAGATCTTATGAAAATTGCCAAATGCCCCATTAAAGAAAAGTAAGAATACGTACCCATGTATGTGAAACAAAAGAAAGAAACTCAATTCCACTATTTGCTCCAAGAAGTTGAGAAAAATATCGAGCAAATGGTAAAATAATTTTTATATTAAGCATTAAACTTGAAAGAAGAAGTCCAAGTAGAGGTTCTGTCGTGCGGTGCCAAGGTTGGCTGGGGTTGGCCTAGCATAGCCCACGACACGGCTTAGGTCGTGCCCTAGATGGGCTGGGCCGTGCCATCATTATCATAATTAAAGGTTTGTTCCAATTATGTTAGGGTCGACTACACGAATTTTGTTTCTCCATTCTAATCTATCTTGAATCAAATTTTCAGATGAGTCACACTTTTTCATATCTATTTTCAACACCTCATCCACGTTCTCTTCCTATCCATTTCTCTTGATGGGCCATCAACATTCATGACCAAACTTTTCCTTACCGGCATTGTTACTGGTGGGGCCGTGCGGGCACGTGAGAATTCATGGGTCGTGTCGTGTCGTGCCCAGGTTGGCATAGCATGGCCCACATCACTGCTTAGGTTGTGCCATGCTAGATTCTGCCCCAAATAGGCTGGGTTGTGCCGCCCACGAGCTGGCCCACATGCCATTGCCAAATTTGTTTCTATAAATTAAAAGAGATCTCATGGACTTTTAGGGTTCTTTATTTAAAATAAAGTTGAAACTATTAAAATAAATATAAAAAGTAATGACGTTAATTTACAAATAAATAATAAAATTTAATCTTTTTAAGTTTAATATTTTATATATATATATATATAAAATCAGCCCTTTTTATAAAATGTCAGTCCGGGCCGTTTCAGGTCGTGCCGTGCCTCGGCCTATGGTTCCTTGGCCAGCACGACGCATCCTTTGGCTCGTTCAGGGCAGGGCCAGCCTGATCAAAGTGTCAGACCGACCAACGGCCCGGCCTTTTTTGTGCTAGGCCTGAGCGGCGCAGCCAAATTTACACTCCAAAGTCTAAAAGTATAAGAGACAAAAGAAAGAAATCATGAATATTTCATAAAAGAATATGAAAGAAATCTAAATGGGTTACCCTGACCTGGGTCGACAGGCCTGAGTGAGCACACTGAAACAATTAGTACTTCAATTCACCATAAACTTTTCCAAAAACAGAGAAAGAGGAGGTGAAAAGGCTTCTTGATGTGGATGCTGTACTTTCTTCTGGCTTCTCTTCCATTTCTCCTCTTCAAGTTCTGGCGATGGAACTGAAGCAGGTGGTGATGCGGCGATGGAGATGTCCCCGAGCCACTCCCGCCTTGACTCGGGCGATTCCTTCTCCGAGTCCTACTCGGATTGGTCCGGTCTTCGAGTCCGACTCGGAGAAATTATTTGAGCAGCACTGGTGAGTGATTAATCCCATTTCAAACTGTTTGAAATGACTTTCTATTTTGTATTTGATTAGTTATTAAAAAGAACTACAACTCCTATCACAGTCCTGATTACACTTTCATAACAGAATTCTGTTATGATATTTCTTGGTTGCTGTAGAAAACTATTTAGGAGACTATATAGATGTAGGTGGTCTATTTGCAATTGAATATTTCTTAGAAGAGAGAGAGAGAGAGAGAGAGAGAGAGAGAGAGAGAGAGAGAGAGAGAGAGAGAGAGATTTGGAGAGCGTGCTCTAGTTTCAGAGGGAGAGAGATTTGGAGAACGTGCTCTGGTTGTAGAAGAAGAGCAGAGAGAGAGAGAGAGAGAGAGAGAGAGATGTCTTGTGGTGCAACAACATCAACATCAATGAGGATTCCATGTGGTTACAGATTCCGTCCTACAGACAAAGAGCTGTTGAAGTACCTGGAAAGAAAGATTGATAATCTGCCCCTCCCATGTGACTTAATCAAAGAGGTTGAATTATACAAGTTTGATCCAAGTGAGCTACTAGGTTTGTTCTAATTCTATCCCATCTTCTTTTCTGTTTATGTAAGCAATCAATCACTCGTTCTTTCATGCAATATTCTTGTTGTTGTTGTTCTTCTTCTTCTTTCTTCATGTTGTTGCTTTCATTATTTTTCTTGAAGGTGACATTCACTTGTCATTCTTGGATGTATGCAGAAGGTGATCAATTGGGTGGATTTTCTTTTTTGCAGTCTGAATCATACATGGGATGATTCAGTTCTCTCAAGAATTTTCTTCTTCTTCTTTTTTTCCCAAGATTAATGTCTCAGATTCAAATTCTTTTATATGGTATTCTTGATTTTGAATTTTTTAAAATGAGATGATGTCAAATGCATGCTGTTTCTTTGAGTTTTAATGGTTCATGTTGCTGTCATTCCTCTTTGGTTCCTTTTCTTGTTCTTTACCATTGAACATTTCAAAAATCATGTTCTTCCATTTTTCTTGGATGCATTCGTGAACCGGATGGGTTTTCTTTTGCAGTCTCAATCATACTTCGGTAGATTCAGATTCTCTCTCTCTCTCTCTCTAAGTTTCATGCTTCAAGATCCAAGTTTCGTGTTTTCGATTTTTTATTTTTAATGAGATTAATATGCAAGCAATTTCTTTGTATTTTGCTGAGTTGTTTCATGGATTTTTACGTTTGACTTCACAGAGACTTGATACCAAATCATCAGCCTCTAATTTGGAAATAAGTGGTCCTACCCGACTCTGTAGATGGTGTGAGCACTTGTTATTTACAGATTCTGTATTGCGGAATAGATTTCTGTATGTGTATGTATATGCTCTTGAGGAATCATCTGTATGTGTATATATATATGCTCTTGTTTGATTCCTCATTTAGTAGGGTTAGCTATTTCTTGTCTTAACTTCCCCTGTTAATAGTAATGTGTTAATATGTTGCTGTTGTTAGCAGTGGCGGACCCAAGATTTTAGTTTGATGGGTGCGGACCTTAATAGGTAGTTTGGTTTAAGTGCCAAATCGAAGATTTTCATGTGGATTTTGAGGGTGGACTTGTAATTTTTTGTGAAAATTTTAAAGCGCACGCGGTTTAACGGGTGCGACCGCACCCACATGATTGTATTTGGGTCCGCCCCTGGTTGTTAGTACTACTAGTGTTAGTCTTGCGTGTCTGATTACTTCACATTTAATACATTAGAGAAGTTTTGCATGTTCTTGGTGTGTTTAAATTTTAATGGAATGTACTGCAGCTCAATTTGGCTCAAGGGGAGAAGAGAAGTGTTACTTCTTTACGTCGACTTATCGAAAATATCGGAATGGGATCCGACCAAGTCGATCTACCAAAAACGGGTACTGGAAGGCCAGCACAGGAGAAACTGAAATTAAAGAAGGAAACAATGTGATTGGCTCTACGAGATCCCTTGTTTTCTACTATGGAGAACATCCACGTGAAAAGAAGACCAATTGGATCATGCACGAGTATAGATTGAGTGAACATCAAAGTGTCAACCATGCACAATTTCCCACTGACCCAATGAAGGTATATAAACATTACACCATTCCCTCACTCTATAATAATTCACTATGAGTATACGTGAATGCATGCATTCTTCTTCTTCTTCTTTTATTTTATTTTATTTTATGACGAGGAACTTGCCAATCCCCCTTATGGGTTGATCATTGGTAAAATTCCATATACACAACACCACCCACTAGCACTATGCATCAAGCAAGACCCTAAATGGTTCGAAGAATGCATGCATTATTTAATTAAATATGTATTCTTGCCTTTTTTTTTATTTGCCTAATGGTATTCTCTTAAATCACAATCTCCAGCTGGACAAATGGGTTATTTGCAGCATTTATGAGAACTTGAGTGCCAGTGAAAGGGAGAATAAGAAGAGGAAGGCTATTGTACTCTCCAAAGGATTAGACACAACAGGCAAGAAGAGAGAGATTGTTTTGCAACAAGGATCCCTCAATGGATACCAAGAAAACGACCTATCTATGGTCCCCTTATTTGATAATCTTCCGGAAGAACGTATACCTTACGACCAATCCATTGTACTCTACGAAGGATTAAACACAGAAGGCAAGAAGAGAGAGATTATTTTGCAACAAATACCCCTCAATGGAAACCAAGAAAATGACCAATCTATTGCACCCTTGTTTGATCATCTTCTCGGCGAACATATACCTATTCCTTCAGATATGGGTTGCGACATTGCTCTTCTGAGTGACATCAACCTTGCAAGAGAACTTATACCTAATGCTTTAAATACGGGTTGCGACATTGCTCCTCTAAGTGACACTGGCCTTGCAAAAGAACTTATACCTAATGCTTCAAATACGAGTTGTGACATTGCTCCTCTGGGTGACACTGACTGTGTAGAACTCATTGAGATGCTGGATCGAGAACCAACAAACTCATTTGATAATCTTTCAGAAGAACTTATACCTAATTCTTCAGATATGGGTTGTGGCATTGTTCCTCCAAGTGACACTGGCATTGTTGACTTTGCGGAACTCATGGAGATGCTTGATCGAGAACCAACAAATTATTATGATCCATCATCGTCGTCTTCCTCATAATCATCTTAACTATATCCCGTTTAATCTCTCTTGTATTGTAAAGTTTATTAGAAAAAATATGGAACTTTTAACAGATATAATTTTTGTTGATTGAAGTATTAAATGATTTATTCAGTATTTTTTGTAAGCATGATTTATTCAGTTAGTCTGCCTAAAGTATATCCTATGTCTTGAATCTCTTGGATGATGCATCATGCATTAAAGTCATCGTCGTCGTCATCATCATCAAAACCTTCTCCCAATTATATTGGGGTCGACCATCTGATGTTGGGGTCACCCAAGCCTTGTAGGCATCATGCCCTATAAAGTATGGATAGGAATATCTTGGTCACTTGATCCTTTATTTTTAAAAGTGTTGCATGTGGCCCACTTAATAGTGTAGTTAAATGATCATTTGTTAAGTTGATTGTCCAACCATATCAAATAGTAGGTTTAGAGCGACATGCTCAAACTTAGCTAAAATCAAACCACACAACTCAAGACTGGTCCTGTTCATCGATGTGGAATGGTAGTAAATGTGAACAATAATATTGATATATTATATATATATATATATACAATAATATTCATGTGAGAACTGGTTCTCACATGTTATATGAGAAATTTTTTTATGGGGCCCAATTGTGGTCCCCATTTGGGGATGGGACCGGGGGGATGGAAAGATCTATGTGAGACCAACCCAAGTATCAAGTTTGACCCCAAACCTATACCCCTAACCCCTACATCCGTGGCCCACAAGTTTAATGACTTCATATTAAAAAAAATATTCAACCCTCGATCCATCGGTTCAGTTCATTCGGATGTTGTCAATCCTTGAGATTAGTGACTATCAAAGGGTTCCCTATTGGTTACTAAGTTTGGATGGGTTGTTACTTGGACCCCGTAAAAAGTTCTCATATAATAGTTCTCACTTAAATATTTTCCTTTATATATATAGCAATCACATCTAGATGAGACTGAACCATTGTTTTATTCATTTTGTTTCTTCTAAAATTTATAGTAGGTCAAACAATTATGTGAGATATAAGAACTTGATCAATGTATTGCAACGCATGCAAAGGTAATATATTCTTGAGTCAAGGTTTTAATTTATATTTAGTTTTACAAATGAATTCACAAGCCATCAACCTCCGCCCAAGTATTTGTCTAGGGTTCAAAAAAAATCTAAGATCCTGACTATGACATCGAAATCAATGTTGATAGTTTACATCTAACCGTCACAGTTGAATAGTGTTGTGCATTTAAAGTTTCACATACATGCCCATGGATCGATCCCGGGTCCTTAAGTTAAAGTATGACTCCCTTACTTGTAGTCCAGCATAGCAGAAAAAATGTGTAGATGGTTTACCAAAGTCTTCTTACTAAGTAAGAATCTTCCTTGATCTTAATAATAACACCCTTTTAAATTAATTTTAAAGGACTTATTTATTATTCTTCTTTGATAAGTGCATGTTTATACTGCTTTCATTGTCTTTTCAATTTATTATTAGTCAATACTTGTAACGATCGAGACCCACAGTTGACGCTTTAAAGTTTAAAAATCGCATTAATCACAATGGTTCTCGATAACCAACCATCATTGGCTTGACAACAAACAATTAAAATTTTCCTTTGGTAATCCAAATAAAAGGTTTATGATCGGCTCTTTTCTCAGCAAAGCTTATGCTTGGCCCCTTTTCTATACTTTAGAGCTCGACATAATTTTATTAAATACGACCCACTTGGATGCTTGGCAATCAAAGAGAGTAGTTTGATGAAAAACTAAAATAGAAACAAAGAGTAAAATAAAATGATATGCTGATGAGACATCCTCATCAACTGTTATATGTTCGTTTCTCTACTTCTTAATGCTCACATCTTGAAATGGTTTGTATCGTACACGGATTTTATGAATAGATATTCGTATTTTTAGGATAAAGGAACCCTACATTTCTATCTTTCTTATAGGAAATTGATATGGTTTTTATTAAGAAGAATTACTCATTTTTTTAAAAAATAAAATAAAATGACAAACAATCATTAAATAATGAGTTGCATGGAAATAAAAATAATTTTTCTATGTTGTGGAATCCTCTCATTGTACAAATGTACCTTTAGGATACATTTGTATAACATGTGAAAAGTGAGTCAATGAAAAAGCAATTTGGATGGCCTCCCTTCTTCAAAAAATGGTTTTTGCTAGGTCTTTCCTAACGATAAATTATTGCATCAAATAGTTGAAAAAGCAGTGGACGCAAAAAAACTAAATCCTTAGACTTCGTCTGGACTCTATTTTTTTTTTTTTGTGATAATGGCAACCACAAAATTAGAGATGATTTTAATATTACAAAATTTTGAAACCCTTTTTTGACATTGGGATAAACACTCAAAATTATTTTAAAATTTCTTCATTTTCAAAGAACACATGTGTCTGCTCTGCCATATGAAATTACTTTATGCTTTGGCTTGTTTGGGTAATTTATTTGTAGAGTGATGTGAAGAGAAAATGTCAAATTAAGAGAAAAAAAAAAGCACAACATCTGCTCTGCCACATGAAATTACTCTGCGCTTTGGCTCGTTTGGGTAGTTTACTTATAGAGTGAAGTGAAGGGAAAATATCAAATCAAGAGAAAAAAAAACACAATATCTGCTCTGCCACATGAAATTACTCTATGCTTTGGCTTGTTTGGGTAATTTACCTGTAGAGTGAAGTGAAGAAAAAATGTCAAATCAAGAGAAAAAAAACAAGCATATGCTCTGCCACATGAAATTGCTCTATGCTTTGGCTTATTTGGGTAATTTACTCTTAGAGTGAAGTGAAGAGAATATGTCAAATCAAAAGAAAATACAAGAAAACGGGGCCAAATCAAATAATGCTAATGGCACAGGGAGGTATCTTTTTATTTTATTTTTTGGTAAAAAAAAAAGAGCATTTTGTGTTATTTAATGGCATGAGAAAATATCTTTTAGACTTAAAAAAAAAAAGGAAGAGGAAATATCTTTTATAATTAAAAACAAAGAAGTGGTGATTTTTTAATTTTGACACCTTTTGATTTGACCCTTATTCTTTTCTTGTCTCTTAATTTTTCCATTTACCTGACTTCACTTTACTAGTGAAGTTACCAAACATAAGAGGATTTAGAATTCCAAATTCTTGGATATAGTCACTACAACAGTTTGCACTTTTGCTGGCGCTAAATAAACGCCATTAAACGTCTATAAAACGCCCATAAAAACCTATGCCGGCGATTTCTCATGCGTCAGCAATCTGCCAGGAAAAGTATGCCCCGATAAAAAGTTATACCGGGGTGTGGTTAGATTTCCAAGTTTGGGCTAGATTAGGCTTCCTATTTTGAGTAACTGTATTCTCATTGATAGCTAAATCAACACAAATTAAGGACTTAGAGCTTCCAAAATGTAGTTCCTATATGTCCACAATCAGGACTCAGCCACTAATAAAAATAATCTTAATAGCAGCCATCAAGACTCTAACTGGAAGAATACAACCCAAGTACCAGAAATTAGTCTGAAACTAGATTATTAAGCTCAACAAAATATCATCAAGATTTCAAAGTAGCACAAGGTATCAATAAAAACAAAAATAATTTCATTTCCACATTGTAGGTAAGCCATTCACTATATGGAAAAACTAAATAATCACACCTCAAACATAGCTGGAGAAAGAATTGCAACACCATCAAATTTGATTCATACAAAACTTGTATTACCTGTGAGTGTGAGTCCGGTTGCGAGGGAGGGACGGAGAAGCAGAGGGCAAGGGGATCTCTGCGCGATTTGAGGGAGATGGGTCAGTTGAGAAGATTTAAGCAGGATGGGGGTATTAGTAATAACAATCCTGGTGCGAATAATGCGCGGGCGAAAACCATTAGCAAAAATAATTTTAAAAATATATTGGAATTTTTTTTTCCCAAATAAAGGCGCGATTTCCCAAACGAAGGCGCCAAGGCATAGTGGAGATCTTGCCGGCAAAAATCTAATCTTTTCCGGCGAAAAAAAATGCACGGGGAAAAATCGAACCTTTACCGGTGAAACAATGTCGTCGGGAAAACTCTATCTTTTCCCTATGAAATAAGCTTTTGCGTGGGTAAAAGTACTTTTCCTGGCGTTTAATTATTGCATTGGAGAAAAATGCCCTCAAAAGTGCAAATTCTTGTAGTGTAAAAATGTATTGAAAAACAAGGTCACAAACACAAAGGATGATTAGAAAAATGAGAATTTCCTTTGGTGGGTTCTTCATGCGTTGGACGCCTTTGGAGAAGAAAGAGAACTCATGTTTACTTTTATACACCATTTTTACTATTGTCCAATTGTCTTTGACGAGGACCATTTAACAGTTGATGTCTAAGCAACAACGAATCCAAATCCTCTATCGTAGCTTTTACATGGAAACTAAATATAAATTTCCTTAAATTCCATTTTTGTGGTCATTTTGGTAACTTTATTATTAAAATAAAGTGGGGGTGAAGTGTAAAGTTTAATGATAAAAAAGAAGGGGGTCAAATAAAAGAAATATTATTATTTTATAATTTAGTGAGATGAGGATGTAACTTTTTAAACTTTTTCTTAAAATAAGTTTGTTTTTTGTCATTTAGTGGCATACAAAGTAATTTTTTAACTTTTTGGTAAAAAGTAAAGGTTATTTTTAAAATATGGTACCTTTCGATTTGACTCTTTATATTTTATTATCCCTTGAAATAGAATGTTAACAAACACGCGGGGTGCCACAAAGAGATAATCCAAATCCTTCAAGATGAACCCATACCTTTCATATCTAGATCCTTAACTTTCAATTTAAACGGAGAGGGTCCCATTATATGATTGATCTAAGATGGAAATTGAGATTAACACCACACAAGCAATGATGCCATGTCATCTCTTGGTTACATTTGTATCATGTAGTCAACTGTGTGGTGGGATCCATTATTTTTTAGCTGAAACTTAAGGATCTAGATATAAATATAAAGGGATGAGATTTATGTTCAACAGCGGAGCTCCGGAGGATTATCCCTCTACGAGCCCCACGGTAGAGTTACATGTAAACAGCTGGGACCAAGGATCTGGGCCTGCTGCAATGATGGCACCATTGACAATGGGTCCCACAGATCATCCCAATCATGGCCGTCAAATTCGGAAATCCGAAGGGAAAGATCGAAATTTGGTGGGCCATCGAGCAAATGTAATCATCACCTTTTCAAATTAATTTGAAAGTGCCAGCTGTAAATTCCCGCGTACTTACCTGGCAAGTTTTGCCGCGTACAACGGCTAGTCCGCGCCCTCGTATATAAACGACCTCTCACACTCGCTCACACTATTCATTCTCTGCTGCTAACGTTTGCTTCTCCAGCACGCCTTAATTCCCCACACAGACTCCTCTTTCTATCTAAAGAGAGAAGACGAAATCCATGGAAAACGAAGATGACATGCAAAAGCAAATCGATCTTCTCTTTCTTGGATCTTCTGATTGAAGAAATGGTTGTTGCTGCATTGCTGGAAGAATTACATGGTTCTTGCATCTTCTCGTATTGCAAAACCCTAATCGAAGTCGAGAGCAATGTCAAAGCCAAAAGAATCCAGGTATGGTTTTTGATCTTTTCTTTCTCCAATATTTTAGGGTTTATTTTTGATAAACTCTTTCTTGATTTCTTTCTTCATTGTGTTTTGTTCAGTAGTTTGATAAGTTGGCGAGGATTGATTCTTAGGTTTTTGAGAAATCTAGGGTTTGTTTGGCTTTGTATTTCTGATTTAACAACGAAATATGCATCTGATGATTGGGAATTTTGGTTCTGTCCATGTGAGGTCGGAGGTCTTGGTGGTTTAATGATGTTCGTTTGCTATAGCGTTACAAAGGAATTGCAGTGGTGGGAAGGACCCTTTTGCTCAGTTGAAAGGGATTACTTCCTTCTGGGTCTGAAATGAGGGATTTCAGTCCTCTCAAATGGGAGCATCGGGCGTGTTGTGAATCTTCTCCCTCGATGGACGGCCTGGATGAATTGATGGAGAGGACCATAGCTGATGGTGGGAACGAAAGGATCAGATCATCTGCAGAGCAATGATGCGTGCGGATACAGATGGAGATGGAGATGAAGGGGAGGAGAAGCCACGCCTGTGCGTGGATCGATGAACCGGGCATCGGAAACGAAACGGCACGGAACGGAACGGTTTCTTTGGTGGGAGATTCAGAGAGGAAGAGGGCTTTTATGCGTTCTATGCCGATGCTGTTAAGATTTCCGTGTCGGAGGAGAAATGTAACGCAACCGAGATTTCGGCTGGTACTGGGAAGAAAACGGGGTGCTCTACGAAGCAGGCGCGGTTGTTGGCAAAGAAGCTCCTGCCTTGAAAAGCAGAGGATTCTCGTCCAACCACAAAACTACACCATGTACACAACTCTCTCTCTCTAGGGTCTAGTGTAGTAGAGTGTGGACCAAAGTCATGAGTAGTCCATGGGATTACATTAAATATTAGGCATTAGATCCACCTGAGAACCCCTCCACAGCCTTATTAAAAGGAATGACATGTGGCATGGTTTGTGAGCCCTACCCATTGGATCTATCACATAGAAGGGGCTTTAGATCTAGCCATATGGTGGAAAAAATTAACAGTTGATAATAAGGGCAGAATTTCGACCCACTTAAGAGTTGGTGGAATAGATTAAGGCATAGGTTTCTCCCTCGGTCTTGTGCTTGAAACCGCCGCATATTTTGCCTGTGTGCTTGTGACCCGGCGGAAATTAGTTTTGGGTCAAAGACCTCAAGAATACCACCTCATTAGAAAAAAGGGGGACAAAGTTCTATTTGAATAAACCTCTGATTTGGGTAATGTTTTCTTGAAGATGCAGAGAGGGAGATGAATTATAGCCTCCATTTTAGGAGTTAGGAGTGGCACCTGATGAAATGGATCATCTTTCCATGATTGAAGGGGTTGAAATAAGTGGGACATCCACGACGGGTGCAAACAACCATATGGAATGATTCGATGTTTGACTACTGAAGGTGGACCACTGGTTTAGGTATCACCGAAACTGCTAGGAAGTCGGAAGTTCACGTTATTTACAGTTTTACCTACCGGTTTCTGTCATGATGGTCACCGGACAATTTCTCCTCCTACAATATGGTTCTATCTATATCTTTTAATGCGTTTTGACGGGAACCATTTCAAGAATTATAATTGAAGGCATTTGAATCAGATGTACTTTGTGGAAATCACCTTTGATATCAATGCATATATAGAAACTCAATTAATCCAGCCAGCCACTCACCCAAAAAAAATGTTGTTAATTGGATGATAGGGATTAGGGTAATCTGTTTTGTGCATTTTAGAATGAACTGGTATGAATGTGGAAGTACAAGTGTAGTACTTGCAGAGTTGCTTTGTGACAGAAGACTCACCAAAGCTTTGTGATAAGACGTGTTTGTTTGTTTGGGCACTTTGATTGATAGTAAAAAAATTAAATATATCTAAATGTGTGTAAATCTAAATCTAATTCCATAACAAACAAACAAACGAGACTTCAACATTGATGAAGGTTCCATGAGACTGCAAACTGATTTCTCTGTAAAGGCCTCTTTCTTTGATGGGTAATTGCATTCATTTCATTGAATTCCCTTTTGTTTATCGTCTCTGAATTCCATTTGGATTTGTTTCTTGAAATTTGTGTGTTCTTTCGACGCGTTGAATCTACTTCCTTTTTTTTTTCTTTCAACTTTGGCTATTTGGGAGAGTTTCTGAGTTTTTATCAAGGCATTGAATTTCTGTTTCCAAAGTGGCTGTTCTGTTCTATCAGGGGTTTTGATTAGCCTCTCATTTGGGTCTAATTGTGAATTAGTTTTATTCTAAGATGACTGTTGGGGCTAGGATTACTATTGCTGATGGGAATTTGGTGGTATTTGGGAGCGAAATTTTGTCTAATGTTCATGAAAATGTCATTTTAACTCCCGTCAGGAGGACAGTCTACTCAATGGAGCATTTATCGGCGTGAATTCTGATGGATGTGGAAGCCGCCAGGTCTTTCCTATTCGAGCAGGTTACTTTTCCTAATGCTCAAACAACTTGTGATTTCGGGCAGGCTACCAGAAATTGCAATTAGTTTGATTTCCAGTAGAATGGCTGGTTATCCATCCATTGTGCATTTCGGATAGAAGATTTGAGAATCTTATTGGACCTGATAACTTTTTTTCTGTGGTTTCCACTTTAAATTGTTATCTTGCAAACAGCTAACCTGCCATTATATTACAATCCTTGCAATTTGTGGTACAGTCATTGTACTGGATCAACATACACGTGCCAAACATAGCACCTCTTATCTATCCACATGTGCCTCTCATTTTTTATAGTTGTATCAATCCCTTTTGCTGAGACATTCTGTAGATGGGAATTTCTTTTAGTATGAACGCTTTGAAGGCCCACTTGTTAACACTAATGATCAAGATGTGTGGCAAGATGGGAATTTCTCACCATGGATGGGGATTTCTTTTAGTATGAACGCTTTGAAGGCCCACTTGTTAACTCTAATGATCAAGATGTGTGGCAAGATGGGAATTTCTAACCATGGATGAGGTTGCTTAAAAAACAATCCTTGTTGGAGAATGATATCACTCAATTCAGTCTAGGTAATCCAGCCATAAATATAATTCTGGTCACGATTAAAAAAAAAAAAAAAAGAAAAAAGAAAAAAGAAAAAAGGATAGAGTACAGAAAAATTAATTTGACAGTTTTATGTGTCCCCTTTTATGTAGTACCATAGTGTAGGATACGAAATCTACTCCAAGGTCCAATCATGAAAAATGTGTAACTTAAACAAATTTTAGAATTGTTTGGATCTGTTTATATGAGTGTGTAATTAACTTCATAGGATCCCCTTCGTAACTTTATGAGCCCTGAAAATGATTTTTGACTATCCAATTTCAGGATTGTTTGGTTCAAGTAGTCAACAGTAGAATCAAGATCACTAACATAGGACTGTTGGATGATTAGCTTGGATCTCAAACACATGAGTAACATACATAAAATGGTTATAGAGTGCTAAAAAACCAGTGCCTAAAACTGTATCCAATTTAGTGTTGCACTTCGTTTTCTTGTAGAGTATTTTGTGGTTGAATGATTATATGATGATAAATGACAACACCTTTTATTTGATGTTATTACTTTCAGCTAGATGGATTGGAAATGATTCCATTGAAATTCTAAAGTGCAAGATTTTGAAACGCATATTGGAATTCTAAGATTTAGAGCATTTGATGTGCGTCCGGATTATCACTAGAGATTTCAAGAGCTTCAATCTTACATTGGTGGCGTCTTGATCAGGTCAGAGAACTGCTTTTCTCCTTCAATTTCCGTAGTTTCTCCATATTTATTTATTTATTCTCTCTTTTGGCCATTTTGTTTTCTTGTGATTGTTCATCTTATCGTTAGGTTTTGGGGTTTTTTTTAATCAATGTCTGTTTAGTTTGTTTTGGAAATTCCTAGATGACAGATTCTCTCTTGCGAGAGTCCCCCCATGTGTGAAAAGGTTTATTTTTTTAATCATCGTTTGTTTAGTTTGTATTGGAAATTCTCAAATGCCAAATTTTCTCTTGTTACAGTCCCCCCATGTGTGAATCCTCATCTCTGTTGTTAATGTAGAAGGGGCCCCTCTACATTAAAGGTGGCTTGAGGTTTCATGCATAGCGTGACTTGCAAATGGCTGTGGAAGAAAGCATGATGATATTCATATTTGACCGTAACTTTTTATGCATTGCATTTTTATATTTAAATTTAAATGAAGATTTTGTATAGTTCTTTGCAAGTGATTGTTTATATCGATATCTTATTGCACCTTTTCTTTTTTACATATTTAGGTCAGAATTTTGTATAATTCCTTGCAAAATGATAGATATAAATGGAAGGATTAGTTCCCCTCCTAAATTTCTACTTATTCAACATTTATCATACTATTTTGTAATTAATATTTGTGTTATAGAGGCATATTTCATTTTTATTTTTACCCAAATGTATTTGTGTTGCCCTAACGTGGAGTATGAAAACTGTCGATGCATAACGACGACCGAGCGGATCGTGGAATAGACTTGTCATGTCTCCCAATTGTGATGGATCTTAACATAACCCTTACTTACTTCACATTATTCAAGCATTCATAATAGCTAGGTACCTAGGTGCGAAATCGAATTTAAGGAGTTCCCTTTTACATTGATACTAAACTTTTGAAAAAATATTACAAGAAAAAGACCAATTTCCTAGCTTGGGGTCCGCACATTGTTCACGTTCGGTCCCTTGCTTCTTTCTTTAGAATTACGCATTTCTCTACGTCTCCGAGTAGAGTAGGAAACTATGCAACTTTGGATCCCTCCCCGGTATCTTGGAGGCAATATTTGCCATATCTTTAGGGTGGCAGTGTTCCCCCACCAGCCGTACTTGGAGCAGCAACCACATTGTTGGTTTTGTGAAAAAGTTTTTAGGCATGTTTTTCGCTTGGTTGGGGTCTTGCACGAGTGGATCCAATCATCGCGACATTCTTTGTGGTTCAATTTTATGATCTTTTGAGTAAAATTTGGACTGATGATGCGCTCAATCGGTCCAACATGGACCCCGGATCATGGAGAATATTTTAGATCGGAATTTGGAAATCCAATTTTGCATCCACCTTGGCCCCTTCATTCCATGTTATGATCGAAATGTTTTGTTTTTGCCCTCACATGGAAGTTGAAATCTTTTGATGCAAAAGGAAGAACCAAACGATTGCCTGTTAGATCTATCTTTTATCTCCACAGCGACAAATTTCATTCCATATGTTTACCAAATTGTTTCTTTGTTGCCCTAATGTCGAGGATGAAATCTTTTGCCGCATAAACACGATCGAAAGGATCTGGGAAAAGACCTTGCTTCCCTTTCCGTTGTGAGAGATCAGAACGTAATCCTTAACTTACTTTAAGATATTCAGGTAATCATGATTGCCAGATTCTGGGTATTGAAATCTAATTAGGGGAGTCTCATTTACGATGATAGTGAGCATTTACAAATACAGAAGAAAAGAAGCAAATTCGTTTTTTATTCTTCACTTGGGGTCCACATATTGTTCACGTTCGCTCCCTTGCTTCTTTCTTCAGAATTACCCATTTCTCTGCGTCTTCGAGTAGAGTAGAAACTATGCAACTGTGGCTCCCTCCCTTGTATCTTGCAGGCAATATTTGGCAAATCTTTTGGGTGGCAGTGGATCCCCACCAGCCGTACGTGGAGTACCTATCACATTGTTGGTTTTGTAAAAAAAGTTTTTAGGTATGTTTTTCGCATCGTTCGGGTCTTGTTAGAGAGGGTCCAATCATCGCGGCCTTCTTTGTGGTTCAATTTTTTGATCTTTTGAGTAAAATTTGGACTGATGATGGGCTCAATCGGTCCAACATGGACCCCGGATCATGGAGAATATTTTAGATCGGAATTTGGAAATCCAATTTTGCATCCACCTTGGCCCCTTCATTCAATGTTATGATCGAAATGTTTTGTTTTTCCCCTCACATGGAAGTTGAAATCTTTTGATGCAAAAGGAAGAACCAGACGATTGCCGGTTAGATCTATCTTTTATCTCCTTAGCGACAGATTTCATTCCAATATTTTTACCAAAATTTTTCTTTGTTGCCCTAATGTCGAGGATGAAATCTTTTGCCGCATAAACACGATCGAGACAGATTCTGAGTGCAGAAGACTAATTAGGGGAGTCCCATTAACGATGATAGTGAGCGTTTAAAAGTAGAGAAGAAAGGAAGCAAGTTCATTGATTATTCTTCACTTGGGGTCCGCACATTGTTCACGTTCGGTCCCTTGCTTCTTTCTTTAGAATTACGCATTTCTCTGCGTCTCCGAGTAGAGTAGGAAACTATGCAACTTTGGATCCCTCCCCGGTATCTTGGAGGCAATATTTGCCATATCTGTAGGGTGGCAGTGTTCCCCCCCAGCCGTACTTGGAGCAGCAACCGCATTGTTGGTTTTGTGAAAAAGTTTTTAGGCATGTTTTTCGCTTGGTTGGGGTCTTGCACGAGTGGATCCAATCATCGCGGCCTTCTTTGTGGTTCAATTTTTTGATCTTTTGAGTAAAATTTGGACTGATGATGGGCTCAATCGGTCCAACAAGGACCCCGGATCACGGAGAATATTTTAGATCGGAATTTGGAAATCCAATTTTGCATCCACCTTGGCCCCTTCATTCCATGTCGTGATCGAAATGTTTTGTTTTTGCCCTCACATGGATGTTGAAATTTTTTGATGCAAAAGGACGATCCAGAAGATCGCCGCTTAGATCTATCTTCTATCTTGATAGCGACAGATTTCATTCCATATTTTTACCAAATTGTTTCTTTGTTGTCCTAACGTCGAGGATGAAATCCGTTGCAGCGTAAAGACAATCGAAAGGATCGTCTAATAGACTTAGCATGCCTTTCCGTCGTGGGAGATCATAACGTTATCCTTAACTTACTTGAAGATATTCAGGTAATCAGGATCGCCAGATTCTGAGTGCAGAAGACTAATTAGGGGAGTCCCATTAACGATGATAGTGAGCGTTTAAAAGTAGAGAAGAAAGGAAGCAAGTTCATTGATTATTCTTCACTTGGGGTCCGCACATTGTTCACGTTCGGTCCCTTGCTTCTTTCTTTAGAACTACGCATTTCTCTGCGTCTCCGAGTAGAGTAGGAAACTATGCAACTTTGGATCCCTCCCCGGTATTTTGGAGGCAATATTTGCCATATCTGTAGGGTGGCAGTGTTCCCCCACCAGCCGTACTTGGAGCAGCAACCGCATTGTTGGTTTTGTGAAAAAGTTTTTAGCCATGTTTTTCGCTTGGTTGGGGTCTTGCACGAGTGGATCCAATCATCGCGGCCTTCTTTGTTGTTCAATTTTTTGATCTTTTGAGTAAAATTTGGACTGATGATGGGCTCAATCGGTCCAACATGGACCCCGGATCATGGAGAATATTTTAGATCGGTATTTGGAAATCCAATTTTGCATCCACCTTGGCCCCTTCATTCCATGTCGTGATCGAAATGTTTTGTTTTAGCCCTCACATGGATGTTGAATTTTTTTGATGCAAATGGACGATCCAGAAGATCGCCGCTTAGATCTATCTTCTATCTTGATAGCGACAGATTTCATTCCATATTTATACCAAATTGTTTCTTTGTTGTCCTAACGTCGAGGATGAAATCTGTTGCAGCGTAAAGACGATCGTAAGGATCGTGTAATAGACTTAGCATGCCTTTCCGTCGTGGGAGATCATAACGTTATCCTTAACTTACTTGAAGATATTCAGGTAATCAGGATCGCCAGATTCTGGCTGCAGAAGACTAATTAGGGGAGTCGCATTAACGATGATAGTGAGCATTTAAAAGAAGAGAAGAAAGGAAGCATGTTCATTGATTATTCTTCACTTGGTGTCCGCACATTGTTCACGTTCGGTCCCTTGCTTCTTTCTTTAGAATTACGCATTTCTCTGCGTCTCCGAGTAGAGTAGGAAACTATGCAACTTTGGATCCCTCCCCGGTATCTTGGAGGAAATATTTGCCATATCTGTAGGGTGGCAGTGTTCCCCCCCAGCCGTACTTGGAGCAGCAACCGCATTGTTGGTTTTGTGAAAAAGTTTTTAGGCATGTTTTTCGCTTGGTTGGGGTCTTGCACGAGTGGATCCAATCATCGCGGCCTTCTTTGTGGTTCAATTTTTTGATCTTTTGAGTAAAATTTGGACTGATGATGGGCTCAATCGGTCCAACATGGACCCCGGATCATGGAGAATATTTTAGATCGGAATTTGGAAATCCAATTTTGCATCCACCTTGGCCCCTTCATTCCATGTCGTGATCGAAATGTTTTGTTTTTGCCCTCACATGGATGTTGAAATTTTTTGATGCAAAAGGACGATCCAGAAGATCGCCGCTTAGATCTATCTTCTCTCTTGATAGCGACAGATTTCATTCCATATTTTTACCAAATTGTTTCTTTGTTGTCCTAACGTCGAGGATGAAATCTGTTGCAGCGTAAAGACGATCGAAAGGATCGTCTAATAGACTTAGCATGCCTTTCCGTCGTGGGAGATCATAACGTTATCCTTAACTTACTTGAAGATATTCAGGTAATCAGGATCGCCAGATTCTGAGTGCAGAAGACTAATTAGGGGAGTCCCATTAACGATGATAGTGAGCGTTTAAAAGTAGAGAAGAAAGGAAGCAAGTTCATTGATTATTCTTCATTTGGGGTCCGCACATTGTTCACGTTCGGTCCCTTGCTTCTTTCTTTTGAACTACGCATTTCTCTGCGTCTCCGAGTAGAGTAGGAAACTATGCAACTTTGGATCCCTCCCCGGTATTTTGGAGGCAATATTTGCCATATCTGTAGGGTGGCAGTGTTCCCCCACCAGCCGTACTTGGAGCAGCAACCGCATTGTTGGTTTTGTGAAAAAGTTTTTAGCCATGTTTTTCGCTTGGTTGGGGTCTTGCACGAGTGGATCCAATCATCGCGGCCTTCTTTGTTGTTCAATTTTTTGATCTTTTCAGTAAAATTTGGACTGATGATGGGCTCAATGGATCCAACATGGATCCCGGATGATGGAGAATATTTTAGATCGGAATTTGGAAATCCAATTTTGCATCCACCTTGGCCCCTTCATTCCATGTCGTGATCGAAATGTTTTGTTTTTGCCCTCACATGGATGTTGAAATTTTTTGATGCAAAAGGACGATCCAGAAGATCGCCGCTTAGATCTATCTTCTCTCTTGATAGCGACAGATTTCATTCCATATTTTTACCAAATTGTTTCTTTGTTGTCCTAACGTCGAGGATGAAATCTGTTGCAGCGTAAAGACGATCAATAGGATCGTGTAATAGACTTAGCGTGCCTTTCCGTCGTGGGAGATCATAACGTTATCCTTAACTTACTTGAAGATATTCAGGTAATCAGGATCGCCAGATTCTGAGTGCAGAAGACTAATTAGGGGAGTCCCATTAACGATGATAGTGAGCGTTTAAAAGTCGAGAAGAAAGGAAGCAAGTTCATTGATTATTCTTCACTTGGGGTCCGCACATTGTTCACGTTCGGTCCCTTGCTTCTTTCTTTAGAATTACGCATTTCTCTACGTCTCCGAGTAGAGTAGGAAACTATGCAACTTTGGATACCTCCCCGGTATCTTGAAGGCAATATTTGCCATATCTGTAGGGTGGCAGTGTTCCCCCCCAGCCGTACTTGGAGCAGCAACCGCATTGTTGGTTTTGTGAAAAAGTTTTTAGGCATGTTTTTCGCTTGGTTGGGGTCCTGCACGAGTGGATCCAATCATCGCGGCCTTCTTTGTGGTTCAATTTTTTGATCTTTTGAGTAAAATTTGGACTGATGATGGGCTCAATCGGTCCAACATGGACCCCGGATCATGGAGAATATTTTAGATCGGAATTTGGAAATCCAATTTTGCATCCACCTTGGCCCCTTCATTCCATGTTATTATCGAAATGTTTTGTTTTTGCCCTCACATGGAAGCTGAAATCTTTTGATGCAAAAGGAAGATCCAGACGATTGCCGGTTAGATCTATCTTTTATCTCCACAGCGACATATTTCATTCCATATTTTTACCAAATTGTTTCTTTGTTGCCCTAATGTCAAGGATGAAATCTTTTGCCGCATAACCTTGATCGAAAGGATCTTGGAATACACCTTGCTTCCCTTTCCGTTGTGAGAGATCAGAACGTAATCCTTAACTTACTTTAAGATATTCAGGTAATCTTGATTGCCAGATTCTGGGTATTTTAGTCTAATTAGGGGAGTCTCATTTACGATGATAGTGAGCATTTAAAAATACAGAAGAAAAGATGCAAGTTCGTTTTTTATTCTTCACTTGGGGTCCACATATTGTTCACGTTCGGTCCCTTGCTTCTTTTTTCAGAATTACCCATTTCTCTGCGTCTCCGAGTAGAGTAGAAACTATGCAACTGTGCTCCCTCCCTTGTATCTTGCAGGCAATATTTGGCAAATCTTTTGGGTGGCAGTGGATCCCCACCAGCCTTACGTTGAGTACCTGCCACATAGTTGGTTTTGTAAAAAAACGTTTTTAGGCATGTTTTTAGCATGGTTCGGGTCTAGCACGAGAGGGTCCAATCATCGCGGCCTTCTTTGTGGTTCAATTTTTTGATCTTTTAAGTAAAATTTGGACTGATGATCGGCTCAATCGGTCCAACATGGACCCCGGATCATGGAGAATATTTTAGATCGGAATTTGGAAATCCAATTTTGCATCCACCTTGGCCCCTTCATTCCATGTTATGATCGAAATGTTTTGTTTTTGCCCTCACTTGGAAGCTGAAATCTTTTGATGCAAAAGGAAGATCCAGACGATTGCCGGTTAGATCTATCTTTTATCTCCACAGCGACAGATTTCATTCCATATTTTTACCAAATTGTTTCTTTGTTGCCCTAATGTCGAGGATGAAATCTTTTGCCGCATAAACACGATCGAAAGGATCTTGGAATACACCTTGCTTCCCTTTCCGTTGTGAGAGATCAGAACGTAATCCTTAACTTACTTTAAGATATTCAGGAAATCATGATTGCCAGATTCTGGGTATTGAAGTCTAATTAGGGGTGTCTCATTTACGATGATAGTGAGCATTTAAAAATACAGAAGAAAAGAAGCAAGTTCATTTTTTATTCTTCACTTGGGGTCCACATATTGCTCACGTTCGGTCCCTTGCTTATTTCTTCAGAATTACCCATTTCTCTGCGTCTCCGAGTAGAGTAGAAACTATGCAACTGTGGCTCCCTCCCTTGTATCTTGCAGGCAATATTTGGCAAATCTTTTGGGCGGCAGTGGACCCCCGCCAGCCGTACGTGGAGTACCTATCACATTGTTGGTTTTGTAAAAAAAAGTTTTTAGGCATGTTTTTCGCATCGTTCGGGTCTTGCACGAGAGGGTCCAATCATCGCGGCCTTCTTTGTGGTTCAATTTTTTGATCTTTTGAGTAAAATTTGGACTGATGATCGGCTCAATCGGTCCAACATGGACCCCGGATCATGGAGAATATTTTATATCGGAATTTGGAAATCCAATTTTGCATCCACCTTGGCCCCTTCAATCCATGTTATGATCGAAATGTTTTGTTTTTGCCCTCACACGGAAGCTGAAATCTTTTGATGCAAAAGGAAGATCCAGACGATTGCCGGTTAGATCTATCTTTTATCTCCACAGTGACAGATTTCATTCCATATTTTTACGAAATTGATTCTTTGTTGCCCTAATGTCGAGGATGAAATCTTTTGCCGCATAAACACGATCGAAAGGATCTTGGAATACACCTTGCTTCCCTTTCCGTTGTGAGAGATCAGAACGTAATCCTTTACTTACTCGAAGATTTTCAGGTAATCATGATTGCCAGATTCTGGGTATTGAAGTCTAATTAGGGGAGTCTCATTTACGATGATAGTGAGCATTTAAAAATACAAAAGAAAAGAAGCAAGTTCGTTTTTTATTCTTCACTTGGGGTCCACATATTGTTCACGTTCGGTCCCTTGCTTCTTTCTTCAGAATTACCCATTTCTTTGCGTCTCCGAGTAGAGTAGAAACTATGCAACTGTGCTCCCTCCCTTGTATCTTGCAGGCAATATTTGGCAAATCTTTTGGGTGGCAGTGGACCCCCACCAGCCGTACGTGGAGTACCTATCACATTGTTGGTTTTGTAAAAAAACGTTTTTAGGTATGTTTTTCGCATGGTTCGGGTCTTGCACGAGAGGGTCCAATCATCGCGGCCTTCTTTGTGGTTCAATTTTTTGATCTTTTGAGTAAAATTTGGATTGATGATCGGCTCAATCGGTCCAACATGGACCCCGGATCATGGAGAATATTTTAGATCGGAATTTGGAAATCCAATTTTGCATCCACCTTGGCCCCTTCATTCCATGTTATGATCGAAATGTTTTGTTTTTGCCCTCACATGAAAGTTGAAATCTTTTATTGCAAAAGGAAGATCCAGACGATTGCCGGTTAGATCTATCTTTTGTCTCCACAGCGACAGATTTCATTCCATATTTTTACCAAATGGTTTCTTTGTTGCCCTAATGTCGAGGATGAAATCTTTTGCCGCATAAACACGATCGAATGGATCTTGGAATACACCTTGCTTCCCTTTCCGTTGTGAGAGATCAGAACGTAATCCTTAACTTACTTTAAGATATTCAGATAATCATGATTGCCAGATTCTGGGTATTGAAGTCTAATTAGGGGAGTCTCATTTACGATGATAGTTAGCATTTAAAAATACAGAAGAAAATAAGCAAGTTCATTTTTTATTCTTCTCTTGGGGTCCACATATTGTTCACAGTCGGTCCCTTGCTTCTTTCTTCAGAAGTACCCATTTCTCTGCGTCTCCGAGTAGAGTAGAAACTATGCAACTGTGGCTCCCTCCCTTGTATCTTGCAGGCAATATTTGGC
Organism: Cinnamomum chago; assembly: GCA_038049695.1. NCBI lineage: Eukaryota > Viridiplantae > Streptophyta > Magnoliopsida > Laurales > Lauraceae > Cinnamomum > Cinnamomum chago. Next base: position 6,822,825 of record CP142451.1, on the reverse strand, counting down.
AAATCTTTTGGGTCGCAGTGGACTCCCACCAGCCGTACGTGGAGGACCTGCCACATTGTTGGTTTTGAAAAAAAAAGTTTTTAGGCATGTTTTTCGCATCGTTCGGGTCTTGCACGAGAGGGTCCAATCATCGCGGCCTTCTTTGTGGTTCAATTTTTTGATCTTTTGAGTAAAATTTGGACTGATGATGGGCTGAATCGGTCCAACATGGCCCCCGGATCATGGAGAATATTTTAGATCGGAATTTGGAAATCCAATTTTGCATCCACCTTGGCCCCTTCATTCCATGTTATGATCGAAATGTTTTGTATTTGCCCTCACATGGAAGTTGTAATCTTTTGATGCAAAAGGAAGAACCAGACGATTGCCGGTAAGATCTATCTTTTATCTCCACAGTGACAGATTTCATTTTATATTTTTGCCAAATTGTTTCTTTGTTGCCCTAATGTCGAGCATGTAATCTTTTGCCGCATAAACACAATCGAAAGGATCTTGGAATACACCTTGCTTCCCTTTCCGTTGTGAGAGATCAGAACGTAATCCTTAACTTACTTTAAGATATTCAGGTAATCATGATTGCCAGATTCTGGGTATTGAAGTCTAATAAGGGGAGTCTCATTTACGATGATAGTGAGCATTTACAAATACAGAAGAAAAGAAGCAAGTTCGTTTTTTATTCTTCACTTGGGGTCCACATATTGTTCACGTTCGGTCCCTTGCTTCTTTCTTCAGAATTACCCATTTCTCTGCGTCTCCGAGTAGAGTAGAAACTATGCAACTGTGGCTCCCTCCCTTGTATCTTGCAGGCAATATTTGGCAAATCTTTTGGGTGGCAGTGGACCCCCACCAGCCGTACGTGGAGCACCTGCCACATTGTTGGTTTCGTAAAGAAACGTTTTTAGGCATGTTTTTCGCATCGTTCGGGTCGTGCACGAGCGGGTCCAATCATCGCGGGCTTCTTTGTGGTTCAATTTTTTGATCTTTTCTGTAAAATTTGGACTGATGATGGGCTCAATCGGTCCAACATGGACCCCGGATCATGGAGAATATTTCAGATCGGAATTTGGAAATCCAATTTTGCATCCACCTTGGCCCCTTCATTCCATGTTATGATCGAAATGTTTTGTTTTTGCCCTCACATGGAAGTTGAAATCTTTTGATGCAAAAGCAAGATCCAGACGATTGCCGGTTAGATCTATCTTTTATCTCCACAGCGCAGATTTCATTTTATATTTTTACCAAATTGTTTCTTTGTTGCCCTCATGTCGAGGATGAATTCTTTTGCCGCATAAACACGATCGAAACGATCTTGGAATACACCTTGCTTACCTTTCCGTTGTGATAGATCAGAACGTAATCCTTAACTTACTTTAAGATATTCAGGTAATCATGATTGCCAGATTCTGGGTATTGAAGTCTAATTAGGGGAGTCTCATTTACGATGATAGTGAGCTTTTAAAAATACAGAAGAAAAGAAGTGAGTTCATTTTTTACTCTTCACTTGGGGTCGACATATTGCTCACGTTCGGTCCCTTGCTTCTTTCTTCAGAATTACCCATTTCTCTGCGTCTCCGAGTAGAGTAGAAACTATGCAACTGTGGCTCCCTCTCTTGTATCTTGCAGGCAATATTTGGCAAATCTTTTGAGTGGCAGTGGACCCCCACCAGCCGTACGTGGAGTACCTGCCACATTGTTGGTTTTGGAAAAAAAAGTTTTTAGGCATGTTTTTCGCATCGTTCGGGTCTTGCACGAGAGGATCCAATCATCGCGGCCTTCTTTGTGGTTCAATTTTTAGATCTTTTGAGTAAAATTTGGACTGATGATGGGCTCAATCGGTCCAACATGGACCCCGGATCATGGAGAATATTTTAGATCGGAATTTGGAAATCCAATTTTGCATCCACCTTGGCCCCTTCATTCCATGTTATGATCGAAATGTTTTGTTTTTGCCCTCACATGGAAGTTGTAATCGTTTGATGCAAAAGGAAGATCCAGACGATTGCCGGTTAGATCTTTCTTTTGTCTCCACAGCGACAGATTTCATTCCATATTTTTACCAAATGGTTTCTTTGTTGCCCTAATGTCGAGGATGAAATCTTTTGCCGCATAAACACGATCGAATGGATCTTGGAATACTCCTTGCTTCCCTTTCCGTTGTGAGAGATCAGAACGTAATCCTTAACTTACTTTAAGATATTCAGGTAATCATGATTGCCAGATTCTGGGTATTGTGGTCTAATTAGGGGAGTCTCATTTACGATGATAGTGACCATTTAAAAATACAGAAGAAAAGAAGCAAGTTCATTTTTTATTCTTCACTTGGGGTCCCCATATTGTTTACGTTCGGTCCCTTGCTTCTTTCTTCAGAAGTACCCATTTCTCTGCGTCTCCGAGTAAAGTAGAAACTATGCAACTGTGGCTCCCACCCTTGTATCTTGCAGGCAATATTTGGCAAATCTTTTGGGTGGCAGTGGACTCCCACCAGCCGTACGTGGAGTTCCTGCCACATTGTTGGTTTTGTAAAAAAAAGTTTTTAGGCATGTTTTTCGCATCGTTCGGCTCTTGCACGAGAGGGTCCAATCATCACGGCCTTCTTTGTGGTTCAATTTTTTGATCTTTTGAGTAAAATTTTGACTGATGATGGGCTCAATCGGTCCAACATGGACCCCGGATCATGGAGAATATTTTTGATCGGAATTTTGAAATCCAATTTGGCATCCACCTTGGCCCCTTCATTCCATGTTATGATCGAAATGTTTTGTTTTTGCCCTCACATGGAAGTTGTAATCTTTTGATGCAAAAGGAAGAACCAGACGATTGCCGGTAAGATCTATCTTTTATCTCCACAGGGACAGATTTCATTCCATATTTTTACCAAATTGTTTTTTTGTTGCCCTAATGTCGAGGATGAATTCTTTTGCCGCATAAAGACGATCGAAAGGATCTTGGAATACACCTTGTTTCCCTTTCCGTTGTGAGAGATCAGAACGTAATCCTTAACTTACTTTAAGATATTCAGGTAATCATGATTGCCAGATTCTAGGTATTGAAGTCTAATTACGGGAGTCTCATTTACGATGATAGTGAGCATTTAAAAATACAGAAGAAAAGAAGCAAATTCGTTTTTTATTCTTCACTTGGGGTCCACATATTGTTCACGTTCGCTCCCTTGCTTCTTTCTTCAGAATTACCCATTTCTCTGCGTCTTCGAGTAGAGTAGAAACTATGCAACTGTGGCTCCCTCCCTTGTATCTTGCAGGCAATATTTGGCAAATCTTTTGGGTGGCAGTGGATCCCCACCAGCCGTACGTGGAGTACCTATCACATTGTTGGTTTTGTAAAAAAAGTTTTTAGGTATGTTTTTCGCATCGTTCGGGTCTTGTTAGAGAGGGTCCAATCATCGCGGCCTTCTTTGTGGTTCAATTTTTTGATCTTTTGAGTAAAATTTGGACTGATGATGGGCTCAATCGGTCCAACATGAACCCCGGATCATGGAGAATATTTTAGATCGGAATTTGGAAATCCAATTTTGCATCCACCTTGGCCCCTTCATTCCATGTTATGATCGAAATGTTTTGTTTTTGCCCTCACATGGAAGTTGAAATCTTTTGATGCAAAAGCAAGATCCAGACGAATGCCGGTAAGATCTATCTTTTATCTCCACAGGGACAGATTTCATTCCATATTTTTACCAAATTGTTTTTTTGTTGCCCTAATTTCGAGGATGAATTCTTTTGCCGCATAAAGACGATCGAAAGGATCTTGGAATACACCTTGCTTCCCTTTCCGTTGTGAGAGATCAGAACGTAATCCTTAACTTACTTTAAGATATTCAGGTAATCATGATTGCCAGATTCTAGGTATTGAAGTCTAATTACGGGAGTCTCATTTACGATGATAGTGAGCATTTAAAAATACAGAAGAAAAGATGCAAATTCGTTTTTTATTCTTCACTTGGGGTCCACATATTGTTCACGTTCGGTCCCTTGCTTCTTTCTTCAGAATTACCCATTTCTCTGCGTCTCCGAGTAGAATAGAAACTATGCAACTGTGCTCCCTCCCTTGTATCTTGCAGGCAATATTTGGCAAATCTTTTGGGTGGCAGTGGACCCCCACCTGCCGTACGTGGAGCACCTGCCACAATGTTGGTTTTGTAAAAAAACGTTTTTAGGCATGTTTTTCGCATCGTTCGGATCTTGCACGAGAGGGTCCAATCATCGCGGCCTTCTTTGTGGTTCAATTTTTTGATCTTTTGAGTAAAATTTGGACTGATGATGGGCTCAATCGGTCCAACATGGACCCCGGATCATGGAGAATATTTTAGATCGGAATTTGGAAATCCAATTTTCCATCCACCTTGGCCCCTTCATTCCATGTTACGATCGAAATGTTTTGTTTTTTCCCTCACATGGAAGTTGAAATCTTTTGATGCAAAAGGAAGATCCAGACGATTGCCGGTTAGATCTATTTTTTGTCTCCACATCGACAGATTTCATTCCATATTTTTACCAAATGGTTTCTTTATTGCCCTAATGTCGAGGATGAAATCTTTTGCCGCATAAACACGATCGAAAGTATCTTGGAATACACCTTGCTTCCCTTTCCGTTTTGAGAGATCAGTACGTAATCCTTAACTTACTTTAAGATATTCAGGTAATCATGATTGCCAGATTCTGGGTATTGAAGTCTAATTAGGGGAGTCTCAATTACGATGATAGTGTGCATTTAAAAATACAGAAGAAAAGAAGCAAGTTCATTTTTTATTCTTCACTTGGGGTCCACATATTGTTCACGTTCGGTCCCTTGCTTCTTTCTTCAGAATTACCCATTTCTCTGCGTCTCCGAGTAGAGTAGAAAGTATGCAACTGTGGCTCCCTCCATTGTATCTTGCAGGCAATATTTGGCAAACCTTTTGGGTGGCAGTGGACCCCCACCAGCCGTACGTGGAGCACCTGCCACATTGTTGGTTTCGTAAAAAAAAGTTTTTGGGCATGTTTTTCACATCGTTCGGGTCTTGCACGAGCGGGTGCAGTCATCACGGCCTTCTTTGTGGTTCAATTTTTTGATCTTTTGAGTAAAATTTGGACTGATGATGGGCTCAATCGGTCCAACATGGACCCCGGATCATGGAGAATATTTTAGATCGGAATTTGGAAATCCAATTTTGCATCCACCTTGGCCGCTTCATTCCATGTTATGATCGAAATGTTTTGTTTTTGCCCTCACATGGAAGTTGAAATCTTTTGATGCAAACGGAAGATCCAGACGATTGCCGGTTAGATCTATTTTTTGTCTCCACATCGACAGATTTCATTCCATATTTTTACCAAATGGTTTCTTTGTTGCCCTAATGTCGAGGATGAATTCTTTTGCCGCATAAAGACGATCGAAAGGATCTTGGAATACACCTTGCTTCCCTTTCCGTTGTGAGAGATCAGAACGTAATCCTTAACTTACTTTAAGATATTCAGGTAATCATGATTGCCAGATTCTGGGTATTGAAGTCTAATTAGGGGAGTCTCATTTACGATGATAGTGAGCATTTAAAAATACAGAAGAAAAGAAGCAAGTCCGTTTTTTATTCTTCACTTGGGGTCCACATATTGTTCACGTTCGGTCCCTTGCTTTTTTCTTCAGAATTACCCATTTCTCTGCGTCTCCGAGTAGAGTAGAAACTATGCAACTGTGGCTCCCTCCCTTGTATCTTGCAGGCAATATTTGGCAAATCTTTTGGGTGGCAGTGGACCCCCACCAGCCGTACGTGGAGTACCTATCACATTGTTGGTTTTGTAAAAAAAAGTTTTTAGGCATGTTTTTCGCATCGTTCGGGTCTTTTTAGAGAGGGTCCAATCATCGCGGCTTTCTTTGTGGTTCAATTTTTTGATCTTTTGTGTAAAATTTGGACTGATGATGGGCTCAATCGGTCCAACACGAACCCCGGATCATGGAGAATATTTTAGATCGGAATTTGGAAATCCAATTTTGCATCCACCTTGGCCCCTTCATTCCATGTTATGATCGGAATGTTTTGTTTTTGCCCTCACATGGAAGCTGAAATCTTTTGATGCAAAAGGAAGATCCAGACGATTGCCGGTTAGATCTATCTTTTATCTCCACAGCGACATAATTCATTCCATATTTTTACCAAATGGTTTCTTTGTTGCCCTAATGTCGAGGATGAAATCTTTTGCCGCATAAACACGATCGAAAGGATCTTGGAATACACCTTGCTTCCCTTTCCGTTGTGAGAGATCAGAACGTAATCCTTAACTTACTTTAAGATATTCAGGTAATCATGATTGCCAGATTCTGGGTATTGAAGTCTAATTAGGGGTGTCTCATTTACGATGATAGTGAGCATTTAAAAATACAGAAGAAAAGAAGCAAGTTCATTTTTTATTCTTCACTTGGGGTCCACATATTGCTCACGTTCGGTCCCTTGCTTATTTCTTCAGAATTACCCATTTCTCTGCGTCTCCGAGTAGAGTAGAAACTATGCAACTGTGGCTCCCTCCCTTGTATCTTGCAGGCAATATTTGGCAAATCTTTTGGGCGGCAGTGGACCCCCGCCAGCCGTACGTGGAGTACCTATCACATTGTTGGTTTTGTAAAAAAAAGTTTTTAGGCATGTTTTTCGCATCGTTCGGGTCTTGCACGAGAGGGTCCAATCATCGCGGCCTTCTTTGTGGTTCAATTTTTTGATCTTTTGAGTAAAATTTGGACTGATGATCGGCTCAATCGGTCCAACATGGACCCCGGATCATGGAGAATATTTTATATCGGAATTTGGAAATCCAATTTTGCATCCACCTTGGCCCCTTCAGTCCATGTTATGATCGAAATGTTTTGTTTTTGCCCTCACACGGAAGCTGAAATCTTTTGATGCAAAAGGAAGATCCAGACGATTGCCGGTTAGATCTATCTTTTATCTCCACAGTGACAGATTTCATTCCATATTTTTACGAAATTGATTCTTTGTTGCCCTAATGTCGAGGATGAAATCTTTTGCCGCATAAACACGATCGAAAGGATCTTGGAATACACCTTGCTTCCCTTTCCGTTGTGAGAGATCAGAACGTAATCCTTTACTTACTCGAAGATTTTCAGGTAATCATGATTGCCAGATTCTGGGTATTGAAGTCTAATTAGGGGAGTCTCATTTACGATGATAGTGAGCATTTAAAAATACAAAAGAAAAGAAGCAAGTTCGTTTTTTATTCTTCACTTGGGGTCCACATATTGTTCACGTTCGGTCCCTTGCTTCTTTCTTCAGAATTACCCATTTCTCTGCGTCTCCGAGTAGAGTAGAAACTATGCAACTGTGCTCCCTCCCTTGTATCTTGCAGGCAATATTTGGCAAATCTTTTGGGTGGCAGTGGACCCCCACCAGCCGTACGTGGAGTACCTATCACATTGTTGGTTTTGTAAAAAAACGTTTTTAGGTATGTTTTTCGCATGGTTCGGGTCTTGCACGAGAGGGTCCAATCATCGCGGCCTTCTTTGTGGTTCAATTTTTTGATCTTTTGAGTAAAATTTGGATTGATGATCGGCTCAATCGGTCCAACATGGACCCCGGATCATGGAGAATATTTTAGATCGGAATTTGGAAATCCAATTTTGCATCCACCTTGGCCCCTTCATTCCATGTTATGATCGAAATGTTTTGTTTTTGCCCTCACATGAAAGTTGAAATCTTTTATTGCAAAAGGAAGATCCAGACGATTGCCGGTTAGATCTATCTTTTGTCTCCACAGCGACAGATTTCATTCCATATTTTTACCAAATGGTTTCTTTGTTGCCCTAATGTCGAGGATGAAATCTTTTGCCGCATAAACACGATCGAATGGATCTTGGAATACACCTTGCTTCCCTTTCCGTTGTGAGAGATCAGAACGTAATCCTTAACTTACTTTAAGATATTCAGATAATCATGATTGCCAGATTCTGGGTATTGAAGTCTAATTAGGGGAGTCTCATTTACGATGATAGTTAGCATTTAAAAATACAGAAGAAAATAAGCAAGTTCATTTTTTATTCTTCTCTTGGGGTCCACATATTGTTCACAGTCGGTCCCTTGCTTCTTTCTTCAGAAGTACCCATTTCTCTGCGTCTCCGAGTAGAGTAGAAACTATGCAACTGTGGCTCCCTCCCTTGTATCTTGCAGGCAATATTTGGCAAATCTTTTGGGTCGCAGTGGACTCCCACCAGCCGTACGTGGAGGACCTGCCACATTGTTGGTTTTGAAAAAAAAAGTTTTTAGGCATGTTTTTCGCATCGTTCGGGTCTTGCACGAGAGGGTCCAATCATCGCGGCCTTCTTTGTGGTTCAATTTTTTGATCTTTTGAGTAAAATTTGGACTGATGATGGGCTGAATCGGTCCAACATGGCCCCCGGATCATGGAGAATATTTTAGATCGGAATTTGGAAATCCAATTTTGCATCCACCTTGGCCCCTTCATTCCATGTTATGATCGAAATGTTTTGTATTTGCCCTCACATGGAAGTTGTAATCTTTTGATGCAAAAGGAAGAACCAGACGATTGCCGGTAAGATCTATCTTTTATCTCCACAGTGACAGATTTCATTTTATATTTTTGCCAAATTGTTTCTTTGTTGCCCTAATGTCGAGCATGTAATCTTTTGCCGCATAAACACAATCGAAAGGATCTTGGAATACACCTTGCTTCCCTTTCCGTTGTGAGAGATCAGAACGTAATCCTTAACTTACTTTAAGATATTCAGGTAATCATGATTGCCAGATTCTGGGTATTGAAGTCTAATAAGGGGAGTCTCATTTACGATGATAGTGAGCATTTACAAATACAGAAGAAAAGAAGCAAGTTCGTTTTTTATTCTTCACTTGGGGTCCACATATTGTTCACGTTCGGTCCCTTGCTTCTTTCTTCAGAATTACCCATTTCTCTGCGTCTCCGAGTAGAGTAGAAACTATGCAACTGTGGCTCCCTCCCTTGTATCTTGCAGGCAATATTTGGCAAATCTTTTGGGTGGCAGTGGACCCCCACCAGCCGTACGTGGAGCACCTGCCACATTGTTGGTTTCGTAAAGAAACGTTTTTAGGCATGTTTTTCGCATCGTTCGGGTCGTGCACGAGCGGGTCCAATCATCGCGGGCTTCTTTGTGGTTCAATTTTTTGATCTTTTCTGTAAAATTTGGACTGATGATGGGCTCAATCGGTCCAACATGGACCCCGGATCATGGAGAATATTTCAGATCGGAATTTGGAAATCCAATTTTGCATCCACCTTGGCCCCTTCATTCCATGTTATGATCGAAATGTTTTGTTTTTGCCCTCACATGGAAGTTGAAATCTTTTGATGCAAAAGCAAGATCCAGACGATTGCCGGTTAGATCTATCTTTTATCTCCACAGCGCAGATTTCATTTTATATTTTTACCAAATTGTTTCTTTGTTGCCCTCATGTCGAGGATGAATTCTTTTGCCGCATAAACACGATCGAAACGATCTTGGAATACACCTTGCTTACCTTTCCGTTGTGATAGATCAGAACGTAATCCTTAACTTACTTTAAGATATTCAGGTAATCATGATTGCCAGATTCTGGGTATTGAAGTCTAATTAGGGGAGTCTCATTTACGATGATAGTGAGCTTTTAAAAATACAGAAGAAAAGAAGTGAGTTCATTTTTTACTCTTCACTTGGGGTCGACATATTGCTCACGTTCGGTCCCTTGCTTCTTTCTTCAGAATTACCCATTTCTCTGCGTCTCCGAGTAGAGTAGAAACTATGCAACTGTGGCTCCCTCTCTTGTATCTTGCAGGCAATATTTGGCAAATCTTTTGGGTGGCAGTGGACCCCCACCAGCCGTACGTGGAGTACCTGCCACATTGTTGGTTTTGGAAAAAAAAGTTTTTAGGCATGTTTTTCGCATCGTTCGGGTCTTGCACGAGAGGATCCAATCATCGCGGCCTTCTTTGTGGTTCAATTTTTAGATCTTTTGAGTAAAATTTGGACTGATGATGGGCTCAATCGGTCCAACATGGACCCCGGATCATGGAGAATATTTTAGATCGGAATTTGGAAATCCAATTTTGCATCCACCTTGGCCCCTTCATTCCATGTTATGATCGAAATGTTTTGTTTTTGCCCTCACATGGAAGTTGTAATCGTTTGATGCAAAAGGAAGATCCAGACGATTGCCGGTTAGATCTTTCTTTTGTCTCCACAGCGACAGATTTCATTCCATATTTTTACCAAATGGTTTCTTTGTTGCCCTAATGTCGAGGATGAAATCTTTTGCCGGATAAACACGATCGAATGGATCTTGGAATACTCCTTGCTTCCCTTTCCGTTGTGAGAGATCAGAACGTAATCCTTAACTTACTTTAAGATATTCAGGTAATCATGATTGCCAGATTCTGGGTATTGTAGTCTAATTAGGGGAGTCTCATTTACGATGATAGTGACCATTTAAAAATACAGAAGAAAAGAAGCAAGTTCATTTTTTATTCTTCACTTGGGGTCCCCATATTGTTTACGTTCGGTCCCTTGCTTCTTTCTTCAGAAGTACCCATTTCTCTGCGTCTCCGAGTAAAGTAGAAACTATGCAACTGTGGCTCCCACCCTTGTATCTTGCAGCCAATATTTGGCAAATCTTTTGGGTGGCAGTGGACTCCCACCAGCCGTACGTGGAGTTCCTGCCACATTGTTGGTTTTGTAAAAAAAAGTTTTTAGGCATGTTTTTCGCATCGTTCGGCTCTTGCACGAGAGGGTCCAATCATCACGGCCTTCTTTGTGGTTCGATTTTTTGATCTTTTGAGTAAAATTTTGACTGATGATGGGCTCAATCGGTCCAACATGGACCCCGGATCATGGAGAATATTTTTGATCGGAATTTTGAAATCCAATTTGGCATCCACCTTGGCCCCTTCATTCCATGTTATGATCGAAATGTTTTGTTTTTGCCCTCACATGGAAGTTGTAATCTTTTGATGCAAAAGGAAGAACCAGACGATTGCCGGTAAGATCTATCTTTTATCTCCACAGGGACAGATTTCATTCCATATTTTTACCAAATTGTTTTTTTGTTGCCCTAATGTCGAGGATGAATTCTTTTGCCGCATAAAGACGATCGAAAGGATCTTGGAATACACCTTGTTTCCCTTTCCGTTGTGAGAGATCAGAACGTAATCCTTAACTTACTTTAAGATATTCAGGTAATCATGATTGCCAGATTCTAGGTATTGAAGTCTAATTACGGGAGTCTCATTTACGATGATAGTGAGCATTTAAAAATACAGAAGAAAAGAAGCAAATTCGTTTTTTATTCTTCACTTGGGGTCCACATATTGTTCACGTTCGCTCCCTTGCTTCTTTCTTCAGAATTACCCATTTCTCTGCGTCTTCGAGTAGAGTAGAAACTATGCAACTGTGGCTCCCTCCCTTGTATCTTGCAGGCAATATTTGGCAAATCTTTTGGGTGGCAGTGGATCCCCACCAGCCGTACGTGGAGTACCTATCACATTGTTGGTTTTGTAAAAAAAGTTTTTAGGTATGTTTTTCGCATCGTTCGGGTCTTGTTAGAGAGGGTCCAATCATCGCGGCCTTCTTTGTGGTTCAATTTTTTGATCTTTTGAGTAAAATTTGGACTGATGATGGGTTCAATCGGTCCAACATGAACCCCGGATCATGGAGAATATTTTAGATCGGAATTTGGAAATCCAATTTTGCATCCACCTTGGCCCCTTCATTCCATGTTATGATCGAAATGTTTTGTTTTTGCCCTCACATGGAAGTTGAAATCTTTTGATGCAAAAGCAAGATCCAGACGAATGCCGGTAAGATCTATCTTTTATCTCCACAGGGGCAGATTTCATTCCATATTTTTACCAAATTGTTTTTTTGTTGCCCTAATTTCGAGGATGAATTCTTTTGCCGCATAAAGACGATCGAAAGGATCTTGGAATACACCTTGCTTCCCTTTCCGTTGTGAGAGATCAGAACGTAATCCTTAACTTACTTTAAGATATTCAGGTAATCATGATTGCCAGATTCTAGGTATTGAAGTCTAATTACGGGAGTCTCATTTACGATGATAGTGAGCATTTAAAAATACAGAAGAAAAGATGCAAATTCGTTTTTTATTCTTCACTTGGGGTCCACATATTGTTCACGTTCGGTCCCTTGCTTCTTTCTTCAGAATTACCCATTTCTCTGCGTCTCCGAGTAGAATAGAAACTATGCAACTGTGCTCCCTCCCTTGTATCTTGCAGGCAATATTTGGCAAATCTTTTGGGTGGCAGTGGACCCCCACCTGCCGTACGTGGAGCACCTGCCACAATGTTGGTTTTGTAAAAAAACGTTTTTAGGCATGTTTTTCGCATCGTTCGGATCTTGCACGAGAGGGTCCAATCATCGCGGCCTTCTTTGTGGTTCAATTTTTTGATCTTTTGAGTAAAATTTGGACTGATGATGGGCTCAATCGGTCCAACATGGACCCCGGATCATGGAGAATATTTTAGATCGGAATTTGGAAATCCAATTTTCCATCCACCTTGGCCCCTTCATTCCATGTTACGATCGAAATGTTTTGTTTTTTCCCTCACATGGAAGTTGAAATCTTTTGATGCAAAAGGAAGATCCAGACGATTGCCGGTTAGATCTATTTTTTGTCTCCACATCGACAGATTTCATTCCATATTTTTACCAAATGGTTTCTTTATTGCCCTAATGTCGAGGATGAAATCTTTTGCCGCATAAACACGATCGAAAGTATCTTGGAATACACCTTGCTTCCCTTTCCGTTGTGAGAGATCAGTACGTAATCCTTAACTTACTTTAAGATATTCAGGTAATCATGATTGCCAGATTCTGGGTATTGAAGTCTAATTAGGGGAGTCTCAATTACGATGATAGTGTGCATTTAAAAATACAGAAGAAAAGAAGCAAGTTCATTTTTTATTCTTCACTTGGGGTCCACATATTGTTCACGTTCGGTCCCTTGCTTCTTTCTTCAGAATTACCCATTTCTCTGCGTCTCCGAGTAGAGTAGAAAGTATGCAACTGTGGCTCCCTCCATTGTATCTTGCAGGCAATATTTGGCAAACCTTTTGGGTGGGAGTGGACCCCCACCAGCCGTACGTGGAGCACCTGCCACATTGTTGGTTTCGTAAAAAAAAGTTTTTGGGCATGTTTTTCACATCGTTCGGGTCTTGCACGAGCGGGTGCAGTCATGACGGCCTTCTTTGTGGTTCAATTTTTTGATCTTTTGAGTAAAATTTGGACTGATGATGGGCTCAATCGGTCCAACATGGACCCCGGATCATGGAGAATATTTTAGATCGGAATTTGGAAATCCAATTTTGCATCCACCTTGGCCGCTTCATTCCATGTTATGATCGAAATGTTTTGTTTTTGCCCTCACATGGAAGTTGAAATCTTTTGATGCAAACGGAAGATCCAGACGATTGCCGGTTAGATCTATTTTTTGTCTCCACATCGACAGATTTCATTCCATATTTTTACCAAATGGTTTCTTTGTTGCCCTAATGTCGAGGATGAATTCTTTTGCCGCATAAAGACGATCGAAAGGATCTTGGAATACACCTTGCTTCCCTTTCCGTTGTGAGAGATCAGAACGTAATCCTTAACTTACTTTAAGATATTCAGGTAATCATGATTGCCAGATTCTGGGTATTGAAGTCTAATTAGGGGAGTCTCATTTACGATGATAGTGAGCATTTAAAAATACAGAAGAAAAGAAGCAAGTCCGTTTTTTATTCTTCACTTGGGGTCCACATATTGTTCACGTTCGGTCCCTTGCTTTTTTCTTCAGAATTACCCATTTCTCTGCGTCTCCGAGTAGAGTAGAAACTATGCAACTGTGGCTCCCTCCCTTGTATCTTGCAGGCAATATTTGGCAAATCTTTTGGGTGGCAGTGGACCCCCACCAGCCGTACGTGGAGTACCTATCACATTGTTGGTTTTGTAAAAAAAAGTTTTTAGGCATGTTTTTCGCATCGTTCGGGTCTTTTTAGAGAGGGTCCAATCATCGCGGCCTTCTTTGTGGTTCAATTTTTTGATCTTTTGTGTAAAATTTGGACTGATGATGGGCTCAATCGGTCCAACACGAACCCCGGATCATGGAGAATATTTTAGATCGGAATTTGGAAATCCAATTTTGCATCCACCTTGGCCCCTTCATTCCATGTTATGATCGGAATGTTTTGTTTTTGCCCTCACATGGAAGCTGAAATCTTTTGATGCAAAAGGAAGATCCAGACGATTGCCGGTTAGATCTATCTTTTATCTCCACAGCGACATAATTCATTCCATATTTTTACCAAATGGTTTCTTTGTTGCCCTAATGTCGAGGATGAAATCTTTTGCCGCATAAACACGATCGAAAGGATCTTGGAATACACCTTGCTTCCCTTTCCGTTGTGAGAGATCAGAACGTAATCCTTAACTTACTTTAAGATATTCAGGTAATCATGATTGCCAGATTCTGGGTATTGAAGTCTAATTAGGGGTGTCTCATTTACGATGATAGTGAGCATTTAAAAATATAGAAGAAAAGAAGCAAGTTCATTTTTTATTCTTCACTTGGGGTCCACATATTGCTCACGTTCGGTCCCTTGCTTATTTCTTCAGAATTACCCATTTCTCTGCGTCTCCGAGTAGAGTAGAAACTATGCAACTGTGGCTCCCTCCCTTGTATCTTGCAGGCAATATTTGGCAAATCTTTTGGGCGGCAGTGGACCCCCGCCAGCCGTACGTGGAGTACCTATCACATTGTTGGTTTTGTAAAAAAAAGTTTTTAGGCATGTTTTTCGCATCGTTCGGGTCTTGCACGAGAGGGTCCAATCATCGCGGCCTTCTTTGTGGTTCAATTTTTTGATCTTTTGAGTAAAATTTGGACTGATGATCGGCTCAATCGGTCCAACATGGACCCCGGATCATGGAGAATATTTTATATCGGAATTTGGAAATCCAATTTTGCATCCACCTTGGCCCCTTCAGTCCATGTTATGATCGAAATGTTTTGTTTTTGCCCTCACACGGAAGCTGAAATCTTTTGATGCAAAAGGAAGATCCAGACGATTGCCGGTTAGATCTATCTTTTATCTCCACAGTGACAGATTTCATTCCATATTTTTACGAAATTGATTCTTTGTTGCCCTAATGTCGAGGATGAAATCTTTTGCCGCATAAACACGATCGAAAGGATCTTGGAATACACCTTGCTTCCCTTTCCGTTGTGAGAGATCAGAACGTAATCCTTTACTTACTCGAAGATTTTCAGGTAATCATGATTGCCAGATTCTGGGTATTGAAGTCTAATTAGGGGAGTCTCATTTACGATGATAGTGAGCATTTAAAAATACAAAAGAAAAGAAGCAAGTTCGTTTTTTATTCTTCACTTGGGGTCCACATATTGTTCACGTTCGGTCCCTTGCTTCTTTCTTCAGAATTACCCATTTCTCTGCGTCTCCGAGTAGAGTAGAAACTATGCAACTGTGCTCCCTCCCTTGTATCTTGCAGGCAATATTTGGCAAATCTTTTGGGTGGCAGTGGACCCCCACCAGCCGTACGTGGAGTACCTATCACATTGTTGGTTTTGTAAAAAAACGTTTTTAGGTATGTTTTTCGCATGGTTCGGGTCTTGCACGAGAGGGTCCAATCATCGCGGCCTTCTTTGTGGTTCAATTTTTTGATCTTTTGAGTAAAATTTGGATTGATGATCGGCTCAATCGGTCCAACATGGACCCCGGATCATGGAGAATATTTTAGATCGGAATTTGGAAATCCAATTTTGCATCCACCTTGGCCCCTTCATTCCATGTTATGATCGAAATGTTTTGTTTTTGCCCTCACATGAAAGTTGAAATCTTTTATTGCAAAAGGAAGATCCAGACGATTGCCGGTTAGATCTATCTTTTGTCTCCACAGCGACAGATTTCATTCCATATTTTTACCAAATGGTTTCTTTGTTGCCCTAATGTCGAGGATGAAATCTTTTGCCGCATAAACACGATCGAATGGATCTTGGAATACACCTTGCTTCCCTTTCCGTTGTGAGAGATCAGAACGTAATCCTTAACTTACTTTAAGATATTCAGATAATCATGATTGCCAGATTCTGGGTATTGAAGTCTAATTAGGGGAGTCTCATTTACGATGATAGTTAGCATTTAAAAATACAGAAGAAAATAAGCAAGTTCATTTTTTATTCTTCTCTTGGGGTCCACATATTGTTCACAGTCGGTCCCTTGCTTCTTTCTTCAGAAGTACCCATTTCTCTGCGTCTCCGAGTAGAGTAGAAACTATGCAACTGTGGCTCCCTCCCTTGTATCTTGCAGGCAATATTTGGCAAATCTTTTGGGTCGCAGTGGACTCCCACCAGCCGTACGTGGAGGACCTGCCACATTGTTGGTTTTGAAAAAAAAAGTTTTTAGGCATGTTTTTCGCATCGTTCGGGTCTTGCACGAGAGGGTCCAATCATCGCGGCCTTCTTTGTGGTTCAATTTTTTGATCTTTTGAGTAAAATTTGGACTGATGATGGGCTGAATCGGTCCAACATGGCCCCCGGATCATGGAGAATATTTTAGATCGGAATTTGGAAATCCAATTTTGCATCCACCTTGGCCCCTTCATTCCATGTTATGATCGAAATGTTTTGTATTTGCCCTCACATGGAAGTTGTAATCTTTTGATGCAAAAGGAAGAACCAGACGATTGCCGGTAAGATCTATCTTTTATCTCCACAGTGACAGATTTCATTTTATATTTTTGCCAAATTGTTTCTTTGTTGCCCTAATGTCGAGCATGTAATCTTTTGCCGCATAAACACAATCGAAAGGATCTTGGAATACACCTTGCTTCCCTTTCCGTTGTGAGAGATCAGAACGTAATCCTTAACTTACTTTAAGATATTCAGGTAATCATGATTGCCAGATTCTGGGTATTGAAGTCTAATAAGGGGAGTCTCATTTACGATGATAGTGAGCATTTACAAATACAGAAGAAAAGAAGCAAGTTCGTTTTTTATTCTTCACTTGGGGTCCACATATTGTTCACGTTCGGTCCCTTGCTTCTTTCTTCAGAATTACCCATTTCTCTGCGTCTCCGAGTAGAGTAGAAACTATGCAACTGTGGCTCCCTCCCTTGTATCTTGCAGGCAATATTTGGCAAATCTTTTGGGTGGCAGTGGACCCCCACCAGCCGTACGTGGAGCACCTGCCACATTGTTGGTTTCGTAAAGAAACGTTTTTAGGCATGTTTTTCGCATCGTTCGGGTCGTGCACGAGCGGGTCCAATCATCGCGGGCTTCTTTGTGGTTCAATTTTTTGATCTTTTCTGTAAAATTTGGACTGATGATGGGCTCAATCGGTCCAACATGGACCCCGGATCATGGAGAATATTTCAGATCGGAATTTGGAAATCCAATTTTGCATCCACCTTGGCCCCTTCATTCCATGTTATGATCGAAATGTTTTGTTTTTGCCCTCACATGGAAGTTGAAATCTTTTGATGCAAAAGCAAGATCCAGACGATTGCCGGTTAGATCTATCTTTTATCTCCACAGCGCAGATTTCATTTTATATTTTTACCAAATTGTTTCTTTGTTGCCCTCATGTCGAGGATGAATTCTTTTGCCGCATAAACACGATCGAAACGATCTTGGAATACACCTTGCTTACCTTTCCGTTGTGATAGATCAGAACGTAATCCTTAACTTACTTTAAGATATTCAGGTAATCATGATTGCCAGATTCTGGGTATTGAAGTCTAATTAGGGGAGTCTCATTTACGATGATAGTGAGCTTTTAAAAATACAGAAGAAAAGAAGTGAGTTCATTTTTTACTCTTCACTTGGGGTCGACATATTGCTCACGTTCGGTCCCTTGCTTCTTTCTTCAGAATTACCCATTTCTCTGCGTCTCCGAGTAGAGTAGAAACTATGCAACTGTGGCTCCCTCTCTTGTATCTTGCAGGCAATATTTGGCAAATCTTTTGGGTGGCAGTGGACCCCCACCAGCCGTACGTGGAGTACCTGCCACATTGTTGGTTTTGGAAAAAAAAGTTTTTAGGCATGTTTTTCGCATCGTTCGGGTCTTGCACGAGAGGATCCAATCATCGCGGCCTTCTTTGTGGTTCAATTTTTAGATCTTTTGAGTAAAATTTGGACTGATGATGGGCTCAATCGGTCCAACATGGACCCCGGATCATGGAGAATATTTTAGATCGGAATTTGGAAATCCAATTTTGCATCCACCTTGGCCCCTTCATTCCATGTTATGATCGAAATGTTTTGTTTTTGCCCTCACATGGAAGTTGTAATCGTTTGATGCAAAAGGAAGATCCAGACGATTGCCGGTTAGATCTTTCTTTTGTCTCCACAGCGACAGATTTCATTCCATATTTTTACCAAATGGTTTCTTTGTTGCCCTAATGTCGAGGATGAAATCTTTTGCCGCATAAACACGATCGAATGGATCTTGGAATACTCCTTGCTTCCCTTTCCGTTGTGAGAGATCAGAACGTAATCCTTAACTTACTTTAAGATATTCAGGTAATCATGATTGCCAGATTCTGGGTATTGTAGTCTAATTAGGGGAGTCTCATTTACGATGATAGTGACCATTTAAAAATACAGAAGAAAAGAAGCAAGTTCATTTTTTATTCTTCACTTGGGGTCCCCATATTGTTTACGTTCGGTCCCTTGCTTCTTTCTTCAGAAGTACCCATTTCTCTGCGTCTCCGAGTAAAGTAGAAACTATGCAACTGTGGCTCCCACCCTTGTATCTTGCAGCCAATATTTGGCAAATCTTTTGGGTGGCAGTGGACTCCCACCAGCCGTACGTGGAGTTCCTGCCACATTGTTGGTTTTGTAAAAAAAAGTTTTTAGGCATGTTTTTCGCATCGTTCGGCTCTTGCACGAGAGGGTCCAATCATCACGGCCTTCTTTGTGGTTCGATTTTTTGATCTTTTGAGTAAAATTTTGACTGATGATGGGCTCAATCGGTCCAACATGGACCCCGGATCATGGAGAATATTTTTGATCGGAATTTTGAAATCCAATTTGGCATCCACCTTGGCCCCTTCATTCCATGTTATGATCGAAATGTTTTGTTTTTGCCCTCACATGGAAGTTGTAATCTTTTGATGCAAAAGGAAGAACCAGACGATTGCCGGTAAGATCTATCTTTTATCTCCACAGGGACAGATTTCATTCCATATTTTTACCAAATTGTTTTTTTGTTGCCCTAATGTCGAGGATGAATTCTTTTGCCGCATAAAGACGATCGAAAGGATCTTGGAATACACCTTGTTTCCCTTTCCGTTGTGAGAGATCAGAACGTAATCCTTAACTTACTTTAAGATATTCAGGTAATCATGATTGCCAGATTCTAGGTATTGAAGTCTAATTACGGGAGTCTCATTTACGATGATAGTGAGCATTTAAAAATACAGAAGAAAAGAAGCAAATTCGTTTTTTATTCTTCACTTGGGGTCCACATATTGTTCACGTTCGCTCCCTTGCTTCTTTCTTCAGAATTACCCATTTCTCTGCGTCTTCGAGTAGAGTAGAAACTATGCAACTGTGGCTCCCTCCCTTGTATCTTGCAGGCAATATTTGGCAAATCTTTTGGGTGGCAGTGGATCCCCACCAGCCGTACGTGGAGTACCTATCACATTGTTGGTTTTGTAAAAAAAGTTTTTAGGTATGTTTTTCGCATCGTTCGGGTCTTGTTAGAGAGGGTCCAATCATCGCGGCCTTCTTTGTGGTTCAATTTTTTGATCTTTTGAGTAAAATTTGGACTGATGATGGGTTCAATCGGTCCAACATGAACCCCGGATCATGGAGAATATTTTAGATCGGAATTTGGAAATCCAATTTTGCATCCACCTTGGCCCCTTCATTCCATGTTATGATCGAAATGTTTTGTTTTTGCCCTCACATGGAAGTTGAAATCTTTTGATGCAAAAGCAAGATCCAGACGAATGCCGGTAAGATCTATCTTTTATCTCCACAGGGGCAGATTTCATTCCATATTTTTACCAAATTGTTTTTTTGTTGCCCTAATTTCGAGGATGAATTCTTTTGCCGCATAAAGACGATCGAAAGGATCTTGGAATACACCTTGCTTCCCTTTCCGTTGTGAGAGATCAGAACGTAATCCTTAACTTACTTTAAGATATTCAGGTAATCATGATTGCCAGATTCTAGGTATTGAAGTCTAATTACGGGAGTCTCATTTACGATGATAGTGAGCATTTAAAAATACAGAAGAAAAGATGCAAATTCGTTTTTTATTCTTCACTTGGGGTCCACATATTGTTCACGTTCGGTCCCTTGCTTCTTTCTTCAGAATTACCCATTTCTCTGCGTCTCCGAGTAGAATAGAAACTATGCAACTGTGCTCCCTCCCTTGTATCTTGCAGGCAATATTTGGCAAATCTTTTGGGTGGCAGTGGACCCCCACCTGCCGTACGTGGAGCACCTGCCACAATGTTGGTTTTGTAAAAAAACGTTTTTAGGCATGTTTTTCGCATCGTTCGGATCTTGCACGAGAGGGTCCAATCATCGCGGCCTTCTTTGTGGTTCAATTTTTTGATCTTTTGAGTAAAATTTGGACTGATGATGGGCTCAATCGGTCCAACATGGACCCCGGATCATGGAGAATATTTTAGATCGGAATTTGGAAATCCAATTTTCCATCCACCTTGGCCCCTTCATTCCATGTTACGATCGAAATGTTTTGTTTTTTCCCTCACATGGAAGTTGAAATCTTTTGATGCAAAAGGAAGATCCAGACGATTGCCGGTTAGATCTATTTTTTGTCTCCACATCGACAGATTTCATTCCATATTTTTACCAAATGGTTTCTTTATTGCCCTAATGTCGAGGATGAAATCTTTTGCCGCATAAACACGATCGAAAGTATCTTGGAATACACCTTGCTTCCCTTTCCGTTGTGAGAGATCAGTACGTAATCCTTAACTTACTTTAAGATATTCAGGTAATCATGATTGCCAGATTCTGGGTATTGAAGTCTAATTAGGGGAGTCTCAATTACGATGATAGTGTGCATTTAAAAATACAGAAGAAAAGAAGCAAGTTCATTTTTTATTCTTCACTTGGGGTCCACATATTGTTCACGTTCGGTCCCTTGCTTCTTTCTTCAGAATTACCCATTTCTCTGCGTCTCCGAGTAGAGTAGAAAGTATGCAACTGTGGCTCCCTCCATTGTATCTTGCAGGCAATATTTGGCAAACCTTTTGGGCGGCAGTGGACCCCCACCAGCCGTACGTGGAGCACCTGCCACATTGTTGGTTTCGTAAAAAAAAGTTTTTGGGCATGTTTTTCACATCGTTCGGGTCTTGCACGAGCGGGTGCAGTCATCACGGCCTTCTTTGTGGTTCAATTTTTTGATCTTTTGAGTAAAATTTGGACTGATGATGGGCTCAATCGGTCCAACATGGACCCCGGATCATGGAGAATATTTTAGATCGGAATTTGGAAATCCAATTTTGCATCCACCTTGGCCGCTTCATTCCATGTTATGATCGAAATGTTTTGTTTTTGCCCTCACATGGAAGTTGAAATCTTTTGATGCAAACGGAAGATCCAGACGATTGCGGGTTAGATCTATTTTTTGTCTCCACATCGACAGATTTCATTCCATATTTTTACCAAATGGTTTCTTTGTTGCCCTAATGTCGAGGATGAATTCTTTTGCCGCATAAAGACGATCGAAAGGATCTTGGAATACACCTTGCTTCCCTTTCCGTTGTGAGAGATCAGAACGTAATCCTTAACTTACTTTAAGATATTCAGGTAATCATGATTGCCAGATTCTGGGTATTGAAGTCTAATTAGGGGAGTCTCATTTACGATGATAGTGAGCATTTAAAAATACAGAAGAAAAGAAGCAAGTCCGTTTTTTATTCTTCACTTGGGGTCCACATATTGTTCACGTTCGGTCCCTTGCTTTTTTCTTCAGAATTACCCATTTCTCTGCGTCTCCGAGTAGAGTAGAAACTATGCAACTGTGGCTCCCTCCCTTGTATCTTGCAGGCAATATTTGGCAAATCTTTTGGGTGGCAGTGGACCCCCACCAGCCGTACGTGGAGTACCTATCACATTGTTGGTTTTGTAAAAAAAAGTTTTTAGGCATGTTTTTCGCATCGTTCGGGTCTTTTTAGAGAGGGTCCAATCATCGCGGCCTTCTTTGTGGTTCAATTTTTTGATCTTTTGTGTAAAATTTGGACTGATGATGGGCTCAATCGGTCCAACACGAACCCCGGATCATGGAGAATATTTTAGATCGGAATTTGGAAATCCAATTTTGCATCCACCTTGGCCCCTTCATTCCATGTTATGATCGGAATGTTTTGTTTTTGCCCTCACATGGAAGCTGAAATCTTTTGATGCAAAAGGAAGATCCAGACGATTGCCGGTTAGATCTATCTTTTATCTCCACAGCGACATAATTCATTCCATATTTTTACCAAATGGTTTCTTTGTTGCCCTAATGTCGAGGATGAAATCTTTTGCCGCATAAACACGATCGAAAGGATCTTGGAATACACCTTGCTTCCCTTTCCGTTGTGAGAGATCAGAACGTAATCCTTAACTTACTTTAAGATATTCAGGTAATCATGATTGCCAGATTCTGGGTATTGAAGTCTAATTAGGGGTGTCTCATTTACGATGATAGTGAGCATTTAAAAATATAGAAGAAAAGAAGCAAGTTCATTTTTTATTCTTCACTTGGGGTCCACATATTGCTCACGTTCGGTCCCTTGCTTATTTCTTCAGAATTACCCATTTCTCTGCGTCTCCGAGTAGAGTAGAAACTATGCAACTGTGGCTCCCTCCCTTGTATCTTGCAGGCAATATTTGGCAAATCTTTTGGGCGGCAGTGGACCCCCGCCAGCCGTACGTGGAGTACCTATCACATTGTTGGTTTTGTAAAAAAAAGTTTTTAGGCATGTTTTTCGCATCGTTCGGGTCTTGCACGAGAGGGTCCAATCATCGCGGCCTTCTTTGTTGTTCAATTTTTTGATCTTTTGAGTAAAATTTGGACTGATGATCGGCTCAATCGGTCCAACATGGACCCCGGATCATGGAGAATATTTTATATCGGAATTTGGAAATCCAATTTTGCATCCACCTTGGCCCCTTCAGTCCATGTTATGATCGAAATGTTTTGTTTTTGCCCTCACACGGAAGCTGAAATCTTTTGATGCAAAAGGAAGATCCAGACGATTGCCGGTTAGATCTATCTTTTATCTCCACAGTGACAGATTTCATTCCATATTTTTACGAAATTGATTCTTTGTTGCCCTAATGTCGAGGATGAAATCTTTTGCCGCATAAACACGATCGAAAGGATCTTGGAATACACCTTGCTTCCCTTTCCGTTGTGAGAGATCAGAACGTAATCCTTTACTTACTCGAAGATTTTCAGGTAATCATGATTGCCAGATTCTGGGTATTGAAGTCTAATTAGGGGAGTCTCATTTACGATGATAGTGAGCATTTAAAAATACAAAAGAAAAGAAGCAAGTTCGTTTTTTATTCTTCACTTGGGGTCCACATATTGTTCACGTTCGGTCCCTTGCTTCTTTCTTCAGAATTACCCATTTCTCTGCGTCTCCGAGTAGAGTAGAAACTATGCAACTGTGCTCCCTCCCTTGTATCTTGCAGGCAATATTTGGCAAATCTTTTGGGTGGCAGTGGACCCCCACCAGCCGTACGTGGAGTACCTATCACATTGTTGGTTTTGTAAAAAAACGTTTTTAGGTATGTTTTTCGCATGGTTCGGGTCTTGCACGAGAGGGTCCAATCATCGCGGCCTTCTTTGTGGTTCAATTTTTTGATCTTTTGAGTAAAATTTGGATTGATGATCGGCTCAATCGGTCCAACATGGACCCCGGATCATGGAGAATATTTTAGATCGGAATTTGGAAATCCAATTTTGCATCCACCTTGGCCCCTTCATTCCATGTTATGATCGAAATGTTTTGTTTTTGCCCTCACATGAAAGTTGAAATCTTTTATTGCAAAAGGAAGATCCAGACGATTGCCGGTTAGATCTATCTTTTGTCTCCACAGCGACAGATTTCATTCCATATTTTTACCAAATGGTTTCTTTGTTGCCCTAATGTCGAGGATGAAATCTTTTGCCGCATAAACACGATCGAATGGATCTTGGAATACACCTTGCTTCCCTTTCCGTTGTGAGAGATCAGAACGTAATCCTTAACTTACTTTAAGATATTCAGATAATCATGATTGCCAGATTCTGGGTATTGAAGTCTAATTAGGGGAGTCTCATTTACGATGATAGTTAGCATTTAAAAATACAGAAGAAAATAAGCAAGTTCATTTTTTATTCTTCTCTTGGGGTCCACATATTGTTCACAGTCGGTCCCTTGCTTCTTTCTTCAGAAGTACCCATTTCTCTGCGTCTCCGAGTAGAGTAGAAACTATGCAACTGTGGCTCCCTCCCTTGTATCTTGCAGGCAATATTTGGCAAATCTTTTGGGTCGCAGTGGACTCCCACCAGCCGTACGTGGAGGACCTGCCACATTGTTGGTTTTGAAAAAAAAAGTTTTTAGGCATGTTTTTCGCATCGTTCGGGTCTTGCACGAGAGGGTCCAATCATCGCGGCCTTCTTTGTGGTTCAATTTTTTGATCTTTTGAGTAAAATTTGGACTGATGATGGGCTGAATCGGTCCAACATGGCCCCCGGATCATGGAGAATATTTTAGATCGGAATTTGGAAATCCAATTTTGCATCCACCTTGGCCCCTTCATTCCATGTTATGATCGAAATGTTTTGTATTTGCCCTCACATGGAAGTTGTAATCTTTTGATGCAAAAGGAAGAACCAGACGATTGCCGGTAAGATCTATCTTTTATCTCCACAGTGACAGATTTCATTTTATATTTTTGCCAAATTGTTTCTTTGTTGCCCTAATGTCGAGCATGTAATCTTTTGCCGCATAAACACAATCGAAAGGATCTTGGAATACACCTTGCTTCCCTTTCCGTTGTGAGAGATCAGAACGTAATCCTTAACTTACTTTAAGATATTCAGGTAATCATGATTGCCAGATTCTGGGTATTGAAGTCTAATAAGGGGAGTCTCATTTACGATGATAGTGAGCATTTACAAATACAGAAGAAAAGAAGCAAGTTCGTTTTTTATTCTTCACTTGGGGTCCACATATTGTTCACGTTCGGTCCCTTGCTTCTTTCTTCAGAATTACCCATTTCTCTGCGTCTCCGAGTAGAGTAGAAACTATGCAACTGTGGCTCCCTCCCTTGTATCTTGCAGGCAATATTTGGCAAATCTTTTGGGTGGCAGTGGACCCCCACCAGCCGTACGTGGAGCACCTGCCACATTGTTGGTTTCGTAAAGAAACGTTTTTAGGCATGTTTTTCGCATCGTTCGGGTCGTGCACGAGCGGGTCCAATCATCGCGGGCTTCTTTGTGGTTCAATTTTTTGATCTTTTCTGTAAAATTTGGACTGATGATGGGCTCAATCGGTCCAACATGGACCCCGGATCATGGAGAATATTTCAGATCGGAATTTGGAAATCCAATTTTGCATCCACCTTGGCCCCTTCATTCCATGTTATGATCGAAATGTTTTGTTTTTGCCCTCACATGGAAGTTGAAATCTTTTGATGCAAAAGCAAGATCCAGACGATTGCCGGTTAGATCTATCTTTTATCTCCACAGCGCAGATTTCATTTTATATTTTTACCAAATTGTTTCTTTGTTGCCCTCATGTCGAGGATGAATTCTTTTGCCGCATAAACACGATCGAAACGATCTTGGAATACACCTTGCTTACCTTTCCGTTGTGATAGATCAGAACGTAATCCTTAACTTACTTTAAGATATTCAGGTAATCATGATTGCCAGATTCTGGGTATTGAAGTCTAATTAGGGGAGTCTCATTTACGATGATAGTGAGCTTTTAAAAATACAGAAGAAAAGAAGTGAGTTCATTTTTTACTCTTCACTTGGGGTCGACATATTGCTCACGTTCGGTCCCTTGCTTCTTTCTTCAGAATTACCCATTTCTCTGCGTCTCCGAGTAGAGTAGAAACTATGCAACTGTGGCTCCCTCTCTTGTATCTTGCAGGCAATATTTGGCAAATCTTTTGGGTGGCAGTGGACCCCCACCAGCCGTACGTGGAGTACCTGCCACATTGTTGGTTTTGGAAAAAAAAGTTTTTAGGCATGTTTTTCGCATCGTTCGGGTCTTGCACGAGAGGATCCAATCATCGCGGCCTTCTTTGTGGTTCAATTTTTAGATCTTTTGAGTAAAATTTGGACTGATGATGGGCTCAATCGGTCCAACATGGACCCCGGATCATGGAGAATATTTTAGATCGGAATTTGGAAATCCAATTTTGCATCCACCTTGGCCCCTTCATTCCATGTTATGATCGAAATGTTTTGTTTTTGCCCTCACATGGAAGTTGTAATCGTTTGATGCAAAAGGAAGATCCAGACGATTGCCGGTTAGATCTTTCTTTTGTCTCCACAGCGACAGATTTCATTCCATATTTTTACCAAATGGTTTCTTTGTTGCCCTAATGTCGAGGATGAAATCTTTTGCCGCATAAACACGATCGAATGGATCTTGGAATACTCCTTGCTTCCCTTTCCGTTGTGAGAGATCAGAACGTAATCCTTAACTTACTTTAAGATATTCAGGTAATCATGATTGCCAGATTCTGGGTATTGTAGTCTAATTAGGGGAGTCTCATTTACGATGATAGTGACCATTTAAAAATACAGAAGAAAAGAAGCAAGTTCATTTTTTATTCTTCACTTGGGGTCCCCATATTGTTTACGTTCGGTCCCTTGCTTCTTTCTTCAGAAGTACCCATTTCTCTGCGTCTCCGAGTAAAGTAGAAACTATGCAACTGTGGCTCCCACCCTTGTATCTTGCAGCCAATATTTGGCAAATCTTTTGGGTGGCAGTGGACTCCCACCAGCCGTACGTGGAGTTCCTGCCACATTGTTGGTTTTGTAAAAAAAAGTTTTTAGGCATGTTTTTCGCATCGTTCGGCTCTTGCACGAGAGGGTCCAATCATCACGGCCTTCTTTGTGGTTCGATTTTTTGATCTTTTGAGTAAAATTTTGACTGATGATGGGCTCAATCGGTCCAACATGGACCCCGGATCATGGAGAATATTTTTGATCGGAATTTTGAAATCCAATTTGGCATCCACCTTGGCCCCTTCATTCCATGTTATGATCGAAATGTTTTGTTTTTGCCCTCACATGGAAGTTGTAATCTTTTGATGCAAAAGGAAGAACCAGACGATTGCCGGTAAGATCTATCTTTTATCTCCACAGGGACAGATTTCATTCCATATTTTTACCAAATTGTTTTTTTGTTGCCCTAATGTCGAGGATGAATTCTTTTGCCGCATAAAGACGATCGAAAGGATCTTGGAATACACCTTGTTTCCCTTTCCGTTGTGAGAGATCAGAACGTAATCCTTAACTTACTTTAAGATATTCAGGTAATCATGATTGCCAGATTCTAGGTATTGAAGTCTAATTACGGGAGTCTCATTTACGATGATAGTGAGCATTTAAAAATACAGAAGAAAAGAAGCAAATTCGTTTTTTATTCTTCACTTGGGGTCCACATATTGTTCACGTTCGCTCCCTTGCTTCTTTCTTCAGAATTACCCATTTCTCTGCGTCTTCGAGTAGAGTAGAAACTATGCAACTGTGGCTCCCTCCCTTGTATCTTGCAGGCAATATTTGGCAAATCTTTTGGGTGGCAGTGGATCCCCACCAGCCGTACGTGGAGTACCTATCACATTGTTGGTTTTGTAAAAAAAGTTTTTAGGTATGTTTTTCGCATCGTTCGGGTCTTGTTAGAGAGGGTCCAATCATCGCGGCCTTCTTTGTGGTTCAATTTTTTGATCTTTTGAGTAAAATTTGGACTGATGATGGGTTCAATCGGTCCAACATGAACCCCGGATCATGGAGAATATTTTAGATCGGAATTTGGAAATCCAATTTTGCATCCACCTTGGCCCCTTCATTCCATGTTATGATCGAAATGTTTTGTTTTTGCCCTCACATGGAAGTTGAAATCTTTTGATGCAAAAGCAAGATCCAGACGAATGCCGGTAAGATCTATCTTTTATCTCCACAGGGGCAGATTTCATTCCATATTTTTACCAAATTGTTTTTTTGTTGCCCTAATTTCGAGGATGAATTCTTTTGCCGCATAAAGACGATCGAAAGGATCTTGGAATACACCTTGCTTCCCTTTCCGTTGTGAGAGATCAGAACGTAATCCTTAACTTACTTTAAGATATTCAGGTAATCATGATTGCCAGATTCTAGGTATTGAAGTCTAATTACGGGAGTCTCATTTACGATGATAGTGAGCATTTAAAAATACAGAAGAAAAGATGCAAATTCGTTTTTTATTCTTCACTTGGGGTCCACATATTGTTCACGTTCGGTCCCTTGCTTCTTTCTTCAGAATTACCCATTTCTCTGCGTCTCCGAGTAGAATAGAAACTATGCAACTGTGCTCCCTCCCTTGTATCTTGCAGGCAATATTTGGCAAATCTTTTGGGTGGCAGTGGACCCCCACCTGCCGTACGTGGAGCACCTGCCACAATGTTGGTTTTGTAAAAAAACGTTTTTAGGCATGTTTTTCGCATCGTTCGGATCTTGCACGAGAGGGTCCAATCATCGCGGCCTTCTTTGTGGTTCAATTTTTTGATCTTTTGAGTAAAATTTGGACTGATGATGGGCTCAATCGGTCCAACATGGACCCCGGATCATGGAGAATATTTTAGATCGGAATTTGGAAATCCAATTTTCCATCCACCTTGGCCCCTTCATTCCATGTTACGATCGAAATGTTTTGTTTTTTCCCTCACATGGAAGTTGAAATCTTTTGATGCAAAAGGAAGATCCAGACGATTGCCGGTTAGATCTATTTTTTGTCTCCACATCGACAGATTTCATTCCATATTTTTACCAAATGGTTTCTTTATTGCCCTAATGTCGAGGATGAAATCTTTTGCCGCATAAACACGATCGAAAGTATCTTGGAATACACCTTGCTTCCCTTTCCGTTGTGAGAGATCAGTACGTAATCCTTAACTTACTTTAAGATATTCAGGTAATCATGATTGCCAGATTCTGGGTATTGAAGTCTAATTAGGGGAGTCTCAATTACGATGATAGTGTGCATTTAAAAATACAGAAGAAAAGAAGCAAGTTCATTTTTTATTCTTCACTTGGGGTCCACATATTGTTCACGTTCGGTCCCTTGCTTCTTTCTTCAGAATTACCCATTTCTCTGCGTCTCCGAGTAGAGTAGAAAGTATGCAACTGTGGCTCCCTCCATTGTATCTTGCAGGCAATATTTGGCAAACCTTTTGGGCGGCAGTGGACCCCCACCAGCCGTACGTGGAGCACCTGCCACATTGTTGGTTTCGTAAAAAAAAGTTTTTGGGCATGTTTTTCACATCGTTCGGGTCTTGCACGAGCGGGTGCAGTCATCACGGCCTTCTTTGTGGTTCAATTTTTTGATCTTTTGAGTAAAATTTGGACTGATGATGGGCTCAATCGGTCCAACATGGACCCCGGATCATGGAGAATATTTTAGATCGGAATTTGGAAATCCAATTTTGCATCCACCTTGGCCGCTTCATTCCATGTTATGATCGAAATGTTTTGTTTTTGCCCTCACATGGAAGTTGAAATCTTTTGATGCAAACGGAAGATCCAGACGATTGCGGGTTAGATCTATTTTTTGTCTCCACATCGACAGATTTCATTCCATATTTTTACCAAATGGTTTCTTTGTTGCCCTAATGTCGAGGATGAATTCTTTTGCCGCATAAAGACGATCGAAAGGATCTTGGAATACACCTTGCTTCCCTTTCCGTTGTGAGAGATCAGAACGTAATCCTTAACTTACTTTAAGATATTCAGGTAATCATGATTGCCAGATTCTGGGTATTGAAGTCTAATTAGGGGAGTCTCATTTACGATGATAGTGAGCATTTAAAAATACAGAAGAAAAGAAGCAAGTCCGTTTTTTATTCTTCACTTGGGGTCCACATATTGTTCACGTTCGGTCCCTTGCTTTTTTCTTCAGAATTACCCATTTCTCTGCGTCTCCGAGTAGAGTAGAAACTATGCAACTGTGGCTCCCTCCCTTGTATCTTGCAGGCAATATTTGGCAAATCTTTTGGGTGGCAGTGGACCCCCACCAGCCGTACGTGGAGTACCTATCACATTGTTGGTTTTGTAAAAAAAAGTTTTTAGGCATGTTTTTCGCATCGTTCGGGTCTTTTTAGAGAGGGTCCAATCATCGCGGCCTTCTTTGTGGTTCAATTTTTTGATCTTTTGTGTAAAATTTGGACTGATGATGGGCTCAATCGGTCCAACACGAACCCCGGATCATGGAGAATATTTTAGATCGGAATTTGGAAATCCAATTTTGCATCCACCTTGGCCCCTTCATTCCATGTTATGATCGGAATGTTTTGTTTTTGCCCTCACATGGAAGCTGAAATCTTTTGATGCAAAAGGAAGATCCAGACGATTGCCGGTTAGATCTATCTTTTATCTCCACAGCGACATAATTCATTCCATATTTTTACCAAATGGTTTCTTTGTTGCCCTAATGTCGAGGATGAAATCTTTTGCCGCATAAACACGATCGAAAGGATCTTGGAATACACCTTGCTTCCCTTTCCGTTGTGAGAGATCAGAACGTAATCCTTAACTTACTTTAAGATATTCAGGTAATCATGATTGCCAGATTCTGGGTATTGAAGTCTAATTAGGGGAGTCTCATTTACGATGATAGTGAGCATTTAAAAAAACAGAAGAAAAGAAGCAAGTTCGTTTTTTATTCTTCACTTGGGGTCCACATATTGTTCACGGTCGGTCCCTTGCTTCTTTCTTCAGAATTACCCATTTCTCTGCGTCTCCGAGTAGAGTAGAAACTATGCAACTGTGGCTCCCTCCCTTGTATCTTGCAGGCAATATTTGGCAAATCTTTTGGGTGGCAGAGGACCCCCACCAGCCGTACGTGGAGTACCTATCACATTGTTGGTTTTGTCAAAAAAAGTTTTTAGGCATGTTTTTCGCATCGTTCGGGTCTCGCACGAGAGGGTCCAATCATCACGGCCTTCTTTGTGGTTAAATATTTTGATCTTTTCTGTAAAATTTGGACTGATGATGGGCTCAATCGGTCCAACATGGACCCCGGATCATGGAGAATATTTCAGATCGGAATTTGGAAATCCAATTTTGCATCCACCTTGGCCCCTTCATTCCATGTTATGATCGGAATGTTTTGTTTTTGCCCTCACATGGAAGCTGAAATCTTTTGATGCAAAAGGAAGATCCAGACGATTGCCGGTTAGATCTATCTTTTATCTCCACAGCGACATAATTCATTCCATATTTTTACCAAATGGTTTCTTTGTTGCCCTAATGTCGAGGATGAAATCTTTTGCCGCATAAACACGATCGAAAGGATCTTGGAATACACCTTGCTTCCCTTTCCGTTGTGAGAGATCAGAACGTAATCCTTAACTTACTTTAAGATATTCAGGTAATCATGATTGCCAGATTCTGGGTATTGAAGTCTAATTAGGGGAGTCTCATTTACGATGATAGTGTGCATTTAAAAATACAGAAGAAAAGAAGCAAGTCCGTTTTTTATTCTTCACTTGGGGTCCACATATTGTTCACGTTCGATCCCTTGCTTCTTTCTTCAGAATTACCCATTTCTCTGCGTCTCCGAGTAGAGTAGAAACTATGCAACTGTGGCTCCCTCCCTTGTATCTTGCATGCAATATTTGGCAAATCTTTTGGGTGGCAGTGGACCCCCACCAGCCGTACGTGGAGCACCTGCCATATTGTTGGTTTCGTAAAAAAAAGTTTTTAGGCATGTTTTTCACATCGTTCGGGTCCTGCACGAGCGGGTGCAATCATCACGGCCTTCTTTGTGTTTCAATTTTTTGATCTTTTGAGTAAAATTTGGACTGATGATGGGCTCAATCGGTCCAACATGGACCCCGGATCATGGAGAATATTTTAGATCGGAATTTGGAAATCCAATTTTGCATCCACCTTGGCCCCTTGATTCCATGTTATGATCGAAATGTTTTGTTTTTGCCCTCACATGGAAGTTGAAATCTTTTGATGCAAAAGCAAGATCCAGACGAATGCCGGTTAGATCTATCTTTTATCTCCACAGCGACAGATTTCATTCCATATTTTTACCAAATTGTTTCTTTGTTGCCCTAATGTCGAGGATGAATTCTTTTGCCGCATAAAGACGATCGAAAGGATCTTGGAATACACCTTGCTTCCCTTTCCGTTGTGAGAGATCAGAACGTAATCCTTAACTTACTTTAAGATATTCAGGTAATCATGATTGCCAGATTCTAGGTAATGAAGTCTAATTACGGGAGTCTCATTTACGATGATAGTGAGCATTTCAAAATACAGAAGAAAAGAAGCAAATTCGTTTTTTATTCTTCACTTGGGGTCCACATATTGTTCACGTTCGGTCCCTTGCTTCTTTCTTCAGAATTACCCATTTCTCTGCGTCTCCGAGTAGAGTAGAAACTATGCAACTGTGGCTCCCTCCCTTGTATCTTGCAGGCAATATTTGGCAAATCTTTTGGGTGGCAGTGGACCCCCACCAGCCGTACGTGGAGTACCTATCACATTGTTGGTGTTGTAAAAAAAGTTTTTAGGCATGTTTTTCGCATCGTTCGGGTCTTGTTAGAGAGGGCCCAATCATCGCGCCCTTCTTTGTGGTTCAATTTTTTGATCTTTTGAGTAAAATTTGGACTGATGATGGGCTCAATCGGTCCAACATGAACCCCGGATCATGGAGAATATTTTAGATCGGAATTTGGAAATCCAATTTTGCATCCACCTTGGCCCCTTTATTCCATGTTATGATCGAAATGTTTTGTTTTTGCCTTCACATGGAAGTCGTAATCTTTTGATGCAAAAGGAAGGACCAGACGATTGCCGGTAAGATCTATCTTTTATCTCCACAGCGACAGATTTCATTCCATATTTTTACCAAATTGTTTCTTTGTTGCCCTAATGTCGTGGATGAAATCTTTTGCCGCATAAACACGATCGAAAGGATCTTGGAATACACCTTGCTTCCCTTTCCGTTGTGTGAGATCAGAACGTAATCCTTAACTTACTTTAAGATATTCAGGTAATCATGATTGCCAGATTCTGGGTATTGAAGTCTAATTAGGGGAGTCTCATTTATGATGATAGTGAGCATTTAAAAATACAGAAGAAAAGAAGCAAGGTCGTTTTTTATTCTTCACTTGGGGTCCGCATGTTGTTCACGTTCGGTCCCTTGCTTCTTTCTTCAGAATTACCCATTTCTCTGCGTCTCCGAGTAGAATAGAAACTATGCAACTGTGCTCCCTCCCTTGTATCTTGCAGGCAATATTTGGCAAATCTTTTGGGTGGCAGTGGACCCCCACCTGTCGTACGTGGAGCACCTGCCACAATGTTGGTTTTGTAAAAAAACGTTTTTAGGCATGTTTTTCGCATCGTTCGGGTCTTGCACGAGAGGGTCCAATCATCGCGGCCTTCTTTGTGGTTCAATTTTTTGATCTTTTGAGTAAAATTTGGACTGATGATGGGCTCAATCGGTCCAACATGGACCCCGGATCATGGAGAATATTTTAGATCGGAATTTGGAAATCCAATTTTGCATCCACCTTGGCCGCTTCATTCCATGTTATGATCGAAATGTATTGTTTTTGCCCTCACATGGAAGTTGAAATCTTTTGATGCAAACGGAAGATCCAGACGATTGCCGGTTAGATCTATTTTTTGTCTCCACATCGACAGATTTCATTCCATATTTTTACCAAATGGTTTCTTTGTTGCCCTAATGTCGAGGATGAAATCTTTTGCCGCATAAACACGATCGAAAGTATCTTGGAATACACCTTGCTTCCCTTTCCGTTGTGAGAGATCAGTACGTAATCCTTGACTTACTTTTAGATATTCAGGTAATCATGATTGCCAGATTCTGGGTATTGAAGTCTAATTAGGGGAGTCTCAATTACGATGATAGTGTGAATTTAAAAATACAGAAGAAAAGAAGCAAGTTCATTTTTTATTCTTCACTTGGGGTCCGCATATTGTTCACGTTCGGTCCCTTGCTTCTTTCTTCAGAATTACCCATTTCTCTGCGTCTCCGAGTAGAGTAGAAAGTATGCAACTGTGGCTCCCTCCCTTGTATCTTGCAGGCAATATTTGGCAAATCTTTTGGGTGGCAGTGGACCCCCACCAGCCGTACGTGGAGCACCTGCCACATTATTGGTTTCGTAAAAAAACCTTTTTAGGCATGTTTTTCGCATCGTTCGGCTCTTGCACGAGCGGGTGCAATCATCACGGCCTTCTTTTTTATTCAATTTTTTGATCTTTTGAGTGAAATTTGGACTGATGATGGGCTCAATCGGTCCAACATGGACCCCGGATCATGGAGAATATTTTAGATCGGAATTTGGAAATCCAATTTTGCATCCACCTTGGCCCCTTCATTCCATGTTATGATCGAAATGTTTTGTTTTTGCCCTGACATGGAAGTTGAAATCTTTTGATGCAAAAGCAAGATCCAGACAATTGCCGGTTAGATCTATCTTTTATCTCCACAGCGACAGATTTCATTTTATATTTTTACCAAATTGTTTCTTTGTTGCCCTAATGTCGAGGATGAATTCTTTTGCCGCATAAACACGATCGAAACGATCTTGGAATACACCTTGCTTACCTTTCCGTTGTGATAGATCAGAACGTAATCCTTAACTTACTTTAAGATATTCATGTAATCATGATTGCCAGATTCAGGGTATTGATGTCTAATTAGGGGTGTCTCATTTACGATGATAGTGAGCTTTTAAAAATACAGAAGAAAAGAAGCAAGTTCATTTTTTATTCTTCACTTGGGGTCTACATATTGCTCACGTTCGGTCCCTTGCTTCTTTCTTCAGAATTACCCATTTCTCTGCGTCTCCGCGTACAGTAGAAACTATGCAACTGTGGCTCCCTCTCTTTTATCTTCCAGGCTATATTTGGCAAATCTTTTGGGTGGCAGTGGACCCCGACCAGCTGTACGTGGAGCACCTGCCACAATGTTGGTTTCATAAAAAAAAGTTTTTAGGCATGTTTTTCGCATCGTTCGGGTCTTGCACGAGAGGGTCCAATCATCGCGGCCTTCTTTGTGGTTCAATTTTTTGATCTTTTGAGTAAAATTTTGACTGATGATTGGCTCAATCGGTCCAACATGGACCCCGGATCATGGAGAATATCTTAGATCGGAATTTGGAAATCCAATTTTGCATCCACCTTGGCCCCTTCATTCCATGTTATGATCGAAATGTTTTCTTTTTGCCCTCACATGGAAGTTGAAATCTTTTGATGCAATAGGAAGATCCAGACGATTGCCGGTTAGATCTATCTTTTGTCTCCACAGCGACAGATTTCATTCCATATTTTTACCAAATGGTTTCTTTGTTGCCCTAATGTCGAGGATGAAATCTTTTGCCGCATAAACACGATCGAAAGTATCTTGGAATACACCTTGCTTCCCTTTCCGTTGTGAGAGATCAGTACGTAATCCTTAACTTACTTTAAGATATTCAGGTAATCATGATTGCCAGATTCTGGGTATTGACGTCTAATTAGGGGAGTCTCAATTACGATGATAGTGTGCATTTAAAAATACAGAAGAAAAGAAGCAAGTTCATTTTTTATTCTTCACTTGGGGTCCACATATTGGCCAAGTTCGGTCCCTTGCTTCTTTCTTCAGAATTACCCATTTCTCTGCGTCTCCGAGTAGAGTAGAAACTATGCAACTGTGGCTCCCTCCCTTGTATCTTGCAGGCCATATTTGGCAAATCTTTTGGGTGGCAGTGGACCCCCACCAGCCGTACGTGGAGCACCTGCCACATTGTTGGTTTCGTAAAAAAAAGTTTTTAGGCATGTTTTTCGCATAGTTCGGGTCTTGCACGAGCGGGTGCAATCATTACGGCCTTCTTTGTGGTTCAATTTTTTGATCTTTTGAGTAAAATTTGGACTGATGATGGGCTCAATCGGTCCAACATGGACCCCGGATCATGGAGAATATTT
This sequence comes from Cinnamomum chago, assembly GCA_038049695.1. NCBI lineage: Eukaryota > Viridiplantae > Streptophyta > Magnoliopsida > Laurales > Lauraceae > Cinnamomum > Cinnamomum chago. The sequence continues at coordinate 6,786,616 of CP142451.1, read as the reverse complement.
TAGATCGGAATTTGGAAATCCAATTTTGCATCCACCTTGGCCCCTTGATTCCATGTTATGATCGAAATGTTTTGTTTTTGCCCTCACATGGAAGTTGAAATCTTTTGATGCAAAAGCAAGTTCCAGACGATTGCCGGTTAGATCTATCTTTTATCTCCACAGCGACAGATTTCCTTCCATATTTTTACCAAATTGTTTCTTTGTTGCCCTAATGTCGAGGATGAATTCTTTTGACGCATAAACACGATCGAAACGATCTTGGAATACACCTTGCTTACCTTTCCGTTGTGATAGATCAGAACGTAATCCTTAACTTACTTTAAGATATTCAGGTAATCATGATTGCCAGATTCTAGGTATTGAAGTCTAATTAGGGAGTCTCATTTACGATGATAGTGAGCATTTAAAAATACAGAAGAAAAGAAGCAAATTCGTTTTTTATTCTTCACTTGGGGTCCACATATTGATCACGTTCGGTCCCTTGCTTCTTTCTTCAGAATTACCCATTTCTCTGCGTCTCCGAGTAGAGTAGAAACTATGCAACTGTGGCTCCCTCCCTTGTATCTTGCAGGCAATATTTGGCAAATCTTTTGGGTGGCAGTGGACCCCCACCAGCCGTTCGTGGAGCACCTGCCACATTGTTGGTTTCGTAAAAAAACCTTTTTAGGCATGTTTTTCGCATCGTTTGGCTCTTGCACGAGCAGGTGCAATCATCACGGCCTTCTTTTTGTTTCAATTTTTTGATCTTTTGAGTGAAATTTGGACTGATGATGGGCTCAATCGGTCCAACATGGACCCCGGATCATGGAGAATATTTTAGATCGGAATTTGGAAATCGAATTTTGCATCCACCTTGGCCCCTTGATTCCATGTTATGATCGAAATGTTTTGTTTTTGCCCTGACATGGAAGTTGAAATCTTTTGATGCAAAAGCAAGATCCAGACTATTGCCGGTTAGATCTATCTTTTATCTCCACAGCGACAGATTTCATTTTATATTTTTACCAAATTGTTTCTTTGTTGCCCTAATGTCGAGGATGAATTCTTTTGCCGCATAAACACGATCGAAACGATCTTGGAATACACCTTGCTTACCTTTCCGTTGTGATAGATCAGAACGTAATCCTTAACTTACTTTAAGATATTCATGTAATCATGATTGCCAGATTCTGGGTATTGAAGTCTAATTAGGGGTGTCTCATTTACGATGATAGTGAGCTTTTAAAAATACAGAAGAAAAGAAGCAAGTTCATTTTTTATTCTTCACTTGGGGTCCACGTATTGTCCAAGTTCGGTCCCTTGCTTATTTCTTCAGAATTACCCATTTCTCTGCGTCTCCGAGTAGAGTAGAAACTATGCAATTGTGGCTCCCTCCCTTGTATCTTGCAGGCAATATTTGGCAAATCTTTTGGGTGGCAGTGGACCCCCACCAGCCGTACGTGGAGCACCTGCCACATTTTTGGTTTCGTAAAAAAAAGTTTAGGCATGTTTTTCGCATCGTTCGGGTCTTGCACGAGCGGGTGCAATCATCACGGCCTTCTTTGTGGTTCAATTTTTTGATCTCTTGAGTGAAATTTGGACTGATGATGGGCTCAATCGGTCCAACATGGACCCCGGCTCATGGAGAATATTTTAGATCGGAATTTTGAAATCCAATTTTGCATCCACCTTGGCCCCTTCATTCCATGTTATGATCGAAATGTTTTGTTTTTGCCCTGACATGGAAGGTGAAATCTTTTGATGCAAAAGCAAGATCCAGACGATTGCCTGTTAGATCTATCTTTTATCTCCACAGCGACAGATTTCATTTTATATTTTTACCAAATTTTTTCTTTGGTGCCCTAATGTCGAGGATGAATTCTTTTGCCGCATAAACACGATCGAAACGATCTTGGAATACACCTTGCTTACCTTTCCGTTGTGATAGATCAGAACGTAATCCTTAACTTACTTTAAGATATTCATGTAATCATGATTGCCAGATTCTGGGTATTGAAGTCTAATTAGGGGTGTCTCATTTACGATAATAGTGAGCTTTTAAAAATACAGAAGAAAAGAAGCAAGTTCATTTTTTATTCTTCACTTGGGGTCGACATATTGCTCACGTTCGGTCCCTTGCTTCTTTCTTCAGAATTACCCATTTCTCTGCGTCTCCGAGTAGAGTAGAAACTATGCAACTGTGGCCCCCTCTCTTGTATCTTGCAGGCAATATTTGGCAAATCTTTTGGGTGGCAGTGGACCCCCACCAGCCGTACGTGGAGTACCTGCCACATTGTTGGTTTTGGAAAAAAAAGTTTTTAGGCATGTTTTTCGCATCGTTCGGGTCTTGCACGAGAGGGTCCAATCATCGCGGCCTTCTTTGTGGTTCAATATTTTGATCTTTTGAGTAAAATTTGGACTGATGATGGGCTCAATCGGTCCAACATGGACCCCGGATCATGGAGAATATTTTAGATCGGAATTTGGAAATCCAATTTTGCATCCACCTTGGCCCCTTCATTCCATGTTATGATCGGAATGTTTTGTTTTTGCCCTCACATGGAAGCTGAAATCTTTTGATGCAAAAGGAAGATCCAGACGATTGCCGGTTAGATCTATCTTTTATCTCCACAGCGACATAATTCATTCCATATTTTTACTAAATTGTTTCTTTGTTGCCCTAATGTCGAGGATGAAATCTTTTGCCGCATAAACACGATGAAAGGATCTTGGAATACACCTTGCTTCCCTTTCCGTTGTGAGTGATCAGAACGTAATCCTTAACTTACTTTAAGATATTCAGGTAATCATGATTGCCAGATTCTGGGTATTGAAGTCTAATTAGGGGAGTCTCATTTACGATGATAGTGAGCAGTTAAAAATACAGAAGAAAAGAAGCAAGTCCGTTTTTTATTCTTCACTTGGGGTCCACATGTTGTTCACGTTCGGTCCCTTGCTTCTTTCTTCAGAATTACCCATTTCTCTCCGTCTCCGAGTAGAGTAGAAACTATGCAACTGTGCTCCCTCCCTTGTATCTTGCAGGCAATATTTGGCAAATCTTTTGGGTGGCAATGGACCCCCACCAGCCGTACGTGGAGTACCTGCCACATTGTTGGTTTTGTAAAAAAACGTTTTTAGGCATGTTTTTCGCATGGTTCGGGTATTTCACGAGAGGGTCCAATCATCGCGGCCTTCTTTGTGGTTCAATTTTTTGATCTTTTGAGTAAAATTTGGACTGATGATGGGCTCAATCGGTCCAACATGGACCCCGGATCATGGAGAATATTTTAGATCGGAATTTGGAAATCCAATTTTGCATCCACCTTGGCCCCTTCATTCCATGTTATGATCGAAATGTTTTGTTTTTGCCCTCACATCGAAGCTGAAATCTTTTGATGCAAAAGGAAGATCCAGACGATTGCCGGTTAGATCTATCTTTTCTCTCCACAGCGACAGATTTCATTCCATATTTTTACCAAATTGTTTCTTTGGTGCCCTAATGTCGAGGATGAAATCTTTTGCCGCATAAACACGATCGAATGGATCTTGAAATACACCTTGCTTCCCTTTCCGTTGTGAGAGATCAGAACGTAAGCCTTAACTTACTTTAAGATATTCAGGTAATCATGATTGCCAGATTCTGGGTATTGAAGTCTAATTAGGGGAGTCTCATTTACGATGATTGCGAGCATTTAAAAATACAGAAGAAAAGAAGCAAGTTCATTTTTTATTCTTCACTTGGGGTCCACATATTGTTCACGGTCGGTCCCTTGCTTCTTTCTTCAGAATTACCCATTTCTCTGCGTCTCCGAGTAGAGTAGAAACTATGCAACTGTGGCTCCCTCCCTTGTATCTTGCAGGCAATATTTGGCAAATCTTTTGGGTGGCAGAGGACCCCCACCAGCCGTACATGGAGTACCTATCACATTGTTGGTTTTGTCAAAAAAAGTTTTTAGGCATGTTTTTCGCATCGTTCGGGTCTCGCACGAGAGGGTCCAATCATCACGGCCTTCTTTGTGGTTCAATATTTTGATCTTTTGTGTAAAATTTGGACTGATGATGGGCTCAATCGGTCCAACATGGACCCCGGATCATGGAGAATATTTCAGATCGGAATTTGGAAATCCAATTTTGCATCCACCTTGGCCCCTTCATTCCATGTTATGATCGGAATGTTTTGTTTTTGCCCTCACATGGAAGCTGAAATCTTTTGATTCAAAAGGATGATCCAGACGATTGCCGGTTAGATCTATCTTTTATCTCCACAGCGACATAATTCATTCCATATTTTTACCAAATTGTTTCTTTGTTGCCCTAATGTCGAGGATGAAATCTTTTGCCGCATAAACACGATGAAAGGATCTTGGAATACACCTTGCTTCCCTTTCCGTTGTGAGAGATCAGAACGTATTCCTTAACTTACTTTAAGATATTCAGGTAATCATGATTGCCAGATTCTGGGTATTGAAGTCTAATTAGGGGAGTCTCATTTACGATGATAGTGTGCATTTAAAAATACAGAAGAAAAGAAGCAAGTCCGTTTTTTATTCTTCATTTGGGGTCCACATATTGTTCACGTTCGGTCCCTTGCTTCTTTCTTCAGAATTACCCATTTCTCTGCGTCTCCGAGTAGAGTAGAAACTATGCAACTGTGCTCCCTCCCTTGTATCTTGCAGGCAATATTTGGCAAATCTTTTGGGTGGCAGTGGACCCCCACCAGCCGTACGTGGAGTACCTGCCAGATTGTTGGTTTTGTAAAAAAACGTTTTTAGGCAAGTTTTTCGCATGGTTCGGGTCTTTCACGAGAGGGTCCAATCATCGTGGCCTTCTTTGTCGTTCAATTTTTTGATCTTTTGAGTAAAATTTGGACTGATGATGGGCTCAATCGGTCCAACATGGACCCCGGATCATGGAGAATATTTTAGATCGGAATTTGGAAATCCAATTTTGCATCCACCTTGGCCCCTTCATTCCACGTTATGATCGAAATGTTTTGTTTTTGCCCTCACATGAAAGTTGAAATCTTTTGATTCAAAAGGAAGATCCAGACGATTGCCGGTTAGATCTATCTTTTATGTCCACAGCGACAGATTTCATTACATATTTTTACCAAATGGTTTCTTTGTTGCCCTAATGTCGAGGATGAAATCTTTTGCCGCATAAACACGATCGAATGGATCTTGGAATACACCTTGCTTCCCTTTCCGTTGTGAGAGATCAGAACGTAATCCTTAACTTACTTTAAGATATTCAGGTAATCATGATTGCCAGATTCTGGGTATTGAAGTCTAATTAGGGGAGTCTCATTTACGATGATAGTGAGCATTTAAAAATACAGAAGAAAAGAAGCAAGTTCATTTTTTATTCTTCACTTGGGGTCCACATATTGTTCACGTTCGATCCCTTGCTTCTTTCCTCAGAAGTACCGATTTCTCTCCGTCTCCGAGTAGAGTAGAAACTATGCAACTGTGGCTTCCTCCCTTGTATCTTGCAGGCAATATTTGGCAAATCTTTTGGGTGGCAGGGGACTCCCACCAGCCGTACGTGGAGTACCTGCCACATTGTTGGTTTTGTAAAAAAATGTTTTTTGGAATGTTTTTCGCATCGTTCGGGTCTTGCACGAGAGGGTCCAATCATCGCGGCCTTCTTTGTGGTTCAATTTTTTGATCTTTTGAGTAAAATTTGGACTGATGATGGGCTCAATCGGTCCAACATGGACCCCGGATCATGGAGAATATTTTAGATCGGAATTTGGAAATCCAATTTTGCATCCACCTTGGCCCCTTCATTCCATGTTATGATCGAAATGTTTTGTTTTTGCCCTCACATGGAAGTTGTAATCTTTTGATGCAAAAGGAAGAACCAGACGATTGCCGGTAAGATCTATCTTTTACCTCCACAGTGACAGATTTCCTTCCATATTTTTGCCAAATTGTTTCTTTGTTGCCCTAATGTCGAGGATGAAATCTTTTGCCGCATAAACACGATCGAAAGGATCTTGGAATACACCTTGCTTCCCTTTCCGTTGTGAGAGATCAGAACGTAATCCTTAACTTACTTTAAGATATTCAGGTAATCATGATTGCCAGATTCTGGGTATTGAAGTCTAATTAGGGGAGTCTCATTTACGATGATAGTGAGCATTTACAAATACAGAAGAAAAGAAGCAAGTTCGTTTTTTATTCTTCACTTGGGGTCCACATATTGTTCACGTTCGGTTCCTTGCTTCTTTCTTCAGAATTACCCATTTCTCTGCGTCTCCGAGTAGAGTAGAAACTATGCAACTGTGGCTCCCTCCCTTGTATCTTTCAGGCAATATTTGGCAAATCTTTTGGGTGCCATTGGACCCACACCAGCCGTACGTGGAGTACCTGCCACATTGTTGGTTTTGTATAAAAACGTTTTTAGGCATGTTTTTCGCATGGTTCGGGTCTTGCACGAGAGGGTCCAATCATCGCGGCCTTCTTTGTGGTTCAATTTTTTGATCTTTTGAGTAAAATTTGGACTGATGATGGGATCAATCTATCCAACATGGACCCCGGATCATGGAGAATATTTTAGATCGGTATTTGGAAATCCAATTTTGCATCCACCTTGGCCCCTTCATTCCATTTTATGATCGAAATGTTTTGTTTTTGCCCTCACATGGAAGTTGAAATCTTTTGATGCAAAAGGAAGATCCAGACGATTGCCGGTAAGATCTATCTTTTATCTCCACAGCGACAGATTTCATTCCATATTTTTGCCAAATTGTTTCTTTGTTCCCCTAATGTCGAGGATGAAATCTTTTGCCGCATAAACACGATCGAAAGGATCTTGGAATACACCTTGCTTCCCTTTCCGTTGTGAGAGATCAGTACGTAATCCTTAACTTACTTTATGATATTCAGGTACTCTTGATTGCCAGATTCTGGGTATTGAAGTCTAATTAGGGGAGTCTCAATTACGATGATAGTGTGCATTTAAAAATACAGAAGAAAAGACGCAAGTTTATTTTTTATTCTACACTTGGGGTCCACATATTGTCCAAGATCGGTCCCTTGCTTCTTTCTTCAGAATTACCCATTTCTCTGCGTCTCCGAGTAGAGTAGAAACTATGCAACTGTGGCTCCCTCCCTTGTAGCTTGCAGGCAATATTTGGCAAATCTTTTGGGTGGCAGTGGACCCCCAACAGCCGTACGTGGAGCACCTGCCACATTGTTGGTTTTATAAAAAACGTTTTTTGGCATGTTTTTCGCATGGTTCGGGTCCTGCACGAGAGGGTCCAATCATCGCGGCCTTCTTTGTGGTTCAATTTTTTGATCTTTTGAGTAAAATTTGGACTGATGATGGGATCAATCTGTCCAACATGGACCCCGGATCATGGAGAATATTTTAGATCGGTATTTGGAAATCCAATTTTGCATCCACCTTGGCCCCTTCATTCCATTTTATGATCGAAATGTTTTATTTTTGCCCTCACATGGAAGTTGAAATCTTTTGATGCGAAAGGAAGATCCAGACGATTGCCGGTAAGTTCTATCTTTTATCTCCACAGCGACAGATTTCATTCCATATTTTTGCCAAATTGTTTCTTTGTTGCCCTAATGTCGAGGATGAAATCTTTTTTCGCATAAACACGATCGAAAGGATCTTGGAATACACCTTGCTTCCCTTTCCGTTGTGAGAGATCAGTACGTAATCCTTAACTTACTTTAAGATATTCAGGTATTCATGATTGCCAGATTCTGGGTATTGAAGTCTAATTAGGGGAATCTCAATTACGATGATAGTGTGTATTTAAAAATACAGAAGAAAAGAAGCAAGTTCATTTTTTATTCTTCACTTGGGGTCCACGTATTGTCCAAGTTCGGTCCCTTGCTTATTTCTTCAGAATTACCCATTTCTCTGCGTCTCCGAGTAGAGTAGAAACTATGCAATTGCGGCTCCCTCCCTTGTATCTTGCAGGCAATATTTGGCAAATCTTTTGGGTGGCAGTGGACCCCCACCAGCCGTACGTGGAGCACCTGCCACATTTTTGGTTTTGTAAAAAAAAGTTTAGGCATGTTTTTCGCATCGGTCGGGTCTCGAGCGGGTGCAATCATCACGGCCTTCTTTGTGGTTCAATTTTTTGATCTTTTGAGTAAAATTTGGACTGATGGTGGGCTCAATCGGTCCAACATGGACCTCGGATCTTGGAGAATATTTTAGATCGGAATTTGGAAATCCAATTTTTCATCCACCTTGGCCCCTTGATTCCTTGTTATGATCGAAATGTTTTGTTTTTGCCCTCACATGGAAGTTGTAATCTTTTGATGCAAAAGGAAGAACCAGACGATTGCCGGTAAGATCTATCTTTTATCTCCACAGTGACAGATTTCATTCCATATTTTTGCCAAATTGTTTCTTTGTTGCCCTAATGTCGAGGATGAAATCTTTTGCCGCATAAACACGATCGAAAGGATCTTGGAATACACCTTGCTTCCCTTTCCGTTGTGAGAGATCAGAACGTAATCCTTAACTTACTTTAAGATATTCAGGTAATCATGATTGCCAGATTCTGGGTATTGAAGTCTAATTAGGGGAGTCTCATTTACGATGATAGTGAGCATTTACAAATACAGAAGAAAAGAAGCAAGTTCGTTTTTTATTCTTCACTTGGGGTCCACATATTGTTCACGTTCGGTCCCTTGCTTCTTTCCTCAGAAGTACCGATTTCTCTCCGTCTCCGAGTAGAGTAGAAACTATGCAACTGTGGCTTCCTCCCTTGTATCTTGCAGGCAATATTTGGCAAATCTTTTGGGTGGCAGTGGACTCCCACCAGCCGTACGTGGAGTACCTGCCACATTTTTGGTTTTGTAAAAAAACGTTTTTAGGAATGTTTTTCGCATCGTTCGGGTCTTGCACGAGAGGGTCCAATCATCGCGGCCTTCTTTGTGGTTCAATTTTTTGATCTTTTGAGTAAAATTTGGACTGATGATGGGCTCAATCTGTCCAACATGGTCCCCGCATCATGGAGAAAATTTTAGATTGGAATTTGGAAATCCAATTTTGCGTCCACCTTGGCCCCTTCATTCCATGTTATGATCGAAATGTTTTGTTTTTGCCCTCACATGGAAGTTGAAATCTTTTGATGCAAAAGGAAGATCCAGACGATTGCCGGTTAGATCTATCTTTTATCTCCACAGCGACAGATTTCATTCCATATTTTTGCCAAATTGTTTCTTTCTTGCCCTAATGTCGAGGATGAAATCTTTTGCCGCATAAACACGATCGAAAGGATCTTGGAATACACCTTGCTTCCCTTTCCGTTGTGAGAGATCAGAACGTAATCCTTAACTTACTTTAAGATATTCTGGTAGTCATGATTGCCAGATTCTGGGTATTGAAGTCTAATTAGGGGAGTCTCATTTACGATGATAGTGAGCATTTAAAAATAGAGACGAAAAGAAGCAAGTTCATTTTTTATTCTTCACTTGGGGTCCACATATTGTTCACGTTCGGTCCCTTGCTTCTTTCCTCAGAAGTACCGATTTCTCTCCGTCTCCGAGTAGAGTAGAAACTATGCAACTGTGGCTTCCTCCCTTGTATCTTGCAGGCAATATTTGGCAAATCTTTTGGGTGGCAGTGGACTCCCACCAGCTGTACATGGAGTACCTGCGACATTGTTGGTTTTGTAAAATAAAGTTTTTAGGAATGTTTTTCGCATCGTTCGGGTCTTGCACGAGAGGGTCCAATCATCGCGGCCTTCTTTGTGGTTCAATTTTTTGATCTTTTGAGTAAAATTTGGACTGATGATGGGCTCAATCGGTCCAACATGGACCCCGGATCATGGAGAATATTTTAGATCGGAATTTGGAAATCCAATTTTGCATCCACCTTGGCCCCTTCATTCCATGTTATGATCGAAATGTTTTGTTTTTGCCCTCACATGGAAGTTGTAATCTTTTGATGCAAAAGGAAGAACCAGACGATTGCCGGTAAGATCTATCTTTTACCTCCACAGTGACAGATTTCATTCCATATTTTTGCCAAATTGTTTCTTTGTTGCCCTAATGTCGAGGATGAAATCTTTTGCCGCATAAACACGATCGAAAGGATCTTGGAATACACCTTGCTTCCCTTCCCATTGTGAGAGATCAGAACGTAATCCTTAACTTACTTTAAGATATTCAGGTAATCATGATTGCCAGATTCTGGGTATTGAAGTCTAATTAGGGGAGTCTCATTTACGATGATAGTGAGCATTTACAAATACAGAAGAAAAGAAGCAAGTTCGTTTTTTATTCTTCACTTGGGGTCCACATATTGTTCACGTTCGGTTCCTTGCTTCTTTCTTCAGAATTACCCATTTCTCTGCGTCTCCGAGTAGAGTAGAAACTATGCAACTGTGGCTCCCTCCCTTGTATCTTTCAGGCAATATTTGGCAAATCTTTTGGGTGCCATTGGACCCACACCAGCCGTACGTGGAGTACCTGCCACATTGTTGGTTTTGTATAAAAACGTTTTTAGGCATGTTTTTCGCATGGTTCGGGTCTTGCACGAGAGGGTCCAATCATCGCGGCCTTCTTTGTGGTTCAATTTTTTGATCTTTTGAGTAAAATTTGGACTGATGATGGGATCAATCTGTCCAACATGGACCCCGGATCATGGAGAATATTTTAGATCGGTATTTGGAAATCCAATTTTGCATTCACCTTGGCCCCTTCATTCCATTTTATGATCGAAATGTTTTGTTTTTGCCCTCACATGGAAGTTGATATCTTTTGATGCAAAAGGAAGATCCAGACGATTGCCGGTAAGATCTATCTTTTATCTCCACAGCGACAGATTTCATTCCATATTTTTGCCAAATTGTTTCTTTGTTGCCCTAATGTCGAGGATGAAATCTTTTGCCGCATAAACACGATCGAAAGGATCTTGGAATACACCTTGCTTCCCTTTCCGTTGTGAGAGATCAGTACGTAATCCTTAACTTACTTTATGATATTCAGGTACTCTTGATTGCCAGATTCTGGGTATTGAAGTCTAATTAGGGGAGTCTCAATTACGATGATAGTGTGCATTTAAAAATACAGAAGAAAAGAAGCAAGTTCATTTTTTATTCTTCACTTTGGGTCCACATATTGTCCAAGATCGGTCCCTTGCTTCTTTCTTCAGAATTACCCATTTCTCTGCGTCTCCGAGTAGAGTAGAAACTATGCAACTGTGGCTCCCTCCCTTGTAGCTTGCAGGAAATATTTGGCAAATCTTTTGGGTGGCAGTGGACCCCCAACAGCCGTACGTGGAGCACCTGGCACATTGTTGGTTTTATAAAAAACGTTTTTAGGCATGTTTTTCGCATGGTTCGGGTCTTGCACGAGAGGGTCCAATCATCGCGGCCTTCTTTGTGGTTCAATTTTTTGATCTTTTGAGTAAAATTTGGACTGATGATGGGATCAATCTGTCCAACATGGACCCCGTATCATGGAGAATATTTTAGATCGGTATTTGGAAATCCAATTTTGCATCCACCTTGGCCTCTTCATTCCATTTTATGATCGAAATGTTTTATTTTTGCCCTCATATGGAAGTTGAAATCTTTTGATGCGAAAGGAAGATCCAGACGATTGCCGGTAAGATCTATCTTTTATCTCCACAGCGACAGATTTCATTCCATATTTTTGCCAAATTGTTTCTTTGTTGCCCTAATGTCGAGGATCAAATCTTTTTTCACATAAACACGATCGAAAGGATCTTGGAATACACCTTGCTTCCCTTTCCGTTGTGAGAGATAAGTACGTAATCCTTAACTTACTTTAAGATATTCAGGTACTCATGATTGCCAGATTCTGGGTATTGAAGTCTAATTAGGGGAATCTCAATTACGATGATAGTGTGTATTTAAAAATACAGAAGAAAAGAAGCAAGTTCATTTTTTATTCTTCACTTGGGGTCCACGTATTGTCCAAGTTCGGTCCCTTGCTTATTTCTTCAGAATTACCCATTTCTCTGCGTCTCCGAGTAGAGTAGAAACTATGCAATTGTGGCTCCCTCCCTTGTATCTTGCAGGCAATATTTGGCAAATCTTTTGGGTGGCAGTGGACCCCCACCTGCCGTACGTGGAGCACCTGCCACATTTTTGGTTTTGTAAAAAAAAGTTTAGGCATGTTTTTCGCATCGTTCGGGTCTTGCACGAGCGGGTGCAATCATAACGGGCTTCTTTGTGGTTCAATTTTTTGATCTTTTGAGTAAAATTTGGACTGATCGTGGGCTCAATCGGTCCAACATAGACCTCGGATCATGGAGCATATTTTAGATCGGAATTTGGAAATCCAATTTTTCATCCACCTTGGCCCCTTGATTCCTTGTTATGATCGAAATGTTTTGTTTTTGCCCTCACATGGAAGTTGTAATCTTTTGATGCAAAAGGAAGAACCAGACGATTGCCGGTAAGATCTATCTTTTATCTCCACAGTGACAGATTTCATTCCATATTTTTGCCAAATTGTTTCTTTGTTGCCCTAATGTCGAGGATGAAATCTTTTGCCGCATAAACACGATCGAAAGGATCTTGGAATACACCTTGCTTCCCTTTCCGTTGTGAGAGATCAGAACGTAATCCTTAACTTACTTTAAGATATTCAGGTAATCATGATTGCCAGATTCTGGGTATTGAAGTCTAATTAGGGGAGTCTCATTTACGATGATAGTGAGCATTTACAAATACAGAAGAAAAGAAGCAAGTTCGTTTTTTATTCTTCACTTGGGGTCCACATATTGTTCACGTTCGGTCCCTTGCTTCTTTCCTCAGAAGTACCGATTTCTCTCCGTCTCCGAGTAGAGTAGAAACTATGCAACTGTGGCTTCCTCCCTTGTATCTTGCAGGCAATATTTGGCAAATCTTTTGGGTGGCAGTGGACTCCCACCAGCCGTACGTGGAGTACCTGCCACATTTTTGGTTTTGTAAAAAAATGTTTTTAGGAATGTTTTTCGCATCGTTCGGGTCTTGCACGAGAGGGTCCAATCATCGCGGCCTTCTTTGTGGTTCAATTTTTTGATCTTTTGAGTAAAATTTGGACTGATGATGGGCTCAATCTGTCCAACATGGACCCCGCATCATGGAGAAAATTTTAGATTGGAATTTGGAAATCCAATTTTGCGTCCACCTTGGCCCCTTCATTCCATGTTATGATCGAAATGTTTTGTTTTTGCCCTCACATGGAAGTTGAAATCTTTTGATGCAAAAGGAAGATCCAGACGATTGCCGGTTAGATCTATCTTTTATCTCCACAGCGACAGATTTCATTCCATATTTTTGCCAAATTGTTTCTTTCTTGCCCTAATGTCGAGGATGAAATCTTTTGCCGCATAAACACGATCGAAAGGATCTTGGAATACACCTTGCTTCCCTTTCCGTTGTGAGAGATCAGAACGTAATCCTTAACTTACTTTAAGATATTCTGGTAGTCATGATTGCCAGATTCTGGGTATTGAAGTCTAATTAGGGGAGTCTCATTTACGATGATAGTGAGCATTTAAAAATAGAGACGAAAAGAAGCAAGTTCATTTTTTATTCTTCACTTGGGGTCCACATATTGTTCACGTTCGGTCCCTTGCTTCTTTCCTCAGAAGTACCGATTTCGCTCCGTCTCCGAGTAGAGTAGAAACTATGCAACTGTGGCTTCCTCCCTTGTATCTTGCAGGCAATATTTGGCAAATCTTTTGGGTGGCAGTGGACTCCCACCAGCCGTACGTGGAGTACCTGCGACATTGTTGGTTTTGTAAAAAAAAGTTTTTAGGAATGTTTTTCGCATCGTTCCGGTCTTGCACGAGAGGGTCCAATCATCGCGGCCTTCTTTGTGGTTCAATTTTTTGATCTTTTGAGTAAAATTTGGACTGATGATGGGCTCAATCGGTCCAACATGGACCCCGGATCATGGAGAATATTTTAGATCGGAATTTGGAAATCCAATTTTGCATCCACCTTGGCCCCTTCATTCCATGTTATGATCGAAATGTTTTGTTTTTGCCCTCACATGGAAGTTGTAATCTTTTGATGCAAAAGGAAGAACCAGACGATTGCCGGTAAGATCTATCTTTTACCTCCACAGTGACAGATTTCATTCCATATTTTTGCCAAATTGTTTCTTTGTTGCCCTAATGTCGAGGATGAAATCTTTTGCCGCATAAACACGATCGAAAGGATCTTGGAATACACCTTGCTTCCCTTTCTGTTGTGAGAGATCAGAACGTAATCCTTAACTTACTAATTCAGGTAATCATGATTGCTAGATTCTGGGTATTGAAGTCTAATTAGGGGAGTCTCATTTACGATGATAGTGAGCATTTACAAATACGGAAGAAAAGAAGCAAGTTCGTTTTTTTTTCTTCACTTGGGGTCCACATATTGTTCATGTTCGGTTCCTTGCTTCTTTCTTCAGAATTACCCATTTCTCTGCGTCTCCGAGTAGAGCAGAAACTATGCAACTGTGGCTCCCTCCCTTGTATCTTGCAGGCAATATTTGGCAAATCTTTTGGGTGGCAGTGGACCCACACCAGCCGTACGTGGAGTACCTGCCACATTGTTGGTTTTGTAAAAAAAAGTTTTTAGGCATGTTTTTCGCATGGTTCGGGTCTTGCACGAGAGGGTCCAATCATCGCGGCCTTCTTTGTGGTTCAATTTTTTGATGTTTTGAGTAAAATTTGGACTGATGATGGGCTCAATCTGTCCAACATGGCCCCCGGATCATGGACAAAATTTTAGATCGGAATTTGGAAATCCAATTTTGCATCCACCTTGGCCCTTGATTCCATGTTATGATCGAAATGTTTTGTTTTTGCCCTCACATGGAAGTTGAAATCTTTTGATGCAAAAGGAAGATCCAGACGATTGCCGGTTAGATCTATCTTTTATCTCCACAGCGACAGATTTCATTCCATATTTTTGCCAAATTGTTTCTTTCTTGCCCTAATGTCGAGGATGAAATCTTTTGCCGCATAAACACGATCGAAAGGATCTTGGAATACACCTTGCTTCCCGTTCCGTTGTGAGAGATCAGAACGTAATCCTTAACTTACTTTAAGATATTCAGGTAGTCATGATTGCCAGATTCTGGGTATTGAAGTCTAATTAGGGGAGTCTCATTTACGATGATAGTGAGCGTTTAAAAATACAGACGAAAAGAAGCAAGTTCATTTTTTATTCTTCACTTGGGGTCCACATATTGTTCATGTTCGGTCCCTTGCTTCTTTCTTCAGAATTACCCATTTCTCTGCGTCTCCGAGTAGAGTAGAAACTATGCAACTGTGGCTCCCTCCCTTGTATCTTGCTGGCAATATTTGGCAAATCTTTTGGGTGGCAGTGGACCCCCACCAGCCGTACGTGGAGTACCTGCCACATTGTTGGTTTTGTAAAAAAAAGTTTTTAGGCATGTTTTTCGCATCGTTCGGGTCTTGCACGAGAGGGTCCTATCATCGCGGCCTTCTTTGTGGTTCAATTTTTTGATCTTTTGAATAAAATTTGGACTGATGATGGGCTCAATCGGTCCAACATGGACCCCGGATCATGGAGAATATTTTAGATCGGAATTTGGAAATCCAATTTTGCATCCACCTCGGCCCCTTCATTCCATGTTATGATCGAAATGTTTTGTTTTTGCCCTCACTTTGAAGTTGAAATCTTTTAATGCAAAAGGAAGATCCAGACGATTGCCGGTTAGATCTATATTTTGTCTCCACAGCGACAGATTTCATTCCATATTTTTACCAAATGGTTTCTTTGTTGCCCTAATGTCGAGGATGAAATCTTTTGCCGCATAAACACGATCGAATGGATCTTGGAATACACCTTGCTTCCCTTTCCGTTGTGAGAGATCAGAACGTAATCCTTAACTTACTTTAAGATATTCAGGTAATCATGATTGCCAGATTCTGGGTATTGAAGTCTAATTAGGGGAGTCTCATTTACGATGATAGTGAGCATTTACAAATACAGAAGAAAAGAAGCAAGTTCGTTTTTTATTCTTCACTTGGGGTCCACATATTGTTCACGTTCGGTCCCTTGCTTCTTTCTTCAGAATTACCCATTTCTCTATGTCTCCGAGTAGAGTAGAAACTATGCAACTGTGGCTCCCTCCCTTGTATCTTTCAGGCAATATTTGGCAAATCTTTTGGGTGGCAGTGAACCCACACCAGCCGTACGTGGAGTACCTGCCACATTGTTGGTTTTGTAAAAAAAAGTTTTTAGGCATGTTTTTCGCATGGTTCGGGTCTTGCACGAGAGGGTCCAATCATCGCGGCCTTCTTTGTGGTTCAATTTTTTGATGTTTTGAGTAAAATTTGGACTGCTGATGGGCTCAATCTGTCCAACAAGGACCCCGGATCAGGGAGAAAATTTTAGATCGGAATTTGGAAATCCAATTTTGCATCCACCTTGGCCCCTTCATTCCATGTTATGATCGAAATGTTTTGTTTTTGCCCTCAAATGGAAGTTGAAATCTTTTGATGCAGAAGCAAGATCCAGACGATTGCCGGTTAGATCTATCTTTTGTTTCCACAGCGACAGATTTCATTCCATATTTTTACCAAATGGTTTCCTTGTTGCCCTAATGTCGAGGATGAAGTCTTTTGCCGCATAAACACGATCGAATGGATCTTGGAATACACCTTGCTTCCTTTTCCGTTGTGATAGATCAGAACGTAATCCTTAACTTACTTTAAGATATTCAGGTAATCATGGTTGCCAGATTATGGGTATTGAAGTGTAATTTGGGGAGTCTCATTTACGATGATAGTGAGCATTTAAAAATACAGAAGAAAAGAAGCAAGTTCGTTTTTTATTCTTCACTTGGGGTCCACATATTGTTCACGTTCGGTCCCTTGCTTCTTTCTTCAAAATTACCCATTTCTCTGCGTCTCCGAGTAGAGTAGAAAGTATGCAACTGTGGCTCCCTCCCTTGTATCTTGCAGGCAATATTTGGCAAATGTTTTGGTTGGCAGTGGACCCCCACCAGCCGTACGTGGAGTAGCTGCCACATTATTGGTTTTGTAAAAAAAGCTTGTCGGCCTATTTTTCGCTTGGTTGGGGTCTTGCACGAGTGGATCCAATCCTCGCGGCCTTCTTTGTGGTTCAATTTTTTGATCTTTTGAGTAAAATTTGGACTGTTGATGGGCTCAATAGGTCCAACATGGACACCGGATCATGGAGAATATTTTAGGTCGGAATTTGGAAATCCAATTTTACACGCTCACATGGATGTTGAAATTTTTTGATGCAAAGGGACGATCCAGAAGATCGCCGCTTATATCTATCTTTTATCTTCATAGCGACAGATTTCATTCCATATTTTTACCAAATTGTTTCTTTGTTGTCCTAACGTCGAGGATGAAATCTGTTGCAGCGTAAAGGCGATCGAAAGGATCGTGTAATAGACTTAGCATTCCTTTCCGTCGTGGGAGATCATAACGTTATCCTTAACTTACTTGAAGATATTAAGGTAATCATGATCGCCAGATTCTGAGTGCAGAAGACTAATTAGGGGAGTCCCATTAACGATGATAGTGAGCGTGTAAAAGTAGAGAAGAAAGGAAGCAAGTTCATTGATTAGTCTTCACTTGGGGTCCGCACATTGTTCACGTTCGGTCCCTTGCTTCTTTCTTTAGAATTACGCATTTCTCTGCGTCTCCGAGTAGAGTAGGAAACTATGCAACTTTGGATCCCTCCCCGGTATCTTGGAGGCAATATTTGCCATATCTGTAGGGTGGCAGTGTTCCCCCACCAGCCGTACTTGGAGCAGCAACCGCATTGTTGGTTTTTTTGAAAAAGTTTTTAGGCATGTTTTTCGCTTGGTTGGGGTCTTGCACGTGTGGATCCAATCATCGCGGCCTTCTTTGTGGTTCAATTTTTTGATCTTTTGAGTAAAATTTGGACTGATGATGGGCTCAATCGGTCCAACATGGACCCCGGATCATGGAGAATATTTTAGATCGGAATTTGGAAATCCAATTTTGCATCCACCTTGGCGCCTTCTTTCCATGTCGTGATCGAAATGTTTTGTTTTTGCCCTCACATGGAAGTTGAAATCTTTTGATGCAAAAGGAAGAACCAGACGATTGCCAGTTAGATCTATCTTTTATCTCCACAGCGTCAGATTTCATTCCATATTTTTACCAAATTGTTTCTTTGTTGCCCTAATGTCGAGGATGAAATCTTTTGCCGTATAAACACGATCGAAAGGATCTTGGAATACACCTTACTTCCCTTACCGTTGTGAGAGATCCGAACGTAATCCTTAGCTTACTTTAAGATATTCAGGTAATCATGATTGCCAGATTCTAGGTATTGAAATCTAATTAGGGGAGTCTCATTTACGATGATAGTGAGCATTTAAAAATACAGAAGAAAAGAAGCAAGTTCACTTTTTATTCTTCACTTGGGGTCCACATATTGTTCACGTTCGGTCCCTTGCTTCTTTCTTTAGAATTACCCATTTCTGTGCATCTCCAAGTAGAGTAGAAGCTATGCGACTGTGGCTCCTACCCCTATATCTTGTAGGCAATATTTTGCATATCTTTAGTGTGACAATGGCCCGTACCAGTTGTACTTGGACCTGCAGCTACATTGTTGGTTTTGTGAAAAAGTTTTTAGGCATGATTTTCGCTTGGTTGGGGTCTTTAACGAGTGGGTCCACTTATGAAATACTGTCTCGATTTTAAGGACTGCTCTCATAATTCCCTAGCAATAGGCTTTCAATCCTGAGACATTGATGAACTCAAGTTTCTGTCTATTCATTCGCTTTGAGTTACTAATGAGTGAGGCCAACTGTAGGTCAACACCTCGGTGTCTTGGGTACGTGGTTGTTGGACTGTGGGAATATCTAATGGTCAAGATGGAATCTATTTATATTATCCCCTTGTGCCAATTAATGGATTTGTCATTCGTAAGTGCGCACCCATCTCGATTAAGAGTTAATTGGTTGGTACTAATAATCACTGTGATTAATTGGGGCTCAAGGATAATAAGATGTGGATCTAAGATTGGTAGAGACAAATTTATTTCAATTGATCTATGGATATTGATAGAGGGGCCTACTTGTGGTAATCGGGAAGTTTAGGGTCTTCATTGTAATTTATTCCTAAGACTGGAGTGCAATTGCATTTATATAATTGTGTTATTTGCAATTAACTGTGGGCCCGGATTGCACATGAGATGTGGGGTAGCGGTGTCCCAGTTGGAGCCAGTTTTCTAAGGAATCCCTAGTGGTCCCCACGCTAGCCTGAGATATTAGAAAGTTACTAATCCTACTTGAACTCTAAAAGGAAGGAATTAGAAAGTTACTATTTCTATTTGATGTGAGACTTTTAATAGTGGTAATAGTATGTTGCTAATTAGTGTGGAAGTGAGACTTCTAATAAAATTAGTAAGAGAGTTAAAAGAGGAGACTTGAGGGCTATTTAAAAGGGGAATCAGCCCCTTGGACGTCCAGCAATAAGAGTACACGCCCAGCCCTCGTTTTTGCAAGTTGTTGCACAACTCTTCTTCCTCTCTTCACTCTTCTAGCTCTCTTCTAGTTCCTTGGAGTTTCTAGTAGGGTTTTCTCTTGGAGATCCCACCCATCTTCTTGAAAAAAGAGATCTGATAAGCGGGTTATAGCGTGGAAGATCAATAAGTCTTGGAGATTCTTATTTGATACGTGAAAGAGTTTCATCATCAAAGAAAGACGCAACTTCTCCATTAGAGCTCCAAAGGTATAATCTACTTCCTTGCATATTGTAGATCTTTATGGATGCTTGTTGGCTGCTGTTCTATCTTATTGATAGGTTTATTTACTGATCATGATGGCTGAGATTGAGGACATGGATCCTGGACATGTTTTATAGCCTTTTGGATGTGGTTCATGGCCTTGTGGGTACTTGATCCTTGAGTCAAGTGGGTTAAAAGTTTTGAAAACCTATCCACGAGGCCCACCTCTTTCCAACCGGATGGACTCAAATGATCCAACATGGACCCCGGATCATGGAGAATATTTTAGATCGGAATTTGGAAATCCAATTTTGCATCCACCTTGTCCTTTTCTTTCAATGTTATGATCGAAATGCTTTGTTTTTGCCGTCAAATGGATGTTGAAATCTTTTTATGCAAAAGGACGATCCAAACGATCGCCGGTTAGATCTATCTTCTATCTCCATAGCGACATATTTCATTCCATATTTTTACCAAAATGTTTCTTTGTTGCCCTAATGTCGAGGATGAAATTTGTTGCCACATAAAGACGATCGAGAGGATCTTGTAATAGATCTAACATGCCTTTCCATTGTGATAGATCATAACATAACCCTTAACTTACTTCAAGATATTGATGTAATCATAATCGCCAGATACTGACTAAAGAAATCTAATGAAGGGAGTCCCATTTACGATGATAGTGAGCATTTAAAAATAAAGTTGAAAAGAAGCAAGTTCATTGATTATTCTTCACTTGGGGTCCACACATTGTTCACGTTGGGTCCCTTGCTTCTTTCTTTAGAATTACCCAATATTCTACGTCTCCAAGTACAGTAGGAAACTATGGAACTATGGCTACCTCCCCTGTATCTTGTAGGTAATATTGGGTATATCGTTAGTTTGGCAGTAGACCCCCACTAGCCGTACTTGGAGCATCGACCACATTGTTCATTTTGTGAAATAGTTTTATGCAATATTTTTTGTTTGGTTGGGGTCTTGAACTAGTGGGTCCAATCCGTCACATCGCGGCCTTCTTAGTCATTCAATTTTTGGATCTTTTGAGTAAATCTGGGATTGATGGATGGACTTAATTGATCCAACATGGACACCGAATCATGGAGATTATTTTAGATCGGAATTTGGAAATCCAATTTTCCTTCCACCTTGGCCCCTTCATTCCACGTTTATGACCGAAATGTTTTGCTTTTTCCCTCACGAGGATGTTGAAATATTTTGGTACAAAAGGATGATCCAGACGATCACCAGTTATTTCTATCTCCTATCTCTATAGCGACAGATTTTGTTCCATATTTTTACCGAAAAGTTTCTTTGTTGCCCTAACGTCGAGGATGAATTTTGTTGCCGCATAAAGACGATCGAGAGGATCGTGGAATAGATCTAATATGCCTTTCCGTTGTGATAGATCATAACATAACCCGTAACGTACTTCACGATATTCATGTAATCATAATTGCCAGGTACTGAGTAGAGAAATCTAATTTAGGGATGCTCATTTACGATGTTAGTGAGCACTTAAAAATACAGAAGAAAAGATCCAAGTTCATTGATTGTTCTTCACTTGGGGTCCACACATTGTTCACGTTCAGTCCCTTGTTTCTTTCTTCAGATTTACCCATTTCTCTACGTCTCCGAGTACAGAAGGGAACTATGCAACTATGCCTACCTCCCCTGCATGTTGTTGGTAATATTGGGCATATCTTTAGTTTGGCAGTAGAGCCCCACCAGCTGTACTTGAAGTAGCGGCCACATTGTTGGTTTTGTGAAATAGTTTTGTGCCATTTTTTTTTGCTTGGTTGGATCCGTCACATCGCGGTCGTTTTAGTTGTTCAATTTTTGGATCTTTTGAGTAAAATTGGGACTGATGGATGGGCTCAATTGATCCAACATGGACCCCGGAGCATGGAGAATATTTTAGATCGGAATTTGGAAATCCAATTTTGCATCCACGTTGGCCCCTTCATTCCACGTTATGATCGAATTGTTTTGTTTTTTCCCTCACATGGATGTTGAAATCTTTTGATACAAAAGGACGATCCCGACGATCGCCAGTTAGATTTATGTTCTATTTCCATAGCGATAGATTTCATTCCATATTTTTACCAAAATGTTTCTTTGTTGCCCTAACGTCGAGGATGAAATCTGTTGCCGTATATAGACGATCAAGAGGATCGTCTAGTAGACCCATCTAACGTGCATCCCCATGGTGACGGATCATAACATAACCCTCAATGTACTTCACACTATTCATGTAACCATAATCCCCGTGTACCTTGACAAGGTTGTTCGTTTTTTACGTTGATAGCGAATATTTGAAAAATTAAACTGTACAGAAGAAGCAAGTTCATTGATTATTCTTCACTTGGGGTCCACACTTTGTTCACGCTCGGTGCCGTGCTTCTTTCTCTTGAATTGCCAATTTTTCTGACTCTCTGAGTACAAAAGGTAACTATACAACCGTGGCTACTTCCCCCATACGCAATTTTGGTTAGCGTGGTAGTGGACCCCCACCAGCTGTATTAGAAGAAGCAACTACATTGTTTGTTTCGTGAAACAGGTTTAGGGCCTTGTTTTAGGCTTGGTTGGGTTCGTTAACACGTGGATCCAATCCCTCAAATTGCGGTCTATTTACTCTTTTAGTTTAGTTATCTTTTGAGTCAAATTGGGACCATTTTATGGACTCAATTGATCCTTTGAATTCCTGAGGAAGGACCCTGGATCATGGAGAAAATATTTTAGACTAGAATTTGGAAATCGGGTTTCGATCCCTTGCTTCTTCAGAATTACCCATTTTCCTGCGTCTCTAAGTACAAAAGGAAACTATGCAACCGTGGCTACATCCGCTGCAGGCAATATTGGGCATATCTTTAGTGTGAAAGTGGACCCCCACCAGCTGTACTTGGAGCATAAACTACATTGTTGGTTTTGTGAGATAGGTTTGGGAGCATGTTTTAGGCTTTGTTGGGGTAGTGAACACATGGGTCCAATCCCTCACATTGCAGTCTGTTTAATCTTTCAATATTAGGGTCTTTTGAGTCAAATTGGGACTGACGGATGGATTTAATTGATCGGCTAAATTTTTGACATGGACCCCGGATCATGGAGAATATTTTAAACTTGAATTTGAAAATCCAATTTGCATCCACCTTGAGCCCTTCATTCCATGTTGTGACCGAAATTTGTTTTTATTTCCCTAACATGGATGTTGAAATCTTTTGATGGAAGAGATCTAGATGATTGTGGGTTAGATTTGTTAGGTCTCCCTATTGCGACAAACTTATTTGCCAATCCGGAGCACATTATTTTTATCAAGAGCAACCTTTGCTTCTATCAATTTGAGTGCTCATGAATTTCAACAAGTATTTACCACAACTATTTATTCACAAAATTCCTTAAACTGCAACGCTTGATGATGATGAATTCCCAAATCAACTACAATGACTCATGATCACATACATCCAATATATGAATCAACGAGTTTGTCTAAGCCTGGATGATATACTAATGTTTTATTCCAAAGCAACCTCAATTACTATTAATACTCTAACCAACAACCTTCTCACGCACACAATTATCAATCACGACTGTTAACAACGGCAACAATGATTTATAGAAATTTCTCTCAGTCTTGTCCTATTAACGACTCTTGATGACGATGAATTCCAATGGACAACCGAAACAACTCATGACCACTTACATAAAAAATGATAAACAACGACAATGGCCACTTATTTCTAGATGTACAATCTCGACCAACAACCATTGGTCACATTCTTTCATAATTAAGCAAATACAACGATCGATGGTCACTTCTAAAGATTAAAAAACAATGCTTATGGATCATTGATAATTATTCATAGACCTGTCACAATAATGTGGGCGCCAAAAGTACACATCTTTGCCAATCAAAGGGCATTAATCCAACTAAGGGTGACACATTTTCTTCAATCCTTAACAACCTTAGTTTCAATCCATAACGAGCTAACCTGATTCGAACTAGCTATCTGATATTCTAGGGCTCCAAAGTACTGGCTCGGTAGAGTCCTAGTTCGTGCCTAGATGATAGGTGATCTTGACAGACCGAAGAATATAAAAACAACCTTAGTTTCAACAAGTGATAAAACAAGCAAACATTGCTCGTCAATAATACCAAATGCTCTTGCCTTCGACCAAAGACGTTGTGCTAAAAAAAAAACTCTCCAATTATAAAAACCCACGCTGACCATGAATTCCCGAGTCAACCACCAAAACTCACGGGCATTTACGCCATCAATACCAAACAATATATCTTTATGAAACCAAGGGAACTCTAACGAACAAAGGATGGCATTCCATAAAATACTCTTGCCTTCGACCATCGACTGTTAACAACAACGATGATATATAGAAATTTGTCTTAGTTTTTTCCTATTAATGATCCCCAATGACCATTAATTCCCAAGGACAACCGAAATAACTCTCGACCAATTATATCTAAAATGTGAAACAATAACAATGGTTACTTGGTCCTAGATCTAAAATCTCAGCCAACAACGATTGGTTTAATACTTCCATAAAATAGGAAATACCTGCACCAATGATGATTTCTCATAAATCATAGACAACCTTTACAGACTCTGAACAATTACTCATAGATTGGTCACCACAAAAACTGTATGTCTTTGCCTCTCTAAGTGCATTAATCTAACTATTGGTGGCATACATATTTTTCAATCCACGACAATCTTAATTTCAATCTATAACGAGTTGACCTTATTCATGCAGGCTTTGTGGTATTCTAGCTTGATAAAGTACTGGCCTGGTGGAGTCTTAGTTCGTGTCTGGATGATAAATGTCCTTGACAGACACAAACATAAATAGAAAACAACCTCAGTTTAAAATGCATACGTAAACTTTGCTTGTCAACTATACTGACATTTAATTCTCTCAACTTCAAACAACAATGGTGCCTTCAAAAACTCTCCAATCGTAACTACCCACGATGACCATGAATTCCCGAGTCAACCACCATGAATTCCCGAGTGAACTATTTCATGGCAATCCCCTTTGGTTTTGCACCACCAGACTTATCCACTACACATGTGAATGAGAAGTCTCCTAGAACCATCCAAGGGGTAATCAATAGAAGTGGCAATTTTGGAGACGATATCTCAAAGCTGCTCTCTCCCCTGAATACTGCTAGCACGATAGCAGGCCCTGAAAAGATAATATTCATATAAATGGGTAATTTTGCGGGGTGTGTGTTGACAGAATTCTCCTAGGGTGAGTATATTTTTGTTCGCACTCCAACATTAACAAATCCTTATTGGATTGCAATGAGCAGAGTTTGAGTGGCTCATCCAATCATTCGGCAAATAGGAGTTCCTAAGCTGAGGAAGCTTATTTTCTCACCTAGTAGTTTTTGAAACCTAAGAAAAGCATATTAAATTGACCAATTTTGCTCTTTATTTCACTATGTATAGAGGTCTGTTAAGATCTCTAACATTGCAATGAGCAGAGTTTGAGTGGCTCATCCAATCATTCGGCAAATAGGAGTTCCTAAGCTGAGGAAGCTTATTTTCTCACCTAGTAGTTTTTGAAACCTAAGAAAAGCATATTAAATTGACCAATTTTGCTCTTTATTTCACTATGTATAGAGGTCTGTTAAGATCTCTAACATCCCAAGCTAAGTGGCTAATCATTGGGATGGATCGCTGGTCTGCTGCCCTCTGAAGTGGTACTGTCATGAGCAAAGTTTCTAGGAACATGGGAGATCTCGTAGGTCACAGTGCTTTGTTGTATTAGACTTATTTCTTGATATTGTTTATATGAAGTATTGTTACACTCCACTCTAGAAAAAGTGTATCAATTGGAGGCTTGGGCAACTTATGTAGCTTCTTGGAGTGGATCCATCTTAATCACAAGTTCAGTGAAGCTCCACCCCAGTACCTGTGCAGAATTCAAAAGAGTAAATCATGACTTCGAATTTGAAATTAATGTTGATGGTTTATAAAAGTTTAGTCTCCTTAGGGGACCAAAGGCCATTAATTCTCCAGGGGATTAAATTATCTGCTGAACCTGACTCACCTGTAGCTAGACATTTTGGTAGGAAAAAAGAAAGAAAGCGAGGAAGAAAGAAAGAAAGAAAGATATGGACACACTTGAATTGGGAGGTTTAAATGTTTAATAGCCATTTGTAGTATGTAGGCTTTCTTTTTCTTTTGTCTTTGGAATGAATGGTTTCATGAGAGGGTTTACTTCCTCGTTTTAGTGTATTCTTCCATGGCTCGTAATTTTCCCTTCCCTCTTGATTTGTTTGCAACCTATTTTGAGGGGGCCTTATAGAAAAGGAAATCGAGTTCTTTATATTGATACAAAATATCAGAACTTTGTACCAAATTACCTCTTACGTCATATACTTCTGCAAGTATATTGCATTTTAGGACCATATACTTTTGCAAGTACAAAGATGCCCTAGGTTCAAAAATTTCGTCTCCGACTGAATTAATCTGTTTGCACACATTTCTAATGTAAACGTTTTAATTACATATAGTGATTCTCATTTTAGTTTACTTTTACATCTCTTGTTATAGAATTGTTATCTTCTCCCACAAGCACTACATGTACAATCCACTTTATGGGGCAAACTTGGGCTGACCTTATTCAACGCAGCTCCTTTCACTTTCTTTTTTTCCACTGTGACCGTACCGTTCCCTATTTTCGCTCATTGAACCCTTTCTGTTAAATTGAATCTTAAAAAAAAAAAAAAAAAAGAGTTATAGTGAAAAGATCATTAAACTTGTAAGGTTGTTCCTTTAATCAAGGGTTAGGATAATCTGATAGGGCTGATCTTTTGCATGACCCGTTACCTGTAAAGAAACCTTTCCTTCTATCATATCCTTAGGTGAAAGTCTTCCTTGATTTGTAACAATTCCATCAGTCTAAATTGATTTTGAAGGACTTTTTATTGTTCTTCTCTTCTACATTTGTGCACGTTCTGCCACTTTTTTTCTCTTTTCAATTGGCAAGTCAATACTGGTAGCAAGACCTACGGTTAATGTATGAAAGTTCAGAAACCACACTAATTAGCAAATTCTCCATAACCAATCATCATTGGCCTTCAAATAGATTGCATACAATTGAATTTGTTAATTTTCCTCATTCATCCGTTTCCTATATTGTTTCTGGATTGCTTGTAAGGCTTGGCGGCTTGCATCTATTGGGCATGGAGTTAATCAAGGTATTGTTGCGGGCTAAGCTGTGGTGGATATCACAATTAGATCTGTTACTTAACAGGCAGCATGACTGATAGGTATTCTGTTTAGAACCCAACTAATCACTCAAATTTTCCATAACCCATCATCGTTGGCCTTCAAATAGACTGCAAATAATTGAATTTGTTAATTTTTCTCTTTCATCCATTTCCAATATTGTTGCCGTATTTTGCTTGTAGGGCTTGCATCTATGGGACTTGGAGTTAATCAAGGTACTGCTGTGGGCTAAGCTATGGAAGATATAACAATTAATAGGCATCATATGGCTAATAGGTATTCTACCAATCATTTAGCTATCAGAATTCTTCTTCTCATAGCTTGTCACATGTGTAGGACTAATTGGACCATTGGTCATGGCCATTAAGATAATTTAGAGGCGCATATGAAGGCACGATAGAAGGCTCTATGGTAATAAAGGCCCTTATAAGATCTTAGCAACATCAAATCTTGTTTTGAGAAGTGGGCCATGATGAGAAGCCATGCTCCCATCTCCTATATCTGGTGGGACATTACCTATTTTTGAGAGAGGTTTAATTTCATTTCTCCATATGGGTTTTCCTCCCATTCAGGTTTCATAAAATTTCCCAAATTCAATTCAACAAGTCAATTTTCTTTTTTTCTATTTTGAATATTTGCAGTTGATTTTTGTTATTTAGATGTAAATGAAATTCCACGACAATCCTAGGGGCCTGTTTGGTTGCAAGCATTTGGGGTTAATACCTTGTCTAAATAATCTGGAGTACTCCAAATGTTGTCCTTCTTAGTAGAATTCTAAAATGCTCAAGGGTCTAGTAACATTCTCAAATCTGGAATTCTAACGATATCTGATGGGTAAAAGTGACTTTTCGCATGCCAGCTAGGCAAATTCTCACCATTCAAATTGTGTCAAACAGGAAATCTGGAATTCACAGGGAAAGCCCCTGCATTTCTATCAGGAAGTTCCGACGAGGGAAATTCCCTTAAGAAATGATTTGAATCAAACAGCTCTTGAGAAAATGTGGGATGCAAAAACCCTAAAAGAAGTTGGAGGATTCCTGGGGCCTACTTGGTTGCAACCATTTAGGGATTTCTTTTTTGGTGCTTTTGAAGAATTCCAAATGCAATTCTCCAAGTGGAATTCCAAAATGTCCAAGGACTGTCTAGCATTTTGAATTCCAAGATGCTCAAGGGTTGTCTAGAATTAGATGAGTATATCCAAGTCAGGATTCAAAATATATATATATATATGTCCTGCTAGAGCACATTGATCCGAAATTATGACTAAGTATACTCTCCAATGTCATTGCTAGATGAATTAAATTGACTTTCTTAAGGATAACGCAGCCATTGGTGGAGCCAAGACTTTCTTCTAGGGAGGAAGTGATACTTGACTGGCAATTTCATATCTGTTGCTCCTCTTTTCCTATTGGCAATGACAAACTAGAAAAAATAGAATTTGATATAATAGGCCTAGAATGATATCAGAGTGAAAAATCTCAAAGAAAGCGACCATTTGTTTTTTATTCTAAAGCTCATCGATAACAACTACACTCTAGACATAGATGAGTTCCACGAGAATTTCATGAGAGAATTTTTCATGGGCCCATCTATGAAAATTTTAAATCAGTGGAAAAATAGTTGCCTCCTATAGTGTATGGTGGCTTATCAGATTTCACTCTAGTTACCCAACATTAGATAGGAAACTTTTAAAAATTAAATGTTTTAAGTATCCAAATCTTTCATGTAAATATATCTGATGGTCGGCCCAGATCTAGGGTTTTAAAAAATTTATAAAAAAGTGGGGTATTTGTTTGAGGTTGATATTTTTGTTAGGTGAGGACCATTTTCATTTTTCTTAATTGTACTTTACTCATGAGCATTATGAAATTCTAATGACTTGGAATTGGAACCCTCGAGGATTTGGATTTCAAGCCAAGTTTTAATTTTTATTATTTGATAACTTCATGTACTTCTCTTGTTGATTTTGAAGGCCAGAAAAGGCAAAAAGAAAAAGCAAAAGGAAGAGTTGGAGTTAGTAGCCTTTTAGAAAATGTCGGAAGAGAAATAAGATGGATTTTGTTGGATCATTAGAGTCTTTCAATGAGGCTTTTCATGAGGGGAATGGAACTCAATGGTGAGGCCCCACCTATGAAAAAAATCCAAACGGCTCAAAATTAATAACACTGAAAATATAATTACTAATACAATTGATGCATTAATTACTGTTAACCATATGCTCAATCTTAGGGTGGGATCAGGGAAATGCCAATGAAGTGGAAAAAGGAGAGCGTTAATTTTGAGTGGTCAACTTTATGTAAGTGGGCCCAACAGTCGAGATCCACTCCTCCCCTCATATTCCTGTGGGAAACAAGATTCTAGAAATTGGGGATAGAATATAGAGATGCAAGTGCTTTCCTAATCTTTAGAGAAGATCTAAAAGATGAAATAGCAATACTACTTTGTAACTTTTTTCCTTTATATTACAAAAAGGATAAAACTGAGGATGGGCAAGAAAACAAAAATACACAAGCCTCCTTCATTTTATGGATGTAAATGAATGCAGCCCCCCTTCCCCCAGGGCCAGCCTGTGAATGAATTATCAACTGATGCTGTCCTCTTGAGTAATGATGCAGTGTAAAAAAAAGGAGGGTGGTAATGTTATGGTGACTAGCCGTGAAGAACAATATGAAAAGAGTGAATCTGAAAATACTCTCTCTCTCTCTCTCTCTCTCTCTCTCTCTCTCTCTCTCTCTCTCTCTCTCTCTCTGTAATGTAAATCTGTGGTTATGATGAAAACCATGGAGAAACTGAAGCAGGTGATGAAGAGATGGAGGCTCACGACCCACTCCATTGCTGTGGATATAGATTTCATCCTACAGATGAAGGGCTGTTGGAGGACTACCTAGAAAGGAAGATCCATAATCTGCCCGTCGTGTGACATGATCAAAGTGGTTGTATTATAAAGTTTGATCCAAGTGAGTTGCTTGCTTTGTTCTAATCTAATATATCCCATCTTCTTTTCTGTTTGTGTAATTCTTCTTTTTCTTCTTCTACTTGTTCATGGTGCTGTTATTCCTTTTTGGTTCTTATTCTTGTTCCTTTCCATTAAACATTACAAAAATCACTTTCTGTTTTAATTGGGTGCATGCAGTACGTGAACTGGGTGGTTTTCTTTTGCAATCTCATTCCTACTTCAGTTGATTGAGATTCTCTCTCTCTCTCTCTCTCTCTCTCTCTCTCTCTCTCTCTCTCTCTCTCTCTCTCTCTCTCTCTCTTTTCTATACACCTTGGATCTTCATTTTCAACCACTTATGGCATGGATTTCAAGGGTTTGCTAAACAGCCAGGGCAGACCAATCCGTGGTCATCTAGAGGCAGCTACCTGACCATATGGACCCCTTATTTGATTGGCAAGTAACATATTTAAATTCTGGTATATGTATGCATTCTATAATATTAGGATATGGATTATGAAGCTTCTTGGAGTGGGATCCATCTTAATCACGAGTCCAATGAAGCTCCGCTCCTTTATTTGTCTGGGCTTAAGAAGAGATCTAAAATTGTGACAATGACCTTTAAATTAATGTTGATGGTTTATAAACGTCCCCGACCTTAAGGAATCAAAGGCCATTAGTTCTCCAATGATGGGCTTGAATTCTTTGGGACATTTGTGAGACGGCTTTTCAATGGAAAGTGAACCTTTTTCGCATGTGCTATAGTAATATCCATGTTTGGTGTGGCAGATTTACCTCACAGGAGCGAAAAGTCAAATTGGCTTTTACACGATTGTGCAAAAAAAAAAAAAAAAAAAGGACATTTCAAATGGAGGTTGGACTTGATACTTGATTTTCTGTGGAATGCAGAAATGGTTCTTATGGACTCTGCTTTCCATAATTCCATTGTGCACATAAACGTAGTCTTACTCTCAACATAATCACCGGTTCCTTGGCAGTAGAGTGCAAATGTGATGATTTTTTTGCGCAGAGATCAAAAATGAGATTCTTAATTTCTCAAGGAAGAGGTGAGAAACCTAGTTCCACCGCTTCCATGGAATCTGCACAAACGCACTCCTTTTTAGTTTAAATAAATAGGAGTAGAAATTAGCAATTCCAGCTAGAGCACATAGATAAAAAAATTCTGATTCAGTACACTCTCCAGAGTCACCATGGACCATAATATCACTCCACAAATTAAGTGGATTTTCACAATGACATTGCAAACCCCTGGATCATCTGACGTGTCCTCACATATATCATTAGTTGGTTGATGCTTTCAATTCATTTGCCAAGATAAACACACGGTTCTGTCGAATTTTTTTGTAAGAAGGGATTTTTATGAAAAGAAAATTAAGGTTAAACTCTACTGCCATGAATATATGAAGAAAAACATAAATTTAAAAGTAGAGGTGTTTGTGTGTGTGTATATATATATATATATATATATATATATATATATATAGGACAAAAATAGCACAATGGTGATGATATCATCACAGGCATCCTTCATTCCAATCCCTCAAATCCATCCCATCTCCATGCATAAAGATTGTATCAATAATTGTATCAATCTTATCGTGGAACATTAAAAGATATATTTTGAATGGATCAAATTTCCAATAGATGCTACCCTCCTTCAGCTAAATCTTTTTTTTTATTGGGGTTTTGCCCGTATAATAACATTTTGCTATCGATAACCCCACAGTTATAGAAGTTGAGATATTTCCCAATAAGTACTAAAGTAATTTTTATGGACTACAATGTCCTTGATTGTTGTGTAGAAAATAACATGATCCGCATACCACGAATCTCATGTAAGATCAAATGGTTGTCATCACAAGTACCACTATTTACATATCATTGATTTGTTGTGTTCGTTGAATTGTGCATACATTACTTTCATGGGCTATCCCACGTACAAGATTACAGGGGCGCCCAGTCACCCTATTGGACTTGGATCATCAAACAAGCTACAAATAATATAGCAAATATTTTGATGTACAATATATTTCTCTTATTCACTTTGCCAAACAATCACATCTAAATCGCTTAAAATTCTATTGTAGGAAATCATATGGCCTTGCATGCTACAGGTCCCATATCAGATCAAATGGCTGTCATCACATGTGTGATTTCACACACATGCAAATATAAATCTGTTTCTACCAATAAAAAAAAGTTATATTCCTTTTTTTACCCGGAACAAAGGGGAAAATCTTGACCAATATCACATAAATAAAATAATTTTCAAAATTACATTAATATAGTCAGTTTTGTCATTTCCCCTCTCACGAGTACACGTGGGAAAATATCTCAACTTCCATCATCAGACGGAATTGTGAGAGTACCTATGGTCAAATATCTCAACTTTTGTCACTTGGCGGGATTATGAATGGCTAAAGATTACCCAGGGTAAAACCACTGTTTTATTTTTTCCTTATCAGTTGGTGTTAGTCTCTGAGCAGTGAAGATACTCGAAGATAGATTAGGAATGAAATAAGATTAGTACAAATAGATATTTGTAGCCCTGAACAAGTATCTGTAAAAGTGTCATCTGTATACATTTGTGCAAAACTCATCAAAAAAAAAAAAAAAAAAAACCCTCACCTCATTCAATTGGCAAATCTCAAACAAGTGGTACTGCAACTCTATTTATATTTGGTCTGACCAGGGAAGAAGGATTTGCTGAAACAAGTGGTACTGCAATTCACCATAAAGAAGAAGATGGTGATTTTGAAGCAGGAGATGAAGAGATGGAGATCAATGAGCCACTCCCGCCTGGACTCAGACGATTCCTGCTACGAGTCCGACTCGGAAGTGAAGGACGACGACGACCCACATCACCCATGAACGAAGAAATTATTTGAGAAGCACCATCTTAATCTCTTATTTTCTCTCTTAATCACACTTCCAAATGATTAGTTAGAAATTACTTGCAACTTGTTTCATAACAGAATTCAGTTATGGGATTTCTTGATTGCTGTAGAAAACTATTTAAGAGACTCTGTAGATGCAGATTGTCCATTTGCAATCAAATACTTGTTCTTGTTGCTCTGATTCTGATTCTTCCGTCACTTCTGTGTGAGTGAGAGAGAGATATGTCTTCTGATACATCAACATCAACATCAACATTTAATCCTGATGATAAAGAGCTTTTGTTGGACTACCTAAAACGAAAGATTGATAATGAGGAACTGCCGCGTGACGAAATCAAAGAGGTTGAATTATACAAATCTGGTCCAAAGGAGCTGATAGGTTTGTTGTACTCTATCCCATCTTTTCTAGTTGTGTAATTCTCTTCTTCTCCTCCTTCTCCTTCTTCTTGCTGTTATTCCTGTTTGGTTCGTTTTCTTGTTCTCCCATTTTCTTGGATGTACATGAACTGTGTGGGTTTTAATTTCTTAGGCCGGTCCAGATTCTCTCTCTCTCTAAAAAAAAAAAAAAACTTTTCGAGTTAAATGCTAAGATTCAAAATCTTTTCTCTGTTCTTCTTTTTAATGAATACTCTTCATATGGGATGATGTGAAATGCATGCAGTTTCTTTGAAATTTTGATGAGTTTGTTTCATGGGATTCTTACAAATGATGGGTCATGATTGATCGATCCATTGTACTTGCTGCCAAATCTTCAGCCCCTAATTAGAAAATAAGTGTTGAACCTACCCAATTATATAGATGGGTGTGGGCTCACCTGGCGGACCCAGGTACAAGGGTCTCGGGAGTAAAAAGTTTCTGTGAACCCCCTGCAAATTCTGATAACTAATGTATCTTCTTTTTTTTATTTTATTTATTTTATTTTATTTATTACATCTGCCCTTTCCCCCAATTTTTCTTTTACATAAAGGCCACCAAGTTGAATTTCCAATGCGGGCTTACAGATTCTGTATTGTGAAATAGATTTCTGTATGTTTATATGCTCTTCTTTGATTCGTCATTTGGTATACATTACTCTTTGCATGTGTCTCTGAATTCTTCATGTTTAATACACTGCAGAAGTTTTGCATATTGTTGATGTATATAAATTCTAATGGAATCCTGGCTGCAGCTAAATTTGGGGAAGGGAACAAATATAAAAACTACTTCTTTACGTCGACTGATCGAGTGCGAAGGAATTCGACTGATCCAAAGCGATCCACAAAGGGCGGGTACTGGGTGTCCAGAGGAATAGAAGAAATTACAGATGAAACAAATGAAACAGATGAAACAAATGGATTGATTGGCACCAAGAGAACCCTGGTTTTTAAAAAAGGGAAAAGTAAAGAAGGAAAATCGACCAATTGGATTATGGATGAGTATAAATTGGATAAAAGTCAAAGTGTCAACTGTGAAGAAGCTCCTACTGACCCAAAGAAGGTATATAAACATTACAATATTTCTTCACTCTTATGATTCACTCTTTATGTTATATGGAAGAGCTCTTTTTTCATGAGTTCATTGAGGCCCACCTTTAGTAGGAATTGTAGTAATTGATACCCACATTTTAAAAATCACAATGTAGAACCACCCCACCCACAACCCAATTCTTGTCCACCTCCATCCGCTTTAGATTTAAAAAAAAAAAACAGCACCTCTTAGCCTTTATTTAGAGGCAAAAAGCTCTAATTTTTAAATATCCTCTAATATTAGAAAATAAAATTAGATGTGTATCAAATGCTCTAATATGTAAATAAGCTTTAAATATCAAAGTAAAACCTATTTTAAGAGTTATCAAACGCCCCCTAATGTATTCTTACTTTTCGTTTCGCCTAATGGTTCTCTCTTAATTCACAATTTCCAGCTGGACCAATGGGTTCTTTGCAGCGTTTATAACAAGGGGTTCACTGAAAGGTGGAATCAACAGAGGAAGGATCAAAAGAGCAAAGAAAAAGAGATTGATTCACAAGATAATAAGGGACTCGATGAAAGGAAGTATGAAAAGAGAGAGCCCACTGTGCCACAGGGAGCCATCACACGTAGCAAAGGGAGACAGATTGATTCACAAGGACCCATCAATGGAAACCAAGATAATAAGGAATCTGTGACCCCCCCATTTGACAATCTTCCTGCAGAGCCCACACCTAAAGCTTCAGATGTGGGTGCAAAGGGTGATCGTACTAGTGTTCCTCACAATGTGCTCTCTGAAGAACTAGGCACAAGCAGCAAAGAAAGAGAGACTGTTTTACAACAAGGACCCCACAATGGAAACCAAGATAATAAGCAATCTGTGGGCCCCCCATTTGACAATCCTCCTGCAGAGCCCACACCTAAAGCTTCAGATGTGGGTGCAACGGGTGATCGTACTAGTGTTCCTCACAATGTGCTCTCTGAAGAACCAGGCACAAGCAGCAAAGAAAGAGAGACTGTTTTACAACAAGGACCCCGCAATGGAAACCAAGATAATAAGCAATCTGTGGCCCCCCCATTTGACAATCCTCCTGCAGAGCCCACGCCTAAAGCTTCAGATGTGGGTGCAAAGGGTGATCGTACTAGTGTTCCCGACAATGTGCTCTTTGAAGAATCAGGCACAAGCAGCAAAGAAAGAGAGATTGTTTTGCAATAAGGACCCCGCAATGGAAACCAAGATAATAAGCAATCTGTGGCCCCCCCATTTGACAATCCTCCTGCAGAGCCCACACCTAAAGCTACAGATGTGGGTGCAAAGGGTGATCATAGGAGTGTTCCCCTCCATGGGTTCTCTGAAGAATCAGGCACAAGAAGCAAAGAAAGAGAGATTGTTTTACAACAAGGACCCCGCATTGGAAACCAGGATAATAAGCAATCTGTGCTCTCCCCATTTGACAATCTTCCTGCAGAGCCTACACCTAAAGCTGCAGATGTGGGTGCAAAGGGTGATCATAGGAGTGTTCCCCTCCATGGGTTCTCTGAAGAATCAGGCACAAGAAGCAAAGAAAGAGAGATTGTTTTACAACAAGGACCCCGCAATGGAAACCAAGATAATAAGCAATCTGTGCTCCCCCCATTTGACAATCTTCCTGCAGAGCCTACACCTAAAGCTGCAGATGTGGGTGCAAAGGGTGATCATAGGAGTGTTCCCCTCCATGGGTTCTCTGAAGAATCAGGCACAAGAAGCAAAGAAAGAGAGATTGTTTTACAACAAGGACCCCGCATTGGAAACCAGGATAATAAGCAATCTGTGCTCCCCCCATTTGACAATCTTCCTGCAGAGCCTACATCTAAAGCTTCAGATGTGAGTGCAAAGGGTGATCATAGGAGTGTTCCCCTCCATGGGTTCTCTGAAGATTTAGATACTGTTTTACAACAAGGACCCTTCAATAGAAGCCAAGCTAATGAGGTATGTGCGGTGGATCCTGTTGTTTACGGTCCTCGTGCAGAGCCCATACCTACAGATTTAAATGTGGGTACAAAGGGTGATCTTATGAGTGCTGATGAGGCAGCAGACTTGGTTACAAGGGATGATGAAGAACAGAATGCTAAATAGTCCTCAGGGATCGAGCGACACACAGACCATCTGGCCATGGTTTTATATGAACAATGAATTCCAACCCTTTACTGTAAAGCTAATCTGGTACACCTCATGGGTCAGCAGCTTTTAGCTCTCATGCCATTGCGGGTGGACTTTCTATTGATGCAAAATGCAATGAACTATAGATAGGAAAATCATAGCCACAATCTTGAATGGTTTCATGTCATGCATATTGGTTTTCATTCATTTCATGTGCACAGGGTATATACAGGTTTTGGATAAATGATATGAATGTGTTCTCAGATTACCAAGCAATTGATTCACTAATTCAAGGGTTAAATGCAGTTATATTAAAGTGGGCTTTTTGTTTGCTTATTGAAATCTGAATCCTAGGAACTGTAGGGTTCGATCTAGAATTCATTGCACTTACAAATGAACTGTAGTGCTGCTGCTTGTTCCTTACCACCCAACTGTTTCTTGTAAACATGGTTAGTTGTTGTGATGCCCAGACAGCAACTACTGGTGCAGGTTGTATGATCTGCATTGAAATTGTTAGCACGCATGCCATCTGTTGATGTTATTCTTTGCTATTCTATTGTTTAGCTTCAAGCATTGGAGATTTCAGAATTCTAACCATGTTTAACTTGGGTTATTAATAAAGTAATCGTTAAGAAAACATTTCCATGAAAAATTGAGCACTCCTGGATTTTAAAGTTATTTGCTTTATCTTTGCTACTGTGTTAGATTAAAGGAAGTCTGATTTTCATAATTCTAGTTGCAGCCAAAGCATGGATTTTACCTTTCCCCGTTGTTGCGAATCCATAGATCTAGATATTTGACTCTGATGATCTTGCTTTTCCCAAGGAAAAGAGATCTAAGTTTGGGGCCCTTTTGTTCACATCGAAATGAATTCTTAAAAGGAATTCACGGTAGAATAGGTTGTAAGAAAGGATTAACAAAGGGGCAAAGGGTGAGGAAATATACAGTGGAGATGTAGATGAGTTCCAAACTTTCCCAAGGATTTTATTTTACTAGAATGGTTGCTGGTTATTCATTTTCTGTCTCCCCTTAAATTCGTTTTCCATGGGAATACTAAGAAAGGCATTCCTAATAAAATGGAAAACATTGAAGAATCAAACATGAAGATCCACAAATGGCCATCAAGTAATTTACCCTTGGTGAGAAATGAAAATACCCAGCCACACCCTAGCAAATCAAATCCAAGTATGGGTCACATTTACATCACCTTACATCCTTTACCAAACACCTCTGTAATATCCCCTGCCTGCAACCCATTTTACCATGTATTTATGTGAATGCAACTTTTCAGAACTTAGGATATTGCATTGCACATAGAATTGCTAGGATAAAAAACTTTCACTCAGAACACATAAATCAGTTCCCAACATGTCTATGGTAAATGTTAATGAGTGCAATCTTTTCCTACAAGCAGACTGCATGTACAGACCAGCTCTACAAGGTATGCTAGGGCTCACCTTTGTCAATGCAGTTCCTCACACTCTTATCCCACAATGATATGGCACCATGCTCAATTTTATGCTCACTGAACCTTTATTACTGTTGAGTTATTAGCTAACCCTGCAAATGAAACTGCATGGGGCATTGCCTATACGATTGCAAGTGCGAATATGTGCAAGAGAACATAAACTTAGTCTCGGGACATCTCCTAATAGAATGAATCTATCAACTAGACATGGATAAATACAATTGAGAAGGTGAGAATAATGACAAAGTGTAATCAAATTATAAAGGTACAATGTCATGAAATCAGTTACTTCTTTCTCAAATTAGATGTATAGCGCCACCAAATACCTCCAACAAGATTATTCAGTGAATGAGCAGCCATTGGCACAATGACACTTGATGATATAATCGTTGCGAAACCATACGCAAACCCAACAAAAGTCGCCCTGAAATGTTTCCAGTCATAACAGTCATTAGTTTCAGTACCCTCAGCCTAGTTTCAGTACATGGTGCTGCTCAATACAATTTTTTTTAATGCTCAATACAAATTTTAAAGCAAAAGTTGTAAGGGCTAGTAAACAGTCACAGGTGAGCAGAACATTCAGACCACATTATGTTTCAAAAACTGAGGAATCATGCTAAGAAATATCCCATGCTGGAATAAACTATCCTTCAATCTTTTGGCTCTTCTTTCACTCCAATCTCTGGGCCACTGATTGAAGGAATAGAATCGTACAATCTGGAGTTTTTTGGGGACATCCACCTTGCATGATGGGGCCAGTATATAGCTAGTCTAGAATTGGAATCACTGAACCAACATCCCACATATATGTAAAAGAGAAGCGTATAAAAAAATGGTACAGTTGCCCTCTTGCAGGCCCTATATATAATTTCCTCCTTTTACTGAATAGTAAGACCCTAGATTTTCCTCTATACAACTATTCTACATGAACTTAAATTACCATATGGCGAAAGAATATTTTCTGCCACTACCCAAGTGAAGAGCTCCAAATATAGCACCAACTGCTAGGGCACCCATCCAACTTAGCCCAAACAGCGGCAGCAATGCTCCACGAAAAAGTAGCTCCTGTAGATAAAATATATCGATGTTATGTGGCAGTGATAAATTGTGTGCTCAATGGTGAAAAACTAAGCATGAAGAAAGTGGAATGGATGGTGGGTAGGAGGAAGATGAGAGGAATTCAAGAGGATGAGAGATTGCTGCTGCTTGCATATTTTGCAGATAACCACACAGTCAGCATCTCCCAATATCTCATCGCCTCCATAATCCTTGGTATGGGATGTTGAGGATATTATGCAAAAATGTAGCAGTTCAAGGACAGGGAATTGACTAAGGTGACGGGAGCTTTGCAAGAAGCTTTGTGACTTCTTATAGAAAAACTGGATGACAGAAAACATAGCATACTATGGTTGGAATCAGAGAAAGGCCCTGAAAGGAAAGGAAAGGAATGAAGTGACAGAGACTATTCAAATAAGAGGATGACGTTCAGAAGGAACCCAGGATTCATTCTCAAGCTGTAATACCGGCAAAATAAGAGGTGGGGAGGTAAATGAACATAGGGGAAAGTAGAGAAATCAGGAGAAACCACTTGAAACAGGAAGAGCAACAGGCTCCTACCAAAGTTCAAAGAAGCTCCAGGAATTTGAAAGTTGAATTGAAGGGAGGGAAATTAGTTTTTCAGTTTAGAGGGGCAAGGAGATGCGTACCGCAATACAAAGGCTGTAAGATAGTCAGGAGACAGAAGAAAGGGGTATCATCATCCAAATGGGATATGTTGGCCCACCACTATTTCACACTAAGACTTTCCTATCCCCACTGCCCCTTGATTGCCATAAATTCAGGTGGTCCCCAAAAAGATGAGGTACAGTTTCAAAAGCTAAAACTAGATTTTTGTGAACCCTATATATATTGCATGCTATATAAGCTAGCAACTTCATGGTTTACCTCACTAATCCCAGGCAAGAATGCTACAATCATATAATCCAGAGGTTGTAGTGGACTGAGGACCTGAAATAATACAAACAACAATGATTAAAAAACCACAACCAACAATGATTCTTGGAATGTATGGACTATGGAGATGCATGTATGGAAATGTACATAGCATCCTATCATTTTAATTTCGTTTGAGCACTTGAATTCATGAATAAGATAAATGGGTTATTTTCAAAAAAAGAGATATTTTCAAGCAACCTAAAAAAAACCTTTTTTTTTTTTTTTACTATCTCCACCATTGACTCTCTGTCAAACGGCTCAGTCAGAGTTTTCTCATCTTTTAATATGATTTTTTTAATTTTCTAACTATTTTACCCTAGGCCTTTAATGATTCGATTGGAGTTCAACTCCACATTTTGTTCTACAGCCTTCACTAATTTTAGAAGGTAGGAGTCAAGCTGACTCTGCTAGAAAAAAGATCATCTTCAGACTCCACATTACTCATGCATCACCATTTCATCATCCAATCAACATCAGTATAAGCAGAAGAGTGGACATGAATCATGCTACTTCTAGTCAGTCATCATCCAACCATCAGATTAACTCCTTGTCCCCCCGATCTTCCAAAATAAAAATAAAATAAAAGAGTGAATGAATGATGCACCTCCGACAATCAAGTATCAAGTTTAAGCTGAGAATCCTAAACTTGAACATTACCACTCCTATTATTTCTCTTTTCAAAAAGAGGTTTACCAGACACTACATTCAAGCATAAAGTATGCCATGCTTACAAGGTCAGAATGACTAAAAGAATGCACAACAAACTCTCCTTCCATTATAATATATACTTTTATATAAGGATATTAAAATGCTCACTTCTAATATGCCATCCACAGAGTTTCTACAAAATGAATTTGCAGGCCTCAAAATGATAACTTGAGGTGATGGTGGAAGACACGTTGTTATTCCAAAAGCAGGATCAAAGGAACATCACTGACGATTAAACAGAAATGAATTTTTCCAAAAGCAGCGCCAGCTCACATGTACCATCTTATGTGCCTATGATCCACACATTTGAGACCATACAATGGGACATTCAACAGCCCGGTTTTCCCATTTTTCTTTCCTATTTCTTTTTTTTTTTTTTTTCCAGTTTTCAATGTTGGTCGAGTGAAAGTAAGTTACTGAAAAGATTTCGGGCCTGCCCCAATTTTCTGCCCTGATTTAAACAGGCCGGGCATATTTAACAAAAATAGACATCCAGAGCTAACTTTCAGTTCAAGTTAGTCTGGGAAAGCCTTATAACAACTGTGCTAGGCCAAGCTTCGGCCACAGCCTCTATAGTGAACCCACATCGACACAGAGACAATCAAACTGTCGCCAAACACTTCTCTACTCTGCACCTCTATTGTTGACAATGAAATGATACAAAACTCGTCTTAAGCTAGAGGGAGTGTTGTCATAGTTGCATAAGAAGAAAAATCAGAAGCTAAAAGAAGCATTGTCCATTTTCACAACAATGGACAAAGAGGTAACTCTAGCAATTACATTTTAACCATGGGAGCCAATCTTTGCAGTGCAGTGATGCATTCTGCAGCACAGTTTGCCTCTCATGACATGTGGTGGGTCTCCAAGTTACTCAAGATTCAAGCCGTAGTATCATGATCAAAAACCTCTTGTAGCACATCTTCATCACAGAGTTTTGCATTCCATAATGGGCACCTATAATGCTCGACAACAGTTCTTTACTCCATGGAGTACAAGAATGGGGAAGATAAGATATAGTTATTGTTAGAAACAACATTGTAACCTTATTTAACAATTTCCAAAAATGTTTAATACAGTTTATTTAATACAAGATATATTTGTGGGTTACATTGTAAGTAATTCAAAAAATATATGAAGATGAGAAAAGGGATGAGCGCAGAAGAATTCACAGGCAATAAAGATCCGATAGGGTGTTGATGATGATGAAGAAGAATGAATGAAACCAAACATCAGCAGAAACAAAGCTAAATGAAAGCAGCATGTTGAGAATGGGAGGAAATGGGAAGTTTGTATTCCTGTTATCTGTGATCATAGCTGAATGCAACAAACCACATAGAGCATACCTGTTGATTTGCTGCTTCACTGGACTCGGAAAAATCTGGCCATGCCTTTAATAGTAAGTACCGGCATGATGATATCAATACAACCAGTCCTGTGATCAACTCAAGATGCCATATCTCAAAATCAACTGTATATAAAGATAATCAGTGACCCCTAAAAACATTTGAAATGATATATGCTCGATCTTTGTAAAAGGAAACATCAATCAACGGACACCAAAAAACAAAATATAGAAAACAACTCCTGGACTCATTGCTTTTGATATCAATATATGTACCTTTTGTAAATCTGGCTTTCTCTTTTCTTTTGATGTCCTTTGAGACGTACATCACTCTTACACCTTTCATTTTCTAATCTTGGTGCACTTTAGTTTATATTAATGAATTTTTTATGTTGCCAATCCTTTTTTTCTCTTTATTTTTTTATCACTAAACAAATTTCACTAAAAACCAAATTTACAACTGTGAGAAGTGAGAACTGTAAGACATAAGCGAGATACATGTATGTAATACAAAACTTTCCAAAAAAAAAAATTGTCCTTTCCTTGAGCTGGTAACATAAATTTAATAAATAAAAAAATGATGCACGAAATCAAAATGAAAATCATACAACAAGATAGATCTACTGACACCATCCCAATAGATATACACCAGCTGTTAAGCAAAACAAAGAAAAACTATTGTCATGTCTCACACGAGTTGCTCCAAGGACTTGAATTATCAGCATTCCAAGCACAAATAGCAAACAAGCATGCATTCAGTTTATCAAA
The DNA here is from genome assembly GCA_038049695.1 of Cinnamomum chago. Taxonomy (NCBI): domain Eukaryota; kingdom Viridiplantae; phylum Streptophyta; class Magnoliopsida; order Laurales; family Lauraceae; genus Cinnamomum; species Cinnamomum chago. Next base: position 6,743,965 of record CP142451.1, on the reverse strand, counting down.
TTGTTCATTAACCGAAGGATGGGAAAGACAACAAACAGCATATTTACATGATACTACCGTAGAAGAGTCAAAGGTCATCCATCCTTCTGTAGATGCAATATGAGATACCTGTGTGTCACAGCCAGGGAAGAATCAATAACAATTAGAAGACTAATAGTACAAAGCACAAATAGGGCTGTCGATGATTTGGATTTAGGCCAAACCCATGTGGATACAGGTTTTGAACCAACATGGCCTAGAACCTGGATCCGAGCTTGGCTAATACGGTATATGGGAGGTCTGAATGAAGGTCTGCAAGTCTTATTCTTGTGTCCCTATTCATCTTAAGATGTGGGAAGAAAAAACTAAAAATGAAGATTACACCGTCAATTAGTGTGTGAGAGTATATGCTAACCATAATAAGTGCTTGTATGGAACTTTAAAGAAAAAAACCAAATCCACAAAAAAGAAAAGAAAAGGGGGAAAACACTGCAACTCTTCTTCTTTCTCTTTGCTTCTATTTTAGCTCTTCCCTCCATCTATAGGGCGTGGTATTGAGGGAATAAAAACCAAATCTCCGAAAGAGGAAAATCCCCCCTTCTCCCCAATAATTCACCATCATCATCAACACCTTATTCCATCTATTTGGGATCAGCTTTTTTGAGTACTACTTTTCCACTTAACCCCATGTCCATCCATGCTTTTCAATAAAATAAATTACTTTATAAACATAGAAACTAAATGAGCCTATTGGGGTCCAACTGATCTGAGATCCAGATCCTGAATCTGGTTGGAATTTAAACCCTGAATAATGGATACAAGTCCAGGCCTTAATAGACCCAGACACATGCCGCCAAATCCAGGCCCATTGACAACCCAGAGCAAAACCCCCCAGATGCAATCTTCATCAGTGCACGTGTGGGCTTCATCAATGCACGCCACATGCGCACCCCCTTGTGGGGCCCACCTAGGGCCACAGCAATCAAGGGCAAGGTGGGTGATCAAAAGTTCCACATGTGCTGCACCTGCGTGCAAAATTTCAAGTCCATCAAATCATCACTCCTTGATCCATGCCCCTCAAGTTTAACAGTTTTAAAAGGCATCATTTTTTAGGATTCCAATCCAAATGTGGGTTCCATTCAGATCGGTGTAATGTGACATCCAGGGGGGAATGTGCTTGGGGACGGGCCTGGATGGATCATAGGAGGTCCCACCAGCCCAAAAACAGATGGTGCTCATATATGTCTCCTTACTTGAGGGAAATCTTATGTAAATATCAATATATTTTAATGGCTTCAGTATTAACTGGATGAATGAGAGCCAGATGTATAATAAACATCTAGACTATTTGAACTGGACTTGAGAAGATACTACTGCTTATGTTGGAAAAATACTAATTATCCTTCTGTTTTTCAAGTTTACAATAAGTTTCTCCTGATAGTGGACATGAACAAGGAACTCCTACCTACAAATCTAATAAGACAGGCCGAATAATAAAATTGAAAACAGACAGAATCTAATTACACTGCTGCCTAATGGAACGGTAGCAGCAATGTCGACAAAGAACAAGGGCCTCAATAGACACATTCCTTTGCATTAATACCAAGCAGAGGAGAACAAGGAACAAAGCCTACCTGTCGAATTGCCATACCCGATGCAAATAGCAAACCAGATGTGATAATGCAAGCCTGGAGTACGGCATTTCTAGAAGAAGTTTGGGTCGAACTCTGTACATCCAATTTTTCATTCAATGAATCGTTAACAGAAATAAAATCAGCGTCCACAGATGATCTATCTTCCAAACTTCCATATTCATCGAATGCAATCTCGTTAGTTCGCAGAGTACTATTTTTTGGCACTTCCCTTTGTTTTCTCACTGGCTTCCGACTTGCAAAAACTTTAAGCGTAGTTCGAAAGCTCTGAAAAGCAATGAGGAGATCTTTATGGAAAGGAGTTGCAGAAAACATAAAAGCTGCAAAACCAATTCTGTTCTCTAGGGGATATAAATTTCAGAAAAATGCATGCATTTCTGAAAAAGTGACTCTGTGAGAATGGTTTCTCGAGCTATCTAATAGAAAATGAAATTGAAATGGGGAATAGCACTCACACTATGTCTTTTCCTTTGTAGAGTCCATGGAAAACAGCCAATAAACTTTGTTCCTATCAAAGGTTCTCAAATTATGATCATAAGTGAGCAGCATGTTGTACATTTGTAATGACTGACAGACAATATACAGTCTGTAACAATTGGGCCCTAGCAGTAGACACTAAGATTTGAAATGCAGCATGACTCAGAGAGAAAACATGAAAAATGGTACAAGTGAAACAGGAATCTCATTGGGAGGAAAAATCCCCAACTCTACTACCAGCCAACATTAGATTGCAATCACATTAGAGCAACCTCATTAGAAGACAGTCTGTTTGGAGATCCCATCATGCTCTTGTAAGATATGCATTGTCTTCATAAGTGTTCCTACACAACCTCATATAGACTCATTTCCTTTTTACAGTACGTTTCCCTATGGGTTTAGTTTTCTAAGAAGGTCTTGGACTCTAGACCCAATAAGAGAGAATTTCTACGAAGTCCAATGTCAGTGGTCCAAAAATACTAGTGTGACTTGACGAAGAATATGATTTTGACCACAATAAAAAATAAAAAAAATAAAAAGCCAACTTCAAAAAGCTTGTCGATAATAGAAAACTCCAACCAGAGAAAGCAAGAGACCTGAGGAAAAGGGTCTAACTGGAAACCGTTATATTGCAAATGCCACCAGATTATTAACCACCAGACAAAAAAAAATGCTTCATGTTGCACAACAAGATTCAAGAGCTGATCAACAAGAAGGTTTTGACCTTGCAAAAAGAAGAATGAGTTTGCTTCCAAAGGTGAACAATGGCTCTCAGCAAGCCAAAAGCCCCAAAGATTTAAAGATCCGCGAGAATCGGAAAAGTAAGGTAGTGATCCAAATCTTTTCCAAGGAAAATTTTATCTAGTTCTAGATATTACTATTTCATTGTTCTTATTTACATATTATGACATGACTGGACATCAAACTCTTGAACAAAACTTTTGTTAATCTACCTTTAAATTATTAAACTTCTTTTACATCACAAGATATCTGAATTATCTACAATAAAGGATCCAACAAGCTTCCATAGCTGAACCATCTGCCAAAGATTGTCCTGGGCATGAAGTTGAAGGGGTATAGAATAAAGATTGTCCCTGGCATATGATATTGAAGAGCACAAGATTGTCCCTGGCTGATGAAGGGCTAAAGATAGTCCTTTTCATGATTTTAAAGGGCTAAAGATTGTCCTTAACATAATTTTAAAAGAGTTTAAATAAAAAAACTTGGAACTAACCTTGCAAGTGCAGTGCAATATAGCTACTTGGACAATTGCTTATGGTGAGAACTTCCATGCCCAGCTTTAACTCTGAGATTAATGGATCTGGATGACAATCAAGCCAGGCAATGGGATGAACAAGTTTGGACTTGGATTAGGGATGTGCCTAGCAGTTTATTCACATGACCCTAGCCCTTAACTTCTGGTTGTCAACATGTAGTAAGATATATAGCATGCAAGTTGATGGGAACAAAATCAGCCCACATGGCTAATTTCTGAATCAACTTTCTTATTGAACCATAGCCAAATTTTGGGGTATGGGTCAGTTGTGAAGACATTGGATCAATCACATGATTTTTTTTATTTTTTTTTGGCTACTTGGGTGATGACAATTATAAATGACTTGAGAGAAAGAGAGAGAGATGGGTACCTTTAGCAGCAGAGTGTATTTTGTAGAAATGAAGAAGAGAAGGTGTGGTACTGGTGCCTGCTGTTGCTACTGCAAGAGGGTAGATTTGTAGATATCTGTTGAGAAATGGTGGGAACGGGGACAGCTTTTCCCTCATTAGATCTTCACCGTCCATTGGCTTCCAGTCCGCTTATCATCATCGGCCAAGAAGAAAGATACATGAAGCCATTATTAGAATTTTATTGGAGTGGCAGAGTCTTCCAAACCGACGGCTCAGATGGCTAAAGGGAGGCTTGTTTCTGTTAGAAATCATCTCAGCCATTTATTTTCAAGGGTTATCCAAATCGCTTGTTTTGGAAGATGATTGAAATTGTCTCGTTGTGATATTATTGTAGTAGATTTATTTTTTTTCCCTTAGTTTTTATTGAGATGATATCACGATATTTTAATCTGTTTTATTGAGATGACATTGTGATATTATAAGAAACAAGTTAAGAATATGAAATTAAATTATCGCTAGACAAGGGGATGGATATTATTACATTCTAACATAGAATATTTCCAATTTGTCTTTGTTTTCTTTTATTCTCATTATTCAATAAAATTGATATGTTTTTTATCTAATTTTTCAATAATATTCTTATAGAAATGCAAATTCTCAATAACATTTTAGTAATGATATTTCAAAAGACTTTCTTGTCTGGGTATTAATTCGTTCGCGTAAGACATGAATTTGCTCTCCACGCCATATTTTCAGCACCGCTTGTGTTTTAGAATCGTGAATGTACTAAAAACGGCGGGCGGGGGGGGGGTTGGTTCTAAACCACCAAAAATATGCCTGCTGTGTACGTGGATTTGGCAGGCGGGCGCCATCTGAGGATCAGTATTATTGGATCAAAGACGCCAGGGATACCTGATACCCACTTCATTAAAATAAAATAAAATAAATAAGGAAAAAAAAAAAACATTTGACCTTCTCTTTAAGCCAATAGTGAGGTAGATTCAACGTACTAATTAAGTACTAATTATTACAATTATATAACTCACAATCCAGAAATGCCCCCAGAGTATTTCGCGCTACTTAGATTTAAGCTTTTTAGCATGAACACAAAATCTTTCCAGTAATTTAGGATATTCATTCAGGGAGGCCCATTTACTTCATAGTTGGGTTCGAAGTGACCATTCTGATCTGACTGACTAATAATCAAGTTCAAATTGGATCCATGTTTGTCATCTAATTCAGCGTTCATGCTGCAGTGAATATGCAATATGATCCAACCTATGATGCACGGATACTTCAAAATGGACAACGTATCGTATCCGATACTTCACTTTTTATGTGTAAAATCCGTGTCCCTGCCGTGTCCATGACGTGTCCTTGCCGTATCCATACCGTATCAGTGCATCATAGGATCCAACCCCACCCCAACCCATTGGACCCCTTGGGCTTGAGTGGACACGAACAAAAACTGCCATCCTAACCATCTAAACTTACTGATGCAACCATCAAGATAGTTGTCTTTTGAGTGCCCTTCATTAACTGGTTCACATATCCGGATCCCATCATTATCTGCCACAGCCTGGGATGGATAAGGACTAGCGAAGCCGAAAGGACCTGAATCTTTTGCTCCAGGTCTCAAGCCATCCTACTAAGAATTTAGGTTTTCACACTTCCAGGGCAGATAGTATCCATTTACAGCCTAGAAATATCACTCAGGTAGAAATGAGGCTGTCATGGGCCCTAGTATGAGGGTACCTGACCTGGCCCTACCCTCAAAAAGAGGGCTTTTGTCTTTCTTCAAAAGCCCAAGGGTAAGGTTTGGACAATACCAGGCACAGCCAGGCCTAGCCTGGTGCGCCAAAATCTTCACAGTGAGTACAACAATAAATTCATAACACATTCTACCATGCCAGGAAATTTTGAATCTGATGAGCAGCTCTCTTTCATGCATAAATTTGTTATAAACAATCTTAAAAACAAAGCCAACTCAAAATTAAATATTATTGTAGAAGTCTGCACATAATGACCAAAAACACTGCAATATTACTTTGTTTCATTTTCCTCAATAAGTGACAAGATACAGACAGTGATGCAAGTCCAACTACTCGAGCGGTCTTAGGATTATTTCTTCCTTATGGCACGGGACCAGAAGCACACCTTCAAAAGCAAGTGCTGCGCAAGTATGGCATATAAAGACGCTACCAATTGCAAGATGGGAGACGGGAGTTTGGAGAATGCAATTACCTCACTAGTTCCACTCAGAAAACAAAACAGGAGGAGAGGTAGGTTATACTGATCAATTGAGGGAGATGGTATCCTGTGGCTTTTGATCTTTGACATGGGTTTAACATAAGGTACTTTTATTTGTCCATCTGATGAATTCTATCATGGGTCGGTAATCCCATTGCCTACACAAGATGAGACAGACAAGCACAACCACTGATGGTTCAGACCAAATGATCAGATGAAAATTTGGTTTCTGAAATCAAGGACAAGGCCCATCGGTTCACGGTCTGGGTCACCAGAAGGTGACCACAATTGTACACTCTGCGAGAACTAGCACATGGTTCAATTGATCCCTGCATATTGCCACCAGGAAAAATAAAATAAAATCACAAGCAACACACATTTCAAGCACACCTCAGAAGCCGCCATGGGGTCTACTACTATCTGATCTCAGAATGCCTGGGGCAGTCCCATTACTAGTTTTGCTCACAACCCCCTTACCAAAGTATTCAGCAATGACAGAAAACCCATCCTTTGAGTTCTTCACTTGCTGGAAAAACCGATCGTGGTCTCTGCCATTTTGCTCTAAGCTTCTTTTCGTTTCCAAGACGGATCTGTACTCAGGCACACATTCAGGGCATTCTTTCTCATTGTCGCCAAGGCAACGTTGGTGAAACGAATGCATGCACATGAAATGGACTGCGGGAAGATCAAGTGTGAAAGTGCAAGCAGTGCATTTGCTGAGCTGAAAAATCCTTGCATTTGTTCTGAGATCTTGTATTTCTTTCCTCATTGCTGCAGTGTCCTCCTGCAGAATAGTATCATATTATAATTAATACATGCAGCAAGAAAGATGGACATCGTAGTCTCCTCTATTCTAAGAATAGGTTGTGCTGAGAATTTTCTAATTCTTGTATGGGCTAAGCTTACTTGTTTGGCAATGTTCTTTTAGAATTGTTCTCAAAAACTAGAATAAGTAGAATTGTGTCTGACAATGTTCTTAAGTTATAATCTACTGAAAAATATCAATACATCCATTTTATACATGAAAAATTAAAAAGAAATAAATCAATTGCCAAGTCTCAATTTTTTTTTAATATACATGTCATCTGTAAACTTTTGAATAATTTAAAATTAATTATGGATTTAAAATGAATCGGGGAGAATGTTCATTCATTTTGCACATAAAAATTAAAGGGAAAAGAAGCAACATGAGAAAACTGTAAAAGAAAATTTTGAAAAGGGCAGCAGCACAAAAGAGAGTACGTGCGACTAGGAGAGTTTGTGCGACCATAGTTTATATTGAAGTTACTGGTCCAAACTTCATCTATATCTAACCTCTACAAATTAATCAAACAAAAAATGATAAAAGAAAGCCACAAAAATTATACAAGTACTAAACTTTGAAACATTAAGTCATCGTTAACTGAACCAACTATGAACAATAAGTGAGTTGCCTTGGCTACCATTTGATGCAATTAATAAAATAATTGCACATAAGCAAAGAGTTCTTTCATTACAGGAAACTATGTTTGATCCATGGTCCAGATTTTCACTTTCTAATTCATTGTTTTCATCATTTGTTCTCAGCCTTGATTGGTTTTCCGAGTACATTAACCAAGAATGCCAAATTCCTCCTCATTAAGCATAGGGATTTTGGAATTGAGGAGTTCCTAAATCAAAAGTTTGACAATCCAAACAGGCCCTTAGATGGCTAGAAGAGGAGCCCCACCCTAGGATATTGCATCAAATTTCATCATAATCATCATCTACTAGATGTTGGGAATACCATTGTGGGTTCCAGATCTCTATAGTTCTCTGGAAGGAAGGAGTTCCTCCATCAAAAGTTTCACAATCCAAACAGACCCTTGTTGGATGGCTTTAAAAGGAGTTCTCTCCCCTACGAGATGTCATGTAATGGTAAGGGAAAGTATACAGGTATCCATGTCCTTGATTTCCTAATATGCAATGTTGTATCCCCATTCCCAATATTCATATCTGTAAGCCATACCAACACTTGCTGGGTGGAGGAAATTCCCATGGAATGATGCCAAATGGGCCCTAATCTGTTGGTTAGTAAACTCTTGTAATGATTGTCTCATCAGTACCTAGAATGTAGTTGATGCATTACATCATGTTTGGTTGAGAGAAGCAGCCCCCTTCAACCAGAAACTATACATGTGGGTAACCTCTGCTTTAGCTAGGCTCTTCACCAGGTGAGACGCATCATGGGATGGGCCATAACATCTAACCTACCATTATTCTAGCTATCCATTCAGTTGTTTGAAAATGACAATTACAACTAATGGTTCAGACCAACATATGACAAACTAGCAGGTTGGATCATTACAGCTACGTTCTGCTAAGAGGTACCCTCTCACATATTGCATGAGTGGTAACCTTTCCAAGGATTTGGCCCAAGATGGACTGGAATGGCGAAATAGAATCATTTAGCTGACCCCAACAGAGTTGGGACAAGGGTTTGACGGTGGTGATGGTAAATTAAGTAAATAGGGGGCCCAAGGAATTTTGAGTTCGCACATAAACAGTAAGCAGTCAATTCTTTTTTAGCCCAAAAATTAGTTAATAGCCAATTTTGGATTTGCATTTACTAGGTAAATACAATTGGTAAAATCTATATAAAAAAGAATATGTGCATTTCACTGCAAATAAGGTGCAACCATGTGCAATGTTTGGATTTAAACAAAATGAATCAACTTCAAAGAATCAAAGTAATCTGAGAGACTGACCTGGTATTTATCAATAGATCTACGATCTTCCTCAATCAGCTTTGATTCTTGTTCAAGTTTTCGAGCGATGTAATCCTTGACAACAGATAGAGTGAGACAAGGGTTCCTAGATAATGTCTGGAGAACCATAATTGGAGGTAATATGTCATCCCTTTCAATATAAGTCAAGACCTCTTTGACTTCCTTGGAGCAATCTTCTCCAAGCTCACCAAAGTACTTAAGCAGGTCCCCCCACAAAGATGGGTCGCCCCCCTTGCTTGAATCCCCAAGCCTTTTGCAGCATGCAATCAATCCCTCATGGTCATGAGCCTGGATGTAGCAAGCAATCACCTCCTTGTAAAGCCCCATCTTCTCGTACAGAAACAATAGCCCTTCTCTGACTGCATTCATCTCACAGAGAATGACAGCAAGATCAACATCATACAATGGTTGCTCCGAGTGAGGTGGCCATGCGCTCTTGAGTAATCGCAATCCTTTCTCAAACCTTTCTAAACAATCCTTTTCTTTATTTGTGCCTTTGCCCCCCTTAGTGTCAGCTGAAGATGATGCAGCAGCTACATCTATTGATCCTTTTGCTTTCAAGTAAAGATCCCCACTGCTATTTTCTTGTGAAAGTGCCGGGAAATTCAGATCATTAGACAGGTAAAGCTCCAAAAGGGTATTATGAATTTCTACTTGAGCAGGCGAATCATCCACCCTAGTGATATACTGCTCAAGAAAACCCATAAGAGATTGTGGATGATGAATGAAAACATTGACGAAATCCACAGGGGAAGGCAACATAGATATGTTTGTTTGCTTCGACTTTTTTGTTGATTCTCCATCATCAGTACAAAGCCTCATTAGTATTTCAATTGTCTCAACAGGCTTGTGTTCCACGAGAATCTTACCATACTCCTTCACCGTAACCCCAGCTTGGCTAGGTTCAAGGCTTGAAATATACTGCAACGCTTCATGATAACTACCAAGGTCCTCAAGTAAGATCTTCAAGTACCACTCATGCTTCCCTGCCTTCTTGGCAACATACATAGCATGCTCATGATATCCAGCAGCACGACAGACTCGTATGGCCGTCTCCACATCAAACTTGTGCTCTTCAATTCCATCTTCACTCTTGATGAATAGATTAAGCTTCTCTACATCTTTCAGTTTTGTATAACAGTTAAGAAGAAGGGTTGTATGGTCTTTAGAAGCTAGTCCTTTCTCATGCAGCTTTTCCAAATAATTAGTGAGGTTGTAGATGCGTTGGGCATCTAGAAACTTTTGTATGACATATGAAGGTTCAAGATGGCCTATTGTATTAATATATTGAGCCATAGCCTCATCATAGTCTTGCTTCCCATATAAATGATCGCCATATTTCCTTAATACCTCTGCAGTAGCTGCAGCATCTGCTTGTTGACTTTGAACAAGATTAATGGCAACAGTATAGAGATTCTTCTTGAAAAGCATATCCAACTTGCTTTCCATGTCCTTCTCTCCTATGCATAGAGCCGTTTTGTCGCTCATTATAAGAACTATGCTCCCCCATTCGCAAAGCATGTGAGAAACCTCTCCAACTGCAATACTGTGGGCAATTAATCGGTTCTTCAGATCATAAACGTTGAAAGTATTCTTTCCAGTTCTTTGGTCTGCAATAACACATAACAGGTACCCTCGAAACCACCCAAGGAATTTCTTCTCCCCTTCAAAAGCCCAGCAGGGACCACGTCCATCAACTTCATAAAAGTAGACAGCCTCAGGACGACCAATAATTAGTTCCTGATTAATAAAAAAACAAAAAAGAAAGTCAGTTGCATAACACAGTTAAGGGAGAAACTCATATTAGCATATTCCACACAATCTACACAATCTACGTGGCAAATCAGCATCCATATTCTTACACATATCAGTTTGTACCCCTGTGAGCACTTGTTGGCCCACATGGATGCACGCCAATTATTGGGGCTAGGGTCCAAAAATCAGCCCAATAAAACATGAAAGTATAAGGTTTTAAGTTCCTACGTATTAACAGTGAAAACATAGAGTGCTTCGACCCAATCATAACTGTCTGACGAGTCCAATTTAAGTTTAATGGTGGGTCCATATCTACTGTGTATGAATTGCCACAGACCATATGCCAGCTAAAGTCTAACTTGTCCTAAATTAATTCTTCAGGTTTTAGCATGCCAATAAGAGAACATAAGAAGCACAATGACAACTGCATACCAAGCGATCACTCATTGTAACACTATTGACTTCGCATCCAATCTGATCTAGGGTCTGCCGCTTAGGGGGTTGATCCTGCAAGCTGAACAAGCTAACAGACGAAGGAGTAACGGAAAATAGTTGAAGAGCTTGTCCATCTACTCGGAAACCCAAACCTGTAACAGATGTATGACTCTTGTCTGAAACATTCTCCACCTGTAGCTTGAAACGTGTGATCCTCTCACGTGCAATGTCCCCTTTGATGCAGTAAATGCAACCATTGTCTAACCCAATTGAGATAAGTAATATTGGAGGAGCTTCCTCAAGGACTAAAAATGATGTAATCTGCAAAATCAAGAGTTCAGTAAAACATGTAAACATGCAAGTATAGACCTATTCCCCCTCTGCATAGCAAAACATGTAAAGGCGCGTGTTTGAGATCCAAGTCATCACTCGGACATCATGTGCATGGGCCCTGGTCCCATTCTCAGGGCAGGCCACGCTTATCAGGGGGATGATAGATAAATGCTGAATTGAAGTATTTGCCAATTTATTTTTACCAGCGATCATATCATATTTGGCTTATCTGATGATTGGACCAATCCGATTTTTTTTAGTTGGAGTTCAGAGCATAGGAGTCTAAGAGAGACTTTGGCATATTTGTCCGAAACAAGCCATCCACCCCGGCCCAATAATCAGGTAGATCCATTCATTAAGTGGGCCACACATACAACGAATATGGACAATTGTCCATCTGTTTTCGTCATACAATGCGACCCATTTGATAAGTGGCCAATCTTTTCTTTTCTTTTTTCCTTTCTTTCTTTTGAACCAATCTGGTTTCATGCATGAAGGAACCAGCAGATGGATAGGTTGGAACTTGTACGCATTTGGGCACATGTGGCTGCCCAGAGACTGGTTTGGGTACAGATGAATGTAGGTTGGGCAAAATCTGAATCGAGGTACTCCAACACTAATTACATGTTACATAGCCATATGAGAAGCAATTAAAAGAAATGGAAATGACAACAATTATCATGGTATACACATAGAAAAAGGTTCCAGCCAAGTATAATGTCTTCTTTTGTCCAAAAAAAAAAAAAAAAAAACATAATACCTTTGCTTCAGGAAATTGGTTGGTGAAAATCCGTAATATTTGGATACATTCAGGACTTGCAGTGCTAGAACTCTCTTGCTGCATCTTATCTAGGTCGAAAACCTTCAGGCAGATGGGCGATATTTGTGGAGATGTTTGCTCATCCTCACCAACAGTCACAAGGAAATTGCGTTGCTGATTTATCAAAAAAGAGTAAAAGTGATTCTAAGTGTGCTTGCTAAAATCTTGAAGTTATTCACCATTCTGACTAAAACATTATTCACAGAAACAAGGTTTGCTGAAGTCACAAATAACACTCTCAAAATAGCCACATGTTCAGATGTGAGTCAGGTGACACTGCCACATATGACCTGTGCATCAAGTGGGACACACTGCATAGGCTAACTAGCCCCATCTTGGTTTCTTCCTCAGGTGAATCCCATATATATGAAAAGAAAAAGGATGATTTCGAAAATATGGGCAGGCAGTGTCCTCACTCTCAAGGTACATGCTTAGGAATGCAACTTGGATCGATCAAAGCCTGAACCTGCTGTCCCAGTCCGCATGAAAATGCATTTTTTGCTCGGCCTTTTTCATTTTCAAGCTCACCGATGGGGTTGGATTCCAAAGCCGAAATAAGGAGCAGGAGCACGAATTACATATATTGTGCTAATTTATTTATAGCTAGCACCAGATTGATGGTAAAGGTTTTGTCGATGATGAAGATGATCATAATGATTGAGATATAAATACATTTATGATTGTTATATTCATAATATGGCAATTAATAATATATCATATAATAGTTGACCCTAGATGGATGGGATAAGGCTATGATGACAATGATGGTAACATATTATATACTTAAAATGTCACCCAGACTGAGGCTCAGACTTGGGGATTACCATGTAACAAGTTGAACCCCCCATACACACTGGAGAACTGATGTGCAGACAGGCCTAACCTCTTGGGCACATGATTAAAAAAAAAAGGTTGACTGTATATGCACGTGTTGAATGAGACATGTGGCACATCCAAACGTGTCTGCATGGAATGAACATGGAAAGACCAAAAAGGTGGTGGCAATACTTAGTCACGACCCAAGGTATTTGCAAGAAAAATGGCAAAAATCGATCCAGGCAGCAAGCAAAACAAATTTCAAAGACCTGGAGTTCTAATAGAAACTCCTTATCAACTCATAAATTCATAATTCATCACTGATATTGGCAAACATCGAATGAGATGCCAGTCAAATTTGAGGGTAAAATGTAACCACAAGTCACAGCAAGACAGTTATGCAATAAGAGAGATCAAAATGGAAGCACTGGATTTTGGAATGCAATAAGAGAGACCAAAACAGGTAAGCCCATTTCTATGCTCAAGGGCTCTCGAGTTTAAGGCAAGGAGACCCTGCTTCTTTTCTATTTATGACTGCAGCCGAAATTAATTCTCTTCTTTTCAATGCTAAAAGTTGGGACTAATCCATGGTTTTCAAATAGGAGCAGATAGGATGCGGGTCACCCACTTGTAATTTGAGGATGGACATGACTCTTTTTTGCAACATTGGGAAGCTCGCTCGCACGGAAGGAGGCAAGAGAAAAGTTTTAAAAGAAAAAAAGTCTCTTGGAGAGATGGACTCCTCTTCCATCCAGTTATATCAAGCTCAATGTTGATGGATGAGCATGATCAAACCCAATCAGTCCATAACCAATCTTTTTGTAGTTTACACAAATGGTTTCACCATAGAAAATGTTTCCTGAAGTATCAACCAATGGAAACTGAAATCATAGAATCTTTTTTGTAGTTTACACAAATGGTTTCACCATAGAAAATGTTTCCTGTAGCATCAACCAATGGAAACTGAAATCATAGAAGAAAAAAAAAAAAAATTCTTCAGTTTCATTTTCCACAGAGAACAACTCAAACATGGAAACAAAATACCGTAGAAAACTTTTGTGCACAAACATGTGAATTGTTTTTTCCCGGAACATGAAACCATTTCAGGGACAGAATGATTCCTTCCACATTCAACATTGAGAAAGCAGTTTCCTCAATTTTTGCACAGGAAACTAGATATTCACATTCGGTAGTAAGTAATCCATCTTCTGCAGTCTTACACAGTAGTAAAAAGAAAAATTTGAAATCTTCAGTCCCTATTTCCACGAAAATGAAATCACTCTGGAAACAAAGAAATCGCTCATTTCGCAACAAAACCACAATCAACATCTGTCGAAATTCCTACGAAACCGACGAAATCAGATTCACGACAGAAATGTCAACATATGAAAAAAAAAATCTGATACCTTGAGCTGTTGGAGGAAGAGAACGGAGGATGCATGAGCAGGGAAACCTTGGATGAATCTGAGCCCTCGATCGAGGAAATTAACAGTACCATCATCACATCCGACGACGATTTTCCCTCTCCCGCTCGAACAGCACTCGATCTTTCCCTCTACTTCGTTTGGGATCGAGGATTTCCCTGAGGATTTCTCCTCGAAGAACTCGAATTTCCTCCACTGGTACATTCTTCGTGCCAATTTCGAAGAGATTTCGAGATTTCCAATCGGATCGCAGAAAAGTAGATTTCTCAAAACCCTAGAAATCGAGTTCGCATTTGAGAGAGAGAGAGAGAGAGAGAGAGATGGTGGGATTGTTTTCGTTTTCTTCCGTTTGGAGTCGTTCTGCAGCAGAAGCGAAACGGGAAAGAAAAGGTGAACTCAGTGAGTGAGTAGAAGAATGTGAAGGAAGCGAGCGAGCCAAGCAGAGATTGAGCTTGGCCCAAGCTTGCTAATAAGGTTCGATTTGACGAGTCCGATTTGACGTATAATGTTAAAAAGTCACGTTGGATGTAAGGCACAAAAAAGGCGTCCTAGAAAAATACCAAATAAGGCATCCAAGTATGTTCTAAATTAAGGACACCATTTAAAAGTTTTTTTTGCGACTTTCTTTCTTGCAATTTTGAAAAAACTAAAATTACTCTTTATTTAAAACTACTATATGAAGTCGATCGCTATGAGAACATTAGTTGTCATTGATCATAGTGAAAATACCGACGAAAAAAATGAAAAAAATATAGAAAAAGCGAGTGAGAGTTTTATTTCAACAAAATGTAATTTGGGTATTTTAAAAAAAAAAAGGGAAAAAAGTTGTTGGAAAATACCTTTAAATGAATGAATGTCCATAATTGAAAATTTATAAAAAACGTAGGTTTATTTTCTTTTTTATAATAAGGCAAAAACTTAAATCCTTTTTTGAGACTTTACTTAATTTTGATATAATAATAGTAAAGGATTTTCAAAGAAGAAGAGACTAGCTATGATATCATTGTTCTAATAAAACTGAATTGGCGGGAGGACCTCTACTATTAAATAATAATTGAGAGAGCATTTTTGGTGCCCCCGACATTTAAGATCATTTTTAAGTTAACTTCCTGCCATGAAATATGGAGAAATGTAAATATTACTTAAATTTACAAGGAAGCCAAATTAACCCAAACTCACCTTATTCTGAAATCTAAAATACCATGAATTCACTCGATACCGTGGAAATAGGAAAAGCGATAACAAATGCTGCTTTTGAAAATTACTATTGACTGGTAAGAGAATGTTATTGAAAATTTCTCATTACGTGGGGGTTGCACGAAATAGTGTCTTTTAACTAACGCAATACGAAAGTATTCTTCCCGTAATTATGGAGAGTGATATTAGCATCGCTTAATTAGAGACAAGCGACGCGAGCATCATTCCTCTCAAGTACTCGTTTGTGCTATCTTAATTAGGAGGCATTATTTCGTACAACACTCATGTAATGTGAATTTTTCAGCAAAATCCTCAAATGGGTAGTGTGGGCTTTTATTTTCATCCGGCTTTTACATTGATTATTTAATGCCAAAAGAACTCCATAGAGCCCTTAGAATTATATTTCCTACTAACGCTAAGAACTCCATAATTAATTTGGATTTTTTTTTTAACCTTGTTCCTAAACTAGGGAAAGTGGGAGGTGCCTCGCCAAATTAATAGTGGATTAACACACTCAGCTTTTAAATATATGCCCACATATCATAATTTCTAAAGGTGTGGCATACATTATAATTCCTCGAATGTGGGTTCCATAACATATTTTTAACTGTAAGCGCTTCCTAATTCCTAAAAAGGAGGGTTCATTTGCATCACATGTAACATGCTCTCCCTATTTTCCAACCGTTGATTTGAAGGCTATTTAGGGAAGTTAAAAACTTAAAACCCCCATTTCCATTCCCGCGCTTTCTCATCTGAGACTGAGAGACTGAAGACTCTGAGAGGCCATGGCTCTCCTCTGTTTCATCCTCGATCTCCTGAGCTTATCGTCTCCATTACTCAAAGATCTAAAACAGGTAAAAAAATAAACCCTAATTGTTTCGATTTCTTTTGGAAGTCTCCATTTCTTGAGATCTTCTCTCATTGATTTTTCAAATCATCTTTTTCAATGTCGATCTCGCTCTTACGATCTGTTTTTCCCCACAAATCTCGAATTCGATCAGTGCTTGTTGCAGATCGCGAATCTGTATGCCATATCTTCAGGATCTTCGAGTCTACAAGATCGAATCGGTTTGTGCTATGTTCAGAAAAACAAAGCTTCAGGAGCAGTTGAGGTATGTGGTCTGTAATCGAAATGTAGGTCGTGATTTTTCAGATTTTTGTGTTTGCTATGAATATTTGTTGATCATAAGAAGGAAATGTTCTAGTTTCTATTGAGAATGCAGTCTGCAAACAGGATTGCAGCTGATATCATGTTTCGTGAAATCGTACGAAAAAAGGATCGGAAAGAAATTTTCAGATTTCGATTTTGTGTTTGTTTTGGATTCCATTGAGGCTGCAGTTTGCGAAAAGCAGCTGAATTGCAGGGTTGCAGCTGATATCATGTAGTGTGAAATCGAAAAAAAGGATGGGAAAGAATTTTCAGATTTTGTGTTTGTTTTGGATTCTTGCAGATCATAAAATGGAGAAGTTCATATTGTGATTTTATCCCCCCCCTTTTTTTTCATTGGATTTGTATTGAAAATGCAGTTTGCGAAAAGGAGCTGAATTGCAGGGTTGCAGCTGATATCATGTTGAATGAAATCACAGGAAAAGGGTGGGGAGGATTTTCTGATGGGAAAAATGTGATTTGCATTGTGAATGGTAGGCAAAGTTTTTGTGTATAGGCCTTTGGGTGTGTTTGGATGACTCTAAAATGAGAGGTGGGGAATCATCTGTGCGGGGGCAAAATGAAGAGGAAAATAGAGTTGGAGTGGAGGATCCAAGTGATTCTCATCTGTGGTTGGATTTGAAAGGAGAACAATAAGATGGTGAAAACTAGTTTTAAAATACATTATAAATAAAAACTAATCATTATTTTTGATTGAATAATTCAGTTTCACTGGTGAAAAGAAAGTTTTCTCCACCCCTTTACGAAATATACTTGTGTCTTCCCTACTGCAAAATCTGGTTAACAAAAGAACTTATAAGTGTATCCAAAAGAAAATGTACTTCACTAGAGATTTTTTTTTCCTTGTCTCTAATTTTCTTTACATTGTAACGGGCACTTCAGATATGTTTAGTGAGAAGAAAAGGTGGGGAAAACTGCCCAGAAGTTCAAATTTTTGCAGTCTTCACTTGTTATCTGCATCCAAACTGACCCTTTGATTTATGGTTAACAATATTTAAGCCTTTTACCTTTTTTTTTTTTTTTTTGTAGTTTCTCTGGCCTTTTACGTACTATACTATTGTTTTGTATCTCAAGCTGTTAGTAAAAGGTGAAAGAATTGTTCGTTCTGTGCTCTACACACACTGCATAAAATGCACCAAATCTTAAACACCCTAAAACTTTTACTATCATCTTAAACACCCTATAACCCCAACAAGAATGGAGAATATAATTTTTTTTTTAATCTTTTGACTGCTAAAATATTTTAAATGAAAAGGAAAAAATGGAGCGACGTAATGATTTCAACAGTTATATCTGAAGTTATGTTACAATACAGAGGGGAAATCCTCTCTGTATTGATTTTTTTTTTTTTTTTTCTTTGAGCTCAGTTGCAATACAGAGGGGGAATTTCTTTTTTTTTTTTTTTTTAACAGTAAATTTTATTTAAAAAAATAAGGCAAAAGCCTTGCCTAGACAAACCTAGGGGAAATTTACTGTCAACCTTTGGGAATGTCCAATGCCAGGATGTTATGGACCTTACTGATATGGGCTTCAATATGCTGTTCATTTCTCATTGGCTTCCTAACACAGTACGTGTGAGTTCTTTTCAGCTAAAGACAGCATATAGTCCTCAAGGAAAATACAATTTACGTGACTTTCATCACGCTGTTAACAGTTTGCCCACAGATGGCTTCATTGGAGCTGAAGAATGCAGTACCCCTTGTAAGAAACTCACTTCTCATTAGTCTGACTGCCTAACCAATCTCACGGAGACCAGTCCAGAAACAGTTGGATTGCTAACAAAAATCATTATGATGATGCTTGCAGATGAAGCGCTTGCAAAGCTGCTGAGCAATGAATTCTTGTTCTCATGGGGTAGTAAAGATATCCAAAAGAAAGCGGTCCTTATCACCTCCCGCCTTGCACCAAACATGGATTCTTTGCACAAGCTTCTCAAGGTACCATGCCATCCTTGATACCTATTACCCACACTAGGTTGTAAATTCACAGGGTTCATCTTTTTGCGTGGAATTGAATTCATAGGAAGTCAACATAAAATGGGTCCCTATTAAAGAGCTGAGTGTGAGGGATATAAGGTGGAGATATAGACTGGAGACTCTTAACTTTCTCGGGATCTGATTTATCAGGGTGATCGTTGAGTATGCATTTTCCACCAAAGAGAAGATTGTTTGATGACTATTTTAGGTCTTCACCTCTGTTTCTTCAACTTTAGCCACTTTGATGGGAATGCATTTCTTATAATCCATGCAAACAAATGGACCCAAGTGGTTTTTTGTCCTCATTCATCGACCATGGGGAAAAGCCACATGTCATCTAAGGTTTATGGCAGTGGACCAATCTCTTGTTCATTTCTCTGGCAGGTTGGTTTGCAAAAACTAGATCATTTATCTTCTTGGCCTCCCTGGTTGAAAATGTTCACACAATGTTGGTGGTATTGTCTTTGCTACCAAACTATCTATGGAACATAGGAAAAGAAAAAGCTCAAATTCACAAGGGAGGAGCATTGGTTAAGATCATCTGGTCGATGGGCTTGGCGACTGTCGACCTGTTAAATTGGACATATAAGAGGGATGATCACTTCAGGTTCACATTATCGCAAGGTCAAATAAAATCTGCAAATGTAGAACCCACTTTAGGAAGGTTCGAACCATTCAAATTGTATATCCCTCCCTCATTATGTGCATCGGTCCTGAGCTCTTATCCAAGCAAAGGGATATTCGCAGTTGGATTGAAGAACATGATTAAACCACTAATGAGTTACATTTTTTAAGAAATCTACTTAATTTTCACGGTGGGAACATTTTCAGTGATTAGATTGTCCATAAGATGCACAGTTTCCTCCCCCATAATTGCACTCATTCCAATGGAGTTCTATTATGATTTTAAAGATTGCCCGATCTGTAGCAGTTTTCAAGAAACTGGTTCAAAATGCCATGATACCTGATTCACACCTATATCAATGAGCCAATCAATAATGGCGATCAAATTTCTTTTTAGGCTGAAATGAAATCATGCCAGTATGATTTATAAACTGATGTGTGTTTATCTATATTGGTGATAGCTATCAGTTTTCCTCCGGGCCAATGCGAAGGCCAATCCCAATACTTGAATGCACGAGTTGTATTCACAGTTAGATCTGACAAACAAACATGAATTAATCACGTCTTTCACACGTCCAATCCAATGATCAAATTACTCCCATTGGCCTGAATTTGGGGTATGTACTGATTCATGGACAATTTGAATGGGCGACAGTTTGGATGCACCCAGATAGGTAAAATTGGGTTGACCGATGCATCTTTTGACCGATTTGAATCTTCTGAAGGCAGGTCCCAAATGTATAGATTGATTTGAACTTACTTGATCTTTAGGTAGTGTCAAGCTTAAGCAATCATTCATCATACAATCCATGCCTCACCTGCCATTTGCCAACTTTTAGACCATGGTCACATTAGCATTTATCAGGCTATTTGCTTGGAAAGGGAAATCTTGGGACTTTTCACCTGCTGAGGGCATTTTTAATAGAGAGAAATCAGCTATATCTTTGAGAAGTTGGATAGAAGTTTGAAAAACTGTTGAAATCTTAAAAAGATGGAAGGGTGGAGTTTAATTTTCTCAAGGATGAGTTGAAGACGAACTTTCATCAAGGAAAACTGATTATTTTTCCAAATCCAGGTATTCAAGCCAAAATGGCTGTATATTTACAAGAAACCTAAGATATATTTTTTTTTTATCTTTGCAAGCAAGCATCCCCAGAAGATAGAGTCAAGTCCAGCTGAGAATCACATCTTGAATATATCATCTCAGGCCCTCCTATACTCTGATACCTTTATTCCATCATAATCTGAGGCCTCTTCCATTTGAAAGTCCACTAGAAATCAATATTGGGTCCATCCTATTAGCATTATCTCACTCAAATCTGACCAAATTGGGCCATTCAGAGGCTGGACTAAACCATCAACAACCTTCCCAAATGTCGGGCTTCTAAACTAGGTCAATGAGGATTAAGGGTATTGACTTTAATTTTTCCATTCCAACAGGATGCTGCTGAACATTGCATTTCCATGGAGTTTGTGCTCTTGAAGCAGGAAGCAGATCACATTCAGGATATGTCTTCCAACAAGGTCAAGCAATTTGCCGATGGCATTGCTAGCTTCAACAACTGCTCACTTGGAAGTTATTTTCCTAGTATGTACTTCAGGCCTCCATGTTTCATGAATTTAAACAAAATGCACAAGATCATCATCATCAAAGCCTTGTCCATACACATGAATTCTGTTTTTAGTATTTTCTCAAAATTCATGTTAGGATCGTCACAAAAAATTTATGCCATTGTTGAGGTTCAAATCTGGTCCATATGGACTGTTAGGATCCATTGCGGGTCCAGGAGCTACAATCCCATGTTTATGGTAGTGACGAAGTCCTCTTCTCTTCTTTTGGCATGTAGATACGTGGATCTTGTGTGCTTTAGTAAAGAGATGGGCACAGGAGCTCAAGGACAAGGAGGGAGCACTGCAAGCCTTATTTCTTTTCAAGAATGGTCTATTAAGCTCTGTGGACCATATCTTCTGCAATTTGTTTCTTTCTGCATGTCAGATCATTGATGGGTTCAGCCCCTGCCAGGTACAATAAATTGCACTCATTCAAAATAGGTACCATCTCAAGTTGCTAACCAATACACTCAAAATGCCTAGGCGTTAAAGGTGCGGCAAACTAACTACTTAATTCAAATATGATACATATGCCATATAATTATCTTTGATAAACAAACTCTCATAACTTCTGAAATGTAAGGTTCATTTCCCAAACCATTTGAGATGCACATATTATTTTGGTGGAGTCATGGGCAATAGATTTACTTATGTGTAGATTCTGTTGACAAACACAGTATAGACTATAGAGATACCCTTTGCAGTACTGAATACAATTAATGGTACTTCTGTTTGAGAACAACAAAGAAATAAGACTTTCAACTAAAAGAATTTGACGTCCTAAGATTTTCTAGATGTCTAATTGGTTGGTTTCAGAAAATTATATTTATAGGAACAATTTGCTATAGACATGCAGGTGTCATGGCTTACCTATAGATGGTACAGCCAGTAATAGGGTGAAATTGTTGTGTCCCCTTGCATTCCAAGAGCTAGAAGCATGTGATTTGTTCAAGAATGCAGTGAGGGTTGGGGAACAAACTGTTCTATTCCTACCCTCCTTTGAGAGCTGTCCAAAGCTCAAACAAGTGTCTACTCCCATTGTTTTCAATGTCATTGAACGCACCAAGTTGGCTTCTCTGAGTGAAGGTAAATCTCTCACTGTCACTGATCTCCAGTTCCATTGCTTTTTTCTTTTTGGCTAAGAGCTTTCTAAGGTATGGTCAATGTCTGTCAATGCTGTCAATCAAACCATATTATTTTCCATGCAACTTTGGCTTCTCTATTCTATGCCGAATGAGTCATTTTTTCATCTCCTCCCACGCACTGTTATAGGCCAGTTTTTCTATTGATGACCACGAATTTTGGTGACCAAGCAGGTGTGGTAATAGGTACTTCTTATGTCGTTACTCCAACTTGTCCTGGGATGGAAGATGCTTCTGATTACTATAACAAGTCCCAAGTGAATCTCCAACGTGGGTAAATCCTGTGGATGAAATCCTGGATTTTGCTATTTTTGAAATTGTTTGCATGCTTTTTTATTTTCTTGATGTCATATCTTCAAATATTTCATTACCAAATGAAGTTGAGTTTGAGCCTAGACTTGTGCTTTAAATAGTTCTTTACTGTGCTTTCACTTTCTTCCTGTATACTGTAGGCCCTGCATTTTCTTTCTGATCCGGGCTGTGAATATGTCTTTATCATGTCTCTACTTTATCAGGATTTCACATCCTGACATGTTGTGACTGAATTTTTACTTTCAATTGGGACAAGGCTCTATGATGATAATATATTGTTTTACTTTCATCATTGGGTTCCTAATCTTGGCTGTAAATATTTCATTGACTTGTGCATGGTAGTTTATCACGGGCTTTGTGAAGCACTGTATTCTCTGGATGAGGGATTGATTTGTTATTCAAACTGTAATACACAAACCCTGCTGGAAACGACCTTCCAATGCTTCTATATTCTTCAACCATCAGAACATGGGCCAATGTTTCTGAGGGTAAATCCTTATCAGCTTTTCTTCTGATTGTGCATTATATATTTCTTGTTTGGTGATTCCTTTTCAATTTCATATTGTTTCTGTAGGCTCGGGCTTCAGCCTCTTGGTTCTGTTTTCATCGCTGTGTAATGAAATTAGCTTTTCCTATTACACTGTAAAGACCAAAGTGCATGTGAGCACATTGGTGAGTGCGCAACTGCGCACCTTTTTATATGTGTTCATGAATTTTCTGGCATTTGCAGAGGCTTGCAGGGAAGGAGGAAATTTTACCCATTCCTGAAGGTATTCAATCAAATGATGCTTTATTACCAAAGGATATAGGCAATTCCATTCAGACTGCTCTCTCAAAGGTACGAACCTATTTTGTATCTTCTGATCACTTGTGATATGTTTTTTGTTTCCTTGTTGATTTTGCATTTGATTGTTAAAGTCTTGAGCCCAGATAATCTGAATAGATAACTGAGCAATAAAAATTGTCCTGACCAAGATCAATCCTGAGCATCTTTGATCC
Organism: Cinnamomum chago; assembly: GCA_038049695.1. Lineage (NCBI taxonomy): Eukaryota > Viridiplantae > Streptophyta > Magnoliopsida > Laurales > Lauraceae > Cinnamomum > Cinnamomum chago. The sequence goes on along the minus strand of CP142451.1, from coordinate 6,720,622 downwards.
ATCCTGACCTATTCTTATTATTTCCAACTCAAAACATATGCACCTCAGATAGAACTTCAGTGACTGTGTAACCTAACTACATATAATCTTTCCCGGGATGGCGCAGATTCCTTTGTCAGATGATAAATAGTGTTTGGCTCTTTGAGATCTTTTTGAAATTTTTATTTATTTCTTCAGTGAGAAATCTAATAAAATGCAACTCAATTATAAAAACGCAGTACTTCACAATGAAGAGTAGATCGCTATACTTCTGTAAAGCTTGACTGAACTTTGTCCTGATCACGCTAGGATTGTGGAAAGATAGATCTCAAACCTAACCCTTCTTTTGTGACTTGTATTAAGAAACAATCATAAAAACCACCCTCATTTAAATGGAAAAGAAGCCCTAAATTTAACCTAAACCATGTATTTGCTAACATTTTTACATGAGATGTTATAGTCTCAACCTTACAATTAAATAAAAGCAATTATACCTAAATATCACAATGGCTTGATGAATTAATTTCTAGTCTAAACTTTCTTAAATATCATATAATTGTGATGCAATCTTGCCCAATCTACCAGCGAGTCAAACTCCACCAATATGTGTCAGAATTGTACATGCATGTGTCTTGTTGGTAGGGTGATGCATTTTGCAATAAAAGTGATGCATCTCCTGTCTTTCTTCGCAAAATTGATTACAGAAATTGAAGGGGAAGAGTTAGTAGAAGAAATCAATTAGAATAAGAAAGACGGGAGATGCTGAAGCTCAGCACCAAAGAAAGATAAAGAGGGAGATCGCAAAAATAAAACTTGACAAATCAATATTAGTTCACTCCAGACTCGTCACTTTGTTTACACCCTTATTTCTATCTATGAAGTAACTCCGAAATATCATTATCATCATTCATCAAAGCCTTGTCCCAACTATAATAACTCCAAAACATAATCAGTCCTAATTCTAAAGCTATCATAATAGAAAGTAACTCTTAAGCACAGACGTTCCATATATGTGGCATAGTAGGCCATACATATATGTGGTCCATTGGATCGAATCAACTTTAGACTTCATCCAAAGATAACCCATCATACGCACGTGGTTTTGTAACATTCGGACATGTTTGAAAAAGAGAGTTTTTTGTTGAAAAAAAAAGAAAAGAAAACCCCTACAATTATGCCTCTTTATAGGACACATGGATGGTATTTCAATTGTGGGCCAACAATTGGGACTGGGCCTAGCGATATCTTGAACCATCATGGATGAACCCAAGACCTCATATAAACCTTCTCAAATTGTCAACTGCATCAGTAACTAATCTGTATTATCGTTTTTTGATACTTCAATTGTAAGAGAAAAACTTTATAGTCTCTGATGTATATCATAACATAGGTTGTAATTCCAAGGTTTCAAAAATCAGACTTGGTGTACGACTTGGTCACCCTCTAGTTGAGTTGACTCAGCTGAGGTCCAAGCAACTTGGCTGAGTTGCACCCTAGAACCCAAAAGGCATTACAACATTTTGAAGAATGATAAATAAATCTAAAGAACTGAAAAATGATATCCTATAAATATATAATTTTAAGATTTGTCATGTTTCTAGTCATTATGAATGAAACCAAGTATAAATAGGTGGTCTCCATTGTTTTTCCCTCAACCAGATGAACTGTGCATCCAATCTTGTAATGTATAGTCTTCAAAAAGATGTGGTTTACAAAAGGTCCCCAAGAACCTCTCAAAGCTTCTTTCACCAAGAAAATAAGGGGAACAGAACCCTCCTACATAACTCACCAGAACAGGGTATTGAGTGACGTGGCTCAACCAATTTTTAGAACCCGGTTTTATCCACCAAAAGTTGTAGAGGAAGAAGAAACAACTTGACATTATTAAGTTGTAATATAAAAAATAAAATGTTGAAGCTGATGGGACCTAACCAAGCCATTCGCCAAAAAATTTACTGTATAGAGCAGATAAGTTATGTTCATGAAGGTAGCAACCATTCAAAATACTGTTTGCAGCCTAGAAGTTCATAGAAACTCTTTAACAGAGATGCTCAAAAGTTGGCGATTCTCCTCACAAGTGGTTAGTTTGGATGGGGTATAAAATAACAGTATTGGCAAGCTTGGGTTAGGACTACAAAAAAAAAAAAAAAAAAAAAAAAAAAAAAACACACCCAGTAAAAAGAGATTGTACACATCTTATAAAAAAGTGATGCATCTTATTTTGTTTGTGCCACTGTGATCAATAACTAGATTGCATTTTGTAATTTTCCTTTTCAGTTGGAGTTGAGAGAATACAATCCTCTTTTACATGAGAGAGGACTCCACTCAAAGCTAAACTGGCTTGTGAAAGAGAGCTTACATTTTGGGTAATATCTCACTTCAATGTCCCTTGCAGTTTCTTTCCAAATGCGCAAGTATTAAATAGCTATTTTTTTATAACTGCTGGGATATGTCTTCTGTAACATCCACAAAAAATTGTTTCTAACTTTAGAGGTTGAGTCCTGTAAGGATGGTATCATTGCTCACCTCACAGGATTGGTGAATGTGTTGTCCTGTTGGACCAGTCTGAATCAACCAACTGATAGATCACCTCAAGGATTGGCCAGTGGATCTTCTCATACATTCAATCTGTAGACTTTTTCTGGTTAATTTCTCGACATTTCTCTGACCATTAAAAAATGGATCATGAATCCAGAACCTAGACCTTCGTAAAATCTTTGTGACGTTCATAGTCATACTTGATCATGCAAGAGAGGGCGTTCCTTAATTAGAGGTCTAGATCTATCACCAAAGTTCACTAATGAACAGTTTGTGAGGTTCACCCCATTCATTATATGTTATTCAACTAGGCATTGGATCCCTAGGACGACAAACAGTTGTCTTGCAAAGATGTTTAGTTTTCTTGAGTATTTTAATTTTACTGGAGACCTGCATTCATGAATCATGATCCACCTTGTTGATATAATGTAGCCTTTTTTGGATAGTGATGATAGCAATCTTCCACATGGCACAAAGGTATTATTGTCACAAAATGAAAACTTAGAGTAAATTTCATCTTTGTGGACTGACCATTGCATTTTTCCCAGTCCTTTTGTCTAAACCTATTCATCACTACACCGGAGGAAAAATCCTGAATTTAGTCTAAGCTGTGGACGGGTGACAATTGACGGGAATGAATGGATTAGCCATTACCTATCAGTTGAATCTTATTTCTAATCTAAATAATAATTGGTTTAATTTTTTAATTTTTATTTTTTTTGTATATGATTGGGTTTCTATATAAAGAGGTTTATGCTTTCTTTCATGTCAAACTCGGAAAGTCAGAGATGGATTCATGTCAAGTTCCGTTCCTGTTTCCATTTAAGCGAACAAATAATTTAATATTTTCCAATAGCATGAGTAGTGCGCTGGATAGGCATCTCAATAAGGGAAGCTGATCATGTCATCAAACTCATAAACTGGATTTGATATTCTGATTTTGGTCTTCCCTGAACTGAAAATTCAAACGTAGTGACAGGAGGGAAAGAAAACACAATATTCTTTCTGGCATAGGCAAGTATAACTTTGGATGCATGCTAATCAGCCTAGTTAATGAACACTTATCTGAACTTGGTTCTGACTTTTGAGCCTTCTAAGTTCTAATCCAGTTCGTTATTGAGTTCCTCGTGTTCCAACAATGTATCTAATCTTCAGAAATGCGTTTCTAGATCAATTTCATGGCCAAACAGAGCTGAAACTATCTCTAAAGAACCTACACCCAACTCCCTAAATCCAACTCTTTTACAAGCACCTACAAAACCAAGTCCTGCAGAGACAGAAACAATGGCAGAAAAGAAAACGCAACCCAAAGAACCTACACCCAACTCCCTAAATCCACCTCTTCTACAAGCATCTACGCAACCACCTCCTGCAGTGAAAGAAGATATGGCAGAAGAGAAAACACAGCCCAACTTACCAGCAGAGGAAGACATGGCTGCTGCTGCTTGTATTTCACAGGAATGGGAAGAGCTGATAATCACTGAAGTTGGCGAGAGCTTCTCCCCTACATGCGTATCAAAACCGACGTTTAAGAATTTGGTTTCATCACTACCAGATAACAAACCATTGGATGAGAAGACATTTAGAATTCTGGAGAGATTGGAAGCTCCAAGGAAGCAGAAAATAAAGGTGACTTCGCCTGTTCTCGCTGTGAACAATGTTACTGGAAATGCTTCAGGGCCCATGAAGAAGCCACTCGTGCCTTTCGGTCCGAACAATTTGACTGACCATCATTTAAGCTTAAGCCAGCCTATAAAACCCAGTTTCCAGAGGATGAAAAGGAAGTTGAGGTGAAAGAGGTTAGACTCGGGAGGATTATTTCAAGGCTGTCAGAGATATCTATGTTTGCAGGAACATGAACAATGATGCATGTTTGTTACTTCTTCATTCTATGCATGCCATGGGATATAGAAGCTGTGAATTGAATTGCTGAAGTGTACTGGATCAATTGTACACATACACATCATACATGCAGATAATGGAAAATGGTGGCCTGATAATAATCCACAGCTCTGGCTGATTGAGAAAGCTGGGAAAGCCTCATGCAGAGAAGAGGCGATTTGGTATTTTTGTATAGAATCGAAGTTCTGTCTCATTAAATTGTTAGCCCTTCAAGTTGTGTTTTGGGTTTGTTCACTCCTTTCTTTGTGGACAATTAATATCAATATAACTTCTGTTCCGATGGCCAGCAAAGTCCAATGGTGCTGCTACCTTGGTACCTAGTAGATTGCTCATCTAGAAACAAGCCTCTGCCGTATGCCACTTTTGACACTGACGGTGACAATTGATATTTTCGTGGGCCTCGATGAATTACCTCCTTGTTTTCTTCTTTTTGATCCCAGCCAAGGTGGCTGGTACCCATCAAGCCCTCCGGCAAGGGAAGGAGACTTTGGGTGAGATAAGGAAGCCCTTAGGTAAGGGAGGAAGACCTTGGGTGAGGTGAGAAGCTCTTGTGAGAGGAAAGGTGGATGTTAGAGTGTTTATTCCACTGATTTATAGACTACTAGAGTAAAATCAGGGAAAGGCTGGATCATAGATTAGGTTAGACAGGTAGCTTTCATCCAATTGATTTCATTTTTCCTAAAATGTAATAGATCATCCCCCTTATATGGTGGGCCCTCATCATATTTTATGTTTTGATAGAGCCATAATTAGTTAAGAATAAGTGATGCTTGGGAATGATTTGGCTGGGATAGAAAATATGACTAAATATTGGGCTATGGAAACGTGAAATGGATAAGATTACATTTGGGTATAAAATAGTTTAGTTTGTATGGTACAAGACCAAAAGTCTGGCCATAAGTATGTGATAATCGTTTCTTTTAGTGCGATCCAATCTCACATTTGCAATTTTTTCAATCTGTAGCACAGTTAAATCTCAACTTCACAATTCTCCAAAAGTCCAAACCCTTTCAAGGGACCACATCAATGAATTCATATCATGTGGAGGAACATGGATAGCCTGTGTGTAAACAAGGGATGGCCAAAAATTGGGTGGAGCTTCAACTTACTCTTCGTTTTATGAATCCTAGGTTTTCACTCTCTCAGGTAAGACCCTTGGCCAAGTCTCCCATGTGCTTATGGAGCCAAGTTTTGGACTTTAAGAACAAGGGAATCCTACGGACTGATTAAGGTCATTTTGTTTCTATTATTCCAATGATTTTTTTTTAATGGTTCAACTATTCCAATGAATGACACCATTCCACCATATAACAGTGCAAACCGTCGAAAAACAGTGCCTACCAAAGAACGGGCCCATATCACCCCTTAAAAAAAAGAACATTTTTTTTTCTTTTTTGATTGGCAGCATGGCTCGAACCAAACCTCAAGATTCCAATAGAGAGCGAAAAATAATTCACTGTCAGGGTTCCTATAAATTGTAGGTGTTCCTTAGCTAGCAATAAAATGCACAAACATTCCAGCTCATTGACAAATCTTGGAAAATCTTTTCTATTTCATCATTGTTTTCTTCAATACAAATGCGTGCCACAATAGGCATATCAGATGAAAGATTGATCCACCTGTGATTCATAGTTCCTTCTACATCAACTCCTACGAAAAAAGAAGTAGATGATACTCCACTTGCATTGGAGACTCCGGATTATCCAGAACCCAAAGCATCAAGAAGATACAAAAAAGGAAAAGGAATGGCAGATGAGCACCCTTGAAAGAATAGAAAAACTTAACACCTACAACATAAAGATTGAAAAATAAAGGAAGAAAGACATTATTACAAAATGGTGCCCAACACCCATATATGTAACAGAAGACAGTATGCAAAAAGCCCAATCCTTGCTCCAGGCCGACTCATAAAAATGCGACCTCCTGACACCCTGCAAAGAAATGTATTAAAAGAACCTCATTTTAGTAGGGATTCACTTGGTGATAAACTACCTCACTTGATTAGCAAAACCCATAAACATCACATCAAGTACCAAGATCTGTACAATCTGGTAGGTTCTATCATAGATGGAGCATATCCCAAAAAATTCAGAGTGGACAATCCAGTCTTTCCAACTCAATAATAGACTTTTCAGAGTTAAAATGTATAGTTGATGGAGCTTTGAAAGTGTGGTGTGTGTGTTTCTTTACCATCTATTTTCTTTCTTTAAAAGACTACTTGACAGTCAAATGGGTATGAATTACGATTGTCTGACAGATGTGATTGTTTTGGCTCTGGCCTATCCGGTGTAAGATCTACTGATGATTGGAATTTGGACCAGATCACACGTGCATACTATTTGCAAGTAAAATCCACTGATAAATAACTATCAAGAAAAGGTGCTTTAGCACTTCCCGAGCCCCTATTTCACTTCACAAAATTCCCTAGTTACATAAAACTTCATGACAGCTATCAAAACCTACTTCATGACAGCTATCAAAACCTCTATGTTACATTCATCAAGGGGGTACTAAAATGCAATACTATTAAAGCTTGGACATGAAACTGTAGTTATATCGAATATGGTTCCAGTTTCTTAGGATGGATCATGGAGGTGAGTGTCTCTTGGGGAGATGGAATCCAAATATATCTTTATACATTGGAACTCAAATCACCTTGGAGAAAGCAGAAGTGCATTCAAGTTGATTGAGGGGTTTTAGAATTATTGTTTTGCAGTGATTTCTTGGATTTGGGTTAGGTTCCCTAGGTTTCTTACCAGGAATCTGTTCACATTAAATAGACACAGTTATACAGAACTGAAACATGAGGGGCTTAAGCTCTGATAAATACTTCACCGTACCCAATTACATCACCATCAGAGCTTTCATTAGGAATAAAATCAGTAAGAATGAACTGAGGGTTCGGTATCCTAGGTTTGTTTTCAGGAAATTTTTTTTCTTAAAATAGAAAAAAAAAAGAGGCTGTAAATAACTGAAACATGGGATGCTTAAAACTTATAGAAGGGGGGAAAACCCAACAAGCTTATAATTTACCATATCCCATCAACCCTGTCTGCTATCAGCTTTCCTTGTTTTGGTACGAGGCCAGATGTACTGAGAGCTTTGAATTTGAATACATGGCCTGCAATGCACAAGTTCAAAGTTGCAACCAAAGCATCCAAATTGTTAATGTTCCAAGAAACCAAAAGCTTGAAAAGATTTAAAAAAAAAAAAGAAAGAAGGAAAATAAACAAACAAACCTTTATCATCAGTTTCACGATGGTTGATTAACCGATCAGATTCTGAATCAATATTAAGAGCAAGATGATCACTTGATCCCTTCCGCATTGTTCTCACATGAACTGCAGCAGGGATGGGAGGAAGTAAATTCTTTCCAAGAGGACCCTGCATATGCATAATCAAGGCAGAGGTTTAGTTACCAACTACTGCCAATCATTACAATAATCAAGCTTTCATAGTCTCTCCTCTAGGTCACTAAAAAAAAAAAAAACTACTGCCAATCAGTGAAAAGAGTTGAGCAATATACATGAATGCAAGTGTAAACTCCAATTAGGTATGGTGCTAACCATTACAATAATCAAGCTCTTCACATAGCAAAGTTTACCATCATTTCGTTTGTGAAAAACTCACCCGAACTTATCGTTCAGTCTTTGTTCACTTCGAAGAATAAAATGCTGACTTCATCGGCAAAGCTCCAGGAATAACTAATGTTAGCATAGAACTTTAGCAAGTTGGGCATGCTTGACATTCATGCTCTGACTTGAGAGGGAGTGCTGAGAGTTATATGGGTCCATGTTACACCATCTTAAAGGAGTATGAACTCAGCTATTGTAGAGCACCATATGGCTAATTATCTATTAGTGCACTTGCAAGTTTTGATTGAGTAGGGAGTTTTTATGGCTAATTGTAATCAAAATCATTAAAATGGAAATCATTCTTTGTAAACATGGAAATCATGCAATATAAGAGGGGGTGGTCTTCTCTCTTAGAAGACTAGAACCTTTATTCTATTCCTCTCAAATCTCTTCCTTTTCTTTTCAACAGATTAAAAAATGATAAAACTTCCAAGGAGCATGATTTTTGAACCATGGCTCATCGAAGTGTTGGTCTATTAGTTGAACAAACAGGGTCCATTGCCTAGGTTCCCAATCATACATTTGTAGATCTGATTTCATTTGCTAAATGAAACTTGACTATCACTTCAACCCAACAAAAGTACAGAAAAACATGAAAAACAAGTGATGAAAGCATGACAATTCAACTTCTGGCACATCAATCCCCAGGCAATAATACTAGCCAAGCATGAGTACTAACTGAAAGAAAATTAAGCCAATATTGTGCAAGCATATGTAACTAGTTGCAACACATCAAAAATAAATCATGCATGTATTGAGCTAACAGATGAGTAGCTTGCTGGTTATGGATCTCACACTAGGAGGCACAAAGCAGGTTTTAGACACGAATCCTGGAAGGTTGTATGGAACTTTATGTAACAACCAGAAAAAAAAAAAAAAAGGAAAGAAAGAAAAGAAACGAGCATGACTTAAATGCTTTAAATCTCAAACGTCTCACAAAATACAGTCATTCAATATGTATGTCTCAAAATTAAGACTTAATGGCAGCCAGCAGAAACTCAGTCAGTCCAAACAATTAGGCATAAAACCCAAGAAAATGGGAGAAGGTTTAAGAAAAGTTATTACCACATCTTCAATTTCAGATATCTCTGATGCTCCTACTAAAGAAGATGAAGTGCTCTTTTCCTGGACAGCATCGAGTACAGCTGGCCTTTCTTGCAATGAATCTTCAAGAAACCTAACCTTGACCGATAACTCATCCACAACCTTTTGATTCCCATGCAACTTACTATCTAATTCCTGAGCTTTGGACTTGTGGCTCTCACATTCCATGATTAAGGCTAATACCATCTTTTCTAGGAGTGGTAGAAGTTCATGTGCAGATCTATCATCTTCAACCAAGTCGTTTCTTCCCAACTTCTTAATAATTTTCTCTAGACCCAATGTTAGCTCAACGAAGTCAGAATTTTTCTCATCCAAATCATGATTACTGCTAATAGAAATTTCAGCTGCCTGTTTCTTCATATGCTCCATACTTAACTGCAGCTCTTCTTTGTCATGGATTAATGAATCCATACCATGTTGCAATTCAGAAAATTTATTGACAATGTAAAAAAGCTTACTAACAGGACCTGAAAGTTGGGGTCCTGGGTTTTCTTTGAAGGAAATATGTATTTCACTTACTTTACTGAACAGACTTTCCAATTGGTCTTCTGTCAGGAAATATTGACCTGCCACTTAAATGCAATTCAGGAGTAAGAAAGTTAGATAAAGATACACAAAGTAGCAATGACTGAAATATCTGGATTCTGAAAGCTATTGTGGAAACTTAATGAGTTACCTTGATCTTTATCTGCTAAGGTACGGTATAATGATGAGATTTCTTCCTCTTTCTCCCTCAACTTATTTGCATTATTCTGATAATCCTCTAGTTTAAGCTTCATCTCATTGCAAGAGTTTTCCAATGCCTCTAGATTGCCCGCCAAATTAGAAGCTTTATTCAGGTTGAAATCTCTATCTCGAATAGCATTTTCAGCATGTAGCTTGGTCTCTTTCATTTCATTTTGCAATTCCTCAATAGTTGCTAACCATGCACTCTTTCTGCTCTGAAACTGTTCCAATTGATCCCGAACTCTTCTTGCAGCAAGTAACAAGCTCTCTGCTGCTTCGACCGGGTTGTCGGAGTCCAGCTTTTCACATTGATCTTCCGCTGCAGACCCATCAACTTCTCCCGATTTTGGGAACAAGATACGATTCGATCTTGCCAGTTCAGGATGGCTGCTCGGACCTAGTATACCACTATGGACTGCAATCTGTAGTTCCTGGGTAGCATCAGTGAACGCAGAAACGAGGACTGTCATGTTATTCTGTAATGTAGATATTTTATTTTCAAGGGCCTGGTTAGAAGCTTCCAAGTTATCCACATTTAGCTTCAAGGAACCCGTGAGCTCAAACATGTGAATGATTTCATCGCTTGTTGTCTGTAACACTTCAGACAGAACTGCAATATCCTTGTCCATAGAACTAGAGAAATCTTCAAGTTTATCGCTGACAAGCTTATTTTGCATTTTAAGACCTTCTATAATCTTTGTGAAATAGGATGGGATGCTATCAACAATGTCTGTTGCACTTGTCTCACACTCAACCATTCTATCATCTGGATAATCTTCAAATACTGGGAATGATAAAAGCTTTTCTATACGAGGATCATTCTGAAAATACAGAAATAACAGTGAGGTAAAAAATAAGAAACTAACAATCATCAGATTGGATTAGGTTTACAACATAAAAAAAAAAACACACGCACACAGAGGCACACACATATCCAGGAATAAAAAAATCCAATAAGATTAACCAAAAATTGAAAAATAAAAATAAAATAAAATAACCTTGTAATTAGTAAACAGGGACTGGTGAATAACCAGTGTATTGTTTTCAACGGTAAGCCAATATGTATTAAGAAAATCTATATTTTTAAACATCTTAAAAGTAGAATGCCTTATGGCCTAACCTTAGAAATAATAAGCCACCATGCATGTTCAAATGTAAAAAAAGGAATACACAAGTTTAAGTCATGAGAATTTTCAAAATAACAGCTTCATTACTGTTACAGGTTCCATCAGATCATCTGGGGATGATGAGTAAAACAGGAGGGTATTGCAATGCAAAAGGAAAATTCGGCTGTGGGTTGTCTGGCTAAGGAAGAATAAATCATCAAAGCCCGTTAATTGTTCAAAATATCAGTGAGAGTATTTAGTTTGTGGTTTTTTTGCTTGTTTGTCGCTCCCTCTTCCTTGGTGGTTTTGGTAGCCATCTGTATTTCTCTTTCTTACTGATGTGCTGTTTCAATAAAATTTTTAGTTATCATTCAATAAATATATAAATAAATTTAAAGTAAGCCATCAAAGGATTTTCTTCCCTCGGATACTAAATTAGAACTTCAGTTTGAATAAATGAAATAAGGAAAAAGGAAAGAGGAAAAGTATACAAGAGATATAGGGTTGCTTATGAAGAAGAAAAGGATTTGGAGGAAGAAGGTTGTTTTAACTTTTCTTGGGGAGCTTGTGAGCAATACATCATGCGCACAAATCCCCCCCAATTTTATTAAAATCTATTACAAGAAAATTACAAAGTTGCCCTTATGATGTGACAAAAACACCCGTCCCCTTACATAATTACATATAAAACAAATTGAGACCATTTACATTCATATGTCCTGATAAGGGGTTCCCCATCTTCAAACCCATATCTCAGACCCAATCCTAACCTGAGAGGCTGAGACGCATTCTTGCGTCAAACTTGTAACCTAGAACTTACCTAAACAGTCTCTAACTACAAGTACACAGCGACCCCATCCTTGACCCACTGGTCACCATTTGGCTAGCACCTTCATTTTTGTCAAACATCATCTAACGTGAAGTCAGATTGCCCCTCCCAAATGCAGAAATAATAACTTGCTGTATCACCCATTTCTATGTCATCCGAACTAAGACAAAATATCCCTAAACCCAACCTACAGAAAACATTATGTCACTGTTCCTCCCCCTCCTACACAGCAACAATTAATCCTGCTTATAGTCACCGTAGCAGCCTGTATTTTAGTCCCTTCTCAGCCCAAGTTCCTCCTATATTTCCTTTCAGCCTTTGCTACTGTAGATTGCTCCGCAGTCCCAATAGGTTGAATTTCTGGTTCCTTCCAGTAATTTAATTACTGACCACAGCCACTCATCCTCCTACCTCCAGTCCTAATGGATACCGGAAGTGGTCAGAGACTTGGAACTAAAGGATGAAACTAAATGAACAAGAGTGAAGCTAATTTATAAGTGTTGATAGAAAAATTTCATCGTCAATATTCAGAAACAATTAAGTGAGGTAGTGACTGAGTCCCTGGTTGATTTGCATCAGATAGTTGGCAAGAAACCCGATAATGTGGAAGAATCTTCCAGCAACAAACGAGATATCTCCATACAAAAAAGGATGCCAACAACAACCCTGATGGCAATGGTAGACAAGAAAGACTTAACATCGAAGTGTCTATCCTGTGCATCATCAAGAGAAGCCACAACAAGCATCATGACTATGACATCACTGGATGACCACCATTCAAAAAAAAAAAAAAAAAGACATCACTGGATGACCCGAAAATCAAGATGTCAACCCCATAAAATAACAAAGATTATTTAAAAAAAAAACAAGAAAAGAAATAAAAGAATCACCAAAGGTGACAAATTTCTATAACTACACAGTGTTTTCATATTAGGACTATGGAATAAACCAGCAACATATAACTATAAAGGGCACAGTGGCTGAAGATTCTTTGGAACTCGGGGATCTGAGTTTAGTTTAAATGAAGGGTTGATCTTTTATGTAATTAGCCTCTCTTACTTTAAATGAATGAATAAGGGGCAGCGGGAACTCTAATAGCAAAGAAGATTTAAAGGAAAACTACTAATGAGGACCAAGTTTCGGATGCCTCTTTTTTTTTTTTTGACAGATGGCAGTGGCACTATAAAATGCCCCACAGAAGTGTATCGATTTTTCATGGTTACAAGCCCCTTTACTCAGAAGGAGTGGCACTAGTACAACTGGAGGTAAAAAGCATTGGTATAGTAAGGCAACAGACACGTTAGCTTCATGTAAACTGCTGCCATTCAATATGTAACACATTTCTCTGAATAACAGAAGCTCAGACATGAAGGCAACAAACACGGGCATATGAATGGGTACATCATTCTAAAAAAAAAAAAAAAAAAGCGCACATGGTTCATCATATCCCAAGGTCTGCATCAGCAAAAAAGATTCAAAGAGTTACCTCTATGTCATGATGAAGTTGCAGCCATTCTGAACCCTTTTCAGCAAATTGATCTCGTATATTTTGTAGCAGAAGGGCCATTTTCCTCAGCCCCTCAAATTTTTTCTTGAATTGTTGTGTCAATACGGCATGTAGACCTTCATCTTTCATAAACATTAGAAGATGATTAAAATGACTAACCAGCTGGGAAGACTGGTTTTCTAATCTACCTTGAGTTCTAGTCAACTCTTCCACACATGCAGCTAACTTAGAATTTAGTGCGGTAATCTCCTCTTGGTTTCTGGTCTCTGCTTCCCTCTTCTCATCAGACAGTACAGAAATGTTATTCTCTGCATGAGATAATGCATCCTCCAGAGATTTTGTAGTTGTCAAGGCATCTGCTAACTTGCTCGCCAGAGAACCAGTTTCCACTTGCACTTTCTCCAACTCCTTTTCTAAAGAAGCTCTTCCAACATTTACATCTTTCGTTTCATCGCCAAGCATAGAAATACTCTTTTCTGCGTGTGATAATGCATCTTCCAGTGATTTAATGGTCACATAAGCATCAGTCAACTTGCCAAAGTGAAAACCAGAATCCTCTTTTACTTTCTCGAACTCATGTTCCATTCGAGTCTTTTCAATCAGTGCATCTTTCAATTCTGCATCAAGTATGGAAATGTGCTTTTCTGATTCTGATAACGCATCTTCAAATGATCTAATGGTTTCATGGGCATCAGTCAATTTGCTAGCCTGAAAAATAGCTGCTTCTTTTGCTTTCTCTAATTCCTGCACCGCCTGACTCATGCCAGCTTCTGCATCTTTCTTCTCATCACCAAGTCCAGTAATATGCTTTTCTGCTTGTGAAAGTGCATCCTCTAGATATTTTATAGTTGCATGCGCATCTGCCAACTGAGCCATCTTACTACCCATCAAAGCAGCTTCTTCCTTTGATTTTTCTAACTCTTGCTCTAAAAGAGTCAACTTCCTAGCCAGCAAAACAGCTTCTTCTTTTGATTTTTCTAACTCTTGCTCTAAAAGAGTCAACTTGCTAGCCAGCAAAACAGCTTCTTCTTTTGCTTTTTCTAACTCCCGCACAGCCTCACTCTTACCAGCTTCCACAGCTTTCATTTCATCACTAAGTACTATAATATGTTTTTCTGCCTGTGACAAAGCATCCTCTAGATGTTTGATCGTTGCATACGCATCTGTCAACTGACTCGACTTGCTATCCAGCAAAGCAGCCTCTTCTTTTGATTTTTCTAACTCTTGCTCTAAAACTGTCTTACCAACTTGTAATTCCTGAATGTGCTTCGCTAGGCATTGCACTTTTTCAACAGGGTCCTTGAAGTCCATATCGCTTGGAACAACAATCTCCTCCATAGAACCCATCACCTTTTGTAACATAGTGTTGCTCTCAAGCAAGAACTGTTCGAGTTGATCCCTTTCACCTTTCATAGCAGAAGCATCAGACTCCAGCTTCGAAATGCGCTCTAAATCACTAGACAGACTCTGAATACGATCTTCGCAATCAAGGACCAGAGATTCCTGCTGCCCCAGATTGTGTTTTAACTTTTCGATTTCTGCGTTCTTTTCATTAAGTGAAAGTTTTAAGCCCTCTCGTTCTTGAATCAGTCCCTTGCCTTTCTTTACTGCCATGGAAAGTTTTTCCCTAATTAGAGATGATTTCTCCTCAGCCTGCTCAAGATCTTTTCGCAGAGCATCTCTCTCATTTTTCAAACCAACAACTTCTTCCGATGTTCTTCGTAACTCATTGGATAGACTTAACAATTCAGATTTATCAACCATCACTTCTTCTAAAATCTTCTCACATAGCATTAGATCCTGGTCTCTCATATACAGTAAACTTTGTATTCTTTGAAACATCTCAGTCTCAAGAAAAGATGACTTGGAAGAGGCACCAATTCTTTCTCTTATCTTCTCGATGCATTTCTCCATGAGGATGCCTGTGTCTGAGGAAGGCTTGTCATCAATCTCTTGATCCTCCATTGTGCTCCCAGAAAGCTCCAGTACCATTTTCATCAACTCATTTTTCTCAGATGAGACTAGAGATGCTTTTTCAACAACTCCTTCATATTTGTATGTTAGATCTTCCAGCCTTGTCTGAAGAGAATCTTTTTCCTGCTGCTCTCCCAACAGGGATGCTGTTAACTGGGCAATTTCTTCTCGCGCCTCAGACAATTTGGATTCATGAGATGCAACAGCTTCCCTGGTACTAAAAAGTTCCTCTTGCAGCTTGAGCGTATCATCTTTAGCCTGCGCAAATGATTTCACCAGCCAGTCTATTTGAAAACCTAACTCAGTAGATGAAACAGTTTCTGGGAGATCGATTGGTGATAAGGCAGCCTTCAGTTTGCTGCTTTCCAAGAGAACATTCTCCAAAATATTTTTTTGATTAACAAGCCATCTGACTTTATCTATTGTCTCCATGTACTGAATTTCCTCATGAGAATTGACCTGAAATATGGCCTCTTCTATTTGCTGTAGGGCCATGGTCCTTTGTAAAAGTGATTCCTGGAGAGAAACAACCAGTTGTTGGCTTTCCACCAGCTTCAAAGCACTGTCTTCAGCAGCCTCTAGGGCACTTGCCTTCTGTTGCAGTTCAAGCAAACACTTCTCGAGCTCATTTGTCTTCTCATTCAGTGACTGCCTTAGAGAGTCTCGCTGCTGAACCAATGCTTTACCTTTCGTTACTGCCATGCTAAGCTTTTCTCTGGCAGCAGCCAGCTTAGTCTCTGTCTGCTCAAGATCTGTCTTGGCCTTGCTTGATGCCATGTTTGCCTCATCAAGACTTCCTTTTGTCTTTTCTAGCTCGGCAAGCAATTTTGCATTTTCTTCTTCCATTTTGTTTACTTTCTCAAGCAAATCTACTTCATTTCTTTTGCATTCAAGTAATTTTTCACATGCTATGCGAAGAACAACATCAAATTCTTTATCTTCTGGCAATGAAAAGCCAGAACTCAGCCCAGACAGACAATGTCCTAGATTATTGATTTCAGACAGAAATTTCATGTAGTTTCCAATCAGAAATGCGGTGCTATTCTCAACAAGAGAGATCTTCTCATTTACAGAGTACTCTGAAACATCATCCTGTTGAACCACCGATGAAAGGGAGGCTAACAATTTGTTGGCAATATCTTCAAGACGCATGTCCCCTTTATGCCGAGCATGAAAGGAATCTTTCAAAGACTTCTGAAGAGAGTCCATATAAGAAACATAAACATCACAGGATACAGAAAGTTCACTCACTCTTGCACTAAGATCTTCAATCTCTTGATCCTTTGTAAAAAGAATTGCATGGAGTTCTCTCACTGTGCCCTCAGACTGTAATTGCTCATCTAAAGCACTTTTCACACTCGAGGTAAACTTGGAACAATCATCAATAACTGCACCCAATGGCATGTCAGAGACCAAAGTCTTTCCCCAGCTGTCCCCCTTCTCTGTGCGACGAAGATGATCAATCAGTTCCTCTCTGTTCTCTGTCTGTAATGAACATTGGTTAGATAGCATTTGAAGCTCGTGGTGAAGATTTGTGAGCCCTCTTGCAAGCACCTCTCTTTCTCCCTGCACAACAACAAGGAGCAATCAACCATTTCAATCAGGAATCGATTAAAAGGCATGATGTCTGCAAATTTTCAAAGACCGAACGCACGAGTTTGCAACCTTATATTCGACACATTCACGTGCCATGTTTTCTTTCTCCGCAACAGTCCTTTCCAGCTGAGCCCGCGCCAGCACCAGTTCATCCATTAATTGTCCAACCTGCAGCTCCCTGTCTTGCACCACTTGAATATCAATATTCTTCCCCAAGTTTTCCTGGCTTTCAGCCGTCGCCTCTAACACCCCACCATCAGAGATCCTCCCATCAATGGCTAGCTCGTCCGCAGCATCCTCAAATGATTCTTCTCTACTCACATCTTCATATACATTTTCTTCAACAGGATGATCATGTATTGACCTGTCAATATACACCAAACCCCCATCTTCATGACCAGCATGCTCATCCACCTGCATTTGATCTCTTTCAGTACAAATTCATGTTAACTACATCAAAACAAGAAACAACAAACAATTTTCACAGGAAAAACCCTAAGAATCTTAAAGCATCGATAGCTATTCCACACCTGATCAACTGAAACAGGCATTTCTACTTCTGTAATTTGCCGAACCTCCACCTCAGTGCTCCCATTTTCACCATGGTCGCCGAATTTCGCCGATTTCACATTGATAGAGCTGTTCGATTCTTCCTCAGTGGGCAGATTCCTATTCTCCAAAGATCTTTCAGAATCACCATTCAGCAAAGACACCTCCGGATCCGCACTTCCCTCTGCAGCTACATCTTTCTCTCCTTCAGTCCTAGCAACTCCTCCATTCTCATTCACATCTGGAGAATCTAATCCTTCTAAGGTCCGATCAGAAGTGTCACTCTCAGACATCGACCAAACGCGATCGAATTCAGATTCAACAGGAAGCAAATCAAATCTTCACCAGAAACCCTAGAATTTCGTCCAGAACGCACGAATTCAACACTGGAAAAACCAGATCTCATGAATCGAACAAGTTCGGAGATTAAAGAACTGAGTTTACAGTAGAAATCGATATCAATTTTGGATTGGAGAGGAGAAGAATTGGGGAAAAATTCAACAAAACCTAAAAGATGAAATCGATCAGATCTGTACCTGATAAGGTCTTGTGTATGTGCTTCTAGTAGAGAAAAGTGCGTTTACTTTCTTGCTTTTGCTTTGATTTGACGAGGAAGAAGACGATAAGAGAGATTATGCAGAGAGATTCGACGAGTTTTGAAATGTCTGAGAAAGCGTGGCAATGGCTCGCTTCCTCTTTGTTGCTCGCGCCCTCGTGCATCGACGTGTGGTTATCTTAACCGTTGATTTACTCAGTTGATTGGATATAAAAATGCTTGACCCTAGGATTTGGGCAAATCCTCAAAATGCCCGGAGAATGTTCTACTACTAACCAGATTGTGGGTGGGCCCACTTAAATGACTGCTGATCAGAAATGTGAGATCATCCTGGCCCTTTATTTAATAGTCATAAAATTTTATAGTCTTTTTACCCGCATAAATTTTTTGAGGTTTGATTCAATGGTCAAAGAGTGAAAGGACTCGCACCAATCAAAGGTGGGCCGAAGTGGGCCCTACAGAGCTGGACAAAGTGTTGTCCAATATGGCCACATTCATGTTCCTTCGGGACCCACTTGTGATCAAGCATAACATAGAGATATCTCTTGCTTTACTCTGATCTTATTAACATCCACCTCTGAACTTTAATTTTGCATTATTTTTATATAAATATAAAGTCAATGAATAAGAAAAATATTCTCCTACGAGTAAACTGCATGTGCAATCCCTATGATACTCTGTCTGATCATTTCATGATCTCGGACTAGGCCCCATTTTACAATATTAAACCTTTGTTGACCATTTGATTGAATCTCTAAAAGATATAATGTTAAAATGTCATTAAACTTTAAAGCTATTAAATTAAGGGCCAGGATAATCGAGCAGCGTTAGAAATTTTGGACCCCCTATTATGAAGGTGGAGACCTTTTTAATGGTCGGGCAGGACCAAGTTGACACATAGCCAGTCTCGGCCCCATCTTTAAGAATACATGCCCATATTTGGCTCAAGCCCAACACAGGCCTTTAGGGCCTGTTTGGCACTTAACTAAATAAAAGTGAAGTGAAGTGAATCCAGACAAGAATTGACAAGGGTCATATCAAAAGTATACTATTTCAATATTCCCTTCATCTTTTTCAAAAAAAGTCAAAAAAGCAACCTCATTTTTCCACTAAAAGACAAAAAAACTCCACTTTTTTATACAAAAAGTCAAAAAGATTCTATACAAAATAACTAAAAACAAAACATCATCATAACACTCTATAATTTATTCTCTCTTGATTTGATGTTTCATCTCACCTCACCTCACTTCACCACACATCCAAACATGTAGTGATCGGCCTATTTTATAAAGATAGTAAACAAGGGGCAAGTCAAATTTCAACTTGATCAAATTTCAAAAGGTGTAGCTACTAGATGATAAATATTTAGTCTTCAAAATGAAGGGTGATGATACATCAATAAAAAATTTTAAATCCAAACTCAATAGTGAATCTAGTCCATGTATCAAATTGAGTCCACTGACAATTCATTATGTGGATTTTTGGTGTGAAGTGGGAAAGAATTGAATTCATAAGAAATAATGGAGGGAAGAGATGTTTTGGAGGTTAAAATACATAAAAATTAATAGAATAATCTTTGGAGGTTAAAATATATAAAAATTAGTAAAATAACATTGGGAGCAGGCTGAGAATGCTTTGCCCAATTCTTGTCCCATTTTGACAAGACTTTCAAATAATTGTTCAATCCCAATTCGCTAGGTTTAAATTTTTTTTAAAGTCCTGCGTTTTCGAGCTTGGAAGGGTCAGACCGAACTAAATTCCCATTTGAATGGGCTAAACTGACAACCCAAGGGGGCAGGGCTAGGGCTGGCCCTTGTGGAACCCAGCTCCCATTGATAGACATGGACCGAGGAGACCCCACGAGCTGGACAGATTAATATGCAGTAGCCTCTTTCCCCATTTCCTCTCCTCTTTTGAAAACGGCCAGCCCACTAGGGCGTTTTGCAGAGACCGAGACAAAAAGAAGGGGGAGAAAACGAAAGACGTGAAAGGAAATTAGAAGTAAAAGGAAGTAGACGACGAGGGGGAAGAAAGAGAAGGAAAGGAAAGGAGGAGGAGAAGAAGAAGCAGCAGCAGTGTAAGAAGTAAGAACTCTCTCTCTTTCTTTCCCAAATTCCTCTTGAAATAGTGTTGGGCCTTTGGCTCTTCTGCTCTTCCCTCTTCCGCTCTACGGCTCTTCCCTCCAGGCTCCGCGGTTCAGGTAACTCTCTCTCCCTGTCTCTCCCTGTCTGGCTAGGGTTTGTGCAGTTTCCTTTCTTCCTTTCCTTCCTCTCTTCCTCCTTTGCACATTAGGGTTTATGTTTTATTTTTCCTTTTTTTTTTTTTTTTTTGGAGTGATGATTTCAATGCCCTCTGTTCTATCAAAAATGAAAAATGAGAAACGGGTGATTGAGAAGAATATGTTCTCTCTGACTCTCTCTGTCTCTCTTTCTCTGATAAATGGAGGGAATTAGGGAAATCAAACTGTAGATATATCATTGACTGACTGACTTGATCACATATATGGAGGGAATTAGGGAAAAGGGCGATTTGATTGTTGACTGACTCGATCACGTTCACATTTATGCTTTTGTTTGCTTTTTTTAGTTGTGATTTTTTATTTGATTTGATTTGGGTAAATGAGATAAGAAGATGCATGTGAATATGTGATGTTCTCGGTTCTATAGCACATCTTTTATTTCTTCACTTGGGACTGGTGAGAAAATTTGAAGATAAAACTTCAGTTGCTTTTTGATGCAAATCTGCAATCTCCCTCTCCTTCAAATGACATGTTGGTTTCTTGTTGGTGGTCTGTTGGTTGGCCATTTCACTAAGATGACAAAAAGCCAAAGAAGTCTTAGAAATCCTAACATTCAAATCAAATGAGCCCCTACTGAATGCTGCCCATTCAAATTCAATATTAATTCTCTTGTCAGTTGAGCTAGCAGTCTGAGCTGAATTTGTTATGGTGGGTAAGCCTCCCGTAGACTTCTTTGAGGTCCCTTACAAGTTGAGCCAGCAGTGAGGGACTCAAGTGAATTTTCTATGGCACCTTTAGCCTCATGGATTTGTCATAAAGGGGCTTATTTTCATAACTGGCGGAACCATTCTAAGGATTTTGAAGAAGGGGAGTATGTCACTTTTGAAAATGGAGTATTTTCCCAGTTATAAAATCAACACAATTGGCCCACCTATGATAAATTTATATAGATCGTTTCTGTATTTATAATTTGAATATGTGGGCCTACACTTTAACACCCAAGGTTGAGCCTGCCCTTTACCCTACTATGTATTCTTGGCATGTGATGCCTTCTAATAAATAGTTCTCGTTCATTGAAATAAGCCCACTTGACATCCTTGCTTTGGAGTAGACAGCAGAACAAATAGCAAGAACAGCATGGAAAGGACTCAAAAAAGCTATTCTATCTGATCTGTGCTCTCCGATTATTTTCTGGACAGTCCTCCACTTCAGTGGGCAAGGCTAAATTGGTCTGTATATAAATTTTGCATCAAGGTTGGATAATTTCTCAGAAGTGTTGTCTGTATTTGTTTGCTTATCTATCACTTGATTTCCAACCAGAAAGATCATTCAACTAGAGCTAGAATTAGTGAGTTTATGAGTGTGCCCCAATAAACTCAAGCACAACCATTGAGCACTAATGTTGAAAAAAATGTAGTTAACAACCCATCATCCCTAACCCTTCACCTGTTCACCTTATCCATTTATGAACTTCTCCCCTATGGCAGGACCCTTTTTACAAATAAAATATATAAAACACATGATCATTAAAACTATGGAATATGTAAATTAAGATTTATTTTAAAGATTTTGAATGATCTAGATTTGTCCATATTTTCTATGTCCTGGTTTCGAATAGATCTAGAATTGTTGTGAGCAAGTCTTATCTAATTGTCTTGATCTATGCTTAAGCTTTTACTACTTATTTCTTCTTCTCTTTTTCATTTTGGAAACTTTATTCTTGGCCCGTACTATGATGTTTATGATTATGCCGATAATGTTCATCTATAAATTATAAATACAGGTGCTCTCATTTGGGTTCATTTGGATTCATATGATTAAGGAACTGTTTGGAGCTTAAGGAAATAATAACGAGGTACTAATTTTTACATGATAATGTGTATTACTTCATTTGGTTTGCCCTCATTTTTTGGGAGACTTTTTTGTTCTCAGTATACATCTCTTATACTGTAAATTTTGGAGAAATGAATAGTCATCATTTCAAACAAGAAATATATTAAGTTGATATAGTTAAATATTTTGCGTTTATTTACATGGAATACATTTTTTCTTTTGTTATTGTTGATGTGAAAAAATTCTAGCAAAAGTTTAGCGCCACCTAAATGAAAATCCTGGGTCCACCTCTGTCTCTCGGCATTTCAATCAATCGGGTCTACTACTAGTTTGTGCATTTTACTTGGCCCTTCATCTACTGGGAAGTGAGATTTTTTTTCTTACTCTTGGGATGAAGCTAAACAGTGGCTCATATTGTCTTTGAGGTTTTTTTTTTTTTTTTTTTGGTCCCAATGGTTTCTTAGGGCTCTTTTTTGTCCACTAAGACTTTGCATTTCTAAAGTAGTTAAAAAATGTAGGAAAAAAAAAATCCCCCTTCACTGGAAAGTGAATAAGGGGAGATGGGAAATGAATACACCAGACAAAAACTTAACAATTCAAATCCTTGGAAAGTGAAGATCCCATCTACATCTCGATGCTTCAAGAGGTGTTACTTTTTTTTGCATGTTTGGATCCAATATAATCATAGGTGATTCCATGTAATATAGATAGCTATATTTCTCTTTCTTTTGTTCTGTTCTTTGTTCAATTCATTTTAGGGAAGAATGACACATTGGGCTGACCCAGATTAGTCTCATTATTTCATGATAATTAAGGCTGTTTTTTGGCTAACCCTAGTTAGTTTGTTACTGAATGATTATGGAGGCTAAGTGCAAAACCAGATTTCACAGTATGAGACAATTATTAAAATATTCTTCAGGCTATGTTTTCCTTCTGCTTTGTTGTTTGATTACACTGAACCATATATGTAAGAAACTGGGAACATCATTGAATTTGCATTTTTTTTTTCTTCTAGAGGACAGGACCTGTTCTGTAACATGCTAGATGTGCTGCTACTATGTACATGTAATTCTGTCTTGTGATGCGGGCGCGATTGAAGAACTTTTTCTTTTTAATCGTGTGTGATTGAAGAACTTTTTCTTTTTAATTGTGTGTGATTGAAGAACATTCTTAGTATTTGTTGTTAGATGATGGCTGGAGAACCATTGTCGGAAAGAGAAGCTATGCAGAACAATGTAGGGCCTGGAAAACCACGGATTATCTTGGCTGCTAGTGGGAGTGTGGCTGCTATCAAGTTTGCAAACCTGTGCCATAGCTTTTCTGAATGGGCGGAAATTAGAGCAGTAGCGACCAAGTCTGCTCTGCACTTCATTGATAAAGCATCTTTGCCAAAAGATGTCCTCTTTTACACAGATGATGATGAATGGTCCAGTTGGAAGAAAATAGGAGACAATGTGCTTCACATTGAGCTTCGCAAATGGGCTGATCTGATGGTGATCGCTCCATTGTCAGCAAATACGCTTGGCAAGGTAATGCTTATCATCTACCTTGTTAATTTTGTGTAACTCGGATAAAGTCTGGGACAATTTTTTCCCCTGTGAATTTGCTGATTTGCATTTGCCAATGATTGTAGAAGACATTAGAGAATTGTAATGGTTTTAGCTGTGACAGCCTTTCTGGCTCAAAAGCCCAAAAGATTTGCTTGAACACTAACTGGGTAATCAGAGGATGATTTAAACTATTGTACACATTTCCCTTCAATTTATCTATAAGAACTAAAAATAGTTGGATACTAAGTACTAACATTTAACATCATCCACCGCTCCCTTTCATGCTTTCAAAAATTGGCTGAGTCACCTACTTGGCAGAGTACAATGGTTTTGTGCCTTAAAGACAATTATTTCCTATTTTTTTTTTCTACTGGAAAAAAAGTTGTGTGGGGGGCTCTTGTGGATAGTTTGCACTGATTCTAAAAGACTGAATTTTTTTTTTTTTTTTTTTTTGAAGATCCAAGCATTTGAAGATCATTTGTACTATTCGTCAGACTGAATGAAATATAAATATGGGTATTATTTATTTCCATAATTTTTAAATGTTATTGGCCCTTTGTGACTTCACTGACCAAACTTGACCTGTGAATGATCAAGTTGCTCCCGAGTTTCATAGTTCATTCCTTGAAATCGTTTAGTAGTGTTTTTTTTTTTTTTTAACAGTAGTAGTTCATTATCCCATTCTTTTTCTTGTCCTTTTTTTCTCCTATTGGTGTATCTCTCAGCACTCTTGTCACACTCATATGCTAGTTTGTGGAGGGAAATGCTCAAACATTTGAAATGAGTTGTGGCTTGTGATTATCTATAATCAATTAGCTCAAGAATATAGGAATCTAGACTAGGAGTGCGGTTGGTTATTTTTTTTTTTTGGGGAAAAAATGGAGTCATGGTCTTTTTTTCTTCTTTTTTTGAATGATAACATTCATTGAGAAAAAAAGTGAACAGTACAAGAGGGCTATACTGGTATGCTTAGTAGGACAAAGGCTGAAAAACAAAAAGAGCAAAGAACCCTAACAACGGAGACGAAGACCCTAGGAAAGAAAGATCTACTTAGGCCTTGTAAAGGAAAAGGCTGACTCCTTCCAGTGTAGCATTTTCTGGTCAACAGAATAGCCTTTAAAAGAGGGTCTATCGGGGAATCACAGGGAGTTGCCGTGGATAGCAACCCTTGCTCCCATATCCCTTGCCAGGGATCGATCCTTGGTAGGGGGGGTTTAAAGTCTCCTCTCCTGGCCACTGGGCTACTCAGCAAAAATAAAAAATAAAAAATGGGGGGGTATATCCAACACCCAAAAAGCAACTGGCCTTTTATGCATATGGTCATATGGTCTTTATGATGCAACAATTTGTATGTGAGTTTTCAGTATCAAGCAGCATCTAGGAACATTGGAAATAAATATGCATAAACATACTATTGCATCTCAAATAAACAAATGCAAAATATGTCCCTATTATTCGAAAGCAAATTCTTTGATGACTCGGCTTTTGTACAGTGAGTTAAGTTGAAGTTAAGCAGTGTTGAGTTGAGTGGACTGAGTTTTTAGTAAACTTGAGTTTCAGATCTCTGGCTTTGAGCAATCCCTATTCTAGAAATTTTATACTGCTATGTAGATTTTGGATATATAGTTAAAGTAGCCTCAATCTTTTTTATTTTTGGGGCTGAAAAAGTCTCCTCAATCTTGTTTGTTTCTTCATCAGGATGCTGATGTTTTTCCTTGTTCTGAATTTTGTGAAACCCACACATATATCTTTATTGTATGCAGTTCTCAGTGGCCATGGCATGTGGTCCTTGCCATGTAGGTGGGTTCACTCATAAGGTGGTCTCCACATACATAATATCTATGTTGAGCTTTGTAGAGTTATTTCCAATCGTCTGTTTGCTTACATGTATAGGCCAACTGATGTATTGACTGAGGACTGCTCCATTTTCATGCTTGTTACTGCACAGTGAGCTGGTGGGCAACTGGTTCCACTTTTTGCATTGAATGGTTGTGGCTCACCCTTGTGGCGTTGGCACAAGTGTGGATGTTTACTATCTAGAAGCTGCACATCTGTTTCAGCAAACGTTCTTTTTTCTTCTGTTCTTTTCATGCGGGTCTTGAATCATATTCATGGTTTCATTTTTATTTATTTTTTGTCTCTTAGATTGCTGGCGGATTGTGTGATAACTTGCTTACATGCATCGTGCGAGCATGGGATTTCAATAAGCCACTCTTTGTCGCTCCTGCCATGAACACCTTCATGTGGAATAATCCTTTCACCGAGCGCCATCTTGAAATTGTCAGTCAGCTTGGTATTTCTCTGGTCCCTCCTATAACAAAGAGATTGGCCTGTGGGGATTATGGAAATGGTGCAATGGCCGAGCCTTCTCTCATCTTTTCCACTGTGAGACTCTATTTTCAGTCTCAAGGCCGGATTGGTTGGAATCCAACATGATGCACTGACTAAGTAGACTGCTGCTATTTGGTGTTACTAAGTCGCCTGCCTAGTGAAAAATCTACTTTCCACAGTGCTGATTGTGTTGTAAGTTTTGTATATCGTGCACATGTCAGTTTTATTATCAGTAATCCAGTTTATGGACATATTGCATCTACACCTGTTAATTATTTTCTTTGCATGTAGGTCTGGTGCACTTATGATTGAATATGTTCCTTTTCCATTTATGGTTGCATGTGAGTTTCATTAGGGCTCCTTTGGCATAGGTTTAAGTCTAGATGAGGCTTAGAGCCAATTATTCCCCTTCAAAAAAATCAGCTGAAAATCTCGAATTTCAATGAAATTGTTGGTCTTTTTTTGAAATTTTGATTTCTGAGTATGAGAGAACTATGAGAAGATATTTCGCACCTGAACTTTTCTGTTGGTATTTCTAAATGTTCTAAAGCTTTATTCTCATGCAGAATAATACCAGGGCCTTATTTGCATTTTCTCCTTGTTTTGAGGTGGTAAGATTTGTTCACTGACATGTTTAGACAGCACATGTTGTTACGTCCTATTGATTAAGAGAAAATTAAGCCCAATCAATGATCTAATGATGGTTATATTTACTATACCTGGCAGTTCTGCATGGAAGAGCAGGCTAAAGTTGGGTGTCTGAATGGTCCTCATTGATCACAATCAATACCCTTTTGGGGCCCCTTAGGCAATTTACTATTAAAGTAAGAGTGATGTAAAGCATTAAATCAAGTGGGAATAAAATATAAGTGGGTTATGATGTATATTGTCTTTAGTGGATTGGTAGGGGGTGTTTTTAAAAAAAGAAATTTATGTAAAAATGTGTGTTTTTTTAATCATTTAGCGAAAAATTTTATTTTACTTTGCATGAGATTTAACCCTTGCCTCGCATGGGATTTGATGCTATTACTGCGTAAACATAGAAAAAACAATTGAGAGAAGTAAGAATTGGGACCCATAAAATACCTAGTTAATGAAAATAATATAGGAGAGAAACTATCCATACATGAAAGTAATTTACCACCTAAGCTGATAAACATGATAAAGGAAAAAAACTGGTAAAAGCAAAAAGAGGTTCTGGCGATTAATAACATGTTAGAAATGTGGATTTTACAAGCAATGCCATGAGAGGCCATCATCATATTCATATAAACAAATTCTTATAAAGAATAACAATCATAAAATAAAAAAGAAACTGAAAAATAAGAAGGAAACAAAGAACAAATTGAGTACTCAACATAAATCCTTTTTAGTACCCCATGATAGTAAAAAAAAAAAGATAGCAGGATACCATAAACAAAGATTTACTACAAAACATAGACACATATAGAAGAGAACACATGGAACATAAAGACCCATTGAGGAGAACAAGTATACCCTTACAATAAGAGAAACAAACATAAAAAAACCCCACAGGTTGTGCAATCAGTTTGCTCTATTGCTTACACTTTCATTTTCTTCTAGTGTAGCTTCTTAATCTTTTCTTTATAATTTTTTGTTATAGGAAAAACGACGTAAGAAAGAAAGAAAAAAAGCTAGGAAATCTTGTGAGAGAGATTTTAGGGAATGAAAACCGCGTTAGAAATTTTAGAGAAAAGAAATGTATGAGAGATTTTACGAAAAATAAACGTTTAAGCATGAGAGGGAACAATGGGCCGGGCTTAGTCTGTACAATCCCATCCCGAATATTGGACATGCCTGTTGGAGGTTGTCCAATCCCGGCTCAAGTGAGCTGGCCTATGTCAAATCCCATTTCGTACGGCTGGGCCGGGGCTTAGCATAATCTTGAATGCAATAAATACACAATGTGTATAAATCTATATTGTAAGCTTTTTAGTAAGGACCAATCCAATCATTAGTCTTGATGGAAATTTATTGTTGTTGATTATATAAATGCAATCTTCATCAAGATTTAGCAGAGTCAAACATCAAATTGGGCTGTTTATTTGGAGAGATTCAAAAATGAAATTTGAGTTGTTGGTTTGCTTCGTAGACCTTATGGCTGAATTTAGGATCTTTCAATGTAATTCTACGAGTAATCATCTTTCATTTTCCAGGACTCAATTTATTTTGGAAGCTATCTTGCATTAGTCTGGTTATGGTAGTAGATTTGTGGTTCATGAAAGGAACCATCAAAATCACTGTAACTATAACAAGCGTACAGTGATTCATCTAGCATAGGTTTCGGTAAATTCATGAAAAACTAATGAAATTTCCTTTTTGCCCATTCCCAATCCTCATTTTGGTCGGGCTTTAAAATCATTGTCTAAGCCAAACCCGCTAGTCTCAATTTTTTCTAAAAGCACTGTATTTTTGGGCTTGGGCCAGGCCTGGCTGAGCCGAGTACCTATTTCAACGGGCTAAGATTGACAGGCCTAGGGAAGCTCGAAATCAGTGTCTAAATTCCCTTCATTCTAGCCCGTGTGGCACGATTATTTATTTATTTATTTATTTATTTATTTTACATTTTAACCTTTCTCCTATGAAATTGATGGATTACATATTAATGCCAAACCCTTGTTTATACTTTTACCTTATATTATCAATGCCTAAGATGTATCATGTTGAGGTCCACGTCTACCCTCGCTCCTGAACGGTCATAATCGTGGTCACGATTATGATTATGCATAAACACTATAGTTCCGCCTCTTCTTTTCTCTCTCTATTTCTCACCTACCTCATAAGGGGGCTGTGGAAAGTAGAGTCATTGCCACTACTTCTCTAAAATATATAGAGGCTGAAAGGCGGTGCCAAACACTCTATTTTTTCAAACCTCTATCTATTTTAGAGAAAAAGATAAATAGCGGGAAAAATTAGACATCCCAAACATGCACTAATTATACTATGATTAGGAACATATTTCATCTTATGGGCCAAGTTCGGTGACTTGAAATTAATGATAGATAATTGGCTAAATTTTTAATTTGATTTGGTGTTTATAATCACTGAATCAAGGCCGTGTATACTAGACAATTGTAATATGATGGTTAGGGGTGTTCATGGGTCAGGCTGGGCTGGGGCCTTAGGTTAAACTGGGGACAGGCTGGATTTAAAATCTCGGCCTGTTTTATATTTTGGCAGGATTTGGATTAAGTGATAGAAAGCCCGAAGCCCAGCCTGAGTAAATATTGGTATAGTTTAATTAGTGACTTAATTGCCAAAGGAAAAGAAAGAAAGCTCGGCTCGGTTGACTAAATGGGCTGGCTTGGCCTAACATGCTTGAGGTGGGCAGGACTTTATACATGAAACTGAGGTAAGCCAACCCATGTCAGACTTGAGCCAGATGCAGGCTTGTGTATCTAAAATTGGTCCGGGCCTATATATGCCTCAGCTCGGCTTGACCAAGCTCACAAACACCCCTGCAAAATGTTGGCAAAGATTTGGTCTTTTTTTTTTTTTTTAACTTTTTTGCAGAACCTGAAATAAGCATGAGATAACAATTATATAGAAAATTTTAAAAATAAATACGTACTAAAATACATTTAAAAGTTAAGAATTCATAAAAAAAAGGGGTAAAAACCAAACAGTGGTTCAAATTCTTAAAAGAAATGTCGGAAATGTCATATTCTAATTTTTAAAAGATAGACTAATAACAACTTAAGTTTTAGATTTAGTTTGTCATATATTTTTTTTAATTTTACGTGTTAGAGGGCTCTAAAAAAAATCAACAAGTTTGAAAGCTTTGAATACAAGAAAAGAGAAATGAGATGAGGAAGAACTCCTTTTTATCACAGTATTAACAAAAAAAGAAAGTTTTATAAAAAAAAAACAAACAAAGTAAAATTGTCTAAAATATATTGCTGCTATTTTAATGTATTCTCTTGGGCTTTCTTTATTGAAGCTTTGTAATTCCTTTTTTTTTCCCTTTAATATACATATTTTCCTTCTAGAGAAAAAAGAAAAAAACAGCAAAAACATGTTTCCATTGAAATTTTCATTTTATTTCATTTCACAATTGTTTTAAACATCATCATTATATATCTTAGCTCAATCCCATGCATCTAGCGCGACTTTACCTAATTTTTAAGATTCTCTCAGGGGTGTTTGTAACTCTAAAAATAAGGTATTGTCTTAAAATTTAGAGCTTATTTACATATTAGAGGATTTGGTAAAACTCTAATTGCATTTTTTATTTCTTGGGCTTTTTTTTTTCTTTACAAATTAGAGCTTTTGCCTCTAAAAAAAATATAAGCTAAGGGGGGTTGTTTTCTTAGATCTTTTTTAGCTATAGTGGATTGAGGTGGATAATGCAAAATTTACAAGTGTTTTGAAGGAAAATAACCTCAAAAAGCTCTCAAAATGACTCAAATGGTAGGTTCTATATTATAATTATTAAAAGTGGGCACCAATTACCACCATTTCTAAAGGTGGGCCACAATTACCTCATGAAATAAGAGTTCTTTTTTTTTTAATTACCTCATGAAATAAGAGTTCTTTTTTTTTTTAATTTTATAATCTTACCAAATAGACTAAATCTAAATAAGAACTTAAAAATTAGAGCTTTAATTTTATACCTTAATCTAATTATTTCTTAGTAATTAGACTAAAGTTTCCACAGACCCCTTAATCATTTGAGATATAGACAATTTCTGTGTCACATTTTCAGTTTTTGAGTCGCGTTTTGTTAGATTCGGCTATTCACTCATAATTAAAAGATGTATTTTAATTTCTTGTGTGTGAATAGTACTCTATCATGCCTTATTTGTAGTTTTGAATTAATCTACATATTGATGGAATGAGGTCTTGCAGCTACAAAGATAATGGTAGTGGTGGATTGGCCAATCCACTTGTACTCAATTGGTGAGGCACCTCTCTTCTGTAGAAATAATCAATAATCAATTTCAGGTTGCGCCTGCTGATGGTGAGGGGCTTGTGTGATTTTACGTGTGGGTGTATGAGTATAACTTACCAAAAAAGAGAGATAATGGAAGTGATTGTCTTTGTTTTTGATCCTTACAAGAGAGTGAACAGCTCACTTTTCCCATCAGGTCCATTTGATCAATTAAAAAAAAAAGAACCTATACTTTTGATGTTGATATGATTCTATATCTAATTATCTATGGCATCTAAATGGCTCCCACAAAATTTTTATTGCATCTTATGAAGAGGGAGTTGGATTTTCAACATCCTATTTATTATTATAATTGTAATGTTATTATAACAAAAAGAAACCCTTATAAATGGATATGAAAGGACATGTATGGTAGGGTATAGCTGTAGCTTTATGAAAGAGCCAATTCGCCCAACTGAAAGTATATATGAGGTGATGCAATCAAGATATGGGAAAGATAATGAAAGCATTTTTTACTTCTTAGATGTTCATTTATTAGGTATCTTGTATATTTCTATTTTATTCTCTCTCTATTTATATATTGACAATATTGTTTGATTTTCCTTTCCTTTTTTCAATTATTTATGTGCCACAATTTCATTCTATTTGGTATTTACGAGGCTTGTGAGATGAAAGTGTTGTGAAGTAAATACAAGGCAAAAAAAAAAAAAACCCTCTCCCCACTCCTCCCTACTCTCACTATCTCATTTCTACTTTATGCAAATAATAAATACAAACATTACTTCAGCATAAGCATATGCTTATCTTACCAATATGCAGAATTAGAAAATTCGCCTTATGGGGCAACTATTTCAAAAAACAAAGAATTTGGAGGCGCCAATATATAAAACCCCCAAAATTTTCTATAAATCTAGTGGCTTTTCCAAATTTCATAAAAAAGACATTGAAAGTTTTCGTAATAGTAATGGGGTATTCGAAATTTCTAGGGGGGGGGCAATAGCCGTCCACCAAGTTCCATTCCTTCTTACATTTAACGCAGATGTGATATTTACTTCACCTTTATTTTATGACATTGATCCCAATTTCCTGACATGGAACTGTCTATGCTATTAATAATTTAGGCCAAAAATGGCAGCCATGCTTAAAACTCCTTCTTGTATAGTATCAATGCATCTTGTTGAGAACTTGCTCCTTACCCTAGTGGTAAGTAGTGGCATTCTAGGGTTTAACCAGGCCTCTTTCTTCCTTGTATACTCTAGTTGCTTTTACCTCACATTTATGAATCGTGTCTCAGCCCTTTAAATGAGTTACCAAAATAGGAAAAAAGCATCTTGTTGCCTAACTAAACAGGCTGCTTGGGACCTCAAAGGTCATTCTAAGAGAGGTGTGATTGAAAAATTCATCCAACTTTCAAGCACCGGCTAGATGTGATGGGTCCAA
Source organism: Cinnamomum chago (assembly GCA_038049695.1). Classification (NCBI taxonomy): domain Eukaryota; kingdom Viridiplantae; phylum Streptophyta; class Magnoliopsida; order Laurales; family Lauraceae; genus Cinnamomum; species Cinnamomum chago. Next base: position 6,688,316 of record CP142451.1, on the reverse strand, counting down.
CCCAAATTGTTGGGTCCTAATTAAAAATTCTCTGTATGGTGTATAGCAGCATTGGAAAAAAAGAAAAAGAAAAAGAGTAATACCTGTTTTGTACGAATTAAGGTAGCTTTTGCACATGGAGAGCATTTGGAAAGTGACATGCAACAGACTCAACATTTTTTTTTAATGGGAACAGATAGACAAAACTGAGCAGGGTCCCGAGTCATGTAAACAATTTAGTGGTCAAATGAGCTGCAAGGAGGACTTGTTTTTTTGAAACAAATGACCTACTCACTTGCGTTGGCTGAGGTGACGACTATGGTTTCTCCCTCTTTTAAAATTAGAGGTCTTAATTTCAACCTCCAATTCCTCCTCCTTTAGGATTTGAAGGCTGAGTCCACTAATACCATCACCTTAGGGCCATAGGGGTAGAGATGTAAATGGGTACTCGATTCTCCGATTATCTGGAGGTTTCGGCCCGTTGAAAATCGGGTCTGAGTCCTTATTTAGGTCTCGATAAGTAAATGAGTCCAGATCTGGTTCCACCTTGGATCGGATCCATGGACATGAGACTCGATATATTACCTCGATTTTAAAAAATCTCTCATAAAAATTATGTTTTTTTTAATTTAATATCATTCTCTATCTAAACCCGGACCTGGATCCAGACTTATCTCGTATACGGTTCTGGTTCCAGCTCCGGAGCCAAGAAATCGGTTCCGGCTCCGGATCAAGTTCCACCTTCTTCTTGGCGGTTCTGGTTCCGGGCCTACCATGGATCCGGACTGAAACCGACCCGTTTACAACCCTACGTAAGAAGGTGTTTACTCTAAAAACCAGATAGTGAAAAAAAAAAAAAAAAAAAAAAAAAGATGAATTTGACCTACTAACTGAATCAACTGTGGGACAGCTGGGGTTACTTGAAATGGACTCTTCCTTACTTCCAAACCTTGCTTCCCAAGTTTTCAAGCGGACGGAAACATCTAAGAAACCCCTCAATCTCTATATAAAATGGAGTTGTACATAGAGAAGTTCCTATTCGTCATTCCGTTTATCACAAAGGCCTTCGTATCATTTCGAAGGAGAAGAAGAAGAAGAAGAAAGAAGAAGAAATATGAAAAGAGAGGGACGCCAACATGGGATGGTAAGCTCCAAAGAGCTCTTAAGGAATTCGAGGCCCAGTGCCAAGATGATCAATGGATTCAACTCGCCACCAACGGCCAGATCTTACTCCAAAGTATCATCCAAGCCGACCAATCACTCCAAGTTCACCGGGAAATGCGCCAGGCCGAGGTGCATGGAGTGCCACACCCTCCCAGTGTGCAAGTCCAGGGACAAGGCCAAGGGGGCCCAGAAGCTCAGATCATGTGATGTGGCCAAAAATCATCGGTTGATCGCGTGGCGGATCATGGATAAGGGAGTGGGCCAGAACTATACTGGGGTATCCGCAACCGGGCTCTTGAGTCATTTGTCTGGATGTTATAGAGAGGACATGGATGATGGGATCGACGATGATGATCATGATGCTGGTGTTATCGACCATGAACGGTCCACTTTCGAAGATGAGATGATGGCACAATCGATTGGTGTAGAAGAGACGGTTGCGATCGGCGAGATCTCAATCGGTGAAGAAGAGACGGTGGCGATTAGCGAGATCTCGATTGGTGTAGAAGGGACGGCGGCGATTAGTCCAAGCGAGATCCAGATTGGAGGTGAAAATGAAATAGATGGTGGTGGTGATGATGATGATGATATAGATTTTTACGCGGTGGGGTATGTGTGGGAAATTCTGGTTGATGATGAGGATTGGTGCCTTGTGGGAGAGATGTGATTCAGGTAGTTTATTAATTTGAAAATAAAGCTTTTTTTTTTTTTTTTTTTTTAAGATTCTCCAAAATAACTTCTTTGGTTTGTTATTGGAAACTTTATCATTAGAAATGGTTCTGTGGGGATCTTCTTGGGCTGATCATTTTACGGTGCCCAATGATCTTGTAAGCCTGTTTGGTGTAGGGATTGTAGCATACAGGGTTAATGGAATTGTGGAATGGGGGTCAGATTTTTCAAAGAATATCACAATTATTAGCTTCTGATGTTTACTTTAAGCATGTATATAGGAGCCCAAATGAAGAGGCATATGTTTTGTATTTCTCTTTTATGGGCATGAACTTTTTTCTCTATGTTTTCTTTATATATGCTGATTTTCCTTCAATTTCCAGTAGTGTGCATCTCTTAATTATGCTTTTGGGGTCTATCTCTTAATTATGCTTTTGGGGTTTATTAGACATTTGCTCAATGATAATTTGATAACAATGAGCCAAAAAAACCTCTTGAGATTCCACATCAATATGGAATAATGTTGGACAGTGTGTCTGGGAATTTCAGGGACATCATTTTGGATTAGGATTTCTATTTTATTACAGGAAAGATCCCAATAATTAAAAAACAATCAAGAAAATGCATTAACTTTTAAAATATAAAATACTCAGTGCAACCACTTGGGAGCCACAGGGGCTTTATCCGATTTTTCTATGGATCTAAAGGGATTAATCATATTCAAAGTGTTATAAAAAGACAGAAAACAGGACGTTAGCATCTAGCCATTAGGAAAGAAAAAATAAAAAAAAAAAACCTCAACTTCTTGCGTTGTTACTAGATATCTTATCAAAGATCATTGAATGTACTCATCTTCTATTTATTGCTCTAGTTGGCTGTTAAAACTATGCCATGTTTATCTTTTATGTTTTTAATCAATATATAGACTTTTACAAGTAATCATTAAACAATTTTCAGTTTGATGGGGCAAAAAAGTCAAGATACTTATTCCATTCTTGGATAAGAAGCCATTGAAGTATCCCTTTGGCAAGCATCTTTTTATTGTATACAAGTCTTAACCCACGGACACCATGTGTTTGGATGGATGATACGAAAGAAAACTGAATGTCATTTAAATTGTCTCTCACTTCACCCAACACTTTCTTTCTTTCGTCCACGCCTTCCTTATCTTCACTTGTCAGGCATTTGATGTCCTTATCTTAAGTGATTGGCCTCTCTCTCTCTCTCTAATTTGTTTGGATCATCTACCTCCACAATAATACTTGGCTCCAAGTACCCTTCACTAGCTCCAAAAACATTTGGGCCCTTTCTAGGTGGCCCGGGCCCATTTGGGCTGTTGACCCATTTGGTCCAACAATCCTACATGGGCTATTATAATCTAAAGAGCCCATTAGCTAGATCATATTTTTGTCCTATCAATCTTGATTGGGGATGAGTCTAATAAAGGAAAAGAACAAGCACAAACCTACTGATGGCCCATATACCAAAAAAAATAAAAAACCCTCACTCTAGGGCCCACCTGTTGATGGTTTAAACCATTAAAATGAAACCCATACCTCTCGTAGCTAGCATATCCTCCAATTTTACTTTAATAGGATTTGGTCTCATTGTAACACTGAACAAATGATTAATATAATGTGATTAGGGCATATTAGCATGATATTATGCATTATAAATCCAACACATTATTTTTTATTTTTATTTTTGCTAGTTGGCCTAGTGGCTAGGAACAGGAGAAATAACTTGCCCACCCAGGGATAGATCTAGGGATGTCAAATGGGCCTCATCTAGCAGGCCGACACTACATAGCCCGCCACAAGCCGTGCTTAGAGCAGGTTGGGACATGTCGTGCCTCTTTAATTTTTTTTTCGGTATTAAAATTAAAAATAAATTAGAACACAAGCATAGAGAATGATAAAGATATTTGTCGCGACCCCGGACCGGGCTACCGAGATCCTAATCCGGGATTGAGACTCATTGATGATGTGTGTTTGTTTAATTAATTTTCCACAGGTGTCTGCGGTAAGAATATCACAACAGCATAAATATTTCTTTTAATGCAGAAGCATGTAGCAAATCAAATTGATAATTCAAGTCATGTCACAAAATAATAATACATATATAAACCGAGTATCAGAATGAGCAATGATCATTAGTGCTTTCCCAAAAGAAAAGTTAAAGTTTATACAAAAGATCATTTAGTTACATTCCCCAAAATAGAGGCCAACAAAGACCAATATAAACAAAATACCAATCCCCAAAAGAATGGTTAAACGTTCCCAAAATGTTATGTCTCTCAAAGCAATCAAATGTCTAAACGACATCATTAGCATGCCACTCGACTAGGCATTGCGGTTCACCGACCGCGTCCTCAAGCTCCGCCTCGGGATAAGCAATATCCGGACCTGAGTACCAAAGAGTGGGTCAAACATGACGGTTTGGCAAATGGGTGAAGAGACATAACAATATAACAATAAATGAATTTACCTTCAAAAGCATTTAAACCTGTTTAAATAACAATTTTCATAAAAAAGATAAATCATTTATTCAAATACAAGTATGCGTTGTAAACCATGTAAAGGTAACCAAGGAAACGGAAAACAAGTAAGATGACAACCATACGAAGCTAAGTCCTCTATCACCAAAGTGATAGAGTAATATCAAGGCGTTGATCTCAGTCACACAAGGTGAGGAGAAACAACGAAATATATATACATATATATAATATACGGGACATGACCATGGTAGCGAGCCGGGCATCGAGAACCACGATAGCAATCCGGGGTATCAGGACAAGACCACGGTAATAACCGGGTAGCGGGATCCAAACTGCAACTGGCGTGATAAGAGGGGGATCTCCAAGTCGGTGGATCAGACCAACAGGGTTATCCAAACTTAGTGGCGCCGACTCATAGGTCAAACGACAAGATCAAAACATGCATGAAATACATCAAGTGCAAGTACATAAATAAACGGGACGGGGCGCTCAAAGGCACAACTGTCATATTAATCGGGAAATGCTTGTCGAGATTAGCAAAATGCTACAATTTCAATTTCAATATTTTCGGGATGCATAAGAAATTTGGGAATAATGAAATACAAATGAACTTTCGAAATCTCAAGACAAGTATCGGGGTTCAAGATTTATTTAAGGTGAATAGGGGTCTTGTATGTCGATTTAATAACAACTTGGTACTCTTTGAGTTTGGGGACATTCCGGACTCCTTATAAACCTTAGGATTCTCAAAACTTCAAATGAAATCTTCGTGATGTGGTTTCTTTCTCAAATGGCCTCATACATTGCCTAGTAAATCTTTCTGACATAAAGGGGTTCTCAATGAATATTCTCAAAACATTTAAACAATTCATCACTGTCCAAAACATAGCTCTTGACCGACAGAGTACATCGCTCGAGCGAACCGGAGAGTTCGCTCGAGCGAGGTGGTCTCTGGAATGGTCTTCTAGGAGGGTTCGCTCGAGCGAACTCGTCTAGTTCGAGTTGGCTCGAGCGAACAATCCGTGCGCTCGAGCTAACCACTTTCTGGAATGAGTTCTGGGAAGGTTCGCTCGAGCAAACTGTCCTCTGGAATGGTTCGAACCCTTTTCTGGACACTTAGCTCGAGCGACCTGCCAAGTTCTCTCGAGCGAACTGTCCAGAAACTGGTTCCGAGACAGTTCTTCTCTTCTCCTTTTCCTCTTCTTACAATACTCTTTGAGCCTCATTTCTACATCAAAATGGGAGGCTCAAAATCCATTCAAACATCATCCAAAACACCGTAGAAACATCCATAAACATTCATTAAACCTCCATCTTCTTCACCTCATTCCACCATAAGACAAAGATAAAAGGAAACCACCATACATAAGGATTCATTTGCTAAAATCAAGACATAAATGAAAGACTATAAATCACCTTTCCATTGCAATAAATGAGTTAGCAAAACTTTTTAATGAGCATTTATTTCAAATCAATGCAAGCTAATGAATATGAACATGAATAACAAAACCAACGATATTCTTCACAAAACCATTAAATGCTCAAACTATAATTTCATCCACTTGCCTTAGAGTCTCTAACAGGCAATCCAAGCTCTAATCAAGCTTTCCAAGCCAAAGGTCCAAGTTACAAGCAAAAACCCCCAAAACAAAACCCTAAAAGAGTCAAAACATAGAATGGGGAGGAAGAAGCTTCCATAATGGAAATGGAGATTCCTTTAGGCTAGGAGAACACAATATCAAAAGAGGGGAATGATTACTTACATGAGAGTTCTTCAAAATGCTAGGTTAGTTCCAAATGAGGTCTTGGAGTAGGTGGTCTCCTCCACAAATGGTATCAATAGAAAGCTATGGTGATGAGGAAGAAGATGATGACAAGCATTTTTCCAATGACAAAGTTTTGGTAGTGGATTGGGAGATGGAAGAGCAAGAAGAAAAGGGAAAAGGGAAAACCCTAGGTTGGAGATTGGAGTTGAACTAAAGAAAAAGGAAATGAGGAATGAGGGTTTCCTTATAAAACAAGTGGGGAGTGGGCTCCACCACTAAAAACCTTTGTGGGTTGAAATCATGTCTATCGGGGCCTCGAACGAATTCGATGAAGAAGAGAAAAGTGATCGTCGAAATATCTAGTTTCCAAAAAGTATATGTTTCACGGGTTTCTGGTATATCAAATTTTTTGGTACAGATTTAGTGCACAATGACTGTTTTGCCCTCAATGCTAGGAAAGTAGGGTTTCGAGGTCTCGAATGGGCACGGGATCAACATAAAAGTTGTAGGGATTAACCAGAAAAGTAAAACGAGATTATAACAATAAACACAAAAATCTCATATAAACCCTCAAATAAATGCAAAGTCACAAAAAGAACCCCCAAAGGGCCCCACTAGTTATAAAAGCACTCAAAATTCCCCAAAACTATAAAAGAAGCTATTCTATTCCCCAATAAATCAAAATCTACTAAACACGCTTAGAACTAAAATACAACTTAATTATCACTAATCGATGTCACTTGAGACGGGATCTTACAATATTTAAGTGGTTCGGTCAAACTTGGCCTACTCCACTGAGAAGAATTGGAGGGTTAGAGTATTTATAGATTTTTTAAAATTGAAAAGGACACAAAGTACCCCTTATATGACCATTTTATGGCTATTGGGGTTTGGGGGGGGGGGTGTAAATGAATATTAAAAAAAAAATAGCCATTTCTGGGCGGGCCAAGTGGGCCGTGCCTGTTGTGCCTAGCGGGCCTTACTGAAACAGGCTGGCCGTGCCCATTCCCTCGGCCCAGCACAGACCATGGCTCGGGCCGTGCTCAAATGGGTCGGGCTCAAATGACCCAGCCTGGCCCATTTGACATCTCTTGATAGATCCCTAGGTGGTGCTCAGTGACATTCTGCGATTCCAAACCAAGTAGGATAAACAAAATTCACATCATAAAATAAGTCCCACTGTGAAATTGATCAAGTTTTTTTAAGCAAGTTGGCAATTTATCCATTATCACTAAAACATATCTATTTAATTTTGATTTTTAACCATGTGTTTATTACACTGATATTTTTCTTATATGAAACATGTTTAGATCAAGTACCATGTTTACATCAATAAACATGTCTTGATTTTTTATCAATAGAATTAAAATAGTTAAACTAATAACTATTTCTCTAATCACTAATCTCTAATCCCAAAGTACTAATCCTAATTTATGATGCCTAATCTCCAATCTCCTTTCTTTAATCTCTAATCACTAGCCCTCTAATCCCAAGTCCCTAACCCGATTTTCTTAATACAAAACCCCGACAATAAAACCCAAACCCACATTAACCTAATTCTTATTTGGGGTTCAAGTCAAGCTCAATCTGAGATTGGCTAGCCTCTTCTTATCATGCAGAAGTAAAGTGAGGCATTTGGTTTCCCACCCATAGCCAGTCCAAGGACCATTTTAGACTCAGATTGTTACCCAGGGGCTGGATCCAGCCTTTTAGATCCATAAACATGTCTTTATTTTTTTTAAGAGAATTAGAATAGCTAAACTAACAACTATTTCTCTAATCACTAATCTCTAATCTCTAATCCAAAGTGAAAGAAAAATTGAAGAGACGTTTTGTAGTTGTGTTACAATATAGGAAACCTAGTAGAGATAGATTTTAATTAGACTCTTTAGATTAGTTAAAATCAATTTAAATTTGAAACTTCTCTCTAAATTGGACTCTTTATATTAGTTAAAATTTATCTAAATTTGGAGGCCAATCTCTCAATCAATTGCAAAATTGGAAGTTGATTTCTCTATCAATTGCGAAATCGAACTCCAATTTCAAAATTAAATCCTACACCTATAATATATAATAATTTGCTCTTTGATTTTCTCTGTGATTTTTTGACTCATTCACTTGCTCTATTAAGACAAGGAACTCAAAATAGGAAGAAGAGGGAGTGGGACAACTCGAAGACGTGCAATTCTTAATATTCCACTTATACGGGCTGGACCATAGCTTTTTAACATTAGGTGGCCCGGGTCCATTTGGCCTGTTGACCCATTGGATTCAACAGGGCTTATATGTGCTATTATAACTAGGGATGACATTTTTAACCCGCCCCGCCCCAACCCGAAGTGCCCGCCTCGCCCCGTACGGGTTTTCCCCGCCCCGACTCTTAGATGGGGCGGGGACGGGGAAAAAACCATACCCCGAATCCGGGGCGGGAAGGGGATGGGTATGGCTCTTGCCCCGCCCCGCTGCCCCGCCCCATGCCCCGCCCCGAAATACCACCCCATGCCCCTCCCCGAAATACCGCCCCATGCCCCGCCCCAAAATTAATAATCCTCTAAAATATAAATATATATTTGATTTCTTTTATAATAAATAAACATATTTAAATATAAATGTATATATTGATTTTATATTGTTATTAAGGGTTAAGTAGATTGATTGAAGACTTTTTTTAAAGTTAAACATGTAATTGAATGTGACATTATAAAAGCATATAATATGATCCCATTCCCTCTAATTCAAATTTAATGAAGTTAAAGTTGTTAAAAAATCTATCTAAGCTTATTTTACTTTAATCATATATAATGTTAAATTGTGACAAGATAAATCATATTAAATAAAACGAATATAAATATATAATAGAATGATGGATCATGCTTTAATAGCAAAGTAAATTATAGTAACTTATAATAGCAAAGTAAATTATAGTTAGTAACTTAATATGATTCTAATCATACTAACAACACTATAAATTATACTAATTTTAATTATATGTAATCAACCTCTTTATTAGTAAGTGGAGTTCATTGGTCTTAAAGTGAGGTTCCTGCCAAATCAATGAGATTTAATGATATTTGACCATCAACTATTAATAATTTTGATTCGACTTGATTCTCGTTAAGATCTTCGAATCTTTTTCTTACCTGTGGTTGGTATGCATATGGTTGGGGCCCACACCATGGAAAGTTGTGTAAGCTTGTTGAGGGAAAATTGGAACATATATTATGTAGTCAGTTCAATACCAGAAATGGAGTGAAACCATGTATTGATGGAGTTCATGATATTTTAGAGAGATATTGTCTTTTTTTATAAAGAATGTCTCAAAGCATATATGATATTTTCAAGTGTATGTTAGTGGCCTTCAAGGGCTTAGAGAAAATCTTATAAGAATAAAATCTCACTTTAAATAGGTAAAATTTCAGGAAAAGGAAAATTTATATTATTAATTTTAGATAATTTTAAAAAATTTAAACAATCTAACAGTGCCCCACACTTATAAAATATTTATGCGGGGAGATCTTTTTATTCTATTTTGGGAGATTTTTTTTAATATTATTAAAGGCATAGAGACAACATAGATGAATCATTCATGTGCTTTTTACCATGTAAAATAAATTAATTTACCTTTTTTTTATAGTCAATTCAAAATTTATTTATTATATTTATTATTATACCACATCGGGGCGGGGCGCCCCGCGGGGCATGTCGGGGCGGGGACGGGGTATGTAACATACCCCGAATTGCGGGGCGGGGCGGGGACAGGGAAATTCGGGGCGGGAACGGGGCAGCCCAATTCTGGCCCTGCCCCGCCCCGTTGCCATCCCTAATTATAACCTAAAGAGCCCATTACCTAGATCATTTTCTTGTTCCATCCATGTTGACCGGGGATGACTGGATGAGACCAATAAAGAAAGAGAATCAAAATCTTGTAAGATAAAGAATCCTACCGGATTTCTTGGCCACTTTTAGGCAGTTTGCAAGCTAGAGATATTTGTTATACAGGTGTACCTTATATCATACATAATTCTTTATTCTTTGAGAGTTTCAATTATTGCTGTTAGAACTCTCTTGTAAACATGTTCATATATATATATATATATATTTGTTAACGTATGTAGGGTTCTCAGCTCTTTGGATTAAAATAATTCCTACGGATCCAGGAGAGAAAGCCAAGTAAAATTCCCCTATGATCCCAGTGTAGTAGAACAGTCACAAACTCATAATCTCCGGGTGCAAACCGTGGTCCTACGCCAATTGAGCTACCCCTCGGAGTTTATATATATATATATGATTAACAACGTGATTAGCACATTAATATGCATTATTAATCCTATGCATTTATTGCGATTCAAATTTAAGTGGGATCCGGATTTGCTGGGGAGTGGCGGACCCACATGCACTGGGCTGGGTGCTGAAGCCCCCTCCAAATTGGAAAAAAGCGCAAATGGGCCCTTAAGCCCAGCCCCCAGTTAAAAGCAGCCCAAGTCCCCACTCCCCTGTCCCCACGATTCCTTTAATACCCCTTGCACTTTAACCTAAACACAGTAAACTGTAAACCCCTTTCTCTGTTTCTCATCTCTTTCCCTCCACATCTCAAAAATCCCCATCTCAGGCTATTGGCTACTGGCATCGGCACGACGCCATCCCTCACTCCGGCAGGCGGCAGGTCATGTGCTCATATCTCTCTCTCTCTCTCTCATTTGGTAAAAGAAGACAATGAAACCATGCTTATTCTCTTGGAAAACAAATAAACAATGTTTGTTTTTCCTTTGGTAAAGACAATGAAATCATGTTTGTTCTCTTGGAAAACAAATAAACAATGTTTGTTTTTCCTTTGGTAAAGACAATGAAATCATGTTTGTTCTCTTGGAAAACAAATAAGCAATGTTTGTTTTTCCTTGGAGCATGTGATTGTTAGATACCCAATCCCAATGCCAATGCAAGGGACATTCAGAAGAGATAATGGTTGGAGAAGTAGGTGGGAAAAACTTCTTATTTATTTTCTCTGTGGGGTTGTTTGGAAGAGAGAATGAAACGTGTGAAGAAAACAACACAATTTGAACTGTCTGCAGTTTTCTGATTTTCTCAACCTCTATTTCTCCACCTTTTCCACTCATCCAAACATGCCCGAATATTTTATCTTAGCCTTGTTCATTGCCAGTTTGTCACGGTAGAAATGGCCCTTGTTTTGCAATAGTGCTGATGGATGCTAACAGGTGTTCTTAACATGCGGACCCACCCTTATCTGATCCATATTCCTATCCACGTATAAGCAGTGGCCCAAATTTCAGGGAGTGATGTACTTGGTCATGGATCAAAGCTCTAGCAGAGAAATCTGATCGATCCGTTGGTGTATGTGAGAAAATTTTCCCAGATTCAGTTGCTAAGTGGGATTGATCATGATGGTGGGCCTCACAAAGGTTGAAAAGGGTTGTTCATACACCCAATAGGTGATCTCCTCTCTGGGACCCACTTTGGCCAAGGGGGTTTTCATGGTTCATGCATGAGTGAAATTTTGACGGGTGTGATCATGTTCAAGGTGGGGCCCACTATCACATTCCTCAAGGGCTAGTGGAATTTGGAATCAGATGTTGTGTATGAGTGTATCCTTGATCCAAACAGGCATGCCATTGGAACTCTCCAGAGTCCAAACCAGTGGAGACAGAGTTGGTAGGCATGCCATTGGAACTCTCCAGAGTCCAAACCAGTGGAGACAGAGTTGGTTTGTTGGTTTTTTTTGCTAAAGAAAATCTTTTGTAATTAGGTGATCATGACTTTTGATGATAAAATGTTAGTTGATCATGTAATTCCACATTTTGTAAATGCAAGACATTTTCTCTTTTGCAAAAGTTAATGTTTAGAAATACCAATAAAATAGCAATTGACTTTTGCAAGTGACTATCTTAAGGCCCCCTCCAAGTCAAAATCCTTGGTCCGCCACTCGAGGTCTTATTCATCTTTTATTATCACAGTAAGAAAAGCCATTGCAAAGAAAGAAGATAGATGACTAACAAGTAACAAAGGACGTCAACGTGGACTAGTTAGTTCCAGGGATCTCAAACCATCAAGATGGATTTCAACCCACAGTGGCAAGATCCTCAACGAATCTGACTCACATCCGATGCCCAGATTTTGCCCAAAGCCATCATCCACGCTGTCAAGTTTCATCAGGAAAGATTCCCTGCCCATGTTCATGGAGGGTCACAATCTCCCAGTGTCCAAGTCCAGAAAAAAGGCCAAGGAGACCCAGAAGCTCAGATCAAGTGATTCGGCCACGAATCCACAGTCAACAGCATTGAGGATTGTAAATAAGGGAGTGGGCCAGAACTATAATGGGGTATCTGCAACTGGGCTATTGAGTAGTCTATCTGGATGTTATAGAGATGATATGGATGATGGGATTGACTATGGTGATCATCATGCTGTCCAAGATATTGGCGAAGAAAGGTGGACCGCGAGATCGATCGATGCAGAAGAGACGATGAGGATTAGTCCAATTGTAGAAGAGACGGTGAGGATTAGCCCAAGTCATGATCATGATGATCATGAAGATATCAATGAAGAACGGTCCACTTTCGAAGATGCAAAATCGACGGCGAGGCTTATCCCAAGTGATGATCATGATGCTGATGAAGATATCAACGACGACGAACGATCCACTTTCGAAGATGCAGAATCGATTGGCGTAGAAGAGATGGTGAGGATTAGCCCAAGTGAGATCCAAACTGATGATGATTATGATATGGATTTTGATGGAGTTAGTTCGTGTGGGAGGGGTAATGAGGTTGAGGATGAGGATTGGTGCCTTGTGGGAGAGAAGTGATTGAGGTTGTTCATTCTTTTGAAAATAAGGCTTGCCAATTTAGTTGTTTCAAAAAAAATTCTTTGGGTTTGTTATTGAAAACTTTTTCATGTATACGATAAATATAGTAGGAATGGTTAGTAGTAGTAGAGATATTAATTCCTTATCTTCATACGTAAGGATGAGTTTAAATTTAAGATTTCTTGGTATATTCTTTTTTAAATTGATCATATCCTACGTTATCTTCATACGTAAGGATGAGTTTAAATTTAAGATTTCTTGGTATATTCTTTCTTAAATTGATCATATCCTACGTTTTTCATGGGAATGTAGTTAGCAGTGCAATTCTTGAATCTCTTTACTTGTGCCCAATGATCATATAGGCCTGTTTTGTGTAGGTTTTGTAGCACGTGGGGTCTGGAATTGTGGAATGGGGTTGGATTCTTCTATAAATATCACAAATTTTAGCTTGTGATATTAAGGTCCTGTTTCTTAAATGGAATTTTTGCCAAGAATTCACAATGTCTAAGAATTTCTGGACATGATGTGACAGGCTATTTCTTGAAATTTCTGAATTCCATATTTCTTTACTAGCATTTCTAAATTCCAATCACATGAAAGGTCTCTTTTGACTTTTGGGAATCTAAAATTCCACTTCGAATTCCTGAGTTCTCAAGCTCAAAGGGGCATCCAGGAATATAATTCCACTTTGTCTGGAAATTCAGGAATTCTCTATACAAGAATTCTTGGAATTCCAGCAAACAAACAGGCCTTAAGGTTAATCATGTATATAGGAATTCCAGCAAACAAACAGACCTTAAGGTTAATCATGTATATAGGAGCCCAATTAATGGAAGAGACAGATGGCTATGTTTCTCTTTAATAGGCATTTCTTTCTTTCTTTTTTTTTTTGTTTTTATTTTTTGGGATTGATTTTCTATTTGCAAAAGCAAAGATAATAGCCGAGTATCGTATCCACTGAAACAAAAAGGCTATGTTGTGTTGTTTCCTAAATTCCTAAACTATTCTTATTAGAAAACGAAGTTCTGATTATTAAACTAATCCTATTAGAAAATGAAGTTCTGATTATTAAACTAATCCTATTAAAAAATAAAGTGTTGGGTTGATGAGTTTTGATTTCTAAATTAACAAATTAAAAGACATGGTTGATTCAATCAAAGAAAAGATCTCAGGGTATTAATCCACTCTAACCCCGCACAATGGCAAGTATAGGCCTAGGGTTTCACTGTCAACGCTATAGAGACTCGTCCTCGTCCTGGTTACAAACCTTCAAAGTCAACAAATAAGGGATGTAGATGTAAATCGAGGCATAACCTATCTCTATGGCATAGATTATCCTAGATCTAACAAACACATTCATTCAAGTATCATTATATAACTTAGTATTCAAATCTACAAGATTAAAATACCAAAGAAAAAGAAATTGCATTAATAAAATCCAATTAATGGATTAACATCTTGTCATATAACTAAAAGCGTTTAAAATAAAACCCTAAACCTATGCATCACCATAAACAAGAGATTAGAGCTTCATCGCAACCCAAAGATAAAAATTTAGTTACGCATGGTAAGAGGTTGACGAAGAATCTCTGACGAAATCCCCATGGATGTGTCTAAAAAAACTCCAAAACCTTGCTCCAGACCTTCTCCCAAGATGTGTATATCTTCAAAACGAGTCTTGGTTTGCTTTATATAGACTTTTGGGCTAGAAAACCCCTTCAAAACGCGGAGAGGCGGTGTCCCCATCCGGTCCGGGCGTCCGGACGCCCCATACTAGGCATCTGGACGCTCGGAGGCAGTGGCCTCTGGGTTTTTGCTGTGGCCGGGCGTCCGGACGCCAGGACATAGTGTGTACTGGTCATCATAGCGAACTTCCCAAGCTCATATCTCCCTCGACATAGCTCCGATTTATACAATCTTGGACTCCACGGATATCTACTTGAAAAGAGCTTTCCAACGTGGTATATAGATTTCACTAATCCGACCCTCGAGTTGAAAGTTATAACCATTTCAACTTGATGCCCCTGAAAATTTCGAGAATAATCGTGCAACTAAATTAGGAACTTCCATGTTGGCATGCTAGGGGGTGACTAGGACCCATATTGGACGTTAAAGGCATGTTTGGACTCTTGCTTTGCTTTATTATTTGAGTCTCTTCCCATATTTGGCATGCTTCCTCACTTGCAATTTCGGTTTGTTATGCTTTGCGATGTTTCTTCCATTTTAACTTTGAATTTCGCTTCTTATATCAGTAGTACCTACAAACAATAAAATAACATAATTAAACTAATTAATCTCAACCAACAGTATAACCAAGTCCTCATTGAGGGGCCTAAAATGTATCTTTTAGGCTCTCATCATTTTCCTTTACATTTCAATGGTATTCATCACTTATATTTTTGGGTTTATTAAGATGTTTCTTGCAGTTTTATCATTAAAATTATGTTCTTGAGAAAAAAAATTCTTTGCTAGTTTTGTCTTGATGTTGTAGGTATACAGGGTTTGCAATCAACAATGAGACCCTTTTTTTTTTCCATTAATACTGCAAGACAATATTGGAAAGCGCATGTGAATATTTTATGGATATGCTGTTGGATTAGGATTTCTATTCTCTTACAGAAAAGATTGCAATAATTAAAAAAAAAAAAAAAAACTAAGAAACTACATTACCTACTATTTGCTATTCTCACTCTAGAGAATGGAGGAAAAGAAGGGGCTTAATTTATGGTTGGGTTGCATTTAAGCAAATGCCTACCCAATCTAAGAGTTTGCATTATTGTAACGGTGTTCCTAGTGAGTTTCTTTGCTCTATTAGATCACTTTCTGATGACTCCAAGTCTACTATTAGGATAGGGGGATTCTTAAGCCACACACCATAGTTGGTTCTCATCCAAACTCCTCTTAAGGACTAGGATTAAGAATTTGGTTTGGATTTTATTCTATTTAATGCTTAGTCCATATTCAGGCTCCATATGCATTTGTGAGCTCTGTTGCATGCATGGCACTATTGGCTTTGTTTAGATTGAAGTTGAACAATATTATCCATTTTGAGATTGTTGATTGAATATTGAAATTTGAGTTGGCAATGCCTATTAAGAATGATCTTTATTCCTTGCACTATATGTGAGCTCTGTTTATTCAACCCAAAATTTGGCTATAGTTTCTATTATCCAAGAACAAAAGTAGGGCTTAAGAGCTCTTCCTTTTTTTCCCCTTTTTTATGTTTCTAAAATCTTCTAATTGTAGATATGTTTTCTTGGGATATTGTACACTGAAAGTTTCACACTCAATACACAAATAAGTGGGATAAAACTTATACTTATAATAATAATACAGGGGCATTGAACCATGATACAACTCTGATAATACTTTTGGATTGAACAAACCCTTACATTATTACTAATGACATCTATTCACTTATACATTCCACATGTAAAGAAGCTAGCGGATTAGATACAAGAGGGTGGGATTTGAAGGCCAGAAGAAGTGCCTTTGACATTAGCACAAGCAGCTGTGGCCGCTACACCTTGTACATTATATGCCAAGTTTATATCTATAAGTTTCACATTTTGGCATGGTACACCTTTGCTGCATAAAATATTGACTGCAACTTGGGATGACGAAGTACCCCTTATGTTTTTAAAGCTCACATTGTCAATCTTAACACGCGATGGAGTCTGTAAGCAACAAGAACAAAACACCCAAAAAAAAAAAAAAAATTTGACATGCATTAGTTTACTTGAAAGTATTTACTCAAGAAAGTTCTCAATTATATGATATATAACCAATCATATTTTCACATAAACAACTTACCTCTAGATTGCAAGATTTGTAAGGGCAATATTCTTGATCTATGATGATTGGATTATAAACATTGTTCATGACTATATCATCAAAAGTGAAACTTGCTGCAGTAGTACTAGCAGGAGAGGCTTCCCATGTTTTGATCCTCAAGCCATTGGTAGTACCAGTAAAGGTGCAATTACGCACAGTTAAGCCAACGGCATCTTCTTCATTAGGATATTTACCAAGGCTACCCACACTGATACCATGGCCAGGTCCACAAAAAATGTTGGAAATGGAAACATTGGAGCTACCAGGACCAAGGGAGATGCAATCGTCGCCAGTACCAATAATAGAACGGGAGATCTTGATACCACTGGAACTTCCTATGTGAATTCCATCCGTATTAGGACTTTCATCAGGAGCAGAGATGTTCACAGCTTGAAGTTTGATGTTCTTGGATCCAAAAATGTTCATGTGAAAGAACTTGCTATTGATTGAAGATATGCCCCGGACCGTTACATCCGTTACAAAGCTTAATTTTAAGGACTGGATATATAAAACATTGAATGGTTTCGTCAATTAGAGTTATTGATGCACAAAATGAAGCTTTTTTATAGAGGAGGCAATAATTGGTACTTGAAGAAATGAAACTTACTGTTGGTAGTATTTTGCATTTAAAGTTCTTTGGGCATTGGTTGTGTGGCTAAGCAGAAGCTCCTTGTCCATCAAGTGTCCCACCTCCTGTGACCAATAGCCCTTTGACGTACTGAAATTCAATCCAAACATCTGATTTGAATATGCTGAGATCCGTATGTGCCTTCATCACTCCTTTTAACTGAAACACAATAGGGCCTCTGCATGGACCTTTTAAAACCAGTGGTCCTACAATGAATGTCTCTTTTGGGATTAAAATCCTTCCCATTCCATCCCATGCACATGCCTCCTTCCAAGCACTCAAAATAGCCTGCAGAATGGACAAATTAATCATGAACATATTTTTTGTAGCTTAATTTTGCTAAACAAACAAAATCCCAGCCCTAGAATAATTGGTTCTCTTGTTGTAATCCCTACACATCCCACCATCAAAAGGATGCCCATCCCAAGTGGTTCCTCAAACTTCAAAATTTGAGGCTTTACGTGGGACCTAGTGACAAATTCTACTCACTCATGCCGGCAAACAATTGAAATTCACCATCAAATTCTAGTGTAAATGTCATCTTGTATGACATTAAAAAATGATGAAATGTAATGCCCTTAAATTAAGGGTTAAAATCATCTAATGGGATTAGATTGTCATGCTGAGTACATACATGGATTACATGATGCAATTTTAAGGTCTTGGTCCTATGTGTATGAGAGAGTGGAGTAATCAAGTGAGGGACACCATACAAAAAACAAAATTAGATATTATAGAGAGGTAAATCATATGTGGATATTGATGCTGATACTTTCATATTCATGGTGTAAACCCCAGGTTCCTCACCTTACTACTATCTATTTTCTCATTTGCAATTGCCCCAAAATTCTTTATATTAAAAACTTTGGCTGGGAGAGTAGCTTCTGCAGTTGAAATGAAAATTAAGAGCAACCAGAGCATTTGTAAATTTGAGCTTGAACCCATAACTCTCCCATGCCAGAAAAAGATATATGCAATGAAATAGCTATTGTTTGTCTTTCTGACTTGTTTCATATAAAAAGCTATCTTTCCTAGATATATATACTGTATTACAAATAAATCTTCACCTCAAAATTGCCAACTTCTTTTAGTTTTTACATCTAACCACCACTTGCCTGGCTTGTCCAGATATGGTTAAAAGTAACCTCTTTTATACTATTAGATTATTCTACGCTGTATTGTTTCTAAAAGGTCTTAACACTTTGTTTGGTTTTGCTTTAAAATGGATTACTCCATTATTGCTGGGGAAATCAAGGTTGTGGATATATCTAAGTGCAAATAGGATTTATTGTTTGAAAATAAGAAAATATCATGAGGTGGGCCCCAACTTGAATCCCTCTTTGCCTAAGAATCAAGTTCATTCACTCAATTATGTGAGGGACACATGTACCAAAATATTAACCTCAAGGGGTAGCTTAGTTAGCATAAGACCACGGTTTGCACTCGGAGGTTGTGGGTTCAAAACTGCACTACCACACTGGTGCTATAGGGGAGTTTACTCGGCTTCTCTCTGGGCCTGGAGGAATTAGTCCAGCCTAAAGAATTCAGAACCCTCCCATAGAAAAAAAAAATGTACCAAAATATTAATAACAAATGTAACTTCCAACAGCGCAAACTTAACGTTTACATCTAGTGCAATTGATGTAGTCCGTAAGGCGCAAGTTTTTCTTAATGTGTTCTTGCACGGCCAAAGTGGGCCTATATAGGGTTTCAAAAGGATCGTACAAATTTTCTTTTATGGATTATTTCAGAAGTATGGATGCCAAGGTAAGCTCAATTTAGCTGCTCAGTTAAAAAACGATCATCATCGCTACCAAAGTCATGCCCCAACTGTGTAGAGTTGGCAACATGAATTTTCACTTTTTCATTCTGATCTATTTTGAACCAAAAGCCTTGTTTTGAGCACGAAAAATGATGTTTTATGGAAATGAAATACCCACATCTCAACTTGGCATTTTAGAGCAAGTATCACTCTTGATATGAGGGAAAGGAGCAAAGGAGAAAATCATGCCGTCATCTTGAAGATTCGTGTTGCTCAAATTCAAGCTACAAATCCAGGTGGTTTTTGCTCTTCCCAAAATAAATCTGTTGTGAGATGTGAACTTTTCTAAAAGTTATACTCAATAGGTTTGGGCTTTATCCATGAAAAGGATGATTGGGCCATGAGCCATGTCAAGAACACAGACAGCTTTGCTAATATGTATACCCAATGTGTAAACTGGTAAAGCTTAAATGCTTAATAATCATGGGTTTGAAATTTTCGAAAGTTTTCACAAAATTATCACTAATGAAAAGTTTCTTCCAAAAATTTGGTTCGAGTACCATATTGCCATTGTAATGTAGATGGACTCGTGATCACATCCAAAGATGAAGAGTGAAAAGATCCTTTGTTGGGACCAAGCTTTGAAGTTTTAAAGGCATTATGATTGGGAGTATAGGACCCATACATGCGTCTAGGAGGTCCTAGAATTAATTGGGCCTCAAAACAGTCCTCATATATTAATGCATCTTTTGCGTCTATGTACTAATTTACTCAAAACAATCCATGGAAATAGCAGAAAGTCCCATCGAGTCCTTTTGACGGTCCTCAAAGCTCAGGCTGAAGGGTCCTTTTCTACATGGAGCTGTAGCTTATTCAATGCATCTTTTGCAATGAAATTCTAGCAACTGGTGCCATCAACAATTAAGAAGCCACACAGCTTTCCTCGGAGGTTTATATGGTGTAGAAGATGCTGGTTGGTCCACAGCCACTCACCCTCTTTCAGTTTCTTTGGTGTAATAAGATTTTCGAATTACTAGATCTTTCGAACCATCGTCAACTATGCATCCTTCTTCAATGTCTTGATCATAATATTGCCACCTTCGAATTCCTCACCAGATTCAGGATAGGTCTATCTAACCCATTGGATGTGCTTGTCAAATAGATCTGGCATTTAGGACAACCTGCTGGTATGTGGCATGCTTAGTATAAACTACAAAGAAAGTGATCTTTAGCGGCGTTTTTTTTTTATTTTTTTTCGCCTCTAAAAGTGCCGTTTTCGTCGAGTATATGAAACTTTAAGAAATCTCCGTTAAATGTGTTCTTTTTTGCCTCTAAAAATCACTTTTTTTTTTTTTTAGTATACAATAAACTACAAGTGCTTGTTGCTCATCCTCCTGAATTCTTCCTCGACTCTACATTGACCATGAGGAAACGTGGGCAGGAGGACAGAACACAATTCAGAGACCAGACAATATTTTTGGATTCAATACTAAATTGATGTCGATCAATCTGCTATGATACCATTTGAATATAGATCTGGCCTATTAATGGTTAGCATCTATACTTCGTAACGAAGGGCTGTTCCATAGCTCATGCTTGTTAAACAAATAAAAAAGAAGCAAAGTTCCATAATAATTATGGAAAAACTAACCTAAAATCACTTGCAATCAACCATATAGAGGAATAAACAAGTCCCAAGATGATGAAGAAGAAATTTCTCCTGGGGGATCTCAGGTTATTCAAATATTAATCAAATCTCTAATTCTGTCCAGAAATAAATTATGAAGTGCTTATTAACTAGAAACTCTTGATTTCAAAGGTAAGAAGACAAGAAAATATAGAAAGGGTCAATGAAGAAGGGAAAGTATTTCCATGGAAAGCGAATTGGCTGGAGGGCATCTTCTAGAACAAACAAAGTCAAATATCTATAATTTATGAAGAAGGGAATCTAGAAAGAAGAAAGATTTCATAAAGAAAAGAAAAAAGGAATTGGAAAATCTAGAGCGTAAGGAAGACCAGAAAAGAAAGGAAACGGCAAGATGAAAATAAAAAGAGGATAGATGGGTGATTTTCTATTTCTATAACTTGTAGTTGCCTTCTCTTTTTTTTTTTCTTTTTTATATTGAGGATGTGACTTCCATGAAGCAATCACTCAAAAGAATTGGAGAAAATGGAGACTAATATTACAAGAAGATCCAAGGGGAAGGAATGTTTCAATAATGGAAGTATTAACATAAGATTAAGTCAAGCTTTATAAGCATATAGTCATGAAACATATATATGTATTCAAGGCTGTAAATCCATACCTTTTCCATCCATCAGAGATTGATGAGTTGGATCCACAAGGTCAACTTCAATATTTTTCTAAAGTAAAAACTCTACTTTTTCTTTATTAATTCAGGAGAAATTAAAAATTCTAGTTTTTCTTTCTTTTTCTAAATACTTTCGTTTATTATAACACATCATGCTTACAGAGATAGCCCGCGCCTGAGGCGCCTGGGAGCCCTAACTCTCTTAACAAGACCACCTTTAATTTGCATGAGAAAAAAAAAATTTCTTAAAAGAAAGTTTGACTTGGTTATCAAAACCATTGCAATGGTGGTCCACTCGATAGGAATGCCAAGCAATTGTATGTGAAGATGAGAGAGTTCCCAAGCCCTTTTTATAAGCTACGTTTACACTTTCCTCCCCATCAACAGAAAGCAATCCCACTACTGCACGAATAGGGATTTTAAGGGACGTGCTTTAATCAGGAGAAAAACGGTTGTTTCAAAAAATCAAACAAGTAGTGGTCATGTGGACCACCACCCATGACCTCCAACAACAACTTGTTTTCCTTATGGATTTGAGATGAGGTTCTGATAAGAATCAAGGCCTTGGGTGATGGATGGGTAATCAAGCTTCGCTATACCAAAGAAGAAAAAAAATAAAAAAATAGAGGATGTCAGTCCAAGTACATATAGTAATAGTTCAGTATTTAGGAAACAATTCCTCACAACAATAAAACATAGCTCCCAACTCGTGCTCAAGCCTGGCCTGGTTCGATACGGGGCGCGTGCGTGTGGTGGTGACCCCACCTTGGTCTAGGTCCTCCTACTAAGGTAAGCATATTTATACCTAAGGAATATTTTACTCTCAAGCAATGGGGAAAATAAGTTCACCACTTCCTTTTGTTTCCATATTTAATATGTTCAAGTAGTGGTGTTTATGAGGTAATTTCTCATTCACTCCTTAATGAGTAGATTATATTATTCCCATCTAAAAAAATAAGTGGGTCTTACTTAGTTTTTTGCTCAAAGTAGATAAAAACTAGTGTTGCTCTTAGCCATTTTTCCAATAGAGGCAGCAACCGGAGGCAAACATATCCACCACAGATACTAGGTTGCCCTTGGAAAGGGAAGAACATGTGATTCTGCCAAAGGCTTCCTTGATTCTGTCAAAGGCAACTTTTCACCCAACCTCAGTTAAAAGAGCATGTGATTCCCGTCCAAAAAGCAAGAAAGGATAATAGGTGGTCTCACACCAAAGGGCTGGCTCTAGTTCCTCATGAATGAAAGGGAAGAACAACTCAACAACAATCATTGCACCAATTTTATTGAAAAAACTCTGATAATTTTCATCTTTTGCTTCTCCTTTAAAAAAAAAAAAAAAATCAAAAGTAAGATTAAAAATAAAGAAATCTAAATCCTAATCTCTCCTCAATTTATTATTCAAATATCAACTACTCAAATATTAAACTAATCAAGATTCAATATAACTTGACTTGAACATGAGAAAACAAGATTTTGCCAATTAAAAAAGACTTACACTCTTACCAAATCTTGATTTGCCTTGTCCCTTCAGTTGAGTTTTGGGCTAAATATGGGCCCTGCTTATATGGGCTGCATTAATATGCACCATTTTTCTGAAACGCACACATAAAGCAACGATTCATGAATGTAAGTTAGCCATGACATGCATGTGGATGTGAGAGAACCAAAAAAATTCTCACTTCAATTGGAGTGGAAACCACAAATATTGGATTGATCACTTGGACCAAGTGATTGACTCTTGTGAAAAATTTGCCGGTGAACAATCCAATGGTATGACACTCATCCATTAAAGTGAAATATGGACGAGAGGCAATCCATTAGGGCAGGGGAGGCATGTGGTATGAGTAGGTTGGATTTATTATAGTTGTGCCAAGTGCACTTTAAATCGTGATCAGAGCATACATCAATTTAAAAACCAATTAAATATAAGTGTGTGCTTGCCTGCATATAGAGTCCTATAACATGACTCAACCCACACAACTTCCTCAGTTTGAATATTTTTGAAGGATCGAATTTAAGATGAAGATTTGAAAAAAAAAGGTCTGTCCTTTCCTATATATATGAATATAAATATATGATCTTTATTTCATGATTCTCAAATTACACAAAATAATAGATAACCAAAGAAAATATCCTCAGCTTGAATATTTAAGCAGGGATATTTGTGATGATTTCTACTGTTGGTTTGGAGATGATAAGGAAAGAATCAAGTTTGGGTTTCCTATTGTCATAGGGATTGGATTTCCTAATCTCCTCAGATTTGTTTTTCCTGGGCTTGTGAGCTTTGGATGATCCAACATGGACTTCTCATGAGTTAGAAGCCAATGTCCCGACTTAAATCTTTCCTTCCGAATAAAAAACACCCAATTTACTGGATCAACTTGAAGGTGAAAACTTGAAAGAACAAAAAAGAAAAAGGAAAAATAAGAGGGTTTGTCCTTGCCTATATGATTCTTATTTTATGATGCTCAAATTACACTAGATAACTATCCAAAGCATTCTCACTAGATCAACTTGAAGGTGAAAACTTGAAGGAACAAAAAAGAAAAAGGAAAAAAAAGAGGGATTGTCCTTGCCTATATAATTCTTATTTTATGATGCTCAAATTACACAATAGAATAGCTAGATAACTATCCAAAGCATTCTCAGTTTGAATATTTTTGCAGAATGTGTATTTGTCTTTTCCAGTATGAGTTTGGAGAGACTCCCAATTATAACCGGATCAACTTCAAGATGAAAATTAGAAACCTTTCCTGTATGATTATTATCTCATATGATGGCCAAATTACAAAATACAATAGATAACCATCCAATCTAGCTAACAAAAGCATTTGAAATAGCTAGCTGCAATTGACCCACACCTAAACACAACCATATTACTATTCTAAACTACAAAATTATAGATTCTAGTCATCATTGATTACTTAGTAAACCATAAAAGTAATAATCTACAAACCTTTAATCTTTTAAAAGAGGTCCATCTTCAAATAATAACAAAGACAGAGACATGAACAAAAACAACATGAATAATATAGTCATTTGTTATTCTTCACCATTGAATATTTCTTCTCTAAAATGTACATCGTTTGGGTATGTATATATATATAAAAAATCTAGAAACGGTATTTTCTACTTCTAAAGGAAAGGTGTTGACCAGTCAGCTTCTTCCAGATCTCCTTTCAAACCCGAACACTCTGGAAGGTGAAAATCTAGCCTTCCTCTCTGCAATTGTCTCCAGCTTCGGCGACCACACCTGCTCTTTCGACCCGACCAGCTGCGCATAATGCTTTCTCAACTCTGGCGTGCTGCAGAGAATGCTTGTGGACCCATTGCACCCCGATTCACCATCTTTCAAGATGAGACTCATGATGAATTCCGGTGACACCTTGATCAGCATCCGGCCATCGGCGCCCTTAACATACTGGAAGGGGAAGTCACCAAAGGGGATGGGTGCACGCTTATTAGAATTTGGAGCCAATGCAGAGAGGGAAGTGGCTGAAAGGATCTGGCATGCGAAACGGTCCACCGGAAGGACAAAGTAGGTCTCCCCCTGAACTAGCTCATCCTCAATTGATAGGGCGGGGATCCGGTGACCGATGTAGAAGGAGTCAGCGTGGCAGATGATCTTGTCCGGGAACTGGAACATGACCTCCCCGGCAAGCCGCTTTCCTTTGAGGGTCCTAATGGTTCCTTCATAGAAGACCAGCTTAACTGAGGTCATTGAACTTGGGGTGCAACAAGGTGAGAGACCATTGCCCATGATGTAATATAATTTCAAGAAGTAGAAGAAGAAGAAGAAGAAGGAGAAGGAGAGAGGGAGAGATGTATCTCTGATTTGTCTGTGGTGGTGATGAGAGTCTTATCTTTCTCAAGGGCCTATATAGGAGGATGCATGGGATTTTGACTTTGGAAAGTCAAGGATTTTGTTTGTTAAAAGAGCGTATTGCATGGGTGCGTCAAAGATGACGGCGTTGAATATTTTATGCCATGTGAGATTACAAGAAAAAATCTAACCGACCATTCATATAAAACTGGTACACTAGAATACTGTGTCCGGTCCACGTTTTTCTCTTTTTGGTAGTCACTTCTGTTTAGAAAGACAGAGACCTTTTCTCCGACTTTGCCCAGGAATCAGAACCATCCCATGCGTTTTAGGGGTGCACAAAAACTTCCCTTGATCCGTAATATGATTTTGATCACATCTGATCTTTGTTTTTTTAAGATAATCAGATTAAAAATCTTATAACCCGTTAGAGTTGGATCGTTGATGGATTTTATTAAAAAAAATTTAAATAATCTAAATATAACATAAGATGTCTGAATGTAAAATAAGAAGAAAATTTTTAAAAGGACACTTCCTTCTCTTTTTTGGTAGTCACTTTTTTTTAGAAAGATAGAGACCTTTTCTCTGACTTTGCCCGGGAATCAGAACCATCTCATGTAGTGTAGGGGTGCACAAAAACTTCGGTAGATCCCTAAAATGGTTTTGATCCGATGTGATCTTTGCATTTTTAAGGTAAACGGATTGGAAATCTCATAACGGTTAGAATCGGATCGTCGCGGGTTTCATTACAATAAATTTTAAAGGGTCTAAATGTAAAATGAGAAGAAAAATTAAATGAGTGAAATATGAAATTTTTTACAACATGTTTAATATCTTTTTTTTATCATTAGGTTGAACAGATTGAACGGATTAATCTAATCCGATCTGATCTGGTCCTCCACAGATCGGTTTTTAACAGCCGCAGATTGGTGGCGGATTCTAAATCCATCAATCCATAGGCAACGGATTGTTGACGGAATGAGCTCAATCAACACCAAACTGATCCGTATACACCCCTAATATATTGGGTCTAGCATTGAGAGAGTGAAGGGCCAAGATCACTTAAAACATATGGACCCAACACTCTTGATGGGTGATAGATATACAATGGACTATAAGGGTAAAAATTGATTTTATTGAATGGTCATAATTTGATGTAAACTAATAGTGTTATCTTTTGGGTATAGAAATGGTTGGACTCGTCAATGTGCACATGATACAAAATATGACTTTCCTTTGTTTGACTTTTGTGCGCCCACTTGATTAGTAGTATTGACGTAATGGTTCTGCTGTTTTCGATCCGATCGGACGGTTTCAATTGGTTTTCTTTGCTTTGATCCAACCGATCTAACTATATCCATTTTCACCCTTTATCCTTATTATATCCACATCATCATTGACAAGAGGCAAATAGTGCAAGGTGAAAAAAGGTAGAAATTAAAAACCCATGCATGTCAACCAACCTCATTTGTTAAAATCACTTCCATATTGAGTCTATGTCATCATCCTCCTCTTTTACCCCTCTTTACTGACTTGAGACGCCCAACTCTTGGGCAGCTCTACACAATTGGACTCAGTTGATCCTTTTTCACAATTGGCATTTAATGGGTATGATTTCATGAATTATTTATAATATTTTATTTAGGTGTTTTTAAAGGTATCGATTTGAAGGTTAATTATTTTAGTGAAATTTGATAGCGTTTATATGCTAAGCGAGGCCTTTTTTCCAATGATTTAGATATTTCGTAAGTGGGCCTACTGTTGTGAAACTCTACTCTAACTCATTGTTTTCATTTCTTCTTTTTGGCCCCCTTATCTCTACATAACATTGAGGATCTTGAAATAGTTAATTACTAGGTCACAATAGGATTGCTCCCTTTTTCTATAAGAAACTTCAATCCAATATGATAAATGCCTACAGTCAAATTGATCTCTGCAAATTATTTAAATGTTTATAATATTTTCTCAAAATATTGTAAAAGTTATCATTTTGATTGTGGACTATTGAAGTGAAATCTTACGACGACTCTAAGGAAAGGTGTCTTTTTTGAATGGCCAATTTAAGTTTACAGAAGTGGGTCTAACATTATTGGTCGATCATCCTTGTGCCCTACAAGACAATCTTAGCTCATCCCTTAACCCTAAATATTTAATTCACTATGTCTGTGACTCTATTCCCATTTTATTTCTAGTCCAGTCTTCATCTGCAGGATTCATGCATAGTCAGTCTCACATAGAAGGATGCTACAATTAATGTATATGCAAGGATGGAGATGCCAGCACAAGCTCAGAGAGAGAGAGAGAGAGAGAGAGAGAGAGAGAGAGAGAGAGAGAGAGAGGGGTTATGACAGTGCATTTTAATTCAATTCCCTCTTTAGTATGATAGTCGATTTAATTCTTCCCCCTTTCCCTCTTTTTGATGACAGTCCATTTAATTCAATTCCCTTTTTAGTATGATAGTTGATTTAATTCTTCCCCCTTTCCCTCTTTTTGATTGAAACTAGAGAAATGCCTCATCATGCGCTGGATTGCATCTTTATCACATTCTTCCTCACTGCCGACTCCCTCTAATGTGAATGATATTATTTTATAGCTAATATAATATATAAATAAGATTTATTTAATTATAATAGAAAGGGAGACTCATATCAATAAATTTGTTTTACTAAATGGAATGATCCATCTCTTTTGGGGACTGATCATATGGTTAAACATATGACTAGTGTGGTTGATTCACAACTAGGTTACTACAACTTCAGCACAGTCAATATGCTGGATCAACAGCAATATCAGTAACACTAGTGTTTACATTAGTAGGTCTGTGAGGCTGATTCATGTGAACTTGTGAGCTTCTGTTATACTTAAAGATGCAGGAACATGGGTTATAGTCTCAACCCAAGGACCCCTTTAGTCCAACAAATGAACCCCACAAAACCTTTTTTTAGGATTTGAATTGTTAAGGTGGTGGCTGAGTATTCATTTCCTACCTCATGACAATTCATTTTCCATTAAAGGAGAGATGAATTGATGGCCATTTATAAAAATCCACGTTTGTTTCTTCAATGTTAACTATTCAATTACATGAAACAAAACAAGTCCTTTCCATTGAGGTTGTGCAATGACTCCGGACAGTTGAATACAAATACTAGAAAATGCATTCAAACTGAAGGGCTATTGAATTGCTTTTGATAACTTGATAACACAGGAGAGCATTTTTTTTGGAAAGAACACAGAAGAGCTTGTGTTTTAAAATTTGGACCCAACTGGCCAATCCCTCCAAGTTGAGGTTTTTTAACCAAAAAGAAGAAGAAAAAGGTTCCTCATATACGTTTGCTGTCTAGTTCCTCCATAACACTAATAAATTGTGCAGTTCACCATTTCAACTGTTCAAACCGTTCAAACTTGCCTGTAAAATTTAAAAAACACAGCAATCTTTGACTTGTTATTAGTTTTATTTTCAAAACTTCAAATTGCAACTCTTAGAACTTTCTATCCATTACTTTTAAGACCCTGCAGTCTTTTCGTTTCTCTACTTTTAAAACGTATTGTAGAATATTTCCTATTTTTATGTTTGTTTATATAAAATTACAAGTCATGCTAATGTCACTATTCGGCTAGAATGGACTGGTTAAACTAGGATCAAAATCAACATTAGCCTTCACCAGTCGATGGTTGGTCCAGCATTCAATATATTGAAGATTTAGTGTTCCTAATGCTAAAGAACCAATATTTTCAATCAAGTAAAGAATAGGGTTTGCAGAATACGTATTTGATTATCTTGGTCTTTGATTCTAAATAAAGCGGATAAGAAATTTCTTTTGGATTCGGGAGAAATTCTAGGATTTGAATCTGTATATATTCCATCTTAGGGATCCATATTTAAGACGATTGCATTCACATATTAAAAGTATGTATAGGTTTTAAGAAACTGCATGGCTTCGACCCACTTGTATGTTTAAAATTTTTAATTTTTATTTTGAAGCTCTTTATGGACTCTACATTTTATTTCGAACCTAAATTTGGAAGGATCCCTTATTTTTAAATTGATGCCGGATTTGAATATATACAGCACACAAGTCGCATATGAGATTCAAATCCAGATCAATGTCTAGATCCACCATGGATCCGACCCGGGTCTAACCCATTTGTATTCCTATTAATGAATGGCTGTGATGAACTCTAGTGACAAGTTAAGCAAACATCAAACCAGCGCAGCGCAAAGAAACTCAAAATAAATGTTAGATTTTACAAGCTATTGACTGGAGTGAACAACCCATGCAGCTAATCTTGCTGAAAATAACTCTTTTGAATCTTATGGAAGAAAAACACAAAATGAACTCGGAAAGGACACTAATTAAGGAAACTGTATTATTGTTCAAACAAGGGGTCAACTCATCCATGCAAGTTGACTAAGATTCATTCGATCATTTCTCTTAACTAACCACCAAAAAACAGTGTTGTGGCCTGTGATTATTGGTAGATGGCCAGAGTAATAAAATGGAAATCACCTACCTTGTTGACATTTTGTTTCATGCAACTTGTAAGATAAGCATGTGAGTTTTATTAAAAAGCTAGAACCGTTGGACACAGGTGAGAAGAATCCAGACTTGTATATTACATTATTATTGGGACCGACAAGACTTGGAAATTAACAGGTACACTATCTGAAGATGTACTTGTTAGAAATTAGTGCAGCTGAACCTGGAGGCACTCAACATCTACCCTAGTTAAATTAAATTTTAAAAAAGGAATAAAAAGAAATTTGCTCATTTTGAATCTACAGAAAATGACAGATTCCAAGGATCCACTGACTAGTGAAGACTTTTCAGGTGTTTCCATATAGAGAGATGCTTCCAGATTCAACATTCAAGGTTAAAAAATGTCATTTTCAAAATTTCTCATTTTAAGGTATATTGGTTTCTTTTTTTGAAATTCTAGTGAGACTTAACTGCAAAAATGCTGTCAAAACTAAATAATTAAAATAGAATTATAATATGCTATGGTTCTACAGGAGCTTTAAAATTAAACTGACTTATGGTAATTCAAAACATTTCATATAGAAGGTTATAGATGCAGCAGAAGCACGGATCTAAATGAGTTGGTTGCTACAAACGTGATAAAGAGGGATCTAAATGAGTTGGCTGCTACAAACGCGATAAAGACACCGTCGGCTTGAATTAGGCACTGGTGTGAAGATATGTGACTGTCTATGAGAGATCAATCACGTATTATTCACTCTTCAAGATCCAGGGGCAAGGATGAGACCACTACAAGAAATCTAGGCTGTTGTGACGAAATTTGATGACGAATTTTTTTTTTTTTTTTGTCTTAAAAGAACACCCAAAGAGGACGAAATATAAATTTTATCATTTGTTTTCATTTTTTCTCAAAAGTATAGGAGACGAAAACAAAATTTCGTCTGCAAAAATAAGGCGTCAACTTCATTTGCGTTGGCGCCAATTATTTTAGCTCATTGAAGACGAACATTGTTGTCACAAAAAATAATAAATTTTTTTTTTGCGACGAACGTAATTCGTCACCAATAAGGATAAATTATGGAAGTCGAACATATTTCGTCACCAAAATAAGGCGCCAATTTCATTTGCTTTGACGCGAATTATTTTAGCTCATTGGAGACGAACATTTTTGTCACAAAATATAATTTGTTTCTGTGACGAACGTAATTCGTCACTAATAAGGATAAGTTATGGAAAACGTAAATATTTAGTCACCAAAATAATGCACCAATTTCATTTGCGTTGGCTCGAATTATTTTAGCTCATTGGAGACGAACATTTTTGTCACAAAATATAATTTTTTTTTGCGACGAACGTAATTTGTCACCAATAAGGATAAGTTATGGAAGACGAACATATTTCGTCACCAAAATAAGGTACCAATTTCATTTGCTTTGGCACGAATTATTTTAGCTCATTAGAGACAAACATTTTTGTTACAAAATATAATTTGTTTATGTGACGAGCGTAATTCGTCACTAATAAGGATAAGTTATGGAAGACGAAAATATTTGGTCATCAAAATAAGGTGCCAATTTCATTTGCGTTGGAGTGAATTATTTTAGTTCATTGAAGACGAACATTTTTGTTACAAAATATAATTTGTTTTTGCGACGAACGTAATTCGTCACTAATAAGGATAAGTTATGAAAGACGAAAATATTTCGGCCAACAAAATAAGGCGCCAATTTCATTTGCGGTGGCGCCAATTTCATTCGCACTTGAGCTTATTCCTCTCTCACAAGTATTGCTTTGGAAACGCCTTTAAAATGATTAAAATGGGCCCCCCAGGCCCTAATGTCCATCCACCCACCCAATCCAACGCCCCTTTTCCAAAACTCATTCTCCCCTTTGTCCCTCCATCTATTCCGTTCTCTCTTTTCCAAAACCCTTTTTCAGAAGATGAGAGAAGAACCCTTTTCCCCATTTTTCAACATCTCCCACCCATCGTCTCAGGCAGTAGCCCCATGACCCATTGGCCCCCATCAATCATCATCACCCTCCATCAACGCACGCAGTGCAGATCCATCCCTGATAAGTGATCCCTCTCATCTCTACCTCTTTCAGTCTCTCTCGCCCAGAACTCCCAGACGCAGCCACCATCACCAATCACCATCAATTTGCGCCCATCATCCTCCATCCAGGAGTCCTCCACCGCTAGGTACACCTACCTCTCTCAGTCTCTGCTACTGTGAGAACTTGGTCCTGGCGGTACCCTTAACCACGGGGCATAGCGTGTCAACCACGAGTTTCAAACGGTGAGTCTTCGTTAGCCCGCATCGGAAATATCCAAGTCCTGACCCTAGGCTTATAAGTCAAACTCCGTATTAACTTAGCATGAAGCCTTTTAAAACAGTGCGGCCTCGGAAATCGTAAGAACTCCGAAGTTAAGCGTGTTCGGGCGAGAGCAGTACTAAGATGAGTGACCTCCTGGGAAGTCCTCGCACGCACGTGAGTCAAAGCGGACAATTTCATGCTGAGTTGGGCGTGGCTGTGACAATTGGTATCAGAGCCGAGGACGACTCTATTTCTAGTGGGGGAGAATGTGAGAACTTGGTCTGGGAAGTACCCTTAACCACGGGGCGTAGCGTGTCAACCACGGGCTTCAAACGGTGAGTCTCCATTAGCCCGCATTGGAAATATCCAAGTCCTGACCCTGGGCTTATAAGTCAAACCTCGTATTAACTTAGCATGAGGCATTTTAAAACCGTGCTGCTCCTTGAGCTGGGCGGGGCTGTGACATCCTTTATATTAAACGCGACAAAATTAATTCGTCTCTATTTCTTATATTTATGACAAAATATCTTTGTCTCTAATTTCTTCCTTTAATGACAAAATATTTTGTCACTAATTACTTACAAGTATATTCCCAACAAAGTGTATTGGAGATAAAACAAAAATCGTCACAAATTTATCTTTTTCAATGACGATTTTTTTTTTGTCTCCAATACCTTTTAGCGACAAGGCTTTGGCAACAAAACGGGTGACGAAAAATTTTCATCTTAATTAGTTTCGGTGACGAAATATGTACATTTTGGGACAAATTTGTGTCGTCCTTAAACCCCAAATTTCTTGTAGTGGACAATTGTAGATATAAAGGAAGAGGGTGATCTTGTATTAGGAAATGATCTATTGAGAAGAATAATTTCAACTGATATCTCTCTCATGTCTATATATAGCCCTTTTGGCTAATAAGTGATAAGATCTCTATTCAAATTCGAATGGAGAGATGATAATGATAATATGTTGGATCAAACTCTATCAATTTAAATTTGAATGGAGATATGATAAGGATAGAGAGTTAGATAAAACTCAAACTATTCTTATCCATATCATCATGAGATTCCTTGTGATGGGTATCTATTTGTGAGGGTCCACTCACATGTAAACACAAGTGGGCCCCATCTCAAATGCCAACACATATACATTTAGAAATGTTGAAGTTTATATCTTACAGTAATATTGAACTCACCGACATACACTAGTGGTGGATTAGTATATGTACCTATGTCCCTAACCAGGTGAGCGACAATTTGAAAGAAATTATATCACTTATTTGGTAATCAACTATCTCACGTCTTTGAAATTTGGGGAGAATTGCTTAGAAACAAAGAGTTAATGGTTGTAATAAATTATGGAATTAGCTAGACAAAAATAAATAATAAAAGTTTCAAACATGGCATTAAATTTGAATATAACTAGAATAGAAAAACAAAGAGTGCCATTTAAGGCAGTTCAAGGCTTCATGCATATTTGACGTATCACAACCCAAAACATAAATATAGAAAAAAATTATTGAAATGACCCAAAGATGACTAGTTTGATTTAAAGTAAACCGGTGAGGAGTTGACTTTTGGTGGTTTGATCTTCTCTCTCCTTGCGAGGCAACCAGTGGGTCCACATGGGTCCCACTAATTATGCATGAGTTGAGCCATTGAAAGATGCACATCAGACCAGCCCATATAAGGTGTTTCAAATCACTTGGGTAATCCTAATCCCTTAATCCATGACTCTCACGCTTTTAGAAAGTATCAAATATATTATTTTAAGAAAAATCTTAATCCAACAGTCCATTCAAATCGGTGTAAAATGAATAGAATCCATGACATGTAAGGTTGATGGTTTATGGGAACAGAATTGGATTGATTATGTGGGGCCCAGAGGATGTCTCGCATGACAATCTGCATATACATATTATAATTTATCTTAGTTTAATTGATGAAAAGAAGAGGTGGTCTTTTCTTCCCTGCACTGCTGTATTTTGACAACTTCAAGGCAATGAGTAGAACATGATTTCATCTGATGTCTCTATGAGACTGAATCAAGTGAGTGTCGGTTGAAAGGAAAGCTCTTCCTCTATATTATATTTTGTTCTAGTTGAAATTTGAGACTAATTTGTATCTACTGATGTAAACATTTCCAAGTTTCAATGTCCTGCCTTTTCAGGTTTCTCAGAGGCTGGTCTTTTGTGAAATTGGATTAGTGGAGAAAACGCATGCACTTATTGACACAGTTCAAGTTTATGGGATAAGTGGAGAAAATGCAGGATTGTCAATCGCCCATTCAAATCCCATTCGACTAGGAAAAATAGGAGGAGAAAACTTTCCAGAGCACAAATTTGGATTGACAGTAACCTTTAGCATGTCTAGAAAAGTTATTAATTTTCAAAGAAGGCATTTTCACTGGTGTATATATATTCCAATTGAAATGAAATTTTGGGTGCCAGAATATTTAATGAGTGGGCTTACATAATTTTATTGGTTTGGCTTGGCTAAAAGTAGGCCATATATAGATCAAATTTGGAGGCCTCTGAGATTCGTTAATGGTGTGCATGCATATGGTTGCGTATCCAAGTTGATTTTACTGGGTATGAAAAGTAGTGTTGGGAAAGGAAAGACTGGATCATTTTTATTTGGGTAAAAAACATCATGATAACAGTTAAGAGTGAAGCTCATGTTTGTTCTTTTACCTTTTAGGTTGCAGTTTTTTCATAATCATGACCTAAAAGTAGTAGTAGTTTCCTTGAAAGAAGAACTTGTTGGCAAAGGCTCATAGCAGACAAAGTGATATTAAGATCTACCCATCTAAAAATAATAATATCAGCCATTATAAAAAAAAATTGAGCCGAGTTGTTTTTTTTTTTGTTACCTCAGCCAATGGGGCCGGTGTAACGCCCCAATTCCGGATACCGATATACTCGTTCGATTACCCGAAATTGGCGCGCTACTTCCCGGAAAATCCGAGAACTTCCAAGATCGTAGGCCGCAGTGAGGTCCAATTTAAAACTTTTTGACCAATAGAGTTATAATATTTAAATTGCGGAAGCATAACGATTTAAACAAGGCGGAAGCAATAGTATCGAGATATAAATTTAAGTGTGAGCAAAACATAGTCTATTAAAATGATTCAATGTTAATCAAGGTTATACATTTTCATTCTACCCTTCTCACTACAGAATATCTCTAAAAAACCCAAAATAACGAAGTCCCTCAAAACCCTGGTATGAACTCCTCGCCCTCCGGCTCGACGTCCGTGTCGGCCGGGCCCCAAGCGTACTCTCCTGCCACGGGTGCCTCCACTAGGGCTAATGCGTCGTCGGGAATCTCTGGGTCAAGGCCTAAGCACCATAGAATGTGTCAGATCTAAACGATCTGGCAAGATACAGCATACTACTAACATAGCATATATATATCAAGGGAAAATAAAGACGGGTACATAAGTTAAATGAATAACAAGGGAAAAGAACTAGGCAGTTGTGCATTTAAATCATAAGGAACCAGTATAAATAGAAATCAACTAAACTACTACAACAAGGTGGCACATTCACACGAGCTGGAATACCGCGGGATATTATGCCGCGGCCCTCCCATACTGAACACAGTCGCGGCGGGGAATCTCACCAGGGAATAACTAATCCCGACTCTCACTCATCAACTCATCATCTCAACACTCCAGATCGGCACGGTATGACACCTTGCCGTCTTAACCACACAGCTCATCATGATAGCTCCTCAACACTCAACTAGCTCCTACCGGGGATGATCAGTCCACAGGCTGAGCTTAAATCAACCGAGTGAATGTTCATGCCGACTCGAGAATAACTCTAAGGTCTGTGTCTGTCTAGGCTTTGCCTTGCGTGAACAAGGTCCTAACAATATCTCTAAGAGGTCTACACATCTCAAAATAGTCTCTGGATCTCATTCAAGGTCCAGGCCCACTCGTTGGATCCATACCAAGGCCCATCAGTACATGGCCTGGTCTAAAACCGTCCAAACGAGGCAACCAATCCATCTACTACTGACAAACAGTTCCATACAATCCATAACATCTTAACAGTCCAATAGAAACTACCTCTTCAGCTAAAGGGTTCACATCTCCACACTTAGGCCCAATAAGGGCCCGCCTAGACACAGACACGGGTCAATGATCTCCGAAATCACACCGTCGGGTCACCTCTAGATACCCTAGGTTCAGGTCTTCCAATTATGATTAATTAATAGCAAACAGCTAATCTAAAGATCTAAGAATGACAGAGTAATAATAATGAAGTATAAACTTCAATCAGAGAATCAACGGGAAAAGCAACGGTCCAATCCTAGGTAAATGGGCCACTTTAGGTTCGGGTCTATCTCCGGTAATTCGATCTCTAAACGATGTCATTAATGCCGTAAAATATTGTATTTGGTGCTTAGTTAGTTAATGGCATCTATGACAACTCTTAGAGGTCGAATCATCTTAGATTATCAACCAAAACTCTAAACAGTGGTCCCCGCGAGTCAAGGTTGAGCCACACCGTTGACTCGGGCTTAGGACACTGATAAACGCTCATTTGGATGGTCAATGGGCCCCACAACTGATCATATCTCCTAAGTGTTGAAAACTGGAACAATCAGGGTTTTCCAGGTGAACCTGATGTGTTGTGAGCTCGGTTGATTTCCTGGCCGGGAAGATCAACCGAGTGCACTGACAAACCTGAGTCAGGCTTCCTGGACAACTTAGATCGTTTCTCAAGGTTTACAGCGTGTCCGGTCAAACAACCAGGCCTAGGTGATTGACCGCATACTCTGAAAACCTTAGAAAGATTGATGATCCAGCTTTAAACACTTTCTAAATGTTAATTATAAGTTTCGGGTTGATTTGGGCGTAAACAGACTGAATTTCGGGTGAAAAACCAACTTTCAGTCATTTCTAGTGAAAACCATGTAAACGGGTCAACCTGGGCTAAGCCGGGTCAACCAAACTGATTAAAATGAGTTTTCTACAAGAATATGGCTGATGACCAATTTTTCATCAAAAACCTAGTTGTCTCGGTCGACCCAGGTGAGTCCCAGTCGACCCAGATAACAGGGTTACAGTCTGCAGAGAAGAAGCTAACTGAGAGCTTCATTTTCCCATTTTTCAGTGTTCCCGGTCGACCGAGAGGGGTCTCGGTCGACCTAGAACACCGTCGGGCGAGTCCCGGGCGTGTCAGGGAAAAACTGCAGAAATTTAACTGAGGCTCAAAATTTTTGGATTTGCAGTGTTGCCGGTCGACCGAGCCAGGGCTCGGTCGACCGAGCACACTGGGATTTCAGTCCCAGTTGCATTTCTGCAACTTTTCCGTTTCAGCTCCTTTTTCGCCCAAACCACCTCCAATCTCTTCCAAACTCCTCCCAAACACTTCTAATCAATTAATAACACATAAACCATCCATCCATCACCTTATGGCCCACTGATCTTCCAAATGGGGGGTGAAAACCCCCATCCATCAGTGACCTTTCAACCAAAATTATAAAACAGAGCTCAAATGTAATCTAGACTGAACTGAGCATGTTTATGAACTGAAAAACCACTGAATCACGAAATGAAATATACAATCTAAGTTATCAGTATGGTGCACTTGCCTCTATAGCTTGAGAGAGAGTTGTAGAGAGAAATAGAGCTAGAAAGGAAGGTCCAGAACCCAGTCCAGCTGAACAGTGAAGAAGAGGAAGAAGATGATACCCCAGCTGCTGTAGTAGCAGCTCCCAGGTGATAGTAACAGCAACAGCAGTAGTCCTTGGAGAGTTTTCAGCAGAGTAACAGTGGTCCAGAGAGAATTGAGAGAAGGAAGAAGGGGATATGAAGAGAGATGGCAGCTGCAGCCCCTTTATGAAGAATTCCAGCACAACAATAACTCTCAGAGAAATTCCAGCAAAGTACAGATGAGAGAAATGAAGAGAAAGAAGAAGAAGATGGTGTCACAGCAGCTTCAATTGGAAATTCCAGCAGAGTGGAACCAGCCCAGCAGAAATAATGAAGAAGAAGAAGAGATGCAGCAGAGCTTCAAGAAGAAATTCCAGCAGAGTGAGGTGGTTCCAGCAGCTCCAAGGTGAGGTTTCCAGCAAAACAGAAATGAAGGAGAAGTGGTAGAAGAAGACAGCAACAGCCCAGGGGAAATTTCAGCAGAGTAACAGCAAGAGAATGAAGAGGGAAAGGGTGGCTGCTCCAGCTGAAGTGAAGAAGAACACAGCAACAGTTTGCAGCAAGATGGAATTCCAGTAACAGTGAAGGTTCTTAGCTCAAACGTAGGGGAGGAGAGGAGAGGAATGAAGGGAATGAAGGCAGTTGGGAGTGGTTTCCTTGGGAAGGGGGCTGGAGGTTATCTTGGGATGGGGGCTGAGATTAGGTTTAGGGTTTTGCAAGAGTTAAGAGAGGTTTTTATAGTTTTAGAGAGTAGATTAAGGACCATAGTACCCTTAGGGTTTTCATGGGATTAGGGTTAGGGTTAGGGTAGGCTAGGTCATTTGGTTAGGAAGCTTCTAGAAAGGCACCTTGTACTAACCCAACCCAATTAGCTTAATTAATTAGACTCTACTAAAAGCTAATCTAGCTCTAAAAGCCTAAGATTAACACAACACCCAATTAATTAAAAACACTAATCCACTAAGTTAATCTAACTAACTTAGGAAATCTAACTAGTCAATCTAATTAGCCCCTAACTAGCCCAAGTAAAACAGTAATTAGCCAAGATTAGCAAGGATTAGCAATAATTAGCGAAGATTAGAAGAAATTAGCAAAGATTAACATAATTAACCAATAATTAACATAAATTAGAGTTAATTAGTCTATAAAATAGCCCTTAGAGGGCCCACCAAGGGTGGGACCTCACATCCGGGACTCATGAGAACAATACTGGCACACACACAAAGGTGAGTAGACTCGCACAAGTGAGGAGAAGACTACACCCCCCACATGAGGAAAGACTAATACATGTAAGGAGACGAGACATTCACAGTGAAAAGGGAGAGACCCAACAATCGATCTTTGGTCATTTGGGTGAAAAGTGGGCCTCCCAACCAATGACGTTCCCTGGTTATCTAATAATTAAGTAAAGTTCAAATAGAAAATTTATTTACCATTGTATTATATGGCCTTAGATTGGATATTGATTTATTTTAGATCACTGGATCCTCTTCTACTTGACATATGCAAATGAACTCCATGTAATTTCATAGTAGTGATTTTGCAAAATTATAGTGGTTGTGTTTCTAGGAACAAACAAAACCATGGGTGGTCGTCAGAATCAAACCGAGTCCACGGAGACAATATGATGGGAAGCGATATGACCAAACCTTCTTGGTCATAACCGAGTACTAGGTATATATGAATACGTGTATTTCCTACAGATACATGCATCTGGCAACTTGGGAGACCATCAGCTGCACATTATCCACAGGCAACTTGTATTTGTAGAGAGAAAGTCCTCTAGTTGACTTCAATATCACATCCGGTCACATCCTTAACTTGTAGAGAGATGTAAATGGGCGAAACTCAGGCTTCAAGCGAATCATACGTGGAGAAGAGGTTTATAGATTTTGACTCAAATTGGATTCAAAGCAAATTCAAATTTTAATTTTCATAGCGAGGGGTCAGGGTTGCTACTAGCAAATTTCCGTTATAGGCACAAGGGGTTTTCGAAAAATTTGGGGGCACAAACGATCAATGGAGGAGCATTTGCCACTTGTGAAGGAACCGCCTATTGATCATTGGTGTGAGCACAGATCGAGTGACTTGAGTCAAAACGGCTACAAAATCAAGCACTCCATAGTCAGTGTCGTAATGAGTTTCCTCGTTACTCAGTTCATGACTCAGCTAACTCAGCCGTGGACAAGTCATACTTTATACATGCATGAGCCACACAAGGGTTGTAGTTCATGATACT
Organism: Cinnamomum chago; assembly: GCA_038049695.1. Taxonomy (NCBI): domain Eukaryota; kingdom Viridiplantae; phylum Streptophyta; class Magnoliopsida; order Laurales; family Lauraceae; genus Cinnamomum; species Cinnamomum chago. The sequence continues at coordinate 6,648,362 of CP142451.1, read as the reverse complement.
CGGCTGACCAGGTCATCTACGTACATGTGTGCATTCTTGTATTGTAGAGAATTTAGACTCTGGCTCAGCGAAGACTTATCTGAGTCCCCGAGTTGACTTGACCCAGCAGAGTGTCCAGAGGTGCATGCATGGTTGTGCAAAGAAGAGCACACCTATTTCGAGAAACACGAGACACCCCATTGGCAAGGGTTTCATCTCAAGCAACTGCTCACATTGTTGGTTGACTCACAAGTTATGTATCACTCATCCATCTAGGAAGAAAAAAAGAAGAAGGGAGCATCTAATACACTCAGGCCGCGCGAGGCACAAGTTCATCTTGCTTTGGTTGGATATGAGCTGACCTTTTAGGCCTGTGAGCTAGACCTACATATGGTGTTGGTCACAATTGCTAGATTGATTGGGAATGGGCCTTTTCTTCATAAAATCCAAATTAGATGGGCCAATTTACCTTGACAAAGTAATAAAAGAAAAGGCCCAACATTTTACAAATGGACAAGGTATGACCTGTATACCTGTGGGCTGGACATAGGCTTCAATTAAAGTCCAACAGCTAAATAGGATGATGGTCTTGGACTGGCTTTGGCCAAGGTAGGATTTTCAATGGACTTTACCTCAGTAAAGCAATTGAATTTTGAGTTTAGGACCAGCACATACTGGCCCAACTATTTTAAAACCCAGGCCCGCAATGACTTTGGCATTTTCTCATTATGACAGTTAATCACCTCTTCTCTGTACCAGCTGCCATCATTGTGGTTAGATCTAAGTGATGAGTACACATCGTTCAAAATAATGGCCGTTACCGTTACATAACAGCCGTTATGTAATGGTAACGGCCATTACCGTTACGTACGTTATAATGAATATAATGGCCGAGATGTATATCGGGGTAAAATATCGACAAAAAAGGGATCCATAACGGCCGTTATTTTGAAAATAACAGCCATTATAACGCCTGACGGGATTTTAAAAAAAAAAACCCTTCTCTTTGGCCTTCTTCTTCCACTTCTTTTAATGTATTTCTTCTCTAAGAGCTTCATAAGCCTTCCTAAGGCCTGCTACAACTTCTAAAGCATGGAGGAGCACCTAAAAATTTAGATCTAAGCTACTTTTGAGTAGATTTTGTATGTGGAGAAATCTAATCAAACTCAAGGGACCTCTTTGGTAAGCTTTTTTTTTTTTTTTTTGAGTTATTTTCAAGATTCAACATCATAATAACTTAGAGATGTTTGAGGTGTGTTAGATCTATATACTTTTGGAGCAAAAAATTTCAAGTTTTAGCACTTTTTGTAATATTTTTTATTTTTTCATTATTTAAATCCGAATTATTTTAGGGTTTTTTTTTTTAAAGATTGTGTAATACATGAACCAAAGGCTTTATATTGAGTTAGATTTGATGTTACTCACTAATTTTTCTCTAGATCTAGTATTTTAAGGTGTAGATCTAGCTTTTTTTTATTTTCAAAATTTGGGGCTGTTCTTGATATCATTTACATTTTTTCAAATTAGTGTTCAAATGCATTTATAATGTGTTAGTTTACAATAGATCTATACTTTTGGAACAATAAAGTGTGAATCTTATGATTTAAAGTGTAGACTTTAAATGTTTAACTCTATTAGTTGGGAGGGTCCTGTAAGGACCGTCCTTACAACTTACTGTGCGGACTGCCTAGTGGGGCCCACCGTGAGACCCCACTGGTCATGGGACAGAGGGGGACCAAAAGATTCAAGTGGGGGCCAACCTACATATCAAATTTGAAGTCAATCTAATACCTCTAACCCTTTCATCTATAGTCCAAAAGTTTAACAACTTTATATCAAACAAGAAAAATTGACCCTCAATCTAACGGTCTAGTTCATCCGAATCCATGCAAATTCATGGGATTCGGTGTCTATAAGGAGGTTGTGAATGTATGGTCAATTTGGATGGGTCATAACGTGGGCCCCAGTGGGCATTTTGAACTGTAAGGACCGTAAGGTCCTTACAGGACCCTTTCCCCTATTAGTTGGCCCAAAATTATAGTTGCATTATGTCAAATTTATGATATTTCAACTTTTTTTAGTATATACATCGATATTCGATACAGCAATAATACATGATGTTATAACTTGAGGGGACCGTTATTTTGCTTTAAAGTGTACAGTAATAAAAAAAAAAATAGTTTCTATCATTTTATAATATTTTGAATTTTTTGGGTATTTATTTAGATTTTTTTTGGGTCAAATAAAAATTCGCTCTACGATGGGCTGCGATGAACGCGAACCGTGATTTCAAACCATGTGAGTACATCATATCCTTGGCTTCTTATTGGACCATGAACCTCCAGAGACCCGCTAGTGATAATGGTCATGAAAGTTCATGGACCAGACAAGACCATATCAGCCTGGATTTGTTATGTATTTAGGTTATAGGCTCGGACCAAGTCTGACTAGGTGGTCCAACAACTACAAATGTTGGTATTGATCTGAGTCCTTAGATCTGGTGATGTATGGATCTGGATCGTTATCGATACTTATTATCAAGCAGTATCTTGGAGCTAATCCACATCTAAATTTCTATCTGATACAAATAAGAAAAAAGGGCTCTATCTACATTATTTTTTGGATCAGATCCTTTCTTTCTTCCAATATTTGGGCTATATATATATATATATTGAGAGAGAGAGAGAGAGAGAGAGAGAGAGAGAGAGAGAGAGAGAGAGAGAGAGAGATGATTTGATGCTTAAGAGGAGATTGCATTCTACTAAAGTGCCAAACTACATGAAATGAGATCATACTTGGAGGAAAGTGCATGTTAAACTTTCCTTATTTATTCATAGATATAGAATAGATTTTTGTTTTCTTCATTGCAACTTAGTACATCATCAGCTCAATTGACTGTTCCATCGACACAAAGCCACTCACCCACGAAGACAGCATCACAGTTGAGGTTAGGGTTGAGAGCACTGAAGAATTCAGTGGTCAAGTTGAATGCTTGTCCGACCGCAAAGCATGTGTCTCCTGCTCCTACTCCATACACTGTTTCACATTCTGGGGTAGAATCCGATTTTCCCAGCCCAACTGCAATTCACATAATCATTGTCCAAAGAATATTATCAACATTATAATATTTTTTTTACCAAAAAAACATTATAAGATTACAAGTATATTATTGTCGACTTACTTGGGCCGGACCCAAACTAACCTCGGCCGGAGCCTGATTATATATATATACATGGCCCAATCCCAGTCACTTAAGAGGTATCCATCAACCACAAGGTCCACACACCTTGGCCCTAGCTTCCAGGCTTGGCTACTGGCTCAGGATAGCCGTCAGCCCAATTAAAGCCCGTTAACAGGTTTGGAGCCTGTTAGTCCGTTTAGATTCCACTTGGAGAATTTTAAACCACTCCCAATCCAAGGAAATGTGGCTGCTTATTGTGGCTATTACAAACAGTAATTGGGCCCAACAGAGAGCTCAACAGGCTTTAGTTCCTGGGCCTGAGTCCACCCTCTATAATAAATAGGAATTGTGTAGAAGCCCATGTCCAGCTCATTGGGCACATATCAGTGCCAAATCTCTCCCTAATAAGGCTGGATTCATGTGGGACTGGGCAGATCTAGGCCCATTCCAGACTGCAAGTAGGCTGTAATTGGCAGTGTGGTCTGGTTGAGATCTATTTGGTTTGGCCTGGTTTCAGGCAGTCCTGAACATAAGTTTGGGTCCAATGGGTCATGACCCATGCTCCTGGACTTAAATCTGACCAGACCAAGATTTTGGGTATCTCTCCTTCTGGATCTTACTCACATGTGAAGTTCACATGAAGTTCAAAAAAAAAAATTTATGATGAGCCTGAGTGCTATCAATGGGTTTAGCACAAATTTATAAAGATCCCTTTCGTGGTGACATAATATGGGTCGGGCTCAAACTGTCCTCATCTGACCTTAATCTGAATCATCCAGTCAAATAGGTCAGGCTTGGTTTTGAGATTTTGGTCCATTTAGTCAAATAGGTCAGGCCTGGGCTGAGGACCAACTTGAATTACCCATTATCCCACATAATGATTTGCAACTTTTTGCAAGTGTTTTACATGGGCAGGGCTTGGGCCTCATAAAAACCCGAATTTTGAAAAAACTAGGTCTCAGTTCAAAATCAATGACCAAGCCCAGTCCATGTACACCTATACCATTTGCCATGGGATGCATGTAATTTCTCATCAAATAAACTTAAAAACTTACAGTTGAATCTACTCTCGGCAATAGAAATGATGAGAATAAGCGAGAGCATCAGAGCCAAATGAGAAAGCATGACAATTTTGTTGTTTGCCAAACCCATGTTATGTTCTCTCTTGAAACTGAAAGCTCTCTCTTTTCTTGGATGTAGTAGCTTCACTCAGCTTCTCTTATTTATATTTGGAGTCGATGGAAGGAGATAACATATATATAAGCCCAAACTAAAGAATCTTTATTATCTGAGTTCAACAAAGAGGCCGGCATTTTCACATCTTTCTTCCTATTATTTTATGATTGTATTTATAGTATTGTATTCTCTTAAGCTCAAGGTGTAGTTTAATTAAGGCGGTTAAAACTAGAAAAAAAAAACTCTTGAATTTTCTCATTGTTGGTGATTTGATTCTGATGATAGAGATCTCCTTTAACATAAACACCTGTCGGTATTGGCTAAGGATATGAACATTTGTATCTTAGATCTGAATAGTTTTTTAGTGACAGGATCCTTCCCTGGATCTGAATCCAATGTGGATTCCAATGTATTGGCCCGGATCTGACAATGAGAGGAACATGTATATCTGGATCAAAGAATAGACCCCGATTCAGACATAAGAAGAAGACTTGAACGGAATTCAAATGATAATTTGTGGGCCTTGGGCCTCTGGTTTAGACTATAGTCATCATGAGTCCACCATCCATCTTGGGACCCCTTCCCTGATGGAACTCACAAAAAGATGCGTTTCCTGTCTTGCATATTTCGGACATTCCCTGGATGAGGAGGTCGGGTACGTACTGATTCAGATTCTTCATGCATGGGTTAGGCCCAATTGCCTGGAACAAAATTCAAATCTTGGACGAATGCTTGGGTCTTGATCTTGCTAGGCCATATGGTCCACCAGTGTTTTCAAATGTTCATCATAGAGTTAAGGTTATGTTTGTGTTAAAGGGAGGAATTGTGGTCGAGAAGAAAATTATTCTGATTATCCGTGTGGACCCCTTTTTTATATCATTTGGTGCGATACAAATTTTTTCAGAATAAGGGAAAAAAGCAACTGATTTTTCTTCGTTAGAGTGGATTTCCATTTTGAATGTAAAGGCTAGAAATGTAGGATTTCTCTCTACAGTGAAAAATGAAAATCACATAGAAAGAAATCCTCTCGCGGCCCACTTGCTGAACAGACATGTAGGACTCTTTAAAGAGCTGTCCCTTTGTCACACCCTCCTCGTTATGCACCAGCACCCCGGCCATTGTTCTTATCCCTTTAAAAGGCCCATAGCAAAATCCAAGGAACGTCCATTATTACTTCCTCCCTTGGGTAAGTATTGCAATTCATACAAATCACTATAGCTTTCATCTCTTTCCAAACCATGCAATGTTTCATTATCAACACCCCTCTCCACTTGTCAATTTCTCATTATATCTACCTTAAATCCTTGCTTACCAAACTGACCTTTCCACTTCCAACAAGACTCGGGCTGAGTTGACTTGGATGACTCAGCCATATACTTTCTCCCACCTCCTAACTCCTGGAAAAAGTAATGTCGACTAACTCCCTGTTGCTGTCTCTATAGAATTTCAGGCTTTACATCCAACTTCGAGATGGATCATGTAAAGAGAGATCCACAAGAGATTTAAGATTTGTATCTCTGCCCATTCCTTTAAATTAATTGGGGACGTACTCTCTTTCCTTGATTTGATGACTAGGGTTGAAACATATATCCGATTATCGGATGTCTCCAACTCGAAAATAGACAAGGAACTTAAATTTTAAGCCGATAAAAAATAGGTTCCAATTTGAAACTTATTTTCGGATTTAGAAAGAAATTAGGTACAGTTCTGAATCCATGCATGTTCCATCCTAATGACCCATAATTGAACCCTCTACTTATAGCTAGGGATGCAAATGAATATCCAATTATTCGGATTTAGGTTCCGTTTCATAAATGAGTCTGGATCCAGAGCCCAATTTAACTTCTGATTGCTAAACAAGTCCAGTTTCAATCCATACGAGTCCCAACTTGTGGACTGGGACCCAACCAGTAGATATTTGTTTTTAAGATATGGTTTGACTTTGTATCGGCTAATGTCAAAAACTTCATGCAACAACTTATATATAAATTAGTTTTTAAGATATTTGGATATATCAATTGCGGATGGTAGACTAATGCACTGTTATTAGGTTGGATGATATCCCTTTTCGGATTTTTTGGCTGAATGATATCCTTATTTCAAGCAAAAATAAAAAAAGAAGTCGGAACTACTCCTCTTAATGGAACCGGCTCTGGAACGACGAAAACAAGTTCCGAGTCTGAACTAGATTTGACTTTACAAAACGGTCCAGTTTCGGTCCAGCATGATCTCGGTTCCGAATCAACCTACTGGCATCCCTAGTTGTAGCTCAAACATCCGGCACTCATAGGAGAGAGAAAAATAGAGTAAACGTCATGATTTAATGATGATAGCTAGCACTCCTATGTATGGCTCAGTGTATGCCTCGTCAACAAATAAACAATTACAAGCGGCATCTCCTTTGGAAATGGATAAATGACTCCGCCATTCTCTTTTGTTCTTTTACACATCTCTTTCTTTGTTTTCTATTCTTCCTGTTGCTAAGTTTCCCACCGTTACAATCTCTCCTTTTCTTTCAAGGCCTGATTTTTAGAAGAGGTAAAGAGGCAAAATGAAATGGATATTGGATAACGCAACTGCATCCATGCTCAAAGGGCAATTTCCACACTCGGGCTTTTAACAAAATGGAATCCTTACTCATCCATGGTAGTATCTTCTTCTTTTACTCTATTGAAATATTCTAATTTCTATTTACTTTCTGAAATATCTCCCTCTCTCGCTAAATCATTTTTTCATTAAAATCTATTATATATCCTATTCTCCTTTTGTGCGCCCCCTCTTTCCACCTCTTGAAGTTGGAAATGAAATTGGATCCATTTGAAAGGTCTAGGCTATGTCCAAATCTAGATCTATCCATTAAACAATGGATCTTGGATCTAGATACAAGATGGTTCCATCTCAAACCTGACCTGTTTACAGCCCCATTGATGGCGGGAATGAAATACTTAAGGTCTTGATAGGTTAACAATTAGGAATCCACAGATTTGAGCATTCTTCACTGCTTTAAAATAGCGTTTTCCTTTTTGAGGATTTGTATGGTAAGGATTCCTTTCGTTAAGTTTGATAACAAGTGAGGAATCTGTGGATTCAGATTTTGCATGCTCCTATGCACTGGGGGCTAAGGGGAAGAAAGCTGAGAATCCTTATTCAGATGGCCTAATCCTTTGAGATTTAAAATTTCCAAAAGTGGGTCTTTTATGACTTTGCAGAAAGTTAAAATTTCTTGGATCTTTTACGACTTTGTGGAAAGTTAAAATCTTTTCCTCAAGGACTCGGTTTTCAAATGTGACCTTATGGGTGTCCATGATTGTTGTAACTTTAAAATACTAATAATGCAAGTGCACAACTCTCTGTGAAGAGACAGTGGCAAGTGTGGGTCAAACCCACAAGGAACCGAATCAAAGAAATCTTAAATACGGAATCTAACTAATAACTAGTAATCAAATAGAGTTTTAATGGATTTTAGAATAAAATAAAATAACTTGATAAAAAGTGAGAAAATTAGATAGAAAAAGTGATTGAAGGAACAAATTAACTCAAAACAAAGCCTGATTGACGCATTAAGAATCAAGATTTTGAAAGATTATATCAAAATCTTGAAATAGGAAGAGGATGGACTTGAACTATTTTGCATACCATGCTCCATATGTAGAATAAAAATCTTTAAACCATATCTTTTACAATCTTCATTTACCTTATTGCTGATATGCCCGAGATATGTTACAATAAATGTAATATTTGATCTTTCGGTAAATGGAGTAATGGATTAGCAATCAAAATCTTTCAAAAGTTTAGATCAATTTCATAAAAAAAAAAAAGAGGAAGCACCTGGACTATTTTGCATCCGACACTCTACATGTAGAAGCAAAAACTTTGAACCATATCTTTTACAATCTTCATGGCCTCATCCCTGATATGTTACAATCATTGCATTATTGGATTTTTCAGCAAATAGAGTAATGCATTAAGAATCAAAATCTTTCAAAAGATGATTTTGTAGCTCAAATTGCAATCTTTCAAACGTTACCAATAGTTCAAATCTTGAAAAAACATGGGGAAGCAATTACACTATATATTTTGCATCCCACACTCCACATATAGAAGCAAAATCTTTGAACCATATCTTTAACAATATTCTTCATGACCTTATCTCTCATATGTTACAATCAGTGTATCATTGGATTTCTCAATAAATAGAGTAGTGCATTAGGATTCAAGATCTTTCAAAGATTATTTTGTAGGTCAAATTCTTAAAATATTAAGGGGATGAACGTCTTAGACTGTTTTGATTCCCTATATATAGATGTAGATGGTGTGTTGCAAAACCCATGGTCGGTAGATGTTTATGCAGATGAATGATCTTTTCACTCATCTCTCTTATGCAGGCAAGTTAGTTGCAGATCTCTATTCAAGTTGTTTAATTTTTTTTTTCTTTTTTTTTTATTGCAGGTGCAGTTTCCTTAGTTTCGTCTTTGTTAAATGATAGAAAAGGACAGTAGTTGGTCCACCTTTGTTTCTTGCTCATCAGGATCCAACCTTTGATCCTTAAAAATCGTCAAGGAGGTCATTACAAAACAAACCAGTCAAAGGGTTTTGCATTGTTTAAATGTTGATGCCCATATCTTGTTTCCTTGTGAATGGTTAAAATAGTTTTTTTTTTTTTTTGGGGCTTGTTTGCGGAAGGAATGGTAAAGTATCTTAATCCAAAACAAGCCTAGTCTAAGTCTTAGGGATCATCGATCCCTGGGGTGCTCCACTCCAGTGCTCCACCACATGGCCTTTATTCATGCTCTACCAATCTATGTCCGCTGTCGTACTCCGCACCACAAGATGCTCCACACCACAGTGAGCTTTCCCTACTATCACTTACCAAATCAAGCATTAGGTGGGACCCACTTTGTAAATCTTCTAGACCAAAAACAAGCCATTTTCCTCTTCTCAGGTCTCTCGAGGTGATTTTAGTCAATGATTTTGTTTATAGTTATGAATGAAAGCTAGTTATAATTTGTTTATGGTTAGTTCTTCTTACCCAAAAAAAAAAAAAAAAAACACTGTTCTTATTTTCAATCGATACCATTAAATAGCTTTTGATTTGTTTTTGGAACTACACTCAGTAATTTATTTTCTTTTCTACACTCAAAATTCTTACTTTCTAGAGAGTTTCAAATCAATATAAATCAACAACATTACTAGCCTTGGCTAATTATAGTATGGAAAAATCACCGACATCATCGGCAGCTAAAATAGATTCCACATAAACACCTTATTATTAATTTCCCTTCTCTGCACAGACTTGTTTTCTTTTATGTAGAAAAATGAAGCTAGTACTTGAGTGTCACCAAACTTATAAAAGGCAATGCCTACATAGGGATGGTGAGGGATTAGGTTCAATAGGTGACCTGCCTGGCCTGTACCAATTAGGGTTGGGCTTCATAGTGTGTCTGTCAGGTGCAGACCAGATCATATTGATTATCAGAAATTGACCCGAGTCGGGTTAAGGGCTGATTGGAATTTGGTTGCGGCCCAACCCTGCCCTGATTTTAAAATTTAGATACTACTCTAAAAGCCATTAAACACCACTCTTTTATGGCACAACAGGTTTCAAAAAACACATTACAAAGAGGAGTATGTGACCCATCACAATTCCTGTAACTCCATTTGAGTCTAGGAACTAATTCTTCTTTCCGAACTCTTCTCCCTTGTTTTGTTGCCCATTCCATCCCTTTATGTGTCTCTTGGTTTGTTTATGTAACTGAATTGGAATTACTTTCCATGCAGGATCGATCAAAGAGTCTCTGAAAACTGCTTTTAGTTCTACAACTTTGATTTCTTGAAGTTACAATCTTAAGGGACCTTCGTGCCGTACCAGATGACCAATGGCCTCTGCAGGTTATTTCTCAATGTAAGGGTGGTTTGTAGCACTTCATGGCATGGAATAACATTGATGGAAAGTATATTCTTTCCGAAGTTCTCCATCCATGAAGAGAATCAAGGTATGATTCATGTTCTCCACCAGTGATTATAAAGATAATCAAGTCTATGGTGGCCGGTAGTCAGGTCTATGGTACATGGATAATCAGACCTATGGTAGCCGATAATCAGCTCGATGGTGCCCAAAGGGTACAAAAAAATAGCTTGATCAGAATAGAGAATTGTAAGAGGGCGAAAAGGGGATGGGAAGTGATCATAACTTAGGATGAAGTGTTTTTGATGCATGGTTCCAGATTTGAATGTGCCCAGCCTTCTATTTCTACTGAGATCAAGAATGAAGCTGATGATGGCAACTACTATGAAAAAGTTGGCTTTTAGAGGCGAATTTGTCAGCCGCGGGTAAATTTTGCCAGTAAAACTCACTTTTAGTGACGGAAATTTGATGGCATCATTAAATATATTATAGTGCGTACATTAAGTGGCAGTACATTTGTCGCGGGTAAAGTTCGCCACTAACTCCATGGCGGAAATTTTTTACGCCAAGAGGTTTTGGAAGGAAAGAGATTTAGTGGCGAGTTTTGTCTTTCCGCCACTAACGCTCTAGGACTTTCGTGGCAACTTTTTATATTCGTTGCTAATTGCTTTTATTTGCCACAATTTGTTTTACTTTTATGCTGAAACTTTTAGCCACGATTTGTTATTTGCCACGGTATGTGCTACCTTTTGCGGCGACTTTATATTTCCCCTAAAAATATACCACAAGAAAGTTAGGTTTTAATGGCAATATTTTTAGCCACAATTTAATTTTCACCACTAAAAAGTAAAAACTCACCTTTAGTGGCAAAATCTAATGATGCCAAGGTTTTATAGTGATCACATTTAGTGGCAACCCATATGTCATGGCCGAAGGTCATTTTGAAGGAAAAGATAATTGGCTAAAAGTTTTAATCTTTTGCCACTAATGAACAATTAGGATTTTAGTGGCAACCTTTTTTCGTCGCTAATTGCTTAGGTGTCTTACTTTTAGGTGTATTTTTTTTATAGGGTATAGAGGTGCTCATGGGCCAGGCCCAGCTCGCTTTGGGCTGGACTTGAATATGTAATTAGGGCACGTTTAATAATTGGGCGGACTTGGGTTGATTGATAGAAAGCTTAAATCCTGGCCTAGTCGATCCCATGTAAGAAATGCATGTAATTTAATTTAATTAGTCCAAACAATTGCTCAAATGCCCACACAAGTTATAAAAAGCGCCGGTATGTTAACTACCATTTTAAATTATGTATGAACTTTTTTATGGTTTATGCATCATATATATAAATTTTTGCTTATAGAAGCTAACAAATTTAATTTTATCTTAAGTACGTGAACAAGGCCATGCACATTGGGAGGAAAGGACAAGAGAAGACCATGGGCATTACACTCGCAAAGAGGAGGCACGAGGGGGAAAAGCTAGCGGTGGACATTCCACCAAACTTGATGCGAGCCGTAGGGAACAATGCCCAGGCATTAATTACTGAGTTGGGCATTATTGTCAAACAGATGGCCCCACTCCAATTTTCCAATGAGGCAGATGGAGGCTCTTCGAGTTGACAGAAAATGAGAAGAGGGAGATGGCTTTGCGACTAGAGTCCCAGGTAGCATTGCAACAAGCATATGTGCATGCTCAAGTGCAAGCTAAGCTAAAGTCCCGGCTCACCACCATCCTCCAACAACTCAAAGAGTCAGGGCAAATTCCGATGTAATGCATATTTGCTGAAAAGCCCGATCATCTTGAGTTTCTTTTTATATGGATTCTTATTTTTTTATGACAATGTAAACTTAACTTTTGTTACTCAAATACATTTGAACTTAATAAAAATTTAAATTTAAAGTTATGTTTCAGTACCTGAATGTGATGAAAATCTCATTTTATCATCTTATATAAGCAGTTTCGTGAAAGGGAAATAAAATTTAAAAAATTAATGTTAATTTTTATTTATTCTTAATTTTAAACTTTTAGTCGCGGCAATACATCACCAGTAGAAGTAAATGAAAAGTTGCCTTTAAAGTTAAACTTTAGCGGTGACTAAAACTACCACAAATACTGCTATAACAAATAGGGTTATGGAGGTAGTTTCCCCTGTTGAACTTGGGTTCGCCTCATAAACTCATTAAAATTCTAGGTTTGCCTCTAAAATTGACATGAGTATTTTTGGTGTGCCCCCAAAATGCACATGAAGATCTTGGTTTTGCCTACAAAGTCCAACTATCCGGTTGTCTCCCCCTTCCACCCAGCCCAACCCCCACTCGCACCTAAAAAATTAAAAGAAAAAAGGAAAAAAAAAAAACGAAATCACCTGCATCCACCACTAGCCATAATTGGGCCCAATTGGAGCCTGTTATGTGTCCTTTTGCTTCATATATTGTACCAGCTGGTTAGTCCTTAATGATAGATGGGGTAAGACCTGGTTTGTTAACATACGTATCTGATAAAAAAAAAAAAAAATTTCAAGCTTTGGATAAGGATGTCAGAAGTAGAGCTTAAGAGTTGGGTCTCGGAGAAATAGGATTGCAAATGGGTATCAGATTATCCGAGTATTGAAGTCGTGGGATTGGGGGTGCTTAAGGGTAGGGATGCCATGGGCCCGGTCACTGGCACTTTGGGATGGTTTCTGACCTTGGGCCGGGAATTGATCTAATTTTTTAGCATGTGTAGTATAAGGACCGAGCATGGATAAAGTGATAGGTAGCTCAATATCTTATGTATTTAGGGGTGTATGACATGCATATCAATTGAATAGCTGGATTTAGATCCGTTGTTAGGGCAGAAAATCCATTATCGTTAAGACCCGTCTGTGTTCCAACGTAACTTGGACTCTTATAGGCGATGTATTAAACAAAACAACATCAACAGATTGCTGGAATTAATGCAACATATGAAGATGGCTTTTTTAATGGTTTTCTTAGATTATGGATTTAAACTCATACCTAAAGATTAAATCCAAGTTGTAGCCTAGATCCAGGCTGTTGGGACGGTATTGGTTCCAAATCCAATTTCTTATTGGGTCTAATTAAACTCAGGTTATTCCGCGCACAGGATATATGCTATTAAAATACAATAAATGTAAAAAAGGGATATATCTTTATTTTTTTTCCCATAAAGTTGAGATTATATTAAAAGAGAAAACAAGGTTCATAAAATCATCAAAACAACCCAGAGTCCATAGAAATACATAACCATGAAACGCAAGATTTTTGCCGAGTAGCGGTAAACTAGTATTTTTGGATTTCCGTGGTTCCGAGATACGGAAAACCAGCATTTTCTGGATTTCCACCGTATAGGTTAGCGGAAAACTTTTTTTTTCTGTTTTACCTCTATAATCTACATTTTTTTTTTTTTAGCCCTTTCCTACTTTGGTTCTAAGTTGGTCTGGGTCGGGTTGCCTAAATAAAAAATTAACAGTTTGAAAATAAATACGTAATTGAACTTAGTGACTAACGAGTGGAAAGGATATGAACATTTGTATCTTAGATCTGAGTAGTTTTTTAGTGGCAGGATCCTTCCCTGGATCTGAATCCAATGTGGATTCCAATGTATTGGCCCGGATCTGACAATGAGAGGAACATGTATATCTGGATCAAAGAATAGACCCCGATTCAAACCTAAGAAGCAGACTTGAACGGAATTCAAATGATAATTTGTGGGCCTTGGGCCTATGGGTTAGACTATAGTCATCATGAGTCCACCATCCATCTTGGGACCCCTTCCCTGATGGAACTCACAAAAAGATGCGTTTCCTGTCTTGCATATTTCAGACATTCCCTGGATGAGGAGGTCAGGTACGTACTGATTCATATTCTTCATGCATGGGTTAGGTCCAATTGCCTGGAACAAAATTCAATCAAATCTGAGACGAATGCTTGGGTCTTGATCTTGCTAGGACATACCACCAGTGATTTCGATAAAATGTTGGGTTACTCATCATAGCGTTGTGACAAAGGAAGGAATCCGCGGTTGAGAGAAACATTATTCTGATTTTCCATATGACCTTCTTTTTTTATCGTTTGGTGCGATAAATTTTTCTTTCAGAATAGGCAAAAAAGAAACAAGTTTTTCTTCAGTAAAGAGCATTTCGGATTCGAATGTAAATGCTGGGAACATAGGAATTTTTTTCTACCCTGACAAAATGAAAATCTCATAGAACGAAATCCTCTTGCCCCCCACTTGCAGAACAGACACGTAGGATTCTTTAAAGGGACCCTTTGTCACTCCCTCATTATGCTCCAGCACCCCATTGTTCTTATTCCATTATTACTACTTCCCTTGGGTAAGTTTTCCAATTCATACAAATCACTTGAGCTTTCATCTCTTTCCAAACCATGCAATGTTTCATTATCGACCCCCCTCTCCACCGTTAAAAATTAGGTTCTAAATTTGAAACTTATTTTTGGATTTAGAAATAAATTGGGTACAACTCTGAATCCACGCATGTCCCAACCTAATGACCCATAATTGAACCTCCTACTTATATGTAGGGATGCAAATGAATATCCATTTATTAAGAGGTTTTAACCTATTAAAAATTGGATATGGAACGTATTTAGGTTCAGTTTTATAAATGAGTTTGGATCCGAAGCCCAATTTAACTTCCAATTGCTAAACAGGTCCAGTTTCAATCCATACGAGTTCCAACCCGTGGACTAGGACCCAAGCATTAGATATTTGCTTTTAAGATATGTTTCGACTTTGAATAGGCTAATGTCAAAAACTTCATGCAACTACTTATATATGAATTAGTTTTTAAGATATTTGGATATATCAATTGTGGATGGTATACTGATGCATTGTTATTAGGTTAGATGATATCCCTTTTCGGATTTTTTGGCTTGAATGATATCCATATTTCAAGCAAAAATAAAAAATAAGTTAGAACTAGTCCTCTTAATGGAACTGGCTCTGGAACAAGGAAAATGGGTTCCGATTGTGAACTAGATATGACTTTACAAAATGATCCAGTTTCGGTCTAGTATGATCTCGGTTCAGAATCAACCGATCGACTGGCATCCCTAGTTGTAGCTCAACATCCGACACTCATAGGAGAGAGAAAAATAGAGTAAACATCATGATTTAATAATGACAGCTAGCACTCCTATGGCTCGGTGTACGCCTCATCAATAGATAAACAATTACAAGCGGCATCTCCTTTGGAAATGGATAAATGACTCCACCCTTCTCTTTTGTTCTTTTACACGTCTCTTCCTTTTGTTTTCTATTCTTCCCATTGCTAAGTTTCCCACCGTTGTAATCTTCCATTTCTTTCAAGGCCTTTTTTCTGGAAAAGGTAAAGAGGCAAAATGAAATGGATTTTGGATTGCGCAACTGCATCCACGCTCAAAGGGCGATTTCCAAACAAGGGCTTTTAACAAAATGGAATCCTTACTCATCCATGGTACTATCTTCTTATCTCTCTACTGAAATATTCTAATTTCCATTTACTTTCTGAAATATCTCCTTCTCTCGCTAAATCATTTTTCCGTTAAAATCCTATTGTATGCTTGATTCTCATTTTTTGCCCTCTTTCCACGTCAAGTGAAATTGGATCCATTTGAAAGGTTTTGGGTCTTTTATGACTGTGAAAAGTTAAAATTTCTTGGGTCTTTTAGGACTTTGTGGAAAGTTAAAATCTTTTTTTTAAGGACTTCGTTTTCAAATGTAACGTTATGGGTGTCCATGATTGTTATAACTTTAAAATACTAATACCGCAAGTGCACGACTGTCTGTGGAAGAGATAGTGGCAAGTATGAGTAGAACCCACAGGAAGCGAATTAAGAAATCTCAAATAACGAATCTAACTAATAAACTAGTAATCAAATAGAGTTTTAATGGATTTTAGAATAAAATAAAATGACTCACTAAAAAGTGAGAAAATCAGATAGGAAAAGTGTTTGAAAGAACAAATTAACTCAAACCAAAGCCTAGAGTTTGAACATCTAGAACCCCTTTGAGCAAGATAGTGAGTGGGTCCATTCCAAGTTTTAAGAATGAACTCAAAAGAAATTGGGTGGACTAAACTTGACAACTTGATATGATTCGAAGATGATGGAAGATAGATCCCAATCAGATAGAATAAAAAGACTTGCAATATATTGCTTCAATTACTTTCATAGCATAGGAGTATATCAAGATTCTTGTAAACTGGAGAGGACAGGGAGATGCCTCACCACTTGGGCTACCTGTGTATTGGCGGGTCTTATCCATTAGTCCATTAAATCCTGGTCTAGGTTAAAGTCATTAATTTACATTCAAGTACTAGGTATGCAAATAACTTTGTAACTTAGATCTTGTATAGGCATTGGTCGCGGTTGGGAACTTAATTACTAAGGCCCTAAACCGAACCTAACACATTTTAATCTCTTGGTAGGTGTTTCTCACGGCCCACATAATGAGCTACCAACTCAAGCAGACTTTGATAGGTCAAAACTAGTTCAAAACTAGTGTACTCTAAACTAGCCCAACTAGTTTTTAAACTACGCAAAATACAAGATATATGGGAGCTACATTTCAATTGTTGAGTAAACTCCTTAATATATATTAACTTAATATGTGACATCTTGGTAGAGGCCATGAAAGGAGAAACTTCTATGAGGAGGCCAATATACCAATAAAAAAATGAGAGGCCCATTAAGTAAAAGATACCTCGAAAAAAATGAATGAGCATTATTTGTTATGTACAATGTAATTTTTAAAATATTTGGGATCCATGGCCATCCCCTCCCTCCCCCTAACTCAATTTTTGCCTTGCCGTCTTCTATGTCACTCCAATGGCCCTACTAGATGCAGTAGAGGGTTATAGATTAGTGATATACCAAAAGCCTTCTTCATTGCATTTTCTAGTCATTCAATCTAAAGTGATGAACTTAATGGTTAAATTGAAAGGAATTGAATTTTTATTGACCATCAATAATCTAATCCTTAGATCAAATGGGAAAAGAATTGTACCTGTAATGCATTAATAAGAAAGAATTATCAAAGATTATTTGTGGTTCAAAATCTTGAAATAGCCAGGGAATGAACATAAACTGTTTTTGCATCCCTTACTCCATAGATGGAATCAAAATTAATCTCCAAACAATATTGTATACGAACTTCATGAACCTTATTTCTGATATGCACAAGAAAAAGAAACGAGTGCAATACTGGATTCTCAGAAAATTGATTAACGCTTTAAGAATCAAGATCTTTTAAAGATTATATCAAAATCTTGAAATAGGAAGAGGATGGACTTGGACTATTTTGCATACCATGCTCCATATGTAGAATTATCAAAATCTTTAAACCATATCTTTTACAATCTTCATTTACAATAACTGCAATATTTGATCTTTCAGTAAATGGAGTAATGCATTTGCAATCAAAATCTTTCTAAAATTTAGATCAAATTCTTAAAAAACAAGGGGAAACACCTGGACTATTTTGCATCCCACACTCTACATGTAGAAGCAAAATCTTTGAACCATATCTTTTACAATCTTCATGGCCTTATCTCTGATATGTTATAATCAGTGCATTATTGGATTTTTCAGCAAATAGACTAATGCATTAAGAATCAAAATCTTTCAAAGATGATTTTGTAGCTCAAGTTGCAATCTTTCAAACATACCAATAGTTCAAATCTTGACAAAACATGGCGAAGCAATTATACTATTTTGCATCCCACACTCCACATATAGAAGCAAAATCTTTGAACCATATCTTTAACAATCTTCATTACCTTTTCTCTGATATGTTACAATCAGTGCATTAATGGATTTCTCAATAAATAGAGTAATGCATTAGGAATCAAAATCTTTCAAAGATTATTTTATATGTCAAATTCTTGAAATATTAAGGGGATGAACTTAGATTGTTTTGATTCCCTATATATAGATGTAGATGGTGTGTTGAAAAATTCATAGTCGGTAGATGTTCATGCAGATGAATGATCTTTTCACTCATCTTAATTTCTTCTGCAGGCAAGTTTGTTGCAAATCTCTATTCAAGTTGTTTATTTTGTTTTTATTTTTATTTTTATTGTAGGTGCAATTTTCATTAGCTACGTCCTTGTTAAATGATAGAAAAGGATAGTAGTTGGTCCACCTTTGTTTCTTGTTCCTCAGGATCCAACCTGTGATCCTTAAAAATCATCAAGGAGGTCATTACAAAGCAAACCAGTCAAAGGTTTGGCATTGTTTAAATGTTGAAGCCATATCTTGTTTCCTTGTGAATGGTTAAAATAGTGTTTTTTTTTCTTTTCTTTTCTTGTATGTGGGAAGAATGGTAAAGTATCTTAATCCTAAACTAGCCTAGTCTAAGTCTTAGGAATCATCCCTAGAGTGCTCCACTTCATTGCTCCACCATAGGGTCGGGCTTTACGGGTCTATGTCCGGTGTTGTACTCCGCATCACAGGGACACTCCACACCACAGTGAGCTTTCTGTAGAGATGTCAAATGGGCCTGGCCGGCCCGGTTCGGCCCGGCCCAGCCCGCCAGTCAGCGGGCCGTGGCCCGGCACAGCCCCGTCAACGGCACGGCCCACAAGGCAAGGCTCGAGACACAGGCCGTGCTGAGCCAAGGTGGCTGGGCCCGTTGGCCCGCCAGGCACGCTAGGCCCGTGGGCTGCCCTCTGTGGCCCACTAGGATGGGCCCGCCAGGCACGGCCCGTCTGGCCCGCACAAAAGTGACTTTTTTTGAAAAAATTGTTCATTTTACCCCGCCCAAACAGCCATAAAACGATCATATAAGGGGTTTTGTGTCATTTTCAATTTGACAAAGTCTAAAATACTATAACCCTCTTATTCTTTTTCTAAATTTATTAGTGTTATTTATACTACTCTAAGTTTCTAACCCTCGAATATTTATACGGAAGAAGTGTATATCGTGACAAATTGTTAAAAATTGGCTCAACTTTGCTAAAAATTGGATTAAGTCTTACTAACATATAAATAAAGATTTACCAAGAATTTAAAACTACTAAGCCAAAAGGTTAAAATAACATGATGGGGTCGGTTTTCTTTTAATTATTGGAACTTCCATGATTCCATCCATCCTAACCCTACTATACAAGTGCACCTAGGTGGGCCCCATGAGATGTAGTAGGAAATCCCCAATCAATCAATCAATCATAGTAACTGAATGAGTCTCATGATGGTGGAACTGGGGGTATGGACCATATGACATGCTAACTAACTTGAGGTATATGAGGTTGGTAATCTGTTCAATCAGCATCTTTGTTTCACTTCCAATGACTACTGCTTCAGAGTTGAGAGTTTCAAATTTTAATCATGGGTGTAATGGTTGATTCATCCACATGCCTTTTTATCTTTTCTCAGTCTTCCTTTCTGCCATTTGACATATGCACTGATAGGTTAAAAAATGAATCTCCCTTTCTAGACACCTCTTGCTAGTCATTGGTCTTTTTATATCATTATATCAAGGCATGATGCCACCAGTTTCAAGTGTTTCACCATAAAAATTGCAAGAAAAAGGCACATTACAAAAATCACTTCATTGTTGAAAAGCAATAAAGTACTTAATTTTCATTCATACCCATCCAGACAGAAATGAGAGAACAAACTCATTCAAGTGGAGACAACCAATGAAAAAATCATATCCATATGGATTGCTTGCATGCAGGAAACTGAAATCCATAATCTTAACAACAACAACAACATTAATGAAAAGAAATAGCAAGAACCGATCTGACTGAAAAGAAAGAAAGAAAAGAAGGAAAGAAAGAAAAAAAAAAGAAAGAAAAAAAGAAAAAAAGAAAAAAAGAAAAAAAACAAAGAAAGAAAGAAAGACAGAACAAAGAAAGAAAGAAAAAAAAAAAGGAAAAAAGCAAAGAAAGAAAGAAAAAAACAAAGAAAAAAAAAAAACAAAGAAAGAAAGAAAGAAAAAAAACAAAGAAAGAAAGAATGAAAGAATGAATGAAAGAAAAAAAAAGAAAGAAAAAAAGAAAAAAAAAAAAAAACCAGACCAGGCCCGCCTGGCCCGGGCCGGGCCAGGGGTTTTCCCTGGCGGGCCGGGCTGGCACGGGTGGGCCGGAGCTGGGGCGGGCCGAGCCGGCCCGTTTGACATCTGTAGCTTTCTGTACTATCACTTCCCCAATCAAGCATTAGGTGGGACCCACTTTGTAAATCTTCTAGACAAAAAACAAGCCCTTTCCCTCATCTGGGGTCTCTTGAGGTGATCTTAGTCATTGATTTTGTTTATGGTTATGAATGAAAGCTAGTTATAATTTCTTTTACAAACTATTGCTAGTTCTTCTTACCCTAGGGAAAAAAAAAACCACTATTCTAGTTGGTTCACCTTTTCATTCGATACGATTAAACAGCTTTTGATGTATTTTTGGAATTACACTCGATAGTTTGCTTTCTTTTCTACACTCAAAATTCTTACTTTCTAGAGAGTTTCAAATCAATATAAATCAACAACTTTACTAGCCTCGGCAAATTATAGTATGGAAAAATCAGTGCCCACATCATCAGCAGTAGGGTTGCACAAAAAATCCGGTATCACCGCAAAACTGAACCAAACCGACCGAACCGAACGGTTCGGATTGGTTTTTAGTAGATCGGTTTGGTTAACGGTTTTAAAATCATAAAAACCGCTTACATCGGTCGGTTATTGGTTTGAGCGCACGGTTAACCGCTTAAACTGAACCGACCGTATGTAGTAACTTAAGTATTGCTTTTTTACTATTTTAGTCTTAGGGTTTTGTTTTTTACTACTTTCAGCGTTACATTCCACAACTCCATTCTCACATGAACTCAACTGTGAACATTCCCTCAGTGCATCTCTTTTAATCTCTCAAAACTCAAAAGCTTTTTGATACTTCATTGCAGATGGAGGGGTTACTGTACATGGTGTTTTCCTTCCATCATAATTTCTACCTCGTTTCAATAAAGTTTTTATCAAAAGGCTGCACTCTTGAGAATGTTAGAAAAACCAGTAGAGCCTAGCCTTTTGATGGCTGATTTTGGTCTCACTTAACTAATGTGTTAAGAAACCTTCATTTCTGAAAAATACAGTGGGTTCTGATACAGATTTCGTTTGTGTGATTTTTTTTTTTTTTTACATGAACTATTATTCTATTGTAATTTCAAATGGTATCATATGGAATGAATGTTTCATTGCAAGTTTTTTTTTTTTTTTTGCGAGTGCTTGCGTTTAATCCAAACTCTTTTTTTGAAGTAGAATTATTTTTTATATGCATTTAGTTCAATCTGGAATGTTGGATTTTTATGTTTGCACTAAACATTAGAATAAATGCAAAAGACAAGGTATCATCATTTTGAAATTTTAAATGTCTGATTTTTAAAAAAATAAAATGAAAAACGATGATTAAAACCCACCGAACCGAACCGAACCGTTTGGTTTGGTTCGGTTTGGTTTAAGCCATCTCCATCGGTCAGATTGGATCGGTTAAATAAAAAACCGACAGATTCGATTTGGTTGTTGGTTTTAGTGTTAAATCGATCCAAACCGCCCATGCGCAGCCCTAATCAGCAACTAACATAGATTCCACATAAACACCTTATTATTGATTTCCCCTCTCAGCACAGACACGTTTTCTTTTATGTAGAAAAATGAAGCCACTGGAGTCTCAACAAACTTATAAAAGGTAATGCCTACATAGGGATGGTGAGGGTTTGGGTTCAATAGGTGACCTGCCTGGCCTGTACCCATTAGGGCTGAGCTTGATAATGGATCTGTCAGGTTCAGACCAGTTATTGATTATCAGAATTTGACCCGAGTCGGGTAAAGGGCTGATTGGAATTTGGTTGCGGCCCAACCCTGCCCTGATTTTAAAATTTAGATATTACTCTAAAAGCCATTAAACACCACTCTTTTATGGCACAACTGGTTTCAAAAAACACATTACAAAGAGGAGTAAGGGACCATCACAATTCCTGTAACTCCACCACTAGGCCCGTGCACAAGTGAAGACAGTGAATGCTTTTCCATTGTGAAATGGTAACTCACCTATATACATCTTATTAACTAATGTGCTGCTGTAAAATCAAAGTAGTTAAGTCTTGATGGTATGAATTTGTCAAAAACACTTAGATTTTGATAAATCATATGTCCATTTGAGTCTAGGAACTAATTCTTCTTTCCGAACTCTAGCTTCTCCCTTGTTCTGTTGCCCATTCCATCCCTTTATGTGTCTCTTGGTTTGTTTATGTAACTGAATTGGAATTACTTTCCATGCAGGATCGATCAAAGAGGCTCTGAAAACCGCTTTTAGTTCTACAACTTTGATTTCTTGAAGTTACAATCTTAAGGGACCTTCGTGCCGTACCAGATGACCTATGGCCTCCGCAGGTTATTTCTCAATGTGAGGGTGGTTTGTAGCACTTGATGGCATGGAATAACATTGATAGAAAGTATTTCTTTCCAAAGTTCTCCATCCATGAAGAGAATCAAGGTATGATTCATGTTCTCCACCTGTGAATATAAAGATAATCAAGTCTATGGGGGCTGATAATCAGGTCTATGGTAGATGCATGGATAATCAGACCTATGGTGGCCGATAATCAGCTCTATGGTGGCCAAAGGGTACAAAAAAATAGCCTGATCAGAATAGAGAATTGTAAGAGGGCGTAAAAGGCATGGGAAGTGATCATAACTTAGGATGAACTGTTTTTGAGGCATGGGTCCAGATTTGAATGTGCCCAGCCTTCTAATTCTACTGAGATCAAGAATGAAGTTGATGTCGGCAACTACTATGAGAAAGTTGGCTTTTAGTGGTGAATTTTTCACCCCTGGTTTAATTTTTGCCAGTAAAACTCAATTTTAGTGACGGAAATTTGATGGCGTTACTAAATATATTATTGTGCGTACATTTAGTGGCAACACATATGTCGCAGGTAAAGTTTGCCACTAACGCGGTGGCGGAATTTTTTTACGCCAAGGGGTTTTGGAGGGAAAGAGATTTAGTGGCGAATTTTGTCTTTCCGCCACTAATGGTCTAGGACTTTTGTGGCAGCTTTTAATTTCGTCGCTAATTGCTAAGATGTTTTACTTTTAGCCGCGATTTGCTATTTGCCACCGTATGTGCGACCTTTTGCGGTGACTTTATATTTCCACTAAAAATATACCACAAGAAAGTTAGGTTTTAATGGCAATATTTTTAGTCACAATTTTATTTTCACAACTAAAAACTCACCTTTAGTGGCAAAATCTGAGGACACCAAGGTTTTATAACGATCACATTTTGTGGCAACTCATATGTCATGGCCGAAGGTCATTTTGAAGGAAAAGATAATTGACGACAAGTTTTATTCTTTTACCACTAATGAACAAGGATTTTAGTGGCAACCTTTTTTTCGTCGCTAATTGCTTGGGTGTCTTACTTTTAGGTGTATTTTTTTTATAGGGTATAGGGGTGCTCATGGGCCAGGCCCAGCTCGCTTTGGGCTGGACTTGGATATGTAATTAGGGCACGTTTACTAATTGGGCGGACTTGGGTTGATTAATAGAAAGCTTAAGGCCTGGCCGGTCCATCCCATGTAAGGAATGCGTTTAATTTAATTTAATTAGTCCAAACAATTACTCAAATGCCCACACAAGTTATAAAAAGCGCCAGTATGTTAACTACCATTTTAAATTATGTATGTGCTTTTTTATGGTTTATGCATCATATATATAAATTTTTGTTGATGGAAGCTAATAAATTTAATTTTATCTTAAGTCAACAAGGCCATGCACGATGGGAGGAAAGGACAAGAGAAGACAATGGGCATTACACTCACAAAGAAGAGGCACGAGGGGGAAAACCTAGCGGTGGACATTCCACCAAACCTGATGCGAGTTGTAGGCAACAATGCCCAGGCATTAATCACTGAGTTGGGCATTATTGTCAGACAGATGGCCCCGCTCCAATTTTCCAATAAGGCGGATAGGAGGCTCTTCGAGTCGATGGAAAATGAGAAAAGGGAGATGGCTTTGCGACTAGAGTCCATAGAGTCCCAAGTTGCATTGTAGCAAGCACATGTGCATGCTCAAGTGCAGGCTAAGCTAAAGTCCCGGCTCACCACCATTCTCCAACAGTTCAAATTAAGAGTCAGGGCAAATTCCGATGTAATGCATATTTGCTCAAAAGCCCAGTCATCATGAGGTTCCTTTTATATGGATTCTTATTTTTTTATGACGATGTAAACTTAACTTTTGTTACTCAAATACATTTGAATTTAATAAAAATTTCAATTTGAAGTTATTTTTCAATACCTGAATGTGATGAAAATCTCATTTTATCATCTTATATAAGCAGTTTCGTGAAAAGGAAATAAAGTTAAAAAAAATTAATGTAAATTTTTATTTATTCTTAATTTTAAACTTTTAGTCGCGGCAATACGTCACCAGTAGAAGTAAATGAAAAGTTGCTTTTAAAGTTAAACTTTAGCGGCAACTAAAAACTACTACAAAAACTGGTATAACAAATAGGGTTATGGAGGTAGTTTCCCCTGTTGAACTTGGGTTCGCCTCATAAACTCATTAAAATTCTGGGTTTGCCTCTAAAATTGACATGAAGATTTTTGGTGTGCCCCAAAATGCACATGAAGATCTTGGTTTTGCCTACAAAATCCAACTGTCCATTTGTCTCCCCCCCCCCCCCCCCCCCCCCCCCCCCCCCGCACCTAAAAAATTAAAAGTAAAAAAGGAAAACAAATGAAATCACCTGCATCCACCACTAGCCATAATTGGGCCCAATTGAAGCCTGTTATGTGTCCTTTTGTTTAATTAATATATTGTGCCAGGTTAGTCCTTAATGATAGTTGGGGCAAGGCCTGGTTTGTTAATGTATCTGATAAAAAAAATTTATTTTTGAAGCTTTGGATAAGGATGTCAGAAATAGAGCTTAAGAATTGGCTATGGGAAAAAATAGGATTGCAAATGGGTATCAGATTATCCGAATATTGAAGTCATGGGATTTGGGGTGCTTAAGGGGTGGGATGGCATGGGCCTGGTCACTGGCACTTTGGGATGGTTTCTGACCTTGGGCTGGGCATTGATCTGATTTTTTAGGATGTGTAGTATATGGACCGAGCATGGATATCAATTGAATAGCAGGATTTAGATCCATTGTTAGGGCAGAAAATCCTTTATCGTCAAAACCCGTATGTGTTCCAACGTCCATTGGACTCTTATAGGCGATGTATTAAACAAAACAACATCAACAGATTCCTGGAATGCAACATATGAAGAGGGCCTTTTTAATGGTTTTCTTAGATTATGGATTTAAACTCATAACTAAAGATTAAATCCAAGTTGTAGCCTAGATCCAGGCTGTTGGGCCGGCATTGGTTCCAAATTCAATTTCTTATTGGGTCTAATTAAACTCAGGTTATTTCGCGCACAGTATATATGCTATTAAAATACGATAAATGTAAAAAAAGATATATCTTTATTTTTTTCCCCATAAAGTAGAAATTATAATAAAAGAGAAAACAAGGTTCATAAAATCATCAAATCAACCCAGAGTCAATAGAAATACATAACCATGAAAGGCAGGATTTCCGCCGTTTCTAGAAGTGGAAAACCTGAAATGTCCGGATTTCTGCATATCCGAGGAACGGTAAACCTGCATTTTTTGGATTTCCGCAGTTTCGAGTTGAGGAAAACTAGCATTTTCTGGACTTCCACCGTACAGGTTAGCGGAAAACCTTTTTTTCTGTTTTACCTCTATAATCTAAATCATTTTTTGTTAAAACCCATTATATGGAACAGCCTGGCCTCACCCTGTGACAAATCTCAGCCGCTCAAAAAGCTAATCCAACTGAGAGAGGCCATCGGATTGATCATGCAAATTTGCCGTCCAAAATTAATAGTGCAAGTTCATCTCGATATGTAGCATTTGGGGACTTTTTTATTCTTTATTATGAAAGTGCAATTATGTTCTTAAACCCCTAATATTGATTAAATTATTCTTTTGTTTTCTATTTTTAACTCTCGAGTTTATTCCATGTTAGTTATTCTACGGTAGAAGAGAGATTTGATGTTGCTGATTATTGGACAAAACCAACCATGAAGAAATAAAGGATAGAAAACATATTATTTTTAAAATGATTTAAACTGTTATCACGGGCCTTAACGTACTGCTATAATGGGATTAACCCTAAAACCTACTCCTTTTCAAGTTGATACAATGTGGACCCAAACATGATAATAAATTCTTATCACGTGGCCTTTGTTGCAAATTGTTTTCAATGATTTTGTTATAAATATTGATAGCAAATGATAATATCATTCTTATACAAGAATAATATATTCAAAGTATTTGGGAGCCCTATTGGTAACTTTTCTTCCAAATCAATTGCTTTATTACTAAAATATTTTATATCCCTCTAGATCTCACGGAATGTATGAATCAGCTTCCTTTCCTTATGTGAAATAATGCGATTTCTTTTTTTCCTTTTTGGATTCTATAGGGTTAAATTGGATCTGATTTGGTTTTCATGTGGCATTGTATTTGATATCTCTCTTTTGTTATGTTCTTTTAGGATTTTGGTTTGATATGGCTTGATCTCAATTAGGTTCATGAGCTGAAAGGATATTTTTTTTTCATTCGTGTTATACCGGATGTATCTGGTTTTGATGGTATCAATTACTCACGTTTGATGCGCAGCTAGATGTGTTTGATGTTCTGGTAGGGCATTATTGATATTTTTCTATAATGGTTTGATCCTTAGGTTTCCGTTTTGGTTTTGATTTGTATCTCATTGTTCATTTAACAACTGATTCTTTTTCATTAGATTAGGTTTTTTTTTTTGCAATCGGAGGGTTCCTAATCTTTTGAACCGGACTAATCTCTCCGGGCCCAGAAGGAAGCCGGGTAAACACCCATGTGGCCCCAATGTGGTAGTACTAGTGGACTCAACCTTTTATTCCTGAAGAAGGAGGAACCGGGAGTTAATACCAAGACCTTTAGCTCCAAAAGAGGCAGAAACCGTGGTCTTGACCACTCGGTCAGCCCCTTGGAGTTAGATTAGTTAGAGGAAGAAACTAAAAATTATTTTAAACTTTGTAGCAAACTTAACTAAAAATATAACAAAGTTTAAGAAGGGAAACATTCTCAGATTATTATTGACCTAATCAGTAAATACAATGTTTTTAAAATTATTCTATAGCTATTATTTATAAATACGACATATTGGATGGTTTTTAGCGTTGATTGGTCTAATGTCAGAGGTGAGATTGGAGTGAAAACTCTTTTCATTTATAAATGACCATAACGATTTAGTGTGCAAAAATGAAGAAAGAGAAATATAAAGAGAAGAGAGGATCATCGAGCTTCAATTTCCAAGACCTGGGTCCTGGGTCTAAGATCGGAGACGCTGTTTTTCTTCACATGGGTCGACCCAGAACCAAAGAATAGCTGTACATAGTTGCATTGTGGAGCCTGACATGCTTCTTATAGAGATTGATAATAGAAAAGATAGAGAGATCATTGTTAGATTGCTAAATTGATAGATCTCTATAGAGTGTGTATGATTAGAGATATGAGTTGCCTGTTATAGATAGAGATAAATAAGGATTAGCAGATAGATAGTTTAATGAATCAAATTTAAATTTCATTTTTCTAAATTATTCTATTATTTTATCTACATAATTGCAAGGGTGGAATATTGGGACCACTGCAAACGTTGGAACAAGTACTACTTCTAGAGAATTTGAAGAACAAAATATTGCATCAACTTTTAATGTTGCAGAACTGAAATGACATTAATTGATGAAATTTCTTTTAGATCAGCATAATTGCGTTGAATTACCATCATTTACATAACTTTGAATAATAGTTACTTGATCTCTATTTTTACCTTTTTTTCAGTCTAAATTCACTTGATATTTTTTTAATGGTTGGATAATTTTTTTAATTATTGCACGTGTTGGGAGTGGGCCTTTTTCACCACTTTTAATGCTCTCATAGGAAAATTGTGATTCACGAAGCAATTTTTTTTTTTTTTTTTTTTTGCAAGTTATGTAATTATTTAATTTTTTAGTCAAGTTTCTAATGAGCAAATACATAGTTAATATGGTCATGCACTTCTTTCTTTTATTGCTCATTTGCTTGACACTATATTCCTCTGCCTTTACATTCTTCAATCACATGCAGTCATTTAATTGCATGTGTCACTGGCTCGAGTGTCGAGCTCAACCAAATAACAAAGTTATAGTTCTCCCAATAACTTGTAGCACAAGGCTGAGTCGTTTCCTTGAGGATCAAAGTACCAATTAAACCAAATCAAGATCAAGCAAAGGGGGGAATTGTGTATGCAGAGTGTAAATGTAATTAATAAATGTAAGAAAAATCAAATTGTAAAGCAACCAATCCAAGAGACCATCAGAAATCAAGTTGGCTTTTCATCGAACACTAAACATGCATCTAGATTGAATTAACTGGTTAATCTATGATTGACCGAAATCTCTGCATCAAACACAAGGAATTCAATACTAAATACTTACCTAGAATTTAACTAACAAATGATTTATAAACATGCGACCACTAGATTCATGCAACCTATGCTAGTTTACCACCCAGAATTCAATTAACCAAGATTAACAAATCTGCCAACCTAACCGTCTTCAATTCATGTGACTAAACCACAATTAATCAATCACAATTTAATCACAAATCTCAATTAGGATTAAGGATCCAATTAGATCACATCACACAACAGAAATTTCTAATCATGCAATTCGAAATCCAAATCAATAGAAGAAGAAAGTAATTAATTCAATTCAAAATCAAAATTTGGTACAGAATCTCAAAGCCAAACCAGAATTTCCTCAAGATCCTCGGATTGATCTCAAATATTTAGCTCTCCATAGTTGCAGCAAAAGAAAAGAAAAAAAAACCCTAGATAGATCAATAGAGTAATACTGATTCCCCCCTATTTATACAAAACTAACCGACTAAAAAAATAGTATCCTAATTTGCCCCTAGGTTAAAGTTAACCCTCTGCCTTTTAGCTTTCCTTGGCCATCGAAATTACTTGATTTGGGCTTAAGATGAGAGAGTTATGCCCAAATCACTCTCAATGGGTCTCTGGACTCGTTAGCCGACTGCACAGGGGTAGAACACCATCAAAACGTTGGATTTCCAATTGGTGGTCTTCATAAGAGTTTGAGCCCCTTTTGTGTAAGTTCCAACGGGACCAGTTTCAGCTCCAAAAGACCTCTACAGCCCAAGTTATGGACCAATTAGTGAATGCTGCTCGGGTTCCAGCAACAGCACCCTTGTTCTGACTTCCAAGCCCATTTCGGTCCACTAGATATCCGATTCAGCTCTGGGGCTCTTCATGAAAGTTGCAGATCTCTCTCCTATCTTTCCTACAAGGCAAGATACATAATTTTTAGATATCTAGAACTCAAGATATGGCCGAAATACATAAACAGTGTAAAATCCTAATAATGCTGGAAAAATCAATTAAGCCCAATTTGAGCCCAAACTTACAAAACATGGCCAAGCTCAAACAATTAAGTACATGGAGAGTGTAAATGACTAAAAATGGAGGTTTATTAATGTATGAAATCTGTGATTATCAGTCACCACGCACTGATGCTCATCATATTTTTTTAGTGCTATGCTAGGATTACATTAAAGATCCAGATTGAAGATTTATTGCTGATACAGTTTCTGCAATTGGCCTCTGTGCATTAAGGCTATGCGATGTCGCTAATCCTTGCTTGGAAGGGCTTCTTGCTTTGACCATATAAGGTGTGTGCTTGAACTCTGTTCAAACTACTTTTAAAATAGTTTAGAAACTATTGCTAATGAATTAACGTGTCAAATGGCAGATTCTTCTATAGGCTCTACCAAGGGGAAGGTGTTTTGACACAAGCAGACATGTTCATCAATGCTTATAGGAACTTTTAAATTTCTTATGAGAGCCATTTAGTTATAGGTTGAATATAATTAAGCACTTGGAACATGTGAAACTTTGAATGATGGGATTTTTACAAGGGCTATATTTTTGTGTTACTTCAGTTTCTAAATAATTAGTGCAGAAAGTATTTGATCATCACAATAGAATGGGGAAGTTATGTTATGTTCATTAATGAACTCAAGTAGGCATAATAAGAACTAGAGATCTGTATTTATTTTATTAATGACAGTAAACATGTCTCTTTTAACATGGAGGCTCTCAATAACATATCACTAGTTATAAAAAATCATCTTATTATAATTTTATCCAGGTCAAAGACTCGTGGGGACATCTTTATTTATTTCTTTATGTATTTATTTATTTATTTATTATTATTATTACTGACTTAGGTAGTCATATTAATCCAGTTTACATGCAAGTGGGCCATGCCAATTGGACAAATGTCATATAAGAACTAGAGATTTGTATGTTTTTTTTTTTTTAATGACAGTAAACATGGCTCACTGCTAGTTTTATTTATTATTATTACTACTGACTTAGGTTATAAGCAAGTGGGCCATGCCAATTGGACAAAAGTCATAATATTATTGAGCAGTCCACCACTAGAACAAAAGTCATATTATTGTAAAATGTAAATGTTATCCCAAGACTGTTTTTTTACTAGAATTTCCCGATAGAATTTGGTTGCTGGAAATTCTTTTACCATTTATTGTTGGAACTTGGCAGCTTCCAATTCCACGTTTAAATGCTTGAGGATCCCACCAAACTTGTGTCATTAGAGGCTGGACGGGATCCAATATACTTTAGATTGTTCATTCTTTTGACCTGTCACTTGCCAATTGTTGGATCCCACTAAACTCCATCACGTACATCGATTTCTAAGTGATAAATCCTATCAATGAGCCCCATAAAATTTGTTAGATCCATATGAGGTAGCCCTCTCCATAAATAACTTCACAAGTTAAACAATGACAAAATTTTAAATGAAAGGTGGATAATCAGAGTGTTCATGGTGTGAGTTTGGGCACGCTATCCAATATCCAAGCCTGGGAAAACTCAATCCTCGTGAAGAAGGTTAAGCCAGAGCCCAGGTGAATCATTTTTTTTATTAAAAAATTGTCTCTTACTTACTTATATAAAGTTGTAGCTTAACTGATTAAGTTTTGGGTTCGTTTCTAAAAGGCCTAATTTTTTCCTAAATTATATATCTTATTCAAGTCAGGCCGGCAATTCAGGCTCTCAACCACCAACTCTAAGACTTGCCCAAGTGCCAAAATCTAAGGCTCGAGCTCAGTTCAATGTGGGCTAGATCGGATCTAACTCAGGCCTGTCTAGTCCATAATCACCTCTCCTAGATTAGGATTAAGGAATTCAAGATATGTAGGACACTTCTTATTTGATAAGATATAGTCAAAATTGATGCTAGATTGAGAGTTCAATTGACCAAATAACTTCCAAATTAAACATTAATTCCCAAATCAAATTGATGTGCTCAATCAAATGGTGGGATCGATATCTATTGAAATGAAATTTTAGTATATATCATTAGATGGGTTGATGTCCATTTTGAACGGTCAGAATATCATTATACTGGCCTGTGATAGATTCCAGATATGTGAGTAGCGAGCACTAACAGCACATTGCCTTGTGTCCTGGACTTACCTTTTCATCTAATAAACTTTCATGGTTATCACACGCCCCGTGAGTATCACTGAGGGAGACATTTTTTCCAGCAAAAGAAAAGGATTTTTCATATATTTGTAAGATTCTACTGATTTTTAATATAATTATAAGATACTACTGTGTTCTTCTCATCATTAAGTACGGAATGGCAGCACGTCTCCTGTTTTTCTTATGCATATCTTGTGGCCGACACCATATGTTATCTTATGGAGAAAAAAATCCTCACCACCGAGCAGATAGCAAGCCGCGGGGCCTGCTTAAATTGACTTCTACAGGGGGGTGGGATAGATGGAAAGGGTCGTGGATGGGGTTATGCAAAAATCACTTACATCATATTATCCTAACCCTTGTTTTTAATATCCATAAATTTTAATGGTCATTTAACCATACAATTTCTTGGAGTCCGATCCAACGGTAGTGAGTAGGGGTCCCATCGCTATGAAATTGGGCATAGTGCTAGCTGCTAGTTCTCTCTCCATCTAGTCCAAATAAAATATTCAAATTTCAAAACTGGACCTATTTACATCTAGGTGAGAAAAACACTTTAAAAAAGATGAACTTTTTCAATTAGCCCCTTGACAGTACAATGATCTCTCTCGTTTTTCACACGGAGAAAGCTTGACAGAAAAGAGCTTCCATCATTTAAGACTAATCCTGACTAATTCTAAATGCACATGGAATTCTGCTTTATACAGATGCACAGAATTTCATGTTCGCTGGTTCAAAAGTTTTTATTTGACTTTATAGTATTATTTATGGAATTATGAGTCTTGTCATGCTATCATTCAATTCATGAAATCCTATCAATCAATTTACTATGTAGCATAATCCACCCCATAATCATTACATTTCTTTTACTTCCCTACTATCACAGCACACTGGTTTAATAGAAAGTTAGAAACCATAAATGGCCGGAGAAGATCCTAGCCGTAGGGTGACTAATAGGATAAGATGCAAGGAATTTCAATCCCACTGGTGGCCCTACTTGATGGATGGCTTTGATTTGCATGTGAAACTCTGATCATACTAATGTCATCATCTATAAGGTCGCTCATCTCATTTTCAATAAGGGTGGGCCCCATAACTCTAAGTAGAGGTCAGCTTTTAATTTGCCTTTGAAATCTCACTTATGGATGTTTTTTGACAATTCTACAAAAAGCAACGGTCAATAAAAAAAATCACAACTACCCAATCTTTAAACGTACGGCTGTGATGAATTTGGACCTTCCTTTCAATTAAAAAAAAACAGTCAAAATTATAAATTTTTTTCTAATTAAACATAATCAATGATTTTTTTTTCTTCTTTTGTAAAAAATCTTGGAGGATTAGAGAAGTGGGTCCCACATTTCAGTAAGGGCTTTGGATCTATCGCCACGTGGTGTCGGAATCATAGAGTCCAAAAGTCAATCTTATATATTTATGTAGGGCCCACTTCAACTTGAAGTCTCCAATCACATTCGAGAGAGCGTGTTAGGGACAAAATGTCTCCCCACAGTAGGGCTTACGGGGGAAAATTTGAACCGCATAGAAGACGCCGTACCTTGATTTTTCTCGAATCTTGGAAGTTGACGCACTCTTTGACAGGCTTTGAAATATGTAATTTGACAGGCTTTCAAAGCCAGATTGGTGGGAAGCAGACACGCTCTGAAAAACCAAGGCAGATGTGATTTGACAGGCCTTGAAACATGTGTATTTTTTATTATGCAAAAATACATCTGACTTTAGGTGTACTCTTCCATCATTTAAATGTTGGCGTGGATTCATTGCTTCAAGACTCACTTGCCTGAAAGTGACAAGACAAGACACCAAGTCAGGGCCAAGAACAAGTCAAGGATGCAGGGACTACAGAATGGTGAGACTAGACCTAAGAATGCTGAAGCAGAGGTTGATTATTGATATTATTAATAAAAAAAAGATTGATTAACCAAATCTTTTCATAAGAGACAGTAAGAAATCACATAATTAAACGAACTATAATAAGAAAGAGTCCCACATAGAACGGGTCATAGATGTGTGAGGACATCTTAATTGAATGAACCACATTAGGAAGGAGCCTTTGCTGTTACGGACTAAAGATGAGGATTTTTTTTTTTTTCTGGCACCTAAGCTTTGGGGCTGGACCCAGGGTTGAAGGTAAGTGAAAGAGACACCCATTGACGTTGGATACCCTATGAGTAAGGGAAGGTAGCTGCTTATGTTTGAATTTTGTGCCACCAATTTAAAGCCGACACCTCTTGTTACTGGGTAAGACTTAAGAGGCTTTTCTCGACGTGTGGGGCAAGTTGTTTTGGTACCCTAGCCAAGGCCACTGGGACTCGAGAGAGAGAGCCCCCACTTACAGAGAATACAACCTACTTGAGTGGGAAAGGAGGTTGCACAAGCGGGAAGATGTGTTATTTTCAGGTTTTGAGCCCTGAACAATTAGATGAGAAATACTGCTTAATATCACACAGGTAAGAGATGTGGTGGTAAGAAGCGTGTGGGGGCATCCTGAAACCACATTATTAAACCAACCAAAGCAGCTACCTGCACATTGACTTTCAATTTGCACACACCCCTTTTTTTATATAAATCCTAAACTAACCCGGCTCGCCGGCTGCG
Source organism: Cinnamomum chago (assembly GCA_038049695.1). NCBI lineage: Eukaryota > Viridiplantae > Streptophyta > Magnoliopsida > Laurales > Lauraceae > Cinnamomum > Cinnamomum chago. The sequence goes on along the minus strand of CP142451.1, from coordinate 6,613,899 downwards.
GCCATGGTTGGATTGAAACTTTGGTCTTGGGACCTACCACGTTTGATTGCTTGAGGATCCCACCAACCCTCTGTTATTGGATGTTGGATGGACCCAATGTGATATTATTTGAGTGCTCTGAGTGGGCACCACCCAAAAGGAAAATAATCAAAGTCTTGATTTTTTTTCCTACAAAAAATAAAAGGTCTTTTTGTTATGAGTTAATGATTATGGTTTTGGGGTTTTTTTTTTTCTTATGAGTTAATGATTTTGGTTTTGGATTTTTTTTTTTTAGGGGGGGGGGGGGGTGTTTAACACAATGAGTACGGAATGGTCTAAGAATTAAAAAAGGTCTTGGGATGATCTCAAAAACTCTTAGATAGATCTTTCCGTCGAAGCACTTCCATAATCACCATGCATCTTGATGGGTCATGCATGTAAGCAGCTCTTATAAACAACTTTCCCTCCAACCACTTCCATAATCACCATCTTGATGGGCCATGCATATATACAGAGGGACTCAGACCTATAGTTTTTTAAGAAATTAAAGAGAAATGCCGTCTTATAACCCCTTATTTATAGGTCTACTAAACCCACCAATGTCAAATTAGAGTTTTCTTTTATGATTTAACAGTAAATTAAAATTAAAATTAGAAATTCAGGGCTTTTTTTTTAAGACTTTAATCTAATTAGCTCCTCCAAAAGTAGACTAGAGTTTCCAAACCCCCCACCCCCCACCCCCCCCCTAATGGAGGGAAGTAAAAGGAGAGAAATCACATAATAGTGCTCTGAAATAAAAATTAATATTATTAATCAAAAAGATTAATTAATTGAATCTTATCATTAGATAAAGTAAGAAACCACATTATCAAACGAACTATAATAAGAAGACACCCACATTGTATGGGCCAAAGACGTGTGGGGACATCTTAAAACCCCTAATTGAATAAAATAGCACACAAGGAGCCTATGTGCACCATTTTGTTTTTCAAAAAGAAAAAGTGACTCTTTTGAGAGGTTTGTGACGTTTGTCTCCTCCCCGTTAAAAAAAAAAACACGTTTTCTTTTGTGAAGCTTTTTTCTCTCTCCATCTGGTCCAAATAAAGGATTCAAAATTTCAAATCTGGACCTATTTACAGCCCCGTCTCCAAGGCCTAGGTGAGAAAAACACTTTAAAAAGAATTAACTTTTCAATAAGCCCCTTGACAGTACAAGGGTACTCTCTCTATTGTGATAGGAGAGACCGAGAAGAAGAAGATTATAGGAAAAATAGAGAGCTTTATTATTATTTCATTATATGTGTATAAATATAAAGGTAGAGATGTTTATTTATAGACAAAGTAACCAAATATAATCCTAACTCATCTCCAAGTGGGCATCCACCCAAGATCCATATCTTATAACACTCCCCCTTGAATGACTACCATTCAATGACAGTTGCCTCATTGAAAATATTTTCACCACATAATCTTAATTTGGAAACAATACTGAATAAAGCAGAGTTGTATTCCGATACTATTTTATAATCTTGTAACCTCAGATTTAACTATTCATTTCGGACAGCTAGCAGTATGACCATCTTCTAGTGATCATACTTATCCTTCAGGGATTTGCATAAGTCTGATGATTCTTCCTCAGTAAGGTATTCGTGTTTGAGGTCGTCATGTATGTGGCGACGTAGGAAGATGAAGGCTAACGCATTTTCTTTTGGTGGACATCTTGTTACCTTCCTTTATGGTCTCTCTAAATTTCTTGGATTGCAAGTGGATTTTAACATCCAATTGCCAAGATAAATAATTGTCTCCATTTATGTTAAGGGCCCGTTTGGATGTCTACAGAATAAAATATTTACATATTTAAATATTGTAAAAATAAAATAGTATAGAATACAATAATGTAATATTATAATAGTATAATTTTTTTACTGTTTGGCAATTTTTGAAGAAAACTACAGATTTTAAATTGAAATGTTTGGAACGTGCTATGATTAAAGTAAATTACATTATAATAATTTTTTTATTAAATATTTTAATTTATATGTAATTTACCACGTCAGGATAAAAAAAGTAATGTGGTAAAGTAAAGTTTAACTTTCATGTTTTTACAATAAGTTACTTTTCTTTTATCACATAAAACCAAGGTAAAGTATAGTAAAGTAAAGTAAATGAAATAACAACTACTTTTTAACTCTTTCTCTCACTTTACTTTACCACATACTTCATCTGACCTTACTTTACCTCATCTTTTACCATGATATGACATCGATCTTTATTTTACTTTACTACACTTGTAAACAAGTCACTTTTTATTTACCATATAAAACGACGATAAAATGTCTAAGTAAAGTAAAAAAAAAAAGAAACTACTTTACCATTCATTCCCACTTTACTTCACCATGTACTTTATCCCACATTTACTTTACCCCACCTTTATCGTCCTGTGAGATTTACTTTTACTTTACTTTTCCATATATGTAAACATACACATTATGATGGATTTGTTGAACCAAGGTCTTTACTTTACTCTACCACTTTGTAATCGTCATTTTGAAATATTTTTATCTTGTAGAAAATTTTCTACAGGGGGGAGCTGTAGGAGAGAATATTAAGCTTTCTGAAAGAAAAGAATATTTTCTTCAAATTTTTCTTTAGTTACCAAACGCACAAGATTTTCTTCTTTAAAAAATGAAAGATTATATTCTAAAAAATATTATTTTCTTGTACTTTCTTGTGCATCCAAACAGGCCCTAAGTGCTTTAAAGTCAAGTTTAACCAGATTTGAAATCATGCAACAATTGTAATAAGAGATCTATGTAAAATCAATCATATGCAGATAGTTAATAAAGTAAAGGGGACAGCAATGAAAAATTTAACATCATAAATAATTAAGGAAGGAATTTAAAAGATAGGAATTTCAAAGAAATTGGCCAAAGAAAAGATAGAAGATCAGGTTCATAACTTTGAGAACCAGAACTGCTGGTTCTGTTAAGACTTCAGGCTTGATTTTGAACTTCAAGTTCATAACACGTGAAATTAGAACGGCAGGTTCTGTCAAATCTTCAGGTTTGAAGTAGAACTTCTGGTTCTAACAATTTATAAAAACTTCTAATTCTGTCAAATCTTCATATTTCGTTAGCGGATATGAATCTATAGGTTCATATCAGTATTCCAACTTTTAGCACTGCTGGTCCATAGATAGGTGAGCTTCAGGTTCACTTTTAAAACTTCTGGTTATATTGATAAATTTGTAAATTTAAAAGTAAATAAAATACTATGTATATTATAAACAAGCATTATAAATTGATTTTATGTATTCTAATAAATTTTAATTATAATTTAAATACCACTTATCGTAATTGTAGTTTAGAAAGAAAAAAAAATTAACCGTTGTAATGCTGACCCGTTGTAATTACGTCGATTAAGTAGTGCTCACCGTTACAAATCCATGGAACTAAACAGTTAGCCGATTGGATGTGGAATGAAGAAGTCACGCAAACCAGGGATTGGAAGCGATCCTAGGCACGTCTTTGGTCATGCACACAAACCAAAGCCTTTTGTTTGACAATAGAAACTGTTTCACAAAACCAGTCTCTCGTTTTGGGATTATCCACACAAATCGAGAGGAGAAAAACTAATGCCTTTTGTTTTCTTAATTGGATTGTTACAGCTTGTGAATCGTGCCCTGCGGATAGTCAACAACAACAATAAATAAGAAAAACGCAAAAGTGCTTGTCGCACGCTTCGGCTGTTCATTTATTAGAATTTAAGAAAAAAAATTTTGAAAAAATTTTAAATTTCTAAATGTGAAATTCTAAAAATTTTCAAAGGGTATGAGCATTTTAGAATTCCACCAAAATGTAAAGAAGGTGAAATTTTAGAAATTCATAAAGGCTAATTGAGACTTATCATGCGCTGGAATTTATAAATTCTTGTAAAAAAATAGGAGATTTGAAAATACAAGAGAACATGATGTCAGGGAAATGATGTAACATTATGTTTCAAAAACCTCAACCACTAGAATTCCAGTCAGGAATTCTAATAAAAAAAACAGGCCCTTAATAAATAAGAGAAAGGTAAAAGTGCTTGTTGCACATTTTTCGAGACAAGATGTTTGAAAGAGAATGGGGAAGAAGATTATAAGGAAATGGAAAACCTTTACTATTATTTTATTATATATGTACAAATACAAAGATAGATAAATTTATTTATAGGTAAAATAATTTCATAAAAAAAAATTAAATGTAATTCTAACTCACCGTGGGCATCCATCCACATCCACGTTTTATAACACTCTCGTTTTCCATAGGGACAAAGCTTGACAGAAAAGAGCTTCCATCATTTAAATGTTGGCGTGGCTTCATTGCTTCAAGACTCACATGCGTGAAAGGGACTAGTACTTAATGCTGCAGCAGAGGTGGGCCAAACACATGATCACATGCAGAATCGTGGGAAGAAAAGCAGTATCACTCAAGAATTTATACAGTGGCTCTTACCATGAATACTGACCAAATACAAAGGACTCTATTATGTGAGTGTAAGACACTAAGGGCACATTTGTGTACATGTAATTTTCGTGGAAATTGGAAATTGCCACATCAGCAAAATCCATGGGTTTCAAATTCTTTGGAAAAGTTTTTCCGCGGCAGTCAAAATTTTATGTTTGGTGCAAAAAGGTTTTCCTCGATGAATTAGTGCTAATGTTGTTTGGTGCAGCTATGGATTTCTTTAGTGAAAACCATTTTTTAGTGAAAACTATTGGGTGAGTGGGTTGGTATGTGTGTGGGGTGGGTGGGGTTGGGAGGGGAAGAGGAAGAAAGAGGGTGGTTGGGTGGAGTGAGGGTGAAAGAGAGGAAATTGGGGGGTCGGTTTTCCGTGGAAATGGACTTCCTATACCCCCCCATAGGAAGTCCATTTCCATGGCTAGGAAGGAAAAAGCTGACGTGGCGAAAAAGCATTTCCGCGGAAAACTGTCGCACCAAACACATGAAAAAGAAGTTTTCCGCAGAAAACTACAACCTTTTCCGCGGAAATGGGCTACACAAACATGCCCTAAGCAAGGCTAGGAGATCCGAAAATATCCTTCATGACATATTTGGTCATTTTCAAGTTAAAATCACACTTTTAAAAAAATTAAAAAGAAATGCCCTCCTATAAGTGCTTATTTATAGATAGGTCGACGGTTTGCAAAGTGGAACTTTCCATTATAATCTTACTGCAAATTAGTTGTAAGTTAAAATTAAAAAATTAGAAATCTAATTAGGTCCTCCAAAGCCGAAAGGGAAGGACAAAGCGAGAAATAATAGAGAAATGCTCTGAAATCATATTTGATAGTATTAATAAAAAAGATTAATTAGTCAAATCCTTTCATTAGAAAAAGTAAGAAAACACATAATTGAACGAACCACAGTAGCAAGGAGCCCATGTTGTGTGGGTCAAAGATGCGTGGGGACATCTTGAAACCCATGTGAGCAAAACATAGCAGAAAGGAGCCTGTGTGGTAAAGGTTTTTTATTTTTTATTTTTTTTTTTAATTTTTAACCCCAGCTATAGTGGCTAGGACCCTTTTGTTTATTTATTTATTTATTTATTATATAGAGTCTGGTATATCCGAGAAGGAAGCCCGGCACACCTAAAAACAAAGCCTACCAAAGTGGGAAGAAAGCCCTTACATACACATATGGGAATATATAGGGGGGAGTTGGGGTTTGAAACCAACTGTTATGAAACTACGGAATTAAACCAACCAATGTAGGAAGGAGCCTAAGTTACACTTACCCTACTTGCAAGTGGGCCATGCCCACCGACGGAGCTAGGAGTTTCTCCAGAGGGGGAAAAAGAATTAAAACTTCTAATAAAGAAAAGAGGTGAAAAAAAGTAATAAGTTGTTTTGAAAAAAGTGCTTGTAAATCAATTAGTCCTTTCAATTACATTAATGATTGTCAATCACGAATGAGAATCTGTGACCCCATTTTTTTACCATTTTTTCTTTTTTATTTAAATTTGTATAAAACTACATTTTTGTATGATATTTTACAAACACAATCAATCAAGTGCTCAATCAGACGGTATGCCCCATCCTATTAATATGAGATTTATGATATATCATTAGAAGGGACGGTAATCGTTTTGAACAGTTTAGATTATAATTGTGTTGGCCCTATATGATAGGTTTATGGAGATCCTATGAGTCAACATATAATAGTAATTTTTGGGTACGCAAAAGAATCCAAAGTTAGGCAGTCCATTCATTGTACTCTTTTGTTCACAATTATAACCTGTAAAAAGATGGAGGGCTATAAGTGGTAATTAATAGAATTTATAACTAATCAATTGGATGTATCATAAAGAATACCTTCATTTGATCTAGTTGGTCATCATTATTGCCAATCTAGCTATTCATTTGCATAGCTCTAGATTTTCAATCTAATATAATCCAAATCAATAATCTTGGCATATTTAAATAATATGACAAAAAAAAAAAAACGCACAACATAAAGTAAATAAGAAATAAATAACATGAAGTAAAAATACACAAGATATGAAGAAAAAATAATATATGCATTTAAATATATTCATCAAAGAGGAAGACAAAATAATATATGCATTTATATATACTCATCAAAGAGACATTAATTGAACACAAGCAGAGAGAAGAATAGAAACAAAAGGCAAATGGGTTGTAGAACTCCATATATGTCCATATTGGAGAACCGACTCAAATGAGTTCAAGAGGAGAAAAAACAAAGGAGATAAAGTTGTCAGTTAGGGGGAGAGCCACCGATTTGTCTAAAGATGACTTTCTTTTGTAGGAATAAAAAGGCAAGTCTACCCTAGGTTCTTTTGTAATTTTATTATTTAGTTGTAGCAAAAAATGAGGAGGGTTAAAAATAGAAGAAAAGATAAAACTACCCACAGAGCAAACTTAAAATACCGCATCCCACATGAGATTTTCAAAAAACTTAAGGGGCAATTGCCCCTCCTCGCCACTACATAGATTCGTCCCTGGCCAAGCCAATTGGACAAAAGTTGTGATAATATTATAGAGCAGTCCACAACAATGGCAGGGCCCCTCCCCTGTGTTTTGGCAGCGAAATTTCAGAGCTGTCATGTCCTGCTTTATCATGTTAATAAAGGCTACTTGCCGAAGTTAATTAAATGTTTTGGCTGGACGGTTGGTTATAGGCTATGTTAATTGTTTTGGGCGGGGCATGAAGTCAAATAGAGTCTGTTATTAAGCAGTATCTCACACACCTAATCCAATTTTCAATTTTCCCAAATGCCGAGAAAATAAGGCAAACTCCCTAAATTCCATAATTTATACATGTTCATCCAATTATTGGCTTTTCAATATATACTTTATTTCACCACTGAGCATGATGAAAGTAAATAGAACAACGACACTTCATCCTCACAACAAGACAGAGCTGAGCACAAAAAATACAAACGGGTGTTGAGTCCTGTGAATTTTTATAGCAAGCTTAGATTCCTGACGTTGATTCACCACGTGTAAAAATCATCAATATGTATTCCGCAAATGATTAATTTGAGAGTGTATATCACTTCAGTTGAAGTTAAATTTATGTAAGATATGTGATTTGAATCAGTTAATCAACAACGGTGGACTCGTCCACATGTTAAATCAGGTCCTAACTGCGGCCAGCACCATAGTAGCCACAACATTGTTTCATTCCTTATTAGAGCTAGTAACAATACATCTTGTGTATTTTTACATGTATAGATTCTGGTTCTGAGAGGCCGATGCCAAATAGTTGTAGGCAATGATTTGGTGATCTGACTGCCCTTGAAGTGGATCCGAATGAGGGTAAGCTACAATGATGCAGCAACTATGCCCCCACAACGTGGCAGATTTCCTAGATTTTTTTTTTTTTTTGTCAATTCCACCCAAGTCCAACAGTTGGACCTAAATGTGGTCTTCTTGTCACAAAAGAGATGTCCATGCTCAGTAACCCCACAATGAAATGACAAGAAAACGAGAAACAAACAACACAAATTTTTTCCCCTAAGAGGCACAGAAACAGTTGTTGCTCAATTCATGCACCACACGTACATCCCTTATCACAAAGATAACCCATATTTTTAAATAACCCATATCACAAAGATTAACTATATTTTTAAATTACCTAAAATGTTCTCAAAAAATTAATAAAACCTGAAACTCCTGAGGGAGTTCCCAAAATCTCAAGCAAGTGAAAAAATACCTTTGAGAAGTCAGAGGCGAAATACTATGTAAAGTTGCTAGTGAGCATAGATCTTTTTCTTTTCTTTTCATCTTGTGTTTTTCAATAAATCGTAGATTTAGATATTCCCAAACAGGTCAACCTTTCAAACCACTTGTAAACGAAACATCTTAGATAGCTAGAAGCAAAGAAATATGAGGCAATTTTCACATTACTGGCGCACAAAAAAAAACTTAAATGTAATTGTAGAAGAAGCAATACAAAAATCATGCAGCTGTGAGATGTGGTAGAATGCTATACCCAAGAATAGGGTTGTAAATGGGTCCCCGATTATCCGATTACCCGAAGGTTCCGACCCGTTAGGTTCCGGGTCTGGGTCCTTATTTTGGTCCCGATAAGCAAATGGTTCCGGTTCCGGATCCTTTTTTTGGAACCGATATCTAAACGGGTCCGGTTCCGGATCCACAGTGGCTCAGACCCGTGGACCCGAGACCCGACCTAATATACACTAACATAAGGTAACTTTCGTATATGAAAATAGAACCCTTTTTACTTTTCTACTTTTTGAGTTTTTTCGTTAAAAGTGCATGTTATTGATAGACAAAAATCACATTAGTGTTTGCAGGTTATTCAAATCCAATTGAAATATGGAAAAAGCATAATTTTTTTAAAAAGAAAAACACATGTATTAGTCCAAACTCGAAACCATATCCGGAACCGGAACCAGACCCGCCTCACAAATGGTTCCGGTTCCGGTTCTGGTTCCTATTAATATTTATCGGTTCCGGTTCCGGATCCAGTTTTCTGGTTCCGAAGCGGTTCCGGTTCCGGTTCTGGGTCCTCCTCTTAGAAAGCGGTTCCGGTTCCGGTTCCACCCTGGACCCGAACCGGAACCGTCCCGTTTACAACCCTACCCAAGAAGGACAAAATCCTGCAGCTAAAGGAAATAAGATAAAAATATATATTATAATGGTTATTCCTCTAGATTTTCACCATAGTTTCACATATTTTATTAAAAGTCTATATTTTATGAGCTATAATATATTTTAAGAAAATTACATATATTTCATATTACTTCATCAATATTTTTTTCAATTATATCCTAAGTAAAACTGAACACTTGAGTTTTTCTTTGAGAAAGTACTATCAAGAGGGTCCAAAGGAAATAAGATAAAAAAAAAAACTATATTCTAATGGTTATGGGCACGAAAATCACAACATCAAACAAAGGCCTCAACATGGGCCAAGCAAAAGGGAGTGGGCCCCAAACCATCTTCACGACAAAGCTATAGATGCACTCCTCACTTTTCCTAGGATTTGAACTATTACGGCGGTGGCTGGGTCTTTATTTACCAACCATTCATTCATTTTTTTCAATTAGAGTGGAGATAATTTGATGATCATTAACTCAAATTTGTTAATTTTAATTATGTCTAGAAATTTAGAATTCAATTACATGAAACAAGCTAATGGCAGATGCCAAGTGATTTTCTTCGAACATAATCAGTCTTAGATGGCACCCATATCATGATGGTTAACTTGGACCATGTAACATGATGCTTAACTTTTACCCATTCCAACTTTTTTCTCTCTTGATCGAGAAAACTGCAAGTTATAACCAGAAACTGGGTTTTTTTCTTCATTCGTTTTACTTGCCACCTGTCGATTGCTGGATCCCACCAAAGTCCTTCATTGGATGCAGATGAATTCAATCCAATATTCTTTATAATAAGTGAGTCGCACAGCATCACAGCCCCAAACAAATGGATATTTTTATAAGGGTAATATTCAGGTGAGAACTAGTTCTCATATATTATATGAGAACTTTTTTATGGTCCCAATTGCAGGCCTCATTTAGGGATGGGACCAAGGGGGTGGAAATATCTATGTGAGAGCACCCTAAGTATCAAGTTTGACCCCAAACCCATGCCTCTAACGCATTCATCCATGGCCTACAAGTTTAATGGCTTCATATTCAAAAAAATATTCAACCCTCAATTCAATGGTTCAGTCCATTCGGTTGTGTGCCAATATTTGGGATTAGTGACTATCAGGAGGGGTTCTCTATTGGTTGCTAAGTTTGGATGGGCTGTTAGTTGGGCTCCGTAAAAAAAGTTCTCATATAATAGGTGTGAACTATTTCTCATTGGAATATTTCCCTTTTTATAATGGGTAATCTTCCAAAATGCCACTTTCGCACCCCTATTTTTCTGGCGTGGGCTCACTTTCAGTTAATCTAATCTTTTCGCATGCACTCTCCCCCTCTTCGACGAATGGCCGCAAGTCAAGATTTGATACTCATCCAAATTTTACTCACTGATGGATTGAAATTGTAACAAAGTGATGCCTTTAAAACTATTAGCCACCCATTCATTTAGACTGTACACACCTGGCTAGGAAGAGACACACAAGTATCTACATTAATCAATGGGTAAAAACATATCTAGTACCAGTACAAGAAATCAAGATGTCCAGAACATCACCATTGAACAAATCGGCCTTGGATGAGGAATACAGTTGTCGTTGAGGCATTTTCACGTACAAGGTTTCTGCATGTTGGAATTTCAAATCCTAACGTTCATCAAGGGGGGCTGCCTTTAATTCAGTAGGATCCAGTGTTGTGGAGATGGAGGGAAGGGAATAGGACCGCAGAGTTAGATTCACAAGGGGAAGGTTGAACCCTCCCTTCTTAATAAGGTGATAGTGTTTAATCAAAGAAAATCCTCTGCCTTGTTGAATAGTTACAAAATTACTACCATCCAAGTTTTTTTGCAGGGCCTTTATGTTGGATGTCTAGTGACCCTACATGCCAAGCATGGGGGCTGGTGCCAAGGGCTAACCCAGGAAATTCAAAGCTGGAAGGGTTTTATGTAAAAGAAATATTGGGAGAATGGCCAAATATATATATATATATAATACATATTAATTATCAGTTTTTAACTGTTTTCAGCCCCCACACCCTTGCACTCGGGTTCACCCTTGCATGGGGCCAACAAATAATATTTCCTAGTGATAATATCTCAATGAGATGCAACTCATCCAAATTGTGGTATTAAAGATTCTCATTCCAACTTCGATGAAGAGAATCAGTCAATTAAACAAAGACTCTTCAAGAAAGAAGACCTTTCTTAAAAAAACTATGGGGTTTTTGAATTATTCGTTTTCCATTTGGTCCAAATCTTACATATTTTGATTGCGCAGGACTTCCATCACTAAATACCTTTTGATCCAAAATGCTTAAGGTCCTATTTGCTTACATTAAAATATATAGAAATCGAATGCAAAAAATTTATGCCATCAGGAGTTAAAAATAGAAAATCATAAGTTCATTTTAAAAAATGAGTATTAAATAGCTTTCCTTTCAATGAAAATAGAATCGAAGGAAAGTGAATGGGAAACTAGTAACTAGCTATCTCCTTGGTCCTTCATTTTCCATCTTCCTCTATTTTAATAAAATGAAAGATTATTTAATACTTTATTTTTCAATTTTATCTTTGATCTTTATTTTTAACCATTTGTGGTATAAAATACATTTATTTCTTCGTTTCCCTTTGGGATAAAAATTTTTAACCCCTTTTTTTTTTTGCACAAACACTGTTTCATTAAAAAAAAAAAAAAAAAAAAAAGACTCAAACACCCTCTCACCAACACTATCAGATTCTATAACCGAAGCTATGTATGGGAAGGTGCCTAGGTTACCACCAAAAATGAAGCGGTCCATTTATAATCATGATTTTAATATTTCTTTTTCTAAAGTTAAGAAGGTTCTTTCTACTACTTAAATGATTTTCTTGTTCTTTCCCTTGCATTATGGAGTACGGAATGGACCCCACATCAACCTTTCTGTCTTATCAAAAAGGACAATGTATCATAGAATTGGCTGACTACTGATATGACCGATGGTAGAAAAATCTCCTCCAGCAAGGAGATGGCATACAGTGAATAAATGGTCCACATAAATGCATTTCTACTTTTTTGGAAGTCGGATTGATTGAAAGGTCTTTGCGGATAACGCCATGTACAAAATCAACCTCATTTGATTTTTCTAGTCCCTTGACTTAACGTCCTTAAATTTTAATGGCCTTTCAGTCATACACTATTTAAAAATTTAATCCGACGGTGGTAGGCAAGGGCACCTTGAGCCTGAGTTCAGCTACGCTGCAGCAAATTGTCCTTTGTAGTGATCCATACATCTCAGCCCTTCAAGATTCTAATGGTCATTGTTACCTTTAAACCATTCAATCTCCAGCGTCCAAGGCTTTCATTGACCCAAGACTTGCATTGACCTCTAGCTATATGAACAATCTCAGTGTCCATGTATAACGCACAGCACAAGAGGAAATCACCACCCATCAGCTGAAGAATCTCTAGTCTCATCTTCTTTAATCTTCCTACGGCCAAGTGCCAAGCATCAGGCATGTTATCATCTCAATCCTGGATACAATTTATTTCATTTCTTATTATGATGTGAGAACTTCTTGCTTTTCTTTCATTTTTTTCCCCTCCTGTTATTGTTAAATTGTGAGAACTAATACTTTTCTTTTGAAAGGATTAAGAGGTTTTTTTATTTTTATTTTTTTTCCTTCAATACTAGTTTATCCTGCTAAGTTGCCCTATGACAACTCGAAACTTCAAAATCTTTGATTAAACAGAAAAATTCACCCATACCGGGGGTTGCCCAGTTGGTTAAGCATCTCGCATCTTACCTTATTGCCGAGGGTTCGATATCTGGGTAGCCTTCCTTAGGCTTTCTTCCCCATAATTGGGGCTTCTAATGGGTCCCCAACTCCAAGTTTGGGTACCAAAATAAAAAAAAATAGAGAAAGAAAAATGAAAATTTTACTACAAAACAAGGAGAAAAACATATCTCTCATCAATGATCATCATGAATTAATGTTGATAACTCAAAATATCTGTAGAGTGTCTTGAAACTTTAGGACAAAGTTTCAGCTGATACTTCATTACAATAGTCCATAATATACAATAAATCCTTGATTACAAGAGTCCTCCTCGCCCTTAAAAAGGGGGGAAAAAAACAAACAAACCTTGCCAAAAAAGTGAAAAACAAAAAACAGCCATACTCTAATTGGTCAAGATAACACTCGGGAAGGGAGCATGTGTTCATTAATCACTAGATTTAGTGCACGTTTCTGTAGCCGATTTTCCATGGAAAGATTGAGAATTGTGGATATGATTTTCTGCACTATGGGAACATCAACGTTTAGTGTGGCCATTTTCCTTCATGGAAAAATGTAAAAATATACTAATATTTTTGCGATTCCTCGGAAAATAAATTCCAATGGAGTGGTTGGAAAACAACTTCTGTAGAAAAGGGAAATTCCAAGGTATTGTTTTTTTATTACTTGTATACCAATGCATGCGTTGTAGTAAGACATTCAAAGGATTTGGACTCTTTAACTTTGCGTTAACATACAAGTTATACCATGTGGTCTTATATAACTTGGTGAATTACTTTAAATGTTTCCCTCTCAATCACCTGCATTGGAGCCCATCAAATGATCACAAATAACTTATAAATAAATTTATTAATTCATGGTGGGTCAATTAGATTTCATCCGATCAATCCGGCATGGGTACTACTTTGAATAGAGTAAGAAACAACTCTTGGTACCAAAGGAAGAAAAAGTCATCTCTTTTAAGCAATTTGGATTCATAATAGCCGTCGTGTCGTCATCATCATCAAAGACTTGTTCTCACAATATTAGGTCAAGTACATGCAATCTATTTCTCTCTCATTTAAAATAATTATAGTGAGCGTTTTGTCTCGTTTGAATAACCGTATTGTGTTCATATTCTAACTTATTTAATAAAGTTTTTAGATATTATGTCTTAAGAATATTTAGAGTATTTTTCCAATTTAGGAGTTTTCTTTGAATATTAAAAAAACAAAAAAAGTTAAAATGTAATGAAAATCAATGATTAAAAAATATAACCAACCATCCATCACTTGCCCCTTAACTAAAAAAGCCTCCGCCAATAATTCTAACCGGAGATAAACTAACTGCTCCAAATGGAATACTTATGTGCATTCATCCCTCACCATAGGGTGAACCAGTGAGGGATTTATGTGCGCCCCCCCCCCCCCCCCCCCCCCCTCCCCTATTGTGAAAAAAAAAAAAAAACTAACGGATATTTTTTTCAAGTGCCTCCACTCATGGATTTAATGGGAAAATTATTGCTTTCTATTTAATAATTATTTGGGTCATTTTTTTTATTTTATGATTGAGATATGTAAATCAAGTTAATTTACATATTAAGTTTCAAATATTGAAACATGACGATGTGTTATTGCAAACACAAACTTCATATCATTCTCAATAGTCATTCATTGTACTACATTTGTTTAAACTAGATGTGTGTGTGTGTCTATATATATATAATGTATGAGGTGGGAAGAGGAAGAAGAGAGGATTTCTAGCTTCTTTAAAAACTCTACTAAAAACAAACAGTGCATTCTAGGCATGGATAGGATTTGGATATTGATGAACTTGGGGCCTACAAGATTGGAAGAAATAAAAAAGGGGATTGAATTGATTTTTCTGAAAAGGAAAAGTGGGTTTCGCGCCCATTGTAATGTGAATATGAATATATATATATATATATTTATACCCCACTAGTCATGGAATAGAGGGGGACCGAAAGATCCAAGTGGGGCCAACCAAAATGTCAAATCTGAAGTCAATCTAATACATCTAACCCTTTCATATGTAGTCCTCAAGTTTAATAGCTTTATAACAAATAAGAAAAATTGACCCTCAATCCAATGTACTAGTCCATTTGAATCCTTACAAATTCATGGGATTCGGTGTCTATAAGGGGGTTGTGAATGTGTGGTCAATTTGGATGAGTCATAAGGTGGGCCCCAGTGGGCGTTTGAAATTGTGCGGACCGTCCGCTTCCCATTATATATTTGGAAAAAGAATGAGATGAGAAAGACCCTAGGGGACCACTCCAGTTTCAAAATATCTATTGAGGCCTTTTTTATTTAGGGGCCATCAAGGGTGATTTTGTCATGTAAATTTCTCATTATTTTATTTTTTAAAATTTTAATCATGACAGAACCATTTCAAAACATTAAAAACCAATTTAAACAATTATTTCAAAATATGAGATCCACTTAAATAAATCAATAAAAAACTATAAGAATATTTGAAAATTTGATGTGCCCATTGAAAGAATATCTTGCTTTTAAAAAAAATTGAAGGTGAAATTTGCAATTGATTTTAAACAAATTCTGATACTCTTTAGATTAATGGTTTTGACCTTCATATATTCTTGATCCTAGATTTTCTGTTTTCTATCAATGTTTCTTTTCTCTAGCACACATATAAAGAGTGGTTGATATACTTGAGGATCTTGATCTCAAACCACACCCATAGATTCAAGTATCATTCAAATTTTTATATCATTCAAATTGTGTTATTGCAAACACAAACTTCATATCATTCTCAATAGTCATTCATTGTACTACATTTGTTTAAACTAGACTAGCAACAAACGCCCGTGCTAAACCCGGGCCAAAACAAACATATAATAAATTATTATAATAATTAAAACTATAAAAGAAGGATCCACTATTATTATTTTTAAGAATTTTTGAAAGAAAATAAAGTAAAAAAAGACTTTAAGATTTCATGGTAAAAGAAAGGAATTATCGTGAAAAATAATAATGAGAATCTTGTAATATCACACCTATAAAATCTTTGTAAATTGAAAAAAATGCATGGGTTGAAAGTCTCCACTAAAAAAGAGAAAATTCTGGATGGAAGCAAAAGAAAAAATGATATCATTCAAAGAAGGAAAAAAATATGCGTCCATCAATATTAGTCATAAGAAATCCATTCAAATTTTTGTTGCCCATTGCTAATTTCAAAGCCCAATGAATTCACCTCCTTTAATGATAGGATCATTGAAACCTCATAAATGGTCATCAAATGATTATTAGGGAGATTGTGGGCCCATGTGATCATCAAAGGATAAGTACAGTTTATCTTTCCATCAGCTTTGAGAGTTGTGGGCCCATTTGATTTTAGAGATATCAAGAAGATCTCAAGATTAGTTCCATAAAAAACAGTTGGAAAGTAGATTAGTCTGGTTTTTGGGCCCTATCATTGAGATAGTATTGTTAGAGGCATTTTGAAGTATTAGAATGAAATAAATTTAAGTTTTCTGAGAAAGGGGATATCATCACGTGTGGGGATGATAAAGAAGGGAAGCCAACTCCATGCTAGTTACTTGCAACTTTCCTTTGAAGGGAATATATCTTAAAGTCCAGTGGGATGATTTTAGGTTTAAGATAGGAAGATAAACACAAATTAGAAGAGAGAGATTTGTGGGAAAGATTTAGGAAGGATATTTAAAGGGAAGCTGTATATTTTTTTTATAAATATTTTTTTGAAAAGAGAAATTATGGGTGCTGACGTGGCACTGACAGGGATAGCCCATACCAATCACAACAAACCAACTTGGCTAAATAATTAGCCAAGAGTTGGCTTCTCCAAAAACAACACTAAAAGAGATGTCCCTGGATTAAGAAAGGCCTACCCGCTCGGAATGCTAATCAGAATGAAAAACAATTGTATTTCAGATTTCAGATGGATTACGTCTAAAAATTCTTAAACTTAAGACACAAGTTTAATTCATTTTTTTTTTCATTTATTTATTTATTTGTTGATTATTTATTTATATATATTTATACCCCACTAGTCATGGAATAGAGGGGGACCGAAAGATCCAAGTGGAGCCAACCAAAATGTCAAATCTGAAGTCAATCTAATACATCTAACCCTTTCATATGTAGTCCTCAAGTTTAATAGCTTTATAACAAATAAGAAAAATTGACCCTCAATCCAATGTACTAGTCCATTTGAATCCTTACAAATTCATGGGATTCGGTGTCTATAAGGGGGTTGTATAAGGGGGTTGTGAATGTGTGGTCAATTTGGATGAGTCATAAGGTGGGCCCCAGTGGGCGTTTGAAATTGTGCGGACCGTCCGCTTCCCATTATATATTTGGAAAAAGAATGAGAAAGACCCTAGGGGACCACTCCAGTTTCAAAATATCTATTGAGGCCTTTTTTATTTAGGGGCCATCAAGGGTGATTTTGTCATGTAAATTTCTCATTATTTTATTTTTTAAAATTTTAATCATGACAGAACCATTTCAAAACATTAAAAACCAATTTAAACAATTATTTCAAAATATGAAATCCACTTAAATAAATCAATAAAAAACTATAAGAATATATGAAAATTTGATGTGCCTATATATTGAAAGAATATCTTGCTTTAAAAAAAATTGAAGGTGAAATTTGCAATTGATTTTAAACAAATTCTGATACTCTCTAGATTAATGGTTTTGACCTTCATATATTCTTGATCCTAGATTTTCTGTTTTCTATCAATGTTTCTTTTCTCTAGCACACATATAAAGAGTGGTTGATATACTTGAGGATCTTGATCTCAAACCACACCCATAGATTCAAGTTTCATTCAAATTTTAAGCTCTCAGTCTTTTTGAATTAATGAAGTCCTTGAAAGCGTTGTATATGCAATTATATATCATTTAAAATTTTCAAAACTTGTGATAGAATATCATTTTAAAATTCTTAGAAATTTGTGATAGAATATTTTAAAACATTCTGACAGCTCATTTAGACTTAGAAACCACTTATATTGACTACGGTCTGACAATAAAGTCAATCGTAGCGGGCCTTAAGATTTGGTTGTGGGCCTCACATGTATGATTATTTCAGTGGTGGGCCTCACATTTTTCTCCATCTATTTTCTTAAAACTATGCGACTCTTCTATTTAATATGTTGGTTTCTATTCATCCTTTTTTGTTTTTGGGTTTTTGTGTTATTAGTACAGTGATTTGGTTGTGGGCTTCGGGGTTCAGCCTGTAATCCATGAAGCCAGGGGTCTTGGGCTCAAGGGTTTTTGGTAGGGAATAAAAGACATGAGGGCTAATTGAGTCAGGTTACAGCAACTATTGAACTTGGGTTGTTGCTTGGGCTGAGAGGCCAATTTAAGAGTCAGGTTTGTATTCAAGTTGTGCTGGGATTGTGTATGGTTCAGGCAAGCTCACATTGTCCTCAACACAATCCGACCTGACCATACTCATATTGAAGCCTACTTAGAGGACAAAAAATACCCCCTGCAATACTGTAATATATGAACTTTAACCTTGAAAAGGAAACTTTTACCAAAAAAAAAAAAAAAAACCCTTGAAGAGGAAACTATGGTAAGAATACTATGCTAACTCAATTTAGATCAAGGTGAATATTGTAAAACATTTTGGTTAAAGTTATTTTAATTTCAAACATTGTCTGCTACAAAGAGGTATAAGGTAACAACATTTTTTTGTCTTTTATAAATTTGCTAGTTGAATTTGACGTAAAAAGATAGGTTTGACCGTCGATTAAGGTGGTTGACGGATTGTAATACTTGTATATAAAGATAAAGTCCCTGGTCATTATTGTGATATTAAAAGGGACACATATATCTAGAGAGCAACATCACTCGTTTGGGAATTTCAATATATATAGCAAAATCTTCATATCAAGAACTATTTATTTTACAGTTGCTTGACACTTGTCATTCTGAATATCCAAACCGTTACATGTGTTTGTGAGTATTACATAATCTGGATGGTATTGATGCTATTGTTCATCTTTTCCTAATTGTCTTTTAGTTTCTTAACAGGCATGGATAACATTCAATCAGTTTTAGAAACTGGGAAGCTCGTGTATGATATTTTTGGTAATCCAACAATTGATTACATTACAAATCCCGAAAAGAAAATAGAACAACTGGACAAAAATGCTCAGCATTTATTTGCCCGGAGGGATGATTTGGAAAAAAAAACTAGAGAATCACCAAATGTGGCAACAAGCGAAAGTAAATTATGGCTTGAAGATGTGAAAAAGTTAGAAGTTGAGGTGCAGTCCATTAAAGACGAGCATATGCGGTGTGCTAATGTTTTATCAAGGCCGAGATTGGGCAAACGTGTAGGTGATGTTATCGATGAAATCACCGATCTTAATAATAAACGACCAAAGTTGAAGGGAAAAGAGTTTTCTAATGCACCATTGGAGAAAGTTGAGCTACAAATTGTAGAAATTAATCCATTAACCGACTCTGAGCCTAGATTGCAGAAGATATTAGGGCATATAGGAGATGTTGGAATCCGAAAGATTGGAATTTGGGGAATGGGTGGCATTGGCAAGACAAGAACTCTGAAATTGTTGAATAATAGACTGGAAGAATCCCACATGTTTGACATCGTCATCTGGATAACTGCCTCAGGAGAAGGAAGTCGAAATAAAGTGCAAAATGATATTGCAGAACGTCTAAAATGTAATGGAGAAGATAAATCTGTTGATCGACTAAGGGCATCCATATCTAAAAATTTAAGTGGGAAGAAGTTCTTATTGATTTTAGATGATATTTGGGAAAAAATAGATTTGTCTGATGTTGGGATCCCAATTCTAAATCAAGATAATGGATGTAAGGTCTTGTTGACCACTCGAGATCTTGGCGTATGTCGGCGGATGGAAACAGATGTGGAAATACAAATGGAGAGACTATCCGAAGAGGAGGCATGGAGCCTCTTCAATGAAAAAGCTGGAGAAGTTGCCATGTCCCCTCGTATCGAACCAATTGCTAGAGATATCGTTAAAAAGTGTGGTGGTTTACCACTTGCCATCATTGTTATTGGTTCATCATTGAGAAAGAATGATTCTGTTCCTAGGTGGAGGAATACACTAAGGAAACTGCAATTACCATGTACATCTCAAATTGAAGGCATAGAAAATGAAGTGTTCTCCTGCTTGAGAATCAGTTATAATCGGTTACCAAGAGATTCTGAAAGGAACTTGTTTTTGTACTGTTCATTGTACCCGGAAGACCATAAGATACGGATAACTGAATTGGTAGAGCATTGTTGGTTGGAGGGCTACATTCAACGAGTTGATAGCATTGAAGAGGCACGGGATGAGGGTCATGACATGGTAATGTATCTTGCTGATGCATCATTGTTGGAGAGAGCTGATGATAGGGAAGAATGTGTCAAAATGCATGACATTATAAGGGATTTTGCATTGAAAGAAGCTTCAGGGTTCTTAGTAAAAACTGGTAAGCATGTAAAGCATCCACCAGAGGAGAAGGAATGGTTGCAATCACAAAAGATATCATTAATGCAATGTAGTTTGGTTAATCTCCTGGAGTTGGAGAGGCCAAACTGTAGCACTTTGTCCACATTATTGTTACAATATAATGATCATCTAACAATGATCCCCGATTCCTTCTTTGAATGTATGCATTCTCTATGTATTCTAGACTTGAGTTGGACAAAAATAAAGTCCTTGCCTTCTTCATTGGGGACTTTGGTTAATCTCCGCGGTCTCTATTTGATGTCTTGTCCTAATTTTGTAGTACTTCCACTCCAAATAGGAGCACTCACGCAACTGGAGGTGCTTCATTTGGGAGGCTCCACAGGAATTAAATATCTGCCTAGAGAGGTCGCAGAACTAACTCGTTTGAAACGTTTGATAGTGGGATTTCAATACCGCACTTGTTTTCCTAAGGACACTAGAGAATGGAACAACAAGTTGAGAACTGGAATAATTCCAAAGCTTCCATATTTAGAAGAACTGAGCTTGTATGTCGACTATTTTCCAACTTGTGTTGAAAAGGAACAGTGGGATGATGAAAGCATGGAAGTCGTGGTTGAAGAATTGTGCAGGTTGGAACATCTTACTTATCTCGATGCATACTTTCCAAAAGTGGAGTGTCTCGAGCATTTTCTACGTCATAGCAAATCGGTGAAAGCAACCTCCTTGTTTAGGAGATTCCGGTTTCGGGTTGGCACTCAGATAAGGAACAGACCGATTTCTAATGATCCTCTAGGTCATGAATGGGAAAGATGTTTGGTATACAATGGTGGTCTTGGGATGTCACATGCCGCCGCCATTATGGAGACCCTTGCTCATTGTTCCTTTTTTCATCTACAGGATCATGGCACCGTAAGAAAGCTATCGGAGTTGGGCCTGGCAAACATGAATGAGTTGAAAGAATGTTGGGTCGGAGGCTGTGAAAAGATGGAAATTATGTTTGATGGAGATGAGCAACAGGAGGCTTGTGCACTGCTACCCAACTTGGAGATTCTTAGGCTTGAGATTCTTCCTGAATTGAGAAGCTTATCGGATGGTCCATTGCTGCCCGGAAGCCTCTCCAAACTAACACGTCTAATGTTATATTGTTGTGCTAATTTGAAGAAGGTTTTCCAATTGGGTATTATTCGACAACTCTGCAGTTTAAAATTCCTCTTGGTTCGTGATTGTTCGAAGATGGAAGATATAATAGAAATTGAAGGGGAGGAGGAGATGTCTGTCGCAAGCCATACCCATAACGTTATTAGTTATAATAATGATAGACTCATCCTCCCTAATATCAAGCAAATTCATCTCTCGAATCTTCCAGAATTGGTTAGCATTTGCCGAGGGTTTTCTAATTTCGAATGGCCATCACTAGAAACTATTGGAATTTATCATTGTCCCAAGTTGAAGAGTCTCTCCTTCCTCTCCAATGGCACCAATATTGTAGCACCAGCACTAAGGGAGATTTATGGCCAGAGTTCATGGTGGGAAGCATTGGAGTGGGAAGACAATGACATCAAGCAACGACTCCAACCCTTTTTTCATTCATGATGAAATTGTCGATGCCTGCCTTGGCTTTGGACCATACAAGCGAGTGTTGAAACCGGAGGAAATAGTAACTACAACATTTCCATTTCGATTCTGTGTTCCGTAATATATCTCTCTCTCTCTTTACCTCTCGGTAATGATTTCTCTTCTTCGTCTGCAATTTTTCATATCGCTGTTGATCAAGACGGAAACAAGCATACGGATCGAACAGGTAGATATCTCTTTACATTTCTTCAATTCTTTTACTTCTCTTTTCTTCGTTGTCTGCAATACTTCTTTTGAAATTTCTTTGAAATGAGCGCTGCGTGTTTCTTATTTTTCCTTTTTCACTCATGGGTTGTTTAGAAAACTCAAAGAAAGAAGATGATGATCTCCGTTTGTTTAATGATATGCAAGGCCAAAAATGGGATAGAGATTGAACATGACAAAACCACCACATATTTTTTTTTGTCTTTGTTGGACAAGTTTGAATTCAATCTCATATGCCGACAAAGTGTTTGATGTAATGTCTCAACGAGTTCATCTTTTTTGAAAGATGCTTTTCCCCTCGAATGATCGTTCTGTTACATATCTATTGCAAGTTAAGAAACTATTGTTCTTGCTACAGATGAAGTTCTTAATTACTTGATCTTCTAAATTTTTTTTTAAATGTTTCTCTCTTTTTTTTTTTTTAATTTAATTGTCCTTTCTAGAGGATCGGTCAAATAATATGTGCTCAAAATGCGTTTCTTGAATACTTCAGCCATCAGTTTTAACTAGAACATTGATCATTAAAGAACACAGATAATGGACAATCATCCCCGGTGTTCCGAGGCAAAACAAGGAACAGTGCAATCCAATCGAATTTAGCATCACATTCTGATTTTCTGCGAATCGAAACAGCTGAAGATCCTTAAATCCTAGTTCCATTGAGCATAGGTGTCCAATTGCTCTCAAGTAATCTCCAACTTCAAGCGATTCATGTTAAGAACATTTTATCACAAACTTGGATAAGTTTGTAGCTCTACATGCCTTCACTTTGTGCCATTTGAGGTAGAAACTCCTCCATTCCTTGGTAGGTTGTCCGATGATATCTTAATCGTTGGAATCTTGGGTCTTTCTGTATAAATCGAAAGAAGGCCATCTCTCTTTGAACTTTGGAGAGAGAGATCCAAATGAATTCGGATGCGCATAGATCACACTAGAATTGAGAACAGCATCCCAACGAGCATATATTAGAAGCCGAAAGAAAAGAAACGAGCAAATATCCCAACGAGCATGTTTCTTATTCTTTTTATGCTTGCATTTGAAATTTTCTCATAATTTATCATGCTCAGTTTAGTTTCGTCTATAAGAAATCACATTCACATGTAATTTTTCTGATAGTAAATTTGCTCAAGAAGTTTTTGCAATTTAACTTGTGTTGTGCTTCCAAACAGGCCCTAAATCTCCCAGGCGAGAAAGTCTTTTTCATAATTAGTTAGGACGTTTGCATTATTTAGTTTTGTCAAGTCTATATTAAGAAAGGAATGTTAGTATGAGTGACCATTCAAAAAGAAAATGTTAGTATGAGTGTGGTCTTTTTCTAGTTTTAGAGAGATAATGGGATTTTATTAGAACTTCATTGAATCTGTCAAAATGGTTATTAGTTTTAGTTCTTTACTGCTTTAAATTCTGTAACTGCCAGCACTTGCTTTAGTAGTTGGACATTTTATCTTTTAGGTCATTTGAGAACTTATATGCTGGCATCTTTTTGGCTCCTGTACTCTGCATATCACAATTATTATAAATGATCATTACTTTACTTTTTATTGCAGAGGCTATATCTATTCTCACTAGGGTTGTAAATGGGTCCCCGATTCTCCGATTATCCGAAGGTTCCGACCCGTTAGGTTCCGGGTCTGGATCCTTATTTTGGTCCCGATAAGCAAATGGTTCCGGTTCCGGATCCTTTTTTTGGAACCGATACTTAAACGGGTCCGGTTCCGGATCCACAGTGGCTCAGACCCGTGGACCCGAGACCCGACCCAATATACACTAACATAAGGTAACTTTCGTATATGAAAATAGAATCCTTTTTACTTTTCTACTTTCTGAGTTTTTTGGTTAAAAGTGCATGTTATTGATAGACAAAAGTCACATTAGTGTTTGCAGGTGATCCAATTGAAATATAGAAAAAGCATAAATTTTTTAATGCATTTCTTTCCTTTAATTTGGTAGTCTCCTTTTTCAAAGTCTTTCTATTCTTTTACTTTGTCTTACATCTAATATTCCTTTGTATTTGAAGATTTTCAATAAACTTTTCTTAAACTGACGTCTTATGTGGATGTTGTTGTTTCACTTCTTTTATACTGCGTTTCTGTTAGTACTCAGTAGTGTTGCTTTGTATTCATTCTCTGATTCTGTTAGTAGTGTTGCTTTGTATACATTCTCTGCATGTGAAAATCTGGATATCTGGTTCATTTTCTAATGGTTAATTGGAACTTATTTGGAAATCGAAACATCCATGTATTAGTCTAGACTCGGAACTATACCCGGAACCGGAACCAAACCCGCCTCACAAATGGTTCCGGTTCCGGTTCCGGTTCCCATTAAAATTATCGGAACCGGTTCCGGAACCAATTTCTTGGTTCCGATCCGGATCCGGGTCCGGGTCCCCCTCTTACTAAACGGTTCCGGTTCCGGTTCCGGGTCCACCTTGGACCCGGACCGGAACCGACCCGTTTACAACCCTAATTCTCACTAGCCTCATCATATAAGTTGAACAGATAAATATATTATGTGTTGTCTTCATCATTTTATATTTGTCAATAATCTCATGAGCATGACTATCCAGTTTCAAGATGACATTTGAATATTTCTAGCCTCTAATTCTCTGCTCTTATTTTTCATTTATGTTCTTACTAAGGACAGTGGATGCACCCATTCTGATTGGGTTTTGAGATGGTGAACATGCATGTTGGTTGGTTCTCAATGGCAGTAAATCTAACAGTACTCGATGGGAGGGAATAAAAATCAGAAGCGGGGCCATTTATTTATTTTGGATGGGATGCTAACTTTGGTTAGTTCTAAATCAAATATGACCTCTCCTTGGTAAGGTTTGGCAATTGGAGATGTTTAGGTTCTGTTTTTAGCGATTCTCCAATGGCTTATGGAATTCAGCTTTGGTTTTGCAGAAATCTATCATGATACAATTTTGTAAATTTTATCTATTGCACAAATCAATTCTTTGATACATAATGGTTGCTTTAACAGGTTCAGATTGGCTTCCTAACATTCATATCAAACAGAATCACCTTGTTCCACATAATGATGCTCCGTGTTTTGTTATGGAATCCCATGAAAAATGCCGTCATCCCCCACATTTGTTCTTACTTGACAAGCAAGAACTTTTGCATTTCTTATTACTACAATGATGTTCCAAGGTTTATTATGGAATCCTAAGAAGAATGCTGCCATCCCCCATGTTTGTTCTTACTTGACAACCAAGAACTATTGAATTTCTTATTTTTCTTCCTGGAAGATATGAAGATGCTGAAAAACTTTTGATTTTACATTGCAGGTTTGACAATAATGGTGCCGGTACTTGTTTGAAATGATTTCCAGATCCATCCTTTTTTAAGATGGCACATTCAAGGTCAGAACTAATGAAGCCAGAAATTTTCAAAGAGAAAACAATGCTCCAATAAGCAAGGTACTGAGGTACATTCTATTCTGATCAAATGGACATAAAACAAAAAAGGTCTCATGCATTCTATTCTAATCAAATGATTAGGAAAGAGGGATGAAATCAGAGGAGTGGAGAAGTTCAGGTTGTGTCAATATTACGGCACCATAGAAGCTATATTCTTCTACTATATATTCGTCATCATAACCATCATCAAAGCTTTTTTCCAACTACGTTGGGGTTGGGTACATGAATTTTGTTTGCCCATTCCAATCTATCAATTCATTCTATATAGCTCCTATATTTAATTGTATTCCATTAACTAGAAAAAATAGATCGACGATTGATTGTGTGAAAGCACTTGTCTATTGATTTTATGATAGGAGCATGTTTGTAATTTGTACCTTGTACAACTGATGGGGGTCCAATGATGCATTGATGCAATGGTGTAAATGAGTAAAAGCACCTACTGGTGCAATGAACTTGACAGCAACCTGAATTTCCTCATGAACCCTTTTGATATGGCTTCAAATGTGATGCTTGGATGCAGGTGCAATATTTCACTAGTTTTGAAAATGATGGAGAAGCAGTAACATGGTGGAGAAAGAAGATGTTAGAGATTTTGCTAGCTGACAAACCGGTGGGGGCGGTTGGCGCAGGAGCATCAGCAATGCTAGGGGCATCCTCACTTTCAAAAGTTGTTCCCATGTCAACATTCATGAAGCTCATTACTTACAAGATCCCTGCTTTTGTAAAAATTGGTTTGGCACAAACACAGAGAACAACTGCTCTTGCATTAACTGAAGTTCTTGGACGATTAAAAATGGCAGTGCCTTGCCTTGCGCAAGTTCTAGTGTCAAAACATCTGCTCTAAAGGTGGCCGCATTCTTATTTTCTTACTATTACTCTACTTGTTATGGCGCGGGTTGTCCATGTTTATGTTTATGCAGTTATTAGTGGGTGAGTGTTTGGCCTGTTACCAAGATATTAGCTACTGAAGTTACAGGTGGTGTGAAGAGTCGTGTGCTGTTGCTAAGTTGTAGGCAGTGATGGATGGTATATTAATGTCCGTTTTTTAATTGATAATGCATTCGTTTTCTTCGTGTTACTCAAACTGACTAAGGAGGTTCGCTACCTTCGAAGTAGCCAGTCTGCCAAAATTGCATAGAAGAAGCAATCACAAACCAAAATTTATGTATGCCTTCGCAATAAGTTGTTGGTTTTGTATGTGTTGAGGTTGATTTCGTACTTCCATACTTGTTTATAGATTCTTGTTGTCTTGCACCTACATTTCAATTTAACTTGCGTTGTGCTTCCAAACAGGCCCTTATCTCCCAGGGAAAAAAGGTCTTCTCATATTTAGTTAGGATGTTTACTGCTTTTTTTAGTTTTGTCTAGTCTATATTAAGAAAGGAATGTCAGTATGAGTGACCATCTAAAGAAAAAATTGTTATTTGAGTGTGGGCCTTTTCTAGTTTTTGAGAGATAATGGAATTTTATTAGAACTTCATTGAATCGGTCCAAATTTAGTAGTTTCAGTTCTTTACTGCTTTAAATTCTGTAACTGCAAGTGTTAGGTTTTTTGTAGATTGCAATTTGATGGATGCATAATCATTCAAGCATCATTTGATTCACACACTTGCATTGTTTTAGATAAACTTGAAATCTTGTTTTAAACATGCATTATTCTTAAGAGTTGTAAAAGTATTGATTTATGCATGATTTTTTTTTAAATCTTGGATGCATTTGTTTTTGAAAAGAGTTTTACAAATCAAGCTAGCCATTGGTTTTATTGTTTCGAATCTTTTTGGCTTTTTATGTTCCATGTTTTAAAACCCTTAAAATGATTTAAAACATGTTTTAAAGCTTGATTTATTGGCCCAAAATGTTCCACAAAGAAATTCATTGAAACATGAAAAAGTGGGAATTTTGGTCCCGGCAGTGTCGCCGGTCGACCGGCGTAGAGGTCCCGGTCGACCGGGAACACTGCAGGCAGAAAGTTGGCCTGGCGCCCCAACGGTCATTTTTCTGACCGTTGTGTGATCCCGGTCGACCGAGACCTGTTTGCAGGTCGACCGAGGACTAGCCGTTGGGCACTTTTTGGCTATAAAATGAGTTCTTTCCTTTGCCAAAAGTTGAGAATTTTAAGCCCCTCCTTGAGAGGTTTTGAGGCATATTCAAGGGAAAAGAACCAAGGGATGAAGGGGAGCATTAGGAAAGCTAAAGCTTGGATTAATGAAGTTAAATCACCAAGTAGGCTTTACTTTCCTTAATCATATGTTTTCATGCTTTGTTTTATTTTTGGTAAATCATTTCTAGCATGTTAAACTATGTTTGTGTTGTGTCCTTGACATGTTTTATGTTTTGAGTTGATTTATTGTTTTGGATACAACACCATATGATTCAATCCAAGTAGTACTTAATTTTTGGTAAATCTAAGTAGATCATGTTAATGAAAGAACCTTTGAAATTATATGTAACATGATTCCTATACTTGGTTGAATCTTTGGTTGTTGTTTTCCATCATAAGAAAATCACTTTCAAAACTATCTTATGTTTTGGACTCAACTTCTTTACAAATCATATGTTTTCATGTTTTGTTTTATCATTGGTAAATCTTTAGTAACATGTTAACCTATGATGTGTTCTATCCTTAGCATGTCTTATATTTTGAATTGATCTATTGTTTTGGATGCATCATCATTGATTCAATCCAAGTAGTACTTTCTCCTTGGTAAATCTAAGTAGATCATGTTAATGGAAACATCTTTGAAATTAGATGTAACATGATCCATATACTTGGTTGAATCTTTGGTTGTTGTTTTTCCATCATAAGAAAATCTCTTTCAAATGTATCTTATGTTTTGGATTCAACATCGTTACAAATCATATGTGTATTATTGTTTTAAAGTTTCACAACTTGCCTTACTTTGATAGGTATATCACTTTCAAGTTGTATTTATAATTACATATGATTTGTCCCCTCTTTTCAATCAAATCTATTTTTATGTTTTGAGCTTCATTGTTGATTTGATTGACATCCCTATGCATCACATGTTTAGAGCTAATTCATTTCATACAACTTGTGTATCTTTGACATCATTAACAAGTTGTTACTTTTAACATGTGACTTGCATTCCTTCCTCAATCATAAATGTTTTTGAGCTAAAACTTTCAAAAGCCTTAGGCATACATTTATGAGCTTTCATTTTCAAAATGATTGAGGACCACACACACACACTTCATGTACTTTCATCTTTGCATTCATAGTGTGAGTGTGTATTAGTTTTTCACTTCCATATCCGCCTAATTAAGAGGCATTGTAATGAGCTTAATTGAATCTCCATCAAGTGTATGTTAGACACTAATTTAGTGAGATAACCAACCTATGGTTGAAGAGGTTATTGCTTAGCCTATAAAAGCATAGTGTATAGGTTGATGTTAAGCCTTGAAAAACATCATTGTAAAGGTTATTGCTAAGCCTTGAAAAGCATATTGTAAAGGTTATTGCTTAGCCTATTGAAAAGCATAAATAGTGGAAATCCGGTGGGGTGTTGGATCACAAGCCGGTAGTGGATGTAGGCATTGAGGCCGAACCACTATAAATCCTTGTGTGATGGTGCTTGCTTTGTGGTGATTATTTTGTTAGCTTCCGCATCTTGTATGATTATCATCACATGTGACTAGTTTATGTTAAGAATTAAAATTTGTCTAAATTGGTCATATTTGTAGCGCACACCCCCCCTCTAGGGTTAGGATCCCAGGACTTTCAGCAAGCACTTGATTTAGCATTTGGACATTTTATCATTTAGGTCATTTGAGAACTTTATGCGGACATCTTTTTTGCTCTTGTACTTTGTATATCACAGTTAGTAGAAGTGATCATGACTTTACTTTTTATTGCAGAGGCTTACGTCTATTCTCACTGGTCTGGTCATATAAGTTGAACAGTTAAATATTTATGCATTGTCTCAGTCATTTTATGTTTTTCTAAAATTTCATGAGCACGACTATCTAGTTGCAAGATGACATTTGGATACTTCTAGCCTCTTATTCTCTGTCCTTATTTTTCATTTATTTTCTTACTCGGGAGAGTGGATGCACCCATGGTGAACATGCATGCAGGTTTGTTCTCAATGGCATTAAATCTGGTTGTACTTAATGGGCGGGGATGAAAATCAGTAGCGTGGCCATTTATTCATTTGAATGGGATGCTAACTTTGGTAAGTGCTAAATCAAATATGACCTCACCTTGTAAGGTTTGGTAATTGGAGATGTCTAGGTATTATTTTTGGCAATTCTCCAATGCCTTGTGGAATTCAGCTTAGGTTTTGCAGAAACCTATCATGATACAATTTTGTAAGATTCTATCTATTGTACAATTCAATTCCTTGATACAGAACGGTTTCTTTACAGGTTGGCATCCTAACATTCATATCAAACAGAATCACCCTGTCCACAATGATGCTCCATTGTTTATTATGGAATCCTATCTAGAATGTTTCATTCCCCACGTTTGTTCTTGCTTGACAAGCAAGAACTATTGATTTTCTTATTACCACAATGATGCTCCAAGGTTTATTATGGAATCCTGTGAAGAATGCGGTCATCACCCACGTTTGTTCTTACTCGACAAGCTAGAACTATTGAATTTCTTATTTTTCTTCCCGGAAGTTCTAGAGATACTGAAAAACTTTTTATTCTACTTTGCAGGTTTGACAATGATGGTGCTGGTACTTGTTTGAAAAGATTTCCGGATCCATATTGTTTTAAGATAGCATTTTCAAGTCAGAACTAATGAACCTGGAAATTTGCAAAGAGAAAACAATGCTCACAAAACAAAGGTACATTCTATTCTAATCAAGTGGACAGAAAAAAAGATTTCTTATGCATTCTATTCTAATCAAATGGACGGGAAAAGGAATGAATTCAATGGAGTGGAGAAGTTCATGTTGTGTCAATATTATGGCACCATAGAAGCTATTTTCTTCTACCACATTATCATCACCACCATCATCAATGCATTGTCCTAACTACATTGGGGTCGGGTATATGAATTTTTATTCCTCATTTCAATCTATCCATTCTATCTACATAGCTCCTAAATTTAATTGTATTCCATTAACTAGCAAAAATATCTTGAAGATTGAAAGTGTTAAAGGAATTGTTTGTTGATTTTATGATAAGAGCATGCTTGTAGTTTGTACCATGTACGATTGATGGGGATCCAATGATGCATTGATGCAATGGTGTAAATGAGTAAAAGCACCTACTAGTGCAATGAACTTGACAGCAACCTGAATTTCCTCATGAACCCTTTTGTACCCTTTCTTATATGGCTGCAAATGTGATGCTTAGGTGCAGCTACATTTATCTTGAATTGTTCGACATTGAAATTGAAGCTGCACAAGGTGTCTTGGGGCCATGTGGGTAGCTGTGACGTCTGTGTCCATTTTTGTAGCTGGGGTGTCTTTAACCATGGCTTTTGCCTTTGTGATCATTATAAAAGTCGTCTCGCACAAGATCTCACACAAGCTGTCATGGTGTATAGTGTGATGCGCTTAAAATTATTTAGTTTTAATTTTTTAATCAAATGGCTCCTCAATGTGCAAATTTGGATGGCAGGTAATCCCCTTGGAATTGTATTTTTGTATTCACCTTCTTATCCGTTTGTAGGAATATTTTATATGCCAATTTGCCTTACTGTCGCTGAATACGACTGATATGAAAGTTTATTTTTGTTTCAATTAACATCCCATTATTTGTTTCTAGTTGTTTTCATATATTGGGGAAATTAAATAATGTATTGAAGGATTGATCATAAGCTTTAAACACACTCCATTGATGTAAAATAATATTTCATTGTTGAAGTGTCTAACATTAAGGGGATACAGGCTAGAACTAAACAAAGAATCATGGCAACAATCTGATGAAACATATTGATTACAATGAATAAACATTCTCCCAAAACCATATTGATTCATTTTCTTTGGAGACTGATAATGTCTAAAACAATTTTCTCAATTTAGAATACAAAAATAACCGAAACATGTTCCAGTTGCAAGCTTGAGAGGTTATTCTAGATGTCGAGGTTTATTATTGAGCTTGAGAATATACTAATGAGTTCGAGAGTTAAACTTTCACCAAATAAAATTAAGTTGAAGTTACTCTGTCTTCGTTGACAAGTTTGGTGAAAATGGATTGATTGAACAGTTTGATGAAAAGGAATTGATGGTGCACTTTTCAAACGACATGATATGTATTGTCACATTGCAGGTGGATTTATTGATATCTCTTCTCCTCGAAGTTACTAAAAAAAATTAATTAATCGAATCTTTTCACTAGAAAAGGTAAGAAACCACATAACTGAACAGACCATAGTTGGGAGGAGCCGACGTTGTACGGGCAAATACGCGTGGGGGCATCTTTAAACCCATAATTGAACAAATCGTAGCAGAAAGGAGCCTATGTGGTCCGGGTTAATGAACGCGTGGGATATCCTTCTTTTTTTTGGGTACCTAAGCTATAGTGGGTTGGGACCCCATCGGATGAGGGTAGTAGACCTCGGGTGAGATGATGATGGAGCTCTCGGGTGACATGACAATGTCCTCTGGTGAGGGAACATGAACCCTAGGCAGCTAGGTGCGAATACTAGTAAGAGGCGGTTCTCGACACGTTTATCCAAACATTATCTTGACCTTTATGCTCTTTTGGTTTGACCATTATTTTCACCTTTCTTAAACCGAGCCTTCATTTAAATTCACTCTGCAGGTGAATTATCCAAACATGATGAAAAGCCGAGGAAATCATGAAAAGTTGGAAATTTGGTACCCACAGTACCCACCAACACACTCACTGTGGAGTGGTGTTGGCACTTTAGTATCAATTATCACACATCCCCTATATCGATCATTGGGTTTTCAAGTTGATTACATCACTCCTATCCAGCAAGCCAACCCAAGAAAAAAAATACAGGGTAGGTTAATTTGGCCCTTTTTTCGGTGGGTTAGCCACCTTGACTCATATATAATAAAATACAGGTTGCGTTTAACGGGCAAATATGAGGCGGTTCTCGACTCGTGAGATAGCTTGAAACCACATTATTGAATGAACCATAGAAGGAAGAAGCCTACCTTGTGAGGGTTAAAGACGTGTGAGACATCTTGAAAGTTTTTTTTTTTTTTTTTGAATGGTAAGTTGTATTAATCAAAGCAAAGCAGTACAAAAGATATATATTGAAAAGCAATGAAAAAACAAATGAGAGAAATAAACTATCCAAAACAACAAAAGAGGAGAAACAAAGCCTCCCAAGCAGGCCAAAGGCCCCAAAAAAGACAAACCAAAATTAAGAGGATACTACTTCTCTCCATTTAAACAACATAACATCAATAGGCACTCCCCAAAAATCTAGCAACACAGATACCAAGGAGGCAACGAGGAGTATGGCTTTCGTAGCAACAACAACTGAAGGGGAAGAACAACCTTCGAAGCAGCGTCTATTCTTTTCCTTCCAAATTGCCCAAATGTTAGAAATAAAGGAAGACCGCCATAGAAGCCTTCCTCTCTTGGACTGAACTCCAAACTTCCAAGCATTAAAAAGCTCCGAGATGGAACGAGGGAGGACCCAGCTACAACCAAAGCAATCAAGGGTAGAAATCCAGTTAGCTTGAGCGAACCTGCAATTTAGCATAAGATGGTCCACAGTCTCCTCCACCGATAGGCAGTGAGCAAGTGTTGATTATAATCACCCCTCGCCGACTGAGATTGTCTATAGTGAGGATGCTGCCTTGAAGAGCTAACCAACCAAACGCTAGGACTCTAGGGGGAGCCTTGGTCTTCCAAAGATATTCAAACCAATTGTGTGAATTGTGAGTGTCTGACAGCACCGCAAAGAAAGAAGATACTGAAAACACACCGTCCTTTGAAGCAGCCCACACTTTGTGATCTTCCCCTTCTACAGGAATGAAAATCTGACCAATCTTTTCCATGAGATTCATAAGGTTCTCTTCTTCCGACTCAGTCAAATCTCTTCTAAAAATTGGACCCCAAAGGACGTTGTTCACATCCCTATCCATATAATCAATAACCTTTGCTTGTCTGTCCCTAGCGCACCTGTAGAGGTCCGGGAATTGCACTGCTAGAGGAGTATCCTCCACCCAAACATCATGCCAAAAGAATATGTCTTCACCTCTCCCAACACTGTTATTTTGCTGCGCAGAGAGGCCTCCGCCAGGGTGATCCTCTGTCTCCACTTCTTTTTGTTATGGTTGGGGAGGCGTTAAGTCGTATAATATCAGCTGTGGCCGAGGCAGATATAATCTCTAGATTTAATCCAGCGGTTAGTGGCCCATCGGTCACCCACTTGCAGTATGCTGATGATACACTCACTTTTTGTAAAGCAGAGGAAGAGCAAATCAAGAATGTCATAGCAGTTCTCATGTGTTTTGAAGCGGTCTCGGGCCTAAAAGTTAACTTCTCTAAAAGTTCTCTTATAGGCATTGAGGTAGAGGCACATCGGATGGAGCTCCTAGCAAACATAATGGGATGCGAGGTTGGGTCTTTTCCGACCACCTACATTGGGTTGCCCCTTTGTCTCGGGGGGCCTTCCAAAGAAGTTTGGAATTCGGTGGTAGAAAGAGTAGAACAAAAGCTGGCTACTTGGAAGGCAAAATACTTATCTCTCGGGGGAAGAATTACTTTGATTCAATCGTCTCTTTCTAACCTTCCAACATTCTTCATGTCCATGTTCAAATTAGAGATGTCAGGCCCGGCACGGCCTGCCAGGGAAAAACCCTGGCACGGCACGGCCCGCCCCGAGTCGGGCCAGGCGGGCCTGCTCTGTTTTTTTTTTTTTTTTTTAGTATTAAAAAAAATAGAACACAAATACACAATTACGGAGAATGACAAAGATATTTAAGTGGTTCGGTCAAACTCGACCTACTCCACTGAGAAGAGAGAACCATTTGGATCTTAACTTCTTGAAGGTTTGTAAATAGGATTACCTTCAAAACCTTACAATCTTTTTAGAAAATAAAAAAAAAAAAAAAAAGAATGTTAAACTTATAAATTTAAAAATCACAATGAAGAAAAAAGTAAAAAATAAGACGAGTAGTCCACTAAAGTATTCTACTGGATCATAATCTTCCATTGATGTCAACTGTTGCTTCCTCTTATCTACCAAATACCAGTCTCGTAGGCAAACACAACACTCCACCGTTTCTTCAGTCAGATTGGTTCTTTTGTCATCCACCACACGTCCACCTGCACTAAAAGCATGTTCTAATGCTACAGAAGACATTGGAATAGTCAATAGATCACGAGCCATGGCGACTAACACCGGATAAACGCTTTCTTGTTGCTTCCACCAAGCTAAAAGGTCAAAACTAGATGCATCCTACATCCGTATTACACCGACATCAAGATACGATGATAACTCCATCACAGTGTTACTTGAACTTGAGCCGGATGTCATGCCCGTAGACAAGAAAAAATACCCCACATCCCACTCACCAACACATGTTTGCTGGACTTTTGAATTGCCCATACTAAGCCCATTTGTACCCATTTGGTCACAGTAAAATTGAAAAAGTGCTTGTAAATTTGTCTTAATAGTTGAAAAAGTATTTAAATTTATATAATTCATATTTTTATTTATTTCATCAATAAAAAACTGTACACCACTTAATTTTAACCTAGGATCAAATACGGCAGCTAAAGAAAATGTCATTGGAGCCTCTTTCCAATATTTATTAAATTTTTCTTTCATGTTTTTAACAAGGGTACTCAGTAAAACATGATCTCTAAATCTACTGAATTGTACAGTAATTTTAAAAAGCTTCATTAAAGCTTCATTAGATGTGAGATAATATATCCCGGGAAAAAATAATGTTGAAGTATAAAAAGCTTCTAATAAATCCCTTATATGTGCACATAACTCCCAATGGTCATCACTAATCATCAAATGTTGTGCATGAAAAGCACAAAATTCATTCAAAACAGTTCTCCGGTCAAGTGCCTTGTTTAACAAATCATACATAGAATTCCATCTATGTTCTACCTCCTTGGTTATTTTAATAGCTGATACGCCTTGCCTCGCACATATTTGGGCATATGATTGTATTTTTTGTGCGGATGTGAAAATAAATCTAGCGATGTCTTTAATAGAATCTGTGTAAGTTACAATATGCTTTAAACCAACATTTGCAATGAGATTTAAGATGTGACATACACATCTATTTTGAAAGATAGAGCTATCTATCAAAGTTGCAAGTGGCATCTATATTCTCATTAATTCAATAGCCACTGTATTATTACTGGCATTATCTAAAGTTACAGATAAAACTTTTTTTTTAATATTATATTCATCTAGTTTTTCCAAAATAAATGTACTTATTCTAGTGCCACTGTGTGGCCATTCAAGAGTGCTAAAACTAATTATACGTTTATTAATAATCCATTTTGAATCTATGTTATGTGCAGTAATACAAAGATAACTGTCACCCCCTTGAGATGTCCACATATCTGTGGTTATGGCTAATCTGCCAGGAATTTCTGCAAGGTAATTTTTTATATTTATTTTCTCTTCCTGCCAGAGTCTAATAGCATCATTTCTGGCTGTATTTTTTGAAATACTGTGAAATTGTGGTTGACAGTATTCCTGGACCCATTTTTCAAAAAACTCATTTTCAACAAAACAAAATGGTAATTCGGATGACACGATCATTTTAACAAGATTTTGTCTACAACTTTGTACATTAAAAGAAAAAAGACCTAAACTGCTACTACTACTACCACCACCAGTACTAGAAATTTGGGTATGTGATCCAGGCTTCCATGTCCCTGCATCAGCCGGCTTATGTAATGCAAGGCATATTTGCTTATGTCTTGTCAAATGGCCGGTACCCATTTTTGACGAGGCACCATAAATCTTACTACAAAATTTGCATTTCGCCTTTTCAACTGTTTTTCCATTTTCAATAACCTCAAACCTTGTAAATATTTCTCAAACTGCTGAAGTTCTATTTCTCTTGGTTGATTTACGGGAACTCTGAGGAAGTGGTGGTAAATCACCTACTTCATCTTGTAATTCAATAAAATTTTCTTGTTCCCCCCCTAAATTAACTGAAGAAGATTCTATGGGAAGTCTTCTAGCCATATTTCAAAAAATAAATTTTATAAATAATAACAGTAATAGGCTCTAATAGCCTTCTTTTATGATAATTAATATAAGAAAGGGGAGAAAATGAGAGTTAATATAATATAATATATACTTATATATATGGAATCTCAAATTTAAATAATATAAATACCTCTAAATCTTTGAAAGCCCCTTTATCTTGTCTCTTGATGACTTGACCTTTGTCCCTCCAAAAACTTCTTAGAGAGAGTGAGAGTTGAATGATTTGAAATAGAACTAGAGAATGTATAAAGAGAATGAAAGAGTTGTGTAAATTGGTGAGGAATGAGAATGGGAGGGTTAGGGTATTTATAGACTTTGTAAAATGACAAATGACACAAAATACCCCTTATATGACAGTTTTATGGTGTTGGGGGGGTGGTAAAATGGATTTTTTTAAAAAAAAATGGGATATGGACGTTGGGCGGGCTGGCTTGCCAGCCGTTAGGCGTGCTGGCGGGCCAATTCCAGCGGGCCTAACGGGCTGGAGGCACCAGCCCACGTGCCAGGCGGGTCCGGGCCCAACGGGCCCAGCCACCTCGGCCCCATGGCCCGTTGATTGGTTCGGCCCGGCCCGGCCCATTTGACATCTCTGGTTCAAATGCCCGGCGTCGATCGCTAATCGAATTGAGAAGTTGCAGCGAGATTTTCTATGGCAAGGAAAAGGCACTAAGAAAAAGTTCATTTGGTTTTGTGGAGCAAAGTTTGTAGACCTAAAAGGGAGGGCGGCCTAGGCTTCAAATCTTTAAAGATTATGAACCAAGCCCTTCTAGGGAAATGGTGGTGGAGAATTGGAGAACAGTCAGATAGTTTATGGAGGCATATCATTTTGTCCAAATATGGGGTCCGACGAAATGGATGGGACGTTGCTGGACTATCCTACAGATGCTCAAGTTGGTGGAAAGATATCATGGCCATTAAGGACTTATTTGATTCGCAAATCAGGTTCCGTGTTGGGACATCTTGAAAGTTGAAACCACATAATAGAATGAAGGGGTTTTTCCCCTTACTTAGGTCACCATTACCTACAAAAATCCACATCTTGTCAAAAGTTGAGAAATACATTCTCCATATAACTACTTTATTGCAAAATATGCAGCTGTTTTTTTTTTTTTTTTTTTTTTTGCAATATTATTTAATTCAATTAAAATCTTACAGACCAATTTACAAAAGGTAGGTTGACAGCACCACCACTTTGTCATTGATTGGTTTTTGTTCTCCTTTTTTTACTGTTATTATTATCCTCAATATAATTTGTGAAATAGTTGTGCAAAACCAAGTTCCTAATCAACTAAAATGTTTGGAGAAATAATTGGTGGAGCCTTATTACCCTTCTATATGATATTTCAACCAAATTGGAAAGGTCTCTTGTAGTCTTGTTTAAGCTCTTGTTTTTTTGGATGCCATCTATTATGACAAGTATGTGTGGTCTTTTTCTAGTTTTTGAGAGATAATGAGGTTTTATTAGAACTTCATTGAATCGGTCAAAATGATTACTAGTTTCAGTTCTTTACTGCCTTAAACTCTGTAACTGCAAGCACTTGCTTCAACATTTCTACATTTTATCTTTTAGATCATTTGAGAACTTATATGCTGGGATCTTTTTTGCTCCTATACTTTGTATATCATAGTTATTAGAAGTTATCATTAGTTTTCCTTTTTTTGCGGCTATGTCTATTCTCACTAGTCACATCATATAAGTTGAACAGTTAAATATATTACGTTTTGTCTTCATCATTTTATGTTTGTCTATAATTACATGAACATTACAAGATGACATTTGAATACTGCTAGCCTCTTATTCTGTCTTTATTATTCATTTATTTTCTTACTCGGGAAAGTGGATGCACCCATTCTGCTTGGGTTCTGAGATGGTGAACATGCATGCAGGTTGGTTCTCGATGGTAGTAAATCCGACAGTACTCAATGGGTGGAGATGAAAACCAGAAGCAAGGCCATTTATGTATTTGGATGGGATGCTAACTTTGGTAGGTGCTAAATCACATATGACCTCACCTTGGTAAGATTTGTTTCTTGGAGATGTTTAGGTTTATTTTTTGGCGATGCTCCAATGGCTTGTGGAATTCAACTTAGGTTTTGTAGAAACCTATCATGATACAATTTTGTAAAATTATTTCTATTGCACAATTCAATTCTTTGATACAGAGCGGTTACTTTACAGGTTCAAATTGGCATCCTAACATTCATGCTAAATAGAATCACCTTGTCCACAATGATGCTTCACAGCTTATCATGGAATCCTATGAAGAATGCCATCATCCCCCACGTTTGTTCGTACTTGACAAGCAAGAACTATTGAGTTTCTTATTATCTTCCTGGAAGAAGTGGAGATATTAAAAAGCTTTTGATTTTACTTTGCAGGTTTGACAATAATGGTGCCGGTACTTGTTTTAAAAGATATTTGGATCCATCCTTTTTTAAGATGGCAGGAGGTCAGAACTAATGAAGCAAAAAAATTTCAAAGAGAACAATGCTCACAAATGCAAGGTACATTCTATTCTAATGAAATGGGCAGAAGAGAAAAAAAAGGGTCTTATGCATTCTATTCTAAACAAATGGACAGGAAAAGGGGATGAATTCAGAGGAGT
The DNA here is from genome assembly GCA_038049695.1 of Cinnamomum chago. Taxonomy (NCBI): domain Eukaryota; kingdom Viridiplantae; phylum Streptophyta; class Magnoliopsida; order Laurales; family Lauraceae; genus Cinnamomum; species Cinnamomum chago. The sequence continues at coordinate 6,574,564 of CP142451.1, read as the reverse complement.
GGAGAAGTTCATGTTTTGTAAATATTACTGCACCATAGAAGGTATATTCTTATACTACATCATCAGCATCAGCATCATTAAAGCTTTGTCCCAACTACATTGGGTCGGGTATACACATGAATTCTATTTCACCATTTCAATCTATTTTTATGATAAGAACATGTTTGTAGTTTGTACCTTTTACAACTGATGGGGGTCTGATGTAAATGAGTAAAAGCGCCTACTGGTGCAATGAACTCGACAGTAACCTGGATTTCCTCATGAACCCTTTTTCCAGTAACCTGGATTTCCTCATGAACCCTTTTTCTCCCTTTCTTATATTGCTGCGAATGTGATGCTTGAGGTGCAGGTACATATATCTTGGACTGATCCGACATTGAAATTGAAGCTGCGCAATTTCGCACACAAGTTGTCTTGGGACCATGTGGGTAATTGTGACATTTGTGTCCATGTGGGTAGTTGTGACGTCTGTGACCGTATCTTTTGTCTTGGGACCATTCTAAAAGTCATCTCGCATCAGATCTCACACAAGCTCTCATGGTGTATAGTGTCTTTTTTTTTTAATCAAATGGTCCTTCAATGTGCAAATCTGGATGGCAGGCAATCCCCTTGGCAATGTATTCTTGTATTCACCGGCTTATCCAGTTGTATGAATATTTTGTACACAAATTTGCCATATTATTGTAGAAAATTTCGCCAAATAAGATGGTCTAAGTTGCATCGGTTGGATACAAAATTTTCAAGTTTAAGTTATAATTGATATGACATTTTTGGTTGAAGACTATCTCTATGTTTGTTGAATAGTTTGATGAAAAGGAATTGACTGTGCACTTTTTAGACGACATGAGATGTGTTGTCACTGATATCTCTTATCCTTGAAGTTAATCACTTGCGTGTTTGAGAGAACATGATGCATCTAAATTGTTAAAAACAGCTCCCAAATTATATACAATGCAGCCTCGCCTTTCCCCAACCCAACCATGGAATGAAATCTCTCTTTGCCTCAAATATGATATTAATCAAAGTATCAATTTGGCCATGGTCAAAACTTGTAGTACTCTGGCAATACAAAATCTGTTTCAACAAGGATTGCTCATCTCAATCCTTTTAACACAAACTGTCTACTTGTTAAGACTAAGAACAATATAGAATTGCATTCGTATGTGAAATATAAACAACCAGTACTGCAGTAGGTATTTTTCAAATTTAGGAATTCTCTCTAAATATTATTAGAAGACCGTAATAATCTCAATTTTAAATAATAGTAATCAATGATTTAGAAAATTTGATTTTCTTAATAGGAATTATCAACTATGATATTTAATCAAACATTTTGGAAAAAACCCAACTAATCTAGCAGTAATTTCTTTTATGAGTCATGGACCCGCCTTTGCAAACACAAGCGGGCTCATTGTTTGAACGGTTTAGATCTTTGAAAGTTAGCCTTTAAATGCATGAATTTGATTTGCACCTGAGGCAGGTTAACCTTAACCTACCATTCTCTTTTTGGCCTCGCAGCCCCTACTTCACAGGTATGTATTGCGTCTTTCCTAGGGCCATTATGATGGGCACAGGCTATCCAATGAATGCTTCGGACCAGTTTGATCAAGTAATAATATGAAACACGACCTGGGAAACATTGGGAGCTATTTACTTTGAGACCTATTTTTACACTGTTCTTTTTAGAGTAGTTGATAGTTTGAAATTGGACCCTTAAAAGTTTCAAGTGGTGCCCACCTTTTGAGAATCCTAATCGTTGTTGATATACCTCTAACACCCATGCTATTTACTTTTTATGAAAACCTTATAAGTCAATTTCAACAGGCCAACGGCTAGATTGATCACTGTGTTTTACCTACTTGTTCAAGATTTTGTCAATCCAATGGTGGTCGTCCAGATTGGGTCAAGTTGGGTATACTCAATTGTACAAATATATAATACTTTCAGGGATGGGTGGTGGCGATACTTACGACTGATCTGAACCTGACTGTGCCCAACTAATTGCATTATGAAATGCCAACCCCAGTAAATCCCACATAGTGTTCTGCCTGGCCTGACCCATCACCACCCCTGCATGGAACAGCCAGGCCTCACCCTGTGAGAAATCTCAGCCACTCAAAAAGCCAATCCAACTGAGAGGCCATCGGATTGATCATGCATATTGGCCAGCGAAACTTATCAAGCTATGATTTCTAAAACAGGTGGGCCACTAGTTGGGTCTCAACCAAAAGCAAAACCTATGATCAACTCGACCTAGCTTTTACCCAACCCTGTTGAAAAGTGTAGTTCCCAAATCGAGTGGTTTCCATTGTCAAAAGGAGGCCTTTCAAACCCCTGCCCACCTTGATCGTTAATGCTTCCAGGTGGGCCTCATAGACCAAGTATTTCAATGAGCAGGGATAACCTGCCAATTCCTGAAAATTACTCTTATATATCATATATATAATGATTGGGCCTTGAGACATGCCTTGAGTTAGTCTGGGTCCACATGTCAATTGGAGCTGGGTCTAGGTACAGGAAACAATAATTGAGTCAGGGTCCTCCATGGACCTGACCCGACCTCGGAACTGAGCCCTCCAAGGTTTTAGCAGGAATGACTCAAAGGAGACCAAGATGAGCAATCTTATAAATGGTACATCCAATGTGATAGCATGGTCCACCATCCATTTTGCCAGCCATTTGATGAATGCATTTTATTCTCTTTTAATTTGACTATCGTTTTTATGTCTCTCAAATTGAGCCAACTCACTTCAATTCACTCTAGAAGTGAATTGCCCAAACAAGATAAAAAGCGAAGAAAATCACGAAAGATTGGTACCCCACCAACACACTCATCATTGAGTGGTGTTGGCACCTGGTATCAATTATCACACATTTCAATTCACTCTTAAATCAGCTTGATTGGGCCCCAGTCAGTGGAAATTGTGGAAGATCACTCGCTGTATGATATTTCAAGGGTTTCTCAACTTCAGGTTTTCTCCGGAAACTCTTTGAGAATTAAATCAACAAATTAAAGGGAATGTAATGATAATGTTTTGCATGTGACAAATTTAATGACGGGTCAAATTTTGATTTGAGTGAGTTTTCTAGTAGAATCAGTACAAGGGAGTTAGATGTCAATGAGGGATTTATATGCTTGAATGTGACTAATATTTGACTTTTGATGAGATATTGATTTCAATGATGCCACAAAGTATGTGCCTTGTGATGTAACAAGGTTTTTTTATGAGGTCATTTTATAAGGATTTTATATAATGGATAATAGATTTTGATTATAAAAAAAATAAATCCATTCTTTAGTCATGATGTTAGTAGAGAAATGTTTTTTATCTGCATCTATATTCAATTCTATGCAATCAAACAGGCCCAATTGACAATGAATTTCTCTGTGTTCCAGTTCTACGCAAACAAAAAGGAATCAATTGCTTCCTATGATATGTCATATAGCATATATTTGTGCAACACTACGAATGCAGTTCATGGCTATAAAAATTGCAATATAAAATAATATAGATATCAGGTACCTGCTAATCATAATGGAATGATCAGTATCCTTCTAGTATTTCTTCAATTTACTTATGGAAAAGAGTAAAAGAAATATATGACAAGTGGAAACTGCTACGCGATATGAAACCATGAACAATCCAGAGTCCATATGGTTGAAAGCTCAGGAACTTGTACAACATTTATAATATGCAATAAAAAAAAAACTAAGTGTGCAATGTTGCCCAGTGAATCTTACTCCAAGAAAATAGAGAAAAGTAAACGCTAGAATTCAGGCTTTCAAATGGTCACAGGATTCAGTAGCTGCTATCAAAACTCAACTATCAGTAATGAATATTCACTGTCTTGCTTACTACCGTTGCCTAAAATCTATAACGAATTCGTACAAGATCTTGTGAGATTCAATCAAACATCATACCAACACCATGCCACGCGGATCAAATCAAACATCAGATTCACATATTTTGCATCAATTTAACAGAAACAGATCAGGCAGAGATCGCAAACAGATCCAAACATCATACCAACAGAAGATTCCCAAAATAACAGGTAGAAACTCACAAATCCAATAGATTCATACAGCTCTAACCAAAATTTCATCAAAACATCACCAACGGCAGATCTAAATCCGAATCCGACTGCAAACAATAAAAAAAGTGATAGATAGATCATTACCTAACGCCAGCATCGCCGACAATCCCGATCGCCATTCCAGCTGCAAGACCGGCGAGGCCGCAAGAAAGACCGGACGACAGCACGTTCACTCTCCCAAATGGTTTTAAGCTTTTCTAGCACATGCATGGTATGGACTATAACTTAAAAAAATTGCAGGTTACAAATTAACATTTTTACAGTTGAACTTTCAACGTAAGGAATTGATGGCCCACGTGAGGTATTTGACTCCACGGATATGATGCCTAGATACGGTAGGGACACGCCATAGACATGGCGGGGACACGGATTTTACTTGTAAAAAGTGAAGTATCGGATACGATACGTTGCCCATTTTGAAGTATCCGTGCATCATAGCTCCACGGTCTCTGTGAAAATTGCTCCTTGCAAAATCAGGAAGAGCCGCAGAGGCTCATTTCTCTCTTTCTTTTTTTTTACTTTCGAATAACACTTCTAGAAGAGTTTCCCAATCATTGAAGAAGGGTCCTTTCAAAAGGACTTTTTGATAATCAGCCTGGATGCACTTGCTCCAAATCTCACTCAAATGTGAGTTGCGCACCATCAAATATTAAAATTAATTATAAAATATAAAATATAATATTTTACATGTGAACAATTTGACTGTAATGCTATTGAAGTTAAATTTAGCAATAGCACGTGTAAGAGGGGAAATGTTTTTTCTTTTTCTTTTTCAAGGCTAAAATTTTGTCAATTAGGTCAAATCTCTACTAACTGTCAGCCAGAGAATACAATGTAATTTGTTAGGGGCTATGATCTTTTTGTGTTTACAAAGGCAAGCCATTTACACAGCCTCTCTCTCTCTCCCTCTCTCCTAGTTAACAATAAATAAGCAAGCTCTCTCTCGAACACCATCCTAGTTAACAATAAATAAGCAAGACTTAAATGCACTGAATACAGTTACAGTTCTCAATCATGCACTTGACAAATTCTATTTTACTAGGCGACAAGGAGTAATTTCAAAAGAACAAGCCTGGGCAGATAATCCATTCAAATTGTTTGTTTTCGTTTTTGTGTAGAACTTCATTACTTCTTATTTTGATAGGAGAAAAATGAACTATATGGAAAATTTTATGTCTGTCTGGAGTTCCATCTGACATTTCAGGATGCCGACCGATAGGAGGTCCTGTCCAAATATACATGCTATATACAAAATGATTATTAAAGCAACAACACCTAATTATATACTGAATATAAAGTGTACCAACATTTTGAATATAAATCTACTAACTGATTTGCACTTCCACCAACTCGCTAATTTTATCTACAGTATCAAAACTTCCCTTCCCTTGATGTTGCTAACTGCAAGCTCACTAAACAAAATGTACAATGATAAACATGACATTACCAAATAGAGATTCATCAAATCTGATATTGCAAGTTTGAGTATGGGATTTTGATTGTCCCTTTCAACAACTTAGAATACAAACTGTCACTCTCCGTCGTTGGATAATCAACAAACTCAAGTGACCGGGAAGCTTGAAAAGCCATCTCAGCATGAAGTTGGAGACACGCCATAGCCATCTACATTGATACATCCAGTTAAATGTAACATATCAAAGCAGGATGACAGAGCAAAAAAAAAAAGACAGAAGATTAAGAGTCAAGATCATGAATAAAATCCAAGTACAAAAAAGAGAAAAAAGAATGCACACAATTATCTAACTTCATTACTAATGCAATCGAAAGCAGAAAGCAGTAACTGATGTAGACCTAGATATCTTCGTACATCATGCATTGTACACCAGATAGACCACTCCTATGCAGCCCATACGTTCTTATCAACCATGACACCTTTCCCGCAAACGACATAACCAATGAACACTACATGATCCATTCTAACCCCATGCTGCACTTCAGATTTTCGTAAAGTTGCTCTTGCCCTGTGGTGTTAAACTTGAAGACAAGCTTCAGATGGTCTAGATGGGCTTTTATATCGAGACTGCAAGTATACAACCGCAAATGTGCCTACAAAGGGTCTGAGAACCTGATTCATGAGTCACGTGTGATAACTTGCTAGGTGCATTAGATAGTCCAAAAGCACAACTAGCCACTTATACAACCATTACGCATACTAAATGCCAATTTGTATTCATCACCCAGGTAATGATATCAGCTCCTTAGCTCTATCTAAGAAAAGACCTTGGCACTCACAAGCATATCTAGCTTTGCATCTAGAAGAGGGATCGCGAAACAAGATTTAACCATTAGTCTTGGGCTGGATATTGCCTTGTGGAAGCCTCTTTGAGCTGCAACACAATTTAATTGTTCGGCCATTAATACACATAAGCCACTTGCCATCCTTCATGATTTCCATAAAGTCTGGCACGACACATGGGCTAATACTCTCCCTTATGTAGCCCTCATATACATATGTAACTCCACAACCTGTACAGTAGCTCCTCATGTTCTTGTGAACTCAATCTCTAGGCAGTCCAATTAGGGAGGGCAGCCCCAAGAAATAAATCAATGTACTGTTGTATATTCCGCATGTTGGTGATGAGGTGTTGCAGAAGCTTTATAGAATGCATGGGTTTGCTACTATGTTTAAGAACGATCTAAATGCAGGATGAGATCACGTAATATTAAATAGCCTGAAGGATAACTAGTAGAGATGACCCACTACAATCACAATTTTCCATAGGCTGTGAGATGGTTTCCTAATTGGAGAACCAGGAGGATGGAGTGTTTTCTAAGGGTATTCTCTTACCTTTCCATTTTCGCAATCTCTCTATGTTTCATCTAGGGGTGGCAAAATCTGAACCGACCCAAACATGACCCACATAACCCATGCAATAGATATGAATTGGCCATAGGTTTGGAGAACTTGACCCGCAATAAAAACAGGTCAAGTTAGGGTCAACCTACATAACCTACCTAACCCATTTAAATGGGTTGGTTTAGGGCCAACCCTCATACATAAACCCATTTAAACAATTTGGTGGTTTAATATTTTGGCACTGAATAGTTTATTTTATATGAAATGAGACGAGCTTTTGTGCTTTTTCAGTCTTGCAATCTTACTCAAATATAGGCTCATTATTTGAAAGTGGATTAGGTTTGGATAATGCTTCTACAGGTTGGGTCAGGTTAAACGGGTTGACCCACATTGAAGGCAGATTCAGCGGGTTGGGTCGGGATGACCCACAACAGCAGGTCGAAGTTTCTTGGCCCATTTTAAAAAAGGGTCAGCAACAAGTTGGACTTCAACCCGTAGATAAATCCTATCAACCTGACCCAAGCCAACCCGTTCGCCACCCCCAGTTTCATTGCTACCATTGTAACTGACAAGGTCAAAACTCAAAGTTGAAGGATTGTTATGAAAACCTACAGTGTACCACATATTTATTCAGGACTAAAAAAACAGTGTAGTCCTGCAGAGAAGCATGTCAGGATTATATCTAAATATCTCATCTTTATCTTTGGAGATTAGATTTATTTTCCTATGCCAATCCTTAGAGATTAGATTGATACTCTTCCAAAATGCTATTTCTCTTTGTATCAAACCTCATAAAGGCAATATGGTTATGATCAATGTGATCATCCAATTCTCCCAAAAGTTCTCTCTTCTTACAGAGTGCCTAACCACCTTCCTTCTCTTTTTTACAATTTAATTGAATGGGTGTTCAGGCTTCGTGCTCTATGCAGAGATTAGGTGATTATACTGTTTGGACTCCTATTTTAAGGAGAAATTTGTAGGATAAGGAAATTGAGGTCTTTGAGGCCTCTTAATATACTTGTTGAATTAGGTGTATCTACTAAGTCGTCGTCATCATCAAAGCATTGTCCCAACTATATTGGGGTCGGCTACAAGGTTTATCTACCAAGTACAGGAGAGAATTTTTAAGGTATTGTATCCTAATAAAAACAGTGAGTTTTCAACTTAAGTATAAAAAAGAGAAAAGGAGGTTTTTCTTTTTATTTGTAAGCCTAAAGTGCTTCATAGAGCTCGAGCTTGCAAGTGGGAAGGTATCCCCAACAAAATCATAGCATTGGACGATTTGACACTTACGGTTTATTGTAACCTCCGAGGAATTGAGAATCTGTAAATCATCTTTTTATTCATTGCCATTTAATAAAGCAGTTTGGGATTATTTCATGCAACAGTTTTAAAGTGTGTTGCGTAACACAGAATGAGTAAGGAGGTAATGGAAAATCAATAGTATAGTTATACTAACAGGGAAGCAGCAGGTCGGGTCGGGTCATGGGGGGTCGGGTTTAGGGCGACCTAAACTCCTCCAAACAGATATATATCATGCTCCATACCGACCCGACCCTTGACGAGTTTTTATGGTCAGTGTATCAGTAAATCTGTCCTGTGACGGGTGCGGATTGGGTCAGGTTTAATAGTCGTTGTATTTTTATTTTTTTTCAAAAGATATTGTAAAACAATAAACTCAGAGGAGAGGAGGAGATGGAACCTATACCTTTAGGTTATATACTCGACTCACTACCACCTATCTAGCAGAAGCTTTGCATATGCAGTTTTGCTAAACTGATTTATACTACCATAAACGGGGTGGGGCAGGTTAAGCCAACTAAAATCCAAACCCGCCCCGAACCCAACTTGGGTCAAAATGTAAATCCCATACCCACCCTGAACTTGACAAACACACTACCCGCCCCTAATAGGAACATGTTGTGGAGGGTCCCCGTTTAAACCCAACCTATTGCCATCCCAATACGCTTAGTAACAGGGAGCCATTCTATGGAATTATTTGGAGGTAGCAGCATGTTGGTTGAATTGGGCTAGAAGGGAACAACCATTTATTCATTGACACAGCTTAGAGAGTCCAACTAATCGTGCAAAAGTAATATGTTGGGTGAATGTTCAAAAAGGAACTCTTTGGTACTTTAGTATCAGATCTTTGGAGATGTTGGAGTCAAACTATTCGCACAAAAGTAAAATATTGGGTGAATGTTCAAAAAAGAACTTTTTGGTGCTTTAGTATCAGGTCTTTGGAGATGTTGGAGGAAAAGTTGAGGACTTCTTATGCAGTTTCATTTTGATGTTGGTTTCTTTAAACCTAGAATAATGGACAAGCCATATGTAAGAGCCATAATGAGCTCAGCCATACGTACCGTTGAGCATTCAGTATCTGTGTCTGATTCAGTGATATGAAGAGCCCATGTGCGTATCCATTCAAGCCCTCTACAAATATCATGGTTGCCTTCAACCAATGCAGATGCAACATACGAAGGATGAAGTGCTGCCAATATTTTTAATTTTTACAATTATTATTTTTGACAGCAAAAAAAAAGTGCTGCCAATATGCCTGAAGCAGTAAAAAGGGCTGATCTTCTGACATATGTTTCTGCATGATGTGAAATCCACCTGCATACAACAAAAAGGCACACGAATGCAGTTGGTCCATAACTATTTTCATTATAAATAATGTCACTGCAAAAAATGCCAATACTCAGATTCTGGCAGACCATGATGTTGCACGGACATTGTACTGCACAGCAATCATACCATCCAAATTGTAGCCCATCGTAGAGTACAATAACCCAAAGAATATTGGATATCTTAATTCAAATTACTTTAACGTTTTTTTTCTTTTTTTTTTTTAGTTTTGACATCAGAGTATTTTTCATTATTTTTTCTTCAAGCACCAATCAGACAGCAAGATCAGCTGCTTAGTGTGTTTTTCCAGGTTATGCCCCATCCATGATAGGACATACAATTTGGACAGTTTGGAAATGGTTGCATGTATCCTTGCACGCAGTTGATGTGTGCATCAATATTCCACACTGATCCTTCTTGTACTCTGATGGGCCAGGCCCAAATGGCTCGGCCCACGGTAGTGGGTCGGGTCTGACTAACCCAAGATGAACCCGGGTCGTTATCTACCCGTTAAGGGTCCGGTCCGATCCACCGTAGCGGGTCAGATGACAGGTCAGGTCCGGTGACCCAGAATGTGTAGCTAGCCAGGTCTAAGAAACTTAACCCATGCCAGTAGGTCAGGGCCGTATGATCTCAAATACAAGTTAGATGATTGCTTCGTCATGGCGGCTGCTGCTTTTACCGAGTCAGGCGGAGTATTTCCTGCCCACTACACCTGTTCGTGGACGCCCGTTGGGGCCACGCCCGTTGCAGGATCTCATGGGATATCGCTGGAGAGTCGCCCCGACTGTTAGGGGACGACTATAAAGCCCCCACCAATGCTTGAGGGGCAGGATATATGTAACCTTTGCTCAGTACTACTCAATTTGTAATCTCCACACCTCCGATTAGTAAAGAAACAAGGCAACCCTGCCTTTTGCGAAGTGGACGTAGGTCACTCTTGACCGAACCACTATAAATTTCTGTGCCACGTTAAATTACTGCATTTATTACTCGTTACTTGACCGGTGGTGTTAGAAATCCACTTTTTGGCATCATCAGTTTGGCGCCGTCTGTGGGAATCTCCAAAATTCTCACCTTCCACTCCAGCATCATGGTGACTAACACGAGGTCAAAGAGGCAAGCAGGGGGGAACGAGGATCTTCCGCCAATCAATCCCACTCCCGGTGCATTGCCAATCAATCCCACCCCCGGTGCATTGCCAACCAATCCTACCCCCGATGCCCCTCCTCCCACTACGCATCAAATGCTGGAGGCTATGCAGCAGCTGATAGCCCATAACCAGCAGTTGATGCAGCTCATGCTGATGGGGCAGGGGGGAGCGCCCCAAGGGGGAGTGGTGCCGCGGCCCTCAAGAGCCCCGCGCACGAGAGCTCCCCACCAGGACGCCCATCACCACCAGGGCGCCCATCGCCACCAGGGCGCCCATCACCAAGGAGTTCTCCGTATAGATGCCCAGGGAATTCTCCATGAGGAAGGGCCTTCCCAACCTCCCTCTGGAGGAAACCATAAGGAAGGTCCATCTCATCCATCTGCCTCTGACGAGGGTGATCCTCATTTCCAAGAGGGAGGAGGCGAAAACCACAGCCTGGAGGACCGCAGCTATTTCCATGGACCATCTCAGGGAGCCCCCAACCTCTGGGATGAAAAGATCAAAGAAATGCAAGATCAGCTCGGCAATATCTGCAACGCTATGAGGGCCCGGGAGCCGGAGACTGTGGAATACCTCGTTGGGCGAACGGACACACCGTTCAAACCCAACGTAGTGAATTATCCACTCCCGCGGAGGTTCAAGATGCCATCCATAGAAGCCTTTGACGGAGCAAAGGATCCATTGGACCACCTGGAGACGTACAAATCCATCATGCTACTGCACAACATCCCTGATGAAATAATGTGCAGGGCATTCTCAACCACTTTGAAGAGCTCCGCCCGTCAGTGGTTCTCCAACCTCACCCCGGCCTCCATTGCTACCTTCGGGGAATTGAGCAAAGCGTTTGTGTCTCACTTCATCGGGGGGCGTCGCCACCAAAAGCCAGCCACGCACCTGCTAAGCATAAAGCAGGATAAGAATGAAAGTCTCAGGAGCTACCTCACTCGTTTTAACGAGGAGGTGCTTCAGGTGGAAGAGCCAGATGATAAGGTGACTATGACGGCGTTCATGGGAGGCCTTTGCTCGTCAAGTTTCTTGTTCTCTATTATGAAGCGCCCCCCGAAGAGCATGCCAGAGCTGCTGGCGAAGGCACATAAGTACATGAACGCCGAGGATGTCACCAGAGCCAGGCGCGGTGAATCCTCCTCCAAAGCCGCTGAAAAGGGGAGGGAGCGAGAAAGAGAAGAACGGCCCAATGCTAATAACAAGCGGAGCAGGACGGAGCGGGTACCTGCTCGGGATCGGCTCGGGCCTGCTCCACTGAGGGACCGTCAGACCTTCACCCCTCTCTCTGCTCCCGTCAGCCACATCTTGCTCCAGATACAAGATGACCCGGCCATAAAATGGCCAGGGAGGATGAAGTCCCCACCTAACCGTAGAAATCCGGCCAAGTACTGTCGCTTCCATCGCGACCACGGTCACGACACCGACGACTGCTTTAAACTAAAGCGGCAGATAGAAGACCTCATTCAGCGTGGCCATCTGCGCCAGTATGTAGCTGGTAGGGGACAGGTACTGCCACCACCGCCACCACACAATCATCAGGAGGAACAACAGCCAATGGGTGAAATCCGAACCATTTCGGGAGGACTGGCGGAGTCATTCTCCGCCATGAAAGCCAAGGCAAGAAAGGCTAGGCATCCTGAGGAAGCTCTCCCATCCAAAGCACCTAGATTGGGCAGCGAGGAGGTCATTTCCTTCTCAGAAAAAGATTTGGAAGGGATCCAGCACCCCCATGACGACCCCCTAGTGCTCACCGTCACCATCGCCAACTACCAGGTACATAGAATCTTGGTAGACAGTGGAAGCTCTGCAGATATTTTATTCGTGGGAGCCTATGACAAACTTAACCTGGGGCGGGAGAGGTTGCAGCCCGTTAAGTTTCCTCTTTTTGGGTTTTCGGGGGAGATGGTACGAACTCTAGGAGCAATTACACTACCAGTCACCATGGGGGCCGCACCTCGGAGATCCACCATCATGGTTACTTTTTTGGTGATTGACTGCCCATCGGCATACAATGTCATTATGGGGAGACCTGCCCTCAATGCATACAGGGCAGTCATATCCACGTATCACCTCATGATCCGTTTTCCTACCCCGTATGGCATCGGGGAGCAAAGAGGGGACCAGGTAGCTGCCAGGGAATGCTACATCTCCTCGATAAAAGCCAAAAAAGTCCAAGAGGCAATGCAAGTGGATACCTTGGACCCCCGAGACGAAGTCACTACAGAGAGGGGCGAGCCCGTCGAGGCCCTGACTCCGATAGTGCTAGATGAAAACTTTCAAGATAGGAAAGTATTCGTCGGCTCCTCCCTCCCTGATGATCTGGTCAATCGCCTGACGAATTTCCTGAAAGATAATTTAGATGTCTTCGCATGGTCACATGCGGATCTTGAAGGAATCGACCCAAAAGTCACTACCCATCAACTCAATGTCAGTCCTCATCACAAACCCGTCCGGCAAAAGCTGAGGGGTGCCTCCACTGAAAGGGCCCGAGCAATGGACGAAGAGGTTGAGAAGTTAATTCTTAATGAGGCTGTTAGGGAAGTGTCCTACCCTGAATGGCTGTCCAATGTTGTGATGGTGAAGAAGGCGAATGGAAAATGGCGCTTATGCGTTGACTTCACCGAACTGAACAAAGCATGCCCGAAGGATTACTACCCCCTCCCAAGGATAGATCTCCTTATCGACGCCACGGCGGGACATGAGCTCCTCTCGTTCCTGGACGCTTACTCTGGGTATAACCAGATCAGTATGCACCCTCCGGATCAAGAAAAAACTTCCTTCATCACCCCGAGGGGGACCTACTGCTACAGGGTCATGCCCTTCGGGTTAAAGAATGCAGGCGCCACATATCAGCGTCTGGTGAACAAGATGTTCCGCTCACAGATCGGGCGAACCATGGAGGTCTATGTCGACGACATGTTGGTGAAAAGCCTAGCAGCAACAGATCACATCCAGCACCTTCAAGAGACATTTGATGTCCTCAGGCTCTATCGCATGAGATTGAACCCTGAGAAATGCGCCTTCGGCGTTGGCTCAGGAAAGTTGTTGGGCTTCATGGTCAACAAGAGGGGAATCGAAGCGAACCCAGATAAAATCAAGGCCATCCTTGACATGAAGTCACCTTCCTCGACCAAAGAGTTGCAGCGCCTCAACGGAAGGATCGCGGCCCTCAGCAGGTTTGTTTCCAAGTCTGCGGATAGGTGCCTACCCTTCTTCAAGATCCTCCGAAAGGCTTTCCATTGGGGACCTGAAGCTGAAGAGGCCTTCCAGAGCCTTAAGGCCTACCTGGTGGCTCCACCCAGTCTCTCACATGCAGCACCAGGGGAGGCGCTCTACCTTTATCTCTCCGCCTCCTCCTCGGCCGTCAGCTCAGTCCTCATCAGAGAACATGACGGGGTACAGAGGCCCATTTATTATGTTAGCAGAGCCTACAGGGGGGCAGAGTGTAGATATTCCGACCTCGAGAAACTTGCCCTCGCCCTTATCTCATCGGCAAAGCGTCTACGGCACTACTTTCAGAGCCACACAATCATTGTGGTTACTGATCAGCCACTGAAAAGGGTACTCGGAAAGCCAGACCTGTCCGGCAGGCTCCTCAAGTGGGCAGTAGAGTTGGGTGAGTTCGATGTCCAGTACATGCCCAGGGCTGCAATAAAAGCGCAAGCCCTGGCTGATTTTGTAGCTGAGCTCACACCCCCTGTCCGCCCGGATGAGCGGGTTGAAGCTTCAGTCCCCGAAGCCGCCCAAGATGACAGTCGTGATCTCCACAAGCAGAAGGGACCCAATGTACGAGGCACTGGAGATCTTCTATGCCAGAAGGATTCCACGAACGCCCAGAGACTCCCAGGGGCGCCCACTCCTCCCATGGACGCCCAAGATTCCCTGGACGCCCTCTCTCCTTCGGGCGCCCAAGAGTTCCTGGGTCCCTCCCCTCTCCTGGGCGCCCAGGGGATTTCCCCTTCCGACTCCCCAAGCCCTCTGGACGCCCAAGGGGTCTCCCCCACGGACGCCCAGGGAACCCAGAAATCTCCTTTTGCGAGCGGCGGTGACAGACGGTCAGACAAATTGGATTCAGACTATCAGATCCTGTCGCCGCAACCAGATTGGAAACTATATGTAGATGGCTCCGCAACGAGTGAAGGAAGCGGGGCCGGATTCGTCTTAATCAGCCCTGATGGAACGCCCATGAAGTGTGCGGTAAAGCTCCTTTTCAATGCCTCAAATAATGAAGCAGAATACGAGGCTCTTCTGTCCGGCCTCAGAATGGCAGTCGGGATGAACTCTCAGTCCCTCGTTGCCTACAGCGACTCCCAGTTGGTGGTAAATCAAGTTAAGGGCGATTTCGAAGCAAGAGGTGTGAAGATGCAGAAGTACCTGGACCTGGTGAAAAACCTAGTCCCGCGCTTCCAACGCTTCAAAATCTGCCACATTCCTAGAGAAGAAAATATGGCGGCAGATGCACTTGCCCGGTTCGCCTCCTCCTTAGAGACCACGCCTGCTCAGCCAACGTTCATCGGATACCAGTTGGAGCCCAGCTCATCAGATCAGACTCCGTGCACCCACTGTACTGCAGGGGAGTTGAACTGGATGAGCCCCATACGGGCCTATCTCCATGACGGAACAGAGCCGGACGATCCCCTTGAGGCGAAAAAACTCAAAAAACGGGCTTCAAGGTACACCATCCTCCAGGACACGTTATACAAAAGGGGTCATTCTCTGCCACTGCTTCGTTGCCTTTCACCAGAGGAAGCAGATTATGCCCTCCGTGAAATTCACGAAGGCATCTGTGGCAACCATTCAGGTGGGCGCTCCCTCGCCCTTAAAGCCCTTCGGCAAGGGTATTTTTGGCCTACTATGGTTCAAGATGCAAAGGAGTTTGCTTAGAAATGTGACAAATGCCAGAGATTCGCCACTGTACCTAGACAGCCACCAGAGGAGCTCACCACAATCTTGAGCCCGTGGCCTTTCTCCAAGTGGGGTATCGACATCCTGGGCCCCTTGCCTTTGAGTAAAGGGCAGTGCAAATTCGTAATAGTCGCGGTGGACTACTTTACCAAGTGGGCTGAGGCAGAACCCCTGGCGAGAATTACGGACTCAAAGGTCAAGGACTTCATATGGAAGAACCTAATCTGTCGCTTTGGGGTACCACACGCCCTTGTCAGCGATAATGCAAAGCAGTTCGACAACAGACTCCTTAACACTTTCTGCGCCGAGCTCCAAATAAAGCAACCCCACTCCAGTTCGGCGCACCCACAAGCAAACGGACAGGCCGAAGTGATGGTACGCACAGTCCTCCGCAACCTCAAGACAAGGCTCGAAAGAGCAAAGGGTCTTTGGGTTGAAGAACTCCCGGGGGTATTATGGGCATATCGCACTACCCCTAGAACCCCTACGGGTGAAACTCCCTTCTCCCTCGCTTTCGGAACTGAAGCGGTCATCCCCGTCGAAATTGGAGTGCACTCCCTAAGGGTTCATTTTTATGACCCCGTTGCCAATGAGGAAGGGCTCCGTCTCAACCTCGACTTGCTGGAGGAGGCAAGGGAGATGGCCATGATCCGAAACGCGGAGTACAAATGGCGCATGGCTAGGTACTACAACTCGAGGGTGAGGCCTCGCTCTTTCCAGCCCGGGGACTTGGTCCTTAAAAAAGTAATCTTCGCCACCAAGGACTCTCGCGAGGGGAAACTAGGACCCAATTGGGAAGGGCCCTACCTTGTAACAGAGGTAGTAAGGCCAGGCACGTACAGACTTCAAGACTCCGAGGGGAAGGATCTGCCCCATCAGTGGAACGCGGAGCACTTGAAGAAATATTATCAGTAGGAGGGTTCAGGAGGAGCCTTGTCTTTGTTTGAATGCCATGTGTAACAAAAAGATGATATGCAATGTGTTACATAAATAAAAGGAAAGCCAAGCTTTTATTCAGAATCATTTTCTAATAGCATAATATGGCTATACATTGCCATTTAAAATATATATATATATATATGTATATACATATATATCCATATATGCAAGTGTCCTGTATCTAGCCACTCTCCCGATCGTCGTCGCCATCCTCTTCCGTGCTCTCTCAGCCATCGGCAAGTGCTTCAGTCGGCACGAAGCGCGAAAGATCGAGGGAAGGATATGCAGCAGAAACCTTTCCCCTCAGCTCCTCATAGCCATCAATGAAAGCGTCAGCCACACTATCCTCGACGTCCTCCTCAGCCTGAGCAGCCCTCGCCTCAGCCTGACTAGCCCTCTCCTCGGCCTGCGCCGCCCTCGCCTCAGCCCGAGCCGCTTTCTCCTCGACTCGGGCAGCTTTCTCCTCGATCTAGGTGGCCCTCTCGTGCGCCAACCTCGACTCTCCCTCTCTGAGTAAAGCCTTCTCTAGGGCTTTCGCAGACTCAGCCTCGCTGCTTGAGGCCCTCTCGCGGGTCCTCCCCAGCTCAGCCTCCAATTCAGCTGCCCTCTCGCGCGCAGCTGAAAGCTCCATCTCCAACTTGGCTGCCCTCTCGCGGGCCGCCGAAGACTCCTCCTCTAAAGCTCCTTTAGAAGTTTCAAGAAAAGAAATTCTCTCCTGAGAAGCAGAAAGTTGTCTCTTCATGCCTTCGTTACTCCGCCTCAACTGGCTATAGGCCTCGGCCCTTAACAGCAGGCAGACGGATGCGTTGGAAACCTGGAACAGTCAGGAACAAAAAACAATGAAAGCATATGAGGAAAAAATACGTCAAGGAAGAGTTTTGTAGAAGAAGGAATCAAATCCCTCACCTGAGCCATGCTATCTAAGAAAGCACGTGTGACCCTCTCAGTGCCCGCATTGTTAAGTTCAGCCACCTCTGAGGGGGTGGCGACTCTCGCTAATCTGTCTCGAGTCGTTAACGGAGCTCGAGGTGGTGCACCTGCATGAATTCCAGGGCTTGAGGGCCTAAGTGCAGAATTATCTCTAGAGCCTGAGGGTCCAGACGCAGCCATATCTCCAGGGCCAGAGGGCCTAGATATGGAAGGTACCGTCGAGGTCGAGGATCCCTGAGGGGCAATCCCCACGATAGGAGCAGCCTGCTGGAATGCAGCGCCTGGGAGTACCACCTGCACTTGCACCTGACCTGACCTGGCGGAAGAGCTAACGTTGTCCACAGAAGGAGTCCCCGCATCGCTAATCCTCACCGTCTGGGAGGGTGAAGTACATCTCTTTGAAAGACGGGCCCCAACTCTATCCCTGCTTACCACTGCAGAAGCAAACACAGTCATTCGGGCACATATAAATAGCAATGGCACCAAATAAAATGTATATATATATACCTTTTCTTTTCGAAGAAGTTCTCGGAGAGAACCCACGAGTACCGTTGCTATCTCTAGGAAGGAGGGTATCCAAATCTTTGTCGCGATGTGCTCTCACCGCCTGCAACCTCCGCTCCTGATCTGGAGACAACACCGGGGACACTGAAAAAACACGTCAATAGGTATGTGCATATATGAAAGCAAAAATTAAGCGAAAGAACGGTAGAGTACCTAGTTTCTTGGCCTCCCTCCACTGCGTGGGCACTAGGGCCCGGTCAACATCAGAGGCCCACTCACCGCCAACGAAGAAGAAGCGGGTCTTCCAGCCGTGACAGTTGGAACGCAGTCCTGTTAGAAGTTTACCACCTCTCGGGTAGAAATAATACCATCCCCTGTTGGGTGCCGGGGATTCCATCAAGCTGTAGGCGGCGTGGAACTCAACAGGGGAAGCGTCCCCGCGATGTACCTTTCTCCATAAGGCGAGAAAGCCAATTAGCAACCTCCATCCATTGGGAACTAGCCGCCCTGGGGTCAGTAAGAAGTAATGGAGGATCTCGCAAACAGGAGATGGTATAGGAAACCTCAGCCCCGCCTCAAGCATCTCCTCGTAAACCACAATATCACCCGAGGAGTTTTCACTCGCAGCCTCATCTCCGTCAGCCCGTCGACACAATACCATGAGAGGAATACGGTAGGAAGCAACAATCCTAGCAATTTCTCCATCTGAATTAAATGCACTAAAGATGGTACTTACCTTGGAGCCACTATCCTCCACGACTACTTTCGTCTGATACTTCTTCGGGCGAGGGCGTAGCCTGTCTAATACACTGGTTGAGGGAGGGCCCCTCACCTCAGGAGCAAGGCGAGCCCCTGCTCCTGAATCTCCTGCTACTTGGAATGGGGCGCTCCCCGTCGTGGCTGCCTGAGCATCCCTCGCCGGGGTACCGCTCCACGCCCCCGATAAGAGGCAGTCACCTAGCATTACCGGGGAGACCGGGGCGCCCGCTGGGGCCCCCTCTTCCGACCAGAACCGGGGCGCCCGCACGGGGTCCACTTCGTCTCGCGGCCACGGGGCGCCCCCCTGCTGCGATGACGGGCGGACCCCCCCTTCTCCCTGCTGCTGTGACGGGACGCCCGCAGGGGCACCGCCCTCTTCTCCCTGCTGCTGTGACGGGACGCCCGCAGGGGCACCGCCCTCTTCTCCCTGCTGCTGTGACGAGGGCGCCCCCCTGCTGCTGTGACACCCCTTCTTCCTGCCGTGATGGGGCGCCTGCAGGTGCGCCCCCTTCGCCCCCAAGCCGTTGCCACCACAGGGCGCCCAGCCTTGCTGCTGCGACGGGCCAGGCTGCTGCCACCACAGGGCGCCCCCTTGCTGCTGCGGGCGCCCCCTTCGTCCCCTTGCTGCTGCGGGCACCGCCCCCTTCTTCCCCTTGCTGTGGCCGGGTCCCCCCCTGCTGCTGCGATAGGGCGCCCGCAGGGGCACACCCCGGTTGCCGGACGCCCCCCTCTCCTAGCCACGACCCTCCTATCTCCCGGCCGACCTCGGGCGGCGCACCACCTCCCTGACTGCCCGACAACACCAAGGCTTCTTCTTCTTGGCCGCTTGCTCCTTGGGTGTCTTCTTCATGCCCTCGCATCAGTGCCATCTATCTTTGCTAAACAAAGAATTAAACTTTTCTCAGAGGATGTTTTTCCTTTCAGAGGTTCCAACCCTAGATCTTTCTTGTAGAAATAAGAGAGGTGTCAGAGATCTTTTGCAGAAAGTTATTTTAGGCTTGGGATGAGCACATCTGGATAAACTAAAAAAAAAAAAAATAAAAAATAAATTTCCAAACCGCTCGACATGAAGAAGCTTAGATTGTACTAATGTCTCCCTTTCAAATTCTTCTTTGACGCAAGACATTGAGGGGCAAATGATGGGCCAGGCCCAAATGGCTTGGCCCACGGTAGTGGGTCGGGTCTGACTAACCCAAGATGAACCCGGGTCGTTATCTACCCGTTAAGGGTCCGGTCCGATCCACCGTAGCGGGTCAGATGACAGGTCAGGTCCGGTGACCCAGAATGTGTAGCTAGCCAGGTCCAAGAAACTTAACCCATGCCAGTAGGTCAGGGCCGTATGATCTCAAATACAAGTTAGAGGATTGCTTCGTCATGGCGGCTGCTGCTTTTACCGAGTCAGGCGGAGTATTTCCTGCCCACTACACCTGTTCGTGGACGCCCGTTGGGGCCACGCCCGTTGCAGGATCTCATGGGATATCGCTGGAGAGTCGCCCCGACTGTTAGGGGACGACTATAAAGCCCCCACCAATGCTTGAGGGGCAGGATATATGTAACCTTTGCTCAGTACTACTCAATTTGTAATCTCCACACCTCCGATTAGTAAAGAAACAAGGCAACCCTGCCTTTTGCGAAGTGGACGTAGGTCACTCTTGACCGAACCACTATAAATTTCTGTGCTACGTTAAATTACTGCATTTATTACTCGTTACTTGACCGGTGGTGTTCAAAATCCACTTTTTGGCATCATCATACTCCATCAGTGTTAGATAAATAGAGCTGAGCAAAAGCAAAACCACAAAGCCAATCCCAGATAGAAGAGGAAGCTGAAAATGATTATATCGTTGGCATCAAACTATTCCTGAATAAAAATTAATGCACACAGATTCTCAGTAGCTTACCTAGAGCTTAACATATCAAGAAGAGCAGGAGCCAAAGCCGATGCCTCTGGATGCATAGCCATGCATTTCATACAAACACCAAGCATATAGATAAGTTTACCAAGAACAATAAAATCCCTACCAAGCAAGTCAACCCCATGCCTTTTCTTATCAAATCCCTGCATAGCAGGGAGCATAAACGCAGCTGCATACATGGGGAAGTTGTTTTTTGACCATTCCACTTTGTTTTCGTGTATATTTGCCAATCGATGACTCCATTGGCGTGACTTCCCTGACTTTATCTGACCGGATTTGGAAGGAAGTTCTCTTTCATATCGATGAGAATAACATAACAAGGTTCCCGTTTCTGAGACCTCTTTCCATTCCCTAGCTCCAGGAGGTCCTTTGCTACTGGGTAAAAACCACGCCTGCCTCTCTGAAATCGTTGAAAAAATTCCGCCCTTTAACACTTCTAGTATTAGCAAGCTCCTGCGCAGCATCTGTCATGACATCAAGGATCAAGATGCGTTGGCTGACATCAACATTTGGTGAATACAGTAGTCCGTGCAGTGAATCCAAAGATTCAAATGGGCACGTAACAAGCAATGCAACCAGTGCTCTATATCTCTTTTCTTCAGCAGATTCTTCCTCCCCCTCAACAGTCACATCAGAGCAACGAATATGCACAAGTACTCTAGCAAGATCACCGGAAACATACTGAAGTTCATCAGGTGATGCTCTCACAAGTTTTTCAGTAACATCAAGGGCCCTTTCCACCTGTACAAAGGAAAAAAAGTAGGATCTAACTTAGGCTTAGCAAACGGGAATGTTTTAGACAGAATGAATGAAGACATTAAGACATTTTCCAAGCTATCCCTTTCCTAGAATTCTCATTTGGGCCAACGTGCAAGTGAAACTCATCTCTCATTAATTCAGACTGTTCAATGATGGGCCCACCGGGAATTGACAGTGCGAAAAGGAACTTCGTTAGAGGTCAGTCTAGCCTTCTGGTGATTAGCCAATACATGGAGAAATGAAAGACATACAAAATGACCCTTTTTAACTGCAAAAAATCCACCAATTTGTTCGATTTCCAAAACAAAGCGAGTTCCGCCAAGAGAATAACCTGGATTTGCACGTCATTGGTTCCACCTGTATAATATTCTTTGCTTAAATGGAGCTACTTTGTAGTCTAGAGTCCAGATCAATCATCGTTTAACATCTCATAAAAATTTGTAAAAAAAAATATTTCTTACATCATCTTCTTTCAAAGTAATATGACCATGGTTTAAAAATTGGCCAACGAGTTGTGACTTGGACTCGGCACATACCGAGTCAGGTCACATGGGAAATAGTAAATTGGTTAGGAAAAAATTAAAATATAAAAAAGAGAAAAAAAATTCCTATAAAAAAATGTAACCTTTCAAAATGAAAATCCGTAAAAACTCGAAATATCAAATATCTAGAACATCCAAAAAAAAAAAAGAGATTATTTTCATAACCTGAGAGACTTCCTTGTTATTAAATAAATACAAATACCATTATTGCCATAATTACTTCACAGATAAAAGACTATATCATCATACTTGAAGAAATGTTAGAAATTAATTTCTCTCTGCGGGATGTCTGGAAGATGAAGCATGATGTAATACTAATGCAAATGCAGTTCACAGTTTCAAAGAAAATTATATCTGAAGAGGGTACTTGCGATTAATGTGCTTAGCCTTCAAAAAATTTGTAACAAAGAGAACATAAGTACAAAACTATCATTTATCCCAGTTTAAGTTACATAAGCTGAATTGGGGAAATTCATCAACCAAAAAAAAAA
Organism: Cinnamomum chago; assembly: GCA_038049695.1. NCBI lineage: Eukaryota > Viridiplantae > Streptophyta > Magnoliopsida > Laurales > Lauraceae > Cinnamomum > Cinnamomum chago. The sequence goes on along the minus strand of CP142451.1, from coordinate 6,552,119 downwards.
TTCTAATATTTTGATACCTCAACATCCTGATTGAGTATATATAAAATGCTGATAAGAACAACTCACCCCATCAGGGTCATCAGACTTTCGTAATGCTACAATGACGTCACCCAACTGAGAGAACTTTTTTTCCAAGTCTGCATCATCATCTGACAAATTGTATGGCTGCAACGATGAGTCACTTGACACAGAACTGCTTTCATCATCATCATCCTCCTCATCAATGGAGTTTTCATTATTCAATGTCGCTGGATCTATAATTTCATCTGGGTCTACCAATTTGAACCCTGATAATTCCCCATCAGCATTTGATGTTTTACTCTTTTCATCTTTACGTCTTCTGTGAGCAGCAGCCCCATTGGATCCTTCCAGCATAATCTTAGATGCCCTTGATTCATCTTTAGTTATTTCTAGACTGTGAGAATCAGTTTGTACCTTCTTCTGTAGGGAAGGAACCCCAAACTCCCAGTCAATTATATCTCCCTTGGAATCCTCGTCAAGGTAAAGAGGATTTTTGGGGTCAACTATTTTGGAGAACACTAGAGCAACAGAACTGGCCATTTTCCGTACTAAATGGATAGGGCTTTCCAGTCTACCTGTCAAAAATCAAACATAAATTATAACAGTTGCTTTAGATAATGCAAGAAGCTGTACTATGAAGGGTACTAACAGGGTCCAGCTCCGAAAATGTCCCGAATTTTTACTCTCCCTATTACATGTGAGATCCATGTTTAACAAATCCCAACATCCATGGGTTGAAGTCCCAAGTTTTTAATTCACTGAGAGGTCCCAAAACACACACATGAATATTTCCCCATATATATATATAGAGGGCTGCTCCCCTACACTGTAATCCTCCTTAATATCAGTTGCACACATGTGAACCATGCCTTCACATGTCCTACACTGCTCCCCTCACATGCCTGCAGCTGATATTAAGGAGGGCTGCAGTGTAGGGGAGCAGCCCTCTCTCTCTCTATATATATATATATAGAGAGAGAGAGAAATCAGGTATATCCCCTCAACATGGAATGTTTCCTCTTCTTTTTTTAATGAATTTCTCTGTTGATGATTTCAAAACCAAAAACAAAGTAAAGAAAATTTGAAAGGAAGCCAATATAAAAAGAAATTAGTTGTCAGCTTAGACCTTTCATTCCTGGAGATATATGGGTGACCTTTCAACCGCTATGGAATCAATGTACCGAGTCACCAAAAGAAAGGTCTCACATGCATGTAATAGAGAAGATCAGTTTACAGTATATTTTCTGAGGAAAAGGACCCCACAATTTCTCAAACATAAATGATATCTACAGGGGAATGGCTGAACCTTATAGCTGACACCTTGAAGAAGTGAATGCAGTGTATCCTTGGTTGTTTCTAATTTTTCTTTAGACATTTTCTCCAAAGAAAGCCCAACGGCAGCAGTTACATCTGGGTTTTTTAATATAGGGATTACTTAACTTGTAAAGTACCACTAGATGCATGAAATAAAGCCATCCCAGTAGGACACTGGTACGGGTGTAAAGCAAAGATATGTAACCAGGTCTAGAACTTGTTCAACCTCCAGATGGGTTATATCACATTGCCCTACAATTAGATTTTAACATGTTTGCTATGAGAATATTCCTTTTAAAATGTTAATTCTTATATTTCATATATTTTAAAACATTAAGCGCAGAATATTTTGACCTGGACAAACACGTAACCATACACAGCATCACATCTAACATTGGATGCGGCAGAGAAACATGAGACACCCCAGTGGTAAGGGTGTCTCATCTCACACAGCCATGCAGGGATTGATCCTTGGGTGGGTAGGTAGCCCCACCAGTACCGTACCACTAAACCAACTTAGCAAAAAAAAAAAAAAGAGTATCATAGGACTAAAGAAAGAAGAAAGGATACAAGCTTGCTGCTCCATGGACACTGATTGAACAAACTCCCGTTTTGACCATATTACAACCAGATGCTGCAGTGTGTCCAAAAGCTCGGCACTATCTCGCTCTTCTATAGATGCATTAGAGCATGGCCAGTGGCGGACCCATGATTTTCGTTTGAGGGGTGCGAATGGTGGTTTTGTTTTGGGAGCAAACCATGGATTTTGAGGGTGGGCCCACAATTTTAATTGGATTTTTTGAAGCATGCCGTGGTTTAACGGGTGCGACTGCACCCGCGTGGCTGTGCCTTGGTCCGCCCCTGAGCATGGCGGACACTTAAGTACTGAGAACTGAAGAATCCATCTAAGGCAACAGATGGGAAACACTTTCCAGAGTAAAAATTTGTCACCAAACATAGCCCTGTATAACAATATTTATGAGAATCAGTATACAATTAGATAAAAGATGAGATAATAGTAAACATTTACCAAAATGTATTACAAATCCAGTCTGCTCTCTTACTAACCATAGGTAAATAAAAACATAAGATTGAGTAGTGTCCATGATATTGTAATTAACAAAGAATTCTACAGATACATCCAAACATAGCATTAGAATGCTTACAGGTGTTAAATTTGATTTAAAATAACAGACAATATCATTTCATAGAAATTACCATGGTGCAGAGTCCGGAAATCTCCAAGCATGGAATTGCCTGGCCCGGCACTATTATCTGCTCACTCCTATCCTCCCACCTGGGCAAAGAATTAGCACTCACCCAGATACTCTAGGCCTTTCAACTGATACTGTAGATTTTAGCACCCCTTCCACTTTACCTAATAGCTAGAAGTTGATAATTTCTTGATCATATAATTTTCCATTTTCCGCCCAAGGCTAGCTCACAGAGATCTTCCCCTACATGACCACATCCCACAAGTCCCTTCGATGCTTGCAAGTGAGCTCCCCCCCCACACCCCCCCCCCCCCCCCCCCCCCCCCCCCCCAACACCACACACACACACACACCAAAAAAAAAAAAACCTGACCTCACCCTGGATCGTACAAATCTCAGGAACGGCCAGGTTGTTCTAATGACACTCATTGTTTCATAGGAAAGATAATGCTTACTTTAGAAGATTAAAACCATATGTTACAGAAAATCTGAGCATTCAAAGATTAGACACTTTGACTGAGGTAAAAACAAGTCTAGATGCCCTCACACTTGCACATGCACCCATGTCCTTCACAGGGTGATCTTAAGCCAGGGACAATGTAGATGCCTATTTATACTTTTATTCTTAACAATCAAAACATGATGATTCTTTAAATTCTAGATTCAAGGGACATTTTTTTTTTTCTCTTTTTTAGATAGTTTACCATTATTTCATGACTTTTTTAAGGCATTTTGGGCTGCTAAGGTACCGAGATGACTCAAAGACAACTTAGTTGCCCTCCAAGTTTGAGTGAGTTCTCAACATTCTTTAAGTACATTCCAGGGTGACTTAATCGCCCTGCGAGACTACTCTAACGTACATTCTAAAACAATCTCTTTAAGTTTGACATGCCTACAAAAGCAATAAAAAAAAAAAAAAAAAAAAGCAAGGATAAGCTCAAGAATGAGCATTTTTCCAACCTGGAGGGAGTGTTGCAACTTGTGCAAACGGGCTGACACATGTCCCAACATGAGGAGACAACTCCTCTTTCCAAATACAACAAGACTTTTTAATTACGAAGTTCATTTGTTTTGGAAGACTTTCAGTTTTGTCAAGTAGGATTATAATTTTATCAATGATTATATTAGTCTACATTTCTTTCTTCCTTTTGCTTATGCATTGGAATGGTCAATGTCTCAATGACAATGTTTGGGAAATAAGAAAATATGCATTTTCAAATTTCAACTTTCGGTGGACCACTACTAAACTCGATATATGAAAAAGAGTCCCCTTTAGGCCTGCAGAATGTGCTTTGCTTTGTGTTGTTTTCTACTACCAATTTTCAAATAAACTGTTTCAAGTATGAACATGATGCAGGAGCGGATGCGTTAGATTTCATGGATCCTGTGTTTGATCAGGCACTTGATTATGATGATCAATTTGAACGATCAAAGAGAGCCTTTTAATCTCAATCAGGGCCCAATCAAGCATAAGGGCTCATATCTAAAACTGAATGGGCTTAATATGGGTTTCAAATTGGAAAACAAATATTCCAAATTTAGTGGGGACCCAAATCAAACCCAACTAAGTCCTAACCAGGCCCATAACGAATATGTAGGGCTAGCCCTTCTATGCACCTCCTTGGCTGGCTCTACACGCTCAAAATAAGGGACCCATAGCCCACAGGACTTGGGATGCCTAGTGACTTTAATGCAAGCAAGATTGGAAATTTTCCAAAGAAAATGCTAGACTAGGAAAGCTTTCTCAAATAGAGGGAGCAAGTTTCAAAGAAAGAAGAGAATTCACTACGCATTGGCCTTCCAATTCAAATTTGAATTTTCCTAGAAAGTAAAATTGAGTTTTCTAAGGACTTTTACTTAGTAATCTTTCTAAATTAGTTAGATTAGGTAGATGGCTAAGATTTAGTAGAGATTCGGATTTCTTTTTGGCATGAGAACATTATAAATATGTGGCATGTGGGACATCCAACCCTATAATGGACTTTATTATTTTCATTCAATAAAAACTGCTTGGATATTGCACTTCTCTCTCTTCTCCGCTGTTGAGTAAGTTCTCCCAAAGGATAGTTCTCCCAAAGGATAGAAGACCTATCAAGTAGTGGAATAGTGATTTGGGTAAGCTATCTTCTACTTACTCCTTATTTTTCTTATTTGATTGTTGATCCTAGTAAAGTTGATTTTAGGTTTTCAGAATCAATCAAGATTGACTGTTTGGCTTTGTTGGATAGTTCAATTTGCAAATTATGACCACATCAAAATGCCAAGACATGCATTACCTTTTCCTTCTAATTTACAAATAGCTACAAACCAAGACTTCTCTTATTCTCATTCCATTCATATTGCTGAAGTCAGTCATTGACCTCAGTAACGCAATATGGACCAATAACAGGGCCAAGAAGACAAATGGGCCCGGTTCAGCCCATAGGCCCAATTGTAACCAAGAGCTACTATGGGAGTCTAAATTTATCCCTATTTCTATTTTCATTCAGTTTGAGACTATTTCTAATATTTATTCATCGTTTGATTAGGCTTAGCTAGTTTCCTAATTTTAATTAGAAGTCTTCTTTGCTAAGGAACCATTCACTCCTCTGTACAGATGAGTACCTCTTGTGATTACTTATGCTTATTACAATTAATCAAAGACTTCTGAGTTTTACTTCAATTATGGTGTTTCCCATTGTCTAGAGTGTGCTCTAATGGCTGAATCCATCTTTGAATTCGATCAATGCCATAGGAGATTGATCTAATTTTGATCGAAGATCCGGGGCCCACTCAGCGACAACTTCACTCCATTTTGCAACTACACTGATACTTAAGAATAAATATCAATGAAGTCAAAAGTACAATTAGCTGATACGGAAGTACATTCGCTTGTATTTAAGAAAATTGCCAAGACGTACATGTTGACTACCTCACTGCTGTTTGATGTTTCAAAGTCCGATGATACAACATCCAAAGCATCCAATAAGCTTCAGTGTCATTAACATCTTTACTCGCTAGCTGGCGCAATAACTCTTCCGAAAACCTTTCCACAGCATATGGATCTTTTATTGATTTTATAATTGTCAGCCAGAATTGAGATTCAGATTTTGATTCAATCTCAGGATCAATAGACTGACTTTTGGAGGATAGGCAACGTTGAACATCCTCAAGTGCCCGAGGGACCACTTCAGCTAACAGGATACCTGTAGCAAAGTGGTATCAATGTTGTGAACATCATAGTAGTCTTTTAAAAGCAAGAACATAATTTTATTACAGTATGAACATGGGGGAAAACAACTATAGAAGACTGACAAAAAAACCCGGAAAAATCAATTGAAACAATTGTTATCAGAATCCTATTATTCAAATCCTGAATCTCAAATCCTAATTTTATCTATGCAACGAATCATATTTATAGAAGAATCTCAGGATTCATGTGTGAATCTTACGATTGGATATTTGTTTCATCAAATCCTGCGATTCGGCTGAGCGAGAATAGTTACAACCAATAAGTTAATATTAATAATCTTTTCTCATTATTTCATTTTTTTTATTTCTTTCTTTTAGCATTTCTACTTTTAAAATATTATATAGCAGTCAACGAAACCTCTTAAGAGTTTTTGCGTCTTTGGGGAGATTTTAGAGATGAATAAAGAACATGCATTTGATTAAATCATTATAGCATTAGACTATATGTATGAAGCTTCTCTGTTTTCTTTCATGAACACTCTCTTAACTTCAAGAGATATTCTATGGTGTAAGATTGATGGTTTCAATTTTATTTTTACTTTCATATTTTGGTTTATAGATAAGAAAAAATAAATATATATTGATACCTTTAACATATTTAACTATTTACATATTTCATATATTATGTATTAATATATGCCATGATGTTCTAAATATGATTGTTTGATACACATATTTGTCATTGTATTTATACTGTTATGAATGGAAAAATTGATGGATTATGAATAACTACTTTTTTCGTTTTCTTTTTTAATTTTTAATTATTTTTCATTTTATTAGAAAAAGAATCCTGCAATTTACGAGACAATTTGATTCGATTCATGGGTATGAGAAATTTGTGATACGATTCCCATTTTCAGAACAATGGGTGAAACAGTGCTACTGAAAAAATGTTGATAATAATGATGCGGATGATGATCAAGGTAGAACCGTAGAAGAGGAAAGCCCAGGTAGCAAATGGTGGCGATCTCTGCAATATCATTTGAGATTCTAACTCTATCCGTGCCAATAAAGAAAAGTTAGCCTTTATGTAGCTTGCATTATTAACAAGCAATAGAAAGATCAGTATAACATTATAAACTCTGTAAAGTGAAGACGTACTAGCACAAATCTTTGAGGGCAAAGATTTATTTCAAGTTCCCTGAACAGTAAGTCTCACCTGTAGATCCACGCCGACAAATACGGGCAAACATTTCACCAACAAATAAGGAGCCATCCATGACAGGGCCTTTCAACACATCAGTACAACCATATAATTCAATAGCCCTTTCTTCTGCTCCACCAAGAAGTAGAATGATGATCTTCTTGAAAAAGTGGCTGAAATGCCGTTGTCAAGAATAACTCTATAAAACAATTCCAAATCATATAGGAGGGAATCAAGAAGCTAGAACAAAATTTGAAAAATGATCGATGAAAAAGAAAAAAAGAATACAGAATGGTTAAATTAATCCAACAAATTAAAGAACAGATTTGAGTAGCTGAACAAATGTCTAATTTTAGTAAAGATTTTCAAGTATATGAAACTGTTTTAGGCTTTTAACTTAATAGACTAATGAACAAAAAATGTAAAATTTTAAGGGAATAAAAAATGATGAGTAAGAATTCTCTTTCAGAATAAAAATACAAAAAGGATTACATTCAATGATGTGATACAAATCCGGAAATGAGGATACACCACCATTTGTGCCAAAATTCAAGAAATATATATATAGAGAATATTGTAAGTTCGAGTACAAGTACTTCAGTGTTTTAGGAGAGCAGTTTACGGTAAAAAGAAACAAAACAGTACTCTGTTTGAAAGTAAAATGAACTTAACTGTTTGAAGGCAGGAAAATAGTGGTCTGATGTTGTAGTTAGTATACCAGAGATTCGCAGATGATCAAGGCTAGTGTTAACACTATGTCCTTAAGATAAAATTTGCCCCCGCAATGGTGCTTACGAGCTTCAATGGCGTCTGTCTCCCAGGATACAATGATCTGTACCACAACAGTTGCAGCACTACAAACTGTGTGACTGTCGAACCAGTTAGTGTACAATTACTCTCTTCTTGACTCTGAATGAGTGACTCAATGCAAGTGCAGCAGCAGCATCGAAAATGGAATGATCAAAACAGTATGAAACGAGATGCATAAATAGCCTGCAATCAGGTCTCTTCATAGGGGCTGCATCTGTTCAGAACAGTGACTATTCACTTGAACAGATGCTTCTTCTTAGGACACACCCTTTCAGATGCGAATGGGTACACCTCTTGGCACACACCTCTTGGACATGGACACACCCCATTTTGAAAAAGGGAATTTTATTAAATAAAACTTCTTTAAAAAATATAAATGGGTAGTGGGCCGAGCCAGGCCCAACTCGCGTGTGAAGCCCAAGCCCGGCCCGGCCCGGTTCGGTGCGGGGAGGGGCGGCGCGCGCGCGTGTGTGGTGGTGACCCTACCTGATCTAGGTCCTCCCTCCCCCACAAAAGTGGGGTGCCCCTTGGGGCTCATCTTATACTACCAAGGTAAGTATATTTATACCCAATGGATGTTTTGCTCCCAAGCAATGTGGGATGCAAGTTTACCACTTCCTTTTGTTTCCATGTTTAACATGTTCAAGTAGTGGTGTAAATGAGGCAATTTCTCATTCATTTCTTAATGGATTGGAGTAACTCAATACATGTCCTTAAACTACTCATAGAGTAGATTACATTCCCATGTATTCCCACCTAAAAGGATAAGTGGGTCCCACGTTTATTTTGACTCAAAGATGACCAAAATAATGAGTCCTTCTAACCATTTTTCCAACAATCCCTCACATGAATGAAATTGACCGAAAGCAATGAAATGATATGCAGACACACACAGAGAGAGTAAATTATGGAAATCCTCTGTATAGAGAAAGGTAGCTTGTGACCTTGAACATTCCCTTGTGAAATACTATCGGATTTACTGGTTGAACAGTAAATATGATGTCTTGAACTGTTCAGCCTTTTGTGTAAACCGAGACAATAGAGTTCACACAGAATCTTTCCAGACACAGTTGGTTCTCATGATTGTGTTCATTTTGGCCCTGAACAAATCCTGGTTTCATGAATGCTTTAGAGAATTTAGCCTTATTATTCTCATAGAATCGGCACAGTTCACACTCACATAGGTGATTCTTATTAAGAGTATCTTGCTATACCCCATCTGATTAACCAAGATATAAGAATCATTAAAAGTTTTGCTTACCCTAATTACCGCTGCAAGTATCACTATTAATATCATAGGAATGAGCAGGAGATTTTGTCTCCATAGTGATATCGTTAAGTCACACACAATTCGGTTGTCCCTTTGAACCCAGATCTTGGGATCTCCAGTCAACTAGGTTGGGTTGCCATTATGGTGACTTTTCATTCATAGGCTTTAAGCCCATTCCCCTCGATAAACTATTTACTTGCTCTCTCGCTAATCCTTTGGTTAGAGGATCCGCAATGTTGTCTTTGGACTTTATGTACTCAATTGTCATAATGTCATTAGAGAGCAGTTGTCTCACGGAATTATGCTTTCGACGAATATGTCGAGACTTACCGTTATACATTGTACTCTGTGCCCTTCCAATTGCTGATTGACTATCGCAATGAATGCAGATAGGAGGCACAGGTTTTGTCCACATTGGAATATCTTCGAGGAATTGACGAAGCCACTCAGCTTCTTTGCCATCTTTATCCAATGCAATAAACTCAGATTCTATAGTGGATCTAGCAATGCATGTTTGTTTAGAAGATTTCCATGATACCGCTGCACCACCAAGTGTAAATAGATATCCACTTGTGGACTTTGAATCTTTAATATCTAATATCCAGTTGGCATCACAATAGCCCTCAAGTACAGCTGGATATTTACAGTAATGCAAACCATAGTTTTGGGTGTATTTTAAATATCTTAGAACCCGAACTAAGGCCTTCCAGTGGTCTGATCCAGGGTTACTTGTGTATCTACTCAATTTACTAACAGCATATGCAATGTCAGGACGAGTGCAATTCATCACATACATTAGGCTACCAATTATTTGTGCATATTCTCGTTGTGATATGCCTTTTCCATTATTCTTGGATAAATGAATACTAATATCTATAGGTGTCCTTACTGGATTGCTATTATCTTGATTATATTTTTTGAGTGTATTCTCAATATAGTGTGATTGAGATAATATCAATCCATCTGATGTTTTAGAGATCTTTATCCCAAGTATGACATCTGCAACACCTAAATCTTTATGTCAAACTTATTGTTTAACATCCTCTTGGTAGATTGAATGATATCAGCATTACTACCCATAATGAGCAAATCATCAACATATAAACAAATAATGACACAGCCATTGTTAGTGTTCTTGACAGAAACACATTTGTCACATTCATTGATCTTAAACCCATTTGGCATCATCAAGCTGTCAAATTTATCATGCCACTGCTTTGGTGCTTGTTTTAATCCAAATAGAGATTTGACAAGCCGACAAACTTTCTTAGTTTGACTTGGAACATTAAACCCTTCTGGTTGTTCCATATATATCTCCTCGTCTAATTCACCATTGAGAAATGTTGTCTTTACATGCATTTGATGTATCTCGAGATTGTGTATAGCAACAATTGCTATTAACATTCGAATGGATGTTATTCTCGTCACCGGTGAATAAGTATCAAAATAGTCCAAGCCTTCTTTTTGTCTGTACCCTTTAACAACAAGCCTGGCCTTGTATTTATCGATTGAGGCATCTGCTTTCAGCTTTCTCTTGAATATCCACTTGCATCCAAGAGTTTTGCAAGCTTGTGGAATATCTACAAGTTTCCATTTATGGGTTTGCATAATGGATTCAATTTCACTGTTTATGGCCTCTTTCCAATATGGTGCCTCGGGACTGGACACTGCTTTTTTAAAGCTTTGAGGCGCATCTTCCAACATAAATGTTAGAAAATCTGAACCAAATGTTTTTTATGTTCTAGCCCTCTTACTCCGTCTAGGTTCATCAATCTCTTGTTGGTTTTGATTACTACTACTAGCAGTGTCATGAGTTCTTTTAGAAGAACTCGTTTCCTTTGATAGTTTGTAAGGAAATACATGTTCAAAGAACGATGCATTCCTTGACTCAATAATAGTGTTCGGATGCATATCGGGAATTTCAGAGTTGTGAATTAGAAACCGATACGCATTGCTATTATGAGCATACCCAATGAATACACAGTCTACTGTTTTTTGTCCTATTTTCACCTTTTTAGGTGTAGGAACCGCCACTTTAGCCAAACACCCCCACACTTTCAAGTATTTGTAAGTAAGCATTCTACCTTTCCACAATTCGTACGGGGTTTTATTGGTTTTCTTTTGAGGTATTCGGTTGAGAATATAATTTGCAGAAAGGATAGCATCCCCCCACAAATTCTGAGGTAATCCAGAACTGATTAACATAGCATTCATCATTTCTTTTAAAGTTCTATTTTTCCTTTCAGCAACACCATTTTACTTAGGTGAATAAAGAGCAGTAGTTTGGTGTATAATACCATGCTGTGAACAGAATTCACCAAAAGGTGATTCGTATTCACCTCCTCTATCGCTTTTTATCACCGTAATTTTCCTATTAAGTTGATTCTCAACCTCATTCTTGTAATGTTGGAACATTTCCAAGGCCTCATCTTTACTTTTCAATAAGTAAACATAACAGTATCTTGTGCAATCATCAATGAATGTAAGAAAATATTTCTTACCACCTTTAGTTTGAACAAACTTCAGGTCACAAATATCAGAATGAATTAATTGAAGAGGTTCAGAAGTTCTTTCAATAGATTGAAAAGAAGTTCTAGTAAGTTTAGCTTCTACACATGTTTCACATTTGATATTAGAATCAAAACTACATTTAGACAAGCATTCCATGTTAACTAATCTACGTAATGCATCATAATTAACATGGCCTAATCTACCATGCCACACATTAGAAGACTCAAGCATATAAGCAGAAGAGTTTTTCTTATTAGGTACAATTGTCATTACAGTCATTTTGAAGAGCCCATCGCTCATATATCCCTTTCCCACGTACATCCCAGATTTAGTGAGTACAAACCTGTCTGACTCAAATACAAGTTTGAAACCCTTCTTACTCAGTAATGAGCCTGATACCAGATTCTTACGAATATCAGGTACATGCAGCACATTGTTGAGGGTGAGTTCTTTTCCAGAAACCATCTTCAATACCACCTGTCCTTGGCCTTCAACCTTAGAGGTGGCAGAGTTGCCCATGAAGAGTTGTTCTCCGGTTGATGCTTGATAAGTGGAGAACATCTCTTTATTTGAGCAAACATGTCGAGTGGCCCCTGTATCCACCCACCATTCTCTGGTGTTACCAACCAGATTGACTTCTGAGACCACAGCAGAAAGATTGATGTCTGAAACATCAGTGGAGAGAGTGTCCATTTCTGTCATGTTGGCTTGCGCAGGTTTCTTACTTGTATTGCCTTGGTCCTTGCGCTTATGACAGTCCTTAGCACGGTGGCCTGGTTTGTCGCACACATAGCATTTCCCTTTGAACTTCTTGTTGTCATTGGGACCTTGTTTTGGACCGTTGGGATTGTTCTTCCTCTTCTTGGGATTCTGCCCATGCTCCACCACGTTTGCTTTAGCTTCAGTGAAGGTTTTTCCTGATTTCTTTTCAGAAGCACGATTGTCTTTCTTTATCCTCAATCTTATTATCAGGTCTTCAAGTTTTATCTCCTTTTGTTTATGCTTGAGGTAGTTCTTAAAATCCTTCAAAAGTGGTGGCAATTTTTCAATGATTGCTATCACTTGGAAAGACTCACTAAGAGACATTCCTTCTGCATGTATTTCATGAACTTGATTGATAACCGTTTTGGAATCGTTCATCTTGTAGTCAAGAAATCTGCCAACAACGAATTTCTTCATTCCGGCATCTTCAGTCTTGTACTTTTTATCAAGTGAATCCCATAATTCCTTAGCAGTCTTCAATGAACAGTACACATTATATAATGTGTTGTCTAGTCCATTGAGAATGTAATTTCGACAGAGGAAATCAGCATGCTTCCAGGCTTCTACAGCAGCAACTACTTGCTTGTCTGTTTCACCTTCTTTCAAAACAGGAGCTTCTTCATGGAGGAACCTAGCCAAGTTAAGAGTGGTGAGATAGAACAACATCTTTTGTTGCCATCTCTTGAACTCAGTCCCATTGAATTTTTCAGGTTTCTCCCCATGGTTCACCATAACAAGGGTATGGGTAATGACTGGAGTATTCTTCTCAATACCCATGTCTGATTTAACAAAACAGAAATCACTTAAGCAGAGTAAACTACAGAATTAAACAACTAATAGTACTGTAAACAGTAACTCAGACTATATGGTAACCTGTAATTGGTTACTGAAGACTGAGGCAAACAGAATGCAATTTACAGAACAACCTAAAGTTCTGTAACTAAATGTATATAAAGAATGAAACTCAGTTTTACACTACTAGTTTCAGAAACAGCAGAAGAAGAAACCAGTAGAAAACTGACATAAACCGAAACCAAAAATACTGAAGTAAACAGAGAACAGAATGTACTCAGAACTTTAAAAGAATTTTGTCTTAAGATTGTAAGTTCGAGTACAAGTACTTCAGTGTTTTAGGAGAGCAGTTTACAGTGAAAAAAAACAAAACAGTACTTTGTTTGAAAGTAAAATGAACTTACTGTTTGAATGCAGGAAAACAGTGGTCTGATGTTATAGTTAGTATACCAGAGATTCGCAGATGATCAAGGCTAGTGTTAACACTATATCCTTAAGACAAAATTCGCCCCCGCAATGGTGCTTACGAGCTTCAATGACGTCTGTCTCCCAGGATACAATGATCTGTACTACAACAGTTGCAGCACTACAAACTGTGTGACTGTCGAACCAGTTAGTGTACAATTACTCTCTTCTTAACTCTGAATGAGTGACTCAATGCAAGTGCAGCAGCAACAGCGAAAATGGAATGATCAAAACAGCATGAAACGAGATGCATAAATAGCCTGCAATCAGGTCTCTTCATAGGGGCTGCATCTGTTCAGAACAGTGACTATTCACTTGAACAGATGCTTCTTCTTAGGACACACCCTTTCAGATGTGAATGGGTACACCTCTTGGCACACACCTCTTGGACATAGGCCCAAGCCCGGCCCGGTTCGGCGCGGGGCGGGGCGGCGCGCGCGTGTGTGGTGGTGACCCTACCTTGATCTAGGTCCTCCCTCCCCCACAAAAGTGGAGTGCCCCTTGGGGCTCTTCTTATATTACCAAGGTAAGTATATTTATACCCAAGGAATGTTTTGCTCCCAAGCAATGTGGGATGTAAGTTTACCACTTCCTTTTGTTTCCATGTTTAACATGTTCAAGTAGTGGTGTAAATGAGGCAATTTCTCATTCATTTCTTAATGGATTAGAGCAACCCAATACATGTCCTTAAACTACTCATAGAGTAGATTACATTCTCATGTATTCTCACCTAAAAGGATAAGTGGGTCCCACGTTTATTTTGGCTCAAAGATGACCAAAATAATGGTCCTTCTAACCATTTTTCCAACAAATACAAGTATCATGTTCATAATATATTATCTGCATTAAGTTCTATGATTTTGCAGTAAAATTTTTTACATGTGCCATCATTTTTTTATTACTTTTTTTACAATTTATACAAGTACAGGTGTCCTGTCTCTTACTGTTCATACTTCATACCATAACTCTAGTGATTGAGTCCAAGCCAATGCGGACATGGCAGATTCTCATAACAATGCGCAATGGTAGTTTCCAAACTGCTATATTCCCCCAACCACTACTCCTCACTTGAGAAACTCTTTCCATCTGCAATTGAAGCTATCAAAGGAATAACCCCACAAAATTTTGACATTATGATGCCTATGGCCCCAGATACAGCATGGATACAATAGGGACACCGCATGGATATGCTACGTGTTGACAACCACTTACTCTAAAAACTTAAATTGATAGAGAATGGTGCTAGAGCGGGAGGTCGAGTGTTCAAATCTCGGGGTTGTAGTGCCTCGTATTATCTCACGAAGGGTGTGATTCCCGTGCGGAGCCCCTAAGAGTGAAGCTCATGTTTGTTCTTTTACCTTTTAGGTTGCAGTTTTTTCATAATCATGACCTAAAAGTAGTAGTAGTTTCCTTGAAAGAAGAACTTGTTGGCAGAGGCTCATAGCAGACAAAGTGATATTAAGATCTACCCATCTAATAATAATAATATCAGCCATTATAAAAAAAAATTGAGCTGAGTTGTTTTTTTTGGTTACCTCAACGAATGGGGCCGGGACCCATGAGAACAATATTGGCACACACACAAAGGTGAGAAAACTCGCACAAGTGAGGAGAAGACTACACCCCCCACATGAGGAAAGACTAATACATGCAAGGAGACAAGACATTCACGGTGAAAAGGGAGAGACCCAACAATCGATCCTTGGTCATTTGGGTGAAAGGTGGGCCTCCCAACCAATGACGTTCCCTGGTCATCTAATAATTAAGTAAAGTTCAAATAGAAAATTTATTTACCATTGTATTATATGACCTTAGATTGGATATTGATTTATTTTAGATTACTGGATCCTCTTCTACTTGGCATATGCCAATGAACTCCATGTAATTTCATAGTAGTGATTTTGCAAAATTATAGTGTTTGTGTTTCTAGGAACAAACAAAACCTTGGGTGGTCGTCAGAAACAAACCGAGTCCACGGACAATACGATGGGAAGCGACATGACCAAACCTTCTTGGTCAGAACCGAGTACTAGGTGTATATGAATACGTGTATTTCCTACAGATACATGCATCTGGCAACTTGGCAGACCATCAGCTGCACATTATCCACAAGCAACTTGTATTTGTAGAGAGAAAGTCCTCTAGTTGACTTCAATCTCACATCCGGTCACATCCTTAACTTGTAGAGAGATGTAAATGGGCCAAACTCTTCCCCTGAATCACGTAATACGTGGAGTAGAGGTCTATAGATTTTGACTTAAGTTGAGTTCAAAGTAAGTTTGAATTTTAATTTTCATAGTGAGGGATCAGGGGTGCTACTAGAAATTCTCCGCTATAGGCATAGGGGGTTTTCAAAAGATTTGGGGCGCAAACGATCAATGGAGGATTATTTGCAACTTGTGAAGGAACCGCCTATTGATCATTGGTGTGAGCATCCTAAGCTTAGTTTGAATTTGGTCAGACAGATCGAGTGACTTGAGTCAAAACGGCTACAAAATCAAGCACTCCATACAGTGGCGGAGCCACATTGAGGCCCGCCCCCCCGCCTTCTTTAGAAAATCCTTTTAAAACATTCAGCAATGACCATGCACAGCATTGAGAATTTGAACTTCTCCACTTTGGTTATTTTACAGGCAATGACCATGCAGCAGCTCTCCTGAGAAGGTGCAACCGGCTGTCCGAGGGTCAGAACATACTTATCACATTGCAATATTAGGTTCTGCAAATTACCTTGGCAGTCTTGAGTGCCTCCGGCCAGTGGCGGAGCCACATTGAGGCCTGGGGGGGCCAGGCTTTAGAAAATCCTTTTAAAACAGTAAACCCCCAAGATGAAATCCTGGCCCCCCCCCAAGAAGAAATCCTGGCTCCGCCCCTGACTCCATAGTTAGTGTTAATGATGTCAAAAAGTGGTTTTCGGGCACCACCGGTCAAGTGTAAAGTAATTAATGTGAAAATTAATGGAAAGAGAGAGAGAGAGAGAGTTTATAGTGGTTCGGTCAGTGTGACCTACGTCCACTTTGTAATTTGGTGATTTACTATTCTCCGATGTAAAGATTACAATTCAGAGGAGTACAACAATGGTGTCAAAGTAGATAAGAGTTGCCTGCCCCCTAGTGCTGGTGGGGCTCCGTGATTTATAGTCTTCCCCTAACAGATGGGGACGACTCTTCAGCAACGGATGCTTCATTCTGGCGGAGTCTTCGAACCGCCCTCAACAGACGAGGCATGTAGGATCTCCTCCACAGGACTTGGTAAAAGCAGGTAGATGAACGACGTGCTGACTTTGTCATTTTATGGATCTGGACCCGGCCTTTAATGACTGGACTTGGACCACTTTGGGCTTCGTGGGCCTTTATAAGATTGGGCTTTCCACATGGATTGGGCCATTTAGGCTTGACCCATCATTTGCCCCCCAATGCCCCTTGTCTAAGAAAACTTGGAGAAGTGGCATTAGCTTGAGTTTTTGAGCTCTGGGTGGTGGAGACTCCTTCTGCTGGATGACTGTTTCACTTCATGATATATTTTTGCCTCGCTAAACACCCCAAGTATTTTCCATTTTTTGAATGATGGGCTGTTGTTGGGCGTGCAGCTGGAGTGAATTTGGTTGGGCGTGCAGCTGAAGCGCCGGGCGCCTGTGGGGGCGACGCAGGAGAGGAGACCCAGAAGGGAAGAGTGGCAATCCAGGCTAGGGGCGCAATCCAACTAGGCGAGCTGGTTGTTTGCGGGAAGGGCGCTGGGAGCGCAGGCGAGGAGCACAGGCGCTAGGCGCCACGGGCGCGAGGAGCGCGGGCGAGGACGAGGAGCGCGGGCCCGGGCGAGGAGTGCTGGCGCTGGTGGTGGGCACCCAGCAGTGCTGTTGGGCGAGCATCATTTTTTTTTTTTGTTTTGTTGGGTGAGCACATGGAGAGGGCGCCCATGTTGCTGCTGGGCGTGCTGCTGCTCGTGATGGAGTGGGCCACGTAGTTGTGTTGTGGGTGAAAATTACCCATAAGTTGATGAACCTATTGACGCTTCATGCCGGCCATCATAAATAATGCTTTGACAACTTTGTTTTGTTCCTCTGCACACCAGCGCATATATCATAGCAAACTAAGACAAAATTCAGATGACTAGACTCGAGCTTAGGCTTGATCTACGCTCCACATAAAAAGGTATTTAACTTTTGAAATGACTCAAGCTTGAAGTAACTTAACCTCACTCTTATTTGTGCTGTGGTTACTAAAGGTCCTGCTTAGCTCACTGGCATGGTCCCTGGTGCATGTGTGGTGGTGTCTGTCTGAGAATGGCTCAGATAGTGACCATGTCCCTTCTTTTTTTTTAAAAGATAGTGATCAGGGCTTGGAAGGGCGTGCTAACCTTGACCACTTGATTCCATACTTCCGTTTCTAATGTGGACAACCCAGCCTCTAGTCACTTGGAATATATATCCAATGACAACCTGCACCATTAATTTCTGGACCCCATTTAGGGCTTGAACCAGATTGGTGACCTTGGCGTGAATAAGAATAACTAAGAACCCCTGCGCGGCGGACTGGGCAGGGGCGCCCTGACTGCTGCTGGTGGGCGTGCAGCATGTGATGGAGAGCGGGGCGCCATGTGGTGCGAACACTTGGATGAACCACAGGCAGGGGCGCCCATGTGGTATTTTTCGTTTCTTTTCTAGAGATAGGCTGCATGTTTGAGAACAGTGCAGAGGTAGGCCAAGCTTTTTGGCGACCCGCGAGAGAGCCGCTAAGCTGGAGATAGGCTGCCTGTTTGAAAATAGTGCAGAGGCCAAGCTTTTTGGCGACCCGCAAGAGAGTTGCTAAGCTGGAGATAGGCTGCCTGTTTGAGAACAGTGCAGAGGCCAAGGTTTCTGGCGACCCGCGAGAGAGCCGCTAAGCTGGAGATAGACTGCCTGTTTAAGAACAGTGCAGAGGCAGGTCAAGCTTTTGGCGATCCACGAGATGATTCACCTCGCCTGGACCTGTTGATTTCCTCAGCATTCATATATTTTTGAGCTTTTGCCAATAGTTCTGACATGCTCTTTGGTGGTCGCTTCGTTACTGAAAAGAGGAAACTGGATGAACGGAGGACTCCCAGAAAGGCGGTCATGGTGACTTTGTCATTGGGCCCCTTGACTTGGAGGACCTCCTCATTAAAACGAGTGAGGTAACTCCTGAGACTTTCATTTTTATCCTGCTTTATGCTGAGCAGGTGTGTGGCGGGCTTCTGGTGGCGGCGTCCTCCAATAAAGTGCAACACGAAGGACTTGCTTAGCTCTGCAAAGGTAGAGATGGAGGCTGGGGCCAGACTGGAGAAGCATTGCCTTGCGGAACCCTTCAATGTGGTAGGGAATGCTCTACATATGATCTCGTCCAAGATGTTATGTAGTTGCATTAGAGTTTTGTAAGTTTCCAAGTGATCCAATGGATCCTTTGTCCCATCAAAGGTTTCCATGGTTGACATTTTGAACTTTTTAGGAAGTGGGTAGTTCGCCACGCCGGGTTTGAACTATGTGTCCGTTCGTTGTACCAGGTAGTCTATTGATTTTGGTACATGTGCCTTCATGGCATTGAAGACATCACCAATCTGATTCTGCATTTCCTTGATCTTCTCGTCCCATCGATTGGGGGCTTCTCTGGACTGACCTTGGAAATGACTCTCGTCTTCCAAGCTGTGCTTTTCACTTCCCCCCTCCTGGAAATGAGGATCTTCATCGTTGGAGGCCGAGGGAGGAGGTGGAAGTCCGCCGCGACTTGACCCTCCAAGTAGGACTCCACCCGGGGGTAGATGCACGTCGAGACGAGCGCGGCCTTGAGGGTTGACCAGGAGTCTCTCATGCTGGGCGACACGGGGAGCTCCACCAGAGGCGCCCTGGGCGCCATGGGAATGGGCGCCCAGGTGTACTCCTCGACCCTGGGCGTCATGGGGATGGGCGCCCAGGTGAGGATGTGGGCGGGAGGCTCCTCGGCCCCGGGCACCATGGGGCTGGGCGCGCGGGGGAGGTGCTCCTCTGCTTGGAGCAGTCCAATGCGCCGGGCGCAGTACTTCCTGCGGTCCTGCACCAGCTAGTGCTCCTCCTTGCCCTGCCAACATGAGTTGCAGTATCTGCTGGTTCTGGGTCACTAGCTGCTGTATGGTCTCCAGCATTTACTGAGGAGAGGGAGTAGGAGCATTTGGTGCAGGGTTACCCTCGCCTTCCCGGAGGGGTTGTCATCTTGACATTTTGTTGACCTCGTGGTGATCACCATAATGTCGAGAAAGGAAATCTTGTCAGATTCCCATAGACGGCGCCAAACTGATGATGCCAAAAGTGGTTTTCGGGCACCACCGGTCTAGTGTAAAGTAATTAATATGAAAATTAATGGAGAGAGAGAGAGTTTATAGTGGTTCGGTCAGTGTGACCTACGTCCACTTTGTAATTTGGTGATTTACTATTCTCCGATGTAAAGATTACAATTCAGAGGAGTACAACAATGGTGTCAAAGTAGATAAGAGTCGCCTGCCCCCCAGTGCTGGTGGGGCTCCGTGATTTATAGTCTTCCCCTAACATATGGAGACGACTCTTCAGCAACGGATGCTTCATTCTGGCGGAGTCTTCGAACTGCCCTCAACAGACGAGGCATGTAGGATCTCCTCCACAGGACTTGGTAAAAGCAGGTAGATGAACGACGTGCTGACTTTGTCATTTTATGAATCTGGACCCGGCTTTTAATGACTGGACTTGGACCACTTTGGGCTTGGTGGGCCTTTATAAGATTGGGCTTTCCACATGGATTGGGCCATTTGGGCTTGACCCATCAAGTGTCGTAATGAGTTTCCTCGTTACTCAGTTCATTACTCAGCTAACTCAGCCTTGGACAAGTCATACTTTATACATGCATGAGCCACACATGGGTTGTAGTTCATGATACTCGGCTGACCAGGTCATCTACGTACATGTGTGCATTCTTGTATCAAAAAATCTATTTGGCCCGACTGGGAGACCGGCTTTTGGCCCGGTCCCCCAGGAGGGCCATTGGATCCCGGGAGTGGACCGGGCCAAAAGCCGGTCACCCCAGTCGGGCCATGTAGCAATGCCCTTCTTGTATTGTAGGGAATTTAGACTCTGGCTCAGCGAAGACTTATCTGAGTCCCCGAGTTGACTTGACCCAGCAAAGTGTCCAGAGGTGCATGCATGGTGTGCAAAGAAGAGCACACCTAATACGAGAAACACGAGACACCCCATTGGCAAGGGTTTCATCTCAGGCAACTGCTCACATTGTTGGTTGACTCAAAGTTATGTATCACTCATCCATCTAGGAAGAAAAAGAAAAAAGGGAGCATCTAATACACTCAGGCCGCGCGAGGCACAAGTTCATCTTGCTTTGGTTGGATATGAGCTGACCTTTTAGGCCTGTGAGCTAGACCTACATAGGGTGTTGGTCACAATTGCTAGATTGATTGGGAATGGGCCTTTTCTTCATAAAATTCGAATTAGATGGGCCAATTTACCTTGACAAAGTAATAAAAGAAAAGGCCCAACATTTCACAAATGGACAAAGTATGACCTGTATACCTGTGGGCTGGACATAGGCTTCAATTAAGGTCCAACAGCTAAATAGGATGATGGTCTTGGACTGGCTTTGGCCAAGGTAGGATTTTCAATGGACTTTACCTCACTAAAGCAATTGAATTTTGAGTTTAGGACCAGCACATACTGGCCCAACTATTTTAAAACCCAGGCCTGCAATGACTTTGGCATTTTCTCATTATGACAGTTGATCACCTCTTCTCTGTACCAGCTGCCATCATTGTGGTTAGATCTAAGTGATGAGTACACATGGTTCAAAATAACGACCGTTACCGTTACATAACAACCGTTATGTAATGGTAACGGCCATTACCGTTACGTTATAATGAATATAACGGCTGGGATGTATATTGGGGTAAAAAATCGCCAAAAAAAGGGTCCATAACAGCTGTTATTTTGAAAATAATGGCCATTATAACGCCTGATGGGATTTAAAAAAAAAAAAAAAAAACCTTCCCTTTGGCCTTCTTCTTCCACTTATTTCACTTCTTTTAATGTGTTTCTTCTCTAAGAGCTTCCTAAGGCTTCCTAAGGCTTGCTACAACTTCTAAGGCATGGAGGAGCACCTAAAAGTTTAGATCTAAGCAACTTTTGGGTGGATTTTGTATGTGAAGAAATCTAATCAAACTCAAGGGACCTCTTTGGTAAGGGTTTTTTTATTTTTTTGGAGTTCTTTTCAAGATTCAACATCATAATAATTTAGAGATGT
The DNA here is from genome assembly GCA_038049695.1 of Cinnamomum chago. Lineage (NCBI taxonomy): Eukaryota > Viridiplantae > Streptophyta > Magnoliopsida > Laurales > Lauraceae > Cinnamomum > Cinnamomum chago. The sequence goes on along the minus strand of CP142451.1, from coordinate 6,530,321 downwards.
TTGAGGTGTGTTAGATCATACTTTTGGAGCAAAAAAATTTCAAGTTTTAGCACTTTTTGTAATATTTTTTTATTTTTTCATTATTTAAATCCGAATTATTTTAGGGGTTTTTTTTTTTTTTTAAAGATTGTGTAATACATGAACCAAAGCTTTATATTGAGTTAGATTTGATGTTACTCACTAATTTTTCTCTAGATATAGTGTTTTAAGGTGTAGATCTAGATTTTTTTTATTTTCAAAATTTGGGGCTATTCTTGATATCATTTACATTTTTCCAAATTAGTGTTCAAATGCATTTATAATATGTTAGTTTACAATAGATCTATACTTTTGGAACAATAAAGTGTGAATCTTATGATTTAAAGTGTAGACTTTAAATGTTTAACTCTATTAGTTTGCCCAAAATTATAGTTGTATTATGTCAAATTTATGATATTTCAACTTATTTTAGTATATACATCGATACAACAATAATACAGGATGTTATAACATGAGGGGACCGTTATTTTGCTTTAAAGTGTGCAGTAATGGAAAAAAAAAAAACATTAGTTTCTATCATTTTATAATATTTTGGATTTTTTGAATATTTATTTAGATTTTTTTGGGGTCAAATAAAAATTCGCTCAGCGATGACCGCGAACCGCGATTTTAAACCATGTGAGTACATCATATCGTTGGCTTCTTATTGGACCATGAACCTCCAGTGACCCGCTAGTGATAATGGTCACGACAGTTCATGGACTAGACAGGACCATATCAGCCTGGATTTGTTATGTATTTAGGTTATAGGCTTGGACCAAGTCTGACTAGGTGGTCCAACAACTACAAATGTTGGTATTGATCTGAGTCCTTAGATCTGGTGATGTATGGATCTGGACTGTTATCGATACTTATTATCAAACAGTATCTTGAGCTAATCCACATCTAAATTTCTATCTGAAACAAATAAGAAAAAAGGGCTCTATCTACATTATTTTTTGGATCAGATCCTCTTTCTTCCAATATTTGGACTATATATATATATATATTGAGAGAGAGAGAGAGAGAGATGATTTGATGCTTAAGAGGAAATTGCATTCTACTAAAGTGCCAAACTACATGAAATGAGATCATACTTGGAGGAAAGTGCATGTTAAACTTTCCTTCTTTATTCATAGATATAGAATAGATTTTTGTTTTCTTCATTGTAACTTAGTACATCATCAGCTCAATTGACTGTTCCATCGACACAAAGCCACTCACCCACAAAGACAGCATCACAGTTGAGGTTAGGGTTGAGAGCACTGAAGAATTCAGTGGTTAAGTTGAATGCTTGTCTGACCGCAAAGCATGTGTCTCCTGCTCCTACTCCATACACTGTTTCACATTCTGGGGTAGAATCCCATTTTCCCAGCCCAACTGCAATTCACATAATCATTGTCCAAAGAATATTATCAACATTATAATTTTTTTTTTTTACCAAAAAAAAACAATATTATAAGATATCAAGTATATTATTGTCGACTTACTTGGGCCGGACCCAAACTAACCTTGGCCGGAGCCTGATTATATATATACATGGCCCAATCCCAGTCACTTAAGAGGTATCCATCAACCACAAGGTCCACACACCTTGGCCCTAGCTTCCAGGCTTGGCTACTGGCTCAGGATAGCCGTCAGCCCAACTAAAGCCCGTTATTAGGTTTGGAGCCTGTTAGTCCGTTTAGATTCCACTTGGAGAATTTTAAACCACTCCCAATCCAAGGGAAATGTGGCTGCTTATTGTGGCTATTACAAACAGTAATTGGGCCCAACGGAGAGTTCAACAGGCTTTAGTTCCTGGGCCTGAGTCCACCCTGTATAATAAATAGGAATTGTGTAGAAGCCCATGTCCAGCTCATTGGGAACATATCAGTGCCAAATCTCTCCCTAATAAGGCTGGATTCATGTGGGACTGGGCCAGATCTAGGCCCATTCCAGACTGCAAGTAGGCTGTAATTGGCAGTGTGGTCTGGTTGAGATCTATTTGGTCTGGCTTGGTTTCAGGCAGTCCTGAACATAAGTTTGGGTCCAATGGGTCATGACCCATGCTCTGGGACTTAATTGGACCAGACCAAGATTTTGGGTATCTCTCTTTCTGGATCTTACTCACATGTGAAGTTCACATGAAGTTCAAAAAAAAAAAAAATATATGATTAGGAGCCTGAGTGCTATCAATGGGTTTAGCACAAATTTATAAAGATCCCTTTCGTGGTGACATAATATGGGTCATAATATGGGTCGGGCTCAAAGTGTCCCCATCTGACCTTAATCTGAATCATCCAGTCAAATAGGTCAGGCTGGGTTTTTAGATTTTGGTCCATTGAGTCAAATAGGTCAGGCCTGGGCTGAGGACCAACTTGAATTAACCCATTATCCCACATAATGATTTGCAACTTTTTGCAAGATTTTTTCATGGGCAGGGCTTGGGCCTCATAAAAACCCGAATTTTGAAAAAACTAGGTCTGAGTTCAAAATATATGACCAAGCCCAGCCCATGTACACCTATACCACTTGCCATGGGATGCATGTAATTTCTCATCAAATAAACTTAAAAACTTACAGTTGAATCTACTCTCGGCAATAGAAATGATGAGCATGAGAGAGAGCATCAGAGCCAAATGAGAAAGCATGACAATTTTGTTGTTTGCCAAAGCCATGTTATGTTCTCTCTTGAAACTGAAAGCTCTCTCTTTTCTGGGATGTAGTAGCTTCACTCAGCTTCTCTTATTTATATTTGGAGTCGATGGAAGGAGATAACAGATATATAAGCCCAAACTAAAGAATCTTTATTATCTGAGTTCAACAAAGAGGCCGGTATTTTCACATCTTTCTTCCTATTATTTTATGATTGTATTTATAGTATTGTATTCTCTTAAGCTCAAGGTATAGTTTAATTAAGGCGGTGGAATCTAGAAAAAAAGAACTCTGGAATTTTCTCATTGTTGGTGATTTGATTCTGATGATAGAGATCTCCTTTAACATAAACACCTGTCGGTATTGGCTAAGGATATGAACATTTGTATCTTAGATCTGAATAGTTTTTTAGTGATGGGATCCTTCCCTGGATCTGAATCCAATGTGGATTCCAATGTATTGGCCCGGATCTGACAATGAGAGGAACATGTATATCTGGATCAAAGAATAGACCCCGATTCAAACATAAGAAGAAGACTTGAACGGAATTCAAATGATAATTTGTGGGCCTTGGGCCTCTGGTTTAGACTATAGTCATCATGAGTCCACCATCCATCTTGGGACCCCTTCCCTGATGGAACTCACAAAAAGATGCGTTTCCTGTCTTGCATATTTCAGACATTCCCTGGATGAGGAGGTCAGGTACGTACTGATTCAGATTCTTCGTGCATGGGTTAGGCCCAATTGCCTGGAACAAAATTCAAATCTTGGACGAATGCTTGGGTCTTGATCTTGCTAGGCCATATGGTCCACCAGTGTTTTCAAATGTTCATCATAGAGTTAAGGTTATGTTTGTGTTAAAGGGAGGAATCTGTGGTCGAGAAGAAAATTATTCTGATTATCCGTGTGAACCCCTTTTTTATATCATTTGGTGCGATACAATTTTTTTCAGAATAAGGGAAAAAAGCAACTGATTTTTCTTCGTTAGAGTGGATTTCCATTTTGAATGTAAAAGCTAGAAATGTAGGATTTCTCTCTACCGTGAAAAATGAAAATCACATAGAAAGAAATCCTCTCGCGGCCCACTTGCTGAACAGACATGTAGGATTCTTTAAAGAGTCCCTTTGTCACTCCCTCCTCGTTATGCACCAGCACCCCGGCCATTGTTCTTATCCCTTTAAAAGGCCCATAGGAAAATCCAAGGAACGTCCATTATTACTTCCTCCCTTGGGTAAGTATTGCAATTCATACAAATCACTATAGCTTTCATCTCTTTCCAAACCATGCAATGTTTCATTATCAACACCCCTCTCCACTTGTCAATTTCTCATTATATCTACCTTAAATCCTTGCTTACCAAACTGACCTTTCCACTTCCAACAAGACTCGGGCTGAGTTGACTTGGATGACTCAGCCATATACTTTCTCCCACCTCCTAACTCCTGGAAAAAGTAATGTCGACTAACTCCCTGTTGCTGTCTCTATAGAATTTCAGGCTTTACATCCAACTTCGAGATGGATCATGTAAAGAGAGATCCACAAGAGATTTAAGATTTGTATCTCTGCCCATTCCTTTAAATTAATTGGGGACGTACTCTCTTTCCTTGATTTGATGACTAGGGTTGAAACATATATCCGATTATCGGATGTCTCCAACTCGAAAATAGACAAGGAACTTAAATTTTAAGCCGATAAAAAATAGGTTCCAATTTGAAACTTATTTTTGGATTTAGAAAGAAATTGGGTACAGTTGTGAATCCATGCATGTTCCATCCTAATGACCCATAATCGAAACCTCTACTTATAGCTAGGGATGTCAATGGACCGAAGCGGAGGCGGGGGGCATGGTCTCCATCCTCGTACCCGCTTAAAAAATCTTCGTCCATCCCCGGTCCACCCCCGCTAACGGGTATAATTTTCATTCTCATCCCCGTCCGCGGGTAAATTTATAATCTCCGTCCCCGCTTCCCCCGTACCCACCTAAGCCTAAGCCTTTTTTTTTTCTAGTCTTCCCCCAGCTTCCTTGCAACAGGAGATCACACCTGAATCAAGGGTATGAGAAATATTATGAAACTTTCAGTACACGAACATCAATAGAGAACTACTCCTAAAAAATCATATACATAACAGCGAAATCAAACCAATCACTGCTGTCACGAACACCTGATACATACATTCCTATGAAAAACAACAGCACCTAAATCACTAAATGTCATAACACCATAGGTACACTACATAAATTAATTTTGAAATAAATTCCTAAAAAAACCCATAATAGCAAAAGTAATGCAGCAAACCTTTCTTCTTTCATTACACAACAGCCCAGGTTAATTTGCAAAAAATAGACAAGAGCAGTCAGGCCAGACCAACTGGCCAGTCTTCAACCAAACAAATGTCCAAAATAACACAAATAACAAATATCCAAAATACTACTTCAATCATCGGTGGTAGAATCATCGGTGGTAGAATCTACTTCTTCAATCATCACTTAACACCATCGATGGTGGTAGAATCTACTTCTTCAACATCATTTTCCTATATCATTAAAAGAAAAAAAAGTTAGAATATTCCAAAGACAAAATTTCAACTAAAATAATATACCTCATCATCAACATCAAGATCCTCCAATAATGTGTAGCTCTTCATGCCCGTCGAAGTAGATGAACCTAACAAAAAAAAAAAATTTTAATGCATTAGTCATACTTTACCCCCCAAAATTTTTTTATGATGCACATACAAATAATATTTCATTACCTCGTCTTTCAGCACATAACCAACTTTGAGAGCACATTAAAGCCTCTACTGTAGTTGGAAGAAGTCTATTACGATGTGGACTGATCACCCTCCCACTTGTGCTAAAAGCAGATTCCGAGGCAACGGTAGAAACAGGAATAGCAAAAAGATCTTTAGCAATCATTTGGAGCAGGGGATATTTGGGACCACTTGTCTTCCAAAAAGACAGTACATCAAAATCTGAAGTTCTTGGCATCATACCATCTTCTAAGTAACAATCCAACTCAGACCTCCCACGTGCTTTTGTTATGTCTCTTGTTTGTATAAACTTATCAAAATCAGAAAGATCATCAATTAATGGAGAGTTGGAATCAATATTTGATTGAAGAGGGGGAGGAGAAGGTTGTGGTTCATAATGACTTCCTTGCCTCGCTTCATATTCGCCAACCAATTCCAAGCAAAGCTCCTTAATCCTCGTTACTTCATTTAAAGCTTCCACACCTCCATACATTTTCTCATAGTAATACTCCAAAATTCCCAACTTATACCGTGGATCTAAAACAGTGGCTATTCCCATAACACCATGAATCACACTCCAATATTTGTTAAACTTTTCCAACATATTCAAGGCCATATCTTTTATCACATCTTTGGGACTTTGAAGCCACTTAGATATTTCTACTCTTATCCCACAAATAGTTGGAAAGTATACATTGGCAGTAGGATACTTTGTACCTGAAAACAATTTGGTTGCAGTATGAAACAATTCCAATTTTTCATAAATCTCTCTTGCCACCTCCCAATCATCTTCAGTCGGACAAATCTTGTAATGAGAATCTCGATATTTCAAGCGAGCAAACACATCTCTATAAATCAAACTAGTTTGAAGCGTGAGAAAAGTAGAGTTCCATCGAGTCTTAACATCAAGAGCAAGCTTCTTGTTACTTGGAATATGTATCTGATTAGCTGCCTCTTCAAATTTTTGCACTCTCTTGGGAGATGCTGTCCAATAAGCAACACTATCACGAATTCTTTCAATACCATCTCCAATCACATTCAAACCATCTTGGACAATTAAGTTGAGAATATGTGCACAACAACGCATATGGAACAACCGACCATGCAATATTAATGAACCAAATGGAAGTTTATCGATCAAAATAGCCACAATTGCATCATTAGTGGTACAATTATCCACAATCAAAGTTATCAACTTTCTATCAAGGTTCCAATCGAAAAAGCAATCCATCAAACACTCCACAAGCACTTCCTTGGTATGTGGATAAGGCACATATAAAAATCTAAAGATAATAAATAACGTGTGTTAATGGAAGATCATTAGTACCTTATAATAAATAACACATGCTAATAAAAGATCATTAGTACCTTATAATAAATAACACATGCTAATAACAAGATCATTAGTACCTTATAATAAATAACACATGCTAATAAAAGATCATTAGTACCTTATAATTCGACTTTGCAATGTCCAAGAATTGTCAATAAAGTGTGTGGTGATTGCCATGTATCCCTTTCTTTGATTGTTTGAGGACCACATGTCCGTAGTAATAGCAACTCTACTTTTGGTTTTTTCCAACAACTTCATTGTCTTCTCCTTTTCGGTTTTGTAAATTTGAAGGACATCATTTCTGAGAGTGTTGCGGGATACCATTTTGAACATTGGTTGAAGAGTGTGACAATATTTCTGAAACCCGTGATGCTCAACCATACTAAGAGGATATTCATGCAATATAATCATATTGGCAAGATCCCTCCTCCCCTCCTCTTGAACAAATCGCCAGTTCTCCATTGTTTTCTCGGTATCCTTCTTTGATTGGTTTGATACCAATAAACATTGCTTCAAATTTTTATATTTCTTCCTCGGACAACTTTTAAGATGGTCATGCAAGTGGCTAGTTCCATTCTTAGCACCACCAACAAGCATTTTCTTACATTCATTGCACTCAGCCTTTATCTTCCCATCAATTGTTTTCCTCTTGAAATGATTCCACACAATTGATCTATGCCTATCTGTTTCACCAAGAGTCATCGGAGTTGAGTTGGTAGATTGATTTTCATCAATAGAGATTGGAAGTTGGTTGCTTTCACCCGGTGTTGCAGAAGTTTCTGGAGTTGACATATTATTTCTCATTGCTTCTCCTTCCATTGTTTGTAATCAACTACATGTAAATATTCAAGCTTCAGTGTCTCCAGGTTGAGAATATAATAACAATCAAGTGTAAAACTAAATGTTTAGACAATAACAGTCATTCATTGTTGTTTTCCAATCAAGTCGACACTAACATTATTTGTGAAAAACTAATTTCAATAAGGAATATAAGTTTATGAAAAGTTAAGAGGAAGTTGTAGATCAGTTGTAAGTGCTTTTCATAAGTTGTAAGTGCTTTTCATAATTTCAATAAGGAATAGCAGTAGATCAGTTGTAATACTTCAACCAAAAAGTTAAAATTAGAGTGAAAGAAAAATGTGTCATATTAATGTGTCATTAAATTAATATTGAGAACTATATAAATGGTTGAAACACGAACACGTCACTTGTTCTCTAATAAAAATTGACTTAATTTTTTTATATAATTCTGTGTTGAGTTATAGTAAAAAATTAATTTTTTAATAAATAATATCACGATAATACTATTGGACCATATCACTATTACATCATTAATTAACAAATTAAACAACTTCCACTATACACCAAAACGAAATTCAACAAACTTTGAAACTTGACTCTAATATACTATCTATTCAAGTTTTTTGTGTCATAATCAGCAATAGAAGATTTCGTGAATCATTGTCTTAAATCTCCGTTCGGCTGGTGAGAAAACGAAATAAACGAAACAGTGTCTACCATCTTCGAAATTCTTTTCGTTTCTAGTGAAAACGAAACAATCTCAATGAACTAAAAGCAGAATCCAAGATTGACCATTAGACTAACAGTGGTAATTTTTCACATTGGTCCGAATATTGTGGGAAATTTAGTCCTCTAAATGTCTATTATTTTCTCTACGATTTCTCAACCGCTGAAAAACAGAAGATTCAATCGATGAACTGAAAAAAAAGAATCACCTAAATATTGTTAAATAAAAGATATGAAGACTAGATCACCATTAGTCGGACTAACTGACATGCATTGCATAAGATCTGTGCAGCAAAACAGTGTAATCAATAAAATCCAAATAAAAGCTCTAGAAGTAAAAAAAAAAATCATAGCAGAAACAAGGTTCTACAATATCACAAAGCAATCAACCTACATAAAATTTATCAGCCTTCCGATGTGGTGAATGGCAGCAGTGAGAGTGAAGGCTTTCGTGGTGGTGGTGGTGACTTCCCTGAGATGTGAAGGCTGGCTGATCGTTAGAGGAAGAGCCGAAGAGGTGGGCAGCTGAAGGAGCAAATAAATTAGGGCTAAAAGACTAAAAAGAGTATTTATATATATATATATATTTATTTATTTATTTAGCGGGTAACGGGGACGGGGCGGGGCGGAGGTAAGGGTAAGTCCATCCCCACCTCCATCCCCGCACGGGTTTATACGGGTATCCCCGTATACGTCCACCGTCCAATACGTATAGTCCATCCCCGGTCCAAACGGAGCGGGTTTGGACGAATACCCGTTTTTCCCCGGTCCACTGCCATCCCTACTTATAGCTAGGGATGCAAATGAATATCCAATAATTCGGATTTAGGTTCCGTTTCATAAATGGGTCTGGATCCGGAGCCCAATTTAACTTTCGATTGCGAGACAAGTCCAGTTTCAATCCATACGAGTCCCAACCTGTGGACTAGTCCCCACCTGTGGACTGGGACCCAACCAGTAGATATTTGTTTTAAGATATGGTTTGACTTTGTATAGGCTAATGTCAAAAACTCCATGCAACAACTTATATATAAATTAGTTTTTAAGATATTTGGATATATCAATTACGGATGGTAGACTAATATTGCATTGTTATTAGGTTGGATGATATCCCTTTTCGGATTTTTTCGGCTGAATGATATCCTTATTTCAAGCAAAAATAGAAAAAGAAGTCGGAACTACTCTTAATGGAACCGGCTTTGGAACGACGAAAACAGATTCCGAGTCTAAACTAGATTTGACTTTACAAAACGGTCCAGTTTCGGTCCAGTATGATCTCGGTTCGGAATCAACCTACTGGCATCCCTAGTTGTAGCTCAAACATCTGGCACTCATAGGAGAGAGACAAATAGAGTAAACGTCATGATTTAGTGATGACAGCTAGCACTCCTATGTATGGCTCAGTGTATGCCTCATCAACAAATAAACAATTACAAGCGGCATCTCCTTTGGAAATGGATAAATGACTCCGCCATTCTTTTTTGTTCTTTTACACATCTCTTCCTTTTGTTTTCTATTCTTCCTGTTGCTAAGTTTCCCACCGTTATAATCTCTCCTTTTCTTTCAAGGCCTTATTTTTGGAAGAGGTAAAGAGGCAAAATGAAATGGATATTGGATAACACAACTGCATCCATGCTCAAAGGGCAATTTCCACACTCGGGCTTTTAACAAAATGGAATCCTTACTCATCCATGGTAGTATCTTCTTCTTTTACTCTACTGAAATATTCTAATTTCTATTTACTTTCTGAAATATCTCCCTCTCTCGCTAAATCATTTTTTTCATTAAAATCTATTATATATCCTATTCTCCTTTTGTGCGCCCCATCTTTCCACCTCTTGAAGTTGGAAATGAAATTGGATCCATTTGAAAGGTCTAGGCTATGTCCAAATCTAGATCTATCCATTAAACAATGGATCTTGGATCTAGATACAAGATGGTTCCATGAACCTGACCTGTTTACGGCCCTATTGATGGCATGAATGAAATACTTAGGGCATGTTTGTGTAGCGTTTTTCCGCGGAAAAGTGGACGGTTTTCCGCGAAAAACCCATTTTTCTAGCGTTTGGTGCGAAACAATTTCACAAAAATGTTTTCCTGTCTCGTCAACATTTTCCTTGATAATTGTGGAAATGAGTTTCCCATTGAGGGGTACATGGGAAATGGATTTCCTCGGAAAACTTCTCCCTCTTTTCCTCACTCTTGTCCATTTCAACCCAAAAACCCTATAACTCTTTCATTTTTTATTTCTTTATATAAATTATTATTTAATGTTAAATAAATAATATACATGTTATGTTATTTTTCTTCAAAAAATTATATTACCGAATAAGAAATTTTGATTTTCTATAAGGAATCTACAGCCGCACAAAACAACATCTACACCAATTCAATAAGGAAACTCTTTTTGCACCAAACATGAATTTCTAAATTCTACGGAAATCCTTTTCCGAGGTTTTTATTTCTATGGAATTTGCTGACGTGGTGATTTCCTCTTTCCGCGGAAAGGGTGCGTACACAAACGTGCCCTTACGGTCTTGATGGATTAACAATTAGGAATCCACAGATTTGAGCATTCTTCACTGCTTTAAAATAGTGCTTTCCTTTTTGAGGATTTGTATGGTAAGGATTCCTTTCAGTAAGTTTGATAACAAGTGAGGAATCTGTGGATTTGATGATTTTGCATGCTCCCCACTTCAGCTAACGATTCTCACATCCTATGCGTTGGGGCCAAGGGGAAGAAAGCTGAGAATCCTTATTCAGATGGCCTAATCCTTTGAGATTTAAAATTTCCAAAAATGGGTCTTTTATGACTTTGCAGAAAGTTAAAATTTCTTCGGTCTTTTACGACTTTGTGGTAAGTTAAAATCTTTTCCTCAAGGACTCGGTTTTCAAATGTGACCTTATGGGTGTCCATGATTGTTGTAACTTTAAAATACTAATATTGCAAGTACACAACTCTCTGTGAAGAGACAGTGGCAAGTGTGGGTCAAACCCACAAGGAACCGAATCAAAGAAATCTTAATTACAGAATCTAACTAAAAACTAGTAATCAAATAGAGTTTTAATGGATTTTGGAATAAAATAAAATAACTTAATAAAAAGTGAGAAAATTAGATAGAAAAAGTGATTGAAGGAGCAAATTAACTCAAAACAAAGCCTGATTGACGCATTAAGAATCAAGATTTTGAAAGATTATATCAAAATCTTGAAATAGGAAGAGGATGGACTTGGACTATTTTGCATACCATGCTCCATATGTAGAATAAAAATCTTTAAACCATATCTTTTATTATCTTCATTTACCTTATTGCTGATATGCCCGAGATATGTTACAATAAATGTAATATTTGATCTTTCGGTAAATGGAGTAATGGATTAGCAATCAAAATCTTTCAAAAGTTTAGATCAATTTCATAAAAAAAAAAAAAAAGAGGAAGCACCTGGACTATTTTGCATCCCACGCTCTACATGTAGAAGCAAAAACTTTGAACCATATCTTTTACAATCTTCATGGCCTTATGCCTGATATGTTACAATCATTGCATTATTGGATTTTTCAGCAAATAGAGTAATGCATTAAGAATCAAAATCTTTTTTTTTTTCGCTTAATGGTAAATTAGTATTAAGAGAAAGAAACAGGGGCAATGCCCCAAGGAAAATCTTTCAAAAGATGATTTTGTAGCTCAAATTGCAATCTTTCAAACGTTACCAATAGTTCAAATCTTGAAAAAACATGGGGAAGCAATTACACTATTTTGCATCCCACACTCCACATATAGAAGCAAAATCTTTGAACCATATCTTTAACAATATCCTTCATGACCTTATCTCTCATATGTTACAATCAGTGTATCATTGGATTTCTCAATAAATAGAGTAGTGCATTAGGATTCAAAATCTTTCAAAGATTATTTTGTAGGTCAAATTCTTAAAATATTAAGGGGATGAACGTCTTAGACTGTTTTGATTCCCTATATATAGATGTAGATGGTGTGTTGCAAAACCCATGGTCGGTAGATGTTTATGCAGATGAATGATCTTTTCACTCATCTCTCTGATGCAGGCAAGTTAGTTGCAGATCTCTATTCAAGTTGTTTATTTTGTTTTTTTTTTCTTTTTTTTTTTATTGCAGGTGCAGTTTCCTTAGCTTCGTCTTTGTTAAATGATAGAAAAGGACAGTAGTTGGTCCACCTTTGTTTCTTGCTCCTCAGGATCCAACCTTTGATCCTTAAAAATCGTCAAGGAGGTCATTACAAAACAAACCAGTCAAAGGGTTTTGCATTGTTTAAATGTTGATGCCCATATCTTGTTTCCTTGTGAATGGTTTAAATAGTTTTTTTTTTTTTTTTTTTTTTTTTGGGCTTGTTTGCGGAAGGAATGGTAAAGTATCTTAATCCAAAACTAGCCTAGTCTAAGTCTTAGGGATCATCGATCCCTGGGGTGCTCCACTCCAGTGCTCCACCACATGGCCTTTATATATTCATGCTCTACCAATCTATGTCCGCTGTCGTACTCCGCACCACAAGATGCTCCACACCACAGTGAGCTTTCCCTACTATCACTTACCAAATCAAGCATTAGGTGGGACCCACTTTGTAAATCTTCTAGACCAAAAACAAGCCATTTTCCTCTTCTCAGTTCTCTCGAGGTGATTTTAGTCAATGATTTTGTTTATAGTTATGAATGAAAGCTAGTTATAATTTGTTTATGGTTAGTTCTCCTTACCCCCAAAAAAAAAAAAAAACACTATTCTTATTTTCAATCGATACCATTAAATAGCTTTTGATTTGTTTTTGGAACTACACTCAGTAATTTATTTTCTTTTCTACACTCAAAATTCCTACTTTCTAGAGAGTTTCAAATCAATATAAATCAACAACATTACTAGCCTTGGCAAATTATAGTATAGAAAAATCACCCACATCATCGGCAGCTAAAATAGATTCCACATAAACACCTTATTATTAATTTCCCTTCTCTGCACAGACTTGTTATCTTTTATGTAGAAAAATGAAGCCAGTACTTGAGTGTCACCAAACTTATAAAAGGCAATGCCTACATAGGGATGGTGAGGGATTGGGTTCAATAGGTGACCTGCCTGGCCTGTACCAATTAGGGTTGGGCTTGATAGTGTGTCTGTCAGGTTCAGACCAGATCATATTGATTATTAGAAATTGACCAGAGTCGGGTTTAGGGCTGATTGGAATTTGGTTGCGGCCCAACCCTGCCCTGATTTTAAAATTTAGAGACTACTCTAAAAGCCATTAAACACCACTCTTTTATGGCACAACTGGTTTCAAAAAACACATTACAAAGAGGAGTATGTGACCCATCACAATTCCTGTAACTCCATTTGAGTCTAGGAACTAATTCTTCTTTCCGAACTCTTCTCCCTTGTTTTGTTGCCCATTCCATCCCTTTATGTGTCTCTTGGTTTGTTTATGTAACTGAATTGGAATTACTTTCCATGCAGGATCGATCAAAGAGGCTCTGAAAACCGCTTTTAGTTCTACAACTTTGATTTCTTGAAGTTACAATCTTAAGGGACCTTCGTGCTGTACCAGATGACCAATGGCCGGTGGTTTGTAGCACTTCATGGCATGGAATAACATTGATGGAAAGTATTTCTTTCCAAAGTTCTCCATCCATGAAGAGAATGAAGGTATGATTCATGTACTCCACCTGTGATTATAAAGATAATCAAGTCTATGGTGGCTGATAGTCAGGTCTATGGTACATGGATAATCAGACCTATGGTGGCCGATAATCAGCTCTATGGTGCCCAAAGGGTACAAAAAAATAGCTTGATCAGAATAGAGAATTGTAAGAGGGCGAAAAGGGCATGGGAAGTGATCATAACTTAGGATGAAGTGTTTTTTATGCATGGTTCCAGATTTGAATGTGCCCAGCCTTCTATTTCTACTGAGATCAAGAATGAAGCTGATGATGGCAACTACTATGAGAAGTTGGCTTTTAGTGGCGAATTTGTCAGCCGCGGATAAATTTTGCCAGTAAAACTCACTTTTAGTGACCGAAATTTGATGGCATCATTAAATATATTATAGTGCGTACATTAAGTGGCAGTACATTTGTCGTGGGTAAAGTTCGCCACTAACTCCATGGCGGAAATTTTTTACGCCAAGGGGTTTTGGAAGGAAAGAGATTTAGTGGCGAGTTTTGTCTTTCCGCCACAAACGCTCTAGGACTTTCGTGGCAACTTTTTAGATTCGTTGCTAATTGCTTTTATTTGCCACGATTTGTTTTACTTTTATACTGAAACTTTTAGCCACGATTTGTTATTTGCCACGGTATGTGCTACCTTTTGCGGCGACTTTATATTTCCCCTAAAAATATACCACAAGAAAGTTAGGTTTTAATGGCAATATTTTTAGCCACAATTTAATTTTCACCACTAAAAACTCACCTTTAGTGTCAAAATCTAATGATGCCAAGGTTTTATAGTGGAGTAATGCTACTTGGACAAACTTTTTGGCCAGAATTTTGGCCAACCCATATGGTTTCCATTGAATATCACTATGATATTCAATGGAAACCATATGGGTTGGCCAAAATTCTGGCCAAAAAGTTTGTCCAAGTAGACTTTTTGTTTATAGTGATTACATTTAGTGGCAACCCATATGTCATGGCCGAAGGTCATTTTGAAGGGAAAGATAATTGGCTAAAAGTTTTAATCCTTTACCACTAATGAACAAGGATTTTAGTGGCAACCTTTTTTCGTCGCTAATTGCTTAGGTGTCTTATTTTTAGGTGTATTTTTTTATAGGGTATAGAGGTGCTCATGGGCCAGGCCCAGCTCGCTTTGGGCTGGACTTGGATATGTAATTAGGGCACGTTTAATAATTGGGCGGACTTGGGTTGATTGATAGAAAGCTTAAAGCCTGGCCTAGTCGATCCCATGTAAGGAATGCATGTAATTTAATTTAATTAGTCCAAACAATTGCTCAAATGCCCACACAAGTTATAAAAAGCGCCGGTATGTTAACTACCATTTTAAATTATGTATGCACTTTTTTATGGTTTATGCATCATATATATAAATTTTTTCTTATAGAAGCTAATAAATTTAATTTTATCTTAAGTACGTGAACAAGGCCATGCACGTTGGGAGGAAAGGACAAGAGAAGACCATGGGCATTACACTCGCAAAGAGGAGGCACGAGGGGGAAAAGCTAGCGGTGGACATTCCACCAAACCTGATGCGAGCTGTAGGCAACAATGCCCAGGCATTAATTACTGAGTTGGGCATTATTGTCAGACAGATGGCCCCACTCCAATTTTCCAATGAGGCGGATGGAGGCTCTTCGAGTTGATGGAAAATGAGAAGAGGGAGATGGCTTTACGACTAGAGTCCCAGGTAGCATTGCAACAAGCATATTTGCATGCTCAAGTGCAAGCTAAGCTAAAGTCCCGGCTCACCACCATCCTCCAACAGTTCAAAGAGTCAGGGCAAATTCCGATGTAATGCATATTTGCTGAAAAGCCCGATCATCTTGAGTTTCTTTTTATATGGATTCTTATTTTTTTATGACGATGTAAACTTAACTTTTGTTACTCAAATACATTTGAACTTAATAAAAATTTAAATTTAAAGTTATGTTTCAGTACCTGAATGTGATGAAAATCTCATTTTATCATCTTATATAAGCAGTTTCTTGAAAGGGAAATAAAATTTAAAAAATTAATGTTAATTTTTATTTATTCTTAATTTTAAACTTTTAGTCGCGGCAATACATCACCAGTAGAAGTAAATGAAAAGTCGCCTTTAAAATTAAACTTTAGCGGCGCCTAAAACTACCACAAAAACTGCTAAAACAAATAGGGTTATGGAGGTAGTTTCCCCTGTTGAACTTGGGTTCGCCTCATAAACTCATTAAAATTCTAGGTTTGCCTCTAAAATTGACATGAAGATTTTTGGTGTGCCCCCAAAATGCACATGAAGATCTTGGTTTTCCCTACAAAGTCCAACTATCCGGTTGTCTCCCCCTTCCACCCAGCCCAACCCCCACTCGCACCTAAAAAATTAAAAGAAAAAAGGAAAAAAAAAAAAAAAACGAAATCACCTGCATCCACCACTAGCCATAATTGGGCCCAATTGGAGCCTGTTATGTGTCCTTTTGCTTAATATATTGTACCAGCTGGTTAGTCCTTAATGATAGATGGGTTAAGGCCTGGTTTGTTAACATACGTATCTGATAAAAAAAAAATTATTTTTCAAGCTTTGGATAAGGATGTCAGAAGTAGAGCTTAAGAATTGGGCCTCGGAGATATGGGTATCAGATTATCCGAGTATTGAAGTCGTGGGATTGGGGGTGCTTAAGGGTAGGGATGCCATGGGCCCGGTCACTGGCACTTTGGGATGGTTTCTGACCTTGGGCCGGGCATTGATCTAATTTTTTAGCATGTGTAGTATAAGGACCGAGCATGGATAAAGTGATAGGTAGCTCAATATCTTATGTATTTAGGGGTGTATGACATGCATATCAATTGAATAGCTGGATTTAGATCCATTGTTAGGGCAGAAAATCCATTATCGTTAAGACCCCTCTGTGTTCCAACGTCCATTGGACTCTTATAGGCGATGTATTAAACAAAACAACATCAACAGATTGCTGGAATTAATGCAACATATGAAGATGGCTTTTTTAATGGTTTTCTTAGATTATGGATTTAAACTCGTACCTAAAGATTAAATCCAAGTTGTAGCCTAGATCCAGGCTGTTGGGCCGGCATTGGTTCCAAATCCAATTTCTTATTGGGTCTAATTAAACTCAGGTTATTCCGCGCACAGGATATATGCTATTAAAATACAATAAATGTAAAAAAGGGATATATCTTTATTTTTTTTCCATAAAGTTGAGATTATATTAAAAGAGGCAACAAGGTTCATAAAATCATCAAAACAACCCAGAGTCCATAGAAATACATAACCATGAAACGCAAGATTTCTCCCGAGTAGCGGTAAACTAGCATTTTTGGATTTCCGTGGTTCCGAGATGCGGAAAACCAGCATTTTCTGGATTTCCACCGTATAGGTTAGTGGAAAACTGTTTTTTCTGTTTTACCTCTATAATCTATATATATACATATAGAGGTGGGATCCCACAGGCTGCAGCCTATGTTATCACAAGCTGCAGCCTGTGTCACACGTGTGGGCAGAGGCCCTGGGCCCTCGCACGTGTGCGTGCAGCCTGTGATAACACAGGCTGCAGCCTGTGTGATCCCCCCACATATATATATATTTAGCCCTTTCCTACTTTGGTTCTAAGTTGGTCTGGGTCGGGTTACCTAAATAAAAAATTAACAGTTTGAAAATAAATACGTAATTGAACTTAGTGACTAACGAGTGGAAAGGATATGAACATTTGTATCTTAGATCTGAATAGTTTTTTAGTGGCAGGATCCTTCCCTGGATCTGAATCCAATGTGGATTCCAATGTATTGGCCCGGATCTGACAATGAGAGGAACATGTAGATCTGGATCAAAGAATAGACCCCGATTCAAACCTAAGAAGCAGACTTGAACGGAATTCAAATGATAATTTGTGGGCCTTGGGCCTATGGGTTAGACTATAGTCATCATGAGTCCACCATCCATCTTGGGACCCCTTCCCTGATGGAACTCACAAAAAGATGCGTTTCCTGTCTTCCATATTTCAGACATTCCCTGGATGAGGAGGTCAGGT
Organism: Cinnamomum chago; assembly: GCA_038049695.1. NCBI lineage: Eukaryota > Viridiplantae > Streptophyta > Magnoliopsida > Laurales > Lauraceae > Cinnamomum > Cinnamomum chago. The sequence continues at coordinate 6,512,348 of CP142451.1, read as the reverse complement.
ACGTACTGATTCATATTCTTCATGCATGGGTTAGGTCCAATTGCATGGAACAAAATTCAATCAAATCTGAGACGAATGCTTGGGTCTTGATCTTGCTAGGACATACCACCAGTGATTTCGATCAAATGTTGGATTACTCATCATAGCGTTGTGACAAAGGAAGGAATCCGCGGTTGAAAGAAACATTATTCTGATTTTCCATATGACCTTTTTTTTTTTATCGTTTGGTGCGATACATTTTTCTTTCAGAATAAGAAAAAAAGAAACAAGTTTTTCTTCAGTAAAGAGCATTTCGAATTCGAATGGAAATGCTGGGAACATAGGATTTTTTTTCTACCCTGACAAAATGAAAATCTCATAGAACGAAATCCTCTTGGCCCCCACTTGCAGAACAGACACGTAGGATTCTTTAAAGAGACCCTTTGTCACTCCCTCATTATGCTCCAGCACCCCATTGTTCTTATTCCATTATTACTACTTCCCTTGGGTAAGTTTTCCAATTCATACAAATCACTTGAGCTTTCATCTCTTTCCAAACCATGCAATGTTTCATTATCGACCCCCCTCTCCACTGTTAAAAATTAGGTTCTGAATTTGAAACTTATTTTTGGATTTAGAAATAAATTGGGTACAACTCTGAATCCACGCATGTCCCAACCTAATGACCCATAATTGAACCTCCTACTTATATGTAGGGATGCAAATGAATATCCAGTTATTCAGAGGTTTTAACCTATTAAAAATTGGATATGGAACGTATTTAGGTTCAGTTTTATAAATGGGTTTGGATCTGAAGCCCAATTTAACCAATTGCTAAACAGGTCCAGTTTCAATCCATACGAGTTCCAACCCGTGGACTAGGACCCAAGCATTAGATATTTGCTTTTAAGATATGTTTCGACTTTGAATAGGCTAATGTCAAAAACTTCATGCAACTACTTATATATGAATTAGTTTTTAAGATATTTGGATATATCAATTGTGGATGGTATACTGATGCATTGTTATTAGGTTAGATGATATCCCTTTTCGGATTTTTTGGCTTGAATGATATCCATATTTCAAGCAAAAATAAAAAATAAGTCAGAACTAGTCCTCTTAATGGAACTGGCTCTGGAACAAGGAAAATGGGTTCCGATTGTGAACTAGATATGACTTTACAAAACGGTCCAGTTTCGGTCTAGTATGATCTCGGTTCAGAATCAACCGATCGACTGGCATCCCTAGTTGTAGCTCAACATCCGACACTCATAGGAGAGAGAAAAATAGAGTAAACGTCATGATTTAATAATGACAGCTAGCACTCCTATGGCTCGGTGTACGCCTCATCAATAGATAAACAATTACAAGCGGCATCTCCTTTGGAAATGGATAAATGACTCCACCCTTCTCTTTTGTTCTTTTACACGTCTCTTCCTTTTGTTTTCTATTCTTCCCGTTGCTAAGTTTCCCACCGTTGTAATCTTCCATTTCTTTCAAGGCCTTTGTCACGTCCCCCGAACCCGATTAGAGAATAAATCGGATCCGGGGAGTGTAATTTAGGGCTAATTAAAAAAAATTCCCTTTAGGCTCAAGGATCGTAAGTCCGCTGTGAGGGCATAATGTTTTAAGCCTCAAATATAATAAAAATATGCGGAACTCCTACAATTCTAGGCATATTTGGATATCAACAATGAATAATGAATCTCAATATATATTAAAGTTGAACAAGGAATAAAATAAAATTTAAACAATGAAGTTAATTTATTACAATGGCCTTCCCACTAATCAAGGCCATTTAAAACAATAGTGATGTCAATGATATAAAAGTTTCAACGAGAGATAAATAAAGAATAAAGAATCTAATGAAGTCCCAATGAATCTCTCTCGTGCCAGGTATGATGACGCTACTCTACGTCATCTGCATGCCACTCTCGTTCCTCCTCAGCCGGTTGGAGATCCTCTGGGATCTCCTCACCTGCTTGCTCCTTGTAGTAGTACTCACCTGAGGAGTCTGCACACCAAGGAACAGAGTCAACGACATGTTGAGCAATAGATAAGCAATATATAAATAATCATGACATGTATCAAGTATAAGAGTAATGACAGGTATAATAATCAAGAGAATACAAGGAATCCAATCTAGACATAAAGCATGAATAAATAACCATTCGAATCATAAATAGAAATCCTAGCAATACTAACAATCACCACTACCAATGTAATGCAATGCAGGGAGACTCCGTGGATGTCCAAGCCACCTCACAGGGTACCAGTAACAATCCTATCCGGACTACTGATACCAAAGTCCGACTCCAAGGGGATCCCAGCTCCCGGTCCTGGGAATAGTAGCACGGTCCCAGCCCACTCCCAACTATTCAACGCCATGGACGTCGTCCAAAGCCGACTGCCCACCCCGATGTCCGAGTAACCGGCCCATCAATAAACCCCAAACTGCAGCTGACCATGATATGGAAATAATAATAATAATGTGGTATTGACACGAGAATAGACCAAGACAAGCAAGTCTGACTAGCTCAATTTACAAGACATGATCGTAGGGATTATCTCATTCAATCAATACAAGACAAAACCAATCACAAGGTAATCCATTCAGTCTAGCCAGTCATATTCATCAATTACATAACACGGGGTACTAAGGTACACTCTAAGTCCGGTCCAAGTCCTAATTCTACAAGGGATTATGTTTCATAATTTGTTAAGTGTTTTATGCCAAGAGAGTGTTTTATGCCAAGAGAGAGTGTACAAGGAATTATAACAACGGATACGATTAAATAAGTCAAAGAGGAATTACGATCCAAACCTAGGCAAGTGGTGTCATCCATGTATCCTACATGTTCTAACGGAGTACGTGTGGAATTGGATCAACGATGCTTTTAATGAAATCTCTTGGTATACAATCATGTTAAGCATCCATTAATTCAGTTTCATACGCATTCGGTTACCCCATGTTTAATACACGAATACCTAGACACCTAATCGAAGCACACCAAGCCACGTGCTATGATTTATTCTCCATTAATGGTCAACTGATAGTAGGTTCTTGGTTTCCAACATCTAAGGCCCAAACCTAAGTTATTGGTCTCATTTCTAATAAAAATATAGGTTGGGTCAATAATCTGAGTTTTTACATCACTTCTCAACCTCCGATCTTGATGAAACTAGAACCATTGGATTCTACATCTCAAGGGCTTTCCAACGGTATATAATATATAGAAATCCGACGTACAGATTAAAAGTTATAAGCATTTTAAGTCGTTTTCCGAAGTTGTCAAAAATTACGAAAATACCCTCCGATCGATCGGACAAGATGTCCGATCGATCGGACTGATATTCGTCTCAGTTAACTGAGACCAAATTGCAGTCCGATCGATCGGCTTGCAGGCCCAATCGATCAGCACTGTAGCCTGAGCCCGAAAATGGGTTTTTTGCTTTTTTTTCCTGCAGAAAACGAGCCTTCATGCTCTCCAATCATTACAATCATCATTTACATCCATTCTATCAAATTAAAAACATCAAAAGGGGTACCACTTTAACAATTAATCCAATCCAACCCACAAATCTAACCTAACATGTCAATCCCAATGCAATACCAACAATAAGCTTGGAATTTGGGTAATCTAATAAGGATATCATTGCAATCAAAAGAAACAATACATACATGATTAAATATAAAATGCATATCTACTTGCCTCAACCAAGAAGATGATTAATAATTGGAAAAGCTTGAGGAGAAGCTCTCTTTCGCAAACCCACAATCTAATCCGACCAAACGCAATCTAGAACGCAACGGAGAAGAAAAGAAAGAAAAAGATCATGATCCAACCTATTCTAAACAAAAGAGAAAACGAATGGAAAAGTTGATGATGGGAAAAGGCTTACCCACTAGTATCAATGGAGAGAGGAGATCGAAAGGAAGAAGATGTGCGGTCCGGATCGCGGAGATGATCTCTTCCGGAGGGAGATCTGGGCTTGAGAAGAGAAGGGGAAGAAGATGGACTGCTGTAACTCTCGTTGCAGAAGTGGGAATGAGCTTAGGGCTAATCCCTGCTTAAGAAGAAGAGAGGGAGAAAAAGACTAATTTGCCTTTAAGTGGGTCCGGTGAAAGAATAGACCATTTGAAGGGTTTCTAATCGTCGGATCGAGACGAGCCAAGAGACAAAAATGATCAGCGCGATGAGACCTTTCCAACGAACCCAAAATCACGATGATAGGATTTTTTTGGAAAAACACTCAATTTTTCCCTAATTTGCAAACTACCCCCCTGCTAGGATCAAACGAACTCGTAATCGAACGAAACTTCGCAGACACTATCCTAATACTAAAAGAAACTCACTCAAAGACTAAACCCACTTAAATATCTAAAATAAAAATAATTATAATAATAATAAAATAAACGGGTCAACGGGCCTGCTATTGGGCCCAACTGACCCAGTAAGGTCGCGGACCTTACAACCTTTTTTCTAGAAAAGGTAAAGAGGCAAAATGAAATGGGTTTTGGATTGCGCAACTGCATCCACGCTCAAAGGGCGATTTCCAAACAAGGGCTTTTAACAAAATGGAATCCTTACTCATCCATGGTACTATCTTCTTATCTCTCTACTGAAATATTATAATTTCCATTTACTTTCTGAAATATCTCCTTCTCTCGCTAAATCATTTTTCCGTTAAAATCCTATTGTATGCTTGATTCTCATTTTTTGCCCTCTTTCCACCTCAAGTGAAATTGGATCCATTTGAAAGGTTTTGGGTCTTTTATGACTGTGAAAAGTTAAAATTTCTTGGGTCTTTTAGGACTTTGTGGAAAGTTAAAATCTTTTTTCTCAAGGACTTCATTTTCAAATGTAACGTTATGGGTGTCCATGATTGTTATAACTTTAAAACACTAATACCGCAAGTGCACGACTGTCTGTGGAAGAGATAGTGGCAAGTACGAGTAGAACCCACAGGAAGCGAATTAAGAAATCTCAAATAACGAATCTAACTAATAAACTAGTAATCAAATTGAGTTTTAATGGATTTTAGAATAAAATAAAATGACTTACTAAAAAGTGAGAAAATCAGATAGGAAAAGTGTTTGAAAGAACAAATTAACTCAAACCAAAGCCTAGAGTTTGAACATCTAGAACCCCTTTGAGCAAGATAGTGAGTGTGTAACGCCCCACCCTTCACACATGCATGATATTGTCCGCTCTGGCCCACGTGCACGCGCGAGGACTTCCCAGGAGGTCACCCATCCTAGTACTGCTCCCGCCCGAGCACGCTTAACCTCGGAGTTTTTAAGTTTTTCCGGGGCCGCACGGTTTTAAAAGGCCTCATGCAAGGTAAGGGTGTAAACTTTACATATAACCCCATTCACTTTCCTCTCTATAGTCGATGTGGGACTCCGGGGCGTCACATTCCACCCCCCTTAGGGTTGCACGTCCCTGGTCCCTGTAGCCTGCCAGCCCTCTTGGCCCGCCCACATGGAGACCCGCCCACTTGCACTAGACCACGGCAGGGGACCCACACTCGAACTAGTCGAGAGTCGGCTCTGATACCATTTGTAACGCCCCACCCTTCACACATGCATGATATTGTCCGCTCTGGCCCGCGTGCACGCGCGAGGACTTCCCAGGAGGTCACCCATCCTAGTACTGCTCCCGCCCGAGCACGCTTAACCTCGGAGTTTTTAAGTTTTTCCGGGGCCGCACGGTTTTAAAAGGCCTCATGCAAGGTAAGGGTGTAAACTTTACATATAACCCCATTCACTTTCCTCTCTATAGTCGATGTGGGACTCCGGGGCGTCACAGAGTGGGTCCATTCCAGGTTTTAAGAATGAACTCAAAAGAAATTGGGTGGACTAAACTTGACAACTTGATATGATTCGAAGATGATGGAAGATAGATCCCAATCAGATAGAATAAAAAGACTTGCAATATATTGCTTCAATCACTTTCATAGCATAGGAGGATATCAAGATTCTTGTAAACCATAGAGGACAGGGAGATGCCTCACCACTTGGGCTACCTGTGTATTGGCGGGTCTTATCCATTAGTCCATTAAATCATGGTCTAGGTGAAAGTCATTAATTTACATTCAAGTATTAGGTATGCAAATAACTTTGTAACTTAGATCTTGTATAGGCATTGGTCGCAGTTGGGAACTTAATTACTAAGGCCCTAAACCGAACCTAACACATTTTAATCTCTTGGTAGGTGTTTCTCACGGCCCACATAATGAGCTACCAACTCAAGCAGACTTTGATAGGTCAAAACTAGTTCAAAACTACTGTCTAAACTAGCCCAACTAGTTTTTAGACTACGCAAAATACAAGATATATGGGAGCTACTTTTCAATTGTTGAGTAAACTCCATAATATATATTGACTTAATATGTGACATCTTGGTAGAGGCCATGAAAGGAGAAACTTCTATGAGGAGGCCAATATACCAATAAAAAAATGAGAGGCCCATTAAGTAAAAGATACCTCGAAAAAATGAATGAGCATTATTTGTGATGTACAATGTAATTTTTAAAATATTTGGGATCCATGGCCATCCCCTCCCTCCCCCTAACTCAATTTTTGCCTTGCCGTCTTCTATGTCACTCCAATGGCCCTACTAGATGCAGTAGAGGGTTATAGACTAGTGATATACCAAAAGCCTTCTTCATTGCATTTTCTAGCCATTCAATCTAAAGTGATGAAATTAATGGTTAAATTGAAAGGAATTGAATTTTTATTGACCATCAATAATCTAATCCTTAGATCAAATGGGAAAAGAATTGTATCTATAATGCATTAATAATAAAGAATTATCAAAGATTATTTGTGGTTCAAAATCTTGAAATAACCAGGGAAAGAACATAAACTGTTTTTGCATCCCTTACTCCATAGATGGAATCAAAATCTCCAAACAATATTGTATACGAACTTCATGTACCTTATTTCTGATATGCACAAGAAAAAGAAACGAGTGCAATACTGGATTCTCAGAAAATTGATTAACGCTTTAAGAATCAAGATCTTTTAAAGATTATATCAAAATCTTGAAATAGGAAGAGGATGGACTTGGACTATTTTGCATACCATGCTCCATATGTAGAATCAAAATCTTGAAACCATATCTTTTACAATCTTCATTTACCTTTTTGATGATATGCACGAGATATGTTACAATAACTGCAATATTTGATCTTTCAGTCAATGGAGTAGTGCATTTGCAATCAAAATCTTTCAAAAGTTTAGATCAAATTCTTAGAAAACAAGGGGAAGCACCTGGACTATTTTGCATCCCACACTCTACATGTAGAAGCAAAATCTTTGAACCATATCTTTTACAATCTTCATGGCCTTATCTCTGATAAGTTATATTCAGTGCATTATTGGATTTTTCAGCAAATACACTAATGCATTAAGAATCAAAATCTTTCAAAGATGATTTTGTAGCTCAAATTGCAATCTTTCAAACATATATACCAATAGTTCAAATCTTGACAAAACATGGCGAAGCAATTTGATGAGAGCCTAAAAGATACATTTTAGGCCCCTTAATGAGGACTTGGTTATACCGTCGATAGAGATTAATTAGCTTAATTTTGTTATTTTATTGTTTGTAGGTATTACAAATGCAAGGAGCGAAATTCAGAGCTAAAATGGAAGAAATCTCACAAAACATGACAAAGAAGGAGTTGCAAGTAAGAAAGCTGTCAAATATGGGAAGAGACTCAAATAAGAAAGCAAAGCAAGAGTCCAAACATGCCTTGGACATCCAACATGGGTCTCACTCACCCCATAGCATGCCAACATGGAAGGTCTTCTAATTACACTAGTATTCTCGGAATTTTCAGAGGCAACAACTTGAAATGGTCATAACTTTCAACTCAAGTGTCGGATTCGTGAAATCTATATACCGTTGGAAAGCTCTTTTCGAGTAGATATCCATGGAATCCAAGATTGTATAAATCGGAGCTATATCGAGGGAGATATAACCTCGCGAAGTTCGCTTTGATGACCAGTGAGCCCGGACCCGAATGAGAATCCGACTCCTACACGAATTGAAGAGTTTTTCACCCCAAAACTTATAAATAAGAGCCCAAACTCGTTTTTGGGGATATTCACATCTTGGGGAGAAGTTTTGAAGAAGGTTTTGGAGCTTTTGGGAGCGTAGCCATGGCGATTTCATCAGAGATTCTTCGTCAATCGTCTTCCATGCGTAACTAACTCCTTATCTTTGGGTTGCGATGAAGCCCTAACCTTTTGTTTATGGTGATGTATAGGTTTAGGGTTTATTTTAAACGCTTCTGATTATATGACAAGATGTTAATCCATTGAATGGATTTTATTAATGCAATATTTCTTTCTTTGGTATTTTAATCTTGTAGATTTGAATACTAAGTCATATAATGATGCTTGAATGAATGTGCTTGTTAGATTTAGGATAATCTATGCCATAGAGATAGGTTATGCCTTGATTTACATCCACATCCTTTATTTATTGACTCTGAAGGTTTGTAACAAAGACGAGTCTCTGTAGCGTTGACAGTAAAACCCTAGGCCTATACTTGCCATTGTGCGAGGTTAGAGTGGATTCGTGCTCTAAGATCTTTTCTCTTATTGAATCACCCATGTCTTTTAAGTTGTTAATTTAGAAATCAAAACCAATCAACCTATTACTTCATTTTCTAATAGGATTAGTTTAATAATTAGAACTTTATTTTCTCAGTAGGATTAATTTAGGAATTTAGGAAACAACACAACTTAGCCTTTTTGTCCCAGTGGATACGATACTCGGTTAACATCTCTGCTTTTGCAAGTAGAGATAATAGCGGAGAATAATTTATAATTGCAACCCTGTTCTAGGATTGATCATAATTTTGGCGCCGTTGTCGGGGACAACTAGCACGATTGTTTGTTTCTTTTAATTCTAGTATTAGTTTAGTCTTTCCTTTTTCTTTTTTTTTATTTTATTTTGCCATCTCTTCTCACACTTCTACTATTCTTACTGCAGGATATTAATTTTAACACAGATTTCTAGAATTTGTGCAGGGATCTAAGAGAGTTCACAAAGGACAAAGTTTTACTCAAAAGAATCTCTCTTCGCCTCCCAAGTGCACTGTAAGCCTAGACTTTCTGATTCTTTTCATATAATTGCAGTAAATTTTTGTGTGTGCATGCTTGGTCGTCGCTCTTGTCATCCAAATTTGGTTTCTTTAGACCAAAATTTAGAGCGAACCCTTAGAAAAATTAGATCATCTAAACACCTTTCTGCTGTCTCACACACAAATTCATTAATGGCTGAAGAAAAAAAAGAGGATGAGGGTCCTGAGGCTCCACCTCTCCGACCCTTGAAGGAGCACTATACTCCTTCAGAATACGCGTCACCATCGTGTATTCAGCTACCTACTGTACAGGTAGCTCAATATGAAATCAAGCCTAGCACAATCAATCTTATTCCTTCTTTCTATCGCTTGAACAATGAGGACCCGTACAATCATATCGATGAGTTCTTGGTTATTTGCTCCACAGTGCGGATAAACAATTTCAGTAATGAGGCCTTAAAAATGTTTCTCTTTCCGTTTTCATTGAAGGACAAAGCCAAGTATTGGCTGAGTACCTTACCTGCAAACTCCATCACTTCTTAGGCCCAACTACAACAAAAATTCTTAGATAAATATTTCTCTGTGGGTAAAACAAATCAGTACAGGAGATCTATCACATCCTTTGTCCAAACTGATAATGAACAATTTCATGAGGCATGGGATAGATTCAAGGATCTCATTAGAAAATGTCCTCATCACCAAATTGCCAAGTGGCAATTGGTTCAGTTCTTTTATGATGGGTTGTCTCCTGAATGGCGAAACATGGTAATCACTGCCAGTGGGGGATCAATTATGCTGAAAAATGAGGATGAGGCATGGGAGCTTTTTGAGAATATGAGTGAGACCTTTCAGCACCATGTTTCCACTGCTAGATTAGAGAGGCCGGCAGCCTCTAATTTGCAAAAACCTAGAGGTGTGTTTGAAATTCACAAAAAGTTCCAAAACAAGGTATCTTCGTTTCACAAAAACCCGGTTGGACATCTCCCGAAAGACTACCAAAAACTAGCAAAAGCTCGAAAAAGAAAAGAAAAAAAAAAGACACAAACAAACAGAACTAAAACTGCTAAAGCTACCCCTAAACTACTCCCAAGGTCAACACCCCACCCCCCAACTGAATGTAACAGTGTCCACAATGTTAAACATAAAATAAAAGATAAAGGACAATAAAAGTAAAGAGAAAATGAGGGATATCACCTGGGTAGTGCTAAACAAAACGTCGCAAAGTAACGAAAAGTCGGGTTGACCTCCCAACTTGCACGAAAGAACCTGCAAAATATTAGCACCAATGACCCACCTCGCAGGCCACCATAAGATTCCCACCTGGAAAGACATTTTTGTTGAAGCCCATTGCTCTCTCAGGGCCCTGCACATCACCGCACGTTCATGTTCAGGTATCACTATATCAGGGAATTTGGTAGGGCCGAGCACCGTTGTTGAATGGCAGGACGCAACTGAATGGCTCAGATTTACTCATGTGGAAGGCCTCACAGTCGATGGATCAGGCCTTATTGGGGACCAGGGCCCAATGTGGTGGCCTTGCAGAACAATGACTGTATTGCCATTCTGAACAACACTATTAACGTTAATATCAGCTATGTCACATGTGGGCCTGTCCATGACATAAGCATTGGAAGCTTAGGTAAAGACGGAGGCCTTGCAAAGGTGGAACAGATTCATCTGTGTCATTGCACGTTCAAAGACACCACCAATGGTGCAAGGATAAAAACATGGCAGACAGGAACTGGGTATGTGAGAGACATCACCTTTTTTTTTTTTATAATATTCGGCGTCCAGACGCCTAGGTGGGGCATCCAGACGCCCCAAGGCAGAGAGAGGTGAAGGTTTTTTTTTTTTCATTCCGGGCGTCCAGACGCCCAGGTGGGGCGTCCGGACGCCCCATTCCAGAGACTAACCTGACATAAAAATTTTCCGGGCGTCCAGACGCCGGAATTTTTTTTTTTTTTTTTGAAACTACAGGAAAAGACTTCAAGTAAAAAAAAGAACTAAAATCAAAGGGAAAAACTACAAGTAAAGAGCACTAAAAACCGCTAAAAATTACCCCTAGACTACTCGAAAGGTTAATACCCCACACAATGTTAGAAACAAAATAAAAGATAAAGGACAAGGAAAGTAAATGAAAAAAGAGGGATATCACCTGGGTACCGCTTAACAAGAAGTGGAAAGGAGGAAAATGGGGAGGACGCCCCCCAACTCAGACCAAAGTACCTGCGGAATGTTAGCGGCAAGCACAATAAACAAAAACAAAGAAAACTTACGAAGTACAAACCAAACTTGTAAAAAGACATGACTCAGCACTTCCTTCATGTCTACCTCCTCTAGGTTAGGAAATAAAAATCTCTGCATATCTCGAGAAAGTATAAAATCAACAATGTAAGGACGACGGGATATGTAAATGGAGGAACCACTATCTTTCAACTCAGCAACTAAACAGTCGAGTGCATTCTTGCGCAAGTCCAACACATCCAAAATTTGAGCTTCCCAACCATCAGACAGATCAAGAGTAATGACAGCCGGCATAGTATCCTCAGGGTGAAGAGCGTTTTCTACAATCTCATCAACAACATTGACTGCAAAGCAGTCATCTTGGTCTGGGGGTTGATGAGAGGCCCTAAAAGCATTCAGCCTCACTTTCTTATTCCTGAAGGAAACATCCATAACTCCGGTTCGGCAATTAATGTTCGCATTGGCCGTGGCCAAAAAGGGTCGTCCAAGAATGACAGTAGTGTGCTTCCGTGAATTTTGCACTGGTTCAGTGTCAAGGACGATGAAATCGACAGGGAAAAAGAACTTGTCGACCTTGACCAGAACATCCTCAATTATTCCCCGGGGCACCCTGACAAGTTTGTTCTGTAGGCAAGTTTGTTGCAAATCTCTATTCAAGTTGTTTATTTTGTTTTTATTTTATTTTATTGTAGGTGCAATTTTCATTAGCTACATCTTTGTTAAATGATAGAAAAGGATAGTAGTTGGTCCACCTTTGTTTCTTGTTCCTCAGGATCCAACCTGTGATCCTTAAAAATCATCAAGGAGGTCATTACAAAGCAAACCAGTCAAAGGTTTGGCATTGTTTAAATGTTGAAGCCATATCTTGTTTCCTTGTGAATGGTTAAAATAGTGTTTTTTTTTTTTTCTTTTCTTTTCATTTCTTTTCTTGTATGTGGGAAGAATGGTAAAGTATCTTAATCCTAAACTAGCCTAGTCTAAGTCTTAGGAATCATCCCTAGGGTGCTCCACTTCATTGCTCCACCATAGGGTCGGGCTTTACCGGTCTATGTCCGGTGTTGTACTCCGCATCACAGGGACACTCCACACCACAGTGAGCTTTCCGTACTATCACTTCCCAAATCAAGCATTAGGTGGGACCCACTTTGTAAATCTTCTAGACAAAAAACAAGCCCTTTCCCTCATCTGGGTCTCTTGAGGTGATCTTGGTCATTGATTTTGTTTATGGTTATGAATGAAAGCTAGTTATAATTTCTTTTACAAACTATTGTTAGTTCTTCTTACCCTTGGAAAAAAAAAAAAAAAAAACCCACCATTCTAGTTGGTTCACCTTTTCATTCGATACCATTAAACAGCTTTTGATTTATTTTTGAAACTACACTCGGTAGTTTGTTTTCTTTTCTACACTCAAAATTCTTACTTTCTAGAGAGTTTCAAATCAATATAAATCAACAACTTTACTAGCCTTGGCAAATTATAGTATGGAAAAATCAGTGCCCATATCATCAGCAGCTAATATAGATTCCACATAAACACCTTATTATTGATTTCCCCTCTCAGCACAGACATGTTCTCTTTTATGTAGAAAAATGAAGCCACTGGAGTCTCAACAAACTTATAGAAGGCAATGCCAACATAGGGATGGTGAGGGATTGGGTTCTATAGGTGACCGGCCTGGCCTGTACCAATTAGGGCTGGGCTTGATAGTGTGTCTGTCAGGTTCAGACCAGATATTGATTATCAGGGTTTGACCCGAGTCGGGTTAAGGGCTGATTGGAATTTGGTTGCGGCCCAACCCTGCCATGATTTTAAAATTTAGATATTACTCTAAAAGCCATTAAACACCACTCTTTTATGGCACAACTGGTTTCAAAAAACACATTACAAAGAGGAGTATGGGACCCATCACAATTCTTGTAACTCCACCACTAGGCCTGTGCACAAGGGAACCGGATCCCCTGTTTCGTCTAAAAAGGGGATCCCTGTTTGGACGAAACAGAGGGCGCCACGCACGGGGCGGAGGAAAGAGAGAAGGCTTTTTTTTTTCCTCCGCCCCCGCACGTGGCGCCTTCTGTTTCGTCCAAACAGGGATCCCCTGTTTGGACGAAACAGGGGATCCTTTTCCGTCCACAAGTGAAGACAGTGAATGCTTTTCCATTGTGAAATGGTAAGTCACCTATATACATCTTATTAACTAATGTGCTGCTGTAAAATCAAAGTAGTTAAGTCTTGATGGTATGAATTTGTCAAAAACACTTAGATTTTGATAAATCATATGTCCATTTGAGTCTAGGAACTAATTCTTCTTTCCGAACTCTAGCTTCTCCCTTGTTCTGTTGCCCATTCCATCCCTTTATGTGTCTCTTGGTTTGTTTATGTAACTGAATTGGAATTACTTTCCATGCAGGATCGAACAAAGAGGCTCTGAAAACCGCTTTTAGTTCTACAACTCTGATTTCTGGAAGTTACAATCTCAACGGACCTTCGTGCCGTACCAGATGACCTATGGCCTCCGCAGGTTATTTCTCAATGTGAGGGTGGTTTGTAGCACTTGATGGCATGGAATAACATTGATGGAAAGTATTTCTTTCCAAAGTTCTCCATCCATGAAGAGAATCAAGGTATGGTTCATGTTCTCCACCTGTGAATATAAAGATAATCGAGTCTATGGGGGCTGATAATCAGGTCTATGGTAGATGCATGGATAATCAGACCTATGGTGGCCGATAATCAGCTCTATGGTGGCCAAAGGGTACAAAAAAATAGCTTGATTAGAATAGAGAATTGTAAGAGGGCGTAAAAGGCATGGGAAGTGATCATAACTTAGGATGAAGTGTTTTTGAGGCATGGGTCCAGATTTGGATGTGCCCAGCCTTCTAATTCTACTGAGATCAAGAATGAAGCCGATGACGGCAACTACTAAGAGAAAGTTGGCTTTTAGTGGTGAATTTTTCAGCCGCGGTTTAATTTTTGCCAGTAAAACTCAATTGTAGTGACGGAAATTTGATGGCGTTACTAAATATATTATAGTGCGTACATTTAGTGGCAACACATATGTCGCGGGTAAAGTTTGCCACTAATGCCGTGGCGGAATTTTTTTACGCCAAGAGGTTTTGGAGAGAAAGAGATTTAGTAGCGAATTTTGTCTTTCCGCCACTAATGGTCTAGGACTTTTGTGGTAACTTTTAGTTTGATCGCTAATTGCTAAGATGTTTTACTTTGAGCCGCGATTTGCTATTTGCCACCGTATGTGCGACCTTTTGCAGTGACTTTATATTTCCACTAAAAATATACCACAAGAAAGTTAGGTTTTAATGGCAATATTTTTAGTCACAATTTTATTTTCACCACTAAAAACTCACCTTTAGTGGCAAAAATCTGAGGACATCAAGGTTTTATAATGAACACATTTAGTGGCAACTCATATGTCATGGCCGAAGGTCGTTTTGAAGGAAAAGATAATTGACGACAAGTTTTATTCTTTTACCACTAATGAACAAGGATTTTAGTGGCAACCTTTTTTTCGTCGCTAATTACTTGGGTGTCTTACTTTTACGTGTATTTTTTTATAGGGTATAGGGGTGCTCATGGGCCAGCCCAGCTCGCTTGGCTGGACTTGGATGTGTAATTAGGGCACGTTTACTAATTGGGAGGACTTGGGTTGATTGATAGAAAGCTTACGGCCTGGCCTGGTCCATCCCATGTAAGAAATGCATGTAATTTAATTTAATTAGTCCAAACAATTACTTAAATGCCCACACAAGTTATAAAAGCGCCAGTATGTTAACTGCCATTTTAAATTATGTATGTGCCTTTTTATGGTTTATGCATCATATATATAAATTTTTGTTGATGGAAGCTAATAAATTTAATTTTATCTTAAGTGAACAAGGCCATGCACGTTGGGAGGAAAGGACAAGAGAAGACAATTGGGCATTACACTCACAAAGAAGAGGCACGAGGGGGAAAACCTAGCGGTGGACATTCCACCAAACCTGATGCGAGTTGTAGGCAACAATGCCCAAGCATTAATCACTGAGTTGGGCATTATTGTCAGAAAGATGGCCCCGCTCCAATTTTCCAATGAGGCGGATAGGAGGCTCTTCGAATCGATGGAAAATGAGAAAAGGGAGATGGCTTTGCGACTAGAGTCCATAGAGTCCCAGGTTGCATTGCAGCACGCACATGTGCATGCTCAAGTGCAGGCTAAGCTAAAGTCCCGGCTCACCACCATCCTCCAACAGTTCAAATTAAGAGTCAAGGCAAATTCCGATGTAATGCTATTTGCTCAAAAGCCCAGTCATCATGAGTTTCCTTTTATATGGATTCTTATTTTTTTTATGACGATGTAAACTTAACTTTTGTTACTCAAATACATTTGAATTTAATAAAATTTTAAATTTGAAGTTATTTTTCAATACCTGAATGTGATGAAAATCTCATTTTATCATCTTATATAAGCAGTTTCGTGAAAAGGAAATAAAATTTAAAAAAATTAATGTTAATTTTTATTTATTCTTAATTTTAAACTTTTAGTCGCGGCAATACATCACCAGTAGAAGTAAATGAAAATTCGCTTTTAAAGTTAAACTTTAGCGGCAACTAAAACTACTACAAAAAATGGTATAACAAATAGGGTTATGGAGGTAGTTTCCCCGGTTGAACTTGCGTTCGCCTCATAAACTCATTAAAATTCTGGGTTTGCCTCTAAAATTGACACGAAGATTTTTGGTGTGCCCCCAAAATGCACATGAAGATCTTGGTTTTGCCTACAAAACAAAGTCCAACTGTCCATTTGTCTCGCCCTTCCACCCAACCCAACCCCCCCTCGCACCTAAAAAATTAAAAGGAAAAAAGGAAAACAAATGAAATCACCTGCATCCACCACTAGCCATAATTGGGCCCAATTGAAGCCTGTTATGTGTCCTTTTGTTTAATTAATATATTGTGCCAGGTTAGTCCTTAATGATAGTTGGGGCAAGGCCTGGTTTGTTAACGTATCTGATAAAAAAAAATTATTTTTCAAACTTTGGATAAGGATGTCAGAAATAGAACTTAAGAATTGGCTATGGGAAAAAATAGGATTGCAAATGGATATCAGATTATCCGAATATTGAAGTCATGGGATTTGGGGTGCTTAAGGGGTGGGATGGCATGGGCCCGGTCACTGGCACTTTGGGATGGTTTCTGACCTTGGGCCGGGCATTGATCTGATTTTTTAGGATGTGTAGTATATGGACCGAGCATGGATAAAGTGATAGATAGCTCAATATCTTATGTGTTTAGGGGTGTATGACATGCATATCAATTGAATAGCTGGATTTAGATCCATTGTTAGGGCAGAAAATCCTTTGTCGTCAAAACCCGTATGTGTTCCAACGTCCATTGGACTCTTATAGGCGATGTATTAAACAAAACAACATCAACAGATTCCTGGAATGCAACATGTGAAGAGGGCCTTTTTAATGGTTTTCTTAGATTATGGATTTAAACTCATACCTAAAGATTAAATCCAAGTTGTAGCCTAGATCCAGGCTGTTGGGCCAGCATTGGTTCCAAATCCAATTTCTTATTGGGTCTAATTAAACTCAGGTTATTTTGCACACTGGATATATGCTATTAAAATACGATAAATGTAAAAAAAGATATATCTTTATTTTTTTTCCCATAAAGTTGAAATTATAATAAAAGAGAAAACAAGGTTCATAAAATCATCAAAACAACCCAGAGTCAATAGAAATAAATAACCATGAAAGGCAGGATTTCCGCCGTTTCTAGAAGTGGAAAACTTGAAAGATTTCGCAAATCCGAGGAACGGTAAACTTGCATTTTTTGGATTTCCGCAGTTCCGAGTTGAGGAAAACTAGCATTTTCTGGATTTCCACCGTATAGGTTAGCGGAAAACTTATTTTTCTGTTTTACCTCTATAATCTAAATCATTTTTTCGTTAAAACCTATTATATGGAACAACCTGGCCTCACCCTGTGACAAATCTCAGCCACTCAAAAAGCCAATCCAACTGAGAGAGGCCATCGGACTGATCATGCAAATTGGCTGTCCAAAATTAATAGTGCAAGTTCATCTCGATATGTAGCATTTGGGGACTTTTTTATTCTTTATTATGAAAGTGCAATTATGTTCTTAAACCCCTAATATTGATTAAGTTATTCTTTTGTTTTCTATTTTTAACTCTCGAGTTTGATTCCATGTTAGTGATTCTACGGTAGAAGAGAGATTTGATGTTGTTGATTATTGGAAAATACCACCCGTGAAGAAATAAAGGATAGAAAAACATATTATTTTTAAAATGATTTAAAATGTTATCACGGGCCTTAACGAACTGCTATAATGGGATTAACCCTAAAACCTACTTCTTTTCAAGTTTATACAATGTGGACCCAAAAATGATAATAAATTCTTATCACGTGGCCTTTGTTGCAAATTGTTTTCAATGATTTTGTTATAAATATTGATAGCAAATGATAATATCATTCTTTTACAAGAATAATATATTCAAAGTATTAGGGAGCCCTATTGGTAACTTTTCTTCCAAATCAATTGCTTTATTACTAAAATATTTTATATCCTTCTAGATCTCACGGAATGTATGAATCAGCTTCCTTTCCTTATGTAAAATGATGTGATTTCTTTTTCTTTTCTTTTCTTTTTTTTTTTTCCTTTTTGAATTCTGTAGGTTAAATTGGATCTGATTTAGTTTTCATGTGGCATTGTATTTGACATCTCTCTTTTGTTACGTTCTTTTAGGATTTTGGTTTGATATGGCTTGGTCTTAATTGGGTTTATGAGCTGAAAGGATATATTTTTTTCAGTCGTGTTATGCCGGATGTATCTGGTTTTGATGGTATCAATTACTCACGTTTGATGCGCAACTAGATGTGTTTGATGTTCTGGTAGGGCATGATTGATATTTTTCTATATTGGTTTGATCCTTTGGTTTTGATTCGTATCTCATTGTTATTTAACAACTGATTTTTTTTCATTAGATTAGTTTTTTTTTTTTACAATAAGAGGGTTCTCAATCCTTTGGGCTGGACTAATCCCTCCGGGCCCAGAGGGAAGCCGGTTAAACACCCCTGTGGCCTCAATGTGGTAGTACTAGTGGACTCAACATTTTATTCCTGAAGAATGGAGAACTCGAGGTTAATATCAAGAACTCTAACTCCGAAAGAGGAATGAATCGTGGTCTTGACCACTCGGCCAGCCCCTTGTTGTTGCTTAGTTAGAGAAAGAAACTAAAAATTATTTTTAAACTTTGTAGCAAAATTAACTAAAAATATAACAAAGTTTAAGAAGGGAAACATTCTCAGATTATTATTGACCTAATCAGTAAATACAATGTTTTTAAAATTATTCTATAGCTATTATTTATAAATAGTACATATTAGATGGTTTTTAGCGTTGATTGGTCTAATGTCAGAGGTAAGATTGGAGTGAAAACTCTTTTCATTTATAAATGACCATAACGCTTTAGTGTGCAAAAATGAAGAGAAATATTAAGATTAGAGAGGATCATCAAGCTTCAATTTCCAAGACCTGGGTCCTGGGTCTATGATCGGACCCAGAACCAAAGAATAGCTGTACATAGTTGCACTGTGGAGCCTGACATGCTTCTTATAGAGATTGATAATAGAAAAGATAGAGAGATCATTGTTAGATTGCTAAATTGACAGATCTCTATAGAGTGTGTATGATTAGAGATATGAGTTGCTTGTTATAGATAGAGATAAATATGGATTAGCAGATAGTTTAATGAATCAAATTTAAATTTCATCATTTCATTTTTCTAAATTATTCTATTATTTTATCTACATAATTGCATGGGCGGAATATTGGGACCACTACAAACGTTGGAACAAGTACTTCTTCTAGAGAATTGGAAGAACAAAATATTACATCAACTTTTAATGTTGCAGAACTGAAATGACATTAATTGATGAAATTTCTTATAGATCAACATAATTGCGTTGAGTTGCCATCATTTACATAACTTTGAATAATAGTTACTTGATCCCTATTTTTACCTTTTTTTCAGACTAAATTCATTTGATATTTTTTTAATGGTCGGATAATTTTTTTTAATTATTGCACGTGTTGGGAATGGGCCTTTTTCACAACTTGTGTTTTGACACAAGCAGTCATGTTCATCAATGCTTATAGGGACTGTTAAATTTTTTTTATGAGAGCCATTTAGTTATAGGTTGAATATAATTAATCACTAGGAACATGTGAAACTTTGAATGATGGGATTTTTACAAGGCTAGTATTTTTGTATTTTTACTTTAGTTTCTAAACAATTGGTGCAGAAAGTATTTGATCATCACAATAGAATGGGGAAGTTATGTTATGTTCATTAATGAACTCAAGTAGGCATAATAAGAACTACAGATCTGTATGGCTTTTTTTTTTTTTTTTAAATGACAGTGAACATGTCTCACTAGTTTTATTTATTATTATTACTGCTGACTTAGGTTATATGCAAGTGGGCCATGCCAATTGGACAAAAGTCATAATATTATTGAGCAGTCCACCACTGGAACAAAAGTCATATTATTGTAAAATGTAAATGTTATCCCATGACTGTTTTTTTTACTAGAATTTCTTGATAGAATTTGGTTGCTGGAAATTCTTTTACCTTTTATTGTTTGAACTTGGCAACTTCCAATTCCACGTTTAAATGCTTGAGGATCCCACCAAAATTGTGTCATTAGAGGCTGGACGGGATCCAATATACTTTAGATTATTCATTCTTTTGACCTGTCACATGCCAATTGTTGGATCCCACTAAACTCCATCACGCACATTGATTTCTAAGATCCATTTCTGAGTGATAAATCCTATCAATGAGCCCCATTAAATTTGTTGGATCCATATGAGGTAACCCTCTCCATAAATGACCACAAGTTTAACCAATGACAAAATTTTAAATGAAAGGTGGATAATAGGGGTGTTCATGGCGTGAGTTTGGGCACGCTGTCTTTGTATCCAAGCCTGGCAAAACTCAACCCCCATGAAGAAGGTTAAGCCAGAGCCCAGGTGAATCATGGTGGATAATAGGGGTGTTCATGGCGTGAGTTTGGGCACGCTGTCTTTGTATCCAAGCCTGGCAAAACTCACCCCCCATGAAGAAGGTTAAGCCAGAGCCCAGGTGAATCATGTTTTTTTATTAAAAAAATGTCTCTTACTTATATAAAGTTGTAGCTTAACTAATTAGGTTTTGGGTTTGTTTCTAAAAGGACTAATTTTTTCCTAAATTATATATCTTATTCAGATCAGGCCGGCAATTCAGGCTCTCAACTACCAAATCTAAGACTTGCCCACATGTCAAAATCTAAGGCTCAAGCTCAGTTCAATGTGGGCTAGATCGGGTCTAACTCAGGCCGATCTAGTCCATAATCACCTCTCCTAGATTAGGATCAAGGAATCCAAGATGTATAGGACACTTCTTATTTGATAAGATAAAGTCAAAATTGATGCAAGATTGAGAGTTCAATTGACCAAATAACTTCCAAATTAAACACCAATTCCCAAATCAAATTGATGTGCTCAATCAAATAGTGGGATCGACGTCTATTGAGTTGAAATTTTAGTATATATCATTGAATGTGTTTACGTCCATTTTAAATGGTCCAGATTATCATTATACTTGCCCGTGATAGATTCCCAGAAATGTGAGTAGCGAGCACTAACTGCTCGTTGCCTTGTTTCCTAGACTTATCTTTTCGTCTAATAAACTTTCATGGTTATCACAAGTCCCGTGAGTCTTACTGAGAGGGACATTTTTCCAGCAAAAGAAAAGGATTTTTCATATAATTGTAAGATTCTACTGATTTTTCATATAATTGTAAGATACATACTACTGTGTTCTTCTCTCATCATTAAGTACGGAATGGCAGCACGTCTACTGTTTTTCTTATGCATATCTTGTGGCCGACACCACATGTTCTCTTGTGGAGAAAAAATCCTCACCTCCAGGCAGATAGCACACCTCGGGCCAGCTTAAATTGACTTTTGGGCGTGTTCAGATGTATAATGAGTTGAAATATGGTGAGGTGGAACATCAAATCAAGAGAGAATAAAATATAAGATCTTATGATGATATTTTATTTTTAGTTGTTTGGTATAGAATTTTTTTGATTTTTTGTATATAAAAGTGGAGTTTTTTATCTTTTAGTGGAAAAAGGAAGTTGTTTTTCTTACTTTTTTTTTTAAAGATGGAGGAAATGTTGAAATTGTGTACTTTTGAAATGATCCTTGTCAATTTTTGTCTGGATTCACCTCACTTCACTTTAACTTAGTTAAGTGTCAAACACGTCCTAAAAGGGGTGGGATAGATGAAAAGGGTCGTGGATGGGGGTTATGCAAAAATCAGTTACATCATATTATCCTAATGCTTGCTTTTAATACCCTTAAATTTTAATGGTCATTTGACCATACAATTTCTTGAAGTCTCATCCAACAGTAGTGAGTAGGGCTCACATCGCTATGAAATTGGGCATGGTGCTAGCTGCTAGGTCATGCATGTGGGATAAGAGTGTGTAAGTAGCTACAGCGACAAAGGTAGCCCTCAGTGGAGCAAATTGTCTTTTCTATTGGTGACTAGCGATCCTTACATCTTAGCCCTTCAACATAGAAATGGTACCTATCACCTTTAAGCCGGTCAATCTCAGCCGTCCTAGACCTATGTTGATCTCAGGCCATCTGAGCAAAATGTAATTCTCAAAAAAATTCAGCCCAGTACTAAGTTTAGGTGCTTACTGGGGATATAGAAAGTATTAAAATAAAATGAAAGGTAAGGGCATGTAATACTGAAATCACACTATCACAGTATCATATTTGTGAATACAAGAAACTAATTTGATTTAGCCACTGGAATATGATGCAAGAGGCTCTTCATCTAAGCACCAAATGACGAGGCGCTGCTGCATCTAAGCACCAAATGAACCCCCCCCCCCCCCCCCCGGGAAGGCTGGAAGACCCAGCCCCCATAAGTTGATATACATAACAACATAATAAAAAATAAAAAAAAATTGCTTCGCCTATGAAATCAGAGTGACATTGAAGTTTTTGAACTCTCCAAGGCACAAAATCCACTAGTGCACCATTTTTTTATTTTTTCAAAAAGAAAAAGTTACTCTTTTGGAGAAGCTTTTTTTCTCTCTCCATCTGGTACAAATAAAGAATTCAAAATTTCAAATCTGGACCTATTTACATACCTGTCTCTTAGGCCTAGGTGAGAAGAACACTTTAAAAAAGATAAACTTTTTCAAAAAGCCCCTTGACAGTACTCTCGTTTTTCACACAGAGAAAGCTTGACAGAAGCTCTTGACAGAAAAGAGCTTCTGTCATTTAAATGTTGGCGTGGATTCATTGCTTCAAGGCTCACATGCGTGAAAGGGACAAGACAAGACACAAGACAGGGCCAAAGAGTCACAAGACACGAAGTTCCTAATAATGCGGTGGATGCAGGGACTACAGAATGGTGGGACTAGACCTAAGAATGCTGAACCAGAGGTGGGCCAAACACATGATCACATGCAAAATAGTGGGAAGAAAAGCAGTATCACTCAATAATTTATACAGTGGCTCTTACCATGAATACTGACCAAATACAAATAGGACTCTATTATGTGAGTGTAAGACATCAAGGCCCCTTTTTTTTATTTAAATTCAAAAATTCAGGTTATCTGAAAATTCAGAATTTTTGAAAATTCAGAATTTTTGTTCAGAAATTCTGTGTTTTATTACCAGAATTCCTAAGTATTTGAAATTTCAGACATTTGAAATCTGAAAAAACTCAACACTTGGAAAACCACTTTAACAAGGAGGATTTGGAAATCTCACTTGGCATAGGAATTCCGAGAGAGGGACAACGGCATTTCGGGAGCTCAGACCATGAATGAAACAACGAATTCAGAATTCCAGAATTTGGCAGCATTTCAAATACTAGCATTTAAAATTCTCAGACAACTACCAAACATAAATTCTATGATTCTAGTAAAGAAACGAGCCCTAAGTAAGAGTAGGAGATCCGAAAATATCCTTCATGACATATTTGGTCATTTTCAAGTTAAAATCACATTTTTAAAAAAATTAAAGAGAAATACCCTCCTATAAGTGCTTATTTATAGATAGGTCGACCGTTTGCAAAGTGGAGCTTTCTATTATAATCTTACTGCAAATTAGTTGTAAGTTAAAATTAAAAAATTAGAAATCTAATTAGGTCCTCCAAATCTTACTGCAAATTAGTTGTAAGTTAAAATTAAAAAATTAGAAATCTAATTAGGTCCTCCAAGGCCGAAAGGGAAGGACAAAGCGAGAAATAATAGAGAACTGCTATGAAATCATATTTGATAGTATTAATAAAAAAAGATTAATTAGTCAAATCCTATCATTAGAAAAAGTAAGAAAATACATAATTGAACGAACCATAGTAGCAAGGACCCCATGTTGTGTGGGTCAAAGATGCATGGGGACATCTTGAAACCCATGTGAACAAAACATAGCAGAAAGGAGCCCGTGAGGTAGAGTTGTTTTTTTTTTTTTTTTTAAACCCCAGCTACACTGGCTAGGACCATTTTGCCTTTTTATTTATTTATTATATAGAGTCCGGTACACTCGAGAAGAAAGCCCCAAAAAGTGGGAAGAAAGCTCGGTACACCCAGGAAAAAAGTCTACCAAAGTGGGAAGAAAGCCCTTATATACACATATGGGAATATATAGGGGGGAGGTGGGGGTTGAACCCCCGACGTCCCCAATAAGAACACAACTCCTTACCAGTAGGGTAAGAAGCGATTCTTTTGCGTGGTAAGGATAAAGACGCGTGGGACATCTTCTTCTTTTTTGGTACCCTAACAAAGGAGCTAGGATCCAAGAGAGGTGACGTACTTGGGGTTCGAACCCGGGTAGCCAGGTAATAACAGACGCTCCTTACCATTCGGGTAAGGAGTCATTCTTGACACATGGGATATCTTGAAACCACATTATTGAACGAACATAAAAAGGAAGAAGCATACCTTGTACGTATTAATGATGCATTATACGTGGGACGTCTTGAAATTTATTATTTTGGCACCCCAACTTAGGGGGCTGGATTCTCCATCGGGTGAGTGCCGTAGACCTCGGGTGAGGCCATGGTGCCCTCTTGGTGGGGAAGAAGACATGAGGTGAGGTGACAAAGCCCTCTGGTGAGACGTGGTATGCTGAGGGTTCGAAGCCAAGGCAATCGAGTGAGAACTGTCTCCTCTTACCTGTGAGTTCACACTTGATGACGTAAGCTGAGAAAATCCTTGAGGCATTTTTGTATTGCTAATTTTGCGTGATATCACAACTACTTTTTATTAATTGAAATTTTAAAATACCATCAAGGTCTACTACCCTCACCAGGGCAAGGTCCCAGCCCCTATAGATGGGTACGGGGAAAAAAAAAAGATACCTTAATGCCAAAGCAAAGGAGTCGAGGGAAGAAGAGAAGTATCACTCAATCGTTTATATTTACGCTGAATACTGACCAAAAATTACAATTAGGACTCTACCTATGAGTGTAAGACCCTGAGTAGGAGTAGGATTAGGATATCCAAAAATCTCCTTCCTATCAAACGACCCTTAAAATTACTTTGTAATGATGCAAATGTCCTTGACTATTTTGTCTTTAGATCGGATGTTTTCAAGTTTTTTTTTTTTTCAGAAATTAAAGAGAAATGCCCTCCTATAAACCCTTATTTATAGGTCTACCAAACCCTCTAATTTCAAATTAGAGTTTTCTTTTGTATATTTATAGCATAGTAATTGTTAATTTAACCTAAATGCATAGGGCTTTTCTTTAAGACCTTTATCTAATTAGCTCCTCCTAGATTAGACTAGAGTTCCCAGACATCCCCTTCTCAAGTGAAGAAAAAAGAGATATTGCTGATAACTGTTATGAAACTACAGAATACCAACCATTGTAGGAAGGAGCCTAAGTTACACTTACCTTACTTGCAAGTGGGCCATGCCCACTGACAGAGCTAGGAGTTTCTCCATAGGGGGCAAAAAAGAATTAAAACTTCTAATAAAGAAAAGAGGTATAAAAAAGTAAAAAAGTAATAAGTTGTTTCGACAAAAGTGCTTGTAAATCAATTAGCCCATTCAATTACATTAATGATTGTCAATCACGAATGAGAATCAAGTTAGGTAGTCCATTCATTGTACTCTTTTGTTGACAATTATAACCTATAATAAGATGAAGGGCTACAAGTGGTAATTAATAGAATTTATAATTAATAAATTGGATATATCAGAAAGAGTACCTTTATTTGTTCTAGTTGGTCATCATTATTGCCAATCTAGCTATTCATTTGCATAGCGCTAGATTTTCAATCTAATATAATCCAAATCAATAATCTTGGCATATTTAAATAATATGACAAAAAAACTCAAAACATAAAGTAAATAAAAAATGAATAACGGGAAGTAATTGTATTTGACAAATATACACAAGATATGAAGACAAAATAATATATGCATTTAAATATGTTCATCAAAGAGGAAGACAAAATTATATATGCATTTAAATATACTCATCAAAGAGGCATTAATTGAACTCAAGCAAAGAAAAGAATAGAATCAAAAGGCAAATGGGTCGTAGAACTCCATATATTTCTATATTGGAGAACCGACTCAAATGAATTCAAGAGGAGAAAAAAAACAAGGAGGTAAAGTTGTCACTAGGGGACAGCCACCGATTTGTCTAAAGATGGCTTTCTTTTGTAGAAATAAAAAGGCAAGTCTACCCTAGGTTCTTTTGTAATTTTATTATTTAGTTGTAGCAAAAAATGAAGAGGGTTAAAAGTAGAAGAAAAGATAAAACTACCCACAGAGCAAACTTAAAATACCTCATCCCACGTGAGATTTTCAAAAAACTTAAAGGCCCGTTTGGTAATTTTACTAATATAGTTAAGTCAAGTCAAGTCAAGTCAAGTTAAACATCCCATCAAAAGCACTTTTTACCAAAACTCCCTCCACCTTTTCCAAAAAAAGTCAAAAAGCAACTACATTTAATCACTAAAAAACAAAAAATTCCATTTTCCCATACAAAAAGTCAAAAATATTCCATCCCAAACAACTAAAAATAAAATATCATCATAACTTACTTATATTTTATTCATTCTTTTCATTTCACTTCACTCCACTTTATTTTAAAAGTAAATTACCAAACGGACCCTAAAGAGCAGTTGCCCCTCCTCGCCCCTACATAGATTCGTCCCAGGCCAAGCCAATCGGACAAAAGTCATGATAATATTATTGAGCAGTCCACAACAATGGCAGCGCCCATGCCCTGTGTTTTGGCAACGAAATTTCAGAGCTGTCATGTCCTGCTTTATCATGTTAATAAAGGCTACTTGCCGAAGTTAATTAAATGTTTTGGCTGGACGGTTGGTTATAGGCTATGTTAATTGTTTTGGGCGGGGCATGAAGTCAAATAGAGTCTGTTATTAAGCAGTATCTCACACACCTAACCCAATTTCCAATTTTCCCAAATGCCAAGAAAATAAGGCAAACTCCCTGAATTCCATAATTTATACATGTTCATCCAATTATTGGCTTTTCAATATATACTTTATTTCACCACTGAGCATGATGAAAGTAAATGGAACAACACCACTTCATCCTCACAACAAGACAGAGATGAGCACAAAAAATACAAACGGGTGTTGAGTGCTGTGAATTTTTATAGCAGGCTTAGATTCCTGACGTTGATTCACCACGTGTAAAAATCATCAATATGTATTCCGCAAATGATTAATTTGAGAGTGTATATCACTTCAGTTGAAATTAAATTTATGTAAGATATGTGATATGAATCAGTTAATCAATCAACAATGGTGGACTCGTCCACATGTTAAATAAGGTCCTAGCTGCGGCCAGCACCATAGTAGCCACAACATTGTTTCATTCCTTATTAGAGCTAGTAACAGTACATCTTGTGTATTTTTACATGTATAGATTCTGGTTCTGGTTTTGAGAGGCCGACGCCAAATAGTTGCAGACAATGATTTGGTGATCTGATTGCCCTTGAAGTGGATCCAAGTGTGGGTAAGCCAAACTGATGCAGCAACTATGCCCCACAACGTGGCAGATTTCCTAGATTTTCTTTTTGTCAATTCCACCCAAGTCTAGCAATTGGACCTAAATATGGTATTCTTGTCACAAATGAGTTGTCCATGCTCATTAACCCCACAATGAATTGACAAGAAAGTGAGAAACAAACTGAAGGTCGTTGATACAGCGGAAGCAGGATCTTTAAGAGTTGGCTGCTACAAACGCGATAAGGACTGCGTCAGCTCGAATCAGGCACTAGATGTGAAGATTTGTGACTGTCTACAATAGATCAGTCACATGTGATTCACTCTTCAAGATCTAAGGGTAAGGATGGACATCCTGAATATAGAAGATGATGATAGACAATTGTAAATCTAAAGGAAGAGGGTGATCTTGAGTTAGGGAATGATCTATTGAGAAGAATGAATACAACTAATATTTCTCATGTCTATATATAGCCCTTTGGCTAATAGGTGATAAGATCTCCATTCAAATTCGAATTGAGAAATGATAAGGTTAATAGGTTGGATCAAACTCTCTCAATTTGAATTTCAATGGAGATATGATAAGGATAGAGAGTTGGATATAACTCAAACTATTTTTATCCTTATCACCATGAGATTCCTTATGAGGGGTGTATCTTTGTGAGTGGGGTTTAAAGTCCGGTTCGCACCAGGTGTCAGTGCAGTAGGGATAATTAGAGAATGTTTTGCTTATGTCCAAGATCGGGCTAAGCCCAAGCCCGGCCCTGTCCCAGCCCAGGCCCGTACGGGACGTGATTTGATGTAGGCTCGTTAAATTTAGGGCCGGGATTGGACAACACCTGGCAAGCCCATCATATTTTCGAGACGGGATTGGACAACCCAAGCCCAGGCCCGGCCCGGCCCATTGACTGGCCTACTCGCTACCACCGTTTGAAGCTTATCCAATACACAATGCTAGTAATTGATGTTGTGTATTCGAGGTTTACCAGTGATCAACCGCAAGGGGGTCGGCAGGTTCCTCGTCATAAAATAATTGTCCCTTGAAATATTTTGTAATGATGCAAATGCCCTCGACTATTTGTCTTAGCACCGATGTTTTCAAGTTAAAAACCAATTTTGTTAATAAATTAGAGAGAAATATCCTTTTATAGGCCCTCATTTATAGGTCTACCAAACCCTCTAGTGTCAAATTGGAGCTTTCTTTTGTAATTTTATAGCACACTACTTGTAAATTTAATATAAAAACTTAGGACTTTTCTGTAAGACCTTAATCTAATTAGCTCCTCTCCGATTAGAGTAGAGTTTCCTTAAACCACATAAAGTTTTACCAAAAAACAAAAAAAAAACCCACATAATTGAACGAACCATTGCACGGGTCAAAGCGGGGCCAGCTTCCATAATCATGCTAACCCACTTTACTTGCAAGTGGGCCTTACCAATCGGACAAAAGTCATTATATTATTGAGCAGTCCACAAATAGGACAACACCTATGCAAAACCAAAATTAAAAGCTATTCTGCTTTATCATGTTAATAAAGACTTACCCATGTTAATTAAATGTTTTGGCTGAATGGTTGGTTATTGGTTAAGCTAATTGTTTGGGCAAGGCATGAAATTTGTGTAAGTATCGATGCATGCATAAAGAGGCTTGTGATATGAACAAGTTAATCAACGATGGTGGATCTCCACATGTTAAATCAGGTCCTAGCTGCCATCAGCACCATAGTAGCAGCAACATTGGATCATTTCCTTTTAGAGTAACAGTACATCTTGTGTATTGCTACATGTATAGATTCTCAGCAGAAGCCAATGCCAAACAGGTGCAGGCAATGATTTGATGATCTAACGGCCCTTTCAGTGGATCCAAGTGAGGGTGAGTGAGCCCTAAAACATCTTCTAGACGGCTTTCAATTTCAACCATTCTTTCTACCAAAAAATTTCAACCAGTCTTTGTCCCTTTTCCGATAAGAATATCTTTTAGATTTGACTCCATACCTTAATTTTTCGCTCACAAGATTTCGAGGAAGGAGAATTTGCTTAGACTCTCCAATCTATGAGATTTTCAATACACCCACCATTAGGAGTGTAGAGCCTCTCTGTAAAATGTGTGATTTTCTGAAGTGCACAAGATTGCATGCCTTTGGACAGGTTGCTGCCTTTCAAGTAATTTAGTGGCATATACGTACAAAAAAGACTAGAGTGACAATACATCTTGTGTGGTCCTAAATGTATAGATTTTGAGAGGCCTATGCCATACAGGTGAAGGCCTATATGCCACCATTGGATTACAATATATAGATATATTGGGGGATGGGATAAATGTAAAAAAAAAAAAGGCATAGTTTTTAACCATTTTCAGCCCCCATACCCTTGCACCCAGATTCGCCCTTGCAATGGGGCCAATAAATGATATTTCCTAGTGATAAAATTTCAATGAGATGCAACTCATGCAAATTGTGGTATTAAAGATTCTCATTCCAACTCCAATGAAGATAACCAATCAATTAAATGGAGACTCTTCAAGAAAGAAAACCTTTCTTCGAAAAACTATGGGGTTTTTGAATAATTCGTTTTCCATTTGATCCAAATCTTATATATTTTGATTGCTTGAGAATACCACCAGACTTCCATCACTAAATACCTTTCGATCTAAAATGCTTAAGGTCCTATTTGTTCACTTTAAAAATATTTAGAAATCGAATACAAAAGATTTATGCCATCAGGAGTTAAAAAAAAGAAAATCATAAGTTTATTTTAAAAAATGAGTATTAAATAGCTTTCCTTTTGATGAAAATATAATCAAAAGAAAATAAATGGGAAACGAGTAACTAGCTATCTCCTTAGTTATTCATTTTCCATCTTCCTCTATTTTAAATAAAATGAAAGATTATTTAATACTTATTTTTAAAATTTTATCTTTGGTATTCATATTTAACCGTTTGTGGTATAAAGAATACAATTCCAACTCCCTCTCACACACTGTTAAATTCTATAACCTTTGAGCTAACAATGGGTTGGCCAGTCTTCTTTTTTTTAGAAAGGAAGGTGACTAGGTTACCGTTGAGCTAACAATGGGTTGGCAAGTGGGCACCATTATGGAGTACGAGTGGACTCCACGTCTGCCTTTCTCTCTTATTTTTTAGGTGTTAATATTTACACCCACTCTATATCACCGCTATCTTATCAAGTCCCATCTAATATCCATCACACCTATTAAGTGATAGGACAAATAGATTTAACTGATCAGTGTTAGATGTGGGCTCTATACCCATCAACAGTGGCCCCGAAGAGGCATTTTCAATGAGAGCCCTGACTGTCAACAACAATATCATCATTCCATTTACCACCGAAATTGACCTGCTGCCCAATTGACTTGCTGCCCAAGTAATCCATTCTCAACGGCGGTTAACGTTTTACAACTTTATATAATAAGTAAGAGACATTTTTTTAATAAAAAAAAAATGAGTCACCTAGGCTCTCACCTTCTTCAGGAGGGTTGGGTTTTTGCTAGGACTAGATATTGGACCGCATGTCCAAACTCACGCAATGAACACCTTTATTATCCACCTTTCATTTAAAATTTTGTCATTTGTTAAACTTGTGAAGTTATATATGGAGAGGGCTACCTCATATGGATCCAATAAATTTAATGGGGCTCATTGATAGGATTTATCACTAAGAAATGGATCTTAGAAATCGATGCCTGTGATAGTATTCAGTGGGATCCAACAATTGGCATAGGACAGGTCAAAATAATGAATAATCTAAAGTATATTGGATCCCGTTCGGGCTCTAATGACACAAGGTTAGTGGGATCCTCAAGCAACCAAACGTGGAATTGGAAGTTGCCTTTGTATAGATCTTGTTGTCAGAAGTCCGTATGCGCAAATGGATCTCCCATCGGAGCTCACATGATCCAAATATCACGCGACAAATTTCAATCATAAAAGATGACTCATTTGGTCCAAAAAAATTATAATCATTGGATTTCAAATTTGTCAATGCTATTGGGTAGTGCTCATCACCACGATTCTCGAACCAAACTGCTTCTCGATCCGAGTTTGAATGAACGAATTATGAACTGTCAGAGTTCATAGCTAACAGTTGACTGGGCCCGTCTTGCATCAGCAGTACAGCAGCCTGGGTAGTTTCGATGACGTCTCGTTGATATCATCCGTGGCGAGTCTCAGCTAACAGTTGACTGGGCCCGTCTTGCATCAGCAGTACAGCAGCCTGGGTAGTTTCGATGACGTCTCGTTGATATCATCCGTGGCGAGTCTCAGCTGCTGGGCTCAGAACCTGCCAAGTTGGTCATGGTTCGGGTCCACCTGTCCTACCTGAGTTTGAGCCCTGCTACGCACCCTGGGGTTTATACCCGACCGGACCCCAGGGTCCCTGGTATCCGTTGGATCCCAGAGAACGGATCCAACGGATCCCAGGGACCCTGGGTCCGGTCAGGGTAAAAACCCCGGGGTTCTTAGGCTTTTAACTGAGTTTTCTCTTGACGCGACTCCCGAGGTAAAATGTTACAGCAGCACATGCGCGTTCAGAACCTCCCTCTCTCTTTCTTGGTGCTATTCACGAGGCAGAAGAGGGGAAAAACTCTTTCTGGGTGCTATTCACGAGGCAGAAGAGGGG
This sequence comes from Cinnamomum chago, assembly GCA_038049695.1. Classification (NCBI taxonomy): domain Eukaryota; kingdom Viridiplantae; phylum Streptophyta; class Magnoliopsida; order Laurales; family Lauraceae; genus Cinnamomum; species Cinnamomum chago. The sequence continues at coordinate 6,480,303 of CP142451.1, read as the reverse complement.
AAAAAAACAAAAACACACACATGGTCTTTCCTTGTCCGGTGCGCAAACCGAAGAAAAAATAGATGGTTAATAACCACATAGGATGGGGTGGGTACGTAGAGTGCCTATATATAATACATACACCCTTTTTATTTAGAGTTTAGACTCACCGTTTCTCGTACTTTAATGACTTTCCCTGCCTTTTCCCTTGCATTATGGAGTACTGAGTGGACCCCACTTCTACTTTCTTTCTTTTTAGAAAAAGGGTAATGTATCATGTAATTGGCCGCAGTACATGACCTTTGGTAGAAAAATCTTCACCCACAAGGGCATGGCACACCGTAGATATAGGGCCCACACATGTGGGGCCCATTTGAATGTATTTCTAATTTTTTAGAATGGATAGATGGAAAGGTTTCTTTCCGGATAAAGGTGGTGCAAAAATCAGCTCCATTAGATCATTCCGGGCCCTCGATTTAATACCCTTAAGTTTCAATAGCCTTTTAACCGTACAATTTTAAAAATTGTAATCCAACGGTGGTAAGCAAGGGCACCTCGGGCATTAAGTCCAGGTACGGTGGCAGATTATTGGGGATAAGAATTTGAAGGGAGATGCACTGATCAAATATGGGCAAAGTGGCCCTCATAGAGCGCTGAGCTGCACACGCAGCTAGCTCGTTGGAGCAAATTGCCCTTTGTAGTGATGCATACATCTCAAGACAATTAGAAGCATAAAGTATAGACAGCCCTTGACCCAAGACTTGCGTTGACCTCTAGCTATATGAGCAGTATGAGTGTCCTTGTATAACGCACAACACAAGATCAGGAAATCACCACCCATCAGCTGAAGAATCTCTAGTCTTTATCTTGTTCAATCTTCCGACTGCCAAGCATCAGGTATGCTTATGATCTCAATCGTGGATACAAATTATGTCATTACTTGTTATGATGTGAGAACTTCTGCTTTTTCTTTCGTTTGTTTTCCTTTTGTTATTGTTAAATTGTGAGAACTCATACTTTACTTTTGAAATGATTAAGATTTGTATTTTTTTTTCTTCAATCCTAGTTTACCCTCTTAAGTTGCCCTATGACAACTCAAAACTTCAAAATCTTGGATTAAACAGAAAAAATTCACCCATATCAGAGGGGTTGCCTAGCTGGTTATACATCTCGCATCTATCTCCCTTCCTCATAGTTGGAGCTTCTAATGGTCCCAAGTCCTTACTTAGGCAAAATAAAAAACAGAGAGAATTCTACTCCAAAATAAGGAGAAAGACGGATCTCTCATCGATGGTCATCATGAATTAATGTTGAGAGCTTTTGGCTTTTCTTAACGATGATCATCTCAATCGTGGATACAGTTTATGTCATTACTTATTATGATGTGAGAACTTCTGGCTTTTCTTTCATTTGTTTTCCTTTTTGTTATTGTTAAATTGCTGCCCTATCAAAACCAAAACTTCAAAATCTTCAACTAAGCATAAAATCTCACCTACAGCGATCGGTTGCAGTCAGGCGCTCCTTGGTTGCATACCAAAACAAGAAAGGAAAAAAAAAAAGAAAAATTCACTCCAAAACAGGGGAAAAGGCAGTTGATCTCTTCTAGTTCTTGATGATCATAATGAATTAATGTCTGTGTTTATTCAATCCACTGTACAATTTCTTCAATCTTTAGGAGAAAGATGAAATCATTTAAAGATTCCATAATATATAATAAAACCTTAATTACAAGAGTCCTCCTCGCCCTTAAACAAGAAAGATTTAAAAAAAAAAAAAAAAAAAACCTTGCCAAGAAAAGGAAAACTAAAAATCATGTTCTTTGGTGGAATAAAAAATATATTGTGGCCCAATGGGAGAAAAAATCATATCTTGTAGTGACACCACATGTTCTATGGTGGAAAAATAATCCTTTTTAATTTTTTGAAAAACTATTTTTTATTTTTTGAAAGATATCTAAAGATGATTTTTTTTTTAAAGATCTTCATCTACAAGCAAATGGCATACCGTGGCCCATACCGTAGGGCCCGCTTGAATGGATTCCTATGGAAGAGAGTGGGAGAGATAGAAAGGTCATGGGTTGTAAAGCAAAAGCTCAGTAGCCTCAAATTATTCTAGCCCTTGCTTTTAAGACCCTTAAATTTTAATGGTCTTTTAACCATATAATTTTTTGAAGTTTGATCCAACGGCTGTGAATAGGCCATAGAGTATGAAATCGGGTATGGTGCTAAATCATGCATATTGGATGAGAGTGTGAAATTAGCTGCATATGGGATCAAAGGTGGCCCCTAGTGGGCCCTCGCAGAGGGGAGCTTTACATGTGGTTCGCATGTAGGAACTAATTGTCCTTTCTAGTGATCCTTTACATCTCAGCCCTTCAACATGCAATTGGTATCTGTCACCTTTAAGCTGGTCAATCTCAACCGTTCAAAACCTATGTTGCTCTCAAGCCCAATATCTCCTTCCTATCATCAAATGACCCTTTAAATATTTGGTAATGACGCAAATGTCGTTTTCAAGTTAAAACCAAATTTTTTTTAAATTAATATTTTTTAAAAATTAAAGAGAAATAATCAAGGTCCTAAAATCTCTACTCTTTGCTTTAATATTTTTCTAAAATCTAACAGATCCCTATAACTTCTTTCATGAGTTTCCATATTTATCAAGAAAAATTATTATCATTTACATTTACTAATTTATCTAAATAATTATTATGCAGAATCAAAGAAGCAATGAAATACAGTTAAGTTTAAGATGTTGGACCAAGTTATACATATAGTCTTCCAAGCATGAACATTTTTTTTATAAATAAACTCACTCTTTGTGCCATCAACTATTCAGATTAATTATTCTTTTATATGTTTCCTTCTTCATTACATGTTAGATTATTCATGATTATTCTCTAACTTTTTCATTTTCTTTGACTTGTTATTCTATGTAATTGAGTCATTCTTACAATATCATGTATTAGATAATTTAACTTATTTTTTCCTTTCTAACTTTGATTTTTGAAGTTAAATTTTAGTAGAATTTACAGGAAAAAACCCCAAAGAAGGGTGCTTCACAAGAATAAACCTAGTAAACTCTTTTAAACAGAAAAGGAAATCCCGTTGCTTTTCTGCCTTTTTCTTGTCGTTTTGTGACATGGTCGATAACCACCCTCATGCAAAACCGTCTTATATCCCACGCAAGTCTGCTTTTTCTCTTTATTATGTTTTGTCTCTTTCCTGCAATTGTGCTCTCGCGAACTCTCTTTTTTGAAGTACTTGGATTGCTCCAACACAGTGGTGGTTAGACTCCATTAAGAGATTGGTACACACATTCATCGCCTTTTATATTGCATTAGTTACCCTAAAACATGAGGTGCAAATCTCAATGATCTAAAATCAACATGCCCACAACATATATCCCACCACCACCTACATACAATTGTGAGAGAGTTACAATGATGTTCTTTGCCTAGAAGCCAAAAAAATAAGAAAGAGGGAACTCAACAAAACAATAAAGCCCACAAAAATAACATGATTCATAAAATGCAGAGAAGATCCAAGCAGCCAAAACTAGAACAACCCAAATCCTATAATTTATTCAAAAGGCCAAAGCCATAACACGATTCCTTGGAAACAATGAGGTTAAAATACGTAAAATAAGAATAACCCCATTTCGCTGTGTATATCACAAAACCCACAAAACATAACACGATTCACGATTCCAGAAAGTATTGCAAAACCCAACTAGAAAATAGTAGTCCTGAGATCCACTTACATAACCTAAACCCTAAATTGATGTTGTTATTGTAACTAGCTAAAATTGAAAAAGTAAGAATAAACAGTCCATCATCAAACGAAGAGAATACAAAACATAGCGCAACCCCTCAAAAAGGTCAAGGACATCAAAATCAAAACAGCAAAAATAAGAAGAACCCATATCTCAGAGCCCCCAACCCATCATAATAGAGAGAGAAGAACCCATATCTCAGAGCCCACAACCCATCATAACAGAGAGAGAGAGAGAGAGAGAGAGAGACGTACCTCCATGTGAACCACCTTTGAAAAAATGGCACCAAAAGCTACCTGGAACCACCATCGGGGAGGGGGGAGGGGGTGTCGACAACAAGGGGAAAGGGAATAGGGGGGAGGGGGTGTCGACAACAACAAGGGGAAAGGGAATAGGGGAATGCATGGATGGTCGATAGGCAAAGGAAAAATGGCCTGTTCGACGGAAGGAGCCTAAGGGACTCCTTTTGTTTATTAGAATTTACTGGGCGCTTACCTGTATAGCGCCCATCTATGAGGGTTTTTTCTGTAAAATTTTCTAAATTCTAATTATATTTTTATTATGAATTATATGTTAATATTTATTTATAACTTATTTAAATATTTCTATTTACATTTTTAATTATATTTTATTATGGCCAACGGTGGGCATAGGCCTATTGCTTATGTTCCTTCTTAGTTATACGGGTCAAAACGATGTGGCTTGGAAACTAAAGGCTTAAAAGAACCAGGACGTGCGAGACATCTTGAAACCACAAAATTGAATTTGAACGACCATTGTATGGAAGGGGTCAAAGGTGCGTGGGACATCTTTTTTATTTGGTCGAGAGAGAAGCATCCTCTTACTTTACTTGCAAGTGGGGTGACCAATCCTAGAACAGGGTTGCAATTATAAATTATTCTCCGCTATTATCTCTACTTGTAAAAGCAAAGATGTTAACCGAGTATCGTATCCACTGGGACAAAAAGGCTAAGTTGTGTTATTTCCTAAATTCCTAAACTAATTCTAGTAGAAGACAAAGTTCTGATTATTAAACTAATTCTATTAGTTAGAAAGCGAAGTAATTGGTTGATTGGTTTGCAATTTCTAAATTAACAAATTGAAATACAAGTTTTTGATCCAATTAGAGAAAAGTCTTAGGGTATGAATCCACCGTAGCTTTGTGCAATGGCAAATATAGGTCTAGGATTTCACTGTCAATGCTTTCCAGACTCGTTCTGGTTACAAACCTTCACAGAGTCACCAAATAAGGGATGCGGATGCAAATCGGGGCATAACCTATCTCTATGGCTTAGATTATCCTAGATCTAACAAACACATTCATTCAAGCATCATATTATATGACTTGGTATTCCAAACTACAAGAATAAAACACCAAGAGAGATATTGCATTAATAAACGAATCCAATCAATGGATTAAATCAATGTCATATAATCAAAGCATTTAAAATAGAACCATAGAACTCATACATTTCCATAAACACAAAACTAAAGTTTCATCACAACCCTAATATGGAGATTTAGTTACTCATGGAAGACGATTGACGAAGAAGTCTTGACGAAATCCCCATTGATGCTCTTCCCAAGCTCCAAGAAAGCCTCCAAAACTTCTCTCCAGATCTGAATATCCCCAAAAATGAGTTTGTACTCTTATTTATAAGTTTTGGGGTGAAAAAGGTCTTTAATTCGTGTATGAGATGGATTCCCGTCGGGTCCGGGCCCACTGGTCATCACAGCGAATTTCGCGAGGTCATATCTCCCTCGATATAGCTTCGATTTAAACAATCTTGGACTCCACAGATATCTACTCGAAAAGAGCTTTCCAACGGTATGTAGATTTCACGAATCTGACACTGGAGTTGAAAGTTATGACCATTTCAAATTGCTGCCTCTAAAAATTCCGAGAATAATGGTGCAATTAGAAGACCTTCCATGTTGGCATGCTATGGGGTGAGTGAGACTCATGTTGGACATCCAAGGCATGTTTGGACTCTTGGTTTGCTTTTTTTATTTGAGTCTCTTCCCATATTTGGCAGCTTTCTTACTTGCAACTCCGGTTTGTCATGCTTTGTGGGATTTCTTCCATTTTAGCTCTGAATTTTGCTCTTTGCATTTGTAATACCTACAAACAATAAAATAACATAGTTAAGCTAATTAATCTCTTTCGACGGTATAACCAAGTCCTCATTAAGGGGCCTAAAATGTATCTTTTCGGCTCTCATCATGGGGCCATGCCAATCGGACAAAAGCATAATTTGAGGAGTACATCTACTCAACAGTCATTCAATTGGAAGAAAGTATATATAAAGTTTGAAGTAAATCTTAAATGCTTGCTCAACCCTGTGATTTTTATTTGGATTTCTGAGGAGAACTTGGTATGTCGAAAATTCTATGACATGATGTGTTAGGCAATCGAACGCAAATGTCATGTTTATTTATTAAAATGATAGAATTTCAACCACTTAAGAAGCCTCAAATGACCCTTGAGATTTTTAGAATTCTAACATCTTTCATGGAACTTTCAAGGGCTTGTTTCTTTACTTGAATTTACAGACTCTTTGTCCTGAGAATTTTGAAATTCTCAACATAGTGGAATTCCTGAATGTTCCCTTATGTATCCAAACATTCCACCAAAAAGCAAAAGGGATTAGAATTCCTGAAATTTTAAATATCATTTGACACATTTTAGGTGGAAGAATTTTGAAATGCTTGAGAAGTAACATGACATTTGTAAATGCCTAGAGATAAGATGTCACATCACGTCTAAAAATCCCAACATGACAAATTATTGTTAGAAATTCTAATAAAGAACACGGTCTAGATGCCCAAATACAAATCAGGATTAAAGAAAGCCACATGTTTAAGAATTTAGAAATTCTCGATTCATGAATCCTCTAAATTCCAACCCCTTAACTTGGCCCCAATTTTTACTTGCAAACTAGGTTGGATGGCGTTGGATTGAGGGCCCAATTTTTACTTTCAATCTAGGTTGGATGACGTTAGATTCATCATGCTAAGCCAGGGCAATAAATAAATAAATGAAAATATATTTAAATTTATGTATTTCTTCGCCATGTTAGTGGACAAAAAATAAATCTAAAATAAATAAATCGTGATATTTAAGATACTAATTACCGCAAGTGCACGGCTGCCTATAAGAAAAAGTGGAGTTACTTAAAGAAACTTCTAAAATAAGGAAACCGACTAACTAATAATTAAGAAATTTTTTGAATGAATTTGAAAATAAAAGGAAAGATAAAAACTACCAATTAATGAAAGTGCATAGGGCATAGGAATCCAATAAGCATTCACTAATTACTTATCAAGTAATCTTAACGTGTTCCAATTTTTACTTCAAACCAAAGATAAATTAGTGTTTTTTATTTAGAGATTTTAACTTTTAAAATCTCTTTTTAATTATAAAATCCAAAATCTAAGACTTCCTTCACCTTATAAAAGCATAAAATCATCTAAGCACCATCCATCAAAAGTAACCATAAACAATCAAAAGATCTAAATCTTAGGCATGGCATATCAAACCTAAGCATGGATAGTCAAATATCAATTTTTATTTTCCGAAATTAAGAATGTAGATTTGCTTAGGGCACGAAGAGAAAGTTAGAACTACTGGACAAATAAAAGGCAATCATTTATCTTCATCCATCGCTCTAATCAAGAGAATTAGCCCTACCATTGCAAAGAAACTTCTTGGTTTGTCATTAAAAATTGCATCTTTACAACTTCTCCTTCATAATAATTCCCCTTCAAAACTAGTCTTTGGACATGGCCCAAGGATACCAAAATAAAAAAACCTAATGGAGAAAATAAAAAGGCAAGAGAAGAAATGAGGGAATAGGAGATATGGCTGGGCGTGAGATGTTTCCTCCCCATAAGGAGAATGGGACGTCCAGTAAGTAAAATATGATTTCCTAAATCCCACAAACCTTGTCATCGTCATGTTGCTATTTCCATGCTATAATAATTACAAGTGGAATTGACTTCCTTGTTTGGCTAGAAGTCTCGCTAAATCAAGCTATTTAATTATCCACCAAGACACTCATCTAACCATCTGTCACGCCCCGAGATCTGAGAGCCTTGGGACCCTCAAATATCATGATGCAACGTTCCCACTGCATGTGTTAATTAAATTATGTCACATAAAAGAAATAATAACCCAATAATGTCATTGCATGCTAAATAAACCAACCATAAACAATATGACAATCTCATAATGTCTTATATATGAACTATGAATTCAAATGATCCACAAAATAATTGTTTTCTAAAGTCTACTATCTAATAAAATAAAGTGGTGTGTTGCTCATGTCTCTGCCTGTAAGCATATTTTAAGCTAAAATTTCAGGGTTATGCGAAACTAAGGTAATAATTGAGATAATCAAAATAACAAACAGATTAGATGGAATGTTATCAAAATAATAGAGCAAATACCCAGAATTAAAACTAAGATAAGGCACCTCCTCGACAAACTAAATTAACAAAGTATGCTTGCCAAAATTGACCAAGCGAAAAAGTACCCGCCAGGTACAATCATTTTATAATTACAAATAACTGGCACGAAGCCGGCGTTACTGGTAACCAAACCAAATCAAAACTAAAGGGAGCTAGCTGCAGTCTAGTAATTTTCGCATAAAGGGGTACGTCCCCACGGTGCGTTGTCCATACTTTAGAGGATGCCTTAGTGGTCAATGGTGTATATTTTTCAAAGTTCTATAATGTTCGGTTTTGATCTACTAATATATTAATGTACAGAGTTCCAGCCTTAGAATGTAATTTCAAATAGCTCAAGGAACGTATTTCTCAGTGATAGTTCATTTCACAAAGTTATGATCATAGGGGGTAATATCAAGTCCAACAAGTTTGATTGTAGCTTAGACCATTAATTGGGGTTGATTAAAAAATTATTATCTTCTAACCAAATCAATAATAAACAAATATCCTACAATTATAAGATGCAAGGATCGGGCCCTCTCACCACGCATCCAAGCATAAATTACGATGCAACATAACAAATCCTTAGATATATCATATTAGAGGCAAAGAATTAGAAACTCTAACTACTAGGGAATCATAGTAAAATTACTTGCCTTCATCAACGGTGGATGATGGATCTAACTAATCTGACGAGCCCTGGCCTAAGTTCCTTGATGTAGAGATGTGAGTCCCTGTCAAATATGGTTTCCAAGTGATCAGTGAGTGGGTTATGTAAGTGGGCTCCTCAAGCATGAGTCCAGGTTTCGGGCTATAATAAGATACGCGTAGGCATGATTTTTGTGTCAGGCTATAAATGATAGGTTAGCCTAGTTTCAAGTTGGAACCGGGTTAATGGGTCGGGCTAACACGGATGATAGTTTGGCCTCTCAATATAAAATCAAGGGAAATTTTCTAAATAGGGCTCAAGTTTTTTATAGATTTCAAATCAAGACAGAAAAAAGCCCTAGATTTCAAAATAAGGCTTAAGTTTTTCCATTAATATTTCATATCAGGACGTCCGGGAAGAAGATGAATTTTCCTGCAAAAATATGAGTTTTTCAGTGATTTTGCCATGCCATAGATCTTATCCTTCCATCCCAACCTTAATCCCCAATTCTCCTAGACCTCATCTCTTCTCTCCTCTTGTTTGAGCTTGCTAACCAAACACGAGCACCTCCCTACACCGACGACCTGCCGTTAAATGGTAATCAAATGCCTGATTTCAATTGAAATCCGTTTCGAAAATTGAAAGTTGAGTGGTCAAAATCAATTGGCAATTAAAAATAGTCCCTTTCATATATCAAAACATACCCGTGCTAAGCACGAGTAAGAAACCAATGACATTTTAATGGGAAATTATTATAACATCTGCATCATATATGACATATCTATGTTCCTACAAATCAATTGCTTTTGTCATTTTCCAAAAAAAAAAAAAAAAGACCCTTTCGAGGAAATTGTATTACACACGTGTCTCCAAAAAAAAAAAAGGAAAAAAGAAAAAATAAATTCAAACCACTCAAAGTAATTTCTTGAAGTGTTGGATCTACTCAAAATTCATTCTCAGTTATTGTGGGCCTACCATTAATTGATTTCTTTAAAATATATGATTACAATACATAAAAGAGAGCAAGAATAATAAAGATATAAATGGAAAAATATAAATCTAAAGTCAACTATGCGAAGTTAAAAAAGAACACTTTCAAAACAAAACCAGAATAACATCAAGTCAAGAGATGTATAATGGTTTCTAAATTAGCATTCTTAAGAATTGCAATTTGGAAAACTTATATATTTTAATCATACTTAAATAAAATGGGCTCCGGGTTCTTTTCTTCTTTTTTTTCCCTAAGGGAGTGTTTGGATGTATGCAAATTAAACACAAGATTAATATATTTGAATATTGATAGATTTTATTATTGTAGAACAAAATATCATCATATTAACTTATTGCATTTTGCATTAAGTTAATTTATTATTCTTTATTATTCTATAAGTATGTAATCATACTTATATATGACATACTTATATGTGATGTTTGACAATTTCTACACAAATTTTAGCAAATTCTAAACGGAAACCTCCATTATTTATTTTCCTGTTTTATTATTATTATTATTATTATTATTATTATTATTATTATTATTATTATTTTGCTCTCCTTGTTTCCATTGGTGGTCATGGTGTGAATGCTGCGAGTGCAAGGCTTGGGTCTAGATGTTAGGTGAAAGTTGGGCTATCAATCTGACCCTCTTATGATTGTACCAGGTCCGACCCAAAGTACATGCAACAAGAAAAAAAGTCCAACGGAAATAGACGCCATCAAATCTCACTGGCATTTTGCCAAACGCCTTTGCATATCCACAGCATAGTACATAAAAATAGAAAAAAAAAAGAAAAAATAAAACAACAACAACAAAAGAAGAAAAATGAAAATAAATTTGGTAAGGAGGAAATGATGCATTACCTCTACCTTAAAAGAGTGGTAGACGGGGTGAATGCCTCGAAGGTGCCAGTAATAGTGAGAGAGATATAGAGGAAAAGTTTCATGAAAGAAAAGATATAAAAAAAAGCTACTGCTCTTCCAATCCACTTGACAAAGCAGTCAGATTCGATACAATGGTCAATTTTTTATGCTAAGATACCTAACTTGTACCATATTTGAATAGGTTTTTAGTTTTCACACTGATTTGTAGCAATTTATTGGATTGAGATTCAAGTGCCGGGGACATGTGACAGACAGTTTCTTAGGGATGTGTAATATGTTTAGCTAGGGTTTGCAAATGGTGTGCTGAATCTGATTTAGATGCCACAACAGATCCTGTTTGCCTAACAAAAATGGGAAACAAAATGTCAAGGCAAGCTCAACCACCCAGAAATAAAGAAGAATACAAAGCAATCTACAGCCATATGATATAAGTAAAGGTTCACACCTTGGATTGCCCAACAGAATATATTATAGGTGTCACTCAGATATTGTTTAAGATTTTCCGGCGATCGTGACCGTTCATTTTATGGGTCCTAGTGCCAATGTGCTTTATGCTAAGACAAAGTTGCATCAGTTGGAGATTATGATCAGTGGTGTCATTCTTATGTAAGGATGACGACTGTCACCAATGCTATACCATCACCAAATTGTTGAATAGTTGCAAAATTACTGCCATCAAAGTTTTCTGCAGGGCCTTTGTGTTGGATGTCTAGTGACCCTACATGCCTAAGCATGGGGGCTGGTGCCAAAGGCTAACCCAGGAAATTCAAAGTTTGAAGGATTTTATGTAAATGAAATATTGGGAGAAGGGCCAAATATATATATAAAAAATACATATTAATTATCAGTTTTTAATTGTTTTCAGCCCCCACACCCTTCCACCTGAGTTCGCCCTTGCATGGGGCCAACAAATAATATTTCCTAGTGATAATATCTCAATGAGATGCAACTCATTCAAATTGTGGTATTAAAGATTCTCATTCCAACTCTGATGAAGAGAATCGGTCAATTAAATAGAGACTCTTCAAGAAAGAAGAGCTTTCTTAAAAAAACTATGGGATTTTTGAATTATTTGTTTTCCATTTGGTCCAAATCTTACATATTTTGATTGCGCAGGACTTCCATCACTAAATACCTTTCTATCCAAAATGCTTAAGGTCCTATTTGTTTACATTAAAATATATAGAAATCGAATGTAAAAGATTTATGCCAATAGGTGTTAAAAATAAAAAAAATCTTAAGTTCATTTTTAAAAAACGAGTATTAAATAGCTTTCCCTTCGATGAAAATAGAATCGAAGGAAAATGAATGGAAAACTAGTAACTAGCTATTCCTTAGGCCTTCAGTTTCCATCTTCCTCTATTTTAATAAAATGAAAGATTATTTAATACTTTATTTTTCAATTTTATCTTTGATCTTTATTTTTAACCATTTGTGGTATAAAGTACATTTCCTTCTTCCTTTTCCTCCCGGATACAAATTTTTAACTTTTTTTTTTTTTTTTTTTGCATAAACACTGTTTCATTAAAAAAGAAAAAAAAATAAAAATCAAACACCCTCTCACCAACACTATCAAAATCTACAACCGTAGCTATGTATAGGAATAGATTCCTTTTTCAGAATGGAACGGGCCTATGTTACCACCTAAAATGAAGCGGTCCATTTATAATCATATTTTAATATTTTTTATTCTAACGATAAGGTTCTGTCTCCTACTTTAATGATTTCCCCTGTCTTTTCCCTTGCATTATGGAGCACGGAATGGACCCCACGTCTAGCTTTCTCTTTTATCGAAAAAAAAGGATAATGTATGATAGAAATGGCTGACTACTGATGTGACCAATGGTAGAAAAATCTTTTCCAGCAAAGAGATGCATAGGGTGAATAAATGGTCCAGGTTGTGGGGCCACTTAAATGCATTTCTAATTATCTACATTAAACAATGGGTAAAACATATCTAAGTACCAGTACAAGAAATCAAGATGTCCAGAGGGTAAGAAGATACAAACAAGTATCTAACATTAATCAATGGGTAAAACATATCTAAGTACCAGTACAAGAAATCAAGATGTCCAAAACATCATCATTGAACAAATCGGCCTTGGATGAGGAATACGTTGTCATAGAGGCATTTTCACGTACAAGGTTTCTGCGTGTAGGAATTTCAAATCCTGACGTTCATCAAGGGGGCTTGCTTTTAATTCCGTAGGATCTAGTGTCATGGAGATGGAGGTCAAGGAGTGGGATCGCAGAGTTAGATTCACAAGGGGAAGGTTGAACCCTCCCTCCTTAATAAGGTGATAGTGTTTAATCAAAGAAAATCCTCTGCCTTGTTGAATAGTTACAAAATTATTGCCATCAAAGTTTATTGCAGGGCCTTTATGTTGGATGTCTAGTGACCCTACATGCCAAGCTTGGGGGCTGGTGCCAGGGGCTAACCCAGGAAATTCAAAGTTGGAAGGGTTTTATGTAAATGAAATATTGGGAGAAGGGCCAAATATATATATATATAAAATACATATTAATTATGGTCCTATTTATTTACATTAAAATATATTAAAATTGAATGCAAAAGATTTATGCCATCAGGCGTTAAAAATAAAAAATCATAAATTCATTTTTAAAAGTCGAGTATTAAATAGCTTTCCCTTCGATGAAAATAGAATCGAAGGAAAATGAATGGGAAACTAGTAACTAGCTATCTCCTTAGTCCTTCAGTTTTCATCTTCCTCTATTTTAATAAAATAAAAGATTATTTAATACTTTATATTTCAATTTTATCTTTAATCTTTTTTTTTAACCATTTGTGGTATAAAGTATATTTACTTCTTCCTTTTCCTCTCGGATACAAATTTTTAAACTTTTTTTCTTTTGCATAAACACTGTTTCGTTAAAACAGAAAGGAAAAAAAAAAAAAAAAACACCCTCTCACCAACACTATCAAATTCTACAACCGTAGCTATGTATAGAATAGATTCCTTTTTCAGAATGGAAGGTGCCTAGGCAGGGGCGGACCTAGGCACAACCACGCGGGTGCGGTCGCATCCGTTAAACCATTGTGCGCTTCAAAAAATCCAATAAAAATTGTGGGTCCACCCTCAAAATCCACATGAGAATCCTCGGTTTGCCCCAAAAACCAAACTATCTATTAAGGTTCGCACCCCTCAAACCAAAATCCTAAGTCCGCCACTGTGCCTAGGTTACCACCTAAAATGAAGCGGTCCATTTATAATCATTATTTTAATATTTTTTATTCTAAAGATAAGGTTCTGTCTCCTACTTTAATGATTTCCCCTATTTTTTTCCCTTGCATTATGGAGCACGGAATGGACCCCACGTCTAGCTTTCTCTCTTATGGAAAAAAAAAAAGGATGATGTATCATAGAAATGGCTGACTACTGATGTGACCATTGGTAGAAAATTCTTCTCCAGCAAAGAGATGGCATAGGGTGAATAAATGGTCCACGTTGTGGGGCCACTTAAATGCATTTCTGATTTTCCAAAACCGCATAGATAGAAAGGTCTCTATGCGGATAAGACCATATACAAAATTAGCCTCATTTGATTTTTCTAGTCACTTGATATAACACCCTTAAATTTTAATTGCCTTTCAGCCATACACAATTAAAAAATTTAATCCAACGGTGGTAGGAAAGGGCACCTTGAGCCTGAATTCAGGTACGCTGCAGCAAATTGTACTTTGTCGTGATCGATACATCTCAGCCCTTCAAGATTCTAGTGGTCACTGTAACCTTTAAGCCATTAAATCTCAAGCGTCCAAGACTTTCATTGACCCAAGACTTGCATTGACTCTAGCTATATGAACAATCTCAGTGTCCTTGTATGTCCTTGTATAACGCACAGCACAAGAGGAAATCACTTCCCATCAGCTGAAGAATCTCGAGTCTTATCTTCTTCAAGCTTCCTACTGCCAAGTGCCAAGCATCAGGCATGTTATCATCTCAATCCTGGATATAATTTATTTCATTTCTTATTATGATGTGAGAACTTCTGGCTTTGCTTTCATTTTTTACCCCCTTCTGTTATTGTTAAATTGTGAGAACTCATACTTCTATTTTGAAAGGATTAAGAGTTTTTTTCTTCTTCTTTCTTCTTCTAGTTTACCTTGCTAAGTTGCCCTATGACAACTCAAAACTTCAAAATCTTTGATTAAACAGAAAAATTCACCAATACCGGGGTTTGCCCAGTTGGTTAGGCATCTTGCATCTCACCTTATTGCCGAGGGTTCTGAAGGGTCAGGCCCAAGTGATTCAGTTCATGATGGTGGGTCAGGCCTAAGTGACCCGAGTCTGTGATAAGCCCAGGTCCAAATCCACCCATCAAAGGTCGGGTCCAGATCCACGAAGTGACAAAGTCAAAGCAGCTACGTCGTTCCTTTAATCCGCTTTTACCAAGTCCTGCGGAGAAGATCCTACCTGCCTCGTCTGTCGAGGGCAGTTCGAAAACTCTGCCAGAATGGAGCGCCCGTTACTGAAGAGTCGTCCCCATCTGTTAGGGGAAGGCTATAAATCAAAGAGCCCCAGCGACACTTGGGGGGCAAGTAATTTTTATCCATATTTGCACATTTATTGTATTCTCCTGACCTGTAATCCCTACACATCAGAGAAGTAAAATCACCTTTCTGGAGTGGACGTAGGTCACATTGACCGAACTACTATAAATTCTCTCTCTCCTTTAATTTCCACATTAATCACTCATTACTTGACTGGTGGTACCCGAAAACACTTTTTTTGCATCATCAGTTTGGCGCCGTCTGTGGCAACGAGAAAATCTCCTTTTTCGAAATTATGGTGATCACCACAAGATCAACGAGATGACAAGATGGCAATCCCTCGCGGGAGGGCGATGGTAATCCAGTACCGACTAACCCTGCACCGAATACTCCTGCTCCCTCTCTTCAACAAATGCTGGAAACCATGCAGCAGCTAGTGACCCAAAACCAGCAGATACTTCAACTCATGCTCGCAGGGCAAGGAGGTACACAATTTGGTACAGTACCGCGCCCGGAGCATCCGACTGCTCCGCACAGGGGAGCACCTCACCTAGGCGCCCATCCCCATGGTGCCCATGGCCGAGGAGCAAACCACTTGGGCGCCCATCCCCATGGCGCCTGTCCTCATCCTCACCTGGGCGCCCATCCCCATGGCGCCCAGGGCCGAGGAGTACACCTAGGCGCCTTCCCATGGCGCCCAGGGCGCCTCTGCTGGAGTTCCTCAGGTCGCCCCACACGGAGTACTCCTGGTCGACCCTCAAGGCCGCGCCCATCACGAGGCGCCTCCACCCTCGGGTGGAGCCCTATCGGGAGGACCTCTACGAGGGGCAAATCGCGGTGGACTTCCACCTCCTCCCCCTGCTTCTAACGATGAGGATCCTCATTTCCAGGAGGGGGGAAGTGAAAATCTCAGCATAGAAGATGAGAGTTATTTCCCTGGTCCGTCCAGGGAACTCGGCAATCACTAGGAGGAAACAATAAAAGAAATGCAGAATCAACTAGGCGATGTCTTCAACACCATAAGGGCGCAGGCACCGAAGACGGTAGATTATCTGGTTGGGCGAATGGATACACCATTCAAGCCTGACGTGGTGAACTACTCACTCCCTCGGAAGTTTAAAATGTCATCCGTGGAGACCTTTGATGGAACGAAGGATCCATTGGACCATCTGGAGACTTACAAAACCAAAATACAGCTGCATAATATCCTTGACGAAATAATGTGCAGGGCTTTCCCAACTACATTGAAGGGTTCCGCTCGGCAGTGGTTTGCCAATCTCCCCCAAGCATCCATAGAAACTTTTTGAGAGTTGAGCAAATCTTTTGTCTCACACTTTATTGGTGGGCGCCGCCACTAGAAGCCTGCCACACACCTGCTCAACATAAAGCAGGATAAACACGAGAGCCTTAGAAGCTACCTCACTCGTTTTAACGAGGAGGTACTTCAGGTTGAAGAGCCCGACGACAAGGTCTCCATGACAGCCTTTCTGGGAGGCCTTCGCTCGTTGAGCTTCCTCTTTTCAGTGATGAAGCGCCCGCTAAAGAGTTTTCCAGAACTGCTGGCAAAAGCCTAAAAGTACATGAACGCTGAAGACATCACGAGGGCCAGGCAAGGAGAGTCCTCTAGACCAGGGGATAAGGGGAAGGAGCGGGACAGAGACGAAAAGAAGGAAAGAAGCAACAAGCGAAGCATGACAGAGAGGGTACTTGTCAGGGACCGACTCGGTCCTGCCCCGCAGAGAGACAGACAAGTGTTCACTCCTCTCAATGCCACTGTTGAGCACATCTTATTCCAGATACAAGATGACCCTGCCATAAAATGGCCTGGGAAGATGAAATCTCCTCCAAACCGCCGGAACCCGACCAAGTACTGTCGCTTCCATCGCGACCATGGCCATGACATTGATGACTGTTATGACCTCAAGCAGCAGATTGAGGATCTCATTCAGCGTGACCACCTGCGCCAGTATATTGCTGGTAGGGGGCAAGCACTACCACCACCTCGTAATCTGGAGGACCAGCAACCGATCGGGAAAATCCGAACCATCTCGGGAGGACTTGTAGAATCGCTCTCAGCCATGAAGGCCCATGCCAGAAAGGCAAGGAATTCAGATGAGGCACGCCCATCCAAGGCGCCTAGGCTTGGCACTAACGAAGTCATATCCTTTTCAGATAAGGATTTAGAAGGGATCCAGCACCCCCATGATGACCCTCTGGTACTCACAATGACCGTCGCCAATTTTCAGGTACACAGAATCTTGGTACCTAGTGGTAGCTCTGCAGATATCCTATTTGCAGAAGCTTATGATAAGCTGAAACTGGGTCGGGAGAGGCTGCAGCCTGTCAAATCCCCCCTCATCGGCTTTTCAGGGGAGAAAGTGTATGCCCTAGGGGCAATCATACTACCAGTCACAGCCGGGGCGGCACCCCGAAGTTCCACTACAATGGTCAACTTCCTAGTGATAGACTGCTCCTCAGCCTATAACATCATACTGGGGCGGCCTACTCTTAATGCATTAAGAGCCGTCCTCTCCACCTACCGTCTCATCCTCCGCTTTCCAACCCCGAATGGAATCGGGGAGGTAAAGGGGGACCAGGTAGCAGCAAGAGAATGCTACGTCTCCTCAATGAAAGCTAGGAAAACGCAGGAGGCGTTGCAAGTTGGAGTCTTGGACCCGAGAGACGAGGCCACTACAGAGAGGGAGAACCAGTTAAAGCACTCACCCCTGTGGTCTTAAATGATGACCTCCTTGATAGAAGAGTATACATTGGTTCTTCTCTTTCTGAGGATCTGGTCCGCCACTTAGCCAACTTTCTGAGGAATAACATGGACATCTTCGCATGGTCACATGTGGATCTCGAAGGGATTGATCCCGAAGTCGCCACTCACCGCCTCAATGTCGACCCTCGCCACAAGCCTGTCCGACAAAAGCTAAGGGGCGCCTCCACTGAAAGGGCCCAAGCAATGGACAAGGAGGTCAGGAAGCTAATAGAGAATGGGGCTGTCAGGGAAGTAGCATACCCTGAATGGCTCTCAAATGTCGTAATGGTGACAAAGGTGAATGGGAAGTGGTGCCTATGCGTCGGCTTCACCGACCTTAACAGGGCATGTCCAAAGGACTGCTACCCGTTGCCAAGGATTGATCTCCTCATCGACGCCACAGCAGGACATGAACTGCTCTCCTTCCTGGATGCTTATTCCGGATACAACCAGATCAGCATGCATCCCCCAGATCAAGAGAAGACGTCGTTCATTACCCCGAAGGGGACCTATTGCTACAGGGTCATGCCTTTCGGGCTGAAAAATGCAGGTGCAACCTACCAACGCCTAGTAAACAAAATGTTTCACTCACAGATTGGGCGGACCATGAAGGTTTATGTGGACGACATGTTGGTGAAGAGCCTCACCGCTACAAATCACATCGACCATCTCCAAGAAACTTTCAATATTCTCAGGCTTTATCGCATGAAGTTGAATCCTGAAAAGTGCGCCTTCGGCGTGGGGTTAGGAAAATTCTTGGGCTTCATGGTCAACCAAAGGGGAATTGAGGCGAACTCCGATAAAATCAAAGCCATACTGGACATGAGGTCGCCCACTTCCACCAAGGAGCTGCAGCGCCTCAATGGAATGGTTGCAGCACTTAACAGATTTGTTTCCAAGTCTGCAGATAAGTGCTTGCCTTTCTTCAAAATCCTCAGGAAAACTTTCGAATGGGGACCCGAGGCTGAGGAGGCATTCCAGAAGCTTAAAGCCTATTTGTCTGCCCCCCCTCTTCTTTCACATGCTGCACCCGGCGAGGTGTTATATTTGTATCTCTCTGCTTCCCCCTCAGCAGTCAGTTCTGTCCTCATTAGAAATCATGATGGAGTGCAAAAGCCCATCTATTATGTAAGCAAAGCATACCGAGGGGCAGAGTCCAGATACTCGGAGTTGGAAAAACTGGCGCTCGCCCTCATCTCGACGGCAAGGCGGCTGCGACATTATTTTCAGAGCCATACAATTGTTGTAGTTACTGATCAGCCTCTAAAGAGAATACTAGGAAAGCCGGATGTATCCGGGAGACTCGTCAAGTGGGCAGTAGAACTAGGCGAGTTCGATGTCCAGTACCAGCCAAGGGTGGCCATCAAAGCACAAGCCCTGGCCGACTTTGTAGCTGAATTTACATACTCCGGCGCACAAGCACAAGTCGATCCGCCACCTACCGAAGACATCCAGAGGGGCACCCTAGGCTCCCAGCCTCTTCCACACACCGAGGCCCCGGACGCACAAGACCCCCTGGGCGCCCAACCTGTTCCTGGCGCCTAGGAGGCCTCCCCCTCAGGCCTCGGCGCCCATAGCTCTCCGGGCGCCCAGCCTCTTTTAGGCGCCCGGGGGACCTCCTCCTCAGGCGCCCAAAGCCCCCTAGGTGCCTAGGCTCTTTCAGGCGCCCAGGGGACCTCTTCACCAAACGCCAAAGGCCTCCTGCGCGTCCAGCCTCATCCAGGCGATCAGATTCTCTCGCTACAGCCGCTTTGGAGACTATATGTTGATGGCTCGGCAACCAGTGAAGGAAGTGGAGCTGGCTTCATCCTAATCAGCCCTAATGGTACACCCGTTAAGTACGCAGTAAAACTCCACTTCATGGCCTCTAACAATGAAGCAGAATATGAGGCCCTCCTCTCTGGTCTGAGATTGGCGATTGAGATGGACGCCTTGTCCCTTGTTGCTTACAGTCATTCAAAACTCGTGGTCAATCAGGTAAATGGGGAGTGCTTCGGGGAGTTCGAAGCAAAAGAGGAAAGAATGCAGGAGTACCTTGGCATGGTGAAAAGATTGATCCCGCGTTTCCAATGCTTCCAGATCTGTCACATCCCTCGAGGGGAAAACATGGCAGCATATACCCTCTCCAGGCTTGCCTCATCGTTGGAGGCCTCATTTGCCGAACCAACATTCATTGGGCACCAGTTGGAGCCAAGTAAGTTAGATGTTAATACTACAAACATCAACTGTACAACGGACGAGTCAAACTGGATGACCCCCATAAGGGCGTACCTCCAAGAAGGTGCAGAGCCAGATGATCCCCTCGAGGCGAAAAAACTTAGGATGAGGGCTTCAAAGTTCACTCTCCTGCAAGACATACTCTACGAGAAAGGTTACTGCTTACCTCTACTGCGCTGCTTTTCACCTGAGGAAGCTGATTACGCCTTCCGTGAAATTTACGAAGGAATCTGTGGGAATCACTCTGGAGGACGCTCCCTTGCCCACAAAGCACTAAGACAAGGATTCTTTTGACCTACCATGGTGAAGGACGCTAAAGAATTTTTCGAAAAATGCGATAAGTGTCAACGCTTCGCCACTGTGCCAAGGCAGCCACCGGAGGAGCTGAATCTTTAACTTTGCGTTAACATACAAGTTATACCCCGTGGTCTTATATGACTTGGTGAATTACTTTAAATGTTTCCCTCTCAATCACCTGCATTGGAGCCCATCAAATGATCACAAATAACTAATAAATAAATTTGTTAATTCATGGTGGGTCAATTAGTTTTCATCCGATCAATCCGGCATGGGTACTACTTTGAATAGAGTAAGAAACAACTCTCGGTGCTAAAAGAAGAAAAAGTCATTTTTTAAAGAAATTTGGATTCATAATAGCCATCGTGTCATCATCATCATCAAAGACTTGTTCTCACAATATTAGGTCAACTACATGCAATCTATTTCTCTCTCATTTAAAATAATTATAGCGAGCGTTTTGTCTCGTTTGAATAACCGTATTGTGTTCATATTCTAACCTATTTAATAAAGTTTTCAGATATTATGTCTTAAGAGTATTTAGAGTATTTTTCAAATTTAGGAGTTTTCTTTGAATATTAAAAAAATAAAATTTTTTAAAATGTAATGAAAATCAATTATTAAAAAATATAACCAGCTATCCATCAATTGCCCCTCAAGAAAAATGGCCTCCGCCGCTGATTCTAACCGGAGATAAACTAACTACTCTGAATGGAATACTTATGTGCATTCATCCCTCACAATAGGGTAAACCAGTGAGGGATATATGTGGCTCCCCCCGCCCCGCCCCCCGCCCCCCCTCCCCCTTCCCTTCTCTCTCTATCGTGAAAAAAAAAAAATACTAATGGATATTTTTTAAAGTGCCTCCACTCATGGATTTAATGGGAAAATTATTGCTTTCTATTTAATAATTATTTGGGTCATTTTTTATTTCATGCTTGAGATATGTAAATCAAGTTAATTTACATATTAATTAAGTTTCAAATATTGAAACATGACGATGTGTTATTCATTCATTATGTGTTATTGCAAACACAAACTTCATATCATTCTCAATAGTCATTCATTGTACTACATTTGTTTAAACTAGATGTGGTCCACAAGTTTATTATCTTTATAACAAACAAGAAAAATTGACCCTCAATCCAATGGTCTAGTCCATCTGAATCCTTGCAAATTCATGGGATTCGGTGTCTAAAAGGGGGTTGTGAATGTGTGGTCAATTTGGATGGGCCATAAGGTGGGCCCCAGTGGGCGTTTGAAACTGTGCGGACCGTCCGGTTCCCATTATATATATGGGAAAAGAATGAGAAAGACCCTAGGGGACCACTCTAGTTTCAAAATATCTATTGGGGCCTTTTTTATTTAGGGGCCATCAAGGGTGATTTAGTCGTGTAAATTTCTCATTAATTTATTTTTTAAAATTTTATTCATGACAGAACCAAATCAAAACATTAAAAACCAATTTAAACAATTATTACAAAATATGAAATCCACTTAAATAAATCAATAAAAAATATAAGAATATCTAAAAATTTGATGTGCCCATTGAAAGAGTATCTTGCTTTTAAAAAAATTGAAGGTGAGATTTGCAATTGATTTTAAACAAATTCTGATAACAAATTCTGATACTCTCTAGATTAATGGTTTTGACCCTCATATATTCTTGATCCTATATATTCTGTTTTCTATCTATGTTTCTTTTCTCTAGCACACATATAAAGAGTGGTTGATATACTTGAGGATCTTGATCTCAAACCACACCCATAGATTCAAGTATCATTCAAATTTTTAGCTCTCTGTATTTTTGAATTAATGAAGTCCTTGAAAGCGTTGTATATGCAATTATATATCATTTAAAATTTTCAAAACTTGTGATAGAATATCATTTTAAAATTCTTAGAAATTTGTGATAGAATATTTTAAAACATTCTGACAGCTCATTTAGACTTAGAAATCACTTATATTGACTACGGTCTGACAATAAAGTCAATCGTAGCGGGCCTTAAGATTTGGTTGTGGGCCTCACATGTATGATTATTTCAGTGGTGGGCCTCACGTTTTTCTCCATCTATTTTCTTAAAACTATGCGACTCTTCTATTAAATATGTTGGTTTCTATTCATCCTTTTTTGTTTTTGGGTTTTTGTTTTATTAGTACAGTGATTTCGTTGTGGGCTTCGGGTTTCAGCCTGTAATCCATGAAGCCAGGGGTCTTGGGCTCAAGGGTTTTTGATAGGGAATAAAAGATATAAGGGTTAATTGAGTCAGGTTACAACCACTATTGAACCTGGGTTGTTGCTTGGGCTGAGAGGTCAGTTTAAAAGTCAGGTTTGTATTCAAGTTGTGCTGGGATTGTGTATGTTGGGGCAAGCTCACATTGTCCTCAACACAATCCGACCTGACCATACTCATATTGAAGCCTACTTAGAGGACAAAAAATACCCCCTACAATACTGTAATATATGAACTTTAACCTTGAAAGGGAAACTTTTACCAAAAAAAAAACCTTGAAAAGGAAACTATGGTAAGAATACCATGCTAACTCAATTCAGATCAAGGTGAATATTGTAAAACATTTTGGTTAAAGTTATTTTAATTTCAAACACTGTCTGCTACAAAGAGGTATATGGTAACATCATTTTTTGTCTTTTATAAATTTGCTAGTTGAATTTGAGGTAAAAAGACAAGTTTGACCGTTGATTAAGGTGGTTGATGGATTGTAATACTTGTATATAAAGATAAAGTCCAGGGGTCATTATTATAATATTAAAAGGGACACATATATCTAGAGAGCAACATCACTCGTTTTGGAATTTCAATTTATATAGCAAAATCTTCATATCAAGAACTATTTATTTCACAGTTGCTTGACACTTGTCATTTTGAATTTCCAAACCATTACATGTGTTTGTGAGTATTACATAATCTGGATGGTATTGTTGCTATTGTTCATCTTTTCCTAATTGTCTTTTAATTTCTTAATAGGCATGGATAAAATTCAATCAGTTTTAGAAACTGGGAAGCTCGTGTATGATACTTTTGGTAATCCAACAATTGATTACATTACAAATCCCGAAAAGAAAATGGGACAACTGGACAAAAATGCTCAGCATTTATCTGTCGGGAGGGATGATTTGGAAAACAAAGATTTAGGTGGCAGCACATCATATCATTGAAAACAAAGAATTAAATAAAATAATGGATCCCACAACATCAAAAGTAAAAGAAAAGAAGGGAGAGAAGCAGAGCTACATGCAGTCCCAGCAGAAACTACAAATGGGGAAATAAATAGAAAGTAACTATAGTCAATAGGAAAAAAATAAAACAACAGAGAAAGAGGGGTGGGGAGTTACCTGGAAGAGAACTCTTTGCCGGAGAATCTTGGGGGAGAGAACTAGCGGGGGAGAGAGATCGTATGAGAGGAAGAAAGGTTGGAAGGTGGTACAGAAACAAATGGGTTGTGCAAGTAAGATCCTCCAAATAAGGAGGAGATGAAGTTCTAGTGGGAGGAAAGATCGTGAAGGTGGAGAGAGTGCTCAAACTGACAATATCCACAACATGGAATTCCCATTTGACTGGGTTTAATTCCCTTAATGAAGTCTAGTGTACTAAGATTTAATCTCCATCATCAATGTTGGGTCCCACACAAAATATGATGAAGTTACACAAAGCACTAATTTAATTCAATGAATGGGTGGGGTCCAAGCAGATCCAATCTATGGTCTAAATTAAATAGCAAAAACCACAATAATCACATTAAAGACCTTGGGATTGGGTCCTTACAGTATGGTTGGGGCAAGCTCACATTGGCCTCAACACAATCCGACCTGACCATACTCATATTGAAGCCTACTTAGAGGACAAAAAATACCCCCTGCAATACTGTAATTTATGAACTTTAACCTTGAAAAGGAAACTTTTACCAAAAAAAAAAAAAAACAACATTGAAAAGGAAACTATGGTAAGAATACCATGCTAACTCAATTTAGATCAAGGTGAATATTGTAAAATATTTTGGTTAAAGTTATTTTAATTTTAAACACTGTCTGCTACAAAGAGGTATAAGGGAACAACATTTTTTGTCTTTTATAAATTTGCTAGTTGAATTTGACGTAAAAAGATAGGTTTGACCGTCGATTAAGGTGGTTGACGGATTGTAATACTTGTATATAAAGATAAAGTCCAGGGGTCATTATTGTAATATTAAAAGGGGATCTAGAGAGCAACATCACTCGTTTGGGAATTTCAATATAGAAATATTTATTTCACAGTTGCTTGACACTTGTCATTTTGAATTTCCTAACCGTTACATATGTTTGTGAGTATTACATAATCTGGATGGTATTGATGCTTTTGTTCATCTTTTCCTAATTGTCTTTTAATTTCTCAACAGGCATGGACAAAATTCAATCGGTCTTAGAAATTGGGAAGCTTGTGCATGATATTTTTGGTAATCCAACAATTGATTACATTACAAATCCCGAAAAGAAAATGGAACAACTGGACAAAAATGCTCAGCATTTATTTGCCCGGAGGGATGATTTGGAAAAAATAACTAGAGAATCACCAAATGTGGCAACAAGCGAAAGCAAATTATGGCTTGAAGATGTGAAAAAGTTAGAAATTGAGGTGCAGTCCATTAAAGAAGAGCATATGCGGTGTTCTAATGTTTTATCAAGGCCGAGATTGGGCAAACGTGTAGGTGATGTTATCGAGGAAATCACCGATCTTAAAAATAAACGACCAAAGTTGAAGGGAAAAGAGTTTTCTAATGCACCATTGGAGAAAGTTGAGCCACAAATTGTAGAAATTAATTCATTAACCGACTCTGAGCCTAGATTGCAGAAGATATTAGGGCATATAGGAGATGTCGGAATCCGAAAGATTGGAATTTGGGGAATGGGTGGCATTGGAAAGACAAGAACTTTGAAATTGTTGAACAATCGAATGGAAGAATCCTGCATGTTTGACATCGTCATCTGGATAACTGTCTCAGGAGAAGGAAGTCGAAAAAAGGTGCAAAATGATATTGCAGAACGTCTAAAATGTAATGAAGAAGATAAATCTGTCGATCGACTAAGGGCATCCATATCTAAAAACTTAAGTGGGAAGAAGTTCTTATTGATTTTAGATGATATTTGGGAAAAAATAGATTTGTCTGATGTTGGGATCCCAATTCTAAATCAAGATAATGGATGTAAAGTCTTGTTGACCACTCGAGATCTTGGCGTCTGTCGGCGGATGGAAACAGATGTGGAAATACAAATGGAGAGATTATCCGAAGAGGAGGCATGGAGCCTCTTCAATGAAAAAGTTGGAGAAGTTGCCGTGTCTCCTCGTATCAAACCAATTGCTAGAGATATCGTTAAAAAGTGTGGTGGTTTACCACTTGCCATCATTGTTATTGGTTCATCATTGAGAAAGAATGATTCTGTTCCTAGGTGGAGGAATACACTAAGGAAACTGCAATTACCATGTACATCTCAAATTGAAGGCGTAGAAAATGAAGTGTTCTCCTGCTTGAGAATCAGTTATAATCGATTACCTAAAGATTCTGAAAGGAACTTGTTTTTGTATTGCTCATTATACCCGGAAGACCATAAGATACGGATAACTGAATTGGTAGAGTATTGTTGGTTGGAGGGCTACATTCAACAAGTTGATAGCATTGAAGAGGCACGGGATGAGGGTCACGACATGGTAATGTATCTTGCTGATGCATCATTGTTGGAGAGAGCTGATGATAGTGAAGAATGTGTCAAAATGCATGACATTATAAGGGATTTTGCATTGAAAGAAGCTTCAGGGTTCTTAGTAAAAACTGGTAAGCATGTAAAGCATCCACCAGAGGAGAAGGAATGGTTGCAATCACAAAAGATATCATTAA
The DNA here is from genome assembly GCA_038049695.1 of Cinnamomum chago. NCBI lineage: Eukaryota > Viridiplantae > Streptophyta > Magnoliopsida > Laurales > Lauraceae > Cinnamomum > Cinnamomum chago. The sequence continues at coordinate 6,453,894 of CP142451.1, read as the reverse complement.
TGCAATGTAGTTTGGTCAGTCTACTGGAGTTGGAGAAGCCGAACTGTAGCACTTTGTCCACATTATTGTTGCAATATAATGATCATCTAACAATGATCCCCGATTCCTTCTTTGAATGTATGCATTCTCTATGTATTCTAGACTTGAGTGGGACAAAAATAAAGTCATTGCCGTCTTCCTTGTGTAACTTGGTTAATCTCCGTGGTGTCTATTTGAAGGATTGTCGTAAATTAAAAGAACTTCCATCCCAAGTAGGAGCGCTCATGCAACTGGTGGTGCTTCATTTGGGAGGCTCCACAGGAATTAAATATCTGCCTAGAGAGGTCGGAGAACTAACTCGTTTGAAACGTTTGATAGTGGGATTTCAATCCCGCGACTTTTCTCGAAAGGACACTAAAGAATGGAACATGAAGTTGAGAGTTCCAACTGGAATAATTCCAAAGCTTCCATATTTAGAAGAACTGAGCTTGTGTGTCTCTGTTGGCGATGTTTGTTTTGAAAAGGAACAGTGGGATGATGAAAGCATGGAAGTTGTGGTTGAAGAATTATGCAGATTGGAACATCTTACTTATCTCGATGCATACTTTCCAAAAGTGGAATGTCTCGAGCATTTTCTACGTCATAGCAAATCGGTGAAAAAAACCTCCTGGTTTAGGAGATTCCGGTTTCGGGTTGGCACTGAGATAACGGATACATTGATTGTTTATGATTCTCTATATCATGAATGGGAAAGATGTTTGGTATATAATGGTGGTCTTGGGATGTCACATGCCGCCGCCATTATGGAGACCCTTGCTCATTGTTCCTTTTTTCATCTATTGGATCATGGCACAGTAAGAAAGCTTTCGGAATTGGGCCTGGCAAACATGAATGAGTTGAAAGAATGTACGGTCGAAGGCTGTGAAAAGATGGAAATTCTCTTTGATGGAGATGAGCAACAGAAGACTTGTGCACTGCTACCCAATTTGGAGATTCTTAAGCTTGGGACTCTTCCTGAATTGAGAAGCTTATCGGATGGTCCATTGCTGCCCGGAAGCCTCTCCAAACTAACACATCTAAACTTATCTGGTTGTGATAATTTGAAGAAGGTTTTCCAATTGGGTATTATTCTACAACTCTGCAGTTTAGAATACTTCGAGGTTTCGAATTGTTCGAAGATGGAAGAGATAATAGAAATTGAAGAGGAGGAGGAGATGTCTGTCGCAAGCCATACCCATAATGTTATAAGTTATAATAATGATAGACTCATCCTCCCTAATATCAAGTATATTGAGCTCTTTGATCTTCCGGAATTGGTTAGCATTTGCCGAGGGTTTTCTAATTTCGAATGGCCATCACTAGAAACTATTGAAATTTATGAATGTCCCAAGTTGAAGAGTCTCTCCTTCCTCTCCAATGGCACCAATATTGTAGCACCTGCACTAAAGAAGATTGAAGGAGAGAGTTCATGGTGGGAAGCATTGGAGTGGGAAGACAATGACATCAAGCAACGACTCCAACCTTTTTTCTCTAAATCGGACTGGTAGATGATGAAAAAGTGTCAGCTGCCTGCCTTGGCTTTGGACCATACAAGCGTTGAAACCGGAGGAAATAGTAACTACAACATTTCCATTTCGATTCTGGGTTCTGTAATCTCTCTCTCTCTCTCTACCTCTCGGTAATGATTTCTCTTCTTCGTCTGCAATTTTTCATAATTTCCGAACTCAATTTCACCTGAAAGATTCTAAAATCTGCTAATAAAAGTATTGTGTTTAAATAACTATTGGTTGCAAGAATTCTTTGTTTCAGGAATTTGTTTTTGTTTTGATGTTTGCTGGATTATGTGTGATCAATTACACTAACGTGTATTCACTTAAATGATAAATGTAAAACCATTATCACATTAAATGTGTAGACTTGCTCAAACTTGATACATGTTGAGAAAGATATAGTAGGAGAAGAATGGCAAGGGTTTTAAATGGAGATTCTCCCTGTAGAAATCCGCGCTTTGGATTTCAGATGTTGCATCTGATGCTTTCTTGGGTAGAATTAGATTTCAACTTCTAAGTTCACACCTTCTTGAGATTCATCATAAATCCATGAATTTGTGAAAAAACAAATCCTAACCAATCTATAAATGAGTTAATAGATATGAATTCATGGACCCAGAGATTTGATCAATCCAGTCAGAAATCCTCGCGTCCAAAGGATAGCTGAGAAAACATACTGTTGTGGCATAAAATCTTGTTCTAGCTTACTGATGCAGGTGTGATGGATGACATGGATGAATTAGCCCAAAACTAATTGGCACTTTGAGAGGATAGGCTAAGGGTCCAAGGGTCCTCAAAAAATCAAAGAGCTCAACTTTGGACAGCTGATTTTATAGCCAAGCTCACTCACGGGCCCAGCATTCAACTGCCCACGTCAGCCATGGGCCTACGCCCTACTTCGTAGGGTCAACGAGCCTTTGGGGCCCACTGCTTTCTTTTGTTCTGGCTGAGCACAGGAGAGTTCAACATCTCTCTCTCTCTCTCTCTCTCTCTCTCTCTCTCTCACACACACACACACACACAGAGCTTCCAATTCATAAACACAATCTTTGATGGCTTTTACTCTTAAAAACTTGGGGTTTGAATTAATTAGTTTTTAAGGGCTTCTTTCTTTTGAGGAACGTATAAAATGCTTGCGCTAGAAAGGTCTGATCATATTTTTTTAGGTGTTTGTGAATCAACTCTTGTAATAAATTATCCCTAGGGGTTTTTGGTTGACCTATCATCCATTGGGCATGCTATTTCTCTCATTTGGTGAGTCCTAAGTGATTACATGTGATTTGTGCCGACTTTTCTTTTATATTGTGTTGTAACCTTGATATATAATGTCATACGTACCGTTCTATATCAGCTTAAGCTTTTTGGGTAAGTTTGCCAACCGCTTCTTCCCTACCTATTCTGTTGTGGTACATGTGACCGCAACATGTATAAAGGACAGGAGTTCCTGTTGTCATAAAATTTTTCTTCATGCTGATAGAGAAATGATGAAGATTCCATACAAGGATGGGTGATCAATCATCAAGCCTCGAGTCATCATTATCTTCTTTTTAAATTTCCATATTCATGTTTTCTCACAACTTCAGGAGTTAAGGCCACAGAAATCTCAAGCAGTTTGATACCATGAAACCAATAGGGTCTTCAGTGGTTCAATCTTTCTGGTTCCATCTGATGATAAGTTTCAGATTAGTCAATATATTATCTGCAGAAGAATGACAATAACTAATGATTCTCCCCTGTGAACCTTGCAACGTTATCCTGTCCGATGTTCCAAAGTCTTTACTTGTTTTGAAACAATTATGGGTCATGTCCAGAACCTGAATTCCTAACAAGGGACCCATACACAGACCTGAACCCGACTTGGGCCAAGGTTAACGGCCAGTAATCTAACCCTAGTTTAAAATTAAAAGACACAAATCCAAAGAAAGGGGTTGGATCTGAACTCGAAATTGAGGCTCAGATACTTGAATTGAAGAACAATTCAAATCGTGATCATCCAATTCAATGGTGAAAATCGCCCAATTGAATGAAACTTCATGCAGTGAAGGGAGAACCAACTGAACATTAAATAGAATGTTAGGGTCCATAGAATGCGGGTCATGCTTTATTAAAGTGAGTGATTTAGTAAAAGTAATAATCTGTTAGTAGTTTTTCTTATCAGTATCATTTATTGAAAGCAATCATAATTTGATCAAATTTTCCTCAATCCAATGGTGAACATCACTAAAATGAAAACAGATCTTGGGTCCACTAGTGTAAAAATGGGTTGAAGTATTATGTGAACCGCTTAGATCTTTAAAATGTCACCCACATAAATAGATTTAAATCTGTGTGCGTGCGTGTGTTTGTGCTAGTATATATGAAAGATGTTCTTCTGAGAGATACCTCTCACGGTTTGTATCAAGAGCATCTCTTATGGTTTAGATACAAAGGTCACAAAAGCCTCTGAATGCACACGTGTGCATTTCTAGGCTGTTAAATCAAGTGCTGGGATGATTCAAATGTTTTTTTTTTTTTTTTTTATCCACAAAATCTGATCCCCAGTGAGATCTTTTTGTCACCCCATTACACTTATTGAACTAGAGAAGCTTTTCTAATTAATACAAATTAAATTCCAAGGATTCCTATGATCCATTTGGTTCAAAGATTTTATTGATTCCTGAAAATAGATTGACCAAACATGGCAAGGAATCGGGGCTTAATGCTTAGGTGAATTTTTCTGTCTGATGATCGTGTATGGTCAACGGAATAATATGAAACACGACCTGGGAAACATTGGGAGCTATTTACTTTAATACCTATTTTTACAATGTTCTTTTTAGACTAGCTGATAGTTTGAAATTGGACATTTAAAAGTTTCAAGTGGGGCGCACCTTTTGAGAATCCTAATCGTTGTTGATATACCTCTAACACCCATGCTATTTACTTTTTATCAAAATCTTATAAGTCAATTTCATCAGGCCAACGGCTATATTGATCACTGTGTTTTACCCACTTGTTCAAGATTTTGTCAATCCAATGGTGGTCGTCCAGATTGGGTCCAGTTGGGTATACCCAATTGTACAAATATATGATACTTTCAGGGATGGGTGGTGGCGATACTCGCGACTGATCTGAACCTGACTGAGCCCAACAAATTGCATTATGAGATGCCAACCTCAGTAAATCTCACATAGTGTTCAGCCTGGCCTGACTCATCACCACCCCTACATGGAACAACCTGGCCTCACCCTGTGATAAATCTCAACCACTCAAAAAGTCAATCCAACTGGGAGGCCATTCGATTGATCATGCAAATTGGCCAGCGAAACTTATCAAGCTACGATGTCTAAAACAGGTGGGCCACTAGTTGGGTCTCAACCAAAAGCAAAACCTATGGTCAACTCAACCTAGTTTTTACCCAACCCTGTTGAAAAGTATAGTTCCCAAATCGAGTGGTTTCCATTGTCAAAAGGAGATCTTTCAAACCCTTGCCCACCTTGATTGTTAATGCTTCCAGGTGGGCCCCGTAGGCCAAGTATTTCAATGAGCAGGTCCTGAAAATTACTCTTATATATCATATATATATATATATATATATATATATATATATATATAATGATTGGCCTTTGAGACATGCCTTGAGTTAGTCTGGGTCCACATGTGTCAATTGGAGCTGGGTCTAGGTATAGGAAAAAATAATTAAGTCTGGGTCGTCCATGGACCTGACCCGACCTCTGAATTGAGCCCTCCAAGGTTTTAGCAGGAATGACTCAAAGGAGACCAAGATGGGCAATCTTACAAGTGGTCCATCCAATGTGATAGCATGGTCCACCATCCATTTGATGAATGCATTTTATTCTCTTTTAATTTGACTATCATTTTCATGTCTCTCAAATTGAGCCAACTCATTTCAATTCACTCTAGAAGTGAATTTGCCCAAACAAGATAAAAAGTGAAGAAAATCACGAAAGATTGGTTCCCCACAAACACACTCATCATTGAGTGGTGTTGGCACCTGGTATCAATTATCACACATTTCAATTCACTCTTAAATCAGCTTGATTGTTTCACTCCTATCCAGTGGGCCAAATCAGAAAAATATTTACGGGGCAGATTAATTCGGCCCTTTTTTTATGTGGGTAAGCAAATTTGCCTCATCACTAATCCACATTTTACACAGTCAAATACGAGCCGAGTTGGTCAGTCGGGTCAAGCTTTGTCACCTTTAATTTGATTCATACTCGTTAAGTGGGCCCCAGTGGGGTTTAACATATCCCAGTAAGTGGGAATTGTGGAAATTGTGGAAGATCACTCGCTGTATCATATTTAGGGCACGTTTGGCAAAAATCCTCTAAGAGGAATCCATATCAGTTTTCCGCGCTATTGCGAAAATCCCTTGTTTGGGTGCACCATGGTGAGAAGAATTCCAAAATCCCAAATCTACTGAAGAGAGGATATCTACGGTCCGACACCCCCCCATCAGACTCCATAAATCATTGCTTTTTAAGAGGGGGTATATAATGCCCATTTTCTGCGCTGAATCAAAAGGCCCGAGGTCTCTCGATTACAAAGCCCTCTCTCATCTCCAATCGTTTTTCTTACTGCTGCTACCAGGGAGACGACGACGATAGCTACTACGATTGGAGGCGATCAGACCTGCTCCGACAAGCCCAGAGGTGGCTGGACTCCGCATTACTACAACTGTAGTCTCATTCATTTTCCTCTCTGATCAAGGAACAAAGACCCAAGGTCATCTCCAACCCTTATGCAGTACCGGTAGACCTCGACCATCTTCCCACCATCTGGCTGTACCATCATGCTCCACCATTCCTCTCTCTCTCTCTCTCTCTCTCTCCTGTCGAGTCATTCACTACAAAATCAGGTTAGGGTTTTTATTGTTTTTTTCATTTTTTTTTCCCATTCTACATATTTCTTACCTCTTTTCTTGTGTGGGAATGTGATCTGTTTCGCTAGCTAGAAATGTCACCAATTTCTGCACTTATGCATTTTTTTTTTCTATTTGGCATATTGAATCTTCTTTGTTGAACTTGGAAGATAGGTTGAGATTTTTGTCACTCATAAAAGGTCATCAAGAGAATGATAGCTAGGGCCTTCAAGTTTCGTCTCATGACACGCTCAAGTTTAATATAATTTGTTTCTTGGGTGTTCTCAACAATAAAGCAATCCGAACTTTGACCCAGTAGTAGTAGTCATTGTCTTGAAAGTTTATCAATGTTGTGTTTTAGTGTCATTTGTCAGCACCTAATCCTGTTCTAAATGTTTCTATCTGGCATTTTTTCTTGAATGCTATCGGGTGACATGTATTTAAAGAAGAGTAGTTGCTTTTATAGCCATCTCAGTTCTTCCAAGGTCCCCTTTTTCAGAGTTCCTTTTACTGCAGCATTTGAAGTCTGTTCTGTTGGCATTATTTGATTATTTTCTTCCTGGAGGGAGGAGCAAAATCATTATCTTATTCTTTGGCATTCTTTTTCTGTAATAATGTACTGGTTTTTCTGTAGGGGTTATATCTTATTGTTGCAAGTTATCAATGTTCTTGGGAGTTGGGACCTGGATCATGTATGTGAAATAATGTCATTTAATAGGTTTTGTGATTTCTGTTCTGTTTGTAGTAATTTCAGTGACTTGCTCAAAAGTTTGCTTAGATCAAGGAGAAGTTCTCCTCATTGACAAATTTAAAACCATTGATGGGTTAGAAACAAATAAAAAAATAGTTATTTGTAGCAAATTGGAATAAGCTTTTTTTTTTTTTTTTACTTGATTGTGGTTGGGAGTTTATTGAACACACGACAAATGCATATTATGCATTACCTAATTTGATATGTGCAGTTGATCCACTAATTGGGTCCTAAACTTCCTGAAAAACAGAATGGCATCCTCACTCAACACATATCACTATTCAGAACTTCATTTTGGAGACCACAGTAGTAAATTTCGAAACAAGGTTTGTGGTTGGGAGTTTATTGAACACACGACAAATGCATATTATGCATTACCTAATTTGCTATGTGCAATTGATCCACTAATTGGGTCCTAAACTTCTTGAAAAACAGAATGGCATCCTCACTCAACACATATCACTATTCAAAACTTCATTTTGGAGACCACAGTAGTAAATTTCGAAACAAGGTGCATTTAGTAATTTGGAGGTAACTGCTTGAATTATCTTGGATCACTCTTTCAATATTGTATATGTTTGGGTATTAACTTGGATCAAGGTAAATTCAGCTTGATTAGAACCTTCAGATGCACCGGAGAAGGCACAAGGTCCCTTGGAAGCTGCTAAAGAGAGAGACACCAGAGATGAGAAAGCGTGTCATCATGTGCTAGTGTTGGGCTGCTGCAATTCATCCATCTTATGCCTATGTTGGGCTGATACAATTAAGAGCCTTCTTAGGACTAGAGATTTGTCACTGCAATTTGTAACATAATACATTTATGTAACTACCTGCCTAACGAGATTGGGCCCTCGTTATTCTTTAATAAAATGTTTTCTATTTCTTTCTTCTTTTTCAAGTCGTGCATTTGAGCCCTTATTTTCAATCGTGCAAAAAACTGACAAGCTACAGGAGAAAAACCATTAAATTGGCCATACAGATCGGCAGGAAAAAAAGGCTATATGAAGTTGATTTATTGAAGATCATAGATTGTTGCTATATGAAGTTATTATATAATGTTTCATTTTACAGATACCTAAATAGGTAAAAAAATAAAAGCTCTCCCATTAAGGGGGGAGATTGTGTCAAAATTTTCATAAATTCTTTTGTGTGTACAAAATGATTTTTTGCTTTTTAGGATGGATTAGAGGATATGGAAAGGAATATTTTTTGGGTTATATTAAATGGATTTGAGATGGAGAAATTAAAAAAAAAATTGTGGATTCATCTCTCGTTACCAAACTTGGATCCGAAAGAATCATCGATGATTCCTCCGTGTTCGCCAAACGTGAAATGCAATGAATCCTCTCTCTTATTTATCCTCAAATAAGAAAGTCTAATTTCGCGGATGCAAAGATTCCTCTAAATAAAGGATTCCTCTCTTGTTACCAAACGTGGGTTTCCCAACTTCAGGTTTTCTCCGGAAACTCTTTGAGAACACTTTCTTCTTCGTCTTCTTGTCATTCATCGATCGATCGTGCAAGAAGAAATAAGAAGAAAGGCACCGAAAGCTCTCATCTTTATACCATTTTCAGGTAAAATGAACAAAATCATGAAAAACTATAGTGGGAGCAAGGGAGTTGGTTCTGAACTTGGGTGCGGTTGGATGTTCGATTGTTCAATTTCCGTTTTCTTTGATAGAATCCCTACTTTTTTATTTTCATTTTTCTTATGTAGGTATGAGTTTAGGGGAGGACTGGATACAATAGTTACCTGATTCGCAATTCCACCAAATTCGAGTTTGGGTTTTCCATGAACCAAGATTTCTTTTTCTTTTTTTTCGTTTTTCTTGATTGTTCGATCTATTTCGAACTGTGGGGCGTTTTGCTTTTATTGTTATTTCTTTTAGTTTCTGAATGGAACTGATTGGAATCGTTTGCAGTTCAAGCTCCAGACCCCATCAAGTTAGGTGATTAGATATGGGGCGTGGGTTCTACAATCCATGGGAATTCACTACTTCTGTTTGGTCCAGTGATTCAGAGATCCATGGAAAGAATTGTTTTTTATGTGCCATATTCCTTGCACCAAACGTTAGAATTAAGAATTCGTGTAAAAGTTCTTTTGTGTGTATGTGGGTGTGGGAATGTCAGGTGGACAGACATTCCCAGGGTTAGAATGTTTGAAACAATGACCCATCTAACGGGATTCTTGTCTTGAGGGAGATTGATACATATCTCAAAGCACAGGTTTACATATCCATTACATTTGCTCATTTTACTTCTGCTCCTTTGAAAATCTTTGAAAGATAATAAAATGGAATAATTGCCGAGAGATTTCAGTTTCAGGGGAGTGATACATAGGTTATATGCGGATTTGGGATTTGGGATTTGGGCTTTGGGCTTTGGGTTTAAATTATGGAACGATTATCTAAATTAATTGTGTTTTGTTTTGGATCCAGATTTACCCTAAAACATTCCCTTATTTCATTTCAATCTTTGGAAAGTAGTGAATTTTTTTTATTACTATTATTTTTTGAAGAGTTCTGTTTGATAGTTTCGATGTGCTTTTGTAGAATTGTACATCGATTATATTGTTGTTTCTGTTGATTTCAAGGAGATTCTGCTGCAGAGGAGATTAGCGGCGTTTGATACTTGGTTTCTAATGTTTTTGTCATGGTTTATGCAATCGTGTCCTGGCTGCAGAATTTGTGGCCGTTTTCTATACATAAAACTGATGGGGACTTGAAAGCTTCGGATGGATTGGTTCATGGGCTTTCGATCCCTGGCCAGACTAAGTAATTACTGATTGTCGTCCGCGATCTCGAGACACAGGCTGCACAGAATTTTTCTGAACAATATTCAGTTTCGGATGGTCAAATTGTTATCTTCATCTCTAGCTTTAGATATCATTGTCAAATGATCCAAAAAGAAGATCTGTGAATGTGGGTTATTCAGTTCACATGTGAACAGAGTATGCAGACATTTATTCTTTTTGCCATAACCAATATTGCAGGTAAACAAAGTTGCTAGCTCCTATTCCCTGTGTGTTTTGGCAACCAAATTTCAAAGATGTCATGCTTTTATCACTTTTGAGAGAAGGTAGCTTAAACATAAAAATCAACTATTACCTTGTTTGATGAGAGTGGACTAAACTGGGTCACGTAGACCCCTTTACCGCCTTGTGATTAAATTATAATCTTGATCACAGTAGACCTGGTCACGGGTCACTTCTGTTTGGGTCACAATACGGTCTAATATGATCTAGTTTAACTTTCAAATTTTTTTATTGCTTAAAATCTAGTCCTCTTCGATTTTGGCCCAACTTTACATAACATGAGATCCATGTTGAACATGCATCAGAACAAAAAAATGAGCCTCTTGTATCAAACGGCTTGAAATCTTAGACCTAACCTGACACGACCTGAGCCCGAGATTATGTTTAATCTGAGTTAATTCCGAGTCGCATCGTATACTTACTCATGTGAACTTCAATCACATTTAAAATTTACAAGGGATATCAAATACACATTATGCGGAATATTAACAAATATACATTGCTCCAAAAACCTCATTTACAATATAAACAAAATTTATTTACACCATTTATAAAACCAATCACTTGCATATTTAAATACAATGCAAGGATTTAAAGTGTGAAACGTTTCCGACCAATTTCCATAACAAAAGTTTTTCTTTTCAATTTTGTTTCAATATCATAATCGTATGACATTGTTTCACTTCCACTCAACTAGTCCTCCTGGAGGAACCGGATCGGACGTCTCCGCTGGCACTGTGGCCTCTGAAGGATCGGCATGAGCAGCTAAGCCTGTAATGTCATCAATAACACTATGAATTTAACAATTCAGCAATGTATAAACAACTACATGATTAAACATGTTAATTACACATTTAATTCATCTAACTCATTGTTATACTAGTTCAATTCCAATTAATAATAAAAAAAAGAGTCTTTTCAATTGGCAAACTACAATAGCATTTCACATTTCAATTCATATTTCATCTTCCTAAAAGGAAGGATTTCATCTTCCATACGGAATGATTCATATATTGTGGGACTTATCAGAGCCCGGGCCAGGGACTACTGATATTACCACGGAGTTCCGGAACACTCCTAAATAATCTGCTGCAGCAGTATCAGCTCAAAAGAGCTTATAGAAATCACCATGTAGTGTCAGACTCAATGAATAATACAATTATCACTTTAATACCGTTAAATTACAATTAACGGATATAATTCAACAAACAATTCTTTACGAATTCAATTTCAATTATACTCCAATTCAAGTACAATTCAATGTACAAATTTAATTAAATAATATCAACCTTTCAGGTGTAATCTTCAGTTATTTAATGTACGTGTTATTCTCGATAGACATTACAATATATGTGAATTTTGTACATTAAAGTCCCCTTAATTAACACCTATGGAGGTATGAACAACAGTAATAACCTTGAAATAATCAATAGACTCTTATACCATAAATTCAGGATTAAATCTAGAAATTTACCAAGTCTCGGTTAGTTGTTCGGTCACCTGTCGGTCGACCGAATAACTCAACTCGGTTAACCGAATTTACTTGGTTAGCCTACAAAAGTTAATCTTTCACTTACAATCAGTTTCAGACTGTCGAACTCTGTCGGTTACCTCTCGGTCATTGGTCGGTTTGCATGCTAAAGACCTAAAACTTTACTTAATTTTCAAGAGGACTCGGTCGACCGAACCATACCTGTCAGTTAACCGAACATTGTTCGGTCACCTCTCGGTTCGCAAACCAGAGGGGCGATTTTCTTCTATTCACTCTATCAGTCAGCAGTTCGGTCACCTGTCGGTCGACCGACCTGCACCCAGAAAGTTGCAGAATTCTTAAATGAATTTTGTTTTCAACTCCACAACCTGCAACAGAATCTTGGAACATCCTGTTCCCACTTCAATCACCGTTTAAACACAATACAACACTTTCATTCCATCATTTAATCACTACAAACATCATTCAAATGATTGAAATAGCTATTCCATTCCAAGCCAATCAACCAAAATCTCATCTAATAACCAAACTTACATGAGCTTATAAACAAATAGCATATAATCATAAACAAGTGTTTATACTTGCCTTAATTTCAAGATTACACAAAAATCCCTTTCTTTCAATCTCTATTTGATTCAAAATCACCAACCTTCAAATCCTAATTCCATGAAAACACCCAAAAATGAATTCCTTATAACTATTTGTAATAGAAATCAATCCAAATCACTTGATAGGACTCAAAAAATTCTATAAAAACAATTAAACACTTACTTGACAGCTTGTGGAAAGGAAATTTGAGATTTCCTTTAAACTTTACTCTAAGAAATCCAATAAACTTAGTGAGGAAGATGAAGAAAACGAATTTATCTCCAAAATCACTTGCAAAATCTCATTTCCAATACTTTGTATAAACGAAACGAAGAAGAAAGAACTAGGCTGTTGTCTCTCTCCTTCTCACTGTTGCAAAGATGGAACCACCGAATGAACTACATTCTGGGTTCTTTTAGAACCTTATAGAATACACTTTTGCACATACACCCTATATATTCTACACATTTTTAATTTGAGTCAAATTAAGACTCCCTTGCTTCATTTGAGGTCAAATGAAATCGAGTACTTTATAAAAGTTAATGTACTCATCGAAATACACACGTTGACATCAAGTTTTACTATATCCGACGAAATACGTTAAAATTCATATTTACGGAAAAGTCATTAATATCACCAATTTGAGTCTAAAATCAACTCAATTAAGCCAATCTCTTCCAAATTTGTTTATTATGCTTAATTCATCAATTTAAGACTAATTTAATCCATTTCAATCATTAACCACCATTAAATTGATTAATCATATTTAAATTACGTTAATCTCGATTAATTAGAGTTAATCTTGATTAACTTGGGATGGAGCGTAACATAACCCGCAGCCCCATATGCAAATCTTAGATCTAAATCTTAGATTATGAATTGAAAACTCCGATCTAATAATCAAGTAACCCTCGACTAAACCACATGTCCAAACCAAAAAAATATGTATCACTAGATTGGAAAAAACATTATTAAATCTCCAATAAAAGTCAACTTTTTGTTGAATAGTTGGGCCTAAAAAAGTGATTTAATCCATATTCCATACATCAGATATCAGAAACCTGTTGTTCTATAATCATGTAAAATTTAAGTGTACTTAAAGAAAGAGTAACCATTGGATTGGACAAAGATTGTTTTACCGTCCTAATTACAGAAGTATCCAATCAACCGGTCAATATTCCTCCCTATATGGCTGGAAATCATGGTTCTTACTTATGGTGGCAACAATTATGATAAAGAACGATTCAAGTCCAACCTCTCATCAGGGTTGACCCAAAGCATATCTGAGCCGACTCAAACCAAGGCCTCAAAAAGGAAGGGTCGCGCATGAAGGGATGTTATGGCACGTTTGTGTAAAGAAAGGATTGCACCATAGAGCGTGATTGGTGCAACACGTATTCTTGCATATAGGTAGAAAGGATTTTAATTTTTTTATGGGAGGTGTAAGAATGCAGAATTCTTCCTTTTTGTGAAAATAAAAATTCACAAACCACGCGAAATTCTCTCATTGCACAAATGAAGTCATGAGTCAAGGATTTCTAGTAATATTTTCCTGAAGATAACTCTATAAGAAATTAAGAAAACTGATCAAAGATATTTGAGTTTTCTCTATTTCTTTTTCTTTTCGCTTACGTGAGGTTTTCCCCCAATACTTTCATTGTGGGATTAATTAGTTTCTTTTTTTTTTTCCTCACTTTCTTAAGAACTCAAACTCACGTACTCTAATACGCTCAAGGTCCCTACCAGCTAAGTCAGTAGCGGACCCAAGAATTTAGTTTGAGGGAGTCGTGTCCAAACATGTAATTGGGTTTTGATGCAAAGACAAATTTCGTGTGGATTTTGGGGGCAAACACATGATTTTCATATGGGTCTTGGAAGTGGATCCAGGCATTTCAATTTTCATGTGTGCTTTGAAAGCGGACCCAGCCCCTACATGCACAAATTTGAATTGTATCTAAGGGAAGTTAACCTTAACCAACCATTCTCTTGTTTGGCCTTGCAGCCCTGTTTCCCAGGTATGTATTGTGTTTGTCATGGGGCGTGGCTGTTGGTTCATTGGCATAAGGCTTGGATTTGCTGCCCCCATATTGTACCCCAGATCTACCTATTGCACATGTTGCGGGGTCAATCAGATGGGCACAGCTTATCGAATAGATACTTGGGACTATTTTGCTGTTATAATATCAAACACAGATTGGGAAACACAATAGCACCTACTGCCATGGGGCTGCCACTGCCACACGATTTACCCAGATTATATTCTTCAGTTATTCTGTATCCTTTTCTTCCTAAGAAAATGAAGAATTACAAGTAGTGAAAATGGGGACAATGCTCTGAGGCAGCTGACCCAGGAAAAGCCCCTGTATTTGCAGACAATTGCATCTTGCTCGTCCCTTTGGATTCTGTGCATTTTCAACTTGAGAAATGGTCTTATATACAACAGACCAACAGAAATCAACAGATATGAAATAGCAAATCTCTCCTTTTTCTCAGCACAGAAAACCAAAGAACGGAACCTGCAAAACAACATAGAGCCTTCAAGGATCTTCAAAACAGGCTACAATTTCAATCCATCTTTTAATTAGGAATAATAAAACTATAAACTGGGGAATTTAGGACCCTCTTTGGTCCTTGGTGGGACCGTACTGGGTGATGACTTTTAATAAAACTCTAAACTGGAAAATTTAGGAGAGTCTGCATAATTATAGCCATCAAAATCGCACATCGCAGTGATTTACGTATGTGGAGATCCCATCCAGCCTGTTATTTAAAGCAAATTTCAATAATTTTTTTTCTTTTTACCATGGATTTAAAAATACCTGTGAGTAATAACCACAAGGAGGGGCTACACTAAAAGCAAGCAAGAGAAAATCATTCTCGAAGGAATTATTTGGTTTTTTTTAGAATCGTTCTTTTACCATCTGTTGGGAGTTGGGACCTACCATATTTCGTTCACTTGAGGATTCCACCAAATTTCCACCATGAGATGCGGTTGGCTCCATCACACCTTCAATTATCTGAATGGGCCCCACCCGAAATAATTTATCACATAGGGCCTTTTCTTAAAAAAAAAACCCTACTTTGTAAAACAAAATGAGGGCACTTTAAAATTAATTGCGGCCAAGATGTACTTTAAACAACCAACAGTATTTAATGAATGCTCTTATCTAAGACCAATATGACAGGCACAAGCTATCCAATGAATGCTTCATACCAGTTTGATCAAGTAATAATATTATTAAACACGACTTGGGAAACATAGGGAGCTATTTACTTCAAGACCTAATTTAACTAGCTCCTTTTAGACTAGTTGATAGTTTGAAATTGGACCCTTAAAGTTTCAAGTGGGGCCCACCTTTTGATCAACCTAATCGTTGTCGATAATAGTATGGTCCACCATCCATTTTGCAAGCCATTTGATGAATGCATTTTATTCTCTCTTGATTTACTCTCTTTTTTATTTGACCATTATTTTCATGTCTCTTACATTGAGCTTTCACTTCAATTCGGTCTACAAGTGAACTACCTAAATAAGATGGAAAGCGGAGCAAATCATTAAAAATTAGAAATCGGGTACCCATTTTAAACCATTAAGATTAGGTTATTGGGGCCAACACACTCATCGTTGAGTTGAGTGGTGTATCAATTATGACACACATCCCCAAGATCAATAATTGGGTCTTTAGGTTGATAGTATCACACTTGAGTAGGAGGCCAACTTAACAAAATAAATAAATAAATAAACTTATACTGGGAGGTTAATCTGACCCTTTTTATGGTGGGTCAGGGGAAAACTTGATCCATGACCAACCCTCATTTTATGCAAGTCGGGTTGGGCGGGCAAATTCCGATTGACCTAATAGGTGGGGTCAGTTTTCTCACCTGATATTCTTTAAGTGGGCTCCAGCGCGGGTTCCACTTACCCCATGAACAAGAACTAAAGGACCCCAACAGAGGGATCAGTAATTGCACCAGTGACATCCAAATCACAGTGATTTATAAAAGGTGTGGTTTTTGTTGAAGGGGGCAGCACTTTATATGCATATAGAAGTAGTGGTTTCAATGGTCCTGGAATTTACTCACCATTACTTTTACTTGAATTGAAATTTATCCTGACTCATGATATTTCTCCATCAATCAGGGAGATGAGATCGCTCACAAGGGTTTCCCAACTTGAGATTTTATCAGGAAACTCTTTTTAAGAATGTTACGAAATCTTGAGAGCACACCAAATTTTGAAAATGTGATGAATCTCCCACATGAAGAAAATATGGAATGGATAGGTAAGAAAATATGGAATGGATAGGTGGGGGGGGGGGGAGGACTCGCTGGAGTTACAAGTACATCATTGAAGTCTAAAGTGGCAGACACATAATTCAATTCATGAATGGATCCAAATCGAATGATAGAGATCTTCAAATCATTGATCGGGGAATAAAGTATGTCATATACAGTTATAAAAGGGCAGAATATAAAGAAACTGCTCTTGCCAACACACTTATAGTTGAGCGCTGTTTGCAACCGGTATTACACATGCCAATCGATCTGTTTGTCTGCAGGTTGCTAGTAATACTCCGGTTCAGTAGAGGCCATAACAACAACAACAACTACAACAATAACAAGAATAAACTGCTATTTAAATTTTTAGAATCTATTTTATCATTCTACATTTAATCAAGCGAGGTTTAGCTCAGAAAGAAAAGTTAAAAATTATTCGTAGACCATGCAAACTTTTTTATTTTCTTGAGATGAATATACTTGAGAATCTAGGTCCATGCCCAAAACCCAGTCAGGGAGCTGAGACTAAAGAAGCCCACAAATATGAAAAGAGAGTCAACAAACATAAAAAAAACAAAGTCCACACAAGTGGAATAAGAGCCCACTGGCGGGTGGGTAAAGGTTAAACTCCCGTTTAGGGTTATAGGAGACCACATAGGGCAAGGAGGAGTGTACCGACAAAATTTTCCCTTCATTCCGGCAGAGTGCGAGTTAAGGCATGAGAAAATCACCTCTCAAACGAAAGCAACACGTGTGGGCCAATTTGGTGTTACTTCGTAAGTACAGGTTACTCAGTTCACATGTGAAACAGAGTATTCGGGCATTTGAAAAATCTGAGTTGCCTGTGAGAGTTGTTTATTCTTTGCCGTAACTAATTGCAGGTAAACAAAAGCTGCTAGTAATTAGAATTAAAAGCAAACAGAGTGCATGGCAACAGATACCAAGGATACAATGGCGCGTATGACACTATGACCTGTGTGCTATAGCAACCAAAACATTACCCAAGTTAATTAAATGTTTTGGCAGAATAGTTGGTTATACATTTAGTCAGTTGTTAGTGCAGGGCATAAAGTGAAATAGAAGCTGTTAAACAGTACCTCACCCACCCATCTGATTTTCAATTCTCATAAATGCCAACAGCTCGGCGGAAAAGATGGCATTTATGGCACAGTGGGAAGGTCATTTATAGCACACCCATTTTTCCGATCCTTATTTTCATGGACTCACCTTAAGTTAATCTAATATTTTCAAACACAATATCCCCCCTCCCCAAGGAATAGATGCAAGTCCAAATTTGACATTCATTCAAATTTTCCTTACCATTGGATTAAAATCATAAGAGAATGATACATCTAAAACCATTTAACTTTAGGGCTATAGATCAAAGGGCTTAGCATAATCTTAACGAGTCGAAACTTTGCACATAGATAGCTCTTATATAGTTCTTTCCATCCAATGGATTTCCAAAATCATCATACATCCTCGTGGGCCCTATTAAGACGGGCATTTTCTAGTACTTGATTTGTATAATTGAAGATTTCATTTTTTTCCCACAAAGAAAAGGTTTTTTTTTATATAAATTACTACGGGTGCACATGAGCGGCTCGGATCGGTTCAGAGGGGAAATCATCAACCAAACCAAACCCAACCCATCAATTTTCTATTTTTCCAATCCAAACCGAACCGTCCATGTGCTCAAATCGAACCGAACCGGAAGGCACCAGTTCGGTTGGTTCGGTTACCGCTTTTCTGTTTTATTCTTTTTTGTCATAAAAAAATAAATTAAAGCTCAACTGGTGAGAGACGTTGGACTTAAAAAATATATATATATTTTTCTCTCTCGTCACTAAAAAGACAAAAATTCATATCTTGTTGCCGACACCAATGTTGTTCTCTATGTAATAAATTGCCACCCATAAGCAGATGGAGTACATCTAAAGACAGATGTATTTTTGATTAATGAAGATGCACATATTTCAAAGCTTGTCAAATCAAAATTTTGATTTGACTTTTTTAAATACATTTTTTCAAAGCATCAACGTCATCTCACTCCGGATACTTTATCATGTGGCACATGATGAAAAAGAAACGTAGCCCACCTGCTATGTAATATTGCAATCAACTTTTTGTTGCATGAAACGTGGATGCATTTGTAACCATAAGAAGCTTTACCCTATGTTTGGGAGGGGAGGGGAGTGGAGGGAAAATTTGAGGGGGAAGGAAAATGAAGGGGAGGGGAGGGAAAATTAATTTTACCTCCTCTTGTTTGGGAAGTGAAAAAGTAAGGGGAAGAAAAGTGAAAAAGTAGGGTTTTGTTTGTTTGTGATATAGAGAGAAAATTACCATTTTTTCCTTACTTTTATAAAAACTTCAAAATTATATTTTATAAACGAAGGGCAATTTTGTAATTTTTTACTTTTTCCCCTCTTTTTCCCCCACTTTCCCCCTGTTTTGGGGGGAAATTTTTTTTACACATTTTCCCCTCCCCCCCACCCCCTCATTTTCCCTCCCCCCTTTCCCAAACACCCTCTAAAAAACTTTTCTCCCTACTTTCCAAACCTTTTTTTTCCTCCCCCCCATTTTCACCCCTTCCCAAACAGAGGGTTACGAACTAATAAGAAAAGAATATCACGGGGTATTTAATATTTTGAAAAAAATATTTAAAATTAAAATTTTAAAAATTGTAATTAATTTCAATTTTAATTGTAATAGTGTTCTTCATTGTATTCATAATCAATTAATTTCAATTTTTTATCTCACAGGCTTATTCATAATCAATTATTTTATTAATTAAATCAACTTATATTTTAATATTCATAATAAAAAATTGTGTTTGGTTCATAATCAAAATTGCGTACATGCATTACTTTTAGTCCGTGTTTCAGCCCACCACATCTATTTATTTGGGGTAGTTTTTGACCCAATCTCAATTCATTTGCTGTCGAAATCTGGTTGTAAACCAGCTGAATTTCAGTAATTGTTTGAGATAAAATATAGTCAAGTTTCAGTTATCGTTTGAGCAGATTTTAAGCTCATTCAGTTTTACAACTGTTCAGCTTGTTTGGATATGAGGACCCAAGTTGTTTGTTTAGGGGGATTTGAATTTATTTGGGTGTTTGGTTGAGAGGATTCGGTGAAGGCTTAATTTTCTTCCGTTGATACGGGACCCAGGTGGGTCATTCGATGACCCTTCTGATCCGTGGATCGGAAGAAGGACCCACGGGCGACGCAGTAGTAGGGATGACATTTTTAACCCGCCCCGCCCCAACCTAGAGTGCCCGCCTCGCCCCATACGGGTTTTCCCTGCCCCGACTCTTAGAAGGGGTGGGGACAGGGCAAAAAAATATACCCAGAATCCGGGGCGGGGCGGGGATGGGATGGGTATGTTTCTTGCCCCGCCTCATGCCCCGCCCCGTAACCTGTCCCGAAATTAATAATCCTCTAAATTAAATTTCTTTTATAATAAATAAACATATTTATATGTAAATGTATATATTGATTTTATGTTGTTATTAAGGGTTAAGTAGATTGATTGAAGACTTTTTTTAAAGTTAAACTTGTAATTGAATAAACCCTAGACATTATAAAAGCATATAATATGATCCCATTCCCACTAATTCAAATTTAATGAAATAAAAGTTGTTAAAAAATCTATCTAAGTTTATTTGACTTTAATCATATATTATGTTAAATTGCGACATGATAAATCATACTAATTTTAATTATATGTAATCAACCTCTTTATTAGTGAGTGGAGTTCAATACCAGAAATGAAGTGAAACCATATATTGATGGAGTTTATGATATTTTAGAGAGATATTGTCTTTTTTAATAAAGAATGTCTCAAAGCATATATGATATTTTCAAGTGTATGTTAGTGGCCTTCAAGGGCTTAGAGAAAATCTTATAAGAATAAATCTCACTTTAAATAGGTAAAATTTCAGGAATAGGAAAATTTATAATATTAATATTAGATAATTTAAAAAAATTTAAACAATTTAACAGTGCCCCACACTTATAAAATATTTATGTGAGGAGATCTTTTTATTCTATTTTGGGAAAAACGTCATGGTCCCTAGGAAGACTGACGTTTTGAGAGGGGCCTGAGTTTCGGGCAAATAAGTCAGCATTGTTGAGGGTTTTTTTTTAATATTATTAAAGGTATGGAGACAACATAGATGAATTATTCATGTGCCTTTTACCATGTAAAATAAATGAATTTACCTTTTTCTTTATAGTCAATTCAAAATTTAATTTATTATGTTTGTGGTTGCACTACATTGGGGCGGGGCCCCGAGGGGCATGTCGGGGCGGGGATGGGGTGGGGAGAGGGAGGTGCGGGGCGGGGACGGGGCAACCCAATTCCGCCCCAGACCCGCCCCGTTGCCATCCCTACGCAGTAGGTGTTGGACCCGTTCAAGGTGGGCCGCCAGCTTTTGATTAGAGAGAGATGAAGATGACGTGTTTTAGGAACAAAATCAGTTTTGCAGCAGATTGTTGTGGGACCCACTGGTTGATCTGATCGCCGATCTGGTTGAGTACCCAAGTTGTTTGTTTAGGGGGATTTGAATTTAGCTGGGTGTTTGTTTCTGATTATTACAGGGTATTTGGTTGGGAGGATTTAGTGAGGGCTTGATTTTCTTGCGTTGTTATCGGGACTCAGGTGGGCCACCCGATGACCCATCTGATCCGAGGATCAGAAGGAGGACCCACAGGCAACCCAATAGGTGGTGGACTCGCATGAGGTGTGCCCAAAACGTCTGATCAGAGAAAGGGAGAGGACGTGTTTTAGGAACAAAATCAGTTTTGTAACAGATTGTTGTGGGACCCGCTGGTTGATCTGATCGCCAATCTGATCGAGGACCCAAGTTGTTTGTTTAAGGGGATTTGGATTTATCTGGGTGTTTGGTTCTGATTATTCTAGGGTGTTTGGTTGGGAGGATTCGGTGAGGGCTTAATTTTCTTGCATTGATACCGGGACCCGGGTGGGCCACCTGATGACCAATCTGATCCGTGGATCCGAAGGAAGACCCACAGGTGACCCAGTAAGTTTTGGACCCATGCAAGGTGGGCCAAACCAGAGTTTGATAAGAGAGAGGAAGATGGCGTGCTTTAGGAACAAAATCAGTTTTGCAGCAGATTGTTGTGGGACTCCACTAGTTGATTTGATCATCGATTTGGTCTAGTACCCAAGTTATTTGTTTAAGGAGATTTGAATTTATCTGGGTGTTAGGTTCTGATTAAAAATGAAATTAATTACAATTTTTAAAATTTTAATTATAAATATTTTTTCAAAATATTAAAGACCCCGTGATATTCTTTTCTGATTGGTCCGTGAAGCTTCTTATGGTTACAAATGCATCAACGTTTCATGCAGCAAAAGGCTGATTGCAATATTACATAGCAGGTGGGCTACGTTTCTTTTTCATCATGTGCCACATGATAAAGTATCCCGAGTGAGATGACGTTGATGTTTTGAAAAAATGTATTTGAAAAAGTCAAATCAAAATTTTGATTTGACAAGCTTGGTAATATGTGCATCTCCATTAAGCAAAAATACATTTGTCTTTAGATGTACTCAAGCAGATGGCATACCAGTGGATGAATGGCCCGTCACAAAGTAGCTGCATTGATAAAAATAAAAAAATTAAAAAATAAATAAAATAAAATAAAAGTGGCCCCTCACAAAGTGGAATTTGACACAGAAGAGCTTCCTTCATTTAAATGTTGGTGTGGCTTCAAGCCTCAGATGGGTCAAAACTCAGAAGGGTCAAGACACATGGCTCCCTATAATGTGGTGGAAGTAGAGGGACTCAGACCTTAATGCCGAAGGAGAGGTGGGCCATGCATACCCATGATCACGTGCGGAATAGATGGAAGAAAAGCAATATTTCTCAAGCATTTATTTTTACAATGAATGCTTACCAACTGCAGTTAGGACTCTACATCTGAGTGTATGACACAGACCAGGGCTAGGAGTATGAGATTCGAAAATCCCATTCCTATCAAATGACCCTTGAAATATTTCCTAGTGAACAAAAAAAAAAAAAAAAAAAAAAAATGGCAATGATGAAAATTTGTTTTTCTTAACAGTAGAAGTATTCAAGTTAAAATCAATTTTTTAAGAAGTTAAAGGAAAATGCTCTCTCGAGTTATAGGTCTACCAAAGGCACTCATGTCAAATTGGAGCTTTCTTTTATGATTTAATGGTAAATTAATTAAATTCAAAATTAGACATTTAGGGCTTTTATTTAAGACTTTAATCTAGTTAGCTCATTCAGAATTAGACTAGAGTTTCCGAACGTTCCCTTAATGGAAGGGAGTAAAAGAAGAAAAATCGCAGAGAAGTGTTCTGAAATAAAAATTGATATTATTAATAAAAAATATATTGATTAACCAAATCTTTTCATAAGAGACAGTAAGAAATCACATAATTAAAAAAACTCTAATAAGAAAGAGTCCCACATAGAACGGGTCATAGATGTGTGGGGACATCTTAATTGAATGAACCACATTAGGAAGAAGCCTTTGCTGTTACGGCTAAAGATGAGACTTTTTTTTTTTTTGGTACCCAGCTTGGGGGCTCGACCCAGGGTTGAAGGTGAGTGAAAGAGACTTCCACTGACGTTGGAGAGCCTTTGGGTAAGGGAAGGTAGCTGCTTAGGTTTGAATCTTGCACGACCAATTTAGAGCCGACACCTCTTATCACGGGGTAAGACTTAAGAGGCTTTTCTTGACGTGTGGGGTAAGTTTTTTTGGTACCCCAGCCAAGGCCGCTGGGACCCGAGAGAGAGAGCCCGCACACACAGAGAATACAACCTACTTGAGTGGGAAAGGAGGTTACACAAGCGGGAAGATGTGTCATTTCCAGGTTTTGAGCCCTGAACAACTAGATGAGAAATACTGCTTAATACCACTCAGGTAAGAGATGTGGTGGTAAGAAGCGTGTGGGGGCATCCTGAAACCACATTATTAAACCAACCAGAGCTGCTACCTGCACATTGACTTTTACTTTGCACACACCCCATTTTTTTTATATAAATCCTAAACTACCCAGGCTCGCCGGCTGCGGCCATGGTTGGATTGAAACTTCGGTCTTGGGACCTACCACGTTTGATTGCCAGTGGAGCAAGGAGTGGTTATTCCAATAATGAGTTGGAGGTCCACGCTTCCACTGTTGGAGGCTTATCCGATACACAATGCTAGTGATTGATGTTGTGTATTCGAGGTTTACCAATGATCAACCGTAAAGGGGTTCGCGGGTTCCTCCTCATAAAATAATTGACCCTGGAAATATTTTGTAACGATGCAAATGCCCTCGATCATTTGTCTTGGCACCGATGTTTTCAAGTTAAAAAACAATTATTTTAGTAAATTAGAGAGAAATACCCTTCTATAGGCCCTTATTTATAGTTCTACCAAACCCTCTAATGTTAAATTGGAGCTTTCTTTTGTAATTTTATAGCACACTACTTGTAAATTTAATATAAAAACTTAGAGCTTTTCTTTAAGACCTTAATCTAATTAGATCATCTCCTATTAGAGTAGAGTTCCCTTAAACCACATAAATTTTTACCATTAAAAAAAAACCCCACATAATTGAACGAACCATTGCACAGGTCAAAGCGGGGTCAGCTTACATAATCATGCCAACCCACTTTACTTGCAAGTGGGCCTTACCAATCGGACAAAAGTCACGATATTATTGAGCAGTCCACCAGTAGGACAACACCTACGCAAAACCAAAATTCAAATCTATTCTGCTTTATCATGTCAATAAAGACTTACCCATGTTAATTAAATGTTTTGGCTAAATGGTTGGTTATTGGTTATGCTAATTGTTTGGGCAAGGCATGAAATTTGTGTAAGTATCTGATGAGAGCCTAAAAGATACATTTTAGGCCCCCTAATGAGGACTTGGTTATACCGTCGATAGAGATAAATTAAACTAATTATGTTGTTTTATTGTCTGTAGGCCCTACAAATGCAAGGAGAGAAATTCATAGCTAAAAGGGAAGAAATCACAAAGCATGACAAAGAAGGAGTTGCAAGTAAGAAAGATTGCCAAATATGGGAGGAGACTCAAATAAGAAAGCAAGCCAAGAGTCCAAACATGCCTTGGGTCTCCAACATGGGTCCCACTCATCCCATAGCATGCCAACATGGAAGGTCTTCTAATTGAACCATGATTCCCGGAATTTTCAGAGGCAGCAACTTGAAATGGTCA
This sequence comes from Cinnamomum chago, assembly GCA_038049695.1. NCBI lineage: Eukaryota > Viridiplantae > Streptophyta > Magnoliopsida > Laurales > Lauraceae > Cinnamomum > Cinnamomum chago. Next base: position 6,429,132 of record CP142451.1, on the reverse strand, counting down.
TAACTTTCAGCTCGAGTGTCGGATTCGTGAGTTCTACGTACCGTTGGAAAGCTCTTTTCGAGTAGATATCCGTGGAGTCCAAGATTGTGTAAATCGGAGTTATATCGAGGGAGATATGACCTCGCGAAGTTCGCTGTGATGACCAGTGGGCCCGGACCCGACGGGAATCCATCTCCTACCCGAATTAAAGACCTTTTTCACTCCAAAACTTATATATAGAAGCCCTAACTCGTTTTTGGGGATATACACACTTTGGGAGAAGGTCTGGAGCAAGGTTTTGGAGCGTTTTGGAGACGGAGCCATGGCGATTTCATCAGAGAATCTTTGCCAATCGTCGTCCATGCGTAACTAACTCCTTATCTTAGGGTTGTGATGAAACCTTAGTTTTTGTGTTTATGGTAAAGTGTAGGTTCTAGGGTTTTATGTGAAATGCTTTACTTATATGACAAGATGCTAATCCATTGATTGGATTTTTATGAATGCAATATTTCTTTTGGTATTTTATTCTTGTAGTTTGGAATACCAAGTTATATGAGTATGATGATTGAATGAATGTGTTTGTTAGATCTAGGATAATCTATGCCATAGAGATAGGTTATGCCCTGATTTGCATCCACTACCCCTTTTTGGTGACTCTGTGAAGGTTTGTAACCAGAACGAGTCTGGAAAGCATTAACAGTGAAACCCTAGACCTATATTCGCCATTGCACAGGCTATGGTGGATTCATACCCTAAGACTTTTCTCTAATTGAATCAACCCCTGTCTTTTAATTTGTTAATTTAGGAAGTACAATCAATCAACCCATTACTTCGTTCTCCAATAGAATTAGTTTAGGAATTTAGGAAACAACGCAACTTAGCCTTTTTGTCCCAGTGGATACGATACTCGGTTAGCATCTCTACTTTTTCAAGCAGAGATAATAGCGGAGAATAAATTATATTTGCAAACCCTGTTCTGGGTTCGATCAGTATCGATGCATGCATAGAGAGGTTTGTGATATGAATAAGTTAATCAACGATGGTGGATCCTCCACATGTTAAATCAAGTCCTAGCTGCCATCAGCACCATAGTAGCCACAACATTGGATCAATTCTTATTAGTAACGGTACATCTTGTGACACGTATAGATTCTCAGCAAAGGCCAATGCCAAACAGGTGCAGGCAATGATTTGATGATCTAACAGCCCTTTAAGTGGATCCAAATGAGGATGAGTGAGCCCTAAAACAACTTCTAGACTGCTTTCAATTTCAACCAATTGTTGTCTTTTTTCCAATCAAAATATCTTTTAGATTTGACTCCATACATTAATTTTTGGCTCACAAGAATTCGAGGGAGGAGAATCTGCTAGGACTTCCCAATCTATGAAATTTTCAATGCACCCACCATTTGCAGTGTGGAGCCTCTCTGTAAAAGGTGTGATTTACTGAAGTGCACAAGATTGCATGCCTTTGGACAGATTGCTGCCTTTCAAGTAATTTAGTGGAATACGTACATAAAAGACTAGAGTGACAATACATCTTGTGTGGTCCTAAATGCATAGATTTTGAGAGGCCTATGCCACCATTGGATTACAAAAAAGGACCTGTATATAACTTTCTATTAAGCTCTATAATGATTAGAACTGGCTAACATACCTACACAGATAGGCCAACATCTAAAAGCACAAGGCAAGTAGATAATGTGACATTCTAGCCACCCATTCATTTATACTGTACACACTTGCATTGACCCAAGACTTGCAGTTGCATTGACCTCTAGCTATATGAACAATCTCAATGTCCTTGTATAACGCACAGCACAAGAGGAAATCACCACCCATCAGCTGAAGAATCTCAAGTCTTATCTTCTTCAATCTTCCTACTGCCAAGTGCCAAGCATCAGGCATGTTATCATCTCAATCCTGGATATAATTTATTTCATTTCTTATTATGATGTGAGAACTTCTGGCTTTGCTTTCATTTTTTTCCCCTTCTGTTATTGTTAAATTGTGAGAACTCATACTTCTATTTTGAAAGGATTAAGAGTTTTTTTCTTCTTCTTTCTTCTTCTAGTTTACCCTGCTAAGTTGCCCTATGACAACTCAAAACTTCAAAATCTTTGATTAAACAGAAAAATTCACCAATACCGGGGGTTGCCCAGTTGGTTAGGCATCTTGCATATCACCTTATTGCCGAGGGTTCGATCTCTGGGTAGCCTTCCTCAGGCTTTCTTCCCCATAGTTGGGGCTTCTAATGGCTCCCCAAGTCCTTATTTGGATACCAAAATAAAATAAAAAATAGAGAAAGAAAAATGAAAATTTTACTACAAAACAAGGAGAAAAATAGATCTCTCATCAATGATCATCATGAATTAATATTGATTACTCAAAATACCTGAAGAGTGTCTTCGAACTTTAGGACAAAGTTTCAGCTGATACTTCATTACAATAGTCCATATTATACAATAAATCCTTGATTACAAGAGTCCTCCTCGCCCTTAAAATGGGAAAAAAAAAATACAAACCTTGCCAAAAAAGTGAAAAACAAAAAACAACCCTACTCTAATTGGTCAAGATAACACTCGGGGTGGGAGCTTGTGTTCATTACTCACTAGATTTAGTGCACGTTTGTGTAGCCGATTTTCCATGGAAAGATTGATAATTGTGGAAATGATTTTCTGCACTACAGGAACATCCACGTTTAGTGTGGCCATTTTCCTTCATGGAAAAACGCAAAAATATACTAATTTGTTTGCGATTCCTCGGATAATAAACTCCAATGGAGTGGCTGGAAAACTACTTCCGCAGAAAAGGGAAATTCCAAGGTATTGTTTTTTTATTACTTGTATATCAATGCATGCGTTTTAGTAAGACATTCAAAGGATTCGGACTCTTTAACTTTGCGTTAACATACAAGTTATACCCTGTGGTCTTATATGACTTGGTGAATTACTTTAAATGTTTCCCTCTCAATCACCTGCATTGGAGCCCATCAAATGATCACAAATAACTAATAAATAAATTTGTTAATTCATGGTGGGTCAATTAGTTTTCATCCTATCAATCCGGTATGGGTACTACTTTGAATAGAGTAAGAAACAACTCTAAGTGCTAAAAGAAGAAAAAGTCATTTTTTTAAAGCAATTTGGATTCATTATAGCCGTCGTGTCGTCATCATCATCAAAGACTTGTTCTCACAATATTGGGTCAACGACATGAAATCTATTTCTCTCTCATTTAAAATAATTATAGTGAGCGTTTTGTCTCATTTGAATAACCGTATTGTGTTCATATTCTAACCTATTTAATAAAGTTTTTAGATATTATGTCTTAAAAATAGTTAGAGTATTTTTCAAATTTAGCAGTTTTCTTTGAATATTAAAAAAATAAAAAAAATTATTTTAAAATGTAATGAAAATCAATGATTAAAAAATATAACCAGCCATCCATCACTTGCCCCTTAAGAAAAAAAGCCTCCGCCACTGATTCTAACCGGGGATAAACTAACTGCTCCGAATGTAATACTTTAATATCCATTACCAATTGAACTAGTAGCTAATAAAATGAAATTTGTTATTTGTTGTTGTTGTTGTTGTTGTTTTTGCGATGTGTGTGCACCCATTCTTTATATAAATATATATGAGAGGAATGTTTATGTGCATTCATCCCTCACCATAGGGTGAGTCAGTGAGGGATTTATGTGGCTCCCCCCCTCTTTCTCTCTATCGTGAAAAAAAAAGACTAACGGATATTTTAAAGTGCCTCCACTCATGGATTTAATGGGAAAATTATTGCTTTCTATTTAATAATTATTTGGGTCATTTTTTTATTTTATGCTTGAGATATGTAACTCAAGTTAATTTACATATTAAGTTTCAAATATTGAAACATGACAATGTGTTATTGCAAACACAAACTTCATATCATTCTCAATAGTCATTCATTGTACTACATTTGTTTAAACTAGATGTGTATATATAATGTATGAGGTGGGAAGAGGAAGAAGAGAGGATTTCTAGTTTCTTTAAAAACTCTACTAAAAATAAACAGTGCATTCTAGGCATAGACAAGATTTGGATATTGATGAACTTGGGGCCTACAAGATTGGAAGAAATAAAAAAGGGGATTGAACTGTTTTTTCTGAAAAGGAAAAATGGGTTTCGCGCCCATTGTAGTGTGTAGAGGAGCCACGATATATGAATATATATATATATATATATATATATACCCCACTAGTCATGGGATAGAGGGGGACCGAAAGATCCAAGTGGTGCCAACCTAAATATCAAATCTGAAGTCAATCTAATACATCTAACCCCTTCATATGTGGTCCACAAGTTTATTGTAGTGTGTAGAGGAGCCACGATATATGAATATATATATATATATATATATATATATACCCCACTAGTCATGGGATAGAGGGGGACCGAAAGATCCAAGTGGTGCCAACCTAAATATCAAATCTGAAGTCAATCTAATACATCTAACCCCTTCATATGTGGTCCACAAGTTTATTAGCTTTATAACAAACAAGAAAAATTGACCCTCAATCCAATGGTCTAGTCCATCTGAATCCTTGCAAATTCATGGGATTCAGTGTCTATAAGGGGGTTGTGAATGTGTGGTCAATTTGGATGGGTCATAAGGTGGGCCCCAGTGGGCGTTTGGAACTATGCGGACCGTCCAGTTCCATTATATATATATGGAAAAAGAATGAGAAAGACCCTAGGGGGACCACTCCATTTTCAAAATATCTATTGGGGCCTTTTTTTTTAGGGGCCATCAAGGGTGATTTTGTCACGTAAATTTCTCATTATTTTATTTTTTGAAATTTTAATCATGACACAACCAAATCAAAACATTAAAAACCAATTTAAACAATTATTACAAAATATGAAATCCACTTAAATAAATTAATAAAAAACTATAAGAATATCTGAAAATTTGATGTGCCCATTGAAAGAATATCTTGCTTTTAAAAAAATTGAAGGTGAAAATTTCAATTGATTTTAAACAAATTCTGATACTCTCTAGATTAATGGTTTTGACCTTCATATATTCTTGATCCTAGATTTTCTGTTTTCTATCAATGTTTCTTTTCTCTAGCACACATATAAAGAGCGGTTGATATACTTGAGGATCTTGATCTCAAACCACACCCATAGATTCAAGTATCATTCAAATTTTTAGCTCTCTGTATTTTTGAATTAATGAATTCCTTGAAAGCGTTGTATATGCAATTATATATATATCATTTAAATTTTCAAAACTTGTGATAGAATATCATTTTAAAATTCTTAGAAATTTGTGATATAATATTTTAAAACATTTTGACAGCTCATTTAGACTTAGAAATCACTTATATTAACTATGGCCTGACAATAAAGTCAATCGTAGCGGGCCTTAAGATTTGGTTGTGGGCCTCACATGTATGATTATTTCAGTGGTGGGCCACACATTTTTCTCCATCTATTTTCTTAAAACTATGCGACTCTTCTATTTAATATGTTGGTTTCTATTCATCCTTTTTTGTTTTTGGGTTTTTGTTTTATTAGTACAGTGATTTGGTTGTGGTCTTCGGGTTTCAGCCTGTAATCCATGAAGCCAGGGGTCTTGGGCTCAAGGGTTTTTGGTAGGGAATAAAAGATATGAGGGCTAATTGAGTCAGGTTACAGCAACTATTGAACTTGGGTTGTTGCTCGGGCTGAGAGGTCAGTTTAAAAGTCAGGTTTGTATTCAAGTTGTGCTGGGATTGTGTATGGTTCGGGCAAGCTCACATTGTCCTCAACACAATCCGACCTGACCATACTCATATTGAAGCCTACTTAGAGGACAAAAAATACCCCCTACAATACTGTAATATATGAACTTTAACCTTGAAAAGGAAACTTTTACCAAAAAAAAAAACCTTGAAAAGGAAACTATGTTAAGAACACTATGCTAACTCAATTTAGATCAAGGTGAATATTGTAAAACATTTTGGTTAAAGTTATTTTAATTTCAAACATTGTCTGCTACAAAGAGGTATAAGGTAACAACATTTTTTGTCTTTTATAAATTTGCTAGTTGAATTTGACGTAAAAAGACAGGTTTGACCGTCGATTAAGGTGGTTGACGGATTGTAATACTTGTATATAAAGATAAAGTCCAGGGGTCATTATTGTAGTATTAAAAGGGACACATATATCTAGAGAGCAACATCACTCGTTTGGGAATTTCAATATATATAGCAAAATCTTCATATCAAGAACTATTTATTTTACAGTTGCTTGACACTTGTCATTTTGAATATCCAAACCGTTACATGTGTTTGTGAGTATTACATAATCTGGATGGTATTAATGTTATTGTTCATCTTTTCCTAATTGTCTTTTAGTTTCTTAACAGGCATGGATAAAATTCAATCAGTTCTAGAAACTGGGAAGCTCGTGTGTGATATTTTTGGTAATCCAACAATTGATTACATTACAAATCCCGAAAAGAAAATGAAACAACTGGACAAAAATGCTCAACATTTATCTGCTCGGAGGGATGATTTGGAAAAAATAACTAGAGAATCACCAAATGTGGCAACAAGCGAAAGTAAATTGTGGCTTGAAGATGTGAAAAAGTTAGAAGTTGAGGTGCAGTCCATTAAAGACGAGCATATGCGGTGTTCTAATGTTTTATCAAGGCGGAGATTGGGCAAACGTGTAGGTGATGTTATCGAGGAAATCACCGATCTTAATAATAAACGACCAAAGTTGAAGGGAAAAGAGTTTTCTAATGTACCATTGGAGAAAGTTGAGCCACAAATTGTAGAAATTAATCCATTAACCGACTCTGAGCCTAGATTGCAGAAGATATTAGGGCATATAAAAGATGTCGGAATCCGAAAGATTGGAATTTGGGGAATGGGTGGCATTGGCAAGACAAGAACTCTGAAATTGTTGAACAATAGACTGGTAGAATCCCACATGTTTGACATCGTCATCTGGATAACTGCCTCAGGAGAAGGGAGTCGAAAAAAAGTGCAAAATGATATTGCAGAACGTCTAAAATGTAATGGAGAAGATAAATCTGTTGATCGACTAAGGGCATCCATATCTAAAAATTTAAGTGGGAAGAAGTTCTTATTGATTTTAGATGATATTTGGGAAAAAATAGATTTGTCTGATGTTGGGATCCCAATTCTAAATCAAGATAATGGATGTAAGGTCTTGTTGACCACTCGAGATCTTGGCATATGTCGGCGGATGGAAACAGATGTGGAAATACAAATGGAGAGACTATCCGAAGAGGAGGCATGGAGCCTCTTCAATGAAAAAGCTGGAGAAGTTGCCATGTCCCCTCGTATCGAACCAATTGCTAGAGATATCGTTAAAAAGTGTGGTGGTTTACCACTTGCCATCATTGTTATTGGTTCATCATTGAGAAAGAATGATTCTATTCCTAGGTGGAGGAATACACTAAGGAAACTGCAATTACCATGTACATCTCAAATTGAAGGCATAGAAAATGAAGTGTTCTCCTGCTTGAGAATCAGTTATAATCGGTTACCTAAAGATTCTGACAGGAACTTGTTTTTGTATTGCTCATTGTACCCGGAAGACCATAAGATACAGATAACTGAATTGGTAGAGTATTGTTGGTTGGAGGGTTACATTCAACGAGTTGATAGCATTGAAGAGGCACGGGATGAGGGTCACGACATGGTAATGTATCTTGCTGATGCATCATTGTTGGAGAGAGCTGATGATAGGGAAGAATGTGTCAAAATGCATGACATTATAAGGGATTTTGCATTGAAAGAAGCTTCAGGGTTCTTAGTAAAAACTGGTAAGCATGTAAAGCATCCACCAGAGGAGAAGGAATGGTTGCAATCACAAAAGATATCATTAATGCAATGTAGTTTGGTTAGTCTCCTGGAGTTGGAGAGGCCAAACTGTAGCAATTTGTCCACATTATTGTTTCAATATAATGATCATCTAACAATGATCCCCGATTCCTTCTTTGAATGTATGCATTCTCTATGTATTCTAGACTTGAGTTGGACAAAAATAAAGTCCTTGCCTTCTTCATTGGAGACTTTGGTTAATCTCCGCGGTCTCTATTTGATGTCTTGTCCTAATTTTGCAGTACTTCCACCCCAAGTAGGAGCGCTCACGCAACTGGAGGTGCTTCATTTGGGAGGCTCCACAGGAATTAAATATCTGCCTACAGAGGTCGCAGAACTAACTTGTTTGAAACGTTTGATAGTGGGATTTCAATACCACATCTATTTTCCTGAGGACACTAAAGAATGGAACAACAAGTTGAGAACTGGAATAATTCCAAAGCTTCCATATTTAGAAGAACTGAGCTTGTATGTCGACTATTTTCCAACTTGTGTTGAAAAGGAACAGTGGGATGATGAAAGCATGGAAGTCGTGGTTGAAGAATTATGCGGGTTGGAACATCTTACTTATCTCGATGCATACTTTCCAAAAGTGGAGTGTCTCGAGCATTTTCTACGTCATAGCAAATCGGTGAAAGCAACCTCCTGGTTTAGGAGATTCCGGTTTCGGGTTGGCACTGAGAAAAGGAGTAGACCGATTTCTAATGATCCTCTAGGTCATGAATGGGAAAGATGTTTGGTATATAATGGTGGTCTTGGGATGTCACATGCCGCTGCCATTATGGATACCCTTGCTCATTGTTCCTTTTTTCATCTACAGGATCATGGCACCGTAAGAAAGCTATCGGAGTTGGGCCTGGCAAACATGAATGAGTTGAAAGAATGTTGGGTCGGAGGCTGTGAAAAGATGGAAATTATGTTTGATGGAGATGAGCAACAGAAGACTTGTGCACTGCTACCCAACTTGGAGATTCTTAGGCTTGAGATTCTTCCTGAATTGAGAAGCTTATCGGATGGTCCATTGCTGCCCGGAAGCCTCTCCAAACTAACACGTCTAATGTTATATTGTTGTGCTAATTTGAAGAAGGTTTTCCAATTGGGTATTATTCGACAACTCTGCTGTTTAAAATTCCTCTTGGTTCGTGATTGTTCGAAGATGGAAGAGATAATAGAAATTGAAGGGGAGGAGGAGATGTCTGTCGCAAGTTATCCCCATAATGTTATAAGTTATAATAATGATAGACTCATCCTCCCTAATTTCAAGCAAATTCATCTCTCGAATCTTCCTGAATTGGTTAGCATTTGCCGAGGGTTTTCTAATTTCGAATGGCCATCACTAGAAACTATTGGAATTTATCATTGTCCCAAGTTGAAGAGTCTCTCCTTCCTCTCCAATGGCACCAATATTGTAGCACCTGCACTAAGGGAGATTTATGGCCAGAGTTCATGGTGGGAAGCATTGGAGTGGGAAGACAATGACATCAAGCAACGACTCCAACCCTTTTTTCATTCATGATGAAATTGTCGATGCCTGCCTTGGCTTTGGACCATACAAGCGAGTGTTGAAACCGGAGGAAATAGTAACTACAACATTTCCATTTCGATTCTATGTTCCGTAATATATCTCTCTCTCTCTCTTTACCTCTCGGTAATGATTTCTCTTCTTCGTCTGCAATTTTTCATATCGCTGTTGATCAAGACGGAAACAAGCATACGGATCGAACAGGTAGATATCTCTTTACATTTCTTCAATTCTTTTACTTCTCTTTTCTTCGTTGTCTGCAATACTTCTTTTGAAATTTCTTTGAAATGAGCGTTGCGTGTTTCTTATTTTTCCTTTTTCACTCATGGGTTGTTTAGAAAACTCAAAGAAAGAAGATGATGATCTCCGTTTGTTTAATGATATGCAAGGCCAAAAATGGGATAGAGATTGAACATGACAAAACCACCACATATTTTTTTTTGTCTTTGTTGGACAAGTTTGAATTCAATCTCATATGCCCACAAAGAGTTTGATGTAATGTCTCAACGAGTTCATCTTTTTTGAAAGATGCTTTTCCCCTCGAATGATCGTTCTATTACATATCTATTGCAAGTTAAGAAACTATTGTTCTTGCTACAGATGAAGTTCTTAATTACTTGATCTTCTAAATTTTTTTTAAAATGTTTCTCTCTTTTTTTTTTTTTAATTTAATTGTCCTTTCTTTAGGATCGGTCAAATAATATGTGCTCAAAATGCGTTTCTTGAATACTTCAGCCATCAGTTTTAACTAGAACATTGATCATTAAAGAACACAGATAATGGACAATCATCCCCGGTGTTCCTAGGCAAAACAAGGAACAGTGCAATCCAATCGAATTTAGCATCACATTCTGATTTTCTGCGAATCGAAACAGCTGAAGATCCTTAAATTCTAGTTCCATTGAGCATAGGTGTCCAATTGCTCTCAAGTAATCTCCAACTTCAAGCGATTCATGTTGAGAACATTTTATCACAAACTTGGATAAGTTTGTAGCTCTACATGCCTTCACTTTGTGCCATTTGAGGTAGAAACTCCTCCATTCCTTGGCAGGTTGTCCGATGATATCTTAATCGTTGGAATCTTGGGTCTTTCTGTATAAATCGAAAGAAGGCCATCTCTCTTTGAACTTTGGAGAGAGAGATGCAAATGAATTCGGATGCGCATAGATCACACTAGAATTGAGAACAGCATCCCAACGAGCATATATTAGAAGCCGAAAGAAAAGAAACGAGCAAATATCCCAACGAGCATGTTTCTTATTCTTTTTATGCTTGCATTTGAAATTTTCTCATAATTTATCATGCTCAGTTTAGTTTCGTCTATAAGAAATCACATTCACATGTAATTTTTCTGATAGTAAATTTGCTCAAGAAGTTTTTGCAATTTAACTTGTGTTGTGCTTCCAAACAGGCCCTAAATCTCCCAGGCGAGAAAGTCTTTTTCATAATTAGTTAGGACGTTTGCATTATTTAGTTTTGTCAAGTCTATATTAAGAAAGGAATGTTAGTATGAGTGACCATTCAAAAAGAAAATGTTAGTTGTTTGAGAATTTTTCCGCAAGTATACGGTTGTCTCAAGTAATATAGACTATGAAAGTCCGAATATCGTTCCCACGAGGATCGTTACAAGAGAAATAACAATGATTAATGAAAATGAGTATCAACTCAAATATAGCTAACAAAATCAAAGGAGATAACAAAAACAAGAAACAAGATAATAACAAAGGAAATAAAAAATGCAAACTAAAAGAAAACAAGAAACTAGATAACAAAGAGATATATATAAGTAGAAATAGAAGAACTTAAGTGAGAACAAGGTTAGTAACAAAGTTAATATCAAAAGAAAAATAACAAGGTTAATAACAAGAACAAATGAACAATATTAGAAATGAGTAAGTGTGTGAAAATAAGTGAAAGATCAAGATAGAAATAAGCTAAAAGCATCCATGAAAACTAACTAAGAAGGAGAACAAGATAGAAAATGAGTGGATGGAGATAAAAAGAAATGTGCTAAAAGTGTAAAATCAAAGGAGGAATAAAAACAAACATATAGAAGGTATGAACGAATAAGCTAATGGATATGATGGTGTGGATAGAGAAATGGAGTGTGGGAATTAAAACAAGTGAATAAGTGTGTGGGAATGTGAATACAATTAAACTAAAGCAAGTAAAATAAGCAACAAGCAATATTAATGGATAGATTGAATCATCTAGAATCCACTAAGTGACACTAATCCAATGCTAATGCTCTTCTATTTTCCCAAACAAATACTCAAATCTAATGACAAATCAATGCTTAGATTTGGAAAATATAACTTTAAAACTCTAAGATAGAAATTAACAATCTAATAGCTAAGATTTTCTTCCCTTCATAAAAGAAAAGATTCCTAATGACTATTTATCAAATGTAAGCATAAACCATCAAAAGATATTAACTCCTAAGCATGATTTATCAAACCTAAGCATAAATAGTAAAAAGAATGCTAGGAATTAAAATAAGCATGGAAGGTAGCACATTGCAATGAAGAAAAATCTATTCTAGCATGTTAAGCACACAAAGGGAATTAAGAGCATAAGCAAAAGGAAAAGTATTAACTTAGCTTCATCTAGAAGATCCAATCAAAGTGATTAGCCACCCATTGGAGAAGACAAAGCTTTCATTATAAATCTTCAAATTTTACAAGGCTTTCCTCACTTTCTCTCTACAATTACATGAATAGCTTAAGTAAAGAGGAGGAGGCTCTCCTTGCTTGTGTATAATGCCTAGAGCTTCCTTCCTTATATAGAGACATTTGCCTTGCTCTTTTTGGTTTCTTTCCAATGTGGGACTTCACAAGAATGGAAATATGAACATATGAATGTAATTCTCGTGTTAGAAAACAGTCCCCAGATTGATGTGCAATTTTGACCCCCGGAACGTCCGAATTGGGAAAAATGTTGTGAAATATGATTTGTAGATCTTAGAACAAGCTTTCCAATGCTTCTGAGATCACCTCAATCAGACATCTGAGTGAAAAGATATGGTCAAAATACCAACCCAGGTCTTTCATTTTTCTTCTTATTGTTGGCCTATCTTTGTCATTTCTTCATCCAATTGTCTTCCAAACTTAGCCTTACTCTCTTTAACTCTTGAATCTCAACTTTAATCTTCAAATTAATCTTCAATTAACACATACAAAGAGAAATTAACATAATTGAGAGTATTTTTTAACATATTTTGTATGCAGGCCATTGGAACTCATATAAATGCATACAAATGGCTATCTATAATGGAAAGATATGAGCAAAGCATGATGGGGAGGAAATTTATTATTTTTATGCTAAAAATAGTGTTTTGAGTTCTTTTATCTTTGAAACCTCATAAAATAAGGCTATGAAAGTGTATTTTTTGTGAACTCATCACTAGTATGAGTGTGGTCTTTTTCTAGTTTTAGAGAGATAATGGGATTTTATTAGAACTTCATTGAATCTGTCAAAATGGATATTAGTTTTAGTTCTTTACTGCTTTAAATTCTGTAACTGCCAGCACTTGCTTTAGTAGTTGGACATTTTATCTTTTAGGTCATTTGAGAACTTATATGCTGGCATCTTTTTGGCTCCTGTACTCTGCATATCACAGTTATTATAAATGATCATTACTTTACTTTTTATTGCAGAGGCTATATCTATTCTCACTAGCCTCATCATATAAGTTGAACAGATAAATATATTACGTGTTGTCTTCATCATTTTATATTTGTCAATAATCTCATGAGCATGACTATCCAGTTTCAAGATGACATTTGAATATTTCTAGCCTCTAATTCTCTGCTCTTATTTTTCATTTATGTTCTTACTAAGGACAGTGGATGCACCCATTCTGATTGGGTTTTGAGATGGTGAACATGCATGTTGGTTGGTTCTCAATGGCAGTAAATCTAACAGTACTCGATGGGAGGGAATAAAAATCAGAAGCGGGGCCATTTATTTATTTTGGATGGGATGCTAACTTTGGTTAGTTCTAAATCAAATATGACCTCTCCTTGGTAAGGTTTGGCAATTGGAGATGTTTCGGTTCTGTTTTTAGCGATTCTCCAATGGCTTATGGAATTCAGCTTTGGTTTTGCAGAAATCTATCATGATACAATTTTGTAAATTTTATCTATTGCACAAATCAATTCTTTGATACATAATGGTTGCTTTAACAGGTTCAGATTGGCTTCCTAAAATTCATATCAAACAGAATCACCTTGTTCCACATAATGATGCTCCGTGTTTTGTTATGGAATCCCATGAAAAATGCCGTCATCCCCCACATTTGTTCTTACTTGACAAGCAAGAACTTTTGCATTTCTTATTACTACAATGATGTTCCAAGGTTTATTATGGAATCCTAAGAAGAATGCTGCCATCCCCCATGTTTGTTCTTACTTGACAACCAAGAACTATTGAATTTCTTATTTTTCTTCCTGGAAGATATGAAGATGCTGAAAAACTTTTGATTTTACATTGCAGGTTTGACAATAATGGTGCCGGTACTTGTTTGAAATGATTTCCAGATCCATCCTTTTTTAAGATGGCACATTCAAGGTCAGAACTAATGAAGCCAGAAATTTTCAAAGAGAAAACAATGCTCCAATAAGCAAGGTACTGAGGTACATTCTATTCTGATCAAATGGACATAAAACAAAAAAGGTCTCATGCATTCTATTCTAATCAAATGATTAGGAAAGAGGGATGAAATCAGAGGAGTGGAGAAGTTCAGGTTGTGTCAATATTACGGCACCATAGAAGCTATATTCTTCTACTATATATTCGTCATCATAACCATCATCAAAGCTTTTTTCCAACTACGTTGGGGTTGGGTACATGAATTTTGTTTGCCCATTCCAATCTATCAATTCATTCTATATAGCTCCTATATTTAATTGTATTCCATTAACTAGAAAAAATAGATCGACGACTGATTGTGTGAAAGCACTTGTCTATTGATTTTATGATAAGAGCATGTTTGTAATTTGTACCTTGTACAACTGATGGGGGTCCAATGATGCATTGATGCAATGGTGTAAATGAGTAAAAGCACCTACTGGTGCAATGAACTTGACAGCAACCTAAATTTCCTCATGAACCCTTTTGATATGGCTTCAAATGTGATGCTTGGATGCAGGTGCAATATTTCACTAGTTTTGAAAATGATGGAGAAGCAGTAACATGGTGGAGAAAGAAGATGTTAGAGATTTTGCTAGCTGACAAACCGGTGGGGGCGGTTGGCGCAGGAGCATCAGCAATGCTAGGGGCATCCTCACTTTCAAAAGTTGTTCCCATGTCAACATTCATGAAGCTCATTACTTACAAGATCCCTGCTTTTGTAAAAATTGGTTTGGCAGAAACACAGAGAACAACTGCTCTTGCATTAACTGAAGTTCTTGGACGATTAAAAATGGCAGTGCCTTGCCTTGCGCAAGTTCTAGTGTCAAAACATCTGCTCTAAAGTTGGCCGCATTCTTATTTTCTTACTATTACTCTACTTGTTATGGCGCGGGTTGTCCATGTTTATGTTTATGCAGTTATTAGTGGGTGAGTTGTTTGGCCTGTTACCAAGATATTAGCTACTGAAGTTACAGGTGGTGTGAAGAGTCGTGTGCTGTTGCTAAGTTGTAGGCAGTGATGGATGGTATATTAATGTCCGTTTTTTAATTGATAATGCATTCGTTTTCTTCGTGTTACTCAAACTGACTAAGGAGGTTGGCTACCTTCGAAGTAGCCAGTCTGCCAAAATTGCATAGAAGAAGCAATCACAAACCAAAATTTATGTATGCCTTCGCAATAAGTTGTTGGTTTTGTATGTGTTGAGGTTGATTTCGTACTTCCATACTTGTTTATAGATTCTTGTACGTTGTCTTGCACCTACATTTCAATTTAACTTGCGTTGTGCTTCCAAACAGGCCCTTATCTCCCAGGGAAAAAAGGTCTTCTCATATTTAGTTAGGATGTTTACTGCTTTTTTTAGTTTTGTCTAGTCTATATTAAGAAAGGAATGTCAGTATGAGTGACCATCTAAAGAAAAAAATGTTATTTGAGTGTGGGCCTTTTCTAGTTTTTGAGAGATAATGGAATTTTATTAGAACTTCATTGAATCGGTCCAAATTTAGTAGTTTCAGTTCTTTACTGCTTTAAATTCTGTAACTGCAAGTGTTAGGTTTTTTGTAGATTGCAATTTGATGGATGCATAATCATTCAAGCATCATTTGATTCACACACTTGCATTGTTTTAGATAAACTTGAAATCTTGTTTTAAACATGCATTATTCTTAAGAGTTGTAAAAGTATTGATTTATGCATGATTTGTTTTTAAATCTTGGATGCATTTGTTTTTTAAAAGAGTTTTACAAATCAAGCTAGCCATTTGTTTTATTGTTTCGAATCTTTTTGGCTTTTTATGTTCCATGTTTTAAAACCCTTAAAATGATTTAAAATATGTTTTAAAGCTTGATTTATTGGCCCAAAATGTTCCACAAAGAAATTCATTGAAACATGAAAAAGTGGGAATTTTGGTCCCGGCAGTGTCGTCGGTCGACTGGCGTAGAGGTCCCGGTCGACCGGGAACACTGCAGGCAGAAAGTTGGCCTGGCGCCCCAACGGTCATTTTTCTGACCGTTGTGTGATCCCGGTCGACCGAGACCTGTTTGCAGGTCGACCGAGGACTAGCCGTTGGGCACTTTTTGGCTATAAAATGAGTTCTTTCCTTTGCCAAAAGTTGGGAATTTTAAGCCCCTCCTTGAGAGGTTTTGAGGCATATTCAAGGGAAAAGAACTAAGGGATGAAGGGGAGCATTAGGAAAGCTAAAGCTTGGATTAATGAAGTTAAATCACCAAGTAGGCTTTACTTTCCTTAATCATATGTTTTCATGCTTTGTTTTATTTTTGGTAAATCATTTCTAGCATGTTAAACTATGTTTGTGTTGTGTCCTTAACATGTTTTATGTTTTGAGTTGATTTATTGTTTTGGATACAACACCATATGATTCAATCCAAGTAGTACTTAATCTTTGGTAAATCTAAGTAAATCATGTTAATGAAAGAACCTTTGAAATTATATGTAACATGATTCCTATACTTGGTTGAATCTTTGGTTGTTGTTTTCCATCATAAGAAAATCACTTTCAAAACTATCTTATGTTTTGGACTCAACTTCTTTACAAATCATATGTTTTCATGTTTTGTTTTATCATTGGTAAATCTTTAGTAACATGTTAACCTATGATGTGTTGTATCCTTAGCATGTCTTATATTTTGAATTGATCTATTGTTTTGGATGCATCATCATTGATTCAATCCAAGTAGTACTTTCTCCTTGGTAAATCTAAGTAGATCATGTTAATGGAAACATCTTTGAAATTAGATGTAACATGATCCATATACTTGGTTGAATCTTTGGTTGTTGTTTTTCCATCATAAGAAAATCTCTTTCAAATGTATCTTATGTTTTGGATTCAACATCGTTACAAATCATATGTGTATTATTGTTTTAAAGTTTCACAACTTGCCTTACTTTGATAGGTATATCACTTTCAAGTTGTATTTATAATTACATATGATTTGTCCCCTCTTTTCAATCAAATCTATTTTTATGTTTTGAGCTTCATTGTTGATTTGATTGACATCCCTATGCATCACATGTTTAGAGCTAATTCATTTCATACAACTTGTGTATCTTTGACATCATTAACAAGTTGTTACTTTTAACATGTGACTTGCATTCCTTCCTCAATCATAAATGTTTTTGAGCTAAAACTTTCAAAAGCCTTAGGCATACATTTATGAGCTTTCATTTTCAAAATGATTGAGGACCACACACACACACTTCATGTACTTTCATCTTTGCATTCATAGTGTGAGTGTGTATTAGTTTTTCACTTCCATATCCGCCTAATTAAGAGGCATTGTAATGAGCTTAATTGAATCTCCATCAAGTGTATGTTAGACACTAATTTAGTGAGATAACCAACCTATGGTTGAAGAGGTTATTGCTTAGCCTATAAAAGCATAGTGTATAGGTTGATGTTAAGCCTTGAAAAACATCATTGTAAAGGTTATTGCTAAGCCTTGAAAAGCATATTGTAAAGGTTATTGCTTAGCCTATTGAAAAGCATAAATAGTGGAAATCCAGTGGGGTGTTGGATCACAAGTCGGTAGTGGATGTAGGCATTGAGGCCGAACCACTATAAATCCTTGTGTGATGGTGCTTGCTTTGTGGTGATTATTTTGTTAGCTTCCGCATCTTGTATGATTATCATCACATGTGACTAGTTTATGTTAAGAATTAAAATTTGTCTAAATTGGTCATATATGTAGCGCGCACCCCCCCTAGGGTTAGGATCCCAGGACTTTCAGCAAGCACTTGATTTAGCATTTGGACATTTTATCATTTAGGTCATTTGAGAACTTTATGCGGACATCTTTTTTGCTCTTGTACTTTGTATATCACAGTTAGTAGAAGTGATCATGACTTTACTTTTTATTGCAGAGGCTTACGTCTATTCTCACTGGTCTGGTCATATAAGTTGAACAGTTAAATATTTATGCATTGTCTCAGTCATTTTATGTTTTTCTAAAATTTCATGAGCACGACTATCTAGTTGCAAGATGACATTTGGATACTTCTAGCCTCTTATTCTCTGTCCTTATTTTTCATTTATTTTCTTACTCGGGAGAGTGGAATGCACCCATGGTGAACAAGCATGCAGGTTTGTTCTCAATGGCATTAAATCTGGTTGTACTTAATGGGCGGGGATGAAAATCAGTAGCGTGGCCATTTATTCATTTGGATGGGATGCTAACTTTGGTAAGTGCTAAATCAAATATGACCTCACCTTGTAAGGTTTGGTAATTGGAGATGTCTAGGTATTATTTTTGGCAATTCTCCAATGCCTTGTGGAATTCAGCTTAGGTTTTGCAGAAACCTATCATGATACAATTTTGTAAGATTCTATCTATTGTACAATTCAATTCCTTGATACAGAACGGTTTCTTTACAGGTTGGCATCCTAACATTCATATCAAACAGAATCACCCTGTCCACAATGATGCTCCATTGTTTATTATGGAATCCTATCTAGAATGTTTCATTCCCCACGTTTGTTCTTGCTTGACAAGAAAGAACTATTGATTTTCTTATTACCACAATGATGCTCCAAGGTTTATTATGGAATCCTGTGAAGAATGCGGTCATCACCCACGTTTGTTCTTACTCGACAAGCTAGAACTATTGAATTTCTTATTTTTCTTCCCGGAAGTTCTAGAGATACTGAAAAACTTTTTATTCTACTTTGCAGGTTTGACAATGATGGTGCTGGTACTTGTTTGAAAAGATTTCCGGATCCATATTGTTTTAAGATAGCATTTTCAAGTCAGAACTAATGAACCTGGAAATTTGCAAAGAGAAAACAATGCTCACAAAACAAAGGTACATTCTATTCTAATCAAGTGGACAGAAAAAAAGATTTCTTATGCATTCTATTCTAATCAAATGGACGGGAAAAGGAATGAATTCAAAGGAGTGGAGAAGTTCATGTTGTGTCAATATTATGGCACCATAGAAGCTATTTTCTTCTACCACATTATCATCACCACCATCATCAATGCATTGTCCTAACTACATTGGGGTCGGGTATATGAATTTTTATTCCTCATTTCAATCTATCCATTCTATCTACATAGCTCCTAAATTTAATTGTATTCCATTAACTAGCAAAAATATCTTGAAGATTGAAAGTGTTAAAGGAATTGTTTGTTGATTTTATGATAAGAGCATGCTTGTAGTTTGTACCATGTACGATTGATGGGGATCCAATGATGCATTGATGCAATGGTGTAAATGAGTAAAAGCACCTACTAGTGCAATGAACTTGACAGCAACCTGAATTTCCTCATGAACCCTTTTGTACCCTTTCTTATATGGCTGCAAATGTGATGCTTAGGTGCAGCTACATTTATCTTGAATTGTTCGACATTGAAATTGAAGCTGCACAAGGTGTCTTGGGGCCATGTGGGTAGCTGTGACGTCTGTGTCCATTTTTGTAGCTGGGGTGTCTTTAACCATGGCTTTTGCCTTTGTGATCATTATAAAAGTCGTCTCGCACAAGATCTCACACAAGCTGTCATGGTGTATAGTGTGATGCGCTTAAAATTATTTAGTTTTAATTTTTTAATCAAATGGCTCCTCAATGTGCAAATTTGGATGGCCGGCAATCCCCTTGGAATTGTATTTTTGTATTCACCTTCTTATCCATTTGTAGGAATATTTTATATGCCAATTTGCCTTACTGTCGCTGAATACGACTGATATGAAAGTTTATTTTTGTTTCAATTAACATCCCATTATTTGTTTTCATATATTGGGGAACTTAAATAATGTATTGAAGGATTGATCATAAGCTTTAAACACACTCCATTGATGTAAAATAGTATTTCATTGTTGAAGTGTCTAACATTAAGGGGATACAGGCTAGAACTAAACAAAGAATCATGGCAACAATCTGATGAAACATATTGATTACAATGAATAAACATTCTCCCAAAACCATATTGATTCATTTTCTTTGGAGACTGATAATGTCTAAAACAATTTTCTCAATTTAGAATACAAAAATAACCGAAACATGTTCCAGTTGCAAGCTTGAGAGGTTATTCTAGATGTCGAGGTTTATTATTGAGCTTGAGAATATACTAATGAGTTCGAGAGTTAAACTTTCACCAAATAAAATTAAGTTGAACTTACTCTGTCTTCGTTGACAAGTTTGGTGAAAATGGATTGATTGAACAGTTTGATGAAAAGGAATTGATGGTGCACTTTTCAAACGACATGATATGTATTGTCACATTACAGGTGGATTTATTGATATCTCTTCTCCTTGAAGTTACTAAAAAAAATTAATTAATCGAATCTTTTCACTAGAAAAGGTAAGAAACCACATAACTGAACAGACCATAGTTGGGAGGAGCCGACGTTGTACGGGCAAATACGCGTGGGGGCATCTTTAAACCCATAATTGAACAAATCGTAGCAGAAAGGAGCCTATGTGGTCCGGGTTAATGAACGCGTGGGATATCCTTCTTTTTTTTGGGTACCTAAGCTATAGTGGGTTGGGACCCCATCGGATGAGGGTAGTAGACCTCGGGTGAGATGATGATGGAGCTCTCGGGTGACATGACAATGTCCTCTGGTGAGGGAACATGAACCCTAGGCAACTAGGTGCGAATACTAGTAAGAGGCGGTTCTCGACACGTTTATCCAAACATTATCTTGACCTTTATGCTCTTTTGGTCTGACCATTATTTTCACCTTTCTTAAACCGAGCCTTCATTTAAATTCACTCTGCAGGTGAATTATCCAAACATGATGAAAAGCCGAGGAAATCATGAAAAGTTGGAAATTTGGTACCCACAGTACCCACCAACACACTCACTGTGGAGTGGTGTTGGCACTTTAGTATCAATTATCACACATCCCCTATATTGATCATTGGGTTTTCAAGTTGATTACATCACTCCTATCCAGCAAGCCAACCCAAGAAAAAAAATACAGGGTAGGTTAATTTGGCCCTTTTTTCGGTGGGTTAGCCACCTTGACTCATATATAATAAAATACAGGTTGGGTTTAACGGGCAAATATGAGGCGGTTCTCGACTCGTGAGATAGCTTGAAACCACATTATTGAATGAACCATAGAAGGAAGAAGCCTACCTTGTGAGGGTTAAAGACGTGTGGGACATCTTGAAAGTTTTTTTTTTTTTTTTTAATGGTAAGTTGTATTAATCAAAGCAAAGCAGTACAAAAGATATATATTGAAAAGCAATGAAAAAACAAATGAGAGAAATAAACTATCCAAAACAACAAAAGAGGAGAAACAAAGCCTCCCAAGCAGGCCAAAGGCCCCAAAAAAGACAAACCAAAATTAAGAGGATACTACTTCTCTCCATTTAAACAACATAACATCAATAGGCACTCCCCAAAAATCTAGCAACACAGATACCAAGGAGGCAACGAGGAGTATGGCTTTCGTAGCAACAACAACTGAAGGGGAAGAACAACCTTCGAAGCAGCGTCTATTCTTTTCCTTCCAAATTGTCCAAATGTTAGCAATAAAGGAAGACCGCCATAGAAGCCTTCCTCTCTTGGACTGAACTCCAAACTTCCAAGCATTAAAAAGCTCCGAGATGGAACGAGGGAGGACCCAGCTACAACCAAAGCAATCAAGGGTAGAAATCCAGTTAGCTTGAGCGAACCTGCAATTTAGCATAAGATGGTCCACAGTCTCCTCCACCGATAGGCAGTGAGCAAGTGTTGATTATAATCACCCCTCGCCGACGGAGATTGTCTATAGTGAGGATGCTGCCTTGAAGAGCTAACCAACCAAACGCCAGGACTCTAGGGGGAGCCTTGGTCTTCCAAAGATATTCAAACCAATTGTGTGAATTGTGAGTGTCTGACAGCACCGCAAAGAAAGAAGATACTGAAAACACACCGTCCTTTGAAGCAACCCACACTTTGTGATCTTCCCCTTCTACAGGAATGAAAATCTGACCAATCTTTTCCATGAGATTCATAAGGTTCTCTTCTTCCGACTCAGTCAAATCTCTTCTAAAAATTGGACCCCAAAGGATGTTGTTCACATCCCTATCCATATAATCAATAACCTTTGCTTGTCTGTCCCTAGCGCACCTGTAGAGGTCCGGGAATTGCACTGCTAGAGGAGTATCCTCCACCCAAACATCATGCCAAAAGAATATGTCTTCACATGTCCCAACACGGTTATTTTGCTGCGCAGAGAGGCCTCCGCCAGGGTGCTCCTCTGTCTCCACTTCTTTTTGTTATGGTTGGGGAGGCGTTAAGTCGTATGATATCAGCTGTGGCCGAGGCAGATATAATCTCTAGATTTAATCCAGCGGTTAGTGGCCCATCGGTCACCCACTTGCAGTATGCTGATGATACACTCACTTTTTGTAAAGCAGAGGAAGAGCAAATCAAGAATGTCATAGCAGTTCTCATGTGTTTTGTAGCGGTCTCGGGCCTAAAAGTTAACTTCTCTAAAAGTTCTCTTATAGGCATTGAGGTAGAGGCACATCGGATGGAGCTCCTAGCAAACATAATGGGATGCAAGGTTGGGTCTTTTCCGACCACCTACATTGGGTTGCCCCTTTGTCTCAGGGGGCCTTCCAAAGAAGTTTGGAATTCGGTGGTGGAAAGAGTAGAACAAAAGCTGGCTACTTGGAAGGCAAAATACTTATCTCTCGGGGGAAGAATTACTTTGATTCAATCGTCTCTTTCTAACCTTCCAACATTCTTCATGTCCATGTTGAAATTAGAGATGTCAGGCCCGGCACGGCCTGCCAGGGAAAAACCCTGGCACGGCACGGCCCGCCCCGAGCTGGGCCAGGCGGGCCTGCTCTGTTTTTTTTTTTTTTTTTTTTAGTATTAAAAAAAATAGAACACAATTACGGAGAATGACAAAGATATTTAAGTGGTTCGGTCAAACTCGACCTACTCCACTGAGAAGAGAGAACCATTTGGATCTTAACTTCTTGAAGGTTTGTAAATAGGATTACCTTCAAAACCTTACAATCTTTTTAGAAAATAAAAAATTAAAAAAAAAGAATGTTAAACTTATAAATTTAAAAATCACAATGAAGAAAAAAGTAAAAAATAAGACGAGTAGTCCACTAAAGTATTCTACTGGATCATAATCTTCCATTGATGTCAACTGTTGCTTCCTCTTATCTACCAAATACCAGTCTCGTAGGCAAACACAACACTCCACCGTTTCTTCAGTCAGATTGGTTCTTTTGTCATCCACCACACATCCACCTGCACTAAAAGCATGTTCTAATGCTACAGAAGACATTGGAATAGTCAATAGATCACGAGCCATGGCGACTAACACCGGATAAACGCTTTCTTGTTGCTTCCACCAAGCTAAAAGGTCAAAACTAGATGCATCCTACATCCGTATTACACCGACATCAAGATACGATGATAACTCCATCACAGTGTTACTTGAACTTGAGCCGGATGTCATGCCCGTAGACAAGAAAAAATACCACACATCCCACTCACCAACACATGTTTGCTGGACTTTTGAATTGCCCATACTAAGCCCATTTGTACCCATTTGGTCACAGTAAAATTGAAAAAGTGCTTGTAAATTTGTCTTAATAGTTGAAAAAGTATTTAAATTTATATAATTCATATTTTTATTTATTTCATCAATAAAAAACTGTACACCACTTAATTTTAACCTAGGATCAAATACGGCAGCTAAAGAAAATGTCATTGGAGCCTCTTTCCAATATTTATTAAATTTTTCTTCCATGTTTTTAACAAGGGTACTCAGTAAAACATGATCTCTAAATCTACTGAATTGTACAGTAATTTTAAAAAGCTTCATTAAAGCTTCATTAGATGTGAGATAATATATCCCGGGAAAAAATAATGTTGAAGTATAAAAAGCTTCTAATAAATCCCTTATATGTGCACATAACTCCCAATGTTCATCACTAATCATCAAATGTTGTGCATGAAAAGCACAAAATTCATTCAAAACAGTTCTCCGGTCAAGTGCCTTGTTTAACAAATCATACATAGAATTCCATCTATGTTCTACCTCCTTAGTTATTTTAATAGCTGATACGCCTTGCCTCGCACATATTTGGGCATATGATTGTATTTTTTGTGCGGATGTGAAAATAAATCTAGCGATGTCTTTAATAGAATCTGTGTAAGTTACAATATGCTTTAAACCAACATTTGCAATGAGATTTAAGATGTGGCATACACATCTATTTTGAAAGATAGAGCTATCTATCAAAGTTGCAAGTGGCATCTACATTCTCATTAATTCAATAGCCACTGTATTATTACTGGCATTATCTAAAGTTACAGATAAAACTTTTTCTTTAATATTATATTCATCTAGTTTTTCCAAAATAAATGTACTTATTCTAGTGCCATTGTGTGGCCATTCAAGAGTGCTAAAACTAATTATACGTTTATTAATAATCTATTTTGAATCTATGTTATGTGCAGTAATACAAAGATAACTGTCACCCCCTTGAGATGTCCACATATCTGTGGTTATGGCTAATCTGTCAGGAATTTCTGCAAGGTAATTTTTTATATTTATTTTCTCTTCCTGCCAGAGTCTAATAGCATCATTTCTGGCTGTATTTTTTGAAATACTGTGAAATTGTGGTTGACAGTATTCCTAGACCCATTTTTCAAAAAACTCATTTTCAACAAAACAAAATGGTAATTCGGATGACACGATCATTTTAACAAGATTTTGTCTACAACTTTGTACATTAAAAGAAAAAAGACCTAAACTGCTACTACTACTACCACCACCAGTACTAGAAATTTGTGTATGTGATCCAGGCTTCCATGTCCCTGCATCAGCCGGCTTATGTAATGCAAGGCATATTTGCTTATGTCTTGTCAAATGGCCGGTACCCATTTTTGACGAGGCACCATAAATCTTACTACAAAATTTGCATTTCGCCTTCTCAACTGTTTTTCCATTTTCAATAACCTCAAACCTTGTAAATATTTCTCAAACTGCTGAAGTTCTATTTCTCTTGGTTGATTTACGGGAACTCTGAGGAAGTGGTGGTAAATCACCTACTTCATCTTGTAATTCAATAAAAGTTTCTTGTTCCCCCCCTAAATTAACTGAAGAAGATTCTATGGGAAGTCTTCTAGCCATATTTCAAAAAATAAATTTTATAAATAATAACAGTAATAGGCTCTAATAGCCTTCTTTTATGATAATTAATATAAGAAAGGGGAGAAAATGAGAGTTAATATAATATAATATATACTTATATATATGGAATCTCAAATTTAAATAATATAAATTCCTCTAAATCTTTGAAAGCCCCTTTATCTTGTCTCTTGATGACTTGACCTTTGGCCCTCCAAAAACTTCTTAGAGAGAGTGAGAGTTGAATGATTTGAAATAGAACTAGAGAATGTATAAAGAGAATGAAAAAGTTGTGTAAATTGGTGAGGAATGAGAATGGGAGGGTTAGGGTATTTATAGACTTTGTAAAATGACAAATGACACAAAATACCCCTTATATGACAGTTTTATGGTGTTGGGGGGGTGGTAAAATGGATTTTTTTTTTTAAAAATGGGATATGGACGTTGGGCGGGCCGGGCTGGCGGGCCTGCCGTTGGGCGGGCTGGCTTGCCAGCCGTTAGGCGTGCTGGCGGGCCAATTCCAGCGGGCCTAACGGGCTGGAGGCACCAACCCACGTGCCAGGCGGGTCCGGGCGAAACGGGCCCAGCCACCTCGGCCCCATGGCCCGTTGATTGGTTCGGCCCGGCCCGGCCCATTTGACATCTCTGGTTCAAATGCCCGGCGTCGATCGCTAATCGAATTGAGAAGTTGCAGCGAGATTTTCTATGGCAAGGAAAAGGCACTAAGAAAAAGTTCATTTGGTTTTGTGGAGAAAAATTTGTAGACCTAAAAGGGAGGGCGGCCTAGGCTTCAAATCTTTAAAGATTATGAACCAAGTCCTTCTAGGGAAATGGTGGTGGAGAATTGGAGAACAGTCAGATAGTTTATGGAGGCATATCATTTTGTCCAAATATGGGGTCCGACGAAATGGATGGGACGTTGCTGGACTATCCTACAGATGCTCAAGTTGGTGGAAAGATATCATGGCCATTAAGGACTTATTTGATTCGCAAATCAGGTTCCGTGTTGGGACATCTTGAAAGTTGAAACCACATAATAGAATGAAGGGGTTTTTCCCCTTACTTAGGTCACCATTACCTACAAAAATCCACATCTTGTCAAAAGTTGAGAAATACATTCTCCATATAACTACTTTATTGCAAAATATGCAGCTGTTTTCTTTCTTTTTTTTTTGCAATATTATTTAATTCAATTAAAATCTTACAGACCAATTTACAAAAGGTAGGTTGACAGCACCACCACTTTGTCATTGATTGGTTTTTGTTCTCCTTTTTTTACTGTTATTATTATCGTCAATATAATTTGTGAAATAGTTGTGCAAAACCAAGTTCCTAATCAACTAAAATGTTTGGAGAAATAATTGGTGGAGCCTTATTACCCTTCTATATGATATTTCAACCAAATTGGAAAGGTCTCTTGTAGTCTTGTTTAAGCTCTTGTTTTTTGGATGCCATCTATTATGACAAGTATGTGTGGTCTTTTTCTAGTTTTTGAGAGATAATGAGGTTTTATTAGAACTTCATTGAATCGGTCAAAATGATTACTAGTTTCAGTTCTTTACTGCCTTAAACTCTGTAACTGCAAGCACTTGCTTCAACATTTCTACATTTTATCTTTTAGATCATTTGAGAACTTATATGCTGGGATCTTTTTTGCTCCTATACTTTGTATAACATAGTTATTAGAAGTTATCATTAGTTTTCCTTTTTTTTGCGGCTATGTCTATTCTCACTAGTCACATCATATAAGTTGAACAGTTAAATATATTACGTTTTGTCTTCATCATTTTATGTTTGTCTATAATTACATGAACATTACAAGATGACATTTGAATACTGCTAGCCTCTTATTCTGTCTTTATTATTCATTTATTTTCTTACTCGGGAAAGTGGATGCACCCATTCTGCTTGGGTTCTGAGATGGTGAACATGCATGCAGGTTGGTTCTCGATGGTAGTAAATCCGACAGTACTCAATGGGTGGAGATGAAAACCAGAAGCAAGGCCATTTATGTATTTGGATGGGATGCTAACTTTGGTAGGTGCTAAATCATATATGACCTCACCTTGGTAAGATTTGTTTCTTGGAGATGTTTAGGTTTATTTTTTGGCGATGCTCCAATGGCTTGTGGAATTCAGCTTAGGTTTTGTAGAAACCTATCATGATACAATTTTGTAAAATTATTTCTATTGCACAATTCAATTCTTTGATACAGAGCGGTTACTTTACAGGTTCAAATTGGCATCCTAACATTCATGCTAAATAGAATCACCTTGTCCACAATGATGCTTCACAGCTTATCATGGAATCCTATGAAGAATGCCATCATCCCCCACGTTTGTTCGTACTTGACAAGCAAGAACTATTGAGTTTCTTATTATCTTCCTGGAAGAAGTGGAGATATTAAAAAGCTTTTGATTTTACTTTGCAGGTTTGACAATAATGGTGCCGGTACTTGTTTTAAAAGATATTTGGATCCATCCTTTTTTAAGATGGCAGGAGGTCAGAACTAATGAAGCAAAAAAATTTCAAAGAGAACAATGCTCACAAATGCAAGGTACATTCTATTCTAATGAAATGGGCAGAAGAAAAAAAAACGGTCTTATGCATTCTATTCTAAACAAATGGACAGGAAAAGGGGATGAATTCAGAGGAGTGGAGAAGTTCATGTTTTGTAAATATTACTGCACCATAGAAGGTATATTCTTATGCTACATCATCAGCATCAGCATCATTAAAGCTTTGTCCCAACTACGTTGGGTCGGGTATACACATGAATTCTATTTCACCATTTCAATCTATTTTTATGATAAGAACATGTTTGTAGTTTGTACCTTTTACAAGTGATGGGGGTCTGATGTAAATGAGTAAAAGCGCCTACTGGTGCAATGAACTCGACAGTAACCTGGATTTCCTCATGAACCCTTTTTCCAGTAACCTGGATTTCCTCATGAACCCTTTTTCTCCCTTTCTTATATTGCTGCGAATGTGATGCTTGAGGTGCAGGTACATATATCTTGGACTGATCCGACATTGAAATTGAAGCTGCGCAATTTCGCACACAAGTTGTCTTGGGACCATGTGGGTAATTGTGACATTTGTGTCCATGTGGGTAGTTGTGACGTCTGTGACCATATCTTTTGTCTTGGGACCATTCTAAAAGTCATCTCGCATCAGATCTCACACAAGCTCTCATGGTGTATAGTGTCTTTTTTTTTTAATCAAATGGTCCTTCAATGTGCAAATCTGGATGGCAGGCAATCCCCTTGGCAATGTATTCTTGTATTCACCGGCTTATCCAGTTGTATGAATATTTTGTACACAAATTTGCCATATTATTGTAGAAAATTTCGCCAAATAAGATGGTCTAAGTTGCATCGGTTGGATACAAAATTTTCAAGTTTAAGTTATAATTGATATGACATTTTTGGTTGAAGACTATCTCTATGTTTGTTGAATAGTTTGATGAAAAGGAATTGACTGTGCACTTTTTAGACGACATGAGATGTGTTGTCACTGATATCTCTTATCCTTGAAGTTAATCACTTGCGTGTTTGAGAGAACATGATGCATCTAAATTGTTAAAAACAGCTCCCAAATTATATACAATGCAGCCTCGCCTTTCCCCAACCCAACCATGGAATGAAATCTCTCTTTGCCTCAAATATGATATTAATCAAAGTATCAATTTGGCCATGGTCAAAACTTGTAGTACTCTGGCAATACAAAATCTGTTTCAACAAGGATTGCTCATCTCAATCCTTTTAACACAAACTGTCTACTTGTTAAGACTAAGAACAATATAGAATTGCATTCGTATGTGAAATATAAACAACCAGTACTGCAGTAGGTATTTTTCAAATTTAGGAATTCTCTCTAAATATTATTAGAAGACCGTAATAATCTCAATTTTAAATAATAGTAATCAATGATTTAGAAAATTTGATTTTCTTAATAGGAATTATCAACTATGATATTTAATCAAACATTTTGGAAAAAACCCAACTAATCTAGCAGTAATTTCTTTTATGAGTCATGGACCCGCCTTTGCAAACACAAGCGGGCTCATTGTTTGAACGGTTTAGATCTTTGAAAGTTAGCCTTTAAATGCATGAATTTGATTTGCACCTGAGGCAGGTTAACCTTAACCTACCATTCTCTTTTTGGCCTCGCAGCCCCTGCTTCACAGGTATGTATTGCGTCTTTCCTAGGGCCATTATGATGGGCACAGGCTATCCAATGAATGCTTCGGACCAGTTTGATCAAGTAATAATATGAAACACGACCTGGGAAACATTGGGAGCTATTTACTTTGAGACCTATTTTTACACTGTTCTTTTTAGAGTAGTTGATAGTTTGAAATTGGACCCTTAAAAGTTTCAAGTGGTGCCCACCTTTTGAGAATCCTAATCGTTGTTGATATACCTCTAACACCCATGCTATTTACTTTTTATGAAAACCTTATAAGTCAATTTCAACAGGCCAACGGCTAGATTGATCACTGTATTTTACCTACTTGTTCAAGATTTTGTCAATCCAATGGTGGTCGTCCAGATTGGGTCAAGTTGGGTATACTGAATTGTACAAATATATAATACTTTCAGGGATGGGTGGTGGCGATACTTACGACTGATCTGAACCTGACTGTGCCCAACTAATTGCATTATGAAATGCCAACCCCAGTAAATCCCACATAGTGTTCCGCCTGGCCTGACCCATCACCACCCCTGCATGGAACAGCCTGGCCTCACCCTGTGAGAAATCTCAGCCACTCAAAAAGCCAATCCAACTAAGAGGCCATCGGATTGATCATGCAAATTGGCCAGCGAAACTTACCAAGCTATGATTTCTAAAACAGGTGGGCCACTAGTTGGGTCTCAACCAAAAGCAAAACCTATGGTCAACTCGACCTAGCTTTTACCCAACCCTGTTGAAAAGTGTAGTTCCCAAATCGAGTGGTTTCCATTGTCAAAAGGAGGCCTTTCAAACCCCCGCCCACCTTGATCGTTAATGCTTCCAGGTGGGCCTCATAGACCAAGTATTTCAATGAGCAGGGATAACCTGCCAATTCCTGAAAATTACTCTTATATATCATATATATAATGATTGGGCCTTCAGACATGCCTTGAGTTAGTCTGGGTCCACATGTCAATTGGAGCTGGGTCTAGGTACAGGAAACAATAATTGAGTCAGGGTCCTCCATGGACCTGACCCGACCTCGGAACTGAGCCCTCCAAGGTTTTAGCAGGAATGACTCAAAGGAGACCAAGATGAGCAATCTTATAAATGGTCCATCCAATGTGATAGCATGGTCCACCATCCATTTTGCCAGCCATTTGATGAATGCATTTTATTCTCTTTTAATTTGACTATTGTTTTCATGTCTCTCAAATTGAGCCAACTCACTTCAATTCACTCTAGAAGTGAATTGCCCAAACAAGATAAAAAGCAAAGAAAATCACGAAATATTGGTTACCCACCAACACACGTTACCCACCAACACACTCATCGCTGAGTGGTGTTGGCACCTGGTATTAATTATCACACATTTCAATTCACTCTTAAATCAGCTTGATTGTTTCACTCCTATCCAGTAGGCCAAATCAGAAAAATATTTACGAGGCAGATTAATTCGGCCCTTTTTTTGTGGGTCAGCAAATTTGACTCATCACTAATCCGTATTTTATGCGGATAGGGTTACACAGTCAAACACGAGCCGAGTTGGTCAGTCGGGTCAAGCTTTGTCACCTTTAATTTGGGTCATACTAGTTAAGTGGGCCCCAATGGGGTTTGACATTTCCCAGTGAGTGGGAATTGTGGAAGATCACTCGCTGTATGATATTTCAAGGGTTTCCCAACTTCAGGTTTTATCTGGAAACTCTTTGAGAATTAAATCAACAAATCAAAGGGAATGTAATGATAATGTTTTGCATGTGACAAATTTAATGACGGGTCAAATTTTGATTTGAGTGAGTTTTCTAGTAGAATCAGTACAAGGGAGTTAGATGTGATGTCAATGAGGGATTTATATGCTTGAATGTGACTCATATCTGACTTTTGATGAGATAATGATTTCAATGATGCCACAAAGTATGTGCCTTGTGACGTAACAAGGTTTTTTATGAGATCATTTTATAAGGATTTTATATAATGGATAATAGATTTTGATTATAAAAAAATAAATGCTGACTTTTTTTTTTTTTTAATATCATTGGAAGGGCACAAAATCTCAGGAGCTTCCCTTCCAAAGATATCTTCACTGTCAGAAGAAAAAGAACCAAAACTCTTAACGAACTTGCAGGTTTGAAGGTGACCCTCATTTCTTCTCCGGACAAGATTTCGCTAGAAAAATAGCTTGGATACAGTGGTCCATTGAAGATGCAACTGAAAGTTCTGGTGTCTCGAGTATGCACCACATACGCACACTGCATGGAAGGAAGCTCAAATCTCTACCAACTGTCAGCCGGAGAATACAATGTAATTTGTTAGGGGCTATGATCTTTTTGTGCTCACAAAGGCAAGTCATTTACACAGCCTCTCTCTCTCTCTCTCTATCTCTGCATCCTAGTTAACAATAAATAAGCAAGACTTAAATGCACTGAATACAGTTACAGTTCTCAATCATACACTTGATAAATTCTATTTTACATGGCGACAAGGAGTAATTTCAAAAGAAAGCCTGGGCAGATAATCCATTCAAATTGTTTGTTTTCGTTTTAGTGTAGAAGAAACTTCATTCTTCTTATTTTGATAGGAATTAGTTGGTAGTCTACTAATTTTGAAGAAAAATGAACTATATGGAAAATTTTATTTCTGTCTGGAGTTCCAACTGACATTTCAGGATGCTGACCAATAGGAGGTCCTGTTCAAATATACATGCTATATACAAAATGATTATTAAAGCAACAACACCTAATTATATACTGAATATAAAGTGTACCAACATTTTGAATATAAATCTACTAACTGATTTGCACTTCCAACAACTCGCTAATTTTATCTATAGTATCAAAACTTTGCTTCCCTTGATGTTGCTAACTGCAAGATCACTAAACAAAATGTACAATGATAAACATGAGATTACCAAATAGAGATTCATCAAATCTGATATTGCAAGTTTGAGTATGGGATTTTGATTGTCCCTTTCAACAACTTAGAATACAAATTGTCACTCTCGGTCGTTGGATAGTCAACAGACTCAAGTGACCGGGAAGCTTGAAAAGCCATCTCAGCATGAAGTTGGAGACACGCCATAGCCATCTACATTGATACATCCAGTTAAATGTAACATATCAAAGCAGGATGACAGAGCAAAAAAAAAAAGACAGAAGATTAAGAGTCAAGATCATGAATAAAATCCAAGTACAAAAAAGAGAAAAAAGAATGCACACAATTATCTAACTTCATTACCAATGCAATCGAAAGCAGAAAGCAGTAACTGATGTAGACCTAGATATCTTCGTACATCATGCATTGTACACCAGATAGACCACTCCTATGCAGCCCATACGTTCTTATCAACCATTACACCTTTCCCGCAAACGACATAACCAATGAACACTACATGATCTATTCTAACCCCATGCTGCACTTCAGATTTTTGTAAAGTTGCTCTTGCCCTGTGGTGTTAAACTTGAAGACAAGCTTCAGATGGTCTCGATGGGCTTTTATATCGAGACTGCAAGTATACAACCGCAAATGTGCCTACAAAGGGTCTGAGAACCTGATTCATGAGTCACATGTGTGATAACTTGCTAGGTGCATTAGATAGTCCAAAAGCACAACTAGCCACTTGTACAACCATTATGCATCCTAAATGCCAATTTGTACTAATCGCCCAGGTAATGATATCAGCTCCTTAGCTCTATCTTAGAAAAGACCTTGGCACTCACAAGCATATCTAGCTTTGCATCTAGAAGAGGGATCGCGAAACAAGATTTAACCACGAGTCTTGGGCTGGATATTGCCTTGTGGAAGCCTCTTTGAGCTGCAACACTATTTAATTGTTTGGCCGTTAATACACATAAGCCACTTGCCATCCTTCATGATTTCCATAAGGGCCGTTTGGCACTTTACTAATACAATACAAGTCAAGTAAAGCCTCCATTTTTCAGACAATATGTCACATCAAACGCACTTTATTCAAAATTCCCCCCATCTTTTTCATACAGAAAGTCAAAAAGCAACTATCTTTATCTACTAAAATACAAAAATACTCCACTTTTCCACACAAAAAGTCAAAAAAATTCCATAACAAACAACTAAAAACAAAATACCATCATAACCCACTTATATTTTATTCTTTCTTCAAAATCAACTTTACTTAACTTGACTCAATTAGTAGAGTTACCAAACAGGCCCTAAAGGCTGGCACGACACATGGGCTAATACTCTCCCTAATGTAGCCCTCGTATACATATGTAACTCCACAACCTGTACAGTAGCTCCTCATGTTCTTGTGAACTCAATCTCTAGGCAGTCCAATTAGGAAGGGCAGCCCCAAGAAATAAATCGATGTACTGTTGTATACTCCGCATGTTGGTGAAGAGGTGTTGCAGAAGCTTTATAGAATGCATGGGTTTGCTACTATGTTTGAAAACGATCTAAATGCAGGATGAGATCACGTAATATTAAATAGCCTGAAGGATAACTAGTAGAGATGACCCACTACAATCACAATTTTCCATAGGCTGTGAGATGGTTTCCTAATTGGAGAACCAGGAGGATGGACTGTTTTCTAAGGGCATTCTCTTACCTTTCCATTTTCGCAAGCTCTCTATGTTTCATCTAGGGGTGGCAAAATCTGAACCGAACCAAACATGACCCACATAACCCATGCAATAGATATGAATTGGTCATAGGTTTGGAGAACTTGACCCGCAATAAAAACAGGTCAAGTTAGATCAAGTTAGGGCCAACCTACATAACCTACCTAACCCATTTAAATGGGTTGGTTTAGGGCCAACCCTCATACATAAACCCATTTAAACAATTTGGTGGTTTAATATTTTGGCACTTAATAGTTTATTTTATATGAAATGAGACGAGCTTGTGTTGTGCTTTTTCAGTCTTGCAATCTTACTCAAATATAGGCTCATTATTTGAAAGTGGATTAGGTTTGGATAATGCTTCTACAGGTTGGGTCAAGTTAAACGGGTTGACCCACATTGATGGCAGATTAAGCCGGTTGGGTCGGGATGACCCACAACAGCAGGTCGAAGTTTCTTGGCCCATTTTAAAAAAGGGTCAGCTACAAGTTGGACTTCAACCCGTAGATAAATCCTATCAACCTGACCCAACCCAACCCCGTTCGCCACCCCCAGTTTCACCATTGTAACTGACAAGGTCAAAACTCAAAGTTGAAGGATTATTATGAAAACCTACAGTGTACCACATTTTTATTCAGGACTATAAAAACAGTGTAGTCCTGCAGTGAAGCATATCAGGATTATATCTAAATATCTCATCTTTATCTTAGGAGATTAGATTTATTTTCCTATGCCAATCCTTAGAGATTAGATTGATACTCTTCCAAAATGCTATATCTCTTTGTATCAAACCTCATAAAGGCAATATGGTTATGATCAATGTGATCATCCAATTCTCCCAAAAGTTCTCTCTTCTTACAGAGTGCCTAACCACCTTCCTTCTCTTTTTTACAATTTAATTGAATGGGTGTTCAGGCTTCGTGCTATATGCAGAGATTAGGTGATTATACTGTCTGGACTCCTATTTTAAGGAGAAATTTGTGGGATGAGGAAATTGAGGTCTTTGAGGCCTCTTAATATACTTGTTGAATTAGGTGTATCTACTAAGTCGTCATCATCATCAAAACCTTGTCCCAACTATATTGGGGTCGGCTACAAGGTTTATCTACCAAGTACGGGAGAGAATTTTTAAGGTATTGTATCCTAATAAAAACAGTGAGTTTTCAACTTAAGTATAAAAATGAGAAAGGGAGGTTTTCCTTTTTATTTGTAAGCCTAAAGTGCTTCATAGAGCTCGAGCTTGCAAGTGGGAAGGTATCCCCAACAAAATCATAGCATTGGACGATTTGACACTTACGGTTTATTGTAACCTCCGAGGAATTGAGAATCTGTAAATCATCTTTTTATTCATTGCCATTTAATAAAGCAGTTTGGGATTATTTCATGCAACTTTTTTAAAGTGTGTTGGGTAACCCAGATTCCCAGAATGAGTAAGGAGGTGATGGAAAATCAATGGTATAGTTATACTAATAGGAAAGCAGCAGGTCAGGTTGGGTTTAGGGCGACGTAAACTCCTCCAAACAGATATATATCATGCTCCATACCAACCCGGCCCTTGACAAGTTTTTGTGGTCAGTGTATCAGGAAATTTGTCCTGTGACGGGTGCGGATTGGGTCAGGTTTAATAGTCGTTGTATTTTTACTTTTTTTCAAAAGATATTGTAAAACAATAAACTAAGAGGAGAGGAGGAGATGGAACCTATACCTTTAGGTTGTATACTCGACTGACTACCACCCATCTCGCAGAAGCTTTGCATATGCAGTTTTGCTAAACTGATTTATACCACTATATACAGGGTGGGGCAGGTTAAGCCAACTAATATCCAAACCCGCCCCAAACCCAACTTGGGTCAAAATATAAATCCCATACCCACCCTGAACTTGACAAACACACTACCTGCCCCTAATAGGAACATGTTGTGGAGGGTCCCCGTTTAAACCCAACCTATTGCCATCCCAATATGCTAAGCAACAGGGAGCCATTCTATGGAATTATTTGGAGGTAGCAGCATGTTAGTTGATTTGGGCTAGAAGGGAACAACCATTTATTCATTGACACAGCTTAGAGAGTCAAAACTATTCGCGCAAAAGTAATATGTTGGGTGAATGTTCAAAAAGGAACTCTTTGGTGCTTTAGTATCAGTTCTTTGGAGATGTTGGAGTCAAACTATTCACACAAAAGTAAAATATTGGGTGAATGTACAAAAAAGAACTTTTTGGTGCTTTAGTATCAGATCTTTGGAGATGTTGGAGGAAAAGTTGAGGACTTCTTATGTAGTTTCATTTTGATGTTGGTTTCTTTAAACCTAGAATAATGGACAAGCCATATGTAAGAGCCATAATGAGCTCAACCATACGTACCGTTGAGCATTCAGTGTCAGTGTCTGATTCAGTGATATGAAGGGCCCATGTGCGTATCCATTCAAGCCCTCTACAAATATCATGGTTGCCTTCAACCAATGCAGATGCAACATACGAAGGATGAAGTGCTGCCAATGTGCATGAGGCAGTAAAAAGGGCTGATCTTCTGACATATGTTTCTGCATGATGTGAAATCCCCCTGCATACAACAAAAAAGCACACAAATGCAGTTGGTCCATAACTATTTTCATTATAAATAATGTCACTGCGAAAAATGCCAATACTCAGATTCTGGCAGACCATGATGTTGCACAGACATTGTACTGCACATCAATCATACCATCCAAATTGTAGCCCATCGTAGAGTACAATAACCCAAAGAATATTGGATATCTTAATTCAAATTACTTAACATTTTTTTTCTTTTTTTTTATAGTTTTGACATTAGAGTATTTTTCATTATTTTTTCTTCAAGCACCAATCAGACAGCAAGATCAGCCGCTCAGTGTGTTTTTCTAGGTTATGCCCCATCCATGATAGGACATACAATTTGGACAGTTTAGAAATGGTTGCATGTATCCTTGCACGCAGTTGATGTGTGCATCCATATTCCATACTGATCCTTCTTAGACTCCATCAGTGTTAGATAAATAGAGCTGAGCAAAAGCAAAACCACAAAGCCAATCCCAGATAGAAGAGGAAGCTGAAAATGATCATATTGTTGGCATCAGACTATTCCTGACTAAAAATTAATGCGCACAGATTCTTGGTAGCTTACCTAGAGCTTAACATATCAAGAAGAGCAGGAGCCAAAGCCGATGCCTCTGGATGCATAGCCATGCATTTCATACAAACACCAAGCATATAGATAAGTTTACCAAGAACAATAAAATCCCTACCAAGCAAGTCAACCCCATGCCTTTTCTTATCAAATCCCTGCATAGCAGGAAGCATAAACGCAGCTGCATACATGGGGAAGTTGTTTTTTGACCATGCCACTTTGTTTTCGTGTATATTTGCCAATTGATGACTCCATTGGCGTGACTTCCCTGACTTTATCTGACCGGGTTTGGAAGGAAGTTCTCTTTCATATCGATGAGAATAACTTAACAAGGTTCCCGTTTCTGAGACCTCATTCCATTCCCTAGCTCCAGGAGGTCCTTTGCTACTGCGTAAAAACCACGCCTGCCTCTCTGAAATCGTTGAAATAAGTCTCCTTAGCTGATTCCTCCCTTTAACACTTCTAGTATTAGCAAGCTCCTGTGCAGCATCTGTCATGACATCAAGGATCAAGATGCGTTGGCTGACATCAACATTTGGTGAATACAGTAGTCCGTGCAGAGAATCCAAAGATTCAAATGGGCACGTAACAAGCAATGCAACCAGTGCTCTATGCCTCTTTTCTTCAGCAGATTCTTCCTCCCCCTCAACAGTCACATCAGAGCAACGAATATGCACAAGCACTCTAGCAAGATCACCGGAAACATACTGAAGTTCATCAGGTGATGCTCTCACAAGTTTTTCAGTAACATCAAGGGCCCTTTCCACCTGTACAAAGGAAAAAAAGTAGGATCTAACTTAGGCTTAGCAAACGGGAATGTTTTAGACAGAATGAATGAAGACATTAAGACATTTTCCAAGCTATCCCTTTCCTAGAATTCTCATTTGGGCCAACGTGCAAGTGAAATTCATCTCTCATTAATTCAGACTGTTCAATGATGGGACCACCGGGAATTGACAGTGAGGAAAGGAACATCGTTAGAGGTCAGTCTAGCCTTCTGGTGAATAGCCAATCCATGGAAAAATGAAAGACATACGAAATGACCCTTTTTAACTGCAAAAACTCCACCAATTTGTTCGATTTCCAAAACAAAGTGAGTTCCGCCAAGAGAATAACCTGGATTTGCGCGTCATTGGTTCCACCTGTATAATATTCTTTGCTTAAATGGAGCTACTTTGTAGTCTAGAGTCCAGATCAATCATCGTTTAACATCTCATAAAAATTTAAAAAATATATATATATATATTTTCTTACATCATCTTCTTTCAAAGTAATATGACCATGGTTTAAAAAATTGGCCGACGAGTTGTGACTCGGACTCGGCAAATACCGAGTCAGGTCACATGGGAAATAGTAAATTGGTTAGGACAAAATTAAAATATAAAAAAGTGAAAAAAAATTCCTAACAAAAAATGTAACCTTTCAAAATGAAAATCCATAAAAACTCGAAATATCAAATATCTAGAACATCCAAAATATATATATATATATATTTTTTCATAACCTGAGAGACTTCCTTGTTATTAAATAAATACAAATACCATTATTGATTTTCATAACCTGGGAGACTTCCTTGTTATTAAATAAATACAAATACCAGTATTGTCATAATTACTTCACAGATCAAAGACTATATCATCATACTTGTAGAAATGTCAGAAATTAATTTCTCTCTGCGGGATGACTGGAAGATGAAGCATGGTGTAATATTAATGCAAATGCAGTTCACAGTTTCAAAGAAAATCATATCTGAAGCGGGTACTTGCGATTAATGTGCTTAGACTTCTAAAAATTTGTAACAAAGAGAACATAAGTACAAAACTATCATTTATCCCAGGTTATGTTACATAAGCTGAATTGGGGAAATTCATCTACCGAAAAAAAATATATAATATTTTGATAACTCAACATCCTGATTGAGTATATATAAAATGGCTGATAAGA
Source organism: Cinnamomum chago (assembly GCA_038049695.1). Classification (NCBI taxonomy): domain Eukaryota; kingdom Viridiplantae; phylum Streptophyta; class Magnoliopsida; order Laurales; family Lauraceae; genus Cinnamomum; species Cinnamomum chago. The sequence goes on along the minus strand of CP142451.1, from coordinate 6,390,160 downwards.
ACAACTCACCCCATCAGGGTCATCAGATTTTCGTAATGCTACAATGACGTCACCCAACTGAGAGAACTTTTTTTCCAAGTCTGCATCATCATCTGACAAATTGTATGTCTGCAATGATGAGTCACTTGACACAGAACTGCTTTCATCATCATCATCCTCCTCATCAATGGAGTTTTCATTATTCAATGTCGCTGGATCTATAATTTCATCTGGGTCTACCAATTTGAACCCTGGTTATTCCCCATCAGCATTTGATGTTTTACTCTTTTCATCTTTACGTCTTCTGTGAGCAGCAGCCCGATTGGATCCTTCCAGCATAATCTTAGATGCCCTTGATTCATCTTTAGTTATTTCTAGACTGTGAGAATCAGCTTGCACCTTCTTCTGTAGGGAAGAAACCCCAAACTCCCAGTCAATTATCTCTCCCTTGGAATCCTCATCGAGGTAAAGAGGATTTTTGGGGTCAACTATTTTGGAGAACACCAGAGCAACAGAACTGGCCATTTTCCATACTAAATGGATTGGGCTTTCCAGTCTACCTGTCACAAATCAAACATAAATTGTAACAGTTGCTTTAGATAATGCAAGAATCTGTACGATGAAGGGACTAACAGGGTCCAGCTCCGAAAATGTCCTGAATTTTTACTCTCCCTATTACATGTGAGATCCATGTTTAACAAATCCCAACTTTCATGGGTTGAAGTCCCAAGTTTTTAACTCACTGAGAGGTCCCAAAACACACACACACACACATGAATATTTCCCCATATATATATATATATATATATATATATAGAGAGAGAGAGAGAGAGATAAATCAGGTATATCCTCTCAACATGGACGTTTCCTCATTTTTATTTTTTTTTAATGAATTTCTCTGTTGATGATTTCAAAACTAAAGACAAAGTAAAGAAAATTTGAAAGGAAGCCAATATAAAAAGAAACTAGTTGTCAGCTTAGACCCTTCATTCCTAGAGATATATGGGTGACCTTTCAACCACTATGGAATCAATGTACTGAGTCACCAAAAGAAAGGTCTCACGTGCATGTAATAGAGAAGATCAGTTTACAGTATATTTTCTGAGGAAAAGGACCCCATAATCTCTCAAACATAAATGATATCTACAGTGGAATGGCTGAAACTTACAGCTGACACCTTGAAGAATTGAATGCAGTGTATCCTTGGTTGTTTCTAATTTTTCTTTAGACATTTTCTCCAAAGAAAGCCAACGGCAGCAGTTACATCTGGGTTTTCTAATATAGGGATTACCTAACTTGTAAAGTACCACTAGATGCATGAAATAAAGCTATCCCAGTAGGACACTAGTACGGGTGTAAAGCAAAGATATGTATCCAGGTATAGAACTTGTTCAACCTCTAGATGGGTTATATCACATTGCCCTACAATTAGATTTTAACATGTTTGCTATGAGAATATTACTATTAAAATGTTAATTCTTATATTTTATATATTTTAAATCATTAAGTGCAGAATATTTTGACCTGGACAAACACGTAACCATACACAGCATCACATCCAACATTGGATGCGGCAGAGAAACATGAGACACCCCAGTGGTAAGGGTGTCTCATCTCACACAGCCGTGCAGGGATCGATCCCTGGGTGGGTAGGTAGCCCCACCGGTACTGTACCACTAAACCAACTTAGCAAAAAAAAAAGGAGTATCATAGGACTAAAGGACGAAGAAAGGATACAAGCTTGCTGCTCCATGGACACTGATTGAACAAACTCCCGTTTTGACCATATTACAACCAGATGCTGCAGTGTGTCCAACAGATCGGCACTATCTCGCTCTTCTATAGATGCATTAGAGCATGGCGGACACTTAAGTACTGAGAACTGAAGAATCCATCTAAGGCAACAGATGGGAAACACTTTCCAGAGTAAAAATTTGTCACCAAACATAGCCCTGTATCACAATATTTATGAGAATCAGTATACAATTAGATAAAAGATGAGATAACAGTAAACATTTACCAAAATGCATTACAAATCCAGTCTGCTCTCTTACTAGCCATAGGTAAATAAAAACATAAAATCGAGTAGTGTCTGTGATATTGTAATTAACAAAGAAGTCTACAGATACATCCAAACATAGCATTAGAATGCTTACAGGTGTTAAATTTGATTTAAAATAACGGACAATATCATATCAAGAAATTACCATGGTGCAGAGTCCGGAAATCTCCAAGCATGATATGGCCTGGCCTGGCACTATTATCTGCTCACTCCTATCCTCCCACCTGGGCAAAGAATTAGCACTCACCCAGATGCCGTAGACCTTTCAACTGATGCTCTAAATTTTAGCACCCCTTCCACTTTACCTAATAGCTAGAAGTTGATAATTTCTTGATCATATAATTTTCCATTTTCCGCCCAAGGCTAGCTCACAGAGATCTTCCCCTACATGCCCACATCCCACAACTCCCTTCCATGCTTGCGAGTGAGCCCATCCCCACCCAACACACACACACAACCAAAAAAAAAAAAAAGGCCTGACCTCACCCTGGATCGTACAAAGCTCAGGAACGGCCAGGTTGTTCTAATGACACCCATTGTTTTATAGGAAAGATAATGCTTCCTTTAGAAGATTAAAACCATATGTAACAGAAAATCTGAACATTCAAAGATTAGTCACTTTGACTGAGGGAACAAGAAGTCTAGATGCCCTCTTTTCTATATTAAGGGACTCTAACACACTTGCGCATGCACCCATGTCCTTCACAGGCTGATCTTAAGCCAGAGACAATGTAGATGCCTATTTATACTTTTATTCTTAACAATCAATCCATGATGAGTCTTTAAATTCTAGATTCAAGGGACATTTTTTTTTTCTCTCTTTTTAGATAGTTTACCATTATTTCATGACTTTTTTAAGGCATTTTGGGCTGCTAAGGTACCGAGATGACTCAAAGACAACTTAGTTGCCCTCCAAGTTCGAGTGAGTACTCAACATTCTTTAAGTACATTCCAGGGTGACTCAATCGCCCTTCAAGACTACTCTAACATACATTCTAAAACATTCTCTTTAAGTTTGACATGCCTACAAAAGCAATAAAAAAAGCAAGGACAAGCTCAAGAATGAGCTTTTTGAAATAGAGGAAGCAAGTTTCAAAGAAAGAAGAGAATTCTCTCCGCATGGGCCTTCCAATTCAAATTTGAATTTTCCTAGAAAGTAAAATTGAGTTTTCTAAGGACTTTTACTTAGTAATCTTTCTTAATTAGTTAGATTAGGTAGATGGCTAAGATTTAGTAGAGATTTGGATTTCTTTTTGGCATGAGAACATTATAAATATGTGGCATGTGGGACATCCAACCCTATAATGGACTTTGTTATTTTCATTCAATAAAAACTGCATGGATCTTGCACTTCTCTCTTCTCCGCTGTTGAGTAAGTTCTCCCAAAGGATAGAAGACCTATCAAGTAGTGGAATAGTGATTTGGGTAAGCTATCTTCTATTTACTCCTTATTTTTCTTATTTGATTGTTGATCCTATTAAAGTTGATTTTAGGTTTACAGAATCAATCAAGATTGACTGTTTGGCTTTGTTGGATAGTTCAATTTGCAAATTATGACCGCATCAAAATGCCAAGACATTACCTTTTCCTTCTAATTTACAAATAGCTACAAAACGAGACTTCTCTTATTCTCATTCCATTCATATTAATGAAGTCAGTCATTGACCTCAGTAACGCAATATGGACAAATAACGGGCCCAAGAAGACAACTGGGCCAACCCATTGACCATAAGTCAACCTGGTCCATAGGGTTCGGCCCATAGGCCCAATTGTGACCAAGAGCTACTATGGGAGTCTAAATTTATCCCTATTTCTATTTTCATTCAGTTTGAGACTATTTCTAATATTTATTCATCGTTTGATTAGGCTTAGCTAGTTTCCTAATTTTAATTAGAAAGTCTTCTTGCTAAGGAACGATTCACTCCTCTATATATAGATGAGTACCTCTTGTGATTACTTATGCTTATTACAATTAATCAAAGATTTATGAGTTTTACTTCAATTATGGTGTTTCCCATTGTCTGGAGTGTGCCCTAGTAGCTGAATCCATCTTTGAATTCGATCAATGCCATTGGAGATTGATCTAATTTTCGATCGAGGATCCGGGGCCACCACTCAGCCACAACTTCGCTCCATTTTGCAACTACTCTGATACTTAAGAATAAATATCAATGAAGTCAAAAGTACAATTAACTGATATGGGAGTATATTCGCTTGTATTTAAGAGAATTGCCAAGACATACATGTTGACTACCTCACTGCTGCTTGATGTTTCAAAGTCCGATGATACATCATCCAAAGCATCCAATAAGCTTCAGTGTCATTAACATCTTTAGTCGCTAGCTGGCACAATAACTCTTCTGAAAACCTTTCCACAGCATATGGATCTTTTATTGCTTCTATAATTGTCAGCCAGAATTGAGATTCAGATTTTGATTCAATCTCAGGACCAATAGACTGACTTTTTGAGGATAAGCAACGTTGAACATGCTCAAGTGCCCGAGGGATCACTTCAGCTAACAGGATACCTGTAGCAAAGTGGTGTCAATGTTGTGAACATCATAGTAGTCTTTTAAAAGCAAGAACATAATTTTAGTACAGTATGAACATGGGGGAAAACAACTATAGTAGTAGTCTTTTAAAAGCAAGAACATAATTTTATTACAGTATGAACATGGGGGGAAACAACTAAAGAAGACTGACAAAAAAACCCTGAACAACTAATTGAAACAATGAAACGTTAGGTGAAACCATTGTTATCAGAATCCTATGATTCGAATCCTGAATCCTGAATCCCGAATCCTAATTTTATCTATGCAACAAATCATATTTATAGAAGAATCTAAGGATTCGGGTGTGAATCTTACGATTGGATATTTGTTTCATCGAATCTTGCGATTCGGCTGAGCGAGAATAGTTACAACCAATAAGTTAATATTAATAATCTTTTCTCGTTATTTCTTTTTTTTTCTTTCTTTCTTTCTTTTAGCATTTCTACTTTTAAAATATTATATAGCAGTTAACAAAACCTGTTAAGAGTTTTTGCGTCTTTGGAGAGATTTTAGAGATGAATAAAGATCATGCATTTGATTAAATCATTATAGCATTAGACTATATGTATGAAGCTTGTCTGTTTTCTTTCATGAACACTCTCTTAACTTCAAGAGATATCCTACGGTGTAAGATTGATGGTTTGGATTTTATTTTTACTTTCATATTTTGGTTTAAAGATAAGAAAAAATAAATATATATTGATACCTTAAACCTATTTAACTATTTACACATTTCATATATTATGTATTAATATATGCCATGATGTTCTAAATATGATTGTTTGATACACATATTTGTCATTGTATTTATACTGTTATGAATGGGAAAATTGATGGATTATGAATAACTACTTTTTTCGTTTTCTTTTTTAATTTTTAATTATTTTTCATTTTATTAGTAAAACAATCTTGCGATTCGCGATACAATTTGATTCAATTCAAGGGTATGAGAAATTTGTGATAAGAATCCCATTTTCAGAACAATGGGTGAAACAGTGCTACTGAAAAAATGTTGATAATAATGATGAGGATGATTATCAAGGTAGAACCGTAGAAGAGGAAAGCCCAGGTAGCAAATGGTGGCGATCTCTGCAATATCATTTGAGATTCTAACTCTATCCATGCCAATAAAGAAAAGTTAGCCATTATGTAGCTTGCATTATTAACAAGCAATAGAAAGATCAGTATAACATTATAAACTCTGTAAAGTCAAGACGTACTAGCACAAATCTTTGAGGGCAAAGAATTATTTCAATTTCCTTGAACGGTAAGGCTCACCGGTAGATCCACGCCGACAAATACGAGCAAACATTTCACCAACAAATAAGAAGGAGCCACCCATGACAGGGCCTTTCAATACATCAGTACTATCATATAATTCAATAGCCCTTTCTTCTGCTCCACCAAGAAGTTGAATGATGATCTTCTTGAAAAAGTGGCTGAAATGCCGTTGTCAAGAATAACTCTATAAAATGATTCCAAATCATATAGGAGGGAATCAAGAAGCTAGAACAACATTCGAAAAAAGATCGATGAAAAAGAAAAAAGAATACAGAATGGTTAAATTAATCCAATAAATTAAAGACAGATTTGAGTAGCTGAACAAATGTCTAATTTTAGTAAAGATTTTCAAGTATATGAAACTGTTTTAGGCTTTTAACTTAATAGACTAATGAACAAAAAATGTAAAATTTTAAGGGAATAAAAAATGATGAGTAAGAATTCTCTTTCAGAATAAAAATACGAAAAGGATTACATTCAATGATGTGATACAAATCCAGAAATGAGGATACACCACCATTTATGCCAAAAATTCAAGAAATTTATATATAGAATACAAGTATCATGTTCATAATATATTATCTGCATTAAGTTCTATGATTTTGCAGTAAAAAAATTTACATGTAACTCTAGTGATTGAGTCCAAGCCAATGCGGACATGGCAGATTCTCAGAACAATGCACAATGGTAGTTTCCAAACTGCTCTATTCCCCAACCACTACTCCTCACTCGAGAAACTCTTTCCATCTGCAATTGAAGCTATCAAAGGAATAACCCCACAAAAATTTGACATTATGATGCCCATGGCCTCAGATACAGCATGGATACGACAGGGGCACCACATGGATATGCTACATGCTGACAACTACTTACTCTAAAAGCTTAAGCTGATAGAGAATGGTACCAAAGCAGGAGGTTGAGTGTTCAATCCCGGGGTTGTTGTGCCTTGTATTATCCCACAGAGGGTGTGATTCCCATGCGGAGCCCCTGTATTCTCCCATGGAGGGTGTAATTCCCATTTTGGGGGGTGGGGGGTGGGGGGGTGGGGTTGTAACCTTGATATACATTGTTACACCATTCTCTATTAGCTTAAGCTTTTAGAATAAGTGGTTGTCAACAGTAGGGACACAACACATAAAAAGTGAACCATTGGATACAATACAACACACTACGTTGCCCATTTTTAAGTATCCATGCATCATATTTTGACATTACTCCTAATATTAGAAAGTTCATTATAGTTAAGATCTTTTCATAGCATTCCTTTTACATATTTCTAATGAAAAAAAGCATAATAAAACCATTGAGGTAAGAATGTCATACATAAGACAAAAGAATATAATTAAAGCACATCACTTAAGTATCCAATGAGCATGCAGTCCCAATATTTGGTTTTTATTGTGTTTGATACAATATGTTGAGCACATACAGGTACACGGGTTTCTTCAAAGTAAATTAATGAAATTCATTATTTTATTTTCTGCAGGAACTATTTCATACTAGTCCTGTACAAGAATCAAACAATGTAGATATTATGATATATGATCAAAAAGTTTGTTTTCAAGCAAAAACTCTATTTGTAGATCTTTGGAATGCATTGGAATGGCTAATCAAGGATACTATGAAGAAAGAACAATGGGCGCTTTAGGTCTCATTTTGTCAGGGATGGATGCAACCATCTGTGCCACTCTAGACAAGAAGGGTAAGCGGCCTTGCTTAAGCGTGTCACTATCATAGTCTCTGGCTTCAAGAGATTCACTAAAATCTCTAACCATGTAGTGTATCCCTTCATATTCAAGCAAGCATAATACCAGTAACCTGTTCAAAATGGGGTGAGAAAATTGTCAATCAATAATAAAACCTTTTCCGTCATACAAAGCAACAAATCAGGATTTGCAGAGATCTTTAGTGTAAAACATTTATAATGAAACTAAACAGGAAAAAAAATAGAATCTGAAGAATAAACAAATTGGCAGACACGTATATCTATCAGTTCATACACAAAAATCATTGCAAGTCCTGGCGTCAGTATTTGACACAGCCCAGGAAATAGTAGAAATGTAGGGTTCTCACCACCCAAAATCTTTCTACCAAATCAAGAATACTAACTAGGAGTGTAGAATAGATGATGGAATGAAGCCACCCCAGCAAAAACAAGTGGAAAGACACCCGGAATCAAGATTTGAGTCGTTCATTCTAAATGCATACATGCATCTAAGATTCCCTCTCTCCAAATTTTTCTCAGAACAATGTACGCAACCAATTCCATTGCTTATACCTGTACATGGATCAAAAGATGCAATAAAAATGATATCAACCATCAAAACCAACTTTTGTATCGTTGCTTCTGACCTTTCCAACATGATAAAAGAGCAAAAGGACTAAAATACAGCTAAACCAATCATTGTAGTCCACTGTCTCAAAAATTGGACTGATGACCACTGCATTCTCATCAAAATTGCAACTTGCGTTCATTATAAGGTAAGTGAGCAACCCATCCAACCGATCAAATTTCACTGTACTTAGAAATCATTTGATACAAAATCTGGCCATTGTCTAAAATAATTAGAAGCAGATGTAAGCCTGTTTATACACTTACGTTGATGTATACCCAAAATGGAAAGCCTCGTACATAATGAATGGGCTCACTCTAATTCGATTTGGGTGGTTGATTATCTATGAAGCATGCTAAATTTAATGCAATTGATCGGTCATAGCCGGCTAGGGACTGAGCTTGCTTCTTGAGTATGGGGTGTAACAAGAGGCAACGACCCAGATACTTCAATATTGACAATGTATTCATATCATATCGAATGTCCATATTTTGCCAATGGTGTGCCTTTCATGGATGGAAATATCGGCCGCTACGTATATCGGCCGTGGCGGCCAAGCCCGCCACGCTACATAAGATTTATCGGGTATCACACCCCGTGGCGCCCGTAGCGGCCGCTACACATGCGTAGCGGCCGATACAGGCCGCCACGTTTCGTGGCGCCCGCTACGACTCGTCTGCCCAAAAAAGAAAAAAAAAAACAGAGAGACCCAGAGAGATTGGACATTGTTGTAGAAAAAAAAAGCAATGAAAGAAAGGGAAAATACCAACCTGTTTCTTCTTCCTTAGTAGCATGCAAAACTGAAATGTTAAAAAAAAAAAAAAAAAAAAGGGAAAACTCTGTTTGACCTGAAGATGATGAAATGAAAAAAAATAAAAAAAAAAGACAGTAGATGGAGAAACATACCTGGAACTGGAAGCAAAGCAGCAGGAGCAGCGGCGGCACGGGAGCAGCAGCGGCAGCACAACAGCAGCAGCTGCAGCACAACAGGAGCAGCGGCAGCGCAGCACCTCTTTTCTCCTCCTCCTCCTCTTCTTCTTCTTCTTTTCTTTCTTCTCTTTTCCTTCCCCTCTTCTTCTTTTCTTTCTTCCTGTTTTCTCGATCCTTCTGTTTCGGGAGAAGGAAGTAGGGCAACAAAGCCTCTTTCAGTCCCTTCTTTATTTAGCTAGTAGGGTAAATAAAAATGGGCCCACAATGGGCTCTACTTTTGAAAGGTGTAACTAAAGATTAAATGGCCCACAGTGGCTCACCTTATCTAAGTTATAAATAAAACTCAATTGGCCCTCAGAAAAAACTAAAGCTGATGCACCCAATGTTATTACCATTGGTGGGCTCCACAATGGGTCCTAAATATTAAAATAAAAAAAATCATGGCTTAGCCAAATAAATAAAAATTAGGGGCTTAGCAAAATTCTACTCTAATTAGACACAGAGACCAATCAAATTTCCCTCTAACCGGAAATAGGGCCATGGCCAATTTCACACTAATTGAAGATAGGCTCTAGCAAAATTTTCTCTAATAGGAAATAGGGCTCAACCAAATTTCATTTTAATAGGAAATAGGACTCTAAGCAAATTATGCTCTAATAGGACACAATGGCCCAAATTAATTTTATTCTGATAGGAAATAGGGCCCTGATCAAATTTTTCTTTAATAGAAAATTTTAAAATATATATATACATTTCAAAATACAACTCAGAAATGTTATATTCTAAGCAATGATGGTGATAATATTTTGATGACATTGTTTGATTACAAACATGGATACATGTGAAAAAAATGATTATTCCTACTATTTTCTATTCATACAACGATACAGGACCTCGTACAATGAAGGGACCGCTACGCCCTCTTATCTCAGTTACTTTTGCAAAAAAAATTACATTTTCTATCATTTTCCAATATTCTGGATTTTCTATGATTTTTTTAGAATTTTTGCACGTTTTTGTTCAAAACGCATCGCTACGCTACGTAGCGCCTGCTTCGTAGCGTTTTAGCGGCGGGCGTAGCTACCGCTATTTTCATCCTTGGTGCCTTTGCCCTATGATGCAGTGTCTGGGCCTCACAAACGAGGTGAGGATCTACATGATTGGATGGCTCACTTATATAAGAACAGGCATAAGTCCTCATTTGCAAGATCCAAACATGGGTTGTGACCGCGCTCACCAGTAAAGAGTGACAGCTGCAAAACCATTTTTTCTGCAAAAGCTAACTACGATTGGATCCACTAGGGCACATGCATATTGCAAGTTACCAGCTTTGACTATGGACTAAGGGGTGAAGATGGACCTTATTAAAAAGCATCTAGAGCTTGTGAAGAATGCAGTGGAAAGAAAAGGAATTAAACAATCACATGTCGTACGTTTATTGTTTGCGCCTCAGTTTAGTCCAAACTCCAAATCACATCCAAATGTAAATCTTGGAGGCAAGGGAAACACTAAGGAAAAAAATTACATATATAGTTTTCAAAATGAAAAGAAATCCTAATCGAGTCACCACTGTTCATTAGGTTTTAATACAAGCCAATTATCCTGCTGTTGACCTCAATCATAGCCAACGACAACTGTGATGATGATGAAGATATCGATGATGGTAGTAATGGTGATAATGGTGACAAGCCATTTATATTATATGCACACAGTGACAAGCCTCATAATTTTCTAAACTCAGCAGTATGCTGCCCAATTCTAGTCAGAATTTCTTAAGGATTGCACTGATTGCATAAATAAATCATAGGTTATCTACTAATACCTGTTTTGTGGTGTTCTGTCACAGCCCCGCCCGACTCAACATGAAATTGTCCGCTTTGGCTCACGTGTGGGCGCGAGGACTTCTCAAGAGGTCACTCATCCTAGTACTGTTCCCGTCCAAGCATGCTTAACTCCAGAGTTCGTACGGTTTCAGGGGCCGCAAGGTTTTAAAACGCGACATGTTGAGTTAAGACGGAGTTTGGCTTATAAGCCCAGGGTCAGTATTTAGATATTTCCGATGTGGGACTTGGACAAAGCCTCACGGTGCTAACCGAAGCACTCCACCCTTACCCCTGCGGATTCCTCTTTCTTAACTCACAGGATCACTTGACCTGGTCTTGCCTCAAGGGATTACCTAGGCGGATAGTGGTCTCACATGTTCCAATAAATAGCCTATGAAAATGGGAAAATCAAAGTACTGGTAACTGGATCTTTAATGCCCCTTTTTTCAGTTTTCACTTCCTTCAAAAAGTTTTTTTGCATAAACTCTGCATGTTCAGAGAAAACTTGTCCTCAGAAGTCATAAATGTGCTTCTAGTTAAATTTAACTTTCTAGGGTTTTAGCCACAAGCCCTAGTAAATAAAACAAAGCAAATGGAGGTGTTGCTTGGGGCTCCAGGACACCTCCTAGTCCTAGATATACTTTTTATTATATGTTTAATATGAACCGAACTTCCCTGCTTTTATCTATTTACAAAGTTGTTCGTAATATTCCCAGAATTGCACACAAGTCCACTATGCATCTTAACACTTCCCTTCACATTGGATTAGGACCTCTTTTGTTCTGTCTCTTTTCCTTCTTTGGTGAACAATAGTTGAACAACTTCTTGAAGGGTTCAATCAACTATGGACTTCATTTCAAAGAAGAACGTCATAGAACATGTTAATTTGATCAGACTATCAGTTTTCAGTCTTTTAACTGGGAAGTTTTCAGTCAACTATGTACTTCCTTTCAAAGAAGAATGCCGTAGAACATGTTCATTTGATAAGACCATCAATTTTCACATTGCCTTTCTGAATTCAACGCCAACTTCTCTAGCCCTTTTATATTGGATGCTTCTTGCTACTGGAAAATCTCCTGTTGGTTAGCAAGATCGTAAATCAACATGTGGAGCCTGGAGGAAACAGTTGAAAACAAAGAGTACATCTTTCAGTTTCACATCTCTCCATTGGGCTGTTTAGGCCTCAGGGTTGCCTGTAGAGTATTTCTGGCCAGATACTACGGGCTCGTTTAGCATCATTCCTTTTTTTTTCTCTTTACCAAAAAAAAATTAAAATCAACCTTGTGCCAAGATCGGGCAGTGCAAAACTTGTTTGCTAACATCATAGCTAAACAACTAAGGATTGGATTTGGAGCGGATTGAGTATATTAGACATAGACATTTATATTATATCATATAAAACTATTGCATGGAACCACTTATACCACTGCATCTATATAAATTCTAGGCTTCTTTGTCTGCTCTTTTGGTTGATGCTTCTCTTGTTCTTGTTTCGGGAATATTAATCTGGGCCGGTAACTAATCAGTATATATCTCTTACACTGTACATCTGCCTATCTTCTTAGGTATCAGTGATTTTTTTTTCCAATGGTAGCTATCAACAAAACGTTGCCATAGGTAGTAAAAATAGATTTGAAGTGCGATTTATCTGAGGATTTGGCTCAAGATAGATCGGAATGGAGAAATAGAATTCATGTAGCCGACCCTAACAAAGTTGGGACAAGGCTTTGATGATGATGATGAGCTATCAACAAAGTTACCATTCAAAAAAAAAAAAAAAAATGAATTAACTACTAACCCAACATAACCTGACCCAATTTTAAATAAACGGATATATTAGATCAGGTTCAGATTATAAGATTTGGAGTGGAGCATGATTTGTCTTGATGATGTCAAGTTGAGAATCGTGTTGGGTTCAGGATCGGGTTTATTGTATACTAGGCGGGTTGGGTTTAGGTTGAGCCCTACCCCAATTTTGAACCATGGATTATATAAGGTGAAGCTCAGGTTCTATGCTAAGAGTGGGTAAGGACTAAGGAGGATGTCAAGTTGAGAATGGTGCCGGTTCTGGGCTAAGTTTGATTTTATATTAGACAGGTCAGATTCAGATTGAGTCCTACCTGACTTGAGTACCACACTTAATGCACGCAAGCACCCACGCACAATCCTTTGCACGCATATGTAGCAAACCATAATCCAGTCCAAACTGTTCACCAGTTACAATCATTAATAGTCAGTCTGCAAACACATCACTACTAACAACCATGACCTAATACCATTACCACTAACAAGTCACTAAATATTGTCAATATCATGCTATCTCAGGGTGGGTGGCTTAAAAAATAGTAGTACTAGCCAAATACCTTTCGGCATTTGAGCAGACAGAATTGAAATCAACATCTTCCATAGTTACACTGTGCTGTAGAACAGGAACTAGAGCCTGAACAGTTTCACTTGAAGGTCCATTAACAAAGAAAGAATCATAAACATGTGTCCGCACTGAAAATGGGAAACAAGCGAGCCAATTCGAAGCAACATCAGCACATACAGCCATAGTTAATATGAGCAACTTACACATGAACGCTCTTTTTCTCTTGACATGGCAATGAATAATGATAATGTTATAAATCAATATAAAGGAAATTCTCAAAATACTATAAAACCTTTAGCTTATTTTCAAAAAAGTACAAGTCTTTAGGCAAAGAATGTGGCATTGATAGATCAAACCATGGGACGCAGCGAAAACACAAATGCATCATAGCCCACTTACTGTATAGCAAAGCCCTTGCAAGGGCTGGAAACGCAGACCCGCGATAAAAAAGCATGCTTCCAATCATTCCTTTCAGCCTAGCTGGGAACCATGGCATTGAGGACCTGAAAAACATTAGAGATTGGAACCCCAATGCACAGAATTAACAAACACTTGTAATACTTATTCAACCAAAAAAGTGTTTCAATCAAACTACAGAATCATTCTTTCTAACATGACATATACAATTGTTTCTAACATGACATAATATTAACAGAACATATACAATTCTTAAAAACCCATGATTCATATTGAATTCTACAAGAAGAAAGAATGGATTTTTACGCACCTGGTCGCGGTATCGGTCACCGATACTGCCTGCAATTCAAAGACATCAATCATCAGATTTCAAGCGAAAACGTTACAAAGAAAAAAAAAGGGGGGGTAAGAGAAAGATGAGGAGATTAGTAGGGACCTGAGAAGAGAGAGGAGTCGATGGGAAGAGGAGAAGTGAGAGGGAATGGAGAGCGCAGATGACTTGATCAACATGGTTGGCAGCATCAATGGCTGAGATTACTTCCCCTACTTTTTCGAGGATTTCCGCGTCGAGGTCTCTTTCTTCTCTGTTGCTGCTGATGATGCTAGGGTTTTCCATTTCACCTTCTTTTTCCATTCGTGAATGTCAGAAATGAAATGAGAGAGAGTTCTCTGAATTTATTGGGAATTGGGGCTTTAGCCAGATGTTTTGTACTCTGTTTGGTTTGTGGAGAACCAAATAAGAGTGATATAATGATGTGATATTTTAGCAAAGAGGGGGGTGTTTTGAAAACATACATTTGATTTTGCTATATTAACTCCTGGTTTCTACTCACCTAGGTATTCGGATAACTTAGAACATATATAAAAAAATCCCCTTAACCAGGTAAACACAATTGAGGATTCGAAATTTTTATAATAATAGTCAAGGACCTCCCGTCCAAATTTTCTCTATTTTTCCCATCTTGCCATTTCTTTGTTGATGTCAACATAACAATAATTCCAGGTTAAGATTATTTTATGTTGATGTCGATGTTTCTTCTGTCGATGTCCATAAATTCTATGTATAAATGTTTAAAATGTATTGTGCACAAGGGTCACTTGATTGTGCTAATTGGGCATTTTAGTCGATGTCGACAAAAGTTTATGTTAATGTCAATAAAGCTTCTAACAAATTCTATGTATAAATGTTTAACTTGTACAGAGGTCACTTGACTGTGCTAACTGGACATTTCTATTGACGGAGATAAAAGTTTATGTTGATATCGACAAATGTTTTGTTGATGTCAATAAATACTACTCATGATAAAATAAGAAACTTTAGTTTCTGTCGGTTTGGGTGAAGAGACCGATTCTTGGGAATAGAGAATATGATTATGCTGACATTAACAAATAAAGGGTAAAACAGAAAAAATAAGAGATGATTTGGGATGGAGGCCTTGATCGTCATTATAAAAGTTTAAGGTCATCAACCGTGGTTACCCTATTTAATGGGACTTTTTTGGTAGACATCCTAGAAGTATCCTATAATATCTCACTTTCTTACACAAACCTTCATATTAAAATATTTAAATATATGTTATATAAAATAATTTTTTATTAAGAAAATTAACCAAGGGTCAAGAGGTCAAATGTATTTGCAAACAAGCGTGGAAATTTATGAGAAACTACAACCATGGTGGCCCGCTACATGTTTTTTAATATTGATGGTTTATATTAGAATCCTACTATGACTCTTAATCTTAGATGGACCCTTTAGTATTTAGAAATTTTATGCGGGTCCTGTAGCTCTATCATAATTACATAGTTTATTTATTGATTACTAATATTAGGTGGGTCTTACAAATATTACATTAGGCAATTTCTACCATGATTACCAACATTAATAGCCCCCTAGTGATTACTATAATTAGCTTGCTTAATATGACTATTAACATCAAATGGGTCCCACATTAATTTTTAATAAATGGATTCTTCAATGATTTTAACACTCGATAGGGCTCTCTACTATAATCACCATTGGATATATTACGTTATGGTTATTAACATTTGGTGGACCTACATTGATTAAAATACATTGCTCGTGGTTTCTAATATTCAGTCTAATGAATTTTTAATTATATGGGCCCTACCATGGTTACCAATACTAAATCACTCTAGTATGACTATTAGTTAGTGGGTTCCCATTGAGTCAATCATCTCGTTTTTTCTATTCATTTCTTATTTCAGTGCATCATCCGGTGAAAACTTCATGAATTGCCAAACGCTTCAAGGTATATTGAAATTTTTAGAAATTGCTAAACACCATAAGTGACACAATATTATAATATGACACTATTTTATTATGTGATAATAAAATCTTACGATATTTAGATTTGATAACATCATGTTCTTCTTTTATCCAAACACCCTACATAAAATCTAACTCTTGTTGGGTTAAGCCGGTTTATCCCGTAAACACCCCTAGTAGTGGGCTGCACTGACATTTCCTTCGGTTCAATTATTATATATGAAGCGAAGTGGATTCGATTTCCAATTTCACTATCAATTTCAAATTTGATTTTGACTCTTCTCATGTTGAACTCCTACTAATATCACTCATTAATCCTCCTACTAATATTAGCCCTATTAATAACAATTTTTTTTACTAATCCAATGTTATAGAAACGCTTTCCTCTTCTCTCTGTGTTTCTATTCACGTCTCTACATTTCTCATCTTTAAACGCGACAAGCCCTTTCCTCTTCTCCAAAATCTCTAATAAATAACTCATTGATTTATTTTTATTAGGATTACACTCTAAACTATTTATTTTGATTTTTTATATTTTAGACCTTTACATTATAACTACCATTGATTACATTGCCCGTGCTCAGCACGGGGGACTTTCGCTAGTACTATATATGAGAAATGGGTATGGGTCAGGTGGGGACCTGGACTTCAACCCATACCTGACTCGGGTCTAGGTTTCTTCAAGTATCTTATCCATACATGATTTAAATCAAAGGCCCAGGCCCAAACTTATGCCTGAATGACGCACCTAGATTTTTTTTAAGACATGAAACCCGCCAATGAAACCCGGGCTACACAACACCACCCCACTAGCACTATTTATTAGATAAGGCTCCAAACGATTCGAAGCAGGGTCCACCTCATTGCTAGACTTTCTAACCATTTGAATAATTTAAGTGTGGGTAAAATAGTATTGTATGCTGGTCAGGACTATGGCTGCTCCCTCTTCTGGAGCTAAAGGTCTTGGTATCGACCCCCGGTTCCCCCCTCTTCAGAAACCAAAGATTCAGTCAACTTGTGCTACCACCTAGGGGCCACAGGGGTTTTACCCAGCTTCTCTCTAGCCTAGAGGGAATAGTCCAGCCCAAAGGGTTAGAAACATCCGTTCGCCAAAAAAAAAAAAATTTTTTAAAATGAATATAATATATGACGAATCCAAACCCCTTGTTATCTCTAATTAGTGTCATATATGAATGAATATAAATGACGGTCTCTTCCAATAGTCCCTTTGACCCCCTTTAATTCATTTGCCTGACTGGCTGCTTACTTTATCCAAGAAAATGTTAGTGTCTGTACTGTATTAGTGTGTCATTTATCTCTCCATATTCCATTGTAATGTTCCAATATCAATTGTTCCTCTGCTTACCAGGTGGACTTGGCATCATACAAGCAATTGGAAGGAAAAGAAAATTTTGACAAGCCAAACTGGGTCTGCTTCCAAAATACAGTCCCCCCTTATTGACATGAATCCAAGTGGGTCTGACATAGGTTTTTAACTTATTAGTTGGTAGCAATTCATAACTTAACCCAACCTGCCGACCAAACCTAACCTACTATCAATTCAATGTTCCAGTTGTCATCTTTTGGTCCAGTGATAACCAGATTGGGTTTGGATCTGGTCCACAGTTGCCCACTTACTATGAACATTCACTCACCAAGCTGCCTTTATCAGTTTTATCTTCGGACTATTCTTTCCTAAAATGTCAAGCACGTGGTTAAAGATACTATTGTACAACTAATAATTGACCAGAGAATGTTTAGATAATTTTAATTTTAAGCCTACCAAGAAGCAATTAATGCAACAAAATCTCCTCCACTGGGCAATGGGATTCAGCGAATCATATTCTGAATGAGTAAGTCCATCTGGACAAACTCCTGGGACCGGACCATGGCCCGGTCCCCAGGAGTGGGATCCTGCAGTCCTCCTGGGGACCGGGCCATGGTCCGGTCCAGGAGTTTGTCCAGGTAGCATTGTTGATTCTGAATTGGCTTGAAAAGAATGATCAAATGATACGATCTGCTCGGACCATTTGATCCAATAATAAGAAATGGTCGATTAATTAAAATAAAAACTTAGTGAATAGATCACATTCATAACCGCAAATTAGATGGCTAGATTTGACCATTTTATATATGGCTAATGCACAATACCCTTTCTACTAAAGCCCACTTCAACCTGTTTTCGCATTGACATATTTGTCCTGTTCATCTCTTACCATGGGGTTGGCAATGGTCCCATTCAGAAAAGGTTGATAATTATAGATAATATGGTTCAAACTGAACCCAATGAAGTTTCAATTGAGTTGGGAATTTCAACTTGAAGCCAGCCTAGTAGCTAAAGAGTCAACTTGAACACTAACTTTTTAGGCTGGGATAGTAGATCATAGTGCAATTAGTTGGATTGGGTTGAGCCGGGGCTGGATTGACATGTTGAATGACAAGTATGACGTAAACCCAAGAAAGTAAAGAAAGTCAATGTAAACACTGAATTACCGAATTGGTTACTTTTTCCATTACAAAATTGTTAGTTTAATCAAGGCCTAAATCAGTATTAATCCTCTTAAATGATTTTTATCAGTAAAAATAAAATATATTAAGATGAAAAAAAGTACTTAATTCACCCAAACTCATTCTTAGAATGATGATGAATCCATTGAAAAGTCCTTTAACCAACAAGGCACTAGCAGTGATGGCTTATGTTTGAGGTACTTTTGAAAAAACTGGCTACTGAAGATCAAGAATATGAAAAAATAGAAAATAACAAAAGACAGTTTCAGAATGGCAACCTTCACCATCCTGCCCTTCTATAAACTCAGTGGCTCAGTCTATCTATAGACAAGGGAGTGGTGCTTATGTGGAGACTGCAATGGATTTCTTGCAATTGCTAAGGGAAACAACACCACCCCTCCAAACCATCCTAGTTTCCTTACTCCTTGCATCTACTCTTGTTGTGATCTTACTAAGGCAATCCTCAAAGGAGAAGACAAATGAAAGCAAAAGCAATGGCACAAGAAGAAGACCACCTAAACTCCCTCCAGGCCCATCAAAGCTGCCTATTATAGGCAACCTTCATCAGCTGGGGAACATGCCTCATCTCTCCCTCCAGCGGCTTTCACAAAAATTTGGCCCAATCATCTTCCTAAAACTAGGTGAGGTCCCAACCATTGTTGTCTCATCAGCGGCAATGGCAAAGGAGTGTTAAAGACACATGACCTTGCGCTTTCAAGTAGGCCTCATATCTTCTCTGCAAAACACCTCTTTTATAATTGCACTGATGACACGACCTGAGCCCGAGATTAGGATTAATCCGAGATAATCTCGAGTCGCGTGACATACTTACTCCCATGAATCTCAACACATTAAAAATTCACAAGGGATATCATAATATATTATGCAGAAATATGAACAAATATACATCGTTTGAGTAAAACAAAAATCCATTTACAAATACAAAATATCTATACTAATCACTTGCATATTTAAAATACAATGCAAGGATCAAAAGTGTCAAGGTTCAATCCATCTCCAAACAAGTGTTCTTTTATTTCTCTCTCATTTCCATTCTACTAGTCCTCCTGGAGGAACCGTACCGTATGTCTCCGGTGGCGCTGTGGCCTCAGAAGGACCGGCAATGGCAGTTGTGCTTATAATGCCATCAATAACACTATGAATTTGACAATTCAGCAATGTATAAACAATGATATGATTAAACATGCTATTTATGCATTAAGTCATCTAACTCATAATTAACTAATACATTTCCACTTTGTATTCACTAAGAGTATTTGTCTTTAGCAAACTACAATAGCATTTTAATTTCAATTCACAGTCCATTTCCATCTTCCATACGGAAGGATTCATTTATTGTAGGATTTATCAGAGTCCAGGCCAGGAACTACTGATATCACCACAGAGCTCCGGAACGCCCCCAAATAATCTGCTGCAGCAAAATAAGCTCAAACGAGCTTATAGAAATCACCATGTAGTGCCAGACTCAAAGAGCAGTTCCATTATCACTTTATTCCGATACCGTTCAATGTTAATGAGCGGATACAAGCCCATGAAACAATTCAATTAAACAATTAAAGAAGTAACTAATACCATCCATTCAAGTGTAATCCTCAGTTGTTCAATGTACGTGTTATTCTCGATGCACATTACAATATATGTGGATTGTGTACATTAAAGTTCCTGGAATAAACACCAATGGAGGTATAAAGAACATAAACAGCCTTGAAACACTCAATAGGCTTTATTCTTTAAAACTCAAAATTAAATTCTGAAATCCTGCTGAATTCGTCTAATCTATTCATGCATTACAAATTAGCTTTGTAAAGTATCATTGATTTAACTTGAGTTACCCTTTGGTTAATATATAATGTACTTTGGATGACAATCCAAAGACAACATTTTAGGGAAATCATAATAATTTCATTATTCATTGATCACAGTCTAAGTAGCCTCTAAACGAGTTGAGAAATTATCCAGAATCATAAAAGATTCCATACCTTCTCAGAAGACCCGGTCGACCGAGGCCTTGGTCGGTCAACCCCGTCAATTGGGAGCTCGGTCGGCTTGCGCAGGCCAGGTCGACCTACTCCATGCACCCTCGGTCGACCGAGACTAGGGTCGGTCGACCGACAATTGTAAGGAAAAATCCTGAACAGTATTTTCATCAGGTTTCCAGAGAGCGAATTCCCGTTGGGCCGGTCGACGGAGCATACTGGCCGGTCGACCGAGCTACATTCAACAACTTGCAGAATTCTGATTCAGAATTTTGTTTTCAACTTCGTGACCTACAATAACTCTTTGGAACCTCTTGTTCCCTTCTTCAAACACTAAATAAACACAAGACATCACTTCTATTCCAACATGCAACCATTAAAAACATCATTCAACTGATTCACGTAATGATTCTATTTAACCAAATCAACCAACATCTCTTCTCCTTATCAAATTTGTAGGAACTCTCAAACAACTAACATCTACTCATAAACAAGAGTTTATACTTGCCTTTTTGCTGTGATTCCACACAAAACCCTTTGTTCTTTGTGTTTTGAAATCCAAATCACCAACTTCCAAGACAAACCAACCCACTTGATGATGAAGATGATGGAAAAGATGCAATCCCTTCTTAGTCAATCACTCGATGAAGAACACCTAGGTTGTTCTTTCTCTCTTGCTGTAATTGTTGGAATGAATCACCGTTGCAATGACTCACCTAATGACATGCAATTTGGGTTCTTGACACGTATCATATGTATTTTGCATATGAATCCCATATATTATGCTTAATTCTAATTAAAGTCAATTCAAGATCCAATTGATTCATGTTAAGCCAAATAACAATGCGTATATTATGAAAGTTGTTGCCCTCATTGAGATACACACGATGGTATCAAGTTTCACCATATTCGACGAAATACGCACAAATCAGTATTTACGGAAAAATCCTTAATGTCATTAATTCGAGTCTAAAATCAACTCAATTAAATGAATCTCTCCCAAACTAGCTCATCAGACTCAATGTATCTTATTCTAGACTAATTTGATCCATCTAGTCATTAATCAAGATTAAGTTGCTTAATCACATTTAAAACTATGTTAGTCTCCATTAATTAAAGTTAATCTTTATTAACTCGGGATGAAATGTAACAACCGACATTGTCTTTTCTCCTTATGGAGCTTACTACGTAAGATCTGCATACTTGAGCTGCTGAGTGCGCGGCGGGTGCAATCATATGGTTTTGTAAGAGAACAAGAGGCAACACGTCTAGTCCACCGCATTGCATCTTCATATCCTAACCCGGTTAGCCTCACCAAGAAGCTTGGACTCTACTCAAATGATGTGCTTTGCCAGGTCGCCTTTGGAAGAGATTTCTCCCAAGGCGGGGACTACGATCGACATGGGTTTCAGAAGATGCTTGAGGAGTATCAAGTATTGCTTGGAGGATTCAATGTGGGAGATTTCTTCCCATCTATGGATTGGATTAGCTCTATAACTGGCATGAAGAAGAGACTAGAGGAGACCTTTCGACGCTTTGACCGCTTCTTCGATGAGATAATTGAGGAACATCGCGATCCCAAGAGAGCAATAGAGGAGCACAAAGATCTTGTTGATGTTTTGCTCGATGTACAGAAGAACGGCAGTCTTGATATGCCGCTCACCATGGATAATATCATTGCTGTCATTTTGGTTAGTAAGAATTCTTCTTCTCTCTCTTCATTTTGGAAGTTAAGTTGGTTGGGTTTGTACCAGAACTAGCGATTCATTCAGTAGAGACAAACTCACTTAGTCACAGAGAGTACAACTCAATTAACTAGAGAAGCTTTTCTAATTAATCCAAATTAAATTCCAAGGATTCCTATGATCCATTTGGTTCAAAGATTTTATTGATTCCTGAAAATAGATTGACCCTACATGATAAGGAATCAGGGCTCACTGCTGACGTGAATTTTTCTGTCTGATGATCGTGTTTGGTCAACGGAATAATATGAAACACGGCTTGGGAAATATTGGGAGCTATTTACTTTAAGACCTATTTTTACACGGTTCTTTTTAGACTAGTTGATAGTTTGAAATTGGACCTTTAAAAGTTTCAAGTGGGGCCCACCTTTTGAGAATCTTAATCGTTGTTGATATACCTCTAACACCCATGCTATTTACTTTTTATCAAAATCTTATAAGTCAATTTCAACAGGCCAACGGCTATATTGATCACTGTGTTTTACCCACTTGTTCAAGATTTTGTCAATCCAATGGTGGTCGTCCAGATTGGGTCCAGTTGGGTATGCCCAATTGTACAAATATATGATACTTTCAGGGATGGGTGGTGGCGATACTCGCGACTGATCTGAACCTGACTGAGCCCAACTAATTGCATTATGAGATGCCGACCTCAGTAAATCCCACATAGTGTTTAGCCTGGCCTGACTCATCACCACCCCTGCATGGAACAGCCTGGGCTCACCACGTGATAAATCTCAGCCACTCAAAAAGTCAATCCAACTGGGAGGCCATTCAATTGATCATGCAAATTGGCCAGCGAAACTTATCAAGCTACGATGTCTAAATGTTTCTATCTGGCAATTTTTCTTGAATGCTATCGGGTGACATGTATTTAAAGAAGAGTAGTTGCTTTTATACCCATCTCAGTTCTTCCAAGGTCTCCTTTTTCAAAGTTCCTTTTACTACAACATTTGAAGTCTGTTCTGTTGGCATTATTTGATTATTTTCTTCCTAGAGGGAGGAGCAAAATCATTATCTTATTCTTTGGCATTCTTTTTCTGTAATAATGTATTGGTTTTTCTGTAGGGGTTATATCTTATTGTTGCAAGTTATCAATGTTCTTGGGAGTTGGGACCTGGATCATGTATGTGAAATAATGTCATTTAATAGGTTTTTTTATTTCTGTTCTGTTTGTAGTAATTTCAGTGACTTGCTCAAAAGTTTGCTTAGATCAAGGAGAAGTTCTCCTCATTGACAAATTTAAAACGATTGATGGGTTAGGAACAAATAAAAAAATGGTTATTTGTAGCAAATTGGAGTAAGATTTTTTTTTTTTTTACTTGATTGTGGTTGGGAGTTTATTGAACACACGACAAATGCATATTATGCATTACCTAATTTGATATGTGCAATTGATCCACTAATTGGGTCCTAAACTTCTTGAAAAACAGAATGGCATCTGCACTCAACACATATCACTATTCAGAACTTCATTTTGGAGACCACAGTAGTAAATTTCGAAACAAGGTGCATTTAGTAGTTTGGAGGTAACTGCTTGAATTATCTTGGATCACTCTTTCAATATTGTATATGTTTGGGTATTAATTTGGATCAAGGTAAATTCAGCTTGATTAGAACCTTCAGATGCACCAGAGAAGGCACAAGGTCCCTTGGAAGCTGCTAAAGAGAGAGATACCAGAGATGAGAAAGCATGTCATTATGAGCTAGTGTTGGGCTGCTGCAATGCATCCATCTTATGCCTATGTTGGGCTGATACACTTAAGAGCCTTCTTAGGACTAGAGATTTGTCACTGCAATTTGTAACATAATACATTTATGTAACTACCTGCCTAATGAGATTGGGCCCTCGTTATTCTTTAATAAAATGTTTTCTATTTCATTCTTCTTTTTCAAGTCGTGCATTTGAGCCCTTATTTTCAATCATACAAAAAACTGACAAGCTACAAGAGAAAAACCATTAAATTGGTCATACAGATCGGCAGGAAAAAAAGGCTATATGAAGTTGATTTATTGAAGATCATAGATTGTTGCTATATGAAGTTATTATATAATGTTTCATTTTACAGATACCTAAGTAAGTAAAAAAATAAAAGCTCTCCCATTAAGGGGAGATTGTGTCCAAATTTTCATAAATTCTTTTGTGTGTACAAAATGATTTTTTGCCTTTTAGGATTCTTGTCTTGAGGGAGATTGATACATATCTCAAAGCACAGGTTTACATATCCATTACATTTGCTCATTTTACTTCTGCTCCTTTGAAAATCTTTGGAAGATAATAAAATGGAATAATTGCCGAGAGATTTCAGTTTCAGGGGAGTGATACATAGGTTATATGCGGATTTGGGATTTGGGATTTGGGCTTTGGGCTTTGGGTTTAAATTATGGAATGATTATCTGAATTAATTGTGTTTTGTTTTGGATCCAGATTTACCCTAAAACATTCCCTTATTTCATTTCAATCTTTGGAAAGTAGGGAATTTTTTTATTACTATTATTTTTTGAAGAGTTCTGTTTGATAGTTTCGATGTGCTTTTGTAGAATTGTACATCGATTATATTGTTGTTTCTGTTGATTTTAAGGAGATTCTGCTGCAGAGGAGATTAGCGGCGTTTGATACTTGGTTTCTAATGTTTTTGTCATGGTTTATGCAATCCTGTCCTGGTTGCAGAATTTGTGGCCGTTTTCTATACATAAAACTGATGGGGACTTGAAAGCTTCGGATGGATTGGTTCATGGGCTTTCGATCCCTGGCCAGACTAAGTAATTACTGATTGTCGTCCGCGATCTCGAGACACAGGCTGCATAGAATTTTTCTGAACAAATATTCAGTTTCGGATGGTCAAATTGTTATCTTCATCTCTAGCTTTAGATATCATTGTCAAATGATCCAAAAAGAAGATCTGTGAATGTGGGTTATTCAGTTCACATGTGAACAGAGTATTCAGACATTTATTCTTTATGCCATAACCAATATTGCAGGTAAACAAAGTTGCTAGCTCCTATTCCCTGTGTGTTTTGGCAACCAAATTTCAAAGATGTCATGCTTTATCACTTTTGAGAGAAGGTAGCTTAAACATAAAAATCAACTATTACCTTGTTTGATGAGAGTGGACTAAACTGGGTCACGTAGACCCCTTTGCCGCCTTGTGATTAAATTATAATCTTGATCACAGTAGACCTGGTCACGGGTCACTTCTGTTTGGGTCACAATACAGTCTTATATGATCTAGTTTAACTTTCAATTTTTTTTATTGCTTAAAATCTAATCCTCCTGGATTTTGGCCCAACTTTGCATAACATGAGATCCATGTTGAACATGCCTCAGAACAAAAAATGAGCCTCTTGTATCAAACGGCTTGAAATCTTAGACCTAACCTGATACGACCTGAGCCCGAGATTATGTTTAATCTGAGTTAATTCCGAGTCGCATCGTATATTTACTCCCGTGACCTTCAATCACATTAAAGTTTACAAGGGATATCAAATACAAATTATGCGAAATATTAACAAATATACATTGCTCCAAAAACCTTATTTACAATATAAACAAAATTTATTTACACCATTTATAAAACCAATCACTTGCATATTTAAATACAATGCAAGGATTTAAAGTGTGAAACGTTTCCGACCAATTTCTATAACAAAAGTTTTCCTTTTCAATTTCGTTTCAATATCATAATCATATGATATTGTTTCACTTCCACTCAACTAGTCCTCCTGGAGGAACCGGATCGGACGTTTCCGCTGGCGCTGTGGCCTCTGAAGGGCCGGCATGGGCAACTAAGCCTGTAATGCCATCAATAACACTATGAGTTTGACAATTCAGCAATGTATAAACAACTACATGATTAAACATGCTAATTACACATTTAATTCATTTAACTCATTGTTATACTAATTCAATTCCTATTAATAATAAAAAAAAGATTCTTTTCAATTGGCAAACTACAATAGCATTTCACATTTCAATTCATATTTCATCTTCCTAAAAGGAAGGATTTCATATTCAAATTCCATCTTCCTGAAAATGAAGGATTTCATCTTCCATACGGAATGATTCATATATTGTGGGACTTATTAGAACCCGGGCCAGGGACTACTGATATCACCACGGAGTTCCGGAACACTCCCAAATAATCTGCTGCAGCAGTATCAGCTCAAAAGAGCTTATAGAAATCACCATATAGTGTCAGACTCAATGAATAATACAATTATCACTTTAATACCGTTAAATTACAATTAACGGATATAATTCAATCAACAATTCTTTACGAATTCAATTCCAATTATACTCCAATTCAAGTACAATTCAATGTAAAAATTTAATTAAATAATACCAACCATTCAGGCGTAATCTTCAGTTATTTAATATACATGTTATTCTCGATGGACATCACAACATTTGTGAATTTTGTACATTAAGGTCCCCTTAATTAACACTTATGGAGGTATGAACAACAGTAATAACCTTGAAATAATCAATAGGCTCTTATACCATAAATTCAGGATTAAATCCAGAAATTCACCAAGTCTCGGTTAGCTGTTCGGTCACCTGTCGGTCGACCGAATAGCTTTACTCGGTTAACCGAATTTACTCGGTTAACCGAATTTACTCGGTTAGCCTACAAAAGTTAATCTTTCACTTACAATCAGTTTCAGACTGTCGAACTCTGTCGGTTACCTCTCGGTCACTGGTCAGTTCGCATTCCAGAGACCTGAAACTTCACTTAATTTTCAAGAGGACTCGGTCGACATCACGGTCAACATCTCAGTCGACCGAACCATACCTGTCGATTAACCGTACATTGTTCGGTCACCTCTCGGTTAGCAAACCAGAGGGGCGATTTTCTTCTATTCACTCTGTCAGTCAGCAGTTCGGTCACCTGTATGTCGATCGACCTGCACCCAGAAAGTTGCAGAATTCCGAAACGAATTATGTTTTCAACTCCACAACCTGCAACAAAATCTTGAAACATCCTGTTCCCATTTCAATCACCATTTAAACACAATACAACACTTCTATTCCATCATTTAATCACTACAAACATCATTCAAATGATTCAAATAGTTATTCCATTCCAAGCAAATCAACCAAAATCTCATCTAATAACCAAACTTACATGAGCTTATAAACAAATAGCATATAATAAAAAACAAGTGTTTATACTTGCCTTAATTTCAAGATTACACAAAAACCCCTTTCTTTCAATCTCTATTTGATTCAAAATCACCAACCTTTAAACCCTAATTCCATGAAAACACCCAAAAATGAATTCCTTATAACTATTTGTAATAGAAATCAATCCAAATCACTTGATAGGACTCAAAAGTTCTATAAAAACAATTAAACACTTACTTGACAAATTGTGGAAAGGAAATTTGAGATTTCCTTCAAACTTTACTCTAAGAAATCCAATAAACTTAGTGAGGAAGATGAAGAAAACGAATTTCTCTCCAAAACCACTTGCAAAATCTCATTTCCAATACTTTGTAGAAAAGAAATGAAGAAGAAAGAACTAGGCTGTTGTCTTTTTCTCCTTCTCACTGTTGCAAAGATGGAACCACCAATGAACCACATTCTGGGTTCTTTTAGAACCTTATAGAATACACTTTTGCACATACACCCTATATATTCTACACATTTTTAATTTGAGTCAAATTAAGACTCACTTGCTTCATTTGAGGTCAAATGAAATCGAGTACTTTATGAAAGTTAATGTACTCATCGAAATACACAAGTCGACATCAAGTTTTACTATATTCGACGAAATACGTTAAAATTCATATTTACGGAAAAGTCCTTAATATCACCAATTTGAGTCCAAAATCAACTCAATTAAGCCAATCTCTTCCAAATTTGTTCATTATGCTTAATTCATCCATTTAAGACTAATTTAATCCACTTCAATCATTAACCACCATTAAATTGATTAATCATGCTTAAATCACGTTAATCTCGATTAATTAGAGTTAATCTTGCTTAACTCGGGATGGATTGTAACATAACCCGCAGCCCCATATGCAAATCTTAGATCTAAATCTTAGATTATGATTTGAAAACTGCGATCTGATAATCAAGTAACCCTCGACTAAACCACATCTCCAAACCAAAAAAATATGTATCACTAGAATGGAAAAAACATTATTAAATCTCCAATAAAAGTCAACTTTTTGTTGAATTGTTGGGCCTACTTTTTAGTGATTTAATCCATATTCCATACATCAGATATCAGAAACCTTTTGTTCTATAATCATGTAAAATTTTAAGTGTACTTAAAGAAAGAGTAACCATTGGCTTTGACAAAGATTGTTTTACCGTCCTAATTACAGAAGTATCCAATCAACCGGTCAATATTCCTCCCTATATGGCTGGAAATCATGGTTCTTACTTATGGTGACAATTATGATAAAGAACGATTCAAGTCCAACCTCTCATCCGGGCTGACCCAAAGCATATCTGAGCCGACTCAAACCAAGGCCTCAAAAAGGAAGGGTCGCGCATGAAGGGATGTTATGGCACGCTTGTGTAAAGAAAGGATTGCACCATAGAGCGTGATAGTGCAACACGTATTCTTGCACATAGATAGAAAGGATTTTAATTTTTTATGAGAGGGGTAAGAATGCAGAATTTTTTGTTTTTGTGAAAATAAAAATTCACAAACCACACAAAATTCTCTCATTGCACAAATGAAGTCTTGAGTCAAGGATTTCTAGTAATATTCTCGTGAAGATAACTCTACAAGAAATTTAGAAAACTGATCAAAGATATTTGAGTTTTTTTTTTTATTTCTTTCTTTTTTTAAGCTTACGTGAGGTTTTCCCCCAATACTTTCATTGTGGGATTAATTAGTTTCTTTTTTTTTTTTTCTCACTTTCTTAAGAACTCAAACTCATGTACTCTAATACGCTCAAGGTCCTTACTAGCTAAGTCAGTGGCAGACCCAAGAATTACGTTTGAGGGGGTTGTGTCCAAACATGTAATTGGGTTTTGGTGCAAAGACAAATTTCACGTGGAATTTGGGGGCAAACACATGATTTTCATATGGGTCTTGGAAGTGGACCCAGACATTTCAATTTTCATGTGTGTTTTGAAAGCGAACCCAGCCCCTACATGCACAAATTTGATTTGTACCTAAGGGAGGCTCACCTTAACCAACCAATCTCTTGTTTGGCCTTGCAGCCCCTGTTCCCAGGTATGTATTGTGTCTGTCATAGGGCGTGGGGCATGGCTGTTGGTTCATTGGCATAAGGCTTGGATTTGCTGCCCCATATTGTACCCCAGATCTTCCTAGTGCACATGTTGCGGGGTCAATCAGATGGGCATAGCTTATCGAATAGATACTCGGGACTATTTTGCTGTTATAATATCAAACAACACAATAGCACCTATTGCCATGGGGCTGCCACTGCCACACGATTTACCCAGATTCAATTCTTCAGTTATTCTGTATCCTTTTCTTCCTAAGAAATTGAAGAATTACAAGCAGTGAAAATGGGGACAATGCCCTGAGGCAGGTGACCCAGGAAAATCCCCTGTATTTGCAGACCATTGCATCTTGCTCGTCACTTTGTATTCTGTGCATTTTCAACTTGAGAAATGGTCTTATACACAACAGACCAACAGATATCAACAAATATGAAATAGCAAATCTCTCTTTTTTCTCAGCATAGAAAACCAAAGAACGGAACCTGCAAAACAACATAGAGCTTTCAAGGATCTTCAAAACAACCTACAATTTCAATCCATCTTTTACGTAGGAATAAAAAAACTATAAACTGGGGAATTTAGGACCCTCTTTGGTCCTTGGTGGGACCGTATTGGGTGATGACTTTAGTAAAACTTTAAACTCGAAAATTTAGGAGAGTCTGCTCAATTATAGCCATCAAAATCGCACATGGCAGTGATTTACATATGTGGAGATCCCATCCAGCCTGTTATTTAAAGCAAATTTCAATAATTTTTTTTCTTTTTACCATGGATTTAAAAATACTTGTGAGTAATAACCACAAGGAGGGGCTACACTAAAAGCAAGCAAGAGAAAATCATTCTTGAAGGAATTATTTGGTTTTTTGAGAATCGTTCTTTTACCATCTGTTGGGAGTTGGGACCTACCATATTTCGTTCACTTGAGGATCCTACCAAATTTCCACCATGAGATGCGGTTGGCTCCGTCACACCTTCAATTGCAGCCAAGATGTACTTTTAAACAACCAACAGTATCACATGAATGCTTCTTATCTAAGGCCATAACGGGCACAGGCTATCCAATGAATGCTTCATACTAGTTTGATCAAGTAATCATTTTATTAAACACGACTTGGGAAACATTGGGAGCTATTTACTTCAAGACCTATTTTAACTAGCTCCTTTTAGACTAGTTGATAGTTTGAAATTGGACCCTTAAAGTTTCAAGTGGGGCCCACCTTTTGATCATCCTAATCGTTGTCGATAATAGCATGGTCCACCATCCATTTTGCAAGCCATTTGATGAATGCATTTCATTCTCTCTTGATTTACTCTCTTTTTTATTTGACCATTATTTTCATGTCTCTTAAATTGAGCTTTCACTTCAATTCGGTCTACAAGTGAACTACCTAAATAAGATGGAAAACGGAGCAAATCATTAAAAATTAGAAATCTGGTACCCATTTTAAACCATTAAGATTAGGTTATTCAGGCCAACACACTCATCGTTGAGTTGAGTGGTATATCAATTATGACACACATCCCCAAGATCAATAATTGGGTCTTTAGGTTGATAGTATCACACTTAGGTAGGAGGCCAACTTAGCAAAATAAATAAATAAATAAACTTATATGTGGAGGTTAATCCGGCCCTTTTTATAGTGGGTCATGGAAAACTTGATCCATGACCAACCCTCATTTTATGCAAGTCGGGTTGGGCGGGCAAATTCCGATCGACCTAATAGGTGGGGTCAAGTTTTGTCACCTAATATTCTTTAAGTGGGCTCCAGCGCGGGTTCCACTTACCCCATGAACAAGAACTAAAGGACCCCAACAGAGGGATCAGTGATTGCACCAGTGACATCCAAATCACAGTGATTTATAAAAGGTGTGGTTTTTGTCGAAGGGGCCAACACTTTATATGCATATAGAAGTAGTGGTTTCAATGGTCCTGGAATTTACTCACCATTACTTTTACTTGAATTGAAATTTATCCTGACTCATGATATTTCTCCATCAATCAAGGAGATGAGATCGCTCACAAGGGTTTCCCAACTTGAGATTTTCTCAGGAAACTCTTTTTAAGAATGTTACGAAATCTTGAGAGCACACCAAATTTTGAAAATGTGACGAATCTCCCACATGAAGAAAAAATGGAATGGATGGGGAGACTCGCTGGAGTTACAAGTACATCATTGGAGTCTAAAGTGGCAGACACATAATTCAATTCATGAATGGATCCAAATAGAATGATAGAGATTTTCAAATCATTAATCGGGGAATAAAGTATGTCATATACAGTTATAAAAGGGCAGAGTATAAATAAACTGCTCTTGCCAACGCACTTATAGTTGAACGGTGTTTGCAACTGGTATCACACATGCCGATCGATCTGTCTGTTTGCAGGTTGCTAGTATTACTTCAGTTTAGTAGAAGTCATAACAACAACAACAACAATAACAAGAATAAACTGCCATTTAAATTTTTAGAATCTATTTTATCATTCTACATTTAATCAAGGGAGGTTTAGCTCAGTGAGAAAAGTTAAAAATTATTCGTAGACCATGCAAACTTTTTTTTTTCTTGAGATGAAGATACTTGAGAATCTAGGTCCATGTCCAAAACCCAGTCAGGAGAGCTGAGACCAAGGGAGCCCACAAATATGAAAAGAGAGTCCACAAACACAAAAAAAACGAAGTCCCCACAAGTGGAATAAGAGCCCACTAGCGGGTGGGTAAAGGTTAAACTCCCGTTTAGGGTTACATGAGACCACATAGGGCAAGGAGTGTCCCGACAAAATTTTCCCTTCATTCCGGTGGAGTGCGAGTTAAGGCATGAGAAAATCAACTCTCAAACGAAAGCAACCCCTGTGGGCCAATTTGGTGTTACTTCGAAAGTACAGGTTACTCAGTTCACATGTGAAACAGAGTACTCGGGCATTTGAAAAATCTGAGTTGCCTGTGAGAGTTGTTTATTCTTTGCCGTAACCAACTGCAGGTAAACAAAAGCTGCTAGTTAAAAGCGAACAGATACCAGTGTGCTATAGCAACCAAAACATTACCCAAGTTAATTAAATGTTTTGGCAGAATGGTTGGTTATACATTTTGTCAGTTGTTAGGGCAGGGCATGAATAGAAGCTGTTAAACAGTACCCCACCCATCCATCTGATTTTCAATTCAGCGGAAAAGATGGCATTTATGGCACAGTGGAAGGTCATCGATCATACCAACTTTGACACTGTAGATTCAAGTCACATTACCAATTAAATAAAATTTAAAAAGATAGAAACCGTACTGTGAAAATAATTATACAGCAATTAACACAAACCTTCATCCAATCCATCGAAGAATGAATAAGACCCAGATCAATTGCATCAGTAATACAGTGCATCAAATGATGGAAGAGTTGAAATGCTAAACGACTAAGTGAATTTTTTTTAGAGCACAATCAAGCTTAGGTGGCAGTGACGTGGCACCCATATCATGATGGTTAACTTGGACCATATAGTCAAACCAGAAACCAAATGGAGGGGATACTAGACGCAACAACTTTCAAAAATTTTTTTTTTCCAACACTTTTTACCTGCCACATGTTGATTGCTGGATCCCACCAAACTTCCATTAGATGCAAATGGATTGGATGGATCCAATAGGCTTTAGATGATGTGAGTCGAACAGCCCTAAACAAATGGGTTTTTTTTATAATGGGTAATTTTTTCAAAACGCCCCACTGTAAGCACACCCATTTTTCCGCCCGTTATTTTCATGGGCTCACCTTAAGTTAATCTAATATTTTCAAACACAAACAACCCCCCGCCCCCCCCCAAATGAATAGGTGCAAGTCCAATTTTGAAGTTCATCCGAATTTTCCTTACCATTGGATTAAAATCATAAGAGAATGATACATCTAAAACCATTTAACTTTAGAGCTATGGATCAAAGGGCTTATCATAATCTTAACGAGTCGAAACTTTGCACATAGATAGCCCTTATATAGTTCTTTCCATCCAACGGATTCCCAAAATCATCATACATCCTCGTGGGCCCTACTAAGACAGGCGTTTTCTAGTACTTGATTTGTATAATTGAAGATTTCATTTTTTTTTTCCCACAAAGAAAAGGGCCTTTTTTTTAATATATGAATTACTACGGGTGCACATGAGCGGTTCGGATCGGTTCAGAGGGAAAACCATCAATCAAATCAAATCCATCAGTTTTCTATTTTTCCAATCCAAATCGAACCGTCCATGTGCTCAAATCGAACGGAACCGAAAGGCACCAGTTCTGTTGGTTCGGTTACCATTTTTCTGTTTTATTCTTTTTTGTAAAAAAAGAAAATTACAGTTCAATTGGTGAGAGACGTTGGACTTAAAAAAAAAAGTATTTTTCTCTCTCATCACTAAAAAGATAAAAATTCATATCTTGTTGCCGACACCAATGTTGTTCTCTGTGGAATAAATTGTCACCCATAAGCAAATGGAGTACATCTGAAGACGGATGTATTTTTGGTTAATGGAGATGCACATATTTCAAAGCTTGTCAAATCAAAATTTTGATTTGACTTTTTTAAATACATTTTTTCAAAGCATCAACGTCATCTACTTTATCATGTGGGACATGATGAAAAAGAAACGTAGCCCACCTGGTATGTAATATTGCAATCAGCTTTTTGTTTGCATGAAACGTTGATGCATTTGTAACCATAAGAAGCTTACGGACCAATAAGAAAAGAATATCATGGGGTATTTAATATTTTGAAAAAAGTTATTTATAATTAAAATTTTAAAAATTGTAATTAATTTCAATTTTAATTGTAATAGTGTTCTTCATTGTATTCAAAATCAATTAATTTCAATTTTTTATCTCACAGGTTTATTCATAATCAATTATTTTAATAATTAAATCAACTTATATTTTAATATTCATAATAAAAAATTGTGTTTGGTTCATAATCAAAATTGCGTACATGCATTACTTTTAGCCTGTGTTTCAGCCCACCACATCTATTTATTTGGAGTGGTTTTTGACCCAATCTCAACTAATTTGCTGTCGAAATCTGGTTGTAAACCAGCTGAATTTCAGTAATTGTTTGAGATAAAATATAGTCAAGTTTCAGTTATCGTTTGGGCAGATTTTAAGCTAATTCAGTATTACAACTGTTCTGCTTGTTTGGATATGAGGACCCAAGTTGTTTGTTTAAGGGGATTTGAATTTATTTGGGTGTTTGGTTGAGAGGATTCGGTGAGGGCTTAATTTTCTTCCGTTGATTCGGGACCCAGGTGGGCCATTCGATGACCCATCTGATCCGTGGATCGGAAGGAGGACCCACGGGCGACGCAGCAGTAGGGATGACATTTTTAACCTGCCCAGCCCCAACCCAACCCGGAGTGCCCGCCCGGCCCCGACTCTTAGACGGGGCGGGAACGGAGCAAAAAAATATACCCCGAATCCGAGGCGCGGCAGGGATGGGATGGGTATGTTTCTTGCCCCGCCCCGTAACCCGTCCCGAAATTAATAATCTTCTAAAATATATATTTTAAATTTCTTTTATAATAAATAAACATATTTATATGTAAATGTATATATTGATTTTATGTTGTTATTAAGGTTTAAGTAGATTGATTGAAGACTTTTTTTAAAGTTAAACATGTAATTGAATGAACCTTAGACATTATAAAAGCATATAATATGATAATATGATCTCATTCCCTCTAATTCAAATTTAATGAAATTAAAGTTGTTAAAAATCTATCTAAGCTTATTTGACTTTAATCATATATAATGTTAAATTGCGACATGATAAATCATACTAATTTTAATTATATGTAATCAACCTCTTTATTAGTGAGTAGAGTTCAATACCAGAAATGAAGTGAAACCATGTATTGATGGAGTTCATGATATTTTAGAGAGATATTGTCTTTTTTATAAAGAATGTCTCAAAGCATATATGATATTTTCAAGTGTATGTTAGTGGCCTTCAATGGCTTAGAGAAAATCTTATAAGAATAAATCTCACTTTAAATAGGTAAAATTTCAGGAGAAGGAAAATTTATAATATTAATATTAGATAATTTTAAAAAATTTAAACAATTTAACAGTGTCACACACTTATAAAATATTTATGCGAGGAGATCTTTTTATTCTATTTTGGGAAAAACGTCATGGTCCTTAAGAAGACTGACGTTTTGAGAGGGGCCTGAGTTTTAGGCAAATAAGTCAGCATCGTTGAGGGTTTTTTTTTTAATATTATTAAAGGTATGGTGACAATATAGATGAATCATTCATGTGCCTTTTACCATGTAAAATAAATGAATTTACCTTTTTCTTTTTAGTCAATTCAAAATTTAATTTATTATGTTTGTGGCTGCACCACATTGGGGCGGGGCCCCACGGGCATGTAGGGGCGGGGACGGGGTGGGGAGAGGGAGGTGCGAGGCGGGGACGGGGCAACCCAATTCCGCCCCCAAGCCGCCCGTTGCCATCCCTACTCAATAGGTGTTTGACCTGTTCGAGGTGGGTCTTGTTTGGCCCACCATCCAGCGTCTGATCAAAGAGAGATGAAGATGACGTGTTTTAGGAACAAAATCAGTTTTGCAGTATATTGTTGTGGGACCCACTGGTTGATCCGATCGCCGATCTGGTCGAGTACCAAAGTTGTTTGTTTAGGGGGATTTGAATTTAGCTAGGTGTTTGGTTCTGATTACTACAGGATATTTGGTTGGGAGGATTTAGTGATGGCTTGTTTTTCTTGCGTTGATACCGAGACTTAGGTGGGCCACCCGATGACCCATCTGATCAAAGGATCAGAAGGAGGACTGTCGCGACCCCGGAACGGATCCCGGGCCTGCGACGCGGTTGTTGCGTTAATCATTATGCTTTCCCACAAGTTCCCGCGGTGAAGGTTCACGAAGCATGCGAAATCTGACTCACACGATCAAGTATGCGGAAGCGTGTAGCAAAACACATCAAGATGAGCACCAATAAATCTTTAAGTGCTCTAACAATTAATAACACAAGACATAGTATCAAAGAAGAAGTTAACATAGCATTCCCATTATAATTCAAGTCATGAGACTAGCACAAAAGTAAGTTAAGTTTTTGTTACAACCCATAAGAGGCCAACAGAGGCCAATACACTTCTCAAAATAATTAAAGGAAACCCCAAACAAAAGATGACGAGACTCAAGAACCCGCCCGACGTCTAAATGACATCATCGGGCTGCCACTCTCTCACAGGGGTTGGCTCACAAGTCTCCTCCTGACGCTCCTCCTCAAAGGTAACGTCTCCTGCACCTGGGCACCAACAAACAAGGGTCAAACACAACGGTTTGGCAGGTAATCAATTTAGGGGCAAGCATGGAACAATAAACGTTTTAAGAAAACATATAAGTAAATCCTTGAACTGAAATACTAAAATGACTGAGATACATTTTCAGAAATATTTAATCGAGCTGAGATACTAAACAAACTAGCATGCGTACATAATATATCATGAATAGTTACAATCCACAAGAGCCCATCCTTTCTCTATCATTTATATCATGAAAAGAGCAAGCACGATATACATAATATAAGCACGACACGATTTCCCACAAAGACGGGAATTCTGGCCGCGGAACCGAACACGCACGATGTGTAATAAATACACAACCAGTCTGCAGACAGTCCACATGTTTAAAGACCCCCAGGCAGTGGATCAAACTGAAAGGGCAGTCTAAGCTCAGTGGTGTTTACTTAATTCATGAATGCACAAAACACGCGAAACATTATCAAAACTTGTCGAGATAAAAGGGGGAAATCACTTAGCAAAACATGACGAGCACGACTAGCAAAAGGCATAATTAATATGCATAACACGCTTAGGAAGTTATTCCCTTTTCTTGAAACAATTCTTCAAAACCAGCTTGTACTAAACTTTCAAAACGAGCACACAATGATATTCATCGTGCCAAAACCAAAGTGCGAACACAAGGCCTATCAAGCACATGTAAGGACCTTTGGATGGTCTTTGTGAAATCGAAGCCCCAAATGTTGGAATTAAAAATAGAATTGGTGCCCCGGAAGGTTCAAAGGCATCTCGGGTTTCGAGTACACAATACCAGGCTAAGGGTCACTTAACATGTTCTAGTTTTCATTCTTGCAAATTACTCTTCAAAACAAGCAAATGATCAATTTCGGTCACCTCGCGGTCAGGTGTCGGCTAGCCGAACTGGGATCTAACGGCTAGCCGCCAGCTGACCGACAGGCTAACCGCTGGAAATCCAGGTCCAAACACAGCTCTCTGGAAAAGAAGCCGAACTGACTTCGGCTGGCTTACGGTTAGCCGAAATGAAACCCGGCGGCTAGCCGTAAGCTGACCGCTGGAACTTCGATCTGAAACTTAGCTCTTGGGAAGAGGAGCCGAAATGCGCGGTTGGCCAACGGTTAGCCGAAATGGGGTAAGGCGGCTAGCCGCTAGCTGACCGTCAAGCCACTGTCGAGATGTCAGCTTCTGGAAAGGGAGCCGCGGAGTTCGGTTGGCTCGCGGTTAGTCGTAATAGGGATTTTCGGCTAGCCGCCAGCTGACCGCCACTGCACGGGAAATGCAGTTTAGTCTAGATTTTCACATTTTTCTTCTTCCTTTCTTTTTATTCTCATTCCACCTGCACTCCCTGAGCCTACATGCTCTCCAAGGGTAAACTACACATCCAAATCCAATAAAACACAATCATGAAGCTTGTAAACAAGTTTAATGCACAATTTCTAAAATAACAATGTAATCAAAATACACATGCATCATTGAACCTATAAAGATTACTTGCCTTGCCCAATGCTAAGAATCCTCTCAAGAACTTCACTCAAGCTATTCCAACACTACAAGAAAACCCAAGAGAAAACCACACAAACTCACTCAAAATGGAAACAAAGAACCCATTTTAACAAAAGAGTTTGTAAACATGAAAAACATGATCTTAAGGAACCAAAATGACTCAATGAAGAATATGAGTTGAAGCTCTTACCTAGAAATGGCCAAACAAGAGAGAGGGGAAGAAATGTGGCTCTTGCCCAACTTTAGCTTTCAAGAAGAAGATATCAATAGGAAGTTTGAGATGAGAGGAAGAAATTGGTAGTCTTAGAATCCCATTTGGAGATCTCTAGCTAGGTCATGCAAGAGGGGAAAGATGGAAGGAAAAGAGGGGTTTTCCAGCCCTAGGTCAAGAAGTTGCAGAGATTTGGGGAAAATGAATGAAAAGATAGGGAGATGGGCTTTAAGTGATGACAATGGGCCCCCAAATGACTTGAACTTTGAAATGGCCAAAACATGATCTTGTGGGCCTCGAATGACTTCGACGAAGAAGGATAAAACGATCCTCGAAATATCTAGTTTCCAAAAAGTATATTTTTGACATGGTTTTGAGATCTCGAAAATTGTGTCCAAATTTGTGCATAAAAGACAATTTTACCCTCTTTGGGCCAAAACTTGGATTTTTGGGCTTCAAACATGAATGGGCTCAAGACGAAAGTTGTAACACGTAGAAAATCATTCAAATGAAATCAAAATCACACTCACACGGAAAACGATACGATATTCCCAAGCTTACACGTGCACTCAGGCCTTCCTGAGTGGGTCTGACTAATACTAAACGTTTTCAAAATTCCCAAAGCTATGTCCAAGACTAAAACTAATCATTTCTAACCCAACGATAACTAAACCCATTTAGGACTAAATACATACTAATCGCACAGTAATCGAATAGGTCTGGGTCGGGGTCTAACAAGAAACCACAGGCAACCCAATAGGTGGTGGACTCGCGTGAGGTGGGCCTAAAGCATCTGATCAAAGAAAGGGAGAGGGCGTGTTTTAGGAACAAAATCAGTTTTGTAACAGATTGTTGTGGGAGCCGCTGGTTGATCCAATCGCCGATCTGATCGAGGACCTAAGTTGTTTGTTTAGGGGGATTTGAATTTATCTGGGTGTTTGGTTCTGATTATTCTAGGGTGTTTGGTTGGGAAGATTCGGTGAGGGCTTGATTCTCTTGCGTTGATACCGGGACCCAGATGGGCCACCCGATGACCCATATGATCCATGGATCGGAAGGAAGACCCACAGGTGACCCAGTATGTGTTGGACCCATGCAAGGTGGGCCCTGTTTAGCTTACCATCCAGAGTCTGATCAGAGAGAGGAAGATGACGTGCTTTAGGAACAAAATCAGTTTTGTAGCAGATTGTTGTGGGACCCACTAGTTGATCTAATCGCCGATTTGGTCTAGTACCCAAGTTGTTTGTTTAAGGGGATTTGAATTTATCTGAGTGTTTGGTTCTGATTAAAAATGAAATTAATTACAATTTTTAAAATTTTAATTATAAATATTTTTTTCAAAATATTAAATACCCCGTGATATTCTTTTCTGATTGGTCCGTGAAGCTTCTTATGGTTACAAATGCATCAACGTTTCATGCAACAAAAGGCAGATTGCAATATTGCATAGCAGGTGGGCTACGTTTCTGTTTTATCATGTGCCACGTGATAAAGTATCCGGAGTGGGATGACGTTGATGCTTTGAAAAAATGTATTAGAAAAAGTCAAATCAAAATTTTGATTTGACAAGTTTTATAATATGTACATCTCCATTAAGCAAAAATACATCTGTCTTTAGATGTACTCAAGCAGACGGCATACCAGTGGATGAATGGCCCGTGCTGTCGGGGCCGCTTGAATGAATATCTATTGAAGGGTGGGATAGATGGATGAGGTTCATGCAAAAGACCAGCTGCCTGAAATCATCCGTGCACTTGCTTTGCCGTTAAATTTTAATGGTCTTTTAACCATACAATTTTCTTTATGCTTGATCCAACGGTAGTGAGTAGGGGTCCATAAGTATGAAATTGGTTATGGTGTTAGAACATGCATGTGGCCATGTGGGATAAGAGTGTAAAAGTGGCTGCATTGATAAAAAAAAAAAAAAAAAAAAAAAAAAAAAAAAAAAAAAAAGTGGCCCCTTACAAAGTGGAATTTGACACAGAAGAGCTTCCTTCATTTAAATGTTGGTGCGGCTTCAAGCCTCAGATGGGTCAAAACTCAGAAGGGTCAAGACACATGGCTCCCTATAATGTGGTGGAAGTAGAGGGACTCAGACCTTAATGCCGAAGCAGAGGTGGGCCGTGCATACCCATGATCACGTGCGGAATAGATGGAAGAATAGCAATATTTCTCAAGCATTTATTTTTACAATGAATGCTGACCAACTCCAATTAGGACTCTACATCTGAGTGTATGACACAGAGCAGGGCTAGGAGTATGAGATTCGAAAATCTCATTCCTATCAAATGACCCTTGAAATATTTCCTAGTGACCAAAAAAAAAAATATTTGGCAATGATGAAAATTTGTTTTTCTTAACAGTAGAAGTATTCAAGTTAAAATCAAATTTTTAAGAAGTTAAAGGAAAATGCTCTCTCGAGTTATAGGTCTACGCGACCCACTCATGTCAAATTGGAGCTTTCTTTTATGATTTAATGGTAAATTAATTAAAATTAAAATTAGACATTAATCTAGTTAGCTCATTCAGAATTAGACTAGAGTTTCCGAACGTTCCCTTAATGGAGGGGAGTAAAAGAAGAAAAATCTCAGAGAACTGTTCTGAAATAAAATTGATATTATTAATAAAAAGAAAGATTGATTAACCAAATCTTTTCATAAGAGACAGTAAGAAATCACATAATTAAACGAACTATAATAAGAAAGAGTCCCACATAGAACGGGTCATAGATGTGTGGGGACATCTTAATTGAACGAACCGCATTAGGAAGGAGCCTTTGCTGTTACGGGCTAAAGATGAGACTTTTTTTTTTTTTTTTTTCTGGTACCCAAGCTTGGGGGCTGGACCCAGGGTTGAAGGTGGGTGAAAGAGACTTCCATTGACGTTGGATAGCCTTTCGGTAAGGGAAGGTAGTTGCTTAGGTTTGAATCTTGCACGACCAATTTAGAGCTGACACCTCTTATCACTAGGGTAAGACTTAAGAGGCTTTTCTTGACGTGTGGGGCAAGTTTTTTTGGTACCCTAGCCAAGGCCACTGGGACCCGAGAGAGAGAGAGAGAGCCCGCACACACAGAGAATACAACCTACTTGAGTGGGAAAGGAGGTTGCACAAGCGGGAAGATGTGTCATTTCCAGGTTTTGAGCCCTGAACAACTAGATGAGAAATACTGCTTAATACCACTCAGGTAAGAGATGTGGTGGTAAGAAGCGTGTGGGGGCATCCTGAAACCACATTATTAAACCAAGTGCTACTTGCACATTGACTTTCACTTTGCACACACCCCATTTTTTTTTATATAAATCCTAAACTACCCCGGCTCGCCGGCTGCGGCCATGGTTGGATTGAAACTTCGGTCTTGGGACCTACCACGTTTGATTGCCAGTGGAGCAAGGAGTGGTTATTCCAATAATGAGTTGGAGGTCCTCTCTTCCACGGTTGGAGGCTTATCCGATACATAGTGCTAGTGATTGATATTGTGTATTCGAGGTTTACCAATGATCAACCGTAAAGGGGTTGGCGGGTTCCTCCTCATAAAATAATTGACCCTGGAAATATTTTGTAACGATGCAAATGCCCTCGACCATTTGTCTTGGCACCGATGTTTTCAAGTTAAAAAACAATTATTTTAGTAAATTAGAGAGAAATACCCTTTTATAGGCCCTTATTTATAGGTCTACCAAACCCTCTAATGTCAAATTGGAGCTTTCTTTTGTAATTTTATAGCACACTACTTGTAAATTTAATATAAAAACTTAGGGCTTTTCTTTAAGACCTTAATCTAATTAGATCATCTCCTATTAGAGTAGAGTTCCCTTAAACCACATAAATTTTTACCATTAAAAAAAAAAACCCCACATAATTGAACGAACCATTGCACAGGTCAAAGCGGGGTCAACTTACATAATCATGCTAACCCACTTGCTGGTCTGGAAACAAAGCTATATCTGCAACATATATTTGAATTGGCCATGACCAAAATCACACCTTTCAAGGATTTACTCTTAGGGTCAAGAATGTATTGGAACTTTATCTCCACCACCTTTATATAAGAAGCAGTTTAAAATGTATATTTGAATTTTCTTTCTTTTGTAAATCATATTTGAATAGTCTATATATATATATATATATTATTGAAAGGGCTCAAAACAAAAGAAAATGTTAATCACGAACCAACCGATTAGCCAATCGATTTCCTTTCACTGTAAGAGGCAGTCTCTCCCTTTAATTCAAGATGTCCTCACTTTGCGGATGACTTGTATTGAAAATCCTACACTACACTTATGCTAGGGTCTAGTAGGTGAAAAAAGAGTAATAATCAATACCTAATACATTTTACCATTGGCTAAAGAAATATCTAGCTTGAACATTTTTTTTTCGAAACTATGTTCGAAATTAAAAAATCCCAACTTGCCTAGTTTCTAGTCAGTCCAATTTTTTCTCTCTATAAAAAATGAAAGGGTCAAAAGCAGCAGGACCATCCAAAATTTTCAGATGCTTTGAGATGGTGGATACAATATTTACTGATCTTCCATCAACTCTCCTTCCACAAGGTATCTACCATTTTTTTCCCAAGTAAGGAGGGTTGGGTCCGTGAGAGATCTGCACAAATGAGGAAAGAACCCGCAAATACAGTAAATGGAACTTGTACATGTAAGGAAAAAAGAGTGATAACTTGCACATGTGGGGAGAAAAAAACTCACATAAGAAGAGTGGAAGGAGGCATTTCTTTAAAGTGGGTTAGCATGATTATGTAAGCTGACCCCGCTTACATATAGTAGAGGCCAATGCCAAACAGGTGCAGGCAATGATTTGATGATCTAACAGCCCTTTAAGTGGATCCAAATGAGGATGAGTGAGCCCCAAAACAACTTCTAGACGGCTTTCAATTTCAATCAATTGTTGTCTTTTTTCCAATCAAAATATTTTTTAGATTTGACTAAATACATTAATTTTTGGTTCACAAGAATTCGAGGGTGGAGAATCTACTAGGACTTCCCAATCTATGAAATTTTCAATGCACCCACCATTTGCAGTGTGGAGCCTCTCTGTAAAAGGTGTGAGTTACTGAAGTGCACAAGATTGCATGCCTTTGGACAGATTGCTGCCTTTCAAGTAATTTAGTAGAATACGTATATAAAAGACTAGAGTGACAATACATCTTGTGTGGTCCTAAATGTATAGATTTTGAGAGGCCTCTGCCACCATTGGATTACAAAAAAGGACCTGTATATAACTTTCTATTAAGCTCTATAATGATAAGAAGTGGCTAACATACCTACACATAGGCCAACATCTAAAAGCACAAGGCAAGTAGATAATGTGACATTCTAGCCACCCATTCATTTAGACCGTACACACTTGCATTGACCCAAAACTTGCATTGACCTCTAGCTATATGAACAATCTCAGTGTCCTTGTATAACGCATAGCACAAGAGGAAATCACCACCCATCAGCTGAAGAATCTCAAGTCTTATCTTCTTCAATCTTCCTACTGCCAAGTGCCAAGCATCAGGCATGTTATCATCTCAATCCTGGATACAATTTATTTCATTTCTTATTATGATGTGAGAACTTCTGACTTTTCTTTCATTTTTTTTTCCCTTCTGTTATTGTAAAATTGTGAGAACTCATACTTTTGTTTTGAAAGGATTAAGAGGTTTTTTTTTTCCCTTCAATCCTAGTTTA
This sequence comes from Cinnamomum chago, assembly GCA_038049695.1. Classification (NCBI taxonomy): domain Eukaryota; kingdom Viridiplantae; phylum Streptophyta; class Magnoliopsida; order Laurales; family Lauraceae; genus Cinnamomum; species Cinnamomum chago. The sequence continues at coordinate 6,345,976 of CP142451.1, read as the reverse complement.
CCCTGCTAAGTTGCCTTATGACAACTCGAAACTTCAAAATCTTCGATTAAACAAAAAAACTCACCCATACCGGGGGTTGTCCGTTTGGTTAAGCATCTCGCTTCTCATCTTATTGCCGAGGGTTCGATCTTTGGGTAGCTTTCCTCAGGCTTTCTTCCCTATAGTTGGGGCTTCTAATGGGTCCCCAAGTCCTGTTTGGGTACTAAAATAAATATAAAAATAGAGAAAGAAAAATGAAAATTTTACTACAAAACAAGGAGAAAAACAGATCTCTCATCGATGATCATCATGAATTAATGTTGATTACTCAAAATACCTGTAGAGTGTCTTCAAACTTTAGGAAAAAGTTTCATCTGATACTTCATTACAATAGTCCATAATATACAATAAATCCTTGATTACAAGAGTCCTCCTCGACCTTAAAATGGGAAAAAAAAAAAAAAAAAAAAAAAACAAACCTTGCCAAAAACTTGAAAAACAAAAAACAGCCCTACTCTAATTGGTCAAGATAACACTCGGGGTGGGAGCGTGTGTTCATTACTCACTAGATTTAGTGCACGTTTGTGTAGCCGATTTTCCATGGAAAGATTGAGAATTGTGGAAATGATTTTATGCACTACAGGAACATCCACGTTTAGTGTGGCCATTTTCCTTCATGGAAAAACGTAAAAATATACTAATATTTTTGTGATTCCTCGGAAAATAAATTCCAATGGGGTGGTTGGAAAACAACTTCCGCAGAAAAGGGAAATTCCAAGGTATTGTTTTTTTATTACTTGTATACCAATGCATGCGTTGTAGTAAGACATTCAAAGAATTCAGACTCTTTAACTTTGCGTTAACATACAAGTTATACCCTGTGGTCTCATATGACTTGGTGAATTACTTTAAATGTTTCCCTCTAAATCACCTTCATTGGAGCCCATCAAATGATCACAAATAACTAATAAATAAATTTGTTAATTCATGGTGGGTCAATTAGTTTTCATCCAAACAATCTGGCATGGGTACTACTTTGAATAGAATAAGAAACAACTCTCGGTGCTAAAAGAAGAAAAAGTCATTTTTTTAAGCAATTTGGATTCATAATAGCCGTTGTGTCGTCGTCATCATCAAAGACTTGTTCTCACAATATTGGGTCAACTACATGCAATCTATTTCTCTCTCATTTAAAATAATTATAGTGAGCGTTTTGTCTCGTTTGAATAACCGTATTGTGTTCATATTCTAACCTATTTAATAAAGTTTTCAGATATTATGTCTTAAGAATATTTAGAGTATTTTTCAAATTTAGGAGTTTTCTTTGAATATTAAAAAAAATATTTTAAAATGTAATGAAAATCAATGATTAAAAAATATAACCAGCCATCCAATGAAAATCAATGATTTATGTGGACACCCCCCCCCCCCCCCCCCCCCCAAATCGTGAAAAAAAAAAGACTAACGGATATTTTTTAAAGTGCCTCCACTCATGGATTTAATGGGAAAATCATTGCTTTCTATTTAATAATTATTTGGGTCATTTTTTATTTTTTGCTTAAGATATGTAAATCAAGTTAATTTACATATTAAGTTTCAAATATTGAAACATGACGATGTTTATTGCAAACACAAACTTCATATCATTCTCAATAGTCATACATTGTACTACATTTGTTTAAACTAGATGTGTATATATAATGTATGAGGTGGGAAGAGGAAGAAGAGAGGATTTCTAGTTTCTTTAAAAACTCTACTAAAAATAAACAGTGCATTCTAGGCATAGACTAGATTTGGATATTGATGAACTTGGGGCCTACAAGATTGGAAGAAATAAAAAAGGGGATTAAACTGTTTTTTTCTGAAAAGGAAAAATGGGTTTCACGCCCCATTGTAGTGTGTAGAGGAGCCACAATAGATGAATATATATATATATACCCCACTAGTCATGGGATAGAGGGGGACCGAAAGATCCAAGTGGTGCCAACCTAAATATCAAATTTGAAGTTAATCTAATACATCTAACCCCTTCATATGTAGTCCACAAGTTTATTAACTTTATAACAAACAAGAAAAATTGACCCTCAATCCAATGGTCTATTCCATCTGAATCCTTGAAAATTCATGGGATTTGGTGTCTATAAGGGGGTTGTGAATGTGTGGCCAATTTAGATGGGTCATAAGGTGGGCCCCAGTAGGCGTTTGGAACTGTGAGGACCGTCCGGTTCCCATTATATATATATATATATATATATGGAAAAAGAATGAGAAAGACCCTAGGGGACCACTCCATTTTCAAAATATCTATTGGGGCCTTTTTTATTTAGGGGCCATCAAGGGTGATTTTGTCGCGTAAATTTCTCATTATTTTATTTTTTAAAATTTTAATCAAGACATAACCAAATCAAAACATTAAAAACCAATTTAAACAATTATTACAAAATATGAAATTCACTTAAATAAATCAATAAAAAGCTATAAGAATATCTAAAAGTTTGATGTGCCCATTGAAAGAATATCTTGCTTTTAAAAAAATTGAAGGTGAAATTTGCAATTGATTTTAAACAAATTCTGATAACAAATTCTGATACTCTCAAGATTAATGGTTTTGACCCTCATATATTCTTGATCCTAGATTTTCTGTTTTCTATCAATGTTTCTTTTCTCTAGCACACATATAAAGAGTGGTTGATATACTTGAGGATCTTGATCTCTAACCACACCAATAGATTCAAGTATCATTCAAATTTTTAGCTCTCTGTATTTTTGAATTAATGAATTCCTTGAAAGCGTTGTATATGCAATTTTATATATATATCATTTAAAATTTTCAAAACTTGTGATAGAATATCATTTTAAAATTCTTAGAAATTTGTGATAGAATATTTTAAAACATTTTGACAGCTCATTTAGACTTAGAAATCACTTATATTAACTATGGTCTGACAATAAAGTCAATCGTAGCGGGCCTTCAGGTTTGGTTGTGGGCCTCACATGTATGATTATTTCAGCGGTGGGCCACACATTTTTCTCCATCTATTTTCTTAAAACTATGCGACTCTTCTATTTAATATGTTGGTTTCTATTCATCCTTTTTTGTTTTTGGGTTTTTGTTTTATTAGTACAGTGATTTGGTTGTGGGCTTCGGGTTTTAGCTTGTAATCCATGAAGCCGGGGGCCTTGGGCTCAAGGATTTTTGGTAGGGAATAAAAGATATGAGGGCTGATTGAGTCAGGTTACAGCAACTACTGAACCCGGGTTGTTGCTCGGGCTGAGAGGTCAGTTTAAAAGTCAGGTTTGTATTCAAGTTATGCTGGGATTGTGTATGTGTCACGCCCCGAATTCTGAGATCCTTGGGGCCCTCAGATATTCGGAATGCGACGGTCCCACATTGAACATGAAGGATCAATCCTCTTATTAAGCATAATGTGGGAAATCTAAATCAATTAATTTAAATGCATCAAATGAACATACTATTAATAAAGTTGAACAATGATGATAAAGCTCAAAAGCCTCAAGATATCCAAAGAAATATAACATGGTCCATCTAAGTCACTACAATGAAAATGAAATCTAAATGGCTAAATAGTGATTCGCTTCTCGAGCTTTACACGTCCCATCAAGCTAAGATTCTTCATTATCAAGGGCAACCTCAACATCTGAAAAGAAATGAGGACAATACGCATATGAGCAAAAAGCTCCACAAGTAAACAAACTATAGAGCTATAGCAAACGATTATTCAATCAAATGATAGCAATTTGTGTATGATGAATAAATACGGTTAATTTAAGGGTATTCCAATAAAATTGAAATGCTAGGAAATATTAACAAGATAATTTGAACGATGGTGCAAGAATAATTTTGCAATGATTCATGAATATTGGCAGAAATTATAGCCCACATGATCTAATCTAAAAAAAGGCATATCCTCGGTCATAATACATAAAAATACCAGTCAAATCCTTGATTAGGTACAATATGATCACCAATATAAGGGCCCGAAGCCATAGTAAAACATAAGGTCCCGAAGCCAAAATAACACACATATAAGGGCCCGAAGCCATAAGGGACTAGCTGCAGTCTAGTTATCACGCACAAAGGGATTCCCAGGCCCCAATGTCATACCCATAAAGTGGGCTAAGTCCGCATTTGGTTGACCCCACATTGCGTTGCCCAATACGTTGGATGATGCCTTAGAGATCAAGGTTTACATTCAAGGGTGAACCATAAAACTCATGATTCAGGTTTCTAAGCAAATTATCATTTGGAGCATTTTTCTAGTATAATTGTAATTGTGTCGTAATTTTGAAGTCCAACCATGATATAAATATTTCTAGCAATGATTCAAGTCAAAATATCTCGTAGTAGCATCAAATGAACATAGAACAAGTTCAATAATTACAATTTTGATCATTGATGAGTACACAAATTAGTTCAAAAAGGTACATTTATATCAATAAAATCAATGGCCCTAAATAAGCTAAGATGCCAGGACTGGACGTCCCGCATGAAACAGAATGGTTGAATATCAATTTAACATATTGGAAAGCAAAGGTTAGAAAACTCTAACTACTAGAGGACCATAGTCAGGTTACTTGCCTCGATTAGCGGTGGATGATGGATTTAACCTGGCCTAACTTGAATGCTATGGTGACTCGGGCTGGGTTCCTGTTAAAGATGGTTTGAAAATGGATTAGTACTAGGTCAAGGTGTAAGCCTAGGGGTATGGGCTACAAAAGTGATGCGAGGGCTTAGTTTGGATTGGGCCCAGGTAAATAAGTTGTGCAAGTGGGTTAAATTTTGTGAAGCAAAGGTGGGCCTGATCTGGGTTGGTTTGCATTTTGAAAATTCAGATTTTGATCAAGTGATTTGATTAAGTGCGTTCACAGGTCAAGTGTTAGGCTGGTTAGGTAAGTTCAAACTCGGGTTTGGTGATTGAGCAGCACAGTTTATAGTGATATGAACTTAATGTACAGTTTGTGTAAGTCCTCATGTGTTGCTTGATTGGAGGGATAATGCATGCAAATGGTGAAGGAATAATGCACAACTGAGCTATAGATTATCCGGGTTGGGCCTTGATTCGGATCCAGTAGTTGGGTCGGTAAGTTCAGTTAAGTGTTTTTATTCTGCAAGTGGGTATAACTCTGGTTGCAGAACATGAAGAACAAGATTCCAAGATGGGTAAGAGACAAGGAGGTTGATTTTAGTTCTGAAAAAAAATGGAAATGGAGGTGAAATTGAACGGTTGGGATGGGTCATATGAGGTGCATTGGCGAGGATTATTGTTAATACTCTGTTTGTTTAGACGAATTGGGTCTTAGTTGTGATGTTTGGTTTGGAAGCATAGATGGGTATGGAAGATATGACATGAATAGAAGTGAAGAAGTGTTGAATACTTGGCTCAAACCACAAAACAGGAACTGGGTTCTTTGTGGTTAATTGATTAAAAAGATGAAGTTCTGTCCTTGTCATGTGACTAGCATGACTATGATGGGAGCTAAGGTGAGGTGGGTACACAAGTCTGGTTTGGTCCTACATTTTATACAGGCTGCTTGGTCCTGGTGGTGAAATCTTTGTAGAAATGATGTTGTAGATTGAAAGAACAAAATATGGGTATAGAATACAATGACTGAAATAAAATAACAGAAGCACAAAAGAAAGGCCATGTTAAGCAGGATTCAAAGATGGGAAAAAGACAATGAATTCAGTTCGGTAGGTTAAAAGGTTAGAGGCTACGTGGGTTAGGATTAATAGAGAGACTAGTTCATGTTTACTTTGGATGGAGATGGGTTGTCAAAGAAGAGAGTTAAAGGCATGGGTATGTGTGTTAGTTTGGGTTCTGCAGATTGTAAAAAGAAAAAAAAAAGAAAATGGGTTATGAATGGAGAAGAGTAATGGCAGGGTCCGTTTGGTTGGGTGGGATCATGAGGTGGAGAGATGAAGATGGAAACGGGGTTTAGGTGGCAGCACATCATATCATGGAAAACAAAGAATTAAATAAAATAATGGATCCCACAACATCAAAAGTAAAAGAAAAGAAGGGAGAGAAGCAGAGCTACATGCAGTCCCAGCAGAAACTACAAATGGGGAAATAAATAGAAAGTAACTATAGTCAATAGGAAAAAATAAAACAACAGAGAAAGAGGGGTGGGGAGTTACTTGGAAGAGAACTCTTTGTCGGAGAATCTTGGGGGAGAGAACTAGCGGGGGAGAGAGATCGTATGAGAGGAAGAAAGGTTGGAAGGTGGTACAAAAACAAATGGGTTGTGCAAGTAAGATCCTCCAAATAAGGAGGAGATGGAGTTCTAGTGGGAGGAAAGATCGTGAAGGTGGAGAGAGTGCTCAAACTAACAATATCCACAACATGGAATTCCCATTTGACTGGGTTTAATTCCCTTAATGAAGTCTAGTGTACTAAGATTTAATCTCTATCATCAATGTTGGGTCCCACACAAAATATGATGAAGTTACACAAAGCACTAATTTAATTCAATGAATGGGTGGGGTCCAAGCATGATCCAATCTATGGTCTAAATTAAATAGCAAAAACCACAATAATCACATTAAAGACCTTGGGATTGGGTCCTTACAGTATGGTTGGGGCAAGCTCACATTGGCCTCAACACAATCCGACCTGACCATACTCATATTGAAGCCTACTTAGAGGACAAAAAATACCCCCTGCAATACTGTAATTTATGAACTTTAACCTTGAAAAGGAAACTATGGTAAGAATACCATGCTAACTCAATTTAGATCAAGGTGAATATTGTCAAACATTTTTGGTTAAAGTTATTTTAATTTTAAACACTGTCTGCTACAAAGAGGTATAAGGTAACAACATTTTTTGTCTTTTATAAATTTGCTAGTTGAATTTGACGTAAAAAGATAGGTTTGACCGTCGATTAAGGTGGTTGACGGATTGTAATACTTGTATATAAAGATAAAGTCCAGGGGTCATTATTGTAATATTAAAAGGGACACATATATCTAGAGAGCAACATCACTCGTTTGGGAATTTCAATATAGAAATATTTATTTCACAGTTGCTTGACACTTGTCATTTTGAATTTCCTAACCGTTACATGTGTTTGTGAGTATTACATAATCTGGATGGTATTGATGTTATTGTTCATCTTTTCCTAATTGTCTTTTAATTTCGTAACAGGCATGGACAAAATTCAATCGGTTTTAGAAACTGGGAAGCTCGTGCATGATATTTTTGGTAATCCAACAATAGATTACATTACAAATCCCGAAAAGAAAATGGAACAACTGGACAAAAATGCTCAGCATTTATTTGCACGGAGGGATGATTTGGAAAAAATAACTAGAGAATCACCAAATGTGGCAACAAGCGAAAGTAAATTATGGCTTGAAGATGTGAAAAAGTTAGAAATTGAGGTGCAGTCCATTAAAGACGAGCATATGCGGTGTTCTAATGTTTTATCAAGGCCGAGATTGGGCAAACGTGTAGGTGATGTTATCGAGGAAATCACCGTTCTTAAAAATAAACGACCAAAGTTGAAGGGAAAAGAGTTTTCTAATGCACCATTGGAGAAAGTTGAGCCACAAATTGTAGAAATTAATTCTTTAACTGACTCTGAGCCTAGATTGCAGAAGATATTAGGGCATATAGGAGATGTCGGAATCCGAAAGATTGGAATTTGGGGAATGGGTGGCATTGGAAAGACAAGAACTCTGAAATTATTGAACAATCGACTGGAAGAATCCTGTATGTTTGACATCGTCATCTGGATAACTGTCTCAGGAGAAGGAAGTCGAAAAAAGGTGCAAAATGATATTGCAGAACGTCTAAAATGTAATGGAGAAGATAAATCTGTCGATCGACTAAGGGCATCCATATCTAAAAACTTAAGTGGGAAGAAGTTCTTATTGATTTTAGATGATATTTGGGAAAAAATAGATTTGTCTGATGTTGGGATCCCAATTCTAAATCAAGATAATGGATGTAAAGTCTTGTTGACCACTCGAGATCTTGGCGTATGTCGGCGGATGGAAACAGATGTGGAAATACAAATGGAGAGACTATCCGAAGAGGAGGCATGGAGCCTCTTCAATGAAAAAGCTGGAGAAGTTGCCGTGTCTCCTCGTATCGAACCAATTGCTAGAGATATCGTTAAAAAGTGTGGTGGTTTACCACTTGCCATCATTGTTATTGGTTCATCATTGAGAAAGAATGATTCTGTTCCTAGGTGGAGGAATACACTAAGGAAACTGCAATTACCATGTACATCTCAAATTGAAGGCATAGAAAATGAAGTGTTCTCCTGCTTGAGAATCAGTTATAATCGGTTACCTAAAGATTCTGAAAGGAACTTGTTTTTGTATTGCTCATTGTACCCGGAAGACCATAAGATACGGATAACTGAATTGGTAGAGTATTGTTGGTTGGAGGGCTACATTCAACGAGTTGATAGCATTGAAGAGGCACGGGATGAGGGTCACGACATGGTAATGTATCTTGCTGATGCATCATTGTTGGAGAGAGCTGATGATAGTGAAGAATGTGTCAAAATGCATGACATTATAAGGGATTTTGCATTGAAAGAAGCTTCAGGGTTCTTAGTAAAAACTGGTAAACATGTAAAGCATCCACCAGAGGAGAAGGAATGGTTGCAATCACAAAAGATATCATTAATGCAATGTAGTTTGGTCAGTCTACTGGAGTTGGAGAGGCCAAACTGTAGCACTTTGTCCACATTATTGTTGCAATATAATGATCATCTAACAATGATCCCCGATTCCTTCTTTGAATGTATGCCTTCTCTATGTATTTTAGACTTGAGTGGGACAGAAATAAGGTCATTGCCGTCTTCCTTGTGTAACTTGGTTAATCTCCGCGGTCTCTATTTGAAGGGTTGTCGTAAATTAGAAGAATTTCCATCCCAAGTAGGAGCGCTCAAGCAACTGGAGGTGCTTCATTTGGGAGGCTCCACAGGAATTAAATATCTACCTAGAGAGGTCGGAGAACTAACTCGTTTGAAACGTTTGATAGTGCGATTTCAATACCGCAACCATTCTCAAAAGGACACTAAAGAATGGAACATGAAGTTGAGAGTTCCAACTGGAATAATTCCAAAGCTTCCATATTTAGAAGAACTGAGCTTGTATGTCGTTGTTACACGTGGGTGTGTTGAAAAGGAACAGTGGGATGATGAAAGCATGGAAGTCGTGGTTGAAGAATTATGCAGGTTGGAACATCTTACTTATCTCGATGCATACTTTCCAAAAGTGGAGTGTCTCGAGCATTTTCTACGTCATAGCAAATCGGTGAAAGCAACCTCCTGGTTTAGGAGATTCCGGTTTCGGGTTGGCACTGAGATAACGGATACATTGATTGTTTATGATCGTCTACATCATGAATGGGAAAAATGTTTGGTATATAAAGGTGGTCTTGGGATGTCACATGCCGCCACCATAATGGAGACCCTTGCTCATTGTTCCATTTTTCATCTACAGGATCATGGCACCGTAAGAAAGCTATCGGAGTTGGGCCTGGCAAACATGAATGAGTTGAAAGAATGTTGGGTCAAAGGCTGTGAAAAGATGGAAATTCTGTTTGATGGAGATGAGCAACAGAAGACTTGTGCACTGCTACCCAACTTGGGGATTCTTAAGCTTGGGTTTCTTCCTGAATTGAGAAGCTTATCGGATGGTCCATTGCTGCCCGGAAGCCTCTCCAAACTAACACATTTAAATTTATTTCGTTGTGATAATTTGAAGAAGGTTTTCCAATTGGGTATTATTCGACAACTCTGCAGTTTAGAATACTTCAAGGTTTCGAATTGTTCGAAGATGGAAGAGATAATAGAAATTGAAGAGGAGGAGATGTCTGTCGCAAGCCATACCCATAATGTTATAAGTTATAATAATGATAGACTCATCCGCCCTAATATCAAGTACATTCATCTCGTGAATCTTCCGAACTTGGTTAGCATTTGCCAAGGGTTTTCTAATTTCGAATGGCCATCACTAGAAACTTTTAATATTTGGGAATGTCCCAAGTTGAAGAGTCTCTCCTTCCTCTCCAATGGCACCAATATTGTAGCACCTGCACTAAAGAAAATTTATGGCTCTAGTTCATGGTGGGAAGCATTGGTGTGGGAAGACAATGACATCAAGCAACGACTCCAACCCTTTTTTCATGCATGATGAAATTGTCGATGCCTGCCTTGGCTTTGGACCATACAAGCGAGCGTTGAAACCGGAGGAAATAGTAACTACAACATTTCCATTTCGATTCTGTGTTCCGTAATATCTCTCTCTCTCTCTCTACCTCTTGGTAATGATTTCTCTTCTTCGTCTGCAATTTTTCATATCGCTGTTGATCAAGACGGAAACTCAATTCTTCAATTCTTTTACTTCTCTTTTCTTCTTACTCTGCAATACTTCTTTTGAAATAATCACTGCGTGTTTCTTATTTTTCCTTTTTCATTCATGGGTTGTTTAGAAAAATCAAAGAAAGAAGATGATGATCTCCGTTTGTTTAATGATATGCAAGGCCAAAAAAGGGATAGAGATTGAACATGACAAAACCACCACATATTTTTTTGTCTTTGTTGGATAAGTTTGAATTTAATCTCAAATGCCCACAAAGTGTTTGATGTAATGTCTCAACCAGTTCATCTTTTTTGAAAGATGCTTGTCCCCTCGAATGATCGTTCTGTTACATATCTGTTGCAAGTTAAGAAACTATTGTTCTTGCTACAGATGAAGTTCTTAATTACTTGATCTTCTAAGGTTTTTTTTTTTAATTTAATTGTCCTTTCTAGAGGATCGGTCAAATAATATGTGCTCAAAATGCGTTTCTTGAATACTTCAACCATAAGTTTTAACTAGAATATTGATCATTAAAGAACACAGATAATGGACAATCATCCCGGGTGTTCCTAGGCAAAACAAGGAACAGTGCAATCCAATCAAATTTAGCATCACATTCTGATTTTTTGTGAATAGAAACAGCTGAAGATCCTTAAATCCTAGTTCCATTGAGCACAGGTGTCCAATTGCTTTCAACTAATCTCCAACTTCAAGCGATTCATGTTGAGAACATTTTATCACAAACTTGGATAAGTTTGTAGCTCTACATGCCTTCACTTTGTGCCATTTGAGGTAGAAATTCCTCCATTCCTTGGTAGGTTGTCCGATGATATCTTGATCGTTGGAATCTTGGGTCTTTTTGTATAAATCGAAAGAAGGCCATCTCTCTTTGAACTTTGGAGAGAGAGATCCAAATGAATTCGGATGCGCATAGATCACACTAGAAGCGAGAACAACATCCCAACGAGCATATATTAGAAGCCGAAAGAAAAGAAACGAGCAAATATCCCAACGAGCATGTTTCTTATTCTTTCTATGCTTGCATTTGAAATTTTCTCATAATTTATCATTCTCAGTTTAGTTTTGTCTATAAGAATTCACATTCACATGTAATTTTTCCTATAGTAAATTTGCTCAAGAAGTTTTTGCAATTTAACTTGTGTTGTGCTTCCAAACAGGCCCTAAATCTCCCAGGCGAGAAAGTCTTTTTCATAATTAGTTAGGACATTTGCATTATTTAGTTTTGTCAAGTCTATATTAAGAAAGGAATGTTAGTATGAGTGACCATTCAAAAAGAAAATGCTAGTATGAGTGTGGTCTTTTTCTAGTTTTAGAGAGATAATGGGATTTTATTAGAACTTCATTGAATCTGTCAAAATGGTTATTAGTTTCAGTTCTTTACTGCTTTAAATTCTGTAATTGCTAGCACTTGCTTTAGCAGTTGGACATTTTATCTTTTAGGTCATTTGAGAACTTATATGCTGGCATCTTTTTGGCTCCTGTACTCTGCATATCACAGTTATTATAAATGATCATTACTTTACTTTTTATTGCAGAGGCTATATCTATTCTCACTAGCCTCATCATATAAGTTGAACAGATAAATATATTACGTGTTGTCTTCATCATTTTATATTTGTCTATAATCTCATGAGCATGACTGTCCAGTTTCAAGATGACATTTGAATATTTCTAGCCTCTAATTCTCTGTTCTTATTTTTCATTTATGTTCTTTACTATGGGCAGTGGATGCACCCATTCTGATTGGGTTTTGAGATGGTGAATATGCATGTTGGTTGGTTCTCAATGGCAGTAAATCTAACAGTACTCGATGGGAGGGAATGAAAATCAGAAGCGAGGCCATTTATTTATTTTGGATGGGATGCTAACTTTGGTAAGTTCTAAATCAAATATGACCTCTCCTTGGTAAGGTTTGGCAATTGGAGATGTTTAGGTTCTGTTTTTAGCGATTCTCCAATGGCTTATGGAATTCAACTTTGGTTTTGTAGAAACCTATCATGATACAATTTTGTAAATTTTATCTATTGCACAAATCAATTCTTTGATACATAATGGTTGCTTTACAGGTTCAGATTGGCTTCCTAACATTCATATCAAACAGAATCACCTTGTTCCACATAATGATGCTCCGTGTTTTGTTATGGAATCCCATGAAAAATGCCGTCATCCCCCACATTTGTTCTTACTTGATAAGCAAGAACTTTTGCATTTCTTATTACCACAATGATGTTCCAAGGTTTTTTATGGAATCCTAAGAAGAATGCTGCCATCCCCCATGTTTGTTCTTACTTGACAACCAAGAACTATTGAATTTCTTATTTTTCTTCCTGGAAGATATGAAGATGCTGAAAAACTTTTGATTTTACGTTGCAGGTTTGACAATAATGGTGCCGGTACTTGTTTGAAATGATTTCCAGATCCATCCTTTTTTAAGATGGCACATTCAAGGTCAGAACTAATGAAGCCAGAAATTTTCAAAGAGAAAACAATGCTCCAATAAGCAAGGTACTGAGGTACATTCTATTCTGAAGAAATTTTCAAAGAGAAAACAATGCTCCAATAAGCAAGGTACTGAAGTACATTCTATTCTGATCAAATGGACATAAAACAAAAAAGATCTCATGCATTATATTCTAATCAAATGATTAGGAAAGAGGGATGAAATCAGAGGAGTGGAGAAGTTCAGTTTGTGTCAATATTACAGCACCATAGAAGCTATATTCTTCTACCATATCTTCGTCATCATAACCATCATCAAAGCTTTTTTCCAACTACGTTGGGGTTGGGTACATGAATTTTGTTTGCCCATTCCAATCTATCAATTCATTCTACATAGCTCCTATATTTAATTGTATTCCATTAACTAGAAAAAATAGATCGATGATTGAATGTGTGAAAGCACTTGTCTATTGATTTTATGATAAGAGCATGTTTGTAATTTGTACCTTGTACAACTGATGGGGGTCCAATGATGCATTGATGCAATGGTGTAAATGAGTAAAAGCACCTACTGGTGCAATGAACTTGACAGCAACCTGAATTTCTTCATGAACCCTTTTGTACCCTTTTGATATGGCTTCAAATGTGATGCTTGGATGCAGGTGCAATATTTCACTAGTTTTGAAAATGATGGAGAAACAGTAACATGGTGGAGAAAGAAGATGTTAGAGATTTTGCTAGCTGACAAACCGGTGGGGGCGGTTGGTGCAGGAGCATCAGCAATGCCGGGGCATCCTCACTTTCAAAAGTTGTTCCCATGTCAACATTCATGAAGCTCATTACTTACAAGGTCCCTGCTTTTGTAAAAATTGGTTTGGCACAAATACAGAGAACAGCTCCTCTTTCATTAACTGAAGTTCTTGGATGATTAAAAATGGTAGTGCCTTGCCTTGCGCAAGTTCTAGTGTCAAAACCTCTGCTCTAAAGGTGTCTGCATTCTTATTTTCTTACTATTACTCTATTTGTTATGGCGCGGGTTGTCCATATTTATGTTTATGCAGTTATTAGTGGGTGAGTTGTTTGGCCTGTTGCCAAGATATTTGGTACTGAAGTTACCGGTGGTGTGAAGAGTCGTGTGCTGTTGCTAACTTGTAGGCAGTGATGGATTGTATATTAATGTCTTTTTTTTAATTGATAATGAATTCGTTTTCTTCGTGTTACTCAAACTGACTAAGGAGGTTGGCTACCATCAAAGTAGCCAGTCTGCCAAAATTGCATAGAAGAAGCAATCATGTAACAAAATTTATGTATGCCTTCGCAATAAGTTGTTGGTTTTGTATGTGTTGAGGTTGATTTCGTACTTCCATACTTGTTTATAGATTCTTGTTGTCTTGCACCTGCATTTCAATTTAACTTGCGTTGTGCTTCCAAACAGGCCCTTATCTCCCAGGGAAAAAATGTTTTCTCATATTTAGTTAGGATGTTTACTGCTTTTTTTAGTTTTGTCTAGTCTATATTAAGAAAGGAATGTCAGTATGAGTGACCATTCAAAAGAAAAAATTGTTATTTGAGTGTGGGCCTTTTCTAGTTTTTGAGAGATAATGGAATTTTATTAGAACTTCATTGAATCGGTCCAAATTTAGTAGTTTCAGTTCTTTACTGCTTTAAATTCTGTAACTGCAAGCACTTGATTTAGCATTTGGACATTTTATCATTTAGGTCATTTGAGAACTTTATGCTGACATCTTTTTTGCTCTTGTACTTTGTATATCACAGTTAGTAGAAGTGATCGTGACTTTACTTTTTATTGCAGAGGCTTATGTCTATTCTCACTGGTCTGGTCGTATAAGTTGAACAGTTAAATATTTTATGCATTATCTCAGTCATTTTATGTTTTTCTATAATTTCATGAGCACGACTATCCAGTTGCAAGATGACATTTGGATACTTCTAGCCTCTTATTCTCTGTCCTTATTTTTCATTTATTTTCTTACTTGGGAGAGTGGATGCACCCATGGTGAACATGCATGCAGGTTTGTTCTCAATGGCATTAAATCTGGTTGTACTTAATGGGCGGGGATGAAAATCAGTGGCTTGGCCATTTATTCATTTGGATGGGATGCTAACTTTGGTAAGTGCTCAATCAAATATGACCTCACCTTGTAAAGTTTGGTAATTGGAGATGTTTAGGTATTATTTTTGGCAATTCTCCAATGCCTTGTGGAATTCAGCTTAGGTTTTGCAGAAACCTATCATGATACAATTTTGTAAGATTCTATCTATTGTACAATTCAATTCCTTGATACAGAACGGTTTCTTTATAGGTTGGCATCCTAACATTCATATCAAACAGAATCACCCTGTCCACAATGATGCTCCATTGTTTATTATGGAATCCTATCTAGAATGTTTCATTCCCCACGTTTGTTCTTGCTTGACAAGCAAGAACTATTGATTTTCTTATTACCATTTACCACAATGATGCTCCAAGGTTTATTATGGAATCCTATGAAGAATGCGGTCATCACCCACGTTTGTTCTTACTCGACAAGCTAGAACTATTGAATTTCTTATTTTTCTTCCCGGAAGTTCTAGAGATACTGAAAAACTTTTGATTCTACTTTGCAGGTTTGACAATGATGGTGCTGGTACTTGTTTGAAAAGATTTCCGGATCCATATTGTTTTAAGATAGCATGTTCAAGTCAGAACTAATGAACCCGGAAATTTGCAAAGAGAAAACAATGCTCACAAAACAAAGGTACATTCTATTCTAATCAAGTGGACAGAAAAAAAGATTTCTTATGCATTCTATTCTAATTAAATGGACGGGAAAAGGAATGAATTCAAAGGAGTGGAGAAGTTCATGTTGTGTCAATATTATGGCACCATAGAAGCTATTTTCTTCTACCACATTATCATCACCACCATCATCAATGCATATAAATTTAATTGTATTCCATTAACTAGCAAAAATATCTTGAGGATTGAAAGTGTTAAAGGAATTGTTTGTTGATTTTATGATAAGAGCATGCTTGTAGTTTGTACCTTGTACGATTGACGGGGATCCAATGATGCATTGATGCAATGGTGTAAATGAGTAAAAGCACCTACTAGTGCAATGAACTTGACAGCAACCTGAATTTCCTCATGAACCCTTTTGTACCCTTTCTTATATGGCTGCAAATGTGATGCTTAGGTGCAGCTACATTTATCTTGAATTGTTCGACATTGAAATTGAAGCTGCACAAGGTGTCTTGGGGCCATGTGGGTAGCTGTGACGTCTGTGTCCATTTTTGTAGCTGGGGTGTCTGTGACCATGGCTTTTGCCTTTGTAATCATGCTCAAAGTCGTCTCGCACAAGATCTCACACAAGCTGTCATGGTGTATAGTGTGATGCGCTTAAAATTATTTAGTTTTAATTTTTTAATCAAATGGCTCCTCAATGTGCAAATTTGGATGGCAGGCAATCCCCTTGGAATTGTATTTTTGTATTCACCTTCTTATCCATTTGTAGGAATATTTTATATGCCAATTTGCCTTACTGTCGTTGAATACGACGGATATGAAAGTTTATTTTTGTTTCAATTAACATCCCATTATTTGTTTCTAGTTGTTTTCTTATATTGGGGAACTTAAATAATGTATTGAAGGATTGATCATAAGCTTTAAACACACTCCATTGATGTAAAATAATATTTCATTGTTGAAGTGTCTAACATTAAGGGGATACAGGCTAGAACTAAACAAAGAATCATGGCGACAATCTGATGAAATATATTGATTACAATGAATAAACATTCTCCCAAAACCATATTGATTCATTTTCTTTGGAGACCGATAATGTCTAAAACAATTTTCTCAATTTAGAATACAAAAATAACTGAAACATGTTTCAGTTGCAAGCTTGAGAGTTTATTCTAGATGTCGAGGTTTATTATTGAGCTTGAGAATATACTAATGAGTTCGAGAGTTAAACTTTCACCAAATAAAATTAAGTTGAAGTTACTCTGCCTTCGTTGAAAAGTTTGGTGAAAATGGATTGATTGAACAGTTTGATGAAAAGGAATTGATGGTGCACTTTTCAAACGACATGATATGTATTGTCACATTGCAGGTGGGTTTATTGATATCTCTTCTCCTGGAAGTTACTAAAAAAAATTAATTAATCGAATCTTTTCACTAGAAAAGGTAAGAAACCACATAACTGAACAGACCATAGTTGGGAGGAGCCGACGTTGTACGAGCAAATATGCGTGGGGGCATCTTTAAACCCATAATTGAACGAATCGTAGCAGAAAGGAGCCTATGTGGTCTGGGTTAATGAACGCGTGGGATATCCTTCTTTTTTTTGGGTACCTAAGCTATAGTGGGTTGGGACCCCATCGGATGAGGGTAGTAGACCTCAGGTGAGATGATGATGGAGCTCTCGGGTGACATGACAAAGTCCTCTGGTGAGGGAACATGAACCCTAGGCAGCTAGGTGCGAATACTAGTAAGAGGCGGTTCTCGACACGTTTATCCAAACATTATCTTGACCTTTATTCTCTTTTGATTTGACCATTATTTTCACCTTTCTTAAACCGAGCCTTCATTTCAATTCACTCTGCAGGTGAATTATCCAAACATGATGAAAAGCCGAGAAAATCATGAAAAGTTGGAAATTTGGTACCCACAGTACCCACCAACACACTCACTGTGGGGTGGTGTTGGCACTTTAGTATCAATTATCACACATATCCCCTAGATCGATCATTAGGTTTTCAAGTTGATTACATCACTCCTATCCAGCAAGCCAACCCAAGAAAAAAAAATACAGGGTAGGTTAATTTGGCCCTTTTTTCGGTGGGTTAGCCACCTTGACTCATATATAATAAAATACAGGTCGGGTTTAACGGTCAAATATGAGGCGGTTCTCGACTCGTGGGATAGTTTGAAACCACATTATTGAATGAACCATAGAAGGAAGAAGCCTACCTTGTGAGGGTTAAAGACGTGTGGGACATCTTGAAAGTTTTTTTTTTTTTTTTTGAATGGTAAGTTGTATTAATCAAAGCAAAGCAGTACAAAAGATATATACTGAAAAGCAATGAAAAAACAAATGAGAGAAATAAACCATCCAAAACAACAAAAGAGGAGAAACAAATGAGAGAAATACAAATGAGAGAAATAAACCATCCAAAACAACAAAAGAGGAGAAACAAATGAGAGAAATACAAATGAGAGAAATAAACCATCCAAAACAACAAAAGAGGAGAAACAAAGCCTCCCAAGCAGGCCAAAGGCCCCAAAAAAGACAAACCAAAATTAAGAGGATACTACTTCTCTCCATTTAAACAACATAACATCAATAGGCACTCCCCAAAAATCTGGCAACACAGATACCCGGGAGGCAGCAAGGAGTATGGCTTTCGTAGCAACAACAACTGAGGGGGAAGAACAATCTTCGAAGCAGCGTCTATTCCTTTCCTTCCAAATTGCCCAGATGTTAGCAATAAAGGAAGACCGCCATAGAAGCCTTCCTCTCTTGGACTGAACTCCAAACTTTCAAGCATCAAAAAGCTCCAAGATGTAACGAGGGAGGACCCAGCTACAACCAAAGCAATCAAGGGTAGAAATCCAGTTAGCTTGAGCAAACCTGCAATTTAGCATAAGATGGTCCACAGTCTCCTCTGCCGATAGGCAGTGGGCAAGTGTTGATTATAATCACCCCTCGCCGACGGAGATTGTCTATAGTGAGGATGCTGCCTTGAAGAGCTAACCAACCAAACGCCAGGAGTCTAGGGGGCGCCTTGGTCTTCCAAAGATATTCAAACCAATTGTGTGAATTGTGAGTGTCTGACAGCACCGCAAAGAAAGAAGATACTGAAAACACACCGTCCTTTGAAGCAGCCCACGCTCTGTGATCTTCCCCTTCTACAGGAATGAAAATCCGACCAATCTTTTCCATGAGATTCATAAGGTTCTCTTCTTCCGACTCAGTCAAATCTCTTCTAAAAATTGGACCCCAAAGGACCCTATTCACATCCCTATCCATATAATCAATAACCTTTGTTTGTCTGTCCCTAGCGCACCTGTAGAGGGCCGGGAATTGCGCTGCTAGAGGAGTATCCTCCACCCAAACATCATGCCAAAAGAATATGTCTTCACCTGTCCCAACACGGTTATTTTGCTACGCAGAGAGGCCTCCGCCAGGGTGATCCTCTGTCTCCACTTCTTTTTGTTATGGTTGGGGAGGCGTTAAGTCGTATGATATCAGCTGCGGGAGAGGCAGATATGATCTCTAGATTTAATCCAGCGGTTAGTGGCCCATCGGTCACTCACTTGCAATATGCTGATGATACACTCACTTTTTGTAAAGTAGAGGAAGAGCAAATCAAGAATGTCATAGCAGTTCTCATGTGTTTTGAAGAGGTCTCGGGCCTAAAAGTTAACTTCTCTAAAAGTTCTCTTATAGGCATTGAGATAGAGGCACATCGGATGGAGCTCCTAGCAAACATAATGGGATGCAAGGTTGGGTCTTTTCCGACCACCTACCTTGGGTTGCCCCTTTGTCTCGGGGGGCCTTCTAAAGAAGTTTGGAATTCGGTGGTGGAAAGAGTAGAACAAAAGCTGGCTACTTGGAAGGCAAAATACTTATCTCTCGGGGGAAGAATTACCTTGATTCAATCGGCTCTTTCTAACCTTCCAACATTCTTCATGTCCATGTTCAAATGCCCGGCGTCGATCGCCAATCGAATTGAGAAGTTGCAGCGAGATGTTCTATGGCAAGGAAAAGGCACTAAGAAAAAGTTCATTTGGTTTTGCGGAGCAAAGTTTGTAGACCTAAAAGGGAGGTCGGCCTAGGCTTCAGATCTTTAAAGATTATGAACCAAGCCCTTCTAGGGAAATGGTGGTGGAGAATTGGAGAACAGTCAGATAGTTTATGGAGGCATATCATTTTGTCCAAATATGGGGTCCGACGAAATGGATGGGACGTTGCTGGACTATCCTACAGATGCTCAAGTTGGTGGAAAGATATCATGGCCATTAAGGACTTATTTGATTCGCAAATCAGGTTCCGTGTTGGGACATCTTGAAAGTTGAAACTACATAATAGAATGAAGGGGTTTTTCCCCTTACTTAGGTCACCATTATCTACAAAAATCCACATCTTGTCAAAAGTTGAGAAATACATTCTCCATATAACTACTTTATTGTAAAATATGCAGTTTTTTTTTTTTTTGCAATATTATTTAATTCAATTAAAATCTTACAGACCAATTTACAGAAGGTAAGTTCACAGCACCCCCACTTTGTCATTGATTGGTTTTTGTTCTCCTTTTTTTACTGTTATTATTATCGTCAATATAATTTGTGAAATAGTTGTGCAAAACCAAGTTCCTAATCAACTAAAATGTCTGGAGAAATAATTGGTGGAGCCTTATTACCCTTCTATATGATATTTCAACCAAATTGGAAAGGCTCTTGTAGTCTTGTTTAACCTCCTGTTTTTTGGATGCCATCTATTATGACAAGTATGTGTGGTCTTTTTCTAGTTTTTGAGAGATAAAGGGGTTTTATTAGAACTTCATTGAATCGGTCAAAATGATTACTAGTTTCAGTTCTTTACTGCTTTAAACTCTGTAACTGCAAGCACTTGCTTCAACATTTCGACATTTTATCTTTTAGATCATTTGAGAACTTATATGCTGGGATCTTTTTTGCTCCTATACTTTGTATATCATAGTTATTAGAAGTTATCATTAGTTTTCCTTTTTTTGCGGCTATGTCTATTCTCACTAGTCACATCATATAAGTTGAACAGTTAAATATATTACGTTTTGTCTTCATCATTTTATGTTTGTCTATAATTACATGAGCATTACAAGATGACATTTGAATACTGCTAGCCTCTTATTCTGTCTTTATTATTCATTTATTTTCTTACTCGGGAAAGTGGATGCACCCATTCTGCTTGGGTTCTGAGATGGTGAACATGCATGCAGGTTGGTTCTCGATGGTAGTAAATCCGACAGTACTCAATGGGTGGAGATGAAAACCAGAAGCAAGGCCATTTATGTATTTGGATGGGATGCTAACTTTGGTAGGTGCTAAATCAAATATGACCTCACCTTGGTAAGATTTGTTTCTTGGAGATGTTTAGGTTTAGTTTTTGGCGATGCTCCAATGGTTCGTGGAATTCAGCTTAGGTTTTGTAGAAACCTATCATGATACAATTTTGTAAAATTATTTCTATTGCACAATTCAATTCTTTGATACAGAGCGGTTACTTTACAGGTTCAGATTGGCATCCTAACATTCATGCTAAATAGAATCACCTTGTCCACAAGTTTAAGTTATAATTGATATGACATTTTTGGTTGAAGACTATCTCTATGTTTGTTGAATAGTTTTTTTTTTTTTTTTTTTTTTTTTGTGCTATCGGAGGGTTCCCAACCCTTTAGGCTGGACTATTCCCTCCGGGCCCAGAGAGAAGCCGGGTAAAACCCCTGTGGCCCCTAGGTGGTAGCACAAGTAAACTCAACATTCGGCTCCTGAAGAGGGGGGAACCGGGGATCGATACCAAGACCTCTAGCTCCGGAAGAGGGAGGAACCGTGGTCCTGACCACTCGGCCAACCCCTTGGGGTTATGTTTGTTGAATAGTTTGATGAAAAGGAATTGACTGAGCACTTTTTAGACGACATGCGATGTGTTGTCACTGATATCTCTTATCCTTGAAGTTAATCACTTGCGTGTTTGAGAGAACATGATGCATCTAAATTGTTAAAAACAACTACCAAATTATATACAATGCAGCCTCGCCTTTCCAGAACCCAACCATGGAATGAAATCTCTCTTTGCCTCAAAACATGATATTAATCAAAGTATCAATTTGGCCATGGTCAAAACTAGTAGTACTCTGGCTATACAAAATATGTTTCAACAACCTTCTAAACCTGCTTGCAAGAAAAAGTCAAGGATTGCTCACCTCAATCCTTTAACACACAAACTGTCTACTTGTAAAGACTAAGAACAATATAGAATTGCATTCGTATGTGAAATATATAGGGTATTTTTCAAATTTAGGAATTTTCTCTGAATATTATTAGAAAACTGTAATAATCTCAATTTTAAATAATAGTAATCAATGATTTAGAAATTTTGATTTTCTTAATAGGAATTATCAACTATGATATTTAATCAAACATTTTGGAAAAAACCTCACTAATCCAACAGTAATTTATTTTGTGAGTCATGGACCTGCCTTTCAAACACAAGGAGGCTCATTGTTTGAACAGTTTAGATCTTCGAAAGTTAGCCCTTAAATGCATGAATTTGATTTGCACCTGAGGCAGGTTAACCTTAACATACCATTCTCTTTTTGGCCTCGCAGCCCCTACATCACAGGTATGTATTGTGTCTTTCCTAGGGCCAATATGATGGGCACAGGCTATCCAATGAATACCTCGGACTAGTTTGATCAAGTAATAATATAAAACACGACCTGGGAAACATTGGGAGCTATTTACTTTAAGACTTATTTTTACACTGTTCTTTTTAGACTAGTTGATAGTTTGAAATTGGACCCTTAAAAGTTTCAAGTGGTGCCCACCTTTTGAGAATTCTAATCGTTGTTGATATACCTCTAACACCCATGCTATTTACTTTTTATCAAAATCTTATAAGTCAATTTCAACATGCCAATGGCTAGATTGATGACTTTGTTTTACCCACTTGTTCAAGATTTTGTCAAGCCAATGGTGGTCGTCCAGATTGGGTCAAGTTGGGTATACCCAATTGTACAAATATATGATACTTTCAGGGATGGGTGGTGGCGATACTCGCGACTGATCTGAACCTGACTGAGTCCAACCAATTGCATTATGAGATGCCAACCCCAGTAAATCCCACATAGTGTTCCACCTGGCCTGACTCATCACCACCCCTGCATGGAACAGCCTGGCCTCACCTTGTGAGAAATCTCAGCCACTCAAAAAGCCAATCCAAGTGAGAGGCCATCGGATTGATCATGCAAATTGGCCAGCGAAACTTATCAAGCTATGGTTTCTAAAACAGGTGGGGGCCACTAGTTGGGTCTCAACCAAAAGCAAAACCTATGGTCAACTCGACCTAGCTTTTACCCAACCCTGTTGAAAAGTGTAGTTCCCAAATCGAGTGGTTTCCATTGTCAAAAGGAGATCTTTCAAACCCCTGCCCACCTTGATTGCTAATGCTTCCAGGTGGGCCTCATAGACCAAGTATTTCAATGAGCAGGGATAACCTGCCAATTCCTGAAAATTACTCTTATATATCATATATATAATGATTGGGCTTTGAGACATGCCTTGAGTTAGTCTGGGTCCACATGTGTCAATTGGAGCTGGGTCTAGGTACAGGAAACAATAATTGAGTCAGGGTCCTCCATGGACCTGACCCGACCTCGGAATTGAGCCCTCCAAGGTTTTAGCAGGAATGACTCAAAGGAGATCAAGATGGGCAATCTTATAAATGGTCCATAGTCCACCATCCATTTTGCCAGCCATTTGATGAATGCATTTTATTCTCTTTTAATTTGACTATCATTTTCATGTCTCTCAAATTGAGCCAACTCACTCCAATTCACTCTAGAAGTGAATTGCCCAAACAAGATAAAAAGCGAAGAAAATCACGAAAGATTGGTTTCCCACCAACACACTCATCGCTGAGTGGTGTTGGCACCTGGTATCAATTATCACACATTTCAATTCACTCTTAAATCAGCTTGATTGTTTCACTCCCATCCAGTAGGCCAAATCAGAAAAATATTTACGTGGCAGATTAATTCAGCCCTTTTTCTGTGGGTCGGCAAATTTGACTCATCACTAATCCGTATTTTATGCAGATAGGGTTACACAATCAAATACGAGCCGAGTTGGTCAGTCGGGTCAAGCTTTGTCACCTTTAATTTGGGTCATACTCGTTAAGTGGGCCCCAATGGGGTTTGACATTTCCCAGTCAGTGGGAATTGTGGAAGATCACTGGCTGTATGATATTTCAAGGGTTTCCCAACTTCAGGTTTTATCTGGAAACTCTTTGAGAATTAAATCAACAAATCAAAGGGAATGTAATGATAATGTTTTGCATGTGACAAATTTAATGACGGGTCAAATTTTGATTTGAGTGAGTTTTCTAGTAGAATCAGTACAAGGGAGTTAGATGTCAATGAGGGATTTATGTGCTTGAATGTGACTCATATCTGACTTTTGATGAGATATTGATTTCAATGATGCCACAAAGTATGTGCCTTGTAACGTAACAAGGGTTTTTTATGAGGTCATTTGATAAGGATTTTATATAATGGATAATATATTCTGATTATAAAAAAAAAATGCATTCTTTACTCATGATGTTATAAAAGCTGACTTTTTCTTTTTTAATATCATTGGAAGGGCACAAAATCTCAGGAGCTTCCGTTCCAAACTCAAACGAACTTGCAGGTTTGAAGGTGACCCTCATTTCTTCTCCGGACAAGAATTCGCTTGAAAACTAGCTTGGATACAATGGTCCATTTAAGATGGAACTGAAAGTTCTGGTGTCTCGAGTATGCACCACCTACGCACACTGCATGGACGGAAGCTCAAAATCTCTACTAACTGTCAGCCGGGGAATACAATGTAATTTGTGCTTACAAAGGCAAGCCATTTACACAACCTCTCTCTCTCTCTCTCTCTCTCTCTCTCTCTCTCTCTCTCACACACACACACACACCATCCTAGTTAACAATAAATAAGCAAGCTCTCTCTCGAACACCATCATAGTTAACAATAAATGCACTGAATACAGTTACAGTTCTCAATCATGCACTAGACAAATTCTATTTTACTAGGCGACAAGGAGTAATTTCAAAAGAACAAGCCTGGGCAGATAATCCATTCAAATTGTTTGTTTTCGTTTTTGTGTAGAAGAAACTTCATTACTTCTTATTTTGATAGGAGAAAAATGAACTACATGGAAAATTTTATGTCTGTCTGGAGTTCCATCTGACATTTCAGGATGCCGACCGATAGGAGGTCCTGTCCAAATATGCATGCTATATACAAAATGATTATTAAAGCAACAACACCTAATTATATACTGAATATAAAGTGTACCAACATTTTGAATATAAATCTACTAACTGATTTGCACTTCCAACAACTCGCTAATTTTATCTACAGTATCAAAACTTCCCTTCCCTTGATGTTGCTAACTGCAAGATCACTAAACAAAATGTACAATGATAAACATGAGATTGCCAAATAGAGATTCATCAAATCTGATATTGCAAGTTTGAGTATGGGATTTTGATTGTCCCTTTCAACAACATAGAATACAAATTGTCACTCTCGGTCGTTGGATAGTCAACAGACTCAAGTGACCGGGAAGCTTGAAGAGCCATCTCAGCATGAAGTTGGAGACACGCCATAGCCATCTACATTGATACATCCAGTTAAATGTAACATATCAAAGCAGGATGACAGAGCAAAAAAAAAGATAGAAGATTAAGAGTCAAGATCATGAATAAAATCCAAGTACAAAAAAGAGAAAAAAGAATGCACACAATTATCTAACTTCATTACTGATGCAATCGAAAGCAGAAAGCAGTAATTGATGTAGACCTAGATATCTTCATACATCATGCATTGTACACCAGATAGACCACTCCTATGCAGCCCATACGTTCTTATCAACCATTACACCTTTCCCGCAAACGACATAACCAATGAACACTACATGATCCATTCTAACCCCATGCTGCACTTCAGATTTTCGTAAAGTTGCTCTTGCCCTGTGGTGTTAAACTTGAAGACAAGCTTCAGATGGTCTAGATGGGCTTTTATATCGAGACTGCAAGTATACAACCGCAAATGTGCCTACAAAGGGTCTGAGAACCTGATTCATGAGTCACATGTGTGATAACTTGCTAGGTGCATTAGATAGTCCAAAAGCACAACTAGCCACTTATACAACCATTACGCATCCTAAATGCCAATTTGTATTCATCACCCAGGTAATGATATCAGCTCCTCAGCTCTATCTTAGGAAAGCCCTTGGCACTCACAAGCATATCTAGCTTTGCATCTAGAAGAGGGATCGCAAAACAAGATTTAACCTCGAGTCTTGGGCTGGATATTGCCTTGTGGAAGCCTCTTTGAGCTGCAACACTATTTAATCGTTTGGCCGTTAATACACATAAGCCACTTGCCATCCTTCATGATTTCCATAAGGGCCGTTTGACACTTTACTAATACAATACAAGTCAAGTAAAGCCTCCATTTTCCAGACAATATGTCACATCAAACGCACTTTATTCAAAATTCCCCCCATCTTTTTCATACAAAAAGTCAAAAAGCAACTATCTTTATCCACTAAAATACAAAAATACTCCACTTTTCCATACAAAAAGTCAAAAAATTTGCATAATAAACAACTAAAAACAAAATACCATCATAACCCACTTATATTTTATTCTTTCTTCAAAATCAACTTTACTTAACTTGACTCAATTAGTAGAGTTACCAAACAGGCCCTAAAGGCTGGCACGACACATGGGCTGATACTCTCCCTTAAGTAGCCCTCGTATACATATGTAACTCCACAACCTGTACAGTAGCTCCTCATGTTCTTGTGAACTCAATCTCTAGGCAGTCCAATTAGGAAGGGCATCCCCAAGAAATAAATCGATGTACTGTTGTATATTCCGCATGTTGGTGAAGAGGTGTTGCAGAAGCTTTATAGAATGCATGGGTTTGCTACAATGTTTGAATACGATCTAAATGCAGGATGAGATCACGTAATATTAAATAGCCTGAAGGATAACTACTAGTAGAGATGACCCACTACAATCACAATTTTCCATAGGCTGTGAGATGGTTTCCTAATTGGAGAACCAGGAGGATGGACTGTTTTCTAAGGGCATTCTCTTACCTTTCCATTTTCGCAAGCTCTCTATGTTTCATCTAGGGGTGGCAAAATCTGAACCGACCCAAACATGACCCACATAACCCATGCAATAGATATGAATTGGTCATAGGTTTGGAGAACTTGACCCGCAATAAAAACAGGTCAAGTTAGGTCAAGTTAGAGCCAACCTACATAACCTACCTAACCCATTTAAATGGGTTGGTTTAGGGCCAACCCTCATACATAAACCCATTTAAACAATTTGGTGGTTTAATATTTTGGCACTTAATAGTTTATTTTATATGAAATGAGACGAGCTTGTGTTTTGTTTTTTCAGTCTTGCAATCTTACTCAAATATAGGCTCATTATTTGAAAGTGGATTAGGTTTGGATAATGCTTCTACAGGTTGGGTCACGTTAAACGGGTTGACCCACATTGATGGCAGATTAAGCCGGTTGGGTCGGGATGACCCACAACAGCAGGTCGAAGTTTCTTGGCCCATTTTAAAAAAGGGTCAGCTACAAGTTGGACTTCAACCCGTAGATAAATCCTATCAACCTGACCCAACCCAACCCGTTCGCCACCCCCAGTTTCATTTCTACCATTGTAACTGACAAGGTCAAAACTCAAAGTTGAAGGATTATTATGAAAACCTACAGTGTACCACATTTTTATTCAGGACTATAAAAACAGTGTAGTCCTGCAGTGAAGCATATCAGGATTATATCTAAATTAGATTTATTTTCCTATGCCAATCCTTAGAGATTAGATTGATAGTCTTCCAAAATGCTATTTCTCTTTGTATCAAACCTCATAAAGGCAATATGGTTATGATCAATGTGATCATCCAATTCTCCCAAAAGTTCTCTCTTCTTACAGAGTGCCTAACCACCTTCCTTCTCTTTTTTACAATTTAATTGAATGGGTGTTCAGGCTTCGTGCTATATGCAGAGATTAAGTGATTATACTGTTTGGACTCCTATTTTAAGGAGAAATTTGTGGGATGAGGAAATTGAGGTCTTTGAGGCCTCTTAATATACTTGTTGAATTAGGTGTATCTACTAAGTCGTCGTCATCATCAAAGCCTTGTCCCAACTATATTGGGGTCGGCTACAAGGTTTATCTACCAAGTACGGGAGAGAATTTTTAAGGTATTGTATCCTAATAAAAACAGTGAGTTTTCAACTTAAGTATAAAAATGAGAAAGGGAGGTTTTCCTTTTTATTTGTAAGCCGAAAGTGCTTCATAGAGCTCGAGCTTGCAAGTGGGAAGGTATCCCCAACAAAATCATAGCACTGGACGATTTGACACTTACGGTTTATTGTAACATCCGAGGAATTGAGAATCTGTAAATCATCTTTTTATTCATTGCCATTTAATAAAGCAGTATGGGATTATTTCATGAACTTTTTTAAAGTGTGTTGGGTAACCCAGAATGAGTAAGGAGGTGATGGAAAATCAATGGTATAGTTATACTAATAGGAAAGCAGCAGGTCAGGTCGGGTCATGGGGGGTCGGGTTTAGGGCGACCTAAACTCCTCCAAACAGATATATATCATGCTCCATACCGACCCGGCCCTTGACAAGTTTTTATGGTCAGTGTATCAGCAAATCTGTCCTGTGACGGGTGCGGATTGGGTCAGGTTTAATAGTCGTTGTATTTTACTTTTTTTCAAAAGATATTGTAAAACAATAAACTAAGAGGAGAGGAGGAGATGGAACCTATACCTTTAGGTTGTATACTCGACTGACTACCACCCATCTCGCAGAAGCTTTGCATATGCAGTTTTGCTAAACTGATTTATACCACTATATACAGGGTGGGGCAGGTTAAGCCAACTAATATCCAAACCCGCCCCGAACCCAACTTGGGTCAAAATATAAATCCCATACCCACCCTGAACTTGACAAACACACTACCTGCCCCTAATAGGAACATGTTGTGGAGGGTCCCCGTTTAAACCCCACCTATTGCCATCCCAATATGCTAAGCAACAGGGAGCCATTCTATGGAATTGTTTGGAGGTAGCAGCATGTTGGTTGATGTGGGCTAGAAGGGGACAACCATTTATTCATGACACAGCTTTGAGAGTCAAACTATTCGCGCAAAAGTAACATGTTGTGTGAATGTTCAAAAAGGAACTCTTTGGTGCTTTAGTATCAGATCTTTGGAGATGTTGGAGTCAAACTATTCGCACAAAAGTAATATATTGGGTGAAAGTTCAAAAAATAACTTTTTGGTGCTTTAGTATCAGATCTTTGGAGATGTTGGAGGAAAAGTTGACTTCTTATGTAGTTTCATTTTGATGTTGGTTTCTTTAAACCTAGAATAATGGACAAGCCATATGTAAGAGCCATAATGAGCTCAACCATACGTACCGTTGAGCATTCAGTATCTGTGTCTGATTCACTGATATGAAGGGCCCATGTGCGTATCCATTCAAGCCCTCTACAAATATCATGGTTGCCTTCAACCAATGCAGATGCAACATATGAAGGATGAAGTGCTGCCAATATGCATGAAGCAGTAAAAAGGGCTGATCTTCTGACATATGTTTCTGCATGATGTGAAATCCCCCTGCATACAACAAAAAAGCACACGAATGCAGTTGGTCCATAACTATTTTCATTATAAATAATGTCACTGCGAAAAATGCCAATACTCAGATTCTGGCAGACCATGATGTTGCACAGAGATTGTACTGCACATCAATCATACCATCCAAATTGTAGCCCATCGTAGAGTACAATGACCCAAAGAATATTGGATATCTTAATTCAAATTACTTAACATTTTTTTCTTTTTTTTTTAGTTTTGACATCAGAGTATTTTTCATTATTTTTTCTTCAAGCACCAATCAGACAGCAAGATCAGGCGCTCAGTGTGTTTTTCTAGGTTATGCCCCATCCATGATAGGACATACAATTTGGACAGTTTGGAAATGGTTGCATGTATCCTTGCACGCAGTTGATGTGTGCATCCATATTCCATACTGATCCTTCTTGTACTCCATCAGTGTTAGATAAATAGAGCTGAGCAAAAGCAAAACCACAAAGCCAATCCCAGATAGAAGAGGAAGCTGAAAATGATTATATTGTTGGCATCAGACTATTCCTGAATAAAAAATAATGCACACAGATTCTCAGTAGCTTACCTAGAGCTTAACATATCAAGAAGCGCAGGAGCCAAAGCCGATGCCTCTGGATGCATAGCCATGCATTTCATACAAACACCAAGCATATAGATAAGTTTACCAAGAACAATAAAATCCCTACCAAGCAAGTCAACCCCATGCCTTTTCTTATCAAATCCCTGCATAGCAGGAAGCATAAACGCAGCTGCATACATGGGGTAGTTGTTTTTTGACCATTCCACTTTGTTTTCGTGTATATTTGCCAATCGATGACTCCAATGGCGTGACTTCCCTGACTTTATCTGACCGGATTTGGAAGGAAGTTCTCTTTCATATCGATGAGAATAACTTAACAAGGTTCCCGTTTCTGAGACCTCTTTCCATTCCCTAGCTCCAGGAGGTCCTTTGCTACTGGGTAAAAACCACGCCTGCCTCTCTGAAATCGTTGAAATAAGTCCCCTTAGCTGATTCCTCCCTTTAACACTTCTAGTATTAGCAAGCTCCTGCGCAGCATCTGTCATGACATCAAGGATCAAGATGCGTTGGCTGACATCAACATTTGGTGAATACAGTAGTCCGTGCAGTGAATCCAAAGATTCAAATGGGCACGTAACAAGCAATGCAACCAGTGCTCTATGCCTCTTATCTTCAGCAGATTCTTCCTCCCCCTCAACAGTCACATCAGAGCAACGAATATGCACAAGTACTCTAGCAAGATCACCGGAAACATACTGAAGTTCATCAGGTGATGCTCTCACAAGCTTTTCAGTAACATCAAGGGCCCTTTCCACCTGTACAAAGGAAAAAAAGTAGGATCTAACTTAGGCTTAGCAAACGGGAATGATTTAGACAGAATGAATGAAGACATTAAGACATTTTCCAAGCTATCCCTTTCCTAGAATTCTCATTTGGGCCAACGTGCAAGTGAAACTCATCTCTCATTAATTCAGACTGTTCAATGATGGGCCCACTGGGGATTGACAGTGCGGAAAGGAACTTTGTTAGAGGTCAGTCTAGCCTTCTGGTGATTAGCCAATACATGGAGAAATGAAAGACATACGAAATGACCCTTTTTAACTGCAAAAAATCCACCAATTTGTTCGATTTCCAAAACAAAGCGAGTTCCGCCAAGAGAATAATCTGGATTTGCACGTCATTGGTTCCACCTGTATAATATTCTTTGCTTAAATGGAGCTACTTTGTAGTCTAGAGTCCAGATCAATCATCGTTTAACATCTTATAAAAATTTGTAAAAAAAAAATATTTTCTTACATCATCTTCTTTCAAAGTAATATGACCATGGTTTAAAAAATTGGCCGACGAGTTGTGACTCGGACTTGGCACATACCGAGTCAGGTCACATGGGAAATAGTAAATTGGTTAGGAGAAAATTAAAATATAAAAAAGAGAAAAAAAATTCCTAACAAAAAATGTAACCTTTCAAAATGAAAATCCATAAAAACTCGAAATATCAAATATCTAGAACATCCAAAAAAAAAAAATATTTTCATAACCTGAGAGACTTCCTTATTATTAAATAAATACAAATACCATTATTGTCATAATTATTTCACAGATCAAAGACTATATCATCATACTTGAAGAAATGTTAGAAATTAATTTCTCTCTGCGGGATGTCTGGAAGATGAAGCAAGATGTAATACTAATGCATATGCAGTTCACAGTTTCAAAGAAAATTATATCTGAAGAGGGTACTTGCGATTAATGTGCTTAGACTTCAAAAAATTTGTAACAAAGAGAATATAAGTACAAAACTATCATTTATCCCAGTTTATGTTACATAAGCTGAATTGGGGAAATTCATCAACCAAAAAAAAAATTCTAATATTTTGATACCTCAACATCCTGATTGAGTACATATAAAATGGCTGATAAGAACAACTCACCCCATCAGGGTCAGCAGACTTTCGTAATGCTACAATGACGTCACCCAACTGAGAGAACTTTTTTTCTAAGTCTGCATCATCATCTGACAAATTGTATGGCTGCAACGATGAGTCACTTGACACAGAACTGCTTTCATCATCATCATCCTCCTCATCAATGGAGTTTTCATTATTCAATGTCGCTGGATCTATAATTTCATCTGGGTCTACCAATTTGAACCCTGATAATTCCCCGTCAGCATTTGATGTTTTACTCTTTTCATCTTTACGTCTTCTGTGAGCAGCAGCCCCATTGGATCCTTCCAGCATAATCTTAGACGCCCTTGATTCATCTTTAGTTATTTCTAGACTGTGAGAATCAGCTTGTACCTTCTTCTGTAGGGAAGAAACCCCAAACTCCCAGTCAATTATCTCTCCCTTGGAATCCTCATCAAGGTAAAGAGGATTTTTGGGGTCAACTATTTTGGAGAACACTAGAGCAACAGAACTGGCCATTTTCCGTACTAAATGGATAGGGCTTTCCAGTCTACCTGTCAGAAATCAAACATAAATTATAACAGTTGCTTTAGCTAATGCAAGAAGCTGCACTATGAAGGGGACTAACAGGGTCCAGCTCCGAAAATGTCCTGAATTTTTACTCTCCCTATTACATGTGAGATCCATGTTTAACAAATCCCAACATCCATGGGTTGAAGTCCCAAGTTTTTAATTCACTGAGAGGTCTCAAAACACACACATGAATATTTCCCCATATATATAGAGAGAGAGAGAGAGAAATCAGGTATATCCCCTCAACATGGAATGTTTCCTCTTCTTTTTTTAATGAATTTCTCTGTTGATGATTTCAAAACCAAAGACAAAGTAAAGAAAATTTGAAAGGATGCCAATATAAAAAGAAATTAGTTGTCAGCTTAGACCTTTCATTCCTGGAGATATATGGGTGACCTTTCAACCGCTATGGAATCAATGTACTGAGTCACCAAAAGAAAGGTCTCACGTGCATGTAATAGAGAAGATCAGTTTACAGTATATTTTCTGAGGAAAAGGACCCCATAATTTCTCAAACATAAATGATATCTACAGGGGAATGGCTGAACCTTACAGCTGACACCTTGAAGAAGTGAATGCAGTGTATCCTTGGTTGTTTCTAATTTTTCTTTAGACATTTTCTCCAAAGAAAGCCCAACGGCAGCAGTTACATCTGGGTTTTTTAATATAGGGATTACATAACTTGTAAAGTACCACTAGATGCATGAAATAAAGCCATCCCAGTAGGACACTGGTACGGGTGTAAAGCAAAGATATGTAACCAGGTATAGAACTTGTTCAACCTCCAGATGGGTTATATCACATTGCCCTACAATTAGATTTTAACATGTTTGCTATGAGAATATTCCTATTAAAATGTTAATTCTTATATTTTATATATTTTAAATCATTAAGCGCAGAATATTTTGACCTGGACAAACACGTAACCATACACAGCATCACATCCAACATTGGATGCGGCAGAGAAACATGAGACACCCCAGTGGTAAGGGTGTCTCATCTCACACAGCCACCAGTACTGCACCACTAAACCAACTTAGCAAAAAAAAAAAAGAGTATCATAGGACTAAAGGAAGAAGAAAGGATACAAGCTTGCTGCTCCATGGACACTGATTGAACAAACTCCCGTTTTGACCATATTACAACCAGATGCTGCAGTGTGTCCAAAAGCTCAGCACTATCTCGCTCTTCTATAGATGCATTAGAGTATGGCGGACACTTAAGTACTGAGAACTGAAGAATCCATCTAAGGCAACAGATGGGAAACACTTTCCAGAGTACAAATTTGTCACCAAACATAGCCCTGTATAACAATATTTATGAGAATCAGTATACAATTAGATAAAAGATGAGATAATAGTAAACATTTACCAAAATGTATTACAAATCCAGTCTGCTCTCTTACTAACCATAGGTAAATAAAAACGTAAGATTGAGTAGTGTCCATGATATTGTAATTAACAAAGAAGTCTACAGATACATCCAAACATAGCATTAGAAAGCTTACAGGTGTTAAATTTGATTTAAAATAACAGACAATATCATTTCATAGAAATTACCATGTTGCATAGTCCGGAAATCTCCAAGCATGGAATGGCCTGGCCTGGCACTATTATCTGCTCACTCCTATCCTCCCACCTGGGCAAAGAATTAGCACTCACCCAGATACTGTAGGCCTTTCAACTGATGCCGTAAATTTTAGCACCCCTTCCACTTTACCTAATAGCTAGAAGTTGATAATTTCTTGATCATATAATTTTCCGTTTTCCGCCCAAGGCTAGCTCACAGAGATCTTCCCCTACATGCCCACATCCCACAAGTCCCTTCGATGCTTGCAAGTGAGCGCCCCCCCCCGCCCCCCAAACACACACACCAAAAAAAAAAAAAAACCTGACTTCACCCTGGATCGTACAAAGCTCAGGAACGGCCAGGTTGTTCTAATGACACTCATTGTTTCATAGGAAAGATAATGCTTACTTTAGAAGATTAAAACCATATGTTACAGAAAATCTGAGCATTCAAAGATTAGACACTTCGACTGAGGTAAAAACAAGTCTAGATGCCCTCTTTTCTATATTAGGGGACTAACACACTTGCACATGCACCCATGTCCTTCACAGGCTGATCTTAAGCCAGGGACAATGTAGATGCCTATTTATACTTTTATTCTTAACAATCAAAACATGATGATTCTTTAAATTCTAGATTCAAGGGACTTTTTTTTTTCTCTTTTTTAGATAGTTTACCATTATTTCATGACTTTTTTAAGGCATTTTGGGCTGCTAAGGTACTGAGATGACTCAAAGACAACTTAGTTGCTCTCCAAGTTTGAGTGAGTTCTCAACATTCTTTAAGTCCATTCCAGGGTGACTTAATCGCCCTGCAAGACTACTCTAACGTACATTCTAAAACAATCTCTTTAAGTTTGACATGCCTACAAAAGCAATAAAAAAAAAAAAAGCAAGGACAAGCTCAAGAATGAGCATTTTTCCAACCTGGAGGGAGTGTTGCAACTTGTGCAAACGGGCTGACACATGTCCCAACATGAGGAGACAACTCTTCTCTTTACAAATACAACAAGACCTTTTAATTACGAAGTTCATTTGTTTAGGAAGACTTTCAGTTTTGTCAAGTAGGATTATAATTTTATCAATGATTATATTAGTCTACATTTCTTTCTTCCTTTTGCTTATGCATTGGAATGGTCAATGACAATGTTTGGGAAATAAGAAAATATGCATTTTCAAATTTCAACTTTCGGTGGACCACTACTAAACTCTATGAAAAAGAGTCCTCTTTAGGCCTGCAGAATGTGCTTTGCTTTGTGTTGTTTTCTACTACCAATTTTCAAATAAACTGTTTCAAGTATGAACATGATGCAGGAGCGGATGCGTTAGATTTCATGGATCCTGTGTTTGATCATGCACTTGATCATGATGATCAATTTGAACGATCAAAGAGAGCCTTTTAATCTCAATCAGGGCCCAATCAAGCATAAGGGCTCGTATCTAAAACTGAATGGGCTTAATATGGGTTTCAAATTGGGAAACAAATATTCCAAATTTAGTGGGGACCCAAATCAAACCCAACTAAGTCCTAACCAGGCCCATAACGAACATGTAGGGCTAGCCCATCTATGCACCTCCTTGGCTGGCTCTACACGCTCAAAACAAGGGACCCATAGCCCACAGGACTTGGGATGCCTAGTGACTCTAATGCAAGCAAGATTGGAAATTTTCCAAAGAAAATCCTAGACTAGGAAAGCTTTCTCAAATAGAGGGAGCAAGTTTCAAAGAAAGAAGAGAATTCACTACGCATGGGCCTTCCAATTCAAATTTGAATTTTCCTAGAAAGTAAAATTGAGTTTTCTAAGGACTTTTACTTAGTAATCTTTCTTAATTAGTTAGATTAGGTAGATGGCTAAGATTTAGTAGAGATTCGGATTTCTTTTTGGCATGAGAACATTATAAATATGTGGCATGTGGGACATCCAACCCTATAATGGACTTTATTATTTTCATTCAATAAAAACTGCATGGATATTGCACTTCTCTCTCTTCTCCGCTGTTGAGTAAGTTCTCCCAAAGGATAGAAGACCTATCAAGTAGTGGAATAGTGATTTGGGTAAGCTATCTTCTACTTACTCCTTATTTTTCTTATTTGATTGTTGATCCTAGTAAAGTTGCTTTTAGGTTTTCAGAATCAATCAAGATTGACTGTTTGGCTTTGTTGGATAGTTCAATTAGCAAATTATGACCGCATCAAAATGCCAAGACATTATCTTTTCCTTCTAATTTACAAATAGCTACAAACCGAGACTTCTCTTATTCTCATTCCATTCATATTGCTGAAGTCAGTCATTGACCTCAGTAATGCAATATGGACCAATAACAGGCCCAAGAAGACAAGTGGGCCAACCCATTGACCATAAGTCGATCCGGTCCATTGGGTTCAGCCCATAGGCCCAATTGTGACCAAGAGCTACTATGGGAGTCTAAATTTATCCCTATTTCTATTTTCATTCAGTTTGAGACTATTTCTAATATTTATTCATCGTTTGATTAGGCTTAGCTAGTTTCCTAATTTTAATTAGAAAGTCTTCTTTGCTAAGGAACGATTCACTCCTCTATACAGATGAGTACCACTTGTGATTACTTATGCTTATTACAATTAATCAAAGATTTCTGAGTTTTACTTCAATTATGGTGTTTCCCATTGTCTAGAGTGTGCCCTAGTGGCTGAATCCATCTTTGAATTCGATCAATGCCATAGGAGATTGATCTAATTTTCGATCGAGGATCCGGGGCCCACTCAGCCACAACTTCACTCCATTTTGCAACTACACTGATACTTAAGAATAAATATCAATGACGTCAAAAGTACAATTAACTGATACGGAAGTATATTCGCTTGTATTTAAGAAAATTGCCAAGACATACATGTTGACTACCTCACTGCTGTTTGATGTTTCAAAGTCCGATGATACAACATCCAAAGCATCCAATAAGCTTCAGTGTCATTAACATCTTTAGTCGCTAGCTGGCGCAATAACTCTTCTGAAAACCTTTCCACAGCATATGGATCTTTTATTGATTCTATAATTGTCAGCCAGAATTGAGAATCAGATTTTGATTCAATCTCAGGATCAATAGACTGACTTTTGGAGAATAAGCAACGTTGAACATGCTCAAGTGCCCGAGGGATCACTTCAGCTAACAGGATACCTGTAGCAAAGTGGTGTCAAAGTTGTGAACATCATAGTAGTCTTTTAAAAGCAAGAACATAAGTTTATTACAGTATGAACATGGGGGAAAACAACTATAGTAGTAGTCTTTTAAAAGAAAGAACATAATTTTATTACATTATGAACATGGGGGGAAAACAACTATAGAAGACTGACATAAAAAACCCGGAACCACCAATTGAAACAATTGTTATCAGAATCCTATGATTCAAATCCTGAATCCCAAATCCAAATTTTATCTATGCAACGAATCATATTTATAGAAGAATCTCAGGATTCGGGTGTGAATCTTACGATTGGATATTTGTTTCATCGAATCCTGCGATTCAGCTGAGCGAGAATAGTTACAACCAATAAGTTAATATTAATAATCTTTTCTCGTTATTTCTTTTTTTTTTATTTCTTTCTTTTAGCATTTCTACTTTTAAAATATTATATAGCAGTCAACGAAACCTCTTAAGAGTTTTTGCGTCTTTGGGGAGATTTTAGAGATGAATAAAGAACATGCATTTGATTAAATCATTATAGCATTAGACTATATGTATGAAGCTTCTCTGTTTTCTTTCATGAACACTCTCTTAACTTCAAGAGATATCCTATGGTGTAAGATTGATGGTTTCAATTTTATTTTTACTTTCATATTTTGGTTTAAAGATAAGAAAAAATAAATATATATTGATACCTTAAACATATTTAACTATTTACATATTTCATATATTATGTATTAATATATGCCATGATGTTCTAAATATGATTGTTTGATACACATATTTGTCATTGTATTTATACTGTTATGAATGGGAAAATTGATGGATTATGAATAACTACTTTTTTCGTTTTCTTTTTTAATTTTTAATTATTTTTCATTTTATTAGAAAAAGAATCCTGCGATTTACGATACAATTTGATTCGATTCATGGGTATGAGAAATTTGTGATACGATTCCCATTTTCAGAACAATGGGTGAAACAGTGCTCTACTGAAAAAATGTTGATAATAATGATGAGGATGATGATCAAGGTAGAACTGTAGAAGAGGAAAGCCCAGGTAGCAAATGGTGGTGATCTCTGCAATATCACTTGAGATTCTAACTCTATCCGTCCCAATAAAGAAAAGTTAGCCATTATGTAGCTTGCATTATTAACAAGCAATAGAAAGATCAGTATAACATTATAAACTCTGTAAAGTGAAGACGTACCAGCACAAATCTTTGAGGGCAAAGATTTATTTCAAGTTCCTGGAACGGTAAGTCTCACCTGTAGATCCACGCCGACAAATACGGGCAAACATTTCACCAACAAATAAGAAGGAGCCATCCATGACAGGGCCTTTCAACACATCAGTACTATCATATAATTCAATAGCCCTTTCTTCTGCTCCACCAAGAAGTTGAATGATGATCTTCTTGAAAAAGTGGCTGAAATGCCGTTGTCAAGAATAACTCTATAAAACAATTCCAAATCATATAGGAGGGAATCAAGAAGCTAGAACATTTGAAAAATGATCAGTGAAAAAGAAAAAAGAATACAGAATGGTTAAATTAATCCAACAAATTAAAGAACAGATTTGAGTAGCTGAACAAATGTCTAATTTTAGTAAAGATTTTCAAGTATATGAAACTGTTTTAGGCTTTTAACTTAATAGACTAATGAACAAAAAATGTAAAATTTTAAGGGAATAAAAAATGATGAGTAAGAATTCTCTTTCAGAATAAAAATACGAAAAGGATTACATTCAATGATATGATACATATCCGGAAATGAGGATACACCACCATTTATGCCAAAAATTCAAGAAATATATATATAGAATACAAGTATCATGTTCATAATATATTATCTGCATTAAGTTCTATGATTTTGCTTTAAAATTTTTTACATGTGCCATCATTTTTTTATTACTTTTTTTACAATTTATACAAGAACAGGTGTCCTGTCTCTTACTGTTCATACTTCATACCATAAGTCCATAACTCTAGTGATTGAGTCCAAGCCAATGCGGACATGGCAGATTCTCAGAACAATGCGCAATGGTAGTTTCCAAACTGCTCTATTACCCAACCACTACTCCTCACTCGAGAAACTCTTTCCATCTGCAATTGAAGCTATAAAAGGAATAACCCCACAAAAATTTGACATTATGATGCCCATGGCCCCAGATACAACATGGATACGACAGGGAAACCGCATCGATATGCTAGGTGTTGACAACCACTTACTCTAAAAGCTTAAGCTAATAGAGAATGGCACCAGAGCGGGAGGTCGAGTGTTCGAATCCCGGGGTTGTTGTGCCTTGCATTATCCCATGGAGGGTGTGATTCCCGTGCGGAGCCCTTTATTCTCCCATGGAGGGTGCGATTCCCATGAAGGAGCCCGCACGTGCAGCGGGGGCGGGGTTGTAACCTTTATATACATTGTTACACCATTCTCTATTAGCTTAAGCTTTTAGAGTAAGTGGTTGTCAACAGTAGGGACACAATACATAAAAAGTGAAGCATTGGATACAATACAACACAATACGTTGCCCATGTTTAAGTATCCATGCATCATATTTTGACATTACTCCTAATATTAGAAAGTCTATTATAGTTAAGATCTTTTCATAGCATTCCTTTTACATATTTCTAATGATAAAAAGCATGATAAAACCATTGAGGTAAAAATGTCATACATAAGACAAAAGAATATAATTAAAGCACGTCACTTAAGTATCCAATGCGCATGCAGTCCCAATATTTGGTTTTTATTGTGTTTGATACAATATGTTGAGCACATACAGGTACACGGGTTTCTTCAAAGTAAAATTAATGAAATTGATTATTTCATTTTCTGCAGGAACTATTTCATACTAGTCCTGTACAAGAATCAAACAATGTTGATATTATGATATCACCTATATGATCAAAAAGTTTGTTTTCAAGCAAAAACTCTATTTGCAGATCTTTGGAATACATTGGAATGGCTAATCAAGGATACTGTGAAGAAAGAACAATGGGCGCCTTAGGTCTCATTTTGTCGGGAACGGATGCAACCATCTGTGCCACTCTAGACAAGAAGGGTAAGCGGCCTTGCTTAAGCGTGTCACTATCATAGTCTCCAGCTTCAAGAGATTCACTAAAATCTCTAACCATGTAGCGTATCCCATCATATTCAAGCAAGCATAAAACCAGTAACCTGTTCAAAATGGCGTGAGAAAATTGTCAATCATTAATAAAACATTTTCTGTCATACAAAGCAACAAATTAGGATTTGCAGAGATCTTTAGTGTAAGACATTTATAATGAAACTGAACAGAAAAAAGAAAATTAAAAAGAATCTGAAGAATAAACAAATTGGCAGACATGTACATGTATCAGTTCATACACAAAAATCCTTGCGAGTCCTAGCATCAGTAATTGACACAGCCCGGGAAACAGTAGAAATGTAGGGTTCTCACCACCCAAAATCTTTCTACCAAATCAAGAATACTAACTAGGAGCGTAGAATAGATGATGGAATGAAGCCACCACCCCAGCAAAAACAAGTGGAAAGACACCCGGAATCAAGGTTTGAGTCGTTCATTCTAAATGCATACATGCATCTAAGATTCCCCCTCTCCAAATTTTTCTCAGAACAATGTACGCAACCAATTCCATTGCTTATACCTGTACATGGATCAAAAGATGCAATAAAAATGATATCAACCATCAAAACCAACTTTTGTATCGTTGACTCTGACCTTTCCAACATAATAAAAGAGCAAAAGGACTAAAATACAGCTAAACCAATCATTGTAGTCCACTGTCTCAAAAATTGGACTGATGACCACTGCATTCTCATCAAAATTGTAACTTGTGTTCATTATAAGGTAACTGAGCAACCCATCCAACCGATCAAATTTCACTGTATTTAGAAATCATTTGATACAAAATCTGGCCATTGTTTAAAATAATTAGAAGCAGATGCGAGCCTGTTTATACACTTACGTTGATGTATACCCAAAATGGAAAGCCCCGTACATAATGAATGGGCTCACTCTAATTCGATTTGGGTGGTTGATTATCTATGAAGCATGCTAAATTTAATGCAATTGATCGGTCATAGCTGGCTAGGGACTGAGCTTGCTTCTTGAGTATGGGGTGTAACAAGGAGAAATGACCCAGATACTTCAATATTGACAATGTATTCATATCATATTGAATCAGCTACTCGTTTTGTGCATAAAATCCATGTCCATATTTTACCAATGGTGTGCCTTTGCCGTATGATGCAGTGTCTGGGCCTCGCAGACAAGGTGAGGATCTACATGATCGTATGGCTCACTTATATAAGAACAGGCATAAGTCCTCATTTGCAAGATCCAAACATGGGTTGTGACCGCGCTCACCAGCTGCGAAACCATTTTTTCTGCAAAAGCTAACACTAGGGCACATGGATATTGCAAGTTTGTGAAGAATGCAGTGGAAAGAAAAGGAATTAAACAATCAAATGTCGTACGTTTATTGTTTGCGCCTCAGTGTAGTCCACACTCCAAATCACATCCAAATGTAATTCCTGGAGGCAAGGGAAACACTAAGGAAAAAAATTACATATATAGTTTTCAAAATGAAAAGAAATCCTAATCAAGTCATCACTGTTCATTAGGTTTTAATACAAGCCATTTATCCTGCTGTTGACCTCAATCATAGCCAACGACAACTGTGATGATGATGAAGATATCGATGATGGTAGTGATGGTGATAATGGTGACAAGCCATTTATATTATAATGCAAACAATGACAAGCCTCATAATTTTCTAAACTCAGCTGTATGCTGCCCAATTCTAGTCAAAATTTCTTAAGGATTGCACCGATTGCATAAATAAATCATAGGTTATCTACTAATACCTGTTTTGTGGTGTTCTGTCACAGCCCCGCCCAACTTAACATGAAATTGTCCGCTTTGGCCCACGTGTGCGAGCGAGGACTTCCCAAGAGGTCACCCATCCTAGTACTGCTCCCGCCCGAGCATGCTTAACCCCAGAGTTCATACGGTTTCCAGGGCCGCAAGGTTTTAAAACGCGTCATGTTGAGTTAAGACGGGGTTTGGCATATAAGCTCAGGGTCAAGACTTAGATATTTCCAATGTGGGACTTGGACAAAGCCTCACGGTGCTAACCAAAGTACTCCACCCTTACCCTTGCGGATTCCCCTTTCTCAACTCACATGATCACTTGACCTGGTCTTGCCTCAAGCGATTACCCAAGCGGATAGTGGTCTCACATGTTCCAATAAATAGCCTATGAAAATGGGCAAATCAAAGTACTGGTGACCGGATCTTTAATGCCCTTTTTTTTAGTTTTCACTTCCTTCAGAAAGTTTTTTTGCATAAACTCTTCATGTTTGGAGAAAACTTGTCCTCGGAAGTCATAAATGTGCTTCTAGTTAAATTTAACTTTCTAGGGTTTTAGCCACAAGCCCCAGTAAATGAAACAAAGCAAATGGAGGTGTTGCTTGGGGCTCCAGGACACCTCCTAGTCCTAGATATACTTTTATTATCTGTTTAATATGAACCAAACTTCCCTGCTTTTATCTATTTACAAAGTTGTTCGTAATATTCCCAAAATTGCACACAAGTCCACTATGCATCTTAACACCTCCCTTCACATTGGATTAGGACCTCCATTGTTCTGTCTCTTTTCCTTCTTTGGTGAACAACTTCTGGAAGGGTTCAATCAACTATGGACTTCATTTCAAAGAAGAACGTCATAGAACACGTTAATTTGATCAGACTATCAGTTTTCAGTCTTTTAACTGTGAAGTTTTCGGTCAATTATGTACTTCCTTTCAAAGAAGAATGTCATAGAACATGTTCATTTGATAAGACCATCAATTTTCACATTGCCTTTCTGAATTCAACTTCAACTTCTCTAGCCCTTTTATATTGGATGCTTCTTGCATTGACTTACTACTGGAAGATCTCCTGTTGGTTAGCAAGATCTTAAATCAATATGTGGAGCCTGGAGGAAACAGTTGAAAACAAAGAGTACATCTTTCAGTTTCACATCTCTCCATTGGGCTGTTTAGGCCTCAGGGTTGCCTGTAGCGTATTTCTGGCCAGATACTAAGGGCTCGTTTAGCATCATTCCTTTTTTTTTTCTCCTCACCAAAAAAAAATAATTTAAAATCAACCTTGCGCCAAGATCAGGCAATGCAAAACTTGTTTGCTAACATCATAGCTAATCAACTAAGGATGTGGAGCGGGTTGAGTAAATTAGACAGACATATATATTATATCAAATAAAACTATTGCATGGAACTACTTATACCACTGCATCTATATAAATTCTAGGCTACTTTGTCTGCTCTTTTGGTTGATGCCTCTCTTGTTCTTGTTTCAGGACTATTGATCTGGGCCGGTAGCTAATCAGTATATATCTCTTACACTATACATTTGTCTATCTTCTTAGGTATCAGTGATTTTTTTTTTTCAATGGTAGCTATCAACAAAACGTTGCCATAGGTAGTAAAAATAGATTTGAAGAAGTGCGACTTATCTAAGGATTTGGCTCAAGATAGATCGGAATGGAGAAACAGAATTCATATAGCCGACCCCAACATAGTTGGGACAAGGCTTTGATGATGATGATGATGATGATGATCAATCAACAAAGTTACCATTCAAAAAAAAAAAACAATGAATTAACTACTAACCCAACATAACCTGACCCAATTTTAAATAAACGGATATATTAGATCAGGCTCAGATTATAAGATTTGGAGTGGAGCATGATTTGTCTTGATGATGTCAAGTTGAGAATCGTGTCGGGTTCAGGCTCGGGTTTATTGTATACTAGGCGGGTTGGGTTTAGGTTAAGCCCTACCCCAATTTTGAACCATGGATTATATAAGGTGAAGCTCATGTTCTATTATTAGAATGGGTAAGGAGGCTGTCAAGTTGAGAATGGTGCCGGTTCTGGGCTAAGTTTGAT
This sequence comes from Cinnamomum chago, assembly GCA_038049695.1. Classification (NCBI taxonomy): domain Eukaryota; kingdom Viridiplantae; phylum Streptophyta; class Magnoliopsida; order Laurales; family Lauraceae; genus Cinnamomum; species Cinnamomum chago. The sequence continues at coordinate 6,302,004 of CP142451.1, read as the reverse complement.
TTTATATTCAACAGGTCAGATTCAGATTGAGTCCTACCTGACCTGAGTACCACACTTAACGCACGCACCTACCCACCCACAATCCTTTGCACGCATATGTAGCAAACCATAATCCAGTCCAAACTGTTCATCAGTTACAATCACTAATAGTCAGTCTGCAAACATACCACTACTAACAACCATGACCTAATACCATTACCACTAACAAGTCACTAAATATTGTCAATATCATGCTATCTCAGGGTGGGTGGCTTTAAAAATAGTAGTACTAGCTAAATACCTTTCGGCATTTGAGCAGACAGAATTGAAATCAACATCCTCCATAGTTCCACTGTGCTGCAGAACAGGAACTAGAGCCTGAACAGTTTCACTTGAAGGTCCATTAACAAAGAAAGAATCATAAACATGTGTCCGCACTGAAAATGGGAAACAAGCAAGCCAATTCGAAGCAACATCTGCACATACAGCCATAGTTAATATGAGCAACTTACACATGAACCCTTTTTTTTCTCTTGACATGGTAATGAATAATGATAATGTTATAAATCACTATAAAGGAAATTCTCAAAATACCATAAAACCTTTAGCTTATTTTCGAAAAAGTACAAGTCTTTAGGCAAAGAATGTGGCATTGATAGATCAAACCATCAGATGCATCGAAAACACAAATGCATCATAGCCCCCCTTACTGTATAGTAAAGCCCTTGCAAGGGCTGGAAACGCAGACCCACGATAAAAAGCATGCTTCCAATCATTCCTTTCAGCCTGGCTGGGAACCATGGCATTGAGAACCTGAAAAACATTACAGATTGGAACCCCAATGAACACAATTAACAGACACTTGTAATACCTATTCAACCAAAAAAGTGTTTCAATCAAACTATAGAATCATTCTTTCTTACATGACATATACAATTGTTTCTATCACTCATTATTCTTAAAAACCATTGATTCATATTGAATTCTACAAGAAGAAAGAATGGATTTTTACGCACCTGGTCGCGGTATCGGTCACCGATACTGCCTGCAATTCAAACACATCAATCATCAGATTTCAAGCGAAAACGTTACAAAGAAAAACGGGGGGGTAAGAGAAAGATGAGGAGATTAGTAAGGACCTGAGAAGAGAGAGGAGTCGATGGGGAAGAGGAGAAGTGAGAGGGAATGGAGGGCGCAGATGACTTGATCGACATGGTTGGCAGCATCAATGGCTGAGATTACTTCCCCTACTTTTTCGAGGATTTCCGCGTCGAGGTCTCTTTCTTCTCTGTTGCTGCTGATGATGCTAGGGTTTTCCATTTCACCTTCTTCTTCCATTCGTGAATGTCAGAAATGAAATGAGAGAGAGTTCTCTGAATTTATTGGGAATTGGGGCTTTAGCAAGATGTTTTGTATTTTGTTTGGTTTCTAATTTAAACTTTAAATTAGAAATTGATGCTTCACTGGAGAACCAAATAAGAATGATATAATGATGTGATATTTTAGCAAAGAGGGGGTGTGTTGTGAAAACATACATTTGATTTTGCTATATTATCTCCTGATTTCTACCCACCTAGGTATTCGGATAACTTACAACATATATAAAAAACATCCCCTTAACCAGGTAAATACAATTGAGGATTCGAAATTTTCATATTGACAGCCAAGGACCTCCAGCCCAAATTTTTTCCTTTTTTCTCATCTTGCCATTTCTTTGTTGATGTCAACATAATAATAATTCCAGGTTAAAATTATTTTATGTTGATGTCGATGACTCTTCTGTCGACGTCAACTAATTCTATGTATAAATGTTTAATATGTATTGTGCACAAGGGTCACTTGATTGTGCTAATTGGGCGTTTTGGTCGATGTCGACAAAAATTTATGTTAATGTCGATAAAGCTTCCGTTGACATCAACAAATTCTATATATAAATGTTTAACCTGTACATAGGTCACTTGACTGTGCTAATTGGACATTTCTGTTGACGGAGATAAAAGTTTATGTCGATGTCGACAAATGTTTTGTTGATGTTAATATATATTACTCATGATATAATAGGGAACTTCAGTTTCTGTCGATTTGGGTGAAGAGGCCGATCCTTGAAAATAGAGAATATGGTTATGTTGACATTAACAAATAAAGGGCAAAACGGAAAAAATAAGAGATGAATTGGGATGGAGGTCCTTGATCGTCATTATAAAAGTTTAGGGTCCTCAACTCTGGTTACCCTATTTAATGGGATTTTTTTTGTAGACATCCTAAAAGTATCTTATAATATCTCACTTTCTTACACAAACCTTCATATTAAAATATTAAAATATATGTTATATAAAATAATTTTTTATTAAGAAATTAACCGAGGGTCAAGAGGTCAAAAGTATTTGCAAACAAGCATGGAAATTTATGAGAAAGTACAACCATGGTGGCCCGCTACTTTTTTTTTTGCTATTGGAGGGTTCTCAATCCTTTGGGCTGGATTAATCCTTCCGGGCCCAGAGGGAAGCCGGGTAAACTCCCCTATAGCCCCAGTGTGGTAGTGCAGTTTCGAACCTATAACCTCCGGGTGCAAACCGTAGTCCTAGGCCAACTGACCTACTCCTTGGTGGCCCGCTCCATGTTTTTTAATATTGATGGTTTATATCAGAATCCTACTATGACTCTTAATCTTAGATGGACCCTTTAGTATTTAGAAATTTTATGCGGGTCCCATAGCCCTATCATAATTACATAGTTTCTTGATTGATTATTGATATTAGGTGGGTCTTACAAATATTACATTAGGCAATTTCTACAATGATTACCAACATTAATAGCCCTCTAGTGATTACTATAATTAGCTTGCTTAATATGACTATTAACATCAAATGGGACCCACATTGATTTTTCATAAATGGATTCTTCAATGATGTTTAACACTTGATAGGGCTCTCTACTATAATCACCATTGGATATATTATGTTATGGTTATTAACATTTGGTGGACCTACATTAATTAAAATACATTGCTCGTGGTTTTTAATATTCAGTCTAATGATTTTTTTAATTATATGGGCCCTACCATGGTTACCAATATTAAATCACTCTAGTATGACTATTAGTTAGTGGGTTCCCATTGGGTCAATCATCTCATTTTTTCTATTAATTTCTTATTTCGGTGCATCATCCGGTGAAAACTTCATGAATTGCCAAACACTTCAAGGTATATTGAAATTTGTAGAAATTGCCAAACACCATAAATGAAACAATATTATAATATGACACTATTTTATTATGTGATAATAAAATCTTACGATATTTAGATTTAATAACATCATGTTCTTTTATCCAAACACCCTACATAAAATCTAGCTCTTGTTGGGTTAAGGTTAAGCCAGTTTATCCCATAAACACCCCTAGCAGTGGGCTGCACTGACATTTCCTTCGGTTCAATTATTATATATGAAGAGAAGTGGATTCGATTTCCAATTTCACTATCAATTTCAAATTTGATTTTGACTCTTCTCATGTTGACCTCCTACTAATATCACTCATTAATCCTCCTACTAATATTAGCCCTATTGATAACATTCTTTTTTATACTAATCCAATGTTACAAAAACGCTTTCCTCCTCTCTGTGTTTCTATTCACGTCTCTACATTTCCCATCTTTAAACGCGACAAGCCCTTTCCTCTTCTCCATCATCTCTAATAAATAACTCATTGATTTATTTTTATTAGGATTACACTCTAAACTATTTATATCGATTTTTTTATTTTAAACCTTTACATTATAACTATCATTGATTACATTGTCCGTGCTCAGCACGGGAGGCTTTCGCTAGTACTATATATGAGAAATGGGTATGGGTCAGGTCCATAGTATACCTAGGCCCAAATCCAAATTGGGGACCTAGACTTCAACCCATACCTGACTCGGGTCTAGGTTTCTTCAAGTATCTTATCCATACATGATTTAAATCAAAGGCCCAGGCCCAAACTTATGCCTGAATGACGCACCTAGATTTTTTTTCAGACATCGAACCCACCAATGAAACCCGGGCTACACAACACCACCCCACTAGCACTATGTATCAGATAAGGCTCCAAACGATTCGAAGCAGGGTTCACCTCATTGCTAGACTTTCTAACCATTTGAATAATTTAAGTGTGGGTAAAATATTATTGTATACTGGTCAGGACCACGGTTCCTCCCTCTTCCGGAGCTAAAGGTCTTGGTATCGACCCCCGGTTCCCCATTCTTTAGAAACCGAAGGTTGAGTCCACTCGTGCTACCACCTAAGGGTCACAGGGGTTTGACCCCAGCTTCTCTTTGAGCTCGGAGGGAATAGTCCAGCCCAAAGGGTTAAGAACCTCCGTTAGAAAAAAAAAAAAAAAAACCTTAAAAATGAAAATAATATAGGACGAATCCAAACCCCTTGTTATCTCTAATTAGTGTCATATATGAATGAATATAAATGATGGTCTCTTCCAATAGTCCCTTTGACCCCTTTAATTCATTTGCCTGACTGGCTGCTTACTCTATCCAAGAAAATGTTAGTATCTGTACTGTATTAGTGTGTCATTTATCTCTCCAATTCCATTCTAATGTTCCAATATCAATTGTTCCTCTTCTTACCAGGTGGACTTGGCATCATACAAGCGATTGGAAGGAAAAGAAAATTTTGACAAGCCAAACTGGGTCTGCTTCCAAAATACAGTCCCCTCTTATTGACATGAATCCAAGTGGGTTTTTACCTCTCACACAAGCTGTGCTATCAACTATCTGGGTCGTCGGATTTGAAATTCATGGGTACCAAATTCGAGCCCAAAATAAAGTCGGGTCCTTACAGTGGACTCAAGCCCAAAACCCGAATTTAAAATATGTTCAAATGAACCCATACATGATTTGGTTGGCTTTGAGTCCCCCAGTATTTTGGTCTATGGAGATCAGTTTCCATTCCTATCCATCACCATGACATGCCCGTGCCACCACTAACTGACATGATATGGGCAGTCCTTGTCTTCATTCTTGTTTGTTACATGGAAAAATCTATCAACATATAGCTCAAAGTCTTTCCTGACGTTGGAAGATGGCTTTTTCCAACACTGATAGTGGAGCCAGTAAAATAATAGACCCATCTCTTCCAAAAGTTCCAATCAATTTCTATCCTCATCTTTGATCTTTCAGTAGAGCTCTTTTGGGCCACCAAAATAGTCATGGAGGGGAAGTCTTTGTCCCTTTCAGAACATGGTGCCAGTTCATAACTTAACCCAACCTGCCAACCAAACCTAACCTAGTATCAATTCAATGTTCCAGTTGTCATCTTTTGGTCCAGTGATAACCAGATTGGGTTTGGATCTGGTCCATAGTTGCCAACTTACTATGAACATTCACTCACCAAGCTGCCTTGATCAGTTTTATCTTCGGACTATTCTTTCCTAAAATGTCAAGCACGTGGTTAAAGATACTATTGTACAACTAAAACATGACCAGAGAATGTTTAGATAATTTTAATTTTAAGCCTACCAAGAAGCAATTGATGCAACAAAATCTCCTCCACTGGGCAATGGGATTCAGCGAATCATATTCTGAATTGGCTTGAAAAGAATGATCAAATGATAGGATCTGCTGGGACCATTTGATCCAATAATAAGAAATGGTCGATTAAAATGAAGACTTAGTGAATAGATCACATTCATAACCGCAAATTAGATGGCTAGAACCCAATAGATTTGACCATTTTATATATGGCTAATGCACAATACCCTTTATACTAAAGCCCACTTCAACCTGTTTTTGTCCTGTTCATCTCTTACTATGGGGTTGGCAATGGTCCCATTCAGAAAAGGGTGATAATTATAGATAATATGGTTCAAACTGAACCCAATGAAGTTTCAATTGAGTTGGGAATTTCAACTTGAAGCCAACCTAGTAGCTAAAGGGTCAACTTGAACACTAACTTTTTAGGCTGGGATAGCGGATCATGGTGCAATTAGGTGGGTTGGGTTGAGCTCGGGCTGGATTGGCATGTTGAATGGCAAGTATGAAGCAAATCCAAGAAAGTAAAGAAGGTCAATGTAAACACTGAATTACCGAATTGGTTACCTTTTCCATTACATAATTGTTAGTTTAATCAAGGCCTAAATCTGTATTAATCCTCTTAAACGATTTTTTTCAGTAAAAATAAAATATATTAAGATGAAAAAAAAGTACTTAATCCTCCCAAACTCATTCTTAGAATGATGATGAATCCATTGAAAAGTCCTTTAACCAACAAGGCACTGGCAGTGATGGCTTATGTTTGAGGTATTTTTGAAAAAATTGGCTACTGAGGATCAAGAATACGAAAAAATAGAAAATAACAAAAGACAGTTTCAGAATGGCAACCTTCACCATCCTTCCCTTCTATAAACTCAGTGGCTCAGTCTATCTATAGACAAGGGAGTGGTGCTGCTCTGGAGACTCCAATGGATTTCTTGCAATTGCTAAGGGAAACAACACCACCCCTCCAAACCATCCTAGTTTCCTTACTCCTTGCATCTACTCTTGTTGTGATCTTACTAAGGCAATCCTCAAAGGAGAAGACAAATGAAAGCAAAAGCAATGGCACAAGAAGAAGACCACCTAAACTCCCTCCAGGCCCATCAAAGCTGCCTATTATAGGCAACCTTCATCAGCTGGGAAACATGCCCCATCTCTCCCTCCAGCGGCTTTCACAAAAATTTGGCCCAATCATCTTCCTAAAACTAGGTGAGGTCCCAACCATTGTTGTCTCATCGGCGGCAATGGCAAAGGAAGTGTTAAAGACACATGACCTTGCGCTTTCAAGTAGGCCTCAGATCTTCTCTGCAAAACACCTCTTTTATGATTGCACCGACATCGTCTTTGCTCCTTATGGAGCTTACTGGAGGCATGTACGCAAGATCTGCATACTTGAGCTGCTGAGTGCGCGGCGGGTGCAATCATATGGTTTTGTAAGAGAACAAGAGGCAGCACGTCTAGTCCACCGCATTGCATCGTCATATCCTAACCCGGTTAGCCTCACCAAGAAGCTTGGACTCTACTCAAATGATGTGCTTTGCCGGGTCGCCTTTGGAAGAGATTTCTCCCAAGGCGGGGACTATGATCGACATGGGTTTCAGAAGATGCTTGAGGAGTATCAAGTATTGCTTGGAGGATTCAGTGTGGGAGATTTCTTCCCATCTATGGATTGGATTAGCTCTATAACTGGCATGAAGAAGAGACTAGAGGAGACCTTTCGACGCTTTGACCGCTTCTTCGATGAGATAATTGAGGAACATCGCGATCCCAAGAGAGCAATAGAGGAGCACAAAGATCTTGTTGATGTTTTGCTCGATGTACAGAAGAACGGCAGTCTTGATATGCCGCTCACCATGGATAATATCAAGGCTGTCATTTTGGTTAGTAAGAATTCTTCTTCTCTCTCTTCATTTTGGAAGTTAAGTTGGTTGAGTTTGTACTAGAACTAGAGATTCATTCAGTAGAGACAAACTCACTTAGTCACAGAGAGTACAACTCAATTAGCTAGAGAAGCTTTTCTAATTAATCCAAATTAAATTCCAAGGATTCCTATGATCCATTTGGTTCAAAGATTTTATTGATTCCTGAAAATAGATTGACCCTACATGGCAAGGAATCAGGGCTCACTGCTGAGGTGAATTTTTCTGTCTGATGATCGTGTTTGGTCAACGGAATGCCATTTTCAAAATTTTAAGATTCCAGAGAAAGCATTTTTTTTTTTTAACTTCACACCACTTCTGCTTCATTCTCATGACTAAAGTTTCCGATTCAATGATATTGTGATGAATGATTTCCACTCAAGATTCCTAATTTCTAGCCAAGTAAGACAGTTGAATTCTATTCCATTCCTACTTTGTCCTCAACTAAAATGGGCCCTAAGCAGTGATCAATCAGATTGGTTTAAAGATGAGGTTTAAAGGTCAAGATTCACAAGATGCCATCAAATAATCTACACATTGATGAAAAAATGGTCACCCACCACCCCCCATCCTGCTAAATTAGATCTAAAGAAAGTGATAGTCTCATCTATATCCCCACCCTAGAATCTAGATCCTTCATTCCTCAGCTCTTAAATACTCCTTAAAAAGTTCCCCCATTTACAAGTACGTGAGCAGATCCTAAAACTCAGAAGAGATCACTGTCAAGATAAATAAAGAAGACTCTGCCCAATATGGTGATTTCTGAAAATTCTAAAATGGATGTACAAAGCTAACAGTAGCAATCATGGGTTTTACTGTCCCACAAATTCACCAAATGGCCACAATCTACTGAGTCAACTTGCCAACCGAACTGAGTATCATTTTCTGAGTCACTTCATTAGTCAGGTCTATGAATCCAAGCTGCTTGACTTCCTTTTTATTGGTCATTGTAGGACATGTTTGCTGCAGGAACTGATACAACTTTCATAACTTTGGATTGGGGAATGACAGAATTAATTACAAACCCAAGAGTAATGAAGAAAGCACAAGATGAAGTTCAAAGAGTTGTGGGAGACAAAAGCATAGTGTTAGAGAGTGATTTGCAAGAACTACACTACTTGAAAGCAGTAATCAAGGAGATCTTCCGGCTGCATCCTCCGGCTCCAGTATTAGTCCCAAGAGAGTCCATGGAAGAAGTGATCATAGAAGGGTATGAAATTCCTGCCAAAACACGAATTTTTGTCAATGCCTGGGCAATAGGAAGGGACGCAGAATCCTGGGAGAATCCAGAAGTTTTTGACCCAGATAGATTCATTGGCAGTTCTATGGATTATAAGGGGCAGGATTTTGAACTTATACCATTTGGATCTGGGAGGAGAGGGTGCCCTGCAATCATATTTGGAGCAGCTACTATTGAGCTTGCTCTTGCTCAGCTTCTCCACAGCTTTGACTGGGAGCTTCCCCATGGCATTGATGCGAAAGATCTAAACATGACTGAAGTTTTTGGCATCACCATGCACAGAATAGACGAATTGATCTTAGTTGCGAGGCCATGTTTTACTTAAGGGCACCTCTGTATCTAAGGATTTGACTAGAGTTTGTAATATTTGAATGTGTGAAGTGATCATATTTCCGAACTCAATTTCACCTGAAAGATTCTAAAATCTGCTAATAAAAGTATTATGTTTAAATAGCTATTGGTTGCAAGAATTCTTTGTTTCAGGAATTTGTTTTTGTTTTGATGTTTGCTGGATTATGTGTGATCATTTACACTAACGTGTATTCACTTGAAAGATAAATGTTGTAAGTGCAAGAAATCTCGCGGACTTACTTAGATGAATGTAGAACTTTTGGGAATAATTAGTTGCCTGAAAACCTGAAAGGAGAGGAGAAGCAACGGTCAGGGACCCTGACTGCAGTCGGCGCAAGGCCCTCCGACACCTGTGTTAGTGCCATCACTGAACAAAGGGTGAAGTAAGGTGGAGAAGAAGAGAGAGAGCTTAGAGTCAGGGGAGTCCTTGTGTATCTGAACCTCTCCTGTTTTTTTGCATCCCCCTTGGTTTTTACCTCTTGCCTGTATATATGCAGGGAGAAGTCCAATGGGGAACTTCCTTAGTGGAGGTAGGTGAAAAGGGGATGTCCCATCTTTCGGCGCCCATCCTATCTATCAGTTCGTACTGCAGCGTGGCTAAGGTGGGAGTAGCTGGCCGAGGTGAAGCACTTGGCCGAGGTGGGAGTACCTGGCCGAGGTGAAGCACTTGGCCGAGGTGAGCTGTCTGGCCGATACTGTTCATTGAACCGTGACGAGCCGCCTGGCTGGTACTGTTACCGAAGCTCAGCACGATCTCAGTATTAAGAAAGTATCCCCACACAATAACCCCCCAGCTTTTGACTTCTCAGAGTTCTAACTCTTTGAAGTCGAGCTATTAAGATGGGAGGGCTTTCTAAATATTGAGTTGGGAGCTCACATTATATCTTGGTGTCGGTTGGCGACGTGCAATCTTTCTGGCTGAAGTTACTGGTGCTGTCATCGAGCTGATGCTGTAACCGAGCTGGTGTTAGCGAGTTGGAGTTGTCCGGGCTGGAGTGGTCCGAGCTGGTGCTGTCACCGAGCTAGAGCTGTCCGAGCTGGTTCTGCAACCGAGCCGCAGCGGACACCGAGTTTTGCAACAAGGTGTGCCTTAACTATTTAAGGACTTACTTAGCTGGTTCTGTAATCGAGCTCATCGCTTAGCTGCTTCTGCAACCGAGCCGCAGCGGACACCGAGGATGACGGTAGAGGATCGTGCCGCCGAGGATGATGGTAGAGGACCGTGCCGCCGAGGATGACGGTAGAGGATCGTGCCACCGAGGATGATGGTAGAGGATTGTGCCGGCGAGGATGATGGTAGAGGATCGTGCCACCGAGGCTGATGGTAGAGGACCGTGCCGAAGCTGTGCAGTTCGAGGCTGGAGCTATCACCGAGGCCTCGGAGCTGTTGAGGTACCCACCGAGTTCTCTAACCTGGTGTTTCGTATGTGCCTTCCGGAGGCAACCAAAATTGAGTTGCTCTTAGCCTGACTTTTGACAGTCGAGGATCCGTCGATGAAGACTTTCCAAGATGAACCAAGGGATTGTCCCTATGGTTGTTCTTCTGTCTTGGTGACTTTTTCTTTATCTTCTGCCCCACAGTTCGGTTACGCCTAGGGGACAAGACTGGAGTTGCCGCCCTTTCTCGTAGCTGCTGCTGGAGGTGACGAATCAACTCGTCTTGCTCTTGGATAACAAGGTTTCGGGCCTTGATACCCGTGAGGAGAGAGTTGGCATCATCATCTTCACTGTCAATCCGGTGATGGGACTGACGATATTTGGATGGCACTGGAGTTTTATTTCGCCCGGGAGGCTCTAGTTGAAGATTGTCTTGCCGGGGCTACTTCAGTTGAAGGTCGTCTTGCCTGAGCTACTTCAGTTGAAGGTTATTTTGCCTGGGAGGTGCTGTCACCTCCTTTGAAGGCGAACCTAACTGAGACACATGCCTCTCGACGCCTGCTGGACCAGATCTTGCCCGGGATCTCCTCTAGCGAGGGACCGACGGTTGCTCTGGCAACACAAGTGGTGGCAGTGGTAAGGCCTTTGATGATTCTCCGCCCTTCTTAACTCTCGAAGGCATGGCGTTTTTGTATTATTTCCCACAGACGGCGCCAATTGTAAGTGCAAGAAATCTCGCAGACTTACTTAGATGAATGTAGAACTTTTGGGAAGGATTAGCTGACTGAAAACCTGAAAGGAGAGGAGAAGCAACGGTCAGGGACCCTGACTGCAGTCAGCGCAAGACCCTCCGACGCCTGAGTTAGTGTCGTCACTAAACAAAGAGTGAAGTGAGGTAGAGAAAAAGAGAGAGAGCTTAGAGTCAGGGGGGTCCTTATGTATCTGAACTTCTCCTGTTTTTTTTTTTTTTTGCATCCCCCTTGGGTTTTACCTCTTGCCTGTATATATGCAGGGAGAAGTCAAATCGGGAACTTCCTTAGTGGAGGTAGGTGAAAAGGGGATGTCCTATCTGCCCATACCTCGATCTCTGGTGGATTCGACCGTTCGACGCCCATCCTATTTGTCAGTTCGTACTGCAGCGTGGATGTCTTGTCATCTGGCACTGCTGCCTAGATGGAGCACCTGGCCGAGATGAAGCACATGGCCGAGGTGGGAGTACCTGGCCGAGGTGAAGCACTTGGCCGAGATGAGCTGTCTGGCCGATACTGTTCACTGAACCGAGACAAGCCGCCTGGCTGGTACTGTTACCGAAGCTCAACACGATCTCGGTATTATGAAATTATCCCCACACAAATGTAAAACCATTATCACATTAAATGTGTAGACTTGCTCAAACTTCATACATGTTGAGAAAGATACAATAGGAGAAGAATGGCAAGGGTTTTGATTCTTTTGAATGGAGATTCTCCATGTAGAAATCCACTCTTTGGATTTCAGATGTTGCATCTGATGCTTTCTTGGGTAGAATTAGATTTCAACTCCAAAGTTCACACCTTCTCGAGATTCATCATAAATCCATGAATTTGTGAAAAAACAAATCCTAACCAATCTATAAATGAGTTATTAGATATGAATTCATCGACCCAGAGATTTGATCAATCCAGTCAAAAATCCTCGTGTCCAAAGGATAGCTAAGAAAACATATTATTGTGGCATAAAATCTTGTTCTAGCTTACTGATGCAGGTGTGATGGATGACACAGATGAATTAGCCCAAAACTAATTGGCACTTTGAGAGGACAGGCTAAGGGTCCAAGGGTCCTCAAAAAATCAAAGAGCTTAACTTTGGACAGCTGATTTTATAGCCAAGCTCACTCAAAGGCCCAGCCTTCAACTGCCCACGTCAGCCATGGGCCTATACCCTACTTAAAAGGGTCAACGAGCCTTTGGGGCCCACTACTTTCTTTTGTTCTGGCTGAGCACAGGAAAGTTCAACATCTCTCTCTCTCTCTCTCTCTCTCTCTCACAGCTTCCAATTCATAGACACTATCTTTGATGGCTTTTATTCTTAAAAACTTGCGGTTTGAATTAATTAGTTTTTAAGGGCTTCTTTCTTTTGAGGAACGTATAACATGCTTGCACTAGAAAGGTCTGATCATATTTTTTTTAGGTGTTTGTGAATCAACTCTTGTAATAAATCATCCCTAGGGTTTTTGGTTGACCTATCATCCATTGGGCATACTATTTCTCTCATTTGGTGAGTTGTGAGTGATTACATGTGATTTGTGTCAATCCAAACCCAATCTCAGCAGGCCCATTTAATCTCAGCAGGCCCATTTAAGCCCATTTATTGTATTGTACTTAGTCAAAGGATAATACTTAGTTTGTTGCTACAGTTTAGGATCTGAGATACTTAATTGATTGTAATTAGGGAATTGAGCCCCTATATATATATATATATATATGAACAACAGTCGACCCTCAAAGGGGATTGCATTGAGCATTCTCTCAGAACCGCTTTCATTCTTTTACAATGACAATTTGTGCCGACTTTTCTTTTATATTGTGTTGTAACCTTGATATACAATGTTATACCGCTAGATATCAGCTTAAGCTTTTAGAGTAAGTGGTTGCCAACTACTTATTCCTGCCTATTCTATTGTGGTACACAACATGTATAAAGGACAGGAGTTCCTGTCGTCATATAATTTTTCTTCATGCTGATAGAGAAATGATGAAGATTCCATACAAGGACGGGTGATCAAAATCATCAAGCCTCAAGTCATCATTATCTTCTTTTTAAATTTCCATATTCATGTTTTCTCACAACTTCAGGAATTAAGGCCACAGAAATCTCAAGCAGTTTGACACCATGAAACCAAAATGAGTCCGGATAGCCTATCGTATTCGTTATACCTTCACCGTGAGTGGACCAATAACAGTCCGCCACGTCATCTAAAAATTTAGGTGATTTTCTTTCATTGATTTAAACTTTTTTAAACTTCAAAATCACCTAAATTTTTCGATGACGTGACGGACTGTTATTAGTCCACTCACGGTGAAGGTGTAATATTTGCGATTGGTTATCCGGACTTAACCAAAAATAGGGTCTTCAATGGTTCAATCTTTCTGGTTCCATCTGATGATCAGTTTCAGCTGCAGAAAAATGACAATAACCAATGATTCTCCCCTGTGAACCTTGCAATGTTATCCTGTCCGATGTTCCAAAGTCTTTACTTGTTTTGAAACAATTATAGGTCATGTCTAGAACCTGAATTCCTAACAAGGGACCCATACACAGACCAGAACCCGACTTGGGCCAAGGTTAACGGCCAGTAATCTAACCCTAGTTTAAAATTAAAAGACACAAATCCAAAGAACAGGGTTGGATCTGAACTCGAAATTGAGGCTCAAATACTTGAATTGAAGCACAATTCAAATCATGATCATCCAATTCAATGGTGAAAATCTCCCAATTGAATGAAACTCCATGCAGTGAAGGGAGAACCAACTGAACATTAAATAGAATGTTAGGGTCCATAGAATGCGGGTCATGCTTTATTAAAGTGAGTGATTTAGTAAAAGTAATAATCTGTTAGTAGTTTTTCTTATCAGTATCGTTTATTGAAAGCAATCATAATTTGATCACATTTTCTTCAATCCAATGGTGAACATCACTAAAATGAAAACAGATCTTGGGTCCACTAGCGTAAAAATGGGTTGAAGTATTATGTGAACCGCTTAGATCTTTAAAATGTTACCCACATAAATAGATTTAAATCTGTGTGCGTGCGTGTGTTTGTGCTAGTATATATCAAAGATGTTCTTCTGAGAGATACCTCTCACGGTTTGTATCAAGAGCATCTCTTATGGTTTAGATGCAAAGGTCACAAAAGCCTCTGAATGCACATGTGTGCATTTCTAGGCTCTTAAATCAAGGGCTGGGATGATTCAAATGTATTTTTTTTATCCACAAAATCTGATCCCCAGTGAGATCTTTTTGTCATCCCATTACACTTATTGAACCTATACTTACCATTGGATTGAGAAAAAAAAACATGTAGCTTTATAAATTGTTAAAATTTGACGCTCTCCAATCAAGGATTGAGATGCTCCAGTTGGACTGAATTTTTTTTCCCCAAAATCTAATCCACAATGAAACCTTTCCATCGGCCTATTCCTCCATGATCAACATTCATCCAAGAGTTAACTCTTGGCTTTATAATTTAGATTCTCTTAAAAAATGAATTCTAAAGAAGTATGGGATCAGAAAGCAACTTGTATTAAGCAGTTGTCAAAAGTAATTCCAGATAGTCTAAGGAGAATAAGGATGTTACAAATATGAAAATGTAACACCCCGGAGTCCCACATGGGCCACATCGACTATAGAGAGGAATGAGCGGACAATATCATGCATGCATGTAGGGGTGGGACGTGAGAAATGGTATCAGAGCCGACTCTTGAAACTCTCAATCTGATACGCTTAGACCCCAAAAATGGAGAGAGGGCCGGACACCCCAACCTGCAGTCTTTGATATGCAAGTTGCTCATACTATGGCTCACACCGTGAATGTTCCATTACTGAAAATCATTTCCATCAAAGTATCCTACCTAGTATCTTTGAGCGAAAAAGGTAGCCAAAAGAAAATGTGCATATTTGGATTTGCTAAACCAGTGACATTTGTGTATGAAAGAAAACACATCATCATTACATCTTTCAATACAAAGTTGTGGAGGGCCTGCACCCAACAGGTTTGGGCAGGAGGAAAAAAAACCCTCAGATACATATGGAGGATCACTATGTCAAATGCCAAATAGAAATTGATTTGGCATGTGCAAAAACCATACAAATTACCTCTATTAGCTTTGATGTCCATCCTTGAGATTTAACTGTTTTGAGTAGAAAGTCACTTTCAAATCTTTCGATATACCAAGTTTGGATAGACTGGACTCCACATGTTGTGCTTCACATATTGTAGAGTCTCCTCCTGCAAACCATAGAGATTAGCAGTGGATTGGTGGATAACAAATATCATGATAGATTGGAAAATATACATGGATGCAATAATGGACAAACATGATTTAGTTTTTGAAGTTGTCGAGCATCCACATGACGGTATCCCTCTGCAAGGTCCTCTTTTAAAGCTTCTCTCACTACAGCTGCAGCTACTTCTTTTGTTATGTCACGGATACTGCATAGAAAAGATCAAAAGAAAACATGAAGCACAGAAATTACACACAAAATATCAATGAAGTAAGCCTTCGACGATGCTGTTAACATTGTGTACCTGGATATTGAAGGATATATAATCCCTTTAAGAACCTCTTCCTCATTTATATAATTAGCTAAGCTGTGAGTGTATTATAGAGAAATGAAACAAAGTAAAGAAGAAAATGTCAGAATTCATGTTCTACAGAACCAATATAATAGTTTCTGCCACAAAGGAATTTATTGATTCTACCATTCTGCAGCAGCCTGTAGCATGCCATCAGAAATCACTCGAGCACCAGATAAAAGGGTCCCAAGGCCTACCCTGTTTGATGAAATAGACGATCAATAACAGACACAGAACAGATAGACTAGCTTTTAGGACAGGTAGAGCAACACAACTTACCCTGGAAAGAGGTACATGTTATTGCCCTGGTTGCAGCGGCCCACCCGACCATTTCCTGAGACAATTGACACTAGGAATGATTAGCGCGAGACAAAAGATAGTAAGTTGGATTTAAAAAAAAAAAAACATTCTATCATCAATTTAGAAGAATCAAAGATTGTAGTAGGCAATGTTTTATTGTTGTAATTTCCCAGGGCAGAATGCTACACTTCTGATACTGCTGATTCTAATGATTCCACAAGTAGAATCCATCTCCAGATCACAAAAACAATCCTTCACTTCCCATCAAATAGGTCATTTAGTTGACATCATTTAAAATGCAGAGATGTGAGGTAAGGCATTTCAATTGCCCAAAGCATGTTGCATAAGCCATGTATTTTTAATAGATATAAGTAATTACACAAATATCTGATCTGTCCATATAGATAGAAAAGTCACAGTTACACTATTTTAAGTCTTTGAATAAATTAACTGGGATGACCTATCTTTCAGTTTCTCTATTAATCTTATTTCTTTCTCCTTTTCCCAGTAGGACACTTGTTTTAATTAGAATCATCATTAGTTAAGTTGCTTCTTATTTGAAAACAATGCATAAATTTAAAAAGAAAGGGAGGCAGCCGACCAGTTAGGCCATGCTTTGACATGTCTGGAAGCGTTTGATAGTGCATGTGTGGCCTAGGCACATGTTTACAAATTTCCAGATCAACTGGGCCACAGAACAGTCCAAAATATGCACTTTTATGGGCTGATTTACACAACAGTACTATTAGATACTGAAGTAGGAAAGGGAATTGATAGTCAAAAAGTTAATAACACAACATACCGAGTTCCACATCACCGAATGGGCTTCCACTCGCAAACACAACATGATCACCAACAATGGAAAATGCTTGTTGAGGGGTGCATTCAGCTGTGATGGAAAGCATCTATAAAACCAAATGTGTATCAACTAGAAAGGTAAGCTCATTCTGTGGCTTGCATTGGCATACCATTCTTTGTAGGATTCGACATCGCAAAAATAGCTGGTCTAGTAGAAGTTGACTCTTTGAGAGCCTCCAAAACCTAGATGATATGAGAAACATCATCAAATTACAAGAAAAAAATCTCATGCGCCCACATATAACAAGTTTATCTGAACATGAAGTAATTAGAATATGAAAGCCCCATTATACCTTTTCAGAGAACAAACCTCCTACTGCAGATAACCCAAGGAGTACATCAGGCTTTACTGTTTTAACCTGTCTTGGACATAAGCAGCTAAGCATGAAAAATAAGAAATAACCAGTGTATTTCATCTATTAAATTGTTTTCTAAATTGTATATATCTGCGTGTATCTACTCATGTTTATGTGTGTAAACTGTGAATACAATGTAATATTATGATTGATGTTATTGACAGACTTTTCATATGAGCAGATTTAGTATCAACTATCTGTTTAAGAGCAGATTTCCCAGGCTAACCATAAGAGATGGTGTTCAGTTTTCCTTTCGCTGCTCACCACTGAAGTGGCTAATGATCTTCAAACCCTGATCAATTCTATTAGCTCATAAATTCTTAAAAACCACCCGATTGAGTGATCTTTCTTTCAATCTAGGCTAATGAAGTAATCATAAAGCACATGAATGCTTTAGATCCCATTGAGTATGTGGAATTTATCTATAACTCTGAGCTTCAAGCCTTCATCCTTAGCCGAAGCAATAACTTCGATTATTATCTTTTCTATATTTTAATGTCAGCCAGGAAAATGTCGCAACTAGTAGTTCCTGTTGCTAGACAATTTTTGTAGATGACTAAAGTCACCATATTTGCTTTGTCCATTACAAATGTATAATACAAACAAAATTTTCAGGGTTTATTAAACAGTTTCAAATCTATCCACAGTTGAGCTATAGGCAGTAATGTTACTGTTCGAAGATAAAAATCAATATCTGTTGCATTATACCAACTTAGGAACAAATATGGCAAAAACTTCAGAGGGGAAATGTGGGACATCAGTTTAAATGAGGCATGAAGGTTATACTTTACTCAACATTAAAGACCTATTATGCCACAATATATCGTTCGCTCATGAGAACCTCTATTTTGTGATGAATAAAGTGAGAATCTACAACCACCTACAGGCTACAACTCTTAAATACAGCAGAGAAGAAGCCAATTTTTATATTCGAAACTCTTCAATAACCTATTATCTCCATTCATCTCTTTAAAGTTTTAATCATGCATTGTTTTTTATATGGTTATATAAGCTGCTAGCAAGCAAAGTTCAGAATTGTGTGTCATGACTCATGAGTACCTCATTAGTAATTTATTCTCGAATAAGTTCCATGTTGGTAAAGTAAAACAAGTCAGCTCAGCTGAGTCACTGAGACAACTTTGGGAGCTTTCAAGCTATGCTATAGACACCCAAAAATTCAACTTTTCCAAGTCAGAAAGTATACATACCACTTCAACTAGACTTGCCCCTTCCTTTAAACCTTGAAAATTAACTTCACTGAGTCTTCTAGCAAATGGCAAAGCATCATGATCAATATTCTTGCGTTGTTCTGTTATCAAGCCCTGGACTTCCATAAGCAATGAGTGAGATTATTCACAATCCAAGTCAAGCAAAACACAATGCACTCAATATCTCAAAAAAAAAAAAAAAAAATGTATACAACAATAAGATTCATTAAGGGATTAATATAGATAACGTAGAAATGGCCCTTGATAACAAAAGTGATTTAATTTAGCCCAAGGTGTGTTCTAGAAAGCCAAAGGTTTCAGGTAGGCTGATTCCTGGGCAGAGAATTTTCCACTTACGTACATGGGAATTTTTTTTAATGTTATTTTTTAACAATGGCCCTTCTAAGAATCTTAATTTTACAAGGTGGCCCCCCAAGGCAAAATTCCTGGTTCCGCCATTGTATCTTGGGCCTCGATTGACAAGGAGAGCTCAGGAGTCAGGCCTCTCCTTCACTTAATCTTAATTCTCAATCGGTGGACTACATTTTGTTCCTGGTCACACCTTACACATCGTTTCCATCATGCCTCCCGATCGCCATCACGCTCTCCGTCCCCCCTGTAAATCTAAACCCTCAGTGGCCGACCACAAGCTCTCCCCTCCAAGACCCGTGGGCCCTCACCCATTCCCACCCCCTACCTCTCTCTCCAACCAAGCTCAAATCCCTATCCAGCTATAGTGTCGGCTTCGGCTTCCCCTTCGCAAGCCAGAGCACACCTCACAGATTCACCCCCCAGTGGGAACAATACCCAACTACTTCATAACCACCTAAACCAAAGCACTTTCTTGCAAGGAAACCCCCCAGATTTTGTACCTAGCCCCTTTTCTCATCCAAACTTCGCTCCGGTGAAAGATTTAGCATCTGCCCCCAAATATCCCAGGCCTTCACCCTAATCCTGCCACGGAGGATATCTCTCCAGATAACCCCACCCCTCAGATCCCCCCTATCCTTGTCCAAACCTCCTCCATACATCCCAATCCCCCAGACATCCTTAACTCTTCTCCAACCAGCAACCCATCCCAGCAATGAGAACACCTCTCATGGGGTTCAGATCAGCTTCTCCTCCTAAAAAATCACCTGACCTCACTAAAACCCATCCCCAAAGGCAACCCCTCTCCTCTCCCAACTCCCTCCCCTAAAACCTATGGCAGTTGCCTTACCCACCCTGTTTTTTCCCCTCCTCCAATTATTCCCTCCCCCCCCCCCCCCCCCCCCCCCCCCCCTCTGCTTGATGGCAAACTCACCATTAGAATCCCTTAGCAAATGATCATTTGCAGTAAACAATCCTTTTCTCATTCTGCCATTGGAAAATTCTTTGGGAGAAGACCTTTTCTGGAAGCCCTAGAAAAATGGGTGTCCTCCAGCTGGCGCTTATCAAGACCTTGTCTGATCTCACTCACTGAGAAAGGTAACTTCCTCTTCAGGTTCTACTCCAAGGAGGACAAAGAAGTTATGATCGGCCATAGTCCTCTCTTCATGGAGAGTAAGAAAATGATCCTCTGCCAGTGGACTCCAGGTCAAGACGAATCGTCCTGGCCATCGGAAGCCCCAGTTTGGGTTAGGCTTCGAGGGTTACCCTATCACTGCTGGAGCAGTGATATCCTTTTGTCTATAGCTGCTTCAATCGGAAAGCCTCTGCGTCTAGACGAAATTATTGCCAAGCAAAGGATGTTCTCCTTCGCCAGAGTCCAGGTGCTTCTGAATGTGGCAATCACTCCTCCGTCGACCATCTCAGTGGTCTTGGAAGGTGAAGGCTCTGTTCAGGTAGCAGTTCAGTATGAATCCATTCCTTGCTCATAATGCTTGTCGACCGGCCATCGACCACCAAATTGTCCTTTTAAAAAGAGTCCAGGAATACTGAAGACTCCAGCTCAAGACGCAGTGTTGATAGCCTCAATCTCTTCGAAGGATAAGGAACTTGAGACAGTAGAAGACTTTCAGGTTTCCTCTGTCCCAGGTACATGCCTCCCTACCAACTCAAGCTTGGTGACTGCAGAGTCTACTCAAGATCTTGTGAACAACCAACCTCAGCAAGGCTCCAGGAATCCTCCAGCCCCCCAAGTATCTATAGCTCAATCTGCTCTCTCCCAGCCCCTCCCAATTACTAACCCCTCTTCCAAGCCTTTCTCCACCCCCCCTACTTCTTCAACTTCAGCCTTGTCATCAGAGACAAATATGGCCCCTGAGAATCCAATTCAAAAGCCTCCCCACCTTAATGAAAACACAGGTCCCCTAGCAATAGACAACCCTCTCTCAGATCCTCCATTAGACATGGCCTTTGGGATCCTGGAAAAAATCCCTGCTCCCACCTTGGACTGTTCTAATGTTTTTTCATTCTTGGATAATTGCACCCTTGCAGACCATATCCTCTCAACTGCCAACCTTACAAGAAAGTCAGCAGCTCATCCAAAGCAGAAGAGGATCACACCTAAACCAATCTCAATCGCTACCCAAAAGCCTTCCTCTTCCTCATCTCCTTCTTCACACCTTAATACCGAACCAAATAATGAAATCTCTCAAGTGGTTGACCTCTCCCCTTTTAAGGTTAATGCTACTAGGAAATCCAAACGCAAAGGTCCTTCCTCCGCTGGCCATTCCTCCAAACTAGTTTCCTAATGGTTAAAATCATCTACTGGAATTGTATGGGCATCAATAACACCCCCACAAAAAATATGGTTAATCACCTTATAGCAGCTCACTCCCCTGATATTCTCTTCCTATCAAAACCTAAAACCACTTTGGACTCCTTTTCTATTGGAGGCTTTCCCTTTGGATTCTCCCCTTCTTTCTCCAACATAGAAAACTCCCTGTGGTGCCTTTGCAATCAAAGTTCCAACCTAACCTTCACCCTTTTGGATAAATCCTCCCAGCATATCTCAATCTCCTTCTCAGCATCTCCCTCATCTCCTTCTAGCTTTATTACCGGAGTTTATGGCTCAACTGTTTACAGGCAGAGGAGGAGTCTCTGGGAGTATCTCAGTCATAATCCTTTTTCCTCTAATCCTTGGAGTGTGATTGGAGATTTCAATGCTATTCTTATGGCAAATGAGAAATTCAGTACTCGCACTCCTTCTCCCCTCTCGGTGAAGGAGTTCCATGACATGACCATAGCAGCTGGGCTGAAAGATTTGGGGTTCAGAGGCAACAATCTTACTTGGGCAAATAATAGGCAGGGTCAGGCTTATGTGGCAGCTAGGCTAGACATAGCTCTTTCCAATTCCTGCTGGCATGACTCCTTTTTGATCCAGTGGTGAATCATCTCCCTAGGATTGCATCAGATCACAGTCCCATAATCCTTGCCCACAGGCAAAGTATTTCCTCAATCAATAGACCTTTCAGATTTGAGGAAAAATGGATCTCTCATGATTCCTTCTCCAAGGTAGTGGAGGACAGCTGGGCAGCTCCTTGCCATGGCTCCCCTTAGTTTATCTTGGCTTCCAAACTTAAGGCTCTCAAGCTGAACCTTAAATTATGGAGTAAAGAAGTTTTTGGCAACTTCATGATCCGAATAGCAAAGGCAGAGGCCCTTGTCCTAGCTAAGGAAGCAGCTTTTGAAGATCATCCAAGTGACCATCTTCTCAAAGACCTGAATCAAGCTAAAGCTTCCCTTCATAACTAGTTGAATGCGGAGTCTTCCCACTGGAAGCAGAGGGCGAAGATTAAGTGGCTTCAAGATGGTGATAGGAACACTAAATTTTTTCACCTCTCAGCTAAGGCCAAAGGCATTCGCAACCGCATTGACAAGGTCAAAGTAGATGGAATTCAGTTTGAAGAAGCTCAGCAAATAAAAGATCAAGCATCTATTTACTTTTCAAACCTTTTCCAAGCTGATTCGACTACCCCTGAGGAAGGCCTGTTTCAAATGGCTGGTCCATCTGTCTCGGAGGCTCAAAATCAGTTTCTTATAGCAGTTCCCTCCCTGAAGATATTAAGAAGGCAGTTTTCCACCTTAAGAGAAGCAGCTCCCCAGGGCTAGACGGCTTCTCAGGAGCCTTTTTCACCAAATGCTGGCACATTGTCAGTAAAGAAGTGATAGCAGCAGTCACCCACTTCTTCTCCTCTGGCCGTCTGTTAAGAGAAACCAATACCTTCTTTTTATCTCTTATTCCAAAGAATTCCTCGCCAGAAACCTTCAATGACTTTAGGCCAATTAGCCTTTTGAGCTTCACTTACAAAATTTCTTCCAAGATACTATCCTCGAGGCTGTCCAACATCCTCCCTTCCCTTATATCCGAAAATTAAACGGCATTTGTCAAAGGAAGATCAATCCACCACAATGTAGCCTTAGCCCATGACCTCATCCAAAAGCTTAACTCAAAGGTCAGGGGAGGAACTGTTTGCTTGAAACTGGATATTTCTAAGGCGTTTGACAAGCTTCAATGGAGTTTTCTTTTCAGAGCCCTTAAGTTCTTCAACTTCTCCACCGCTTGGATGAATCTGATTTGAGAAATGATATGCACAAGTAGAGGACCGGTCTTAGTCAACAATAGTCCATGTGGCTTCTTCTCCTCTTCCTGCGGTCTTCGCCAAGGAGATCCATTGTCCCCCTATTTGTTCATCTTAGCAGAGGAGATCCTTAGCCTCCATATAGAGCTTCTCAGATCCTCAGGCAAAATAGAGCCAATATCCCTTGTCCCTTCCACCCCTTGTCACCTACTTTATGCTGATGACATCTTGCTTTTTCTAAAAGCCCACAAGGCTGGGTTGAGGCACATCTATGAGCTGCTACTAAGGTATCAATCCTCTTCAGGCCAGAGGTTCAACCTTCAGAAGAGCAACCTTTACTTAGGAAAATGTTCAGTTGGAAGAGCTCAAAAGATCTCAGGGATTCTTCCAATCACTAGGGCCTCTCTCCCCACAGCCTACCTAGGAGTCCCTCTCTTTTTTGGTACCTCCAAGCACTATCATTTCAATAAGATTTTGGATTCTATCAGAGCTAGACTTGAAGGGTGGAAAGCTAAATGCCTCTCCTTTGCTGGTAGGCTGATTCTGATCAAACATGTGCTCTCCTCCATCCCCCTCCATACCTCCCTAGTTATCCCAATCCCTTCCAGAACTTGCCTGCAAATCGAGAAGCTAATGAGGAATTTTCTGTGGTCTCTTATCTCTGATAAAAAGAGAAGTCACTTAGTCAAATGGGATCAAGTCTGTGTGCCTAAAGTTGAGGGTGGTTTGGTCCTGCGTAGGGTGAAGGAGTTTAATGAGGTTTGTTTAATGAAGTTGGGGTGGTCAGCAGCAACCTCGGTCTCTCTCTGGGCTACTTGGTTTAGAGGCCGATACTTTAGGCGCTCTCCAATTTGGTTCTCCGGTAATCCAAAGGCAGGGTCTTGTATCTGGAAAAAGATAAGATCTTGGGCTTCCGCCCTTGAACAAGGTAGCCGCTGGACTCTGGGGAATGGGGGCTCTTCATCTAGTTATGGCTAGATAATTGGATAGACCATGACCCCATTGCCATTAAATTTCCCCTCTTCCAATTCTCTGAAAAGGACAGGGTGGCAGATCTGATCCAAGATAATTCCTGGTTCATCCCATCTACCATCTCGGCAGAGGTTCAAAGCTTCCTCCTTCAACACACTAATCAAATTGCCCCCCCCCCCCCCCCCCCCCCAGCACTTCCACCTCAGACAAACTTTACTAGAAAGACTCTTCCTCAGGGGGCCTTTCTCTCAAACAAGCTTAGGAATTTCTGAGGTCCAGAAAAGTAGCAGTTCAGTGGCATGGGTTTGTCTAGAACAAGCTCATTAACCCAAGACTTTCATGCTTTAGTTGGCGCCTTCTCCTTAGGAAAACTCCAACAGACTCATGGGCAATGCTCAAAGGGATATCCACGGCTTCTAGATGCTACTCTTGCCACTGCAACAGGGAATCAGATCAACATATCTTCTTCTCTTGCCCCATAGCCCAGCAACTGTGGTCTTGGATTCTTAGTCTAATGAATACTTCAACCTCTCTTCCTCTATTGCCTTCTTCTATCTGGGCTGCTTTAATCAAGGATGTAGATGCTAATGGAAGGATTTCAGCAGCAGCTATCTTCTTCCAATCCATCTATTCCCTTTGGTTCTTGAGAAATGAAGCCAAGCACCGTAGGAAAATCCCTTCCCTTCTGTCAACTCAGAAGGTCTTCATCAACTTCTGCAGTGGTATGTTCTGCTCCTCTCCAGATAAGGCTCCTCCCTCTCATCCAATTTTAAGGGCCTTAGGGTGGAATATTTCTCCCTACTCTCTAGGTTGAGTAGAGCCTAGATCCTTGGCTAGTGCTTGCCCTTTTCAGTGAATTCAGCTTGTGTGAGGTTCTGTCTCAGTCCAATGAAGTGTGTCGTGGAGCTGGGTAGAGAGGTAGGTCTAGTGTAGTTTTTTGGCTGCTTCCTTGGTGAGCTTGGAGTCTGTTTAGGAGCTCAGCTTTCTTTGGCCGTGCTTTCTTGCTGATCTGGATCTGCTGCTGGGCTTGTCCCCTATTTCTGAGCTGCGCCCTGTGTGGTTTTTCTCTCTTCAGGCTTGGAAAAGCTAGCCCTCTTCCTTCCCAGTCAGCCTTGCAGTCTTCTCCTTAGGCGAAAAACAAGGAAAAGAAAAGAAAAAAGTATAAGAGAGAGAGAACCTAAACCAAACCCTACGTAGACCTACCAAGCTGAAACTTTAGGGCTACATCTTGACACAATTATTTGATCTGATTTATTGTGAATAGCCAATAACTATTTATAAAGTACAATGAAAGAGGTTAACCAAACTAGGAAACCTAAACCTAATCTCATCGTAGCTAGCCTAAAATAACTCAAAATTTTATTTAATACTAATTTAGGAAACTTAAACCCATTGACCCAAAATTACGACTAAGCCCCAGTTTCTCAACATATTCACCCTTGAACTAAAATGGTGAAAGTATTGTGGCTCTTGAGCATATGAAGCAGGAAGCAAGCAGTACATTATGCTTTCATCTCAAATACCAGTTGGTGTTTTACTTATTAGAAAAGGCACAATCAGTTTATTTGGACATGTAAGAGTCACATGAGGGTAAGTTCTGTTGATATATTAATTTACGGAATATTCTAAAGTCACTCATCTCATTTGTGTTATATTAAAAGGCATGCTAGTAAAAGGTGTCCCTGGTGATAACCAAAACCGGTTGCTGTTTATGCTCTGCAGCATTACTTATAAGCAATGGGATCATCTCCCTGTATGATACTGGGAGTGAAACCTGGAAGATGACTTCCAGAAACTGGAGGGTTTTTCTTATGCTCACCATGGCATCAACCACCCAGAATTGGCTTCGTGCACTTTCAAATGCTGCTTCATTATTTCCCAACATCCTTGCCATGGTTGTTCTTGCAGCATTGAGAACTCCTATTCCTGCACTGTTTTATGGAAATAGCATGAGATTAGAAAGTAAAAATCTGTAAACCATGTGCTAGGACTTGAAGCATAATGTCTGAAGAGTGAAGAAGAACCACCAAAAAGACAATTTTAGATTATTCATAACAATCAGGTTTAGACAAAATAGATAAATTCATAATGCAAATGCTAGATGATCATTTTGTACAATATTAGCTCTTATAAAAGAATTTCTCTGATCTGGTAAATTAAATTCATAAATGAAAAATTGGCAGCAGAAGGGAACTAATCTGGCACAAGATTTGAGAATATATATGGATGAAAGGACAACACTTAATGAAACTTTTGGCTAAGACCTACTCCAATACTGTCACGACCCAAATTCCGGGGCCCTGTCGGATATCCGGATCGTGATAACTTGGCAATGCATACCATTCATTTATCAAATTATTCGCATAAGAGATTTGGCATATAAATTAACTATAATTCCAATTAATTTAAATAAGGTCAAACAATATCAAAATCTCTGAATAATCCAAATCCCTATGTTCTGACTCAAAAATAATGTACTAATCATTAAATCAATTTCTAAACAAAACTAAATCTTCTGCCACTCATATAATTATTTCTCGTTTTCTCTCTTCAGCCACGCATGCCAAACTCTACGTGCTGAGCGCCATCCTGATTTATCCCACCCGCAGTAAGATTACCTGAAGGGGGCAACACAACATCAGTATTACTGGTGAATGAATATTCCTAATTACATAAGCAACATAAAGCATAATATTACATGATTTAACATTATTGAATCAATATATTATATGCACAATAATACATCCATAAATATACATCCGTGCCCATGCACCTTACCACGCCTCAAAGGCTTATTGTATACATGTATACCGGTCCTTATGACCCTGTCTCATCGGACACGTCCCCTATGGACCCGTCGCTATAATGGCTCGGACACTAAGTCCAACATCCCGTGTCCGGGATCTCATCATCTCATAACAACCACAACTCACTATTATTAACAATTTTCCTCATTTACATGTCAACAGTGTGGATCCAACCCTTACTAAATTCACTGGTTATTGCCCCACTCCAATTCAAAATTGGTATTATCAGAGTAGGGTTGGTCCACACCATAAAACAAAACATAATATGCAACAAGTAAACATCATGCATATACTTATTCATAACTAAATTAATCAGCCATTTACTCACCATCCATTAATCATTTAACCTTTAAGTTATCTGCATATACACTTTGTATGATCATCTCCTACCAATCCTGGGCCAAGCCCAATTATACATGTCACACGTCCATGAACAGAACCAATAAACAGATACTGGTTGTTTTGTCTACGCCTGATTGCACACTTTTTATAACATCCAGTGGGCCCCGCCGGTCTAAATCACGATTAGGTCTACTTTCTAGGGTTATTCAAGTATAGGCTTTACTCTCAATGGATTGGATTCACCTACGGATATCTTTGCTGGGCCCCACAAGATTAACAGGCACAATTCAAATTAATAATTTACCCATATGGTTAATAAAATTGAAGTTCCTGGATAACTGGTCAGATGGAGGCTAGGCCACATGAGACCACCATTGGGATCGTCTCTGAGTCTACTTCAAGACGTGGTGTCCTAATCCACGATTGGTTTAGTTAGTGGGCCCACCATAGATGTCGACCCAAGGGTCACCGTCAGATTCACACCTGTAATGCTCCAAATTTAATATCCAGTGGGTCCCACTCCACTAAATCAAGATCAGCCATCTAGGTGACGGTCGACCACTACTAAAATATCACCCTAATGGATCTGATCCATCATCAGATCCGGTACTGGGGTCCACAAATCAAAAACGGCTTTTACTGTTGTTCTGTACAACAGTAGTCACGCCTGGGTCCTTTGATTTCAAGGAATAATGGAATCTACTGGTCTAAATCCAAGATGATCCTTCTCCTTATGGTCGACCATGAGTCCCCTTGTAGATCTATGGTCCTGATTCTCCATCTAGTGGGCCATGGGGTTCCACAACTCACAATCATCCAATATTACCATTGACGACAGTGCTCTGTTTTTACAGATTTGTGACTGTTCAACACATATTCAAGGATTTATCAAGTTGTAACATTCGAATCACCTTTCAAACAATATTCCTTGTCTCAAAACACATATTTTATGCCTATGTGATGGTTTTAAAAATCACTGCATGACTGTTAGTAACAGTACGAAATATTTGATTCACATTCCATTAACAATCCCCTTGATTAATCACCCAATCAA
The DNA here is from genome assembly GCA_038049695.1 of Cinnamomum chago. Lineage (NCBI taxonomy): Eukaryota > Viridiplantae > Streptophyta > Magnoliopsida > Laurales > Lauraceae > Cinnamomum > Cinnamomum chago. The sequence continues at coordinate 6,273,877 of CP142451.1, read as the reverse complement.
TTAGGAAGATCCACTCACCTTTGGTATGCGATCGTTGCTTTTGCAATGTGCGGGCGTGAATAGGACATCAATAGCCTTCCCTTCCTTCTCCTGATTAACAGCCACAAGACTCTCTATCTTAGAATTGCTCTCCAAGGAAGAAATTGAATACTACAGTAATGGTCGATGGTTGAACATATATACTAAAAAGGAATCAGAGTCCTATTCTTCCTCTCCTAGTTTCACTTAGAGTTGTTTCACAACTCCTTCCCTTTTTCCAGTTACCATAACAAGGGACATTCCCAATTAACAAAATAGCTAGACAACAGAGTTCTACTAGACAGAGTTCTACTAGGAGAGTTGCATAGACTTCCTAATTCCCATCTTTCCCTTATTTCCTCTATTAGAGTTGTCATACAACTCTATTCCCAAAACGTGAAACACTCTCAATATTTCCAATTCCATAATAAGTATTACTACTAATTCATAAAAGAGAACCACTAAAGTCTACCTGGGCCAGACTAATCCTGGCCCATAATGCAGGATATTACAAATACCATCTCAAATGCAGAGAGGCCATTAACACCAATGCATAATATGCTTATTTTATATAGGTATGTCGTGATTGCTAGTGCTTAAATTGTAGTTATTTATCACGAAAAAAACTCACTGGGCCATATGAATGAAAATATCATTATACACAACTGTATAAATCTATATTTTTCAATTTCTTCAAACCAAATTAGCCACCAAAATTGGTGACAAAGTCCAGTCCAATCCCTAACTTCATGGTCTAGATGATGTGGATTGGCCTGCATTTACTGATGAAGACCATGAAGAACTAGAGTTTGTGTTGATCACTAAGCTATAGCTTGGCAGGTTTTGATCAAGAGCATAGGATCTGACACATGTATGATGGATTTAGGCCCAATTTTGGGGCCCATATTAATTAGATGGCAGGTCTGGGTGAACTTCCCAGCAGTCAATTTGGATTGACTGTATGGCCCACTTGACTGCAAATGCATGGCCCATAGGCCGTGCCCTTTGGGCCCCTGCACAGCACGTGCCAGACTCACATAGGTTCCACAGCCGAATGGTCTGGGCCCAGATACATTAGCAAGCCTATGGGCCAGCTGATGAGCCCACTAGCTTGCAGGAATAGTCTACGTGTAGATTTTGCATTACTTGGTTCTTCCTTTCATTTCTTTGTTTGAAGTCTTGCAATGATTTGGATTTATTACCTTAATTAAAAAAAAAGTAGAAGAAGGTTTGGAATTGTTATATGGTTAAGACCTTTTGTGTAGCATATTAATAAGAAAAGAAACAGCCAGAATTCATAGTTTTGGTTGTGTTTAACATTTTCAATAAAATCAGTCCACTTGGATGTTTGTATGTTTAAGAGATGTAAGGTTTGGGATTCCAAACTCCAACCTCTTGTGAGAACAATTTGACTAAATCTCTCCTCCATTCTCTTCTTTCTTTGCAGTTTTCTTGTATATCAAACAACTGCTTTCAAAGTAGACCCTTGGAGTTGCAGACACTTTTGAAGCATCCGTGACTCAGTCACCAAGTTCAGAACCACTAAAATGATAACACTAGTCATTAACCTAGAAATAAGGTTAAAGCTAATCCACCCATCGGGAGTATTAAGTTTTAACTACCAAAGGCACCAACACCGACATTCAAAAGATAAAAAAGAAAGACTAAATCTCCCTTCTTATTCACGGATGAATATGAAAAAGGGAAAAAACTTTACTCAGCTTATTGAGGCAACTCAAGTTTCATTCTATGCTGAAGATTTTACTTCATCTTCTCAAGGATCACTATAATGCTCCAAAGATGATTGGAAAATAAGTTTGTCTTGTATGATCTAACTAGAAGATAAATGACTTGCAAGCCAATGATCAATAAGCCAGTTGATAGTAAAACTGAAGTATTATTCCTCTTTGTAATCTTTTTTCTTTTTAAATGGTATTACCTTTCTTTGTTATTAAACGTTTTAAAAGTTTCCAGTGAGTTTAATTATATTGAAAAAAAGGTCCACATGTGAGATGGGTTCAGTCCAAGTATTTTCATAGAAAATATTAAATAGAAATATTCTATACTCAATTATGAAAAAAGGATTTTTTATTTTTTTTCACATCAAATATTATGATGCTATGTTTTCTCTTCATGGAATATAAAGTTTTAAAGAGTTCTGATCCAATAGACAAGAGATCAAACCTTCCAGCACCAGCAACAACGATTTTTTGCTTTGGGAAGTCAACAGTTGGCTTTCCTTGTGCTCTAACAGCTCCCAAAAGACCAGCTAATGCGACCCCTGCAGTACCCTGGAGAAAGCCCAATACATGTTGAAAATAATAGTGCTAACAAATTTTTTTTATTATTTTTTTATTAAGGAACACTATGATTCTCTAAGATAGTCAAATGCCCTTCATCTAATTAGTAACACACATGAATTAACCCTTTCTCTGAGCAAACACTGAGAGAATTGTGTAAGTCCCGTATGTGCCTCATTTTCATTGCCCATTTGGATTGTTTCCCTTAGAGTATTCCTCTATCATATGTCATGCCTCAGCATGTACCATCCTAATCTCAGAAAAAGGAGCATCAGTGTCAGATAGGCAGTTGACAATAAAAACCCACTGAACCAACAACTGAGTTTTCTTTTACACAAAAGTATCATTTAATCTACCCCGTATTTATGATGCACAATACGGCATGGATACGGCAAGGACATGCCATAGACAAGGACACGGATTTTACACATAAAAAATGAAGTATCGGATATGATATGACACGATATGTTGCCCATTTTGAAGTATCCATGCATCATAGCCCTGTATAGCCAGGAAAAGGCCATTAATGCAATAAGGGGACTGCTTACTTGAATATCATCATTAAACATTCGGTAAGTATTTCTATAGCGCTGCAACAATTTGGAAGCCCACTTGCTTTGAAAATCTTCAAACTGCAGAAGCCAAATCTTGTTAGTAGTTCCCCATCAGAGCAGTTAAAAGAAAAAAAATATCAGCTGCTTGATAACTATATAAATATTTTAATTCTCATTAATGCAAAAAATTATAATACACATGCAGATTGTTTCAAAAATACCTGTACAATGACATTTGGCCAACGAGTAAAAACAGCCTCCATAAATTCATCTATAACTGATAAATACTCCTCACCATCAAGGCGATGCTGTTTCAATCCAAGGTCTATAAACAAGCAGTAATCAGGTGAATTCAAAAATTGGATCAGTAAACAGAAGCATTAACATAGAAGTTTCATAATGTGATAGCCTGACAGGAACCCCACAACCAAAGTCTATGAACACAATGAATGAAAAATCTAATATAAAATTTATGCCTGTTAATAGTTTTGACTGATACCCACTAAGAATAATTTAAAAGGGGGATGCAGTGGCTCTCTCTTTTCATTTTAAATTTTAGAAAACCGTTACAGCTGCAAAAAGAATTCTTTAAGGAAAATGAAAAAAGCTGCAAAGTATCAAAGAGGAACAAAGGTTCTAAAAATATGAACACAAATGTCACTAATATGAGCTTTCTTTTACAATGAATAAATAGTATGAGCTCTTTTTGTTACTGACCATATGAGGATGAAACAATAAGAGGCTACTATGTCAACATTTTCTTTAAATAAGTTGGGTTTATGTTATCGCAAAATATAAAGAAGTTAAGTTTTTGCAAACTTGCACCCATCCAGATAAAAGTTTCGATGTTGGCATGCTTTGAAGATATCAATGCAATCTAGGAATGACTCATTGCAAGGCTGCCAAGAAGGTCAGGACTCAGGAGGTATTAGCAAGGTACAAAAGATTTTATGCTCACATACAGATGGACTGAACAATTTGAGGTGATAGGTTATTCAAATTTTGATTTTGCAGGATGCCTCAGAAGCAGAAAATCTATTAAAAATGTTCCACTGAAATAAGTGATTCCAAGAACAAAAACTATAAAAAAATGATCCTTTTAGTTGGAATGGTTTAAAAGATCAATACATATCCTAAAAATTCATTATTTTGTGGGTACAGAGCAACACCAGATTTGTAAATGCGATGTTATTTGATCCAAGCATTGTTGAAGAGTTTGATTTTGTTACAAATGTTGTCAGCTATTTGTTTGGATAAATGTCATGCATTGCTTGGCCGTGTTCAGCACAGGCATCTTTCGCTAATAATGGATTATATTTATGAAAATGTTCATTTTATGAAATCCTCGGATCGCTTATAGCAAGGAACATGTTAGCATAATCACGGATTTTCTTAGAATTCATACAGTTGATCCAACATAGTTGGGACAAGGCTTTCATGAGGATGATGGTGGTGGTTCATTTGTAAAATATCAATTGAGCACCAAATCTTTCTTTTATTTTACAGATAGATATGCAATAATCATTCACTAGATAATGGATTTAAATTCCCTATTTAAATACTAAGTGTAATAACTTGTAGGTAATATATCCAAAACAAATAAATAAATAGAATAAAAAATCTTACATAGAGGGTGATTGAGAACATTCTCATTGTTAGTTCCAACATCAATCATCACAGGAAGTATCTGTGTTGGAAAAATAAGTTAGAAACGGCAATTTTGAGAATGAAAAATATTGAAGAGATATTCATCTACTATTCACTATCCACAACAGTATATGACAATTAAATGACTTGGAGAATAACAAATCGAAAGGAAAATGATATCAGGAGACCACATCATACAATGCCGCTGATCTTTGACATAAGAAAAATCCTATTATTGGAAAATATCAGAGTAGAATTATTTTTTTATTTAAGGATGTTCATAATCTCATTCTCTTGAAAGTAATAGTAGAACTGTTTCACACAGCCATCCAAGCATGCAAATTATTTTTTAGTACACAACTACCAACTATAATTGCAACGAATGTAGAGTGGATAGATGGGGTAACCCAACCCTCAAATCCAAGGGAAACCCCCAACTCAATGCACAAGCCATTAAAGACCCCTAATTTAGTCTCAGTGAATCGGACTCAGTAAGAGTGTACTAGAAAATCTGAAGAAATATAGTCAAAAGGGTTATAAATTACATAAAGGTAATGTAATGAATATCAATTATCAAAATAGCGGCTACGGCAGGTGTAGTGGCTAGTGGCCAAAACGCTACGTAGCATGCTAGATGTAGCGGTTGCGGCGATACGTAGTGGTGTAGCGGTGTGAATTTAATAAGTGGTCATAAAATTTTGAATCTCATGTTGCAGCCAATGTTGTGTTTTTTTAGTGATTTGGAACCACATAAGGGTAGAAACAACTTTAGGAAAGACTATTGAGGAGAAGAAAAAAGAAAAATAGTGTTTTAAATTAAAACTACTTAGTTTTACTAGGTTTTTGACCGTAGCACCGCTATTTTCAAAATATCATAGCAACCTCAACCACTATGGCATTATATTTTCAACCATTATCAATATCAACATCAAGAAGATAAAATATAAATTAAAAAAACCCCAATTACAGTCAGTTGTAACTGTACGCTAAAATCACTACTCATGTGAATAACACAACAGGGTGCCTTTCTGAAATTGTATTAGAAAGTCTATTGCTACATGGTTGACCATCCCTAATTTACAACATTCCTGTTCATCCACTGTTTTAACTAAACTAATTCTATCCCCAGTATGTCATTCTTATAATTGCAAACCACAAGAATGAAACGAGAGATCTTTAAAACTGATTGTATTAATTTGTCTCCCTTTTTATGGAGATCGATCATCAATATATAGGTGTTTACATGCCTAAATCAAGGCTCTAAGAAAGGTAAACCAACTAATTACATCAATTACTAATCTAAGTTTAGAAAGCAATCAATAATGAAATATGTACAGTTGTATCCATGTTGACCCAAAACAAATCTACGTGAGATATAGTTTGCTGGACTGGTTTGATTGATGGGCATTGGGACTATTTAACACCCCCCCCCCCTCAAATTGATGCGGGAGAATCAACAAGCATCAATTTGCCAACCAAGAACTGATAGCGTGGTCGTGGAAGACCTTTAGGAAGAATATCAGCAATTTGAAACTCAGTGGAGACATGCGGAAGGCTGATTACATCACACTTTAATTCATCATGTATGAAGTGACAATCAACCTCGATGTGTTTAGTTCGTTCATGGAAAATCGGATTTTCAGTAATCCGAATTGCACTCGTATTATCAACATAGAGTGGGGTAGCACTGTCTGGTGGAAACCCAATGTCTGAAAGGAGACCTCGGAGCCAAAGAATTTCGGAGCACGCAGCAGACATGGCTCAATACTCAGCTTCGGTAGATGATTTTGAAACTTTTTCATGCTTATTGCATTTCCAGGAAATCAGACTATTACACAAAAACATGCACCATCCAGTGGTCGAATGGCGAGTATCCGGACAACCGGCCCAATCAGCATCGAAATAAGCTTTGACACTATGTCATTCTCATAATTGCAAACCACAAGAATGAAACGAGAGATCTTGAAAACTGTCTGTATTAATTTGTCTCCCTTTCTATGGAGATCGATCATCAATATATATAGGTGTTTACATGCCTAAATCAAGGCTCTAAGAAAGGAAACCAACTAATTACATCAATTACTAATCTAAGTTTAGAAAGCAATCAATAATGAAATATGTACAGTTGTATCAATGTTGACCCAAATCAAATCTACGTGAGATGCAGTTTGCTGGACTGGTTTGATTGATGGGCCTTGGGCCTGTTTAACACAATACAGTGAGGATTTTTTTTTTTTAATATTCTTCTTTACTCAAAATATCTCTTTTTTATACAGCCAACCATGCCCCTCTTGTATTTGATTGAATAGAAAGATCGTTTTGAGCTTGATTCCTTCAAGTAATTAGGCTTTTTTACTTGAAATAAATGTTCCCAACTGCTAGTAGTTTAATGCCTTTAAACAACAGCATTTCTCACATATTGCATATCTTCTTGTATCTTAGGTGGTAAGAGTCCTATATAAACACTCCACATTTTCCAATTCCTACAAGAGTATTTAGTTGTCTTTGTTTTGCATGAGCCTAAGAAACAAAGAGATAAGCTGGATGCTGAGGCGGAAGGCGGTCAAATGCATATTCCTGGGGTTTCAAAGTTCTCAAAAGGTTATAAGTGATATTTTCTTGGGAAGAACGGGAACAATTTGCATAAATGGATTGGATTTTTTTTAAAGGTGTATATGATTGACAACTTTGAAGCATTCTCTTGAATAGAAGAACTGAACTCTCTGAGTAATACTGTTAATGGCTGCCAGCTTCTCTCGGCCTCTTTACCAATTGGATGTGAAGAATGTGTTTCTTCATATTTTAAAAATGGAAAGAACTCTAACTATTTGATACTTTACTCTTTGAAAATCATTGGATTATGATCAGAATTTTCTTGATGGAGAAATGCATATTCCTGATATAAAATGTTTCAATCACGAACTTCTAAATTTGAGATGTCATCAGAAGTTATAGAATTTTTTTCATACAAATTAATCAAAACACGTAAATAAGAAAGGGACTCAATATCTATGGTAGATTTTTATAAGAAACTTAAAATGAAATGAAAGCATAATTTACCCTCTGAGGATTTATGCCAGCAGCAGCAACGTACAAATCCAGCTTCCCAATTGCAATGCCAATACCCTGAATCCCAAGATCTCCAAGACCCAAAATTCTACTCCCATCAGTCACCACAATCATATCAACCTACAGCAGAAAGTGAATATGTCAATAGCCCCAAAACTTGGTAAAGCATGCCTCATTCTCATAGTGGTATACAATTCCTGAAAGTCGCCAAACTAATGGACCATTATAATGTCATAAAACACTGTTCAACATTAAGTGAAGCAGCAACTTTACAAACAAAGAGCTGATGGACATTCATATGCATTAAATAGTTTATGTCAATGCATTTGATGTAGATAATATGAAAAATTAGCTAATATTTATCCACAATATAACCAACTATGCTGATAAGAAAATGAAAATGGTTTCCAAAGGAGAATGATTTTTGTTCTGTTTTAACGATTTCTCAGCTTTCACTTTCTTAGTTCAAGCATCTTCTGTGGAAAGCAGATGCAGACCCCAAGAGGAAGACAACCATTTGCTGCAGACACATTTCATCAAGAAAAAATTTCTCCATGGCAAACAAGAGAAACTAGAAGTCTAAAACCATAGAAAATGAGATCTTCACCTTCCATTTTCCAACAAAAATGAAAACGGGTATCGAAATAAATGCTGTGGAAAACTGTCACACATAAACATGTCCTTAGTGCGGTACATTTGCATTTGTGTAAACACATTTCCACACTTAAATAAACATCAAATAGAAGAGAAAACAAGGAAAATTACTAGAAAGCACAAAGTAGATCTTTTTTATGTCAATTTTTGCATCTATGGACGTGAACAATAATTTTGTCATATTTCCTTCTATAGTTGGACAAACTCTGTTCTAGACGTTACATTAGATAGGTTGAAGTTGGCAATATTTCAAATATTCTCTGTAGTTGTTGGCATCCAGGTGCTGTATTTGATACTAGGAAGTGTAGATCATATGAGGAAAGTTCTCATAGAATTCTTTTAGTTTTAAGTTTATGCATTTAGAACATGAATCAATCTTGTGTTATATTGAAACATACAACTTCAAATATTTCACTAGTGTTGTTAAGCCTCCTTAAAACTTTAGACATATACAAACACATAGGTTTGCATTCAGTAGGTTAAAACAGACGAATATTGATGGAGCTAGAATCGACTTGCGCACTTACCAAGAAAGAGCAAACATAATTAAGAGAAAATTTGGTCTTATAATAGAATGACTGAAATTCTTCATGTAAGGGTGTCAATATAATAATCAAGCACTGATAGCAGTGAAGATGATGGACACAAGCATTTCTTTGTTAACATGGGGTACCTGATCTGCTGGCCAGTTATAAACCATAGACATCATTTCTCCACGATCTGCAGCGCTGAAATACATTCCCCTTGGTCTCCTAAACAAGCCACTATAGTTCTGGCAAACAAGCCCAACAGTGGGAGTATATACAATTGGTGCATATTCCTCAATATTGTCAACTAAAACCTGCCAAGAATCCAGTAAGGCCATAAGAGTGTAATTAATTCTACCTGATATGTTACTAATGCCTGTGAATGGTATGAGATGTACCCCCAATAAGAAAGTTCACCTTCATCATATACAGAAAAATTAAACAAACAAGACCAATATATATATATATATATATATATATATTTACAAGCTCACCTTGTAGTACATTGTCTCATTTCTATCATGCAACCTGTTAAGGATTCGCCACTTGGCTAAAGCATATGGGTCAGATCGTCCATCTCTTGCTTTCACTTCTAGCCTTCTCAAGTCAACCACTGTCACCAAGTAAATTTTAATTAGGGCCCATTTGCCTACTTTGTACTGACTTCAAAGGAATAGATAGTAAAAGGGGTTCGCATTGAGGGATCGTTTGTATGTAAATTAAGAATGAACGGTTCAGATTGTGAAAATGATCTAAAAATCCGTGATGAATCAACATGGAAAATGCATGCCCACGTTTGAAATCCTCATTGATTTGCACACGAAACTGTATTTCTCTAAGCTATATTCATCAATACACACCAATAATATCAATATAAAATCCTCAACTAAACAAATTCTCAGCGAGAGAGGAATCATTGTTCCAGTGGTGTAGTGAAGAATCGTAATATCTATGGATTCCTCGCCTGTTACCAAACATGAGCATCCAATTCCCGCAAGTGAACTTCATGCCTGAGCATCCAATTCCTGCAAGTGAACTTCATGTGACTGATGATTCCACTTACCCAATGCTGCATTTTTGGCAACGTGAAAACACAAAATTTGCAGCAGTCGAATCCTCTCATTCCTCTGCGTTTGTTCTGAGAGATGATTCTGTTTTCCATCACTTTTTAGGAACAACCCACAAAACCCATATAGGTTAAACCCACAAAATCCAACCGCTAATCCTTTGTCTTCAACAGTTCAACCTCAACCCCAGAAGTAGGAGGCAGCATTATTGTTTCAGCAAACTCCAATCAATACCGTCCCTTTCCCTTCTGCATGACTACAGAGTCTCCGGTGTACTTTTTTTTTTGTGGAATCTACAAATCCTTTTTGGGCGCATTGGGGTGGGAGAATGGTTAGAGAGAGAGAGAGAGCGTAAAAGATTTTCATGGAAGAATCCATAAGTCCAATCTCTCCATCCCCACACCTCAAAACCCGGGAAACTGTGAAACCTTTCCGTGAGGAATTTCTGATAAGAAGTTCGTTTGATGAGAGAATTCCGCGGGAGACAAAAAAATCTGTTCTGATTTTCAGCAAACTGGGCTTTACAAATGTGGCCACCTTTTAGAGATAAATCCTGGGTATCCCTTTTTAATCTGATTGTCTAAGGTTTGATCCATGAATTCCTCTCTTTTGCCCGAACCGAATGAGAGTAAAAAAAATTCGGTCTGAGTTTCGCCCATTCCAGTCAGTTCGGCCCATTTCGGTTTGTAGCACAATCTTGGCTAATTTTTTTATTTTTTTTCTCAATATCCATATCAAGAAAAATACATGATTTATACTTTATTTTATTTTTCTATTTTTTACATATATGTATATATTTCTTAATTTCTATTACTCCGAAAAGTTACTCTGAAATTTCAAAATACCCGAATATTTCATCTTGGATGCTAAATAGGAGTGTACAAAAAAACCACTAAACCGATCCGGATCGATCGGATCGGTTTTGTAATAGATCGATTCGGTCAAGGTTTAGATTTCCTTCAAATTGTTCGGTTCGGTTTTTTATTTGCATGTGTAGTTAAACCGCTCAAAATGAACCGAACCGATTATATAAATATATATATTTTTATAAAATATATAAAGGAATATAAAGAATTACTAGAAGAAGTCTCGAGTAAATAAATGAGAAAGTGAAAGAAAATCATCCAAGCAATGGTTCAAAGTAAGAAATTTACTTACCAATTTACTTACCAACAAAGCACATTTAGTAGATGATCTACTTTTGAACTGAAAACTTACTGAATCGATCAATTTGCTGTTCGGGAGTCATAATATTTGGGGGAAGAAGGCCGCACAAACCAAGCCGGTTCCGTTCAATCATTGAGAAGGCCGTACCCTGATTTTGATTGAAAATAATACTTATAAGTAACAATTTTTTTGCTGACTTGTCCCGTGCACAGGAGAGGAAAGTAAACCACCCTGCCATGGATCGATTCCTTGTAGGGGCTATGGGAGCGGGAGTTGCTATCCACAGCAACTCTATGTGATTCCCCAAGTAACAAGTTATAAAATGAAGAACCAAATAAAAAAAAATCCATGGAGGTTGGGTATGTAAAAAAAACCCACGGATTGGAACACATTCTAATCTGAATTATATTCGATCCCCCTTGGATTCAATTAGATTGAATTTCATGAAAGTTGTAACTAAATTTTCGTTAAACTTTAGGGCCTCCAAATCATTAGTTGTGACTATTTGAATGAGATGATTTTTTTTATTTTTTTTTGGCACAACATTGTATGTAGGGTGTGACCTTTCCATCACATTATCCCCTGTGATTGCATGCATTCAAGGGATTCCGCATTTCTTAGAAATTCTAGGAATTCAATTCCATGTAAGTGATGCCTTCCTATCCTATCGAAAGGGCTAATTGAACAAGTGCAAATGACAATAACAAATGGCCATAAAATAGTCTTTTCTCAGATAAGAGCCATTATGTTATCAATGCACTAAAGTCTCACAATTCATTGTTCAAAAAGAAGAAAAAAAAATTCAGCCATCAAATCAAGAGAAAATCACAAAAGGACGCACTTAAAGATCAAGATCTGAATTCATAAACCTTGGGATTTTGACTTGAGAGATAGATCACAGAAATGCAAATGCATGGTTAGGGAATGTAATTGGTAATTACCTTGTTAAACCATGGATCATGGAGGATATCCATGCTTCGCTTGCAAAGGATGGTAGGTCGATTTCCTTCAGCGGTGGCGAAGAATCTTGACCGTCCGATTGATGTTGTCTGGTGCTTGAGATGTTTGATGAGGGAGGAGAGGCTGAGCTGAGAAGAGAAGCTGGACATTTTGGGAAGAGAAGCTGAGACTGTTGTAGAGGAAGGAGATGAAAGGAAACGGTAAAAATGCATGTAAATGTGTGATAAAAGAAAGTATTCCTTGCTATATGAGAATCAGTTATAACTGTTTCTTTGAATGTGTTAAGGTGGCAACCTTTCCTTGGAAGTTCTCTCCAAATTTCTCTCATTTTTTTGACTTCTATTCATTGTAAATTGCCAAAACTCTTGTCTTTGTATATTGGTGTTGTTGATAGTTATTTTAGTTTGCAGTTAAACCAATTTACATTGAGCTTACAATTCATAATAAGAGATCTAGTCTTGATTTAAAGATTTGATGGGATTGGTTAATTTAATTAGCTCTTCGATTTGTCATTGGATTCAGATAACTAATTTGTCCGAGTTCTTGCCATGAATCCATCACTTGGATCACATCCAAACCATTCAAAATAACTGACATTATTTATTTGTTAAGTGCATGCCGAATTTCACTTAAATTAAAGTTGGGAGCATTCAAGATTTTTTTTTTTTTGGCTAACGGAGCGTTTTTAACCCTTTGAGCTGGACTAATCCCTCTGGAGCACCATTAGATTAATCGCATCTAAAACAAGTGATTAAAATAAAAGTCAAAATAAAGCTCCTTGTTTTAATCGTGAACAGTGTTAAGGTGGAGCCAACTCTGATGAGTTAGATATGGACTGGAGATATTCATTATGACTACAGTGTTTTTGAGCGGCTTGAATCTTTAATTTAGTCTCCATGGATGGATTTATACTGCTTATCTAAAATAATTATACGAGAACAATTTGTGAACTAAACTATGAATTGTTCAAAAGTTTTAGTTCCTAAAGTGAAGGCTGATTTTTAACACATACCTAATACACAATTCATCCTTCTTTCTTTCTGGGGGGCAATATTAATTTTTGTAAGTTATATTCTAACACCTTCACCATAGAGAGTTCTATGCTACAACGATTCTAACTGTTTCCGTGGAGAGAGAAATGGCCCCCACTGCATTTCAGATATTCACCCTTATTTCTTCATTTTAATTATTTTGAAAGGAATACATTTCTTGAGAATTCATTCCGACTCAATATTAACAAACGAAAAGAGTCCCTTACAATGCTCCAGATGGGATATAAAAAATTTGCATGAAAATTGGGTTTATCCTACAATTTGAGATTTTAGAATCTACAAAGTTAAAATATCAGCCAAAAAAATATTTATGCTAAACCCACATCATTTGTTATACTTACCCTCATGGGTAACTGAAAACCCATCTTACCAAAAGCATTAAAAGAGAATTAAAAAAAAAAGAAAAAGAGGATCATTGGCAACCCAAAACTTCTTTTTAATTGGTGTGAAGCAAAAAGTAAAAACTCAAGAAGGAAGTAGATTATAAAACTCACAATTACCGAGTTTTGAAGTTATTCAGAGGCATCTCATAATTAACTAATGGCAGTATCTTTGATCCAATAAACAATCACATTCTACTAACAAAAAATACTAAAATATGTTTAAAATATAAAAATAATCATTAAATCTATGATTATAGATATGGATACAGATATGGACCCGGATATATATATGGATCCAGATTACAATAATTCACTCATGAATTTTTTTTACCAATTTGGGAATATTTTCAATTTACTTTACCAAGAAGAGAACAGAAGGTTATAAAATGGAAGAAACTGAAAAGTTCATAAAATAGCCATAACTAGTATATATGATGAAAGAGATTGAAGAATTCATAAAATAGCCATATCGAAGTTGCTTTCAGAAGCCTTTTCACAAATCTATATTTTCATAGTATCTACTCCTAAAAGTATCTGTTACGGAGAAAGGGAAAACGGTAAAGCTAATTAACAAAGCACCCAAATCAAGAGATATTGAAAAGAAATATTAGATGTTTATAAAAATGGAGGGGACTTAAAGTTGGTAAAAACAGCCATATCTACGCTGCTTTCAAATGCCAATGCACGATTGATTCAGATATAGTAGTTAAATAAATGTATAGAATTAATTTATGAGAAAAAAAGAATGTCACTCTCTCCTTTAAAAGGGAAAAAAAAAAAAGAAATACTCCTCCGACGATATTGCCAACTTGGGTGCTGATATCGCCGAAGGGATATTTTGGACCAAAAAAAAAAAAGCACGGTACACTTATTCATTTTTTTTCTGTTTTTCTTTACACTAATCCATTTAATCGGGTTTAAGCGTATATTTTTTCGTAAAAAATCCATATATATATATAGAGAAATGTTCAAGTGCATCCATCCCTCACCATAAAGTGATGACACTTTCCCTTTTTTTCACATGAATTTCCCTTTTGCACTTCACCATATTTATTTGAAATCCCCATTTTGTACTTGAAATTTTCCATTTATTGAAGCATCCCTCACCCTATGAACTTAGGACTCTTGTGTCGGAGTTTTATTATTCAGGTCTATTATGCTTATATGTTTATGTTTATGTGGGTCATTTATGGACGACTGCAGATCGATATATAGACGGTTGATCACCGATGTGACCGGATCACTTATAATCCGCTTTGAATGTGAACAGGTTATCCTGATTTATTTTTAATTCGATCGGTTTATGACCACCGAAGTTATGGATGGGCTCTCCCGATTTATTTAGGGCTGACACCCAAAACGGGAACACTTGTCTTCATTTGAATCATATTGCTAATTTTGCTTTATTTGGATTATGCTATACGTTCTTTCTTGTCATTATTACTGTCATTACTTCTATATAATCACTCACGTCTATATTCTTCTCGTTTTTGTATTAAATTTTGAATTATGATTATGTACTTGCTGTTTACTTTGTAATATTTCGTACATAGGTACCGAGCCCTACTTTACCAAGGAGACGAAGAAGGGTCAAACGTTTCAAACGTTTGAGCCAACTGATGAACCCGAGTGGAATGCCGGAGATGGCTTTGGAGCCGTCTGAGCCTGCACGAGAGTAAACGACACCGTAAAATTATTTTAAATGAACTTTCCTTTTAGTGTTGAGACCTCTTTTAGAAATTATTTAATTTATTTAGCAACTTTAACTATTATTGTTTTATCTGAATTTGTGTTGGTTCTCATTTATGAACATTAGATACCAATTGAATAAAGCTTCCGCTGCATTTAATGAAATTTATTTTGACTTACCACATATTGGAATTTTTTGTGGGTCCACTTTTGGGAGCTTGTGTTGTATTAAATACAGGAAATTTGAATTTGATTTAATTTTTCACGTTTTTCCCAATTCTTATTTTGGGGGACATGACAATTGGTATCAGAGCCAGCGCGATTTTCGGACATTAAAAAAATGGATAGAAATAATAGGACGTGGTGAGGATTGCGAATTCCGTTAGACACGCTTTACATGCTAACTGTAAAGCTTATAGAATTGTTTGTTAGCTTGTTTCATAGAATCGAACCCATCATTATTTGATTGTAGGTCATGGCACAGCGTAATACCAGATCTCAGGATAAAGAACCTGGAAATGGATCGAATAATCCAGACGATTGTTTCAACCAACTCTTGCAAGCTTTTGTGCAAGCTCAGACTACTCAAAATGAGCAGCAGAGAGCACGTGAGATCGAATAGGCTGCAGAGAAACAACGAGAAAGGGAAGAACGAGCTGCCGAGAGAGCACAAGCAGACAGAGATAGAGCAGCATTCCAGGCTCATATCTTAGCCTTGACAGATCGAGCAGCTCAGCCAGTGCAAGTGGTCATGCCTCCTAGGGAAGTAGACCAAAATGACCTCTATGAGAAATTCAGGAAGAGGGTTCCTCTGGAGTTTCATGGGTTTGAAGATCCCATGATAGCGGATGATTTTATAGAACAGTTGGAGCAAATCTTTGCAATCTTCAATTGCACTCAAAAGCAGAGAATTAGTTTGGCAGCTTACATATTCAGAGGAATAGCTCTCCAATGGTGGAACTTAGTCAAAGCAGTAGTGCAAACAGAGGTAGTGGCTGAAGAGAATGCCTAGGAAACATTTACTACGGAGTTTATGAATAAATTTATTCCCAAATATGTCAAGGACCAGTGGAAGAGGGATTTTTAGAACTTAGTGCAAGGTGACATGTTAGTGCAGCAGTATGAACAACAATTCACAAGATTGGCTAAGTATGCACCTACACTAGTTGTTCCAGAGGAAGAGAAAATCAGGCGTTTTCTTAATGGGTTATCAGCTAATATATACATGATGATTGGAGACAATCAACGCTCGACATTCCAGGAGACTGTGAAAAGTGCATATTGGGCTGAAGGTGCACTAAAGAAAAAGGCAGCAGAACGGCAGGTTAAATATCAGCAACATCAGTTGAGGCAATCTTCTAGCCAAGGCAAACCGAAGAAACAGAAATTTCAAGGTCAACCCTCAGGTGGTCAGAGACAACTGTGTGGACGATGCGGAAAGAACCATCCTACTGAGCAGTGCTACAGAGAGACAGGTGCATGTTTTCACTGTGGGCAGATTGGCCATCGAGTTCGCGATTGTCCCAATGGCGGTAGTCAGTTGCCAGTGTCCAAGCTAGCAGCTTATCATGCTCCTGCACAGCAGCCTTGGAGGACACCATCTCTGCAGGGACCACAACAGATTCCTCGGTCACCACAACAGCCAATGTACCGAGCACCAGCCCCTCAGTATCAACAATATAGGGGTACAACACCACAGCAGTAGAGGCCAGTCCTAGGACAGCATAGGCTAGTGCAAGGTCAGCAGAGGCAATTCCAACCACAAAGGTAGCAACAACCAGTGGGTCAACTAAGAGCACCTAGGGCAGTGCAAGGGCAGCCGAACTAAGCTCAGCAGATGGGCAGAGTATATGCAGTTACTCATGAGGATGCAGATGCTTCTGCAGAGGTTGTGGGAGGTATTGTTCTAATATCAGAGGTAGAAGCTAAGGCCATATTTGACCCTGGCTCTACACATTCGTTTGTTTCCCATAATTTTGCTAGACATATCAATGATGCTGTAGTGAGATTAGATGTTGCTTTAGTAGTGGGTACCCCAGTGGGCAAGCATGTTCGTTGCCACCAATATTTTCTGAGTACCCGAGTTCAAATTGGGGATTTCATCTTACCTGCAGACCTGATTTTTTTAACGATGAAGGATTTCGATATTATACTTGGTATGGACTGGCTAGCGACCTATAGAGCAGTGATGGACTGTTTTAATAAAACAATCAAGTTGTCATTGCATTCTGACACTATTGAATTTGTTGGTCGGAGGAAACCAATTCGGACATGCAAGATCTTAGCATTGAAAGCAGAAAGATTGTTGAAATCTGGATGTGAAGGATATTTGACGTTTATCACGGAGGATAAACAGTCAAAAGAGGTGGAGGATATTCCAGTGGTCTGTGAGTTACCGGATGTTTTCCCAGATGAAATTCCAGGCTTACCTCCAGTCAAGGAGATAGACTTTTCGATTGAATTGGTACCAGGGATAGCTGCGATTTCTAAAGCCCCATATAGAATGGCTCCAGCAGAATCAGAGAGTTGAAAACTCAATTGCAAGATTTGTTGGACAAGGGGTTTGTGAGACCAAGTATATCACCTTGGGGTGCGCCGGTCCTAGTTGTGAAGAAGAAGGATGGGTCTATGAGGATGTGCATAGACTATCGACAACTCAATTAGGCCACAATCAAGAACATAGTAATCAGGTAAAAGGATATTAAAATATCTCACTTTCTTCTAAAAACCTTGATAGTACATTATTCAAGGATATGTTGCATAAAATAATCTTTTGTTCTAAACTTTTTCCTATATACCTAAGAGTTCATAGGAAACCATGCATTAATTATAGTGGCCTACTATTATAAGTTTTAACATCAATGATCTTTATAGGAGTGCAACTATGACTCCCAATATTAGACTGGCTTCACAATGCTTACAAATTTAACGTGGGGTCCTATAACCATATCGCAATTACATAGCCCTTTTTAATTATAAATATTATATGTGTCTTACTAATGTTATACTAGGAAGCCTTCATTGTAATTACCAACATTAGGTGAGTCCCATACTATCATAATTAGCTGGGTTTCTTAGTAATTATCAAGATTGAATTGTGTAATTGCAATTATGTCATCATTAAATGGGTCTCACTATTTGATAGCTCTCTTGTGTTACCATGACTACCAATATCAAATTTGTCCCACAATGATCATTTCTTAATTGTTTTTTTGTTGGAATTCCAGGAATTCCTGTCTTGGGAATTCCTGAATTCCTCGAAGCCCCTTTGGGCTTGAGAATCCAGGAATTCCACCAAAATGCATAGGAAGTGGAATTCCTAGATTCCCAAAGGTCAAAAAAGACCTTTTATTTGGCTAGAATTCAGAAATGATAGTAAAGAAACATGCAATTCAGAAATTCCAGGGGACAACCAGTCACGTCATGTCCAGGAATTCCTGGACATTGTGAATTCCTGGCAGAAATTCCACTAATGAAACAGGGCCTTATAGATGGATTCATCAATGATGTTTGACATTAGATAATGTTTTACGGAAAAAAAAAAAACCTAGATAAGTCCATTCGTGATAATCACCATTAGATGTATTAAACTATGGCTATCGACATTTGGTGCACCTACCTTAATTAAACAATATTGCTTGGATCTCAAGGTCTTAAAATTTAATCCTGTGATTTTTTAACAATAGTAGGTCCTACCATGATTACTAACACATATGATTACAAATTAGTAGGTCCTGCATTGGGTCAGTTAATTACTTTCATTCCATTTCTTATTCAGTATATCATCTTGTGAGGTTTTTATAAATTGCCAAACACTTCAAAGGTATATTGAAATTTGTGTAAATTGTTTGGACACCAATGAAATCTCACAATATTTAAACTTATTGATATTATATTATGCATTTATCGAAACACCCCTATATACCTTGTATGAGCACAAACTAGTTTGAGAGAGTCACTGAAAGCAAATCCTTAACAACAATTCATTAGGGCCAGTTTGGTACTTTACTAATACAATCAAAGTCAAGTAAAGTCTCTATTTTCCAGATAAGATGTCACATCAAACGCACTTTATTCAAAACTCCCCCTATCATTTTCATAGAAAAAGTAAAAAAACAACTACCTTTATCCACTAAAATACAAAAAAAAAAAACATCACTTTTCAATACAAAAAGTCAAAAAGATTCCATAACAAACAACTAAAAGTAAAATATCATCATAACCCACTTTTATTTTATTCTTTCTTCAAAATCAACTTTACTTGACTTGATTATATTAGTAGAGTTATCAAACTGGAGGAAAGATGACTAAGATAACAACTTACACATAACATTGGTTAGGGACTGGAGTTTTTTTTTTTCCTACATAAAGACTTGGGATTGAAAGCTTGCAAATGCTGAGTCTTTTTTTTTTTTTGTTTGGGGTAAGACTTCTTAATGTCCAGACATTAGGATAGCTTGATTTGGAGAGGATGTTAACCTTGGTTAACAAAGCGACAATCATTTCTAACTTGACCGGCGTCGCCTGTAATCGGATTGTTCTCAGACATCAAGATCATGGCGCTCGCAAACCGATCAAGGAAGTAGGAGTTGTTAGAGGCCATATTCTCCACAAAGGGAGAGGAAGAGGGATGAGAAACAAGCTGCTGATCAATCAGCATGAGTCCTTTGTTTCTCAATAGGTTCTTGTAGTACATGTTATCGAGCACCATTGGCGTCTCCCTGTCGTTTCGCGCATATTCAACTGCGTCTGGGTCAGGTTGTGGAGACGGGCAGCGGCGTCTGAGGTACAAACCATAGTCAGGATCAAGGGTGGGATCAATGGTAGGGTAGAGTCTGTTCACAAGATTGACACAGTGCACGCGGCCCACCGAATGAGCACCTGAATTGATTGCCAACACAACATCAAGACTATCATAAAGCAGTCCATGAATATATAAAATTTCAAGATTATCCCAAAGACTGGCCTGTACAACTTGTGTAAATCAATGCATTTGACACCAGCACACACACAAAGAGGAGAATCAGGGGTTGCTTTGTTGGTAAGCAACTCCGACTGTTATCCAGTTGCTCAGGGCTCGACTTTTAGGTATGCTGTACTCTAGAGAAAGAGAGAGACAGACCAAGCAAAGCAACCGTTCCTTCAACATCGATTCCAATGGATTGAAAACGGGAGAGCACTACATCATTGGTGTCATTGTGCAGGGGAATGAAGTCTTGGACCACGTCCGCGTAACTTTCTTTGCTATCTCTTCTACCTGTTTTCATGCTTATGTATGGTCCTCCAAGCTGCAACACAAATAGAACACATGCATCAATCGAAACAGGGGGGGTGGCAAAATCAGACCCCACATACTAAACCGTTGTTAAGAGAGAAAGCAACATGTCTTAAAAGCATGGATGAACGGTCTTCTTCTAAATAAGAGAACTAATCATGAATATTTTCTAGTGAAGAGACATTTTAGAAATTAATATTCATGGCAGAAGGTTTTGATCTATGATGCACAGATACGGTATAAATACGGCAAGGACACGTCGCATACACAACAGGGATACTGATTTTTCACGTAAAAGGTGAAATATCGAATACGATACGATACCATACATTGTCCATTTTAAAGTATCCGTGCATCATTCATAGCTTCTAATACGTGGAAACCAAGCCTCACTTTGTTTCAAGCTTTTTGACTTTTGAGTTCCAAACTTAGGAGAACCAGCAAATGCTTGTATTTACTCAAGATAGTGTATTGAAGATACCATGATGACACCTTCTCTAGCAGAAAGAGCAACGATATCAGCACAGGAAACTGTCATTGGGCACTCGCTTTCAAGTTCGCTCTTTATTGTGTGGATGTACTTGAAATTTCTCATTCCAAAGTTTCTGTCTGACTTTTGTTCAGACACGATGCCATTGGCCTCCACCAGAAGAATTGAAGCATCACAGGACTGCATCAACCACAACTCGGACTTAGTCAATGGATAACGATACATTGTTCATATTGGTACCTCAGGCCTATTTTGCATTAGAATACATAAAAATTCATGGTCAAATGAACTCTATGCCAAGATTATTAATGAGTAGAGGGCTAAGCCAAAACTAAAATATAACCAAATTTGAATAGGCCCAACACCACAAGTACAAAAATTTGGGCCTGAACCAATACAGACCATTGTTCTAAAACTTGATTTGGCTCCCTCAAGATCAAGTCAGCAGGAGCAATTCGATCTCTCCTGGAGTTGGGTGAGCCAAATGACACTGATCAGTTACAGTTGAGTGGTTAGTTGAACCCACCCAATTAGTTAATTGACTTAGTGACCTTTGAAAATGACTTCTTAAGTGAATCCTACCACACAAACTCATCACTTTTTGAAATTTAATTTGGAAAAAAGGGTTTTCATTTTTTTTTGTCAAAAAGCAATAAAGGACATCAAGCTGAGCATTGAAGGCTACTAATCCAACAAAATCCAAAAAATCATAACTTCATCTATTAATATCCATTTATAGTGACATCTAATGAAGCTGATTTTTTACGAATTAAATATTTATAAGGAGAGAGAGAGACCTTAACCATGCAGTCGTGGAAAAGATTTCTGACCCAGGAAACAGCTGTATTCCCATGCTTTTCATACAAATTCTGAACCTGCTCCTTGATGATCTCCTCAGCTCTTGGGCAACTTTCAGAGTAGTAATCCAACTGCAGACCACCCTCACCTTCAACACCATTCTTGAGTTAATAAGCATTTTTATTAATCTTCTAGTAACACTATACAATAACCAATTGTCTCCAATTTAACCAGAGTCTGTTTTTTTCAGTTTAAACACTTTTGTGATTCGAATTATGGATAACATGGACCCCAATGCATAATAGGCCATCATGAAGATCATTCAAATGGGAAAGATCCTAACTTTCGATTGATGTTGAGAAAATTGACAGTTAGTTAATAAGAGAGGAATCCAGCAATTTGTTGAGATTAGATGGCTAAGGACCTACAATCAAATAGCTTTTTCCTTTTTTTCTGAACATGGATCGTATACCAAAAGTGTGGATCGTTGGCTGTATGGATAAAAATTGCTCCAGTCATATTGGGTTTGGGCTGGTTTGAGCTATAGGCTCAATCCAAATCCAAACCTTAATTAACAGATCAGATTCATGTGGTTGGTGGGTCATAGTGCAATGAGTTAGAGTGGGTTCGCATTGGATTTGCTCGGGGAATAGAAATAATTTTTTTTAACCCAAACACAATCCATTTACCAATCAAGTCAGAAATGTCAATCTGAACCATCAATTATCGGGTAGGGTTTAAGCCAAGTTGGTGGGTCAGGTCAGAGATTGCCTCCGTACAAAAGCCTGGTCTATATCCCATTTTCCTCTACTTTACTAGCACAAATTACCCTCTATATGCTTGTAGGACTCTTGGTTTAAGAGTAAAAAAAAAAACAGAGTAAGTTCAAAGCATAAAAAGGTTACCCAATCTGAAGAGCAGGAGCAAGGAGAGAACTAGCCAATTATAGAGGCTTGGGGCTGAGCCCTTCCTGATTACCTTAGCCATCTGAACTATTATCACCTTTGTTTGTTTGTTTTTTTTTTTTTTTTTTGCACAAACTCAACTACCTTTGGTGGATTGGTAGGTGGGTTGGTTGGTTTGTTATAACTAAGCCTCTCCTGCTCTCCTTATAAATGATCTTCTCTCATATATATATATATATACAATACATATTTATGAATAAAGGAGTATTAGGTGTGAATGATGGGAGAGAAGAAAGATGCCTTTCTCCACTAACGATTAACATACCCACACACTTTGACAATGGAGGGTGGGTGAAGTTGATTCACCATCGGCCATCCGCATGCTAACCGACCACCCAATATCCCTCTCAAAAGAATGAATGCTTTGGAATCTCTTAAATAATTATTTTAGGTGAGTGGGGAAAATTTTCTTCTATGAGAATTCAGCTATTGGAACCCAGTTAGAGCATGTCTATAAGTGGGAGAGAGAGAGTAGATTGGAAAGGTCACCTTATGAATAAGGTTCATCCAAAAAAGCAGCCTAATCAGATTATCCTACTAGTACTTAATCTAGCAGCCTTAAATCTTATTGGTATTTTGACCATATAAATTTTTGAAATTCAATCCAATGGGGAGCGGAAGTTCAATGAGTGTCAAATAGGGCCTTGTGCCCGTTTATGAGATTGCAAGAGTGTGAAAGAAGTCGCACTTATCAAAGGTGGGCCCAAGTGAATTCCATAGAGTTGTACTTCATTATATGCAGTCAGCACATTTTTTTATTTATTTTGGGGGGTGGGGGTGGGGGGCGCATTTCAAGGATAGGAGTATACATATGAATTGGCGGCGGCATTTCAAGGATAGGAGTATACATATGAATTCTCCAATTCACCTTTTTTTTTTTTTTTTTTTTTTGAGTAATGTTATAAAGAATAGCAGTCAAGCCAATCATAGAAAGTAGTGGACTATGAATAATAATCCACTACCATAATGATAAAGAAAACAACACTGCCACAATCTTGTTTGGCTGGCTGCAAAGAAGAGGAAGCTCACGTGGTGTATATTTTTGGCTTGGAGTGTAGAGACATGGTGGTGGTGTTGTTTTTCTAATCTTGTTCTTAGTGCAAGAGGAATTTCGTCAAATAAACCACACATTATAGTGGAGTATACAGAATTTTCTTCCAATAAAATTTTAGAATACAAGATGTGGATATTGTTGAGGAACCATTAGGTTAACTTCATCATTCCCCGTTTGAAATAAGATGGAGATAGAGAGTGGGTAATGCTCATTAATGAGCATTAATGAGGTTACAGAATCAATGGGTTTAATTTTCGTAGTAATTTGATCTGGGTTGAAGGAATATTATTCATTGATTACTCTATAGTATTGAAGGACTAAGCACAATATACAATTTGGATTTCTCTTGTGATTTTGTACGTTCCACACTGCTGTGATCTTGAGAACCTCATGTGAGGATCAGGAGCACTTGTAGATCTGTTGAAATTTGTTTCATGTTGGATGGGAGAATATTTGTAAACTATCATAATCTCAAACTAGCCTAAGCGACCAGCCTATAAATGATCCTAGGCCGTTTGGGTGAATTCAAGTGAAGTGTCACTTTAATAAATAAGAAATTTAGAGAGATCTTATCAAAAAGTATAAAATTTCAAACTAATGCTCCTACTGGTGTTTTGCTAGTGTGCTCGTTGTGTGTCGGCCATCGTATTTTCTCTGTCCCTGTGCTGCTTGAGTATTCTTCTCCTTTGCTCCACCACAGTTTTTTCATCTGTGCTCCTTCCCAGTGTGCTTCCTGTTCATGTCATGATATGCTGTCCTCCTTGCACTGCCTAGCACTGAGAGTGAGAGTGAGATGCCATTTACCACTTGGGCTATATCTCATGTTTCAGGAGAAAACTCTCCATTGGACAAACATTACAGTGGACATTTTCTTCTCTTTCTTTATTTCACATCCAAATGACCCTTATATGGACTAGGGCACTTTCAGAAATCTTTTTACTGACAAATGCAAAACCATCCTTTCATTTAGATCTAAAACCATTTGCCTGAATCCCTTTTTCTTTTCTTGGAAATAAACCCAAACTTGAAAACATGAGGACCTGAATTATTAAACTCAGTTACAAGATAAGGGAACTGGACTGGTGCAGTAGGAATTATTTTTCTAATCTTTTGTCATACATAACTAAAAAATCCAGGACACCAACCACTATGGAAAGGATCATATGTAAAAACTTCTTTTATCCACCTCCCTCAATGAGGCCAATTTGAGAAACTGTTGGTTGTGA
Source organism: Cinnamomum chago (assembly GCA_038049695.1). Classification (NCBI taxonomy): domain Eukaryota; kingdom Viridiplantae; phylum Streptophyta; class Magnoliopsida; order Laurales; family Lauraceae; genus Cinnamomum; species Cinnamomum chago. The sequence continues at coordinate 6,248,982 of CP142451.1, read as the reverse complement.
TGACCCAACAATCAACAGGTAATCACCCAAAAATTACAGGAGTCAACCTAACCATCAAATAAAAAAAACCATCAAATCGAAAAAATCTTAATCTATCATAATCAGTTCTGTTTTTTTCCCAGATCATCCATTTGCAGGCCACTGAAGCTAGTAGTACCAATGAGAACTACTGAAGCAATTTTAAGGCCCTTGCCTTCACAATCTCCACAGAAGGCCCTGCCTGATGAATGATCAAACAGTTATAACTGCCACAATATCATTGTTAGGTTGAATAACAATGAGGGAAAAGACTAGAAGTGTCTCCACATGAGAATTCAATCCGTAATAATTTCCTAGACCAGCTTTTGCACTGGACATGAAACTTTGAATATCATCCAAAAGAAAACAGAGCGCACACAATAACAGGAGTAGCATCATCCTTTCTCAGCTTAAAAAACAGTAACAAATTACAGGATAAAGTAAGGTGTGCACTCACCATATCTCACACCCTCAGTTATCCTGAGTTCAGTAAAAGAGATGAAAAGATACTTAGAAATGTCATTCCAATACATGAAAACAAAAAAAAAAAAAAGAAAACAAAATGAAGGTATCAACGTCCTCAAATTAGAAGAAACCCTAATCACATCCATTTAAATATCCTGCATTCCGTAAAAGAGATGAAAGACTTAAAAAATATAGCTACAAAATTCAACTCTAACAACACCCTCTAAAGAACGGCTCCTTACCTGAGTGGTAAGAACTAAGGAGTGTCACTTCTTACCTGGCTGCCCCGGGTTCAAACCCTGTGTACTTGACATCTTCCCACTTGTATGGGCTCCTTTCCCGCATGTGGGTTTTCTTCTCGCTTGTGTGGACCTCCTTTCCACTTGAGTAGACTTCCTTTCTATGTGTATGCAGGCTCACTCTTGGGTCCCAGCCCCCTTGGCTAGGGTACTAAAAGAGGAAAAAAAAAAAAAAAAGGCCCCATGGAACTCTTGCATTGATCTCATGATGTGACATCAGGCCCAATTCCACACTTATCAAAGCTTCTTCACTCACTGGATTCTCAAATTTTTTTTGCTCAAATGCCATTAAACTTGAAGGCGGTTAAATCAAAGGCTGCAGAATCTGATGGATCTGATTTTTTGGTTGACCCTTATGGACCATTAGGTAACCTTTCCATCTAACCTCCCCTCCACTCATGGGCATGCTCTAAGTTGGCCCCACGAGCTCATAGGAGAAAGTTTTCCACCCTCTTAAACCAACAAAGACCAGCCTGTAGTTTCTAAGTAGTATATGCCTATATACATTTACAACTAACAAAGTTGGGAACTCATTAACCAAAGCTGCCTCACACAAGTTGTGTTAAAAAACTGTCTGGCCCAACTGGTTCTTGCTGAGTTTAATTCCAACACCCATGTGGGACAAACAAGATTTACCCTTAGCTATGTATGGTATGGAATATGGATAGAAGAAAGCCACAGTAGATAGTAGGATTTTCTTTTCATATCATTTCATGTCACATATAGAAACAATTGTGAGCCAAAAAACTTGCTTCAGAGGGGGCCACAATGTAAAAGAAAAAATTTATTTAATACTAATGTTGGAAGATAATCATGGAATCTTTTACTACTTCAAAATGCCAAAATTTTTCTTGGTTTCTTTCCAAACCCATCTCTCCAAAAGGCCCCAGAAGTCGACAAAAAAATGTAAAAATCATGAAATCTTTTGTCTCAAATTCAACACATTCTAAAGTGCAATAATTAGTGTAACAGGTAGGATCAAGCAAGACACAGATTGTGATGCACTTTACCTTGAAGTTTCAGAATAGTAACGTTCTATAGTATTCTCATTGCCAAATGGAAAACCCAAATTGGGAAAGAACTAAGAGAGGCGAGGAGAGCTCCTCAGTTGTTAACATATATGCTTAAGGTTCGTAGATGCTAAATACAAATGATGCATCCATATTTCATCATATATTAATTTAATATTTGAACAAGACTTGTTACTCACATGTAGGAACAAGATTCTTATTGATCTAATTATAAATATAGGAGGAACCATGTAGATTAACATTTATGGCCCTATTTATGTATATATTATACGTAGGTTTTGAATGCAGAATTCATGGTTAAATGAGCAACATCTTTAAGATTATTAAAGAGGTTGAGGATGAAATATAGAATGTGAGGGATGAAGAAAGTAAGGCAGATGTCAATGAGCATTTACTTTCCTATCATTTAAATTCTTATGGTGATGGCCGGATATTCATTTTCCATCTTCTACCTTGTCCCAAAGATGTTAAGGTCGGATACATGACTTCTTTTCTCCATTTGGATCTATCTTGGGTCAAATCCTCAGATAGATTGCACTTCTTTAAATCTAACCTTACTATTTTCATCCATAGCTTCTTCCATTTTCCTTTCTTCTTGGCAGCCCATCATCTTACATAAAAAAAGTCTTTTTTCCTCATCGGTATCATTGCTAGCCTGCACCGTACATGTCCAAGCTATCCCAAAAGGGTCTCTCTTCGTTTATCACTTATTGGTGCTATCCTGAAATGCTTTTGAATGTACTTACTTCTAATTGTAACTTATCTAATTTACCATAGTTTCATATTAGCATTTATACCTCTGTTACACTCATTTTGTAGATGCGTTGCTTCTTGACTAACCTACGATCTGATACATAGGTCATAGTTGGCCACATCATCTCCCTTGATTCTATTGCCATAAAATTCCTATGTTAATTATTCTATGCAAATAAATTGGCCCTTAAAAACCTTCTCCATCAACAATTTGCAAGTAAATACGTTTTTCCTGTAGAATGGTATCCAGCTAATTATAGTTGTCAGCTATGTTACTCTTAAGCCAATAATATAAAAGCAACTTAAGAAAAAAGGTAGAAATTGTATATGGGCAGTGGTTGCAACAACCATGCAGCCTTATCCCAACTATGTTCGGGTCAGCTACACGAATCATGTCTCTCCATTCCAATCTATCTTGAGCTAAATTTTGGATAGGTTGCACCACCACCACCACCTATATATAGCGAAACCCACGCAAATACAAGACCAAATTAACCATCACTTCTCTCATTTCAAATATTACACAAAGAATGTAGAGTAGGGTACACATAAAATGATTAAGTTAGCCATCGTAGAATTTCTGTAAAACTCAAATCTATGACGTAGGCTCCAATCCTCTCTCATTCCCTTCTCTTTATAACCAAGTCATGATCATCTTTAATATCATCAACAGCTCCATCTTCCATTTCAACAAGCTCATTCAAATCTAAAAGGCAGTGGTCATTTAAATCTGGAATGGAAATGTATAATTCTAAAACATCCATCATCTCCACTATCAAATTGACCACTAGATGGGGCAAAGCATCCAAACCTCTGAGTTTCACCTCAATTTTTGACACATGGAGAAGACAAATTGCAAGTGTAATTTTCTTCATTAAAGACCATCTTTGGAAAGAAACGCTTCCCATCAATGTCGATCAATGCTACAAAGTGATGGCTACGGTCTTTCAAATTATATAACAACATATTGAGGAAGGCAATAATGCGTGGAGATCCATTGATTTGAACTTCAGTGATGGTTGCTCAAGGCAAGCTCTCCTCTGCCAAATGCCGACATCCGATTCCGACAAAGATGGCAAGCCAACTTGGAACCAATTCATCCCTCATCAATCATCATAACAACTCAAATGGCCAAGAGTATAAAATCCATCATCACCTGTACCTCTTTGAATGCCATCATCACCTGCACCTCTTTGAATGCCTACCATTTTTAGTGCAACTAGAAGCACCTCAGTAAGGTATTCATGACCAACTAGGACAAGCCTACAGTGGAAAGATCACCTCTTTGAGTGCCTACCATTTTTAGTGCAACTAGAAGCACCGCAGTAAGGTATTCATCACCGACTAGGACAAGCCTACAGTGGAAAGATCTGTCCTTGTAAGACTCTCCAATCAACACGCCTTGCTTCCTCACCAGTCGTTCTTGGTGAGGATTGGACCAAAGTAGTCCAACTAAATATTGACAAAGATCTTCTAGTTGTAGGTGTTTGCCTTATTGGAATGCTTTGCTCGGCCGGTCATGAACGCCTCATTAAGGTTCTTTCGGTTGCGCTGGCAATGGAAGATGTTCGAGGAGGCAGAAAGTGATGGACTTCACAGTCTTGACCATTCAAATGACTGTGATGAGGGATCTAGCTAGCTCTTACTTTCGTTGGAATAGGTGACGACATTTAACACAGGAGAGACCGCTTTGAGCAACCCATTTCTGGATGCACTTGAGGCAGTAGTTGTGGTTACATAGGTTCTGCAACAGGAAGAAGAGGGAGAGAAATCAAATATTAAAAAAAGCAAAAAAAGCACAAGAAGTAATTGATCAACAACTACTACTGTTATAATGTGAAGTGCAACATTATAATAATTGATAACAACTATTAAACCATTTAATACCAAAATTAACAATGCTCAGATAGCTCAAGTGTTAAAAATGCTCAGATTGAGTAATGGCTTAAAAATCACAAATCAGAAAATGGATATCCAAATTAATGTGCCCTCAGGTATTACATTTTATAATTGAACATTAGTTTACTAATTAATAAGATCTATGGATTTATAATTGTTTTTTTTTTTTTTTTGTTAATGTTATTACAATAGAAAAAATGGTGCCTATTTAGCTTAAAAGATGATTCAACATGACTGAGTTTTAGTTAACTATAGGGAAATGGTGTGAATAACTCCATAGGGAAAAGTTGTACTGACAATTTACAAGCTTGATATGGTAAAGGTCTTTCTACACTAGGAAAATCACTAGTGTTCTTCTGCCACTTCACAGGAAATCCTTTCTTCTCTTGTGAAATAAAATGTTTCTAAACAACAAAATGTTGGTTCGATTTTTATAGGGATTTTTATGCAGAAGCACTTGTTAAATATATTTTTCATGATCGAAAGTGAAAAAAACTAGAAAATGACTGCAGGGTAAGAGCCCCCCCCCCCCCCCCCCCCCCCCCCCTTTTTTTTTGGAAGAACATACTCCTATCTTGCAATCGCGTAGGCTAATAGAGATTATGTTTTTTTACCAAGAAAAATAATCGCAATTATGTTGTGTGATCACAACATATTTCAGCTACAATGGATTCTCAACATAGGAAATCACATGTTCTTGTCATTGAATCCAAGAGATGGTTAGAAGCCTAATAAAATCCTTACTTTTATTTCTTAGAAGGGTTTTACTTTTCACGCTGATATAGAAATGGTTTTTCCTTTAATAGGACTTGGAGATTTACTCTCCAAACCCCTCTCTCTTTGAAATGTTTTTCGGTTTTGATGTACCCACCAAAGAGATTGACCCATCGTTTTATCACCAAAAGCAGTAAGAATTCAGGAGGATTTTTTCTATCTGCTGATGGAAATGAAAAGTCAAAGGATTTGGTTGCCCTTTCTTCCATTAAAGGATTCATGGGTTTTGCAAGAAAGAGAGGGATCCGCATCCGCACATATTTTATTAGTGTTGTTAAGAAGCCCAAGTTCTTGGATCTTGAGATTTCGACAATGATAAAAATAATCCCACTTGGATTGATGTTCATTTGCGTCCTCTTCAACTAAACAATCACAAGGATGGTCTTGGTCATGACTATAAAGGCAGTAGTGTTGAGATTATACTTTTTCTCAAGACCTGGGGCAAATTTGCCTATGACTGTTGGGTTGATCCTCATCCTCTTTGGAGGAGACATTACAGTTGTGTTTATATCATTGTTTTTCTAAAAAAAGGTCCCCCACACCCCAAAAAAAAAGAAGAATAAAAAAATTTACAATATGAGGCCCTCTGCTGTCATTGTTAAAAATTGTATCTTTTTGCCATTAAAGAATAAAGCTACAGATGATGGGGGCAGTGATCTCCAGAGACTATTGTTTGCACAAGCTTTTAAAGAATTTTTTTTATAATGATTTTGGAGAGAGAGATTTAAGCACCAAAGAAGGAAAAGAAGAAAGAAGGAATGCATTTAATGGCCTAAAAGAAAAATCAAAGACATGAAGGTATGTAATTAATTGGTGAACTAAAGGAGAGCATTAACCAGGACCTAAGGGAGGACACAATTTATTATATAGTAAGCAACAGAAATGATCACATGCACACCTGATCATAGGCCCACGTGATGATCAATCTGAGGGGTTCACACAGGGGAACCCCTTGAATTATATTGATCTCATGGGTTTGCGCCCATCCGAATTGACTGGGCCAAAAATATACATATATGGCCAATGATCACAGGTTTAGGATGAACAGGTGGCTCGCAAGTATAATGGTTTTGTACACAGGTAGGGACCATCCAGATCTTTCAAACCCATGCAGCCCCGTCCCCAGATGAGGTACGAGCGCAAGTATAATCCTGTAGTAAGCAATGTTAAACATATTTAGACCACAAGGACTTAGGCACCTTCATCCTTCATTGAAACAATACGACACAAGTTACCTAACTAAGATGCAAAAAAAAATTAAATCAGTGCCTATGATCACATTGAAAGAATCCACACAATAGGGCTTGATTTGCATCTAGATGCACAACTTGATTAGTGATGGTGCAAACTGACCTGTAAGGAAAGATCACAATAATATGCCAAAACATGAATTATATCATATCATTCAAAGAGCAAGAAGGTATGGAATCAACATTAAAAATCACCAAACCCTTTTACTGGTCCATATTTCACTTGGTCGAAACATGGAGGGGACAAAATCTTAGAGAATATATTGTATTTTTCACCTATTGGCCCTCTCAAGGAAAATTTCTTCCCTCCGCCGTTGATGCATTGATCTTCCATGACAAATTTTAGATGTTACAAGTTGGGTCTATCAACTAAAGATCAAGAAAGAGGTGGATTAATTATCCCTTTTGCTATCATGTAACAAAGATAAAAGATACCTGCAAAAAGCAAATGAAATGAAGAGAAATTGCAGTTGCATCACTTGCCTGGAGAAGAGAGATGAGTGAAAGATTTTAAGGGATGATATAGAAATCCCAAGGTTTTTGTTTCAATGTCTGTACACAAATGTTCATCAACCACCGTCTACATTTATAGACAGAGTGAGGGATGCAAAATCATCTAAGTTCTTCCCCTGGATTGTAAAATATCTATGAAAAGATACGATTCTTCATGCGTTACTCCATTTTTACTAAAAAATCTACGAAAAGATACGATTCTTCATGCGCTACTCCATTTTTACTAAAAAATCTACGAAAAGATACGATTCTTCATGCGTTACTCAATTTTTATTAAAAATGCTACGAAAAGATACGATTCTTCATGCGTTACTCCATTTTTACTAAAAAATCTACTTAAAGATATGATTCTTCATGCGTTACTCCATTTTTACTAAAAAATTCAATAATGCACTCATTGTTTCCTATCCAATGCTTATCTCAAATAAAGGATTGGCCGCCATCTACATATCGACCGAGCAAGGGATGCAAAATGTTCTAAGTTCTTCCCCTTGCTAACAAAAATCTTCAAGATTTTGAATTGTAAAAAATCTTCAAAAAGATACGAATCTTCATGCGTTGCGCCATTTTTACAAAAAAATTCAATAACGCACTCGGTCATTCCTATCCAATGCTTATCTCAAATAAATGTAGAATAGGAATGTGGACGATAAGGTTTCATGAACAATAAATTGATGCTTAGCTCAAGTAAGTGTCATGACAGGCAAGGAATGTTATTTTTATTTTATTTTATCTTATTTTCTTTCATTATTTTTTTGGTTTCATATGCAATTTTGAATTGAGATATGGTTTTTGGTGCACAAATTTCTAACCGAGACACATGGGATTGTAATAAAATTTCAAGTCCATCAAATCATCCTAACCCACAGACCAATCGCCCTCAAGTTTAATGGTTTTATAAGCATCATTTTTGTATGATCTCAATCCAATGATTAGTCTAATTCGGATGGGTGTAAAAAAGCCTAGAGCTTGTGACATTCAAAGGAGGGCAGCGGCATGTGAGGGTTCTACTGGATCATTGTGGGCCCATGGCTGACCCCACAGGGATGTCTGCATGGTAGGTAATGGGCGAGATAGATGCACAGGATCTTTTCACTTTGTGTCTTATCACAATTGCTTGTGTGCATGTCTTACCACGCAAGGCAGCATGTGGTCGACGCTCTGTTTATATAGGGACTATTTCCCAATTACATGATGTAACTATGTCACAATTATCTGTATGACTACAATCGTTTATAAACATGGATCCTAATAGTACAATGATCGATCCTATCTAATTACAGAGCTATGGATGATCCAATTAGGACTACATTGATTGAAATCAAATCTTCTGAGTACGGGTCCATGGGAGTATGGTCCTCAATGTTCCTTTGTGTCTCTACATGAATAAAAAAGAGACAGTTTGGAGGTTGGTTTCTAATCTTGAAGTGTAGTACCATTCAAATTCAGAGACTACACACAAAGAGAAACAATAAAGAATATAAAGCATAGATGAAGTCAAATGTATTGCAGAAACAAGACAAACATAGGATTCACACACCTAAGACCAAAATGAAACTTTGTACACCTCCCAAATAAATATCAAATCCAATACTTGCTCTCACAAATTCCATACTCGCGCCCATATATTAAAGCCTGAAGCCACATTTAAATGTCAAAAAATAATAATAATAATCAAAATTACCCTATCATCACTGATGAACTGATGTGGTTGAATAATCCCACATTACAAAAGGCGTCATTGTTATGTGATCGTAAAAAGAAGTGGGCTGAAGAAGCAAACTATTATAATCTGAGAGGGATAAACATTCAAGCCTCAAAAACATCTGCAAGTATAGATATTTAAGGAATGCAAAAGGTCTACCTGAACAATTGATATATTCTCAAGAAACTTTCCAAACAGGGGCCAGTGATGAAAAGTCATCAGAATGCATGTAAATTATCCATGGGAATTCTATTATAAGCATGGCCCTTGCAGCATATGGAGGAAGATTAAAGATGAAATGAGAAAATAATTGAATGCTTAGCACCTTTTTTTAAGTAACGGTAAATTTTATTGATAAAACACCAAAGTACAACAATGCCAGTATAAGAGACTTATACCCAAAAAACAAAATTACACAAGAATAACCTCCCAAGGAGAAGATCTTAGGACCCCTTGCTTGGCTAAGGAGTGGCCAACCCATTACCCGATCTAATTACATGAGAAAAAACTAAAGAAAGAGAAGAATCCAGCTCCTTGATCTCATTGAGAAAAAGCTGAAATTTCCAAAGTTTGACCGCTGACCTCATAACCCAAGAGATACCATTTGAAGAATCACTCTCCACTATCAGACGGCCCCGAAAATAGGGGTGAGCGTCTATCTAATAAACCGAAGTTTCGAACCGAACCGAACCGAAATTTTTTATTTGGTTCGGTTATACGGTTAAATTGGTTAGGTTCGGTTAAGATTTACAGCAAATTTGGATAATATAGTTCGGTTCGGTTTTGAATTTTTGCACCAAATTAACCGAATTAACCGGATTTATTAATATACATATAAAAGTTTGTATTTTAGATATATAAAATATATAAACTCTTAAGGCTGATAAACTGTTGAATACTTGGCTTTAATATCTTTTTTATTTTGGATATTTAGAATTTGCTAGTTGTCTATACTTTGGGTTTTTTTTTATTATAGAAACGTTCCCAACAAATTTGGGCCCCATAACAAAGCCCAACATATGGCCTTTCGACCGAATTGATTGAAATTTAACCGAAATGTTTTCGGTTCGGTCGAATTCGGTTACAACTCATAATTCGGTCGGTTCGGTTAAGAATTTCTTCGACCGAAATATTTCGGTTCGGTCAAATTTTCAACCAAAACCTACTGAATTGACCGAATACTCACCCCTACCTGAAAAGAGCGAGAGAAGATCTTTAGAGCCTTCAAAATAGCCAACACCTCCGCTTCATTGGAATCCCTCACTCCAATGCTTACCGCGTTATTCTACCAAACATTAGAACAAACACACTAACCATGTAAAAACGACGGTGCATCAGGAGATAAGTCTGAACTGCATTGCATCTACATCTCAGAACCCCCTTTTTTTTAAAAGATGAAGAGGATCCAAAATCTAGAACTCAAACTGAATGTGTCAATGGCAAAGGTTTCGCATCAAAGCCTAGATACATTTGAGAAGCAAATATGCAATTTTCCAGGCAGATCGAGAATAATCCTAATGAAGTAAGTCTATAGCTTCTCTGTGTATTTTGTTAACAATAACAACTAAAGGTCTCACGATAGGTCATGAAGGCACTACCCTCTTTCAATTTTAAATCTGATAAATAGTCAGACTGGATCAGGTACAAGGTTCGCAGTCCAATTTATAATTAGGTGAGGCTCAGATACAGTCCAAGCAAGACTCATTTACCCTGCAACCCAAATTCTTTTAGTATATTAAATATTAATTGTGGGTACAAGGGAAAAAATTTCAAGCCTTGTGAAAATCCAAACCCATATCTAGATCTGACTCAAGACTGCATACAGATCTCCTTTGAATCTGAGACAAAAAAATATTTTCAAGGGAAACAAGACTATCAAGGAAGACTTACAGGATGAGAAATACATTTTGTAGAAAGATACAGACAGAAAAAGATAGAAAAACAGTAACCTCTGGATGAAGCTGCATCAAAGATGGCGGCGACCTTCCTACGAACAAAGCTTCCTCTTGCAACCCTTTTTCACTAAGAAATCTGCTAGAAATTAAAAAAAGAAGACAGAGGAAGAAAGCTTGATCCAAGCTTATCCACCCAAAAAGAATTCATTTCCAGCAGTTCTTAAATTAAATGGCAGGTTATATCATCATCATCATCATCAAAGCCTTGTCCCAACTATGTTGGGGTCAGCTAAACTAAATGTGTTGTGAAGATTTGAACCCATGATATTTAGAAAAATGTCACTTCTTACTACCACAAGCACTAGTGACATTTCAAATGGCAAGCTATAATATATCATGGCATATAAAAACCACGAATTTAAGTTGAAAATGTAAAGAGATTTATACATTTGAATTGAATTAGCAACATTGTTTAAATTTGATACAAATTCATATTTTTTGGGAACTAGTGGGAATGTGTTTGTATTTTATTAATAGGTTTTTGGTTCACATGACCGGTTGCCACAAATGCTTGTCAAACAGCATTTGTAACTAATCGTGTAGGGAATTTTGGGTTATTATTAGGAATCTTAGGTTTTTATTGGATAACAGGGAGTTTCGAATTTCGAGATTTGTTCAAAATCGTCAATAACCTGATTTGTAATAATGGGGTCAACTCTTTATTTGCTACTCTATGTGCCTCCCTATTATTCGTCGGTGCAGTTGCTAAATCCGCACAATTTCCCCTTCATGTGTGGTTAACCGATCCCGATGCCATGGAGGGGCCTACTCCTATTTCGACTCTTATCCATGCTGCTACTATGGTAGCAGTTTGCTTTAGACAAAAAAATAAATAAATAAATAACATGTTCGAGGGACTGATACAAATTTAGTTTGGGGAACTTGATTCCACCACCAAGTACATGACTTCAGCATGAAAGGAGCTCTTTCCACGAGCTTCAACTGTAATTACCATAAGGATTCTATAAGAGATTGTAGAGAAAATGATTTATCAAAGAAACAAAACAAAAATTGGATGCAGAGTGCAGCTCCAACCTTCTTCAGTCATGGGTTCAATTGGAATACAATTCACATGTCGGGTTCCAATGCATGTTACTTTCTCACGAGTGTAACAAAAGAGATGGTAACTTTAGAGGTTCTTTTATGATATAATAAGAGATAACCGGCAGTTCAAAACTTGTAGTGCCTGTAATTGCCTAATTTCAGCAGAAAGAGCATAATAATCCATTTTTCACGTTAAAGTAACTGAAGATCTTTGTATCCCATCCGAGTGAATGTTGCTCAGATTCTCAGTGACTGAAGTTTGTGATTGTTTCAACGAACATGTAGAATTCTCGAATCCCATCTCTTGCTTTACTTTCTATCCCAAGAAGCAATCTGATTGATGCGTTGAAATTGTGTGATATGTTGTTCTTTCTAATATTGCACTTCCTAACCCACGGAAGATCATGTTACAAGCACCCCATGAAAGCATTTCGAAGACACCGCAAAGTTCAACACAACAAACAAGATGACAAATTAACGAATCACCTCAAAACAGCATTCTTAATTAGAAATCTTCTCCATCTAATCAATATGAGTTTAGCTGGCAGTCAATAATCTTCTTCATCTAATCAATATAACTTTAGCTGGCAAACAATAACGCATAATCAATACCTATACTTCAGTTACAGGCTGAAAACTTCTCAGATTATCACTCCACGTTTTTTTGGTTATGACATTATTGGTTCAGGCAAGACTCCAACCAGTACAGTCCTCACAAGGCATATTCCAGGACCAGTGCCTCAAATAGGAGGTATCCAACCAACAAGCAACTTGCTGTTTGAGAATTCCATCACTCCCTTTGAAATAATGTCCAAGAGCAACCTAGAAGTAAAAAGGTCCAATAGGCCTACAAATCTATAACCATGTAAAATCACCTATAAACACAATATCCATCTGACAGTAACCCAATTCCAATTCCAATTCCAACGAAATTGAAACTAGACCTATTTGCATCTGATCAGTACACTATGGCCCCTTCGAACTCTTGCATTGATCTCATGATGTGACATCAGGCCCAACTCCAGTCTTATCAAAGATTCTTTCACTCACTCGTATCTCAAAAAAAAATTGCTCAAATGCCATTAAACTGAAAGGCGGTTAAATCAAAGGCTACGGAATTTGATGGATCTGATTTTATGGTTGACCCTTATGGACCATTAGGTAACCTTTCCATCTAACCTCCCCTCCACTGATGGGCATGCTCTAAGTTGGCCCAAGAGCTCATAGGAGAAAGTTTTCCACCCTCTTAAACCAACAAAGACCAGCCTGTAGTTTCTAATAGTATATGCCTATATACATATACAACTAACAAAGTTGGGAACTCATTTAGCTAAGCTGCCTCACACAAGTTGTGTTTAAAAACTGTCTGGCCCAACTGGTTCTTGCTGAGTTTAATTCCAACACCCATGTGGGACAAACAAGATGCACCCTTAGCTATGTATGGTATGGAATATGGATAGAAGAAAGCCACAGTAGATAGAAGGATTTCTTTTTGTATCATTTCATGTCATATATAGAAACAATTGTGAGCCAAAAAACTTGCTTCAGAGGGACCACAATGTAAAAGAAAAAATTAATTTAATACTAATCTTGGCAGATAATCATGGAATCTTTTACTACTTCAAAATGCCAAAATTTTTCTTGGTTTCTTTTCAAACCCATCTCTCCAAAAGGCCCCAGAAGTCAACAAAAAAAAAAAAGTAAAAATCATAAAATCTTTAGTCTCAAATCCAACACATCCTAAAGTGCAATAATTAGTGTATCAGGTAGGATCAAGTAAGACCAGATTGTGATGCACTTTACCTTGAAGTTTCAGAATAGTAACATTCTATAGTATTCTCATTGCCAAATGGAAAACCCAAATTGGGAAAGAACTAAGAGAGGCGAGGAGAGCTCCTGATCAGTTGCTAACATATATGCTTAAGGTACGTAGATGCTAAATACAAATGATGCATCCATATTTCATCACATATTAATTTAATATTTGAACAAGACTTGTTACTCACATGTAGGAACAAGATTCTTATTGATGTAATAATAAATATAGGAGGAATCATGTAGATTAACATTTATGGACCTATTTATGTATATATAATATGTAAGTTTTGGTTGCAGAATTCATGGTTACATGAGCTACATCTTTAAGATTATTAAAGAGGTTGAGGATGAAGGGTAGAATGTGAGGGATGAAGAAAATAAGCTAGATGTCAATGGGCATTTACTTTCCTATCATTTGAATTCCTATGGTGATGGCCGGATATTCATTTTCCATCTTCTGTTGATTCTCATCATCATCAAAGTCTTGTCCCAAAGATGTTCAGGTCGAATACATGACTTCTTTTCTCCATTCGGATCTATCTTGGGTCAAATCCTTAGATAGATTGCACTTCTTTAAATCTAACCTTACTATTTTTATCCATATCTTCTTCCATTTTCCCTTTTTTCTTGGCAGCCCATCAACTTGCATAAAAAAAGATTTTTTTTCCTCATCGGTATCAATGCTAGCCTGCATCATACATGTCCAAGCTATCCCAAACGGGTCTCTCTTCATTTATCACTTATTGGTGCTACCCTGAAATGCTTTTGAATGTACTCACTTCTAATTGTATCTTTTAGTTTCATATTAGCATTTACACCGGTTACACTCATTTTGTGGATGCGTTGCTTCTTGACTAACCTACGATCTGCTTCATAGGTCATAGTTGGCCACATCATCACCCTTGATTCTATTGCCATAAAATTCCTATGTTAATTATTCTATGCAAACAAATTATCCCTTAAAAACCTTCTCCATCAACAATTTGCAAGTAAATATGTTTTTCCTTTAGAATGGTATCCAGCTAATTATAGTTGTCAGCGATGTTACTCTTAAGCCAATAATATAAAAGCAACTTAAGAAAAAAGGTAGAAATTGTATATGGGCAGTGGTTGCAACAACCATGCAGCAACCTTATCCCAACTATGCTCGGGTCAGTTACACGAATCATGTCCCTCCATTCCAATCTATCTTGAACTAAATTTTGGATAGGTTGCACCACCACCACCACCACCACCTATATTTAGCGAAACCCATGCAAATACAAGACCAAATTAACCATCACTTCTCTCATTTCGAATATTATACAAAGAATGTAGAGTAGGGTTCACATAAAATGATTAAGTTAGCCAACGTAGAATTTCTGTAAAACTCAAATCTATGACATAGGCTCCAATTCTCCCTCATTCCCTTCTCTTTATAACCAAGTCATCATCTTCAATATCATCAACAACTCCATCTTCCACTTCAACAAGCTCATTCAAATCTAAAAGGCAGTGGTCATTTAAATCTGGAATGGAAATGTATAATTCTTAAACATCCATCATCTCCACTATCAAATTGACCACTAGATGGGGCAAAGCATCCAAACCTCTGAGTTTCACCTCAATTTTTGACACATGGAGAAGACAAATTGCAAGTGTAATTTTCTTCATTAAAGACCATCTTTGGAAAGAAACGCTTCCCATCAATGTCGATCAATGCTACAAAGTGATGGCTACGGTCTTTCAAATTATATAACAACATATTGAGGAAGGCAATAATGCGTGGAGATCCATTGATTTGAACTTCAGTGATGGTTGCTCAAGGCAAGCTCTCCTCTGCCAAATGCCGACATCCGATTCCGACAAAGATGGCAAGCCAACTTGGAACCAATTCATCCCTCATCAATCTTCATAACTACTCAAATGGCCAAGAGTATAAAATCCATCATCAGCTGCACCTCTTTGAATGCCAACATCACCTGCACCTCTTTGAATGCTTACCATTTTTAGTGCAACTAGAAGCACCTCAGTAAGGTATTCATGACCAACTAGGACAAGCCTACAGTGGAGAGATCTGTCATTGTCTCACCCGACCACTTTGGCACAATCCTTGCCATGAACGACCCATGTGGAAGCATGTGGTGTTGACTGAAGAATCTAGGCAGGAAAAGATGGAGTGCAGGTAGTGGTGTGCTCACCTCCCCCATGTCGGGCATGACCAACAGTTGGATTACAAGGCCCACTCAGTGGCGCTCTCTTGGGGCTATGAAGACAATGAAAAACCATGGGGAGTGGTTGGTTTCTATAAATTCGGAGATTTCTTTGTTTATGTTGCCTCCCTTTGTAGAGATGACTTGGTTTACTTACTGTTGCTTCATGTTGCCTCAATAAGTCAATCAAGTCATCTCTTCCAAGAGAGGTAACATGAACCAAAAATTCTCCCAATCTAGAGAAACCACTCCCCGTGGTTTTTATTCTATTCATAGCCCCCTGAGAGCGCCACCAACTGCACCCGTAATCCGACTGCACGGCAATGCCCGCAACATGGGGGAGGTGAGCACCCCACCACCTCCACTCCATCTTGTCCTTGTAAGACTCTCCAATCAACACGCCTTGCTTCCTCACCAGTCGTTCTTGTTGAGGATTGGACCAAAGTGGTCCAACTGAATATTGACAAAGATCTTCTAGTTGTAGGCGTTTGCCTTATTGGAATGCTTGGCTTGGTCGGTCATGAACGCCTCATTAATGTTCTTTTGGTTGCGCTAGCAATGGTAGACATTCGAGCAGGCACCGAAAGTGATGGACTTCGCAGTCTCGGCCATTTAAATGACTGTGTTGAGGGATAAATTGGGTCTAGCTGGCTCTCACTTTCATTGGAATAGGTGACGGCATTTAACACAGGAGAGACCGCTTTGAGCAACCCATTTCTGGACGCGCTTGAGGCAGTAGTTGTGGTTACATGGGTTCTGCAACAGGAGGAAGAGGGAGAGAAATCAAATATTAAAAGAAGGAAAAAAAGAACAAGATGACACATCTACAAACTACTACAACTAGTAATTGAACAACAACTACTACTGTTAAAATGCCAAGTGTAACATTATAATAATTGATAACAACTATTAAACCATTTAATACCATAACTAACAATGCTCTGATAGCTCAAATGCTCAGATAGCTCAAGTGTTTAAATGCTCAGATTGAGTAATGGCTTAAAAATCACAAATCAGAAAATGGATACCCAAATTAATGTGCCGTCAGGTATTACATTTTATAATTGGACATTAGTTTACAAAATAAGATCTATGGATTTATAATTGTTTTTCTTTTCTTTTTTTTCCGTTAATGTTATTACAATAGAAGTTGGAAAGAAACTATTAAACATGAAGAAGGCGCCCAACGGAGGCACCTGTTAAAAGGTGTGAAAGCATGAAGATTGCCAGGAGTAGGAGAGGGAGAGGGAGACCCAAGAGAAGTTGGAAAGAAACTATTAAACATGACCTTGCCTACATGGATCTAACGGAGGACATGGCCCTAAACAGATTTGATTGGCGTCGTCAAATCCATATAGCCGACCCCACCTAGTGGGAAAAAGGCTTGGTTTGGTTTAATGTTATTACAATAGAAAAAATGGTGCCTATTTAGCTTAAAAGATGATTCAACATGACTGAGTTTTAGTTAACTCTAAGGGAAATGGTGTGAAGAACTCCATAGGGAAAAGTTGTACTGACAATTTACAAGCTTGATATGGTAAAGACACTAGGAAAATCACGAGTGTTCTTCTACCACTTGACAGGAAATCCTTTCTTCTCTTGTGATATAAAATGTTTCTAAACAAAAAAATTGTTGGTTAGAATTTTTATAGGGGTTTTTACGCAGAAGCACTTGTTAAATATATTTTTCATGATCGAAAGGGAAAAGAACTAGAAAATGACTGCAAGGTAAGAGGCCCCCCCTTTTTTTTGGATGAAAATGCTCCTATCTTGCAATTGCGTAGGCTAATAGAGATTATGTTTTTTTACCAAGAAAAAAAATAATCACAATTATGTTGTGTGGTCACAACATATTTCAGCTACAATGGATTCTCAACATAGGAAATCTCATGTTCTTGTCATTGAATCCAAGAGATGGTTGGAAACCTAATAAAATCCTTATTTTTATTTCTTGGAAGGGTTTTACTTTTCTTGAAAGCAGTAAGAATTCAGGAGGATTTTTTCTATCTGCTGATGGAAATGAAAAGTCAAGGGATTTGGTTGTCTTTTTTTCCTTTAAAGGATTCATGGGTTTTGCAAGAAAGAGAGGAATCCGCACATCTGCATAGCAGAAGCTGCTGCTGCAGCATATATTATAAGTGTTGTTAAGAAGCCCAAGTTCTTGGATCTTGAGATTTTGACAATGATGAAAATAATCCCACTTGGATTGATGTTCATTTGCGTCCTCTTCAACAAAACAATCGCAAGGATGTCTTGGTTAAAAATTGTTAAAAATTGCATATTTTTTCCATTAAAGATGTCTCCAAAAATATCCCCTTTTTGTATTAAGGGGTTGAGGTGTTTTGTGTGGAATCCATTTTAGCTACAGATGATGGGGGCAGTGATCTCCAGAGACTATTGTTCACACAAGCTTTTAAAGCATTTTTTTTTTTAATGATTTTAGTATCTAAGGAGAGAGAGATTTAAGCACCAAAGAAGGAAGGTATTAAATGCGGTGAAAAAAAAAAATCAAAGGCACATAAAGGTATGTAATAAATTGGAAAACCAAAGGAGAGTATTAACCAGGACTTAAGGGAGGACACAATTTATTATATAGTAAGCAACAGAAATTATCACGTGTACACCTGATCATAGGCCCACGTGATGATCAATCTGCGGGGTTCAAAGAGGGAAACCCATTGAATTATATTGATCTCATGGGTTTGCGCCCATCCGAATTGACTGGGCCATAAATATACATATATGGTCAATGATCACGGGTTTAGAATGAACAGGTGGCCCGCAAGTATAATGGTTTTGTACACAGGTAGGGACCATCCAGATCTTCCAAACCCATGCAGCCCCGTCCCCAGATGAGGTACGAGCGCAAGTATAATCCTGTAGTAAGCAATGTTAAACATATTTAGACCACAAGGACTTAGGCACCTTCATCCTTCATCCTTCATTGAAACAATACAACACAAGTTACCTAACTATGATGCAAAAAAAAATTAAATCAGTGCCTATGATCACATAGAAAGAATCCACACAATAGGGCTTGACTTGCATCTAGATGCACAACTTGATAAGTGATGGTGCGAGCTGACCTGTAAGGAAAGATCACAATAATATGCTTGGCATGTTAGATTTTTTTTACTAGCTAAAACATGAAGTATATCATATCATTCAAAGAGCAAGAAGGTATGGTATCAACATTAAAAATCACCAAACCCTTTTACTGGTCCATATTTCCCTTGGGCGAAACTTGGAGGGGACAAAATCTTTGAAAATATATTGTATTTTTCACCTATTGGCCCTCTCAAGGAAAATTTCTTCCCTCCGCCGTTGATGCATTGATCTTCCATGAAAAATTTTAGATGCTACAAGTTGGGTCTATCAACTAAAGATCAAGAAAGAGGTGGATTAATTATCCCTTTCCCTATCATGTAACAAAGATTAAAAGATACCTGCAAAACACAAATGAAATGAAGAGAAATTGCAGTTGCATCACTTGCCTGGAGAAGAGAGATAAGTGAAAAGATTTTAAGGGATGATATAGAAATCCCAAGGTTTTTGTTTCAATGTCTGTACACAAATGTTCATCAACCACCGTCTACATTTATAGACAGAGAGGGATGCAAAATCATCTAAGTTCTTCCCCAGAATTGTAAAATATCTACGAAAAGATATGATTCTTCATGCGTTACTCCATTTTTACAAAAAAAATCTACGAAAAGATACGATTCTTCATGCGTTACTCCATTTTTACTAAAAATGCTACGAAAAGATACGATTCTTCATGCATTACTCAATTTTTACAAAAAAAAAAAAAAAAATCTACTAAAAGATACAATTCTTCATGCGTTACTCCATTTTTACTAAAAAAATCAATAATGCACTCATTGTTTCCTATCCAATGCTTATCTCAAATAAAGGATTGGCCACCATCTACATATAGACAGAGTGACGGATGCAAAATGGTCTAAGTTCTTCCCCTTGCTAACAAAAATCTTCAAGATTTTGAATTGTAAAAAATCTTCAAAAAGATACGAATCTTCATGCGTTATGCCATTTTTACTAAAAAATTCAATAACGCACTCGGTCTTTCATATCCAATGCTTATCTCAAATAAATGTAGAAAAGGAATGTGGACAATAAAGTTTCATGAACAATAAATTGATGCTTATCTCAAATCAGTGTCATGACAGGCAATGAATGTTACTTTTATTTTATTTTATCATATTTATTTTTATTACTTTTTTGGTTTCATATGCAGTTTTGAATTGAGAAATGGTTTTTGGTGCACAAATTTCAAACTGAGACACATGGCATTGTAATAAAATTTCAAGTCCATCAAATCAGCCTAACCCTCTAACCTATGGCCCTCAAGTTTAATGGTTTTATAAGCATCATTTTTGTATGATCTCAATCCAATGATTAGTCTAATTCGGATGGGTGTAAAAAAACCTAGAGCTTTGACATTCAAAGGAGGGCAGCGGCATGTGAGGGTTCTACTGGATCATTGTGGGCCCATGGCTGGCCCCACACGGATGTCTGCATGGTAGGTAATGGGCGAATAGATGCACAGGATCTTTTCACTTTGTGTCTATCACAATTGCTGGTGTGCATGTCTTGCCATGCAAGGCAGCATGTGGTCGATGCTCTGTATATATATAGGGACTATTTCCCAAATCCCAATTACATGATGTAACTATGTCACAATTATCTGTATGACTCAATCATTTATAAACATGGATCCTAATAGTACAATGATCAATCCTATCGAATTACAGGCCTATGTATGATCCAATTGGGACTACATTGATTGAAATCAAATCTTCTGAGTACGGGTCCATGGGAGTATGGTCGTCAATGTTCCTTAGTGTCTCTACATGAATAAAATAGAGACAGTATGGAGGTTGGTTTCTAATATTGAAGTGCAGTACCCTTCAAATTTAGAAACTACACACAGAGAAACAATAAAGAATATAAAGCATAGATGAAGACAAATGTATTGCAGAAGCAAGATAAACATAGGATTCACACACCTGAGACCAAAAAGAAACTTTATACACAAAGTAGGAACAAGTTGCAGCTACATCCAATGAAGAAGCACAATGTTTAGTATTGTCACAGGGAAATTAAAATGCTATGATAGAGAATTTTATTTCCAAAACTGAAATCTTTCTAACCATGAAAACGTCAAAGCACAACTAAAATTTCCAGTGGAAATGGAATCCCATAGAGCCATCATAATTACCATCATTTTTTACATGAAAATTTTCAAAGAGGAATCTCTTTGACTATAAAAGTTTTCGTTTCATAGCAAATACGAAAATAGATGCCATTAGAAGTAACCCATGTCAAAATTTCCACAATATACGCCTCAATCACAGGCATCCAACTCAAAATCATTGCCACTCTGAGAAAGTTAACAATAAGTTTATAAAAATTGACAAAAAACTCACATTCAATTAAAAAAACCAAAGTAGAAAACCTGGCATCGCCCCATCTAAAAGCTCCCAACTGATTGAAGTGGCATTTTTTTGGGTTATTTTAACTGAGTGTTTGGATTTTGATTTTTTACTGTTGTTTAGGATTTGATGATACGATGGAATATATTTGATCCAATTGCATTGTGTTTTGAAAGACTTAAATTTACTTAATTCTATACATATCATTTATTTCTAAAGCGGTCAAACAGTCAATGACAGGATTGCAGTCATATATGTGAGGAGCATCTGATGCCTAATGGGCCAAGTCTTTGATTTTTTTTCAGGTGTTAAATAAAGTTTAAAGTTACAATTTCCAAGATGCATGAGCGCCAAGTCTCTGATCTTTTTCCTTTTTTTTTTTTTTTTTTGTGAAGACATTGAATAGTAGGAATTACTCCAAATTGTGAGATGAAGTTCATAATAAAAGATAAATGTGGTTCTACAGCAAGTGTTATACCTAATGTTTTATAAAAGTGACAATTTTCAAAAAATGAGCCCACAATGCCTCCCTACATGAACCGAAGAGGTGAAGGCCAATTATATATTTTCAGACAATTAGATGTAGATCAAAATATGTCATTTCAATAGAATAAAAAATTAAGAAAACTGAAACAAACCTGCTCACCAAGCCTATAGCCCACTGCAACAACTATTTCTCTTGTATCATTGTAGTTTTGACAATTATTATTTGAGGAAGGGAGATTTTAGGAATCCCTTACCAATGAGATTGCAGGTTGGCATTAGTAGATCCAACAACTCTATTTCTGCCTCCAACTTTAAGCATCCCTCATGCTTCATCTGTGTTGTGAACCTAAGATTCAACAAGTCCTTGAGCCTCCAAACAATACAAAAATATCTTAAGTTTAGATTCTAGTTTTTTTTTCTTTTTCCTTTTCTTCTTTTCATTTCTACCTTAAAACAACTAAACTTTCTTCTATAAAAAAAGAGGTGAAGGTTGAAACTGCTACAATTAAAATTAATTAAAAATAAATGTGCTAGTGTAGCAAACAAGTTTGCAAAAAGAAAGTTGGTCAGCTCACCAACACACAGGCCACGTTTGTAAGTTAAATGTGGACTATTGATCAATATCTCATTGCTAAGCAGATTTTTTATTTCTATGCATTGATTTTTCCTATTGATTTCTCCTCTCAGAATCTAAACTACTTAACACAATCAAGAAGTTGCAGAAATACCCAATCCAAAATAATCTGCTATAATCCAAAATAATTAAAAAATAAACAAAATTACCAATGCAAAATACCTGAGAATGAAAACAGTAGGAGCTCCGAGCTCTAGTTCATGCTCTGGCTCGTGCCTAGCTCGTGCTCTGGTTGGGAGAAGGGATTGGGGAAGATTCAGTATACTGCTTGCTCAAAAGAGGACTTCGTCTTGTAATTATCTCCACACTAATATCTAAAACTCATATGTGGACAAGAGATGTGTTTCAAGATTTTGTATTTACAATTTATTTATTTTGTCCAGTAATGCTAATTAGATTTCAATCCAATTCAATTGGCATTCAAAATTTCAAATTCAGCCTAAAAAAATGAGATGCAATAGTAACAAGAATCATATGAAATGACAGAAGATAAAAGATCAACCTCTTGAAATAAAGGCAAACTTTTTGAATTTTGAATGTAATATGTAAAACTATGGAGATATGATCTGTTAACAGTACAATTTAAGACTTTAGCTACGTACTCTTCATCTCATGCCTCAAAGGCTTAATCCAATAGCATCTACAATTCTATAGTATTGGAGATGTTCTAACAACTATACATAACAGAGGAAAACAGATTCTGGAGACCTAGATTTAGGGTCTAGATTTAAAAGAGCCTATAGCTTGAGAGGAGAAAGTAAAAACACCAAGAAATCCCCAAATTAAGAAGGCACAAACAAAATTCAAAAAGAAAAAAACACCAATCATTCAAATGGGTGATTCATCATTATAGATTATTCAACATAAACCCTAAAGGAGACTATAGCTTGAGAGGAGAAAGAAAAAACACCAAGAAATCCCCAAAATAAGAAGGCAGAAACAAAATTCAAAATGAAAAAACACCAATCATTCAAATGCGTGATTCATCATTATAGATTATTCAACATAAACCCTAATGATAACATAAGCCCAGGAACTCAATTCAATCATAAGAAGAGAATAAGAGTGTCGGATAAAATAAAAGTATCTAAAAAATGAAGACAGCATCTTGCAAACCTGGGCATAAGTTGAGAGCTCTGGGAGTTCCAGAGACAACAACTTGGAATGGGCATGATAGCGAGGTCAGGTCAGGCTCTGTTTTGTCTTTTTTTCTTAGGCAGTGGAGAGGTGAAATGAAGAAGAATGGAGAGGAGAAACAAACAGTTGAGAGCTTGCATCTGCTTTTCCTTTCTTTGTTAGTGCAAAGAAATTAAGAGGAAAGACCTTCTTCATCTAGGTCGACAGGTAGCCCATGAGCAGAAAATACAAACACTTCCATTCAAATGGACCCCACAAGCAAGTGGGCCATGTGGTGTAGAGAATTCTCTGATCTCTACAGATGCCGGCTTGTAAGGAGATAAGCTCTACAGATGGCCTTCCCAGCCCAAGCCACATGCATTGCAACTAAGTGGGCCCCATGTCAAGTTACTCTCTTTTATATAAGGGGTATAGATGTTCATAGTGCAAGAGGAACTTCATCAAGTAAACCATACATTATAGTGGAGTATACAGCATTTTCTTCCAATAAAATTTTAGAATTCAAGATGTGGATATTGTTGAGGAAATCATTCCCCATTTGAAATAAGATGGAGATAGAAAGTGGGTAATGCATTAATGAGGTTACAGAATCAAGTGGGTTTAATTTTCGTAGTAATTTGATCTGGGTTGAAGGAATAGGATTCATTGATTACTCTCCAGTATTGAAGGAATAAGCACAATACAAAATTTGGACTAATGATTAATTGCTAGTCCTAGACAGGGTCATCGTTCATTCTCTTGTGACTTTATGTGTTCCACACTGCTGTGATCTTGAGAATCTCATGTGAGGGGCACTTGTAGATCTGTTGAAATTTTTCTTTTTCATGTCAGATGGGAGAATTGTAAACAATCATAATCTTAAACTGGCCTAAGCGATTAGCCTAGAAATCATCCCAGGCCTGTTTGGGTGAATTCAGGTGAGTGTCACTTTAAGAGACAAGAAATTTAGAGTCGTCTTATCAAAAAGTATAAAATTTCAAAATCATGCTCCTACCGGTGCTTTGCTAGTGTGCTCCTTGTGTGTCTGCCGTAGTGTTTTCTCTGTCCCTGTGCTGCTTGAATATGCTTCTCCTTGGCTCCACCACAGTTTTTTCATCCGTGCTCCTTCCCAGTGTGCTTCCTGTTCATGTCATGATATATTGTTCTCCTTGCACTGCCTAGCACTGAGGGTAAGAGTGAGATGCCATTTACCACTTGGGCTATATCTCATGTTTCAGGAGAAAACTCTCCATTGCACAAACATTACAGTGGACATTTTCTTTTCTTTCTTTATTTCACATCCAAATGACCCTTATATGGACTAAGGCACTTTTATTTTAAAAGGAAAATAATAAGGTACATTTGTGCAACAGCATTACTAAGGAAAAATGAAAGCTTTTTACAGACAAATGCAAAACCTCATTTCATGTAGATCTAAAACCATTTACCTGAATACCTTTTTCTTTTCTTGGAAATAAACCCAAACTTGATAACATGAAGACCTGAATTATCAAACTCATTTATAAGATAAGGAAACTTGTGCAGTAGGAAATATCTTTCTAATCCTTTGTCACACATAACTGAAAATTTCAGGACATCAACCCCCATGGAAAGCATCATATGTGAAAACTTCTTTTATCCACCTCCCTCAATGAGGCCAATTTGAGAAATTGTTGGTTGTGATGACCCAACAATCAACAGGTAATCACCCAAAAATCACAGTAATCAACCTAACCATCAAATCAAAAAAGTTTTCATCTATCATGATCAGTTCTTTCCCTTTTTTTTTTTTTTTTTTTTCAGATCATCCATTTGCATGCCATTGAAGGTAGTAGTACCAATGAGAACTACTGAAGCAATTTTAAGGCAATTTGCCTTTACAGTCTCCACAGAAGATGATGCCCGATGAATGGTCAAACAGTAACAACTACCACAATATCAGTGTTAGGTTGAATAACAATGAGGTAAAAGACCAGTAGTGTCTCCACATGGGAATTCAATCGTCTGTTACAATTTCTTAGACCAGCTTTTGCATTGGATATGAGACTGAACATCATCCAAAAGCAAACAAAACACACACAATAACAAGAGTAGCATCATACTTTCTCAGCTAAAAAAAGTAACAAGTTACTGGATAAAGTACACACCACATACCATAATAATTATTTGGGTATGCACTCACCAAATCTCACACCCTCGGTTATCCTCAGTTTAGTAAAAGAGATGAAAAGATATTTACAAATGTAATTGCAATACATGAAAAAAAAAAAAAAGAAAAAAAAATGAAGGTAACGACTTCCTCAAATTTGAAGAAACTCTAATCACATTCAGAAAAGTATCCTACATTCAGTAAAAGAGATGAAAGACTGGAGAAATGTAGTTGCATAATACAATTCTAACAACACCCACCGAAAGAGAGAAGGAAATCAAAAAAGAAAAAACTGTATCTGGCTTATATCATGTTCTTCCGAAAACAGGTCAGTAGGCCATGGATTCCCACCGATGACAAGTAATGAAGCACACCTCTAGTGAGAGAATCTCTGGTTAAATTGCAAGAGTACACAGCTAAAGAAATAATCTAATCCTATTGGGAGTCTTATCCGTGGGTACAAATCAAATCTTTTAATTATAGAGAGATACTAATTTCTCTGTTGACCACAGTCATGCTTGATCTGACTTGGGACCTGTGGCATGTGGGACACACGATTTCCAACACACCTTCAGTGAGAGAATCTCTGGTTAAATTGTAAGAATACACAGCTAAAGAAATAATGGGTGTCTCACACATATGAATCCAGCTGTTGTCAAAAACACCACAGCACAAGGACTTCACCATTCTATCGGCCCTGACGGGTACTCTGTACACTAGGGATGCACAGCATCTCATATATTTCACGCTAAATTATCATTGTTGAGGGCAAATAACCAATATCAACCTGTGCAGCAGAGTATCCATACATCAGTCACACAATCTGAGTTATTTAAAAAGAGTTTATCTGGGAACTATAGAGATTCACAAGCTTATCAAGCATGCTTACATCAAGATGGTAAAAGACAAACTCATGCTTAGATTTAGGTGTCATGATATAAAAATCTCCCACAAGCACACAAATACAAGCAGAGAAAAAATCCCAGTATCACTCTCTTAAGGGCGCTTGCCAAGAACATGAAATTATCATATTAGTTCCATGCTGCACGCATCATAGAAGCTGTTTCGTCTCATCCCTATACGACCCACTACTTCTTTATCCAATAAAATGAAAAACTCCCATGTTACATTTGATGATAAGATTTTGACAAGTTCCCCTTTGCGTGGAGTGAAATGAAACATATATTTGATGTTAACAAAGACGTAGCACTGACAAATGACAAAAGAAAGTCACTATTTGATCAAGAAAGATCTCACAATGCTGCACTTACTTCTAATGAAGATGCCATTTTGATCACATGGATCTTCCAAGGACAAATTTTTCCCTCTTTTTTATCACTTGTTTTCTCTTTTCTTTCAGTCCACTGTTATTTGCGAGTCCGGATTGGGACCGTGTAACGGGTCTTCAGAAGTCCACCGTCCAATTTCAGATCAACAAAAATGGGTCCCACAATCCAATCGATCATGTGAGAGAGACGTGATTAATTTCATGCCAGTGCCCAATAATTGTTGGAAATCGTGTATGGTCCGCATGCCAGATGTCCCACATCAAATCAAGCAGGCCGTAGGCCAGCAGAGAATAAATCCCACTTCGGGCACGTTTGGCAACAGTCTTCGCATAGAAACTCTCGCTTGTTTTCCATGGTCACAGACTTGATCTGTCCTTACAAAGAAGACTCCCGATATGATCGATGGATGTGACTCTTTGGGACTTTCTATATAAGATAAGGGAGCCCTAGAGTCGGATAACTCTCTATTTCCGTAGGTAAGCAATATGCAATGAGATCTGATGTTTTCAATTATAAGTTCAACCTTACTGAAGGGCCCACTCCTATTAAAGTAATATTGAGAATATAAAGGGGAGGGGATGATATTCTATCTTGAACGGTCTAAATTATCATCATGTGGGCTCCACAGTGGATCTATGGAGACGGACCGCTTACACCGTTTGTGTGTAATATAGGTGCAGCAGAGGATCCGGACTCTTCAAAAGTAGAAGGGGCAGAACTCTGCATCTGGGTCCATATGCCCCATGTATGGAATGTCTCCAATTTTATTTCGGTAGAAGTTGGTGTCACGGTAAGATTGACCATCTGATGAATAATAAATATGCATACGTTTATCAAACCTTTGATCAGTACACTATGGCCCCTTCAAACTCTTGCATTGATCTCATGATGTGACATCAGAGGCCCACGGCCAACTCCATGCTTATCAAAGATTCTTTCACTCACTCGAATCTCAAAAAAAAAAAAAATGCTCAAATGCCATTAAATTGAAAGGCGGTTAAATCAAAGGCTACAGAATTTGATGGATCGACTTTTTTGGTTGACCCTTATCGACCATAAGATAACCTTTCCATCTAACCTCCCCTCCACTGAGGGGCATGCTCTAAGTTGGCCCCACAAGCTCATAGGAGAAAGTTTTCCACCCTCTTAAACCAACAAAGACCAGCCTGTAGTTTCAAAGTAGTATATGCCTATATACATTCACAACTAACAAAGTTGGGAACTCATTTACCTAAGTTGCCTCACACAAGTTGTGTTAAAAAACTGTCTGGCCCAACTGGTTCTTGCCGAGTTTAATTCCACCACCCATGTGGGACAAACAAGATGCACCCTTAGCTATGTATGGTATGAAATATGGATTGAAGGAAGCCACAGTAGATAGAAGGATTTTCTTTTTATATCATTTCATTTCATATATAGAAACAATTGTGAGCCAAAAAACTTGCTTCAGAGGGGGCCACAATGTAAAAGAAAAAATTAATTTAATACTAATCTTGGCAGATAATCATGGAATCTTTTACTACTTCAAAATGCCAAAATTTTTCTTGGTTTCTTTTCAAACCCTTCTCTCCAAAAGGCCCCATAAGTCAACAAAAAAAAGAAGTAAAAATCATGAAATCTTTTGTCTCAAATCCAACACATCCTAAAGTGCAATTAGTGTATCAGGTAGGATCAAGTAAGACAGATTGTAATGCACTTTTCCTTGAAGTTTCAGAATAGTAACCTTCTATAGTATTCTCATTGCCAAATGGAAAACCCAAATTGGGAAAGAACTGTGAGGAGAGCTCCTCAGTTGCTAACATATATGCTTAAGGTACGTAGATGCTAAATACAAATGATGCATCCATATTTCATCATATATTAATTTAATATTTGAACAAGACTCGTTACTCACATGTAGGAACAAGATTCTTATTGATCTAATTATAAATATAGGAGGAATTATGTAGATTAACACTTATGGCCCTATTTATGTATATATAATACGTAAGTTTTGAATTCAGAATTCATGGTTAAATGAGCTACATCTTTAAGATTATGAAAGAGGTTGAGGATGAAGGACAGAAGGTGAGGGATGAAGAAAATAAGGCAGATGTCAATGGGCATCTACTTTCCTATCATTTGAATTCCTATGGTGATGGCCGGATATTCATTTTCCATCTTCTGTTGATTCTCATCATCATCAAAGCTTTGTCCCAAAGATGTTGAGGTCAGATACATGACTTCTTTTCTCCATTCGGATCTATCTTGGGTCAAATCCTCAGATAGATTGCACTTCTTTAAATCTTACCTTACTATTTTCATCCATAGCTTCTTCCATTTTCCTTTCTTCTTGGCAGCCCATCAACTTGCATAAAAAAAGACTTTTTTCCTCATCGGTATCATTGCTAGCCTGCACCGTACATGTCCAAGCTATCCCAAACAGGTCTCTCTTCATTTATCACTTATTGGTGCTACCTTGAAATGCTTTTGAATGTACTCACTTCTAATTCTATCTTTTCTAATTTTACCATAGTTTCATATTAGCATTTACACCTCTGTTACACTCATTTTGTGGATGCGCTGCTTCTTGACTAACCTACGATCTGCTTCATAGGTCATAGTTGGCCACATCATCTCCCTTGATTCTATTGCCATAAAATTCCTATGTTAATTATTCTATGCAAACAAATTAGCCCTTAAAAACCTTCTCCATCAACAATTTGCAAGTAAATATGTTTTTCCTTTAGAATGGTATCCAGCTAATTTTAGTTGTCAGCTATGTTACTCTTAAGCCAATAATATAAAAGCAACTTACGAAAAAAGGTAGAAATTGTATATGGGCAGTGGTTGCAACAACCATGCAGCAGCCTTATCCCAACTATGCTCGGGTCAGTTACACGAATCATGTCCCTCCATTCCAATCTATCTTGAACTAAATTTTGGATAGGTTGCACCACCACCACCACCTATATATAGCGAAACCCACGCAAATACAAGACCAAATTAACCATCACTTCTCTCATTTCAAATATTATACAAAGAATGTAGAGTAGGGTACACATAAAATGATTAAGTTAGCCATGTAGAATTTCAGTAAAACTCAAATCTATGACATAGGTTCCAATTCTCCCTCATTCCCTTCTCTTTATAACCAAGTCATGATCATCTTCAATATCATCAACAGCTCCATCTTCCACTTCAACAAGCTCATTCAAATCTAAAAGGCAGTGGTCATTTAAATCTGGAATGGAAATGTATAATTCTAAAACATCCATCATCTCCACTATCAAATTGACCATTGGATGGGGCAAAGCATCCAAACCACGGAGTTTCACCTCAATTTTTGACACATATGGAGAAGACAAATTGCAAGTGTGATTTTCTTCATTAAAGAACATCTTTGGAAAGAAACGCTTCAAATCAATGTCGATCAATGCTACAAAGTGATGGCTACCGTCTATCAAATTATATAACAACATATAGAGGAAGGCAATAATGCGTGGAGATCCATTGATTTGAACTTCAGTGATGGTTGCTCAAGGCAAGCTCTCCTCTGCCAAATGCCGACATCCGATTCCGACAAAGATGGCAAGCAAAATTGGAACCAATTCATCCCTCAACAATCATCATAACAACTCAAAATGGCCAAGATTATAAAATCCATCATCACCTGAACCTCTCCGAATGCCATCATCACCTACACCTCTTTGAATGCCTACAATTTTTAGTGCAACTAGAAGCACCTCAGTAAGGTATTCATGATCGACTAGGACAAGCCTACAGTGGAAATATTTATCATTGTCTCACCCGACCACTTTGGCACAATCCTTGCCATGAACGACCCGTGCGGAAGCATGTGGTGTTGACTGAAGAATCTTGGCAGGAAACGATGGAGTGCAGGTAGTGGTGTGCTCACCTCCCACATGTTGGGCATGACCAACAGTTGGATTATAGGGCCCACTTGGTGTCGCTCTCTTGAGGCTATGAAGACAATGAAAAACCATGGGGAGTGGTTGGTTTCTCTATATTCAGAGATTTCTTGGTTCATGTTGCTTCTCTTTGTAGAGATGAATTGGTTTACTTATTGTTGCTTCATGTTGCCTCAATAAGTAAATCAAGTCATCTCTACAAAGAGAGGTAACATGAACCAAAAATTTTCCCAATATAGAGAAAC
Organism: Cinnamomum chago; assembly: GCA_038049695.1. Classification (NCBI taxonomy): domain Eukaryota; kingdom Viridiplantae; phylum Streptophyta; class Magnoliopsida; order Laurales; family Lauraceae; genus Cinnamomum; species Cinnamomum chago. Next base: position 6,217,983 of record CP142451.1, on the reverse strand, counting down.
CACTCCCCATGGCTTTTATTCTCTTCATAGCACCCCTAGAGTGCCACCAACTACACCCCATAATCCGACTGCTCGGCAATGCCCACAACATGGGTGAGGTGAGCACCCCACCACCTCCACTCCATCTTGTCCTTGTAAGACTCTCCAATAAACACACCTTGCTTCCTCACCAGTCATTCTTGGTGAATATTGGACCAAAGTAATCCAACTAAATATTGACAAAGATCTTCTAGTTGTAGGCGTTTGCCTTATTGGAATGCTTGGCTCGGTCGGTCATGAACGTCTCATTAAGGTTCTTTTGGTTGCACTGGCAATGGTAGACGTTCGAGGAGGCGCCGAAAGTGATGGACTTCGCAGTCTTGGCCATTCAAATGACTGTGTTGAGGGATAAATTGGGTCTAGCTGGCTCTCACTTTCGTTGGAATAGGTGACGGCATTTAACACAGGAGAGACCGCTTTGAGCAACCCATTTCTGGATGCACTTGAGGCAGTAGTTGTGGTTACATGGGTTCTGCAACACGAGGAAGAGGGAGAGAAATCAAATATTAAAAAAAGCAAAAAAAGCACAAGATGACAAACTCTACAAACTACTACAACTAGTAATTGATCAACAACTACTACTGTTATAATGCGAAGTGTAACATTATAATAATTGATACAACTATTAAACCATTTAATACCAAAACTAACAATGCTCAGATAGTTCAAGTGTTAAAAATGCTCAGATTGAGTAATGGCTTAAAAATCACAAATCAGAAAATGGATACGCAAATGTGCCCTCAGGTACATCCATTTTTTAATTGAACATTAGTTTACTAAATAAGATCTATGCATTTATAATTTTTTTTTTTTTTGTTAATGTTATTACAATAGAAAAAATTGGTGCCAATATAGCTTAAAAGATGATTCAACATGACTGAGTTTTAGTTAACTATAAGGGAAATGGTATGAATAACTCTACAGGGAAAAGTTGTACTAACAATTTACAAGCTTGATATGGTAAAAGTCTTTCTACACTAGGAAAATCACAAGTGTTCTTCTACCACTTTACAGGGAAGAGTCCTTTCTTCTCTTGTGAAATAAAATGTTTCTAAACAAAAAAATGTCGGTTAGATTTTTATAGGGATTTTTACGCAGAAGCACTTGTCAAATATTTTTTTCATGATCGAAAGGGCAAATAACTAGACAATGACTGCAGGGTAAGAGGCCCCCAATTTTTATTTTTTATTTTTGCTTGAAAACACTCCTATCTTGCAATCGCGTAGGCTAATAGAGATTATGTTTTTCTACCAAGAAAAAAAATAATCACAATTATGTTCTGTGATCACAACATATTTCAGCTACAATGGATTCTCAACATAGGAAATCACATGTTCTTGTCATTGAATCCAAGAGATGGTTGGAAGCCTAATAAAATCCTTACTTTTATTTCTTAGAAGGGTTTTACTTTCATGCTGATATAGAAATGGTTTCTCCTTTAATAGGACTTTGAGATTTGCTCTCCAAACCCCTCTCTCTTTGAAATGTTTTTAGGTTTCGATGTACACACCAAAGAGATTGACCCATCGTTTTATCACCAAAAGCAGTAAGAATTCAAGAGGAACCTCTCTATCTGCTCATGGAAACGAAAAGTCAAGGGATTTGGTAGTTCTTTTTTCCTTTAAAGGATTCATGGGTTTTGCAAGAAAGAGAAGGATCCGCACATCTGCAGAGCAGAAGCTGCTACTGCAACATATTTTATTAGTGTTGTTAAGAAGCCCAAGTTCTTGGATCTTGAGATTTTGACAATGATGAAAATAATCCCACTTAGATTGATGTTCATCTGCATCCTCTTAAATTAAACAATCTTCAAGGATAACAAGGATGTCTTGGTGTTGACTATAAAGGCAATAGTGTTGAGATTATACTTTTTCTCAAGGTATGGACAAATCTGCCTATGACCTGTTGGATTGATCCTCATCCTCTCTGAGGAGACAAAAAAAGGTCATCCCCCGCCCCACCCACCACACAAAAAAAAAGTAAAAAACGAAAATTTATGATATGAGGCCCTCTGCTATCATTTTTAAAAATTACATCTTTTTGCCATTAAAGATGTCTCCATAAATATCCCCTTTTTGTATTAAGGGGTTGATGTGTTTTGTGTGGAATCCATTTTAGCTACTGATGAAGGGCACAAGCTTTTAAAGCATTTTTTTTAATGATTTTAATATCTAAGGAGCGAAAGATTTAAGCACCAAAGAAGGAAGGCATTTAATGCGGTAAAAAAAAAATTCAAAGACATGAAGGTATGTAATAAATTGGTGAACCAAAGGAGAATATTAACCAAGACTTAAGGGAGGACACAATTTATTATATAGTAAGCAACAGAAATTATCACGTGCACACCTGATCGTAGGCCCACGTGATGATCAATCCATGGGTTCACACAGGGGAAGGGAACCCCTTGAATTATATTGATCCCAAGGGTTTGCACTCATCTGAATTGATTGGGCCGTAAATATATATATATGGCCAATGATCAAGGGTTTAGAATGAACAGGTGGCCCGCAAGTATAATGGTTCTGTACACAGGTAAGGACCATCCAGAACTTCCAAACCCATGCAGCCCCCGTCCCCAGGTCAGGTACGAGCGCAAGTATAATCTTGTAGTAAGTGATGTTAAAACATATTTAGACCACAAGGACTTAGGCGCCTCCATCCTTCATTGAAACAATATAACACAAGTTACCTAACTAAGCTGCAAAAAATATATATATATATAAAAAAAAAAAATCAGTGCCTACAATCACATTGAAAGAATCCACACAATAGGGCTTGATTTAGATCTAGATGCACAACTTGATAAGTGATGGTGCGAACTGACCTGTAAGGAAAGATCACAAAAATATGCTTGGCATGTTATATTTTTTTTCCTAGCTAAAACATGAATTATATCCTATCATTCAAAGAGAAAGAAGTTATGGAATCAACATTGAAAATCACCAAACCCTTTTACTGGTCCATATTTCGCTTGGGCGAAACTAGAAGGGGGCAAAATCTTTGAAAATATATTGTATTTCTCACCTATTGGCCCTCTCAAGGAAAATTTCTTCCCTCCGCGGTTGATGCATTGATATCTTCACGGCAAATTTTAGATGTTACAACTCACAAGTTGGGTCTATCAACTAAAGATCAAGAAAGAGGTGGATAAATTATCCCTTTTGCTATCATGTAACAAAGATAAAAGATACCTGCAAAAAGCAAATGAAATGACGAGAAATTGCAGTTGCATTACTTGCCTGGAGAAGAGAGATGAGTGAAAAGATCTTGAGGCATGATATAGAAATTCCAAAGTTTTTGTTTCAATGTCTGTACACAAATGTTCATCAACCACCGTCTACATTTATAGACAGAGTGAGGGATGCAAAATCATATAAGTTCTTCCCCTGAATTGTAAAAAATCTATGAAAAGATACGATTCTTCATGCCTTACTCCATTTTTACTAAAAGATCTACGAAAAGATATGATTCTTCATTCGTTACTCCATTTTTACTAAAAATTCTACGAGAAGATACGATTCTTCATGCATTACTCCATTTTTACTAAAAAATCTACTAAAAGATACGATTCTTCATGCGTTACTCCATTTTTACTAAAAAATTCAATAATGCACTCATTGTTTCCTATCCAATGCTTATCTCAAACAAAGGATTTGCCGCCATCTACATATAGACAGAGTGACAGATGCAAAATGGTCTAAGTTCTTCCCCTTGCTAACAAAAATCTTCAAGATTTTGATTGTAAAAAATCTTCAAAAAGATACGAATCCTCATGCGTTATGCCATTTTTACTAAAAAATTCAATAACGAACTCGGTCCTTCCTATCCAATGCTTATCTCAAATAAATGTAGAAAAGGAATGTGGACGATAAAGTTTCATGAACAATAAATTGATGCTTATCTCAAATAAGTGTCATGACAGGCAATGACTGTTATTTTCATTTTATTTATTTTTATTATTTTTTTGGTTTCACATGCACTTTTGAATTGAGAAATGGTTTTTGGTGCACAAATTTCGAACTGAGACACAGGGCATTGTAACAAAATTTCAAGTCCATCAAATCATCCTAACCCCCTGACCTATGGCCCTCAAGTTTAATGGTTTTATAAGCATCATTTTTGTATGATCTCAATCCAATGATTAGTCTAATTCGGATGGGTGTATAAAAACCTAGAGCTTGTGACATTCAAAGGAAGGCAGCGGCATGTGAGGGTTCTACTGGATCATTGTGGGCCCATGGCTGGGCCCACACGGATGTCTGCATGGTAGGTAATGGGTGAGATAGACGCACAGGATCTTTTCACGTTGTGTCTATCACAATTGCTTGTGTGCATGTCTTACCACGCAAGGCAGCATGTGGTTGACGCTCTGTATATATAGGGACTATTTCCCAATTACATGATGTCACTATGACAATTATCTGTATGACTGCAGTCATTTATAAACATGGATCCTAATAGTACAATGATTGATCCTATCTAATTACAAAGCTATGTATGATCCAATTAGGACTACATTGATCGAAATCAAATCTTCTGAGTACGGGTCCATGGGAGTATGGTCCTCAATGTTCCTTAGTGTCTCTACATGAATAAAATAGAGACAGTTTGGAGGTCGGTTTCTAATCTTGAAATGTAGTACCCTTCAAATTCAGAAACTACACACAAAGAGAAACAATAAAGAATACAAAGCATAGATGAAGTCAAATGCATTGCAGAAACAAGACAAACATAGGATTCACACACCTAAGACCAAAATGAAACTTTATACACCTCCCAAATAAATATTAAATCCAATACTTGTTCTCACAAATTCCATACTCGCACCCATATATTAAAGCCTGAAAAAAAAAATCAAAATTACCCTATCATCACTGATGAACTGATGTGGTTGAATAATCCCACATTACAAAAGGCGTCGTTGTTACGTGATCATAAAAGGAAGTGGGCCGAAGAAGGAAACTATTATAATCTGAGAGGGATAAACATTCAAGCCTGAAAACATCTGCAAGTACAGATATTTCAGGAATGCAAAAAGTCTACCTGAACAATTAATATATTCTCAAGGAACTTTCCAAACAGAGGCCAGTGATGAAAAGTCATCAGAATGCATGTAAATCATCCATGGGAATTCTATTATAAGCATGGCCCTTGCAGCATATGGAGGAAGATTAAAGATGAAATGAGAAAATAATTGAATGCTTAGCACCTTTTTTTAAGTAACGGTAAATTTCATTGATAAAACACCAAAGTACAACAACGCCAGTATAAGAGACTTATACCCAAAAAAAAATTACACAAGAATAACCTTCCAAGGAGAAGATCTTAGGACCCCTTGCTTGGCTAAGGAGTCCACCAACCCATTACCCAATCTAATCACATGAGAAAAAACTACAGAAAGAGAAGAAGCCAGCTCCTTTATCTCATTGAGAAAAAACTGAAATTTCCAAGGTTTGACCACTAACCTCATAACCCAAGAGATACCATTAGAAGAATCACTCTCCACTATCAAACGGCCCTGAAAAGAGCGAGAGAAGATCTTTAGAGCCTCCAAAATAGCTAACACGTCCGCTTCATTGGAATCCCTCACTCCAATGCTTACCGCGTTATTCTGCCAAACATTAGAACAAACAGACTAACCATGTAAAAACGACGGTCCATCAGGAGATAGGTCTGAACTGCATTGCATCTACATCCCAGAACCCTTTTCTTAAAAAGATGAAGAGGATCCAAAATCTAGAACTCAAACTGAATGTGCCAACGGCAAAGGTTTCGAATCAAAGCCTAGATACATTTGAGAAGCAAATACGCAGTTTTCCAGGCAGATCGAGAATAATCCTTCTGAAGTAAGTCTATAGCTTCTCTGAGTATTTTGTTAACAATAACAACAAAAGGTCTCACGATAGGTCATGAAGGCACTACCCTCTTTCAATTTTAAATCTGATAAATAGTCAGACTGGATCAGGTACAAGGTCCGCAGTCCAATTTATAATTAGGTGAGGTTCGGATACAGTCCAAGCAAGACTCATTTACCCTACTACCCAAATTTTTTTAGTATATTAAATATTCATTGTGGGTAAAAGGGAAAAAATTTCAAACCTTGTGAAAATCCAAACCCATATCTAGATCTGACTCAAGACTGCATACGGATCTCCTTTGAATCTGCGACAAAAAATATTTTGAAGGGAAAAAAGACTATCAAGGAAGACTTACAGGATGAAAAATACATTTTGTAGAAAGATACAAACAGAAAAAGATAGAAAAAAAGTAACCTCTGGCTGAAGCAGCATCAAAGATGGCGGCGACCTTCCTATGAACAAATCTTCTTCTTGCAACCCTTTTTCACTAAGAAATCTGCTAGAAATTAAAAAAAGAAGACAGAGGAAGAAAGCTTGATCCAAGCTTATCCCCACAAAAAGAATTCATTTCCAGCAGTTATTAAATTAAATGGCAGGCTATATCATCATCATCACCAAAGCCTTGTCCCAACTATGTTGGAGTCAACTAAACTAAATGCGTTGATGAAGATTTGAACCCATGACATTTAGAAAAATGTCACTCTTACTACCACAAGCACTAATAACATTTCAAATGGCAAGGCATAATATATCATGGCATATAAAAACCACAAATTTAAGTTGAAAATGTAAAGAGATTTATACATTTGAATTGAATTAGCTACATTGTTTATAGTTGTTCATCTCAAATTTGCTTTAGACATAAAAAAAATAACATGTTCAAGGGACTGATACAATTTTAGTTTGGGGAACTTGATTCCACCACCAAGCACATGACTTCAGCATGAAAGGAGCACTTTCCACGAGCTTCAACTGTAATTACCATAAGGATCCTATAAGAGATTGCAGAGAAAATGATTTATCAAAGAAAAAAAACGAAAATTGGATGCAGATTGCAGCTCCAACCTTCTTCAGTCATGGGTTCAATTGGAATACAATTCACATGTCAGGTTCCAATGCATGTTACTTTCTCACGAGTGTAACAAAAGAGATGGTAACTTTAGAGGTTCTTTTATGATATAACAACAGATAACCGGCAGTTCAAAAGTTGTAGCGCTTGTAATTGCTTAATTTCAGCAGAAAAAGCATAATAATTCATTTTTCATGTAAAGTGGCTGAAGATCTTTGTATCCCATCCAAGTGAATGTTGCTCTGATTCTCAGTGACTGAAGTTTGTGATTGTTTCAACGAACGTGTAGAATTCTCGAATCCCATCTCATGCTTTACTCTCAATCCCAAGAAGCATCTGATTGATGCGTTGAAATTGTGTGATATGGTGTTCCTTTCTAATATTGCACTTCCTAACCCACAGATGATCATGTTACAAGCACCCCATGAAAGCATTTCGCAGGCACCGCAAAGTTCAACACAAACAAACAAGATGACAAACTAATGAATCACCTCAAAACAGCATTCTTAAAAATCTTCTCCATCCAATTAATATGAGTTTAGCTGGCAAGCAATAATCTTCTTCATCTAATCAATATAACTTTAGCTGGCAAACAATAACGCATAATCAATACCTATACTTCAGTTACAGGCTGAAAACATCTCAGATTGTCACCCCTCTTCTTTTTGGTTATGACATTATTGGTTCAGGCAAGACTACAACCAGTACAGTCCTCACAAGGCATATTGCAGGACCAGCGCCTCGAATAGGAGGTATCCAACCAACATGCAACTTGCTGTTTGAGAATCCATCACTCCCTTTGAAATAATGTCCATGCGCATTCTGTAAATCATTTCATATCATGTAAGTGATGTCATATCATTAGCATCACCACACCAGTAGTCCCCACATGAACAAGAGGCATTACTAAAATGGTGGAAATGATTGGTGTCTGTAATGATTGCTGAAAACAATGCCATGTAACTGACGTCATATCATTAGCATTACCAATAGTCCCCACATGAACAAAAGCCATTACTGAAATGGTGAAAACGATTGGTGTCTCTAACAACAATCTCCCTCTCCATTACCATTGACACAAACTTAATTGCCGAATGACAATCACCACACATCCTGATGTTCTTCTTAATTCGAATGGTAGCCCCAGGAGGAGTGTTGAGAAGTGCAAATGCAAGAGCGAGTTTCTCACTATGGTACTGCAACTTTGCTTCCCTCTCCTGCTGATCCACAAACAACAACACATAATTTGTATCTGGGACATACCCAACTTCCTTGATTTTCACACTTATCTTCTCCCACATCTTATGTATCTCTTCTCTCTGTGGATGTGAATCATCATTTGCCACAAACATGTGAACCGAATTTTCAATCTCCACCCAACTGCAAGCAGGTTCTTTCTTCACCCCACTGTCTTTCATCATCTTTCTCACTCTTGCGGCATCACTCCATCTTCCGGCAGTGGCATATATGTTAGAGAGCAGCACATGGGGACCAGAATCATGAGGATCAAGCTCGAACACACGCTCTGCAGCATATGCCCCCAACTCCATATTCCGATGCATTCTACAAGCACCAAGCAAAGCACCCCAAACAGCCGCTGTTGGTTCAATTGGCATGTCATTTATGTACCTTTGGGCTTGATCCAACAGCCCTGCCCGGCCAAGAAGATCAACAATAGTCACGTAATGTTCAACCTTGGGCTCCACATTGTACCTCTTCATCAATTCAAAATAAAACTGTCCCTCATTCAAAAGTCCATTGTGGCTGCAAGCAGTAAGAACACAAAGGAAAGTAATTTCATTCGGTTTGATGCCGATCCACAGCATTTCTTTGAATCGTTGTATGGTTTCCTTCCCAAGCCCATGTTGGGCGCACCCAGTGAGCATTGAATTCCAAGAAACTACATCACTTTTATCCAGTCGATCAAAGACTTTCCTTGCATCCTCAATACTACCTGCCTTTGCATACATGTCGAGAAGAGTATTACCAACAAAAGCAATAAGCTTACACCCTGATTTTATCATGTGGGCATGCACCCATTTCCCCTGCTCCAAGGCACCAATACTCGCACATGCACTAAAAACACTAGAATAAGTGAAGTGGGTAGCTTCAAAACCTGCTCTTTGCATCTTCCAAAACTGCTTAAAAGCCTCCTCTCCTTCACCTTTTCGAGCATACCCTGCAATCAAAGCATTGCAAGAAACCTCATTCTTGCAGGACAACCCGTCAAACACCAAATTCGCCTCCTTCATGTCTCCATATCTAGCATACATATCCAAAAGCGAACTGCCAACATAAACATTCAAATCGCAGCCATACTTAACACAGAATGCATGGACTTGTCTACCTTGTTCACTGCTTTGAGCAGCCCCAGATGCCTTCAAAAGGCTCGCAAAAGTGAATTGGTTCGGTTTCAATCCTTGCCGAAGCATTTGTGGAAACAATCTGATTGCTTCCTCCGCTCGATCATTCTGCGCATACCCAGTAATCAAAGCAGTCCAAGTAACCATATCCTTCAGGTGCATTTCATCAAACGCCTTCTGTGCATCAGACAAGCTGCCACATTTTGCATACATATTGATGATGGTGTTCAGTATAAATAGATCAGATTTGAGTTTTGATCCCAGGAAATGGGCATGGACAATTCTTCCCTCTTTCAGTTTCTTCATCTGGGTCGCTCTCTTTAGCAACCGGTTGTAGATTTCTGGGTCAGGTTCAATTGACCCACGATCAATGAGGTCGAGAACATGAAGGCTTGTTGGTGAGTTGTTGCTTCTGCGGAGAAGGTCATGATCTTGGATGATGGGAGAAGGGTCACCTTCTTCACCTTCTTCCCAAGCGTCTAAGTCTGAGAAAGAGCGCTCAGTGGCAGAAGTAGCAAATTGGAAGGTAATCAGATGCAGAAATGCAGCTTTTGAGATGTGGGTGATTGGGGTGGAAAGGGAGAGAGGTCTTGTCTTGATCATGTTTGGAGATTTTGAAGGGAAGTTTAAAATATATGAACTTACAAATCAAACTGACATCTCTGGCTCTCTGCTAGCTTCAATTTACCTGTTTGAAAACAGGAGAGAAGTACATTCTATACACATTGTTCATAGTGTTTGATTCTCAAAAGGGTTCTGTATCTCTTGGGGTTGGATCTGTCATGCTGAAAAGTGGAGAAAAGAAAGATGGAAAGATGAAAACCATGAAAACTATGAACAATAGAATCTAATAAAGTTTTATAGTAGAAGAGATTTCCATTGGCCCCACAAAGAGTTGGTGAATGTTTATAAGTTACATGGCTAGAAGATGATTTATTTATTTATTTTTTTAACCAAAGGAGAGAATATTTGGTGTCTGTTTAAATTTTTAGATCACTCTGTGTTTTTTTAGACTTCTTAGAAATTCAATTAAAAAAAAAGTAGACTAAAAGAGCACTAAATAGCATTCATATCATCTCTAATATATTCTTTAAAAAAAGTAAGGGTACATCAACATGGGATGAATATCCCGCTATGACTCGATAGATTAAATTGTGGTGGGAAAGTGAGGGTCCCAACTATGTCTATATCTTATATCTTTTCATTTCTCAATCTAATCATGGAATTGGAAAATTTGCATTGGAAACACTGTAAAAAGGAAAATATATAAAAAATACAATTTCTTCTAATATTTGGAAAATTTTTTAAGAATCCCACGGGGGTCATGGTTACCCTTGCCTCTCCTTGTTCTACTTGCGCTTCTTGCCTCTTTAAATTTATAGAATTCGATTTATGCAAACTAATGGGCCCTTAGGAATGCATTTTTTGAAATTCTTACTAATGCAATTGCAAGCAAACAAATAAGCTTTTGATATTGCTTTAGGTTCCTTTTAATTATTTGTGCAATGTCTAAATAGGACAAGGGCGTATGAATATTTAAATAGTAATTTTCTTTTAATATATAAAAACGTCTTGTGAATTCTTTAACATATTTATTGTAAATGGTGTTGGATATGTCATGCTACCCATTCTTCTAACAACTCATCTTCTGCCTAACCCCATTTGCTGAATAGAAAACTCATTAGGAATGATGCCAAGCAAGCCATACATTTTCAATGTGCACAAAAGCAAGTTAACATGCCTGAAAAATTCTATCATGGTGCTCACTTAAAGATAATCTAAAATATTCAAGATGAATTTCATCTTATCTTTCTATGACATACCCACATATGTTATTTTTATGGGGGTGAATCCCACCATAAAATTGAACATATGATTTGAAACATGATGTATTTTCTTACATCCTCACTGAATAAACTATTTACAACCACAGTGAAGGAACTATCTAAACCTTCCATAAATCAAAAACCCTCATAGGCCCAAATGGCAAGGGAGAACCAGATGAGGGACCCTAATGACCCCTCATGACATTAGAATAATTTTGGAAACATATAGATAAAATAGAAGTTTGTTTCTGAATCTAAAAATAAGAAAAAAAAAAAAACCTTCTTAAGATGTCTTCAATTTGGCCTATCCAACCCTCCCAACAACTACCAAGTTCTACTTGTATTAGGAGAGCCCAACAAATTCCAAGTTCTATTTGTATTAGGAGAGGAGATGAACACAAGAGGAATAGAATGTCACATCAGAATAAAGTTAAAAGACAAAAGAAAATTAAACCGAAATAAATTACTTTTGAGTTGTTGGTGTAAAGTAAAAGAATTTAAATTTCCATTTGAATGGATAAAATGAATGAAAATAAGTTAGTCTACCCCCACTTTATTATAATATATCATTAAGTAAATGTTGCATAAGAAAAAGAAAAAAAAAAAAGCAGAGTTAGCAAACAACAAATACCTCAATACCTCATGGGATTAAGAATTGTGGGATTTATTTCAACCCTCATTTACTTTACTCTTTTGCAGATAAAGAGGCATGGAAAAAGCAGCCACAAATAAGAAAGTTGCTTGAACCACCAAAGAGATTATGAAGAAATATGAGACCTTTTGATGGTGAGTAAAAAAACTTAATACTGAATTGACAGATTCGAAAACTCTCAACATGATGAATGGTTTCATCGCATAAAATACATTTAAAGCCCATATAAAAGAAACCTCATAAATTAAGCTCTCCAACTTCAATTTTACATCAATCTATCTCAAACATTTGACCAAAAGAGGGGAACAAAACAGAGCCCAGTATATTGCTCTTAACAAACAACATTTCACTCCACATCTATATCCAAGACCTTGCTTGAAGTTTTTGCCTTTGGAATGGATATATACAACACTCCATCTTTCACCTCTGCCTTGATTTTTTCCATCTCAATGTTCTCAGGCAATGCAATTCTACTGCTATACCTCCCATAGCTCTTTGGAGACCATTCCTCTCCCTCCTCTGCTTGTTTTTCCGCCTTGACAACAAGCATCTTCTCCTCCACCCAGACCCTAACATCCTTCTTAGTCATGCCAGGCATATCGAATCGCATCTTGTACTCGTGTTCGCCTTCTTTGATCTCCCATGGGGTCCTTCCCCTCCTGTACCCTCCACCACCTTCTTCTCTCAATATAGGGTATGTAGAGGGGTCCTCCATTATCCTTTCCATGGTGTCCATCATCTGCTGCACTGTCCTGGCTGTAGGGAAACGGTCCCAGATACCTGAACAATCAACAAATTATATCAATGTTGGCAATGCATTGGATTTAATCAGGTTGAAAATTCTATCCAAGAGCAACCTAGAAGTAAAAAGGTCCAATAGGCCTACAAATCCATAACCATGTAAAATCACATATAGAACACACTATCCATCTGACAGGAACTCCACTGAAACTATATTTAGTTTGTATTAAGAATCCGGACTATGATGCACCGATACTTCAAAATGGAAATATATCATGTCTTATCGTCGAAACTTTACTTTTTATGTGTAAAATCTATGTCCATGCGGCCTCATGTCCATGATGTCCTTGCTGTATCCGTACATCGTAGGATGGTCCATGACCCTCCTCTTTAAAGTTCTGATGGACACTAGAAGTACTCCAAACGGTCAGATGAAAAAGCATATAAAGAAAAAAAAGTAATTGGGTCATTACCTATTGGGGTAACCTGAGCTATCTTCTGTTTTGCTTGGGTGGGTTGCGTGCTATTAGCCTTCTGCAAGTAATCCAAGTTCTCCCTCCTCTCTGCTGCCATGGCCTTTAAGCTTCTACCATGGCTTCTAACTTTGACGTGTGAAAACCCAAACTGATTGAGAGATGATGCTGCAGATGCATCTCTCCTTGATGAGATGGGGAGAGAGATGCTGAGATTAGAAAGAGATGTAGACATATCTTTTCCTTCAGATGGCTATGTAGATCTTTTTCCGTGGGAAATTGCAGTATTAAGATTGTTTGAAGCTTGGGGTAGAAAGGATGTGAATGGGGGTATTTAGCAAGTGGAGTAGAGATCTCTGGAACATGAGGTCTGAGAGGATTTGAGTCTGGATGTCTCTGGAAGAAGCTAGGATTTGGGAGTTGGTTCTAGAGGAGTCCAGAGGGAGACCGACCGTAGTACTGTGTCTGTTTCTGGAAAGGACAAGGATATGCTGAGCTTTTGCGTGGTCTTTCTGACTACTGTTGACTGGTGAGGGGCAATTTGCTACTCTAGATGAAGGGACGTGGTCCATCGTTTTAATTAATCATAGTGTTAAGGGAGGAGATTTGAGGAGATTTATTAGGATTGAGATTTTGCACGAAAAGATTCATTTGGGATAAGTGTAGTCGCCCATTTCTATTAAATTATAACTAATCTTAGGATTAAAGGAGGAGACGTGAGGAGATTAGTTTGATTTTAGATTATAAGAAAGGATACTTGTTTGAGATGAGTGATATGACCTACGTCAAAGCCTTGGCTGTGTATTTTTCTCTACTGAATTTCTTTGAAAAGAGAGCATCTGAGTGCGGACATGGCTCCATATACAATCCGTCTCCCTATTGCTTTAATATATAGTGGGTTCAAGCTTAAATTTCCAAATGCTCTGTTTGCTCTTGTTTTTCATTTCAGCATCAAAAGCTACTCCTCCAATGAAAACCTTTAGATAAAAGATCTTAAGGCAATGACGTGATGAGAATACAGATAGCAGCAAGGTGAGAGACTTTAAGAGTTTAAACCATAATAAAAATGACACTGTCAACTACATCTATATAGTATCTATCTTTATTATCTATTTGATTTAATGGATGGGTGTCTTACTGGATTACTCCACCCCTCTACACACATAGAATCAAGACTTCAAAATTGCAGCATGTGTTTCAATATTGTGCCCACTTAGATTCATGTCAATCCATCCCTATTAGATCATTCTAACTCTTAATTCAATAGCCTCACAATTTAAGATTTAAAATGTCAGAAAGAAAATAACTTTTACGCTTACATTTGATGTTTGATATCAATTGTTTGCGTGTACGAGTGGGTCGAATTGGTGATAAGATCCCCACCCAAAGTTGGAAAAACATCCTTGTGATTGGTGGAGTGCATAACAACAGGAGGGAGCAATTTAAGTTTCATCACATTCCAGTTATTCTAGAGCTATATATTTTTATTATTTTTTTAGTTGTTGTGTTGTAACATTAAGTTATAGAAAAATTGTATCTATTATTAATTTGTCTGTTTTGTAGGCTATCATGATGGCTTGGTTGTAGGCATGTGCATGGGATGGAATGGGAAGGATTTTGATCCCCGAGGAGCCCTTAATCCTTGTAGAACCGTTGGTTAAAAGGTCCTTGCAGAGGTCCTATTGTATTTCAATTGAAAGGAGTGATGAAGGCTCCTACAAGATCTCAACACATTCAATTCAGATGTTTGGATTGAATTTCAGTATGTCGATAGACTACTGGAGGGGGGTGGTACACTTGATGGACAAGGAGCTACTGCTTGGCCACACTACCAATGCCCAAAGAACTTTAAATGCAAACTACGTACTCCCAACCGTAAGTTTCATTTCTTAAAGTACAAATTCTTTTGTCCTTGTAAGTGCAAGAATAATATACTCACAAGATCAGGAAGCCTTCTAGAACTTACTCAATGCATGGAAGAGGTAGCTGCGTCGGTCTGAACCTGGGAGAGAAGAAAGACAAAGGTCAGAGGACCCTGGCTCTGGGCAGCGCAGGGCTCTCCGATGCTTAAGTCAGCAATCGATCGGAGAAGAAGGAAAAGGAGTAGTTGTTTGGAAGAGAATGCTTACCTCCTTCTTCATATGGCTCGTGCCTTATATATGGAACAGTTTTGGGTGAGTGCCAGTGGGCTTTGTGATGTGACCTGGGTCACATCAGCCCACAAAGTCATTAATGAAGGTCCATCACAAGCCTCCTTGCATTTAATGTGGGTCCGATCAGCCCACACTGCATTTAATGCTAGTCACATTGGGCCTGATCTTGCCCTGATCTGGTGGTGGCTGAAGTCCCATCAGACCCCTTCCTTGGGCCTTGCCACGACAGGGCCGTGGTTGTTAGCTGCAAGCGCAATACTGCATTGCCGAGACTGAACGGGATGTGCGGCCGAACTGAATGCTGTTTGACCGAGACCAGCATGTAGTGCCGAGACCGATATGGATCGGGTTGTAGCCGAAAGGGACATGGTCCCCACGCAGTAGCATACCCGAGCACACCCTTGCCGAGATCAAGAAACTCCAGTTCACGCAATGGGCCCCACACAATAGCCCCTCAGCTCTTGACCTCTAGGGTTTCATCGGGCTCTAGGGTTAAGAGCTGGACCGATCTTCCGAAACCGATAATGCTCATCTTCCCTTCGCCTTCTAATTAAGGATTCTGACTCGTTCGGCGTTGGACGCCGCCATTGTTTCGTCGGCCAGATATAATAAAGGGGGGGGTAATAAATGCGGAGGCTATGATTATCATAGGAAGGCGAACCATCGCCGTCTTAGCGCCACGCGTTATCGCTTGATAGGCCTCCTTGTCTTTTCGAGGAGGCGTGCGACGCAAGCCGAGGCGACACCTCACGCGTGTCTCGCTTCGAATTCCGGAATGGCGCCCATACCTGCCCTTTATATTCACTTTCGTCTTCTTCCTTTGCCACTTTCACTCCCTGAACTCGTCGAAGCTCTGCTAGAACCCCTGCAAGAGCCTTCTACTCGCCTGAATCTTCTCCGCTAGGATTCCTATCGCCAGGACTTCTTCTGCTAGGACCGGTGAGGGAGCAACGGTTGGCCCTGAGACCTCGCCTGAGCTTGTGAGTGTCTCTGCTCTAGCCCTCTTTTCTTTATTTTTCGTTTCTGTTGACAATTCCTTCTAGGGTTTCTTCCATCCCCCAACCCCTCTGCTGCCTTCACCCTTAGAGCTGTAGGGTTTCTTAGATTAGAAATGGGGGTTTTCAGCCATTGGATCGACTCCCCTATAGGCCTGGCCCAACTTATGGCTAAGTTTGCGATCCCGGAGGATGTCCGGATAAAGGCCTCCGATAGAACATCTGGCTACACTTTCAGTGACGGCTGGATGCCATTTCCTCTTGTGGCCATCATCGAGGGGGGAGTTAGGTTCCCCCTCAGTCCCTTGCTTCGGTCATGCCTCCGAACCTGGAACCTTTGTCCGTGCCAGCTAATGCCCAACGGTTTTAAAATAATCATGGGCGTCGCCGAACTGAACAAGATCCTAGGAATTGACCTCGGCGTCCATGACATTGAGGACGTTTACGACCTCTGCAAGACCCGAGACGGCGGCACATATTACCTCCGGGTGAAAGCCAAATGCTCGCCACTCGTTACGGCCTTGGAGGATTCGAACAAGTATGCCGGGGACGACCGATTGTTTGTCTCGGGCAATTGGGAGTTTGGTCCGGCCGAATCCGAATCCGCGAGGAGGGTCCAGGTTCCGAGATACATCGGCACACCCCCGAGTAATGCCCCATTCCCTCTCTTGGGATTTGAATGCTTTTGGGACTGCCTTTGTCAGCTCTTAATTCTGCCCTTCTATTCTTCTGCAGGTTACCACCAACGACAGCGAGACGCCCGGTTTGACCGTTGGCGACGGAACAAGAAGTGGCTAGACGCCATCTACAATTACCGAGGCCATTACAACAGGGCCGCCTTCTCCCTCCTTGCGTACGAGCCGACATATGCGTCCTATACACGGAGGTCGGGCCGCCCGGGAGATACTGTTCTAGCCGAAGCCAGCGGCGCCGTTTCAGTTGCGGAGGCCTCCGCTTCGGTGGCCGTGTTTGCCGGCATCCCGATAAGGGAAATTGAAGACTATTCCTCCGGAGCCGAGGCCGAAGCCGACGATATGGAGAGGCGCAGACCCTCGTACCAACCGCGGAACCTGGCGGACGCCGTGCTCGGCAGACAGGCAGCTGCACCCCGCACGACACCGCCCCCCTCTGGCGCTATCGTTCCTGTCAGAGCTGAGGTCCGTCCTCCCGAGGATTCGGAGAACGGAAGGCCGAGAAAAAGGGCGAAAGGCAAGGAGCCCGTTCAGGAGCAGCAGGAGCGATCGCGCTCCTCCTCGGCAACAAGGGAGAGGGCCACGGGGGAGGCGCCGGCCCAGGTGACTCCCCTGGCCGAGCATCGCCCCGAGACCTCGGCCCCCACGAGATCGGTTGAGCTTGCGCCTTTCACGCCAGATCTCGAGCTGCGGCGGGGCAGGCCGCTGAACGCGGAGGACAGGCTAGTGGGGAATCCGGGAGTGATCGCGGCTCTCGGCCGGGCTTGCGCGCTCCCCAAGGATATGGAGCGGCACAAACTCGAGGACAGTCCCCAGCTGCTAATGAGGACGATGCAGCATTCCCTCGCGGTAAGCTTTATGCTTCTCCAGTAATGGCTGTTCCCTTGGGTTTTTACTGTAGTACTGATTCATTCTCTTGCTCCCTTGCAGGCCGTCCAGAGACTCCAAATAGTAATTGATAGGATCTCGGAGGAGGAAGGCCGGATGAGCCGCCTTGCAGAAGAAAAGCAGAAGGCCGAGGCCGAGCTGCAGGCGATAAAGGAGGAGCTGAAGGCGGAGGCGGCCAAGAACGCAGAGCTCAACGCGCAGTCCGATCTGATGTCAAACGAGCTCTGCAAGGTGAAGTCTGAGAGCTTCGAGTGGCAGGGGAAGTTCCAGGCAGAGGGGAAAAGGTCGGCGGGGCTCTTGGCCGAGCTTGAACAGGAAAGGAAGGAAAAAGAGGAACTCCGAGCGTCCCGGCAGGCCGAGATCGACGCCGCCTTCCTAGACGGAACTGAGGACGCTGGGCAAAATTATCTTGATCAAATCGACGCGCTCAGTCCGAAGCTGTTCCGACTCGGCTGTGAGGCTGTGCTCAAGAAGATGGGCGTCCCTGAGGATGACCCGATTTATCAAGACCTCCCCGAGTTCGGAGTCGCGCCTCCAGTTGAAGCCCCAGCCGAAATCCCAGCCACTCCTGCCGAAGTCCCTGCTGAGCCGACGCCCGACCCCTCTGAAGCCGCTCCTCAAGCCGAAGCCGTTGTGGTCGTAATTGAAGCCGAAGCCGTCGACTTAACTTGACTTCCATTTTTTTTTTTTGTCTTGCTATACAAAATGTATTCCATGTTTCGAATCGTTTTGCCCAGAAATTGCAATGAATGGAAAATGTAAGTTTCAATATCATGTTATCAATGAATTTCGGACCTCTTTTCCCATACTTGTCTCCTGTGTTCCTTTGTGTTGTGTTTGGCTTTTATTTGCTTTCTTCTGTTCGCGTCTAGGTGGCTGAGTGCCAGCCCCTAGACATCGGTCAGTTCGGCGTCTTGCCTGTGTGGCTGAGTGCCAACCTTAGGCATTGGCCATCTCGGCATCTCGCCTGGGTGGCTGAGTGCCAACCTTAGGCATGGGCCGTTTCGGCAACTCATCTAGGTGGCTGAGTGCCATCCTTAGATATGGGCCGTTTCGGCAACTCATCTAGGTGGCTGAGTGCCATCCTTAGATATGGGCCATTTCGGCAATTCATCTAGGTGGCTGAGTGCCATCCTTAGATATGGGCCGTTTCGGCAACTCATCTAGGTGGCTGAGTGCCATCCTTAGATATGGGCCGTTTCGGCAACTCATCTAGGTGGCTGAGTGCCATCCTTAGATATGGGCCGTTTCGGCTGCTCGTCTAGGTGGCTGGGTGCCAACCTTAGACATGGGCCGTTTCGGCAACTCATCTAGGTGGCTGAGTGCCATCCTTAGATATGGGCCGTTTCGGCAACTCATCTAGGTGGCTGAGTGCCATCCTTAGATATGGGCCGTTTCGGCTGCTCGTCTAGGTGGCTGGGTGCCAACCTTAGACATGGGCCGTTTCGGCAACTCATCTAGGTGGCTGGGTGCCAACCTTAGACAGTCCTCCACCTTCACACCATTGTCACTGTCAGGTCACCAGATCGCCACAAATAGAGAACGAATGTAGTTCCATTAAATCCAGAAGCGTTGTACAAGTACACAGACTAAAAATAGAATTTCTTGAGGTGTGACGCGTTCCATGGTCTCGGTAGCGGCCGTCCTTCCATGTCTTCGAGCCGATAAGCTGACCGCCCAGCGATGGAAGTGACTTTAAACGGGCCATGCCAATTCGGCGCCAGCTTCCCTTGATTCGGATCTTTGTCCCCTGGGAGAGCCTTCTTGAGAACCAGTTCTCCTACGGAGAACTTCCTCTCTCTGACGTTCTGGTTATAGCCCCTGGCTAGCTGCTGCTGGTAAACGGCTAGCCTGACTGCAGCTGCTTCCCTACGCTCATCCGCTAAATCCAGCTCCCTGGCCACGTTGGTTTCGTTCTGCCCCTGGTCAAAAAGATTGGACCTCATAGTAGGCAGGCCGATCTCCAGAGGGATGACCGCTTCCATGCCATAGGCAAGTGAGAAGGGGGTAGCCGAAGTGGAACGTCTTGGAGTAGTTCTGTAAGCCCATAGGACGCTTGGAAGTTCCTCCACCCATCTCCCCTTGGCTTGGTCCAGCCATTTCTTGAGCCCATCGAGGATCACCTTGTTGGAGATCTCGGCCTGGCCGTTACTCTGTGGGTAAGCTGGAGTGGAGTAATGGTTTCGGATCCCGAGCTCCAGGCAGAAGGTCTTGAAGAGCTTAGAGTCGAACTGAGTTCCGCTGTCCGAGATCAACGCTCTAGGAATGCCGAACCTGGTGATGACATTTTTCCACACGAAACTCTTGGAGTCCCGCTCCGTGATGGATGACAGTGGTTCAGCTTCGATCCATTTAGTGAAGTAGTCAGTAGCCACGATGAGCCACCTCTTGTTCCCCGGAGTTCGGTGGAGCGGTCCCACAATGTCGAGCCCCCATTGAGCGAATGGCCACGGGCTAGAGAGCGGGCTGAGGTCCTGTGCTGGCTGATGGAGAGAGTGGGAGAACTTCTGGCACTTCTCACACTTCCTTGCGTATACCTGTGCATCCTTCTGCATGTACGGCCACCAGTAGCCTTGGCTGATGGCGCGATAGGCCAGGGACCTTCCCCCGATGTGGCTCCCGCATATTCCTTCATGTATCTCAAAAAGGAGGTCTTCGACCTTACTAGGATGGACGCACTGGAGGTACGGTCCCGAGAACGATTTTCTGTAGAGCTTGTCCTCGGGAGATAGCCAGAACCGAGCTGCCTTGAGTCTGACTCGATGGGCCTCGCCGCGGTCCTCGGGAAGCCTGTCATCCTTAAGGTAGGTGATAATGGGGTCCATCCAACTCGGGCCGAGACCGAGGCATAAGACATCCCGTGGTGGACGGAGCTCAATGCTGGGCACGGCTAACGATCCGACTTCGATGCTCCTCTTTCTTCCTGCCTCAACAGCGCTGGCCAAGTTCGCAAGAGCATCTGCATGAGAGTTGACTTCTCTGCCAATCTGTTTGATTTCGGCCGTGTGGAACTGAGAGAGCAGCTTCTTGGCCAGGGCCAGATACGCGGCCATCCGGTCGTCGCGAGCTTGGTAGTCCCCAGTCAGCTGGTTTGTCACCAACTGTGAATCACTGAAGACCACCAGCTGTTGAGCTCCGAGGATTTTGGCGCTATTCAGTCCGGCTAAAAGGGCTTCATACTCAGCTTCATTGTTTGACGCCTTGAAGTCTAGGGTCAGAGCCTGCTCGATGACCAGTCCTTCTGGCGATTGGAGAACAACTCCTGCCCCGGCTCTTCTCGAGGTGGAAGATCCGTCGACGAAGACTTTCCAAACGGGGGTATCGGCACGGCATTGTGACTGTTCCGAACCCGTGGGCGCCTCATGCTCCTTGCCTCCCAGTTCGATGCCGAGCTGGGTTGGTGCCGAACTTGAATCAAACTCGGCAACGAAGTCTGCCAGAACCTGGGCCTTTATCGCTGTCCGTGGCTGATAGTGAATCTCATACTGCCCCAGTTCGACAGCCCATCGGGAGATTCTTCCTGAAAAGTCAGCCTTTCTAAAAACAGACTTAAGTGGATGTTCCGTAACAACCACTATTGTATGTGTTTGAAAGTAATGAGAGAGCTTCCGCGAGGCGCTAACGAATGCCAACGCGAGCTTCTCGAGTGGCAAGTACCTGGTCTCGGCATCAATCAAGGTCTTGCTCGTATAGTAGACGGGTTTTTGGACCTTGTCCTCTTCTCGGATGAGGATCGAGCTGACCGCGCGATCCGAGACCGACAAGTACAGATACAGGGTTTCTCCGTGGACCGGAGTTGATAGCAATGGTGGTGAAGAGAGGTAAGCCTTAAGCTGCTGTAAGGCATGGTCACACTCTGGAGTCCATTGGAATTTAGAATTTTTTCTAAGAAGCTGAAAGAAAGGTCGGCACTTATCTGAAGATTTGCTGATGAAGCGATTTAGTGCCGCTGCCATCCCAGTAAGCTTTTGGACTTCCTTTGCCGAGGTGGGACTCTGCACCCTGAGGATGACCGAGATCTGATCTGGGTCTGCTTCAATGCCCCTGCGTGTAACCAAGCTGCCCAAAAATTTGCCGGAGCCAACGCCGAAGGCGCACTTCGAGGCGTTGAGTTTCAGCCTGAACTTCTTCAGAGTAGCGAAGACCTCGGCCAGGTCTGCCAAATGGTTCTGCGCTTTCTCGGACTTGACCACCATATCATCGATGTAAACTTCAACGGTCTTGCCGAGCTGACCGTGGAACATCTTGGTGACGAGTCTCTGGTAGGTGGCGCCCGTATTCTTCAGCCCAAACGGCATCACCTTATAGCAGTAGGTTCCCCTGGGCGTGATAAAAGCTGTCTTTTCTTCATCCGGTCCATACAGCGGAATCTGGTGATAACCGCGGTAGGCATCAAGGAAGCTCATTCTGTCTTGCCCGGCCGTGGCGTCGATCAGCTGGTCAATCTTGGGTAGGGGAAAGCTGTCCTTGGGACAGGCTTTGTTGAGGTCGGTAAAGTCGACGCACACCCTCCACTTGCCAGTCTTCTTCCTGACCACCACCGGATTGGCCAGCCAAGTCGGATATTGAACCTCTCTGATAGCGCCGGCCTCAAGCAGCTTATCCACCTCCTCGACGACGGCTTCGGTCTGCGGGACCCCAGTCCTCCGTGCTTTCTGCATCACAGGTTTGTGGTTAGGGTCAACATTTAGTCTGTGACACATTACCTCGGGGTCGATGCCAGGCATCTCTTGAGGTGTCCAGGCGAAGGCATCTCTATTCTGCACCAGGAACTGGGCCAGTTCGGACCTCTCCGGCTCCCTGAGCTGGCTGCCGATTAGGAAGAACCGATCCGGGTCCTTCTGGTCGATCCGGATTTCGGTCAATTCCTCCACGCTCTTCCTGCCTGGATCTCGGCCGAGCTCATCCAGCCCCTGCTCCAGGTTCTTCTCCATCTCGGCCACGTTGACTTCCTTGGGCTCTAGTTCCCCGGGTACCACTGCTGTCAAGCACTGCTTAGCTGCCTGCTGATCTCCGATGACCGTGATGATTTCAACTCGGCCGCTCTTCCCCTCCCATGGAAATTTCAGCTTCTGGTGGAGGGTGGAAGGGACTGCTTCCAGACTATGGAGCCAAGACCTGCCCACTATAGCATTGTAGGGCGAGGGCGCGTCGATCACCATGAAAGTTGCCATGACAGACGCGCCACCGGCCTCGACCCTGAATGTCACCTTCCCCTTGGGGTAAACTGGTTTGGCGCTGAAGCCGATAAGGGGAACTCGGGCCTCTTGCAGATCCTTCTCCGTCAGTCCCATCCTTTGGAAGCTATCAAAATAGAGGACCTCGGAAGAACTGCCGGGGTCGACGAGGACCTTCTTCACAGTGCAATTCTTCACGCCCTGCTTAGAGCAATCAAACTTCAGAGTAACGATCAGGGGATCGTTGTGTGGGAGCTGCACCCCTTCTAGATCTGCATCAGTGAACCTGATCTCGGGACGCTCCCTCCGAGCCCTTTTCGGTGCTGGGCCGAGATCGGCGGCCATGACCTGCTTGCCGTGAGCGGCTTTCCTGGCTTCGGCACGGGCTTGGTTACTCCCCTTGGGCGGGGGAGCCAGATGGATGACGTTAATGATCTTCTCCGACCCGTCACTGTCGTGGCCCTCCTCATCTCGGCGAGGGGCTCGGGTGTCGGCCCGGGTTTCTCTCTTGACAAACTCTTGCAAGTGTCCATCCCGGACAAGCTTCTCCAAATGCGACCGCAGTATTCTGCATTCTTCAGTCTTGTGTCCGCCCTCCTTGTGATAAGCGCAGAATTTCGTCTGATCTAGGATAGAAGGGTCGCCTTGCATGGGCTCCGGCCAGCTGAAGTACGGCCTCCCCTTGATCTTATACATGATTTTGTGGATTGGCATCTTGAAGACCGTGTTGACCGCCCGATATGCGTCCTCGGATAGCCTGGGCCTTTTGCTCCTTTCCGAGGTTAACATCTGAGTCCTTGCCGAACTGGTAGGCGCCCAACTCCTGTCCGATTCACCTCTTCGTCGCTCGTCTTGCCGAGGCTCATATCTCCGAGACGGTCCCCCGTCCTTCTTGGAGGGCCTCTCACCTCGGTCCTTCTGCACGGTTCCATGGTTTTCCCGAGCACGGACCTGGTCATCCTCTTGGGCGATGTACCGGTTGGCGATGGACATGAGCGCTGCTATGGAAGACACCGGGTTCCTGGCCAGGTCCTTGCGAAGGTCGCTGTCTGGCAGCAAGGCATTCTGAAATGCGAAGACGGCAACTTCGTCTTTGGAATTCTCAATCTGACTGTAGACCGCCCAGAACCGCTTGGCGAACTGGGTGACGTTCTCTCCCTGCTTCATCTTTATGGCCATGATGTCTGCATCTGTCTTTGGAAGGACTCTGTAGGCCTGGAATTTCTTCATAAAGGACTGCTGGAGTTGCTGCCAACTCGAGACGGACCCCTCCGGGAGCGCACAGAACCACTTCAGGGGGATGTCGCCCAAGCTAGAGGAAAAGACTCGGCAGTTCAGATGGCCCTCGTCTCCCCAGACAGACATCCTCTGGGCGAAGTGCCTGAGGTGCGTAGCCGGATCCGAAGTCCCGTCGTAAGTGACGAACCTCGGGACGGTAAACTTCTTTGGCAGGGGATGCTTCCTGATGTCTCGAGAAAAGGGAGACGCGCCGAGATCAACGGGGTCGCAGCAATTATCCTTTTGGTCTCGGCCGAGACCAGCTATTTCCAAATTTCGCTGGACCGTTTCCCTTATGCTCGCGTCTAACCACTCCTGATCATGATGCCTGCTTTTCGGGATGGTTTCTGACGCCTTCCTCGAGTAGCTGTGGCTAGTGCTCGAACCTTCATCTCGAGTTCGGTCGCTCATCTTCTTGTTCAGATGGTCCCTCAAGTCCTTCTCGGGGGAGTCGGGGCGCCTGTCACGGGACGTCCTCCGCTCGTGCTGTCGCAGTGAGTGCTGTTGTTGTCGCGACCGCTGCTGCTGCCGTGACTGACGCTGCTGAGACTGCTGCCGAGACTGTTGCCGAAGCCCCGCTGATCCCGTAGCTCTTTCTAGCTGCTGCTGGAGCCGGAGGATCAGAGCGTCTCTCTCCTTGATGGCCTCATTCTGTGCTTTAATCGCTAGAAGGGTGGAGTCCAAGTCGTCATCAGGGTTGTAGTCTTCATCCTCATCATCCTCGACATCCTCCACCTGACCAAAGGGACGTGGTCCATCGACCGCTGGAGACTTACTCCGCTGGTCTTGACCTGTCAGGAGGCCTGCCGGTTGCTGGGTGTCTCCCCTCCTGGGAGCGGACTCCGAGCGGAGGTCACGCTCCTGAACGTTGATCCGGATGAGAGCACGTTCAGCGTCGTCTTCTGTGACTGGTTGCTTGCCAGCCCTCTGCTTGGTAGGGGGCGGTCCTGTATGCTTTGTCTTGGAAGTTTCTCCGTCTTTTGCAGCTCTCCTCGTCATGGTGTTTAGGAATAGGAAAGACTATAGAAATTTCCCCACAAACGGCGCCAATTGTAAGTGCAAGAATAATATACTCACAAGATCAGGAAGCCTTCTAGGACTTACTCAATGCATGGAAGAGGTAGCTGCGTCGGTCTGAACCTGGGAGAGAAGAAAGACAAAGGTCAGAGGACCCTGGCTCTGGGCAGCGCAGGGCTCTCCGATGCTTAAGTCAGCAATCGATCGGAGAAGAAGGAAAAGGAGTAGTTGTTTGGAAGAGAATGCTTACCTCCTTCTTCATATGGCTCGTGCCTTATATATGGAACAGTTTTGGGTGAGTGCCAGTGGGCTTTGTGATGTGACCTGGGTCACATCAGCCCACAAAGTCATTAATGAAGGTCCATCACAAGCCTCCTTGCATTTAATGTGGGTCCGATCAGCCCACACTGCATTTAATGCTAGTCACATTGGGCCTGATCTTGCCCTGATCTGGTGGTGGCTGAAGTCCCATCAGACCCCTTCCTTGGGCCTTGCCACGACAGGGCCGTGGCTGTTAGCTGCAAGCGCAATACTGCATTGCCGAGCTTGCATTACCGAGACTGAACGGGATGTGCGGCCGAACTGAATGCTGTTTGACCGAGACCAGCATGTAGTGCCGAGACCGATATGGATCGGGTTGTAGCCGAGATTAAGGGACATGGTCCCCACGCAGTAGTATACCCGAGCACACCCTTGCCGAGATCAAGAAACTCCAGTTCACGCAATGGGCCCCACACACTCCTCTATAAAAGTTTTATTCTGTGCATCAATAACTCTAATTGACCAAAGGATTCAATGTGTTATGTTATGTCAAGTCCTTAAAATTAAGCTTTGTTTCAGATGCAAAGGTTCGGGGCTTATCTTCAATCAATAGTTAGTTCTTTCACATGAACATTTTTGGATCCGAAAACATCGTACTCCAATCCCTTAACATCTCGACGCCAGACGATGATATTCCTAATTGTCACGACCCGAACCCGAGATCAGAGTCATTAGGGTTAACC
The DNA here is from genome assembly GCA_038049695.1 of Cinnamomum chago. NCBI lineage: Eukaryota > Viridiplantae > Streptophyta > Magnoliopsida > Laurales > Lauraceae > Cinnamomum > Cinnamomum chago. The sequence goes on along the minus strand of CP142451.1, from coordinate 6,191,758 downwards.
CCCGGGTCGCAATGCTCATACTTACTCCCGTAAACCCCGTTTAACCGAAGTTACAACGAAGCCTACAAGGAATCTTACATACGAACCTGTCAATGTACGGTGCGGAATGTACAAGAATATACATTGACAAACGAATCATACACATAACTTTGAACTGTAAAGTTCATTTACATTGTTTCAGACACCTAATAACAACCACTGCATATTTACAATACAATGCAGGGTATAACATTTACATTACTTACAATACCAAAATGATTATACAAAATAATTTCCAAAAGATGCTATGTTTTCTTCTCTTAAATCACGTCCACTCCGCCAGACCTCCTGGAGGTAGCGCATGGGCCTCCTCCGCTGCCTAGACGGTCTCCGAGGGACCGGCACGGGTAGTTGAGCCTGTAACATCATCAGTAATACCGTGAACACGACGGTTCAACAAGGTATACACATATCTATGACATTTCATAATTCCTATAATTCATTGCTTAACAATTCTAAGCAATCCATAATAAATACAATTAACAATGACCATGATATACATAAGCAACAATGACAAATATGTGGCAACTACACTAGCAAGGGTTTCAACTCCATTCAATTCATTAATCTTCCAAAGGAAAGCAATTCATAATCATTTATTCATTAGTTTCAACCTTTATTAATGGCTTTTCAATGTATGACTTTTCAGTCAATGACCTTTCGGTCCAATGTGGTGAGATCTCCCAGTGTCTTGATCAGAGATCACTGGTGTCTCACGGAGCTCCGGACGCTCCCCTTCTCATCTACTGCAGTAGGAATAGTCATTTCATTTATCAATTCATTCAGTGTAATTCAATAATGAGTTAAGAAACTGCTAGGTAGTGCCAAACCCGTTATACATTAATGTATTCATCTCATTCTCACTCTAAAGTAAGCCTCTATCCAATCCTCTAACCAACCATGGAGTGCAACTATGGTTCTCAATGCAAGTATTACTTTTGATGACATTACTTAATTGATTATGCATTCGAATAACCTTAGTTAACACTTATGGAGGTTTATACGAGGAGCATTGATGATCACATAAGCGATCTTAGTTTTCTCAAAATTCCAAAACTCACTGGACTCGAACCGAGTCCCTAACGGTCCTCGCGATTGGCCAAAATTTTACTCAATACGAATAAACTGGTCAAGTTCGGCTACCTCGGTGGCTACCTGGCGGTTAGCCGCGACTGTGCAGGCGGCTAGCCGAATTGTACTGGCGGCTAGCCGAACTAAGTTCGGTCAGCTCGCGGTCAGCTTTCCAGAAGCTGATTTTCTGACAGAAATTTTCTGACCAATTTCGGTCAGCTCGGCGGTCACCTCGCGGTCACCCCGCGGAATTTCGGCTAACCGAATTTGGCGGTTAGCTTTCTAGAAGCTCGCCAAAATCAGATTTTCTGGCGATCAGCTGCGCGGTTAGCCTCGCGGCTAACCGAAATTCACTCAGAAACTCATTTTTTGAGCTTCAGAATTCCTGGACCAAATCCACATTTTTGAACTCCTTGAGTTCATACAAGTTCTATAAAAGCATAAATCACTAGAAATGCATATACTTGCCTTAATTGAAGCTTGATAAACACTAAACCCTCATTACATAACCTAATCCATGCATAGGGTTTCAACCCTTAATTAAATCAACATCTAATTCATCATTTCTTTTCCCATTAAAACCACTATAACTTCTCAACAATCCTCAAGCATAAACATATGTATCTACTTGCCTTAGATGAAGCTTGAGTGTTATAAACCCTTTCTTAGCTTGGATTTAGAATGGAATTCCCCTCTTTGAAGCTTGGAACTCAAGAAGATCTCCAAGAAGATGAAGGAGATGAATCTCTTTCACTTGCATCAACTTGCCTTCACTCTCGACGAAGAAGAAATCAACGAAAGAAGAGAAACGGAGGAAGAAATGAAAAGAGGAAGAAGTTGCCTAGGTTTTCTGTAAGTGAATGAACTCAATGAGTTCCTTTCTTATATATAAGACCCCTTTTTACATTAAACCCCCCCATTCATCATTTCATTTACACTTTAAGTCAATTAATGGTCCATTTGATCCAATAGTCATCAAATCATTTCAAGTCTTTTATGAAAGTTATCGTACTCGTCGAGATACACACGTTGGTATCAAGACTTTCCGTATTTGACAAAATACGTACAAATCCGTATTTCCGGAAAAGTCCTTGGTTTGCTCATTTGAGCTTCATTTTCCATTCCATTCAATTCATTTCATAATCTCATTTACTATTAAGCCTACATTAGGCAAATTCCAATCTATTTGGCAATAAATCACCATTAATTCGTTTAATCCGGCTTAATTAGTCATAAGCTCAATTAATTAGAGTTAATCGTGATTAACTCGGGACGGAGCCTAACACTAATACAGATGCAATTCACATAGGAAGTTCAAGTGGTATCAAGATATTTCATTTTATTATTGGCACTGGCGACGGTTGCATCTCCCTTGATCCTGGTAGCTCCAATGTCTCCATATCCATCATTTTTTGTGGACCTAGCCATGGTATCAGTGTGGGTAGCCTTGGTAAACATCCTAATGAAGAAGATGTGGTTGGCTTAACTGTGCGAAATTACTCCTTTACTGGTACTACCAATGGCTTGAGGATCAAAGCATGGGAAGCTTCTCCTGCTAGTACTACTGCATCAAGTTTCACTTTTGATGATATAGTCATGAACAATGTTTATAATCCAATCATCATAGATCAAGAATATTGCCCTTACAAATCTTGCAATCTAGAGGTAAAGTTTTTTATGTGAAAATATGATTGGCTATATATCATTTAATTGAGAACTTTTTTGAGTTCATACTATCAAGTAAACTACTGCATGTCAATTTTTTTGGGTGTTTTGTTCTTGTTGCTTACAGACTCCATCGCGTGTTAAGATTGACAATGTGAGCTTTAAAAACATTTAGGGGTACTTCATCATCCCAAGTTGCAGTTAATCTCTTATGTAGCAAAAGTGTTCCATGCCAAAATGTGAAACTTACAGATATAAATTTGGCCTATAGTGTACAAAATGTAGCGGCTACAACTTCATGTGCTAATGTCAGAGGCACTTCTTCTGGCCTTCAAATCCCATCCTCTTGTATTTTGTACATGTGGAATGTATAAGTGAATGTACCATGGTTCAATGCCCAGTACTATATATAATATATTTAATCTACTGACTGTTATATTGAGTGTGAATCTTTCAGTGTTTAAAAATCACTATAAAAACACCTACGATTTACAGAATTGTTTTACTAATATCTAAAATCACCATTCAGCTACAATTTAACTTGTTTATGATTCGGTTTTAAAATTTTACAAAGATTAAAAAGAAATTAAAACTCATGAGCCCTACTTTTGTTCTTAGATAATAGAGATTATTTCCAAATCTTAAGTTGAAAATGCAGAGCTCACATTATGTATAGTTGATTATTGAAGAACATTCATTGAATTATTCATTTCGGAGAATGATTATTTTTAAAAGGAGATTGAATCAATCAAAGATATTACACGTACGTGCTAATCAAAATGAGGGTGATGTTGCTCCCTTGAGAACTACAATGTGGAATTTATGTTTGTAGAATTTGTAAATTCTTCAAAGCTTTCACTTGGTTGGAATTTCTAAATTCTCCTTTTAGTTGGAGAATTTGTAAATTCAAGGAGGTTGGAATTCTGATGATTTTAAAGATTATTTGAGATTTTTCATGTGGCCGAAATTTAAAATTTTAATAAAAAAATATAATATTTTTAAATACTATGACTAATCATATTTATGAATTTCCGACATCACAAATTCACATGAAAAATTTTACAAAATAAAAAATCTCTAATAATAATGGCATTACTCACGTATTTACGGATCGATCCCTTCCTATCAGGAAAGTGGCCGGAAAATAAAAAGAATAAAGAAAAGGAAAAAAATAAAAGGAGAAAGTAAAATTGGCGGGGGAGGGAACATTTGGACTGGATCTGATCAATCAATGAAAAAACCAAGCATGCGTCAACTCTTCCATGGCTTCTCTCTCCAACCTCATTTTCTTTTTACCTGCAAAATCCCTAAACCCCACCAAAACCCCTTGTACCCTTTCTTTTTCTCCTCGTTATGCTGCTACTTCTTCCCATAGTTGCAGCAAGCCTTGCTTCCTCTTGTCAATGACAAGAAATGGGTATCTTCCACATGATCTTTCCTCAGTAATATGGCCTTCTCTGACCTACTCCAACACCCTCTTCTTCGCTTCCTCACATAGTAAAAGACATAGTAAAAGAAAGGATGAAGAGCTGAACCTTCCCATTCCAAATATACGGAAATACAACGTGGAGTACGTGGTAAAGGAGAATGAGGCCGAAGAGTCTCTCGTCAGAGGCTTCCGATCCAAGGTTTTGAAGGCGGGTATTCTTCAGGAATGCAAGAGGAGGAGGTTCTTCGAGAATAAGCAGGAGAAGAAGAAGAGGAAGGCCAGAGATTCTGCCAATAAGAATCGCTCCAGGTACTCAATCAACTCTGATTTGGGTCTTTTTGTATCTGGGTTTTTGTTTTGCTTTCTGGGGTTCATGATTTATCTGCTTCTTTTCCTCAATCAATACTGAGTTCTCTCCATTCGCTTTGTTTAAGTAGTGAATTGTTGTTTTTGCTTTCGTTTTCTGGTATTTGTGGGGTAGGGTAGATGTCTGTTACTGCTTTTATTCCTCCAATTTCGGAAACTTGTTCTCATGTTCTGTTTGATATAACCTTGGCTCTGATTCTATCAAATTATGGAAGAGAGAGAGAGAGAGAGAGAGAGAGAGAGAGAGAGAGAGAGAGAGAGAGAGAGAGAGAGAGAGAGAGAGAGAGAGAGAGAGAGAGATGGGTGAAAAAATGAGGGCAACCCAACCTCCAATGCCCCATTAGACTACTTTATATTGAACTCCTGGAATTCGTCGTGAAGAGTTTTTATCTAAAGAGAACTGAAAAGGTAAAGATGAAGTGTTGTGATCTAGGGTCTAAGAAGCACGCAGAAGAGAATCAATCAGGCACACCACACAGACACAAATATTGACTCTTGCAGTGGGTAGCGGTTTTGCCGAATCATGTAAAATCCTCGGCTCTCTCTTGAGTGGCATGATCAATCCTTCGCGAACGTGCTTCCGAATGCACACTCACAACATGAAGGGTATAAGGAGATGTAGATAGGACCATCAAATTCCTATCAAAGGGGAAAATTGTTTGATGGCCCATTGTGGATCTTGGCTAGATTTCTGGGAATTCAGTATCAACTGTACCAAATGGCCTGAGGTGCCGTTAATGCAAAAGAGTAAAATTTTAATCAATCCTACATTATTAAGTCCTAATCTTTGCAATATGATAGCCGGATATGATGTTTTATATAGACACACATGACAAGAAATTTTCATTTATTTAGAAAGATCCATGATCCCAATTATTTAGTGTTGGCCTTACTTCAATTTTATGATGTGTTGGAAGAGTGAAGGGTCCGCTGATTCTTAACTCGTAATTATTTCTATTGGATTCAATACAATCTCTTCAGCTTTTCTTAATCCATATATCGTTGCTGTGATTTCTGGCATTTTGGTTGGTTCTCTTCTTCCTCTGGAATTTTACAGTCCCTGCTTAGCCATTGGATCCAGTGGAGGTCTTGCACTTGCAGCCTTTTTTTTTTTTTTTTCCTTAAAGAAATCCACATTGCTGAACTTTTGTAGAGTAGAAAACAGCTCCAGATGGTTTCTGCCAGAACAGAAAAACAGTCTAGCTCTTTGGAGTTGCCTTCCTCAAGTGTCAGGAATTGCATTAGGCCTGAATACCTTACACGGGCTTAAAACATTTTTAGGCTTTGGTTCGGTATTGAGCAAAGCATATTCAGCCAGTCATGCCTCAGCATTTGATTTTCTCTGCAAGCATCTCTTGACATATACATCCGAACATGGTGTCGCGAGGAATCCCGCACAAGAATCTGTGAATATACATGTTGAAGCATGAAATACTGTTTATTTTGAAAATTCTGTGTAACATAGGCTTGTTTATTATTAAAGGGGAATCTGTGTAGAAAAAGAAATATATGTTCTATTTGTTGTCAATTGATACCATTTGGAAATTTGACTTCTTGTTGCAAATTTTTTGAGCCTTACTTTTTTTTTTTTGTATGTCACTTGTTCACCTGGGAGACAAAATTACTTTACAAAGTTTTGTCGGTGCCTAAGATGAGACACCTATTTTTCCCTCCCTTTTCTGGTGCAGTTATTTGCTTGATGCATTTAATTCATGGCTTTTCATGATGGCAAATGGATTTTTATTTGAATTCGTTTTTTTTTTTTTTTATAAATCAGACGCCGTCCACCAATAGCAAAGCAGTCTCATAAGAAAGAAAAGTCAAGGAAGAAGGACGAGAATGAAGAGGAAGATAATTGGGAACTTCCTGAAGGAGAACTTCCCTATTGATGACACTAGTTCTGCATTTGGTTGTCACTATTTTGACAGGTTTTTGTTTCTGATCATCAAATTAATGATTTCTGTAAATTTTATATTCATATTTGATATTCAAAATGGACCACAGTGCTTTTGTTACATGGAATTAAAATATGATTCATTTCATCTGCCTCATGTAATCTCTCTTTGCAATAATGTTATGCTTTTCAGAAGTTGCTAGGATTTTTTTGCTTTTATGATTTTGTTGTTACCAATAAAAAAGTTGTTTGAATGATTAGTTTTGTTAATATTAATTTATCTTATGCAAGGCATATAATGCTTCTGGATTCAACTTTTTGCTTACATGGCTGTACTTATTACGCATACTCAACATAATTACAAAGTTTGCAAAAAGGTGAAAACAAGAATTAACAGAAGTTACTGATTGGAAAAGGAAACAGAAGCCATATGGCAAAGTTGATGAAGAGTAGACAACTCTGTAAACTGCCTCCTTAACCCCTCACATAGCGAAATTCACCAGAAATTCATGATGATCCCTTTTTATGCAGGAAAAAAGATGCACAGAATCCTGTTATCAAATCTCTTTTCATGTTCATCAAAGATGTTAGAAGTTTCTTCTTCATCTTCGGCATCTTCCCTCTAATGATATTGATAATTTTTTCTTTAATGACACCATGTCATTAATGAAATATGATCAGAGTAAGCTAAATTCAGTTTACAGATAAAGTCAGTTGCAATCCTTGCTGAGGTTTATTCACTTCTGTAACTCATCTTTGCTGCAAGGTTTGAGTTATTTATAGACAATCCTAAAGAATTGTTCCTGGTTGTGAAAAGGGCAACTTGTCAAGTTGATTCCATGCTCACTGAAGATGATTTAAGTTGGTAAAACCTTAAAAGATGGATGCTAGTGATATAAACCAAACCTATTTGATTCACCAGAACTTGCTCTTGCTCAATTGCTACACTCTGTTTTCAATGCATTTTTTGTATTTATCTCTTTTTTTTTTTTTTTTTGTATTTCTCTTACATACTGATCATTGTCTTATTATGTGCTATGCAGGTTCCTCAAGAACCTTTTTTGCTGATTCTACTCTGTTTTCTCATTTCATTACCCCTGAATATGCTTGAAGGAGCTAGGGAGCATGGGATATTTGATGTTGATTTCAATCATACTTGGTCAGATTGAAGATAATGCTAGATACTGCACCAAAGTTTTTGGGATTCTGTAAATAGAGAGAAAAAAACTCGTGATTGGACTTTAAGGTGGGATCAAGGTTATCAACTACTCTTCCTTTTAAACCTTACTGTAGATCGATCAGGGTCATTTTAGAATAGTAATTCTCTGCTAGTGTGTCATGCTGTTAGTGCAATGATGAAGATGATTGATTCAGCTTAGTCTTGGTCTTTCTTTTGATTTGCGTAATTACTGAGCAAAATCAAGACCTAACACTCAACAGACACCCTTCAGCTCAATGCTACTGAGACTTGAACTCGAATGTCACCTATGATGCCCAAACACTTGCATAGATAAAGTAAGGAGGTGCCTGGATATGGCAGGGATGCTGATTTTACACGATGATGAATGGAAACATAATACAATCAGATAAGATAAATCACAATCTTTCAATTTGATGATTATAGAGAGACCAGTCAGTTATACTCGACAGAGACTTGTAACTTGGATGTTACTAGATGACGGGTAACAAGACCATTATCCTTTCAGAAAAATCATGTACCTCAAAATTCCACGTAGCATTGCAGTTCATTTTATTCTGATTATTTACAGTTCAAAGCACTAATATGAGTAACCTACAATGATTCATCGTTCATAATTGTTGCCTCAGATTCTGGTACATATTCCTTTAACTCATTGTTTTCCTTGGATTCTCCATAGATTTCTATGGAAATCATGCAATTCACTTCTAAAACCACTCAAGTTATTCACAGGTAGACCAATAAGATGCCCCTTTTGTGTCTTGTGATTTGTTTGAACCAACAAAAACCTTTATCAAGAAAATTTTCTTATGTACTTGTGCGCCGTAAACTATGATAAAGATAGATGTTGGTATTTGAGACTGATGTATAAATGCATGGAAATCCTTCCATGTTATGGCAAACCTCCTGAAGAATATAGAGACACTCAAAAACATGCCTCAACTCAATGGTTGTAATCTGTGCACAACCAACAGTGCGGTTCGTGAAAAAAATCAGTTTTGTTTGACCCCTCTTATTGGAGTAAAATTTAAAGGGATGGCATTTATTTTGAAACTCTCAAGCTGGTCAACAGGTGGCTCTCACTATAGAGTTCTACATCCCTCATGGGTGGCGCGAGTGAGACACTCAAAGGAATTGGACTCCTAACTTTGCATCATCATACCATTCTTACCTTTGAGTTTATCTTTTCATGAATTGGTGAATTGTCTTAAATATCACCCTCTCAATTACAGGCACTGTGGCCTATCAAATTGTTACACCCCAACCCGAGTTAATAAAGATGAACTCTAATTAATCGAGATTAATGCGAATTAAACATGATTAATTAAGATAAGTGTGATTATTAGTCAAAATGGATTAAATTATGCATGAGTGACCGAATTAAGCATAATGAACAAGTTTGGAAGTGTTTAGCTTAGTAGAGTTGAATTTATACCCAAATTAGTGAAATTAAGGACTTTTTCGTAAATACGAATTTATACGTATTTTGTCGAATGTGGTAAAACTTGATGCCAACATGCGTATTTCAATGAGTACAACAATTTTCATAAAATACTCATGTTAATTTGACCTCAAATGAGTCAAATGGGCTTTCATTTGACTTAAACTAGAAATAATGTAAATAAAGGAGGGTTAAGTTGTAAATTTCTGTTGTATATGGTTTGAGAAGAGCCCAGAATCATTTCAGTCGGCTGTTTTGGTTTCATAGTTGCTGAAACTCAGTTTTTCTTCTCCATCTTCGTTTCTTCTTGAGTTTCTTTCATTGAAGCGTTCATACAAAGAGATTATAAGAGAGTTGAGAAAAAGGAAATTAGTGCTTTCATCTTCCCCATCATCTCTTTCAAGTTGTTTGGAGATAGAGTAGAGAAGAAAGCTCAGATTCTCTTTCTTCAAGGTTACAAGTTAAAAAGGGGTTTTCAATTTGGTGAGTTCTCAAGCCAAGCTCATAAGAAGGGGGTTTTGTCTTGAAATTGAAGTGAAAGGCAAGTATAAACAATTATTGTGGTTAAATGCTAGTTACTGTGATTTTCCTCTTGACTTTTGTTGTGAAATATGATTTCAGCCTTATGTTTGAGTGATTTGTATGTATGTGATTGATTTATTGGAAAAGAAGATGGGTTTCATGGTATTTAGATGGGTTGGAGAAGTTGTGTATGTATGAATTGATTATTGAGCAGAGGTTTTGAATCAAACTTAGTTGAAAGGCAAGTAAATGAGTCATTGATTGAAAGTTATAATCCCTTGCATGTTAATGTTAGCCTACTGTTAATAAGATTGATACTGAAATGGGTTATTCTTATTCTTATTTTTATTCTTTTGAGATGGGAATGACTGGATTTGCATGTATGTGTATAAATGGGAGTAAGAAGGCTCAAATCCTATTTAAATGGTCTATGGAATGATCTGTGATGGAGTAGGAAGGATTGGAAAGAAGGGGGTGGAAACATAGTGCAGAGACAGGTTGTGTTTGATAAAATTTTGCCCAGAATTGGGCCAGCCGGATTGGGCCCGCTCTAGTGGGTCGGCCCATTGGGCCAACAATTCGAGCCACTCCTTATCAAAGATATTAAGGATTTATTCGTATTTCGTCGAATGTGGTAAAACTTGATGTCAACATGTGTATCTCAATGAGTACAACAATTTTCATAAAATACTCATGTTAATTTGACCTTAAATGAGTCAAATGGGCTTTCATTTGACTTAAACTAGAAATAATGTAAATAAAGGAGGGTTAAGTTGTAAATTTCTGTTGTATAAGGTTTGAGAAGAGCCCAGAATCATTTCAGTCGGCTGTTTTGGTTTCAAAGTTGCTGAAACTCAGTTTTTCTTCTCCTTCGTTTCTTCTTGAGTTTCTTTCATTGAAGCGTTCATACAAAGAGATTATAAGAGAGTTGAGAAAAAGGAAATTAGTTCTTTCATCTTCCTCATCATCTCTTTCAAGTTGTTTGGAGATAGAGTGGAGAAGAAAGCTCAGATTCTCTTTCTTCAAGGTTACAAGTTAAAAAAGGGTTTTCAATTTGGTGAGTTCCATTTCAAGCCAAGCTCATAAGAAGGGGGTTTTGTCTTGAAATTGAAGTGAACGGCAAGTATAAACAATTATTGTGGTTAAATGCTAGTTACTGTGATTTTCCTCTTGACTTTTGTTGTGAAATATGATTTCAGCCTTATGTTTGAGTGATTTGTATGAATGTGATTGATTTATTGGAAAAGAAGATGGGTTTCATGGTATTTAGATGGGTTGGAGAATTTGTGTATGTATGAATTGATTATTGAGCAGGGGTTTTGAATCAAACTTAGTTGAAAGGCAAGTAAATGAGTCATTGATTGAAAGTTATAATCCCTTGCATGTTAATGTTAGCCTACTGTTAATAAGATTGATATTGAAATGGGTTCTTTTTATTCTTATTTTTATTCTTTTGGGATGGGAATGGCTGGATTTGCATTGTATTTAAATATGCAAGTGATTGGTATTGTACATGGTGTAAATGAATTTTTGTTTTTATACATGAGCAATGTATATTTGTTTATATTTCGCATAATGTATATTTGATATCCCTTGTGAATTTTGTGGTGATTAAAGTTCACGGGAGTAAGTATGTGTCGCGACTCGGGGTTATTTCAGATTAATCATAATCTCAGGCTCGGGTCGATGAATTTTTGTTTTATACATAAGCAATGTATATTTGTTTATATTCCGCATAATGTGTAATTGATATCCCTTGTGAATTTTATGTGATTGAAATTCATGGGACTAAGTACGCGCCGCGACTTGGAGTTAATTCGGATTAATTGTAATCTTGGGTCCAGGTTGTGGCACAAATGATTACAACTAACCAACAATGGATTTCCATTAATCACTGGCGGGTTGATTGGTTCATATGTGATTAATCTAGGATGGGTTCTACTTTTATTAGTGTGAAATGCAACTCTCAACGCTAAAAAGAAGAAAACAGTTATTTTGAGCTTTGATTTGTTATTGCGGTCGTCATCATCATCAAAGCCTGCCTTTATATTCATTTAAGAGTGGAAAAATATGTCCCTGCCCACTGATCAGACTTGTTTTCAGTTCGGATTTGATCTGCTAAACTCCACACACAACACATCCGTTTTAGTCGCGAGTCAGAAATACTTGGCCCACATTTAAACAGGTTCCTTATAGTATCCACCCACATAACCCGTTTGACTTGCATTTACTCAAATCCAAAAGTTAAAACTAAGAAGAAGTCCCCTGTACATTGTTCTTCCTCTCCATATCATCAAAACCACCAAAATCAATCCAGACATCCTCAGTGGACAACCATTATAAAAAATTCCATAACGAAGCATCAAAATTTCAAATCCTAAGTTGTTTTTTCATGTCTTGTTTCTGGACTTTCTTTGGTCCAGAAAAGAAAAGGAAGTATAAATGATTCAAAATCCCAAAGCCATAAAAGAAAACCCTCATCTAAAGGGGGGCACTGTGCCATCACTCGTAGACCTGACCCAACCTGTTTGCCACCCATAAATCATGCATCTAGTAGTAAAGTCCTTATCACTAGAGATGAGAATAATACTGCATTATGAGAAGGTTTTTTTTTGGGTAAAGAGGAATTTGAGTAGTTGAATCTCCAAATATATAGATTGGCCTTTGCTAGATAAAATCCCAAACAAACAAGACACCAATATAATTTAATAGTTAAAAACAAGATGCATTAGTCAATCAAGCAGATGGATGCACAAATTATGGGTTTAATGGTTGTCTCCTACAGGGAAATTCTCTTCTAGATGATGCAAACCATCCCATGAAGATAAAGGATCCACACTTTGATAGTAATATGGCCTAGAGCCTTGCAATAGTGAAACACTTTCATCCATGTTAGGATAGCAAGTGTCTTCCATGTACAATGCAGTGGTGCTACTACTGGAGGGATTGGTTTCTAGTTTCATCTCTTCCATATCCAAGATATCCCACAAAGCCCCAAAACTATGCATGAGACTGTCTGTGTCTTCCAAACCCAATCCAAATCCCTCTTGTTTCAAGGATGCAGCCTCTGAATTATTATTCTCTTGTTCCCAAGAACAATGTTGCAAGAGTTGATCATCTTTGGGGTCGTGCTTTTCGGGCAGCTCGAAACGCTCATGGGTCTCTGGTTCCACCCCATGAAGCTTCAATCTCTTCTTGATTCGAGTGTTCCAATGGTTCTTGATTTCGTTGTCGGTGCGGCCCGGAAAATGTGCGGCAATCTTGGACCACCTGTGTGAGATAAAAGAGCTTGGTTACCAGAGAGAAGTCTTATTGAGCTTACATTATCTGGAGAAAAAGCAAAGTATAGTTTCATGTGTGGACCTGTTACCAAGACGTGAATGGAGTTGGATAATCTGGTTCTCTTCCATTTCAGAGAAAGGTCCTCTCTTTAGATCCGGCCTAAGATAGTTTGTCCATCTCAACCTACAGCTCTTTCCACATCTTAGCAAACCTTCATCAAAATGCCACCACAAACACATGATGTTTTTCGGTTTAGTGAAATATTGAATCACACAAATATTATGTAAGTTGTCTTTTGCTTCTCAAAAAAAAAAAAAAAACATTACAGATATGTACAAGAAAATGCTTTTTTTTAATTGTTAAGAAAATGTTCTTTTTTGGCACCCCTTGTTCCTATTTGGGCCTTCCACCCAAAAGCTTTAACTTGATAGGTGGAAAGCCCAAATGGATATATAAAGCCTTACCAAAAGTTAATTTAAGGAGATGTGGGATGTGGGGCTTTACTTTACCAACACTTAATACCTAGATTTAAAATATAGGTTCAAGAAATTATATCACATAAAATTGGAGAACATTAGTGTTACATTGATTTCATGGAAAAGGAATTAATATTCCACAAACTACGACTCTTCTACAGTTTGCTGCAACATTCTTCTGCATGAAAAAGGAAAGAATGAACTATATTTTTCACAAGCAAGCAAAACACCATTTCCATGAAGAGTCCAAATAGTTTTTTCTGTGAAACTATAGAATTAAAAGTCCGACGACTGCAACATTCCTTTCTCCGATTTGATTTGCACTTTAAAGGATGTACATTTTATATGGTATGAGTATAAACTACCCATGAGGCTAAAATATTCATACACAAGTGTTTATATTAATTTGAATTGCTGAGTAAAATTCGGGTGCCGCAAGCCTAAATCAAAACCAATTAAATTTCATGTGGGTTTCAAAATTCAGGACGAAACGTGGCCCAAAACCATAACAAGCACAGCCAAATATCGCTTTTGGAAGGTTAACCATAGCTCAAAGTGGGACAAATATATATGAGAGACAGAGAGAGAGAGAGGTACCTGCCATCTTTGGAACTAGTCTCCAGCAGTGCATCCCATTGTTGAGTATGAAGTTCATAAGCTTCTGGTCCTCATCCACAGTCCATGGTCCTCTCTTCAACCCAATCTTCTCACAACATGGCTGTCTCCCCATCTTTTCTGCCAAATGCCAATGGAAAGACCCAACTATCTATGAACGAGAGAGAGAGAGAGAGAGAGAGAGAGAGAGAGAGAAAGGCCAAAATAACTCTTTGTCGGAAAATCATAGGCTGCACTCAAAGAAGCTTATAATTGAAACCAAGATGCTGCCAGTTCATGCACACAAAAGAAATGGTTTCTTTACAGGCACCCATGATTGAAGAAAAGGCATGAAGGTCAGAAGAAAAAAAAAACATGTAAACAAATCACCATCATCCAATCTCAAGAGGAATATAAAAACGACCCACCTCAGGAAATTTCGTTGGTGATGCATGGAATGTGAGGTCTTGTTGTTAGGCCATTAAAAAGGACGTGGGTCGCTCTCATTGACAAGCTTGGCATTTACATCCAAAGTCTTCTTAAATGTCGTTGAAAATTATTGGGAGGATTCCTTGGTCTCCTTGAAAGCTGGCCGGTTTTGGTCCCAACTTAGAAGAGTCTCTTTTTGTGAAGCTTGAGAAGAGGAAGTGGGGAGAGTTTTTGGACTCTCTAAGATTCCTCCTCTCATGGATGAGTCATATTTTATTCAGATGCCGTGTTTCTCTTTTGATAATCTATTAGTTATGGTTAGAGGGTGACCGCATTAATTAGGGGGGAGAGAGAGAGAGACTAGGGATGGTTAGTATATATACCAACTAGATATACCTAAATATAATGAAGGAAGATATTAAGCTTGGCCAATCATATGAGAGTATTTATGTGAGGTTGAAGAGTTGAAGCTCATAATGCAATGATGGTTTAGTGAATACTACAGTTGTCAACTTGTCAAATTCATTGTATTCTTGATAGGGTTTAAATATTTGATTGTCTCTCTGTTTTTAGTAGGGTTAAACTCAGATGATTAGCTTTGGGTACCATCTTAGCTTAAATCCAACCGAATTTGTTTGTGGGTCAACTATAACCTGAACTCAACCTTATACTCAACTCTAACCCAACTTGGACTGTAATGGCCATAAGTGCCTGGTTTGAGGCTGGAACGCTTGAAACTTGGCTGGCCTAAGCCTGTCCATTTAGTCAATCAACCCTGGCTTTCTATCACTTGTTTGAGCTTTCTATCATTTATTTGGCCAAATCTGTCATAGACAACAAGAATTACTTTTCCGGCCGGGCCGGGCTTTGGGGTTTCTATCAGTTAATCCAAGTCCGACCCAAAAGCTAAAATGGTGCAAATTTTATATCCCAACCCAGCCTGAATACTATAACCTAAGGTACAATCCCTGGCCGAATACTATAACCTAAGGTCCAATCCCAGCCCAAAGTGGACTGGTCCTAGGTCAGGCCCAGGCTGCCTCGAGCACCCCTAAGAGGAGTCTCCTGCGCACTTACTCTATCAGCAATCCCCCGAGCCAATAAATTGGTTGAATCACCAAGTGGACTAGCCTAGTTGGAAAACTCATGAGTTAGATACAGATCGTTCACTTCACTAAAAATAATTGGTGATGTTTCCTTTTGTATTTCTGGTTGGCTACTCCGATCAGCCTGAGGCCCTCAGGCACAGGTAGGCAGGTCCATTATAGGCCCTATTTCCAGGTCCAAATGCAGGAAGTTTACAATTAAAATAGGCTGTGTTTGAAAGCCTAGCTAGTACCAGCCACAGATCATTGCCCAGGTTTTTGTCCCAAGCCTGCTACAATCGGGGCTAAGCTTCAGCAGGATGTAGGCCCATTGCCACCTTGGCTCGTCGTCAATTCCCTACTTGATGACTTTGTGCGTTTCAGATGCTCTTGACTCGTGTTCATTTGAACTTTCTCCAATGCTGTATCTATTCACAGGATCTGTTGTACGGTGCTTAGCTTTCCCTGCATAGTAAATTCAAAGTGCCCATTTGTTTATCATAATTTCAAGAATTTATGTTTGGAAGAATCTCAAATTCTCCAAAAGTTGTCCCCTTAGATGGAATTTCAAAACAAGATGTTATATTATGTCACATCATGTCTAAAAAACCCCAACGTCCCAATTTCTAGTAATAAATTTTGGTAAACAAACAAGAGCCACCCTCATGTGACTTTAGCCTATTAACATCATCCTTTTTCTTTTCTTTCTTTCTATTTTTTTTTTTTTTGGCTGACGAACATCATTATTTTGTTTACTATATACCAAAAGCTAGCTTCTTAACTTATGAGCGGTTCGAATTAGCCAATTTGTGTGGGATTTTTTTTATAACTTTTTTCCATAGTATTTTTTTTAATTGAAGATATCAATGAAAGTGACCCAATTGAGGTGCCCACTTGGATGCATGCGATCATGGATAAGAGAGAGTGTTATCTGTTTCAGCTGTTAGGCCAAATATCTGGAAAATCAAACGACTCTGACCCTTGATTTTATTGGGACCTCACTGTCTAATTATTTGTTAAAAGTAGTTTTTGTATTAGTCTTATTTACCAATGACTATCAATCAATCAATCAATTTTAAGGTCAATTATACCAGCACTCAAACAATAGGGTATCGTTTTTTACCTTAAGATTGAAAAAAAGAAAACATAATGTATGCATATGATTCATAATGCATACGGTTGTGTTAATTACATTATTCATCATATAGTCCATCTTAAGTGGAACCAACTCCTATTAATTTAAAATTAGGAGATAATTGGCACACAGTGAAGGCCCCCCTCATTTTGAACAACTCGGATTTTCAACCACATGAACCCCTTGGCCATGCCCAAGGCCAAGGCATTCTCTTGCCACCCAAACTGGTATATATGCTTCAATCCTCAATTCCTTAACCATGGTTCCTTAGCTACCCATCCATTCACCCCAACCCTTCTTGTTATTGCATATGCCACTGTAATTGGTTTCAGTGCCAGCGCCTTCCACTGAGTTCCACTCTCCCAAAGAGTTACAATCTGTCAAACTAAAAGGGGTACCATTGTTGTACCCTCAGATTAGCTGGCTATGGGCCCTCACCAGGGAGACCTTAGCCTGACTTGGTCCTGGACAATGTCGACTCCTCCTGAGGACATCTCATTATTGAAGCAAATCGCCTCCCGGAAATACATACACCCAGCATTGGAATTACACAATAAAAATGGATGAGATTTTAGTATATACCACGTAAGGTTTATAAGATTTTTAAATAGACTCATGAGATTCTAATATTTGCAAAAAGACTCCTATATCTTTATTTTAATACCTTCCATATCCTGAAAATCAAGTCTTCCAACCACCATAGGTTTTTAGAGCGAAATGACACTTTTGTCCATTTCTTTTATCCTTATATGCATAATTTCAAAAGCTTGGACTCAATAAAATAATTTTCTTATCAATACATTGCTCATTATATTAAATCTAAATTGATTATATATGGCGACAATCAACACTTGTACTTATAATCAGTTATGATTTATCTAATCCATACATAACCCACCATTGGATTGGTGAAACTTTCAAAATAAATAATTATGCTTTATGTGAGGGTGTAAAAGAAATATTCGGGAGACGGGCAAATGAAGAAAAAATATTAAATTTTAGAACTTGGGTGGAGGGGGGAGGATTTCAAACTTTTCTCAAATATGGGTGGGGCTTGAGCACACCTCTGATCCTGTGCATGAGAGAGTTATTAAGAAAAATCATTGGGACTTGAAATAAAATAATGTTATTTTTGTAAATAATAATATACTCGTTTTTGTTTAATGGATGTTAGGGAAAAGCTGTCATTTATATAAAAATCCAACACAAATCTGTTAGTGGCTGCCCATTATTGTTAGGAATATTGATTTTGGGGACATGAAATGTATTAAAAAAATATATAGGGGCCTATTTACAAATCCTATAAACCTTAGTGGGGTATATCCAAAAAGCTCAAAATGGATCTTCCCTCTATGCCATACTCGGATCACAAATCTTGGGGGCATATCACGGAATGCACATCTTTTTTTTTTTTTTTTTTTTTTGTAACTCATCTTACTGGAGCTCGGACTCAGCCCTCTGGTGAGGGAAGCAAACCCCAGGTGAGGTGAGGGAAGTAGACCTCACATCACATGTTTTATTTACAAGTGAATTTCACCTGGTCAATCATTGGAGCTTGCATGGTGTATTTGCTTTCATATTTTGATTTTTTTTAATAACTTTAAAAATGTATTGTTGGCTGGTTAAAGAAAAAGGGTCAGAAATAATTTTGAATATTTAAATGAAAATTTAGAAGAAAAATATTCTCTTAAAATTTCAATTGAATCTTTTTTTTTTCTGAAACCTACATAATTCATGCAATTAATTTCTTGTGGAAATGAACCCTTTACTGTGGTTCAGGTGGTGTGGTAAATTGCACTGCAAACGAATGCCCACGAGGGCGAAAGCATATTAAACTTTAATTTTGATTGTACTCAGTGAGTCCCACTTGGTTGACTCGGTTGATCCGAGCGAAGCATGACTGACTCATTGAGTCAACTGGTGGATAAGGTCATCCCCATACTTGGGCTAGCCTTTTTGTCCCAGAAGATGCTGAATTAAAACCTTTTGAGTAACAAGTACAGAACCCATTTGATGAAGGTTACAACTCTTTATATACATGGTAGCCTGGCCCTCTAGAGGAAAGGTCACAATTAATTTGTTCTAAGGGCAGCAAAGGCTATACATAATCAGGTCTTGGAGACACTTTACATAAAACAAACATACAAAAAATACCTCAATGGTTAGAGGCATCAACCATGCCACCTTCCTTCACCCCAAGGGCTCCCTCACTTCACCCGAGGTTCAATTCCCTCAACAAAGGGCCCCCTCACATCACCCAAGATCTCGTTCCCTCACCTGAAAGCTGGGTAAAAACATACAATAAATACTCTAGGGGTTGAATTTATATCTCACTCTTTTCCTCAGTTTTCTTTCTTGCCACACGGCTTTCTAGATCATGCTCTAGCTATCTGGAAGATACTTCACTGTATCTTCTAGATAGCTAGCTTGTGAGCTAATTGCTGATTTGCATCTACCAAATGGGTGCTAGAAAATCATCTCTAGGAAGGTTGTCTCCATGACACACCTTTTGTCCAGGCCCAAGTCCAGCCGGTTCGCAAAAGAGTCCTGTTTTTACAAGCCTAATACCATCATCCTCTTGCAGTAGCTCATGCAGCTGGCGTGAAATGTGGATGTATAAGTTATAGTGAGTGAGTTCAAATTCCCAATGTAATAAAAAAAAATTGTACCATCAACGGCAGATTCTATCCCGAGCCTATTGCAATTGCGGATTGGGCTCGGGCAGAATCTAGGCCCATTGCGACCTCTAGTTTTGTAGTTTTGTGGTGTGCATTACCATCTTGGCCCCAGGAAAAGCAATGTAATTTGGACTACTCTATCTAGTGGGTGAGAGATCATGTCAAGCTTGGGCACCTGATTCAGCACATTCAACACGCTACTTATCTGCAAACTCCCAAAATGCCTGTCAAAATGTCACCATAGATGCCAAGACATTCACTAAACAGATAAGATAAACAACATGTAGCATCAAGATAGCCTACCTAATCAGGAGACTTTACCCTTGCATCATCTTTATTTTGTCAAAGATTCTTCTCTAAATGAGTGGTTTCAATTGGCCAATTAAACTGGGTTTTTTTTTTTACTATTTGCCCTATTTTTTTATAAAAGAAAAGGAGTTGAGGAGACCTACGAAAGTGACCTATTTGTGGAGACCACTTGGGTTGATTAAATCATGGACAAAGAGAGATTGGGTTTGTCTAATGTGGTTAATGAGTTAGGCCAATTATGACCCTTGATATATCAATGGGCGCTTGAAGTTTAATTATTTAGTAAAGGTTGAAAGGTGTGAGTAGTTATTATTATTTGGTCCGTGTTAGGTACAATGGCACTGCTCCTTCTGCAATTGTTTTTTGTTTTTTCCCTCCTCAAAAGATGGGTTTCATCAATCAGGGAGAGGAACAAAACAAAATGGACTCAACCACTCATGCAAAGACCATAAATGACCCTCTTCTTGCAGTTCTTCATTGAGTCATTGTGATAGACACTATATGCGAATTTAGGGCTGTACAATCGGATTTTCGGTCTGATTTTTTAATCGGAATTCGGTCCGATCGAATTTTCGATTTGACTTAAATAAAAAGATCGGACGGGTCTAAAACGGTCCAGTCTGGACAACTTAAGTGGTCCAGACCAGTTTCATTTGTTTTTTTTTCTAAGCTTTTATCTTATTTTTTCATTTTCAGCTCACATCTAAATTACACCTAAATATGTCTAGTTTTCTACGTTAACATTATTTCCAATATGGTTATTGAATTGTAAAGTTAACGTAAAAATGGAGTAATTTGATTGTATATGGGACTTAAGATAACAAATTAGTTGCAAATGATTTAGGAATTTTATATACTTAAAGTTTTGTATTAAAAAATAATATATTTATTATTAATCCGGTCCGGTCCGGTCCAAACCGGTTTTTAAAAGGTCCGGACCGGATATAACCAATTTTTCAAATCCGGTCCGGACCGGACCGGACCGGATTTGTGCTGTAAAGACCACAAATCCAGTCCGGTCCGGTCCGGTTTTATGGTTCGATCCAATCTGCGGTCCGATTCTGTTTGGCCCTAATATGCGTGCATTCTCCATGTGCAAAATGCAGAGAAGAGACAGATACCAACCCCTCTGCGCAGAAGAGTCAGGCCTTGGCCTTATCAAAAGTGATGCTGTTTTTGAAAAGTTGCAATAATTTCATTGTATCTCTTAATAGCCTTCTATTTCTAATAATAATAATAATAATAATAATAATAATAATAATAAATTAAATACATAATTTTTTTTTAATGGAGGGTTTTCAATCATTTGAGTTAGGCTATTCTCACCGGTCCCAAAGAGAAGTTGGGTAAAATTCCTATAGTCCTTAGTTGGTAACACAAGTGGATTTAACATTTGGTTCCTAAAGAAGGGGGAATCGGGAGTCAATACCAAAACCTTTAGTTTCAGAAGAGGAAGGAATCATAGTCCTGAGCACTCAGCCAACCCCTTGGAGCTAAATAAATAGAAATTAGACATCAAATGAACTCCATTGAAGAATTCCTAAAAGTGGAGGTAAAATGATACGAGGGGAATGTGTAAATAGGACCCTGACTCGTATTTTGAATTTTGATACATAGCATGGTTCAAAATCACAGCGATAGTCATCTTTGGGGTAGTCCCCAAAAAGCAATATAACAAGGCATCATAGTCGTCAGATAGCAAATTCTTTTTAACCTAAAGAGTTTGAAAAAATAACCAAAAATCATAATATTTTAAACTGCTAGATTATATATAGCATTAGTAAATAATATAAAGCAATATCTCGGACACCTTCAAGTCATAAATATTGTATGGATGTGTTATCTGAAAGTGTATAGATTTTTTTTTAAATTAAATAGATTTACACACATCTACTAAAATAAGTTAAAATATCATAATCTTTTGTAAAATGCAGTCATTTATAAGTGTTAAACTCAATAAACTGTACTCAATTATTAAGTAACATGTAAATTGCGTGGTTTTGCTGCGTAGAAATTTGCCAAAATCTTGTGATGTAGTTGAGTTCTATTGGAAGAGTAGAGTTGTGGGGCTCAAGCAGCTAGCCTCCCTCCTTCCTATTGAGACTTACTCTGTAAAGATTTAAGATATGAAATTAACATGCTAGGGCTTATTATATCAATAAAGAAGATGAACCACTCATATTATCAATAAGAGAAAACTACCAAAAAAAAGACTCTAGATGACTACCAACCAAAAAACAGGCAACTAGTCAATATTGCACAGAAGTAGTTCCTTGTGACCACTTCCATTTTTTTTTAAAGATTTAAATGTGTGACGTCGTCGTCGCTTAATATCCCATTTAAATGTGTGACAACGTTGTCGCTTAATCGCTTGAAATCCCATTTTTTCCATTTTCACCTTCTTCCTCCCATTGTTTTTCCCTTTCTCTGGCGGTTTACTTTCTCACTTTCCTCCTTTATTAGACTAATAAAAGGGAAGAAATAAAACAGTGAGTCACATTCAAATGTCTTAAATGTCTATCAATGAATGAGGAAGTGCAAAAGCAGATGCAATAAATATGAAGAGGAAGAATGGATTATAATTGACAAATGATAATATGAGAGAAAAACAAGCAAAAACTGGCTGTCTTCTGTTTTCTGTTTTTTTTTTATCAAGAATATGTCATAAGAGAAATTATGCATGTGGCATCCACCCGATCTCCCTATGATAAGGTGCCCCTCCTTACTCCCACCCTGCGCTTATATTCCCCAACACACTAGATACCAGAGCCCATCCAGCTTCTGCAAATTTAGAACCCATCATACTCTTATATCCCATTCAAATGTGACTAAAGCCATGGGTTTGAGAGAAAGCACTAGTCTAAGAAAGGAGAAAAGAAAACCGTTAGAGAAAAATGGAAAACGATTGGAGGAAGAAGGGAAAAATGGGGTTTCAACGATTAAGTGACGACGACGTTGTCACGCGTTTAAATATAAAATTAAGTGACGACGTCGTCACAAGTTTAAATCTTTAATAAAATGTAAAAGTGATGACAAAAAACCATTTCCGTGCAATATGGACTAATTACCTTTTTTTCGTAAACTGCCCATCTAGGAATTTTTTTTTTTTTTTTAGTTCTCTCTATCTATAAAGAAGATAAACATATTACAGTCAGACTGTAAAGTCCTCCTAATAAACAAACAAAACTCCCATTTATACCGTTGGAGCTATTCTTTCTCAGTTCAATCATCCAAACAAACAGCACTGTTGGAAGTTGGAACTCTTCTTCCCCCACTTCAATCTTCCAAGCTCTCTCTCATCAACCCCACAAAAAAAACTAACCCCTTCAATGGAAAATCTCCTCTCTCTCCCTGTCCTCATCTCCCTGTTGGTACCACTCCTCCTCCTCCTCCTCCTCCGTTACGTTCTCCGAAGCCCGACACGACACAAACTGCCCCCCTCCCCACCCAAGCTCCCCATCATCGGCCACCTCCACCTCCTCTCCGACATGCCCCACCACTCCCTCTCCCAACTCGCCCGCCAACTCGGCCCCATCATCCACCTCCAACTCGGCCGAGTCCCCACCCTCGTCGTCTCCTCCCCTCGACTCGCCCGCGATATCCTCAAAACCCACGACCACTCCTTCGCCAGCCGCCCCCAAATCCTCGCCGCCCAGTACCTCTCCTTCGGCTGCTCCGACGTCACCTTCTCCCCCTACGGCCCCTACTGGCGCCAGGTCCGCAAAATCTGCGTCACCGAGTTGCTCAGCCCCAAGCGAGTCAACTCGTTCCGACTCGTCCGCGACGAGGAGGTGACCCGCCTCCTCTGCTCCGTATCGGCCTCGGCCTTGTCGGCGTCAGAGACCGACATGAGCGAGCGGTTTTTTGGGCTGGCGAACGATATCCTGTGCCGGGTCGCGTTTGGGAGGCGGTTTTCGGATGGAAGCGATAAGAATCGGTTGAATGAGATTTTGACCGAGACACAGGCGTTGTTAGCGGGTTTCAGTGTGGCGGATTTCTTCCCGGGTCTGGAGTGGGTAAACGGGTTGACTGGTTTGAAAGGGAGATTGGAGAGGAATCTGAAAGATCTTAGAACTGTATGCGATGAGATCATCGGGGAGCATTTGTCGGGTCGGGCCGGGTCAGATGATGTTTCGGGCCGGGACGATTTCGTGGATGTTCTTCTTCGGGTCCAGAAAAGCGGAGATCTGGAGGTGCCCATCACAGATGATAATCTCAAGGCCCTAGTTCTGGTAATTTCTCGCGATATCTCATTTTATTTCGAGATTTTGTAGATTGAAATATAAATGATATAGGGAAAGTAAAAAAAAAAAAAAGTATAAAAGCTTTTCATATTTCTTTCCATCGAATCGAATGCACGAAAAATTTGGAAATGATAAAAATAACATTAGGACAATTATTTTTTAAAATCTTTTTTAACATTTTCTTGTCTCGAAAACCAACCGAAATTTACTTTATGGGTCACACTGATCAAATGTGGATTGGTAGGGTAGTCTAGTAACCTAGCAAAATGTCATTAATTGATCTTAGACTTCGCCTAAGTTTCTTTTTAATGATCATAACTACTTAATTAAGTTAATTTTTCTAGTCATTTGGGATCTATATAAATCTTTTTTTTAACCATTTATTTATAAAGATAATTGAAGAGGGCCCCACGAGGTTGTTTCTCTTAAATGATTTATTATAGAGAGAATAAGGGTACTTTGTCATTTCTCATATTTTTCTTATAGTCGGGATTTGATTTAAATAAATGTGGAAATTTTTTGTACTTTTTAAAAATATTTAAAATTTTATGTACTTTTTTTTAAAGTAAATAAATGTTTTATACTGTTTTGGAATTTCCCAAATGATAGATTTTGCAGTTTTTTTTTTTAAACATCACATATATTTATGCAATGGTTGCCTGATTGAAGGTGATGATTCCTAGCC
Source organism: Cinnamomum chago (assembly GCA_038049695.1). Taxonomy (NCBI): domain Eukaryota; kingdom Viridiplantae; phylum Streptophyta; class Magnoliopsida; order Laurales; family Lauraceae; genus Cinnamomum; species Cinnamomum chago. The sequence goes on along the minus strand of CP142451.1, from coordinate 6,167,216 downwards.
GTTCATTTGTCATCATGTATAGATCTTTCATTTATTGCATTTCATTGTACCCATAGTGGCAAGGGGACTAATCACTAGTCTGAGGTGGGCCATGACTCCCTGATTTCAAACTTCTCAATGGGTTGAGTGGTTCTGCACGTTTAGTTGTCGGCGAAGAAAAAACAAAAAGCATGTGTTGTTTTGTTGGGTTGTAAATGAATCCAGTTAAGACTATGGTTAGCCAGGGTCCAGCTCAAGCTAGTCATCTAAGCTTGCTCTTACCTTTTTTGAGCTTGACCTAATGAATGTAACAATTGCCGGTGTATTGACATTCATCAATCCAACTCCCTCACATCCAGTAACCCCAGTGCGTTGACACTCATTTTAATTTAATACTAATCGTGGATTAAATTTTCAAAAGCTATGACCCGAGAAATTATTAAAGGAAATTTTCAAATAAGTCTTTAAGTTTTTGCCTTACTTCAAAAAATAATACAAATTTTAAAACTTTTCAAATTAGTCACTGAGTTTTCCATGAAGTTTTCAATTAAGGATATTTGGTCATTTAAAGGTATTTTTTATGGCATTTTCTCTTAATTTTTTAAAAATACCAGAGTACCTTCATTTAAAGTCATGACATGATTCTGACAGCCACTATATTTTGCCGAAATACCTAATTTTTCAAGAAAATTTCTGTCGTTTAAAAAAATTGAAGAAAAAAGTTGCCGGAAAATACCCTTAAATTGATGAATGTCCTTAATTGAAAACTTTATGGAAAACATATGGACTAATTTGAAAAGTGTTAAAACTTGTGTCCTTTTTTGAAATAAGGCAAAAACCTAAGGCCTTATTTGAAAATCTCCCAATTATTAAACTTTAACTCATAATTAATGATTGTGATGATCTCATTGAAATTGTTTTTGGGTCAATCAAGGAAGGGGCTTTATTAATCTATGGACAGCTAATCTCCACTTACTTTTGAAGTCCTAGCAAAATTTCCCTAAAACATTTACTACAAACAAAGAAGGTATAAGCCTATCCTGTAAAGACCACTCCATGTGGGCCCCCACTGTGAGTCCACCTCATGAGGGTTGCATCAAGGCTTGAGCCAAGCGTTTAACCAACTTGAGCCTCAAAGACCCATTCAATTGTCACTCTACTGTCTAATTGAATATCATCAAATTAGGTTTGAAATCTCTCTGTGCGAAAGTAGAAAACGAAGAAGGAAAGTTTAGTTAAATCAGGGTATGGTGATTCGGGTAGATAGGTGGATGGTTAGAGAAGTGGATGGGTGTTTGGTTTCGGTCTGAGAAGTTGCAAGAGGAAAAAAAAATTAAAAAAAAATGGATAAGATTAGTTGCAGGATTGATGATATCGTCAATGAGGGCAATTGAGTAGAAAAATGTAAACAACTGTGCCGTAGTTTTATTATTTTTCTTTGTGAATCTGTTGAATCAGAATTTAACCTTTAGTTTTTCACTTAAAAATCTCTATGTAAACCTGAAATGATCTATTAACAATAGAGATTCACAACTTTTCATATTGAGTATTTAGCCTACAATCATGGTGGGCATCTTTTAGAAAAGGGGGTGATAAATGCACGCTCTAGTCGACCTTTTCTAAGGGTGAAGATATTCGGTCTTCCTTATCTCAAGGCTATTTGTTACGTTGCAAACAAGAAAGCTTCTCTGCCTGTATTTGTCTGCAAGTTGAAGAGGAAAAAAGCAGTTCTTGTCAAGTCCTTTTTCCAAGTCCCTAAACAGTGTATGTTTGTTTTTTCAATGTACTGACCCAAACGGGTCTTAGGTGTGGGACCCACCATCTGGTAAGGAGACAAGAGAGCCACCTCGGATGTGTTTCCGTGAGTGTGAGGTATTTCTCCACTAACAAGGTTTTCTGCTATTAGAAAAAACTCCATCTATTCAGATGTTGACGGGTCATGGGAGGGAAACTGGTTTATAGAATTTCTTTAGTTTTGATAGGACTTCTGAGAGGGTTTTATAAGAAGGCACCATTACTTTGTATCTTTACTAATATCTCATGATTGTTAGTTTTTATAGACAAAATGACAAAATTACATTTTTGATCCACTAATTCAAACCAAGTAAGGTTGTGCCAACCTAGATGCATAATGACCAGGGGTACAATGGAAAGACTGAGATGTAAATTAGGAAAATGTTTAGTATCAAGGAATCAAATTATCATAGACCTTAATTTTAGGTACTCAAAGTTTAATGGCTATACATTGTATAAATTTCATGTGATATGAAATCTAATGGTGAATAACGTCTGAAATAGTTTGAAATGAGATTAATTGCAATCAATGGTCTCCGTCTATGTGAATGGATAGGGTTGATCAAAGTTGATTCCTGGATGAAAGCCCAAAAAGGAGCATTTGTAATTAGGAGAAGGGGGCATTTTTGTCAAATTTAACTTTTTCTTAGTGATAAATAAGTCAAAAGAAAATTAGAGAGTATAGTTACTTTTTGTAACGTGTAACTATTTTTTTTTTAGCTATCGATGGTTCCCAACCCTTTGGATTGGACTAATTCCTCCGGGCCCAGAGGGAAGTTGTATAAACACCCATGTAGCCCCAAGGTGGATAGCACTAGTGGAGTCAACCTTGTAAGGTGTAACTATTAAAACATCAAATATAGAGACTTTTTCCGGCCCTTCTTACTAAAAACTTTAAGAGAGAGAGAGAGAGAGAGAGAGAGAGAGAAAATTCATTTAAAGATAAAAGAATTCTATCAAATGAATATGATTGTACAATTGATAGCATACGTTATATCAAGAATATCAGTTAATTCAGCTATTGCGATTGCTTAGGATACTCTTTTAATTTCCAAGGTCAATTTCTATGTTTAAGATTATTTTTAATTATTTGAAATAAAAGAGTTTTATATTTTATGACATGAGTATCCTTGAAGTCTTTGATCCAGTTGGACTAATCCTTTGGGTAGCGCCTGCTAAACTCACAGGACATGAAAGGCTAAAATTTGAAAATACGCCAAAACACTTACAAATTGGCAGTTTGACCCTTTTAAACTAACTTTAGGTATGTTTTATTTGTTTTACATTGCATCGTTTTTCAATATTCTAATATTAGATTGATAGAATAAGGCTAAGGATCTTTTAGCTACATCCATGCTTAAAAATTCGAAAATTGGACTGAATTCCATCATTGTTACAGGACATGTTCGTCGCAGGGACTGATACAACCTCAGCCACCCTTGAATGGGCAATGACAGAGCTAGCAAGACATCCGAGAGTGATGGAGAAAGCACAAGACGAAGTTAGAATGATTGCTGGAGCCAAGGGCAAAGTGGAGGAGGACGACCTCATGCACCTCCCCTACATGAGGGCCGTGATAAAGGAGACCCTTCGCTTACACCCACCGGTACCACTCCTTGTCCCTAGAGAATCCCTAGAGAAATGCGTTCTTGACATCTATGAGATCCCCGCCAAGACTCGGGTCCTCATCAATACATATGCCATTGGGAGGGACCCGGAGACTTGGGATAAGCCTCTACAGTATAACCCTGAGAGGTTCGTCGGCTCGGACATCGACATTAAGGGTCAAGATTTTGAGCTACTTCCATTTGGGGGAGGGAGGAGGGGTTGCCCTGGCTACACTTTTGGATTGGCAACCATAGAGCTTTCATTGGCTAGGCTTTTGTTTCATTTTGATTGGGCATTGCCACATGGGATCAGTGCTGATGATGTGGACTTGGGCGAGATCTTTGGGCTAGCCACTAGGAAAAGGGCCCCTCTTGTTCTTGTTCCAACCATAAATAAGGACTATCAATTTAAGGGGTAGTGTTGTGGTCTTTGTACATGCACAACATCAATACTTGTGTTCTTGAGTGTCTGCATTCAGGCCCAAGATTTGAAACCCATATATTCCAACCTTTGAAACCAACCTTCAATCATCAGAAGGGGCTTGGTAGTGCAACACATCATGAAGTATTCCGGGGGCCTCAGTGGAAAGGGGTTAGCTCCAATTTTTCTACGCCCAAAAACAAGCCCATGAACTTTACATCTTGTGCTTTATATCCCTCATGGGTCAGTTGCTATATTCTTATGCTTTAACAGTTGCCCTTGTTGGTTATGTTACAAATTAGTTATATATGGTTGTATGAAGGCCAAGTATATGACTAATATGAGATTGTCCTTTCCATGTTTTTGTTGGAAGATCCTCCTACTGTGTTGAGTGATTTAAATTATCCTCTTTTAAATCAAGTGTTAGGGTTGAAAGAGTCCAATGATTTTCCTTAGCCCACAATAGGGCTATGAATGGGTTGGACACTCATGGGCATAGCTCAGGCCTAATAAGGATTGGAGGGCATAAGTACCAGTTTGAGTCCATCCTAGCCTCTGGATTCTGGATCCGAGCCCGATAGTGGTTATCGGAGGCCCGAGTGTGGCCCAATAATGCCTGCAGAGAAGTGCTTAAACAAAACCCCAATAATCTCTCATCCTCACAGTAATCACATCATAAAAGTAAAATACAGCCTTTACATAATATTATATGAACTATACAAAGCATGACAGTCATTAGCCCTTGGATGACCATTAATGTGAAAAAAAAAAAAAAAAAAAAAAACATCCTATTGAGAGTGTACTGTGAGGGTTTCTAATCTATCCAAATCCTAATTGATAAATAAGTTGGAAGGGTCTAGGGAAGTAAATGGGTCCTCGATTTTTCGATTATTCGGAGGTTCCGACCCGTTAAAAATCGGGTCTAGGTCTTTATTTAGGCCTCAATAAGTAAATGGGTCCAGGTCTGGTTCCACCTTAGTTCGGACCCGTGGACACGAGACTCGACATATTACCTTAATCTTCAAAAATTTCTCCTAAAAATCATTTTTTAAAATATCATTATCTATCTACACCCGGACCAGACTCGTCCCATATATGGTTCTAGTTCCGGAGCCAAGAAACCGGTTCCTAAACGGTTCTAGATCCGAATCCGGTTCCACCTTCTCCTTAATGGTTCCAATTCGGGGTCCACCATGGTCCCGATTGGAACCGACCCGTTTAAAACCCTATAAGGGTCTAAACAACTTGGGCAAGTGAGAAATATGGGCCATTACTAATCCAATAGAAACACAGAGGAGAGGGGAAGGGAGCAGAATCCCAGAGGGCTCCACAAGCCTTCCATCTGATTTTTTTTGATAGGTGACTTTGCAAATGGAAGATAAAAAGTGGTATCTTTGTAAAAAATACCTGTGGTAGAGGGATACTTTTTTTATCATAAGAAAATATGACACTGTTTTTTGGTATAAATTCAATTAACTTTGTGCATTGAAGCTCTCTATGATCTTATAACTGTCACCTCGTAAGTCATAGCCCATGACAAACAAATAGAAGGAAACATGGGAAGCTTGACAACCACAGGAATTTAAAAAGGGATTTTATAATATGATAAGGAAACATGGGAACATGAAGGGACTATAATAAGGGTGCATGATAATTATAAAAAAAAGGGGGTTGGCCAGGCCATGGTTGGCGACCTTGACAACAGTCCAACAATAACTATATATTATTTTAAGCATTAGAACAAGTTAAAAATAGGTATTCAAACGACCAATTAAGGTACAACCACCCATACATTATATATCCTAGTTATTTTGGTGAGACCTTTTTTTTTTTTTTTTTTTCTATCGGAGGGTTCCCAACCTTTTGGGCTAAACTAGTATCTCCGGGCTCAGAGGGAAGTCAGGTAAACACCCATGTGGCTCCAAGGTGGTAGCACTAACGGACTCAATCTTCGGTTCCTAAAGAAGAGGGAACCAATAGTCGATACCAAAACTTCTAGCTCTAGAAAAGGGAGGAACCGTGATCCTGACTACTTAGCGAACCCCTTAAGGTTTTTTGGTGAGAATTGAACGCACATAATGTGAAAACTCGTCAGTAGGGCACGCAGGATGTCATGCAAATTATGAGAAGGAAGGGATAGAAAGATCTCAATGAGACATAGGGGTGTACCAAATATCTATCCCATTAAGTCATCGACCCCTTGATTAATAAACCTCAAGAGCTTAATGGTTTTTGGAAGATAAAATTTTTTGGATTTCAATCTCATGGTGATAAATTGGGCTTGTCAAAATTCACATAGGATTGATGTATGTGAAGGGTAAACTTGACCATAGTTGTGCTAAGAGGTTTAAAAAATAGGGTAAATTGCACATACGAATTATGCGGACAGTCGTATAGGGTCACGTTCTGTTAGTATCTCTAACGGATTGCCGAGTCAAATTCAAGCAATTTAAGGCATATGTGAAGACAGAAAATATGTAGTAAGGATGGTTATTGACCTTTTCTTGTTTGTTTTCTTCCTACTTTAATATTTTTTAATATATAAAGTTATTAATTTAGATTACTTATCATGAATACAGGTTATTAACATGTACATATAACTTTATGAACATTTAAATTATTTTATATGTTTTAAATATAAATTAAATGAGAAATTAGCTCTCCCAAGTGACTATGCCACACTAGTGATGAAACTTATGTCACGCCGTGACTATTGTACTTTTATATTTCTTCCATCCAAACATTAATGGGTAAAACTTTATGTCCCTCTTAACTCATCTTTTACTCTATCTCATGGTAAATAACCAGGCCCGAGAGGGCTCATTTGGCATCGTTCTTGTGTTGTTCTCAATTTTGTACTTAAATCAAGTTATGCTGAGATCGGTTGTGTTGAGACTATATTCTATCGAACTTCTTCAATATTATATTAAATTACTCTGTTGAGAATGCGTTGTACAGAACTTATTTGGTAATATTATAAAAGTTCGGATCGAAAGAATAGAAGTAAGAGAATCATATGATTTACAATGCAAGACCAGCCTTTTATTGTTTCACACTCTATTATTATCCTACATGTTCCGCCTACGAAATTACAACGTGGTGCCCACATTTAAAAATTAGAACATGGGGGCCATATTCATAGGATTTGCAATGTGGGGTCACCTTTCTAAGAATTATAATGTGGGGTCACCTTTGTGTGAATATAAACATGGGACCCCACTTTAGAAATTCCAATGTGGTACATATCTTTAGAAATTAGAACATGGGGCCTACATTTATAGGATTTACAATGTGGGTCCACCTTTTGTGATCGTGACCATGTGACCCACATTTAGAAATTAAAAAGTGGATCCACATTTTTTGTGATTGTGGATATAGTACCCACCTTTAAAAAATATAATGTTTTACCTACCTTTAGAAATTAAAACATGAAGCTCACATTTATGGGTTTTATAACGTAGTCCCACCATTATATGAATTATAATATGGGCCCCACCTTTTTTTTGTGACTATGGGACCCACATTTAGGAATTACCTAGTGGAGTCACTTTATTTGGGATTATGAATATGGAGCTTACCTTTAGGATAAGTGATAGGATTTAGAATCTTTCAATAACATGGAAAGATATATATAAGTATAAAACAATTGTGCCAGCGAGAATAATAACACAACCTTATCTCGTGGGAATATGGAACATCCGAATGTCACAATGCCAAACGCACCCTTACTCTCTCCACTTGGATATCAATTATGAAGCAATGACTCAAATTTAAATTAAATTGAAGGCCTGCACCTAAACACAAATTGAAATAAAGATCAAACACAAGGCAAAGATAGCTATATTATTCCGATATACATATACTTATTCTAGTATTATATACATATGGCTGTGATCTCATGGACAATGTTTCCCATGGATATTAAAGTCCAGATCCCACCTAGGGGCTGAGACCACTGTAATCCTTCTTCTATCCCATGTTCTCTCTTTCTTATTTTCAACTTTTTGGGTCGAATATATCAACATCCATGTTGGCAGAATCCCAACCAAGCCTGAATAAGCTCAATCTAATTTCACTTTCACTCTGGTGTGGGTCCCAGATTGGCACGAACCAACTTGCAAACCCACCTGATGCTATACATATATCTATTGACACATTTTCAAAAACTAATGCCCCAAAGTTCAAGGATTGCCCAACACCCAAAACAGTTGGGTTTCGCACATTCCCCAGTTGTTTTCATAAAGATGTTTGGGGATAGGGATTGACACCAAAATCTTAGGTGGTCACCAAATCGAAAACGTTGGCACATTCCCCAGGGAATATTGGCTGTAACCAGAGAGGGCCTCATTTCATTCATGAAGGCAAACGAAAGCTCTTTCCAGTCTCATCCACACATGCTTTTTTTGTCCTCCCTCCACCACTCATTTCCTCTTTTATTTACCCTCCTCTATAGTCCATACTCCATTCTCTACAGGAGAGATGGTGCTGAGTCTGCTGGGTGCTGAGTGACTGATCCCACGAAGAAAAGGCAGTGTAAGACTAACAAAGAAACATAGCAAAGGTCAACAAGTTTCTCTACTCTTCCAGAGTACTAAAATCAGTAGTCTTCAGTTTATAGGTCCTGTGATTTAAAAAACTTGTCCTGTCGAGGGCCACAAGATATGTAAACAGGTCACCGATTCTCTGATTACGCGAAGGTTCCGACTTTCCGTTAAAAATCGGGTCTGAATTATTATTTAAGCCCTGATAATAAATGAGTCTGGGTCCGGTTCCACCTTGGTTCGGAACCGTGGACCCGAGACCTAACATATTACCTATATTTTTGAAAATTTCTCCTAAAAATCATATTTTTTTTAATATCATTCTCTACTTAGATTCGGATCCGGATCCAAACCCATCCCATATATGATTCTAGTTCCGGTTCCGGGTCCAATTCCACCTTTTTCTTAACGGTTCTGGTTCTAGGTGCACCATGGACAGGACCAGAACTGACCCGTTTACAACCCTAACCACAATTAAAGATAAAGATGGACCCACTTTTACCCTTTTACATTAGGGTTTTTTTTTTTCTTCTTCTCCTCCTATTAAGGGCTTGTTGGTTGCAACTTGCAAGCATTACTTAATGGGATTCTCCTTGTTGGGAATTCCTAACAGCGATGCTGGAGTTGTCGCAATTTTGAAATTTTTTTCATAAGAATTAGGAGAATTCATAGTACTTGCATTCCAAATGCCACTTTTCCCCGTCTACAATCTTCATAAATCTATAATCCGAACATCCCCTAGGCATATTGAAATTTCACTTAAAGACGAGAATCCCAAATGCTGCAGACAAGAAATCCGTAAATGGTTGCAACAAAACAAACCCTAATACGAAAAAAGAGTGTGGTCCAATCAATAATAGTGGGTATGGACCACTATAGACCGATTCAAACTGTTGCATCCTTATGTACAGCACAACCCAAAATTGGCCCGTTTATTGAATGAGTTGGAAATGTCAACCCAAACACTGAAACTTGCATTTGGGTTTGAGCTGACCAGACATGTCAAGAGTTCAGAAGTCTACTTGTTTTGGATTGAGGTCCGATTGAAGTGTTAATTGGAATGATATTGGGCTCAATTAATGCGAGCCCAACCAGTGTATCACTTGGGTGGAAAGTGTAAATAGGAACCTTGAATTATCCTATTGGGTTTGGGACAGGAATTTCCACTATTTCAAGTAACTTAACCCAGGACCTGAAAGAGTGTTGATTTATAATGCTCCCCAAGAGTGCCTTGCCTTCTTGGGAAGTTAGAAATACTTAAAAAGTGATGGAAAAGAGGAGGCATTGATGATGGAATATTTACTTTAACCAAATGAATGATCTTTATCTTTATTTAGATACATAGAGCATATTTCCTTCTCATCTCAATTCAGCCTTTTCAAAGGCCAAGATCCCCTCCCTGCATCAAGGTAAGCATAACATTGAGAGAGAGAGAGAGAGAGAGAGAGAGAGAATAATTCCTTCTCATCTCAATTCAACCTTTTCAAAGGCCAAGATCCCCTCCCTGCATCAAGGTAAGCATAACATTGAGAGAGAGAGAGAGAGAGGACTACAATCCTCTCAAAGGTGATAAATTGTTATCATGATAAGGTTGTCCATGTGTTGTCTTTGCAACTTGTGCAAGTAAATAAAGATACCATGATTGGTAGTAGTATAGAATATTTGTTTTGGGAAAAATATTGGAGTTCACTGTGATTTCACTAGCTGGCAAATGCAGACAGAGACATGCGGATGGTGGGAACCATCTGATTATCAATCGATCCAATTACTCTGATTATTACATGTGAATTGGCCCTAACCACAACTTTACTCTAAGCTCACCATTTTAGGCATCAGATTGAAGTGTTAAAAATCTTGTTTCAATAAAATATTTCTTTTTTGAAGAATATTTTTTTTTGAAGAGTATTTTTTTTAAGAGTATTTTTTTTTTTGAAGAGTTGAAGACCTAAGATAAAAGGTTAAGATAATTTTAACAATATGACATTTATTCTACCTCTAGGTTACTTCAGACTCCTTACCATCCATGATTTTCATACATGCAGATGGGCTACATGGGAGGTGTGATAATTTTTGGAATTCTACTATTTTCTATCATTTTATTGGTGAACAGCATATGAAAATCCCCTTCTTTCATACCCAAAACTCCAAAAGCAAGCAAAAAGAAGTTTAAAAAAGAAAGAATATCAAAGTTAGAGAAGCTTAGACAACTCACTTGTGATTAACCTTGGCTCTTATTGGAATCTCAGACTTGTAAATGTGCTGCTGGCCTGGTGGCCATCCTAACTTAAGCTTGTGACTGTTAATTTGGCTTTCGTGGAGGTCCTTAGACTTCTACTTCTGCTAAAAAAAAAAACCCTTCTCCTTACACCCCTTCCCCCCAAAATTGTGAACATTTTTTAGCAGATTCATGGAAAATTACACTGCTTACATTTACACCAATGCTGGAAAGACTTTTCCGTTCAAAAATGTTCCAGTTTTTCATATCATTTCTGGAAAAAAAAAAAAAAAGTCAATGTCCACAACCAATGTCCACAACCAATTGTGCAAAACAGTTTCTTTAACTAATGATAATATTTATGAACAAGTCATCAATTGCCATTATACACTACAACAGTCTACCAGAATTTATAATTAAAAAACATAGAAAGACATGCATTTTGTCCTTACAAAAGTTGTCAATCTACACCAAGAAGTCTCCTTATTTGGCACCGAATTTAAATGATATAATCAAGTAGGTTCCACCTATCATGCTGATGTAAGATTGTGGTTCCCAACCCCTTAAAGTTTTGAAGATGTTAACAACAAGGATAAAAAAAATCATTGCTTTAGCTTATAACAATGTTGTTACTACTTTATTAATTTATTAGACAAGACTATAGTCATAAATACTTTCCAAGTCTAAATTACAGGTCAAACTAGGGTTTTTTTTTTCTTTTTTTTTTGAGAGCAAAAGGGAGAGTTATTTTCAAAATCTCCAAAAGTATCCAACTCCAATGTAGGATGTTAGAACCTACTTAATTATATAACTCCTAAGACTGGCAGGCTTGTGAAGCCAACCTAGAAGCAAAGACAGAAGAAGAAGATTTTTCTTGAGGAGGCCAAAAAGAAAACACATGGTCATGGAAGTCACCATGAGGGCCAGGAAATAACGTAAGTCCTAACCATCAGACAAAGTTGGATTGATGCATATAATTTTGCATGATCAATCCAACAGCCTATAAGAATTGGGATGAATCTCAAAACTTAAGTGAGTAGTAATTCACACATGTAGTGGTTGCAATGATCGGCCTAGGTGTGCCCCCACGAGCAAGGCCCTAACTTTAGTTGGCCCTAACCCTTTAGTGGGCTGGAGTTGGAGGTCCCCCTTTAAATCATTTGGGACCTTACCTGATATACAATGCTATTGGATGATATTGTATATGCCGATGATCATCAACAATTTGAAACCACAAGGGGGATCGGCTGGTTCCACGTCTTAAAAAGAAATTTTAATCATACAACTTTCAAGGACCATTCACGTGCGTCTTTGGGTCCACCATTTGAATAAAAAAAACACGGTTGCTTACGGCAAATTTATGAGGTGGGTCTCTCCCATGTTCTGCAAGTGAATCACATGGAACCCCTCTTGACTCTCACATCCCCGGATTTGTGGCAGAAACTATCGGAAATGTAACCTTGAGACTTCAGAGAGAGAGAGAGTCTGTAATAATCTAACTACAACAGATGGCACCAGGGCCTCAACTTAGTGGCCGCTCTAAAAGGGAAGTGTTGTTTGTTTTGACTCAGGTGCAAAGCTGTTTCATACAATGATTATATATCGTGCATTCATCAACACTTCTCTCTTTCAACGAGGGAAATTATCATATTCAAGTCACAAAAGTCAGACGCTCACAACACGTCTAAGTGGGGTGGACCATCTGCAACACACAGCTGCTACTTCTAAGTGCCATTCTTCCCCATCAGAAAAAAAGTATTTGTTATTTATTTATTTATTTTTAACCTAGCCCAAGGTATAGTACTAAAGAGAGCCCACACACATGAGAAAAGAAACTCACACACGTGGTAAAAAGAGCTCGCACACATGGGAAAAGAAGCCCCCACACACTGCAAGAGTGACATATTGAATGACACTGAGATGTGGAGTTGCCAACCAACTCTACAACCCGCTTCTCAGATATTTGAAATATGAAAAACAATAAAAGGAAAATTAATCATCCTTGGAGATCGAGTTTTTAACTACCTAGGTATTATATTAAAAAAAATTTAAATGCTTTCATTGGAAGTATCATTTAGGAGCCCCCTTTTTAAAATGGAATTGAATTGTTGGTAATTTACATAAAATGGATTCCAGCATAGTAATACTAAAGAGGCGAGGATCAATTATGCTTAGGCTAGAGTGTATGAATTCGAATCCCTGAAGATTAGTCCAACTTACCAATGTTAAAGGATGAGATGTAGATGGAACCCAAGGTTTCATTTTTGGTAAGGCAATGATTAGATATTTATTTCCACCTGAAGGGAGAATACTTGGATATTTTTAGGTCTTCAGCTTTGCTTTTTAAGTTTTTGCCATTTTCATAGTGGGAATATATATTGTTCCAGAGTTCTTAGAAGTTTGATTCCATGCAAACCAACGTGCAGTTACAATTCCTCAACTTTGTAGAAGCTCAAAGCACAGAAAGTTCGTTTTACACCAATACAGCCTGCAATCATTTGAAGTAGAAAATTCAAAGACTTCAAAGAATATGAAGAGGAATTATGAAGAATTAAAAATCTTCCATCCAAGATTCTCTTAACCAAATGGGCCTAAAATCACAGTGCAGCTGTATCAAAATTCCCATCATGATAACAATCCTGCCAAACAGAAAATTCAAAGAACTAAAATGGAGTTGGTACTGAGAGTTCCTGAAACTTCCAACAAGAAAAACTTCATGTACAAATGCTCCTATAAAAAATATTCCTTCAATAATAATGAAACTCCCTTTAGCAAATCAAAATTCACAAGACTTCATACCAAATATAAGAGAACCTTATCAAAACTCCCAATATCAACCCAATCTCAACCCTCCATTTCATGCTTTATGACTGTAATAAGATGGCTATCTACAAAAGAATTGAATTTCCCTATCTATTTAGAATTACATGTAGAAGAACAAAACAAAGAAGAAAAGAAAGAGGAAATAATCAAATCTAACATCAATACAACAGCTATCTATCTTTCTTTCTGTTTATCATTTCACCTTATTATCTGTGTTGATGTATGGCTAGTCTCTAAACCATCCTGCCATGGTAGAAGCTTTGTGTTAGGATCCATGAATGTCTTCAAGACCCAATCTCTAAGACCATTATCTGTCACATCACAAAACCGGCTCGACCAATCGGTCGGCTCAATCGCCTTGGTCCCCAATCCGGGTGCCCGATCTTTGGACCCTGTATTCTCCTCATCTTGCCAATCGGCGACATAGGTGGCGACCCGCCGATAAAACTTCTCCTTAAACACCTCCCAAACCTGATACTTATAGTGATTGATCACCATAACCCCTCTATCCATGTTCACATACTTGAACCCTTCCTTGAGGTGAAAATGGTGCACCACATTGATCAACGTCGAATTAAGCGCCTCCGGCTTCACTATAGACTTGTGCCTCTCCGGCACGCCCATCCGGCAAGTGTAACCCACAGTGACACCCTCCGGTGGGGCCTTCCGAAGCCCCGACGGCCCAAAACTATGGCAAGTGGTCCGCAATTCGCCCACCCAAGGCAAGCCAGAGTGGTTCCTAAGCACATCCTGCAGTGTCAAATTGGATGGCAAGTACAAGAACTCATCCACATCAAAGAATCCAACCCATTCACAAACACCTCTAGCACGGAGGGCGCAGTGTGCGAATCCTGCCTCCTGGGTCTTGATCCAGGGCCATCTGTGCCGCGACACATTGAAATTCGACTCACCGAGTGAGCCTACAATCTCGTCGAATTCATCATCGCTGTTGTTATCGTAGATGAACCACCGGTCGACCCCGAGCCGGGCGTGGTACATGACCCACTCTCGGATGAACCGTGCCTGATTGCGGACCATGGTGCACGAGCACATCGCGTGCGGCTTCGGCCGGCCAGCCTGTGGGTCGGGTTCAGGCCGGAATTCCGGCCGGGCAAGGGAGCTAAATGCTCTTTTTTTGCCTTTGGGTCTGACTGTCACCTTAATTGTACTTAGATTTTGTGGGTGTTTTAAGAGGATCAGGGGGGTCTTGCAACGAACTATTTCCTGGGCAACGGACACCGCCACAGAGGACAACAGAAATCTGGGCCTGGTGAAATTCCAGCCGTACACACACTCGAATCTTGATGGGTCAGCGGCCCTTTCGGGCCGTAGATTTAGGCCCTTGATGAAGACGACAGTGGTGTTATCACCGTCGATCAAGGCTTCATAGGCAATTGAGTCCCAGGCTCGGGGATGCCGGGCAGGCAGTGGGGGCCGACCGAGCCGGGCAACGGTGGGGATGAAGCCACGTGGGGGGATGGGGCACCGGATGATCTGGAGATTGGGGTGATCCTGGCCGTCGATAGAGATGGGGGGCAGATCGAGTTGGGGCTGAGTTGACCCAGGTGGGAAGTAGATGCACTGCAGGTCCTTTTTTGTAAATAAAGGGGCGTTGGAAGGGTGTTTTAGGAAAATAAGCACCTGGTCGGGGAAGACGACCGTTTCCTGGATCTGGACGGCGGGGCGACGGAGTATTTTCCGGTCGGCGACTGAATACTCGCTGTTGACGGCGTTGAGGGCCGGGTTACGCCCGGAGGAGATGAGGACCGGCCGAAACGAAACTGTTACGAAAAATGGGAATGAAATTAGAGAAAAGCCCATTAATCTAGGAAGAATTGCAAAAACATTCCGACAGAAGAGAAATTGAAACCAGATCCTGAAATCTAACTGGAAAAAGAAGGAAATGGGTTTCTAAAAACACAAATACCCAAACGCAACTGCAACTCAAACAATAGAAAACAGATTTAGAAAAAGAAAAGCAGGAATCTAGCAGGAATAACAAAAGGAACCCCAAATAGAAGAACAAGAATGAAAACCAGATCTTTAGATCAAACAGAAAAAGTAGGAAATGGGGTTTATTAGAAACTGCAGATTACATTTAGAAAACCCATCAAACTGAAATTTTGAATCTAGAACGGAAGAGGGAGAAAGAGGCAAAGATTATCCATGGAAAAAAGGGGGAAAACCCACAAAAAGTAAGATGGGTGTTTAGCAAATTGAAGAAGATCTGAGCTTAAAATGAACTTTTAAGAGAAACCCAAGAATCATAATTGAAAAAGAGAGAGAGTGAAGATAAAAAGCATGAATCTTGTGGAGATTTTGCATACCTCCTAATCGGCGGAAGGCAGACAAGCTGAAGGAAGAGAGGAGAGCGCAAGAAATGGAGATAACAAGAGCGCACAAGAAGAACCTGTTCCATGACAAGATATCTCTTTTCCTTCGGAACTTCATGACTGTTAGCGCATACAACAGAAGAAGATTTCCAGAAAAATCCTGTCTTTCTGCAACTTCATGAATTTCTTCTGCCTTCTGGGGTTTTTGCACTTTTCCTCCTTTTTCTTGAGAGAGAGAGAGGGGCCGTCTCTGTGGTATATATGTTTAGAGGCAGAGAGAGATGACTCTTCTTTTGGATGGACCAGTTGTGTCGGTTTAGAAGAGTAGGTTAGAATACATACTGGAATTTTTAGAGAGAGAGAGAGAGAAACAGAGTATTCCATGTGTAAATATTCTATAAATATACACAGTAATCTTTCTAATAAAAAGTGATCATGGAGACAGTAGTGAGTGTAATTGATTTGAGGTCAATACCTAACCTCAATTCTAGAAAGAGTAATCATCAAAACTAAGCTTTACCCAAGTTCCAGTTCTGATTTATGTTTTTAGTTTAGTTTTGTTTTGTATATTTGCCAGGCCTATATGGGGTATTGAGGAGAACATATGATTAGATTAGATATAGATGTATTCACTTGTGTCTCAATTCTAGATGGAATAATCATCAACTAAGCTTTACCTAAGTTCCAGTTCTGATTTATGTTTTTAGGTTTGTTTTGTTTTGTATATTTGCCAGGCCTATATGGGGGTATTGAAGGATAACATATGATTAGATTAGATATAGATGTATTCACCTGTGTCGTTTTGTTTGGTTCAGGTGTTGTTTGTCTTGCTGTAATTTTCTTCTTCCTTCTAATATAAGATTTTAGGATTCAAATATTTATTTTCTGCATGAGGGGGCCAGTGCTATACATGGCAAAAATAAAACTGTCAATTTGGTGTCTACTTGTTCACAAGGGGGAGACAAATCCTAGCCCTTTTATTATTTGTCTTAAATTTAATTACATCTTAACTATAAATTCCTTTGAGATTCAATTCAATGGTGAGTGAATGTTTACTAATTGTAAATTTGAGTTTGATACCATATCACGGGATGAGTAGAGTATCAAAAGGGCTACACTGATCTTTAAGTTAGCCCAAGTGACATCTATAGAGTCGGACGGCACATACGGACTTAGAGAAAGCCGGTGGCCATATTAACCATGGGGGAGAGGTGGGGATGGAAAGATCACAATTAAATTTAGGAGCCTAAGAAATTTCAACCCGTTAAATCATCCTAACCTTCTAATCTATGGTACATGAGTCCAATAGTTTTAGAAGGAATCATTTTTATTCTTTTTTTTTTGCTTTTCTTTTTCTATCCAACAGGTGATTAATAATCTGATAAGTGTAAATCTTACTGATGAGTCTGGAAAAGTGCACATTTTCATACACATTTTGGACTATTTTAAGGGCTTATTGATATTAAAGACCTTTATTTAGTGACAAATCATATTTTTATGCATTTAGGGTCCATTGTAGTACATTAATGTATAATTTGCTAAAAAAATCACACTTTTTGCAAAAATTCATGAAACCTGCCATTTCTGGAGATTTATTTTTGGAAAGTCGATTATTTTCGATACATCAAGTACGGTCCCATGCATCGTCCATTTAAATTCCTTATATAAAATTATTCTTGAATCCATTTATTTTAATTTGTGTAGGAGAAATCAAGAATGAGACCCACATTGGTGAAATTTCAGAGAGATCAAGGATAGAACATCTTTCATGGTGGATCCACATATCTTGGTATTTTTGGAGAATTTGAAAAGTCAACAATGGAAAGCTAGATTTGTAATTTCAAGATCAAGAAATGAAACTTCAAATTTGATAAGATCTAATTCTTACTAAGTTTGAAAACTCAAAAATCAAGAAAAAAATTCAACAAAGGAAAGTGTGCTAAAAGAGTTGACTAGTCAATCAAAAAAGCTTGGAAGCAAACCAAAGATGGAAGGAGAGTCAAGAAACAAGGAAAGAAATATCCCAAGATCCCTTTGGACATCCACAAGGGTCCCACACACCCCATTGCACAACTATCATTCCATATGTGCACAATTATTTTCAAATTTTTCATAGACAACAATATTAAATTGGCCATAACTCTTAATCCAGCCATCGGATTGGAGCAACCCATACACCATTGGAAATATCTTTTCGAGTAGATATATTTGGAACTCAAGATTGTGTCAATCGGAGCTAAAACGAGGAAGATATGACCTCTGGAAGTTGATACTATAATTTCTACTCGGGATTGCAATTTTTGCACATGGAAAGCACAAAAAATCTCACTCACCTTGCTATTTCTTTGAAGAATTATTAGTCAAGGAAGGGACTTGCCATACAAAGAAGATTGCATGTTATAAACTTGGAGCAAAGAAGGAAAGAAAGAGAGTAAAAATCTATAAATTGAAGTTATAAGCATCCATCTCCTCTCATGGGAAGATAGACCAGCTCTCTCTAGAATTACTACTACACTCTATCTTCTTCCTCTCTCTTTCTCTCCATTTGAGTCGTTAACGAGATTTGGCCGGAAATCACACTACACCCTTGGGTTTTTCATCTAGAAGAGGTTTCTCATCCTAGTATGTGATTGTCATTGTTTATTTTTTATATCTTATATAAGACTTTGTATATTAGTAAAATTGTTTCTTATTCTTTCAATTTTTCTTTCTTGTCCTTGGGTGATTGGTGCTTGTTTTATGTTTCTTTTTTTATTGGTGTTTGGATTGACGACCCAAAGACTTTAAGAGCATGATTCAAATTATGACCCCGCTTAGAAAAAAATTTTGAAAGAGGAGATTACACTTCCACACATTTAAATTTATGTTAAAACCACACATTTACTTTTCTTGTTTTCACCACACATTTAAATTCTTGATCTTTTGTTTATTGTCATTATTTTTATGATCAATTCAATTTTATGTTTATTTTGTGCATAGTTTATGGTTTGGAACTAATTAGCATTGCATGCATATTCATATTGGTGGAGTTTAGATATGTTTAAGTTGCTGGAATTGGAGTTTTAAATTGAATAAGCAAGAAAAATCAGAGATTTGAGCCAATAATCTCGGCCAAATAATTTTCTGAAATTCGGATCCCAATATAAAGTTCACAATCGAGCACATTGATGTAGGAATTTCATAACAAATTTTGTGTAAAAAGTTTGCGATTAGAAACCTGATCAAAACACATTATTTTTTATGAAACTTGGGGAAATTAAAGTTTGATCAGTGTATTTTCAAACCCCCAGAATTTCAGGAATTTCATAATAGATTTTGTGTAAAAAGTTTGCGATTAGAAACCTGATCAAAACACATTATTTTTTTATGAAACTTGGGGAAATTAAAGTTTGATCAATGTATTTTCAAACCCCCAAAATTTCAAGAAAAAATAATTTTTGAAAAATGGTGAACCAGTGGATCAAACATGGCTAGTCGGACCCACTTGTGTGCAGAATTTCTGCACAGTTTTTTTTAGGTCATGTTCATACACTCATATTTTATTCGTTTTAAATTATTTTTTCACTTCCGTTTTTTTTTTATTTGATTCATGCATCATTGTAGTTCAAAACCCAGCCATTAAACTCAGTTTTAAGTTGCATTAGATTAGGAGAAATCATGCATAAAAACAACCATGCATACTAGTTTTTCAGACTTAGAATTTTTCAGCATCTCATGGCATGCATTGCATTACTAACTTTCTAACTTAGGTTTCTTTTGTTTCTAGTTTAGTTTTTTTTTTTTTTTTGTACTTTTTATTCTTAATGTTCTAATTTGTGTGTTCTTTTGTAGCAATTTTAGTTTTTATTTTAGGATTTTTAATTTAGGAAGTTTTCTTTTCATTGGATTGTAATTAATTTAATTTTTGGAAAGTAGGAATAATGAGTATACTTTTTTAAATTTTAGGCTAAAATTATATTTTATTTAGGGCAGGTATAAGTTGAGAATGAATCTTAGTCGACATTGCT
Organism: Cinnamomum chago; assembly: GCA_038049695.1. Taxonomy (NCBI): domain Eukaryota; kingdom Viridiplantae; phylum Streptophyta; class Magnoliopsida; order Laurales; family Lauraceae; genus Cinnamomum; species Cinnamomum chago. The sequence continues at coordinate 6,147,496 of CP142451.1, read as the reverse complement.
CCCTGTGGATCGACCTGGTCTCACAAATTTATTATTACATCTCGGCTCTACACTTGAAACTCACGATCACTTACCTTGTTGCATATTGTGGGATACAATGTGTAAGGGTAAGAGGTTCACTCATTTCACTTCTAAAGTTTTAAAAAATATGCTACTAGTGGTTTCTGTTTGGAGATTATTAATTATAACAAGACATAGTTGGCCCCCCAAACTCAGTTGATCCATGTTGGGAGATTATTAATTGCAATAAGACATAGTTGGGTGACTTGGGTCTCAAAAGTAGCATTTTGCGATTATTTGTTCTCACAAGACTATGCCGGCAAAAAAGGCCATCACAGCTTTGAAGCACATAAGCTTGAACGGTTCAAGATGATGAGTCAAAAGTCACTCTACCAATCTGCCTAAATTGACCGGACTGATTCCATTGACTCATTGAGCCTCAGGTTACCGATGTTGTTGGTATCTTTATACATTAAATTACATGTTTTTCTCTTTTCTTTATTTAAGAGAGTTGCACATTGGTTGTTGAGAACTCTCTTAGAGTCATTTATTATCGTTTACACTCATTATTATTGTTTAAGTCTTGTGAGAAGGTTTAGGTAGTTGTGACCACACACTTTCACCGCGTATGCAAAGTCCGGCCAACCGGCCGCTTGACGGGTGCGCCTGGCCCAGCTCGCATGAATGTGTTAATTTAGGTCTTAGTTGGGTTGAATTTGGGTCGTAGAATTGAAAGAAAGGCCCAGCTCGCATGAGTGTGTGTTAATTTAGGTCTCATTTGGGTTGTGGAATTGAAAGAAAGCGCCTTCAAAGACGTGAAACCGCTAGAAACTGAGTTATGTAGAGAAACATGAGTCACCCCAAATTGCAGATTCTATTAATGTGAACATTGAGTCGCTCTGGGAATTCAAGCCTAATAAATGGATCCAACCAGACCCAAGTATTAATTGCAGATTCTATTAACTTAAATTAAGTCACTCCAACTTCTTCACTTGTTGCTACTCTTTAAGGTGTATAACAACACACAACTCTCTGCCTGTGCCTGTGGATGCTCAATTGCCTAAATTTTTTTTTTTGTCAATGTCCATTTATCTATTAGGGCAAGTTAAAATTATTTGATGTTATTATTGATATCATTGGATAAATGGGGTAAAGTTTAATGACAATGAGATGAATTATGACCATTTATTTGTAAAGTGCTGCTAATTCTAATAACCAGAAGTATATTTTTTTTTCTTTTTTTTTTAATATGGAAAACATCCTAACGTTTGGGCCACATTTGTTTTGTGTAATTGAATACGTAGGATTGTATTTGTATAAGTGGTTAATTATCAGGATTTTTCCTTTCCCTTTCTAAGTTTTTTTTTTTTTTTTTACATAAACATCCCTAGCTAGTTCTACATTTTTCCATCTCTATTTCTGCAATTATATACAAAATAGAACACTGTTTCCTTTTTCTTTTCTTTTCTTTTCTTTTTTTTTCTTTTGGGTAGAATTAGAATGCTGCTATTATACAAATGGAATAGAATTGAGCATACACCCAATCTGAGCCATTGATTATGACAAAGAGGGTAGTTGTATGGACATCTGAAATTCTCTATGTTGAAGTAAATTTATTTTTAAGACACCATTTATCGTCAATGCATCTCAACCCCTTTATTTAATTATTTCTGAAGTTATTTTTCCAGTTATTTTTAATTTCTTTTGCATTATCATTTTTCAGAGTTTTCCATCAACACCACCCACCCAAATTATTTTTGTAAAGATTGGGCGACCACCCGTTTGGGATTTGAGAGTTGGAGTGGTATAATGTACAGTTGTACTTCTCACTATTTGCATTTGAAACAGCACCAATTTTGTCCAGTGTGATTTTTTGTGGATTTAGCGAGCACCACCTTGAACCCTAAGAATAAACCTGTTTGATAAAAGACCTTGGGAATACCCACATCATCAAGAGAAACAACGAGCGGGCAATTAATTAGGTAGTTAAAATATAAATGAAATGGCCAATTTATAGACTTTCCGTGTGAATGATTGATGGTAAGTATGCCTAAAGCCAGCTTACCAACCAAGCCTTGTATATTTTCAAAATAAAGAAAGACCCTTTTGAAGAATGCCGGCTGCTAAATAGTAGAGAACCTTCTAGATGGGTCCCACACACAGACGGTCCAGATTGGTAGGGGAGCCAGTCATGTGGAAACTTCTATTTTATTTCATAATGTAGCTAGACATGGGCCCCACACGTATTCTTTTACGGTAAAAACATGTATTGGAATAGTTTTTCGCTGGAAGAGTGGGCCCCATCTGTGGGGCCAACTAAAAACCAAATACTTTATACATTTCAAGCCTCCTCGGTTCCAAATTTAAGCAGTGCAAATGATGTAAAGCTTCAACGGGTCGGGTCAAGTCGGATCCTTATTTTTTCTCTCTTTTAAACTATTCGGATCTTTTAAGTAATTGGGTAATCAAGGTCCGGTATCCTTTATTTGGACAAAAATGTATTGGGTTACGATCAGATCCATGTTCCTCAAAATTTGTTTTTATTGGGTTTAAACCGGTACTTGCGTAGATTTACCCTAATTACTCAGTTTGCTAGGCTTAAGTAATACTAGGACCAATAGGTCCCAAAATATAGTTTGTTAAAACATACAAATTGGGCTCTTATAGAACTTAATATGATCCAATGTCCGTGGATTGGCAATCCTAAACATAGTCCAAGCTTTGTGGCTCTAAAAATGTATTATGTTTATAACATCACTATAATAGGTTCTTTATTTGGGTCAAAAATTGTTGGATCTTTTGCTTTTGGATCTAAATCCTATTTTTTTCTTCATACCCAAAATTAAGTACTACATCCTGACTCAACTTTTTTTTTTTTTGATAACGTAGGGTTCCCAGCCCTTTGGACCAGAATAATCCCTACGAGCCCAGGAGAGAAAGTCAGGTAAAATTCCCCTGTGGACTCAGTGTGGTAGAGCAGTTTCGAACCCACAACCTCCGGGTGCAAACCGTAGTCCTAGGCCAACTGAGCTACCCCTCGGGATTAGATCCTGACCCAACTTGAGCTTAAAGAGATTAAGTTCTAGTCAAGCATCTACTTGACCTATTGCCACACACTATAGTTATTAATATCGTTTCGGACTGGCCTCTAATATAAAAAGTTTCGGTCTATTCGGAATTTCTACAAAAAATTTCGTAATTAAATTTTGAAAAATAAAATAAAATAACAAATATACATATGTGTAGAAAAATAAAAAACAATAAACTTGGGTATAATCCATTCTAGTAAAATCTTCTCGATTTACATTTTAGGAAAATATAAGAAATACAAAGTATATATGTGTATAAAAAGTAATTTTTTTAAATTATGTAAAATACCATTTCGGTTGAAAAATCACAAAAATTGATAGATATTCAAAACGAAAAGTTTTAAGTGACATTTTGTTTGGGCAACTTAAGTAAAACTAAAAATTTCAACCCAAAGGATACGAGATCAGTAACTATCCCAACCACCACACTCAGCCCTTTTCCCCCTTATTTGTTGCTTCCTCTCACGTCTCTGTCCCACAAATCTTCAATCAACCAGGGTTTTCTCTTTCTGGCCATCATGTCAGTGATTATTTAGTGGGCCACAAATCATTTTCAGCCATTGGCCCACAATTGGGACAACCTGATGACCCGGATATAACATAATTACCAACAGTATTTTTTTCTCTCTACAGCCATCATGTCAGTGATTATCTAGTGGGCCACAAATCATTTTCAGCCATTGGCCCACAAATGGGACAACCTGATGACCTGGATATAAAATAATCACCAACAATTCTTAACAAAAACAAAATCATGGTTATACTCTTTTGATGCAATTACTTGCACTGAATTTCTGAGCTAGGTTTTGTGGGACCCACTTTTTGGAATTTGTGCCCACATTAGAGAATTGGTTCAGCAATTTACACATAAAGAGGAAGGTGACAGGATCATTCCTTGTTATTTATTCCTCAGGTCACACTATTAAAGTATGGCCAGATGTTATTCTAGTGTATAAATCAACCAAACGCGGTTTGTATGAATGGGCTGTGTATTTAATAATGGATCAGTCCAAGACGTCTTTCTACTTTTTCAAATGCTTTGGTCAAAATTTACTGCCTTTTTGTCATGTTGATAATGGTTTTGGAAGCTTATGTTTCAATAGCAGTTTTTTTTAATTGCTGGTATTTAGTGGTAGTGGAAGTATCATTAATGGGTTTTACTCACATGAATGGATGCCATTGGGTCAAGGGTGATGGACCTATTGGAGAATTAGGCCCATATTAACTAGTGATTTAAGGGCTTTGAAGCTTTTAATGGTATTTTTTTTTTAATTTGTGTTCTCATTTTAGATCAAATCCAACAATGATGCATCTTTGATGATGGTGAATTAGTTGGTTTAGTTGCAATTCATGGGGTTTAGTGAGTGTGAAGGGACATGAATAATCATCTGTTGGCCGAAAAGGAAGTGGGCACGAAGATATGAAGATCTTACCGGAGGCTTGTCCCATCATGGATAGGTCTATTTCAATTAGAGGGGATTGTAATGGATTGGGTTAAATGGGTGATGGGCTACATATAGGGCCCATTTCTTCATCAGAATTTCAAGAATTCATGTTTGGGAGAATTTCAAATTCTCCAAAAGTTTTTCCTTTAGGTGGAATTTTAAATCTCTTTTTTTTACGGGAGATTTGAAATTTCAACAAATGGTATAGAGAGTGGAATTTTAAGAATTTCAAAAGGTTTTTTTTATGGTTGGAATTTGAAACTCTAATGAAAAAAAACCACATTATTTCAAATGTCAAGGGACAAGATGTCATATCACGTCAGATCATGCCTAAAAAACCCCAACCTCCTAAATTCTAGTTATAAATTCTGGTAAAGAAACAGACCCTACAGAGTGAGTTGTGGGGAGTGGGGTGAGTTTAGTCATGTTGGTCAAAGACCTCGGGATACCCATATCATTTATTTTTGAAACCAATCAAGGGGGTTGGGATCTGAGACAGAGTCCCATACACACAGGAAGACAGCAAGCGGGAAGAAGACCGACACAAGTGAGAAGAGGTGGCGTACCAGAGTTCGAATCCCGAGTAGTTGGGTGAGAACTGTCGCCACCTACCAGTGTAGTAAGTGCGGTTCACCGTAATACCCACATCATTAAAAAGTAAAAGAAAAAGATACACCTAAAATAATTTCTTTGAAAAAAAATAAATCAAAAGAGAAGTTCATTAACCACACATCAGAGAAAACAAGCACAAGACAAGAAGATAGCAAAATCATCACAGCCCTACAACAAGAATACCGCCCAAAAAATCAACTCAGAGGATAGGAGTCCCTGGTCCACACCCCACTGAAACTGACTGACCCCATTTGGCAAGGCATGAGTGAGCCACCCCACTTGCCATCTTGGGAATATAAAAAAAGTTGGTAGCGACATTTGAACAAATCTGAGTGGTTGAAAATTTATTTAAGGGATGTGATCCAGTGAGAACCATTCTCACGGAGTAACCTTCACAACTTTTTTTTGTAGGACCTATGGGGGGCCATGTTAAAATAGGATAGGCGGGGATTGAAAGATCTATATGAACCACCCTGAATGTCAAGTTTAGCTCCAATTTCTTCATCCATGACCGACAAGCTTAATCCATTTATATGAGTATATAGTTGATCCAACGGTCCAATTCATTCGTATTGGTGTTAAACCCTAGGCGTGTGACTATAAAATGATCATTGTCCATTGTAAGGTTTGGATTGGGTGATAGGTGGGCCCTACCCATAACTCTCACCTGATTATTTCCCTTCGTATATTTTATCTCTCCTTGCCACAAAACATATATGTAAGACATATACGGGAAGATTTCAATCTCAGCCCCAAGATGGAGTTGTAAAAACTAGCTACAAGATTTTGTGTAATCGCTGCGATAGATGATCCTCACTCTATCATATATCCTGAACCCATAAAAATGATATATTGAATTCAAATGGGACAGGGATGAATGAGAAGGTTTCAAGCTTATTTAATAAGATTAGGTAAAACTAACACAGGGGTTGGACGTTTTGATATCTGGGAAAGCTCAAAGACAAATGATTTTGCTTTCAGTTTGGTGGCCCACCAAATTAGTGTAAGATTTTATTGGGACTCTACCAAAAATTGGTCCATAAGGTTAAAGATAGTCAGGAATTCTGCATAAATCATTCAAGAGCTGAGAGGAACCAAAAATAGAGCCACACTTATTGAAAAATGAACACCTTCACTAGGTATGTAAGGTATGTCCAACTCCATAGCCGTTGAAGTAGTACTTGTTGCTATAGATCTCACATTTGATGTGGAAGCCTACATATGATATTTCTCTTTTTTGGATTGGAGGAATGAGTGCTAGTAAATAATCAAGTGAAGTTTGAAACATGGGATTCATAAGAGCCCATGGATTGATGGTATAGTAAAACACAATCATAATTCTAATGAAATAGAACCATAGTCCAAAGGGCTTTAAAAATTGGGCTAGAAGTAGGTGTTGAAAGTAGGGCAAATTGGGCAAGAGTAGGTTGTTGAAATTAAGGAAAATATGCACATAGTGGCTCACTGGCTTGGCTTTTCATTTTCTTTTTCTTTTCTTTTTTACACAACTTAGCCTCCATGTTTACCTTTTGTTAAATGATCTTTCAAGATCCATTATGAATATTTTTAAAACATTGTAAAAATGTCTTAGTGAGTTTAAAGATAATGTGGCAATTTGGCAAATTGGCTTCTAACGCAAATAAAATGCTGACTTAGTGTGGGACCAATTCCATGTAAGGAGAGGGTAGGGACGGAACCAAGATTTATACCATGGGTGAGTGGAGCACTAAAAAAAAATAATCCTAGGGAGGCTATTGTTAAAAACTCTTCTAGATTTCAATTATACTAAAAGGAGTTTTATGAGATGTTTGGACCACCGCCCCCGCCCCCGCCCCTGCCCCCGTTCCGACCCTGCAAAGGGTGTAATTTTAAAGTCATTTTAGTTTTTAAAAGGTGGGCAATAATTGAAAACTAGGCATTGATATGGCACCGCGGTTGATGTGACATTAATCATGTTCATGTTACATCCTCCTCAATTGGATAGTGGGACCCATTTTTCATTGAAAACTATTTTTACTATTAACTTCGGCCGATTGGCTCTTATAGTAAATTAAGTCTTCTTACCTGTTCCTTCTTGAGAACAGCACAAATGCATTTAACACTTCTAAAGAACTAAAATTTGAGATCAATGAAGTACACAATGTCTATGTAGGCAATACCAAGAAATACCGAATTCAAGGTTGAACTCTTGCAACATGGGGGAATGATGCAGCAACACTAATAAATCGTAGCAAGAAGGCGTGTGGCGTTTGTGTGGGACCACCTACAATTATTTAGAATATTATTATTTTTAATTTTATTACTTTCTAACTTCATTAAGGAGTTGTAATTAGGAATTTAGGATTGACTTTCTAATTTCTGTAGGATATTTATTTAATTTTCTAGATTGATCAAGAGTAACAGTCTTAGTCCTAATAAAGTCTCTTTCATTTTCCTATCATTATCTATATAAAAGTCTTTCATTTTCCTATCATTATCTATATAAAAGCCTTTCATTTTCCTATCATTATCTGTATCTCTACCTAGTACCTACCCTTCATGTGTCTTTCTCTTCTCTCACCCACCCAACCGTTCTTCCACACCCCCCCTCCCCACCCCACCCCACCCCACCCCACCCCACATTGCTGGATTCTGCCTGCATATAAAATCTTTCACCCCCCAACCCAAAACCCATTGCTGGATTGTGCCTGAATATAAAATCTTTCAATTACTCAATTCCAATAGTAATTTCATCAATTGATTTCCATCTTCTTGTAATTGCACATAACCAGGTAAAATACAAACAAAGAAATATATTTCAGCTGTGAAAAAAGAAGAAGAAGAAATCTTATCTAACAAAATTTAAAGGTTTTCTGCCAATATCGACAATGCACGGCCAAGACCTCCAGCCCAAAATCCAATATCTCATTCCGTTTTTGCCTTTGGTTAGTTGATGTCAAAATAACTCTAACAAAAGAAAAGGTTCTTCACCCCCAAATCAATAGCAACCAGTAGAATTAGAAGAAAGAGAGGAAGGAAAAAAAGGAGATCAACGCCCTACCCCTTTTTTCTCAATCACAATGAAAGAGAGATTGCTCGATGTCATCAAAACCCTAAATAACAGAAAACTCAATTTTTATTGATGCTAACTGGGCGTTTTTGTTGACATCGAAACAATTTTATATTGATGTCGACGAATCTTCTGTCGACGTCAAAAAATTCACAGGGTTACTCATGTTGTTAATTGGCCATTTTTGTTGACCTCAACACAATTTTATATTGATGTCAACGAATCTTTTATCGACATCAACAAATTTACAAGGTCACTGATTGTAATAACTGGGCATTTTTGTTGATGTCAACACAATTGTAATGTCGACGAATGTTTTGTTGATGTCAACAAATATTACTGATGACAGAATAGGGAACTGGTAATGTTGACATAAAAAGAAAAAAGAAAAAGAAAAAAAAAGATGATTTGGGTCGGAAGTCCATGACTATCATCATAAAAGTTTAGGGTCCTCAACTGTGGTTACCATATTTAAGGGGATTTTTGTGGTAAATGTCCCTTTATTTTATGTGAAAGCTGGTTTGATTTTATTTTTTGATCATTGTATAATTATTTCTTTTTTTCTCATGTTTTTTTCTTTTCAGTGTTTCAAACCACCTAAAAAAAACACAACCCAACTCTAATGGGTAGCTTAGTTGGCCTAGGACCACGGTTTGCACCCGGAGGTTGTAGGCTTAGTTGAGGCTAAATGGGAGTTTACGCGATTTCCTATGAGCCCGAAGGGATTAGTCTAGCCCAAAGGGTTGGGGACCTCCGATAGAAAAAAAATAAATAATAATAACTACCAAAAAAGCCTCAGATAGTGGGTTTTACATTGTAATTTCTAAAATATGGGCCCTAATTAATTACAATAATTCCAAGTGGTCCCAAGTTTCTTGTAGCTCCTCCCAGGGGATGCGATTCAAGATGAGCGGTTCAGATAACCATCATGTCAGCCCCAAGGTGGATTTTTACACAATTCCTTAGTAACAGCCAGGATAACGGTTATTGACGGTTATCTCTTTTGCTCGTGATAAAGATCCCTCGTTTTTCAGTTTCAAATAAGCACAGCTGTTACCGCACTACACCAAAAATCGGAAATTGGAACGGAAAAGCGTTCCTAATCCTTCCGTTCCTAATCCGTTAAAGTGTTCCAATTTCCGTTCCAATTTGGTACCAACCGTTCCTAATCCAAATTGGAACGGAAATTGGAACACTTTAACGGATTAGGAACGGAAGGATTAGGAACGCTTTTCCGTTCCAATTTCCGATTTTTGGTGTAGTGCCGGTCCAAATTCAATGTCATCCCTACTACAGGAGATGACTGAGAGATGAGACGTTCATGTAGTAAATAAGAGAGAAAATCCCACGTAGATTCTTCTTCCTCTCTTCGTAATTGATCTCATCTTCTTCATTGCCGCAATCCAACTACTCCATCTACAATTTCCTGAGTCTTCTTTCTTTCTCCAAGCAAGGGATCATGCCTCGTTGATGAGACCATGAGGAAGAGGAGCAACGAATACGAGGAGGTAAGATTGAGCAAGAGGCGTTGCTGCAGCTCAGAGTTCTTCGACCTGGAAGGCGGCGGTTGATAGCAACAAGGAGGAAGAGGAGGAAGTTGGAGAAGATGGTATTCACCTCTTCTACTTGTCTGTTAGAAAATTTTAAACAAAAAAAAAAAAAATGAAAAGAAAAGGAGAGAGAACCATAGAACCAAAAAACACCCGATGCATAATCATCATCATAGTCTTATCTCATCTATCTAGGGTGTGGCCTGTAGAGTTGGGAAACACCGGCTATCAATAGCATATTAATCAAAGAGACTCATTTTTTAGTAGTTTATAATAACAATGGTTAAGATACATCTGTTGAGATACATCTGTATGCAGTTACTGGACTCATTCAAATTTTATCCATTCAAACTTCCTGCAGTTATTGATTTATTCAAATGATGCTATGATTGCTCATCCTAAGACACATGGGAAGTCTATCCTAACCAGCTGTGTAATCTATATATACTGTCGTTGTATTCAGTAAGTATTGAGAAAATAATAAACTATTACAAAAGTATTGTGTTATTTCTTATGGTATCAGAGCTTACCACATAGACTAGTGTGTGGTACTCCATCCTGTGTTGACGTCATTCATGGCAACGTCCAGATCGTCTTCCTCTGCTAACAGGTATCCGTATCCATCTAATTTGTTGCAAACTATGTTTCAATTAAGTTGTCACAAACAAATTTTCTGCTATGGAAAACACAAATCCTTGCATTGATTGAAAGCCACGAGTTGCTAGGCTTTATCAATGGTGCAGAACGAATGCCAAATCATGAAATTGAATCCTCAAGAGGAGAGAAAAGCGTGAATCCAGACCATTCGTCATGGATTCGGACTGATTGAATGGTAAAAGGTTGGATAACTGCCACCTTAACTGAAGAGGTGCTTGCCTTAGTAGTAGATTGTGTTAACTCCACAGATGTGTGGCAAGTGTTGGTTGACGCCTTTGCTCGGGACTCGGAGTCCAGAGAATTTGATCTCCTACAACAGCTCCAACTGCTAAAAAAAGGCAACAACTCTATGGATGATTATCTTCGTCATTTTAAATCTGTCATTGATAATTTAAGTGCTATCGGAAAACCGATCAATGATCGAACCAAAGTGTTTTGTCTACTTCGTGGACTTGGTCCACAGTATGAATCTTTCACCTCTGCTATGTTAAAACCGCCAGTCCCTTCATACAGGGAAATCGTGCCTCTTCTGCAAAGTCATGAGACACGATCTCAGAGTTATGCCAATGACTACACACATTGTTCCATGGCTCTTTTTGGTCAAAAGTTTGATAACAAAAAGAGGAATAAAGGAAGTCAGCAATTTACATCAAGGGGACTTGGTTTTGTGCAAACTAGTAGACAATCTAATGCTCAAAATCCTGAAGAAAAGCAAAAGATGGCTCCTGGTGGGCAGCAACAAAAGAGAGGAGGTGGGCATGTTCAATGCCAAATATGCATGAAACCTGGACACTCGGCTATGAGGTGCTGAATAGATTTAACCAGAATTTTATACCAGAAGACATACCCAAAGCATTGGCTGCAATGAAGGTGTCACAAGAGTTGGAAGAATGGTTTCCAGATACAGGCGCTACAGCCCATATGACAGGAGATACAGGTAAGGTCAGAAACTTCATACCTTATTCTGGTTCTACTTGTGTTATGGTTGGCAATGGTACCAAGTTAAAAATCACACATGTGGGTGACTCTGCTATTACTACTGCAAATGGCACTATTCCATTAAAGAAGGTTTTATTTGTTCCACAAATGAAACGGAATCTATTATCTGTCTCACAACTTACTACTGAGTTTCCTTGTCTTTTCGAATTTACTAATTGTGGATTTGTGATCAAGGATCAGAGAAGAAGACAGATACTGGCATCGGGAATTAAGCAAGGAGGACTCTATACTCTGAGTGACAGTAAAACCACTTCTGAAGACATGTGGCATCGGCGATTGGGCCATCCACATCCTCGAATAATTAGATTTTTGAATCATAAAAAATTTCTCCATGTCAATAATTGGAATAGATCCTCTTATGTTTGTGATGGGTGTCAAATGAGTAAGAGTTGCACGTTACCATTTTCTCCTTCTTCAAATATTTCACCTGCACCATTGCATAAGATACACTGTGATTTGTGGGGACCCGCTCCCACTCGGTCCACTCAGGGTTATCGCTTCTATACTATTTTTGTGGATGATTTTTCACGTTATGTTTGGTGGTTTCCATTGCGACATAAATCTGATTTTTATGACTGCTTTAAGATCTTTCAAAAATTTATTGAAAGGCAAATGACAAGAAAATTCAAATATTTCAGTCAGATGGAGGGGTAGAATTCTCCAGTAGAGCATTCAAAACTCATTTGGAAAATGATGGCATTAAACATCAAATTTCTTGTCCTAGAACCCCTGAACAAAACAGTGTGGCAGAAAGGAAACATCGCCATATTGTGGAGCTTGGATTGGCCATGATGTTCTAAGCTTCCATACCAAGACATTATTGGGTACATGGGCGGAGCCATGTTGAGGCCCGGGGGGGCCAGCCTTTGAAAAATGCCCCCCCCCCAGCCTTTGAAAAATGGGCCCCCCCAAGCCTTTGAAAAAATCATCTTTAATAATATAATCTCTAATGTCATGAGTTGTCTGACATTGCTATGCAGTAGTATAGTGAAATGACATAGTAAATGTTGTTGCAAAATCGTGATATTGTGGATTGACGGAATATTGATAATCTCCATGTTCCTTAGAGTATATATCTTGATAGCCTGAGACATACAAGATCTTGTGGTGGTGCATGTCCAGGTTGTAGTGAAGAAGTCTCATGCAAATCTACACTGTTTGATATGTTACAGAAAGAGAGAGAGCAGTGGTGCTTCCAATATTTATGAAATATAGGCAGTGTATTCAAAATCACATATTATTAGTGATCCTTCTTTGTTTTGTTCTTTTCCTCTTTTTCTCCATTAATCTCTCATCTTCAGTGATTAAAATTTTGCACGCCGTCTTCTCTATATCCAGCATTTTCAAGGAACAAAATCATGGTTGAACTTATAACTATGTCAAAAAGGAAATTTTAAAATATGATAGTTATAATAATTGGTGAAAAAAATTTTTATTCAAGTTTTGGCCCCCCCCAAGATGACATCCTGGCTCCGCCCCTGATTGGGTAGAGGCTTTTTCTACAGCTGTTTTTCTCATAAACAGGCTACCATCAGCTAAATTAGAAATGAAAAGTCCTTGTCATTTGATATATCAGAAGGTGTCCCAGATTACTCTTGTTTAAGGATTTTTGGGTGTCGTTGCTTTCCATATTTGCGACATTATACAACTGACAAGTTTTCACCTCGGTCTCTTCCATGCGTTTTTTTGGGCTATAGTGACAAGCATAAAGGGTACCGTTGCTTCCATCCACCAACACGAAAAATGTACATCTCACGGCATGTTGTGTTCGATGAAGAATTATTTCCAAATGCATGTCCCAGTACACTTGTTTTCTCACAGCGACAAGAAGAACTCGCCATTACCATATTTAATGAATGGCTTAATCCTTTTGCGGATACATCTCCAAATGTTGATCACTCATTTAATGGTCCTCGGTTCTCCCCTGCGAACCATGATGATGAGCTCCAACACATTGGCCCATCTACTGATAGTGCACCACCTGTTGCTAATAACATACCATCTTTGGCACTCGAAGAGGGTCCATCCATGGTTGCTACTGCCACACCTCTGGCTGCCACCCAAACATCATCCCCTACAACTGACACTTGGCACAATGATTCTTTAAGCTCACATGGTGTGCTGGCTTCATCTCGCATGGTTACTCGTGGGCAACATGGGATTGTCAAACCGAATCCCAGGTATTCATCATCTGACTATGCCCTTCATAGCTCCACATCCTCATGTGTACCGACTGAACCCAAAGGCTACAAAATAGCTCTTAGACATCCTGGTTGGCGTGCAGCCATGGAGGAGGAAATGCAGGCATTAAAAAATAATAATACATGGACATTGGTGCCTAAAGATCCATCCATGAATATGGTAGGATGCAAATGGGTTTTTAAAACCAAGTTGAAGGCTGATGGGTCCTTAGAGAGACTTAAAGCACGTTTAGTTGCCAAGGGCTATAATCAAAAGGAGGGCATTGACTTCTCCGAGACTTTCAGCCCTGTTGTCAAGCCAGGCAGCATTCGGACCGTTCTCACTATTGCTACTATCAATAGATGACCTATACGGCAGCTAGACGTAAAGAATGCATTTTTACATGGTACACTTAATGATCCAGTTTACATGGATCAACCACCAGGATTTGCAGACCCTCGTCATCCAACACATGTGTGCTATCTGCATCGAGCTCTCTATGGTCTTAAACAGGCCCCAAGGGCATGGTTCGATCGATTCAGCTCCTTTCTATTGACACTTGGTTTTTTCTGTAGTGTGGCAGACTCCTCTCTCTTTGTCAGACGTAGTGCTCAAGGCATCATTATTATCTTACTATATGTTGATGATATAGTGTTAACAGGCGATGATCCTATTATTCTTCAGTCCCTCATCTCTACCTTAAGCACTGAGTTTGCCATGAAGGACCTCGGTCCGCTTCACTATTTCTTAGGGATTGAAGCTACATCATTTTCTGGGGGCTTATTCCTATCTCAGCAAAAATATGCAAATGATTTGCTTGATCGTGCTCAGATGCAGAATTGCAAAGCTGTTAGTACACCAATGGCAACAAAACTTCAGCTTCTCTCCTCTACAGATGATCCATTTCCTGATCCCACACTTTATAGAAGCATTGTTGGTGGTCTACAGTACCTCACTATGACTTGTCCAGACATTGCTTTTGTGGTCAATACTGTGTGTCAATTCATGGACAAGCCTAAGATGCATCATTATCAAGTAGTTAAATGGATTCTCCGATATATCCACGGTACTATAGACTATGGGATACGAATCCTTGCAAATAGTCCCATAGATCTCTATGCATTCTCTGATGCAGATTGGGCGGGGTGTCCCAATACACGTCGGTCCATGACTGGATTATGTACATTCTTGGGGGGCAATTGTTTGTCATGGAGTGCTAAAAAGCAACCCACAGTAGCTCGCTCTAGTGCTGAGGCTGAGTATCGAGCCATGGCCTCTATTGCGGCTGAGCTAACATGGATTGGGTACATTCTTCGTGATATCGGTATAACTCTTTATAAGCCTCCTACATTATTTTGTGACAATATGAGTGCTCTCTACATGACAATCAATCCTGTTTTTCATACATGAACCAAGCACATTGAAATTGATTACCACTTTGTTCGCGAGAAGGTAGCCCTTGGATCACTTGTCACCAAGTTCATCAATTCAGATCAACAAATTGCTGATATTTTCACAAAACCGCTCCCACGGGCTCCGTTTAGTGCTTTGAGGACCAAACTTGGACTCTGGCTTCGACCGTCCAGTTTGAAGGGGAGTAACAATGGTTAAGATACATCTGTTGAGATACATCTGTATGCAGTTACTGGACTCATTCAAATTTTATCCATTCAAACTTCCTGCAGTTACGGATTTATTCAAATGATGCTATGATTGCTCATCCTAAGACACATGGAAAGTCTATCCTAACCAACTGTGTAATCTATATATACTGTCATTGTTGTATTCAGTAAGTATTGAGAAAATAATAAACTATTACAAAAGTATTGTGTTATTTCTTATATAATGCGCCCGTAACTCCCAAATGACAGTCATAATTTATGGAGCTATGATATTTTTGAAGCACCTTATTTCCCTTCTCTTTAGATTTCTTCTTTGATGTCTTTCTTCCACCCTCTTGATCTTAATCCAAAAGTACATTCATGGCTTATCATCTGTGATACCTTGATACTTGTGTATATGTCTAGTGTATCCGTATCTAAGGCGTTTGTAATGGTACTCGATTCTGCAAAGATATCTATAGGGAGAAGTTTAGCATAGTATTGTATCATATATTGAGTCCATTATTTCATCTTTTGCCCCAAAAAAATCCATTATTTCATATAATACTATTAGTTTTCTTTCTTTTCAACATAAAATTGTTAGAAAGGGATTTAAACAATTATGGTTTTATTAATTTAGAAATGTTCTAAGAATGAAAATTAATACTTTGTACAATAATTTGAATTCAACATATGAAGCACTACCTTCAGACCGTCATTTTAAAAAAACGACTCTGAAATTCCCGACACCGCACTCGTGAAAAACGACGGCCAATTAGATTACTGTATCCGTAATGTCATTATTTTCAAATAGTGTAGTCTTGTATCCATGTCTGTTCTGGGCATCAGAACTTATCATCTTATTTTTAGACAAAATCCTCACTGTTTTCTCAATCTTCAGCATTTTGCTCCCCCCTCATTTCAATTTTAGTTCTATTATCTTTTCAATGAGCTAGTATAATAACAAACATGGTTATTACTGTTTTCATCTGGAATTTGGTTAACTGACTGGAGATTTGCATAGTGAGAGTCCACAGCACAAATGCTGGTGCTTAGTCTATTTCTCTTCTTCTTTGTTCATTATGTTGTTGTTAAGCAGGAAAATGGTTTGTGTCCTTTTTAAATGTGGGGCACTTCATCAATGCCATTTCCCCTGTTATACAAAGTGCTCACATGCATAATTTATTGGTATGAAGGAAGAAGGCTTAAAAAAACCTATTTCAGGAATTCATCATGCACCCATGAATAAACAAAAAATTCAATCTCCTTTGACAAGGTGGCCTTTCGCATGTTTACTTCCCCTATAGATCAAAGAAGACTTATTTTTTTGTGAGTTGGGGTGCATGAATTTCCAGTAGACTTGATAACAGTTTCTTCTTTTATTGGTCGCATGCTTAGATATTAGGATATAAATCCTAGATCAAAGGTTTGCTAAACTAGCCTTAGCTGTTCCTTGTATTTTAAGCTTAAAGCTTGAGCTTGACCAACTGATCGAATCTATAGTGAATTGGCACAGTCCATAGCTTCCTGGTCTGCATAACATGTGAACCCTGCTTTTCTGTTTAAGCTTACTTGCAATTGATACTATAGTCTTATAGACAAGACTGTACAAAATGGGCCATCATAGTGATTCTAATTATAATTACAGTTTCTTTTTTTTTTAATCAGTAACAAAGGATTCATTAAGAGCAAAGGAAAACGGCACAAGCCTTCATAACAAAAATTATAGTTCAAAAGTTGGACTATGCTTCTGCTGATAAAGAAGTAAAAAAAACCTTTTAGATTTCATGAGTTAACACACCACCACTATATTTAGATGTATAGGGTTCTATGGAATACATATTTGTAGTTCTAATCAAGTTGCGACTTTCTAAATTAAACGCCTGATGAAATCTGGTGGCTTTTTTTCAAATTTTCTTTGCCTATGCCTTCATATGCTAATATGTGGCACAGTTTGTACATTTGCTGATTGGCGCCAAATTTTTGAAATGTGTTTCTATTTTTCCTTCTTACATGCCTAAGTAATTCTCCTTTGAAGTTCCAGCCAATACTTGTATGCCAAGTTTGTTCTCATTTTCTGTTTTCTGTTGCTTATGGGTCTTTTGAACCTGAATATGCAGATTTCATAAATGATGCTGGAGCTGAAATTCCAGAAGATGGAGGAAGAATGCACTGTCCTCCATTTCTATCGCAAGAAGATGAAGAAGAGGATGTCGAGGACCTTCAAACAAGAATTCAAAAGAGATATAAGAGGTCTAGTCACAGAATATGATGAAGAGACCACAGATGTTGTTGAGCAACAAGCTCTTTTACCATCAGTGAAGGATCCAAGGTTGTGGAAGGTGGAATGTCTGGTATGACACACTCCTCTTGCTTTAATAGATATAATTTTTTATTTGCTCTAGATTTTATCCATCCTCTGACAAACTTTATACAAAACATTAGATGGGTCGTGAGAGAGAGGCAGTTGTTTGCCTTAATGCAAAAGTTCATCGACAAAGGATCAGAGTCGCAGATAAGGTCAGTGGTGGCCCTGGATCATCTTAAAAGTAACATTTATATTGAAGCAGACAAAGAAGCTCATGTAAAGGATGTATGTACCAGGCTACATAGTTATGTCCAACTCCTACTTTTTCGGCTGTGCTTCAACTAATCCATTCCATGTTTATCAGGCTTGCGGAGGTCTTCGCAATATATTTCCTGCAGAGGTGAGGGTTGTTCCTATAAAAGAGATGACTGATGTTCTTTTAGTTGAAAGAAAAATGGTTGATCTTGCAGCTGGCAGTTGGGTTCGTGGAAAGTATAAAGGGGACCTTGCTAAAGTATGAGTTTTTTCTGCCACTGTATATCATTAAATCACTGCATTTCTTTATTAATTATTGGTCACTGAATCTATTTTTACCCTGAACCTTTAATAATCTAATTCTACAGGTTGTCAATGTGGATAGTGTAAAGCAGAAATTTAGAGTTAAACTGATCGCAATGATTGATTTGCAAGCAATTGCTAGTAAAATGGTAATGTTATTCCATTTCGTAGAGTGGTGCTCTTAGAAAAGAGTATTTAGCATTGTTGGAAGATGGTCTTTTTCACGAGGTTTTCGGCTCAAGTCACTTCACCTCTTTACGCATTTTATTCATCAATACCATCCCTTGTTTGGTTTTTGCTAACAAGATGTATTATGGTCGCATCATTGATAAAAAAAGACATATTCTTTCTTCTTATTTTTTGGTTTGTTATTCTTATCAGCATGCAATTTCAAGATTGAATTCATACATTTCAAGGAAGTTCTTTCATGCATTCCCAGGGGATATTTATATTGTATATGATTTCCTACACTCCTTGAATGACAAAAGAAGTTTGTTTGCTTCTATTTATCTTATTGTCATCGATCAACTTTGTGTGCAATTTATTTCTTGTGGCCTTAGGATGGAAGGGATGTTGTCAAAAAGAAGGCATTTCTCCCCCCTCCATGTTTTATTAAATCGATAAAACAAGGTAATTCTGTTGCTTTTTTCAATTAAAGGTATCTCTATAACTGTCTGTTTCCGAATTATTGGTAATGGACCTGTTTTTTCCTGATGCATACAGGAAGATGCATATTGACGTTGATCGTAGGCGGGATCCTTCCACTGGAGAATATTTTTATTTAATTGACAATATGTTGTTTAAGGATGGTTTTCATTTCAAAGTTGTATCTATAAGGTCAGTAAGGACTCAAAATGTGCTGGCAACTATTGATGAGCTTGTCAAATTTCGAAAGCCTGGGGATGACACAGATGGTGATATGGCTGGCTTATCTACTTTACTTGCAAATAGAAAGAAAGGGAATTTCATGGAGGGAGTGCAGTTGTAGTAGTCCAAGGAGATCTAAAAAATCTGAGGGGATGGGTTAAAAAAGTAGAGGAGGAAAATGTTCACAACCAAAATGGAAGGCTTGCTGGTAATTTCTTTTAATTTTTGGTTGTAAATTTTATTTATGAGTTCTCAATCCACACATATTAAGAAAGATGGCCCATATCTTTAACACATTTGACAGGAAACTCTTGCTTTTAATGAGAAAGATATCTGTAAGTACTTCAAATGTGGTGATCATGTGAAGGTTGTCTCTGGCAGTCAGGATGGTGCAGGTGGGATGGTTGTGGAAGTTGAGGGCCACATACTTACCATTTTCTCTGACACAACTAAGGAACATGTAAGCTCATTAGCTGAAGTTTTTAGTTAATAATGTGTTTGAGTATCTGAATCCTTGGAGTAGCTTACTAATAAGAATGTTGCATGCTGATCATCATTATTCAGACTCGTGTCTTTGCGGACAATGTGGTGAAGAGCTATGAGGTAACATCAGGCAACACTAAAATTTGGAATTATGGGTTACGCGATCATATTTTGCTTGAGTAAGCTTCTTTTTATTTATTTGTGTTTTCTGAAATAGTCTTGAGTAGGTTGTTGAAATTTCTTCATTCGTTGCCCACTGCTTCTCGTGCCTACTAAGTCGTTAAATGTGGTGCAGTAGCGGGCTCAATTCAAAATTTGGAACTTCAACACCATCCATGCTCAATTCTCAAAGAAGATTGCCTAGAGGAGGACCTCCATTAGATTGTATGGTGTTGCCAATTTCATATCTCATTGATTGTCTAGTTGAAAATGTTATTGAACTTTGTTATTATATCATTTTTACTGATGTGGTCTGTTGTTTTCTTTATTATGAATTATTTCTAAAGATCCCTTATAAAAAAAAAAAACTGATGCAGCTAGTGGAAGATTTTTAGAGGTAGAAGGGGGCATGACTCTTTGGTTGGTAGTACAATAAAGATCCGCATGGGTCCCTTAAAGGGAAACCGCTGGCGAGTTGTCGCTGTTAATGGCCAATTTTTCCGAATGGAATTGGAGTCCCAAATGAATGTTGTAACAGGCAAGCTTAATTTTTTTTTTCTTGTTGTACCCCGTCTTGCTCTATGCCTCTTTATCTAGGAAATTATCTTCTGGTATTGTGCAGTGAATCGCAATATCATTTCTGATGCTGTGTCTGTTGCAACTCTATTCTGTTAATGCAGTGTAGTTTTTGCTATTTTGAGATTCTTGATTATAAGTTAAAACATCTCCCAACACTCTCTTCTTAATTTTATTTATCAGTGAAACACCTTGGTATGGTATTGGAAGAGAGACACCAATGCATCCATCACAGACTCCTCTGCACCCGTCTATGACTCCATGGAGAGATGGGGGAGGTATACTTATTATTTTTTTAGCAGTCTTCTTTAGCAGTTTTCCATTGTCATGCTTTCGCTTGCATTGTTCTTGTTGTAGCCCAGACATCCACATATCAAGCAAACTTGATTGACAACTATTGCCGGAGATATGATGAATTATTATTTCTTCATTTCAGATTAGCAACGGTCAGAATTTACGAAAGGAAGAAAAAAACAGAGGAAGCCAGCAAACACTTCTGGTTAATTGTGTGGCTTTTTTGGCACATGTGTCTGCTTGAGATTTCTCTCTTTTAACTGTTTGTAAGGGGCTAATTACATTTCTGCTCGGCAGAAAATTTATCCCAAGAGTGTAAAGATGGTTTTGTCCTGATTTTATTTTGGATTTATCATCATAAGTCTAGATATACATCATTATTTTGTTTTTAGTCTTTTGAGGTTGTAGTTATAAAGTATGTCACTCTTAAAATCAACAGTCATTGAAGATGGATATCACATGTACAAACTCCAAATAATATGGTGTATGCATTTGTCACTTATTGCGAGCTTACCTGAATGCATGATAATCAATCGAACAGGGCAATTGGATGGAGTAGCACGTAAAATGTTCCTCAAATCAAATAATTCTAGCCTTGATTTTAGCTCCTCAAACTTCAATGACAACCTTTCATGTGAATATTTTGTACATCGTCCACTTCCACCTGCTCTTCCCTGCATCATTCAAGGATTAGCCATTTTCTTCCTATAAAATGAAGGATTTTATTTTTGTACATGAATTTCCTGTTTCTTGTTTTTGATTAGTGGGTTCAGCTTTAAATTTAACACAACCATGATGGAAATATATGTTTGGTGTTTTGAAAAGTTACAAATGAGTGAATTTCAGGCCATTAATTAGTCTAACCAATCAGCAGGAAATCTGGACTGAAGTTTGTCAAGACTGTCAACTATATGTGAATGGGTGCTTTTTGGGATTTATGCTTGTTTATGCTACTGGCTAATGGGTGTTTTAATTTACTTTGATTTTGATATCTTCCTCCTCACCTTCTTCTCAGTAATATTTGTTTTACCTTCCAAAGAATGACATGAGGGACACACATGTAACATCTTTCCATTGAGTCTTCTCGTAAATCCTCTTCTTTGTCACACTTCACCTCCATTTCTCTCATTGATAGCAGTAATTCTCTCATCTACTAGGAAAGCTTTTTACATTTCAGATTCTTCTAATTGACACTTGTTGAATAGTTTATGATACTCATGTTCTTTCCTTCCAGCTAAAAAACTTAATGTCTCTTTAATTATCTTCTTTTCATACTAAACAATCTTCACAAGATCTAAGCAAACTAAAATTAGATCACAGTACCCCTACAAAATTATGGTTTTTCCATTGTTATTCAATTTGTACTAGACTTAAGGGGCCGTTTGGAAACACTAGTCTAATTAATAAGAGCAAAAACTATTAGAGTTTAAAATAAAATGCTCTAACTTTAAAATTTTGATTTACAATTAGATTATTTGGTAAAATAAAAAAATTCCTCATATTTCATGAGGTAATTAGGCCATTTTTGTAAAAAATTACAATGTAGATTCTGCCATTTGTGTCATTTAAAAATTTTATAAGGTCATTTTTATCCAAAACTCTTGTAAATTTTAGATTGTCCACCTCCATCCATTTTAGATAAATCAGTTATAAAAAAAATGCAGCCTCTTAAGATTAATTTTCAAAGACAAAATCTCTAATGTAAATAAGCTCTAAAATAGAAAATACAATTAGAGCGTTACCAAACACTCAAGTATGTAAATAAGCTCTAATCATACTCATTTTTAGAGCTTCCAAATGCCCCCATGAGTATATCAAATAAACAGGCTTTGATTTGGGCCCAAGTCCAAGCCCTTACTAGCTCTAGGTTTGATTTGGGCCCTGCAGTCTAATTTGGCAATTAGCACAAAAACCATGCTAATCACAGGTATGCATGAAGAGGTAGGATTTTATGTATCTTAGAAACGGGGAAGATGGGAGTCCTAAGTGGGGAAGTATGTTAGTGAAAAGTGGAGGGGGAGTATATTAGCCGTTGTAAAAACTGAAAGCAACTTCTAGTCAATATAGAAAGTACAATCAAAACTGGATCCAAAACCTGCTAACTTAATGTATTATAACTAGCACAAAAAACCCGTGTTAATCACGGGCATGCATGAAGGAGTAGGATTCTATGTATGTTAGAAATGAGGGAAGATGAAAATCGATAAGCGGGGGAAATATATTAGCAAAAATTAGAAGGAGAGTAGGTTAGCAGATGTAAAAACTGAAACTAACTTCAAGTCAAAATATAAAGTAAAAATCAAAATTGAATCCAAAATCTTCTAGCTTAATATATTATAATGATATGGGTAAGATCGGGTCGGATTACTATCGATCCAGATCCGACCCAATGCACTTCCAGCTGATGCGGACTCCTGGTAAAACGCATAGCCGTTGTAAAAGATCTTTTAAATCTTCTCCATCTCCAAAGTTATAGCCGTTAGACTCAACCAATTTCAAAAATCTCAGACCGTTACTCTCTCTCTCTCTCATTTCTCTCATTTCTCCTCCCATTCAAGAAATCCAAGAGAAATAGCAAAAGAGAAGATAATGGCCAGAGATGAATTTCAGAGCCCAGAAAACAGAAGACACGCAGATAAACAGTCAAGCAGGATCTCCAATGTTGAAACCATGGAAAGTCTTCTTAGTCCCAGATTCCGATCAGTGGCTGAGATGGCTGGTTGGGATGAAGAAACGCTTTTGCTTGCCAGCATGATCATAGAAGACACCCCAGAAAGAGAATCGAAACACAAGAGACGCGCCAGTCAGCAGTTCAAGACCCCACCTGCAAGTTCAAGAAGGTAAAAACCTACACTAATTTATATGGTGTTCTATTCATTCTTCATATTTTTTGGATAATGATTCAATTCTCTTCTCAGGAAGCGCAGAGTGCAGCAGCAGAACCCCTCTCTGATCCCCGTGGGAGCGATTTGCCTTGATGAAGAAGAAAATGGTGAAGATGGTTTTTCTTCCCCCTCGTTTCTTTCATTTGATTGGTGTTTTAGCCTCTGAGAAGGATTTTGTGAAATGGGTTTTGATTGGTTTCTGTTCTATGAAGGAAGAAATGGCGAAGAGGGTTTTTTTTTTTTTTAATTTTCGTTTCATTTGGTTGGCGATTTTGCCTCCAAGAAGGATTTTGTGAAATGGGGGTTTTGATTGATTTCTGTTCTTTATTGTATCGGCAGAAGATGCAAATGGGAAGAAAAAGAAAAACACAAAGGTCGCGGTGACTGAAGAGAAGAAGAAAGAGGGAGGTGAAGGATCTTTGCCTATGGAAAGTGGTGTTTCTTCGTCGGCCCCAGTCCTTCCATGCCTGGATCGATTAAGGGAAGAGCTCTCATGCGCGGTAATAGGTGTTTTTATCATTTGTTTAGTTCTTGATTTTCATCACTGACTCAAATGAGGGGTTAATTCTATTCTATGCTTGGGGATTTCTTTTTTCTACAGATTTGTTTGGAAATTTGCTTTGAACCCAGCACGACTACTTGTGGGCACAGGTAGATTACAATTTAAATTACCTCACTAGTTTGATGCTTTTTTTTTATTTGATCCCAAATTCATGAGAGGTATTACAAATGTGTGAAGCAAAATCATTTTATTTCATTTCATTTTACCTGGTATCTTTTTACTCTATTTTTTATCTAAGCTCTTTTTGTTACAAGAAATTGGTTTGACTCTAATCCAAGGGTTGTAGAGTTTATTCCCTTTAGAAAGCCCTAGTAAAGAAAAGAAATGGGGTTCCATTGGTTCAAACATTGATCATTGATCCTAGATCAGATGAGTTAGGTAAATAAATGATGATTTCTCATTCAATGAGAGACAAACCTTGATTTTTCTTGCTTGTATTTTATATATTCCTATCATGTGCTTAGATTGGTTGGAGTTCTAGGGGGTATAGCTATTATAGCAGACCTAGACTGTGGTAGCATATATATGGCTTTGATGACAATGACAATGATGACTAGCCTTGTTCTTCTCCCTTCTCTTCACTTATGCAGCTTTTGCAAGAAATGTTTGAAATCTGCAGCTGAAAAATGCGGGAAACGATGCCCCAAGTGCAGGCAGCTAATCAGGTATGAAAAAAAAAAAGGCAGAGTTACATTTTGACTAGTTTATTTTTCCTCCATCAGATTGACAAGAGTCGGTATAATTGCTCCTCCTCCTTTTCTTATGCTCATTTGCAGCAATGGGAGGTCTTGCACAGTGAACACAGTGCTTTGGAACACCATACAACTGCTGTTTCCTGATGAGGTAGAAACAAGGAAAATAGCAGTGAAACACACGCGAGAGGCAAAGCAAAAGAGCCCAAAAGAGGATGGTTATAGCACGCGCAATGTGGCTTTTGATTCTGCCATTACTGGTGGCAACATTAGTAGGAGAGCAAGATGGGAGTCGAGCCAGGAGGAGGACACTGCCATGGGTCGCAGGAGAAATAGCAGTTGGAGGAGAACAAGGGGAGGACCGAGTCAGGAGGAGGACGCAGCATTGGCTCTTCGGCTGCAGAGAGAAGAGTTCATGGATGCTTTTGGGAGGGTCGATGATGATGAGCCAAGAATATCTCTGTACTCGGCCAGGTCCAATTTGAGAGCCATGGCGTCAAGAGCCAGGGAACTGCGCCTTAGAGGGCGGTGACCACCCTTGTAGGTGGTGGTCAATCAAATGTATGTTGTGACCCCTCTATACAACATGACTGACACCTGAGCTCACCAGATACAATTTAGGTTCCTTGTTATCTTTGCTCTGGAGCAAACTTTACTCAATTGCACTTGAATTTGAGAACAGAAAAAGGGTAGTTTGTTATAAAAGTACTAAAATTGTTATGTTGAGTAGTTCAGTATTTGCAAATTCTCTGTGGCAATTTATTGAGAAATACCCTATTTATAAAAGTACTAGAAAACTAGTCACATGCCTAATAGGAACTCAAATCACCAATCTTACTAAAAACTAATTCAAACCTTGTTATCTTGCGAGCCTAATTTTCTCTGGTTGCGGTCGAGCACAACGTAATATCATGTTCACCACAGCCTTTAAATTTCCTTAATCAGGTGCAACAGCAATTAATCTTTATTTTTTTTTCTTCTTTGTTGGTTCCCTATTCATAGTTGTTTTATAAAAAGAATGAAGTCCAAGTAACGGAAAAGTTTGCTTTTAAATTACTTGAGCTTCTCTTGGCTAGTTTGAGCTTGTCCAAATTGAGTAGTGAACTTTGCGGGTACTTTGGTGAGGCATCTCCAAACCAACCAGAGATCATTCCCTTGAGTTTGAGTGTGAGTACTTAACTTGCCCTTAAAAAATTCTCTAGTACCCGAATTCATAATTCTCAGCAGCACTAAAATAAAAAAAAAACTGGCTGTAGTTGTTTCATAAATCATTATGGACCCTCTTTCATCTTCTTTCACACCCAAATAGCCTCCAAGTTTTGGTAAATGATAATTTAACCAAGCAATGGCTGTTTGTTCTCTGGAGAAACTAATACTGCTCTCAACACCTTTCACCTTTTTATTTGGTCTATGAAATTTTGCTTCAGCAACTTTATACTTAAATAATACAAAAAATTTACATAGATTCCAAATGAATTTGTGTGGGGGCCCATTTCTTGAACCTGTTCCTATCGGTCTCGGCAAGGGTGCGCTCGGATATGCTGACGTGTGGGAGCCATTTCTCTTGATCTCGGCTACGATCCGATCCATATCGGTCTCGGCACTACGTGCTGGTCTCGGCCAAACAGTATTCAGTTCGGCCGCACACCCCGTTCAGTCTCGGCTGTGCAAGACTACGTTTGCATCTATCAGCCACGGCCCTGTCAGGGCAGAGCCCAAGGAAGGCATCAGATGGGACTTCAGCCACCACCAGATCTGGGCAAGATCAGGCCCAACATGGCTAGCATTAAATGCAGCATGGGCTGATCGGACTCGCATTAAATGCAAAGAGGGTTATGATGGACCTTCATTAATGACTTTGTGGGCTGATGTGACCCAGGTCACATCACCAAGCCCACTGGCACTCACCCAAAACTGTTCCATATATAAGGTACGAGCCAAAGGGAGCAGGGGGTAAGCATTCTCACATAGACACCCAGTCCTTCTCCTTCTTCTTCTTCTTCTCCGATCCATTGCTGACTTAAGCATCGGAGAGCCCTGCGCTGCCCGTAGCCAGGGTCCTCTGACCTTTGTCTTTCTCCTCTTTCAGGCTCAGGTCGTCGCAGCTATCTCCTCCATGCATTGAGTAAGTCCTTAGAGGCATCCTGATCTTGTGAGTATATTATTCTTGCACTTACAATTGGCGCCGTCTGTGGGAAACTTTTCTATAGTCTTTCCTATTCCTAAACACCATGACGAGGAGAACTGCGAAAGGCGGAGAGACATCCAAGACAGGGCGTACTGGACCGTCTTCTACCCTTCTCCCTGCCAAGAAGAGGGCTGGCAAGCAACCAGTCACAGAGGACGACGCTGAACGTGCTCTCATCCGGATCAACGTTCAGGAGCGCGACCTCCGCTCGGAGTCCGCTCCCAGGAGGGGAGACACCCAGCAACCGGCAGGCCTCCTGACAGGTCAAGATCAGCGGCGTAAGTCTCCAGTGGTCGATGGATCACGTCCCCCAGGCCAGGCGGAGGACGTTGAGGGCCGGGTGGAGGACGTTGGGGATACTGAGGATGAAGACTAAACCCTGATGATGACTTGGACTCCACCCTCCTGGCGATTAAAGCACAGAATGAGGCCATCAAGGAGAGAGACGCTCTGATCCTCCGGCTCCAGCAGCAGCTGGAAAGAGCTACGGGATCAGCGGGGCTTCGGCAACAGTCTCGGCAGCAGTCTCAGCAGCGTCAGTCACGGCAGCAACAACGGTCGCGACAACAACAGCACTCACTGCGACAGCACGAGCGGAGGACGTCCCGTGACAGGCGCCCCGACTCCCCCGAGAAGGACTTGAGGGACCATCTGAATAAAAAGAGGCTTGACCGAACTCGAGATGAAGGTTCGAGCGCTAGCCACAGTTACTCGAGGAAGGCGTCAGAAACCATCCCGGAGAGCAGGCATCATGATCAGGAGTGGTTAGACGCGTGCATAAGGGAAACGGTCCAGCGTAATTTGGAAATAGCTGGTCTCGGCCGAGACCAAAAGGATAATTGCTGCGACCCTGTTGATCTCGGCGCGTCGCCCTTTTCTCGAGACATCAGGAAGCATCCCCTGCCAAAGAAGTTTACCGTCCCGAGGTTCGTCACTTACGACGGGACTTCGGACCCGGCTACGCATCTCAGGCACTTCTCCCAGAGGATGTCTGTCTGGGGAGACGAGGGCCATCTGAACTGCCGAGTCTTTTCCTCCAGTTTAGGCGACCTCCCCCTGAAGTGGTTCTGTGCGCTCCCGGAGGGGTCCGTCTCGAGTTGGCAGCAGCTCCAGCAGTCCTTTATGAAGAAGTTCCAGGCCTACAGAGTCCTTCCGAAGACAGATGCAGACATCATGGCCATGAAGATGAAGCAGGGAGAGAACGTCACCCAGTTCGCCAAGCGGTTCTGGGCGGTCTACAGTCAGATTGAGAATTCCAAGGACGAGGTTGCCGTCTTCGCATTTCAGAATGCCTTGCTGCCAGACAGCGATCTTCGCAAGGACCTGGCCAGGAACCCGATCTCTTCCATAGCAGCGCTCATGTCTATCGCCAACCGGTACATCGCCCAAGAGGATGACCAGGTCCGTGCTCGGGAAAGCCATGGAACCGCTCAGAAGGACCGAGGTGAGAGGCCCCCCAAGAAGGATGGGATACCGTCTCGAAGAGATGAGCCTCGGCGAGGCGAGCGACGAAGAGATGAGTCGGACAAGCGTTGGGCACCTACCAGCTCGGCAAGGACTCAGATGTTCGCCTCGGAAAGGAGTAAAAGGCCCAGGCTATCCGAGGACGCGTATCGGGGGGTCAACACGATCTTCAAGATGCCGATCCACCGTATCATGTATAAGATCAAGAGCAGGCCGTATTTCAGATTGCCAGAGCCCATGCAAGGCG
The DNA here is from genome assembly GCA_038049695.1 of Cinnamomum chago. NCBI lineage: Eukaryota > Viridiplantae > Streptophyta > Magnoliopsida > Laurales > Lauraceae > Cinnamomum > Cinnamomum chago. The sequence goes on along the minus strand of CP142451.1, from coordinate 6,119,030 downwards.
ACCCTTCTATCCGAGATCAGACGAAGTTTTGTTCCTATCACAAGGAGGGCGGCCACAAGACTGAAGATTGCAGGATACTGCGGTCGCATTTGGAGAAGCTTGTCCAGGATGGACACCTGCAAGAGTTTGTCAGGAGAGAAACCAGGGCCGACACCCGAGCCCCGCGCCGAGACGAAGGGGGTCACGACAGCGACGGGACAGAGAAGATAATTGACGTTATCCATTTGGCACCCCCGCCCAAGGGGAGCAACCAAGCTCGTGCCGAAGCCAGGAAAGCCGCTCACGGCAAGCAGGTCATGGCCGCCGAACTCAGCTCAGCACCGAAAAGGGATCGGAGGGAGCGTCCCGAGATCAGGTTCACTGATGCAGATCTGGAAGGGGTGCAGCTCCCCCACAATGATCCCCTGATCGTCACTCTGAAGTTTGACTGCTCTAAGCAGGGCGTGAAGAATTGCACTGTGAAGAAAGTCCTTGTTGAACCCGGCAGTTCTTCCGAGGTCCTCTATTTCGACAGCTTTCGAAGGATGGGACTGACGGAGAAAGATCTGCAGGAGGCTCGAGTTCCCCTTATCGGCTTCAGCGCCAAACCTGTTTATCCTAAGGGGAAAGTGACATTCAAGGTCGAGGTCGGTGGCGCGTCTGTCATGGCAACCTTCATGGTGATCGACGCACCCTCGCCCTACAATGCTATAGTGGGCAGGTCTTGGCTCCACAGCCTGGAAGCAGTCCCTTCCACCCTCCATCAGAAGCTGAAATTTCCGTGGGAGGGAAAGAGCGGCCGAGTTGAAATCATCGCGGTCAGAGGAGATCAGCAGGCAGCCAAGCAGTGCCTGACCGCTGTGGTACCCGGGGAGCAAGAGCCCAAGGAGGTCAATGTGGCCGAGATGGAGAAGAACCTGGAGCAGGGGCTGGATGAGCTCGGCCAAGATCCAGGCAAGAAAAGCGTGGAGGAACTGGCCGAAGTCAGGATCGACCCAAAGGACCCGGATCGGTTCTTCCTGCTCGGTAGCCAGCTCGGAGAGCCGGAGAGGTCCGAACTGGCCCAGTTCCTGGTGCAGAACAGAGATGCCTTCGCCTGGACACCTCAGGAGATGCCTGGCGTCGACCCCGAGGTAATGTGTCATAGACTGAATGTTGACCCTAACCACAAACCTGTGATGCAGAAAGCCCGCAGGACAGGGGTCCCACAGACCGAAGCCGTCGTCGAGGAAGTGGATAAGCTGCTTGAGGCCGGCGCTATCAGAGAGGTTCAATACCCGACCTGGTTGGCCAATCCGGTGGTCGTCAGGAAGAAGACTGGCAAATGGAGGGTGTGCGTCGACTTTACCGACCTCAACAAAGCCTGTCCCAAGGACAGCTTTCCCCTACCAAAGATTGACCAGTTGATCGACGCCACGGCCGGGCACGACAGGATGAGCTTCCTCGATGCCTACCGCAGCTATCACCAGATCCCACTGTTTGGGCCAGACGAAGAGAAAACAGCTTTTATCACGCCCAGGGGCACCTACTGCTATAAGGTGATGCCGTTCGGACTGAAGAATGCAGGAGCCACCTACCAGAGGCTCGTTACCAAGATGTTCCACGATCAGCTCGGCAAAACCGTCGAGGTCTACATCGATGATATGGTGGTCAAATCCAAGCAGGCGCGGGATCATCTGTCAGACTTGGCCGAGGTCTTCGCCACCCTAAAGGAGTTCCGGCTGAAGCTTAACGCCTCGAAGTGAGCCTTCGGTGTTGGCTCCGGCAAGTTTTTAGGCAGCTTGGTTACACGCAGAGGCATTGAGGCAGACCCAGATCAGATCTCGGCTATCCTCAGGGTGCAGAGTCCCACCTCGGCTAAGGAGGTTCAGAGGCTTACAGGGATGGCCGCGGCACTGAATCGCTTCATCAGCAAATCTTCAGATAAGTGCCGACCTTTCTTTCAGCTTCTTAGAAAAAATTCTAAATTTCAATGGACTCTGGAATGCGACCATGCCTTGCAGCAGCTTAAGGCCTACCTTTCTTCACCACCATTGTTATCAACCCCGACCCACGGGGAGACCCTGTATTTGTATTTGGCGGTCTCGGATCATGCGGTCAGCTCAGTCCTCATCCGAGAAGAGGACAAGGTTCAAAAACCGGTATATTATACGAGCAAGACCCTTATTGATGCCGAGACCAGGTATCTGCCTCTGGAGAAGCTCGCCTTGGCGCTCGTTAGCGCCTCGCGAAAGCTCTCCCATTACTTTCAGACTCATTCTATTGTGGTTGTTACGGAACACCCACTCAAATCTGTTTTCAAGAAGGCTGACTTTTCAGGAAGGATCTCCCGATGGGCTGTCGAACTAGGACAGTATGAGATTCAGTATCAGCCACGGACAGCGATAAAAGCCCAGGTTCTGGCAGATTTCCTCGCCGAGTTTGATTCAAGTTCGGCACCAACCCAGCTCGGCACCGAACTGGGGGGCGAGCAGCATGAGGCTCCTACGGGTTCTGGACAATCACTATGCCAAGCCGAGACCCCAGTTTGGAAAATCTTCGTCGACAGGTCTTCCACCTCGAGAAGAGCCGGAGCAGGAGTTGTTCTCCAATCGCCAGAAGGACTGGTCATTGAGCAGGCTCTGACACTGGACTTCAAGGCGTCAAACAATGAGGCCGAGTACGAAGCCCTTTTAGCCGGACTGAATAGCGCCCATATCCTCGGAGCTCAACAGCTGATGGTCTTCAGTGATTCACAGTTGGTGACAAACCAGCTGACTGGGGACTATCAGGCTCGCGACGACCGGATGGCCGCGTATTTGGCCCTGGCCAAGAAGCAGCTCTCTCAGTTCCACACGGCCGAAGTCAAGCAGATTGGCAGAGAAGTAAACTCTCACGCAGATGCTCTTGCAAACTTGGCCAGCGCTGTTGAGGCAGGAAGAAAGAGGAGCATCGAAGTCGGATCGCTAGCTGCGCCCAGCATTGAGCTCCGTTCACCTCGGGAAGTGTTATGCATCGGTCTCGGCCCGAGCTGGATGGACCCCATTATCACCTACCTTAGGGACGACAGGCTTCCCGAGAACAGTGGCGAGGCCCACCGGGTCAGACTCAAGGCAGCTCGGTTCTGGCTATCTCCCGAGGTCAAGCTCTACAGGAAATCGTTCTCGGGACCGTACCTCCAGTGCGTCCATCCAAGTAAGGTCGAGGACCTCCTTTTCGAGATACACGAAGGAATCTGCGGGAGCCATATCGGAGGAAGGTCCCTAGCCTACCGAGCCATCAGCCAGGGTTACTGGTGGCCGTATATGCAGAAAGATGCGCAGGTATATGCGAAGAAGTGCGAGAAGTGCCAGAAGTTCTCACACTCTCTCCATCAGCCCGCGCAGGATCTCAGCCCGCTCTCTAGCCCGTGGCCATTCGCCCAGTGGGGGCTCGACATAGTGGGCCCGCTCCACCGAACCCCAGGGAACAAGAGATGGCTTATTGTGGCGACAGATTACTTCACCAAATGGATTGAAGCAGAGCCACTTTCATCCATCACAGAGCGAGACTCCAAGAATTTTGTGTGGAAGAATGTCGTCACAAGGTTTGGCATTCCCAGAGCGCTGGTTTCGGACAACGGAACTCAGTTCGACTCTAAACTTTTCAAGACCTTCTGCCAGGAGCTCGGCATCCGAAACCATTATTCCACTCCAGCCTACCCACAGAGTAACGGCCAGGCCGAGATCTCCAACAAGGTGATCCTCGATGGGCTCAAGAAACGGCTGGACCAAGCAAAGGGAAGATGGGTGGAAGAACTGCCGAGCGTCCTGTGGGCTTACAGAACTACTCCGAGGCGTTCCACTTCGGCAACCCCCTTCTCACTCGCCTATGGCATGGAAGCAGTCATCCCTCTGGAGATCGGCCTCCCCACTTTGAGGTCCGAACTCTTTGACCGGGGACAGAACGAAATCATTGTGGCCAGGGAGCTAGATTTAGCGGACGAGCGAAGGGAAGCAGCTGCAGTCAGGAGAGCCGTCTACCAGTAGCAGCTAGCCAGGGGCTACAACCAGAACGTCAGAGAGAGGAAGTTCTCTGTAGGAGAACTGGTCCTCAAGAAGGCTCTCCCAGGGGACAAAGATCCGAATCAAGGGAAGCTAGCGCCGAATTGGCATGGTCCGTTTAAAGTCACTTCCATTGCTGGACGGTCAGCTTATCGGCTCGAAGACATGGAGGGACGGCCGCTACCGAGACCATGGAACGCCTCACACCTCAAAAAATTCTATTTTTAGTCTCTGTACTTGTACAACGCTTCTGGATTTAATGGAACTACAGTTCTCCTCAATTTGTAGCGATCTGGTGTCCTGATAGTGACAATGGTGTGAAGTTGGAAGACCGTCTAAGGCCGGCACTCAGCCACCTAGACGAGTTGCCGAAACGGCCCATATCTAAGGCTGGCACTCAGCCACCTAGATGAGTCGCCGAAACAGACCATGTCTAAGGTTGGCACTCAGCCACCTAGATGAGTTGCCGAAACGATCGGTGTCTACGGTTGGCACTCAGCCACCTAGATGAGCTGCCGAAACGGCCCATGTCTAAGGCTGGCACTCAGCCACCTAGATGAGCTGCCGAAACGGCCCATGTCTAAGGCTGACACTCAGCCACCTAGACGAGCAGCCGAACTTGTTAAGGTTATGGCTGGCACTCAGCACCTGCCTTAGGAGGTCTGATGCGATTCTTTGGTTTCGGCGAAACCAGTGAGGCCTCCAAGGGGTCAGAGCGCTCGCAGGGAACCCTAATCTGGTCGGTCTACTCCAGTCCGAACTCACACCCAAATTCACAACACTCACGGAAAGTGCAAACAAAAGAAAGCAAATCAAAGCCAAACAAAGCACGGGGAAAGAGGTCTGAAATTCATTGATAACGTGATATGCACATTGAAGCTTACATTTTCCATTCATCACAATTTCTGATCAAAAAAATTCGAAACAAAGATTACATTTTTTATAACAAGGCAAAAAGAAGGAACAAAATCAAGACGACGGCCCTGCTTCCGTGTCTTCAATAACGACCACAGCGGCCTCGGCTGTAGGAGCGGCTTCAGAGGGGGCGGGCGTCGGCTCAGCAGGGGCTTCGGCCAGAGTGGCAGGGATCTCGGCTGGGGCTTCAACTGGGAGCGCATCCTCGAACTCCGGGAGGTTCTGATATATTGGGTTATCCTCAAGAACCCCCATCTTCTTAAGCACGGCCTCGCAACCGAGTCGGAACAATTTCGGGATGAGCGCTGTAATTTGATCAGTGTAAATGCGCGCAGCATCCTCAGTCCCGTCCAGGAAGGCGGCGTCGGTCGCGGCCTGCCGTGACTCGAGGAGCTCCTCCTTCTCCTTCCTCTCCAGTTCGAGCTCGGCCTTGAGCCCTGCCGACCTTTTCTCCTCAGCCTGATACTTCCCCTGCCATTCGAAGCTCTCAGGCTTCACTTTGCAGAGCTCGCTTGACATCAGATCGGACTGCGCGTTGAGCTCTGCGTTCTTGGCCGCCTCTGCCTTCAGCTCCTCCTTTGTCGCCCGCAGTTCGGTGTCGGCCTTCTTCTTTTCCTCTGCCAGGCGAGTCCGCTGACCGTCCTCTTCCATCATTCTTTCCGCGACTACCTGGAGCCTTTGGACAGCCTGCAAGGGAATAAACGACTTAGTACGAAATCAGAAGTAAGAAACATCAATGACTAAAGAAGTTCGGTACTCACCGCGAGGGAGTGCTGCATGGTCCTCATCAGCAGCTGTGGGGAGTCTTCCGATCTGTGCCTCTCCATGTCTTTGGGGAGTGCACAGGCTCGGCTGAGCGCCGAAATGACAGCTGGGCTCCCCACGAGTCTGTCTTCAACGTTCAGGGGCCTCCCCCTTCGCAGTTCCATGTCTGGCCTGAATGCGGCCGGCTCGGCATCCGAGGACGTCGCTGCCTGGGGCTCGGAACGCCGCTCCACCAAGGGAACCGCCGGGGTGGGCACCACGTCCATCGCCCTCTCCCTCGCTGCTTGGGGTGGGCGCTGCCGCGGCCGCTCCTCCTGAGCCGTCTCCTTCCCCTTCGCCCTCTTCCTGGGCCTCTCCCCCTCCGAGTCTGTGGGAGGGCGGGCCTCGGCGGCAGCGGGGACCATCGCCCTGGGAGGAGTCTGTTCGGCTCCAGGGGCTGCCTTCCGCCCGCCGAATACCGCATCCGCCAGGTTCCGCGGTTGATATGTGGGCCTCCTCCTCTCCATGTCTTCGGCCCCGGAAGAATAGTTGTCAACTTCCCTTATCGGGGAGTCAGCCTCGGCTCCGGATGTATAGTCTTCAATTTCCCTTATCGGGATGCCCGCGACCACGGCCAATGTAGCGGAAGCTCCCTCGACCGAAACGGTCCCGCTGGTTTCGGCTAGATCGGGGGCGAAGTTCTCCGGGTTGCCGGATTTCCGTGTATAAGACACGTATCTCGGCTCGTACTTCAGAAGGGAGTAGGCAGCTCTTGTGTAGTGGCCGCGGTAGCAGTAGACCTTGTTCAGCCAAGGTGCGTGCCTCCTCCAACCGTTCAGCTGGGCTTCGCGCTTGCGTTGAGAAAGGCCTGCGAAAAACAGCCGAGTTAGAATCCGGCAGCAGAAATCAAACATAAGAAAGAAATCGGAAACCCAGGGGGTTAGGTCTTTACTCGGTGGAGTCCCGAAGCGTCGAGGGACTCGGACCCTCCTAGCTGCTTCGGTCTCTGTCTCGCCGAACTCCCAGTTTCCCGAGACGAGCAGGCGGTCATCTCCGGCGTATTTATTGGAGTCCTCCAGCGCCGTGACGAGGGGTTGGCACCTCGCCTTGACGCGAAGATAATAGGTGCCCGCCTCCCTAGACTTGCAGAGGTCATATATATCCTCTATATCATGGATGCCGAGGCTGATGTCTAGAATCCTATTCAGCTCGGCGACGCCCATGATGATCTTATACCCATTGGGCATTAACTGACAGGGGCTGAGGTTCCAGGTCTCCAAACAAGACCTAAGGAGAGGGTGCAAGGGGAATCTGACCCCACCCTCGATGACGGCTATCAGAGGGAACGACATCTAGCCGTTGTGGAAAGCGTAAATGGAAGGGTCAGCGGCCATGATCCGAACATTGTTCGGGATCATGTAAGATCTCCTAAGGTTTGCCAGGCCTGCCTGGGAATCTATCCAATGGGTGAAAATCCCCATCTCTGAATCTAAGGAACCCTAACAATCTCTAGAGGTCTAAACCGTGGAAGGTCTGAGAAACGGAGGAGACCCTAGGTGGGGTCAGGACAAAAATACAGAATGAAAAGAGAAGAGAATCGAGGCAGGGAGACTCACAGACTCGGGCGAAGTCACAAATCAGGCCGTTGATCCCTCACCGGCCCGCAATGAAGTCCTGGACGAAGATAGGAGGCGATGGAGGTGGTTCTGGCAGTGAAGGTTCTGGCGAGCAAAAGTTCTAGCAGAGCTTCGACAGGGTTAGATTGCAGAGATGGCAGAGGAGGGAGACGCAGGTGAATATAAAGGGTAGGAATGGGCGCCATTCCGGAATTCGAAGCGGGACACGCGTGAAATGTCGCCTCGGCTTGCGTCGCACGCCCCCTCGAAAAGACAAGAAAGCCTACCAGGCAATAACGCGTGGCGCTGTGGCGATGATGGTCCGCCTTCCCATCCTAATCATAGCCCCGCATTTATTGCCCCCTTTATTATCCCTGCCAGACGAAGCAGTGGCGGCGTCTAACACCAAACAAGTCAGGATCCCAAGATCCTTAACTGAGGGGGCGTATTTGAACGAACGCCAAACAATTTCGGGAGATCGGCAGAGGTATCGGTCCAGTTCTTGTGGGCAAGCACTATCAGTCTCGGGAGATCGGTCCAGCTCTTAACCCTAGAGCCCAAGGGAGCCCTAGGGGTCAAGAGCTGAGGGGCTATTGTGTGGGGGCCCATTTCTTGAACCTGTTCCTATCGGTCTCGGCAAGGGTGCGCTCGGATATGCTGACGTGTGGGAGCCATTTCTCTTGATCTCGGCTACGATCCGATCCATATCGGTCTCGGCACTACGTGCTGGTCTCGGCCAAACAGTATTCAGTTCGGCCGCACACCCCGTTCAGTCTCGGCTGTGCAAGACTACGTTTGCATCTATCAGCCACGGCCCTGTCAGGGCAGAGCCCAAGGAAGGCATCAGATGGGACTTCAGCCACCACCAGATCTGGGCAAGATCAGGCCCAACATGGCTAGCATTAAATGCAGCATGGGCTGATCGGACTCGCATTAAATGCAAAGAGGGTTATGATGGACTTTCATTAATGACTTTGTGGGCTGATGTGACCCAGGTCACATCACCAAGCCCACTGGCACTCACCCAAAACTGTTCCATATATAAGGCACGAGCCAAAGGGAGCAGGGGGTAAGCATTCTCACATAGACACCCAGTCCTTCTCCTTCTTCTTCTTCTTCTCCGATCCATTGCTGACTTAAGCATCGGAGAGCCCTGCGCTGCCCGTAGCCAGGGTCCTCTGACCTTTGTCTTTCTCCTCTTTCAGGCTCAGGTCGTCGCAGCTATCTCCTCCATGCATTGAGTAAGTCCTTAGAGGCATCCTGATCTTGTGAGTATATTATTCTTGCACTTACAGAATTAGACTATGAAACAATCACCAGGCTTGGAAAAGCGAATGCTTGAGTGATGATTTCCTTCTTGGCGTTGTATTTATAAGAGCAAAACCAACTCCACTGTTTATTTTGTAAGAAGCATCAATAAAACGTTTTTTTCGCATTCGCCTTCTGAGCAACACTTTCTTCTTCTGAAGAAACAAAGTACATTTACGGATTTACCAATATATCTGTGTGAAACCTCACTCAACAATCCTGGTTGGTTGTAAGGGACATCAAAGTCCTCATTAGCACAGCAAGAAAAAACTACGGTGTCCCGTGCTCGAACACACGACCTACTAGGCTTTGATACCAGTTATAGGATCTTATACCTCATTGAACTACCACTTATCCCATAACCAATTAGTGATGAGAAATGACACAACAATGGTTTTATGGTAAGGACGAGGGCTCGACCACAATTATGATCGATCAGGAGCGAGGATGGACGTTGACATCAACAGATACTCTAACTTCAATTATGATCGATCAGGAGCGAGGATGGACGTTGACATCAACAGATACTCTAACTTCTGAAGATTGTATTTCAATGTTAGATTTTCATTAGTATAGCTATTACACCAAGTATGACGCTTGCTTCCAATTAGCAGCAAATCATCCTTTTTTTAAGTACTTAATTATCTAAACTTGATTTTTGAAATGAGCAGCAAGACTAATGAAGACCTATACCAAAAACTAAGCAAAAATGAAGAGATTAAACAAGTTTATTTGGGTTAGATAAACATGATTATTCTCCCAAATCTTATAGTATGTGCGCTCAGGCATCTATTTAACATTAATGTTGCTCAAGTGGAGCCATGTTGCCCATGTGCCTTCACTTAAACACTGCTCAAAGACTCCAATACTTGACTAATTTCTGGTTGAGTAATCAAAATAGAACTTTGGGTCGTCTTCATCATAGTTAACATCATCAAAGCCTTGTCTAAATTTTATTTCTCCATTTCAATCTATCTTGGATTAAATGATCACCCTCCTAGCATGATGAGAGAACAACTCATGTGACAAAAGTTTTACAATGGCTGCTAATGTGACGCGGGCCTCTTCCTTTTATTGGGCCTTGGGAACGGCCCAAGGCCGTGTATGAACTTGAAAGAAGAAGACCGAGTTTTAGTTGAGCCATTAGTGACTAGTCAGTAAGAGTCACTTGAAATTCTAGGGACTTGAGTAAATTCAGCAATGCAAATAGTGTTGAATTTTTTATTTTTTTTTTGCTATCGGAGGGTTCTCAACCCTTTGGGCTGAACTAATCCCTCCAGGTCGAAAGGGAAGGCGGGTAAACTCCCCTGTAGCCCAAGTGTAGTAGTACAGTTTCGAACCTACAACCTCCGGGTGCAAACCGTGGTCCTAGGCTAACTGAGCTACCCCTTGGAGTTATGCTGAATCTATTGTAGATATGTCGTTAACCGAAGCTGCAAACTACGTCAGAGAGCCATCTGGCTTGAAAGCCGGAGTGCACGGGAGCGCACTGGACTTCGCTGGTTAGGCTCGTTTATTAGATAAAAGTAGCATCTGCAGTGGTTTCGCCGCCGCCGAATGACTGGCTATGACCAAGGTAGTCGCATTAGAAAATGACCAAAACAAATCAGTTTCAAACACCCTTATTATTGATGACATGCTGGATGGAATGGATACAAGCAAAAATGATATAAGGTGGATATGTAGAGTAGAAAGGATCTTCTTCACTTTTCTAGGACTTAGTTATTACTTGGATGACTGTGTTATCATTTCCCACCGTAACATAGGCTACTTGTGGACCTTCACTTTTACTCTAATTTTAGCTTCATTGATTCGATAGCATTGCCTTGGATTCCTAAAAACTCAATACCAGATGAAACAATCAGAGGATCTAATAGATTATGAACCTGTCTGGACTATGGACATGTAGTAATACTTCAATGACCTAAAATAACCTGAAGCTCAATGACTTCAAGCCACGTGAAACTTTTGGGGTTAGTACTAGCCAAGGTGGATTTTCAATGGACCCGCCCACTAATTTCCCGATTGCTAGAAAGGTCCCAACCCAAATATTCCATATATGGTCCAGCCCGATTACTAAAAGGTTGTCATATGACCGACTGACCCAGTCTACCCAATTTTAACTCAAATTGCACCAAGTAGCAGGGTGGACCGGTCGCACCCGTTAAACCACGGCACGCTTAAAAAAAATCCAATAAAAATTATAGGTCCACACTCAAAAGCCACATAAAAATTCACGATTTGCCCCTAAAATGAAACCACCTAATAAGGTTCAAACCCCAAACATCCCGGATGTGCCACTGCCAAATGGGAAATTTAAAATTAGTGGAGCCAATACCCGAACCGACTCACTCCAGTTGCAACCATAAGTAGACGACCACATAAATGAAATGAAAAAAAAAAAAAAAAAAAAAGAGAGAGAGAGAAAAACATGATCCAGGACTCACATGAAAGAAAATTCCACTATATAATACATAAATGGGTCAGTATCACATGACCCACTCAATCAATTATCTTCAACTCAGATTGCACCCCTAAGTAGATGGCCCCGGCTCGAGACTTGGCCCAGGACTCACATGAATGAAAATTCCACCGTATAATACATAAATGGGTCAATATCACATGACCCACTCAATCAGTCATCAACTCAAATTGCACCCCTAAGTAGATGACCTGGCTCTCTCTTGGTTCCAGCCCCCTTGACGGGGTTAAACAAAAAAAAAACTCGAATTGCACCACTAAGTGGATGACCCCAGCTCCAAAATTGGTCACCCACAAGTACAAGACTGTTATTCTTAAATTTCTTTTGCTAACCTTTTATGCCAAAACCTCGAAGTGTTAGTAGAGGCAGCGGAAATACCCTTAGGTGGGTGCACTTTTGGCGGCACGCATTTTTTTTCCGGGCCAAGTCGTTCCTCAAGGAATTCGAACTCGCGACCGGTTGACTCCGACACCATCTTAAATTTCTTTTGCTAGCGATTCATACCAAAACCTCGAGGCGTTAATACAGGCAGCGAAAATACTTTTCAATATTTCCCGTCGGGTGGAACCCACTCCTCAACAGTTATAACTCATCAATTTAAGCATGTCTACTCAAACGTGATTAGAAGAAAGACCTTGAAAAGTCATCCATATGGTCAATTAGTCCACATTAGATGGAACCCACAAATTCCATTTTGTGGATGGATATGAAAGATTATAGAAGTACCAGACCGAGTAATGTTCATGTAAAAACACTCCATCTCCTCCATTTTCTCCAATTCACTCTTCTTCTTCTTCTTCAAAGAAAAAAAAAAAATGAGGTGCATGTTCTTTGATTCTCTCTCTCTCTCTCTCTCTCTCTCTCTCATTCTCTTGATGTTGGTGGGGTAGTTTTGCAATAGCTGTAGAAGGCTCTGATCCTGCTCGTTCTATTTCTCACCGAGGAATTACATCATTGAAAGCATTCAAAGGAGCAGCCGGAGGAGCAAAGGATATTGCCCATTTTGCCGCCTCATCTAAGTCCTGTGCAAGAATAAATAACTAAGCAACGGAAAATAAACTCATAAAGCACATACCATAAGAACACCAAATTTAGTGTGGAAAATCCTAACTAAGTGAAAAACCACAGATCCGAACTGGATCAACAATTAAACACTATGAATCTCGTAATTATAAGAAACTCAGATTCCTCCATAGATATCCCCTACCTAAGGACTGCGGTTACCTTGTGTCGCTTTACGCCAAGGGGTAGCTTAGTTGGCCTAGGACCACGGTTTGCTCCCGGAGGTTGTGGGTTCGAAACTCCGCTACCACACTAGGGCTACAGGGGATTTATCCGGCTTCCCTCTGGGCCCGGAGGGATTAGTCCAGCTCAAAGGGTTGGGAACCCTCCGACAGCAAAAAAAAAAAAAAAAAAAAAAAAGACTTCACATCGTTGATTGCAACAGACTCAATCCAGCACTTGACTCTTCAAATCTTCTACGCAAGAAGATGATCTTCCACAAGGGATATAGAAGAAACTAACTCTCTAGAGAACTTGGCAGCATAACTCTTCAATAAATCTCTAAAAAAGATTTCTCTCAATTATATCTCTAATTCAGAACTTGAGAGATCTTTGGGTTATGAGAAACACTCAATATATTGCCTCAAATATGTGCATAAGACTCCTAAGAATAATACAATCAAGAAAGAAGTCATTTTTCAAACTCTAAGACAGAGTTTGGATCCAACCGGGCTTTCGTCCGTTCGACACACTCGCTATAGTGAGGTGTCTCTCGGGTTCAAGGCTTTGACAGCCATTATGACCTTTACACCTCCTCTGTCTCTCTTCTCTTCCTCTTCATGTTCATCTTCATGTGGAAAGATGTTATTTTAATTGATACCGGGGGATTTATATTATTTAATTGTCAGGGAGGAAACATGTTTCGTTACTGTATTTTGTATTTGGAAGGTCAAAATGCAGTTTTCATATGGCACTTACTCTTTATATATAGTAAGTGTTTTTTCTACTAATTTTAGGTATTGTTTTAGTCTGTTTTAGTCCTAAAACTTGTGGAAGATCTTAGAAAGTAATCTAGAACCAGTATGAGAGTCTTAATGTAATTTGAAGGTTTTTTTAATAACTACCTTGTTTCAGGAAAGTTAGGATTTTGGGTTTCTATGTCAGTAATTGTTATGTTTTTATTAAGGAATAATACGAATTCTAGTTTCTCCCTACTTTTTTCTCATGGGTTCATGATTTTGTTATCAGGTTGAGAATCGTGATCTTCTTCCTCTATTGTTTAGCACAATCTGTTGCATTAAGTGATGACACGTAGAACTCATAGAAATAAACAAAATTCTGAAGGGCCGAACTCCTCATGGAGCGAAATTTGTTAAGAGCAGCTAATAAAATATGACTAATTTATTTTGAAAAGCTCAGATTTTACTAGATGAGACTCATTGAAGGGTTTTCACACTAAGCATTTTCTCATTAACTGCTGTGATATATAAATAAAGGGGCGAGATAGACTGGGCCTGTAGCAGCAAATCATCTTTTTTTTCAAGTACTTAATTATCTAAACTTGATTTTTGAAATGAGCAACAAGACTAATGAAGATCTACACCAAAAACTAAGCAAACATGAAGAGATTAAACAAGTTTACTTGGGTTAGATAAACATGATTGTTCTCCCAAACCTTATATATGTGCCCTAGGCATCTATTTAACATTAATATTGCTCAAGTGGAGGCATGTTGTGTTGAGGAGCGGGCTCCACTCAAGGGAGAGTATTAAAAAGTAATTATGCTACCTATACTAACGCTTCGAGGTTTTGGAATGAATGGCTACTTAAAGAAATTTAAGAAGATATCAGAGCCAACCGATCGCGAATTCGAATTCCAGGAGGAACGACTCAGTGCAAAAAAATGCGTCTTGCCAAAAGTGCGTAGGCCGAGTTCTACTTGAGTGGGAGTATTAGGGAATGAGCTCTATCCAAGGGGAATATTAAAAAGTATTTCCGCTGCCTCTACATATACCTCGAGGTTTTGGTATGAATGGTTAGTTAAAGAAATTAAAGATGATATCAGAGTCAACCGGCCGTGAGTTCGAATCCCGGAAGGAACGACTCGGCGCAAAAAAAAAAAAATGTCGCCAAAAGTGCGCCGATAGAGTTCCATTTGAGGGGGAGTGTTGAGGAGTGGGCTCCACCCAATGAAGATTATTGAAAAGTATTTATGCTGCCTCTACTAACGCCTTGAGGTTGCCGACTGAGTTCCTTCTGAGGGGGACTGTTGAGGAGTGGGCTCCACACAAGAGAGAGTATTGAAAAGTATTTATGTTGTCTCTACTAACGCCTTGAGGTTTTTGTAGGAATGACTAGTTAAAGAAATTTAAGATGCTGCCCTTGTGCCTTAATTAAACACCGTTCAAAGATTCCAACACTTACTAATTTCTAGTTGAGTAATTAAAATAGAAGTTTCGGTTGTCGTCATTATAGTTTTTATCATTAAAGTCTTATCTCAATTAAGTTGAATTAACTATATAAATTTTATTTTTCTATTCCAATCTATCTCGAAGTAAATGATGAATGCCCTTGCATGATAAGAGAACAGCTCATGTGACAAAAGTTTTACATTGGGTGTTAATCTGACGGGGGCCTTTAACCTTTTTATCGGGCCTTGGGAACGGCAGTATACTGACGAATAGAACTTGTGTATAAAGTTCGTAGAAGAAGACGGAGCCAGTAGTAACTAGTCTTTGAATCTGTTGTGGATGAATATGTTGTGTATGAATGGATACAGGTAAAAATAAATAAATAAATAAATAAAAATAAACAAGTTGTTGATCAGCAAAGAAGTTAAAGGCTTGTTTGAGGAATATCTGTTGTGTATGAATGGATACAAGTAACAAAAAAAAAAAAACAACTTGTTGATAAGCAAAGAAGTGAAAGGCTTGTTAGAGGAATTCATTATAAAGTAGGTCTAATTAAGGAATATTAAAGAGATGGGTAGCTAATGATAGTTGGATGGCTGTTTAATCATTTCCCACTATAACATAAGGCTATTTGTGGATCTTCGCCTTTACTCTTGAAATTTTAGCTTCATTGATCTGAAAGCATTGCCTAAAATTCGTAAATTTCAATACCAGATGAAACAAGCAGGATCTAATACATTGTGAGAGCAAGATAATAGATTGTGAATCTGTCTTGACTATGGAGATGTAGTAATACTACAATCACCTAAAATAACCTGAAGCTCCATGACTTCCAACCATATCAAACTTTTGGGGCTAGCACTACCCAAGGTGGACTTTTTGGGCCTGTTTTGATGTATGGTGAATTAAAGTATAGTGAGGTAAAACATCAAATCAAGAGAGAATAAAATATAAGGTGTTATGATGGTGTTTTATTTTAGTTGTTTAGTATGAAATCTTTTTTACTTTTTATATAAAAAAGTGGAGTTTTTTTGTCTTTTATTAGAGAAATGAGGATACTTTTTTGATTTTTTTGAAAAATTCGGAGGGAATTTTGAAATTATGTAATTTTGATAAGACCCGGAGTTTTTTTTGTCTTTCATTAGAGAAAGGATGATACTTTTTTGACTTTTTTTGAAAAATGAGGAGGGAATTTTGAAATTGTGTAATTTTGATTAGACCCCATGTCATTTCTTGTCTTGATTAACTTTACTTTACTTTAACTAGTTAATTGCCAAACACGCCGAATTTCCAACCCAAATATACCATATCCGGTCCAGCCCGATTACAATAGGTTGTCATATGACTGACCAGTCTATCCAATTTTAACTCAAATTGCGCCTAGTAGGGAATTTAAAATGAGTCGAGCCAATTACCTGAACCAACCCACACGAGTTGCAACGCTAAGTAGATGACCACATACATGAAAAACATGGTCCAGGAGTACTAACATGAATGAAAATTCTACTATATAATACATAAATGGGCCAATATTGCACGACCCACTCAATCAATTTAAGTAGATGTCCCCGGCTTGAGAATTGGTCACCCACAAGAATTAGGCCCATTAATGGGCCGGGCCGGGCCTGGGCATGGGTTGTCCAATCCCTTCCCGAATATTGGACGGGCCTACCAGGGGTTGTCCAATCCAGGCCCTAAATTAAGTTGGCCTATGTCACATCCCATTCCGTGTTGGCTCGGGCCAGTCCCGGGCTTTAGCACAATCTTGAACATAAAATCAACGTTCTTTAATTATTCATATATTGTCACTGGACTTTAAACCTCCCTTTTTTCTGAGCTTGGGATCGACAATGCAATGCAGCAAACATCATGGTGGAGTTCAAAAAATAATTTTGCCCGTGACAGTAGAAAATCAAAAAATTAATAGAAATGAGTATCATAGGTTGGTCAAGTTATGTCTAAAAGAACTCAATAAAAATTATTTTTCTTTTCATATGTCTAAAAGATCAGTTAGTGCATTCCCATCATTGTATGAATCATCATCAATAGTTGAGTCGTGACTAAACCAATATTCGTCTTGATGGTGGAAGGCCTTTTATGGGGAGATTTATTAGGGTGAAGTTACAAAAATAACCCTCTTAATTAGCCCTTTTTTAACTGTTATGGGGGGCAGGTTTTTAACTTACGAGCGGGCCGAACCAGATGGGCTGTGCATGCTCTGCCCATTCCTAGTCTCATTTTGGCCAGTCTTTCAAATAATTGTCCAAGAGCGCTCAGTCTGCTGGGCTCAAATTTTTTTCTAAAGCCCTGTATTTTTGGGCGGGATACTTATTTCAATGGGCTAAATTAACAGGCCTAATAAAATAAGTCCGTTAAACCATCAATTTTAGCGTGTCCACTCAAACGCGATTACGAGAAAGACCTTGAAATGTGTCACACACGATCAATTACTCCAAATGAGATGGAACCCAGAAAATGAATTATATGGATGGAAATGAAAGATGAAAGGAGGACGACACCGAGTCCATTAATGGGCGGTTGTCCATTATGAGAAAGACCTTGAAATGTCACACATGATCACTCACCCCACATCAGATGGAGCCCACAAAATGAATTATATGGATGGAAATAAAACATGAAAGAAGTACCACACCGAGTCCATTAATGTGCCCAACCACGAAATCGGAGCTTAAACGGGGCAGTTGTTGATTATTGAAAGATTTTGCACAACCAGACCACAACTTGTGATTCTTTAATCCGGTTTATGGGGTCCAATTGGATGCATTAAATCGTTGGGGTAAAATAGTTAGGTAAGTATTTTTATTTTTTTTGAATAAGGATCATGCAAAATATCAATCCCTTTAGATTCTCCTGTCTTTGACCATAGATTTCTTATGAGATTCCACCAATGGTGAGTAAAGTTTCAGTGAGCATCAAATTAGACATGGTGTCTCATCATAAGGGGATAAGAGAGCCAAAAGAGCTGCACGGATCAAACATGACCCAAGTGGGCCCTAAAGAGCTGGACTATTCATGCTGTCTGCTTGCAGGAGAAAATTCTCGGCTGGATATCAACTTCCTCGAGATAGATGATGGCTGCATCAAGACAAAAAAATAATAATAATAAAAATAATAATAATTGGAAAAGAGAACATACACAGAGAGAAGCTTGGTATCAAATAGCATGTGTTATTTTAAGGTGTCATTTCTTCCTATAAAAGCATCCCATCTCCTCCCTTTTCTCCCATTCAATCCTTCTTCTACTTCAAAAAACTAAGACGAGAAAAATGAGGTCATGTTCTTTGGTTCTCTCTCTAGCAGTGATTCTCTTGATGTTGGTGATGATGAGTAGTTTTGCAATAGCTGAACAGGGCCAGGCTCGTGCTTGTTCTGCTTATCACTGGAGCAAGATCAGAAATCTTGATCAACTATTAGAAGTAGTGTCGGGGAAAGCTATATGCCGCTGGTAATAAGTCCTCTGCATCTCCATTTGCTTCCCTTGTCCCTCTTCCCTTCCTCTTCAAGTTGATCTTCATGTAGAAAGGCGTGATTATAATTGATATTGGAGGCTTTATATTATTTCATTGTTAGGGAGGAAACATGCATGCATATTACTGTATTTGTATTTGGAAGGTCAAAATGCAGTTTTCACAAGACACTTACTGTATGTAGTAAGTGTTTCCCTACTTATTTTAGGTACTGTTTTAGTCTGTTTTAGTCCTGAAACTTGTGGAATATCTTAGAAATTAATTTAGAACTCAGTCTGAGAGTCTTAATGTAATTTGAAGGCTTTTTTCTTAATAACTTCCTTGTTTTGATAAAGTTAGCATTTTGGGCTGATATGTCTGTAATTGTTATGTTTCTATTAAGGAATAATACCAATTCCAGCTTCTCTTTAGGCTTCTCCGTACTTTTTTTCTTGTGGGTTCATGATTTTATTATCCAGTTGAAAACAGTGATCTTCTTCCTCTACTGTTTAGCACCCTCTGTGGTATGTTAAGTGATGACCCGTAGAATACTTTAAAAAAAAAGACCACAAAATTCCCATGTTTGATGTTTGATTAATGAAGGGCCAAACTCCTGTTAGAGCGAAATTTACTGAGAGCTAACTGTAGTGATCTATAAATAATAAAAGTGAAGATTTTCCGGCCAAGACAGACTAGGCTAATACTATAAAGAATACAAAATCCATCAAAAGTCAAAGAACTAATTCAAGAGATTAATTCAAGGGATGTGATATATTCCATCAGGAGTCAAAGGCATCATTCAAGGAATTGAGATTTTTGTTCTTGAGCTAGAACAATCCCAGCCCATTGAAGGAGAATCATCTCAAGCTGTTGAAATAGATCTCAGCCCATAATTGTGCATGTGAATGGATTAAATCTCCTTCAGCCTTCAAACATTTCTTTAGATGATAATACATTGCTCTTTGATGAACATATTGGTGAAACTGTATCTCTCACACCACCTGCCATGTCCAACACAAATGAAGGATCATCATGTGAATCTAAGCACACTACTGCATTAAGGTCTAATATTAAGACACGGGCCCAAGCTGGTATTACAAAGCCTAATCCAAAAGTACTTTTCATCTGATTATGCTCTCATGGCTAATAATATTATCTTTGAGTCTACAAAGCTTGAATATATACCAATTGAACCAAAGAATGTTCATGCGGCTTTAAAAGATCCGGGCTGGTCTCAAGCCATGAGAGATGAACTAAAGGCCCTGGCTGAAAATTCTACTTGGGATCTTGTACCAAGAACACCAAATAATATGAACGTGGTTGGGTGTAAATGGGTATTCAAAACAAAGCTACATGCTAATGGAAGTCTCGAAAGACTAAAAGCACGCTTAGTAGCCAGGGCTACACACAAATCTCAGGAATTGACTTTGTGGAGACTTTTTCTCTAGTAATCAGACCTACCATTATCTGGACAATCTTAACTGCTGCATTGGCACATAAATGGGATATTCGACAGCTTGATGTTAAAAATGCATTTCTGAAGAGTCATCTTGTTGAACCAGTAACCACCACTCGACTTTAATGACCAAGGGAGACCAGATTCTGTATGTAGACTTACACGTGCTATATATGGACTTCGTCAAGCATCACGGGCATGGTTTGATCGTTTTAGCCTATTTCTTTTATCTGTAGGGTTCTTTTGTAGCACAGGTGACCCATCTCTCTGTGTGTCATAACACATATGGTACCCTACTACTTTTGTTGTATGTTGATGACATTATTCTTATAGGTAATAACCCTATATTATTGAATCGCCTTATTCAGCGTCTCAACATGGAGTTTGCAATGAAAGATTTGGGCTATCTTCATTACTTTATTGGGGTTGAGGTGCAACGATTTTCTGGTGGTATTTTTCTCAATCAAGCTAATTATGCCTCTGATCTCTTGCACCGACCTCCTCAGGGAGCGAGATTTGTTAAGAGCATAAAAATAGGATTAACTTATTTTAAGTAGCTCAAATTTTACTAGATGGGACTCATTGAAGGGTTTTCACATTCAGCATTTTCTGATTAACTGCTATGATATATAAATAAAGGGGCAAGACGGACTGGGCCTATAGTAGCAAATCAACTTTTTTTTTTTTAAGTACTTAATTATCTAAACTTGATTTTTGAAATGATCAACAAGGCTAATGAAGACCTACACCAAAAACTAAGCAGACATGAAGAGATTAAACAAGTTTACTTGGGTTAGATAAACATGATTGTTCTCCCAAATCTTTTACTATGTGCCCTAGGCATCTATTTAACATTAATATTGCTCAAGTGGAGGTATGTCGTGTTGAGGAGTGGGCTCCACTCAAAGAAGAGTATTGAAAAGTAATTATGCTGCCTCTACTAACGCCTCGAGGTTTTGCTATGAATGGCTAGTTAAAGAAATTTAAGATGGTATCAGAGACAAATAGTCGCAAGTTCAAATCTCAGGAGGAACAACTCGGCGGGAAAAAATGCATCTCGCCAAAAGTGTGCTGGCCGGGTTCCACCAGAGGGGGAGTATTGAGGAATGGGCTCCACCCAAGGGAAAGTATTGAAAAGTATTTATGCTACCTCTACTAACGCCTCGAGGTTGCCGACTGGGTTCCTCCTGAAGGGGAGTGTTGAGGAGTGGGCTCCACCCAATGGAGAGTATTGAAAGTATTTATGCTGCCTCTACAAACGCCTCAAGGTTTTTGTATGAATGGCTAGTTAAAGAAATTTAAGATGTTGCCCTTGTGCCTTAAACATTGTTCAATTTCCTTAAATACTGTTCAAAGATTCCAAGACTGGACTAATTTCTGGTTGAGTAATTAAAATAGAAGTTTGGGTTGTCGTCATTGTAATTATCATCATCAAAACTTTATCTCAACTAAGTTGAATCAACTATATAAATTTTATTTCTCCATCCCAATACATCGTCAAGTAAATGATCAATGCCCTCCCATGATAAGAGAACAACTCATGCTACAAAAGTCATACATTGGGTGTTAATCTGACGGAGGCCTTTTCCTTTTTATCGGGCATTAGGAACGGCAGTATACTGACGAAGTTCAAATAGAACTTCGTGTATAAAGTTCAAAGAAGGAGTTTTAGTTTAGCCATTATTAACTAGTCTTTAAGAGTGTTGAATCTGTTGTGTATGAACTAGCCATTATTAACTCGTATTTAGTAGCTCGGAGGAATTCATTATAAAGTAGGTCCAATTAAGAAATATTAAAGAAATGAGTAGCTAATGATAGTTGGATGGTTGTATAATCATTTCCTACCATAACATAAGGCTATTTGTGTATCTTCATCTACTCTTTTAATTTTAGCTTCATTGATTTGAAAGCGTTGCCTAAAATTCTTAAAATTTCAATACCAGATGAAACAAGCAGGATCTAATACATTGTGAGAGCAAGATAATAGATTATGAACCTGACTAAACTATAGACATGTAGTAATGCCACAATCACCTAAAATAACCTGAAGTTCAATGACTTCCAGCCATATCAAACTTCTGGGGCTGGCACTAGACAAGGTGGACTTTTTAGCTTGTTTGGATGTACGGTGAATTGAAGTATGGTGATGTGAAGTATCAAATTAAGAGATAAAAAAATATAAGATGTTATGATGGTGTTTTATTTTTACTTGTTTGATATAGAATCTTTTTGACTTTTTGTATAGAAAAGTGGATTTTTCTTTTTCTTTTATTAGAGAAATGAGGTTGCTTTTTTGACTTTTTTTGAAAAATTCTGAGGGAATTTTGAAATTGCATACTTTTCGTAAGACCCCTTGTCATTTCTTGATTGGATTCACTTTACTTTACTTTAACTAGTTAATTGCCAATCACGCCCAGATTTTTGATAGACCAACTAATTCCCCTATTGCTAAAAGTTTCCAACCCAAATATACCATATACGGTCCAGCCCAATTACTAAAAGGTTGTCAAGCCAATACCATAGACTCACCGGTCTATCCAATTTTAACTCAAATTGCGCCTAGTAGGGAATTTAAAATAAGTCGAGCCAATACCTGAACCAACCCACACGAGTTGCAATCCTAAGTAGATGACCACATACATGAAAAACAAAAATTGAAAAACATGATCTAGGAGTACTCACGTGAATGAAAATTCTACAGTATAATACATAAATGGCTCAATATCACATGACCCACTCAATCAATTTAAGTAGATGTCCCCGCTCCAGAATTGATCACCCATAAGAATTGGGCCCATCAATGGGACAAGCTGGGCCTGGGCATTGGTTGTCCAATCCTATCCCGATTATTGGACGGGCCCGCCTGGGGTTATCCAATCCCGGCCCTAAATTAAGCAGGCCTATGTCACATCCCATCCCATGCGGGCTCGAGACAATTCCAAGCTTCAGCATAATCTTGAACATAAAATCAACATTCTTTAATTATTTATATATTGTCGCTGGATTTTAAACCCTCCTTCTTTTTTCTGGGCTTGGGGCCGACAATGCAATGCAACAAACAACATGACGTAGTTAAAAAAAAAAAAATTTTGCAGGTGACAGTAGAAAATCAGAAAATTAAAATAAATGAGTATCATATGTAGGTGAAGTAATGTATAAAAGAACTTAACTATTTTTCTTTTAATATGTCTAAAAAATTAGTTAGTGCATTCCCATCATTATATGAATCATCATCACTAGTTAAGTCGTGACTAAACCAATCTTCGTCTTAAGGGGGGAAGGCCTTTTATGGGTTGATTTATTAGGGTGAAGTTACAAAAATAACCCTCATAATTAGCCCTTTTGTAACTATTATGGGGGCAGTTTCTGAAAAAATATATGGAAGTTAGTAAAATAACCTTACGGGGGGGGGGGGGCATATATGGGTTGGGCATGCTCTGCCCATTCCTAGTCCTATTTTGGCCGAGCTTTCAAATAATTATCCATAGGGCTCAATTTTTTATAAAAGCCCTATGTTTTCGGGCCAAGCCGGGCCGGGCCAGTAACCATGTTAGCGAGCTAAATTGACGGGCGGGCCTAATAAAATAAGTCCGTTAACCCATCAATTTAAGTGTTTCCACTCAAACGCGATTATGAGAAGGACCTTGAAATGTGTCACACAAGATCAATTACTCCAAATGAGATCGAGCCCCACAAAATGAATTATATGGATGGAAATGAAAGATGAAAGGAGGGCGACACCGAGTCCATTAATGGGTGGTTGTCGATTATAAGCAAGACCTTGAAATGTGTTACACATGATCACTCACTCCACATCAGATGGAGCCCACAAAATGAATTATATGGATGGAAATGAAACATGAAAGAAGTATCACACCGAGTCCATTAATGGGCAGTAGTCGATTATGAGAAAAACCTTGAAATGTGTTACACATGATCACTCACTCCACGTCAGATGGAACCCACAAAATGAATTATATGGACGGAAATGGAATATGAAAGAAGTACCACACCGAGTCCATTAATGTGCCCAACCACAAAATCGGTGCTTAAACGGGGCAGTTGTTGATTATTGAAAGATTTTGCACAACCAGACCCCAACTTGTGATTCTTTAATCCGGGGCTCATGGGTCCAATTGGATGCACTTCTATCGTTAGGGGTAAAATAGTTAGGTAAGTATTTTTATGGATAATGATCATGCAAAATATCAATCTCTTTGCATTCTCCTATCTTTAAGGATAGGTTCTTTTTGTGATTCCACCCAATGGTGAATAAAACAAAGCTTCAATAAACATGGTGTCTGGACATGAGGCGATAAGAGAGTCAAAAGAGCTGCACGGATCAAACATGACCCAAGTGGGCCCTATAGAGGTGGACTATTCATGCGGTCTGCTTGCAGGAGAAAATCCTCAGCTGAGTATCAACTTCCTCAAGACAGATGATGCTTGCATTAAGACCAAAAAAAATAATAATAATAATAATAATTGGGAAAGAGAACATACGCAGAGAGAAGGTTGCTATCAAATAACATGTGTTATTTTAAGGTGTTATTTCTTCATATAAAACCACCCATCTCCTCCGTTTTCTCCAATTCAATCCTTCTTCTACCAAAACTAATAAGACTGAGAAAAATGAGGTCAATTTTTACTTTCCCTGCACCCAACACATCACAAAATATTTCATTTCCCATGTAAATACTCTGATCTCTCGGTTTCATCTCTTTGAATTCGACAAATCCAGCATTGGTTCTTGATATGTGCCTGGTGGCTCCTGAATCAATTCACCAATTCTTATCATTAGTGTCCACCATCATGGATTCTGTGACCATCTCAACGTAATCACCATGTTCTTTGGTCACTTTACCTTGCTAGCTACTCTCACCCCTTTTCTTTCTGCATAGAGAACTAAAGTGTCCAGGTTTCCCGCGGTTAAAGCAAACACCATTCTTAGGTCCTTTCCGTTTTTTATTGCTTTTGAATTTCCTTTTATTTTTCATGTTGACGGTTAACACACCGTTATTATTCTTAGTTTTAGCAATCATGACGGAGTTTGTCGGTGTTACACCGTGTTGAGTTCATGAATTTGCACAATTACGCATCATATTAAGATGAATTAGAGATTTAATTGGGTGAATTGCATCATTATTCATCTAATTTCATCATTTCATGCATTTTCACCTAGGAATCTAAATTTTCATACTTTTCATACATTTTCTGCATTAACTTAGACTGTTTTGCAAATTTTCTCCGAAGAGTCCCAATTGGAGTAGAACTCTGTCCGGATGGGTCCCGCTTCAATATGGGCTCTTAACTATTTAATGTGTTAAATTAGAATGTGCAGAAAATGAGAATTGCAGACCTCTGTCACGGAGCCAACTTTCAAGCACACTGTCATCCTGGGCCCTGCATTGCTGAATTGAAGTAAATTGAAGAATTCACCATATGGGTCCACACACAAGCCATATGCTAATAAATCAAAGGAGGGGTCCACTCATCATGTCACTTGAAGAATCCTAACTACAGTAGAAGACTTCTCATAGGGCCCACTACTCAAACAGAAGAAATGTCTCACATGGCAGGGTCCACAGTGGTTGCAAATTTGAAATTATTAATGGATAATTCAAAGAGTATCATTCTGATTGGAACAAAAGAAGAAGAGTTTGAATCATCCACATCTGATGTCCTTTCAAAAAAGAAAGTTGTGCAGAGATAGAATCCATTGCAAATCAAATTCTAGAAGTTAATCTCGTTTTTCTCAGGACAACTAATCTTCAAATGGCCATAGCTTATTCAGAGTAGATATCCGTGGAGCCCAAGAACGTGCAAATCGAAGCTATATTGATAAAGTTATGGGTCCGGAGATTTTCATGTTTATTTTTATACGGGATTGCAAATTAAATCCACACCGTTGATAATCAATTGTTGCACATCCCTTGTGGGACCCCATTCGAAGATTAGCCAAGTCACCCAGAGGTTTCCAGAAGCTTCCACCTCATTCAAATTCAAGGAGGATAAGAGATATACCTTATCAATGAAGAAAAATCAAATCTGTAGAGAATGTGTCCAGATTCAATGTATCTGATAGATAACCGGAGAAATAAAAGGAGCCAAAAAGAAGCATCCGGGAGCAACTCCTCCCCTTGGACGTCCATATCACTCTCTCTCCTCTTTCTCTCCTTTCTCTAATTAATAGAATTTAATTCTTATTTTTGGGTATTCTGGAGCCCTGTTCCAGAAATTAGGATTTTTAGAAAAGAGATTTCTGAGAGATCATTGTACAAGGAGATGCTATCAATGAAATTACTTATGGAGTTTTTTTCAATGACTGGCTAGATTTCTGGATTGGAGCATACAGATGAAGCTAAGTTGGTCTTTAATTTAATCTATGTGATTTTCTATTACTTTCTTGTCTCTTTTAAATGCATGTTCTATTAGAATAATAGATCTGTCTTCATGCCTTAGGCAACCTCTATTTTGATTTCTAATGAAAATAGTTTGATGATTTATACTTATTTTGATAGATTATGCTTAGGGCTAAGATTCTTTGATAATTTATGCTTAATTTGATAAGTCATGCTTATGATTTTTCATTCTTTTATGAGGTGAAGGAGATCTTGGGTTGTGACTTTATTCCTTTTATTAAAAATTGATTTTTACGAAAGACAAATCCTCCGGATCCGAAACATTGATTTGTTTCTGATCTGAGTTATTTTGAGACAAATAGTAGAATAATTGCATAGATGGATTAATTATCTTGCTTAGTGAATTCTGGATGCTCTGATCTGTTTTATATATTTGATTGGTTTGTGTTTCTAAATTTTTCTAGTTTTTCTTAGATCTCAATTATTTATTAATCTTTGATTAAAAAAAAATTCAGATTTTTAAATTTTAACTTAGTAGCGCTCCTTGTGGGATCGACCTGTAATTGCCACTATCTCAACAAGATAACTGTGCACTTGCAGTAATTTTAATGGATTGATTTAATTCACATCACACCGCGGACAGCCTGCATCTGTCCTTCAACAAACAATCTACCTTCAACCTCACTAAGGATTACACCCTTTTGGAGGCTAAGAGTCTGAGACTCATCAGCAAGAACATGATTTGAAAATCTTTGTCCATTTCCTTTTAAGGCTGCGAGGTTACTATATCGGACCTCCATTTGATCAATGTGATCCTTTATCGATGATCCCTCTGGCATCTTAAAGTTAAAATATGCGCCGAATGCCTCTATCAAGTGAGATTTAGAGGTTTTATCATATTTGTCCATAGCATAAGCATAGATTTCTTTAGCAGTGTTAAAGTGCTTAGACTGTTTTATCAAATCGCTGGATATGAATCTGATCAAAAGATGCCTCGTTGATTTGTTATCAAATACTCATTGTTCATGCATATCGTGATCTTCCTTAGGGGCATCATTAGCGGGTATTGAGATCAGATCGGATTCAATCATATATATGTTAATCCGTCAAAGTGCAGCAATGCGTCCATCCGATGCTTCCACACGGCTAAGCTTTTGCTGTTAAAAATATCAACTTTAGCGAAATCATTCAACACTGATTTAAAAGATATAATTACTGCTGAATTGAAAAACTGCTGAATTAAAAATGACTGTTCAAGGAGAAAAATCACCATTTTTTCTGAACTGTTGGATAATCTTTCATTTGCTGCTCTTGCGTAGATCTACTTGCAAGAATTTTACCCAACCAAACTGTTCGTCCATCAGAGTCCCAATGCTCTATACATCGCGGTGCTAATTTTGACCCCCTAAACTCACCCTGCCTCAGTCACAAGTGTGTTAAGCATACGTTGCTGACGTCACAAGCTTTATGTTGCACGCGCCAAGGTGAAGAGGCAACTGTACGTGTTGCCTTGCGATTAGAGATGTCAAATGGGCCGCTGGTCAACGGGCCGTGGCCCGGCATGGCCCGGTCAACGGCACGGCCCGAGACACGGGCCGTGCTGGGCCGAGGTTGCTGGGCCCGTTGGCCCGCCAGGCACGCCAGGCCCATGGGCTGAGGGTTCCAGCCCGCTGGGCACGCTGGAACCGGCCCGCAGCCCGCTAGCCAACCCAACAGAAGAAAGAAAAAACCAAAAGAAAGAAAGAAAAAAAAAACAAAGAAAGAAAGAAAAAAAAAAAACAAAGAAAGAAAGAAAGAAAGAAAGAAAGAAAGAAAAAAAACAAAGAAAGAATGAAAGAAAGAAAGAAAAGAAAACAAAGAAAGAATGAAAGAAAGAAAAAAGAAAGAAAGAATGAAAGAAAGAAAGAAAAAAAACAAAGAAAGAATGAAAGAAAGAAAGAAAAAAAAACAAAGAAAGAAAAAAACAAAGAAAGAAAGAATGAAAGAAAGAAAAAAAAGAGAATGAAAGAAAGAAAAAAGAAAGAAAGAAAGAAAGAATGAAAGAAAAAAAAAAAAACAAAGAAAGAAAGAATGAAAGAAAGAAAAAAATGAATGAATGAATGAAAGGAAAAAAAAAAAAAACAGACCAGCCCAGCAGGCCCGCTCCAGGGCGGGCCGTGCCGTGCCAGGTGTTTTCCCTGGCGGGCCGTGCCCGCCCGGCCCGCTAGCTGGGGCGGGCTGTGCCAGCCCGGCCCGTGGCACGGGTGGGCCGGAGCTGGGGCGGGCCGTGCCGTGCCGCGTTTGACATCTCTACTTGCGATGAAGGTAATTTGTGATCCATTTATGCACGATTCCCGACGCCGGCACGATTCTCCCTTAGGGGTCGTTTGTTTCTTGTGAAAGTGATTCACATGTGTAAATGACCCACATACGAGTCATTTGCATATGTAAATGACTCACATGTGGATCAGATTCCACCGTTTGTTACTAACATAACATTTCACATGTGAATCTATGAATAAGTTGTAGATTGTTTGATGATATCTTAACATCCAAGCATCATCAATGGTTGAAAATTGGACACATGACCGTGTTTGAGCTTCTGAAGAATATGAGCGGTCCTGATTTTACAGGTGGGGCCCAGAACATTAAAAAAATTATAAAAGGCGGACTGGGTATGTTAGTAACAATAGGTTGTATATTGTTTGATGATATCTCAACCTCCATACATCATCAACGGTTGAAAATTGGATACATGGCCGTGGTTGAGCTTCTGAAGAATATGAACGGTCCTGATTTTACAGGTGGGTCCCAGAAAAATAAAAAAAATCATAAAAGGCGGACTGCTATATGTTAGTAACAGTAGATTAATCGAACGACTGTGATTATGTTGATCATATCTCAACCTCCATGCATCGTCAACGGTTGAAAATTGGATACATGGCCGTGTTTGAGCTTCTTAAGAGAATGAACGGTTCGGATGTTACAAGTAGGGCCCAAAAAAAAAAAAAGGCGGACTGCTCAGTGCTAGTAACAGTAACGTGTGTAAGTTTTTCACACCTCTTGAGGTGTGAAAATGCAATGCATAAAAATGGCCATCTTTCACACCATTTACACAACTATTTTACACATATGAATCAAAATCACACCAAACAAACATGATTTTTGTGTATCTATTACCCATGTGATTCAATTACATATGTAAATTGAAAAAACAAACGTCCCCTTAGATAATGAGACGAAAATGGGAAAGGCCTCCTTTATGGTGAGTTGGTGACTCTGTTGTCTTTCACTCATCCTTTATGGTGAGTTGGTGACTCTGTTGTCTTTCACTCATTTGCTTTTAATGTTGCAATGATGCACGCGTCTCCAGAGATGTGTTTTTTCATGGGAAATTCTATATACACTCCCTAATCCCTATGCTGAGCGCACTTATTTTTAAAAGAAGAAAAAATCACCGATGAAGAAAGAATGTGGGTGTGTACAGCAAAATTAGTGGTCCATATAAAATGGATTCGGATCCCCTGTTTGGATCAAACAAGGCCCTCCACGTGTGGAGGCGGAAGGGGGGCGGAGGAAAGAGAAGCTGCCTTTTTCTTTCCTCC
The DNA here is from genome assembly GCA_038049695.1 of Cinnamomum chago. NCBI lineage: Eukaryota > Viridiplantae > Streptophyta > Magnoliopsida > Laurales > Lauraceae > Cinnamomum > Cinnamomum chago. The sequence continues at coordinate 6,089,682 of CP142451.1, read as the reverse complement.
GCCCCCAAACGTGTAGGGCCCTGTTTGGTCCAAACAGGGAACAGGGGATCCTCTTCCATATAAAATCTTCCTTTTTCCATTCTGTTACAGAACGTTAGTCTCCGAACGTGAGTCTTGTTCTTCTTCTTCCAATGACGCACGCAACCGAACCCAACCAGAAGCTAGATGAGAAAAACAAGACCCACTCTCTCTGTTGCTTTTCTTGGGTTTGCGTGCACAACAAAAAGATGAACTGGTCTTCTTCCTGAACGGTGGGTTGCTTAGAAGCGGGGTTCCGACGAAAAACCTTAGATCTACTCCGATGTGAACCGTAACTTCGCGAACCAAATCGTAAGAACACATGACACCTTGCTTTGATATCAATTGATGGAATTAGATGTGCAGACTCCGACACGCGGCCAGAAATTTATGTGCGTTCCGGCGATTAGAAAGCTTCGTGGATCTCTTCGTCTCTTTGTCTAACTTGTGAGATGAAACTTATCTTATATAGACAAGTCGCAAAGAGTTATTAGAAACTTCTTCGCCAAGTAACTCACATCCACTAATCCTATTGAGAGTCTTATTAGTGGGACCAGATCAAGTTTTATATTAAGTGGGATTGTATTCTCTATTGGCATCAACCTTGCCTGATTTGACGTGGGACCCGTGGTATGCAGGCCACACGATTTCCTACACTATATAATACATAAATGAGTCAATATCACATGGCCCACTCAACTCAAATTGTTCACCCATAAGTAATACATAAATGGGTCAATATCACATGGCTTGAGAATTGGTCATCCATGAGTATGAATGTTAGAACCCATCAATTTAAGTGAGTAGACTCAAACATGATTTAGGTGAAAGACCGTGAAAATTCATTCATATGATCAATTAGTCTCGTCTATCTTGTGAGATGGAATAATGCCAACTCTAGGGCTCCCTTATTTTATATAGACAAATCGAAAAGAGTTACTAGAGACTTCTTCACCGAGAAACTCACATCTACTAATCATATTGAGAGTCTTATTAGTGGGACCAGATCAAGTCTTATATTAAGTGAGATTATATTCTCTATTGACATCAACCTTGCTTAATCTGATGTGGAAACCGTGGTATGCGGGCCACACGATTTCCTACACTATATAATACATAAATGGGTCAATATCACATGACCCACTCAACTCAAATTGCTCGCCCATAAGTAATACATGAGTGGGTCAATATCACATGGCTTGAGAATTGGTCATCCATGAGTATGACTGTTAGAACCCATCAATTTCAGCGAGTAGATTCAAACACGATTTAGGTGAAAGACCATGAAAATTCATTCATATGATCAATTAGTCCACCTGGAATGGAACCCAGAAATTCACTTTTCTGCATGGATATGAAAGATGGTAGAAGTACCAGACCGAGTAATATTGTTCATATAAAAACATTCCATCTCCTCCCTTTTCTCCAATTCACTCTTCCTCCTTTTCAAAGAAAAAAGAAGGGACAATACAGGAAAATGTGGTCAGGTTCTTTGATTCTCTCTCTAGCAGTGATTCTCTTGATATTAGGGGTGGCTCGACCATAGGACAAGAAAAGCCCTTGCTCTAGGCAAAAAAAAAAAGGCCAGCAATATCACATTCTATTAAAATCATCTTTTCACATTCTAAAGAAGCATTAAAGCAACTGCCATAGTTTTTTTTCTCCCAAAAAAAAAAAGGCCCCATAATAGTAATTAGTATCACATCCCACTTAAGTCGTCTTTTCACATTTCAAAAAAGCATTAAAACAAATGTCATCCTTCTTTTTGTCTACATAGAATCTTTCTAAATTCCCACAAATCTCGACCTCCCTGCCACCTCACTAATGAGGTTTCTCAAATTAGCGTTTCTCCATCAACGTTTTTCCATCAAAAGTACTCTTAACTCTCTTATTAGGCCCAGATAGAAGGCCCGTACTAGCCCAAAATATTTATCACTGTTGGCTCAATATTTTGCAGAGCATTGAGCCTAAATTAGACTTTCAGGGACCTAAATATGAGGCTCGGCTGCATTCATGTGATGAGAATATTTTGCAATAGAGGAAAATTATCACTCTGATTTTTTGTGCAACCTGTTGTCCCAATTGTTTTGTGCGATGTATTTTCCTTAGAGGAAAGGAAAAAGGTGAACTAGGGATGTATTGTTCTACGAGAGGATACCCTCAAAAAGAGGAAACTTCTTCTGATCTTTTGTGCAACCCACATTTTTCTATTGTTAGATACGACACGGTTTCTTTGTAGAAAAAGGAAAAATGAATGATAATTTTTAATTGAGAAGAAATCAATTTCCTGAAGGGATATGGATGCAATATTGGTCTCTCTCTCTCTCTCTCAGATAGGGGCGGATGTAAATGGAAAAATCTTCTTTTAAAAAGATGAACTCCAATTACTCAAAATTTGAGAACCCTCATACTAGCACAAGACTCCCCACAAACAATCAAGATTCTTTGGACTAGTTTGAGCTTGTATTAATTGAGAAACCTACTTTCTAGTACTTCGACTTTGTCATTCTCCTTAGCTAAACTCAAAAGGAATTGATTATAATTGTTTCACTGTGGATCCTCTTTTATCTTCAAATAATATAACTAGATTTTCTCTTTGAACAAAAAAAAAAAGAAAAAAAAAAAACAATTAGCCTCCAAGTTTTGGTAAATGAGAATCTAGCCAACCCATGTGCTTTTTTTTTTTTTCCAAAGTAGTTTGTTTGGACTGCTCTTAACAAATTTGTCTCCTCATTTGATGATAATCGTTCACTTTAGTCTACCAAATTTTGCTTCAGCAACTACGCACTCAAATAATACAAAGTCTTTACATGAATTTCTAAGTGAATTAGACCATGAAACAATCACCAGGCTTTGAAAAGCAAATGGATGAGTGATGATTTCCTTCCTGGCTATGTATTTAAATGCAGAAGTCCAACTTGCAAATGTATAGTCGTACAAAGGATCAATTAGTGGATATTCTCATGACTTGTTCAGCAACAGACAGCAGTATTTTCTTCCTAAGAAAAAGAGTACATTTTTATTGCTTCTGGCGCCTAACAGTCTCAGGCTTAAGGCCGTAGAGATGTCAAATGGGCCGGGCCGGGCCGAACCGCACGCTAGTCAACGGGCCGTGGCACGGCACGGCCCGGTCAATGGCCCGGCCCACAAGGCACGGCCCGAGACACGGGCCGTGCTGGGCCAAGGTCCTTGGGCCCGTTGGCCCGCCAGGCACGCCAGCCCACTGGGCTGGGAGCTCCAGCCCGCTGGGCACGCCAGGCCCGAAGCCCGCCAGCCAGCCCAACAGAAAAAATAAAAAAAAAAAAAGAAAGAAAGGAAGAAAGAAAGAAAAAAAATAAAGAAAGAAAGAAAGAAAAAAAATAAAGAAAGAAAGAAAGAAAAAAAAAACAAAGAATGAAAGAATGAAAGCAAGAAAAAAGAAAGAAAGAAAGAAAAAAAACAAAGAAAGAATGAAAGAAAGAAAGAGAAAAAAACAAAGAAAGAAAGAAAGAAAGAAAAAAAACAAAGAAAGAAAGAATGAAAGAAAGAAAAAAAAAAGAATGAAAGAAAGAAAAAAAAACAAAGAAAGAAAGAAAGAATGAAAGAAAGAAAAAAAAAAAGAAAGAAAGAAAGAAAGAAAAAAAAAAAAGAAAGAAAGAAAGAAAAAAAAAACAAAGAAAGAAAGAAAGAAAGAAAGAATGAATGAATGAATGAAAGAAAAAAAGAAAAAAAAGAAAGAAAGAAAAAAAAAAAAAAAAAAAAAACAGCCCAGCCCAGCAGGCCCGCCAGCCCGCCCCATGGCGGGCCGTGCCAGGGGTTTTCCGGCCGGCACGGCCCGTTTGACATCTCTACTTAAGGGACATTAAAGTCCGCCGTAGGGGTAAGAAGGGCTGGAGGAGTGCTTCACAATAGTAAGAGTGATGTCGTTCTTATGTTCTCCAAAAATATTGGTGTATACGACTCTAATGAAGCGGAGGTGCTAGCAATTTTAAAAGGTCTTAGATAGTTTTCAATAAGATATAGTGGTGCCCTTTTGTTAGAAATTGATTATTCAAATGCGATTGTGTGGGTATCTAACCGAAAGTCTAATCCATGGAAATTTTAATTCCTCTTCAATGAAATTAGGGAGATTTCAGCTCGCATTAATGTCTCCTCCCGTCATGATATTAGATCTGCCAACTCAATGGCGGATGTGCTCCGTAATTAGAGTTGTGGCTGGTGCTTCTCTCTTGCACCTTCCAGCTCCTCTTTTCTTTAAGTTTTCGTGTATTCCTTTCTTCCTTTTCTTTAATGAAATATTTTTTACCATTTAAAAAAAAAAAAGTTCCCCCATAGAGAGGCTTGGTAGCTGGGTTTGAGACAAAGTTGGGTAGATATATACCTACATCTAACATGATTTATCTCCTAACATCTTATAGTATCACTGGGCATGTATTTGGCATTAAAGTGACTCTCAATTGGAGATGTTTCCCATACACCTTTGCATAAACATCGCTCAAGGACTCAAAGACACAAACCAGTTCCCGCCCGAATCATTGAACTTTGGGTGTAAAATTAAATAAGTGGAAGAAGAATAAGAAGATCAAATTTTAGCTAAGCCAGTTGGGACTAGTCTTTAACAGGCCCTTGAAAATTCTATCTATTCGAGTAGATTCAGCAAGGCAAGCAGTGCTGAACCAGCTCTGTATAAATGTGCAATTAAGACACAAATAAAGACTTTTAATGTTGATGAGCAAAGAGGTCAAAGGCGTGTTGGCTTACATTGTCTTGAGTTCCTTTGAATTCATAGCAATGAGGGTCTAATGAAGTAGTATTAAAAAGGTGAGCAGCAAAGGATACAATGTGGAGATATATGCATAGACCTCACTTTTCTAAGATTTAATTTATTAAGGGAATGGATGTCTAATCATTTTCCAACAAAAGTTGCTCTACGTGGAGTTTTACATTTACTTCAATTTTAGCTCCATTATTTAAAAAGGATCATCTTGTATTTCACAACAACAACAATATGAGATCTTTTAAAACCCAAATGCCATGCAATTCAGGTCAGATTTGGGTACCTTATATATAAGAATGAGGATTTTCTCCTACACAAATCTTGCACGCTTCCATGCCAAAAGTTTTATCAGGCGACTTTAATTTAGGAGTCCTACTTTATGATAAGTAGGGATTAAAAACCCTGTACTGTCCCTTGTGGAAGGCTCATGGGTGAAAACCCCCCTACATTATATATGAGAATTACACCTTTTGAACAGTAAAGCAAATTAATCCAAACAATGTACATATCCAACATGACCCAATCAATATCCCACTCAATCAAATTCAACTCAAATTGCACCAAGTAGGGAGCTTAAAACTGGTTGAGCCACTACCCGAGCCAACCTGCCATGGGTTGCACTTGGCTGTTAAAGTTCACTAGGTCACTGAGGAGGGGGGGGGGGGGGGGGGGGGGGGGGGTGTGAATCAGTGACAACCAAAATCACCTTCTTTCTAAACAAGGCTAGTGCAGACAATTACAAATACCCGTGCATCTACTCCACTTCACATCACATACATGCATCAAAACTAAAAATCAAGCACCACACAGACACAAGATTTTTTTACGTGGTTCACCCAAATTGGCTACATCCACGATGTGCTAAGCACTTCCACTCTCAACATGTAGCACCCACTACAGTATAGGAGCACCCACTCCAATATAAGATCCGCACCCACGGATAGAAGCACCAACCCCTATACTCAAGCACTCACTTGAGTGATTACAAGGATGTTAAAAAAAATAACACACAGACAATGCTTCACAAATCAGCCCAACAAATTACAATGTCTTCAAACCACATTTCTGAAACAACTATTCATGCTACTATTGATAAAGTTTTGCAACACTTCACCAAAACACAATTCCTATTTCAGCTCATATACCCAGCACCATTCAACAAATTGCAGCCCTTTCAATCACTGTCCAGCCTTCACACATCACCCATGTAGATAATTCATGCATGTCTCAGCTTGGAAGCAGCATCAGCAGCAATGCAGGAAACACAGAAGACCAGCTGAAACAGAGAAGAAGAAATAGTAGCACCTGTGCAGTAGTGAGAGGAGCACCAGCTGTGCAACAATTTCAGAATGGAGAGAGAGGCCCAACCATGTATCAACAGCACTTAAGATGCAGGGGCAGCCAGCTGAATGAAGAAGTAGCAGCAGCCGTCTTGGAGCTCCAGCCAAAAGGATAGAATGATTTTTTTTAGGGCTAGGGCAAAGAGGCCTTTTTTTCTCCACTGGGATTTATATATGTGTACACTTGGGCCTGAATTCGAGTTGGGCCTGAACCCCAGTTGGGTCTGAACTAATAATCTCCAACAACAAATGCCAACAACAAATGCTTGAGTGTTGACAATAATTACAAAACTAACATTTGGTCACCTTGCTCAACATTGGCACCCCTAATGGAGAATTAGTCAATTACCATGATCCCTCAACTTACACGTTTTGACTCAACACGGTTACACCACCCTGCAAGAAAGGCATTGGAAAATCAAATGAACGATCCTTACAGGTGGGACGCACAATAATCATTGGGATGGATATGAAAGATGAAGGAAAGACAAGAGTCCCGTTCTTCTTATAAAAGCACCACAACCCCTTCCTTCTCCATATCCGCTCCTATTTTTTCCAAGGTACAGAAGAGAAAAGAATTAAATGAGGTCAGCTTCTTTGGTTCTCTCTCTAGCAATGATTCTCTTGATGTTGGTGATGATGGGTAGCACAGCTGTAGAAGGCCCTGCTCCTGCTCCCTCCCCTTCTCACATGGGTTTAAGAGGTGGCAGAGCAGGCAGAGCAGGGAGGATAATTCCCACCACCACCACCTCCTCAACTAGGTCCTCTGCAGCTCCATCTGCCTCTTCCTCCTCCTCTCTTCTCTTCCTCTTTCCCTTCTTCCTCTCCTCCTTCATTGTCTTGTAGAAAGATGTTTTATGTTTGATATTGGCGGCTTGTATTATTTGACCGTCTAGAAAAAAAAAAAAAATACATGTGAATGTGAATGTGAGTGCATTTGTATTTGTATTTTGTTTTTGAATTTATGGGTTTGTATCCTGTGGTGCCTGGAATAATCAGCAGCTTTGGTGATAATCTCCAATGGGATCTATTTATTAAAATCTGAAGCAATTAAATTGATGTTTAGAATCAACTTGAGATGGTCAGAGGGAGGGATTACATGTAAAACTTGTACTATACCAAGTGTGTGGGGTCGTTTTGTGCTCACTAATTCGGACGGGGCCCATCCTCAGTCTCGGTTTAACCTTGGTCTCGGAAACCACATGAGGTCGGCCGTAGCGCCATCTCGGAGGAATCATGAATCGAGTCTCGGCGGCCACGTCACAGGCTCCGATCTCGGTCTCAGCCTCTGCCCGACCTCGGCTCCTGTCACTCAGTCATAAATGCGGCCATAAATGCGCCGCCACGATGGGGATGGCAAGCTGACAGACGGAGTGGGCGCCAAACCTAGATAAGAGGCACGCCTTATCTCAGGGCCATAGGTATGGGATGATGATCCGATGGGACACCCCCTTTTCACCTACCCCCACTCAAGAGGTACGAATACACGCTGATGGGACTCCCATCCCTTCATGTGGACAGTACCATGATGACCCTCACGTCTATATATTACACGAAGGAAAGCCTTACAAGGTACACACGATCCTCCCCTCCAAAAGCTCTCTTTCTCCATTCTCATTCAATTCCCACACTGACTTGATCGTCGGAGGGCCTTCGGCTACCCACAGCCAGGGTCTCTGACCGTCGTTTTCTTCCTTTCAGGTCACTGGAGGCTCGATCCTTTCCCTTCATCCCCTTCAAAACCATAAATCGGGAGCTTGATCCTCCATTAACTAAGTCCGTAATTTTTAGGCACTTACACCAAGTATGACAAACATTCCCACATAAATCGAAACTTTAATATTTGGCCAACTACTAAGCAATTGGCCTTGGGCATGGAACAAGCTTTGCTCAGTCTTCCCAACCCATATAATCTAGCAATCCAAGGGATTATGTATACAATACTCTAGTTCTTGATGATAAGATTGAGGAGTTTAATATGGATAAGTTGTACCGATAGTCTCCAGTGGGTGAGGAAAGCGATGTTGAGATTAATAAATAGGCAAATCTTCATATGCACCTTTCTTACCCTGTAGAAGATAGTTTATCGTGGCCGACAATGTGCGAGGAAATCAAGTAAGGAAAACGAGGCGCACTGGATGTCGTGTTAGTTGATTCCGTGTAAGAACAACTACAGTACTTAGATCGAGGTACAGACCGAGATAAAAGAGCTTGTTAGAATATCTTGTAACTGTTCGTGAACTTTTGATTTTTGATTCGTAGTTCTTCTAATTGTCTCTGAACTCTTAATTTCTAATTCGTGATTTTTCTCCCTAGATATGGTCTCCACGCTAAATATTGTATATGCCTTTTTGTAGTGTGTGATTAGTTATAGCTAGTTCCATATTGTCTGATTAGTTATTTCCGATGCATTGATTGGTTAAATCAGAACTAGTAATCCATTCTGGTAGTCTGCAAAAAACTTTCAGGCTGGTTTCTTAAAATTAGAATGCATACGGTACTTAAAAATGAAGATTAAAGGTCAATTCTCAAAAATGAAAATTAAGGGAGAGAACAAGGATTGCTCCCTAGTCATCCGAGTGAGAGGTGGGGTTGCTAATCAACTAAGTAACCCATTGCTAATTCAATAGTTAAAACAAGTTTAACACAAGATAACATCATGAGGAATCTTAAAGCATAAATGTACCACCTTGTGAGGCACAGCTTGAGGCGTGCCCAATTGCGGGAATCGCAGGGATGGAAAGTCTAAATCTAATCATTGATTAGATTAAGCAAGAAATCAAATCAGATGATGATAAGTCTTTATTTTGTGGCTCCAAAGTCCATGGTCATACATGGAACTTAACAGGTACATACAAATTTCAAAGTAGCGGTTTAAGAAGAGAGATCAGAGTCTAAGGAGTAATATACATTAAGCTACTGGAGAAGGTGGTAGTTTCACAAGGAAATCTTGCAGATCCAAGTAAACAACACTGCAACTTTGATCAAACCAAATTCAATTCTGTATGGCCTGCCTCAACCAAACGAAAATTTAAAACCCACATGAAGTTAGGATCAGATTTGAGTATAAGGGGGGTTTTCTCGTATATTCTGAGGGCCCGATGACAACAAGGGGATGTTGAGTTGTTGGTAGTTTCACATGTCATCCGGATGCCTAGGAATGAATCTCAAGGTATATCACTCCTCCGGAAATGGATCCCCCGTTTGGTCCAAACAAGGAAGCCCTGTTTGGACCAATCAGGGGGGTGCCACATGGGGTTGAGAAGTCATATCGTATCTCTTAAAAAAATCTCATCCTCTTAAAAAATTCCTCTTCTCATGTGGCACCCCCCTAATTGGTCCAAACATGGCTTTCCTGTTTGGACCAAACAGGGGATCCAGATCCCACTCTTCTTATGTGTGGGCTCTCTTACAGCGAGCCCCAAGAGGTACCTGGAAAAAAAAGTATAGATAGTAAGAGTGCATGGGGTCACCCCTAAGCAGAGATTGAAATCCCGCACGGCCTCACATGACTTTGAGGAAAGTTTCATGAGAATTATACCTTTTGAAAAGCAAAATATCTAATCCAAAAGATATAGGTACCTCACGTGATATAATCCAACCTCAAGGGACAGCTCCGTTGGCTTAAGACCATGGTTTGCATTCGGAGGTTATAGGTTCGAAACTGTACTACCATACTAGGGACACATGGGAGTTTACCTGACTTCCCTTTGAAATCAGAGGGATCAGTCCAGCTGAAAGGGTTGGACCCCTTCCATAGCCAATAAAAAGAAAAAAAACAAGACATGATCCAGTCAATCCGATTCAACTCAAATCCCATAACGAGGGAAATAGAAACTGGCTGAGCCAATACTTGATACCCGAGTCGAACCCCGAAGTAGATAGATGACCCCCACTCGAGAATTTAGTCAACCATAACCAGTCAGTCAATTTAAACGTCTTGTATAAACTAGCACATTTACACCAGCCGACCAGGAAAAAGTGGCCCTTGAAACACCACGCAAATAAACATTATTGCAAGCAAGTGAGGTGGGACCCCAAAATTCAATTATATGGATGGAAAGGAAAGATAGCGAAAGATATGATAAGTCCTGTTCTTCATATATATCTAAAAAAAAAAAAAAATCCCACCCCATCAAACAGAAGAAAGATGAGGACATCTTCTTTGGTTTTCTCTCCACAAATGGTTATCCTGATGTTGATGATGATGGGTGGTTTTGCAATAGCTGTTGAAGGCCCTACTCCTGCTCCAGCTCCTTCTCCTTCTCACATGGGTCTTAGAGGTCTCAGAGGTTTTGGAGTAGGTGGAAGGGCAATTCCCACCACCACCACCACTTCCACCTCCACTTCTATAGCCTGTGCAACTCCATCTGCCACCTCCTTTATCTCTCTTGTCTTTCTGTTTCTCTTCTTCCTCTCCACCATCTGCTTGTAGATGGGCTTGTATTATTTGATTTGATTGTATGGAAGGAAATATGTTGCTGTAATTGTATTTGCATTTGTGTTTTTTGGGATTGGGAAAAAGTTGAACTTTGCTTTTGCATTTATGGGTTTGCATTTGTGGCCAAATTGATGTTTATTAGTTTCAATATGAGTTGGACTTGGGCCACTGTGGGACTGACCCTGTAAAACATGTAACTTAAATATTATAAAAATTCACTTATTGGCATATCATCAATGGTGTCCCAGCTTCTATTCGAGCAAAATCTGGTGAGACCAAATAAAAGAGGATTAATTTATTTTAAATTATTCAGATTTTAATAATGGAACCCATCGAATAGTATCCGCACTAACCATTTTTTTCTCACTAACTGCAGTGATATTTATTTATGAATTTATTATAAAATATATGAATGCTACAAAGAAGCACCTAAAAACATAACATTTAAAACTATCAAATAACCTTAATAACCAAATTCAAAACTGCATGGCCGATTCAACTAAATGAAATTTGGCTAGAGGTTTGTTGGGGATTATAAAACCTACGTGAAATTAGGATCAGGTTTGAGTATTAGGGCATCATGTGGAAACTCCACCAAGCGCCTTCGATCAATTCGGAGGTCCCATCAAAAACAAGAGGATGCTCAATTGTTAGTAAGCCGCATGTCATTTCGAAATCCATCTCTACATATATCACTCTTTCTAGGTTCTCCTGGTCCCAGCCCCATATAAGAATGATACCAAAAAGAAAAAAAAATAGAAAAATAATCAAAATATATATATATATATATTTTTTTTTGCTGTCGGAGGGTTCCCAACCTTTTGGGCTGGACTAATCCCTCCGGGCCCAAAGGGAAGCCAGATAAATCCCCTGTAGCCCTAGTGTGGTAGCGGAGTTTCGAACCCACAACCTCCGGGAGCAAACCGTGGTCCTAGGCCAACTAAGTTACCCCTTGGAGTTAATCAAAATAATTAGAGTGCTCAGCTGTTTGGTCAGAAAAAATTAAAATCCTGCACGGCGGCCTGGCGGGAAAGACTTCCGTGAAAATCGTACGTTTGAAAAACAAATCATCTACTCCAAAAGAATATCTACATACCTAAGATGACAAGACCCACTCAATCCGATTCAACTCAAATTGCATTAACTAGGGAAATTAAAATTGGCTGAGCCAACACCTCTTACCCGAGCCAACCTACCCGAGTCGAACCCCTGAGTAGATGATATATGAACCCCACAAGAGAATTAGTCAACTATAGCCACTCGGTCAATTTACACGTGTTGACCTAACACGTTCCATTCAATTGTATGGATGGAAAGGAAAGATGAAAGAAAGACAAGGTGATCAGAGTCATGTTCTTCATATAAAATAAAATAAAAACACCCCAGCTCCCTTATCTCCAATTTATTATTCAAAAAGCAGAAGACAAGAGGAAAATGAGGTCATCTTCTTTGGTTTTCTCTCTGGCAATGGCTCTCCTGATGTTGATGATGATAAGTGGTTTTGCAATAGCTGATGAAGGCCCTTCTCCTGCTCCTCCTCCTTCTCACATGGGTCTTAGAGTAGGCAGAGCAGGAGGGGCAATTCCCACCACCACTTCTGTATCCTCTGCGACTCCATCTACCTCCTTTGTCTCTCCTGTCTTTTTGTTTCCCTTATTGATCATCTCCACCATCTTCTTGTAGATGAGCTTGTTTTTGTTGTTGTAATTGCAATTGTATTTGTATTTTTTCGGGGATAAGATTTTTATTTTGCTTTTGCATGCGCATATGGGTCTGGATCTATGGTGCTTGGAATCATGATAAACTTTGGTGATATACAGACTTCTGGTAGGTCTATCTCATCAAATTGAAGTTTATTTTTTTTATGTGAATTGGGTTCATTGTTGGAGTGATCACGTATAAAGCATATAAATTAAATGTTAGAAAAATTTACATATTTGGCAATTGATTAGTGGCAGGGCCCGACTTCAATATCGAACCCCAAGCCTACATCAACTTGTTTGCATCTTTACCTAATTTAGGGCTTGGTATTGGTCTGACTTTTGAAGTCCAACCCGAAATTCTGGCTGGGCTCGGCCTTGGGCCTTGAATATCCAAATTTGAGCATGGCTTTGGATTATGATTTATATCTCGAGCTTGGGCTCAGGTTTAGCTATATGTTATTTGGCCAGACTTAGGTTAGTCAAATCCGGACGGGCCCACCCTCATTGCAGCTCTAATTGTGCTTAAGATTTATATCGAGTCAGCAGCCACATCCACCATTAGGCCTGTTGTGATCTAGGGCTACGAGAAGAGATCAAGCACACACAAAGAACACGAGATTTACGTGGTTCGGCTTTTGGCCTACGTCCACGGGGAGACATGAGAATCACAATGCAATCAGAATAGTTGTGTGTACATCATAGAAACTCTGGGTCTCTATTTATAATATCAGCCCAAAACTCTGTTAGCCCCAAACTCTACTTCTAATCTCAGTAGACTTACTATAATAGGCCTACTTCTAATCACAGTATAACTTGGGCAATCCAAGAGGCCGGTTAGCCAAGACTTCCTAATTAATAGTGAGCCATACTAATTAACAAGGCCTATCCCATGTTAGGATAGATGTGATTATGCTTTTGGGCCCGTAGACTGGTCCAGACCTAGTTCTCTACCCAATATTAGAAGGCTGGGGCGAGGGCCCCACAACAAAAGGCTTGACCTGCCCCCAATATAATTAACAAGGAGTTCCCTGTTTGGACGAATCAGGGGCTTCCACGCGCGGGGGCGAAAGGGGGGCAAAAGAAGAGAAATTACCTTTTTCCTTTCCTCCGCCCCCGCATGTGGTGACCACTGATTCGTCCAAACAGGGCTCCCCTGTTTGGACGAAAAAGGAGATCCTCTTCCAATTAACAATGATGGCTCAAGGCACTGAACCCAAAATATACTTCAGGAATTAAATCCAAGCTTTAATATTCTTAAGGGATTTTTACGAGAAAAGTGTTCTTGTATATGTATTTCCCGATTTTAAACAAATATACACAGAAAGACCGAAATTGGTGTTCGTATATGTTTTTTGGACACTTTTACCCCCACATGCATGGAACGACTTCTCCATGGTTATTATCCATTTTCCGCCAAACTCCTCCCGTCTATTCCCTTCTTTCTCCATCTCTGTCTCTGCTTGCATTCTCCCTCCCTTCTCTCCCTTCGCTCTCGGCTGCTGTCGTTTCCACTAGGTTGACTGCTCTCTTTTTCCCCCTTCTTCTCCGGCCTCGCCCTTCACCGCCAGACACATGCAATCAACGGCGAGGTTTCAAAGGGCAGCAACATCATATGAATAAGAGGAGTGCACAGACGATGCATTGGTGATGATCAGGTTATGTAATCTATCTTTTGTATGCCATCTCCTATTATTCTATCCAGCATCCCATCTCCATCTGCTCCCATTCGGTTGTCTAGTGGTGGAGAAAAATATAAGTGGGTGCAATGAAAAAGCCACCGAATGTCAAGTAGATGCATGCACAGAAAGCTAGTCTTGTGGGAGCTAATTGGGTTCCTTTGATTTTATTTTATTTTTCTAGTGTTTGGCAGCTGGCGATGCTCTGTCGTTGCCGTTGTCGGAGTTGACGGAGAAAATCTTCTATATGAAAGAGGGTTTTTCTAGGCAATAAAGGTGAGAACCTACAAGACATATCCATTGTGGGTTTATCAACAAATCTAGACTGCTGAGTTTTGTCAGTACTCTCTTTTGTTCTTGTTGCTCACAAAGTGTTTGAACAAATGTGTTATTGAGTTCTGTCAGTTAGTTCTATCTTGTTCTTGTTCCTTGTGTGTTCTGTTTTGAGCTAAAATCTGTGGGTGAGAATTATCTTGTTTTATGGCCATTCTTATTAGAACTCTACCCGCATTGAATGTTTCATTTGTTTATATTAAATGAAAAGCTTGATAACTGTATTGTGCAAAACTATAGTCTGCAGGCCCATATGGCTTTTTAGGATGTTTCATTAAGCGTGACGAGCCTTTCACACTGCAAGGGAAAAGAACTCTAAATTTAGTCTTGCAAACTTGATGCCTCAAATATCAAACCGAATCTGCCAAGTGTTCATTCAACCTGTATACATGGTACCCATTTTAGCGTAAGTCCCAGTTAAGTAATTTGTTGTTTGGGTCCTTGCCCTGCATATTAGTTGTTTGCGTGATTTTCTGTTCTTTCTCTGCATGGGCTTTAATCGAATTCGAAATACCCAATAGAAATATAGTCGTCCCCTGTTTTTTTGTCTCATTTCCCTGGTATTGACATCTCAATTGTAGGCACTCAATACGTTGTGTGTTTTGAAAACATCGGTGGTTAATATGCTAAAACCAGATGTCAAACTACTTAGCTTAGGTCAGTTTTTGTTTGCATTCAACTATGTGCTCATTACGCCTTGCCGATCATCAAGTAAGTTTGGTCAACCTTCGTGTAGCACTTGTGACACAGTAGTACAACCCGAAATGTCATTTGGAATGTCTCCCACTTATAATATCGTCTATACATATTCCGTCACGAAAATCGACGTCCCACTAAAAATATTTATTGGTTGATTTACCTATTTGGATATAGGCCTTGATTTGAACATCTTAACAGTTGATCTGGTAGTATCAATTTCCCATGTTTAGTTTGTTTAATACGACTGTATTGGGTCTGGAATGCATCCCTGCCTTTCTATGCGATAAATAATTTCGTCCTAATGTTATATACTAAGTTTCTCTGCACCGTTGATTGATATTAATTTTAGTTTGCATTGCTTTTCTTTATTTTGAAACCGATAAAGATATGGTTCATATTCCATACTAGTTTGTTGTTTTCTGTTAGGCTCCTTCTTGGAATGAGACTACGTACGAGAACGAGTAATTAAGACCCGAATAGGAATGTTTAAGTCAGACGAGTATATCATGATTGCTTTGTTGAGCTGCTAAAATGTTAGTGAATTCCTATGTGGTTCCATCGTAGCTTACTTGACAGATGCAGCAACAACCATAAGAAACTTCCTTGAAGTGGGCTATGGATTTTAGCCTTGTGGTCTACTATATAAGATATCGTCTCATCGATAAAATTAAGATAGATCTAGATAATGTAACCATATCCAATTCTTATAGATTTTTACATCCTTTAAAGTTTGGATACGAAGTGTTTGATAGATGTTGATTTCTATCTACAATGGATGGGAAGGGGTAAGAAGCCGTCAATTGTATCTATCGATCGAGCTTTATAGATTTGATTGGTGAGCAAACAAGGTCTAAGTCCGAATCCCATCCCATCCCCCCCCCCCCCCCCCCCCCCCCCCCAAAAAAAAATAAATAAATAAATAAATAAATAAACAAACAAAAGAAAAAAAAAAAAAACAAAAACAGTCGTCTATATCAATTATTGGTTCCTCCCCTAATCCAGTGACATTCGTTTTTTATCAGCGAGTTAATATTGCCACCTATTGCCTAGTTAGTAATATGAGTATTCATGGTTTTGGGGTAACATATAAGTTACAAAAAGACGTCAAGAGTGCAGGATCAAACGAAAAAGAACAAAATACCAATAAATAATGATCGATGGTCCGATTGTCATGCTAAATGAAGTTGAAATGGAAACCCGTGTGAAGTTTGTCATTCTTTCCCATTGTTTATGCGGCTGATTCTACATTTATGGGAGCTTTCTTCCATGGTGCATAGAATTCGTGCATAACTTATAAATTACCGAAACAATATCGTCATTAGAAATTACCCAAACTAAAGTAAATTGGCTTAAACCGTGCTTCCCCCTCATCTTTTATACATCTCAATATAAAGCACCAGCATCTTTCCTTTTATAGACACCAAAATTGGATGACATAGATAGAAATTATGGTTACGATATCGTTATCAAATAATAATTTTCTTTGCAATTCTACACAGTTATATAAGATCTGACATGGAAATTAAGCTATTGGGGGGGTCTTGTTTGTGAATTAGAGACCATTGTTTTGTTTTTTTGGGTGATGAACTGACGAGTAGGGTCTGTAAAAATTTGAAAAAGGACGTTTGGGATTTTGTTACATGCTTATGAAAACTTGAAAGATGCATCTAACAAGATATATAGTACATTTAATGATGGGGATAAGAAATATAAAGTCCCTATGTTTGGTTTTCATGAATGTGTGGACGACTTAGCCGTACGATGCCTACTACCTATGGATAGGCTTGGTGATGGGCCTACTCTGGTAGTAGTCTATTGAGGAAGAGCAGCTACCAAGATGTTGCTATATAACCTGAAAATGAGCTGGTATGCCTTCGCACAGACTCATGCTGACTATCCTTGATGTTTTCATCCAACCGGATTGTAGTGTAGTTTCTGTTTGTTTTGCTGTTTCATGGAGCCTTTCATAAGATTGTGTTATGTTGTGGATTACTGTGGATTTTTCATAACTGTCTTGGGTCTTAATTCCCTTTCCGTTTAAATTTATATTTTTCTTATTTGGGCATTGCACTAAACAATTGTCATTATATTTTATGAGACGGATTTAACTACAGATGCACCAAAACACCCATTCCGGTGTTCGTATACGGAATCCACACACCTCCTCCTATCCCTGTTTGAACAGTCAGCGTTCTTGTCTCTATCACCCACCCTTGAATCCACCGAAACACCCATTCCGGTGTTTGTATACGGATTTCACACCACTCCTCCCATCCCTGTTCGAACGATCAGCGTTCTTGTCTCTATCACCCACCCTTGAATCCACCGTCGCCATATTCCATTTAGATGTTCATCTCCCGTTTGCTTCCCTCTTTTCCTCTCTATTTGCTTTCTTTCCCTCACTCCTCTCTCCTGCCCTCTCACTCTCTGCGTGCCTTCTCCCCTCCCTCCTCTCTCATTTTGTCTCGCCCGCCCTGCCCGACATGATTCGAGTCTGCTCTCTGCTTCCCTCTTCCTCTCCGTCTTCATCCAATCATTCAGTTTGGATCTATCATCTCTCACCGGCTACCATCGATGCTCCCTCCTCATGCATCCTTTAAAGAAAAATGGCCCCTACGATTTGCGTGGTTCCGCTTTCCAACTCAGGTGATAAATTGCTCAACCTATCTGTTTTTGCTTTATCATTATCATGGTAGTGGCCTTGATTGCGTTCTGTGGTTTTGTGTCTAATTTGGATTTCTAACAATCGATTTATGGCCTTGTGATCATCCAGGGCGAGATCTCCTGGATGCGGGCCTCGAGCTCGTCATACATACAGTTTCAGGTATGCATTAATTTTCCCCTGTTCTGTTTTTGAACATGATTGCACCTGGTTTGATTTATCTCCTTCCTTTTCTATGCGATTATAAGTTGTCCTTATTATAAGCTAAATACTGTAATAACATTTTGCCAGGCATTGCTGTTCTTTATTTTGAGGATTAATAGCATATGAAATTCAGTGGTAACCGATTTTTATGCGTGGTCTTGCTCTTTCTTTGGATGATGTTACGCATGAGAATATTTATTCCCAATTTTGAATGGAATGTTTTGAGATAGATGATTATAGTCTGCATTTTTTTTGTTAGTTAAAATGATAGTGAATCTCTGCAATCTCGTTGAGATTGATTGATTTATTTCACTACCTACTGATTTATTTTCACTACTTACACGACATGCGCACCAATGAGCATGGGAGATTTTAAAATGGGCTATGGACTTCGCCTTTGTGGTGTAATATATATTCCACAGTCCAACAGAGAAGGGAGCTGTATATACCCAATTCCAAAAACAACTAGTAGAGGAATTCTGTGTAAATGCATAATGACTCATTGAATGAATGACAATGGGAATGAAAACGATGGTACTATGGATCGACCCTCCCAAAATCAATGAATCCGTGGTCCCTAAGCACTCTTTAGGGATCTCAAATTTGTTGGACACCAAGTTATTGTAAAGAAAATAAACAGTGCAATAGCGAATTAGTTTTCATAATAAAATTTATTTCCATCGAAACTACCAAAATTGTAGGAAACTGTGATTCCTTCACATAGCTGATCCACCTCATTTTGGAGTCCCCCCTCTTTTGCTGTACTCCACCGAATATATAAGTATAACCAAATTATAATATTTTTAGTCCCTCCTCTTTTGTTGTAGGCCACCGAATATGTAAGTATAACCAAATTTTCATGAGAAACAATTTTCGTTATCGGTAATTTCTCAATAATAAAAATCGAGTGACTCTGTGAGTCCTCCTCACTAACTATGTTTCTCAAATTATAGCCATCTCTATTACGTTGTCGGACACCCAATTGATATAAAAAAATAAAAAAATTCCTATATCGATTACGTTACCATAAGGGAAATTCGTATATATGGAAATTTCATACCCAAATGAAATCAAACGGTGATTCCTTCACATAGCTGATCCATCTCATTATGGATTCCATCCTCTTCTGTTATAGAATTCCAAAGATAGAAGTAGAACCAAACACTTTCATTGTCAAAAAATTTGCCATTTGGTAAATTCTCACTAATACAAATAAACTGTTTCCGTGTGTCCTCCTCACTATCTATGCATCTCAGATTAAAGCGATGTCGATATTACGTCGTTGGACACCAAATAGATATAAAGAAAATAAAAATTATTGTAACGATTTCGTTATCAAGAGAACAAAAAATTTCATAGAGATTGAATTACCTACCCAAGTTATATGAAATGGTGGTCCTTCACATAGCTAATCCACATCATTAAGGGGTCCCTCCTCTTCACTTCTAGGATGCGAAACCTAGAAGTATAACTTAAAATGGATATCCACAAAATTCGTTATGTGTTTGATTCTCAATAATCGAACTCAAGTGCGTCCGTGAGTCCTTCTCACTATCTACGTATCTTAGATCACAACCAGCAATATTACGTTGTTGGACACCAACTTGCAATGATAAAGAAATTTGAAAACTATTGTAGCGATTTCATGATCATACAATAAACAGAACTCTAGGGAAATTACTTACCCAAATTGCATGAAATGGTGATTCCTTCACCTAGCTGAACCACCACATTATCGAGTCCCTCTTCGTGCTGCTGTACCAAAGTGATGCCCCTTGTTCCCAATTCTGAATATCTCAATCCAGATTATCCACCTTACTGATTGGTTGTACCCCAAATTTAGATGCTGTACATTAAAATTTTTATAACGATATCGTTATGAAAGTTAGCTTTTTCCAATACATATAGCCCTCCGTCTCGTGAATATTTGATTCTGTAAAATGCCTGACTGTTGCTATGATATATATGTTGTTTAGATACGCGCTCTATCGCGTAAGGTGGATGTTGAATCCTCGTATATGCCCACGTCAGCGCTGTTTTACAATTTAGACATATTCAATAGCTTTCGTTAAATGTTAGTTTTTATTGTTTTTGTTCTTTTCTTCCTTTTCAAGTTAACGGATTAAAACTCCTTTGTTTCAACTTCTGGTGCACCTATGCGCTATTCCGCGTTGCGCTTGCTGCTTTGATTGAGCTTTGTTGATGCGCAATTTAATATACCCAATTCATTTTGCACAATCATGGTTGGAACACACCTTTCCAATGTGTAGCCATAAGATAATTAAATGGCTAGTCGTTTCAGATTCAAGGCCATGTGCAAGCGGCAGGATGTCTGATCGTGATTTACTTGTCATATTCCATTCCGGTGGGCAATTAGTATGGGATAATGGAAGTCCAGTTTATAATGGAGGTAGCCCCAAGATGGCCTTCCTGAAAAGGTCCCTAACGTATTCAGAATTGGTCCATCAAATATGTGACATCTACATTAAGAACCTGCTTGGACACATCCCTGATATCCAATACCTTCATCAAAATGGTAAAGTATGCACTCTGGCTGCCATAAAAAACGACGACGATGTCGAGGTGATGTTAAGAGCATCTGCGGGTGATGGCAGTGCAGTTTACCTGTACATCCAGCCAAGCTCGGACCATGGAAACGATCATCAATGTAGTGAACAGAGGTATGGTTTGATAAAACACGTTTGAAACAATAACATTTGTACTTGGCATCCTGAGTTTTTTGTCCATGCAGGTTGGGATACAACAAAGCTGTTCATCAGATTAGTCCTTCTTCGGTTCTTGGTAAAAGGTCAATGCTAAATAGGGAAGTTGTAAATCAATCATAAAATACTACATACTTACATGCTAATTCTTCCATTGCATTCTTTTGTCATGTAGGGATGCAACCGGACACGCCCTCCCCCGTCAAGAATCCGACAGGAGCATTCATTTGGTCGAGGATGCGAATTGGGATAACACACTACCCTCTCCTAAGTTTGTCATTTCATACTTCATACTGCTTATTGATACATGATTTTAAAAGTTACCATATTTTCTGCCCCCACTTGTTGATATGGAGAAATACCTCATTATAGAGTATCCTTAGTGTTATGCTTTGTTTCTGACGATGAAGCTCATTGTTCATGCAGGGTTAACCCAACGAAGAAATTTTCATGCTTGGAATCAAATACTAGGTCGGCCGTAAAAGATTATAATCTGCAGCAGTCATATCCGTCTGTAGACCTCGGACTCGATTTTGAATTGCCTTTTACACAAGGATGCTACACATGCATAGGGGAAGAAAATCCATCGGCAGATATCGATGCTGGTCCGGATATCGACAGTGACAAACAGGATAATCTACTAGTGGTTGAAGAAGATCGATCCGCAGGGGAGGGGTCTCCAGCTACAGATCATCAGCAGGGTATTAGGATTGACCATGACAATCAAGATGAAGGTTTGCAAATGGACACACACAGTACCATGGAGGGAGGTTACACTGTAGGAGTCGAGGAAAGAACCCATGCAAACGGGATTGGGGAGTTGGGGATTGACGTTGACACTCTTGATTTTCTGCGCGTGGCCAGAGACATTTGTACAGAAGGTCATGCAGCCTTCGGACAAGGGTTCTCCCCTCATAATGAAGAGACACTGGATAACATACAGACACGAGCCCCATGCAATACTTTCCGAGAGACAACATCAAATGCCTCAGACGCTGGTAGAGTACCGTCAGACCGAATTGTAGTCGACACTGTTCAAAGGGAACCAGAACTGACCACTGCGGGTAATCTCGCAGACAGCATGCAAGCGGCTGAAGATTTGATGTCCACGCCACCTCATGAAGATACGCCGCACGCCATGTGGAATGGCAGGGTGTTTAGTAACCGTGACGCATTCAAAAGCACATTGGCCAAGTTTGCAATGTATACAAACTTCTGTTTGAAACCGCTAAGGACCAATAGATTTGAAGCGACGGCAAGGTGTAGCCATCCTACATGTCCTTGGCGCATCCATGCGTCTATTGTGGAAGCAGGGCCCCAGTTCCAAGTTAGGACCTACAACCCTGATCATAATTGTTCAGGACCAATGAACAAATTACAATATCCTCAGGCCACTTCAGCGTTGATTGCAGATTGGATCAAAGAAAGACTTAGAGTACACCAAGACTACAGGCCAAAGGAAATCATTTCGGACTTTCACCGTGAGTTTGGCGTACATATATCATACAGGAAGGCACATCTTGCGAAGGAAATTGCTATGAAGCACATTCGCGGATCATTTGAGGATTCATACAAGACCCTATCTGATTACCGTTTGGAGCTGAAACGCACAAACCCGGGCACAGTGGACAATTTGTGGACAGAAGATGATCACTCCTTTCAAAGATACTATGTTTGTTTTGGTGCATGTGCTCGATCTTTCAAATCATCAATTAGGCCACTAATCGCCCTAGATGGGACACACCTTCGGGGTAAATACCCGGGAGCTTTGCTCATTGCGGTCTGTCAGGATGGTGACCATGGGCTTTTTCCGCTCGCTTTTGCTATTGTGGAATCCGAGTGCTATGCGACTTGGTCATGGTTTCTAGCATGTCTAGATGAAACACTGGAACATGTTCGTGATCTTACTGTAGTTTCCGATCGAATGAAGGGGCTAGCATCCGCATTGATAGACGTACTTCCAACCGCAAAACATTGTTACTGCTGCCGTCACATTTCTCAAAATATCCAAGGGAAATTCAAACACGATGGAATCGTAATGAAGTTTTGGTGCGCCGCGCGTACAACTCGTGTATGTGAGTATGAAAACTATATGGAAGAAATCAGATCAATTGATGTGGGGGCTCATTGAGGTGTAAACTCATTTGAGGAGATTTAATGAGTGCTCTGTGAAAACATCGTATAAAGAGGAGTTCATTTTTTTAAAATATTCCTCCATAATGAAGTTTTCTAATCCTCTCTTGTCCATTATTGGGTGAGCTCCAATATGTACTTATTATCTACATTCATATTAAAACGATTGCCGAAATATATAACTTTAAATTGATTGACTAATAAACAGATGTGTAAAACATGAACTTGATTTCTTCCCGGTGAAGCGCGAAGCATTACACAACGGCAAACAGACAAAATAAGACATCGTTCTAACGGGCACATGACCCCGGTGAGTTTGCATAATCGTTCAAGTTCAAGAAAATGATGTCATTTAAGTCAACTGATGACGATCAAGTAAATATCCATTGTGAGCCTTTCGGCTGCACTTGGACAAAACACCAATTAACAGTAAATGTACTATCAGTCGCGGTGCAGACGTTCAAGGACTTGGGCAAAACTCTGACGCATCTCGTCGAACCCTTCATTCACTCGCATTTCCAGACGCGTGAGCCGCTGGTTCAACGCATGAACCGTCCCCTCATCTACGTGTTCATCACCTGATGTTCCTGCATCCGAATCAGCAGCTACGAACTGGCCTATCCCTGGATGATCTGCTCCAGAGGGTCCAGCTACATCTCCCTCGACATCGCCATCCAACTCAACACTTGGAATGTGTGACCTTGACTTATCAAGGGTGTTTCGATCAATCTTCTGCTTTGGAATTACAATGTCTTCATTCGATTCGGGCAGCTGACCCATGTCATGAAGTATCTTTGATACGATCCCAGGGAATGGAAGAGCAGTATTATGAGGTGCAGTCGGTGCCTTTGCCATTGCCCGAAACACCGCGAGAGGAATGTCAACTTTCCGTTGAGTCCCGATGCAATATAGGAGATACCCATCCTCCTTCGTGACTTTTTTGCTGACTTTGGGGCTGACATTGTGACGGATGAAGATATTGAGCAATCGATAATCTTCGCTAAGCTTGTTCTGTGATATGTCACCGCCAATCCAGGCAATAGGCCTGCCGGTGATTTTCTTGGCCACCATGTTGTAATTAATCTGACGGTTGCCCTCAATCGGGAAGTGTGCACCTGCAACGCGAGGAATTTCTAACACTTGACTTAGGGAATCAGGCGTAATCTCGAGCTCATGTCCACGAACATATGTCTTGAACAAGGTGTTTGACAATTCATGCATGTTAGAGTAGAACTCCCTAACCCAATTGACCACTATCTGGTAGCCAAGGTCATACAGTGTCCACCACTCTCTCTCGCGCATCCACACAGCAAAATCCATGCCATCCAGCTCATTGTACATGACAATTCTTTCCGGCACAACTGAACGATGCTGGAACTTGTGCATGTAGGCAGTCTGTCCATCCTCACTTAGAAACCGAGACTTATCGTAGGAAGGCCGGGAGCAAGTTCTTTTCTTCTTTGGAGCCATACGAAGTAGCAGAACCTGCAACAAGATATGTTTTAGAACTGGCACAAGTCATTGACATAAATCCTTTATTTCAAACATTGGTACAAGACAGTGAGGCTTCCCTCTACTGTGTGACATGAAATATAGAAGTGCAAATAACGAAAAGGAATGACAGTAATAAAGAAAGACATAAAGGTAAAGCAATCTTCAATTCCGTTGTCCTCGCAGCCTTGTATCATCTAATAAAGGTCAGATTTGTGGGTTTTTATTTTCCACTCAATTTTATTTAAAATCATTTCCTCTGCAACACCACTACTTCATCCAATCTGTACAACATTCCACCTGATATGGAAATCTTGCCATTGACTATCAGAAGGCCTTTTCTTCCAGCACCTGATGTAGTTAAAGTATATCTGAAATCTGAACCTTGATCCCATCTCAGGGGATATTGAAACATCTGATATTGAAACTGTCCATCTTCTTTTCCTCCTATCCTAATCTATTGTTTGCTTGGCCCAATAGAAAAATTCAAGAAAAACATTAACACTTAGGCACCACACCCACAAGAAGGTAGTGTATTCATAGAATGATCTCACTCGGACTGATTTTCATTTCTATATTCCAAACACCACATTCACAAGCTTATACTTATCTTGGCATAAAGGTTGTCACAATTGATCCCCTTAGTATTCTCTTTGACTTTTTCTAATTAGACTCCCAAATAAACTCAATAAAAATAAGTATGAACAAAGCAACGCCCTCAAATATAAAGAAAAAAGGATACAGTCATCTTGTGATTTGATCAGAAGGAACAGAGTCCAAAAAAAATACTCCAAACCCTCCCAAATCCCACTTGGAAATGAGTATAAAAGAAAAACCCACAGACCATTAAGCAATCATATTCTCTCTACTTACCGTGGTTTTTTGTTGTTTGTTTGGAACGATTTCTCATTCAGGTTACATACCAGTCCAAAAACAAAAACAAAAAAAACACAAACATTTTAACACATAATCTCAAATGAAAGGGATAAAAATCTGCATTATGGGTTGAAAACGTCCTTGAGGGATTAACAGGTGTGGGGAAGATTGTATTGATGGTTTAGTGAAAAATGGAAACAGTGTACACAATTATGTTGGAACATATTGGAACAGACTTACCTTTGTAAATGGTCGATGGTGGCTCTGCAACTCTACTGGATGAAGAGGGGCGGCTGATCTATCCTAATCTTCTAGGGTTTGCTTGCAACTGTGAATGAGGGAGAGTCGAACTTACACGGCCTTTATCACTAGGGTGTCTGGGCTGGCTTCAAAGGCCCCTTCAATGCATTTAGATATTTGGGTTCGAATTATCGGGCCCAAAGGTTCGAACCTTCAGGCCCTCTGGCATTTGGCCCATGAATGTGAGATTTACAAGGTCCGAACCCATAATTAAAAGGATCGAACCCTCCGCCCCTCTGGAAAAAGGCCCAAGTTGGGCTTGTTGCAAGGGTTCGAACCCACTTCATGAGGGTTCGAACCCTTCTCCCCTCTGGAAAATGGCCCAAGTTGGGCTTGTTGCAAGGGTTCGAACCCACTTCATGAGGGTTCGAACCCTCCTCCCCTCTAGAAAATGGCCCAAGTTGGGTTCACACAATGCATGCTATGGATACATGGAAGTTGAAAACATGGGAATACCCCGCTATATTAGCAAATTCATTCCGGAATACTGTGAGGATCTCAAGTTCTTCCATCGTTAGCTTATATTTTGGATTCCTCACCCACGCTCCGATAGTGTAATCAGCCATCCATATCGGGGGCTTTGGCTCTCTATAGCGTGCTTTGACATTCATGATCATAGACGATATCTCGTGGAATGGGGACAGACCTATACCAAATTTAACCAATCCCGGAGATGTGGTACCAACACTTAATTGTGCAGTGTATGGACTGGAAATAAATGGAGCACTGGATGGTTTTGCATCGGTTGGGCCTCTGACTTTTATAGGCGACAGTGGACTATTATGGGATTGCACAATTCTAGGACTCCTTCGGGGTGATAGCAAGATCGAACTTGTGTCATAACTGGATTCGTTGGGCTTATCAGAATTTAGGCATTCAGATACATCGGAAGGTTTACTAGATCTTCCAGTTATGCGTATGGATCTCCTCAGAGGTTGACTGGCGCCCGGAATGTTGGGTTTGGATGTACCGGATGGGAAGCATTCCTGTTTGTCTTTACCTTTGCGTTTTTTGGACTTTTTGATGGGATCTTCTTTTGACTGAATGATTAGAGAAAGTTAGTAGAAAATACACAATGAATTGATTGAATGAAAGTGACAAGCAGAGCTAATATATACGGTACCTTCAGAGACGCATCACCCTTTCCAGCGACGGACGCATCAAATATATGGGACGTCTTAGAATCTGCCATAAATGCATCTCTAAACTGGACTACCTCTGATCTCATACCATCTATCAGTCTTGATAAATCAGCAGCCTTTCCTTCTAAATCTTTCGCGACGTCACATGTTGACAGGAGCCGCTCAGTAAATTTAAAGATCTAGAGTAGCAGATATGAACACAGTCAAATATTCGAATGAACTGAACATAAAGTTTATAATGTTGTGGGTGAGTGATTCGTTGATGAGAACCCAAATGAAATTACCTGGGATGAAACTGAAATCATGAAAGCTTGGGTATGTCCGGTAATAGGATGACCGATGCGTAACCGAGTGATGTTTCGGTACCATTTAAAGTACTCATCATTGTGTGGGCCTGCATCACCCTCTACTCCGTAGGTTATGTCATCCATTCTTTTATTCCAAACGCCAAAATAAACGGCACGTAATTTCTCGCGTCGATGTTCGCCAGTTGGGATAATTTCCGTTCGTGGAAATGGCTTTAGGAAACGGGGTGGCACGGTTTGCTGTAACCCAAACTGTTTCATTACTCTTTCCGGAGAGTGCCGCTCCACAATCCAGAAGCAAATCAACGCCGTGTTCGACCGGAAGAGGGGTACATCAGCATCGTCGATATAGTCCATAATATTTTCATAATCAGCGTATGGAAGCCAGTTGAACTGAAATAACAAAAAAAATTTGGATTGTCATGTAGAAATAAAACCGAAGAAAAGAAAATCTCGTCAAAAAATGAAGGGGCATCGTCACTCAAACAACACTCACATTTCAATATTTAGTTGTTTGATTTTTATTTAAGCATTCATACTTACAGCGTCTACTTCCATAATATCCAATTGTCGTCTGGCTTCCTCGACTTTTGTCTGGAAATGATGGAACCGCAATCTGTTGTACCACGTTAGGAGAAGAGGGAACTCTACATCCTTGGTCCAGTCACCTAGTCGACGAATCGGTCTCCCAATTGTCATGCGAGAATATGCCCAGACCTGGTTAAAATGCGAGTATTGATGTTTAAAAGTAGAAGATGTTAAAATGATGCTAAAATGACCACAATGAATGCATAAAAATGCAGGGTAAGATTTTACCTGCAACAGTTTTAGAGGACCAGTGATGGTCTTCACTACTTTTCCTTTCTTCTGGCAGGTGGATACCTTCGCAAGGCCCCTGTACAGATTTGCAAGGCATGCAGCTCCCCAAGACCGCTTCTCAAAATGACGGAATAATTCTAAAATATGTGCTGGAGCCTTAGTACCCGAGGAGGTCCAGAAAATCTGACCTGCAACGAGACAAAACAAGAAAGCACGTGTCCGCCTTACGTCCTGGTCCCTGGGTCTGCTCTTGGGCACCTGTCCAAAATTTTCCCTGAGCCATGTGAATTTAATCTGGACTCCATAGCAGTCCAAGTTCGCATCGGGCACCACCCCTAGCAGCTCTTCACAGACTTTCACCATGGTCAGGGGTTCAGAGAAGGTGCGGCCACTAACTGGGAGGCCATCAATGGGAAGGCCATAGATGTAGGCAACATCTTCTAAGGTTACAGTGGCCTCACCAAAGTTTAGGTGGAACGTGTTAGTCTCTGGCCTCCACCTCTCAACCAGGCTAGTTATCAGGCCATGATCTAGTTCTATTTTTTTAATCTTTGCCAGTTGTTCTAGACCAGACTGGCGAATCAGATCCCACATTCGATCATTAATTTCCCAGCTATCATGATTGGGTGTTGGGATGCAGCGCAGTGGGCCTGATTCCTGCATTACAAGAATGACGCATGAATAGAAATATTTGTCATGGCATGAGCTTAAGATGTACGATGTAATAAGACTATCAAGGAATGGATTAATTCTCACCTGGCTGTTCCATACTCTTTCGGAGATATGTTTATCTTGTTCGTATAAAACAGATTTATCCATAGGACCTGGATGAAGAATGTCCATCTGTAAAAATTAGAAATCTGATAGTAAGCACACTAAACAAATCAATATTCGTGAGACAAAAGCAAAAGAGTATATACATGGGAATATATATGTCTGATTATATGTCTGAGTCGATACTCGAGTGTAATAGAGCAAAATATAGTTGGAAGGGGTTGGAGGAGGGAGGAGGAAGGAGAAGCAAGAGGACGAGGAAGAATACGAATAGATGAGTGAGTAGGGATGTAACCGCATAACTATGAAGAAGAAGAAACAATGCAACTAGTATGACCATTTGATAGCTTTTAAGTCCATTTTACTCTAGAATGAGTCTAATAGTCCTTTTCATATAAAGTCACCAAAATAGAATACTCAACCAGATGGAACAAAGAATAATAAAGGTTTCACGAAAATATAGTTGGTAACATCGTTTTACATGCAGATAGTTCGGCTTTGTGAATGGGATGGTAACGATTTCGTTACAATAATTTCTTTGTTACTATCTAACTTTGTTATTCATATAGTAGATAATGAGTCGCATTGTATTGAGATGCATAAACATTGATAACAATGAAAAGACATCAATTTATAATTATTTTTCCAAAGGAGCGTGATAACGATATCGTTATGCTGGCTGTTGGATTCATCATTGATTTTGCAAATCGGACAACATATTGGCAATAAGTCTGTAATGGCATGCATAAAAAATGTGTACGTGTAGGTAATTAATTGTCTAATTTAAAACAGAAAGTACTTTCATTCATAGAGAAGATTCACCTCCAGCTGGTTGAGATAAAATTTATCTACTCGCCAACCCACTTTGACGGATTCATGTGGAAATTCACCTGCTAAAACTTCAAGACCAGGGGGTCAAGGCAAACTCAAGCTTTGTGTGTTAAGTATGGGATGGTGCAATCTAAAGAGAAATAGCTATAAACAAAGCGATAAAATTAATTGATAACAAACTGCAGGCTTATATAGCCTGTTACATCGAGTTCAAATAAAAAACAACAACCCACGTTTGTAACACCCTAAAACGTGGTAACAGAATAAGAGGAAATCGTCAAAGCACAAACAACTAGTCACTAAAGAATAGGACTTATTAACAGACTGATTAACTAAAAGATATAACATCAGAATAATAAACTGCTAACATCTAACAGTCTATTATTCCCACCCTTAAACTATATGCAGAATGCATTTAGTTTATAGTAGGATCTTCGCACACGCCCAGCAAACTACGAAGCCTCAAAAACACCTCCAACCTGAGCGGATTCCTCGTAACGTCAGCTACCTGGTCTTGAGTATTACAATGAATCAAATAAATGACTCCATCCTTTACCAACTCACGAAGAAAATGAAACCTGATGTCAATGTGCTTGCTTGTGGCGTGAAGAAGAGGATTCTTCGAGAGTTTTGCAGCTGAACTGTTATCACACAGAATTGAAGTGCATTTCTCCTGCACATAACCAAGTTGCTCTAAAACTCTTCTTAACAAAACACACTGACAGGCGCATGAGGCAGCAGCGATATACTCGGCCTCAGTGGTGGATAGGCTAACTACAGGCTGCTTTTTGGATGACCATGACACCGCTCCAGAACTGAACATGAATACATACCCCAGTGTACAGTTGCGATCATCTACATATCCAGCAAAATAACTATCTGAATAGGGTGTGAGTTGCTTGCAGCCTCTTCTCATGTAGAAAATACCTATATTGGTTGTTCCCTTCAAATATGTATGGGTTATTTTTTTGCTCCCAACCAGTGCTGATCTGTAGGACAGGACATGAACCTGCTGCCAAGACTCACACCATACACCAAATCAGGTCTGGTTGCAGTTAAACCCTATCCAGTTTCATAATCTTGCATCCAAAGTGGAACTCGTCTTGCCCTCCCTTCAACTGGACCCGAGAAATTCTCATCATGTGACTCACTGGAAGGTGAACTAGTGCCACTTGAACCAGCTCCATTTAGACAATTTGAGTCATCTTCTTCGGTCTCGCTGACTTCTGCTCCAATTTCACCTTCATTCTCAGCTTCATTATCTTCTTCATCACTATCACCACACTGTAACACATCCCAAGCCATTTCTGCCCTGCTCATGTCCCAATTCCAGCCCTTGTTCTCCTCAGAAACAACATCACTACTAATAATTAGCTTCTTAGAGACCGGATCAAACAATCTGGATGCTTTTGTCAATTCCCAATTCCAGACTCATCGCTCGCTCCCAATAAAACACACTGGATGCTTTTGTCATCCAACATGATTCTTTTCTGGGCTGGTGCGTGCACCTGAGCCAAGCACCCAAAAAACGCTGAAATACTCTACTCTAGGCTTCATACCACTCCATGCTTCCTTTGGAGTTCTATTTTGCACAACTAAAGTAGGGCACCTGTTGAGGACATGCACAAACCATATCACAGCTTCTGGCGACAAAGAATTTGGAACATGCTTCTCAGTGAGCAAATGCAACGCACCAAATTCATCACAGTCCTATTCTTCCTCTCAGCGAGTCCATTTTGCTGAGGAGTATTGGCTGTGGTTACTTGTCTGGTTATGCCAATTGCCTGACAAAACTCCCAAAACTCATTTGAGGTGAACTCACCACCTCTGTCAGTCCTTAAACATTTAAGGTAGGCACCTGTTTCTTTTCCAACGTGAGACTTATAAATTCTAAACATGGTAAAAGCCTCTGTTTCATGCAAGAAGTAAATCCAAGTCTTACGACTAAAGACATCGATAAAACTCAAGAAATACCTCTTCTTGCTGTTTGATGTAGGCTTTATAGGTCCACACATATCAGCATGTACCAACTCGGGCTTCTGTGACGCCCATCTGCATACTTTTTTTTGGAATGGATTCCCTGTGCTGCTTTCCAACCGAAAGTGCCGTGCATTTTTTTGCAGGAGTTTTAAGAGAAGGCAAACCACTGACCATCCTCAAGCAATATTGAAGGGTTCTCAACCCTTTGAAGCTCAGGTGTCCGAATCTGCAGTGCCATAAATAACTCATTGTCTGTCACAGCTTGAAAACAAGTAGTAGCTTTAGGGTAAATCGATGCGAGCACAACAAACATACTGTTCGCGCTCATCTCTGACTGAATAATTAGACCCTTACTAGGATGAGAAACTTTGCACTCCCCATTTTGAATCAGAATTGCCACACCTTTTTCTTGAAGCTGCCCCATACTTAACAGGTTGTTTTTCAACTCAGGAATGTAGTAGACATCAGAAATTACCTGAGTGATTCCATTCACTTGCATTCGAACGTTTCCTTTCCCCACAATTGCCACCCTTGAGCTGTATGCTAGTTTCACAGTTTGCCTGAATTGAACATCCAAATCCGATAACCATTCTTTATTCCCACTGATGCTAATTACTACATCCTGAATCGAGGAACCATACCTCTTCTCTCTTAGCATGGTTATGCTCTACATAGGACATTAATAGCAGCTCTTCTCCTTCATCTAGTTTTGTCTAGTTGGCTCCATTCTCCCAACTGGGACACTCATACTGAAAGTGACATAATTTGTGACAATGAAAGCACTCGATAGTGGCCTTGTTGGAAGGTTGTTTGCAACGACCTCTTCCTCTTCCTCTGAACACCCATCGACCTCTTCCTCTGCTAGTGTTGTCTTCATGAGTGGCCTTGAGAGCCTGCTCCTCTCCTCGATGACCATTAATTCTTTCTTCATGGATCATCAAACTGCTCTGCAGCTCGTCGATGGTCAGTGTGTTCAAATCATTGGATTCTTCAATAGATCAAACCACATAATCAAATTTTGAAGTCATGGACCTCAAAGCTTTCTCATTGATGATGGTTTGGCTCGTTCTCTCACTATGAGCCTTCATTTTATTGGCTATAGTGAGAGTACGAGCAAATAAATTATCAACAGTCTCGCCCTCCTTCGTATGGAGAGTCTCAGAGTCCCTCCGAAGTGCTTGCAACTATGCCCTCTTCACCTTGGGAGAGCCTTGGTATTTCTGTTTCATGGAGTACCAAATACTGTTTGATGTGTCTCTGTCGAGTAGTCTCCATTATATTCCGATCTATAGCTTGAAAAATGTAATGCTTTACCTTTAAGCCCTTCTGCTTCTGCCCCTCGATCAATTTGCGTTGTGCTTCTGCCTCGTCCTCAATCGATTTGCGTTGTGCTTCGGTCGCCACCACTGTAGATGGCTCAGCCACTTGTGTCACCACCGCCGAAATCCCATTCTCTATGAGATCCCAATATTCCTTGGAACAGAGAAAGCTCTCCTTCAACGTCGCCCAGTGATCGTAATGTCCGTCAAAATTGGGAATGGCTGGCTGCACAAGACCACTGCTATTGCTAACTGTCATTCTGCTTGACTCCCTTACTCTGGAAGAAAAATGCGGTTTCTTTCCAGACACACACCCACAAGCAGGCCCCCTATGGTGGTGCTCTGATACCAATTGTAGAGGACACTCAGCATAAACTATAACACACAAGCTTGAATGAAAAGTACTTAATTCATTGATAACAAACTAAAGGCTTATATAGCCTTTTACAAAGAGATAAAATAAAAAACAACAACCCACGTTTGCATCTCCCTGGAACGTGGTAACAGAATAAGAGGAAATCGTCAAAGCACAAACAACTAGCCCCTAAAGAATACGACTTACTAACAGACTGATTAACTAAAATAACAGGATCAGAATAATAAATTGTTAACCTCTAACAGTCTATCAATGCCTGCCAATGGAGTGCTTCCTCAACTGCCTCCCAATGGACTCCTTCCTCGACCACCTCTGTATTTGTACGATGATTTTGTTAGTTCTGGAGAGCACCCGGCCAACAGAATTATAATAGGTTCCAAATGTAAGAGGTTGGAAATAAGAGAGGTTGTCAACAGTTATAGAAACAGTGGTAGAACCAGAAAATGATTTGAAGAAACCACTTAGAGTTGCAACCTATTGGTCCAAGCAAGAGGCCCTTACTTCAAAATTGATTATCCAAATCTTAATTGCAACTATGTTTCTCCTTAGCTATCGGCCGTGTAAAAGATCAAAACAACTTAAGAGCAGTTTGTTTGGAGGAATTCTTTGCTGGAATTTTTACTGCTAGGGATTTCTCATAGCTGTTCCCAAAATCCCTATTTATTTGGTTTGTCAGTACTCGGGAATTTTTTTTTTTTGTCACAGAACTTTCCTAACTATTAGCGTTCAAAATAGGCAAACGCCTTTTGAGCATTTGCAAATGGGGACAGCTTTTGAAGAATTTGGATATCCCTCATCACAATAATTCTCAGATATCTTCTAACCAACAGGCCCTTACTATCATTGAGGTAATTCAAAAGAATGAACTCTTTCATTTGCAAGTAAAGCAAGTTACCTGCACTTAGTTCATCCAAATGGGCTCCGAGGAAACATGTAATTATCAATAAATCAGGCTCGTCAGATGCTACCAAAAAAAAAAAAAAAAAAACTATCATCTCAAAATCAAGGACTGAACTGGCCAAGGTCTATAAAAATTTTACCTAAGCAAACTATGATCAATTGTGTCATGCATAATATAGTCTCACATTCTTATAAAGTGGGGTGGAAACTCAAATGGTGAGGTCTACTCTACATTCCTTGTGTCTTATGTCAACGAGCACAAGTAAAAGGCTTTAAACGCCTCACCTATGTCCACATCAGTACACCACAACTTATCTCTCTTTCTCTCTCACACAGAGAAGCTTTTGAAGATGCCCCAGAGCTGGTTATAAAAATCGCGAGACAAAAAGCAGTGAGAAAAAAAAATAAAGGACTGACTGTCCGTGGCTGTGGGTTTGGTATTGGTACTTGCAGGGTTGGCATGCGCTCTCCCCACCGGCCTCGTGATAGCTGCCTCTATATCCAGAGAAGCTCAACAGTTATAGAAACAGGAAATGATTTGAAGAGACCACTTAGAGTTGCAACCTCTTGGTCCAAGCAAGAGGATCGAAATGAGAGGTTTCTGCAAATGCCCAAACAGAATCCACTCTCTACTACAGCACGGTTCCAGCAGTCTTAGTAACCGAAAATGCAAAAGGAAAACAAGAAAAAAATCATGTGGAAGAGAGAAAAAGAGACAAACTCACCTTCAAAGAGATCTGAAATGGAAGATGACGCTGCAATAGTTATGGGAGTTCCGCCGGAGGATCTGGCCGGAGTTTCTTAGGCAGCAGGAGACGATGTCGTGATTGAGGGGAGAAGAGTCAGAGAGGAAGAGCCAGGATGCACGATGAGGGAAGAAGAGTTGGAGAGAAAAAGGCGGGAGAATGAACAGGATGGGAGAAATCGTGGGATTGAGGTGAGATTAGGTTGATTTCGATGACGACGTCGTCCGCAGAAACGGGGGTAAAAGGGTCCAAAACCGTCTGTACGAACACCACAGTGGTCAAATACATGTATATATGTCTAAAATAGTTAAATACAAGTTTTATCACACTTTTCTCGTAAAAATCCCTATTCTTAATGACTTGATTTTAGATAAGTGCGTGTTGCAAATGTCTATTTAACAATGTTTAAAGCAGGTTGGGTATGACTATGCTTTGTACGTACATAGCATTGGTCAAACAAGCAGAAATGTTTGACTCGACTGCTGTTTGACATCATTCCGTCATTGAGAATAAAATTTCCTTCCGAGAATGGGCTTCTATTGTGAAAATGGGTACCCCTAATGAATACCTCATTTTTTATAAAGAAAAATTTATATGTCACAGAAAAGAGAGAAGGGGGGAGAAATTGTGGGAAGATGATGACACTGGAGCAGGACTCTTCATTCTCAAGTAAGAAAACATCTGTAATGTTTCTAACTTTTCATTCCGAGGGAATGATTTTCCAGAGAAATATTCCGAGACTGATTGAGAAAATGCAATCGAACGCATTTCCAAATTTTAATTTCTGTGGGAATGATGAGATTTTCTCAAAGAATGATGTCAAAGGGTACGGATGTGATTCTATAGATCAAATGACTCAGATATTCTGATAAACTAACATACTGTTGAGATGCGAACAGAGGTTGAACCAGCAAGCCTAACACATACGCCCAATTTCTGCTTTACCCATTTCATAAATTTGTAACTATTACATTACATTCTATGCTTGGGCCTTTGTTGATTAACTAGCATATTGTGGAAAAAAAAGGCTATATTCCTAGTTTTTCACATTGAACAACTTAATCTTAGCAAAGATCTTATTCCAATGTTGGGGAGTTCTTTGCATTAATTTCACACCTAAACCCATTGATCAGTATTGAAAATCAAAATTAAAACGATAATTTGCAATAAACAATGAAATAGAAAATATAGAAAATGAGTGGGGAGACAAGAAAGGGAAGAGGAAAGAGATTAAAGGTCATGAGAGTTTCACAAGAAGACATGCCTCCCAATCAGAGCAATGGTTCTTTCAATTTTTCCATAAGTTTTAGTGTACTTCAGATTGAACAATGAGATGAGTTGAAAATGATCGAAAAGATTTTGAGGAGTTTATTGGTAATTTTTCATTGAAATATATATAAAAGGAAAACGCCCGTCCAAGTCATGCCCACTGGAATGCATGATGATCGTGAAAGTCTATTGGATGGAAATATCCATATGAGGCCTACCTATATGCAAAATCTTGAGTCCATAAAATCATCATAACCTTTTGATCCATGACCCTAAAATTTAATGGTTTAAAGGCATCATTTTATCATGATTACAATCCAACCGTGAGGAAAAGTTGGACGAGTATCAAACTTGGACTAGTGACCATGGTTTAAAATCTCGATCTCGGTTGCGGTATCGGCTGGACAGAAAAACCGATATGATATCGCTATCGGTCGCGGATATCAGTCCGTCGCAGTCATCGCGGTGTGAATTTTTATTTTAATAAAAAAATCTCAAAAATATCCAAAAAATACATAATATTAGGAAATGCTGGAAAGCAATATTTTTTTCCATTAGTAACAACAATAAATCAAAATCTCCGTCACCTTAAGTTATGAGTCCTGTCTGTGTCGCAGTTCACTTTCTTCTCCAGTATTTCATATAATGCAATAATTATTGATGCTCATGATCAATTTATTAGTATAAAATATAAGAAAATAAAGATAACATATCAATAAGCGCGCCTTTGGCAGATCTAAATCATGTTTATGACTATGAGTCGATGTAGATCTATCATCTACACACTATTAATAAGCCTTTGGTATCACAAATATTCTAACAAGTAACAACAATTATTTTTAGATAAATAAAGATTTATTAAAACCATTTTCAAAACTCTAAATATATAGATCTAGCATAAAAGTATATAGATCAATCATTTACACACCATACAATGATCATGAATCATTAAAAGAATATATTTATGATGAAATCATCAAAAAATGATATATTATAATTCAAATAATAAAAAAACCGCAAATAAAGAAAATGAAAAAAAAAAATCAAAATCATGTGTATGAGTAGATCTAGCATGAAAGTATATAGATCTAACTTCTAAATGAAGAACACAACACAAGTGACAAACCCAAGGATTTCTATGCTTCATCTAAAAATAAAAAATAAAAAACACATAATAAAATGCTTTAAGTTGATTTTCTCTTACCTTAAATAATATTTTCTTTAAGAAATAGGTGTGGGATTTGAAAATATACAAGAGGGATGTGTGATGGAGTATGGCTGTTGTTATGAGTAGTAAGGAGATGAGAAGAGAGGAGAAGAAGATGAAGATGAGAAAAAAATAGAAAAATTTAGGTTTTATCACCTTTTATGAGATCTCAGCCGATATTTTCATCTCAGAAAAATCGAGATGAAGTTCATCTCGGCCGATATATATGGCCTCGAGATATAGGATCAGTATCGACCGATTTTTAAAACCATGTTAGTGACTATTCATGTAGGGCTAGTATGTGTGAAAAAACTAAATTGACTCAACATGGGCCCATGATTGAAAAAAATGGTAGAAAAAAGGGCATTTTTAAAGTGGGGCATTTTTTAGAATTTCTCATATATATATATATATATATGAGAGATCTCTCTCACCTTATATGAGAGATTGGGTGGGGGCCCTCACATCCATATCCAATGCCAACAACTTAAATTTGAGGGCCCCCACCTTATCTCTCTTATATGAAAAGACTAGAATTTCTCATAGTAAGGTGAGAGATGCTCTCATAGGATAAGATAAGATCAAGTGTGTAGTGGGGCCCACTTGGGGACCCACATGGCGATGAGGATGGGAGGAATTTCAAGGACTCCCTGGGATC
Organism: Cinnamomum chago; assembly: GCA_038049695.1. Classification (NCBI taxonomy): domain Eukaryota; kingdom Viridiplantae; phylum Streptophyta; class Magnoliopsida; order Laurales; family Lauraceae; genus Cinnamomum; species Cinnamomum chago. The sequence continues at coordinate 6,052,001 of CP142451.1, read as the reverse complement.
TTACTGTCTGCAAAAAATCAGCCCCAACCGTGATTTCTATCATCTTCGTATGAGCCCAAAATTTTAATGGTCAACAATACATTTGAATCAATACATAGTCGATCCAATGGTCCAGAAAAGTTGGATCTGGCCGAAAGTTGGTGGACATATGCAATTTAAGGGGGTTATGAGTTTGGTCCATTTGGATGGATCAAAGGTAGGCCCCACAAGCATGAACTTATGAGATTTTATTCTAAACTTGAGTTTAGGATAGCCTTATATATATATATATATATATATATATAGCAGGGCTCTCCTAAGCTGCAACTTAACTTATCCTAAGTTAGAATAGTGCTGGTCCCACAAATCAAATTTAATTATATCTGTTTTTTGCATGATGGAACTGAAAAATCCAGTTCTGATTGGATTTATCTTGATTTTGGAGACCATCATCATGCAAAATATAGCATAATCGACTTTGATTTGTGGGACCAGCCTTGTTCCAGTTTAGGATAAGCTAAGCTGCAGCTTCGGAGAGCTGACCCTATATATATATATATATATATATTTGGAGAATATTCATGTACATCCATCCCTCACCATAGGGTGAGGGATGCTTCCATAATTAAATTGCCATAGGATGGATGCACATGAATGTCTCCATATATATATATATATATATAGAGAGAGAGAGAGAGAAACAAACGCCTAACACAAGGCCCGGACTTGGATTGGATCGATTCACACTAGTCGTGCATTGGTATCAACCTTGCTATTTGGTGGGTTGGGAAAGATTGAAAGCCCTAGTTTGTGGTTTGTAAAAACCAGAGAACCAATAATATTTATAAGTGCATAAACAATCCATGTTACATGAGCTAGTTGGACTATGATTAAAAGGGGTCGAGTTGTATGGACCAAATTACACATGACATAAGGTATTTCAATGGCCTTCGCCCATCCACAATAATTTAAGAGTGGGTCTAATGTCAAGTGGTTTTAGCCATGTCTACACATAAGCGATCCCAATGTATAACTAGGTTTAGGCTCATCTTATCATGACATGCAACAATGAGTCCCATGCCTATTATGATTTTTGCATTTTTTCATGCCAACAATAAATGGGACCAAATTGAACTATTAACATCCTAATTATATAATTTAAAGCAATATAATTCGGTTTGCCACATCATCACCCTTGAAGCTCTCCTTTCAAGAAAAAAAAATACAGGCTTTAGAGAGAGATCTTAAAGTAGAGAGAATTTACTATTACTCTCATCTTATCCATATAAGGAACTCTCCAAGGCTTACTCATCATCTAGGCAGGACAATCCATATCCACTCTTAATGAAAATGGCTTACATCAACAAAAAGTGGGGCCCATGTGTTATTGGGTGGTAGAAACATGGCGTCTTTCTTCTCGAGTCTTTGCATATATGCAATATTATGACTGCACAAAAAATCCGGTATCACTGCAAAACCGAACCGAACTGGGCGGTTCGGATCGGTTTATAGTAGATTGGTTTGGTTAACGGTTTGAAAACCATAAAAACCGCTTACATCGGTCGGTTATCAGTTTGAGCCTATGGTTAACCGCTTAAACCGAACAAACCGTATGTAGTAACTTAAGTGTTGCGTTTCTACTATTTTAGCCTCAGCGTTTCATTTTTTACTACTTTCAAAGTTATATTCCACAACTCCATTCTCACATGAACTTAACCGTCTGACACTGCCTCAATGCATCTCCTCTAATCTCTCAAATGTTTTTTGATACTTCATTGCAGATGGAGGGATTACTATACAAGGTGTTTTTTTTTTCCATCATAATTCCTACCTTGTTTCAATGAAGTTTTTTATCTCAGAAGGCTGCACTCTTGAAAATGGTAGAAAAGTCAATAGAGCTTAACCTTTTGATGGTTGGTTTTGGTTTCACCTAACCAATGTGTTAAGAAACCTTCATTTCTGAAAAATACTGTGAGTTCTGATACAGATTCTGTTTGTGTGTAACTTTTATTGACATGAACTATTATTCTATTGTAATTCCAAATGATATCATGCGGTATGAACGTTTCACTGCAAGCTGGTTATTTGTTTTTTTTGTTTTTTTTTTTGTGCGCTTACGTTTAGTCCAAACTCTCTTTTTGGAGTAGAATTATTTTTTATATGCGTTTAGTCCAGTCTGGAATGTTGGATTTTAATATTTGCACTAAACATTGGAATAAATGCAAAGGACGTGGTATCATCATTTTGAAATTTTCAATGTTTGATTTTCAAAAAAATAAAATAAAAAGCAACGGTTTAACCGACGGAACCGAACCGAACTGAACCAGTTCGATTCGGTTTTAAACCACCCCCCCCCCCCCCCCCCCCCCCACCAAAACCAAAAAAAAAAAAAAAAAAAAAAGGGCAGTTACACTGTAGGGATTTGAAACTAGACTAGCATTAAATCCCCTACAACGCAGGGTAAGAAACAATGTACCTGTATCAGTAAACCCCCTGGGGAGAAATTAGGATTCTCGAATGTATGTGGGCTCAGCCCGAGCCCAACCCTAGCCCATCCCACTTTGAGACGGGCTTCGGCCTTAGGTTTCACTACTTAAGGCTGGGTCTGGATTTAATATTTGGGTCCATTTAATATATGGGTTTGGATTGGATTTAGTGAGCTCAAAGCCTGGCCCGGTTAAATACTAAGCAGCAAGTAACCTTGCGAAGCCCCTCTCAATTTGATATATATTTTCATTTCTTCCTCCCCTTTGTAAGGAAAAGATTTCCAATTTCTCCACAATATATATATATTATTTTTTTGGTAAAAACTCTCTATTATATCTTGAGAAGGCACCCATCTTTCATTGAGACGCGTAACATGTCCTTTTAGACGTGAATCTAGCCACATCAAGCACCCCTTGACAAAAGAAGAAAGAAATCAAGGAGAGTGAGCAAAAGAAGGGAATATCTCTACATTATCCATATAATTGATTGAATTTGAACCCATTTGAAGTGATATCAACAAGTTAGATCAAATAAAGGCGGACCCTTCTACATTTTAAATCAGGTCCTAGTTGTAGTGTTTTTTTCCCCCTATGTTTGGACTAGTGGTTACCTCGATGATACTTAACTTGAGGACCCATGAATTTAGGATCAATCCCTAGATATGTCTGTGATACTAAGGCGCCAACATCACTCAACCAAGAGTTTAGTCGTAGTTCTAGTTTCTAGGAACCAGGAGCTGAACCAAGCTAAGGTAAATGTGAAACCTTCAAGGAAGGGGTCAATTTATCAGAGGTCAACTCCCATTTGGGGATCCAAATTGAATCCAACTTTTTATTAGTTCCTATGACCTAGTGCCTTAGGGAGTGTTTGGAACTTAACTAGTTAAAGTGAAGTAAAGTGAATCTAGACAAGAAATGACAATGTGTCATATCAAAAGTGCACAATTTCAAAATTCCCTCCGAATTTTTCAAAAAAAGTAAAAAAAATAACCTCCTTTCTCCACTAAAAGAAAAAAAAAAACTCCACTTTTCTATACAAAAAGTCAAAGATTCCATACCAAACAACTAAAAATAAAACACCATTATAACACATTACATTTTATTCTCTCTAGTTTTATGCTTCACTTCACCATACTTCAATTTACTACATTCAAACAGGCCCTAAATGTCTTTTTGGGCTTTTGGTGAGTTTCGGCTTTGCTGGCAGAGTCTCTGAATGTTAGGTTCTTCTAGGTAGCTTTGTACGCTTTGTGGGTTTGGTTTGTTTGGTGCGTCTTAGTGGTTTGCTGTTTGGGCGCTTCTCTACTGGATTTCTTGGTTGTTGTTATGTTTTTTTCCTCACTAAGTTGGAGCACTAGTCTGGAGTGGTATTATAAACTTAGAAGACATAGAGATCCTGTGCATGTCTGTAATACTAAGGTGTCAACACCACTCATCTCTAAAAGTGTGTTGGCATAGTTGTTGGTTTAATGTAATCATCCTCCTTCCCATTAAAAAAAAGATGGGTATTCTAATTAATCGATATCAGGTCTTGCTTGTAATCCCTAAAAGTGGGCTCAAAAGGATTTATCTAACATGTTTTTTATCCCACGTCTCCACTTATATCTTTGGTCCATGAACTACTTGTATTCTACACAAGGTTAGAAAACTTGTGACTTGGATTCGACTCGTCTAAACCAAAAAAATTAACTCGAATAGAGTCAATGCGAAAACTAAGAAGAGTCATGTTTCTCTTAATGTTTTTTGAGAAATATTAAAAAATTAATTTATTATTAAAAAATATAAATAAGGAAAACGCAAGAAGAAATATTGCATTTGCAGGTCACGTAAGTTTCAAATTACATTTTAGTAGTTATTTTAAATTTATGACTCCAAACCTCATGCATAATTATTTAAAAGTAAATATTAATTATTTAGAATTATATCTACATATGATGTGGTTTAGAATGGAAATAACTTATTAAAAGAGATGACTTGGCCGACTTTTCCCTATGTTTGATTTAGTCTTCTACCAAAATGAGATGGCTCGAGAGAGTCAAGAGTAAACTCGAAAAATTTTCCGCTCACAATTCTATACCAGCCGGTCCAGTTTTGTCACCCCTGCCACCGGTGCTAAGTTCCAAGGTTGAAACCCTTCTCTATTTTTATTTTCTCTAAAGAAAGAAGGTGCCTAAGCATTTAGGGCATGTTTGTGTACACAACCTTTCCGCGGAAAGAGGAAATTGCCACGTCAGCAAATTCCATAGAAATGAAAACCTCCGAAAAGGATTTCCGTAGAATTTAGAAATTCATGTTTGGTGCAAAAAGAATTTCCTCATTGACTTGGTGCAGATGTTGTTTGGTGCGGCTGTGAATTCCTTATAGAAAATCAAAATTTCTTATTTTGTGATATAATTTTTTGAAAAAAAATAACATAATATGTATATTATTTATTTAACATTAAATAATAATTTATATAAAGAAATAAAAAATGAAAGAGTTATAGAGTTTTTGGGTTGAAATGGACATGAGTGGGGAAAAGAGGGAGAAGTTTTCCGCGGAAATCCATTTCCCATACCCCCTATGGGAAATCCATTTCCTCAATTATCAAGGAAAATGCTGACGAGGCAGGAAAGCATTTCCATGGAATTGTTCCGCACCAAACGCCGGAAAAATAGGTTTTCCGCAGAAAACCGTCCACTTTTTTGTGAAAAAGTGTTACACAGACATGCCCTTAAATAACAAGGAATTGGCATGTGTACGTGCACGACTAAAATGGCACTGTCCGTTTATAATCAATGATTTTAATTTTTTATGGAGCACGAACACTGTCTACTTTTCTCTCTTTTACTCGGTGGAAGGAGTAAAATATCATATCTTGGGATCCGGATCACCTGTGTGGTCCAAACAGGAAAACCCTGTTTGGACCACACAAGGGCTGCCACATACCCCCCTCCCTCTCCTATAACTTAAAAAAAAAAGAAAAATTGCAAGGGGATGTGGATCCCCTTCGTCCCTGTTTGGACCAAACAGGGGATCCACTTCCCATATCTTGTGGCTCACAAGTCACAACACAAGTTCTCTGGCGGAAAAATCTTTTCACCTACAAGCACGTGTTCTCGATCTAGTGGAAAAGTCTTCACCTAAAGGAGACGGCATACATCTCAGCCCTTCAAGATTTCTATGCTTACTGTGACCTTTAAGCCAGTCAATCTCAACCGTCCAAGACTTGCATTGACCCAAGACTTGCGTTGACCTCTGGCTGTACGAGCCATCTCAGTGTCCTTGTATAACGCACAACACAAGATCAGAAAATCACAACCCATCAGCTGAAGAATCTCTAGTCTCCATCTTGTTCAATCTTCCAACTGCCAGGCATATATCAGGTATGTGATCATCTCAATCCTGGATACAATTTGTGTCATTACTTATTATGATTAGGGCTGCACAAAACCGGACCGCAGACCGGACCGGACCGGAAAACCGGACCTTTTAAAAACCGGTCCGGACCGGACTGGACCGGATTAATAAATTTTTTTTTATTTTTATTTTTTTAATACAAAACTTTAAGTATAAAAAATTTTCAAGTCAAATACCATAGTGAAATCGAAGATCTAGTTTCTTACATTTGGAAAAAGAGGCAGGAAATTGGCTGAAAATGAAAAAAAAAAAAAAACTAAAAAAAAAAAAAAAAACTAATGAAACAAGTGGTCCGGACCGGACCGGACTGGACCGGACCACTTATAAGTGGTCCGGTCCGGTCCACTCATTTAAGCCGGACCGGAAATCCGGTCCGACCGGATTCCGGTCCAAAAACCGGACCGGATTTCCGGTTGGGCAGCCCTAATTATGATGTGAGAACTTCGGGCTTTTCTTTTTTTTTCCTATTGTTATTGTTAAATTGTGAGAACCCATACTTTCCGTTTGAAAGGATTAAGATTTCTTCACCTACAAGCACGTGTTCTCAATCTAGTGGAAAAATCTTCACCTACAAGGAGACGGCATACATCTCAGCCCTACAAGATTTCTATGCTTACTGTGACCTTTAAGCCAGTCAATCTCAACCGTCCAAGACTTGCATTGACCCAAGACTTGCGTTGACCTCTGGCTACATGAGCAATCTCAGTGTCCTTGTATAACGCACAAAACAAGAACAGGAAATCACAACCCATCAGCTGAAGAATCTCTAGTCTTTATCTTGTTCAATCTTCCAACTGCCAGGCATATATCAGGTATGTGATCATCTCAATCCTGGATACAATTTATGTCATTACTTATTATGATGTGAGAACTTCTGGCTTTTCTTTCCTTTATTTCCTCTCGTTATTGTTAAATTGTGAGAACTCATACTTTCCCTTTGAAATTATTAAGATTTTTGTTTTTTTTACCTTCAATCCTAGTTTACCCTCCTAAGTTGCCCTATGACAACTAAAAACCTCAAAATCTTTGATTCAATAGAAAAATTCATCATACCGAGGGGTTGCCTAGTTGGTTAGGCATCTCACATCTCACCTAATAACCCAGGTTCGATCTCTAGGTAGCCTTCCTCAGGCTTCCTTTACCATTGATTTAATAAAAGTCAATAATCAGTAATAAACAAAATCTTCAACTAAGTATATGAATGTAAAATTAAAGTCCAAAGGCATCACCGAAATTAAAAAATACAATCACTTATATAATCTAACGTCCAAAAGTAAAAAATCTAATAAAGAAACATCTAAATTCGAAAATTCAATATATAAATTTCAATAAATAAACCTCCAAATTTCAAAATTCAATGTCCAAATGCTAAAAGAAATTCAAAATCTAAGCTTCAAGTTCGTAAAGATTGATATATAATTTGAAGCAATCCTGCAACAAAAAAAAATCATAGTTAGAATAATAATTGATAAAAGATAATAAACATCAATGTTTAGTTTAGTGATAAAATTGTAAGGTCGTCAAACTGTCGTACAATATAATTTAGACTTGTGTTGGAGTTGCACTGGGATCATGAGGAGTGGGGGGACCTATAAGAGTAGAAGTGATATCTGTAAAGAAATATAACTCTTGTCAGTTTATAATTTTTAATATAAAATATAATAAAAGATTATAAAAATTAAAAGTAGGAAATGAGTAGGCGGGGCGGTTTCACTCAAATGTCAAACCGTAACCGCCCGCTCATTAGTACGGATTGAAATTGCCCCGTCCGGTTAAAGGCGGTTTTGACGTATATCCACTTGTAGCGGGGCGGGAGCGGAGCGGGCAGGTTGGTTGGTTACGGTTATTTTTGTACAGCACTAATTCAAACTTTTGGACAAAGCTAAAACTGATAATTCATTACAATAGTCTATAATATACGATAAATCCTTAATTACAAGAGTTTGCCTTGCCCTTAAAAAAGGAAGAAAAACTTGCAAAAAAAGTGAAAAACAAAAAACAGTCCTACTCTAATTGGTCAAGATGCCACTCGGAGTGGGAGCGTGTGTTCATTACTCACTAGATTTAGTGCATGTTTGTGTAGCCGGTCTTTCATGGAAAAATTGAGAATTGTAGAAATGATTTTCTACACTACAATAACATCCACATTTAGTGTGGCAATTTTCCTTCATGGAAAAATGCAAAAATATACTAATTTTTTGTGATTCCTCAGAAAATAAATTCTAGTGGGGTGGTTGGAAAAATACTTCCACGGAAAAGGAAAAATCCAAGGTACTATTTTTTTTTATTACTTGTATACCAATGCGTGCGTTGTAGTGATTCATTCAAAGGATTCAGAATCTTGAACTTTGCATTAACATACAATTTTTACCCTGTGGTCTTATATGACTTGGTGAATTGCTTTATATATTGTCCTCTCAATCACCTGCATTGGGGTCCATCAAATGATCACAAATAACCAATAAATGAATTTTTTAATTAATGATGGGTCAATTAGTTTTCATCTGATCAATACGGCATGGGTACTACTTTGAATAGAGTAAGAAACAACTCTTGGTGCTAAAAGAAGAAAAAGTCATTATTTTAAAGCAATTTGGATTCATTATAGCCGTCCTGTCGTCATCATCAAAGACTTGTTCTAACAATATTGGGTCAACTACATGAAATCTGTTTCTCTCTCATTTAAAATAATTATAGTGATTTGTCTCATTAAAATAACCATATGGTGCTCACATTCTAACCTATTTAATAAAGTTTTCAAAAATTATGTCTTAAGAATATTTAGAGTACTTTTCAAATTTAGGAGTTTTCTTTGAATATTAAAAAAATGTAAAAAAATTATTTTAAAATGTATTGAAAATCAAAGATTAAAAAATATAACCAGTCATCCATCACTTGCCCCTCCACAAAAAGAAAAAAAAAGCCTCCACCATTGATTCTAACTGCTCCCAATGGAATACTTTAATGTCCCTTACCAATTGAACTAACAGCTAATAAAATGAAATTTGTTATTTGTTATTGTTGTTTTTGTGATGTGTGCACCCATTCTTTAAATGTACATTTATATATGTATGTATGTATGTATGTATGTATGTACATATTACATACATACATGTACATGTACATGTACATATGTATGTAATATATACATGTACATGTATACATATATATGAGAGGAATGTTTATGTGCATCCATCCCTCACCATAGGGTGAGGGATTTATGTGGCTTTCCCTCTTTGTAATGAACATTCCTCTCTCTCTCTCTTGAAAAAAAAAAGAGCAATGGAGATTTTAAAGTGCCTCCACTCATGGATTTAGTGGGAAAATTATTGATTTAGGTCATTTGTTATTTAATGCTTGAGATATGTAAATCAAATTAATTTACATATTAAGTTTTAAATATTGAAACATGACGATGTGTGATTGCTAACACAAACTTCATATCATTCTCAATAGTAATTCATTGTACTACATTTGTTTAAACTAGATGTGTATATATAATGTATGAGGTGGGAAGAGGAAGAAGAGAGGATTCTAGTTGTTGTATAATTTAGTGGGCTCCAGGTACCCCAAAACTTTACTAAAAATAAGAAGTGCATTCTAGGTGTAGATAAGATTTGGATCATGAACTTGGGGTCTACAAGATTGCGAAGAAATAAAAAAAGGGATTGAGCTGTTTTGTCTAAAAAGGAAAAATGGGTTTCGTGCCTAGTATGGTGTGCAGATGAGCCATATATATATATATATATTAATGTGCTCCTATGAGAGATGCTATCACCTTACCACAAGAGGTAAGGTGGGGGCCCTCACATTCATATCCAATGCCAAAAACTTAGATGCGAGGGCCCCCCACCCTTATCTCTCATAGTAAGGTGAAAGATACTCTCACAGGAGCACCTCTCTATATACATATGTATGTATGTATGTATGTATACACACACACATGTATGTATGTATATATATACATATATATGTGTGTACACATATTATATATTTATATACATATATATGTGTGTGTACCATGGTTTTAAAAATCGGCCGAGACCGGGCCGATATCTCACTGAGATATCGGTCTCGAGTTTTTTTCACCATTATCTCGGGCCATCTCGGCCGAGATGAACGTCATCTCGGGATTTTCAATATCTCGGCCGATATATCGGCCGAGATGTATAAAAAGCACAAAAACCCTAATTTTTATGTTTCTTCTCCCATCTTCATCTTCTTCTCCTCTCTTCTCATTTTTGTGTAATTGTGTTGTTTTCTTCATTTAGAAGTTAGATATATATACTTTCATGCTAGATCTACTCATACACATGATTTTGAACTTTTTTTTCAATTTTTTTTATTTTCGGATTTTTTAATATTTGAATTATAATATATCATTTTTTGGGGATTTCATCATAAATATGTTGTTTTAATGATTCATGATCATTGTATGGTGTGTAAATGATAGATCTACATACTTTTATGTTAGATCTATATATTTAGGATTTTGAAAATGATTTTATTAATTTTTGTTTTCCAAAAAATAATTGTTGTTACTCACTATCTCATTCACTAATCTTTGGGTCTTGAATTTCACAACTTTATTTGATGATTAAGTTAGTATTAAATGATGATTGATATGTTATCTTTATCTTCTTATATTTGACACTAATAAATTGATCATGAGCAGAGCATCAATAATGTTTGCATTATATGAAATACTGGAAAAAAGACAGTGAACTGTGAGTCTGCGACACAGACAGGACTCATAACTTAAGGTGACCGAGATTTTGATTTTTTGTTGTTATTAATGGAAACAAATATAGTTTTCCAGCATTTTCTAATATTCTGGATTTTTTGGATATTTTTGCGAATTTTTTTGGATTAAAAAAAATTCACACCGCGATGACCGCGACGGACCGATATCCGCGACCGATACCGATATCATATCGGTTTTTCGGCCCGGCCGATACCGCGACCGCGACCGCGACCGAGATTTTGAACCATGGTGTGTACATATTATATATATTAAAGCAAATGGGGAGGAGGGTTGTGGAGGGTGCCACCTTAGCAACCCAATAATTCTCATTTCAAGTAAATATGGAGAAAAAATATAGAGTGCTTTAAGGTGCAATGTCATCACATGCCACAATTTTTTCTCCAAAAAAATCTCTTTATCCATATCCTCTATCTCCTAAAGTCTCTCAATCAATATCCCCTAAAATCTCTCTATTTTGCTACAGTTATTATCTCTCTCAACACCATCTATCTGCCATCTTCTCAAGATTGTTATCTTTTTATTTTAATATTTGGGGCCCACCTTTCAACAATTCACACTAATAAATTTTTCATTAAAAATATCATTTTCTTTTAGTTTCCAAATAGAGCTCTACTCTATTCAAAGATCGTCACATGTGAAAAAAATTAGACCCAACCTTCTGGTAGACCACCTTATGGATGGGCTTGTGATAAAAATGTTTTGAGGTTGGAGGTTTTTTTTTTTTTTTTTGTTGAATCTTATAGTTATAGGCATCCTTTTCTGATTTTATTATATAGACATATGACCCTAGGTTTGACCCACTATAAATTACACTTCCATGGGCCCACATGGACTCATAATTAAGAGATATATACATTGATCCAATGTGGGCCAATTATTACTGGGATCAAATAACACTAGCATGTGGTTTTAAAGTCTCATAACTTATGGCTTTTAAAGTTAAGATGTTTATACATTTTTTTTTTAAATCTAGAGCTAAAAAACGGTTTGATCAATTCTAAAATGGTACTGGTGCTACTTCAAAGGGGTAGAAAAGAAATTTGTACGGAGGGATTGAAATGACCATTGGCCTATGTGAAAATAAAAAAATGGTGCATTTGTGCAACGAAAGGATTGCACATTTTTATGATTTTCTTTGTTAACAATATTATGTTGTTTGTTATGATGTATTTTCCTCGCATAGAGAAAAAAATGAATCATTTTTCCTTAATAGAGAGGACTTTGATTTTTTATGAAATACAAAATTTTATTCTCATGAGGAAATAAAAATATGCATAAACTAGAATCTTCTTGTTGCACAAACAAGTCCAAATGGGGTGACTTTGTTTTACTGGGCTTTGAAATTATCAATGGGTAACAAAAAATTGAATACATTTCTTATTACTAATATTATATATATTAACAAAATTCACTTTTCCATATCTTCTTTAGTAATTATTGTTGTTATTATTATTTTTATGTTGTTGTTGAATGAGTTTTTTTAGTTTTATCTTTGTAATAGTTTATTGTTGATCTTGACCACTTGTATTTATGGTTGAAGATGTGTTACTGTTTTTATATAAATATGCATGAATATATTCGTATATGTTTATAATTAATTTTGATATCTCATAAATTCAAAATGTAATATCTTACTTTTTTTCCCGGGTAAGCATGGGGCATTGTTGTTAGTATATATATACATATATGTGTACACATGTATGTATATATATATATATATATATTATATGGGAGGTGCTCTTGTGAGAGACACTCTCACCTTACCATGAGAGATAAGGTGGGGGCCCTCACATCCATATCCAATGTTAACAACTTAAATGTGAGGGCCCCCACCCCTATCTCTTATATAAGGTGAGAGATATCTCTCATAGGAGCATCTCTCATTATATATATACATATATATATATACTCAGATACGTAGAGCAAGGCTCTCCTAAGCTTGAGCTTAGGATAGAATTTCGTAAGCTCATACTTGTGAGGCCCACCTTTGGTCAATCCAAATGGACCAAACACATGATCCCCCTAAATGGCACATGTCCACCAACTTTCGGTAAGATCCGAATTTACTAGACCGTTGGATCGACTATGTATCAATCCGAATGAACTATTGACCATGAAACTTTGGGCCCAAATGGAGATGATGAAAATCACAGTTGAGGCTGTTTTTTTTTTTTTCAGAGGAGGATCCCAGGGAGTCCTTGAAAACCCCCCATCTCCATCCCCATGTGGGTCCCCAGCTAGCCCCACCACACACTTGAGCTTACCTTATCTTAAGCTTGATATTAGGAGAGCTGACCCATATACATATATCTATATACTAGTGCAATAGGCCTATGCTGGATTAAGAAATTATTAGAATTTCTAATTAGAAATATATCTAAATATTTAAATAAATTATAAATGAATATTAGTATATAATTCATAATAAAGATGGAAACTCATTAGAGAAATTTTAGGTCGGTGGAAATATTTAGGGAAAGATCAAGTAAATAGTAAATATTTTAGGACATTGATTTGATTATATTTGTGCTTAGCCATAAATTGAGTGTCATTTCAGAATTAAATGTGGATTTTAGAATTAATTGGCTTCCATAATGCGCCCCCCCCCCCCCCCCCCCGATTAATTAATTCTACCAAATACCCAAAGAAAAATAAGGAGAAAAATATCCATAATGGGCCCCACAGATTAATCTTACTAAATATTGAAAGGAAAATAAGGAGAAAAAAGTAGTAGAATATAGCCTATGAAAGTGGCCCGCGCTCTAGTATTAAAAAGCTCTTATTGTGTTGGTATAAAAAAAGTGGACCCCGTAAATTGTGAGTTTGGAAATAAAGAAGACTTTGATTTCATAACTAAAGAAAGGTTATTATTATATGCAATGTTTTAGGAAATGGATAAGTATCTTATTTCAAGAATATTTTAAATTTGCATTGAGATGGAGTTAGGTGATGAGATTAGATGAGAAGGGGAATTTCATAATGTGGCATTGCAAAAAGTCTGAGGATGCACAACGTGTCGCTCTCCAAGGAAGCCTCATGCCGCCATGTGTCGATCCCCCACGAAAAGGGTGCTGCTTTACTGTATATATAATAATAATGTATGTATACGTATATGTATACATATACGTATACATGTATATATACACATGTATATACATACATACATATATATATATGTATATACATGTATAGTACTTATATGTATATATATAAATGGGAAGCTCTACAATACGCTCGGGCATTTTGTAGCACCCAATAAAAATGGGATAAATTAGGGAGAGATCCCACACTACCATGTTATAAAGTCTCTAGTACTAGCATTAATGTTTAAGGCCTAGAGTCCCTTGCGCATGGGATTAATTCAGGCAATGGTCCCTAAGCATGTGACATCAGATTTTTTATGACTCATTTGCCCTTCTAACCATTTAAATGGGTGGTGGTCCCTAAGCATGTGACATCAGATTTTTTATGACTCATTTTCCCTTCTAACAATTTAAATGGGTGTCATGCAATTTAAATCTAGGTTTTAGCTCCAACGTCTCACTGTCTTTCCCTGATTATTTTCCAATTTAAATGTAGTAAGATGAGTTTTCGATCAAATTTTAAGTTTTAAATTGGAGGGAACGAAAATTGATAGAATTTTGCCTAACGTGGCTTGCTTGGTGCTGCTTTTTTTGTGTCATCTTCCCTCCTTTGAGTTTTTTTGGCTGTCCACATACATATACAACTCAAAAAAATTGATATCAAACTCATCCCAGTCCAAAGTAAAGTCAAATAATTAAAATCATAACAAATTTATTTAAATTCACTTCAAACACAGATAATTTCATATTAGATTCAGATAAATTTTTATCAAAACTACATAAATTCAAGCTAAATCTAGTCAAGCTAAACTAAATCTAGTTAGATAATCTCATATCAAAGTGACATAATTTGTTTTCGAACTGGTTATGATTTCAAACATAGATAAATTCATATAAACTCATATAAATTCACGCCAAAGTCAGATAAGTTTACATCAAAGTTAGATAAATTCACAGCAAACTCAGATAAATTCACTTAATTCATATCAAATTCAGATTAATTCAAAGCAAACACAAGTAAATTCATACTAAACACATATAACATCATGCCAAAGTCAGATAACATTATGCCAAAGTCAGATAACACATATGAAACTTAGATAAATTCACAGCAAACTCAAAAAAAAAAAAAAAAAAACCCACCTCATTTAAAACCAAGTTGAATATATACATTTTAAAGTCAAATAACATCATGTGAAATCCAATTAATTTCATACGAAACTCATTATTTCATAAGAAACTTAGTTAAACTCAAAAAAAACTCAGAAAAAAATCGTTTCAAAGTCACATAAATTCATTTGAAACCTTGTTTAATTGATAACAAACGTAGTTAAATTGAAATCAAACTCAGAAAAATCATGTACTATATAGATAAATTCATTTAAAGTCCAGTTTAATTGATCATAGACTAAGATAACTTCACTTAAAGCTTAGATAAATACATGTCAAAGTCAAATAATTTCATATCAGGCTCAGATAAATTCAAACCAAAACTTAGATAAACTTATGTCAAACTCAATTAAGTTTAAGTCAAGATAATTCGGTTGCTCGAGGTCACCGATGAGTTGATTGTGCTTCTTTCTATAGTTTCCTTCATATTTGCTTTCAGAATCGTTATTTTGCTTAAATTTTGGAGTGTATGACGAAATATTTTAAAGTGGTGCGTGTTTGGTGGCGTATAGAGTATATAAAGAGAGGGCGTTTTTGTCTTTTTGACTCATTATTTAATGTTAAAAGGGGACCGCTGCCTCTATGAGAAAATGACTTGGACCACAGACTATGAAACGTACTGTTGAGGGACCTGCCACCAAATGCCCCATAAAAATGCCAATGTGGTCTCCTCCTTTCCTATTTTTAAGGAAGAAAGTTAATGCATTTAAATGCCTACTTTCTGTCATAAATAGACAACTAATCCCTTCCTAGTTTTTCTCCCTTCTTAAATGCTAACACTATTAAGGTTGTTTAGTCCGTTTCTATTTTTTCTCCTTCTCAATGGGGCCTTCTTATTTTGTGATGAATCTAATTAATGATTGATTCGGTAGTTTAGCACTTCCTAATTTTTTCTCCCGGTAAATAGGGCCCTCTTATTTTATTATTAAATAAAGACCAAAAAGGAGGGCCTTTTTTCCCCCAAAACTCACGCCCACCTCTCGTATTTTCTCTCCTATTAAAGTCTTAAAGAGCATCTTTCGTGAGAAGTTGAATTGGTTTATTTTGAATCAATCAACGCTATTTTCTCACCTATTTCTTCTCCTGATTATCTTGTCTTGGAATTATAAATGTTAAGTGGCTAATCCAGATGGAGGGCTCATTTAATCTATGTAATGCGACATTATACTAGTGGACCATCAAAAGGGGGCAAAAACGCCTCTTTTCTAATGGGGCATTTTGAATTTCTCCATATATATATATATATATATATATATATATATATATAAAAGGAATGAGAAAGACCCCATGGGACCACTCTGGTTTCAAAATATATATTGGGGCCTTTTGGTTTAGGGGCCATCAAGGGTGATTTTGTTGCTTAAATTTCTCATTATTTTATTTTTTTAAATTTTAATCATGACAGAATCAAATCGAAACATTAAAAACCAATTTAAACAATTATTACAAAATATGAAATCCATTGAAATAAATCAATAAAAAACTATAAGAATATCTGAAAATTTGATGTGCCCATTGAAAGAATATCTTGCTTTAAAAAAAATTGAAGGTGAAATTTGCAATTGATTTTACACGAATTCTAATACTTTCTAGATTAATGGTTTTGACCCTCATATATTCTTGATCCTAGATTTTATCCTTTCTATCAATGTTTCTTTTCTCTAGCACACATATAAAGAGTGGTTGATACACTTAAGGATCTTTATCTCTAACCACACCCATAGATTCAAGTATCATTCAAATTTTTAGCTCTCTGTATTTTTAATTAATGAGTTCCTTGAAAGTGTTGTATATGTAATTATATATCATTTAAAATTTTCAAAAATTGTGATAGAATATCATTTAAAATTCTTAGAAACTTGTGATATGATATTTTAAAATTTTCAAAAAGCCGTTCCTCACCATCCAAACAGCTCATTTAGACTTAGAAATACTTATATTGACTACAGTCTGACAACAATGTGAGTCGTAGCGGGCCTTGAGATTAAAATTTTACTGCAACTTTATAGACATAGTGATCCACTTGATGTTTGTTTTATTAGTACAGTGATTTGGTTGTGGGCTTCGGGTTTATGCCTATAATCCATGAAGCCAGGGGTCTTGGGCTCAAGGGTTTTTGGTAGGGGACAAAAAGTACCCCCTGCAATATTGTAATTTATGAACTTTAACCTTGAAAAGGAAACTTTTACCAAAAAAAACCTTGAAAAAGGTGGTTGACGGATATACTAAATGATTGTATATCATACATATAGCCAGAGAGCAACATCACTCGTTTGGGAATTTCAATAGATATAGCAAAATCTTCATATCAAGAACTATTTCTTTCACAGTTGCTTGACACTTGTCATTTTGAATATCCAAACCGTTACATGTGTTTGTGAGTATTACATAATCTGGATGGTATTTATGCTATTGTTCATCTTTTCCTAATTGTCTTTTAGTTTCTTAACAGGCATGGACACATTTAAATCAGTTTTAGAAACTGGGAAGCTCGTGTATGATATTTTTGGTAATCCAACAATTGGTTACATTACAAATCCCGAAAAGAAAATGGAACAACTAGACAAAAATGCACAGCATTTATTTGTCCGAAGGGATGATTTGGAAAAAATAAGTAGAGAATCACCAAATCTGGCAACAAGTGAAAGTAAATTGTGGCTTGAAAATGTGAAAAAGTTAGAAGTTGAGGTGCAGTCCATTAAAGACGAGCATATGCGGTGTTCTAATGTTTTATCGAGGCCGACATTGGGCAAACGTGTAGGTGATGTTATCGAGGAAATCACCGATCTTAATAATAAACGACCAAAGTTGAAGGGAAAAGAGTTTTCTAATGCACCGTTGGAGAGAGTTGAGCCACAAATTGTAGAAATTAATTCATCAACCGACTCTGAGCCTAGATTGCAGAGGATAATGGGGCTTATAGAAGATGTCGGAATCCGAAAGATTGGGATTTGGGGGATGGGCGGCATTGGCAAGACAAGAACTCTAAAATTGTTGAACAATCGACTGAAAGAATCCCACATGTTTGACATCGTCATCTGGGTAACTGTCTCAGGAGAAGGAAGTCGAAGAAAGGTGCAAAATGATATTGCAGGACGTCTGAACTGTACTGAAAAAGATATGTCCAACGACGATCGACTAAGAGCATCCATATCTAAAAATTTAAGTGGGAAGAAGTTCTTGTTGATTTTAGATGATATTTGGGAAAGAATAGATTTGTCTGAACTTGGGATCCCAATTCTAAATCAAGATAATGGGTGTAAGGTCTTATTGACCACTCGAGACCTTGGAGTATGTCAGCAGATGGAAACAGATAAGGAAATTCAAATGGAGAGACTATCCGAAGAGAAGGCGTGGAGGCTATTCAATGAAAAAGTTGGAGATGTTGCCATGTGTCCTCGTATTGAACCAATTGCTAGAGATATTGTTAAAAAGTGTGGTGGTTTACCACTTGCCATCCTAGTAATTGGTTCATCATTGAGAAAGAATAGTGATGTTTGTAGGTGGAGGAATACGCTACGGAAACTGAAATTACCATCTACGTCTTCGATTAAAGGCATGGAAAAGGAAGTGTTCTCCTGCTTGAGAATAAGTTATGATCGGTTATCTGAAGATTCTGAAAGGAACTTATTTTTGTACTGCTCATTGTACCCAGAAGACTCTCAAATATTGATAGCTGGATTGGCAGAGTATTGCTGGTTGGAGGGCTACATTCAAGGAGTTGATAGCATTGAAGAGGCAAGGGATGAGGGTCGCGACATGGTAATGAATCTTGTTGATGCGTCATTGTTGGAGAGGGGCGATAATGAAGAACACGTCAAAATGCATGACATTATAAGGGATTTTACATTGAAAGAAGCTTCAGGGTTCTTAGTAAAAACTGGTAAGCATGTAAAGCATCCACCAGAGGAAAAGGAATGGTTGCAATCACAGAAGATATCATTAATGCAATGTAGTTTGGTCAGTCTACTGGAGTTGGAGAGGCTGAACTGTAGCACTTTGTCCACATTATTGTTGCAAAATAATGAGCATCTAACAATGATCCCCGATTCCTTCTTTGAATGTATGCATTCTCTATGTATTCTAGACTTGAGTTGGACAGAAATAAATTCCTTGCCTTCTTCCTTGTGTAACTTGGTTAATCTCCGCGGTCTCTATTTGAAGTATTGTTTTCAATTAAAAGAACTTCCATCCCAAGTAGGAGCGCTCACGCAACTGGAGGTGCTTCATTTGGGAGGCTCCATAGGAATTAAATATCTGCCTAGAGAGGTTGGAGAACTAACTCGTTTGAAACATTTGACAGTGCCATTTCAATTTCACAACTTTTCTCAAAAGGACACTAAAGAATGGAACATGAAATTGAGAGTTCCAACTGGAATAATTCCAAAGCTTCCGTATTTAGAAGAACTGAGCTTGTATGTCTCTTGTCAAGGTCTATGTGTTGAAAAGGAACAGTGGGATGACGAAAGCATGGAAGTCGTGGTTGAAGAATTATGCAGGTTGGAACATCTTACTTATCTCGATGCATACTTTCCAAAAGTGGAGTGTCTCGAGCATTTTCTACGTCATAGCAAATCGGTGAAAGCAACCTCCTCCTGATTTAGGAGATTCCGGTTTCGAGTTGGCTGCGTTGGCACTCAGATAAGCCGTGGACTGATTGCTTATGATCCTTATGATTGTCAACGTCATGAATGTGAAAGACGTTTGGAATATAATGGTGATCTTGGGATGTCGCATGCCGCCGCCATTATGGAAACCCTTGCTCATTGTTCCTTTTTTCATCTACAGGATCATGGCACCGTAAGAAAGCTATCGGAGTTGGGCCTGGCAAACATGAATGAGTTGAAAGAATGTTGGGTCGAAGGCTGTGAAAAGATGGAAATTCTCTTTGATGGAGATGAGCAACAGGAGGCTTGTGCACTGCTACCCAACTTGGAGATTCTTAGGCTTGAGATTCTTCCTGAATTGAGAAGCTTATCGGATGGTCCATTGCTGCCCGGAAGCCTCTCCAAACTAACACGTCTAATGTTATATTGTTGTGCTAATTTGAAGAAGGTTTTCCAATTGGGTATTATTCGACAACTCTGCAGTTTAAAATTCCTCTTGGTTCGTGATTGTTCGAAGATGGAAGATATAATAGAAATTGAAGGGGAGGAGGAGATGTCTGTCGCAAGCCATACCCATAATGTTATAAGTTATAATAATGATAGACTCATCCTCCCTAATATCAAGCAAATTCATCTCTCGAATCTTCCGGAATTGGTTAGCATTTGCCGAGGGTTTTCTAATTTCGAATGGCCATCACTAGAAACTATTGGAATTTATCATTGTCCCAAGTTGAAGAGTCTCTCCTTCCTCTCCAATGGCACCAATATTGTAGCACCAGCACTAAGGGAGATTTATGGCCAGAGTTCATGGTGGGAAGCATTGGAGTGGGAAGACAATGACATCAAGCAACGACTCCAACCTTTTCTTTATCTAAGCCGATGTCTGCCATTCAGGCGTGGAAACCGGAGGAAATAGTTAACTACAACATTTCCATTTCGATTTTGTGTTCCGTAATCTCTCTCTCTCTCTCTCTCTCTCTCTCTCTCTCTCTCTCTAATGATTTCTCTTCTTCGTCTGCAATTTTTCATATCGCTGTTGATCAAGACGGAAACAAGCATACGGATCGAACAGGTTGATATCTCTTAACATTTCTTCAATTCTTTTACTTCTCTTTTCTTCTTAATCTGCAATACTTCTTTTGAAATTTCTTTGAAATAAGCACTGCGTGTTTCTTATTTTTCCTTTTTCATTCATGGGTTGTTTAGAAAACTCAAAGAAAGAAGATGATGATCTCCGTATGTTTAATGATATGCAAGGCCAAAAAAGGGATAGAGATTGAACATGACAAAACCGCCACATATTTTTTTTTGTCTTTGTTGGATAAGTTTGAATTCAATCTCAAATGCCCACAAAGTGTTTGATGTAATGTCTCAACCAGTTCATCTTTTTTGAAAGATGCTTGTCCCCTCGAATGATCGTTCTATTACATATCTGTTGCAAGTTAAGAAACTATTGTTCTTGCTACAGATGAAGTTCTTAATTACCTGATCTTCTAAGGGTTTTTTTTTTAAATGTTTCTTTTTTTTGTTCTCCTTTTTCTACTGTTATTATTATCGTCATTACTATTTTTTTTATTTTTAATTTGTGAAATAGTTGTGCAAAACCAAGTTCCTGATCAACCAAAATGTCTGGAGAAATAATTGGTGGAGCCTTATTACCCTTCTATATGATATTTCAACCAAATTGGAAAGGTCTCTTGTTTAAGGTCTTGTTTGGATGTCATCAGTTTTTCCTTTTATGAGTGAAGTGGTTTTCTTATGACCAATATGTCTAAGGTGAACTTGAGCCATGTTATTCACATCTTAGGGTGAAATATACGTGCATAAAAAAAAGAAGTCTGTTTAATTAGTATAGGTGGCCTTTGTATGGCCTTGTTCTATTTTGTCTGCAACATGTTGTAAAGGAAATGAGTTCTGTTAACAAAAAAAAAAAAAAAAAAAAGACAGAGAAAACAGAAAAGAATATCCGTTGAGATGATATTGAGTGGAAATATCTTCCCTATATTTCCAGTCATAATCGAATCTTATCTCATCCATTTACGATCGGCTTTGAGAACTAGATTTCTCTTGCAATACGGTTGAATGTCTCTCTCATTTGTTATAGATAAAGGGTGCGTTTATAGGATACTATGATTATCTAAACTATGTTGTTGCTCAATCACATGGATAGAATTTATATTTGTTTTAATTGTTTTATTTATAAAAATTGCATTGTGACATTCTGCCTATCTTCTCTGGTTTGGACACATACAAAGCACATGGGAATATGAATAAGTTGTTGGTCGTATATGCAAGAGGAGCTTTGTTACTTACCACCAGTGCTTGATCCCAGGTTCTGTTTCTGTTTTGTTTGGTTAGGAAAGTTGCATTTCTGTTGGTTATGGTGTGAGTTGTCAATGTTTGTGTTTGTGCAAGTATTAGTGAGTGAGTTGTTTGGCCTGTTGCCAAAATATTAGCTACTGCAGTTACCGGTGGTGTGAAGAGTCGTGGGTTGTTGCTAACTTGTAGGAAGTGATGGATAGTATATTTAATGTCTATTTTTAATAGATAATGCATCTGCTCTCCTTGTGTTACTCACACTAAGGAGGTTAGCTACACCCAAAGTAGCCACTGCCTCCCAAAATGGAAAAGAAGCAGCAGTCACATAACAAAATTTATCTATGCCTTTACTCAAGTTGTTGGTTTTGTATGTGCTGAAGTTGATATGATACTTCCCTATTTATAAATTCTTGTTTTGTCCTGCACTTGCATTGTAATTTAACTAGCATTGTGCTTCCAAACAGGCCCTAAATCTCCTAGGGGAAAATGTCTTTTCATATTTAGTTAGGATGTTTACTACTTTATTTAGTTTTGTCAAGTCTATATTAAGAATGGAATGTTAGTATGACTGACCATTCAAAAAAAAAAAAATATGTTAGTACGAGTGTGGTCTTTTTCTAGTCTTTGAGAGATAATGGGATTTTATTAGAACTTCATTGCATCGGTCAAAATGATTAGTAGTTTCAGTTCTTTACTGCTTTATATTCTTTAACTGCAAGCACTTGCTTTCACATATCGACATTTTATCTTTTAGGTCATTTGAGAACTTATATGCTGGCTTCTTTTTTGCTCCTGTACTTCGTATATCACAGTTATTAGAACTGATCATTACTTTTCTTTTTATTGCAAAGGATCTATCTACTCTCACTAATCTCATCTTATAACTTGAATGGTTAAATATATTCCGTGTTGTCTTCATCATTTTATGTTTGTCTATAATTTCATGAGCATGACCATGCAGTTGCAAGATGGTACTTGAATACTTCTAGCCTATTATTCTCTGTCCTTATTTTTCGTTTATTTTCTTACTCAGGAAAGTGGATGCTCCCATTCTAACTAGGTTTTGAGATGGTAAACATGCATGCAAGTTGGTTCTCAGTGGCAATAAATTTGATAGTACTCAATGGGCGAGGCGAAAATCAGAAGCAGGGCCATTAATTTACTTGGATGGGTTGCTAATGTTGGTAGGTGCTAAATCAAATATGACCTCACCTTGGTAAGGTTTTGTAATTGGAGATGTTTAGGTTTTGTTCTTGGCGATTCTCCAATGGCTCATGGAATTCATCTTAGGTTTTGTAGAAACCTATCATGATAACAATTTTGTAAAATTTTATCTATTTCACAATTCAATTCCTTGATACAGAATGGTTGCTTTACAGGTTCAGATTGGCATCCTAACATTCATACCAAATAGAATCAGCTTGTCCACAATGATGCTCCATGGTTTATTATGGAATCCTATCATCCCCCCGTTTGTTCTTACTTGACAAGTAAGAACTATTGAATTTCTTATTATTCTTCATGGAAGATGTGGGGATACTAAAAAACTTTTGATTTTACTTTACAGGTTTGACAATGATGGTGTCAATATTTGTTTGAAAGATAATCCAGATTCATCCTTTCTTAAGATGGCATGTTCAAGGTCAGAACTAATGAAGCCCAAAATTTGCAAAGAGAAAACAATTCTTATGAAACCAAGGTACATTCTATTCTAATCAAATGGGCAAAAAAAAAAAAAAAAAAGGTTCTGATGCATTCTATTTTAATCAGATGCACAGGAAAAAGGGATGAATCTAGAGGAATGGGGAAGTTCATGCTGTGTCAATATTACGACACCATAGAAGGGATATTCTATTACTACATCATCATCACCACCATCATTAAACCTTTGTCCCAAGTACGTTGGGTCGGGTACATGAAAATTCTGTTTCCCCATTTCAATCTATCCATTATGTCTACATAGCTCCTAAATTTAGTTCTATTCCATTAACTAGCAAAAATAGATCATGGATTGAAATTGTGAAAGGACTTGTTTGTTGATTTTATGATAAGAACATGTTTGTAGTTTGTACCTTGTACAACCGATGGGGGTTCCAATGATGCATTGATGCAATGGTGTAAATGAGTAAAAGCATGTACTGGTGCAATGAACTTGACAGCAATCTGAATTTCCTCCCCTTTTTTCACCCTTTCTTATATGGCTGCAAATGTGATACTTGGGTCTAGGGACATTTATCTTGGACTATTCAACATTGAAATTGAAGCTACGCAATATCGCACACAAGATATCTTGGGACCACGTGGGTAGTTGTGACGTTTGTGTCCATGTGGGTAGCTTTTATGTTTGTGGCCACAGCTTTCGTCTTTGTGACCATGGTAAAAGTCTTCTTGCACAAGATCTCACACTAGTTGTCACGGTCTATAGTGCCCTATCTTTTTAATTTTTTATTTAATAGTCAAATGGTCCTTCAACGTGCAAATCTGGACAGCAGGCAATCCCATTGGAAATGTATTCTTGTATTCACCGGCTTATCTATTTATAAGAATATTTTGTGCACCAATTTGCCATACTGTCGTTGAATATGACTGATATATTCTAAAAGTTTAATTACAAACCAAGTATTGATTACTACATAGAGAGATATTTCCCTAGTTGAAGGTATCAGTATAGCAAACTCGCAAGTTTTGTTTCAATTAACATCCAATTATTTGTTTCCAGTTGTTTCCATATATTGGAGAACTGAAAAAATCTATTGAATGGTCAATCATAAGATTTAAACACGCTCCATTGATGTAAAACAATATTTCATTGTTGAAGTGTCCAACATTTAAGGTAAACATGACTAGAACTGAACAAAGATTTATGGCAAAATTCATTACAATGAGTAATTGTTGTGACAACAATTTGTCTGTTCGATCACTGAGAAATTGCTTATTATTATGATAGTATTCTTCCACTCGTTCCAAAAAAAGCCTCAAGTTTCTGCTCGTTTCCATGCACAGCATTCAGATTGGTGTTTAACCACGAACCGATGAGAAGACGGTCTTCTTCTATACTGAAGCCGGCACCTCAACCAATAGCCTTTTTCTTTGGGACATCATCAGTAAAGAGTTCAGAAGCTTCACCGAAATATTGTGAATATTGGGTAAAAAAATTAGGAAATTAAGAGAATTGAAAAGTTATAGTGTGAATGAGGAAAAAAAAATGACTTCAAACACTCCTTATTGATAGATATCCCAGCTCCAAAGATTTCTCAAATTAACATAATCAAAATTTTCAAACGGTAAAAAAAAAAAGGTCCAACGAGTGAAAATAGGAGTTGACCATTGATTCAAAAAAATTCCCCAACAGCTCTTTCATTCCTTCTTCCAACCATTATTTAATTCAAAAAAATTATTTGGCATGTGACTTTATCCCATGCCATTTTTGGCATACCTGATGGAATGTCAAATGCCAGCAAGGCTTTGGCTGCTCTCTTGGAGCATGGGAAACATGCTTTTTCTAGCCGTTGGAGGCTTATGTGGCAAAATAGCATGCCTATTAGAGTTGCTTTTAGTGTGTGAGAGTTTAAATTGATTATAGTTGCAGCTAAATGTATAGGTTAAAATATATATGACAGGGCTTTTGAAAAGATTTTACAAAAAAAATATCACCCTAAAATTTGATGCGACAACTTTGGACCCAAACTCTATAGTATTGATGGGATAAGCACCTCCCCCTTTTCCTTTTTTTTTTTTTTTTTTTTCTTTTTTGCCTCTATTCACTGATATAAGTGGATCCTGCAACTAATTCTAATGAATGCCGGTTTTTTTTTTTTTTTTTCTTCTTCCTTCTTTTCTTTGTCTCTATAATCTCCGTTTAAAATCGTAACCAATTTAAAGAAGATTTTTTCGTAGGTGTTGTCCCAAACCCATATTGATTCATGCCTTCTATCAAGCCCAATTATATATATATATATATATATATATATATATGAAGCGAAGTGGATCCAATTGAGAAATTGAGCAATTGTATCCAATTGATTTTGACCATTTTAAATTATCTCAAGTGTCCCTTGACTGGGCCAAACTTATTCTTTAAAGTTTAAAAACGGTTAAGAAAATGGAGTCTTTATTGAGTGACTCTTCCCCTTCATCTTCCCTCTCAACGTTACTTCTCTGACTCCCATCAATGCTTCTATCTCAACGCCCATCTTCCTCTTCCTCTTCATCCTCCCTCTCCCATCAGTCCTCTCTCTATCTTTCTTCCTACCTCTCTCTTGCTCTGTCTCCTTCTTTGGCTAAAGAGATGAAGGAAATAATAAGTGGGATCTGCCCTATTGCAGGATATTCGTTTGGAGGATATAAAAAGAGGGAAAAAGAAAAGAGGGTTTGGAGAGGAGAAGAAGAAAGGGTTGTTGTCCTCATAAATCATGTCATTGTGATAGCCCAACGTGCCCTTGAAGTCTAGCTGCTTCCTCTGATTTCTGGTATATGCCTTTTTTTATCTTATTTTATTTACTCCTCAACTGTCCACAATGTAATTTTATGGTTATGTGGGTTTTTTTACTACTCTGGTAGGGTTTTTTCTTGGCTATAAATAATTAAAAAAAATTAATTTCTTTCCTTTTCTCCTGGTATCACTTTGGTTTGATTCCGTTTTTACTCAATTGTCCAGGTTGTGCCTGACAAATGCCTCTTTGTTTTGAGTGTTTTTTTTTTTTTTTTTTGTTGATTCTTTGTATAGGTTGTGCTTCACAAAATGCCTATTTGCTATGTTTGAATCATATGATCAGACAATCCACCAACCCATCAATAATGTAATCCTAAATATGAGCCAACAAATAGTATTTTATTTGAACAGGTTGTTTTTTGTTCATTCTTTTTGCTCACGGTTGATTTATTTCTTTACTTTTCTTAATCATTAAAAAAGTTCTGAATTCAATGTTAGAGAAAAAGGCCTTTGAGGAATTCAAAATAACAATATCTAATATGTTTGCTACGTTGACGGATGGAGTCCAGGCACAATTTTTTGGATTTCTCAAATCCGCCGGTGCATTGAGATTGGGTTGGAGAATGATGAGTCTCTGCATTTGATTGTTGTAGTATGTGCATTAAGGAAGATGGGAAATGAGTTCTTTTTTTTTTTCTTTTTTTTGTTGGAGGGGTGCTTTATTTCTTACTAGCAAATTATTTTAAGAAATTGGATCTCTTTGGTTCTTTATTATTATTTTTCTTTTCTATGATTCAGTCATGGGATTCTATAAGTTTTCTCTCCTCTCAAATCCATAATTCAACTCAATTCTCTCCATTATCATTTTTCTCATTTTGTATTTTGTTCGTCATTTTTTCAGTATTGATGCTCGAACTTATCACAAATAGCAGAAGTTTGTTTTATTTTGTCTACATTATTTGATTGACTGCTGGTTTTTGGTGTATGCTTTATGCAATATAAATTTTAACTATGCATATCAAGTATATGTCCTAATGCTTGGAAGAAATGTTGACTTACAAGGTTAATTAAGAAATCAGATTCCATTCCTTCAATTGACCATCCAATTTGTTTTGACCCCTCTTAACTAAGATGGATTTGTAGCTTTTCTCTCCGCATTCCAACTTTATCTCTCATACTTAACTCCACGGAACGTTTTTTGTTGCATTTAAGCGAACTGAGTTCTACCAACTTTTCAGCTACCATTTTTTTTTTTTTTTTTTAAGTAAAAGGCTACCATCTTAAAAACACATTTTCCTCTTACGTTTCTCCCAATTCCCTTTTAAATCCTTTGCAATGGTTTTTAAAGCGTCCGCGACTCCTCATCTTCTCTAACGTGCAGACGTGCAAACCTTCTATCTTTGAGCCTTGGGTTTTGAGAGGTTTCTTTTGGAAGGTGGCGAATGGGGACGGCGACCCCAGCAACGTGGTAGGGATTTTTTACCAGGTTCCGATTATCTTTGACCCAACATCACGCTTTTGTTTCATCTCCGATTTTTTTTTTTTCCATTTTCAGAAAGCCATCTCCATGTTCTTCTTTGACACCTGTGCAGGGACCTTACCTTCTACACATTTCGGTTTTCTACATGTTTCGCTCTTGGCAGAACTTTTACTCAATTTCAAGTCATGTAACTGCAAAGATGATTACTCACTCTTGGAAACTCCTCAAAACTAACGAGAACTCTTGTGAGTCATGAAAACATTCAGGCCCCAAAATCTCCTTCGTCCCTCATCTCTTTTCAAGGTTAGTTTCAATCAATTCATACGGTTTCTCATTCTCTCCTTTTTCTTCCAAATATGTTGAGTGCTGCAGATATATTGAATTTATGTGATTTGGTTGTTGAATTGATGTTCTCTTTAGAGATTCATTGTTATTTATGCAATCTATATTGTTTGTATGGAATCTCTTTGTGGCGAGATTTACATTTGCATTAGTTAGTATATCTCAGTGTCATGATGATTTGATGAAGTTTGCATCTGAATGTTTTTTTTCTTTTTCTTTTTTTTTTCTTTTTTTACTCTCTTGTATCTCTCATGTGTTGTAACACATGACTATGATCTTTATCATGCATGCATGTGTTTCTTTTTGGAATAACATTCATTTTTCTTTATGTTAGTTTATGCATGCCGACTATATGATGAAAAGTTCACATGAATAATAATGCAGCTACGAAGTTTGTATCTTATCCAACAAAATAAAAATTTCCAAGGTGACAAATGATATATTCATCAAGTGTCCCATGAAACTACGGTGACAAATGATATATTCATCAAGTGCGCCATGAGATTCAACAAATTTTGCAGATAAAATAACATGTTAATGTTGATGGCAATGGCAATGGCAATGGATGTCAAAGGTTTTATACCTTCTCATTTTGTCCATGCATGTGATGAATTGCTTCATGACGATGGCAGGTTGGGTTGATTAGTTAGTTGCAGTGCTCCAAATTTTATCACTTTGTTTCATAATCCACTGATTAGTTAGCTGATTAGTGGTCCCCACACTTATTAATTTCTTCTCTGATTCAATTTCTCCGTGTTGCCATCCAAGGTCTACGGATACCCTCTCACTGCCGACCACGACCCAATCACCGGTGGGCGCTTGCCAACATTTTTTTTTCCTTTTGCTTAAGGTGTTGTATGTTTTTCTTTTGCTGTAATGATTTCAAATGTGGGTGTTTTCCTTCAGAAAACAATAATGTAGCTGTTTTTCCTCTCTTGAAAACAAAATTTTTTGATATATCTTTGTGTTTCATTGGATTTCATGTTCAATAGAAAGTTGGGGTTTTTAAGGGATGTGGACTTTTTATACTAATCTACCATTAATTGATTTTTCTTTTTCTAATTTTCTTTTCTGCCTTAATAACAAGGCTCAGATCCGTGAGCTCCAATGTAATAGAACACAACTCAACCGTCAGGGTCTTGCCTCAAATTAACAGTTATAGGTTTCTTTCAATTGCAACATGCCGTCGCTCAGACAGATTTTCCCACGAAAGTAATTGTCTCCAACAAATTTTATCTAAATAAAGTTGTTAGAGTTCTCCTTTGTGGTAGACTGTGGATCTTTGTTAAAGGCTTTCTTCCTATGAGAGTTTGCTTGATAGGGTTTTATAGTTTAGGTATGCATAGGGCTCATGAATGTAGTCTCTTCTTCTCTCTTTAATCCCACATGGTAAATTAAGCCGTCTTCTTTTGACCAGTGGGTGTATCTTTTAGGTGGAAAATCCTTTTCTAATTGTTTACTCACTTCTTCACATCACAACAGTAGGAACAGTGAGCTTGGCTGATTTGAGAACTTTTTCGTCATATTTGCAAACTAAATTCCCCATTTTATGGAAAACTGAGATGAATCCCATGACAAAGTATATATCTAGATGACGTACAAAGAGAGCTTAATAAAGTAAGTATTATCGAACACCCCATCAATGTTTGACTTGCCTCGCATCAGGCCAATGGATTCATTGTATAGTATAAGGGACATATAACGGAATGGGTGTTGACCTTTGTATTGCATGTTCCTGTGTTGCTTTACCTCTATACAAAGATCATATTGCTACTTTTAATTAAAATATATCACACCATATTGTTCTATTTGTTTGAGTGATGTTTGTGGATTATTGAAATGAAACGGTATTTTGAAATTTGCAAGGACAAGCTCACATGTTTTCTCCAAGATGTGGACATGAACCTTGAAGGGTATGTTGTTTCTATTTAAGTTTCCCTTCCTTTCTCTAAGTTTAGATTCATTGCTTGCAAATCTATGTGCTGTTTTTTAATAAAGAAACTAAATTTGAAACTGTTCTTTCTTTATTTCTTTCTATAAGCCCTTAATCATTAGTAGAATTTAGTCTTTGGTTCTTTCCTTGTAGGTTTTAGGTTTCTTCTTTCCTTCTTTATATGTTTCTACAAAGTTTCAAGAAAAAATATGCTTCAAAATTGTTTCTTCTATTGGATGATGGCAAGTCCCTTTTTCCAAAAAAATTACATATATACACAATTTTTATTGACGTTTTGTATTGAGAGCATCAAATGAAATGGTATTTTGAAATATGCAGTAACAACCTCACATGTTTCCTCTAAGATGTGGACATGAACCTGAAGGGTATGTTGTTTCTATTTTAATTTCTCTTATTTTCTCTAAAGCATATATTCATTGCTTTCTTCATTCCATTCTACGAGCCCTTAATCATTACTAGAATTTAGTGTTTGGTTCTTTGCTTGCAGGCAAAAATGCTTCAAAATTATTTCTTCTATTTAACACTAATGTGCACAAGGAAAAAAGCTTTTTGTATCCAAAACTCTGTGATGAATAATCAAGTAGGAAATGAATCTATAAGTGGTGTACTCTTATCATACTAGGATAAGAATTTGAAAAGTAATTACTTTAAATATAAAATTAAGAGTAAAGGAACAGTTTCTTTTTTTCGTTTTTCTCAATCATTGTTTGGGGGGAGGTTTTTATGATACCTATTTACTGGGATATACTTGTGTGCAAGTATCAACCTTGTGAACAACCTTGCCTGAAACCTTGCCTGAATTTTAAAAAGTCACATGCTATTCCCACTTTTCTCGGGTTGCATCTATCAGATTTATGGGTATTTGGGTACCCATTATAATCCCAAAGAAGTGAGAGACCAAATGAGACATCCAATGTTGGATTGTAGATTAATGATGACCAGAACCTCAAATTGAAATAGTATTTAGTATAATGTGTATAGTTACTTGAGCCAGTTGAATACGTAGGAATTCATAATGAAATGAGCTTCTAATAAGGCCTATTGAAAAGTGAGCTTGGGAATTAATTGTTTTTTTTTTTTTTTTAAATGGATGATGGTAAGCCACAACCAATGGCTTGTGGAATCTAGATTATGTTTTGTAGAAACCTATGATGATACAATTTTGTAAAATTCTATCTATTTCACAATTCGATTCCTTGATACATAATGGTTGTTTTACAGGTTCGGATTGGCATCCTAAAATTCATACCAAACAGAATCACCTTGTCCACAACGATGATCCATCTTTTATTATGGAATCCTATGAAGAATGCCATCATCCCCCACGTTTGTTCTTCCTTGACAAGCAAGAACTATTGAATTTCTTATTATTCTTCCTAGAAGATGTGGGGATACTGAAAAACTTTTGATTTTACTTTGCAGATTTGACAATGATAGTGCCGATATTTGTCTGAAAAGATATCTGGATCCATCCTTTCTTAAGATGGCATGTTCAAGGTCAGAACTAATGAAGCCCAAAATTTGTGGAGAGAAATACAATGCTACTGAAAGCAAGGTAAATTCTATTATTATCAAATAGACAGAAAAAAGAAAAGGTCTTATGAATTCCATTCTAATTAGATGCACAGGAAAAAGTGATGAATCCAGAGGAGTGGTGAAGTTCATGCTGTGTCACTATTATGGCACCATAGAAGGTATATTCTTTGACAACATCACCATCACCACCATAATAAAAGCTTTGTCTCAACTACATTGAGGTCGGGTACATGAAAATTCAGGTTCCCCATTCCAATCTATCCATTATTTCTACATTGCTCCTAAATTTAGTTGTATTCCATTAACTAACAAAAATCGATCGAGGATTGAAATTGTGAAAGGACTTGTTTGTTGATTTTATGATAAGAACATGTTTGTAGTTTGTACCTTGTACAAATGATGAGGGTCCGATGATGCATTGATGCAATGGTGTAAATAAGTAATAGCACCTACTGGTGCAATGAACTTGATAGTAACCTGAATTTCCTCATGAACCCTTTTTCACCCTTTCTTAAGGTACATTCTATTCTAACGAAATGGACAGAAGAAAGAAAAAACAAGTCTTATGTATTCTATTCTAAACAAATGGACAGGAAAAAAGGATGAATTCAAAGGAGTGGAGAAGTTCATGTTGTGTAAATATTACTGCACCATAGAAGGTATATTCATCTACTACATCATCATCATCACCATCATTAAAGCTTTGTCCCAACTACGTTGGGGTCTGGTAGATGAATTCTATTTCACCATTTCAATCTATTTTTATGATAAGAACATGTTTGTAGTTTGTACCTTATACAACTGATGGGGGCCCGAATGATGCATTGATGCAGTGGTGTAAATGAGTAAAAGCACTTACTGATGCAATGAACTTGACAGTAACCTGAATTTCCTCATGAACCCTTTTTCTCCCTTTCTTATATGGCTGCGAATGTGATGCTTGAGGTGCAGGTACATTTATCTTGGACTGTTCGACATTGAAATTGAAGCTGCGCAATATCGCACACAAGTTGTCTTGGGACCATTCTAAAAGTCATCTCGCATTAGATCTCACACAAGCTCTCATGGTGTATAGCGTCTTTTTTTTGTTTGTTTAAGTTTTTTTAATCAAATGGTCCTTCAATGTGCAAATCTAGATGGCAGGCAATCCCCTTGGCAATGTTTTCTTGTATTCACCGGCTTATCCAGTTGTAGGAATATTTTGTACACAAATTTGCCATATTATTGTTGAAAATTTCACCAAATAAGACGGCTAAGTTGTATTTGTTGGATACAAAATTTTCAAATTTAAGTTATAATTGATATGATATTTTTGGTTGAAGATATTCTCTTTGTTTGTTGAATAGTTAGATGAAAAGGAATTGACTGTGCACTTTTTAGACGACATGAGATGTGTTGTCACTGATATCTATTATCCTTGAAGTTAATCACTTGCGTGTTTGAGAGAACATGATGCATCTAAATTGTTAAAAACAGCTACCAAATTGTATACAATGCAGCCTCGCCTTTCCAGAACCAAACCATGGAATGAAATCTCTCTTTGCCTCAAACATGATATTAATCAAAATATCAATTTGGCCATGGTCAAAACTTGTAGTACTCTGGCAATACAAAATCTGTTTCAGCAACCTTCTAAACCTACTTGCAAGAAAAGTCTAGGATTGCTCAGCTCAATCCTTTTGCACACAAACTGTCTACTTGTTAAGACTAAGAACAATATAGAATTGCATTCGTATGTGAAATATAAACAACCAGTACTGCAGTAGGGTATTTTTCAAATTTAGGAATTTTCTCTAAATATTATTAGAAAACTGTAATAATCTCAATTTTAAATAATAGTAATCAATGATTTAGAAAATTTGATTTTCTTAATAGGAATTATCAACTATGATATTTAATCACACATTTTGGAAAAAACCTCACTAATCCAGCAGTAATTTCTTTTATGAGTCATGGACCTGCCTTTAAAAACACAAGAGGGCTCATTGTTTGAACAATTTAGATCTTCGAAAGTCAGCCCTTAAACGCATGAATTTGATTTGCACCGGAGGCTGGTTGAGCTTAACCTACCATTCTCCTTTTGGCCTCTCAGGCCTAGCTTCGCAGGTATGTATTGCGTCTTTCATAGGGCTAATATTATGGGCACATGATATCCAATGAATGCTTCAGACCAGTTTGATCAAGTAATAATATGAAGCACGACCTGGGAAACATTGGGGAGCTATTTACTTTAAGACCTATTTTTACACGGTTCTTTTTAGACTAGTTGATAGTGTGAAATTGGACCCTTAAAATTTCAAGTGGGGCCCACCCTTTGAGAATCCTAATCGTTGATGATGTACCCCTAACACCCATGGTATTTACTTTTATCAAAATCTTATAAGTCAATTTCAACAGGCCAACGGCTAGATTGATCACTATGTTTTACCTACTTGTTCAAGATTTTGTCAATCCAATGGTGGTCGTCCAAATTGGGTCCAGTTGGTTATAGAATCTGTATACCCAATTGTACAAACATATGATACTTTAAGGGATGGGCGGTGGCGATACTTGCGATTGATAATCCAACTGGGAGGCCATTGAATTGATCATGCAAATTGGCCAACGAAACTTATCAAGCTACGATTTCTAAAACAGGGCCACTAGTTGGGTCTCAACCAAAGGCAAAACCTATGGTCAACTCGTCCTAGTTTTTACCCAACCCTGTTGAAAAGTGTAGCTCCCAAATCGAATGGTTTCCATTGTCAAAAGGAGATCTTTCAAACCCCTGCCCACCTTGATTGTTAATGCTTCAAGGTGGGCCTCATATACCAAGTATTTCAATGAGCAGGGATGACCTGCCCATTCCTGAAAATTACTCTTTTATATATATATATATATATATATATATATATATATATATAATGATTGGGCTTGGAGACATGCCTTGAGTTAGTCTGGGTCCACATGTGTCAATTGGAGCTGGGTCTAGGTACAGGAAACAATAATTGAGTCAGAGTCCTCCATGGACCTGACCCGACCTCAAAATTGAGCCCTCCAAGGTTTTAGCAGGAATGAGTGAATGACTCAAAGGAGACCAAGATGGGCAATCTTATAAATGGTCGATGTGATAGCATGGTCCACCATCTATTTTGATGAATGCATTTTATTCTCTTTTAATTTGACCATCATTTTTATGTCTCTTAAATTGAGCCAACTCACTTCAATTCACTTTACAAGTGAATTGCCCAATTAAAGAAGATAGAAAGCCAAAAAAATCATGAAAGATTGGTTATCCACCAACACACTAATTGTGTTGGCACCTGGTATCAATTATCACACATTTCCCCAATATCCGTCCTTCCGTATTCAGCTTGATTGTTTCATCCTATCTAGTAGGCCAAATCAGAAAAAGATCCACGGGAAAATTAATTCGGCCCTTTTTTTGTGTGGGTCAGCAAATTTGACTATCACTAATCTGTATTTTATGCTGTCAAATACGAGCAGAGTTGGTAAGTCGGGTCAAGTTTTGTCACCTTTATTTGGGCCATACTCATTTAAGTGGGCCCCAGTGGGGTTTCACATATCCCAGTCGGTGGGAATTGTGGAAGATCACTCAGCTGTATCATATTTCAAGGTTTCCCAACTTTGGGTTTTCTCTAGAAACTTTTTAAGCACTCTTTCTTCTTCGTCTTCTTGTCATCCATCGATCGATCGTGCAAGAAGAAACAAGAAAGCACCAAAAGCTCTCATCTTTATCCCATTTTCAGGTAAAATGAACAAAATCATGAAAAACTATAGTGGGAACAAAGAATCCCTTTCATAGTTTCCACTTCTTTTCTCAAGGAATTTGGTTCTGAACTTGGGTACGTTTGGATGTTCGATTGATCAATCTCCCATTTTCTTTGACAGAATCCCTACTTTCTTTAATTTCATTTTTCTTATGTAGTTTTGAGTTTAGGACACGAGTGGATACAATAGTTACCTACCTGATTCGCAATTCCACAAAATTCATATTTGAGTTTTTCATGAACCTAGATTTCCTTTCTTTTTTCTTTTTTTTTCATTTTTCTTGATTGTTCGAACTATTTCGAACTGTGAGCTGTTTTTCTTTTGTTGTTATTTCTTTTAGTTTCTGAATGCAACTGATTGGAATCATTTGCAGTTCAAGGTCCTTACCCCATCAAGTTAGGTAATTAGATATGGGGTGTGGGTTCTACAAGCTATGGAATTCACTATTTCTGTTTGGTGTAGTGATGCGGAGATCCATGTAAAGAATCGTTTTTTTATGTGCCCCATATTCCTTGCACCAAATGTCAGAATTAAGAATTCGCGGAAAAGTTCTTTTGTGTGTATGTGGGTGTGGTAATGTCAGTTGGACAGGCATTTCCAGGGTTGGAATATTTGAAAACAATGACCGACCTATGACCTAATGGAACAATTGCTGACAGATTTCAGTTTCAGATGAGTAATACATAGGTTATCTGCAGATTCGGGCTTTGGGTTTAAATTATGGAATGATTATCTGAATTGATTGTGTTTTGTTTTGGATCCAGATTTACCTTAAAACATTTTCTTCTTTCATTTCGGTCTTTGGAAAGTTGGGAATTTTTTAATTTCTATTATATATTTATTTTTTGAAGAGTACTGTTTGTTGGTTTCGATGTGCTTTTGTTTTCTATTCGACAAAACTGATGGGGACTTGAGCCTTCAAATGGATTAGTTCATGGGCTTTCGATCCCTGACCAGACGGAGCAATTTTGATTTGCCATCGGCGGTCCTGAGACACAGGCTGTGATATATCTATTGGCTGCACAGAATTTATCGGAACAAACTTCAGTTTCAGATGGTCTTTATCATTGTCCAATGATCCAAAAAGAAGATCTGTGAGTGTTTGGGTAATTCAGTTCACATGTGAACAGAGTATTCACATAACCAATATTGCAGGAAAACAAAGTTGCTAGTAATTAGAATTAAGAGCAAACTAACTTACCATGGATCCAATAGCTCCTATTCCCTGTGTGTTTTGGCAACCAAATTTCAAAGATGTCATGCTTTATCACTTTTGAGAGAAGGTAGCTTAAACATAAAAATCAACTATTACCTTGTTTGATTAGAGTGGACTCAACTGGGTGATGAAGACCCCTTTACTGCCTTGTGATTAAATTATAATCTTGATCATGGGCCACTTTTGTTTGGGTCGTAATACAGTCTTATATGATCTAGTTTAACTTTCAATTTGTTGATTGCTTAAAATCTAGTCCTCTTGGATTTTGACCCAACTTTACATAACCTAAGATCCATGTTGAAAATGCATCAGAACCAAAAAAGAGCCTCTTGTATCAGACGGCTTGAAATCTTAGACCTAAACCGCAGCCCCATTTGCAAATCTTAGATTATGAACTGAAAACTGCGATCTGATAATCAAGTAACCCTGGACTTAACCACATCTCCAAGCCAAAAAAATATGAATAACTAGATTGGAAAAAACATTATTAAATCTCCAATAAAAGTCTTTTTTAAACAAAAATCTTTGTTGAATAGCGGGGCCTACTTTTTACTGATTGAATTCATATTCCATATATCAGAAATCAGAAATTTTGCGTTCTATAATCATGTAAAATTTAAGTGTACTTAAAGAAAGAGTAACCATTGGATTGGACAAAGATCGTCCATGGCGCGTTTGTGTAGAGAAAGAATTGCACCATAGAGCGTGATTGGTGCGACACATATTCTTGCATGAAAAATAAAGTATTTTTTCTATAGAAAGGATTTTAATTTTTTATGGGAGGTGTAGGAATGCGTAATTCTTCTCTTTGTGAAAATAAAAAAATCCACAAATCACATTAAATTCCCTTATTGCACAAATGAAGTCTTGAGTCAAGGATTTTTACTAATATTTTCGTGACAATAACCGTCCAAGAAACTAAGAAAACCGATTAAAGATATTTTGAGGTTTTTTTTTTCTTTTTTCTTTTTGTTGCTTACATGAGTTTTTGTACTTTCATTGTGGGATTAATTAGTTTCTTTTTTTTCTTACTTTCTGGAGAACTCAAACTCACTTACTCTAATATACTCAAGGTCCCTACCAGCTAAGTCATTGGCAGACCCAAGAACTTCGTTTGAGGGGGTCGTGTCAGTGGCGGACCTACACTATCCATAGCGGGGGCGGTCGCCCCAGGTCACATCCAAATTTACCTTGAGTTTGCATGTCCGAGATGGTCCATGCTTCATTCTATTAAAGCAGTTGCCCCACCTTATGTCTAAAAAGCCAATAGTTTTCTATTCTCGCTCTCGAAGATCTCCCAAATGAAAAACCTCAACAACCCTTAGCTCAATTATTCTCCTTCTTCCACTTCAAGTTCCGGCAGCTTGGCTTCTACATAATATCACAGCCCAAATGTCGGCACTCTCTCTTCTCTCAATCTCTTCTTTCTTCTATGATTCTCTCTTCTCTTTCTTCCTCTTCATCTGGATTCACCAAGAGCACCACTCTCTCTTGCAATAAGGGATAGTGATGTGATTTCTACCTTTGAATCAAATAAATATGGGCATAAAAGGCTTCTTCCAAATGGATTCGATGAATTGGATCTTTGATTTGTGTTTTTCTTCTTGAAAACGTATGCCACCATTTTTACACACATACAGAGCTGCTGTCTCTTACAAACATTGGAATTTTCTATAGTCCTTTTTTATTATTGTCGTATGATTGCTAATTTAATTCTCATCCCACTAATTTGAATAAAAGGCTTCCTTGAGAAGATGGTTATTGTAGTTAAAAAAGATTGTGTAGGAATTGAGTGTTAATAATAGGATATGAGTTCTTTATACTTAATTTGTCAAAAAAATAAAAATGAAAAATTATTTATTTAAGCCATGCAATAAGTTGAGATTATTGCTTGATGGTGTTGATTTTGACCTTTTCAATTGACTGTTATCCGCCCCACCTAAATAAAATTCTTGGGTCCACCACTGGTCGTGTCCAAACATGTAGTTGGGTTTTGGTGCAAAGCCAAAAATTTCATGTGGATTTTGGGGACAGACTCATGATTTTCATATGGGTCTTGGAAGTGGACCCATGCCTTTCAATTTTCATGCATGTTTTGAAAGCGGACCCAGCCCTACAAGCACAAATTTGATTTGCACCTACGGGAGGTTAACCTTAACCAACCATTCTCTTGTTTGGCCTTGCAGCCCCTGTTAACCATTCTCCTGTTTGGCCTTGCAGCCTCTGTTTCCCAGGTATGCATTGCGTTTGTCATGGGGGCAGCTGTTGGTTCATTGGGATAAGGCTTGGATTTGCTACCCCATTTTGTAACCCAAATTTACCCAGTGCACATGTTGCGGGGTCCATCTAATGGGCACATGACAGCATATCGAATAGATGCCTGGGACCGGACCATTTTGCTGTTATAATATCGAACACAGCTTGAGAAACACAATAGCTCCTACTTCCATGGGGCTCACACTGCCACACCAGTTACCCAGATTGTATTATCCAGTTATTCTGTATCCTTTTCTTTCGGAGAAATTGAAGAATTGCAAGCAGTGAAAATGGGGACAAGGCTCCGAGACTGATGAACACAAGAAAATCCCCAGTATTTACAGACCATTGCATCTTTCTAGTCACTTTCTATTCTCTGCATTTTCAACTTGAGAAATGGTCTTCTATACAGATCTTCCAACGGCTGGATGAGGGGTTTATGGGGTGCCCAACTTTGTGGAGCTTTCACCTGTTAAAAGACAAGTTTAAAGAAATGACTATTTGTTTCCAAAAATCAGAAAAACCACTTAAAGTTGTGGAAACTTGCATTCTTTTACGGAGAACTCCTTTTTCCTGTGTTTGGAGCGACAATTTTCTGCAAAACTGCATTTTCGCCACGTCAGTTTTTTCCTAGCTAAGCCTAGAAAGTAGACTTCCTATGGTGGGTATGCGATGTCCATTTCCACATAAAAATGACCCCTATTTCCTCACTCCCATTCCCACTCCACCCATTAGTTTTCACAAAGAAATTCGCAGCTGCACCAAACAAAAATAGCACAAATTCATCGAGGTAAAACTTTTTACACCAAACATGAATTTCTAACTTCTTCATAAAACATATTTCGAGGTGGAATTTGCTAATGTGGCAATTTCATCTTTCCATGAAAGCTGCCTTTACACAAATGTTACCTTAGGGCTTGTTTCTTTGCTGAAATTCATGTTTGGGGAATACCTGAATTTCTAAACATAGTGGATTTCCTAGATACTCCTTTGGGCTTGAGCATCCAGGACGTCCACCAAAATACAAAGAAGTTGGAATTCCTAGATTTCCAAAAGTCATTTAACATATTTTATATGGCTGGAATTCGGAAATGCTAGAGAAGAAACATGACATTTAGAGATTCTAGGGGATAAGATGTCACATCATGTCTAGGAATTACCAGTATAGTGAATTCTTGACACAAATTTCAGAAAAAAAAAAGAAAAAAACAAGCCCTTAAGAATTGAATTCTCTATAGTAGTAAGCTCGTTTGCAATTACTGTCATTTTATTTATATGCTCAACCACATATTTTCACAGTCCAACATGTTACTTGAATTATATTTTTCACATTTTCATGTAGGTTTTTGATGAACTTGAAAAAGTTACAGAAATAGCATCAAACATTTGTTTTGATGTTTTATGTTCTTCAAATAATATTTCAATATCAAATTCCATAAAAGTTGACAAATCATCTCCAGCAAGCTTATGATTAAATTTTTTTTTATTATATTCTTCTATTTGCAACAATAGAATTAGCGCCAGGATCTTCCCTCAAGAATGTATTCAACTTTATATCCGAATAAAAAAATGCCTAATTCTATGCTCCAAGTAGAAAAACTCATTCCATTTAACTTTTTAATTTTACTTAATTCAATACTTAATGCCCTAGTACCCATTAAAATAAATGAATAAAAAAAACTAAAAAAATAAATTTAAATGACCGACCGTTAATTAAGAATTATATTACTATATTTAATTTTTCTGTGATCCTTATCTTGATGAAAGTGCAGAATAAGTGATCAATGGCCTGCTCCCATTGAATGGATCCACACTCAGTATGCTGCCATTGAAAAGAAGAATATATATTCATCTATGTCAGGCTATGCTCTAGTGAAAGTGATAGGGATGAGATGATGGAGATCTTGACTTGCGTGGTGCTAGTGTGCTACTACTTGCTAGGTGAGAGAAAAATAAATTAATATTATATTTGTCCTTCCCTTCCCTTGTTTCATGAGTAGAGAGAGAAGTCACATTAATCCTCTCACTTTTTTAAGTAAACAACCAACAAAAAATGGGGACAATCGAGGATGGGAGTGGTCACGTGATGGTCTTTGCTGCCTTTGAAGTTTGAATTCACATGGCATGGCAATGGTTCCTCCATATTCACATCTGAAATAATATAATAAAATGGCTCCATCACACCTTTAATTATCTAAGTGGGCCCCACCCAAAAGAATACGGCCTTCTAAATAATTTATCACATTAGGCCTTTCCTTTGAAAAAAAAACAGAGACCCATTCTTTGTAAAATAAATAGTGGCGCCAAGATTTACTTGAAACCAGTAACGCTTGATCCCACACTTCGAGGCTTTATTTTAAACAATTCAACAAAACCAAAGGTTCTCTTTTTTAATTAATGATGATTATTCTCGAAAAAAGGAAAGTGCTACTTTTATATTGCAAAAAGGACCTTTTGATTTTTATTTTTTTATTACCGCATTATGGAGTTATATGACATGTTGATGTACTTCACCCCACTACTTTTCTCTTTAAATATTTGTTTATTAGAGAAACAAAAAAATCATTATCTTATGGCCCACAAGACAAGTTTAATTTAGTGACCCATGCATCTTAGCCCTTCAAGGTACCTAGTCAAATCTCAACCGTCCAAGAACTAACGCAGTCCATTGACCTCTAGCTATATGAGCAATCTCACTATCCATCCACAATTACAAGATCACTTAAAATCTCACCTCCATTTTCTTCAATTTTTTGTTTTTCAGCTGCCGTGCATTGATCAGGTACTGCCACTATCTCAAATCTCTTATATCTTTTTATTTGTTACTAATTATGATGTAAGAACCTTTTTTTTTTGCGATTTTTGTAATTAATTTATTCATTACTTACCCTTCTAATTAGCTACCATATATGAAAATCCAAAACTCTAAAATCTTTAACTAAACAGAAAAACTAGCACCAAAACAAGGAGAAAAGCAGTGCTGATTGCTAATTCTATCGACAAGAATGTTAAATCTTTTGGATAGAACCTAATTATTCAAAATAGGAGAAAATATCCAAAGCCGAAATGATCCTCCATTACAAAGCACATATTACAAAATCTTAAACCATAAAAATACTACAAAACCATAATTACAAGAATCTTCCTAGACCTTCCAAAAAAAAAAAAAAACTTTAACATAAAAGAGTTCTACCATTTATAGCTGAATGGTCTTGTGGGGTTCATAGTTTTCCTTTTGGCTTTCTTACCTCTCCCTGTATTTTGGGCCCTCTTCCTGTCTTGTGATTTTAGTTGAGGTGCTCCCTCTATTTTGTACAGTGGATTTGCCATTCGTTCATATATTTATACTTACTCTTAAACAAGAAAAAAAATTAGAAAGGAATTAAAATATGAAGGAAGGAAACATGGAAGAGGTCTGTTGTTAACAGCACAGTTTCATTTTAGCAACTCTAAGCACAAAAGCTGTGAAACGATCATGTCTGCATCTCTAGGACCAGCTGCTTTCTCTGCACATTTGTGGGCTGTTGGACCTCTTAAAGCTTGAATGGGCTTCATGAGATGAACCAATTGGGCCATTAGGTGCTCTTTTTTCTTCTCTTTTAATACTGCACATTTATAACTAATATTGGAATATGTTTTGAGTCCATCATGACCGTCCAGTTTCTGATTTAGCCCAATCCTCTTGATCTAACCATTATTTAAATCCTTGATTACAAGAATCATCCTCCTCCTAACAAGAGAAAAAAACTTGCCAAAGAAAGTGAAAAATAGTAAAGAGTCCTACCTCCTCTTAACTTTTCAAGACTGCGCTGCTAGGCATGGGTTTGTGCCAGAAAATAATTATTTTGGGCGATTTGCATTTAAGAAAAACTTCAGTAAGGTATTAAATTTTGCCTTATTCCAAAAAAAAGTACATAAAATTTTGAATATTTCAAAAGATTATAAAAGTTTTTCATATTTCTTTTAATCAAGTCCTCTCTAAGGCACAATTTTGAGAAATGACAAAAATACCCTTATATCATTTTTCAAAACTTTTCTATAATAAATCATTTAAGAAAAATGATGAAGCCCAAACCAAATGACCTAGTGGGGTCCACTTCAGCAAATAAAAATGGTTGATTTTGGGAGGAAAAGGGTTAACAATAGACTAAAACCCATCATAAGGGATGGGTACGTTTGTCATTTCTTAAAACTTTTTTTATGGAGAGGACTTGATTCAAAGAATAGTGAACAACTTTTATACTTTTTTGAAATATTCAAATCTTGATGTCTCTCTTAAAAATGAGACAAAAATTTTATACATTTTTTAGATTTTCCCTTGAATTTATCATAGTTGTGAAAGCCTTCCCAATAATGTTGGGTCAACTTCATGAATATTGTTTCACTTTCTCATTTAAATTAATTAGAGTGAACGTTTCTGTTTTACT
Organism: Cinnamomum chago; assembly: GCA_038049695.1. Lineage (NCBI taxonomy): Eukaryota > Viridiplantae > Streptophyta > Magnoliopsida > Laurales > Lauraceae > Cinnamomum > Cinnamomum chago. Next base: position 6,008,779 of record CP142451.1, on the reverse strand, counting down.
TGAATAATCTTTTTTTTTTTTTTGGTTTTTTTTTTTATAACTAAAAGCTCCCTTGACAACCAGTCAAAAAACTGTCTTTTTTACTGATTTACCCAATCCCATTTATTTTTTCTTTTTAGTAAAGGCCCAATCCCATTTTTTATATAGATAAACAACCAACAGTATCTAAATCCAGCACTGAGTCATAATAAAGGTCCCCTGCTCTTACCGCTGCTGAATTATATTGCGATACTTTCTGTATGCAAAATGAGATAAGTTTTAGTGACCTGTAAATCTTATCTCCCATCTATGAGTGTATTATATATGTACCATAATCAAGGAGAATCAATCAATACATGGTGGATTTACACAAACCTAACATGTAAAACAAAACGAGGGCACTTTAAAATTAATACCCGCCAAGATTTACTAGAAACCGGTAGGAAAAAACGCTTGATTTCACACTTAAAGGGCTTTGTTTAGACAATTCAACAAAACAAAAGGATCTTTGTTTATAATTAATGGCATTTCTCTACGAAAGGAAAGGGTTTCTTTTATAATGTAAAATGACCTTTTGATATTTAATTACCACATTATGGAGTATGACATGGACTCCACCCACTACCCACTACTTTTCTTTTTCAGCCTTTGTTTATTAGAAAGAAGGGAAAAAGTCATTTTATTATGGCTGACAAGACTTGTTTTTTAATGATCCTTGCATCTTAGCCCTTCAAGGTGCCTAGTTAATCTCAACCATCCAAGACTTAACATTGACCTCTAGCTATATATATAAGCAATCTTAGCTTCCTTTCACAATAACAAGATCACTTAATCTCACCTCCATTTTCTTCGATATTCTGTTTTTCAGCTGCAAAGCATGGATCAGGTACTGCCACTATCTCAAATCTCTTGGATCTCTTTATTTGTTACTAATTATGATGTCAGAATTACGCTCTTCTTTTCCCATTTTTGAAATCAATTTATTCATATATGACAACCCAAAACTCTAAAATCTTCAACTGAACAGGAAAATTAACACCAAAACAACGAGAGACTCTAACCCAAGGTTGGAAAACTCGTGACTCTCAGACTCTACCCGTCCAATGGAAAAAAAACCGACTCGGGAGAGTCATGCTTCTTTTAAAATAATTTTAAAAATATTTAGAAATGAATCTGTTACTTATAAAAAATATAAATATACTTTTATTTACATTCATTAATGATAATCAATGTAAATCAATAAATTTATATATGCAAGAAAAGTACTATAATAAGGGAAAAAAAAGAAAAAATATTGCATATTACATAATTTGTTAGTCCAAATATTGATTGTAAAAGAATAAATAAAGTTTCAAATTACATTCCAGACATCATTATTTTGAGTTACTGACTACAAATCACATGCATAATTACTTAAAATTAAACATTAATTGTTCAAAATTAGATATATCAATCAAATAGTTCAAAATAAAAATAACTTATTAAGATGAGATGACTCGGCCGAGTCTTCCCTATATTTGACTCGGTTCTCCATCAAAATGAGATGGCTCGGGATAGTCAAGAGTCGACTCGGAGAGTTTTCCAACCATGCTCTCATCGATGATCACTAATTCTACTAACAATGATGTTGAATCTTTTACCAAAAAAATAAAGGATGTTGAATCTTTGGGATAGAGCCCAGTTATTCAAAATAGGAGAAAATATCCAAAGCAGAAAATGATCCTCCATTACAAACCATACATTAGACATACAAAATCTTAAAGCATAAAAATACTATAAAATCCTAATTACACGGATCTTCCTAGACCTTCCAAAAAAAAAAACTTGAACATAAAGAGTTCCCCTAGGCCCTAGTTGTAGCTGACTTGTCTTGTGGGTTCATAGTTTTCCTTTTGGCTTTCTTTCTTCTCCTTGTATTTTGGGCCTTCTTCCTGTCTTGTGATTTAGTTGAGGTGCTCCCTCCATTGGTATAGTGGATTTGACCTTCATTAACATATGTATACTTACTCTTAAAAATTAAAATTTAAAAATTAAAAATAGAAAGAAACTAAAATCTGAAGGAAGGAAACACGAAAGAGGTCTGTGCACAGCAGCACAGCTTCATTTTATGTTTTTTACCAATAAAAAAAAAGACTTGGAGTATAGGAGCTGTGGGCCCCAATGTATGCATCTATAGGCCCAACTGCTTATCTGCATATTTGTGGGCTGTTGGACCTTTTAAAGCTTGAATGGGGTTCATGGGATGGACCAATTGGGCCATTAGGGTGTTGTTTTTGCTTCTCTTTTAATTTTACACATTATATATATATATATATAAAGACAGCAGCCTGTTCGCAAGAGTGCAACATGTGGCGGGAGGGGCTTCCTGGAAGGATTACACGTAGCAGGAAATCAATTCCTTTAAAATTACCCTAAAAAAAATCTCTCAATGAGATCCCTATTACCAACTCTCCGTCTATTTTTCGAACGCATTTGAGAAAGTTTGGATTTATCCAACCCAAGCTTGCAAAAGAGTCTTGGGATTTATCCAACGCAAACTACTAAAAGGATTATTGGAATGTGAAACAACTATATAAAAGAGGAAGTAATATTTTGCCACAGGCCTCCCACCAGTGGGGCCCACTGATGGAATTGTTCTATCTAAGTCCAACACAATGACACATGATGGGAAAATAAGGACATGTAGAACTGGCATAAATTATAAAAAGGTCCATCAGTGAGCCCACCCATCTGTGAAATCCAAAACAATAGCGTCCAACGCATGCATAAATTGAAGTCTTTCTAAACAAGGGAGTAATGCCCTAGAAAATGCATCCTAGGCCGTCCCATGGGTGGGTCACCAAGATGGAGAGAAATTGATTTCCATTTTTAACAATTGGAATTATTTGAGTGATAATCGATATGGCTGGTGAAACACCCAATGACTCTTATCTCCAAATTAGAGAGAAAGAAAGTCGACCTTCTTATATCCTATTTTGTAGGATTTCTAAGCCAAAAGATAAGCAGTGTGTGATGTCTTTGCATCAAAGGGGTCTTGGCTTTTAGAAAGGATGGTTGGAACGAGTACAGGAAACGATAGACGATCTTGATGGTTGCCCTCATTTGATGTGAATGGTAGGTTTGAAATGAGAGAATCTCTAATCACTTACCAAATTATATATATTAAAGCAGCAGGTCTGGACCCACCCATCAATAGTGGGCCCCACTTGGCATCACACACCACATGAACAAAATCATGGGCCTGCAATCAAACAGCTCAGAGTAAAACACTCTGGTCTGTATTCTAAGCCGTCCATGCATTCTGTGATTAGTGGGGGCCCACTAATGTTATTCTCTATCAATTTCGAGTCTCAAAAAATTTCTTACTGGGTCCACAAGAGGATGGGGGTTTTAATATAATACTGAGTAATTAGAGGATGTCTGGGATGTCGGTGTGGGTTCCACATATCCGCTATTTACAATCGTGTCGGTGTTCCGGCATTTCGTCTCGGTGTTTCATTTCAGACATGAGCTGTACCGGATTCTTGTGATTGACCACACGGAAGCACCTCAACGCCTCACAAGCATCTACAACTTCCCCAATCTGGGCAGAGAGCTGGTCCAAATCAATTGTCACTGGAACTGCTTCTTCTCAGCCGTCCATCATCAATCACAACACTGTTTTTCTACCAGTCGATCACCACTCACCACTTTAAAGTTTTGGCCCCATATAATCAACACTAAGTGGGTAGTAAGTAAAAGCCAATTCCCACAAGAAAATTTTTAAGGCATGTAATTTATAGAGGTGGACCCATAAAAACTTTTTTATGTCTTTAAATTAATAGAGAATCACATCAGTGGGTCACACTTTAGATCTTTAGGCTAAAAATAAAAAAGAATTAGGAATTGAATCCTATACCTATGATATATAATAATTTGTGAGGGTTGAACAAACATAATTTTGGCAAGGTCTAAGCAATCATAAGGAAAATTAGAACAGAAATTGAGAATTCAAGTTGAAAGACAAACTAGAAGAATTGTAGATAAAAAATCCAGACAACTTTACCTAAAGAAAGTGACAAAAATAAAAAAATATTTCCATTGCAACACTATAAATACTAAATAGAAGGAAGAAAATAGTAGGACTGATAGAAAAGGAAATAAAAAAGGGCTCATCGTTGAAAAGAAGGGTGGATATTGGAAATGAAATATTCTAAAACCTTCTAAAATAAATCATAACATCAAATGGATTTAGAGATTTAAGTGTGGTAAAAAAAACTCATAATTCCCATAATCTCCACCAATTACTCGGAGCCTTCTTTCAACTCCTATAGATGAGGTGACTTTCAGCACCCTAGAATCCCTCATTACGAATGGGTACCCTACTGGAATCTATCAATGGATGTGGGATATAGTTGGATTTGTCGTTTGTAGGATGGTCCAGGATTTATTTTTTTTCAAAAAATGCACCCCACTTACAAGATCGATCAATAAGATCTGATCTAAAAGAATCCCATCCACAATCCACGAACGTCCTAAGGCCTATTAGTCTAAGCAACACTAGACATAAAATTATTTCTAAAGTTGTGGCTATTAGGCTGAAAACAGTCAAGAAACTAATAAGTCCCTTCCAAAGTGGCTTTTTCAAAGGTACAAGTATTTTCTGTGTACACATAATCATAAACACTACAATGTGCCATTAAGATCCATTAGTTAATATTTTGATATTTGACGTTTGATGGACACTTAGAAACATTATTCATGTTTTATTTTAATACATTGGCTCTTCATATTGTAGTTCTTTTATTTGCTTTTTTATATACTTATTCTATTTACTAAATCTTTCAGATACCTGCTTTTAAATAATTTTATTTCTTAATTCTGCTCACCATTTTGCTTTATCTTTATCATTATTATAAGGTTCATATAACATTCATGCATGGTATATGGAAATAGAAATTTTAGTTATGTCATTGCAGGATGGAGCGTCAACATCAGCCTCCTCTCCGACTGCATTCCATGATATGTTACATAGCAGAGATAGCTCTACCATCATCGCCACTAATACCATAAAGAACACGGTAAGTTTGACTCTAACATGAGTCGATTTTTTACTTTTGACGATTAATTTAGATTTATATATAAGATTCTTTAAAAATATTTGCCTTTATAAAAAAAAAAAAACACCTCATGCATCCCATATGCATTTGACCAACAATTAGTTCCTATTTATATTTTAATTTACTTTCAACTAATCTCTCTCTCTATCAAATATCTACGTCTCATGAATGGGAAGGCAAAAGGTATATGAGGTTTTCCAAAATTTGGTGACCAATCTTAAATTTCCTATATAATTGTATTAAATGTAAATTTTTTTACTTGGTGTCTACTTTCAATTTAAATTGGGTTTTCCTTCGATGAATTAAAAGCTCACATTGGGCATGGGCCCTAAAGCACTAGTATATAACTAATACAAACGAGACATGCCCGAGCTAATATAATTCATATAATAAAAAAATCTATAAACTTTCAAAAAATGATAAAAAGATAAAATATGTGAAGCATTCTATAAAATTATATTGAAATTAAAAAAATAGTATTACTGTGGATTATCATTATTATTATTATTATAAAATTAAGATATGTATCATATTGTTTTTGATAATAATATTATAATTTTATTATTTAAGTTGCGAAGACAATTTAAAAGTGTAAAACTTTAAAGAAATTAGATATGTGGTTTCGTCTCAAACAACTACAAGCCCACCTTAAAAAAAGAACTGAAGAAGATTGAGCCAATGAATTTGATAATACCGCACCATATGTCTTATCTATATATAATATTTCATTATAAGAAATAAAATAGCTCCGCTATTAAAATGTGTGACATGCTATAGATTTAAGTTTTTTGGCTGATTTTAAGTCGATATAAACCTGAATTCAACATTACATAATTCCGTGTAAAATCAAGCAATCAATTGCAATGCTAAAAGCAAAATCAACCAAATTGAGAGTCTTGGTCTTTTAAAATTGAAATCAAGAAAATAACTACAAAATTGGAGTTCAATATAATTCATAATTAAAAAATTATATTTGTTGTATGAATTACTTTGAGATGTCAAATTTGAAATAAAAAATATTAAAAAATATAAGTGGTCATTTTCAAAATTGCGATAACATGATCCTCACACCACTGTTAAAGAACGAAACTTCAGATTTAAAAGTTTAAAATGCTAGTGCTCCAAACCATAAAATAAAATAAAAAACTACATAAAAGATTAAGATACCATACTCTATATGAATAAAAGAATTAGAATCTCTAGCCAAAGTAAGTAAAGTAATTGAGAAATGGAATGTAAAGATCCTAAATGAAATTTTTTGAGAGGGTGGGTGGGGATTGTAAGCTAGTAAAAGGAACTCTATGAAAATCAGAAGAACATTTTCACCTAAAAATAAGAAATAAATAAATAAACAACAATTTTACTTAAAACTCTTTTTTTAGTAAGCACGTGTTATATAAATCTTATTACTTTCCAATTACATGATACCCTGGTTGTTTTATGATTATTGAAGAAATGAGATTATGAGAAATTCAATGGCATCGTAAGCTCAAAAGAGAATACATTATCAAAAATGAAACCATATATTTTCTGAAAGAGTAAAATTTAGAGAGAAATTTATAAACAAAGAGAAAGCAAAATACGACACCCATGCTAAGCTCGAGCCAACAATGACGGTTGATATATAACTAAATAATTTAATTTTGCGAGCCCATTCAATTGGTTTGGGAGATATATAAGAATTATTATTATTATTATTATTATTATTATTATTATTATTATTATTATTATTATTATTATTATTATGTCTTTAGCCCAATAACATTAATCCCTCAAGTTGCACCCACAAAATCCATGCAAACTAAAATTAAATAATACTTTCACTTTAAAATATATTAGGATCTTCTAAGTAAGATTAAATAAAACAACAAAAAATTGATAAGAACACAATATTATTAATTTTTGGAAAAAATGTAAAAGAGGCAGAATATCATCTTAATGAATGGAAAGGCTATATAAAATATCTTGGAAAAATGAAAGGTAAAAGCAAAGTAAAAAATAAATCTATCCGTAGTTGCAAATTGAACAAAATAAGGAATACAAATAGGAACCAACTATCTAAGGCCATTGACAACTTAGAGAATCTACATAATTCAAGACTGTCAATTATACCAACCTTGGTAAAATCCAAATGTGAAAATGCCTTTTTCCGAATCCATACCATCTGATATATTCTCATATGATAAGAAATGACATTACCTAGAAGCAAAATATATGCTTGAGAGACGAAATAATGAAGCTAATAAAAATATAAGAATTTAACAATAAAAAACATGACAGATAAAATAAATAGAAAAGAATAGAGAAGAAGATCACATACAAATTCTGCAGAAGAATTCTCGCTCAGTACCTAGTAGCCATAACAAAAATATATCTATAGATCTACAGGCCTTTATTTGTATAAATTTGAATTAGTGGATTGGTTAGATGGGGGCACACAAATTAAGAAATTGAATTTGGGAACTTTGGGTCACACAAATGGATGTGAATCTAAAAGTAAGGCCCACATTGATGTGGTCTAAATAAATGATTTTAGTTGAATTGTAATTGATACAAACTATTCATTTTGGAGGCCTATTGATCAATATCTTGAGAATTTGACTTTTAGTTTAAATTCAAAATTGCTAAAACTTAATTAGATTAAGGAGAATTTTTTTGGGAAGGAGACTTTTTATAGAAGTTTGAAAGAGAGAGAATCATAATAGGAACTTCTCTCTAAATTGGACTCTTTGGATTATTTAAAATCAATTTAAGAGGTATATGGAAACTGTAAATAGATTTATCTAAAGAGACTTGGTTTCTCTTAATTGGACTCTAAGTTTAAATTAAAAATTTCTAAAACTTGATTAGATTAAGGAGAGTTTTCTCGGGGAAGGAGACTTTTTAGAGGAATTTGAAAGAGATAGAATTACAATAGGACCTTCTCTCTAAAGTGGACTCTTTGGATTAGTTAAAATTGATTTAAATTTAAAAGCCAATTTCTCAATCAATTGCAAAATTGGAGCTCGATTTCTCAATCAATTTCGAAATCGGATTCCAATTGGTCCGGAATTTATTGATCTCATGGTTGATCAGGCCCTCAATTATTTGGGTCACTTTGATCGATCAAATGGTCTCTGGAACCATCTTAATCAAGGACCCAATCGAGCATAAGGTCTCAAATCTAATCAGGAAAGGGCATAATTTGAGTTTCAAATAAGAATACAAAATTGCTGGACTTAATGTGGACCCAAAGCAAACCCCCATCGAGTTCTGACTGAGCCCATGATGGACATGTAGGGTCTACCATGTGTGCACCTCTCTGCTTGGCTCTACATGCTCAAAAAGTGGGACCTATGGCCCACACAAAGTAGAACGTCTTCTAACTCCTAATGCTAAGAAGCCCTTATTTCCTCCTTACCAAATACCTGTCATCAAACCCTTGTTGAAGAACTCAATTTTTTAATAGCATAGACCTTTATTAGGATGTATGCCTGCCACGTTTAAATGGGGATGACTTCAATGCATTACCAGAAAAATAGAAAATCCTAATTAAAAGGAGAGTATGATTCCAATGTTGATGCGCCATAGCTAGCTCAGTGTCTTTATTTGCAATAAACATCAACATTTTGTTTCTGCAAGCTCATGTGAAATTCATTAACAATTGGCATTCCCATAATCCCATTCTTACTTGTACTTGTTCAGGGAATCATACCATATTATATATATACATACAGAAATGATTGCATGGGCGGGCCCATCTGTGATACCCCCTACCTTCCACGCTGTTGAATTGACACTGTACTCGAATGGACCCTCATTAGGATCGAGTTCCATCCGTGGTTGGCATCTTTGAAATGTCTCATCTTATCCAACTCTTTACATAATAGCCAAAATCGGATTAGATTTGATATAGAAATTGATAGAGCTTATCTTTTGAAATTGATATGAGATCGAATTTCTCAAATTAATTTGAGATTAGAGTCCAATTTTACAATCGATTGCGAAATCGAGCTCCAATTTCGAAATCAAATCCTACGTCTTTAATATATATTAACTAGCAAAACATGCCCCGTGCTTAGCATATGCAATATAATTCATTATATAAAAAATATACATTAATATTAGAAGATTTATAATGAGTTTAAAATATGATATTTCTTTATACATATAGAGACCTTTTTAAAAAAATATATATATAATAAAAATAAACATTGATACAGTGAAGCAATCTTTAATCCAACAAAATATAAATATAAACACCCTAAACCCAACTTGCATCTAATAAAAATTAGAAATACACCAACAATATTCAAATAAGAGCATAAGCTAACTGCATTTTCAAATCTTACTAACTTGAATGCAGATCTCACAAGTGGTGGTTTTTTTTTTTTTTTTTTTTTTCTAGTCACACCACCTCTGTAGTCTGTATACATGGCTAGTTTCTTAACATGTGTGAAAAAGAGAAGAAAATCAGTTATACCCGGTAGGGAAGAAGAAGATGAATGGTCATATGCGTTATAATATAGGGAAGAAGAAAGTAGTAGGGGTAGTAGAAGACATGGATATAAAATGTAGAGATTTAAAACCATTTCGTAATTGGCTAATCAAAAGATAATTTCGCTTTTTGGTAAACCAATCAATGGAGATTTAAAACCATTTGATAGAGGCATTTGTGCATAGAGATAGGGCAGTGGAGATGAGAGATTGAGGTAGAGAGAGAGAGAGAGAGGCGTGGCTAAGGATTTCTGATTTTGGATTTTGAAGTTGGTTGAGGGAGAGATGAATTGATGAGAAAACCGTTAGGTTTCTTTCAGGCGATTCTTTTGGAGGGGCATTTCTTTGGTAGGGACTGGGAATAAGTAGAGGAAGAAGGAAGTTTGGAGAACATTACATACGTTACATTGAAAGGGAGATTAAAGATGAGAAGAAGAAAGAAACGTCTTGCATTCACGAGTTAATGCAACTGGAGAGAGAGGAGATAAAACGGGTCAAAACAAATTAGGAAGGGTCAAAATCGATTGAGTAAATCAGGGCTGATTTCTCAATCGGAAATAGCCACTATCATATATATTAACTAGTATCTATGTGGGTATCTTTTAGAATCACATCCTATTTCTCTTATATCTTTACTGCACCTGGTTATAAATTCTCTAACCAAGTTTTTAAGGGCTTTTTATATTTTTTTAGTTTGTTAGACTAAATTTAATTTTTATTTAAATTCTGTGTAACAAAACAATGTAATATAACTTTTGGTTGTATTTTTTATTGTCTAACTTGGATGGTTAGACATTTAAGGTCTTTATATATTTTTTAGTTTGTTAAACTCAATTTAATTTTTATTGAAATTCTGTGTAACAAAACAATGTAATATAACTTTTGGTTGTATTTTCTATTGTCTAACTTGGATGGTTAGACATTGGCTTCCTAACTTTATTTTTTATTTTTCTCAATTTTCAATATACTAATAATTTCTTTTTTTATTTTTTTATTTAGTATTCAATTCCCATTTTCTAGCTTCCCATTTACTCATTAGATAATAGCTTTTACATTCTCTCCAAATATATTTATCTTAGAATTTGTTATGCAATTCAAGAAATCTCCTGATTGTGCACATGAAAAAAGCAAAATACGTAAAATTTATAAATTCAAAGTTCATTAGCAAATTATTTGATTTTACTGCGCATTCTCCTTTTAAATAAGCTTTGATATATAAAATCTCAAAACTGATAAATGATGAATTTCTTTGTTTTAGATGTATTTTCTTTTCCCACTAATTAAAATATCAAAAGATAGCATTGACATTGAGTATATTTTTATTTTTGAAAAGTGCAGGCCTATTGTGCTAGTATTCAATGATAGTGCAATGGTTTTAATGGTTTTAATGCGTTTGGATGTAAAAGAAATCCAAAACATCCCCTACGCACTAATGGTTTTAATGGTTTTGGATTCCAAAAGCGATGTCCACAATTTCCAGCTCCCTCAATGTACCATGATAAATAAAAAAAGCATGAAAAATAGATTTCATTCACTATCCTTTAGTCCAAAAGCCATAGAAATGATGCATGGATCAAGTTTTGCCTCCATGGTGAACCTAATTAGTAGATTTAGCTGGCTAATGATAGATGGACCCCATTTACATTACATGAAGTTCCCCTTCTTATTTAGGCAAAGAAAAGAAATCCACTATCAATTGGGTGTCACCAGTTTGACAACTCTACTAATAGAGTCAAGTAAAGTAAAGTTGATTTTGAAAAAAGAATAAAATATAAGTGGGGTATGATGGTATTTTATTTTTAGTTGTTTGTTATGGAATATTTTTGACTTTTTATACGGGAAAGTCGAGTCTTTTTGTATTTTAGTGGATAAAGGTGGTTGCTTTTGACTTTTTTTTGAAAAAGATGAAGGGAGTTTTGAACTAAAGTGCTTTTGATGTGACATCTTGTCTGCAAAATGGAGGCTTTACTTGACTTTACTATATTAGTAAAGTGCCAAACTAGCCATGGATTCATATTGCAATTACCAAACCATTTTATGGCTGATGCTGCAGGGCAATATCATGCAAGGTAATGGAGGGAACAACCCCATGCACATAGGGAATATCACAACTGGTCATGGAGCTATCATCATCTCAGGAAATCAAGTAAATAATCCAGGTAACATCAATTTGGGAACTGAAGAATATCAAGTAGGTATGTCAATTCGGGAATTAAAGAAAATTGTGGTGGTAGATGGACTCGGAAATGTTACACATATCCCCATTTGAAAAAAGAATGTTGAAGTTACTTGTCACATCCCGATCTCGAATCACTCTGGCCTAGGGTAATCTCTGAGATGTAGCACCCGTACTCCCGTAATATTATACCTGTCTAGAGTCAAATACAACATTACGAAGGAGAAAATTCCATTATTCCACTTGTGAGTCTAGCTCACTAACCTGTCAAATCACATTTAATAGCGGAAGCATTTCAATAATAAGCCACTATGTATCATTTCATCGAATAGTCTTATTTAAAGTTATGTGTCAAGTTTATACACAACATAATTACAGATTCAAACTAAAGTATGGATTACAAAATCACCCTACATTCTATTACAAAAATGTTATCCGCATCTAACTTTTAATTTCATTGGTGTGACCCACACAAAAAGGAGTTAGTCACACACTCCATTTAAGCTCATAAAAGAATGAGTCCGTCGCTCTCCGTAGACTGGACTACATAGGGCCATTGCCTGGCCATTCTTCTAATCCTGGAGAAACCGCTGTCCCTCCCGACCTCTTCACAGTAGGGAGTTGAACCTGCGTCTGATCAAGAATAGTATCTCAAATACGACAAATTGGTAGGTACAGGCATTAATAAGTAATTACATGATGTATCAAAGCGAATTAAATGACAATGAATTGAAATATTTCAAAATCAAGAATAATTAGCAAAATACGCCCGTGCTTTATAATATTAAAAATAATTTAATTTTTAAATAATACTTAGTCTAAATTATATGGAGATGGTAAAAATAGGTCAAATGGTAAATTATTTTCAATGATGTGAAACGACATTCTAGATTGTCTATAATAATACTTTTTGTACCTTGATGTGAAAATAGGAATTTGTATTTTTCATTGAAAATAAGAATTCGTCCACTTATAAATAATTTCTATATGCATCTCCGCATCTAGAATGCAAAATGAAAACAAATTAAATGATTTAAATGCATTTTTTCCACCTTTAAAAGCTCTCTAAAACCAGAATTATATCATGACTTCTATGATCCTTATGTATTTTTCGTAAATAATTCTTGTTGCTATTCTTTTATTAGATCATTACAGAGGATGATTTATTTTAGTCATGATTTCGGAAATGCGGGTTAGGGTTTCTATCAGGGAGTCTTGTAAAAGGTTTTGAACACCAATCAGTCCAATCCATCTACATTTTAGGTATATTATCTTCTTTCAAAGAATTTTTTTTTCATTTTTTTCCTTTTTTTGATGTACAAAATTTTAACAAGTTATTGGTGTTTAAAAGGCTTCTTTTCCTAACCATTCTCATCATTTCTTTTATTTTCAGTAACCTTTGGTTTCAATATATGGAAAGATGTAGATCTCTGATTTTAATTTTTTTTCTAATATCGCAAAAATCTTTTACTTAATGTGTGTATGCTTTGTTTTGAGTATCTTTAAGTAAATATCTTTAATAATCAACCAACATGTCCTTTTCTTTTCCTCTCTTTTTCCCCTCTTTTTTGCTTTTTAAATCTTTTGTATGCGTGTGTGGTGGTTGTGCGTGTGTTTGTGTTGTGGTAAAAAAATTACTAAAAATGGAAACGCTGCATACATTATGTATATACATGACAATGAATTCTAAGATACAAGAGGTTTTTGCAGAGTATCACATGCTTTGTTTCTATACGTGAGACATGTACAAGTGATCCTAAAACATTGGGAAAGAAAAAGAAAAAAAATGGCATAGGGAGGCTACATAGTGGAAAAGCCATGCTCAGAAAAGCTCAAGCATCTGAACTACACTTTAATTTTAATGAATACAATCCAAATTGATAGTTACGAAGGAAACAACATAATGATTCACCGATTCACGTTCAATGTAAAAAAGGATGTCCAGATCAACAAAAGCCTCAATAAGAGAAAACCTTTGGATACTTCAATAACAATATTCAAGTAACTCAGAGACCAAATGCAAAATAATGAAAAAAGAAATTAAGATGACCCACTTGGTTTGAGTAGTTGTAGAATCCCCACTCTAATATACAAAGGAAAAGCACTAAACAGCTCCATTTGAGTGGGACATATAGAAAAGAAGCATTTTTTGTGGAAATCACATAAATTTGTTGAAACATTTGGGGTCTTTCACTTGATATATAAAATTATAGTAGCATTTGTACTTCCATATCTCCTCAACACACCATAGTTACTGTCACCATACAATAGAATAAGTGAGGTCCTTGTCATACATAATGATAAAGTCCAAAATAAGTGAGGTACTTGTCATACATAATGGATGCGTGAACTGGAAAAAAAATAAATGATGATTTTATGAAAGACAATCACAATTGACTCAAGCATTTTAACATATAGTTGGTGTGCATAAAACCATTCCTATATATGATAGTGGCTGTTTCCATTTGAGAAATCAGCCCCAATCTGCACCATTGATTTTGACCTTCCCAATTTCTTTTGACCGCTCCTAATGCCCTTTATTGATTATAACATTACAACAAATGGTGGGTAGACATAATGTTCTTCATAACCAATTGAGATTAAGATGTTTAAAGAGCAACAAAAGCTTGATCTAAAGGGAATAAAAACAGGAGAACCAATCAATCAAGATATAACATATAGTTGGTATACATTACAACTCGATGAAGGAGATGACGGTTTCGATGACGGCAGCAAATGGTCAAATGGAAGAATTTCTCTTCGCATTATCCCAGATCACGATCTCCACATTCTCGCGAACTAATGGACGTCATAGATGAGGCTTGCCTTCAAGGAAGAGTTGATTCTATGTATGGTGAGAAAATTGGTTCCCATTCGGATAGAGTGCCAGGTAAGTGGTGGAGCGTCCGTGATCTTATTTGCAGACGTAGGTGGCTGCTTCCTCCGAAGAGGGGAGTTATTGTGGAGGAAGGAGAGAGGAGGATGAAGAATAATAAGAGAGCAAAAACGTGAGATTAAGGGAGTAGGGGAATGGTTGAAGAGCAGTTACTGGGGAGGAGATAAGCTGAAGAAAATTATATTGAAGCGGTTTTTTTTATTTAAAAAAAAATGAAATATTTTTTCATGAGTTAAATGGACGGGGACCTGGAATAAAGGGCATTAAGAGCCGTCAAAAGAAATTGGAAAGGTCAAAATCAATTGTGCAAATTGGGACTGATTTCTCAATTGGAAACAGCCACTAAGAATTGGAATCTGTTTTGAGCCCTTCTTGACCGCCTAGTTTCTGATTTAGCCCATTCCTATTGATCAAGCCCTAATTTAAATAGACCAAAGGGTCGTTAGTGATTACAAAATATAGAAAGTCATGAATTCACCACCCGAATCTGTGAGTAAAAGCCACACCTCACAATCCAAACAACTCATATAGACTTAGAATTTAGAAATCGCTTATATTGACTACCGCCTGACCATAAGATTAAAATCTTAAGGTAACTTTATAGCTGATCCACTCGATTTGCTAGCACATGTATGATTATTTCAGTATGGGCCTCATAATTTTCCCCATATACTTTCTTAAAACTATGTGAATGTTCTATTTTTTATGTTGTTTCCGTTCATCAGCTTTTGTTTTTTCCCCGGGTTCTGCCTATTATCCATGAAGCCAAGGGTATTGGGCTCAAGGGTTTTTGGCTGGGGTTAAAAGATATGAGGGCTGATTTAGTTGGGTTACAACAATTGAACCTGGATTGTTGCTCGGGCTTAGAGGTCAGTTTAAAAGTCAGCTTTGGGTTCACGTTGTGTTGGGATTGGGTAGGGTTTGGCCTCACATTGGCCTCAACTCAACCGACTTAATCCTACTCATATTGAAGGGTACTTAGAGGACAAAAAATACCCCCTTCGATACTGTAATTTCTGAAGTTTAACCTTGGAAAATAAACTATGGTAAGAATACCATGCTGACTCTATTTAGATCAAGGTGAATATTGTAAGACATTTTGGTTAAAGTTATTTTAATTTCAGACACTGTTTGCTGCAAACAGTTATAAGGTAACAACATTTTTGTCATTTATAAACATCCTAGTTGAATTTGACATAAAAAGATAGGTTTGGCCGTCGATTAATGTGGTTGAACGATATACTCAAGTGGGTCTAAATGATTGTATTACTGGTATATAGAGATAAAGTCAAAGGGGTCATTATTGTAATATTGAAAGGGTATGCAGTTACATGAGATTTTTTCTTTTTCTTCTATTTTTCCTTTTGCTTTAGTGGGTCTCATGCACTGACACGCGCTATACACATCCCTAATTGGCTGAGCAACAAGAAACCATAGATTTTACTAATTTTTTTTATGGTTGCTTTTAAAAATAATTGTGGTTAGATGTGTGGATTTTATACAAACATGAGGTAGAATAGCTATTTGGATTAGCATTGCTTTTGTCAAGAATACTAGTAAGAAAACAGGCCCAAAAAAGGCTTACCATTGAGCCAACATTAGGTTGGCAAGTGGGCACCACCTAAAATGAAACGGTCAATTTATAATCATGATTTTTTTTTCCTTAAAGATAAGGTTCTTTCTTTCCTGTTTTTTCCTAGGCATCATGAAGTACGGAATGGACTCCACGTCTACCTTTCTTTCTTATAAAAAGAAAGGGTAATGTATCCTTAGAATTGGCTGACTACTGATATGACCACTGGTAGAAAAATCTTCGCCAACAAGGAGATGGCATACAATGAATAAATGGCACAGATTGTGGGGCCCACTTAAATGCATTCCTAAGTTTTTTTTTTAAGAGGGATAGATGGAAAGGTTTTTATTCGGATAAGGGCCATGTACAAAATCAGACTCATTTGATTTTCCAGTCCCTTAATTTAACACCCTTAAATTTTAATGGCCTTTCGGCCATACATATTTAAAAATTTAATCCAACGGTGGTAAGCAGGGGCACCTTGAGCCTGACTTCAGGTATGCTGCAGCAAATTGTCCTTTGTAGTGATCCGTACATCTCAGCCCTTCAAGATTCTAATGGTCACTGTTTCCTTTAAGCCATTCAATCTCAAGCGTCCAAGACTTTCATTGCCCCAAGACTTGGATTGACCTCTAGCTATATGAGCAATTTCAGTGTCCTTGTACAACGCACAACACAAATCAAGAAATCACCACTCATCAGCTGAAGAATCTCTTTAAAGAGTATAAAGGGTGTAGATGGGTTGACATCACAAGTGGGTTATGAAGTGTCACGACCCGGACCCGAGATCAGAGTCATTAGGGTTAACTTCCGGGTCGCGATGTTAATCATACTTACTCCCGTAAACCCCGATTAACCGAAGTTAAACCGAAGTCCACAACGGATCTTGTATACGTACCTGTCAATGTACAGTTGCGGAATATACAGTAATATACATTGACAACCATTAAACCAAACGAATCATATAGTTTACTTTGAATAGTAAAGTTACTTTACATCATTTCAATTCTCCTACTGTCAACCACTGCATATTCAAAATACAATGCAGGGGACATCATTTCTAATACTTACAATACCAAAATGAATGTATAAAACACTTTCTACAACTTTTCCAAAATATCTCTATGTATACGCTCTCGGATTACGTCCATTCGGCTAAACCTCCTGGAGGTAGCGAATGGGCATCCTCCGCTGGCGGGATGGTCTCGGAGGGACCGGCACCGGCAACTGAGCCTGTAATATCATCAGTAATACCGTGAACACGACGGTTCAACAAGGTATACATATATCTATGGCATGCTTGACAATTCCTGACAATTCATTGTTTAACAGTGCTAAACAATCCATAACAAATATTAATAACAATGACAATAATACTGGCAACTACACTAGCATTGGTTTCAACTCCATTCAGTTCTTCCTAAAAAGGAAGCATTTCATAGTCATTCATTCATTATGTTCAATATTTATTAATGGCTTTTCATGTATGACTTTTCAGTCAATGAACTCTTGGTCCAATAAGGTGGGATCTCCCAGTGTCTTGATCAGAGATCACTGGTGTCACCACGGGCTCCGGAACACCCCAATCTCATCTACTGCAGTAGGAATAGTCATTTCACTGTTACTTTTCGTAATTGTTCATTCATTTCAATTCAACCCTTAAGTGAACGGTGGTTATTAATGCATGTATTACTGTCGATAACATTACTTTTAGTGAAATTGATGCATTAGAATAACCCTCGTAACAGTTAGGAAGGTTTAAACATGATTAACATTAATCTCTAAGGTTAAACTCTTAATCCCGGAAATTCGGACATTAAAATGCACTTTTCAAGGAATTTTCAGTGGGTCGGGTCGACCTGGCAAGGCCCGGTCGACCTGGAGTTGTAACTGAATAAAAGGATGAACAGTATTTTG
Organism: Cinnamomum chago; assembly: GCA_038049695.1. Taxonomy (NCBI): domain Eukaryota; kingdom Viridiplantae; phylum Streptophyta; class Magnoliopsida; order Laurales; family Lauraceae; genus Cinnamomum; species Cinnamomum chago. Next base: position 5,990,663 of record CP142451.1, on the reverse strand, counting down.
GTCAGGCTCTTTCGAGCCTGACCCAGTGTGCCCGGTCGACCGGGCCCTGCTGGCCAGTCGACCGGCCACACTGCAGAAACAAAACAGGTGTTCTGTTCTGCAGTGCAGTGAATGGTCTTTCATTCCATTCTTTTTCCTTCTCTCTGATGAACCTGATAAGCATCCAATTCATATAAATAACATGCTTCTACTAATTCTATACCTCTACTTAATCAACCATCATTAATACAATCCAACTAATTAGATTAATAACCTAATTATCATGATTTTTAACTTTTCCTACATTCCTTGCATCATTAACCTCTAATTCTCCATACAAATCATTGAAAAGACTATAACAATCATAACCATATGTATACTTGCCTTAAATGAAGTTTTGATGCACAAAACCTCTTGTTTAGCTTGGATTTGAGATAAAATCCTCCCTTTTCAAACTTGATTTCCAAGAACCTCTAACAAAGTGATGAAGAAGATGAAGTAGATTGATGCTCCTTCACTTAAATCACCTCAAACACTCTCTTGATGAAGAAGAAATCAAAGAAAGAAGAAAGAAACGGCTGCAGGGAATGTTGCCTAGGTTTTGGATGAGATGAATGAAGTTCATCTCATCTTATAAGGTAAGTTTTGCATTAAGCCCCCCATTCATTCTTTCATTTACATTTCGAGTCAATTCAATGTCCATTTGATCCGATATTCGTCGAATCAATTCAAGTCTTTTATGAAATTTGTCGTACTCGTCGAGATACACATGCTAGTATCAAGAGTTTCCGAATTCGATCAAATACTTACAAATCCGTATTTATACACAGTTTCTCAATTTGCTCATTTGAGCTTCATTTTCATTCAATTCCTCTCCTAATCATAGTTACTAGTTCATTAAGCCTAAATTAGTCATTTAGGCTACTTTCAATTCATTTAGGCATTAAATCACCATCAATTCACTTAAACCGGCTTAATTAGTCTTAAGCTCAATTAATTAGAGTTAATCTTAATTAACTCGGGACGGAGTCTAACATAAAGAAAAGTAGACCGGACGGAACATGGAAAAAGACAAGTTAAACCATATTTTAATAACAAAAGAACGACGGTAGAGAAGATGAAGAGGAGAAGATGAAATGGGTTCTGAGTTGGGTTGATTTGGTCTGAGCTGGATGTGGTTCAGGTCTGGATCCGCGTATGCACACGTGGGTAGTTTTGAGCTTAGTTGAAGGTGATGTAAGTGGCAAGGTGGATTGGGAAGATGGGTAATGGGCTGGTTAGAGGGATATGGAGAAGATGAAGGTCTAGTGATGGCATCTGCAAAGTGGGTACAACAAAGGGGATGAATGAAAACTCCATTTTGGTAGAACAAGTTTGAGGAAACGAGTAAGGAAGGGGAATGGAGGTTGAAGGCATAGTGTTCTAGAGACTCTGATGAAGATGGGCTGATCGTAGTGATTGTATGATGATGGAAAGATGGGTTGTTCTTCTTCATGCAGAGTTTGCAGATTGTATGAAGAGAGGATAAGGTTGGAAGAAAATGGCGATGGGTAGGGTAGATCGGGCTCCCCGCTTGCGAATTGATGCAGGTTCTGGTTGAAGAAGAAGACGAGGAAAATGATTCTGGGTTCTGTTTGGTTGAATGGATTCGTATCCGCGAGGTGATGAAGTGAAAAGAACGAGGTGGGTCATGATGCCTGATGTGGAAAGGAGGATGTGGCTTGCACGTTGGCCATGAGAGGTGGCCTCACATAAATCGTCTTGAAGAATGGAGAAGGGAAATATGGAGGAAGATACTTACTGGACCCAGTTTGGTGGAGGGTGTTAAGGAGAAGAGGAGATCGGGTTAATGACATGGATGGCAGGGAAGATGGAATGAGGGTGGTGGGTGCTGCAACAATGGGTTGCATGAAAATGGGTCCGGATGATCAGAGATAGTGGTGATGTGTTAGGTTGATGTTGCATGTAATGGAGATGATGTGTGGGATCAGTTGAGAGAAGAAACAGGGATCAGGCAGTGTGGGTCTTGTATGGCAGAGAGTGATGAGGGTGATGGCTGTTTGTAATGAGTCTTAGGCCTTTGGCAAATGTGGGTGGGGCTGGGTGATGACAGAGTCGGTTTTTGGAGTGGGAGTGAAAGAGAGACGGAAGTGACGTGTGGCATGATGGAGTGGGCCTTTGGTTTCTTGTGAATGGGGATGGCAGTGATGGAGGTAATACAGTTTGTGGCGATGGCTATGAATGTAATATAAAGTAGGAGTTAAAATAATGAAAAAGGCAAGAACATTACAGAAACTATAAAAAGAAATTTAAAGAGAAGACTTAATAGAGTAATAAACGATAACCATCAATGAACCTAAAATAAAGAAAGGACATACCTACGAGCACCAGGTGTTTCAAAAGGAATGACTAGAACAGAAATAACTAAAAATTGAAATAAAGTAAATGCAGGGTAAATAGTTACCTGGAAGAGATCTTGAAAAAGAAGCTTGAAGGAGGGTAGTTATTTGAGAGAGAGATATATTATGAGTGGAGTTCGTATGGGAGGTGAGGGAATTAAGAGGGGAGCTTTTTATAGAAGATTGAGAGAGAGTGTTTAAAAGTAAAATAGGATAGGTATAAAATACGAAGGTCTCTTTTGTTATTGGCTAAAAAGGGTAAAAATAAAAGAGTCTTGGTTGAGGCCAAGTTTTCAAGAGGTGAAGGAAGTTTAAAGTAAAACAGGGTTGAAATAAATCCCAAATGGTTGGATTCTTTACCCCATTTGCATTAGCGCGGAAAGTAAACTAAATAGGCCTGCCTAGTTGGCAGTTACTCCAACTATAATTTCTCTCTCACAATTACTCAGAGATATCAAGATAAAATGGGGTAGAGTAACTGATTCCCCATTCTCTTTATCCAATCAAATCCAAAATTTAAATCATTTTACTTTACACCAACTATCCAAACACATACAATCATTTTACTTCTAGTAATTAAATCTGATTTTTTTTTTTTACATGAGAGATGCGGGCCTGAAATCTTGAAGTGGCATGGCTTGGACGTCCTCTGTGAATTCCTTCTCTTCTTTCCTCTTTTGTTTCCTTGGCCACCAAAACAATATCAATTCTTTCCTTCTTTAATTTCTCTTCAAGTGGGTCCCAAAAATGTGAAGATTCCCAACAAGAAAATAGAACAATAATCAAGAAAAAATCATTTCATAAGGAAAAAAAAATAATGCAACATGTGAGGCCCGATTCACACTAAATATTGAATGCATGAAATGTCACCATTTTATCTATTTTTCTTTAATTAAATCAATGGTGAAAAGAAAATTCGTCACTACATGTACAAATCATAAGTTATGAGAGATTTGTGACTTCTCATGCTAAAAATAGAAAGTGTCATGGTTTTATGTGAAAATGTTAATTTTCAAAATATTTTGACTTGAAAACAAAAAAACATGATTTTCCAATTAGACCAAGCATGATTAGCTGATTAAGTCCTTAATTATGAAGAATTAATGATGAAAATGCACAATTTTAAGGACTTATCATATGTTAGCAGTCGTAGAAATTAAAAATAACTTACTAGTAGTTGTAGAAACTGAAAATAACTTTTGGTTAAAATTAAAAACTAAATTCAGAATTAGATCCAAAACCTTTCAGCTTAATATATTATAATGGAGTAATTAGCAGATGGTCAAAATCTATTGTATACAATCAAAATCAATTAGAGACTCTTTCTTATATATATATATATATGTTGATGACATGATTTAAAAATGACATGCTTTCAACAATTCACACTAATAAATTTTTCATTAAAAATATCATTTTCTTTTAGTTTCCAAATAGAGCTCTACTCTATTCAAAGATTGTCACATGTGAACAAAAATCAGACCCGGCCTTCTAGTAGATCACCTCATGGATGGGCTTGTGATAAAAATGTTTTGAGGTTGGTGGCTCTTTTTTTTTGTTGAATGTATAGGCACAATTATCAGAATCCTACGATTCGTATCCTGAATCCCGATTCGTAACCCGAATCTTAAGGAAAACAATTTGTATCTATGTAATGAATCCCATTTACAAATGAATCTTAGGATTCATGTATAAATCCAACGATTCGATACTCGTTTTATTGAATCTTACGATTCAAGCGATTCGACTAAGCGAGAATGGCTATAGCCAATAAGCTAATATTAATAATGTTTTACCCATTTTCTTTCTTTATTCTCTCTTTTCTTTTATCGCTTGTATTTTTAAAAGGTTATTTAGTAGTTAAAAAAACCTCGTAAGAATTTTTTATGGCTTTGATAAGGTTTTAAAGATGAATAAAGAACATGCATTTAACTAAAGCATTCGACTGTCCGTATGGTGCTTGTTTATATCTTCTTCTTTTTTTAATCTATTTTGGTTTTTTTCTTCATGAACACTTTCTTAACTTTAAGAGATATCCTACCATGTAAGATTGATGGTTTGGATTTTATTTTATTTTTATATTCTGATTTAAAGATAATAAAAATCTATATTGATACTTTAAACTTATTCAAGTACATGTAATAATATGTCATAATGTTCTTGATATGATTGTATGATAGACTTACTTGTTAATATATTTATACTACTATAAATGGAAAAATGAATGGTTATGAATAATTACTTTTTCCTTTTTCTTCTAATTTTTAATTATTTTTTATTTTTATTAGAAAAATAAAAAATCCTACGATTCGTGATTCGATTCGATTCATTGGTATGAACGATTTATGATAAGTAAGATTTCGATTTTGAAAACTATGCTTATAGGCATCCTTTTTTAATTTGATTATATAAACATATGACCCTAGGTTTGGCCCACCATAAATTACACTTCTGTGGACCCACATGGACTCATAATTAAGAGAGATATACATTGAGCAAAGGTGGGCTAATTATTACTGGGATCAAATAACACTAGCCTATGGTTTTAAAGTCTCATAATTTATGGCTTTTAAAGTTAAGATGTTTATACAGTTTTTTTTAGATCTAGAGCTAAGAAAACGGTTTGATCAGTTCTAGAATGGTATTGGTGCTACTTTAAAGGAGTAGAGAAGAAATTTGTACGGAGTGATTGAAATGACCATTGGCCTATGTAAAAATAAAAAAAATGGTGCATTTGTGGAACGAGAGGATTGCACATTTTTATGATTTTCTTTGTTAACAATATTATGTTGTTTAGTATGATGTATTTTCCTCGCATAGAGAAAAAAAAATGAATCATTTTTCCTTAATAGAGAGGACTTTGATTTTTTACGAAAATACAAAATTCTTTTATCATGAGGAAATAAGAATATGCATAAACTAGAATCCTCTTGTTGCACAAACAAATCCAAATGGGGTGGCTTTGTTTTATTGGGCTTTGAAATTATCAATGGGTAACAAAAACTTGAATGCATTTCCTATTAGTAATATTATATATATTAACAAAATTCACTTTTCTATATCTTCTTTAGTAATTATTGCTGTTATTATTATTCTTATGTTGTTGTTGAATGGATTTTTTAGCTTTATTTTTGTAATAGTTTCTTGTTGATCTTGACCACTTGTATTTATGGTTGAAGATGTGTTGACTGTTTTTATATAAATATGCATGAATATATTCGTATATGTTTATAATTAATTTTGATATCTCATAAATTTAAAATGTAATATCTTACTTTTGTCCCGGGCTAAGCACGGGGTGTTGTTGCTAGTATATATATACATATATATGGGAGGTGCTCTTGTGAGAAACACTCTCACCTTACCATGAGAGATAAGGTAGGGGCCCTCACATCCATATCCAATGTTAACAACTTATATGTGAGGGCCCTCACCCCTATCTCTCATATAAAGTGAGAGATATCTCTCATAGGAGTATCTCCCATTATATACACACACACATATATAGATATGTATATAGGGGCCAGCTCTCCTAAGCTCAAGCTTAGGATAAGGTAAGCTCAAGTGTGTGGTAGGGCCCACTTGGGGACCCAAATGGAGATGGGGGTGGGGGGGATTTCAAGGACTCCTGGATTTTCCTCTCTACAAAAAATCATCCCCAAATGTGATTTATATCATCTCCATATGAGCCCAAAAGTTTAATGGTCAACGGTTCATTTTGATTGACACATAGTCAATCCAACGGTCCAATAAATTCGGATATGACCGAAAGTTGGTGGATGTATGTAATTTAGGGAAGTCATGTGTTTGGTCCATTTGGATGGACCAAAGGTGGGCCCCACAAGCATGAGCTTACAATTTTTTTTCCTAAGCTTGAGCTTAGGAGAGCCTTGCTCCATATATATATATACATACATACATAGAGCAAGACTCCTAAGTTTAAGCTTATGATAGCATTTCGTAAGCCTATACTTGTGGGGCCCACCTTTGGTCCATCCAAATGGACTAAACACATGACCCCCCCCCCCCTAAATGGCACATGTCCACCAACTTTTAGTAAGATCCGAATTTACTGGACCGTTGGATCAACTATATGTCAATCCAATGGATTGTTGACCATTAAACTTTGGGCCCAAATGGAGATGATAAAATCATGGTTGAGGCTGTTTTTTTGCAGAGAGGAGGATCCCAGGGAGTCCTTGAAATCCCCCCATCCCCATCCCCATGTGGGTCCCTAGCTGGGCCCCACCACACACTTGAGCTTACCTTATCCTAAGCTTGAGCTTAGGAGAGCTAGTCCCATATACATATATCTATCTACTAGTGCAATAGGCCTGCGTTGGATTAAGAAATTATTAGAATTTCTAATTAGTAATATATCTAAATATTTAAATAAATTATAAATGAATATTAATATATAATTCATAATAAAGATGGAAACTCATTAGAGAAATTTTAGGTAGGTGGAAATATTTAGGGAAAGATCAAATAAATAGTAAAGATTTTAGGACATTGATTTGAATATATTTGTGCTTAGCCATAAATTGAGTGCCATTTCAAAATTAAATGTGGATTTTGGAAATAATTGGCTTCCATAATGGGCCCCCCAGATTAATCTTACAAAATATTGAAAGAAAAATATAGAGAAAAAGTAGTAGAATATAGCCTATGAAAGTGGCCCGCGCTCTAGTATTAAAAAAGCTCTTATTGTGTTGTTATAAAAAAAAAGTAGAACCCGTAAATTGTGAGTTTGGAAATAAAGAAGACTTTGGTTTCATAACTAAAGAGAAGTTATTATTGTATACAATGTTTTAGGAAAGGGATAAGTATCTTATTTCAAGAATATTTTAAATTTGCATTGAGATAGAGTTAGGTTATGAGATTAGATGAGAAGGGCAATTTCAAAATGTGGCATTGCAAAAAGTCTGAGGATGCACCGCGTGTCGCTCTCCAAAGAAGCCCCCTGCCGCAATGTGTCGCTCTCCCACTAAAAGGGTGCTGCTTTACTATATATATAATAATAATGTATGTATATATACATATACATATACATGTATATATATATGTATATACATGCATGTATATATGTATATACATGCATGTATATATGTATATATATGGGAAGCTCTACAAAATGCCCGGGCATTTTGTAGCACCCAATAAAAATGAGGTACATTAGGGAGAGATCCCTCGTACCGTGTTATAAAGTCTCTAGTACACAGCATTAATGTTTAAGGCCTAGAGTGTGACGTCCCAGTGTCCCACATCGACTATAGAGAGGAAAGTGAATAGGGTTATATGTAGAGCTTACACCCTTCACGCATGTATGATATTGTCCGCTTTGGCCCACTGGCCTAACGGTTTTGCTTCTGATGGGCCTCAACTCATCAAAAGGCCTCATGCAAGGTAAGGGTGTAAGCTCTACTTATAACCCCATTCACTTTCCTCTCTATAGTCGATGTGGGACTTCGGGGCGTTACAATATTCCGAATACCGAGAAAACCGTCAAGGTACCCGAAGTTGGCGCTACTTCCCGGAAAATCAGAAAACTTCTAAGATCGTAGGTCCGTAGTAAGGTCCAATTTAAAACTTTTGACCAACATATAATCAATGGTTAAAATTGCGGAAGCGTAAAGAGTGAAGTGGAAGCATTTGGTATTATAAAAGATGTATCAAATGTGGCAGGGCTGAAGTCCAGCCTAAACTTCAAGTGTGATTAAAAACACACACACACACACACACACATATATATATATATTTTAAACATAACAGACTACCTCCTTGCTCACAACATTAAGTCACTCAAACCCAAAAGAAAGATAAACACTCAAATCTTCGGTGTCGGCTCTCCGTCCCCCAGCTCGACCTTTTGGTCGACTGGTCCCCATCCGTAGTCACCAGCTACGGGCGCCTCGACGGGCGCCAGCGCACCGTCCTCATAGTCGGAGTCGAATCCTAAGCACCAAGAATGGGTCATATCCAAAGACATGGCAAGTTACAGTATACAAATAACATAGAATGTATGCATCGAAAGAGTAGGGAAAGTAATAAGAATAAGATCAATAAGAATCAGGAAGATGAGATAAGTTAATCTATCTACACAACGTGGCACATTCACACAAGTTGGATACCGAGAGGATATTATGCCGCGGCCCTCCCATACTGAACACAGTCGCGGTGGGGAAATCTCACCAGTGCTGGGGATAACTAACCCCGCAAATCACTCATCAATCTCAAACACTCATCACTCAAGAGACCAGACCCGGTATCACACCGTCCGTCTAAGACACAACTCATCATGATAGCCCACTCAACACTCATAAATAGCTCCTACTAGTGATGATCAGTCAACAGCCTGAGCTTAGAACAACTGAGTGAATGCTCGTGCCGACTCAGGAAACCAAAGTATAGGTCTATGTCTGTCTAGGCTTGCCTCACGCGAAGGTTCTAACAAGTCCCTAAGAGGTCAAAGTACCAATCATTGGGTCCATACTAAGGCCCCCCAAGCCATGGCCTTTGTCTAAATAAACCAGGAGAGATCACCAATCTCAATCCAACATCAAACAATCCACACTCATCCCAAATGTGTTACAACTCTAATTACAACAATCTCTCCATCCTAAGGTTCACACATACAACTTAGGCCGTATGAGGGCCCGCCTAGACACAGACACAGGTCAAATTCCTCCAAACTATATCACCAAGTTACCTCTAGGAAGTCCTAAGTTCAGGTTCTTCATTTTTTATTTAATTAACAGGTATAAAGAAATGACAAGGATATAAGAATGACATTAATGTAATAAGTGGAATAAACTCCAAGTAATTGAATCAAATAGAACATCAAGGGTCCAATCCTAAGTAATGGCCCACATTCAGGTCCAGGTCCATTTCAGTTAATTGGATCCCTAAATGAAGTTTCAGATGCTAAGTATATCATATTTGGTGCTCCTGAAGTTATGGGTATCTACGACAATATTTAAGGATCGAATCGACGTCAAATCTAAATCCTAAACCCCACTTAGTGGCCCCACGAGTCAAAGTTGAGCCACACCATTGACTCGTGCCTAGCACATTAATAAAAGTCCATTTGGATGGTTAATGGGCCCTACCCAAAATAATTACCCTCTATAAATAATCCAAGAATCTAATTGAATTTATAATATAACTAAGGTATTTATCCTAGTTTTCTAGAAACTAAAAGAAAGGGGGCAAGGTGTACCTATTTAACAACTCCATGTTATGTAGCATAAATGAGGCCACACTTTCACATATACCCCTGGACCACCTAACTCCTCATTCCCTAAAGTTTTGTAACATGGTGAGGATCACTCTTCTCATGCTCTCACAAGACATGGGCCACTCATTCATCTCTTAATTATGTCACATGGGATGGCCACACATCCTCATACACTCACAGACCACCGAAACCTCTTCATCTCTTCTTCCCATTCACAACCATTCTGTAACAGAACACGTCCCAAACAAAGACTAAGTTCCTCGCCTGGGATATGGAAAATGCATAAATCGTGGGCCCCACTGATCCAAGCCCAGATCAGTCCTCACCATTAGGGTCGCCCAGAGCCCAACTATAATATCTATGGCCCAGATCGCCATTGGTGACCCACCTGGGCCCCACAGATTATAAAAAACGGAAAACCCTTCTTTTCTGGTCATTGCCGCCATGGCCCATTTGGGTCTTTGGATGGTGGACCAAACGAGGTCCACCTCACAAGAGTTCACATCCCTAACGTCGCCCCACCATTTCCGGCCCGATGGTCGGACCAAATCGGCGATTGGATCAATCAGTGGGTCCCACAACCAACTGCTGCAAAACTGATTTTTTTCCTAGACAGGTTCTCTCTCTGATCAAGTGTTGTTTGGCCCACCTCGCACGGGTCTGCCATCTACAGGGTTGCCTGTGGGTCCTCTTTCGAATCTACGGATCATATCGATCATCGGGTGGCCCACCGGGGTCCTGGCCTCAACGCAAGAGATCAAACCCTCCCCGTTTCCATCTCCAGAAACTATTACAAACCTGTAACAAACATGTTACAATTACCGTTACACTACAAAACCTGTTAAAGTTCATTCCTCTTACTGCCATAGGTACATTTGAGTGGAATCCCACTCCAACAATTATCACAACCACTATTGACCCATTAACCCCCCAATTAAGCAATAGATCCATCTATTAATGACTAAAACCCAAATAAACAAGCTCATAGGTAATTTAAGCATTTCTAGCATAATATGAATAAAACTTTCCAAATCAAAGACATTAAGCATGCATTCTATGTTAAGTATATTTCACTTGCCTCAAATCCGGATTGCAAATGAAAATAACAAGAGAGAGTCCTTAAGAGATTGTAGCAACAATAGGTAGGAGGTGACCCCTTCTTCTTCTTGGAATTAGGGTTTTGGGGAGTTAGGGTTTTGGCTAGGGTTTCTAGAGTTAGGGTTTTGTGAAATGAGAGGTAAATGAGGGATAAATGAGAGTGAATTTAGGGTTCATTTCCCAATGCAACAGTTTAACTTTATAGGCTAGGGTTTTTGGGACAATTACCAAAAAGGCCTTTTTGTTTGCATAGGAATGTGGATAAGGACATGGGCATTTAGGTCATATGGTAGAAATTCTAGAATGTTCTGAAGTGTGGAAAACCCCCCCTTATAAAGACCTATTTACTAGTAAGGGCCTCAACACCTAAAACCCTACGAAATTTATAAAAAGACACCATATAGATCTATAAAATACACAATAGGCCTAAAACTTGGGAAAATATTTATCTACCTTTGATAACCCTTATTAATTAGTATAATTATGCTATATTACCGTAATTAATAGTATTCAAATTCAAAATGAGGGCCCACCAAAGGTGGGGCCTCACATCTCTCTCTCCTTTAGGACATTTGGTCCCCAAATGTAAAAGCAAAGTAAGAACACACCTGAGGCAGAAGATGCGGGTAGTCCTTCATCACTTGGTCGCATAACTCCCACGTAGCCTCTTTTGGAGTGTGATACTCTCACTGAACCTTCACCCAATGAATGGTTCGGGTCTGGAGTACCTGCTCCTTAGTGTCGATGACAACGACTGGTCTAGCGATGTATGTAGCGTCTGGCTGAATATCGAGTGGCTGATGATGAAGAATATGCGTAGGGTCCTCCACGTACTTCTTCAGCATAGAGACATGGAAGACATCGTGTACTCCCGACAACTCTAGCCGTAGCTGAAGCTTGTAAGCAACGTCTCCGATCCTGGACCTGATCTCAAACGGCCTGACGTATCTCCGTGCTAACTTACCCTTCTCGCTAAACCTAAGGGTACCTCTGGCTGGGGAAACCTTTAAGAATACCTTGTCTCCCTTCTGGAACTCGAGAGGTCTGCACCGGTTGTTTGCATAGCTCTTCTGTCGGCTGCGCCTGATCTTCAGGTTCTCAACTATCTGCCGAATCTTTTCGCTAGTGTCGCTAACTAAGGATGGTCCATGGAAACTCCTGACATCAACTTCTTCCCAATAGACTGGGGTCGTACATCTTCTACCGTACAAAGCCTCGAAAGGTGTCATCTTGATGCTCGAATGGTAGCTGTTGTTATTGGCATACTCGTAAAGTGGTAGACAGTCTTCCCAGTTCTCCTTGTAATCCAAGACACAAGCTCTCAACATGTCTTCTAATGTCTGGTTGGTGCGCTCAGTCTGTTCGTCTGTATGCGGATGGTAAGCAGTGCTGAAGCTCAACTTGGTGCCCAAAGCCTGTTGTAGGCTCTCCCAGAAGTGAGAAGTGAAACGCGGGTCTCTGTCTGATACGATCGAAGCCGGAACTCTGTGCAAAGAGACAATCTCATCCATGTACGACTAAGCTAGGATGTCGAATCCTGCTCTCATCAAAACTGGCAAGAAATGAGCTAACTTAGTCAGTCGATCAACAATAACCCATATGCCATCGTGGCGTCTCCTGGTAGCTGGAAGTCCTACGATGAAGTCCCACTTCCACTTGGGTATATCGAGCTGTTGTAGTAGTCCTGGCGGCTTTTGGTGCTCGGCCTTGATCTGTTGGCACGTCCAGCATCTAGAAACATAGCATGCGATCTCTTTCCTCATGTTGTTCCACCAGTAGTAGCTCCTCAGGTTTTGATACATCTTGGTGCTGCCGGCGTGAATCGAATATCTGCTATGATGCTCATCTGTTAGGATCTCATCCTTCAGCTCCTGAATATCTGGCACGCACAGTCTTTCCTGATAGTAGAGCACTCCACCAATCAATCTGAACTCTGGCCTCTGGTCAATCTGGTTGATCACTTTGACAAGCTTGGGATCGTTGCGTTGACTGTCCTTGACCTTTCCTAGCAACTCTGGTTCCCATGCGGACATGGTAGCAAGCATGACTCTGTCGCTGAGCGGCTGAAACTGGACATTTAAGTCCCTAAAGACATCGATCCACACACCCTCTGCTGCTAGAAAGCTGACTGGGGCGGTCTTTCTGTTCAAAGCGTCTGCCACAACATTCGCCTTACCTGGATAGTATTTGATAGGGAAGTCGTAATCCTTGATGTACTCTATCCATCGCCTCTGACAGTTGATCATTCTGGGTGAACAGGTACTGCAAGCTGCGGTGGTTCGAATGTACTTCAAACTTCTCTCCATAGAGATAGTGTCGCCACATCTTCAATGCGAAAACGACTGCTGCTAACTCCAAGTCGTGCGTAGCGTACTTCTTCTCGTGTTCCTTCAGCTGGCGTGATCCATAGGCAATGACTTTCCCTTCCTGTATCAGAACACATCATAGGCATGTCCCTGAAGCATCGGTGAAGACAACGAATCCACCACTCTCGATGGGCAAAGACAAGATCGGTGCTGTCGTCAGTCTCTCCTTCAGCTCTTGGAAGCTGTCTTCGCAAGCATCTGACCATATGAACGGTACATCTTTCAGCGTCAGTTTGGTCAACAGCGCCGAAATCGTAAAGAAGCTCTTGACGAATCTGCGGTAGTAGCCTACCAAACCAAGAAAACTTCAAATCTCCGTGACATTCTTTGGTCTCTCCCAATTCACCACTGCTTCTATCTTTGCTGGGTCCACTGTTAGTCCATCCTTGGAGATGATATCCCCGAGGAAAACCACTTGTTCCAACCAGAACTCGCATTTGCTAAGCTTCGCGTATAAATGGTTATCCCGTAACAACTGTAGAGACATCCTTAAATGCTGCTCGTGCTCCTCTCTGGACTTGGAATAGACCAACACATCGTTGATGAACACAACTATGATCGAGGTACGGAGAGAAGATCTTGTTCATCAGGGACATGAACACTGCTGGCGCATTCGTCAATCCAAACGGCATCATTAAGAACTCGTAGTGCCCATAGCATGTACGAAACGCTGTCTTCTGCACATCCTGCTCTCTGACTCGTAGTTGATGGTATCCCGATCTCAAGTCTATCTTCGAAAAGTGCTGAGCACCCTGAAGCTGGTCGAAGAGCTCGTCGATCCGTGGAAGAGGATACTTGTTCTTCACTGTTGCTTGGTTCAGCTGCAGATAGTCGATGCACATCCTCATTGATCCGTCCTTCTCCTTCACAAAAAGTGCTAGTGCACCCCACGGCGACATGCTCTGTTTGATAAAGCTTTTGTCTAGCAATTCCTCTAACTGGGTCTTCAACTCTCGCAACTCTGCTGGAGCCATGTGATAAGGAGCCTTGGAAATCGGTGCTGTGCCTGGTGCAAGCTCGATGGTGAAGTCTATCTCTCTGACTGGAGGCATTCCCTGGATCTCGTTGGGAAACACATCGTGGAACTCGCAGACAACTGGGGTCTCCTCTACTCCTTTGGTCGGCTTATCCTCCGAGATAAACGTGATGTAACCTTCGCAACCTGATTTCATCAATCTCTCAGCCTTCAGTGCCTAAATCATTCGGGTGCTAGGCGATCTCCTCTCGCCTACAAACTTGATCGTATCTTCTAATCCGTCAATAGAGAGTCGGACTATCTTCTAGAAGCAATCCATCACCGCTCGGTATCTGGCCAACCAATCCATCCCCAAAATGACGTCGAAGTCATGCATGGGTAGCACGATCAGATTTGCAAGCAAAATATACTCCCCAATCTGCACTCGGCATCTGGGGTGGTAAGTCTGACACACTACACTCCTACCCACGGGCGTAGACACAACTAACGTACAAGGCATTTCCTTTCCTACCACCAAAGACTAAAGCAAAAGCTGATGACACATACGAATGCGTCGCTCCTAGATCAAGCAATACTCTAGCAAGATGATCACTAATAGAAAGAGTACCTTCCACCACGTTGCCTGCAGCCTCGACGTCCTCATGCGTGAGTGCGAAAGCTCGACCCGTAGCCTGGGGTCTCTGCTGCTGGCGCTGCTGGCCATGGTGCCTCTGATGACGTCATCGATGGTGCTGCTGTCCTCGGGGCTGTTGAGGTGCGCGTGCCTGCTGTTATGCACGATACTACAGCTGAGGTGCTAGTGCAACCTAACTCGCTGGCTGAGCCGCTGGAGTTGGAGTTCTCGGAGGTGCTGGAAGCTGAACCATCAGGGGCTGCTACTCGCGGAGTGGGCAGTGCCTAGATATGTGTCCCTGCTCACCGCAATCGAAGCATATTCTAGGCCAGCGGTATTGCTACTGCTGATGATGATACTGCCCCACCTGGCCTGCTGGCCTCTGCCTCCAGAACGGCCACCGCTGCGGGATCACTGGTTGTTGCCTGATAGGGGAGGCCCGGAACCGTTCCTTTTAATGGGCCCCAACCCATCAAAAGGCCTCATGCAAGGTAAGGGTGTAAGCTCTACATATAACCCCATTCACTTTCCTCTCTATAGTCGATGTGGGACTCTGGGGCATCACAATCCACCCCTTAAGGTTGCACGTCCCTGTGCAGTAGCCTGCTAGTCTCTGTACCCTGCCAGCCCTCTTGGCCTGCCCACATGGAGACCCACCCACTTGCACTAGGCCACGGCGGGGGACTCACACTCGAACTAGTTGAGAGTCGGCTTTGATACTAGTTGTAACGCCCCACCCTTCACGCATGCGTGATATTGTCCGCTTTGGCCCACCGGCCTCATGGTTTTGCTTCTGATGGGCCTCAATCCATCAAAAGGCCTCATGCAAGGTAAGGGTGTAAGCTCTACATATAACCCCATTCACTTTCCTCTCTATAGTCGATGTGGGACTCCGGGGTGTCACATAGAGTCCCTTGCGCTTGGGATTAATTCATGCGGTGGTCCCTAAGCATGTGACATCCAATTTTTTATGACTCATTTGCCCTTTTAACCATTTAAATGGGTGGTGGTCCCCAAGCATGTGACATCAGAACATTTATGACTCATTTGCCCTTCTAACGATTTAAATGGGTGTCATGCAATTTAAATCTGGGTTTTGGCTCCAACTCACTGTCTTTCCTGGATTATTTTCCAATTTAAATGTAGTAAGATGAGTTTTCGATCAAACTGTAAGTTTTAAATTGGAGGGAACGACAATTGATGGAATTTTGCCTAGCGTGGCTTGCTTGGTGCTGATTTTTTTGTGTCCTCTTCCCTCCTTTGGGTGCTTTTGACTGTCCACATATATATAAAACTCAGATAAATTGATATCAAACTCATCCCAGTCCAAAGCAAAGTCGAATAAAATCATAACAAATTTATTTAAATTCACTTCAAACACAGATAATTTAATATTATATTCAGATAAATTTTTATCAAAGTTAGATAAATTCAAACTAAATCTAGTCAAACTAAACCAAATCTAGTTAGATAATCTCATATCGAAGTGACATAACTTGTTTTCAAACTGATTATGATTTCAAACACAGATAAATTCATATAAACTCATATAAACTCACACCAAAGTCAGATAAATTCACATCAAAATTAGATAAATTCACAGCAAACTCAAAATAAATTCACTTAATTCGTATCAAACTTAGATAAATTCTTACCAAACACAGATAATATCATGCCAAAGTTAGATAACATTATGCCAAAGTCAGATAACACATACAAAACTTAGATAAATTCACAATAAACTAAAAAAAAAACTCATTTAAAACCAAGTTGAATATATTTTAAAGTCAAATAAAATCATGTGAAATCCAGTTAATTTCATACCAAACTCATTATTTCATAAGAAACTCAGTAAAAACTCAGAGAAAATCGTTTCAAAGTCACATAAATTCATTTGAAACCTTGTTTAATTGATAACAAACATAGTTAAATTGAAATCAAACTCAGAAAAATCATATAATATATAGATAAATTCATATAAAGTCCTATTTAATTGATCTAAGACTAAGATAACTTCACATAAAGCTTAGATAAATACATGTCAAAGTCAAATAATTTCATATCAAGATCAGATAAATTCAAACCAAAAATTAGATAAACTTACGTCAAAGTCAAGTAAGTTTAAGTCAAGACAATTCAGTTGCTCGAGGTCACCGATGAGTTGATTTTGCTTTTTTCTGCAGTTTCCTTCATCTTCGCTTTCAGAATCTTTATTTTGCTTAAATTTCGGAGTGTATGACCGAATATTTTAAAGCGGTGCGTGCTTGGTGACGTATAGAGTATAAAAAGAGAGGGTGTTTTTTCTTTTTTATTAGTACAGCGATTAGGTTGTGGGCTTTGGGTTTCTGCCAATAATCCATGAAGTGATCAGGGGTCTTGGGCTCATAAAAGATATGAGGCTGATTGAGTCGGGTTACAGCAACTGAACTTGGGTTGTTGCTCGGGCTGAGAGGTCAATTTAAAAGTCAGGTTTGGGTTTAAGTTGTGTTGGGATTGTGTATAGTTGGGTTAAGTTCACATTGGCCTCAACCTAAGTACCCAATTCAACCCTTCCCTCCTCATATTGAAGCCTTCTTAGAGGACAAAAATTAAATACCCCCTTCAATACTGTAATTTCTGAAGCTTAACCTTGGAAAAATAAACTATGTTAAGAATACCATGCTAACTCTATTTAGATGAAGGTGAATATTGTAATACATTTTGGTATTTTAATTTTAAACACTATTTGCTGCAAATAGGTATAAGGTAAGAGCATTTTTGTCTTTTATAAATCTACATGTACTCAAGAGAGTCTAAATGATTGTATTACCTATGTATAAAGATAATAAAGTATAGGGGTCATTATTGTATTATTAAAAGGGTGAGCAGTTACATGTAGATTTCCCCATTTTCCTTTTGCTTTAGAGGGTCTCACGCACCCACACACACCCTATACACAACAATCAGCGACAGATTTTACTAAAAAGAATTTATAGTTGCTTCTAGAAATAATTGTAGACAGTTACATGGACTTTAGATAAATATGTGGTAGAAGAGCCATTTAGATTAGTAGTGCTTTTGTCACACATTTATCCAGAGAGCAACATCACTCGTTTGTGTTCCAAGAGAGCTACATGACACTTGTCAGTTTGAAAATCCAAACTCGTTTGTGAGTATTACATTATCTGGATGGTACTTGTTCGTGTGTGATGTTATTTATGCTTATAGTTTATCTTTTCCTAATTGTCTTCCAATTTCTTAACAGGCATGGAGAACACTGCATCAATTTTAGATATTGGGAATCTCGCATCGAGTCTTATTGGTCCTCAAATTGATTACATTACAAATCCCAAAAAGAAAATGGAAGAAATGGACAACGAAGCACGGTATTTATTTGCTCGGAGGGATGATGTGGAAGAAATGACTAGAGACTCACCAAATGTGGCAACAAGGGAGTATAAATTGTGGCTTGAAGAAGTGAAAAAGGTAGAACTTGATGTGGAGTCCATTAAGGACAAGCATACAAGGTGTTCTAATGACAGCTCGAGGCAGACATTGGGCAAACGTGTGAGAGCTGTTACTGAGAAAATCATCGATCTTAATAATAAACAACCAAAGTTGAAGGGAAAAGAGATTTCTAATGCACCGCTGGAGAGCGTTGAGCAACAAATTGTAGAAATTAATTCATCAACCGACTCCGAGCCTAAATTGGACAGGATAATGGAGCTTATAAAAGATGTCGGAATCCAAAAGATTGGGATTTGGGGGATGGGCGGCATTGGCAAGACAAGAACTCTAAAATTGTTGAACAAACGATTGGAAGAATCCCACATGTTTGACATCATCATCTGGATAACTGTCTCAGGAGAAGTAAGTCGAAGAAATGTGCAAAATGATATTGCAGGACGTCTGAAATGTACTGAAAAAGATATGCCCAACGACGATCGACTAAGAGCATCCATATCTTAAAATTTAAGTGGGAAGAAGTTCTTGTTGATTTTAGATGATATTTGGAAAAGAATAGATTTGTCTGAAGTTGGGATCCCAATTCTAAATCAAGATAATGGGTGTAAGGTCTTATTGACCACTCGAGACTTTAGCATATGTCAACAGATGGAAACAGATAAGGAAATTCAAATGGAGAGACTATCCGAAGAGAAGGCGTGGAGGCTATTCATTGAAAAAGTTGGAGATGTTGCCATGTCTCCTCGTATCGAACCAATTGCTAGAGATATCGTTAAAAAGTGTGGTGGTTTACCACTTCCCATCCTAGTAATTGGTTCATCATTGAGAAAGAAAAGTGATGTTTGTAGGTGGAGGAATACGCTACGGAAACTGAAATTACCATCTAAGTCTTCGATTAAAGGCATGGAAAAGGAAGTGTTCTCCTGCTTGAGAATCAGTTATGATCGGTTATCTGAAGATTCTGAAAGGAACTTATTTTTGTACTGCTCATTGTACCCAGAAGACTCTCAAATATTGATATCTGGATTGGCAGAGTATTGCTGGTTGGAGGGCTACATTAAAGGAGTTGATAGCATTGAAGAGGCAAGGGATGAGGGTCGCGACATTGTAATGAATCTTGTTGATGCGTCATTGTTGGAGAGGGGTGATAATGAAGAACATGTCAAAATGCATGACATTATAAGGGATTTTGCATTGAAAGAAGCTTCAGGGTTCTTAGTAAAAACTGGTAAGCATGTAAAGCATCCACCAGAGGCGAATGAATGGTTGCAATCACAAAAGATATCATTAATGCAATGTAGTTTGGTCTGTCTGCTGGAGTTGGAGAGGCAGAACTGTAGCACTTTGTCCACATTATTGTTGCAATATAATGATCATCTAACAATGATCCCCGATTCCTTCTTTGAATGTATGCATTCTCTATGTATTCTAGACTTGAATCGGACAAAAATAAAGTCCTTGCCTTCTTCCTTGTGTAACTTGGTTAATCTCCGCGGTCTTTATTTGAAGGATTGTTATAATTTAGAAGAACTTCCATCCCAAGTCGGAGCGCTCACGCAACTGGAGGTGCTTCATTTGGGAGGCTCCACACGAATTAAATATCTGCCTAGAGAGGTGGGGGAGCTAACTCGTTTGAAACGTTTGATAGTGCGATTTCAATGCCTCAACCGTTCTGGAAAGGACACTAAATAATGGAACATGAAGTTGAGAGTTCCAACTGGAATAATTCCAAAGCTTCCATATTTAGAAGAACTGAGCTTGTCTGTCTCTTTTCACGGTGACTGTGTTGAAAAGGAACAATGGGATGATGAAAGCATGGAAGTCGTGGTTGAAGAATTATGCAGGTTGGAACATCTTACTTATGTCGATACATACTTTCCAAAAGTGGAGTGTCTCGAGCATTTTCTACGTCATAGCAAATCGGTGAAAGCAACCTCCTCCTGGTTTAGGAGATTCCGGTTTCGGGTTGGCACTGGGATAAGGGATGGACGAAGTGGTTATGATCGTCCAGGTTGTGAATGGGAAAGACGGTTGGTATATAAAGGTGGGCTTGGGATGTCACATGCCGCCGCCATTATGGAGACCCTTGCTCATTGTTCCTTTTTTCATCTTCAGAATCATGGCACCGTAAGAAAGCTATCGGAGTTGGGCCTGGCAAACATGAATGAGTTGAAAGAATGTTGGGTCAAAGGCTGTGAAAATATGGAAATTCTGTTTGATGGAGATGAGCAACAGAAGACTTGTGCACTGCTACCCAACTTGAAGATTCTTATGCTTGAGATTCTTCCTGAATTGAGAAGCTTATCGGATGGTCCATTGCTGCCCGGAAGCCTCTCCAAACTAACACATCTAGAGTTATTTGGTTGTGATAATTTGAAGAAGGTTTTCCAATTGGGTATTATTCGACAACTCTGCAGTTTAGAACGCTTCGATTTTTCGAATTGTTCGAAGATGGAAGAGATAATAGAAATTGAAGAGGAGGAGGAGATGTCTGTCGCCAGCCATACCCATAATGTTATAAGTTATAATAATGATAGACTTATCCTCCCTAATATGAAGTGCATTTATCTCTGGAATCTTCCAGAATTGGTTAGCATTTGCCGAGGGTTTTCTAATTTCGAATGGCCGTCACTAGAAATTATTAAAATTTGTCACTGTCCCAAGTTGAAGAGTCTCTCCTTCCTCTCCAATGGCACCAATATTGTAGCACCTGCACTAAGGGTGATTGAAGGAGAGAGTTCATGGTGGGAAGCATTGGAGTGGGAAGACAATGACATCAAGCAACGACTCCGACCTTTTCTTCATCGAAGATCATGAAATTGTCGATGCCTGCCTTGGCTTTAGACCATACAAGCGTCGTAACCGGAGGAAATAGTAACTAAAACATTTCCACTTCGATTTTGTGTTCCGTAAGCTCTCTCTCTCTCTATATATATATATATAGGGAAAGTTTCAAGTGCATCTATCTCTCATCATAGGGTGAGAGGCACTTCCCATTTTTGCACATGAAGACAAGGATGTGTACCTCACCCTATGTACTTGAAAAGTAACTTTTGTACTTGAAAATGTCCAATTAGGAAAGTATCCATCACCCTATGGTGAGGGATGGATGCACTTGAAACCTCCCCATATATATATATATATATATATATATATCTACCTCTTGGTAATGATTTCTCTTCTTCATCTGCAATTTTTCATATCGCTGTTGATCAAGACGGAAACAAGTATACGGATCGAACAGGTAGATATCTCTTTACATTTCTTCAATTCTTTTACTTCTCTTTTCTTCTTACTCTGCAATACTTCTTTTGAAATCTCTTTGAAATAAGCACTGCGTGTTTCTTATTTTTCCTTTTTCATTCATGGGTTGTTTTAAAAACTCAAAGAAAGAAGATGATGATCTCCATTTGTTTAATGATATGCAAGGCCAAAAAAGGGATAGAGATTGAACATGACAAAACCACCACATATTTTTTTGTCTTTGTTGGAGAAGTTTGAATTCATCAATCTCAAATGCCCACAAAGTGTTTGATGTAATGTCTCAACCAGTTCATCTTTTTTGAAAGATGCTTGTCCCCTCTTCTAAGGTTTTTTTTTTAAATGTTTCTTTTTTTTTAATTTAATTGTCCTTTCTAGAGGATCGGTCAAATAACATGTGCTCAAAATGCGTTTCTTGAATACTTCAGCCATCAGTTTTAACTAGAACATTGATCATTAAAGAACACAGATAATGGACAATCATCCCCGGTGTTCAGGCAAAACAAGGAACAGTGCAATCCAATTGAATTTAGCATCACATTCTGATTTTTTGTGAATAGAAACAGCTGAAGATCCTTAAATCCTAATTCCATTGAGCACAGGTGTCCAATTGCTCTCAACTAATCTCCAACTTCAAGCGATTCATGTTGAGAACATTTTATCACATGGATAAGTTTGTAGCTCTACATGATAAGCGTCCCTTGACTGGGCAAAACTTATTCTTTAAAGTTTAAAAACGGTTAAGAAAATGGAGTCTCATTGAGCGACTCTTCCCATTCATCTTCCCTCTCAACGTTACTTCTCTGACTCCCATCAATGCTTTATCTCAACGCCCATCTTCCTCTTCCTCTTCATCCTCCCTCTCCCATCAGTCCTGCTCAACGCTCTCATCTCAACCCCATTACTCGGCATCGATTGCTACGATCCCCATGGCATGTCCCTCTCTCTATCTTTCCTCCTACCTCTCTCTTGCTTTGTCTCCTTCTTTGGCTAAAGAGATGAAGGAAATAATAAGTGGGATCTACCCTATTGCAGGATATTCGTTTGGAGGAGATAAAAAGAGGGAAAAAGAAAAGAGGGTTTGGAGAGGAGAAGAAGAAAGGGTTGTTGTCCTCATAAATCATGTCATTGTGATAGCCCAACGCGCCCTCGAAGTCTAGCTGCTTCCTCTGATTTCTGGTATATGCCTTTTTTTATCTTATTTTATTTACTCCTCAACTGTCTACAATGTAATTTTATCGTTATGTGGGTTTTTCACTACTTCTCTGGTAGGTTTTTTTCTTGGCTATAAATAATTAAAAAATTTTAATTTCTTTCCTTTTCTCCTGGTATCACTTTGGTTTGATTCCTTTTTTACTCAATTGTCCAGGTGGTGCCTGACAAATGCCTCTTTGTTTTGAGGTTTTTTTTTTTTTTTTTAATTCTTTGTATAGGTTGTGCTTCGCAAAATGCCTATTTTCTATGTTTGAATCATATGATTAGACAATCCACCAATCCATCAATAATGTAATCCTAAATATGAGCCAACAAATAGTATTTTATTTGAACATGTTGTTTTTTGTTTATTCTTTTTGCTCACGGTTGATTTATTTCTTTACTTTTTTTAATCATTCAAAAAGTTCTGAATTCAATGTTAGAGAAAAGGGCCTTTGAGGAATTCAAATTAACAATAACTAAAATGTTTGCTACGTTGACGGATGGAGTCCAGGCACAATTTTTTGGATTTCCCAAATCTGCCGGTGCATTGAGATTGGGTTGGAGAATGATGAGTTTCTGCATTTGATTGTTGTAGTATGTGAATTGAGGAAGATGGGAAATGATTTTTTTTTTTTTTTTTGTTGGAGGGGTGCTTTATTTCTTACTAGCAATTATTTAATAAATTGGATCTCTTTGGTTCTTTATTATTATTTTTCTTTTTCTATGATTCAGTCATGGGATTCTATAAGTTTTCTCTCCTCTCAAATCCATAATTCAATTGAATTCTCTCCATTATCATTTTTCTCATTTTATATTTTGTTCATCATTATTTTTGTATTGATGGTCGAACTTATCACAAATAGCAGAAGTTTATTTTATTTTGTCTACATTATTTGATTGACTGCTGTTTTTTGGTGTATGCTTTATGCAATATAAATTTTAACTATGCATATCAAGTATATGTCTTAATGCTCGGAAGAAATGTTGACTTACAAGGTTAATTGAGAAATCAAATTCAATTCCTTCAATTGACCAGCCAATTTGTTTTGACCCTCTATGATGGATTTGTAGCTTTTCTCTCCGCATTCCAACTTTATCTCTCATACTTAACTCCATGGAACGTTTTTTGTTGCACTAAAGCGAACTGAATTCTACCAACTTTTCTGCTCCCTTTTTTTTTTTTTTAAAGTAAAAGGCTATCATGTTAAAAATACATTCTCCTCTTACGTTTCTCCCAATTCCCTTTTAACTCCTTTGCAATGGTTTTTTAAAGCGTCCGCGACTCCTCATCTTCTCTTCTTTTCTCTAACGTGCAGGCGTCCAAACCTTCTATCTTTGAGCCTTGGGTTTTGAGAGGTCTCTTTTGGAAGGTGGCGAATGGGGACGGCGACCCCAGCAACGTGGCAGGGATTTTTGACCAGGTTCCGATTATCTTTGACCCAACATCCTGCTTTTGTTTCATCTCCGTTCTTTTTTTTTTTTTTATCCATTTTCAGAAAGCCATCTCCATGTTCTTCTTTGACACCTGTGCAGGGACCTTACCTTCTACACATTTCGGTTTTCTACATGTTTCGCTCTTGGCAGAACTTTTACTCAATTTCAAGTCATGTAACTGCAAAGATGATTACTCACTCTTGGAAACTCCTCAAAACTAAGGAGAACTCTTGTGAGTCATGAAAACATTCAGGCCCCAAAATCTCCTCCGTCCCTCATCTCTTTTCAAGGTTAGTTCCAATCAATTCATACGGTTTCTCATTCTCTCCTTTTTCTTCCAAATATGTTGAGTGCTGCAGATATATTGAATTTATGTGATTTGGTTGTTGAATTGATGTTCTATTTAGAGATTCATTGTTAGTTATGCAATCTATATTGTTTGTATGGAATCTGTTTGTGGCGAGATTTACATTTGCATTAGTTATTATATCTCAGTGTGACAGTGTCATGATGATTTGATGAAGTTTGCATCTGAATGTTTTTTTTTTTCTTTTTTTCTTTTTTTTTTTTTCATCTGTTGGATCTCTCATGTGTTGTAACACATGACTATGATATTTATCATGCATGCATGTGTTTCTTTTTGGAATAACATTCATTTTTCGTTATGTTAGTTTATGCATGCCAACTATATGATGAAAATTCTACATGAATAATAATGCAGCAACGAAGTTTGTATCTTATCCAACAAAATAACAATTTCCAAGGTGACAAATGATATATTCATCAAGTGCCCCATGAGATACAACAGATTTTGCAGATAAAATAACATGTTAATGTTGATGGCAATGGCAATGGCAATGGATGTCAAAGGTTTTATACCTTCTCATTTTGTCCATGCATGTGATGAATTGCTTCATGACGATGGCAGGTTGGGTTGATTAGTTGGTTGCGGTACTCCAAATTTTATCACTTTGTTTCATAATCCACTGATTAGTTAGCTGATTAGTGGTCCCCACACTCATTAATTTCTTCTTCGATTCAATTTCTCCCTGTTTCCATCCAAGGTCTACAGAGACCCTCTCACTCTGCCGACCACGACCCAATCACTGGTGGGCGCTTGCCAACATTTTTTTTTCCTTTTGCTTAAGGTGTTGTATGTTTTTCTTTTGCTGTAGTGATTTCAAATATGGGTGTTTTCCTTCAGAAAACAATAATGTAGCTGTTTTTCCTCTCTTGAAAACAAAAATTTTTGATATATCTTTGTGTTTCATTGGATTTCATGTTCAATAGAAAGTTGGGGTTTTTAAGGGATGTGGACTTTTTATACTAATCTACCATTAATTGATTTTTCTTTTTCTAATTTTCTTTTATGCCTTAATAACAAGGCTCAGATCCGTGAGCTCCAATGTAATAGAACACAACTCAACCGTCAGGGTCTTGCCTCAAATTAACAGTTATAGGTTTCTTTCAATTGCAACATGCCATCGCTCAGACAAATTTTCCCACGATAGTAATTGTCTCCAGCAAATTTTATCTAAATAAAGTTGTTAGAGTTCTCCTTTGTGGTAGACTGTGGATCTTTGTTAAAGGCTTTCTTCCTATGAGAGTTTGCTTGATAGGGTTTTATAGTTTAGGTATGCATAGGGCTCATGAATGTAGTCTCTTTCAAACACTTGATGATCTTTCAAACACCAGCCCACCTTGATTGTTATGCTTTCAGGCGGGCATCATAGACCAAGTAATTCAATGAGGAAGGATGACCTGTCCATTCCTGAAAATTACTCTTATATCATCGATAAGAGCATGGTCCACCATCCATTTTGCCAGCCATTTGATGAATGTATTTTATTCACTCTTGATTTATTCTCTTTTTTATTTGACCATTATTTTCATGTCTCTTTAACTGTGCCTTCACTTAAATTCAGCAAATCATGAAAATTTAGAAATTGGGTATCCATTTTAAACCATTAAGATTAGGTTGTTGGGGCCAACACAGTCATCTGTTGGGGCCGACACATATCCCCAAGATCAATCATTTGCTTTTTAGGTTTACAGTATCACTCCTAACCTGAAGGCCAACTTAGAAAAATAAATAAATAAAATCAACTTATATGGGGAGATTAATCCGGCCCTTTTTGTGGTGGGTCACTGAAAACTTGATCCATGACCAACCCTCATTTTATGAGGGTCAGGTTGGATGGGCAAATTCCGATCGACCTAACAGGTGGGGTCAAGTTTTGTCACCTCGATAGTCATTAAGTGGGCTCCAGCG
This sequence comes from Cinnamomum chago, assembly GCA_038049695.1. Lineage (NCBI taxonomy): Eukaryota > Viridiplantae > Streptophyta > Magnoliopsida > Laurales > Lauraceae > Cinnamomum > Cinnamomum chago. The sequence continues at coordinate 5,964,387 of CP142451.1, read as the reverse complement.
CGGGTTCAACATATCCCACTGAACGGGAATTGAGAGAGATGAGCCAACTTGAGGTTTTCTCATAAAACACTTTTTGAGAATGTTATGAAATCCACCAAATTTTGAAAATGTAACCAAATCTCCCACATGAAGCAAAATAGAATGGATGGAGGCTCACCGGAGTAACAAGTACACCGTGGACCTCTAAAGTGGTGGGACACATAATTCAATTGATGAATGGATCCAAATCGATGGATAGGGTTATAAAATATTTCATATGCAGTTATAAAAGGGTGGGGTATAAATCAACTGCCCTTGTCAAGACACTTACTTTTGAGTGGTGCTGGCACCTAGTTTCACACACATGCCAAAGGGTTGGATCCTTGCATCAGCGGGTTTATAGTATCACTTTGGATCAGGAGGCCAAAATAAATAAATAAATAATAAACTGCTCTTTAAATTCTTAGAATCCCTATTCTTATTCCATTATTCCTACATTAAATCAAGAGAGGTTTAGCTAAAAAAGAAAAGAAAAAATTTGTTGGTAGACCATGCAACTTTTTTTTTCCTCTCGAGATGAAGATACTTGAGAATCTAGGTCCATGCCCAAAACCGGAGATAAGGGATAAAGGAGCTGGGACCCAAGGGAGCCCACAGACATCGGAAGAGAGTCCCCACACACGGTAAGGGGGCCCACACAAGTAGGGTGAAAGCCCACAAGTGGGTAACGGTTAAACTGTTGTTTAGAGTTACACTAGACCGCATAGGGCACGAAGGAGTGTCCCACAAAGAACTGAACAAAGATTCATGGCACGATTCATTACAACGAATAGACGTTCTCCCAAAACCATATTGATTCATTTTCTATAAAGCCCAATAGTGTCTAAAACAATTTTCTCATTTTAGAATACATAAATAATTGATACGTGACTCAATTGCAAGCTTGAGAGTTTATATTTTATAGATGTCGAGGTTTATTCTTGAGCTTGAGATTATACTGCGAGTTCGAGAGCTAAAGTTTCACCAAATGAAATGGTCTAAGTTGCATCTGTTGGGTATAAAGTTTTCAATTTTTTTTTTTTTTTTTTTTTTGCTGTAAAGGTAAATTATATTAAAAAGAAGTGGGGGAGAAGAAAAAGATACAAGGGTCCAATAATTGACCCTAAGCCCAGAAGAAACAGAAAACAAGAAAGGAAAAGGAGGAAGACGCAGGAAGAGAACCAGAGAAAGGAGCTGTGCACTCCACCATTAAAAGCTAGCAAAATCAAGGGTGGCAAGTGATTCGCATGAAGGCAAAGAGAATGTAGAGTTGATTGCTGACGAAAGGCTTTTTGATCTGCTTCAGGGAGAAAGAGATGGCTTCAATGAGATGAGCTTGGATGGAAAGAGAGGCAAAGATTAATTGCACGATTCAACCAAAAGGATGGCCTGCGATCTTCAAAAAATGCTTCGTTTCTGGCCTTCCACATGCAGTAGAGAACTGTGATGAAGATGCAGAGAGAGTGGGAGGAAGTTGAAGCCCAGCAGCGTGCAGAAACCAGTTCCAAATGGATTTTGCTTGGTCACAGGAGAAAAATAGATGACCCACTGAATAATCTGCAGCGCAACAGATGCTGCATCTGGAGGCAAGAGAGAAACCTAGACGCTTGAGCCTCAATACGCCAGCCGAAGCAGTTGATTTTGTGTGGAGAGATGTTCCATATCAAATTTGGCCATGGAAGAATTTATGCTCGGTGTCTGACTTTCTGCCATGCAAAGCGCAAGGAGAGGTTGCCATCAGGGGTGTCTCTCCAAATAAGAATGTCAGAGACGACAAGGTTGGGAGAGAGGTCAGCCAGAAGGGGAATCAAGTGCTGGTGTATATTTGGAGGCAAAAAATCAGGAATAACCCATGATCCAGATGGGATCAGGGAAAAAATCAGATTACAATATATATGATAATATTGTTTGAATATACTCTCTCTTCATTTGTTCGACAGGTTGATGAAAATGAATTGATGGTGCACTTTTCAGACTATATTAGATGTTGGTCACAGTGCAGTTGGGTTTACATAAATCTCTTCTCCTTGAACTTAGTAAAAAAAGATTAAGTAATCGACTATTTTCATAAGAAACGATAAAAAAAACCATATAATTTAACGAACCACAGTAGAAAGGAGCCTATGTGGTATGTGTTAAGGACACGAGAGCTCTCCTTTTTTTCTTTATTTTCTTACCCCAACTATAAGAGTTTGGACCCACCCACCCCCCCTCTCGGATGAGGGTAGCATACCTCAAGTGAGGTGATAAAGCCCTCTGGTGAGAGAACGTGGCATACCCATGGTTCGAATCCTGGGCAGTCAGGTGAGAACGGCCTCTTACATCTAAGGTAAAGAGGTTGTTCTCGAGACGTGGGATATCTTGAAACCACATTATTGAATGAACCATAGAAGGAAGAAGCCTACGAAACCACATAATAGAATGAAAAGGGGTTTTTCCTCTTACTTAGGTCATCATTATTATCTATGAAAATCAACACCTTGACGAAACTTGAGAAAGACATTCTCCATATAACTAGTTTTGTGTAGCATCGCATTTGTTTTTTGCAATATTATTTAATTCAATTAAAATCTTACAATATTATATAAAATTATATTGTTATATTGTTAATTAAAACCTTAAGCTAATCTAATCTTTTCACACACACTATCCCCACCCCCCAAATGAATAGTCACAAGTCCAAAATTGACACTCATTCAAATTCTCCTCACTATTGGATTGAAATGGTAAGAAAATTGTGCCTCTAAAACTATTCTTTCTCTTTAAAGCTAAATGTTGGTTGGAAAAAAAAAAAAAACTCAAAAAAAAAAAAATCCTCAATTATGGCCTTAGGATAAGCCACATCAGCTTATTGGGGTCCATTTGTGAATGTGTCCTTTCAAAAACACATAATATGTGCCTTTTCAATAAAAGGTGTCTCTTGGGCTAAATATGCAATTTCAATAAAATGTCTCTTGGGTCCATTTGTGTGGATGTAACCCAATTCAAAGGGATGATGCCTTCCAACTCTATAAATTAAGGTTATTTTTAAAGTTTTTATATAATATTCAAAATGAACATAAATGCATATGAATCCTTTATTTTATGTTTTGCTTATGTCTAGGATCGGGCTAAGCCCAAGCCCGGCCATGTCCTAGCCCGAGCCCGTACGGGACAGGATTTGATGTAGGCCGGTTCAATTTAGGGCCGGGATTGGACAACACCTGGCAAGCCCGTCCTATTTTCGAGACGGGAATGGACAACCCAAGCCCAGGCCCGGCCCGGCCCATTGACAGGCATACTCGCTACCACCGTTTGAAGCTTATCCAATAGACAGTGCTAGTGATTGATGTTGTGTATTCGGGTTTACCAGTGATCAACCGCAAGGGGGTCGGCAGGTTCCTCATCATAAAATAATTGTCCCTTGAAATATTTTGTAATGATGCAAATGCCCTCGACTATTTGTCTCAGCACCGATGTTTTCAAGTTAAAAACCAATTTTTTTAATAAATTAGAGAGAAATACCCTTCTATAGGCCCTCATTTATAGGTCTACCAAACCCTCTAATGTCAAATTGGAGCTTTCTTTTGTAATTTTATAGCACACTATTTGTAAATTTAATATAAAAACTTAGGACTTTTCTTTAAGACCTTAATCTAATTAGCTCCTCTCCGATTTAGAGTAGAGTTTCCTTAAACCACATAAATTTTTACCAAAAAACAAAAAAAAAAACCACATAATTGAACGAACCATTGCACGGGTCAAAGCGGCGTCAGCTTACATAATCATGTTAACCCACTTTACTTGCAAGTGGGCCTTACCAATCGGACAAAAGTCATGATATTATTGAGCAGTCCACAAATAGGACAACACCTATGCAAAACCAAAATTAAAAGCTATTCTGCTTTATCATGTTAATAAAGACTTACCCATGTTAATTAAATGTTTTGGCTGAATGGTTGGTTATGGGTTATGCTAATTGTTTGGGCAGGGCATGAAATTTGTGTAAGTATCCATGCATGCATAGAGAGGCTTGTGATATGAACAAGTTAATCAACGATGGTGGATCCTCCACATGTTAAATCAGGTCCTAGCTGCCATCAGCACCATAGTAGCCGCAACATTGGATCATTTCCTTTTAGAGTAACAGTACATCTTGTGTATTGCTACATGTATAGATTCTCAGCAGAGGCCAATGCCAAACAGGTGCAGGCAATGATTTGATGATCTAACTGCCCTTTCAGTGGATCCAAGTGAGGGTGAGTGAGCCCTAAAACATCTTCTAGACAGCTTTCAATTTCAACCATTCTTTCTACCAAAAAATTTCAACCAGTCTCTGTCCCTTTTCCGATAAGAATATCTTTTAGATTTGACTCCATACCTTAATTTTTGGCTCACAAGATTTCGAGGAAGGAGAATTTGCTTAAGACTTTCCAATCTATGAGATTTTCAATACACCCACCATTTGCAGTCTGGAGCCCCTCTGTAAAAGGTGTGATTTTCTGAAGTGAACAAGATTGCATGCCTTTGGACAGGTTGCTGCCTTTCAAGTAATTTAGTAGAATATACGTACAAAAAAGACTAGAGTGACAATACATCGTGTGGTCCTAAATGTATAGATTTTGAGAGGCCTATGCCATACAGGTGAAGGCCTATGCCACCATTGGATTACAATATATAGATATATTGGGGGATGGGATAAATGTAAAAAAAAAAAAAAGGCATATTAATTATCAGTTTTTAACTGTTTTCAGCCCCCATACCCTTGCACCCGGATTCGCCCTTGCGATGGGGCCAACAAATGATATTTCCTAGTGATAAAATCTCAATGAGATGCAACTCATGCAAATTGTGGTATTAAAGATTCTCATTCCAACTCCGATAAAGATAATCAATCAATTAAATGGAGACTCTTCAAGAAAGAAAACCTTTCTTCGAAAAACTATGGGGTTTTTGAATAATTCGTTTTCCATTTGATCCAAATCTTATATATTTTGATTGCTTGAGAATACCACCAGACTTCCATCACTAAATACCTTTCGATCTAAAATGCTTAAGGTCCTATTTGTTCACTTTAAAATATTTAGAAATCGAATGCAAAAGATTTATGCCATCAGGAGTTAAAAAAAGAAAATCATAAGTTTATTTTAAAAAATGAGTATTAAATAGCTTTCCTTTGGATGAAAATATAATCAAAAGAAAATAAATGGGAAACGAGTAACTAGCTATCTCCTTAGTTATTCATTTTCCATCTTCCTCTATTTTAAATAAAATGAAAGATTATTTAATACTTATTTTTTAAATTTTATCTTTGGTATTCATATTTAACCGTTTGCGGTATAAAGTATACAATTCCAACTCCCTCACACACAGTATTAAATTCTATAACCCTTGAGCTAACAATAGGTTGGCATGTCTTGTTTTTTTAGAAAGGAAGGTGCCTAGGTTACCGTTGAGCTAACAATGGGTTGGCAGGTGGGCACCATTATGGAGTACGAGTGGACTCCACGTCTCCTTTCTCTCTTACTTTATAATATGAAATGTATTTTTAGGTGTTAATATTTACACCCACTCTATATCACCCTATATGGCTATCTTATCAAGTCCCATCTAATATCCATCACACCAATTAAGTGATAGGACAAATAGATTTGACTGGTCAGTGTTAGATGTGGGCTCTATACCCATCAACAGTGGGCCCCACAAAGGCATTTTCAATGAGAGCCCTGACTGTGAACAACGATATCATCCTTACAACTCATTCTATTCTATATCCATTTCATGAATTATTCTATTTACCACCGAAATTGACTTGCTGCCCAAGTAATCCATTCTCAACGGGTGTTAACGTTTACAACTTTATATAATAAGTAAGAGATATTTTTTTAATAAAAAAAAAACATGAGTCACCTGGGCTCTAACCTTCTTCATGAGGGTTGAGTTTTTGCCACGCTTAGATATTGGACAGCATGCCCAAACTCACGCCATAAACACCTCTATTATCCACCTTTCATTTAAAATTTTGTCATTGGTTAAACTTGTGAAGTTATATATGGAGAGGGCTACCTCATATGAATCCAACAAATTTAATGGGGCTCATTGATATGATTTATCACTAAGAAATGGATCTTAGAAATCGATGTGCGTGATGGAGTTCAGTGGGATCCAACAATTGGCATGTGACAGGTCAAAATAATGAATAATCTAAAGTATATTGGATCCCGTTCAGCCTCTAATGACACAAGTTTGGTGGGATCCTCAAGCAACCAAACATGGAATTGGAAGTTGCCTCTATATAGATCTTATTGTCAGGAGTCCGTATGCGCAAACGGATCGTCCATCGGAGCTCACAGGATCCAAATATCACGCGACAAATTTCAATCATCAAAGATAACTGCATCTGGTCCAAAAAAATTCTAATCATTGGATCCCAAATTTGTCAACGCTACTGGGTAGCTACTGGGTAGTGCTCGTCATCACGATTATGCAGAACCAAACTGCATGTCGATCGGAGTCCGAACGAACGAGTTATGGACGGTCAAAGTTCACAGCTAACCGTCGACAGGCTCCGCCTTGCGTCAGCAGTACAGCAGCCAGCATAGTTTCGATGACATCACGATAATGTCATCTGTGGCGAGTCTCAGCTGCTGGGCTCAGAGCCGCGCCAGGTTGGTCAGGGTCGCGTCCACCTGTCCTACCTGAGTTTTCTCTTGACGCGACTCCCGAGGTGAACAACTACAGCAACACATGCTGCGTTCAGGACCTCCCACTCTCTTTTTAGGCGCTATTCCTGAGGCAGAAGAGGGGAAAAAAACAAAAACAAACACATGGTCTATCCTTGTCCGGTGCACAAACCGATGAAAAAATAGATGTTTAATAGCCATATAGAATAGGGTGGGTATATAGAGTGGGTATATATAATACATAAGGTGGGTCCCTTTTGTTTTTTTTCTAAAGATAAAATTCTTTCTCCTACTTTAATGACTTTCCCTGCTTTTTCCCTTGGATTATGGAGTACGGAGTGGACCCCACTTCTACTTTCTCTCTTATCAGAAAAAGGGTAATGTATCATGTAATTGGCCGACAATGCATGACCTCTGGTAGAAAAATCTTCACCTACAAGGGCATGGCACACCGTAGATATAGGGTCCATCATGTGGGGCCCATTTGAATGCATTTCTAATTTTTGAGAATGGATAGATGAAAAGGTTTCTTTGCGGATAAAGGTGATGCAAAAAATCAGCTCCATTAGATCATTCCAGGCCCTCGATTTAACACCCTTAAGTTTCAATAGCCTTTTAACCGTACAATTTAAAAAATTGTAATCCAACGGTGGTAAGCAAGGGCACCTAGGGCATTAAGTCCAGGTACGGTGGCAGATTATTGGGGATAAGAATTTGAAGGGAGATGCACTGATCAAATATGGGCAAAGTGGCCCTCATAGAGCGCTGAGCTGTACATGCAGTTAGCTCGTTGGATCAAATTGTCCTTTGTAGTGATGCATACATCTCAGCCCTTTAAAATTTCAATGGTCACTGTGACCTTCAAGCCAGTCAACAATCTGAACCGTCCAACACTTTCATTGTCATTATAGAGGATTGGGGGTAAAATGGAGTTCTTTCCTTCGGACCATGGACAATCATGCCATGTGGATTAATAACACATCTATAGAAGACTAGCTCACAGGTCACAACAATCTAACAATAAATGAATCAAACAAAATAAACATTTGATCAAGACAATTAGAAGCATAAAGTATAGACAGCCCTTGACCCAAGACTTGCGTTGACCTCTAGCTATATGAGCAATATGAGTGTCCTTGTATAACGCACAACACAAGATCAGGAAATCACCACCCATTAACTGAAGAATCTCTAGTCTTTATCTTGTTCAATCTTCCGACTACCAAGCATCAGGTATGCTTATGATCTCAATCGTGGATACAATTTATGTCATTACTTGTTATGATGTGAGAACTTCTGCCTTTTCTTTCATTTGTTTTTCTTTTGTTATTGTTAAATGTGAGAACTCATACTTTACTTTTGAAATGATTAAGATTTGTATATTTTTTTTTCTTCAATCCTAGTTTACCCTCTTAAGTTGTCCTATGACAACTCAAAACTTCAAAGTCTTGGATTAAACAGAAAAAATTCACCCATATCAGAGGGGTTGCCTAGCTGGTTATGCATATCGCATCTATCTCCCTTCCTCATAGTTGGAGCTTCTAATGGTCCCAAGTCCTTACTTGGGTAAAATAAAAAACAGAAAGAATTTTACTCCAAAATAAGGAGAAAGATAGATCTCTCATCGATGATCATCATGAATTAATGTTGAGAGCTTCTGGCTTTTCTTAATAATGATCATCTCAATCGTGGATACAGTTTATGTCATTACTTATTATGATGTGAGAACTTCTGGCTTTTCTTTCATTTGTTTTCCTTTTTGTTATTGTTAAATTGCTGCCCTATCAAAACCAAAACTTCAAAATCTTCAACTAAATATAAAATCTCACCTACAGCGATCGGTTGCAATCAGGCACTCCTTGGTTGCATACCAAAACAAGAAAGGAAAAAAAAAAGAAGAAAAATTCACTCCAAAACAAGGGGAAAAGGCAGTTGATCTCTTCTAGTTCTTGATGATCATAATGAATTAATGTCTGTGTTTATTCAATCCACTGTACAATTTCTTCAATCTTTAGGAGAAAGATGAAATCATTTAAAGATTCCATAATATATAATAAAACCTTAATTACAAGAGTCCTCCTCGCCCTTAAACAAGAAAGATTTAAAAAAAAAAAAACCCTTGCCAAGAAAAGGAAAACTAAAAATCATGTTCTTTGGTGGGAAAAAAAAATATTGTGGCCGAATGGGAGAAAAAATCATATCTTGTAGCGACACCACATGTTCTATGGTGGAAAAATAATCTTTTTTTATTTTTTGAAAAACTAAATTTTTTTTTTTTTGAAAGATATCGAAAGATGATTTTTTTTTTTAAAGATCTTCATCTACAAGCAGATGGCATACCGTGGCCCATACCGTAGGGCCCGCTTGAATGGATTCCTATGGAAGAGAGTGGGAGAGATAGAAAGGTCATGGGTTGTAAAGCAAAAGATCCGCAGCTCAAATTATTCTAGCCCTTGCTTTTAAGACCCTTAAATTTTAATGGTCTTTTAATCATATAATTTTTTGAAGTTTGATCCAACGGCTGTGAATAGGCCATAGAGTATGAAATCGGGTATGGTGCTAAATCATCCATATTGGATAAGAGTGTGAAATTAGCTAAATCATGCATATGGGATCAAAGGTGGCCCCTAGTGGCCCCTCGCAGAGGGGAGCTTTACATGTGGTTCGCATGTAGGAACTAATTGTCCTTTCTAGTGATCCTTTACATCTCAGCCCTTCAACATGCAAATGGTATCTGTCACCTTTAAGCTGGTCAATCTCAACCGTTCAAAACCTATGTTGCTCTCAAGCCCAATATCTCCTTCCTATCATCAAATGACCCTTTAAATATTTGGTAATGACGCAAATGTCGTTTTCAAGTTAAAACCAAAATTTTTTAAACGATTAAAGAGAAATAATCAAGGTCCTAAAATCTCTACTCTTTGCTTTAATATTTTTCTAAAATCTAACAGATCCCTATATATAACATCTTTCATGAGTTTCCATATTTTTCAAGAAAAATTATTATCATTTACATTTACTAATTTATCTAAATAATAAATATGCAGAATCAAAGAAGCAATGAAATACAGTTAAGTTTAAGATGTTGGACCAAGTTATAGATATAGTCTTCCAAGCATGAACATTTTTTTTATAAATAAACTCACTCTTCGTACCATCAACTATTCAGATTAATTATTCTTTTATATGTTTCCTTCTTCATTACATGTTAGATTATTCATGATTATTCTCTAACTTTTTCAGTTTCTTTGACTTGTTATTCTATGTAATTGAGTCATTCTTACAATATCATGTATTAGATAATTTAACTTATTTTTTCCTTTCAAACTTTGATTTTTGAAGTTAAATTTTAGAAGAATTTACAGGAAAAAACCCCAAAGAAGGGCGCTACACAAGAATAAACCTAGTAAACTCTTTTAAACAGAAAAGGAACTCCTGTTGCTTTTCTGCCTTTTTCTTGTTGTTTTGTGACATGGTCCATAACGACCCTCATGCAAAATTGTCTTATATCCCACGTAAGTCTGCCTTTTCTCTTTATCATGTTTTGTCTCTTTCCTGCAATTGTGCTCTCGCGAACTCTCTTTTTTGAAATACTTGGATTGCTCCAACACAGTGGTGGTGAGACTCCATTAAGAGATTGGTACACACATTCATCGCCTTTTATATTGCATTAGTTACCCTAAAACATGAGGTGCAAATCTCAATGATCTAAAATCAACACACCCACAACATATATCCCACCACCACCTACATACAATTGTGAGAGAGTTACAATGATGTTCTTTGCCTAGAAGCCAAAAAATAAGAAAGAGGGAACTCAACAAAACAATAAAACCCACAAAAATAACATGATTCATAAAGTGTAGAGAAGATCCAAGCAGCCAAAACTGGAACAACCCAAATCCCATAATTTATTCAAAAGGCCAAAGCTATAACACGATTCCTTGGAAAACAATGGGGTTAAAATAGGTAAAATAAGAATAACCCCATTTTGCTGTGTATATCACAAAACCCACAAAACATAACACAATTCACAATTCCATAAAGCATTGCAAAACCCAACTAGAAAATAGTAGTCCTGAGATCCACTTACATAACCTAAACCCTAAACTGATGTTGTTATTGTAACTAGCTAAAATTGAAAAGGTAAGAATAAACAGTCCATCATCAAACGAAGAGAATACAAAACATAGCGCAACCCCTCAAAAAGGTCAGGACATCAAAATCAAAACAGCAAAAATAAGAAGAACCCATATCTCAGAGCCCACAACCCATCATAACAGAGAGCGAGAGAGAGAGAGAGAGAGAGAGAGAGAGACGTACCTCCATGTGAACCACCTTTGAAAAAATGGCAACAAAAGCTACCTGGGACCACCATCGGGGAGGGGGGAGGGGGTGTTGACAACGACAAGGAGAAAGGGAAAGGGGGAATGCATGGATGGTCGATAGGCAAAGGAAAAATGGCCTGTTCGACGGAAGGAGCCTAAGGGACTCCTTTTGTTTATAAGAATTTACTGGGCGCTTACCTGTATAGCGCCCATCTATGAGGGTTTTTGCCGTAAAATTTTCTAAATTCTAATTTTATTTTTATTATGAATTATATGTTAATATTTATTTATAACTTATTTAAATATTTCTATTTACATTTTTAATTATATTTTATTATGGCCAACGGTGGGCATAGGCCTATTGCTTATGTTCCTTCCTAGTTATACGGGTCAAAACGACGTGGCGTGGAAACTAAAGGCTTAAAAGAACCAGGACGTGTGAGACATCTTGAAACCACAAAATTGAATTTGAACGACCACCGTATGGAAGGGGTCAAAGACGCGTGGGACATCTTTTTTATTTGGTCAAGAGAGAAGCATCCTCTTACTTTACTTGCAAGTGGGGCCATGCCAATCGGACAAAAGCATAATTTGAGGAGTACATCTACTCGACAATCATTCAATTGGAAGAAAATATATATAAAGTTTGAAGTAAATCTTAAATGCTTGCTCAACCCTGTGATTTTTATTTGGATTTCTGAGGAGAACTTGGTATGTCGAAAATTCTATGACATGATGTGTTAGGCAATCTAACGCAAATGTCATGTTTATTTATTAAAATGATAAAATTTCAACCACCTAAGAAGCCTCAAATGACCTTTGAGATTTTTAGAATTCTAACATCTTTCATGGAACTTTCAAGGGCTTGTTTCTTTACTTGAATTTATAGACTCTTTGTCTTGAGAATTTTGAAATTCTCAACATGGTGGAATTCCTTAATGTTCCCTTATGTATCCAAACATTCCACCAAAAAGCAAAAGGGATTAGAATTCCTGAAATTTTAAATATCATTTGACACATTTTAGGTGGAAGAATTTGGAAATGATTGAGAAGCAACATGACATTTGTAAATGCCTGGAGATAAGATGTCACATCACGTCTAAAAATCCCAACATGACAAATTATTGTTAGAAATTCTAATAAAGAACATTCTCTAGATGCCCAAATACAAATGAGGATTAAAGAAAGCCACATGTTTAAGAATTTAGCAATTCTCGATTCATGAATCCTCTAAATTCCAAGCCCTTAACTTGGCCCCAATTTTTACTTGCGAACTAGGTTGGATGGCATTGGATTGAGGGCCCAATTTTTACTTTCAATCTAGGTTGGATGACATTGGATTCATCATGCTAAGCCAGGGCAATAAATAAATAAATGAAAATATATTTAAATTTATGTATTTCTTCGCCATGTTAGTGGACAAAAAATAAATCTAAAATAAATAAATCGTGATATTTAAGATACTAATTACCGCAAGTGCACGACTGCCTATACCAAACAATGGAGTTACTTAAAGAAACTTCTAAAATAAGGAAACCGACTAACTAATAATTAAGAAAAGTTTTGAATGAATTTGAAAATAAAAGGAAAGATAAAAACTACCAATTAATGAAAGTGCTTAGGGCATAGGAATCCAATAAGCATTCACTAATTACTTATCAAGTAATCTTAACGTGTTCCAATTTTTACTTCAAACCAAAGATAAATCAGTGTTTTTTATTTAGAGATTTTAACTTTTAAAATCTCTTTTTAATTATAAAATCCAAAATCTAAGACTTCCTTCACGTTATAAAAGCATAAAATCATCTAAGCAATATCCATCAAAATAACCATAAACAATCAAAAGATCTAGATCCTAAGCATGGCATATCAAACCTAAGCATGGATAGTCAAATATCAATTTCTATTTTCAGAAATTAAGAATGTAGATTTGCCTCGGGCACGAAGAGAAAGTTAGAACTACTGGACAAATAAAAGGCAATCACTTATCTTCATCCATCGCTCTAATCAAGAGAATTAGCCCCACCATTGCAAAGAAACTTCTTGATTTGTCATTAAAAATTGCATCTTTACAACTTCTCCTTCATAATAATTCCCCTTCAAAACTAGTCCTTGGACATGGCCCAAGGCTACCAAAATAAAAAAACCTAATGGAGAAAATAAAAAGGGAAGAGAAGAAATGAGGGAATAGGAGATATGGCTGGGCGTGAGATGTCTCCTCCCCATAAGGAGAATGGGACGTCCAGTAAATAAAATATGATTTCCTAAATCCCACAAAACTTGTCATCGTCATGTTGCTATTTCCATGCTATAATAATTACAAGTGGAATTGACTTCCTTGTTTGGCTAGAAGTCTTGCTAAATCAAGCTATTTAATTATCCACCAAGACACTCATCTAACCATCTGTCACGCCCCGAGATCTGAGAGCCTTGGGACCCTCAAATATCATGATGCGACGATCCCACTGCATGTGTTAATTAAATTATGTCACATAAAAGAAATAATAACCCAATAATGTCATTGCATGCTAAATAAACCAACCATAAACAATATGGCAATCTCATAATATCTTATATATGAACTATGAATTCAAATGATCCACAAAATAATTATTTTCTAAAGTCTACTATCTAATAAAATAAAGTGGTGCGCTGCTCATGTCTCTGCCTATAAGCATATTTTAAGCTAAAATTTTAGGGTTATGCAAAACTAAGGTAATAATTGAGATAATCAAAATAACAAACAGATTAGATGGAATGTTATCAAAATAATAGAGCAAATACCCAGAATTAAAACTAAGATAAGGCACCTCCTCAACAAACTAAATTAACTAAGTATGCTTGCCAAAATTGACCAAGCGAAAAAGTACCCGCCAGGTACAATCATTTTATAATTACAAATAACTAGCACGAAGCCGGCGTTACCGGTAACCAAACCAAATCAAAACTAAAGGGAGCTAGCTGCCGTCTAGTAATTTTCGCACAAAGGGGTACGTCCCCACGGTGAGTTGTCCATACTTTAGAGGATGCCTTAGTGGTCAATGGTGTATATTTTTCAAAGTTCTATAATGTTCGGTTTTGATCTACTAATATATTAATGTACAGAGTTCCAACCTTAGAATGTAATTTCAAATAGCTCGTGGAACGTATTTCTCAGTGATAGTTCGTTTCACAAAGTTATGATCATAGGGGGAAATATCAAGTCCAGCAAGTTTGATTGTAGCTTAGACCAAATTGGGGTTGATTAAAAAATTATTATCTTCTAACCAAATCAATAATAAACAAATATCCTACAATTATAAGATGCAAGGATTGGGCCCTCTCACCACGCATCCAAGCATAAATTACGATGCAACATAACAAATCCTTAGATATATCATATTATAGGCAAAGAATTAGAAACTCTAAGTACTAGGGAATCATAGTAAAATTAATTGCCTTCATCAACTGTGGATGATGGATCTAACTAATCTAACGAGCCCTGGCCTAAGTTCCTTGATGTAGAGATGTGAGTCCCTGTCAATGATGGTTTCCAAGTGATCAGTGAGTGGGTTGTGTAAGTGGGCTCCTCAAGCATGAGTCCAGGTTTCGGGCAATAATGAGATACGCATAGCCATGATTTTTGTGTCAGGCTATAAATGATAGGTTAGCCCAGTTTCAAGTTGGAACCGAGTTAATGGGTCGGGCTAACACGGATGATAGTTTGGCCTTTCAATATAAAATCAAGGGAAATTTTCAAAATAGGGCTCAAGTTTTTCATAGATTTCAAATCAAGACAGAAAAAAACCTTAGAATTCAAAATAAGGCTTAAGTTTTTCATTAATATTTCATATCAGGACGTCCGGGAAGAAGATGAATTTCTCTGCAAAAAAATGAGTTTTTCTGCAAAAAAATGAGTTTTTCTGCAAAAAAATGAGTTTTTTAGTGATTTTGCCATGCCATCAATCTTATCCTTCCATCCCAACCTTAATCCCCAATTCTCCTAGACCTCATCTCTTCTCTCCTCTTGTTTGAGCTTGCTAACCAAACACAAGCACCTCCCTACACCCACGACCTGCCGTTAAATGGTAATCAAATGCCTGATTTCAATTGAAATCCGTTTCGAAAATTAAAAGTTGAGTGGTCAAAATCAATTGGTGATTAAAAATAGTCCCTTTCATATATCAAAACATACCCGTGCTTAAGAAACCAATGACATTTTAATGGGAAATTATTATAGCATCTGCATCATATATAACATATCTATGTTCCTACAAATCAATTGCTTTTGTCATTTTCCAAAAAAAAAAAAAAAAGACCCTTTCGAGGAAATAGTATTACACAAATGTGTCTCCAAAAAAAAAAAGGAAAAAAGACAAAATAAATTCAAACCACTCAAAGTAATTTCTTGAAGTGTTGGATCTAGTCAAAATTCATTCTCAGTTACTGTGGGCCTACCATTAATTGATTTCTTGTAAAATATATGATTACAATACAGAAAAGAGAGCAAGAATAATAAAGATATAAATGGAAAAATATAAATCTAAAGTCAACTATGCGAAGTTAAAAAAGAACACTTTCAAAACAAAACCAGAATAACATCAAGTCAAGAGATGTATAATGGTTTCTAAATTAGCATTCTTAAGAATTGCAATTTGGAAAACTTATATATTTTAATCATACTTAAATAAAATGGGCTCCGGTTCTTTTCTTCTTTTTTTCCCTAAGGGAGTGTTTGGATGTATGCAAATTAAACACAAGATTAAAATATTTGAATATTGATAGATTTTATTATTATAGAACAAAATATCATCATATTAACTTATTGCATTTTGCATTAAGTTAATTTATTATTCTATAAGTATGTAATCATACTTATATATGACATACTTATATGTGATGTTTGACAATTTCTACACAAATTTTAGCAAATTCTAAACGGAAACCTCCATTATTTATTTTCCGTTTTATTATTATTATTATTATTATTTTGCTCTCCTTGTTTCCATTGGTGGTCATGGTGTGAATGCTGCGAGTGCAAAGCTTGGGTCTAGATGTTAGGTGAAAGTTCGGCTATCAATCCGACCCTCCTATGATTGTACCAGGTCCGACCCAAAGTACATGCAATAAGAAAAAAGTCCAACGGAAATAGACTCCATCAAATCTCACTGGCATTTTGCCAATTGCCTTTGCATATCCGCAGCATAGTACATAAAAATAGAAAAAAAAATAAAAAATAAAACAACAACAACAACAAAAGAAGAAAAATGAAAAGAAATTTGGTAAAGAGGAAATGATGCATTACCCCTACCTTAAAAGAGTGGTAGACGGGGTGAATAGGTGCCAGTAACAGTGAGAGAGATATAGAGGAAAAGTTTCATGAAAGAAAAGATATAAAAAAAGCTACTGCTCTTCCAATCCACTTGACAATTCAACTGTCATATTATATACACTCACAAGTATAAATTCTTTAACTTTGGCAATTTAGCAAACACGTTTGCTCCATGCACCATTACAGTTGTAAAAAAATCTGAACAAAAAAAAAAAAAGAGAGAAAAAGAGAAAAAAGTTATACATACCTTGAGAAAATCAAACGTGAAGAGAGTGAGCAGCGTTTTGATAGAGGCATTTGTGCATAGAGATAGGGAAGTGGAGATGAGAGATTGAGGTAGAGAGAGAGAGCGAGAGGCGTGGCTGAGGATTTCTGATTTTGGATTTTGAAGTTGGTTGAGGGAGAAATGAATTGATGAGAAAACAGTTAGGTTTCTTTCAGGCGATTCTTTTGGAGGGGCATTTCTTTGGTAGGGACTGGGAATATGTAGAGGAAGAAGGAAGTTTGGAGAACATTACATACGTTACGTTGAAAAGGGAGATTAAAGATGAGAAGAAGAAAGAAACGTCTTGCATTCATGAGTTAATGCAGCTGGAGAGAGGAGATAAAACGGGTCAAAACAAATTAGTAAGGGTCAAAATCAATTGAGTAAATCAGGGCTGATTTCTCAATTGGAAATAGCCAAATAGGTCAAAACATATTAGTAAGGGTCAAAATCGACTGAGTAAATCAGGGCTGATTTCTCAATTGGAAATAGCCACTATCATATATATTAACTAGTGTCTATGCCAGGAACACGGCCTTCTTCCATGCTTCAGCCAAATATAGAGGAGTGGTGAATCGCATTGATAAAATCAACTCAGAAGGCTTGTGGGTGGACGACCAGACTGCAATTAAGTCTTTGGCAGTGGACCACTTCTCTTCAGTTGCTAACCAAAGCTACTCTGATCCCTCTGAATGCCTGTTCAGGTTAGACAGTAACAAAGTTTCTCCAGATATGAATTTCTGTCTTTCCAAAACTCCTGATGCAGAGGAGATCAGAAGTGCTGACTTTGGTCTTAAAAAAGACAGTTCTCCGGGTCCGGATGGCTTCTCTGGTCTCTTCTTCACCACTTCTTGGCACATCACTGGTTCTTCTGTAGTTAAGGCTACCCAGCAATTTTTCAACTCAGGCAAGTTATATAGAGCATCCAACTCCTACTTTCTTTCCCTAATCCCCAAATGCAACTCCCCTTCATCCTTTGCTGACTACAGGCCTATCAGTCTCCTTAACTTCACCTACAAAATTATAGCTAAAATTTTGGCCTCTAGGCTTTCTCAGATTATTCCTCTTTTGGTCTCCCCCAACCAGGCAGCCTTTGTCAAGGGTAGGTCTATCTACCAACATATTGCTCTAGCTCATGAGTTGTTTCAAAAGCTCCACTCCAAGCAAAAAGGAGGTACCATGTGTTTGCAATTGGACATCTCCAAAGCTTTCGACAAGCTTAGCTGGCCATTCCTATTCAAATCCCTCCACTTCTTTGGTTTCTCTCCCAAATGGATCAACCTCATTAAAGAATGTGTGTGTACTACTAAAGGCTCAGTCCTCATCAACAGATTGCCTTGTGGCTTCTTCAGCTCTTCTTGTGGATTAAGGCAAGGGGACCCTCTATCCCCCTACCTATTCATTCTTGCTGAAGAAATTTTTAGCCTCAACATCCAAAACCTGGTTTCTAATAGTTCCATCCTTCCCCTCTCCTCTGTTCCAAATACCCCTTGCCACCTTTTGTATGCTGATGATATCCTTTTGTTCCTTAAAACCCATAAAAGGAGCCTTTTAGCCTTGAAAGAGGTCATCTCAAATTATCAAGCAAATGCTGGCCAATCCATTAACCTGGATAAAAGTAAACTGTTCATTGGCAAATGCAATCACAGGAAGAGAAGGCAAATTCTGGACATTACAAATATTCAAGATAGACCGCTAAGCTCTTCTTACCTCGGAGTTCCTCTGATTATTTGCACCCCAAGAAGACAGCACTTCTCCTCTCTGTTGGACAGATTTATTAGCAAGCTCTCAGGCTGGAAGTCAAAACTTTTATCCTTTGCTGGAAGAAGAATTCTGATAAGGCACGTTCTCAGTAGCCTGCCAATCCACATTGCCATGATCCTGCCTCTCCCTAAGTCAATCTGTGCTAACTTGGAGACGATTATGAGAAACTTTCTCTGGTCAGGGGGAGCTCTCAGGCAGAATAGGAGTCAAGTCAACTGGGCAACAGTCACCCTCCCTACTTCAGAAGGAGGTCTGGGAATCAGGAGAATTCATGAGCAAAACGCTGCTTCTTTCATTAAGTTGGGCTGGACTGCTTCCATGTCAAATTCCCTATGGGCTAGATGGATGGTCAGGAGATACTTCCCAAGAACTTCTCTCTGGCATCCCTCCTCTTCCAAAGTTGGTTCCTGTATTTGGAGGAAAATCAGATCCTCAGCTCACTTCATCCAATCTGGGAGCTCCTGGAGAATTGGTGATGGCAGTATGGTTAGCCTCTGGCATGATAATTGGATGGAAGCCGGTAGCTTGGCTTCTCAGTTCCCTTCCTTCCTCTTTCCCCCCAACCAGAACCTCCTTTCCCTCTGGGATGGTATCCAGTGGCTGTCTCCCCCTGATGTCCCCAGTGCTGTGGCAGCCTCTCTGCAAGAAGGCATCCAGCGCCTTTCCTTGGACCCTCTATCCAAAGATTCCCTCCTATGGAACTCCCAGGAGGACCACAGCCTCTCCACCAAAGAAGCTTGGAACATGGTCAGAGTCAGGACCTCCTCTGCTTATTGGTCGAATTGGACCCCCATGGTCTGGAACCACCTTCAGCAGCCGAGAGTTTCCTCCTTTGCCTGGAGGCTCATGCATGGAAAAACCCCCACTCAGTTATGGCTTCAACACTGTGGCATCCCTCTGGCCTCCAGTTGCAGTCTATGCTCCCAAGCTGAAGACTCTTCTCTCCATCTGTTCTTCCTCTGTTCTTTCTCCTCAGACATCTGGAACTGGATCCTGTCCTCAGCTGGAACAGCAGTTGCTGGCCCTCTTCTCCCCTCCAAGATCTGGCAAGCCCTCTCCTGCAGCAGTGACAGACTTGCTTGCAAAGGAGTAGCAGTTATCTTCTTCTCTACAGCTTTTGCTCTTTGGAAATGCAGAAATGATTCCATCTTCAACAACATCAGTGCCTCCAAGGTGAAGGTCTCCCGCTTCCTGCTGGAGCTCCTCTCTGATTCTCTCAAGAAAATTTCTAAGCCCTTCTCTGGTAGACCTCTTAAAAGCTTCTGTAATTTTTTATTTTCCAATCCTTAAGCTGGCTTTGTGCTTTTGGTTTGCTGGTTTCTCCTCTCTGGTTGTTGTTCTCTGGCCTTTTTCTCTTGTGGGCTTTTAGCCTCTGTTTCTCCTCTTTCTTCTTCTAATACAAATGACCTTTTAGCAAAAAAAAAAACTAGTGTCTATGTGGGTATCTTTTAGAATCACATCCTATTTCTCTTATATCTTTACTTCTCCTGGTTATAAATTCTCTAACCAAGTTTTTAAGGGCTTTTTATTTTTAGTTTGTTAAACTAAATTTAATTTTTATTTAAATTCTATGTAACAAAACAATGTAATATAACTTTTGGTTGTATTTTCTATTGTCTAACTTGGATGGTTAAACATTTAAGGTCTTTATATATTTTTTAGTTTGTTAAACTCAATTTAATTTTTATTGAAATTCTGTGTAACAAAACAATGTAATATAACTTTTGGTTGTATTTTCTATTGTCTAACTTGGATGGTTAGACAATTGGCTTCCCAACTTTATTTTTTATTTTTCTCAATTTTCAATTTACTACTAATTTCTTTTTTTGTTTTTTTATTTAGTATTCAATTCCCATTTTCTAGCTTCCCATTTAGTCATTAGATAATAGCTTTTACATTCTCTCCAAATATATTTATCTTAGAATTTGTTATGCAATTCAAGAAATCTCCTGATTGTGTACATGAAAAAAGAAAAATATGTAAAATTTATAAATTCAAGGGGATTTAACCGAAAAAATCACTTTATCCGCACGTGTTACGCAATCAAACACTTTAGCAAGTGGTGTACCAAATAGAGCAATTGGGCCCAATTTTCATTTTATTTTACCTATTTGGCACATCATCGGCGGCGACCCTGTCCGCAAATCCTATTAGGGTTCGAAATCCTGTTTCTTCTCATTCTTTTCTTCTCTCTCCCGGACTACCGCCAAGAACGACCTTGGACGAGTGCTCCTGTGTGGTTGCTGCCATTTCCACTTACACTAGGCCTCAAACTTCCTCCTCAACTGCATCTCTTTGCTTCCGATCGGTTTTTCCATCATCTATTTTTTCTATCTTGACTGCAGATGTATCTATCTCCTTCCATTTTTTTAGTCTTTTTCTATGTTTTTTGTATTTTTCCTCCTTTTGGTTCTCTTGCCATCCCGCATATGATATCGAAGTGCATGGTATATGGGCTTCAACGTCGTTGTGGGATTTATAGATTATTCGTTTGAATGGACTAGGGTTTGTAAGATTCTGAATTTGGGGTTTTCTGAGTTGAGAAGGACGATGGTTCCGGAGTAGTTACCGTCTTTGGCAGTTAGAATGAATTTGTTCTTCTTGCTCATTTTTCTTGTTTTGTGAAATGGATGGAGTTGATTTTGGTCCCAAAGCTTTAAGATAATAGATTCATTTTGTTTTTTGGTGTTCAGTTGGATCTGTAATTAAATTAAGATTATGGTTTGATTAGTTTCCTTTTATTTGATTGGTCTTTTTGTCTGTTGCCAAAACCTGCCTCATTAATGCAGCCCAAATGCATGAGATCCATATGGAAAACATGTCTTAGTCAAGTGACAAAAAACTAGGTCATTTCGTGTTCCAAAAATGGTCACTAGTTTCTTTATGAAACCACATTTTAGTTGAACCATGTCTGAAACTGTTATTAGGGAACCACCATGCGATCAATAATGAAACTCTTTTTAATCAGACCATTTATCAAATGAATGGTTCATATACAAAGATAAAGGTTATAAAATAAAAGTGTTAGGGTAATTTAACTAGAATAATATTGGTCTCATACTTTACTAGCAAAGGGAAATCCGTGCTAAGCACAGGTAAGCAACTAACTAATTAAATTTTTAATACGAAAATTGTAAAGAGAGTAAAAATTGGAGATGCACCAATTTTTTAGTGCATATTTTTTTATACAATGCAATTAATAAGTAGTATTAACAATATTAACAAATGTAGTTGGTTGCAAATAACCGATAATACATCCTATACTTCCTTGTAAAGTCAATAATTCACCCTACATGAACTTTAACTATTGTGGTGTTAGACAAAACTGTTTATTTCTTACTTCAAGTGGGCGTAATCTATCTCTAATATTGGATTGTTATGAAATGTACATTTTTAGTGTTCACTATTCCATATAAGCATGAAATTTTTAGTGTTCATTATTTCCGTCTTGTGAACATTTTTTATGTATGCTTGCCTTCATTACATTAAATGCTATCATGTATAATTTGGATATACGCAGAGATATGTCTAAAGAGAATACAAGTAAGAACGAATTACCCCGCAACGAGGCTAGTACCTCAAATGCACAACCAGCCCAACTCTTATGTGAGCAAGAGCATCACATTTATGTCACTATCGAACGTGGTTTGGTATACACTCTTCCATACAACTACTAATCAATTGAATTTCCTTTCGATCTATGACTAATGTTATACAAACTGTTATTTTGTGCATGAGTGGTTATGTTTGAGTGCTTTATCTTAACCTCCCTCAACTCTCTGTCTCGCCTCCTGGCTTGCAGTGAACCTCCCCCTACATTTATTGTGCTATATGTGTTCTTGGATATTGATCCTAATATAACTTATAATTGAAGTATGGTTAGGTTGTGGATGTTGTCAATTTGTAACTTTAAACTTAGGAGATGTGCAGGCAATTTAAGTAAATGTATATGGGATATTGATGGATTGATTGAATGTCAATTGAATGCATAAAATGTTTTTGTTTGTATTTAAAATGTTGTATTTGAAGCACATATATAGGGGCCTTTTGATGTAAATGTATTGGTCCCCTTCCTTAGGATTTTTTCTTTCCAAATTTATATAGCGTCATCACCGATGTTGTATCACTTATTTTAGACCACTATGGTCATCGCCGA
Organism: Cinnamomum chago; assembly: GCA_038049695.1. Taxonomy (NCBI): domain Eukaryota; kingdom Viridiplantae; phylum Streptophyta; class Magnoliopsida; order Laurales; family Lauraceae; genus Cinnamomum; species Cinnamomum chago. Next base: position 5,941,883 of record CP142451.1, on the reverse strand, counting down.
TGTTGTATCACTTATTTTAGACCACTATGGTCATCACCGACCCTAACTTAGAATCTTTGCCAGAGAATGCCTGAAAAAAGTTACAACTTTTGGTCAAAAAAATAAAAAACGTGCGTCGGTGATGACTTTATTTTACACTGCTAAGATCATCACCGACCCTGACTTAGAATTTTTTTTCGAAAATGCCTAAAAAAAGTTACAGCTTTTGGTCCAAAAAATAGGAAACCTGCGTCGATGATGACCTTATTTTACACTACTAAGTTCATCACCGACCCTGACTTATAATTTTTTTTCCGAAAATGCCTAAAAAAGGTTACAACTTTTGGTCAAAAAAATAGGAAACCTGCATCGGTGATGACCTTATTTTACACTGCTAAGGTCATCACCGACCCTGACTTAGAATTTTTCTCTGGAAAAATTACAACTTTTAGTGTAAATAAGGTCGGCGCCGATGATGTGCCAAATAGGTAAAAAAAAAAATTAAAATTGGTCTCAATTGCTCTAATTGGGGCACCGCTTGCTAAAGTGTTTGATTGTGTAACACGTGCGGATAAAGTGTTTTTTCCGGTTAAATCCTCCAAATTCAAAGTTCATTAGCAAATTATTTGATTTTACTACGCATTCTCCTTTTAAAGTAGCTTTGATATATAAAATCTCAAAACTGATAAATGATGAATTTCTTTGTTTTAGATTTATTTTCTTTTCCCACTAATTAAAATATCAAAAGATAGCATTGAAATTGAGTATATTTTTATTTTTGAGAAGTGCAGGCCTATTGTGCTAGTATTCAATGATAGTGCAATTAGGTTGGAGTGTTTAGACGTAAAAGAAATCCAAAACATCCCCTACGCATTAATGGTTTTAATGGTTTCGGATTCCAAAAGCGATGTCCACAATTTTCAGCTCCCTCAATGTACCATGATAAAATTAAAAAAAGGATGAAAAATAGATTTCATTCACTATCCTTTAGTCCAAAAGCCATAGAAATGATGCAAGGATCAAGTTTTGCCTCCATGGCGAACCTAATTAGTAGATTTAGCTGGCAATGATAGATGGACCCCATTTACATGCCATGAAGTTCCCCTTTTTATTTAGGCAAAGAAAAGAAATCCACTATCAATTGGGTGTCACCAGTTTGGCAACTCTACTAATAGAGTTAAGTAAAGTAAAGTTGATTTTGAAAAAAGAATAAAATATAAGTGGGGTATGATGGTAATTTTTTTAGTTGTTTGTTATGGAATATTTTTTACTTTTTATACGGAAAAGTCGAGTTTTTTGTATTTTAGTGGATAAAGGTGGTTGCTTTTTGACTTTTTTTTTAAAGACAAAGGGAGTTTTGAATGAAAGTTCTTTTGATGTGACATCTTGTCTGAAAAATGGAGGCTTTACTTGACTTTTACTATATTAGTAAAGTGCCAAACTAGCCATGGATTCATATTGCAATTACCGAACCATTTTATGGCTGATGCTGCAGGGCAATACCATGCATGGTGCGGGAGGGAACAACCCCATGTTCCAAGGTGATATCAAAGCTAGTACTGGAGCTAACGTCAACTTCGGAAATCAAGTAAATATTGAAGGTAACATCAATTTGGGAACTGAAGAATATCAAGTAGGTATGTCAATTCGGGAATTCAAGAAAATTGTGGTCGTAGATGGACTCGGAAATGTTACACATATCCCCATTTGAAAAAGAATGTTGAAGCTACTTGTCACATCCCGATCCCGAATCACTTTGGCCTAGGGTAATCTCCGAGATGTAGCACCCGTACTCCCGTAATATTATACCTATCTAGTGTCAAATACAACATTACGAAGTAGAAAATTCCACTGTTCCACTTGTGAGTCTAGCTCACTAACCTGTCAAATCACATTTAGTAGCGGAAGCATTTCAATAATTAGCCATTATGTATCATTTCATCGAATAGTCCTATTTAAAGTTAAGTGTCAAGTTTATACACAACATAATTACAGATTCAAACTAAAGTATGGATTACAAAATCACCCTACATTCTATTACAAAAATGTTATCCACATCTAACTTTTAATTTCATTGGTGTGACCCACACAAAAAGGAGTCAGTCACACACTCCATTTAAGCTCATAAAAGAATGAGTCCGTCGCTCTCCGTAGACTAGACTACATAGGCCCATTGCCTGGCCATTCTTCTAATCCTGGAGGAACCTCTTCGGTTTCCTCCTGTCCCTCCCGACCTCTTCAGGGTGGGGAGCTGCGCCTGCGTCTAATCCAAAATACTATCTCAAATACAACGAATTGGTAGGTACAGGCATTAATAAGTAATTACATGATGTATCAAAGCGAATTAAATGACAATGAATTGAAATATTTCAAAATCAAGAATAATTAGAAAAATACGCCTGTGCTTTATAATATTAAAAATAATTTAATTTTTAAATAATATTTAGTCTAAATTATATTGAGATGGTAAAAAGAGGTCAAATGGTAAATTATTTTCAATGATGTGAAACGACATTCTAGATTGTCTTTAATAATACTTTGTGTACCTTGATGTGAAAATAGGAATTTGTATTTTTCATTGAAAATAAGAATTCGTCCACTTATAAAAAATCTCTATATGCATCTCCGCATCTAGAATGCAAAATGAAAACAAATTAAATGATTAAAATGCATTTTTTCCACCTTTAAAAGCTCTCTAAAACCAAAATTACATCATGACTTCTATGATCCTCATGTATTTTTTGTAAATAATTCTTGTTGCTATTCTTTTATTAGATCATTATAGAGGATGATTTATTTTAGTCATGATTTCGGAAATGCGGGTTAGGGTTTCAATCAGGGAGTCTTGTAAAAGGTTTTGAACACCAATCAGTCCAATCCATCCATATTTTAGGTATATTATCTTCTTTCAAAGATTTTGTTTTTCATTTTTTTTCCTTTTTTTGATGTACAATTTTTTATCAAGTTATTGGTGTTTAAAAGGCTTCTTTCCCTAACCATTCTCATCATTTCTTTTCTTTTCAGTAACCTTTGGTTTTAATATATGGAAAGATGTAGATCTCTGATTTTAATTTTTTTCTAATATCGCAAAAATCTTTTACTTAATGTTTGTATGCTTTGTTTTGAGTATCTTTAAGTAAATATCTTTAATAATCAACCAACTTGTCCTTTTCTTTTCCTCTCTTTTTCCCCTCTTTTTTAATAATAACACTGCATACATTATGTATATACATGACAATGAATTCTAAGATACAAGAGGTTTTTGCAGAGTATCGCATGCTTTGTTTCTATACGTGAGACATGTACAAGTGATCCTAAAACATTGGGAAAGAAAAAGAAAAAAAAATGGCATGGGGAGGCTACATAGTGGAAAAGCCATGCTCAGAAAAGCTCAAGCATCTGAACTACCCTTTAATTTTAATGAATACAATCCAAAGTGATAGTTACGAAGGAAACAACATAATGATTCACCGATTCACGTTCAATGTAAAAAAGGATGTCCAGATCAACAAAAGGCCTAGCAAGAGAAAACCTTTCGATACTTCAATAACAATGTTCAAGTAACTCAGAGACCAAATGCAAAATAATAATAATAAAAAAAAAAAAGAAATTAAGATGACCCACTTGGTTTGAGTAGTTGTAGAACCCCCACTCTAATATACAAAGGAAAAGCACTAAACAACTCCATTTGAGTGGGACATAAAAAAGAAGCATTTTTTGTGGAAATCACATAAATCTGTTGAAACATTTGGGGTCTTTCACTTGATATATAAAATTATAGTAGCATTTTTACTTCCATATCTCCCTGTCACCATACAACAGAATAAGTGAGGTCCTTGTCATACATAATGATAAAATCCAAAATAAGTGAGGACCTTGTCATACATAATGGATGCGTGACCTGGAAAAAAAAATGCTATGATGATTTTATGAAGACAATCACAATTGACTCAAGCATTTTAACATATAGTTGGTGTGCATAAAACCATTCCTATATATGATAGTGGCTGTTTCCATTTGAGAAATCAGCCCCAATTTGCACCATTGATTTTGACCTTCCCAATTTCTTTTGACCGCTCTTAATGCCCTTTATTCATTATAACATTACAACAAATGGTGGGTAGACATAATGTTCTTCATAACCAATTGAGATTAAGATGTTTAAAGAGAAACAAAATCTAGATCTAAAGGGAATAAAAACAGGAGAGCCAATCAATCAAGATATAACATATAGTTGGTATACATTACAACTCGATGAAGGAGATGACGGTTTCGATGACGGCAGCAAATGGTCAAATGGGAGAATTTCTCTTCGCATTATCCCAGATCACAAACTAATGGACGTCATATATGAGGCTTGGCTTCAAGGAAGAGTCGATTCTATGTATGGTGAGAAAACTGGTTCCCATTCCGATAGAGTGTCAGGTAAGTGGTGGAGCGTCCAGGATCTTATTTGCAGACATAGGTGGCTGCTTCCTCCGAAGAGGGGAGTTATTGTGGAGGAAGGAGAGAGGAGGATGAAGAATAATAAGAGAGCAAAAACATGAGATTAAGGGAGTAGGGGAATGGTTGAAGAGCAGTTACTGGGGAGGAGAATAGCGGAAGAAAATTGTTTTGATATGGTTTTTTTTTTATTAAAAAAAAACGAAATACGTTTTCATGAGTTAAATGGATGGGGGACGTGGAATAAAGGGCATTAAGAGCCGTCACAAGAAATTGGAAAGGTCAAAATCAATTGTGCAAATTGGGGCTGAATTCTCAATTGGAAACAGCCACTATCATATATAAGAATTGGAGTCTGTTTTGAGCCCTTCTTGACTGCCCAATTTCTGATTTAGCCCATTCCTCTTGATCAAGCCCTAATATAAATAGACCAAAGGGTCGTTAGTGATTACAAAATATAGAAAGTCATGAATTCACCACCCGAATCTGTGAGTAAAAGCCACACCTCACAATCCAAACAACTCATATAGACTTAGAATTTAGAAATCGCTTATATTGACTACCGCCGACCATAAGATTAAAAACAAAGGGTAATGTATCCGAGAATTGGCTGACTACTGATATGACCACTGGTAGAAAAATCTTCACCAACGAGGAGATGGGGCCCATTTAAATGCATTCCTAATTTTTTGAAGAGGGACAGATGGAAAGGTTTTTTTTTTTCCGATAAGGGCCATGTACAAAATCAGCCTCATTTTATTTTTTTAATCCCTTAATGAAAAGGGCTCTGAGCTGGGTTGATTTGGTCTGAGCTGGATGTGGTTCAGGTCTGGATCCGCGTATGCACACGTGGGTAGTTTTGAGCTTAGTTTAAGGTGTTGTAAGTGGCAAGGTGGATTGGGAAGATGGGTAATGGGCTGGTTAGAGGGATATGGAGAAGATGAAGGTCTAGTGATGGCATCTGCAAAGTGGGTACAACATAGGGGATGAATGAAAACTCCATTGTGGTAGAACGAGTTTGAGGAAACGAGTAAGGAAGGGGAAAGGAGGTTGAAGGCATAGTGTTCTAAAGACTGTGATGAAGATGGGCTGATCGTAGTGATTGTATGATGATGGAAAGATGGGTTGTTCGTCTTCATGCAGAGTTTGCAGATTGTATGAAGAGAGGATAAGGTTGGAAGAAAATGGCGATGGGTAGGGTAGATCGGGTTCCCCGCTTGCGAATTGATGCAGGTTCTGGTTGAAGAAGAAGACGAGGAAAATGATTCTGGGTTCTGTTTGGTTGAATGGATTCGTATCCGCGAGGTGATGAAGTGAAAAGAACGAGGTGGGTCATGATGCCTGATGTGGAAAGGAGGATGTGGCTTGCACGTTGGCCATGAGAGGTGGCCTCACATAGATCGTCTTGAAGAATGGAGAAGGGAAATATGGAGAGGAAGATACTTACTGGACCCAGTTTGGTGGAGGGTGTTAAGGAGAAGAGGAGATCGGGTTAATGACATGGATGGCAGGGAAGATGGAATGAGGGTGGTGGGTGCTGCCAGGGGCGGAGCCAGGATTTCATCTTGGGGGGTCAAAACTTGAATAAAATTTTATTTCACCAATTATTATAACTATCATATTTTAAAGTTTCATTTTTGACATAGTTATAAGTTCAACCATGATTTTGGTCTTTGAAAATGCTGGACATAGAGAAGACGGCGTGCAAAATTTTAACCACTGAAGATGAGAGATTAATGGAAAAAAAGAGGAGACGAACAAAACAAAGAAGGAAGAACTGAAGAGGGTTAGGGCTTAAGACTGGAGTCTGGAGAGGTTTTCGAAAGTTAAAAGGGTTTGGAGTGGGGGCCGGGGTGGGGTGGGGTTTAACTTAGAAAAAAAATCCAAAAACCTTGGGGGGGGGGGGCATTTTGGTGTTTTAAAAGACTTTTTTTTTTTATTTTAAAAAAGGATTTTTTCAAAGGCTGGCCCCCCGGGCCTCAACACAGTTCCGCCACTGGGTGCTGCAACAATGGGTTGCATGAAAATGGGTTCGGATGATCAGAGATAGTGGTGATGTGTTAGGTTGATGTTGCATGTAATGGAGATGATGTGTGGGATCAGTTGAGAGAAGAAACAGGGATCAGGCAGTGTGGGTCTTGTATGGCAGAGAGTGATGAGGGTGATGGCTGTTTGTAATGAGTCTTAGGCGTTTGGCATATGTGGGTGGGGCTGGGTGATGACAGAGTCGGTTTTTGGAGAGGGAGTGAAAGAGAGACGGAAGTGATGTGTGGCATGATGGAGTGGGCCTTTAGTTTCTTTGTGAATGGGGAATAAACGATAACCATCAATGAACCTAAAATAAAGTAAGGGCACCAGTGCTTGGAAAGGAATAGCTAGAAAAGAAATAACTAAAAATTGAAATAAAATAAATGTAGGGTAAATAGTTACTTGGAAGAGATCTTGAAAAAGAAGCATGAAGGAGGGTAGTTGCTTTGAGAGAGAGAGAGATTCTGAATGGAGTTCGTATGAGAAGTGAGGGAATTTTGGCTAAAAAGGGTAAAAAGATAAGAGTCCTGGTTGAGGCTAAGTTTTCAAGAGGTGAAGGAAGTTTAAAGTAAAACAGGGTTGAAATAAATCCCAAATGGTTGGATTCTTTACCCCATTTGCATAGCGCGGAAAGTAAACTAAATAGGCCTACCTAGTTGGCAGTTACTCCAACTATAATTTCTCTCTCACAATTACTCGAAGATATCATGATAAAATGGGGTAGAGTAACTTATTCCCCATTCTCTTTATCCAATCAAATACAAAATTTAAATCATTTTACTTTACACCAACTATCCCAACGCATACAAAGTAATTCATCTACTAATTTATTTCAACTCACTCCTCTTTAAAAAAAAACATGCCCTAGTTCAAAGAGGTGGTTCCAATCATATCTCAACAATTTTACTAATATTAAAGAGAAGGGTTTTGCCTTTAATCTTGATCATCGATTGGAATTTTAATTGTTAGGTTTTTTTTTAAATCTTCTTTCCCCATTTATGCAACTACCTACACTATAGAAACTGATCGACACTTAGATTGTGCAACGCTTAACCGCAAGACTACGGTGTCGGCAAGTAGTAAATGACTAAAAGAGTCCGGATTATCATTCCCACGAGGAGAGAATGGAAGAAGCAATGAATCCAATTTAAGTGAGAGTTGAACTAAGATGTAGCTAATATAGAAATTGAAGTAAGCAATTAAAACTACTAAACTATGAGTGAAAAATGGAATTAGACTACTTAGAATATGAAATAAAACTAAAATAACAACTAAACTACTCTAACTAACAATCTAAATTATGAAATTAATAAGATCTAACAAACTACACTAAACTAGTGGATAAGTGGTAGTGGAAATGGAAGATTTAATGTGAAGAAGTTGGTTTGAAATGTGTAGGGTTTTAGAACGAGTGATTTAAAATTTGGATCTAATAATCTAAAAGTGAAAATAACAAATCAAACAAAGATTTAAATTAACAACAATGAAAAGAAGAGATTAGGCAATCCTAAATCCACTAAGTAATTAATTCAAACAATGCATGTTCTATTTCAATTTCCAAATCTACGATCCAATTAGCAATTTCTTGCCTAATTGGATTGGATGATATAACAATGAAGATTAAAGTAAATAAAATGAAAAAGCCAAGATCCTAGATCATTACCTAACTACCCTAACAATTAATCATCAAAATCAAGCTACAAAAGATCAAAGATAAGGGCTCTAGAGCATGCTATGTGAGAGAACTTAATCCAACTACAAAACATCAATTGAGATTATCAAAGCATCAAGTATAGAAATAGAGCATGAGAAATGAGAGAGATTAGTACAATTAGATCTAAAATATACTAATCAATCAAGGCACAAGTAGGGAATTTAAACTAAAACATACATATAATTGAACTAATCACATTACTTAGCTTCAAAAGGAGAGCCTAATACAAGAGCTTTAGCCATTAAACATTAAGAAAGAGCTCCAAATCTTCATTAATGATCTTCAATTACACACACTCTCTCTAGATTAGTTACAAAAAAACTCCTAATTACCATCTAAAAGTAAAAATAAAATTGCAAAATGACTAACTTGCCAAAAGATTTCTTCGTTTTCACTCTACAAATACATTCCAATTTATATGAATATTGAAGACATTTGATTGGCTAATTTCATTTCACAAGGAAGCAACTTGAAGGCTTTTGATTCGCTCATTTGCTTTCACATGGATTACTTGAATATGGATTGCTTGAATTTGGTTTGGAGGCTTTTGATTGGCAGTTGGATGATATTTGTAACAAAAAAATAATATACAATTGAACGGATTTGAACCCATAACCTATATCATACTAACGAATATTTCAATTGTTATATTGTTCATATCCATGCTGAGCACGGGTTATTATACTAGTTAAAACTTAAAAAAGTTCAATCTATCTTTTGAACAAAACCCTATAAAATTCAAACACCTCATATCCTTAGATAGGTAGCCTTAGATAGGTCCCACTAAGAAAATGCTAATAATAATTATCAAAATAACTTTAAAGAAATTTCGCTAAAATAGACGTGGGGTCCATACATGATATAATCTACGGCTATTGTTAATTTAAAATAAAATTGAGAAATTAGGTCCTTACACCATCTCTCCTTTTATCATGGCCCACCAATCATTTGAATCTTCAATGGATATTTCTATATAAACTTCCATGTGTGGGCCATGTAGATGATGATGATTTCTTTGGGCCACATGGTCATGCTTTGACTTCTTGCATACTTCATACTTTCCAAGGCTAGGTGATGCTCCCATGTGTCCTTGTTTATTGTTTTTTTTTTTCAGCCATCCATCTTTAATATACATGTTGGCCACGTCCATATTATTAGATTGATGAGTTGTATGGATGAAGGAAAAATGGCAAGAGAGAAGCGTGGGTTTAATGGAATTGAAGAGAGATTGGGAAGAGAAAAACTGGGGACTCTGTCCTATCCTACCTTCTTGTTGTGCAAGAATTTCTAAAATTGATCCCACTCGTGTTTATTGAAATTTTTTCATCATTGGGCCCATAAATCTGGAAATTATCTTCAAGGAATTAAATCTGATTTTTTTTTTCACATGAGAGATGCGGGCCTGAAATCTTGAAGTAGCATGGCTTGGACGTCCTCTGTGAATTCCTTCTCTTCTTTCCTCTTTTGCTTCCTTGGCCACCAAAACAATATCAATTCTTTCCTTCTTTAATTTCTCTTCAAGTGGGTCCCAAAAATGTGAAGATTCCCTACAAGAAAATAGAACAATAATCAAGAAAAAATCATTTCATAAGGAAAAAAAATAATGCAACATGTGAGGCCCGATTCACACTAAATATTGAATGCATGAAATGTCACTATTTTATCTATTTTTCTTTAATTAAATCAATGGTGAAAAGAAAATTCGTCACTACATGTACAAATCAAAAGTTATGAGAGATTTGTGACTTCTCATGCTAAAAATAGAAAGTGTCATGATTTTATGTGAAAATGTTATTTTTCAAAGGATTGTGACTTGAAAACAAAAAAACATGATTTTCCAATTAGACCAAGCATGATTAGCTGATTAAGTCCTTAATTATGAAGAATTAATGATGAAAATGCACAATTTTAAGGACTTATCATACGTTAGCAGTCGTAGAAATTAAAAATAACTTACTAGTAGTTGTAGAAACCAAAAATAACTTCTGGTTAAAATTAAAAACTAAAGTTAGAATTAGATCCAAAACCTTTCAACTTAATATATTATAATGGAGTAATTAGCAGATGGTCAAAATCTATTGTATACAATCAAAATCAATCAGAGACTCTTTCTTATATATATATATATATATATATTTATATATGTTGATGACATGTTTTAAAAATGACATGCTTTCAACAATTCACACTAATAAATTTTTCATTAAAAATATCATTTTCTTTTAATTTTCAAATAGAGCTCTACTCTATTCAAAGATTGTCACATGTGAACAAAAATCAGACCCGACCTTCTGGTAGACCACCTTATGGATGGGCTTGTGATAAAAATGTTTTGAGGTTGGAGTTTTTTTTTTTTTTGAATCTATAGGCATAGTTACCCGAATCCCGATTCGTAACCCGAATCCCGATTCGTAACCCGAATCTTAAAGAAAACGATTCGTATCTATGTAATGAATCCCATTTACAAATTAATCTTAGGATTCATACATGAATCCTACGATTCGATATTCGTTTTATTGAATCTTACAATTCAAGCGATTTGACTAAGCGAGAATGGTTATAGCCAATAAGCTAATATTAATAATGTTTTACCTGTTTTTTTCTTTATTCCCTCATTTCTTTTGTCGCTTGTATTTTTAAAAAGGTTATTTAGTAGTTAACAAAACCTCGTAAGAATTTTTTACGGCTTTGATAAGGTTTTAAAGATGAATAAAGAACATGCATTTAACTAAAGCATTCGATTGTCCGTATGATGCTTGTTTATATCTTCTTCTTTTTTTAATCTATTTTGGTTTTTTTCTTCATCGATACTTTTTTAACTTTAAGAGATATCCTACCATGTAAGATTGACGGTTTGGATTTTATTTTATTTTTATATTCTGATTTAAAGATAATAAAAATCTATATTGATACTTTAAACTTATTCAACTACATGTAATAATATGTCATAATGTTCATGATATGATTGTATGATAGACTTACTTGTTATTATATTTATACTACTATAAATGGAAAAATGAAATGTTATGAATAATTACTTTTTTCTTTTTCTTCTATTTTTTAATTATTTTTTATTTTTATTAGAAAATAAAAAATCCTACGATTCACGATACAATTCGCGATTCGATTCGATTCATTGGTATGAACGATTTACGATACGATTTCGATTTTGAAAACTATGCTTATAGGCATCCTTTTCTAATTTGATTATATAGACATATGACCCTAGGTTTGGCCCACCATAAAATACACTTTTGTGGACCCACATGGATTCATAATTAAGAGAGATATACATTGATCCAAGTGGGCCAATTATTACTGGGATCAAATAACACTAGCCTATGGTTTTAAAGTCTCATAATTTATGGCTTTTAAAGTTAAGATGTTTATAATTTTTTGTTTAGATCTAAAGCTAAAAAACGGTTTGATCAGTTCTAAAATGGTATTGGTGCTACTTCAAAGGGGTAGAGAAGAAATTTGTACGGAGGGATTGAAATGACCATTGGCCTATGTGAAAATAAAAAAATGGTGCATTTGTGTTTTATGATTTTCTTTGTTAACAATATTATGTTGTTTGGTATGATGTATTTTCCTCGTATAGAGAAAAAAAATGAATCATTTTTCCTTACTAGAGACGACTTTGATTTTTTACGAAAATACAAAATTCTATTATATATCATGAGGAAATAAGAATCTGTATAAACTAGAATCCTCTTGTTGCACAAAAAAGCCCAAATGGGGTGGCTTTGTTTTATTGGGCTTTGAAATTATCAATGGGTAACAAAAACTTGAATGCATTTCCTATTAGTAATATTATATGTATTAACAAAATTCACTTTTCTATATCTTCTTTAGTAATTATTGTTGTTATTATTATTTTTATGTTGTTGTTGAATGGATTTTTTATCTTTAATTTTGTAATAGTTTATTGTTGATCTTGACCACTTGTATTTATGGTTGAAGATGTGTTGACTGTTTTTATATAAATATGCATGAATATATTCGTATATGTTTATAATTAATTTTGATATCTCATAAATTTAAAATGTAATATCTTACCTTTTGTCCCGGGCTAAACACGGGGCGTTGTTGCTAGTATATATATACATATAGGGTAATATTCAAGTGGGAACTGTTCTCACATATTATGTGAGAACTTTTTTGTGGGACACAATTGTGGGCCCCATTTGGGGATGGGACAAGGAAGGATGGAAAGATCTATGTGAAACCACCTCAAGTATCAAGTTTGACCCCAAACCCATGCCCCTAACACCTTCATCCGTGGCCCACAAGTTTAATGGCTTCATATTCAAAAAATTATTCAACCCTCGATCCAACGGTTCAGTCCATTCGGATGTGTGCCAATCCTTGGGATTAGTGACTATAAAGGGGTTCCCTATTGGTTGCTAGGTTTGGATGGGTTGCTAGTTGGGTCCAACAAAAAAGTTCTCATATAATAGGTGGGAACTAGTTCTCACTTGAATATTTCCCATACATATGGGTAATATTCAAGTGGGAACTGTTCTCACATATTATGTGAGAACTTTTTTGTGGGACACAATTGTGGGCCCCATTTGGGGATGGGACAAGGGAGGATGGAAAGATCTATGTGAAACCACCCCAAGTATCAAGTTTGACCCCAAACCCATGCCCCTAACACCTTCATCCGTGGCCCACAAGTTTAATGGCTTCATATTCAAAAAATTATTCAACCCTCGATCCAACGGTTCAGTCCATTCGGATGTGTGCCAATCCTTGGGATTAGTGACTATAAAGGGGTTCCCTATTGGTTGCTAGGTTTGGATGGGTTGCTAGTTGGGTCCAACAAAAAAGTTCTCATATAATAGGTGGGAACTAGTTCTCACTTGAATATTTCCCATACATATGGGTAATATTCAAGTGGGAACTGTTCTCACATATTATGTGAGAACTTTTTTGTGGGACACAATTGTGGGCCCCATTTGGGGATGGGACAAGGGAGGATGGAAAGATCTATGTGAAACCACCCCAAGTATCAAGTTTGACCCCAAACCCATGCCCCTAACACCTTCATCCGTGGCCCACAAGTTTAATGGCTTCATATTCAAAAAATTATTCAACCCTCGATCCAACGGTTCAGTCCATTCGGATGTGTGCCAATCCTTGGGATTAGTGACTATAAAGGGGTTCCCTATTGGTTACTAGGTTTGGATGGGTTGCTAGTTGGGTCCAACAAAAAAGTTCTCATATAATAGGTGGGAACTAGTTCTCACTTGAATATTTCCCATACATATGGGTAATATTCAAGTGGGAACTGTTCTCACATATTATGTGAGAACTTTTTTGTGGGACACAATTGTGGGCCCCATTTGGGGATGGGACAAGGGAGGATGGAAAGATCTATGTGAAACCACCCCAAGTATCAAGTTTGACCCCAAACCCATGCCCCTAACACCTTCATCCGTGGCCCACAAGTTTAATGGCTTCATATTCAAAAAATTATTCAACCCTCGATCCAACGGTTCAGTCCATTCGGATGTGTGCCAATCCTTGGGATTAGTGACTATAAAGGGGTTCCCTATTGGTTGCTAGGTTTGGATGGGTTGCTAGTTGGGTCCAACAAAAAAGTTCTCATATAATAGGTGGGAACTAGTTCTCACTTGAATATTTCCCATACATATGGGTAATATTCAAGTGGGAACTGTTCTCACATATTATGTGAGAACTTTTTTGTGGGACACAATTGTGGGCCCCATTTGGGGATGGGACAAGGGAGGATGGAAAGATCTATGTGAAACCACCCCAAGTATCAAGTTTGACCCCAAACCCATGCCCCTAACACCTTCATCCGTGGCCCACAAGTTTAATGGCTTCATATTCAAAAAATTATTCAACCCTCGATCCAACGGTTCAGTCCATTCGGATGTTTGCCAATCCTTGGGATTAGTGACTATAAAGGGGTTCCCTATTGGTTGCTAGGTTTGGATGGGTTGCTAGTTGGGTCCAACAAAAAAGTTATCATATAATAGGTGGGAACTAGTTCTCACTTGAATATTTCCCATACATATGGGTAATATTCAAGTGGGAACTGTTCTCACATATTATGTGAGAACTTTTTTATGGGACACAATTGTGGGCCCCATTTGGGGATGGGACAAGGGAGGATGGAAAGATCTATGTGAAACAACCCCAAGTATCAAGTTTGACCCCAAACCCATGCCCCTAACACCTTCATCCGTGGCCCACAAGTTTAATGGCTTCATATTCAAAAAATTATTCAACCCTCGATCCAACGGTTCAGTCCATTCGGATGTGTGCCAATCCTTGGGATTAGTGACTATAAAGGGGTTCCCTATTGGTTGCTAGGTTGGATGGGTTGCTAGTTGGGTCCAACAAAAAAGTTCTCATATAATAGGTGGGAACTAGTTCTCACATGTATATGCATATGTACATATATATATGGGAGGTGCTCTTGTGAGAAACACTCTCACCTTACCATGAGAGATAAGGTGGGGGCCCTCACATCCATATCCAATGTTAACAACTTAAATGTGAGGGCCCTCACCCCTATCTCTCATATAAAGTGAGAGATATCTCTCATAGGAGTATCTCCCATTTTATATATATATATACACACACACATATAGATATGTATATATATATGGGAGGTGCTCCTATGAGAGACACTCTCACCAAGTTGGTGAGAGATGGGTGGGGGCTCCCATATTTAAGTTGGGGGTCCCCCCACCCATCTCTCACCAACTTGGTGAGAGTGTCTCTCATAGGAGCACCTCCCTATATATATATATACATACATACATATATAGAGCAAGGCTCTCCTAAGCTTGAGCTTAGGGTAGAATTTCGTAAGCCCATCCTTGTGGGGGCCACCTTTGGTCCATCCAAATGGACTAAACACATGACCCCCCCTAAATGGCACATGTCCACCAACTTTTAGTAAGATCCGAATTTACTGGACCATTGGATCAACTATGTATCAATCCGAATGGATTGTTGACCATTAAACTTTGGGCCCAAATGGAGATGATAAAATTATGGTTGAGGCTTTTTTTTTTTTTTTGCAGAGAGGAGGATCTCAGGGAGTTCTTGACATCCCCCCATCCCCATCCCCATGTGGGTCCCCAACTGGGCCCCCACCATACACTTGAGCTTACCTTATCCTAAGCTTGAGCTTTGGAGAGCTGGCCCCATATACATATATCTATCTACTAGTACATTAGGCATGCGCTGGATTAAGAAATTATTAGAATTTCTAATTATAAATATATCTAAATATTTAAATAAATTATAAATGAATATTAATATATAATTCATAATAAAGATGGAAACTCATTAGAGAAATTTTAGGTAGGTAGAAATATTTGGGAAAGATCAAGTAAATAGTAAAGATTTTAGGACATTGATTTGATTATATTTGTGCTTAGCCATAAATTGAGTGTCATTTCAAAATTAAATGTGGATTTTGGAATTAATTGGATTCCATAATGTGCCCCCCCCCCCCTCCCCCCGGATTAATTAATCCTACCAAATACCCAAAGAAAAATATAAGGAGAAAAATAGCCATAATGGGCCCCACAGATTAATCTTACAAAATATTGAAAGGAAAATAAGGAGAAAAAAGTAGTAGAATATAGCCTATGAAAGTGGCCCACGCTCTAGTATTAAAAAAGCTCTTATTGTGTTGGTATAAAAAAAAAAAAAGTAGACCCCATAAATTGTGAGTTTCGAAATAAAGAAGACTTTGATTTCATAACTAAAGAGAAGTTATTATTGTATACAATGTTTTAGGAAAGGGATAAGTATCTTATTTTAAGAATATTTTAAATTTGCATTGAGATAGAGTTAGGTTATGAGATTAGATGAGAAAGGCAATTTCAGAATGTGGCATTGCAAAAAGTCTCCGGATGCACCACGTGTCGCTTTCCAAAGAAGCCCCCTGCCGCCATGTGTCGCTCTCCCACTAAAAGGGTGTTGCTTTACTATATATATAATAATAATGTATGTATATATACATATACATATACATGTATATATGTATATTCATGCCTGTATATATGTATATATATGGGAAGCTCTACAATACGCCCGGGAATTTTGTAGCACCCAATAAAAATGGGGTAAATTAGGGAGAGATCCCTCAGTACCATGTTATAAAGTCTCTAGTACACATCATTAATGTTTAAGGCCTAGAGTCCCTTGCGCATGGGATTAATTCATTCGGTGGTCCCTAAGAATGTGACATCAAAACATTTATGACTCATTTGCCCTTCTAACGATTTAAATGGGTGTCATGCAATTTAAATCTAGGTTTTAGCTCCAACTCACTGTCTTTCCCGAATTATTTTCCAATTTAAATGTAGTAAGATGAGTTTTCGATCAAACTTTAAGTTTTAAATTGGAGGGAACGACAATTGATGGAATTTTGCCTAGCGTGGCTTGCTTGGTGCTGCTTTTTTTGTGTCCTTTTCCCTCCTTTGGGTGCTTTTGACTGTCCACATACATATACAACTCAGATAAATTGATATCAAACTCATCACAGTCCAAAGCAAAGTCAAATAAAATCATAACAAATGTATTTAAATTCACTTCAAACACAGATAATTTCATATTATATTCAGATAAATTTTTATCAAAGCTAGATAAATTCAACTAAACCAAATCTAGTTAGATAATCTCATATCGAAGTGACATAACTTGTTTTCAAATTGGTTATGATTTCAAACACAGATAAATTTATATAAACTCACGCCAAAGTCAGATAAGATCACATCAAAATTAGATAAATTCACAGCAATCTCAGATAAATTCACTTAATTCGTATCAAACTTAGATAAATTCTTACCAAACACAGATAATATCATGCCAAAGTCGGATAACATTATGCCAAAGTCGGATAACACATACAAAACTTAGATAAATTCTTAATAAACTAAAAAAAAAACTCATTTAAAACCAAGTTGAATATATTTTAAAGTGAAATAAAATCATGTGAAATCCAGTTAATTTCATACCGAACTCATTATTTCATAAGAAACTCAGTAAAAACTCAGAGAAAATCGTTTCAAAATCACATAAATTCATTTGAAACCTTGTTTAATTGATAACAAACATAGTTAAATTGAAATCAAACTAAGAAAAATTATGTAATATACAGATAAATTCATTTAAAGTCCTATTTAATTGATCATAGACTAAGATAACTTCACATAAAGCTTAGATAAATACATGTCAAAGTAAAATAATTTCATATCAAGATCAGATAAATTCAAACCAAAACTTAAATAAACTTACGTCAAAGTCAAGTAAGTTTAAGTCAAGATAATTCAGTTGCTCGAGGTCACCGATGAGTTAATTTTGCTTCTTTCTGCAGTTTCTTCGTCTTCGCTTTCAGAATCTTTATTTTGCTTAAATTTCGGAGTGTATGACGGAATATTTTAAAGCGAGGTCAGTTTAAAAGTCAGGTTTGGGTTCAAGTTGTGTTCGGATTGTGTATAGTTGGGTCAAGTTCACATTGGCCTCAACCTAAGTACCCAATTCAACCCTTCCCTCCTCATATTGAAGCCTTCTTAGAGGACAAAAATTAAATACCCCCTTCAATACTGTAATTTCTGAAGCTTAACCTTGGAAAAATAAACTATGTTAAGAATACCATGCTAACTCTATTTAGATGAAGGTGAATATTGTAATACATTTTGGTTAAGATTATTTTAATTTCAAACACTGTTTGCTGCAAATAGGTATAAGGTAAGAGCATTTTTGTCTTTTATAAATCTTCATGTACTCAAGAGAGTCTAAATGATTGTATTACCTATGTATAAAGATAATAAAGTCTAGGGGTCATTATTGTATTATTAAAAGGGTGAGCAGTTACATGTAGATTTCCCCATTTTCCTTTTGCTTTAGAGGGTCTCACGCACCCACACACACCCTATACACAACAATCAGCGACAGATTTTACTAAAAAAAAATTATAGTTGCTTCTAGAAATAATTGTAGACAGTTGCATGGATTTTAGATAAATATGTGGTAGAAGAGCCATTTAGATTAGTAGTGCTTTTGTCACACATTTATCCAGAGAGCAACATCACTCGTTTGTGTTCCAAGAGAGCTACATGACACTTGTCAGTTTGAAAATCCAAACTCGTTTGTGAGTATTACATTATCTGGATGGTACTTGTTTCTGTGTGATGTTATTTATGCTTATAGTTTATCTTTTCCTAATTGTCTTCCAATTTCTTAACAGGCATGGAGAACATTGCATCAATTTTAGATATTGGGAATCTCGCATCGAGTCTTATTGGTCCTCAAATTGATTACATTACAAATCCCGAAAAGAAAATGGAAGAATTGGACAACGATGCACGGTATTTATTTGCCCGGAGGGATGATGTGGAAGAAAGGACTAGAGACTCACCAAATGTGGCAACAAGGGAGGGTAAATTGTGGCTTGAAGAAGTGAAAAAGGTAGAACTTGATGTGGAGTCCATTAAGGACGAGCATACAAGGTGTTCTAATGACTGCTCGAGGTTGACATTGGGCAAACGTGTGAGAGCTGTTACTGAGAAAATCATCGATCTTAATAATAAACGACCAAAGTTGAAGGGAAAAGAGATTTCTAATGCACCGCTAGAGAGAGTTGAGCAACAAATTGTAGAAATTAATTCATCAACCGACTCCGAGCCTAGACTGCAGAGGATAATGGGGCTTATAAAAGATGTCGGAATCCGAAAGATTGGGATTTGGGGGATGGGCGGCATTGGCAAGACAAGAACTCTGAAATTGTTGAACAATCGACTGGTAGAATCCCACATGTTTGACATCGTCATCTGGATAACTGTCTCAAGAGAAGGAAGTCGAAGAAAGGTGCAAAATGATATTGCAGAACGTCTGAAATGTACTACAATAGATATGTCTGACGATCGGCTAAGAGCAAAAATATATAGCAAGTTAGGTGGGAAGAAGTTCTTGTTGATTTTAGATGATATTTGGGAAATAATAGATTTGTCTGAAGTTGGGATCCCAATTCTAAATCAAGATAATGGGTGTAAGGTCTTATTGACCACTCGAGACTTTAGCATATGTCAGCAAATGGAAACAGATAAGTCAATACAAATGGAGAGACTATCCGAAGAGGAGGCATGGAGGCTATTCAATGAAAAAGTTGGAGATGTTGCCATGTCTCCTCGTATTGAACCAATTGCTAGAGATATTGTTAAAAAGTGTGGTGGTTTACCACTTGCCATCCTAGTAATTGGTTCATTATTGAGAAAGAATAGTGATGTTTGTAGGTGGAGGAATACGCTACGGAAACTGAAATTACCATCTACGTCTTCGATTAAAGGCATGGAAAAGGAAGTGTTCTCCTGCTTGAGAATCAGTTATGATCGGTTATCTGAAGATTCTGAAAGGAACTTATTTTTGTATTGCTCATTGTACCCAGAAGACTCTCAAATATTGATAGCTGGATTGGCAGAGTATTGCTGGTTGGAGGGCTACATTCAAGGAGTTGATAGCATTAAAGAGGCAAGGGATGAGGGTTGCGACATGGTAATGAATCTTGTTGATGCGTCATTGTTGGAGAGGGGCGATAATGAAGAACATGTCAAAATGCATGACATTATAAGGGATTTTGCATTGAAAGAAGCTTCAGGGTTCTTAGTAAAAACTGGTAAGCATGTAAAGCATCCACCAGATGACAAGGAATGGTTGCAATCACAAAAGATATCATTAATGCAATGTAGTTTGGTCAGTCTACCGAAGTTGGAGAGGCCGAACTGTAGCACTTTGTCCACATTATTGTTGCAATATAATGATCGTCTAACAAGGATCCCCGTTTCCTTCTTTGAATGTATGCATTCTCTATGTATTCTAGACTTGAGTCGGACAAAAATAAAGTCGTTGCCTTCTTCATTGGGGACTTTGGTTAATCTCCGCGGTCTCTATTTGAAGTCTTGTCGTAATTTTAAAGAACTTCCGTCCCAAGTAGGAGCGCTCACGCAACTGAAGGTGCTTCATTTGGGAGGCTCCACAGGAATAAAATATCTGCCTAGAGAGGTCGGGAAACTAACTCGTTTGAAACGTTTGATAGTGAGATTTCAATACCACAACCGTTTTGGAAAGGACACTAAAGAATGTAACATGAAGTTGAGAGTTCCAACTGGAATAATTCCAAAGCTTCCATATTTAGAAGAACTGAGCTTGTGTGTCTCTGTTGGCGATCTTTGTTTTGAAAAGGAACAGTGGGATGATAAAAGCATGGAAGTCGTGGTTAAAGAATTATGCAGGTTGGAACATCTTACTTATCTCGATGCATACTTTCCAAAAGTGGGGTGTCTCGAGCATTTTCTACGTTATAGCAAATCGGTGAAAGCAACCTCCAGGTTTAGGAGATTCCGGTATCGGGTTGGCACTGAGATAACGGATAGAGATATTTTTGATTTTCCTCTAAGTCATGAATGGAAAAGATGTTTGGTATATAAAGGTGGTCCTGGGATGTCACATGCCGCCGCCATTATGGAGACCCTTGCTCATTGTTACTTTTTTCATCTACAGGATCATGGCATCATAAGAAAGCTATCGGAGTTGGGCCTGGCAAACATGAATAAGTTGAAAGGATGTGCGGTCGAAGGCTGTGAAAAGATGGAAATTCTCTTTGATGGAGATGAGCAACAGAAGACTTGTGCACTGCTACCCAACTTGGAGTTTCTTGAGCTTGGGGCTCTTCCTGAATTGAGAAGCTTATGGGATGGTCCATTGCTCCCCGGAAGCCTCTCCAAACTAACACGTCTAAAATTATTTGGTTGTGATAATTTGAAGGTTTTTCAATTGGGTATTATTCGACAACTCTGCAGTTTAAAATTCCTCTCCGTTCAATATTGTTCGAAGATGGAAGAGATAATAGAAATTGAAGAGGAGGAGGAGATGTCTGTCGCAAGCCATACCCATAATGTTATAAGTTATAATAATGATAGACTCATCCTCCCTAATATCAAGCTTATTAAGCTCTCGTTTCTTCCGGAATTGGTTAGCATTTGCCGAGGGTTTTCTAATTTCGAATGGCCATCACTAGATACTATTCAAATTACGGAATGTCCCAAGTTGAAGAGTCTCTCCTTCCTCTCCAATGGCACCAATATTGTAGCACCAGCACTAAGGGAGATTTATTGCCAGAGTTCATGGTGGAAAGCATTGGAGTGGGAAGACAATGACCTCAAGCAACGACTCCAACCTTTTTTAAAGCGATGGTGAAATTGTCGCTGCTTGCCTTGGCTTTGGACCATACAAGCGTTGAAACCGGAGGAAATAGTAACTACAACATTTCCATTTCGATTCTGTGTTCCGTAATATCTCTCTCTCTCTACCTCTCGGTAATGATTTCTCTTCTTCGTCTGCAATTTTTCATATCGCTGTTGATCAAGACGGAAACAAGCATACGGATCGAACAGGTAGATATCTCTTTACATTTCTTCAATTCTTTTACTTCTCTTTTCTTCTTACTCTATAATACTTCTTTTGAAATTTCTTTGAAATAAGCATTGCGTGTTTCTTATTTTTCCTTTTTCATTCATGGGTTTTTTAGAAAACTCAAAGAAAGAAGATGATGATCTCCGTTTGTTTAATGATATGCAAGGCCAAAAAAGGGATAGAGATTGAACATGACAAAACCACCACATATTTTTTTGTCTTTGTTGGATAAGTTTGAATTCAATCTCAAATGCCCACAAAGTGTTTGATGTAATGTCTCAACCAGTTCATCTTTTCTGAAAGATGCTTGTCCCCTCGAATGATCGTTCTGTTACATATCTGTTGCAAGTTAAGAAACTATTGTTCTTGCTACAGATGAAGTTCTTAATTACTTGATCTTCTAAGGTTTTTTTTTTAAATGTTTCTTCTTTTTTTTTAATTTAATTGTCATTTCTAGAGGATCGGTCAAATAACATGTGCTCAAAATGCGTTTCTTGAATACTTCAGCCATCAGTTTTAACTAGAACATTGATCATTAAAGAACACAGATAATGGACAATCATCCCCGGTGTTCCTAGGCAAAACAAGGAACAGTACAATCCAATTGAATTTAGCATCACATTCTGATTTTTTGTGAGTAGAAACAGCTGAAGATCCTTAAATCCTAGTTCCATTGAGCACAGGTGTCCAATTGCTCTCAACTAATCTCCAACTTCAAGCGATTCATGTTGAGAACATTTTATCACATACTTGGATAAGTTTGTAGCTCTACATGATAAGTGTCCCTTGACTGGGCAAAACTTATTCTTTAAAGTTTAAAAACGGTTAAGAAAATGGAGTCTCATTGAGCTACTCTTCCCATTCATCTTCCCTCTCAACGTTACTTCTCTGACTCCCATCAATGCTTCTATCTCAACGCCCATCTTCCTCTTCCTCTTCCTCTTCATCCTCCCTCTCCCATCAGTCCTGCTCAACGCTCTCATCTCCTCCCTCCTCGCTCGACCCCATTCCTCGGCATCGATTGCTACGATCCCCATGGCATGTCCCTCTCTCTATCTTTCTTCCTACCTCTCTCTTGCTCTGTCTCCTTCTTTGGCTAAAGAGATGAAGGAAATAATAAGTGGGATCTGCCCTATTGCAGGATATTCGTTTGGAGGAGATAAAAAGAGGGAAAAAGAAAAGAGGGTTTGGAGAGGAGAAGAAGAAAGGGTTGTTGTCCTCATAAATCATGTCACTGTGATAGCCCAACGTGCCCTTGGAGTCTAGCTGCTTCCTCTGATTTTTGGTATATGCCTTTTTTTATCTTATTTTATTTACTCCTCAACTGTCTACGATGTAATTTTATGGTTATGTGGGTTTTTCACTACTTCTCTGGTAGGTTTTTTTATTGGCTATAAATAATTTAAAAAAAATTAATTTCTTTCCTTTTCTCCTGGTATCACTTTGGTTTGATTCCGTTTTTACTCAATTGTCCAGGTTGTGCCTGACAAATGCCTCTTTGTTTTGAGTTTTTTTTTTTTGTTGATTCTTTGTATAGGTTGTGCTTCACAAAATGCCTATTTTCTATGTTTGAATCATATGATCAGACAATCCACCAACCCATCAATAATGTAATCCTAAATATGAGCCAACAAATAGTATTTTATTTGAACATGTTTTTTGTTTATTCTTTTTGCTCACGGTTGATTTATTTCTTTACTTTTTTTAATCATTCAAAAAGTTCTGAATTCAATGTTAGAGAAAAGGGCCTTTGAGGAATTCAAATTAACAATAACTAAAATGTTTGCTACGTTGACGGATGGAGTCCAGGCACAATTTTTTGGATTTCCCAAATCTGCCGGTGCATTGAGATTGGGTTGGAGAATGATGAGTTTCTGCATTTGATTGTTGTAATATGTGAATTGAGGAAGATGGGAAATGAGTTCTTTTCTTCTTCTTTTTGTTGGAGGGGTGCTTTATTTCTTACTAGCAATTATTTAATAAATTGGATCTCTTTGGTTCTTTATTATTATTTTTCTTTTTCTATGATTCAGTCATGGGATTCTATAAGTTTTCTCTCCTCTCAAATCCATAATTCAATTGAATTCTCTCCATTATCATTTTTCTCATTTTATATTTTGTTCGTCATTATATTTGTATTGATGGTTGAACTTATCACAAATAGCAGAAGTTTATTTTCTTTTGTCTACATTATTTGATTGACTGCTGTTTTTTGGTGTATGCTTTATGCAATATAAATTTTAACTATGCATATCAAGTATATGTCCTAATGCTCGGAAGAAATGTTGACTTACAAGGTTAATTGAGAAATCAAATTCAATTCCTTCAATTGACCAGCCAATTTGTTTTGACCCCTCTAAGATGGATTTGTAGCTTTTCTCTCCGCATTCCAATTTTATCTCTCATACTTAACTCCACGGAACGTTTTTTGTTGCACTAAAGCGAACTGAATTCTCATCTTCTCTTCTTTTCTCTAACGTGCAGACGTGCAAACCTTCTATCTTTGAGCCTTGGGTTTTGAGAGGTCTCTTTTGGAAGGTGGCGAATGGGGACGGCGACCCCAGCAATGTGGCAGGGATTTTTGACCAGGTTCCGATTATCTTTGACCCAACATCACGCTTTTGTTTCATCTCCGATTTTTTTTTTTTTTTTTCCATTTTCAGAAAGCCATCTCCATGTTCTTCTTTGACACCTGTGCAGGGACCTTACCTTCTACACATTTCGGTTTTCTACATGTTTCGCTCTTGGCAGAACTTTTACTCAATTTCAAGTCATGTAACTGCAAAGATGATTACTCACTCTTGGAAACTCCTCAAAACTAACGAGAACTCTTGTGAGTCATGAAAACATTCAGGCCCCAAAATCTCCTTCGTCCCTCATCTCTTTTCAAGGTTAGTTCCAATCAATTCATACGGTTTCTCAATTTCTCCTTTTTCTTCCAAATATGTTGAGTGCTGCAGATATATTGAATTTATGTGATTTGGTTGTTGAATTGATGTTCTATTTAGAGATTCATTGTTATTTATGCAATCTATATTGTTTGTATGGAATCTGTTTGTGGCGAGATTTGCATTTGCATTAGTTAGTATATCTCAGTGTCATGATGATTTGATGAAGTTTGCATCTGAATGTTTTTTTTCTTTTTTCTTTTTTTAATCTCTTGGATCTCTCATGTGTTGTAACACATGACTATGATCTTTATCATGCATGCATGTGTTTCTTTTTGGAATAACATTCATTTTTCTGTATGTTAGTTTATGCATGCCGACTATATGATGAAAATTCTACATGAATAATAATGCAGCTACGAAGTTTGTATCTTATCCAACAAAATAAAAATTTCCAAGGTGACAAATGATATATTCATCAAGTGTCCCATGAAACCAAGGTGACAAATGATATATTCATCAAGTGCGCCATGAGATACAACAGATTTTGCAGATAAAATAACATGTTAATGTTGATGGCAATGGCAATGGCAATGGATGTCAAAGGTTTTATACCTTCTCATTTTGTCCATGCATGTGATGAATTGCTTCATGACGATGGCAGGTTGGGTTGATTAGTTGGTTGCAGTGCTCCAAATCTTATCACTTTGTTTCATAATCCACTGATTAGTTAGCTGATTAGTGGTCCCCACACTTATTAATTTCTTCTCTGATTAAATTTCTCCCTGTTGCCATCCAAGGTCTACAGATACCCTCTCACTCTGCTGACCACGACCCAATCACCGGTGGGCGCTTGCCAACATTTTTTTTTCCTTTTGCTTAAGGTGTTGTATGTTTTTCTTTTGCTGTAATGATTTCAAATGTGGGTGTTTTCCTTCAGAAAACAATAATGTAGCTGTTTTTCCTCTCTTGAAAACAAAATTTTTTTATTTATCTTTGTGTTTCATTGGATTTCATGTTCATTAGAAAGTTGGGGTTTTTATGGGATGTGGACTTTTTATACTAATCTACCATTAATTGATTTTTCTTTTTCTAATTTTCTTTTCTGCCTTAATAACAAGGCTCAGATCCGTGAGCTCCAATGTAATAGAACACAACTCAACCGTCAGGGTCTTGCCTCAAATTAACAGTTATAGGTTTCTTTCAATTGCAACATGCCGTCGCTCAGACAGATTTTCCCATGATAGTAATTGTCTCCAACAAATTTTATCTAAATAAAGTTGTTAGAGTTCTCCTTTGTGGTAGACTGTGGATCTTTGTTAAAGGCTTTCTTCCTATGAGAGTTTGCTTGATAGGGTTTTATAGTTTAGGTATGCATAGGGCTCATGAATGTAGTCTCTTCTTCTCTCTTTAATCCCACATGGTAAATTAAGCCGTCTTCTTTTGACCAGTGGGTGTATCTTTTAGGTGGGAACCACAAAAAACCCTTTTCTAATTGTTTACTCACTTCTTCACATCACAACAGTAGGAACAGTAAGCTGGCTGATTTGAGAACTTTTTCGTCATATTTGCAAACTAAATTCCCCATTTTATGGAAAACTGAGATGAATCCCAGGACAAAGTATATGTCTAGATGACATACAAAGAGAGCTTAATAAAGTAAGTATTATCGAACAACCCATCAATGTTTGACATGCCTTGCATCAGGCCAATGGATTCATTGTATAGTATAAGGGACGTATAACGGAATGGGTGTTGACCTTTGTATTGCATGTTCCTGTGTTGCTTTACCTCTATACAAAGATCATATTGCTACTTTTAATTAAAATATATCACACCATATTGTTCTATTTGTTTGAGTGATGTTTGTGGATTATTGAAATGAAATGGTATTTTGAAATTTGCAAGGACAAGCTCACATGTTTTCTCCAAGATGTGGACATGAACCTTGAAGGGTATGTTGTTTCTATTTAAGTTTCCCTTCCTTTCTCTAAGTTTAGATTCATTGCTTGCAAATCTATGTGCTCTTTTTTAATAAAGAAACTAAATTTGAAACTGATCTTTCTTTATTTCTTTCTATAAGCCCTTAATCATTAGTAGAATTTAGTCTTTGGTTCTTTCCTTGTAGGTTTTAGGTTTCTCCTTTCCTTCTTTATATGTTTCTACAAAGTTTCAAGAAAAAATATGCTTCAAAATTGTTTCTTCTATTGGATGATGGCAAGTCCCTTTTTCCAAAAAAATTACATATATACACAAGTTTTATTGACGTTTTGTATTGAGAGCATCAAATGAAATGGTATTTTGAAATATGCAGTAACAACCTCACATGTTTCCTCTAAGATGTGGACATGAACCTGAAGGGTATGTTGTTTCTGTCAAATGGGTCAGTGGGTCATGGTCCAATGGGTCAGTGGGTCACAACCCATGGCAGAAAAGGCCCAACTTGTGGGTCAAAACAAGCATCGATTGTACAACTATGTATTTTATTTCCTGCCTTATTAGGAGATCTAATTAGAATAGAATTAGAATAGAAAGATTGTAATTTAGCTAGTTGCCTCAATTCCTGTAACTCTTATAGCAACTTGTATCTATATAATCAAAGGATGAGACCCTCAAAGGGATCATCGAATTCACAGAGAATATTGTCTCTTCTTCCATTGCTGCCTTTCACATGGTATCAGAGCTATATGTGTCTGAGCCATCTTCCAAGTGTTGGAAGTTGTCATAGTCTCTGAGAGACTCTCTGGGTATTTTTCTTCATCTTCCAAGCATTGGAAGTCGTCAGATCAACGTGTGATCAGAAGTGGCCCACCCTAGATCAACATTAGTAAGCCAAACCATTGCAACCAATCTGGTCGTCTGCTTCCTCTGGTGATTGAGGACATTGGTTGAGGATTTCTTCACTCAGATCAAGGATCTGTGCTCTGCAGAGGCATCCCGTGGCTGTTTCTTCATCTGATCAACTGGTGGCCCACCTACGATCATCTCACAGTCCCCAAGTTTCACTCCAGACTTGGTCGACCATCCTTCCTGGTTATTTTAGAGATTTTTTCAGCAATTTTCAGTGAGCAGAGGTAGGCGTTTTGCTCCTTCTTGTGGTTAATCACTTTCTTTAAATAGTTTTTATCACCACCGTACAAAATCTTTGATTCAGATCCGATCTGGATAAAACTTGGACTGCTGGAAAGGAAATTCTCTCCTAGTCTCTAGCTACTGATCTGATCACCATTCAGATCTTTCTGTGGGACCCACGTCAGGCTATAACTCCAATTTTTTTGGTCGCCTGGGCTGTTTTTTTGTGCAATTTTTGCACTCTGTGGTCTGTTCTACTTGGACTCCTCTGTTACTGCATCTGCTATCTTCTATTGTTGCTGTGTGCTGTCTTAAGGGATCTGATAAGATTACTGACATGGATAAACATGAAATTACATTGATCAAATTTAATGGGAAAAATTATACTTCCTGGTCCTATCAACTTCAAGTATATCTTGAAGGTAAGGAGATGTGGGGCCTAGTTGAAGGATGGGATCCACGACCTAAGGAAGATGAAAAAAAAATTCTTTCTTGGAATACCAAAGATGCCAAGATCAAAACATGGATTCTTGGTTCTGTGGAACCACAATATATCTTGAACCTCAAACAGTACAAGACATCCAAGGAGATGTGGGAATATCTGAAACAAGTGTATCACCAAGGGAATTCTGCCCGACAATACCAACTTGAACTGGAGATTGCTCAATATTCCCAAGGCACTTCTTCCATCCAGGACTATTATACGGGTTTTCTTAATCTGTGGGCAGAGTATGATGAAATCAAATACCTCCATGTCTCTGAGGCAGCTCTTTCTGAAATACAACAATTACAGGCAACTTCTCATCGAGATCAGTTTCTCATGAAATTGAGATCTGAATATGAGATCATTCGTTCTAATCTGATGAGCCGAGTTCCATCTCCATCCCTGAATGAGTGCCTTCATGAACTCTTGCGAGAGGAACAGAGTCAACTTACTCAGCATGCTTTGAAGCAACAGTTCTCAGGAACCTCTTCTAGTGTTGCATATCCTGCCATTGCCAGTTACAACCCGGGTGTTTCCCACAGTCCTGCGTCTACTGCTAAAGGACAAACCCCTGCACGGGATCTCAGCAAAATCCAATGTTTTGGCTGTAAGAGTTATGGACACTATGCTTCACAGTGTAAGACCAAGTTTTGTAATTACTGCAAATCCAATGGTCACGTCATTAGTGATTGCAGAAGGCGACCACAGAATCGCACTCCACGGGCATATCATGTCAACGCTGCTGATGCTACTACTTCCAGTGACAGTTCTTCAACACCGGTCATGCCTTCACCACCTACTGCCTCCAATACTGCTCCTCAGATCACCCCTGAGCTTATTCAACAAATGATCATAAATGCCTTCTCTGCACTGGGCATTTCAGGTAACCACCAATCCTCCTCCTCCATATGGTTTATTGATTCTGGAGCTTCCAATCACATGACCTCCTCCCCCTCTCATCTTACTAACCTGCAACCATACAATGGCAATTTGCAAGTTCATACTGCTGATGGTCAAAAGCTTCCCATTACAGCCACTGGTGATATCATTCATTCATTACCTCTCACAAATGTCTTTCTCTCTCCACACCTCACCACGAATCTCCTGTCTGTTGGACAACTTGTTGATGATAATTGTGATGTTTCCTTTTCTCGCTCTGGTTGTGTTGTGCAGGATCCAGTGTCGGGGATGGTGATCGCGAAGGGGCCTAAGTGTGGACGCTTGTTTCCTCTTGTTATGCCTATCTCTCAGAATAACCAGATTTCTGCTTTTTCATGTTTTTCTCCGCAAGATGTTTGGAGGCTCTGGCATAATAGATTAGGCCATCCTCATTCAAAACTGTTATCTTTGATGTTAAACACTGGTAGTCTTAATAAAAATGCAATTTCTTTTAGTCGTATTTCTGATGAGTGTTCTGTTTGCAAACTTGGAAAAAGCAAAGTTCTTCCCTTTCCCTCAAACTCTACTATGGCTTCTAATTGCTTTGACATTATTCATAGTGATGTCTGGGGGATTACTCCGGTAATCTCTCACACACAGTTCAAATATTTTGTTACTTTTATTGATGATCATAGTAGATTCACATGGGTATATTTCTTGCACACTAAATCTGAAGTCTTCGATGTTTTTCAAAATTTTTTGGCATATGTTGAAAATCAGTTTTCTGCTCGCATAAAAATTCTCCGATCTGATTCTGGAGGGGAGTATATGTCTCATCAATTTCAAACTTTTTTGCAACAAAACGGGATATTATCGCAGTGATCGTGCCCTTATACCCCTCAACAGAACGGAGTTGCAGAACAAAAAAACAGACATCTTCTAGATACTGTTCGTTCTCTTCTCTTAGAATCATCAGTTCCCGCAAGATTTTGGCCCGAAGCTTTAGCCACTGCGGTTCACTTAATCAATCGCTTACCATCCTCTCGCCTCCACAATCATACACCATACTTTCGTATCTTTCATAAGGATCCCTCTTACACCCACATGCGCATCTTTGGATGTGTGTGTTTTGTTCATCTTCCTCCTACTGAACGTACCAAATTAACAGCTCAGTCAGCCAAATGTGCGTTCCTTGGTTACGCATCTCACCAGAAGGGGTATATATGTTTTGATCCTGCGATCAACCGCATTAGAATTTCTCGAAATGTTACTTTTTTTGAAAATCAAAAGTTTTTTTCTACACATTCCTCGGATTTACCTTCATTTTCTCATCTACCAGCTTTTTCTGACACGTTCTCTTCTCCACTAATTGTTTATGAACGTCGTCGTCACAAAGATGTTCCACAACTGCCTCCCCCTCCGGATCCATCGCCGGCACCTGATCTTGCCCCCGCTTCATCCCCTAATGCTGCACCTCCACCTCCACTTCGCCGCTCCACTCGTGTCTCTAAGCCTCCAGACAAATATGGGTTCACTCACACTTCCTTGCTTGCTACCCTTTCTTCCATTACTATTCCTACCTCTTACTCACAGGCGGTTAAGCATGACTGTTGGCGAAAGGCTATGCACGAAGAATTAGATGCACTGCAGCAGAATCATACTTGGGATATTGTTCCATGCCCCTCCTCTGCAAGACCTATCGGTTGCAAATGGGTTTTCTCCGTCAAACTGAAGGCCGATGGCTCGTTGGATCGCTATAAAGCACGGTTAGTCACATTGGGCAACCGACAGGAATATGGTATCGACTATGAAGAAACATTTGCTCCAGTGGCAAAAATGACCACAATCCGGACTGTTCTGGCCATTGCTGCTTCCCACTCATGGCCTCTTTATCAATTTGATGTCAAGAATGCTTTCCTTCATGGCGATCTCAAGGAAGAAGTCTATATGCGGCTTCCTCAAGGAGTTACGGGTGTCTCGGCAGGTGATTGTGCGCGCTTACGACGCTCTCTATATGGTCTTAAGCAAGCTCCGCGCGCTTGGTTTGAGAAATTTCGGGATGCTCTTCTTCACCTACAGTTCTCTCAAAGTGCCTCGGATCCTTCTATGTTCCTGCATCGCTCATCAAATGGGATTACTGTCCTCTTGGTATACGTGGATGATATCATCATATCTGGGACAGATTCTGGCATGATCACTCATCTCCAAGCTTCCTTACATGAATCTTTTCATATGAAAGACTTAGGGCCTCTCACATACTTTTTAGGTCTTGAGGTTCATCAGTCCGCGAAAGGTCTTATCCTCGATCAGCACAAATATGCTATGGATCTCATTGAGACGGCTGGTCTTCAAAACTCGACTCCTGTGGATACTCCTGTTGAGGCCAATCTTCAACTCGCACAAGATACAGGTGATCTTCTTCCTGATGCCACAATGTACCGCCGCTTGGTCGGCAGTTTGATCTATTTGACTATCACTCGGCCTGATAGCTCATATGCGGTGAATCTGGTTAGTCAGTTCATGACACAACCACGCCATCTCCACCTGGTTGCTGTGCGGCGCATTCTTCGCTATGTTCTTCATACACCATCTCGTGGCCTGTTCTTTCCTGTGGGCAATTCGACTTCTCTCATCGCTTACTCCGACTCTGACTGGGCTGGCTGCCCAGATAGTCGACGGTCTACCACGGGTTGGTGCATGTTCTTAGGGGACTCGTTGATCTCTTGGAAGTGTAAGAAACAAGATAAAGTCTCCAAATCATCCACAGAAGCCGAATATCGCGCGATGTCGGCCGCCACTTCTGAAATTATCTGGCTTCGGGGTCTCCTTACTGAGCTTGGATTTCCACAATCTGGACCCACACCTCTCTATGCTGACAATACCAGTGCCATACGGATTACTGAAAATCCTGTATTCCATGAACGCACAAAGCACATTGAAGTGACTTGTCATTACATACGTGATGCATTTGTGCGTGAAGCCATCACTCTTCCTCATGTCCCTACTAGTCTTCAAATTGCTGATATTTTTACCAAGGGACTTCCTCGGCCACGTCACCAGTTCTTGGTTGGCAAATTGATGCTCGTTGATTCACCCGCATCAATTTGAGGGGGGGTGTCAAATGGGTCAGTGGGTCATGGTCCAATGGGTCAGTGGGTCACAACCCATGGCAGAAAAGGCCCAACTTGTGGGTCAAAACAAGCATCGATTGTACAGCTATGTATTTTATTTCCTGCCTTATTAGGAGATCTAATTAGAATAGAATTAGAATAGAAAGATTGTAATTTAGCTAGTTGCCTCAATTCCTGTAACTCTTATAGCAACTTGTATCTATATAATCAAAGGATGAGACCCTCAAAGGGATCATCGAATTCACAGAGAATATTGTCTCTTCTTCCATTGCTGCCTTTCACAGTTTCTATTTTAATTTCTCTTATTTTCTCTAAAGCATATATTCATTGCTTGCAGATCTATGTACTGTTTCATAAGGAACCTCAATTTTGCAACTTTGCTTTCTTCATTCCATTCTACGAGCCCTTAATCATTACTAGAATTTAGTGTTTGGTTCTTTGCTTGCAGGCAAAAATGCTTCAAAATTATTTCTTCTATTTAACACTAATGTGCACAAGCAAAAAAGCTTTTTGTATCCATAACTCTGTGATGAATAATCAAGTAGGAAATGAATCTATAAGTGGTGTACTTTTATCATAGGAAATGAATCTATAAGTGGTGTACTCTTATCATACTAGGATAAGAATTTGAAAAGTAATTACTTTAAATATAAAATTAAGAGTAAAGGAACAGTTTCTTTTTTTCGTTTTTCTCAATCATTGTTTGGGGGGAGGTTTTTATGATACCTATTTACTGGGATATACTTGTGTGCAAGTATCAACCTTGTGAACAACCTTGCCTGAATTTTAAAAAGTCACATGCGATTCCCACTTTTCTCGGGTTGCATCTATCAGATTTATAGGTATTTGGGTACCCATTATAATCCCAAAGAAGGGAGAGACCAAATGAGACATCCAATGAGTGGTTAGTAAAGAAATGTTGGATTGTAGATTAATGATGACCAGAACCTCAAATTGAAATAGTATTTAGTATAATGTGTATAGTTACTTGAGCCAGTTGAATACGTAGGAATTCATAATGAAATGAGCTTCTAATAAGGCCTATTGAAAAGTGAGCTTGGGAATTGATTGTTTTTTTTTTTAAATGGATGATGGTAAGTCCCTTTTATCATATATATATATATATATATATGCAATTCTTCTTGATTATTCCTATTGACTGCATCAAATTAGTTATTGATAATTAATTATTAGAGCAAAACACACAGCTAAATTTGAAAAAAAAAATGCATGTTTCATATAATTTCAACTTGACTAAGCTAAATCAGGTATCCTAATTTTATCTCAACCTTTACTTAGTTTGGGAAAAAAAAAGGAAGAAGAAGAAGAACAACTTTTCAGTATATTATCAGCTTGACTATGTCATGTACGTAGTCATACCTTTGTTTCAACCCATAGCTGGTCTTAACTTGAGACAGTTTTTGCAACTACGTGATTTAATTGGTTTATGCAGAATGAGGACCAATGGTTGTTGGAATATGAATCTGGGAGCATATCTATAGTGTTAGGTTGTAGATAGAGAAGTACTCATTCCTTTAATGGAGAGCTTATCATTCTTGATCTATCGAAACTTTAAAGTTACCTGGTATTTTCTCTGTTTTCCTACCTACTGAGATTCGTACACTTATAGAAAAAAAAAAACCAAACCGTTAATGCAAAAACTGTTTGTATGGATTTCATGGTTGAGTATTGTGTGATATCATATCTACAAAATCCTCCTATGCACACACATCTGTAGTTATGTAATGTTTCTCACAGTTTTTTTTTTTTTTTTTTTGTGTGTGTGTGTGTGTGTGTGTGTGTAGTTATGTAATGTTTCTCACAGGTTTTTTTTTTTTGTGTGTGTGTGTGTGTGTGTCGTGATCTTTTGTTAAGGTTATCTTTAATCTTATAGCTCCATGATTTCTTAGCCATGCATAAACTGTTTACATATTTCTAAGGCTGACCACTGTATTTCAATATACATACTTGAACCCCAACTTTAATTTGTGCATGGAACTTCCATGCTGCCTATCTTTTCTTTCTTTCTCTCTCTTTTTTATTTTTTTTTTAATTTCATATATGTTTCACACCATGTATCAACATTGACTTCCATAGGGTTTGTATCTGTGCAAGTCCATGGGGTTTTATAATTGCACATATGTTTCATATACCATGTATCAACATTGACTTCTGCGGGTATTGTACTTGTGCATATCTATAGAGTCAGATTGTAGATAGAGAAGCACCCGTTCCTTAAATGAGGATCTTTATATTCTTGATTTTCCTACACTCTAAAGTTAAATGCTATTTTTTCTTTATTTTCCAAGCTTGTGGAATTGGTAGTCCATTTATTCAAGTTCCAATGTACTGTTGAGTTTTCAGATTTTTCTTTGTTGTTTAAGTGTTTAACTATATAGTCGCGGTTCCTACAGTACTCTGATTACAACTTTGACTTTTGAAGTATTTCCCTTGGTTGATCCATCATCATCTGATACAATAGTGGGTTCCATCTCTCTATCATGTGTTGTTGAGGTATGTAGACATTTGGTGCAATTCATGCTTTTTTTACAATATATCTGTTAAAAAGTGATGACTAAGTCTGTATTGGTGATGCTTTCTCTACATTTATATGCACTGATTGGGCCAAGTGTTTAGGTTTTTATCATCTGCAATGCAGTGGCATAAACTGGCCTCCACTTATAAAGAACTATATTGCAATATATTTCCAATAATTTGATGCAGTGATTGAGCCCGTTTTATAAGCACCAGTGTCTATCTGCTGAGATTGGTTCCACTGTAGTAGATGTATGTAATAAAAACTTGATCTTCA
The DNA here is from genome assembly GCA_038049695.1 of Cinnamomum chago. NCBI lineage: Eukaryota > Viridiplantae > Streptophyta > Magnoliopsida > Laurales > Lauraceae > Cinnamomum > Cinnamomum chago. Next base: position 5,906,989 of record CP142451.1, on the reverse strand, counting down.
TCTTCCCTCTTTTTATGGATTTCATGTTGCAAATGCCATTAGAGCACAGGCATCTTTTGCTAGTTATATTATATGAAGCCGGCTGGATTCCAATTGCCAATTCCTTCCCAAATTGAGATTGATTTTGACCGTCTTATAATTTTTGATCTCTTGCTAATATCAGGCCCTACTAACTAATGGCCCATTAATCATTCTAAGTAATGGCCCATTTAACATTTATTCCATGAGTGGAGATGACGGTTTCAAATGCAACCCAGAACCGTAACTCCTCTCCTCTTCATTTCCTCTTAGCCACGAACGTTACTCTTCTCATAATCGTCATCCTCTTCATTCCTTGCATTTCATAAATGGCTTGAAGTGATTGATAAGATGCAAAACTCTCTGTAACTCTCTCCATCGATCTCTCCAAAAGTCACCGTGCTATTTCCCTTCTATATTCTTCACTGGTTTGGACACATACAAAGCACATGGGAACATGAATAAATTGTTGGTCTTGTATATGCAGGAGGAAATTTTTTATGTGCCACCAGTGCTTGATCCCACATTCTATTTCTATTTTTAGTTAGGAAAGTTGTGTTTCTGCTTGTTATGGAGTTATGGTGTGATTTGATGTGTTTGTGTTTGTGCAGTTATTAGTGGGTGAGTTGTTTGGCATGTTGCCAAAATATTGGCTACTATGGTTACTGGTGGTGTGAAGAACCAGTAGGTTATTGCTAACTTGTAGGAAGTGATTGATGGTATTTTAATTCTGCTTTTTAATAGATAATGCATCTATTTTCCTTGTGTTGTTCAGACTGATTAAGGCCACAGTCTGCCAAAATTGCAAAGAAGCAGCGATCATGTAACAAAATTTATTGTTTGGCTTGCTGCAAAAATATTAGCTGTTGCAGTTGGTGGTGGTGTGAAGAGTAGTGCGTTGTTGCTTACTTATAGTAAGTGATGTATGGTGTATTTAATGTCTTTTTTTTATGAATCTCTTTTCCTTGCATAATTCAAACTAATTAAGGCCATTGTCTGCCAAAATTGCAAAGAAGAAGCAGTCATGTAATGAAATTTATGTATCTGCAATTGAGAAGTTTATGCCTTTACTTAAGCTGTTGGTTTTGTATGTGTTGAAGTTGATTTAGTACTTCCATACATGTTTATAGATTCTTGTTTTTCTTGCACTTGCATTGCAATTTAACCTGCATTGTGCTTTCAAACAGGCCCTTGTCTCCCAGGGAAAAATAGTCGTTTCATATTTAGTTAGGATGTTTACTGCTTTATTTAGTTCTGTCAAGACTATATTGAGAAAGGAATGTTAGTATAGTATGAATGACCATTCAAAAAAAAATTGTCAGTATGAGTGTGGGCCTTTTCTAGTTTTTGAGAGAGTGGAATTCTATTAGAATTTCATTGAATCAAAGGTCATAATGGTCAGTAGTTTCACTTCTTTACTGCTTTATATTCTATAATGGCAAGCACATCTTTAGCATTTGGACATTTTATCTTTTAGATCATTTGAGAACTTATTTCTTTTTGGCACATTTCTTAGAAGTGATCATTACTTTTCTTTTTATTGCATAGGCTTTACCTATTCTCACTAGTCTCATCTTATAAGTTGAACTGTTAAATATATTATGTGTTATCTTCATCATTTTATGTTTGTCTATAATTTCATGTGCATGACCATCCAGTTGCAAGATGATATTTATTTTCTTACTCAGGACAGTGGATGAACCCATTCTGATTGGGTTTTGAGATGGTAAAAATGCATGGAGGTTGGTTCTCGATGGCAGTAATTTAATAGTAATCAATGGGTGGAGGTGAAAATCAGAAGCATGGCCATTTGTTTATTTGGATGGGGTGCTAATTTTGGTAAGTGCTAAATCAAATATGATCTTACCTTGGTAAGGTATGGTAATTGGAAATGTGTAGGTTTTGTTTTTGGTGATTCTCCAATGGCTTGTGGAATCTAGATTATGTTTTGTGGAAACCTATGATGATACAATTTTGTAAAATTCTATCTATTTCACAATTCAATTCCTTGATACAGAATGGTTGTTTTACAGGTTCGGATTGGCATCCTAAAATTCATACCAAACAGAATCACCTTGTCCACAACGATGCTCCATCTTTTATTATGGAATCCTATGAAGAATGACATCATGCCCCACGTTTGTTCTTCCTTGACAAGCAAGAACTATTGAATTTCTTATTATTCTTCCTAGAAGTTGTGGGGATACTGAAAAACTTTTGATTTTACTTTGCAGATTTGACAATGATAGTGCCGATATTTGTCTAAAAAGATATCTGGATCCATCCTTTCTTAAGATGGCATGTTCAAGGTCAGAACTAATGAAGCCCAAAATTTGCAGGGAGAAAAACAATGCTCTCGAAAGCAAGGTAAATTCTATTATTATCAAATAGACAGAAAAAAGAAAAGGTCTTATGAATTCCATTCTAATTAGATGCACAGGAAAAAGTGATGAATCCAGAGGAGTGGAGAAGTTCATGCTGTGTCACTATTATGGCACCATAGAAGGTATATTCTTTGACAACATCACCATCACCACCATAATAAAAGCTTTGTCTCAACTACATTGAGGTCGGGTACATGAAAATTCAGGTTCCCCATTCCAATCTATCCATTATTTCTACATAGCTCCTAAATTTAGTTGTATTCCATTAACTAACAAAACTAGATCGAGGATTGAAATTGTGAAAGGACTTGTTTGTTGATTTTATGATAAGAACATGTTTGTAGTTTGTACCTTGTACAAATGATGAGGGTCCGATGATGCATTGATGCAATGGTGTAAATAAGTAATAGCACCTACTGGTGCAATGAACTTGATAGTAACCTGAATTTCCTCATGAACCCTTTTTCACCCTTTCTTAAGGTACATTCTATTCTAATGAAATGGACAGAAGAAAGAAAAAAAAAGTCTTATGTATTCTATTCTAAACAAATGGACAGGAAAAAAGGATGAATTCAAAGGAGTGGAGAAGTTCATGTTGTGTAAATATTACTGCACCATAGAAGGTATATTCATCTACTACATCATCATCATCACCATCATTAAAGCTTTGTCCCAACTACGTTGGGGTCTGGTAGATGAATTCTATTTCACCATTTCAATCTATTTTTATGATAAGAACATGTTTGTAGTTTGTACCTTATACAACCGATGGGGGCCCGATGATGCATTGATGCAATGGTGTAAATGAGTAAAAGCACCTACTGGTGCAATGAACTTGATAGTAACCTGAATTTCCTCATGAACCCTTTTTCTCCCTTTCTTATATGGCTGCGAATGTGATGCTTGAGGTGCAGGTACATTTATCTTGGACTGTTCGACATTGAAATTGAAGCTGCGCAGTATCGCACACAAGTTGTCTTGGGACCATGTGATGTGGGTAGCTGTGACGTCTGTGACCATATCTTTCGTCTTTGGGACCATTCTAAAAGTCATCTCGCATTAGATCTCACACAAGCTCTCATGGTGTATAGCGTCTTTTTTTTGTTTGTTTAATTTTTTTTAATCAAATGGTCCTTCAATGTGCAAGTCTAGATGGCAGGCAATCCCCTTGGCATTGTTTTCTTGTATTCACCGGCTTATCCAGTTGTATGAATATTTTGTACACAAATTTGCCATATTATTGTTGAAAATTTCACCAAATAAGATGGTCTAAGTTGTATTTGTTGGATACAAAATTTTCAAATTTAAGTTATAATTGATATGATATTTTTGGTTGAAGATATTCTCTTTGTTTGTTGAATAGTTTGATGAAAAGGAATTGACTGTGCACTTTTTAGACGACATGAGATGTGTTGTCACTGATATCTATTATCCTTGAAGTTAATCACTTGCATGTTTGAGAGAACATGATGCATCTAAATTGTTAAAAACAGCTACCAAATTATATACAATGCAGCCTCGCCTTTCCAGAACCAAACCATGGAATGAAATCTCTCTTTGCCTCAAACATGATATTAATCAAAATATCAATTTGGCCATGGTCAAAACTTGTAGTACTCTGGCAATACAAAATCTGTTTCAACAACCTTCTAAACCTACTTGCAAGAAAAAGTCTAGGATTGCTCAGCTCAATCCTTTTGCACACAAACTGTCTACTTGTTAAGACTAAGAACAATATAGAATTGCATTCGTATGTGAAATATAAACAACCAGTACTGCAGTAGGGTATTTTTCAAATCTAGGAATTTTCTCTGAATATTATTAGAAAACTGTAATAATATCAATTTTAAATAATAGTAATCAATGATTTAGAATTTTTGATTTTCTTAATAGGAATTATCAACAATGATATTTAATCACACATTTTGGAAAAAACCTCACTAATCCAGCAGTAATTTCTTTTATGAGTCATGGACCTGCCTTTGAAAACACAAGCGGGCTCATTGTTTGAACAATTTAGATCTTCGAAAGTCAGCCCTTAAAGCATGAATTTGATTTGCACCGGAGGCAGGTTGAGCTTAACCTACCATTCTCCTTTTTGGCCTCTCAGCCCCTGCTTCACAGGTATGTATTGCGTCTTTCATAGGGCCAATATTATGGGCACATGCTATCCAGTGAATGCTTCAGACCAGTTTGATCAAGTAATAAGACCAGTTTGATCAAGTAATAATACGAAGCATGGCCTGGGAAACATTGGGGAGCTATTTACTTTAAGACCTATTTTTACACTGTTCTTTTTAGACTAGTTGATAGTGTGAAATTGGACCCTTAAAATTTCAAGTGGGGCCCACCTTTTGAGAATCCTAATCGTTGATGATGTACCTCTAACACCCATGGTATTTACTTTTATCAAAATCTTATAAGTCAATTTCAATAGGCCAACGGCTAGATTGATCACTATGTTTTACCCACTTGTTCAAGATTTTGTCAATCCAATGGCGGTCGTCCAAATTGGGTCCAGTTGGTTATGGAATCTGTATACCCAATTGTACAAATATATGATACTTTAAGGGATGGGCGGTCGCGATACTCGAGACTGATAATCCAACTGGGAGGCCATTGGATTGATCATGCAAATTGGCCAACGAAACTTATCAAGCTACGATTTCTAAAACAGGTGGGCCACTAGTTGGGTCTCAACCAAAGGCAAAACCTATGGTCAACTCGTCCTAGTTTTTACCCAACCCTGTTGAAAAGTGCAGTTCCCAAATCGAATGGTTTCCATTGTCAAAAGGAGATCTTTCAACCCCTGCCCACCTTGATTGTTAATGCTTCAAGGTGGGCCTCATATACCAAGTATTTCAATGAGCAGGGATGACCTGCCCATTCCTGAAAATTACTATTATATATTGATATATGAAAATTACTCTTATATATTGATATATATATATATATATATAATGATTGGGCTTGGAGACATGCCTTGAGTTAGTCTGGGTCCACATGTGTCAATTGGAGCTGGGTCTAGGTACAGGAAACAATAATTGAGTCAGGGTCCTCCACGGACCTGACCCGACCTCAAAATTGAGCCCTCCAAGGTTTTAGCAGGAATGACTCAAAGGAGGCCAAGATGGGCAATCTTATAAATGGTCGATGTGATAGCATGGTCCACCATCCATTTTGATGAATGCATTTTATTCTCTTTTAATTTGACCATCATTTTTATGTCTCTTAAATTGAGTCAACTCACTTCAATTCACTTTACAAGTGAATTGCCCAAAGAAGATAGAAAGCCAAGAAAATCATGAAAGATTGGTTATCCACCAACACACTAATTGTGTTGGCACCTGGTATCAATTATCACACATTTCCCCAATATCCGTCCTTTCGTATTCAGCTTGATTGTTTCACTCCTATCCAGTAGGCCAAATCAGAAAAAGATCTACGGGAAAATTAATTCGGCCCTTTTTTTGTGTAGGTCAGCAAATTTGACTATCACTAATCCGTATTTTATGCTGGTCGCATTACACAGTCAAATACGAGCCAAGTTGGTAAGTCGGGTCAAGTTTTGTCACCTTTATTTGGGCCATACTGATTTAAGTGGCCCCAGTTGGGGTTTCACATATCCCAATCGGTGGGAATTGTGGAAGATCACTCGCTGTATCATATTTCAAGGTTTCCCAACTTCGGGTTTTCTCTGGAAACTTTTTAAGCACTCTTTTTTCTTCATCTTCTTGTCATCCATCGATCGATCGTGCAAGAAGAAACAAGAAATCACCAAAGCTCTCATCTTTATCCCATTTTCAGGTAAAATGAACAAAATCATGAAAAACTATAGTGGGAACAAAGAATCCCTTTCATGGTTTCCACTTCTTTTCTCAAGGAATTTGGTTCTGAACTTGGGTGCGTTTGGATGTTCGATTGATGAATCTCCCATTTTCTTTGACAGAATCCCTACTTTCTTTAATTTCATTTTTCTTATGTAGTTTTGAGTTTAGGACACTGGATACAATAGTTACCTACCTGATTCGCAATTCCACAAAATTCATATTTGAGTTTTTCATGAACCTCGATTTCCTTTTTTTTTTTTTCATTTTTCTTGATGGTTCGAACTATTTCGAACTGTGGGGTGTTTTTCTTTTGTTGTTATTTCTTTTAGTTTCTGAATGCAACTGATTGGAATCGTATGCAGTTCAAGGTCCTTACCCCATCAAGTTAGGTAATTAGATATGGGGTGTGGGTTCTACAAGCTGTGGAATTCACTATTTCTGTTTGGTGTAGTGATGCGGAGATCCATGTAAAGAATCGTTTTTTTATGTGCCCCATATTCCTTGCACCAAATGTCAGAATTAAGAATTCGCGGAAAAGTTCTTTTGTGTGTATGTGGGTGTGGTAATCAAATGGGCCGTGCCGGGCCGAACCCAGTCAACGGGCCGTGGCCTGGCATGGCCCGGTCAACGGCACGGCCGTGCTGGCCCGCCTGGCATGTGGGCTGCCCTCTGTGGCCCGCCAGGATGGGCCCGCCTGGCCCGTCCAAAAGTGACTTTTTTAAAAAAAATTGTCCATTTTACCACCCCCCCAAACAGCCATAAAACGATCATATAAGGGGTATTTTGTGTCTTTTTCAATTTTACAAAGTTTATAATACTTTAACCCTCCTATTTTTTTTCAAAATTTATTAGTGTTATTTATACTACTCTAAGTCTCTAACCCTCGAATATTTCTACGTAAGAAATGTATATCGTGACAAATTGCCTAAAAGGCCATGCTCAAGCTTGAGCACATACAGTTTTCGTGATCTTGTTTTTTTTTTTTTTTTTTTTCCTTTTTTCCTAAGAAACTCTCCGGGCTAGACCAATCCCTTCGGACCTAAAGAGAAGCCGAGTAAAACCCCGACCTTCACCTTTTCCTCCTTTTATCCTTGAGCCCACAATTCCATGTTGACTTGAAATAGATGAGTTAAAACTTAAAAGCCACCCCTATGCACTACTTGACAAAGGACAGTTCCAATCAATGACTACTAAGATTGTGAGAGGATTGCAATGATTGTCAGTCCTATAGTCACATAAAGTCATAAACCACTCAAATCAAGAAATCCTGACGTGGAAGGTGATAATTCATATGCATTCCAATCTCTGGGACCCACTGACTTTGGCCCATCTTTTGTTCACTCCACCCCCTTGAGCCCTTTACTCTCAAGTCTCACCACCCCCAATACCTCTACTTGGCAATAGGCTCAACTTTGCTAAAAATTGGATTAAGTCTTAATAACATATAAATAAAAAATTACCAAGAATTTAAAACTACTAAGCCAAAAGGTTAAAATAACATGATGGGGTTGGTTTTCTTTTAATTATTGGAACTTCCATGATTCCATCTATCCTAACCCCACTAATACAAGTGCACCTAGGTGGGCCCCATGAGATATAGTAGGAAATCCCCAATCAATCAATCAATCAATCAGAGTAACTGAATGAGTCTCTTTTCTGATGATGGTGGAATTGGGGGTATGGACCATATGGCATGCTAACTGACTTGAGGTATGTGATGTTGGTAATCTGATCAATTAACATCTTTGTTTCACTTTCAATGACTACTGCTTCAGAGTTAAGAGTTTCAAATTCTAATTATGGGGGTGATGGTTGATTCATCCACATGCATTTTTATCTTTTCTCAGTCTTCCTTTCCACCATTTGACATGTGCACTGGTAGGTTAAAAAATGAATCTCCCTTTCTAGACACCTCTTGCTAGTCATTGGTCTTTTATATCATTATAATTTTGAAAGGATTGTCAGCTGTGTTGGGTATTAGTGTTATTTCTAAAAAAATGAAAAAAAAAAAAAAAAAAAAAACAGAGTACGCTCGCCTGGCCTGCCCCGCTGCAGGGGTGGGCAGTGCTGTGCCAGGGTTTTTCCCTGGCGGGTCGGCCTGGCCCGTGGCACGGGTGGGCCAAAGCTGGAGCGGTCGGCATGGCCCGTTTGACATCTCAAACTTCACCCCACTACTTTTCTCTTTAAATATTTGTTTATTAGAGAAATGGAAAAATCATTATCTTATGGCCGATAAGACAAGTTTAATTTAGTGATCCATGCATCTTCGCCCTTCAAGGTACCTAGTCAAATCTCAACCGTCCAAGACCTAACGCAGTCCATTGACCTCTAGCTATATGAGCAATCTCACTATCCATCCACAATTACAAGATCACTTAAAATCTCACCTCCATTTTCTTCAATTTTTTGTTTTTCAGCTACCGAGCATTGATCAGGTACTGCCACTATCTCAAATCTCTTATATCTTTTTATTTGTTACTAATTATGATGTAAGAACCTTTTTTTTCCGATTTTTGTAATTAATTTATTCATTACTTACCCTTTTAATTAATTAGCTACCATATATGAAAATCCAAAACTCTAAAATCTTTAACTAAACAGAAAAATTAGCACCAAAACAAGGAGAAAAGCAATGTTGATTGCTAATTCTACCGACAAGAATGTTAAATCTTTTGGATAGAACCTAATTATTAATTCAAAATAGGAGAAAATATCCAAAGCCGAAACGATCCTCCATTACAAAGCACATATTACAAAATCTTAAACCATAAAAATACTACAAAACCATAATTACAAGAACCTTCCTAGACCTTCCAAAAAAAAAAACTTTAACATAAAAGAGTTCCACCAGTTATAGCTGAATGGTCTTGTGGGGTTCATAGTTTTCTTTTTGGCTTTCTTTCCTCTCTCCGTATTTTGGGCCCTCTTCCTCTCTTGTGATTTTAGTTGAGGTGCTCCCTCTATTTTGTACAGTGGATTTGCCATTCATTCATATATTTATACTTACTCTTAAACAAGAAAAAAAATTAGAAAGGAATTAAAATCTGGAGGAAGGAAACACGAAAGAGGTCTGTGAACAGCAGCACAGCTTCATTTTAGCAACTCTAAGCACAAAAGCTGTGAAACGATCATGTTTGCATCTCTAGGACCAGCTGCTCTGCACATTTGTGGGCTGTTGGACCTCATAAAGCTTGAATGGGCTTCATGAGATGAACCAATTGGGCCATTAGGTGCTCTTTTTTCTTCTCTTTTAATACTGCACATTTATAATATGTTTTGAGTCCATCATAACCGTCCAGTTTCTGATTTAGCCCAATCCCTATTATTTAAATCCCTGATTACAAGAATCATCCTCCTCCTAACAAGAGAAAAAAAACTTGCCAAAGAAAGTGAGAAATAGTAAAGAGTCCTACCTCCTCTTAACGTTTCAAGACTGTGCTGCTGGGCATGGGTTTGTGCCACAGAAAATAATTATTTTGGGCGATTTGCATTTAAGAAAAACTTTAGTAAGGTATTAAAATATGCCTTATTCCAAAAAAAGTACATAAAACTTTGAATATTTCAAAAGATTATAACAGTTTTTCATATTTCTTTTAATCAAGTCCTCTCTAAGGCACAATTTTGAGAAATGACAAAAATACCCTTATATCATTTTTCAAAACTTTTCTATAATAAATCATTTAAGAAAAATATTGATGAAGCCAAAACCAAATGACCTAGTGGGGCCCACTTCAGCAAATAAAAATGGTTGATTTTGGGAGGAAAAGGGTTAACAATAGACTAAAATCCATCATAAGGGATGGGTATGTTTGTCATTTCTTAAAACTTTTTTTTTATGGAGAGGACTTGATTCAAAGAATAGTGAACAACTTTTACTCTTTTTTGAAATATTCAAATCTTGATGTCTCTCTTAAAAATGAGACAAAGATTTTATACATTTTTTAGATTTTCCATTGAATTTATCATAGTTGTGAAAGCCTTCCCAATAATGTTGGGTCAACTTCATGAATACTGTTTCACTTTCTCATTTAAATTAATTATAGTGAACGTTTCTGTTTTACTTGAATAATCTTTTTTTTTTTTGGTTTTTTTTTTTTAACTAAAAGCTCCCTTGACCAACTAGTCAAAAAACTGTCTTTTTTACTGATTTACCCAATCCCATTTATTTTTTCTTTTTGGTAAAGGCCCAATCCCATTTCTTATATAGATAAACAACCAACAGTATCTAAATCCAGCACTGAGTCATAATAAAGGTCCCCTGCTCTTACCACTGCTGAATTATATTGCGATACTTTCTGTATACATAATGAAATAAGATTTAATGACTTGTAAATCTTATCTCCCATCTATAAGTGTATTATATATGTACCATAATCAAGTAGAATCAATCAATACATGGTGGATTTACACAAACCTAACATGTAAAACAAAACGAGGGCACTTTAAAATTAATACCCGCCAAGGTTTACTAGAAACCGGTAGGAAAAAAAGTTTCATTTCACAATTAAAGGGCTTTATTAATTTAGACAATTCAACAAAACGAAAGGATCTTTGTTTATAATTAATGGCATTTCTCTACAAAAGGAAAGGGTTTCTTTTATAATGTAAAATGACCTTTTGATATTTAATTACCACATTATGGAGTATGAAATGGACTCCACCCACTACTTTTCTTTTTCAGCCTTTGTTTATTAGAAAGAAGGGAAAAAGTCATTTTATTATGGGTGACAAGACATGTTTTTTAATGATCCTTGCATCTTAGCCCTTCAAGGTGCCTAGTTAATCTCAACCATCCAAGACTTAACATTGACCTCTAGCTATATAAGCAATCTCAGCTTCCTATCACAATAACAAGATCACTTAATCTCACCTCCATTTTCTTCGATATTCTGTTTTTCAGCTGCAAAGCATGGATCAGGTACTGTCATTATCTCAAATCTCTTAGATCTCTTTATTTGTTACTAATTATGATGTCAGAATTACATTCTTCTTTTCCCATTTTTGAAATCAATTTATTCATATATGACAGCCCAAAACTCTAAAATTTTCAACTGAACAGGAAAATTAACACCAAAACAACGAGAGAAGCAGTGGATCTCTCACCCAAGGTTGAAAAACTCGTGACTCAGACTCTACCCGTCCAATGGAAAAAAACCGACTCAGGAGAGTCATGCTTCTTTTAAAATAATTTTAAATATATTTAGAAATGAATCTGTTACTTATAAAAAATATAAATATACTTTTATTTACATTCATTAATGATAATCAATGTAAATCAATAAATTTATATATGCAAGAAAAGTACTATAATAAGGGAAAAAAAGAAAAAAATATTGCATATTACATAATTTGTTAGTCCAAATATTGATTGTAAAAGAATAAATAAAGTTTCAAATTACATTCCAGATATCATTATTTTGAGTTACTGACTACAAATCACGTGCATAATTACTTAAAAATAAACATTAATTGTTCAAAATTAGATATATCAATCAAATAGTTCAAAATAAAAATAACTTATTAAGATGAGATGACTCGGCCGAGTCTTCCCTATATTTGACTCGGTTCTTCATCAAAATGAGATGGCTCAGGAGAGTCAAAAGTCGACTCGGAGAGTTTTCCAACCATGCTCTCACCAATGATCGCTAATTCTACTAACAATGATGTTGAATCTTTTACCAAAAAAAATAAAGGATGTTGAATATTTGGGATAGAGCCCAGTTATTCAAAATAGGAGAAAATATCCGAAGCAGAAAATGATCCTCCATTACAAAGCATACATAAGACATACAAAATCTTAAAGCATAAAAATACCATAAAATCCTAATTACACGGATCTTCCTAGACCTTCCAAAAAAAAAAAAAAAACTTGAACATAAAGAGTTCCCCTAGGCCCTAGTTGTAGCTGACTTGTCTTGTGGGTTCATAGTTTTCCTTTTGGCTTTCTTTCTTCTCCCTGTATTTTGGGCCTTCTTCCTGTCTTGTGATTTAGTTGAGGTGCTCCCTCCATTGGTACAGTAGATTTGACCTTCATTAACATATGTATACTTACTCCTAAAAATTAAAAAAAAAAATTGAAAGAAACTAAAATCTGAAGGAAGGAAACACGAAAGAGGTCTGTGCGCAGCAGCACAGCTTCATTTTTTTTTTTTTACCAATAAAAAAAAAGACTTGGAGTACAAGAGCTGTGGGCCCCATGTATGCATCTATAGGCCCAGCTGCCTATCTGCACATTTGTGGGTTGTTGGACCTTTTAAAGGTTGAATGGGGTTCATGGGATGGACAGGGTGTTGTTTTTGCTTCTTTATTAATTTTACACATTATATATATATATATATATATATATATATATATATATATATAAAGACAGCAGCCTTTTTGCAAGAGCGCAACACGTGGCGGGAGGGGCTTCCTGGAAGGATTACACATGGCAGCAGGAAATCAATTCCTTTAAAATTACCCTAAAAAAATCTCTCAATGAGATCCCTATTACCGACTCTCGTCTATTTTTCGAATGCATTTGAGATAGTTTGGATTTATCCAACCCAAGCTTGCAAAAAAGTCTTGGGATTTATCCAACGCAAGCTACTAAAAGGATTATTGGAATGTGAAACAACTATATAAAAGAGGAAGTAATATTTTGCCACAGGCCTCTCACCAGTGGGGCCCACTGATGGAATTGTGACACACGATGGGAAAATAAGGACGTGTAGAACTGGCATAAATTATAAAAAGGTCCATCATTGAGCCCACCCAGCTGTGAAATCCAAAACAATAGCGTCCAACGCATGCATAAATTAAAGTCTTTCTAAACAAGGGAGTAATGCCCTAGAAAATGCATCCTAGGCCGTCCCATGGGTGGGCAAGGGAGTAATGCCCTAGAAAATGCATCCTAGGCCGTCCCATGGGTGGGTCGCCAAGATGGAGAGAAATTGATTTCCATTTTTAACAATTTGAATTATTTGACTGATAAACGATATGGCTGGTGAAACACCCAATGACTCTTATCTCCAAATTAGAGAGAAAGAAAGTCGACCTTCTTAGATCCTATTTTGTAGGATTTCTGAGCCAAAAGATAAGCAGTGTGTGATGTCTTTGCATCAAAGGGGTCTTGGCTTTTAGAAAGGATGGTTGGAACGAGTACAAGAAACGATAGACGATCTTGATGGTTGCCCTCATTTGATGTGAATTGTAGGTTTGAATTGAGAGGATCTCTAATCACTTACCAAATTATATATATTAAAGCAGCAGGGCTGGATCCACCCATCAATAGTGGGCCCCACTTGGCATCACACACCACATGAACAAAATCATGGGCCTGCAATCAAACAGCTCAGAGTAAAACACTCTGGTCTGTATTCTAAGCCGTCCATGCATTCTGTGATTAGTGGGGGCCCACTAATGTTATTCTCTATCAATTTCGAGTCTCAAAAAATTTCTTACTGGTCCACAAGAGGATGGGGGGTTTAATATAATACTGAGTAATTAGAGGATGTCTGGGATGTCGGTGTGGGTTTCCACATATCCGCTATTTACAATCGTGTCGGTGTTCCGGCATTTCGTCTCGGTCTTTCATTTCAGACATGAGCTGTACCGGGTTCTTGTGATTGACCACACGGAAGCACCCAAACACCTCACAAGCATCTACAACTTTCCCGACCTGGGCAGAGAGCTGGTCCAAATCAATTCTCACTGGAACTGCTTCTTCTCTTCCGTCCATCATCAATCACAACACTGTTTTTCTACCAGTCGATCACCACTCACCACTTTAAAGTTTTGGCCCCATATAATCAACACTAAGTGGGTAGTAAGTAAAAGCCAATTCCCACAAGAAAATTTTTAAGGCATGTAATTTATAGAGGTGGACCCCATAAAAAACTTTTTTATGTCTTTAAATTAATAGAGAATCACATCAGTGGGTCACACTTTAGATCTTTAGGCTAAAAATAAAAAAGAATTAGGAATTGAATCCTATACCTATGATATATAATAATTTGTGAGGGTTGAACAAACATAATTTTGGCAAGGTCTAAGCAATCATAAGGAAAATTAGAACAGAAATTGAGAATTCAAGTTGAAAGACAAACTAGAAGAATTGTAGATAAAAAATCCAGACAACTTTACCTAAAGAAAGTGACAAAAATAAAAAAATATTTCCATTGCAACACTATAAATACTAAATAGAAGGAAGAAAATAGTAGGACTGATAGAAAAGGAAATAAAAAAGGGCTCATCGTTGAAAAGAAGGGTGGATATTGGAAATGAAATATTCTAAAACCTTCTAAAATAAATCATAACATCAAATGGATTTAGAGATTTAAGTGTGGTAAAAAAAACTCATAATTCCCATAATCTCCACCAATTACTCGGAACCTTCTTTTAACTCCTGTAGAGGAGGTGACTTTCAGCACCCTAGAATCCCTCATTACGAATGGGTACCATACTGGAATCTATCAATGGATGTGGGATATAGTTGGATCTGTTGTCTGTAGGATAGTCCAAGATTTTTTTTTTTCAAAAAACACACCCCACTCACAAAATCAATAAGATCTGATCTAAAAGAATCCCATCCACAATCCACGAACGTCCTAAGGCCTATTAGTCTAAGCAACACTAGACATAAAATTATTTCTAAAGTTGTGGCTAGCTATTAGTCTGAAACAGTCAAGAAAATAATAAGTCCCTTCCAAAGTGGCTTTTTCAAAGGTACAAGTATTTTATGTGTACACATAATCATAAGCACTACAATGTGCCATTAAGATCCATTAGTTAATATTTTGATATTTGACGTTTGATGGAGACTTAGAAACATTATTCATGTTTTATTTTAATACATTGGCTCTTCATATTGTAGTTCTTTTATTTGCTTTTTTATATACTTATTCTATTTATTAAATCTTTCAGATACCTGCTTTTAAATAATTTTATTTCTTAATTCTGCTCACCATTTTGCTTTATCTTTATCATTATTATAAGGTTCATATAACATTCATGCATGGTATATGGAAATAGAAATTTTAGTTATTTCATTGCAGGATGGAGCGTCAACATCAGCCTCCTCTCCGACTGCATTACATGATATGTTGCATAGCAGAGATAGCTCTACCACCGTCGCCACTAATACCATAAAGAACATGGTAAGTTTGACTCTAACATGATTCGATTTTTTACTTTTGACGATTAATTTAGATTTATATATAAGATTCTTTAAAAATATTTGCCTTTATAAAAAAAAAAAAAAAAAAAACCTCATGCATCCCATATGCATTTGACCAACAATTAGTTCCTATTTATATTTTAATTTACTTTCAACTAATCTCTCTCTCTATCAAATATCCACGTCTCATGAATGGGAAGGCAAAAGGTATATGAGGTTTTCCAAAATATGGTGACCAATCTTGAATTTCCTATATAATTGTATTAAATGTAAGTTTTTTTACTCGATGTCTACTTTCGATTTAAATTGGGTTTTTCTTCGATGAATTAAAGGCTCACGTTGGGCATGGGCCCTGAAGCACTAGTATATAACTAATACAAACGAGACATGCCCATGCTTAGCACGGGCAATATAATTCATATAATAAAAAAATCTATAAACTTTCAAAAAATGATAAAAAGATAAAATATGTGAAGCATTCTATAAAATTATATTGAAATTAAAAAAAGTATTATTGTGGATTATCATTATTATTATTATAAAATTAAAAAAAGTATTATTGTGGATTATCATATTGTTTTTTATAATAATATTATAATTTTATTATTTAAGTTACAAAGACAAAGTGTAAAACTTTAAAGAAATTAGATATGTGGTTTCGTCTCAAACAACTACAAACCCACCTTAAAAAAAGAGCAGAAGAAGATTGAGCCAATGAATTTGATAATACTGCACCATATGTCTTATATGTAATATTTCATTATATGAAATAAAATAGCTCCGCTATTAAAATGTGTGACATGCTATAGATTTAAGTTTTTTGGCTGATTTTAAGTCGATATAAACCTGAATCCAAAATTACATAATTCCGTGTAAAATCAAGCAATCAATTGCAATGCTAAAAGCAAAATCAACCAAATTGAGATCGAGTCTCGGTCTTTTAAAATTGAAATCAAGAAAATAACTACAAAATTGGAGTTCAATATAATTCATAATTAAAAACTTATATTTGTTGTATGAATTACTTTGAGATGTCAAATTTGAAATAAAAAATAGTAAAAAATATAAGTGGTCATTTTCAAAATTGTGATAACATGATCCTCACACCACACTGTTAAAGAACGAAACTTCAGATTTAAAAGTTTAAAATGCTAGTGCTCAAAACCATAAAATAAAATAAAAAACTACATAAAAGATTAAGATACCATGCTCTACATGAATAAAAGAATTAGAATCTCTAGCCAAAGTAAGTAAAGAAATTGAGAAATGGAATGTAAAGATCCTAAATGAAATTTTTTGAGAGGGTGGGTGGGGATTGTAACGTAGTAAAAGGAAGTCTATGAAAATCAGATGAACATTTTCACCTAAAAATAAGAAATAAATAAATAAACAACATTTTTACTTAAAACTCTTTTTTAGTAAGCACGTGTTATATAAATCTCATTACTTTGCAATTACATGATACCCTAGTTGTTTTATGATTATTGAAGAAATGAGATTATGTGAAATTCAATGGCATCGTAAGCTCAAAAGAGAATACATTATCTAAAATGAAACCATATATATTCTAAAAGAGTAAAATTTAGAGAGAAGTTTATAGACAAAGAGAAAGCAAAATATGACACCCATGCTAAGCTCGAGCCAACAATGACGGTTGATATATAGCTAAATAATTTAATTTTGCGAGCCCATTCAATTGGTTTGGGAGATATATTATTATTATTATTATTATTATTATTATGTCTTTAGCCCAATAACATTAATCCCTCAAGTTGCACCCACAAAATCCATGCAAACTAAAATTAAATAATACTTTCACTTTAAAATATATTAGGATTTTCTAAGTAAGATTAAATAAAAAAACAAAAATTTGATAAGAACGCAATATTATTAAGTTTTGGAAAAAATGTAAAAGAGGCATAATATCATCTTAATGAATGGAAAGGCTATAATATCTTGGAAAAATGAAAGGTAAAAGCAAAGTAAAAAATAAATCTATCCGTAGTTGCAAATTGAACAAAATAAGGAATACAAATAGGAACCAACTATCTAAGGCAATTGACAACATAGAAAATCTATATAATTCAAGACTATCAATTATACCAACCTTGGTAAAATCCAAATGTGAAAATGCCTTTTTCTGAATCCATACCATCTGATATATTCTCATATCATAAGAACTGACATTACCTAAAAGCATAATATATGCTTGAGAGACGAAATAATGAAGCTAATAAAAATATTAGAATTTAACAATAAAAAATATGACAGATAAAATAAATAGAAAAGAATAGAGAAGAAGATCACATACAAATTCCGTAGAAGAATTCTCGCTCAGTACCTAGTAGCCATAAGAAAAATATATCTATAGATCTACATGCCTTTATTTGTTTAAATTTGAATTAGTGGATTGGTTAGATGGGGCACACAAATTAAGAAATTGAATTTGGGAACTTTGGGTCACACAAATGGATGTGAATCTAAAAGTAGGGCCCACATCGATGTGGTCTAAATAAATGATTTTAGTTGAATTGTAATTGATACAAACTATTCATTTTGGTGGCCTATTGATCAATATCTTGAGAATTTGACTTTAAGTTTAAATTCAAAATTTCTAAAACTTAATTAGATTAAGGAGAAATTTTTTTGGGAAGGAGACTTTTTATAGAAGTTTGAAAGAGATAGAATCATAATAGGATCTTCTCTTTAAATTGGACTCTTTGGATTATTTAAAATCAATTTAAGAGGTATATGGAAACTCTAAATAGATTTATCTAAAGAGACACTAACCATGGATTCTTATTGCAATTACCGAACTATTTTATGGCTGATGTTGCAGGGCAATACCATGCATGGTGCGGGAGGGAGCAATACCATGCATGGTGCGGGAGGGAACAATGCCATGGTCCAAGGGGATATCAAAGCTGATACTGGAGCTAACGTCAACCTCGGAATTCAAGTAAATATTCCAGGCAACATCAATTTGGGAACTGAAGAATATCAAGTAGGTACGTCAATTCGGAAATTCAAGAAAATTGTGGTGGTAGATGGACTCGGAAATGTTACACATATCCCCATTTGAAAAAGAATGTTGAAGCTACTTGTCACATCCCGGTCCCCAATTACTCTGGCATAGGGTAATCTCCGAGACGTAGCACCCGTACTCCCGTAATATTATACCTGTCTAGAGTCAAATACAACATTACGAAGGAGAAAATCTCATTGTTCCACTTGTGAGTCTAGCTCACTAACCTGTCAAATCACATTTAATAGCGGAAGCATTTCAATAATAAGCCACTATGTATCATTTCATCGAATAGTCCTATTTAAAGTTAAGTGTCAAGTTTATATACACAACATAATTACAGATTCAAACTAATGTATGGATTACAAAATCACCCTACATTCTATTACAAAAATGTTATCCACATCTAACTTTTAATTTCATTGGTGTGACCCACACAAAAAGGAGTCAGTCACACACTCCATTTAAGCTCATGAAAGAATGTGTTAGTCGTTCTCCGTAGACATGACTACATAGGGCCGTTGCTTGTTCATTCTTCTAATCCTGGAGGAACCTCTTCGGTTTCCTCATGTCCCTCCCAACCTCTTCAAGGTGGGGAGCTGCACCTGCGTCTGAACAAGAGTAGTATCCCAAATACGACGAATTGGTAGGTACAGGCATTAATAAGTAATTAAGAGCTGTCAAAAGAAATCGGAAAGGTCAAAATCAATTGTGCAAATTGGGGCTGATTTCTCAATTCGAAACAGCCACTATCATATATAAGAATTGGAATCTGTTTTGAGCCCTTCTTGACCGCCCAATTTCTGATTTAGCCCATTCCTATTGATCAAGCCCTAATTTAAATAGACCAAAGGGACGTTAGTGATTACAAAATATAGAAAGTCATGAATTCACCACCCGAATCTGTGAGTAAAAGCCACACCTTACAATCCAAACAACTCATATAGACTTAGAATTTAGAAATCGCTTATATTGACTACTGCCTGACCATAAGATTAAAATTTTAAGGTAACTTTATAGCTGATCCACTCGATTTGCTAGCACATGTGTGATTATTTCAGTATGGGCCTCATATTTTTCCCCATATATTTTCTTAAAACTATGTGAATGTTCTATTTTTTATGTTGTTTCTGTTCATTGGCTTTTGTTTTTTCCTCGGGTTCTGCCTATTATCCATGAAGCCAAGGGTATTGGGCTCAAGGGTTTTTGGCCGGGGTTAAAAAATATGAGGGCTGATTGAGTTGGGTTACAGCAATTGAACCTGGATTGTTGCTCAGGCTTAGAGGTCAATTTAAAAGTCAGGTTTGGGTTCAAGTTGTGTTGGGATTGGGTAGGGTTTGGGCTCACATTGGCCTCAACTCAACCGACCTAATCCTACTCATATTGAAGCGTACTTAGAGGACAAAAACTAACCCCTTCAATACTGTAATTTCTAAAGTTTAACCTTGGAAAATAAACTATGGTAAGAATACCATGCTAACTCTATTTAGATCAAGGTGAATATTGTAAGACATTTTGGTTAAAGCTATTTTAATTTCAGACATTGTTTGCTGCAAACAGTTATAAGGTAACAACATTTTTGTCATTTATAAACATCCTAGTTGAATTTGACATAAAAAGATAGGTTTGGCCGTCGATTAAGGTGGTTGACCGATATACTCAGATGGGTCTAAATGATTGTATTACTAGTATATAGAGATAAAGTCAAAGGGGTCATTATTGTAATATTAAAAGGGTATGCATTTACAAGAGATTTTTTCTTTTTCTTCTATTTTTCCTTTTGCTTTAGTGGGTCTCATGCACCAACACGCGCTATACACATCCCTAATTGGCTGAGCAACAACAAGCCATAGATTTTACTATTTTTTTTTTTATAGTTGCTTTTAAAAATAATTGTGGTTAGATGTGTGGATTTTATACAAACATGAGGTAGAATATCCATTTGGATTAGCATTGCTTTTGTCAAAAATACTAGTAAGAAAACAGGCCCAAAAAAGGCTTACCATTGAGCCAACATTAGGTTGGCAAGTGGGCACCACCTAAAATGAAACGGTCAATTTATAATCATGATTTTTTTTTTCTAAGGATAAGGTTCTTTCTCATACTTTAATGATTTTCTTGTTTTTTCCCTTGGCATTATGGAGTACGGAATGGACTCCACGTCTACCTTTCTTTCTTATAAAAACAAAGGGTAATGTATCCTAGAATTGGCTGACTACTGATATGACCACTGGTAGAAAAATCTTCACCAACAAGGAGATGGCATACAGTGAATTAATGGTCCAGATTGTGGGGCCACTTAAATGCATTCCTAATTTTTTGAAAAGGGATAGATGGAAAGGTTTTTTTTGGGATAAGGGCCATGTACAAAATCAGACTCATTTGATTTTCTAGTCCCTTAATTTAACACCCTTAAATTTTAATGGCCTTTCAGCCACACATATTTAAAAATTCAATCCAACGGGGGTAAGCAAGGGCACCTTGAGCCTGAATTCAGGTATGCTGCAGCAAATTGTCCTTTGTAGTGATCCATACATCTCAGCCCTTCAAGATTCTAATGTTCACTGTTTCCGTTAAAGCCATTCAATCTCAAGCGTCCAAGACTTTCATTGACCCAAGACTTGCATTCACCTCTAGCAGCAATTTCAGTGTCCTTGTATAACGCACAACACAAATCAGGTAATCACCACCCATCAGCTGAAGAATCTCTTTAGATGGGTTGACAGCACAAGTGGGTCCTGAAGAAAAGTAGACCGGACGGAACATGGAAAAAGACAAGTTAAACCATATTTTAATAACAAAAGAAAGACGGTAGAGAAGATGAAGAGGAGAAGACGAAAAGGGCTCTGAGTTGGGTTGATTTGGTCTGAGCTGGATGTGGTTTAGGTCTGGATCCGCGTATGGACACGTGGGTAGTTTTGAGCTTAGTTTAAGGTGATGTAAGTGGCAAGGTGGATTGGGAAGATGGGTAATGGGCTGGTTAGAGGGATATGGAGAAGATGAAGGTCTAGTGATGGCATCTGCAAAGTGGGTACAACAAAGGGGATGAATGAAAACTCCATTTTGGTAGAACAAGTTTGAGGAAACGAGTAAGGGGAATGGAGGTTGAAGGCATAGTGTTCTAGAGACTGTGATGAAGATGGGCTGATCGTAGTGATTGTATGATGATGGAAAGATGGGGTGTTCGTCTTCATGCAGAGTTTGCAGATTGTATGAAGAGAGGATAAGGTTGGAAGAAAATGGCGATGGGTAGGGTAGATCGGGTTCCCCGCTTGCGAATTGATGCAGGTTCTAGTTGAAGAAGAAGACGAAGAAAATGAGTCTGGGTTCTGTTTGGTTGAATGGATTCGTATCCGCGAGGTGATGAAGTGAAAAGAACGAGGTGGGTCATGATGCCTGATGTGGAAAGGAGGATGTGGCTTGCACGTTGGCCATGAGAGGTGGCCTCACATAGATCGTCTTGAAGAATGCAGAAGGGAAATATGGAGGAAGATACTTACTGGACCCAGTTTGGTGGAGGGTGTTAAGGAGAAGAGGAGATCGGGTTAATGACATGGATGGCAGGGAAGATGGAATGAGGGTGGTGGGTGCTGCAACAATGGGTTGCATGAAAATGGGTTCGGATGATCAGAGATAGTGGTGATGTGTTAGGTTGATGTTGCATGTAATGGAGATGATGTGTAGGATCAGTTGAGAGAAGAAACAGGGATCAGGCAGTGTGGGTCTTGTATGGCAGAGAGTGATGTACAAGACAGAGAGTGATGTGGATCCGGATCACCTGTGTGGTCCAAACAGGGAAACCCTGTTTGGACCACACAGGTGGTGCCACATATGGACATCTCCCCCCCCCCCCCCTCCCTCTCCTCCAACTTAAAATTTTTTTTTTTTGAAGGGGATGTGGATCCCCTTCATTGGTCCAAACAGGGATCCCCTGTTTGGACCAAACAGGGGATCCACTTCCAGAGTGGATGAGGGTGATGGCTGTTTGTAATGAGTCTTAGGCGTTTGGCATATGTGGTTGGGGCTGGGTGATGACAGAGTCGGTTTTTGGAGAGGGAGTGAGAGAGACGGAAGTGATGTGTGGCATGATGGAGTGGGCCTTTGGTTTCTTGTGAATGGAGATGGCAGTGATTGGAGGTAATACAGTTTGTGGCGATGGCTATGAATGTAATATAAAGTAGGAGTTAAAATAATGAAAAAGGCAAGAACATTACAGAAATTATAAAAAGAAATTTAAAGAGAAGACATAATAGAGTAATAAACGATAACCATCAATGAACCTAAAATAAAGTAAGGTCGACGTACCTACAGGCACCAGGTGTTTCAAAAGGAATGCAGGTAAACAGTTACCTGGAAGAGATTTTGAAAAAGAAGCTCGAAAGAGGGTAGTTCCTTTGAGAGAGAGATATTATGAGTGGAGTTCGTATGGGAGGTGAGGGAAATAAGAGGGGAGCTTTTTATAGAAGATTGGGAGACAGTGTGTGTTTAAAAGTAAAATAGGATAGGCATAAAATACGGTAACCATCAATGAACCTAAAATAAAGTAAGGACATACCTCCAGGCACCGGGTGCTTGAAAAGGAATAGCTAGAAAAGAAATAACTAAAAATTGAAATAAAGTAAAATAGGATAGGTATAAAATACAAAGGTCTCTTTTGTTACTGGCTAAAAAGGGTAAAAAGATAAGAGTCGTGGTTGAGGCTAAGTTTTCAAGAGGTGAAGGAACTTTAAAGTAAAACAAGGTTGAAATAAATCCTAAATGGTTGGATTCTTTACCCCATTTGCATAGCGCGGAAAGTAAACTAAATAGACCTGCGTAGTTGGCAATTACTCCAACTATAATTTCTCTCTCACAATTACTCGAAAATATCATGATAAAATGGGGTAGAGTAACTTATTCCCCATTCTCTTTATCCAATCAAATACAAAATTTAAATCATTTTACTTTACACCAACTATCCAAACGCATACAAAGTAATTCATTTACTAATTTATTTCAACTCACTCCTCTTTAAAAAATACACGCCCTAGTTCAAAGAGGTGGTTCCAATCCTATCTCAACAATTTTACTAATATTAAAGAGAAGGGTTTTGCCTTTAATCTTGATTGTCGGTTGGAATTTCGACTGTTAGGTTTTTTTTTTTAATCTTTTTTCCCCATATATGCAACTACCTACACTATAGAAACCGATCGACACTTAGATTGTGCAACGCTTAACCGCAAGACTACGGTGTCGTCAAGTAGTAAATGACTAAAAGAGTCCGGATTATCATTCCCACGAGGAGAGGATGGAAGAAGCAATGAATCCAATTTAAGTGAGAGTTGAACTAAGATGTAGCTAATATAGAAATTGAAGTGAGCAATTAAAACTACTAAACTATGAGTGAAAAATGGAATTAGACTAATTGGAATATGAAATAAAACTAAAATAACAACTAAACTACTCTAACTAACAATCTAAATTATCAAATTAATAAGATCTAACAAAATACACTAAACTAGTGGATAAGTGGTAGTGGAAATGGAAGATTTAATGTGAAGAAGTTGGTTTGAAATGTGTAGGGTTTTAGAACAAGTGATTTAAAATGTGGATCTAAAGTGAAAATATCAAATCAAACAAAGATTTAAATTAACAACAATAAAAAGAAGAGATTAGGCAATCCTAAATCCACTAAGTAAGTAATTAATTCAAACAACGCATGTTCTATTTCAATTTTCAAATCTACAATCCAATTAGCAATTTCTTGCCTAATTGGATTGGATGATATAACAATGAAGATTAAAGTAAAGAAAATGAAAAAGCCAAGATCGTAGATCATAACCTAACTACCCTAACGATTAATCATCAAAATCAAGTTACAAAAGATCAAAGATAAAGGCTCTAGAGCATGCTATGTGAGAGAACTTAATCCAACTACAAAGCATCAATTGAGATTATTAAAGCGTCAAGTATAGAGATAGAGCATGAGAAATGAGAGAGATTAACACAATTAGATCTAAAATCTACTAATCAATTAAGGTACAAGTAGGGAATTTAAACTAAAACATACATATACTTGAACTAATCACATTACTTAGCTTCAAAAGGAGAGCCTAATCCAAGAGCTTTAGCCATTAAACATTAAGAAAGAGCTCCAAATCTTCATTAATGATCTTCAATTACACACTCTCTCTAGATTAGTTACAAAAAAACTCCTAATTACCATTTAAAAGTAAAAATAAAATTGCAAAATGACTAACTTGCCAAAAGATTTCTTCCTTTTCACTCTACAAATACATTCCAATTGTTATGAACATTGAAGACATTTGATTGGCTAATTTCATTTCACAAGGAAGCAACTTGAAGGCTTTTGATTAGCTCATTTGCTTTCACATGGATTACTTGAATTTGGTTTGGAGGCTTTTGATTGGCACTTGGATGATATATGTAACAAAAAAACAATATACAATTGAAAGGATTTGAACCCATAACCTATATCATACTAACGAATATTTCAATTGTTATATTGTTCATAACAATGCTGAGCACGGGTTATTATACTAGTTAAAACTTTAAAAAAATCCAATCTATCTTTTGAACAAAACCCTATAAAATTCAAACACCTCATATCCTTAGACAGGTATCCTTAGATAGGTCCCACTAAGAAAATGCTAATAATAATTATCAAAATAACTTTAAAGAAATCTCGCTAAAATAGACGTGGGGTCCATACATGATATAATCTACGGCTAATGTTAATTTAAAATAAAATTGAGAAATTAGGTCCTTACACCATCTCTCCTTTTATCATGGCCCACCAATCATGTGAATCTTCAATGGATATTTCTATATAAACTTCCATGTGTGGGCCATGTAGATGATGATGATTTCTTTCGGCCACATGGTCATGCTTTGACTTCTTGCATACTTCATACTTTCCAAGGCTAGGTGATGCTCCCATGTGTCCTTGTTTATGGTTTTTTTTTTTTTCAGCCATCCATCTTTAATATACATGTGGGCCACGTCCATATTATTAGATTGATGAGTTGTATGGATGAAGGAAAAATGGCAAGAGAGAAGCGTGGGTTTAACGGAATTGAATAGAGATTAGGAAGAGAAAAACTGGGGACTCTGTCCTATCCTATCTTCTTGTTGTGCAAGAATTTCTAAAATTGGTCCCACTCGTGTTTATTGAAATTTTTTCATTATTGGGCCCACAAATCTGGAAATTATCTTCAAGGAATTAAATCTGATTTTTTTTTCACATGAGAGATGCAGGCCTGAAATCTTGAAGTAGCATGGCTTGGACGTCCTCTGTGAATTCCTTCTCTTCTTTCCTCTTTTGCTTCCTTGGCCACCAAAACAATATCAATTCTTTCCTTCTTTAATTTCTCTTCAAGTGGGTCCCAAAAATGTGAAGATTCCCTACAAGAAAATAGAACAATAATCAAGAAAAAATCATTTCATAAGGAAAAAAAATAATGCAACATGTGAGGCCCGATTCACACTAAATATTGAATGAATGAAATGTCACTATTTTATCTATTTTTCTTTAATTAAATCAATGGTGAAAAGAAAATTCGTCACTACATGTACAAATCAAAAGTTATGAGAGATTTGTGACTTCTCATGCTAAAAATAGAAAGTGTCATGATTTTATGTGAAAATGTTATTTTTCAAAGGATTTTGACTTGAAAACAAAAAAACTTGATTTTCCAATTAGACCAAGCATGATTAGCTGATTAAGTCCTTAATTATGAAGAATTAATGATGAAAATGCACAATTTTAAGGACTTGTCATATGTTAGCAGTCGTAGAAATTAAAAATAACTTACTAGTAGTTGTAGAAACCGAAAATAACTTCTGGTTAAAATTAAAAACTAAAGTCAGAATTAGATCCAAAACCTTTCAGCTTAATATATTATAATGGAGTAATTAGCAGATGGTCAAAATCTATTGTATACAATCAAAATCAATTAGAGACGCTTTCTTTTATATATATATATATGTTGATGACATGTTTTAAAAATGACATGCTTTCAACAATTCACACTAATAAATTTTTCATTAAAAATATCATTTTCTTTTAGTTTCCAAATAGAGCTCTACTCTATTATTCAAAGATTGTCACATGTGAACAAAAATCAGACCCGACCTTCTGGTAGACCACCTTATTGATGGGCTTGTGATAAAAATGTTTTGAGGTTGGAGTTTTTTTTTTTGAATCCATAGGCATAGTTATCAGAATCCTACGATTCGTATCCCGAATCTGATTCGTAACCCGAATCTTAAAGAAAATGATTTGTATCTATGTAATGAATCTCATTTACAAATTAATCTTAGGATTCATGTATGAAGCCTACGTACGATTCGATACTCGTTTTATTGAATCTTACAATTCAAGCGATTCGACTAAGCGAGAATGGCTATTGCCAATAAGCTAATGTTAATAATGTTTTACCCATTTTTTCTTTATTCTCTCTTTTCTTTTATCGTTTGTATTTTTAAAAGGTTATTTAGTAGTTAACAAAACCTCATAAGAATTTTTTATGGCTTTGATAAGGTTTTAAAGATGAATAAAGAACATGCATTTAACTAAAGCATTCGACTGTCCGTATGATGCTTGTTTATATCTTCTTCTTTTTTTAATCTATTTTGGTTTTTTTCTTCATCAATACTTTTTTAACTTTAAGAGATATCCTACCATGTAAGATTGACGGTTTGGATTTTATTTTATTTTTATATTCTGATTTAAAGATAATAAAAATCTATATTGATACTTTAAACTTATTCAACTACATGTAATAATATGTGATAATATTCATGATATGATTGTATGATAGACTTACTTGTTATTATATTTATACTACTATAAATGGAAAAATAAATGGTTATGAATAATTACTTTTTTCTTTTTCTTCTGATTTTTAATTATTTTTTATTTTTATAAGAAAAATAAAAAAATCCTACGATTCACGATGCAATTCGCGATTCGATTCGATTCATTGGTATGAACGATTTACGATACGATTTCGATTTTGAAAACTATGCTTATAGGCATCCTTTTCTAATTTGATTATATAGACATATGACCCTAGGTTTGGCCCACCATAAATTACACTTCCGTGGACCCACATGGACTCATAATTTAGAGAGATATACATTGATCTAAGGTGGGCCAATTATTACTGGGATCAAATAACACTAGCCTATGGTTTTAAAGTCTCATAATTTATGGCTTTTAAAGTTAAGATGTTTATACATTTTTTTTTTAGATCTAAAGCTAAAAAACGGTTTGATCGGTTTTAAAATGGTATTGGTGCTACTTCAAAGGGGTAGAGAAGAAATTTGTACGGACGGATTGAAATGACCATTAGCCTTATGTGAAAATAAAAAAATGGTGCATTTGTGCAATGAGAGGATTGCACATTTTTATGATTTTCTTTGTTAACAATATTATGTTGTTTGGTATGATGTATTTTCCTCGTATAGAGAAAAAAAAATGAATCATATTTCCTTAATAGAAACGACTTTGAATTTTTACGAAAATAAAAATTCTATTATCATGAGGAAATAAGAATCTGTATAAACTAGAATCCTCTTGTTGCACAAAAAGTCCAAATGGGGTGGCTTTGTTTTATTGGGCTTTGGAATTATCAATGGGTAACAAAAACTTGAATGCATTTCCTATTAGTAATATTATATATATTAACAAAATTCACTTTTCTATATCTTCTTTAGTAATTATTGCTGCTATTATTATTTTTATGTTGTTGTTGAATGGATTTTTTATCTTTAATTTTGTAATAGTTTATTGTTGATCTTGACCACTTGTATTTATGGTTGAAGATGTGTTGACTGTTTTTATATAAATATGCATGAATATATTTGTATATGTTTATAATTAATTTTGATATCTCATAAATTTAAAATGTAATATCTTACTTTTTGTCCCGGGCTAAGCACGGGGCGTTGTTGCTAGAATATATATACATATATGTGTACACATGTATATGCATATATACATATGTACATATATATATATATATATATATATGGGAGGTGCTCTTGTGAGAGACACTCTCACCTTACCATGAGAGATAAGGTGGGGGGCTTCACATCCATATCCGATATTAACAACTTAAATATGAGGGCCCTCACCCCTATCTCTCATATAAAGTGAGAGATATCTCTCATACACACATATAGATATGTATATATATATGGGAGGTGCTCCTATGAGAGACACTCTCACCAAGCTGGTGAGAGATGGGTGGGGGCCCTCATATAAGTTGGTGAGAGTGGATATGGAAGTGAGGGCCCCCACCCATCTCTCACCAGCTTGGTGAGAGTGTCTCTCATAGGAGCACCTCCCTATATACATACATACATACATACATACATACATAGAGCAAGGCTCTCCTAAGCTTGAGCTTATGGTAGAATTTCGTAAGCCCATAGTTGTGGAGCCCACCTTTGGTCCATCCAAATGGACTAAACACATGACCCCCCCCCCCCTAAATGGCACATGTCCACCAACTTTCAGTAAGATCCGAATTTACCGGACCATTGGATCAACTATATATCAATCCGAATGGATTGTTGACCATTATACTTTGGGCCTAAATGGAGATGATAAAATCATGGTTGAGGCTGTTTTTTTTGTAGAGAGGAGGATCTCAGGGAGTCCTTGACATCCCCCATCCCTATCCCCATGTGGGTCCCCAGCTGGGCCCCCACCACACACTTGAGCTTACCTTATCATAAGCTTGAGCTTAGGAGAGCTGGCCCCATATACATATATCTATCTACTAGTGCACTAGGCATGCGCTGGGTTAAGAAATTATTAGAATTTCTAATTAGAAATATATCTAAATATTTAAATAAATTATAAATGAATATTAATATATAATTCATAATAAAGATGGAAACTCATTAGAGAAATTTTAGGTAGGTGGAAATATTTAGGGAAAGATCAAGTAAATAGTAAAGATTTTAGGACATTGATTTGATTATATTTGTGCTTAGCCATAAATTGAGTGTCATTTCAAAATTAAATGTGGATTTTGGAATTAATTGGCTTCCATAATGCGCCCCCCCCCCCCACCCAAAAAAAAAAATATTAATTAATCCAACCAAATACCCAAAGAAAAATAAGGAGAAAAATATCCATAATGGGCCCCACAGATTAATCTTACAAAATATTGAAAGGAAAATAAGGAGAAAAAAGTAGTAGAATATAGCCTATGAAAGTGGCCCGCGCTCTAGTATTAAAAAAGCTCTTATTGTGTTCGTATAAAAAAAAGAGTAGACCCCATAAATTGTGAGTTTCGAAATAAAGAAGACTTTGATTTCATAACTAAAGAGAAGTTATTATTGTATACAATGTTTTAGGAAAGGGATAAGTATCTTATTTCAAGAATATTTTAAATTTGCATTGAGATAGAGTTAGGTTATGAGATTAGATGAGAAGGGCAATTTCAGAATGTGGCATTGCAAAAAGTCTCAGGATGCACCACGTGTCGCTTTCCAAAGAAGCCCCTTGCCGCCATGTGTCGCTCTCCCACTAAAAGGGTGCTGCTTTACTATATATATAATAATAATGTATGTATATATATGTATATACATGCATGTATATATGTATATATATGGGAAGCTCTACAATACGCCCGGGCATTTTGTAGCACCCAATAAAAATGGGGTAAATTAGGGAGAGATTCCTCAGTATCGTGTTATAAAGTCTCTAGTACACAACATTAATATTTAAGGCATACAGTCCCTTGCGCATGGGATTAATTCATGCGGTGGTCCCTAAGTATGTGACATCGGATTTTTTATGACTCATTTGCCCTTTTAACCATTTAAATGGGCAGTGGTCCTTAAGCATGTGACATCAGAACATTTATGACTCATTTGCCCTTTTAACGATTTAAATGGGTGTCATGCAATTTAAATCTGGGTTTTAGCTCCAACTCACTGTCTTTCCCTGATTATTTTCCAATTTAAATGTAGTAAGATGAGTTTTCGATCAAACTTTAAGTTTTAAATTGGAGGGATCGACAATTGATGGAATTTTGCCTAGCGTGGCTTGCTTGGTGCTGCTTTTTTTGTGTCCTCTTCCCTCCTTTGGTTGCTTTTGACTGTCCACATACATATACAACTCAGATAAATTAATATCAAACTCATCACAGTCCAAAGCAAAGTCAAATAAAATCATAACAAATTTATTTAAATTCACTTCAAACACAGATAATTTCATATTATATTTAGATAAATTTTTATCAAAGCTAGATAAATTCAAACTAAATCTAGTCAATCTAAACCAAATCTAGTTAGATAATCTCATATCGAAGTGACATAATTTGTTTTCAAATTGGTTATGATTTCAAACACAGATAAATTTATATAAACTCATATAAACTCACGCCAAAGTCAGATAAGTTCACATCAAAATTAGATAAATTCACAACAATCTCAGATAAATTCACTTAATTCGTATCAAACTTAGATAAATTTTTACCAAACACAGATAATATCATGCCAAAGTCGGATAACATTATGCCAAAGTCAGATAACACATACAAAACTTAGATAAATTCACAATAAACTAAAAAAAAACTCATTTAAAACCAAGTTGAATATATTTTAAAGTCAAATAAAATCATGTGAAATCTAGTTAATTTCATACCAAACTTATTATTTCATAAGAAACTCAGTAAAAGCTCAGAGAAAATCGTTTCAAAATCACATAAATTCATTTGAAACCTTGTTTAATTGATAACAAACATAGTTAAATTGAAATCAAACTAAGAAAAATTATGTAATATACAGATAAATTCATTTAAAGTCCTATTTAATTGATCATAGACTAAGATAACTTCACATAAAGCGTAGATAAATACATGTCAAAGTCAAATAATTTCATATCAAGATCAAATAAATTCAAACCAAAACTTAGATAAACTTACGTCAAAGTCAAGTAAGTTTAAGTCAAGATAATTCAGTTGCTCGAGGTCACCGATGAGTTGATTTTGCTTCTTTCTGCAGTTTCTTCATCTTCGCTTTCAGAATCTTTATTTTGCTTAAATTTCGGAGTGTATGACGAAATATTTTAAAGTGGTGCGTATTTGGTGACGTATAGAGTATATAAAGAGAGGGCGTTTTTGTCTTTTTGACTCATTTAATGTTAAAAGGGGACCGCTGCCTCTATGAGAAAATGACTCTGACCACAGGCTATGAAACGATAATCTTGAGTGACCTACCGCCAAATGCCCCATAAAAATGTTGATGTGGTCTCCTCCTTTCCTAATTTTTAGGAAGAAAGTTAATGCATTTAAATGCCTACTTTCTCTCATAAATAGGCAACTAATCCCTTCCTATTTTTTCTCCCTTCTTAAATGCTATCACTATTAAGGTTGTTTAGTCCATTTCTATTTTTTCTCCTTCTCAATTGGGCCTTCTTATTTTGTGATGAATCTAATTAATGATTGATTCAGTAGTTTAGCACTTCCCAATTTTTTCTCCCTGTAATTAGGGCCCTCTTTTTTTATGATTAAATAAAGACCAAAAAGGAGGGCCTTTTTTTCCCAAAACTCACGCCCACCTCTCCTATTAAAGTCTTAAGGAGTATCTTTCTTGAGAAGTTGAATCGTTTATTTTGAATCAATCAATGCTATTTTCTCTCCTATTCCTTCTCTTCTCATTATCCTGTCTTAGAATTATAAATGTTAATTATTTCATGTCTTGTGGCTAATACCGATGAAGGGCTCATTTAATCTATGTGATGTGGCATTATACTAGTGGACCATCAAAAGGGGGCAAAAACGCCCCTTTTCTAATGGGGCATTTTGTAGAATTTCTCTCTCTCTCTCTCTCTCTCTCTCTCTATATATATATATATATATAAGGAATGAGAAAGACCCCATGGACCACTCCGGTTTCAAAATATCTATTGGGGCCTTGGGGCCTTTCTGTTTTAAGGGCCATCAAGGGTGATTTTGTCACTTAAATTTCTCATTATTTTATTTTTTTAAAATTTTTAATCTTGACAGAACCAAATCGAAACATTAAAAACCAATTTAAACAATTATTACAAAATATGAAATCCACTTAAATAAATCAATAAAAAACTATAAGAATATCTGAAAATTTGATGTGCCCATTGAAAGAATATCTTGCTTTTAAAAAAATTGAAGGTGAGATTTGCAATTGATTTTACACAAATTCTGATACTTTATAGATTAATGGTTTTGACCCTCATATATTCTTGATCCCAGATTTTCTCCTTTCTATCAATGTTTCTTTTCTCTAACACACATATAAAGAGTGGTTGATATACTTGAGGATCTTGATCTCTAACCACAACCATAGATTCAAGTATCATTCAAATTTTTAGCTCTCTGTATTTTTGAATTAATGAATTCCTTGAAAGTGTTGTATATGTAATTATATATCATTTAAAATTTTCAAAAATTGTGATAGAATATCATTTAAAATTCTTAGAAACTTGTGACACAATATTTTAAAATTTTCAAAAAGCCGCTCCTCACCATCCAAACAGCTCATTTTAGACTTAGAAATCACTTATATATTGATTACAGTCTGACCAAAAAGTGAATCGTAGCGGACCTTTAGATTAAAATTTTACTGCAACTTTATAGACATAGTGATCCATTTGATGTTTGTTTTATTAGTACAGTGATTTGGTTGTGGGCTTTGGGTTTATGCCTATAATCCATGAAGCCTCAAGGGTTTTTGGTAGGGGACAAAAAGTACCCCCTGCAATATTGTAATTTATGAACTTTAACCTTGAAAAGGAAACTTTTACCAAAAAAAGACCTTGAAAAAGGTGGTTGACGGATATACTAAATGATTGTATATCATACATATATCCAGAGAGCAACATCACTCATTTGGGAATTTCAATAGATATAGTAAAATCTTCATATCAAGAACTATTTCTTTCACAGTTGCTTGACACTTGTCATTTTGAATATCCAAACCGTTACATGTGTTTGTGAGTATTACATAATCTGGATGGTATTTATGCTATTGTTCATCTTTTCCTAATTGTCTTTTAGTTTCTTAACAGGCATGGACACATTTAAATCAGTTTTAGAAACTGGGAAGCTCGTGTATGATATTTTTGTTAATCCAACAATTGGTTACATTACAAATCCCGAAAAGAAAATGGAACAACTAGACAAAAATGCACAGCATTTATTTGCCCGACGGGATGATTTGGAAAAAATAAGTAGAGGATCACCAAATCTGGCAACAAGTGAAAGTAAATTGTGGCTTGAAAATGTGAAAAAGTTAGAAATTGAGGTGCAGTCCATTAAAGACGAGCATATGCGGTGTTCTAATGTTTTATCGAGGCCGACATTGGGCAAACGTGTAGGTGATGTTATCGAGGAAATCACCGATCTTAATAATAAACGACCAAAGTTGAAGGGAAAAGAGTTTTCTAATGCATCGTTGGAGAGAGTTGAGCCACAAATTGTAGAAATTAATTCATCAACCGACTCCGAGCCTAGATTGCATAGGATAATGGGGCTTATAGAAGATGTCGGAATCCGAAAGATTGGGATTTGGGGGATGGGCGGCATTGGCAAGACAAGAACTCTGAAATTGTTGAACAATCGACTAGAAGAATCCCGCATGTTTGACATCGTCATATGGATAACTGTCTCAGGAGAAGGAAGTCGAGAAAAGGTGCAAAATGATATTGCAGAACGTCTAAAATGTAATGGAGATGATAAATCTGTTGATCGACTAAGGGCATCCATATCTAAAAATTTAAGTGGGAAGAGGTTCTTATTGATTTTAGATGATATTTGGGAAAAAATAGATTTGTTTGATGTTGGGATCCCAATTCTAAATCAAGTTAATGGATGTAAGGTCTTGTTGACCACTCGAGATCTTGGCGTATGTCGGCGGATGGAAACAGATGTGGAAATACAAATGGAGAGACTATCCGAAGAGGAGGCATGGAGCCTCTTTAATGAAAAAGCTGGAGAAGTTGCCATGTCTCCTCGTATCGAACCAATTGCTAGAGATATCATTAAAAAGTGTGGTGGTTTACCACTTGCCATCATTGTTATTGGTTCATCATTGAGAAAGAATGATTCTGTTCCTAGGTGGAGGAATACACTAAGGAAACTGCAATTACCATGTACATCTCAAATTGAAGGCATAGAAAATGAAGTGTTCTCCTGCTTGAGAATCAGTTATAATCGGTTACCTAAAGATTCTGAAAGGAACTTGTTTTTGTACTGTTCATTGTACCCGGAAGACCATAAGATACTGATAACTGAATTGGTAGAGTATTGTTGGTTGGAGGGCTACATTCAACGAGTTGATAGCATTGAAGAGGCACGGGATGAGGGTCACGACATGGTAATGTATCTTGCTGATGCATCATTGTTGGAGAGAGCTGATGATAGTGAAGAATGTGTCAAAATGCATGACATTATAAGGGATTTTGCATTGAAAGAAGCTTCAGGGTTCTTAGTAAAAACTGGTAAGCATGTAAAGCATCCACCAGAGGACAAGGAATGGTTGCAATCACAAAAGATATCATTAATGCAATGTAGTTTGGTCAGCCTACTGGAGTTGGAGAGGCCGAACTGTAGCACTTTGTCCACATTATTGTTGCAATATAATGATCATCTAACAATGATCCCCGATTCCTTCTTTGAATGTATGCATTCTCTATGTATTCTAGACTTGAGTCGGACACCAATAAATTCCTTGCCTTCTTCCTTGTGTAACTTGGTTAATCTCCGCGGTCTCTATTTGAAGAATTGTCGTAAATTAAAAGAACTTCCATCCCAAGTAGGAGCGCTCATGCAACTGGAGGTACTTCAGTTGGGAGGCTCCACAGGAATTAAATATCTGCCTAGAGAGGTCGGAGAACTAACTCGTTTGAAACGTTTGATAGTGGGATTTCAATTCCGCAACTTTTCTCAAAAGGACACTAAAGAATGGAACATGAAGTTGAGAGTTCCAACTGGAATAATTCCAAAGCTTCCATGTTTAGAAGAACTGAGCTTGTGTGTCTCTGTTGGCGATGTTTGTTTTGAAAAGGAACAGTGGGATGATGAAAGCATGGAAGTCGTGGTTGAAGAATTATGCAGGTTGGAACATCTTACTTATCTCGATGCATACTTTCCAAAAGTGGAGTGTCTCGAGCATTTTCTACGTCATAGCAAATCGGTGAAAGCAACCTCGTGGTTTAGGAGATTCCGGTTTCGGGTTGGCACTGAGAAAACGGATACATTCATTGTTTATGATACTCTATATCATGAATGGGAAAGATGTTTGGTATATAATGGTGATCCTGGGATGTCACATGCCGCCGCCATTATGGAGACCCTTGCTCATTGTTCCTTTTTTCATCTACTGGATCATGGCACTGTAAGAAAGCTATCGGAGTTGGGCCTGACAAACATGAATGAGTTGAAAGAATGTACGGTCGATGGCTGTGAAAAGATGGAAATTCTCTTTGATGGAGATGAGCAACAGAAGACTTGTGGACTGCTACCCAACTTGGAGATTCTTAGCTTGGGTTTCTTCCTGAATTGAGAAGCTTATCGGATGGTCCATTGCTGCCCGGAAGCCTCTCCAAACTAACACATCTATACTTATATCGTTGTGATAATTTGAAGAAGGTTTTCCAATTGGGTATTATTCGACAACTCTGCAGTTTAGAATCCCTCCGCGTCGCCTATTGTTGGAAGATGGAAGAGATAATAGAAATTGAAGAGGAGGAGGAGATGTCTGTCGCAAGCCATACCCATAATGTTATGAGTTATAATAATGATAGACTCATCCTCCCTAATATCAAGTATATTGAGCTCTGGTCTCTTCCGGAATTGGTTAGCATTTGCCGAGGGTTTTCTAATTTCGAATGGCCATCACTAGAAACTATTCATATTTTGGAATGTCCCAAGTTGAAGAGTCTCTCCTTCCTCTCCAATGGCACCAATATTGTAGCACTAAAGAAGATTAAAGGAGAGAGTTCATGGTGGGAAGCATTGGAGTGGGAAGACAATGACATCAAGCAACGACTCCAACCTTTTTTTCAGCAAGGATGAAATTGTCGATGCCTGCCTTGGCTTTGGACCATACAAGCGTTGAAACCGGAGGAAATAGTAACTACAACATTTCCATTTCGATTCTGTGTTCCGTAATCTCTCTCTCTACCTCTCGGTAATGATTTCTCTTCTTCGTCTGCAATTTTTCATATCGCTGTTGATCAAGTCGGAAACAAGCATACGGATCGAACAGGTAGATATCTCTTTACATTTCTTCAATTCTTTTACTTCTCATTTCTTCTTCGTCTGCAATACTTCTTTTGAAATTTCTTTGAAATAAGCACTGCGTGTTTCTTATTTTTCCTTTTTCATTCATTGGTTGTTTAGAAAACTCAAAGAAAGAAGATGATGGTCTCCGTTTGTTTAATGCTATGCAAG
The DNA here is from genome assembly GCA_038049695.1 of Cinnamomum chago. Taxonomy (NCBI): domain Eukaryota; kingdom Viridiplantae; phylum Streptophyta; class Magnoliopsida; order Laurales; family Lauraceae; genus Cinnamomum; species Cinnamomum chago. The sequence goes on along the minus strand of CP142451.1, from coordinate 5,870,120 downwards.
GCCAAAAAAGGGATAGAGATTGAACATGACAAAACCACCACATATTTTTTTGTCTTTGTTGGGTAAGTTTGAATTCAATCTCAAATGCCCACAAAGTGTTTGATGTAATGTCTCAACCAGTTCATCTTTTTTGAAAGATGCTTGTCCCCTCGAATGATCGTTCTGTTACATATCTGTTACAAGTTAAGAAACTATTGTTCTTGCTACAGATGAAGTTCTTAATTACCTGATCTTCTAAGGGTTTTTTTTTAATGTTTCTTTTTTTGTTCTCCTTTTTCTACTGTTATTATTATCGTCATTACTATTTTTTTTATTTTTAATTTGTGAAATAGTTGTGCAAAACCAAGTTCCTGATCAACCAAAATGTCTGGAGAAATAATTGGTGGAGCCTTATTACCCTTCTATATGATATTTCAACCAAATTGGACAGGTCTCTTGTTTAAGGTCCTGTTTGGATGTCATCTGTTTTCCCTTTTATGAGTGAAGTGGTTTTCTTATGACCAATATGTCTAAGGTGAACTTGAGCCATGTTATTCACATCTTAGGGTGAAATATACGTGCATAAAAAAAAGAAGTCTGTTTAGTATAGGTGGCCTTTGTATGGCCTTGTTCTATTTTGTCTGCAACATGTCGTAAAGGAAATGAGTTCTGTTAACAAAAAAAAAAAAAAAAAGACAGAGAAAACAGAAAAGAATATCTGTTGAGGTGATATTGAGTGGAAATATCTTCCCTATATTTCTAGTCATAATCGAATCTTATCTCATCCATTTACGATCGGCTTTGAGTACTAGATTTCTCTTGCAATACGGTTGAATGTGTCTCTCTCATTTGTTATAGATAAAGGGTGCCATTTATAGGATACTATGATTCTCTAAACTGTGTTGTTGCTCAATCACATGGATATAATTTGTATTTGTTTTAATTGTTTTATTTATAAAAATTGTATTGTGACATTCTGCCTATCTTCTCTGGTTTGGACACATACAAAGCACATGGGAATATGAATAAGTTGTTGGTCTTGTATATGCAAGAGAAACTTTGTTACTTACCACCAGTGCTTGATCCCAGGTTCTGTTTCTGTTTTGTTTGGTTAGGAAAGTTGCATTTCTGGTGGTTATGGTGTGAGTTGTCAATGTTTGTGTTTGTGCAAGTATTAGTGAGTGAGTTGTTTGGCCTGTTGCCAAAATATTAGCTACTTCAGTTTCCGGTGGTGTGAAGAGTCGTGGGTTGTTGCTAACTTGTAGGAAGTGATGGATAGTATATTTAATGTCTATTTTTAATAGATAATGCATCTGCTTTTTTTGTGTTACTCAAACTAAGGAGGTTAGCTACCCCCAAAGTAGCCACTGCCTCCCAAAATGGCAAAGAAGCAGCAGTCACATAACAGAATTTATCTATGCCTTTACTCTTAAGTTGTTGGTTTTGTATGTGCTGAAGTTGATATGATACTTCCCTATTTTTAAATTCTTGTTTTGTCCTGCACTTGCATTGTAATTTAACTGGCATTGTGCTTCCAAACAGGCCCTAAATCTCCCAGGGGAAAATGTCTTTTCATATTTAGTTAGGATGTTTACTACTTTATTTAGTTTTGTCAAGTCTATATTGAGAAAGGAATGTCAGTATGAGTGACCATTCAAAAAAAAAAAAAAAATTTTGTTAGTATGAGTGTGGTCTTTTTCTAGTCTTTGAGAGATAATGGGATTTTATTAGAACTTCATTGAATCAGTCAAAATGATTAGTAGTTTCAGTTCTTTACTGCTTTATATTCTTTAACTGCAAGCACTTGCTTTCACATATCGACATTTTATCTTTTAGGTCATTTGAGAACTTATATGCTGCCTTCTTTTTTGCTCCTGTACTTCGTATATCACTGTTATTAGAAGTGATCATTACTTTTCTTTTTATTGCAAAGGATCTATCTACTCTCACTAATCTCATCTTATAACTTGAATGGTTAAATATATTCTGTGTTGTCTTCATCATTTTATGTTTGTCTATAATTTCATGAGCATGACCATTCAGTTGCAAGATGGTACTTGAATACTTCTAGCCTATTGTTCTCTGTCCTTATTTTTCATTTATTTTCTTACTCAGGACAGTGGATGCTCCCATTCTGATTAGGTTTTGAGATGGTAAACATGCATGCAAGTTGGTTCTCAGTGGCAATAAATTTGATAGTACTCAATGGGCGGGGTGAAAATCAGAAGCAGGGCCATTTATTTACTTGGATGGGATGCTAATGTTGGTAGGTGCTAAATCAAATATGACCTCACCTTGGTAAGGTTTGGTAATTAGAGATGTTTACGTTTTGTTCTTGGCGATTCTCCAATCGCTTGTGGAATTCATCTTAGGTTTTGTAGAAACCTATCATGATACAATTTTGTAAAATTTTATCTATTTCACAATTCAATTCCTTGATACAGCATGGTTGCTTTACAGGTTCAGATTGGCATCCTAACATTCATACCAAATAGAATCAGCTTGTCCACAATGATGCTCCATGGTTTATTATGGAATCCTATCATCCCCCCGTTTGTTCTTACTTGACAAGCAAGAACTATTGAATTTCTTATTATTCTTCATGGAAGATGTGGGGATACTAAAAAACTTTTGATTTTACTTTACAGGCTTGACAATGATGGTGTCAATATTTGTTTGAAAGATAATCTAGATTCATCCTTTCTTAAGATGGCATGTTCAAGGTCAGAACTAATGAAGCCCAAAATTTGCAAAGAGAAAACAATGCTTATGAAACCAAGGCACATTCTATTCTAATCAAATGGGGAAAAAAAAAGTTCTGATGCATTCTATTTTAATCAGATGCACAGGAAAAAGGGATGAATCTAGAGGAATGGGGAAGTTCATGCTGTGACAACATTACGACACCATAGAAGGGATATTCTTATACTACATCATCATCACCACCATCATTAAACCTTTGTCCCAACTACGTTGGGTCGGGTACATGAAAATTCCGTTTCCCCATTTCAATCTATCCATTATGTCTACATAGCTCCTAAATTTAGTTCTATTCCATTAACTAGCAAAAATAGATCATGGATTGAAATTGTGAAAGGACTTGTTTGTTGATTTTATGATAAGAACATGTTTGTAGTTTGTACCTTGTACAACTGATGGGGGTTCCAATGATGCATTGATGCAATGGTGTAAATGAGTTAAAGCACCTACTGGTGCAATGAACTTGACAGCAATCTGAATTTCCTCCCCTTTTTTCACCCTTTCTTATATGGCTGCAAATGTGATACTTGGGTCTAGGGACATTTATCTTGGACTATTCAACATTGAAATTGAAGCTATGCAATATCGCACACAAGATATCTTGGGACCACGTGGGTAGTTGTGACGTTAGTGTCCATGTGGGTAGCTTTTATGGTTGTGGCCACAGCTTTCGTCTTTGTGACCGTGGTAACAGTCTTCGTGCACAAGATCTCACACTAGTTGTCACGGTCTATAGTGCCCTATCTTTTTAATTTTTTATTTAATAGTCAAATGGTCCTTCAACGTGCAAATCTGGACGGTAGGCAATCCCCTTGGAAATGTATTCTTGTATTCACCGGCTTGTCTATTTGTAAGAATATTTTGTGCATCAATTTTCCATACTGTCGTTGAATATGATTGATATATTCTAAAAGTTTAATTACAAACCAAGTATTGATTACTACATAGAGAGATATTTCCCTAGTTGAAAGTATCAGTATCGCAAACTCGCAAGTTTTGTTTCAATTAACATCCCATTATTTGTTTCCAGTTGTTTCCATATATTGGAGAACTGAAAAAATCTATTGAATGGTCAATCATAAGATTTAAACATGCTCCATTGATGTAAAACAATATTTCATTGTTGAAGTGTCCAACATTTAAGATAAACATGACTAGAACTGAACAAAGATTTATGGCAAAATTCATTTCAATGAGTAGATGTTGTCCCAAACCCATATTGATTCATGCCTTCTATCAAGCCCAATTATATATATATATATATATATATATATATATATGAAACGAAGTGGATCCAATTGAGAAATTGAGCAATTGTATCCAATTGATTTTGAACATTTTAAATTATCTGAGTCTTGATTGAGTGACTCTTCCCCTTCATCTTCCCTCTCAACGTTACTTCTCTGACTCCCATCAATGCTTCTATCTCAACGCCCATCTTCCTCTTCCTCTTCATCCTCCCTCTCCCATCAGTCCTCTCTCTATCTTTCTTCCTACCTCTCTCTTGCTCTGTCTCCTTCTTTGGCTAAAGAGATGAAGGAGATAATAAGTGGGATCTGCCCTATTGCAGGATATTCGTTTGGAGGAGATAAAAAGAGGGAAAAAGAAAAGAGGGTTTGGAGAGGAGAAGAAGAAAGGGTTGTTGTCCTCATAATGTCACTGTGATAGCCCAATGTGCCCTTGAACTCTAGCTGCTTCCTCTGATTTCTGGTATATGCCTTTTTTATCTTATTCTATTTACTCCTCAACTGTCTACAATGTAATTTTATGGTTATGTGGGTTTTTCACTACTTCTCTGGTAGGTTCTTTTCTTGGCTATAAGTCATTGAAAAAAAATAATTTCTTTCTTTTTCTCCTGGTATCATTTTGGTTTGATTCCGTTTTTATTCAATTGTCCGGGTTGTGCCTGACAAATGCCTCTTTGTTTTGAGTTTTTTTTGTTGATTCTTTGTATAGGTTGTGCTTCACAAAATGCCTATTTGCTATGTTTGAATCATATGATCAGACAATCCACCAACCCATCAATAATGTAATCCTAAATATGAGCCAACAAATAGTATTTTATTTGAACAGGTTGTTTTTTGTTTATTCTTTTTGCTCGCGGTTGATTTATTTCTTTACTTTTTTTAACCATTCAAAAAGTTTTGAATTCAATGTTAGAGAAAAGGGCCTTTGAGGAATTCAAATTAACAATATCTAATATGTTTGCTACATTGATGGATGGAGTCCAGGCACAATTTTTTGGACTTCCCAAATCTGCCGGTGCATTGAGATTGGGTTGGAGAATGATGAGTTTCTGCATTTGATTGTTGTAGTATGTGCATTGAGGAAGATGGGAAATGAGTTCTTTTTTTTTTTTTTTGTTGGAGGGGTGCTTTATTTCTTACTAGAAAATAAATTCTAGTGGGGCGGTTGGAAAAATACTTCCACGGAAAAGGAAAAATCCAAGGTAATATTTTTTTTATTACTTGTATACCAATGCGTGCGTTGTAGTGATTCATTCAAAGGATTCAGAATCTTGAACTTTGCGTTAACATTCAATTTTTACCCTGTGGTCTTATATGACTTGGTGAATTGCTTTAAATATTGTCCTCTCAATCACCTGCATTGGGGTCCATCAAATGATCACAAATAGCCAATAAATGAGTTTTTTAATTAATGGTGGGTCAATTAGTTTTCATCCGATCAATCCGGCATGGGTACTACTTTGAATAGAGTAAGAAACAACTATTGGTGCTAAAAGAAGAAAAAGTCATTATTTTAAAGCAATTTGGATTCATTATAGCCGTCCTGTCGTCATCATCAAAGACTTGTTCTAACAATATTGGGTCAACTAACATGAAATCTGTTTCTCTCTCATTTAAAATAATTATAGTGATTTGTCTCATTAAAATAACAATATTGTGTTCATATTCTAACCTATTTAATAAAGTTTTCAGAAATTATGTCTTAAGAATATTTAGAGTACTTTTTAAATTTAGGAGTTTTCTTTGAATATTAAAAAAATGTAAAAAATTTATTTTAAAATGTATAGAAAATCAAAGATTAAAAAATATAACCTGTCATCCATCACTTGCCCCTCTACAAAAAGACAAAAAAAATCCTCCACCATTGATTCTAACTGCTCCCAATGGAATACTTTAATGTCCCTTACCAATTGAACTAGCAGCTAAAAAAATGAAATTTGTTATTTGTTATTGTTGTTTTTGCGATGTGTGTGCACCCATTCTTTATATGTACACATATATATATATATGTATGTACATATATATATATGTATGTATGTACATATAGGTTGTGCTTCACAAAATGCCTATTTGCTATGTTTGAATCATTTGATCAGACAATCCACCAACCCATCAATAATGTAATCCTAAATATGAGCCAACAAATAGTATTTTATTTGAACAGGTTGTTTTTTGTTTATTCTTTTTGCTCGCGGTTGATTTATTTCTTTACTTTTTTTAATCATTCAAAAAGTTTTGAATTCAATGTTAGAGAAAAGGGCCTTTGAGGAATTCAAATTAACAATATCTAATATGTTTGCTACATTGATGGATGGAGTCCAGGCACAATTTTTGGGACTTCCCAAATCTGCCGGTGCATTGAGATTGGGCTGGAGAATGATGAGTTTCTGCATTTGATTGTTGTAGTATGTGCATTGAGGAAGATGGGAAATGAGTTCTTTTTTTTTTTTGTTGGAGGGGTGCTTTATTTCTTACTAGAAAATAAATTCTAGTGGGGCGGTTGGAAAAATACTTCCACGGAAAAGGAAAAATCCAAGGTAATATTTTTTTTATTACTTGTATACCAATGCGTGCGTTGTAGTGATTCATTCAAAGGATTCAGAATCTTGAACTTTGCGTTAACATTCAATTTTTACCTTGTGGTCTTATATGACTTGGTGAATTGCTTTATATATTGTCCTCTCAATCACCTGCATTGGGGGTCCATCAAATGATCACAAATAGCCAATAAATGAGTTTTTTAATTAATGGTGGGTCAATTAGTTTTCATCCGATCAATCCGGCATGGGTACTACTTTGAATAGAGTAAGAAACAACTCTTGGTGCTAAAAGAAGAAAAAGTCATTATTTTAAAGCAATTTGGATTCATTATAGCCGTCCTGTCGTCATCATCAAAGACTTGTTCTAACAATATTGGGTCAACTAACATGAAATCTGTTTCTCTCTCATTTAAAATAATTATAGTGATTTGTCTCATTAAAATAACAATATTGTGTTCATATTCTAACCTATTTAATAAAGTTTTCAGAAATTATGTCTTAAGAATATTTAGAGTACTTTTCAAATTTAGGAGTTTTCTTTGAATATTAAAAAAATGTAAAAAATTTATTTTAAAATGTACTGAAAATCAAAGATTAAAAAATATAACCTGTCATCCATCACTTGCCCCTCCACAAAAAGACAAAAAAAATCCTCCACCATTGATTCTAACTGCTCCCAATGGAATACTTTAATGTCCCTTACCAATTGAACTAGCAGCTAAAAAAATGAAATTTGTTATTTGTTATTGTTGTTTTTGCGATGTGTGTGCACCCATTCTTTATATGTACATATATATATATATGTATGTATGTATGTACATATATATATATATATATAGAGCAAGGCTCTCCTAAGCTCAAGCTTAGGAAAAAAAATTTGTAAGCTCATGCTTGTGGGGCCCACTTTTGGTTCATCCAAATGGACCAAACAAATGACTTCCTTAAATTACACATGTCCACCAACTTTCGATCAGATCCAAATTTATTTGACCGTTGGATTGACTATGTATCAATCCAAATGGACCGTTGACCATTAAACTTTTACGCCCATATGGAGATGATATAAATCTCATTTGGGGCTGATTTTTTGTAGAGAGGAAGATCCAAGGGAGTCCTTGAAATCCCCCCACCCCCATCTCCATGTGGGTCCCCAGGTGGGCCCCACCACACACTTGAGCTTACCTTATCCTAAGCTTGAGCTTAGGAGAGCTAGCCCCATATATATATATGTATGTATGTACATATAGGTTGTGCTTCACAAAATGCCTATTTGCTATGTTTGAATCATATGATCAGACAATCCACCAACCCATCAATAATGTAATCCTAAATATGAGCCAACAAATAGTATTTTATTTGAACAGGTTGTTTTTTGTTTATTCTTTTTGCTCGCGGTTGATTTATTTCTTTACTTTTTTTAATCATTCAAAAAGTTCTGAATTCAATGTTAGAGAAAAGGACCTTTGAGGAATTCAAATTAACAATATCTAATATGTTTGCTACATTGATGGATGGAGTCCAGGCACAATTTTTTGGACTTCCCAAATCTGCCGGTGCATTGAGATTGGGTTGGAGAATGATGAGTTTCTGCATTTGATTGTTGTAGTATGTGCATTGAGGAAGATGGGAAATGAGTTCTTTTTTTTTTTTTTTTGTTGGAGGGGTGCTTTATTTCTTACTAGAAAATAAATTCTAGTGGGGCGGTTGGAAAAATACTTCCACGGAAAAGGAAAAATCCAAGGTAATATTTTTTTTATTACTTGTATACCAATGCGTGCGTTGTAGTGATTCATTCAAAGGATTCAGAATCTTGAACTTTGCGTTAACATTCAATTTTTACGCTGTGGTCTTATATGACTTGGTGAATTGCTTTATATATTGTCCTCTCAATCACCTGCATTGGGGTCCATCAAATGATCACAAATAGCCAATAAATGAGTTTTTTAATTAATGGTGGGTCAATTAGTTTTCATCCGATCAATCCGGCATGGGTACTACTTTGAATAGAGTAAGAAACAACTCTTGGTGCTAAAAGAAGAAAAAGTCATTATTTTAAAGCAATTTGGATTCATTATAGCCGTCCTGTCGTCATCATCAAAGACTTGTTCTAACTATGTTGGGTCAACTAACATGAAATCTGTTTCTCTCTCATTTAAAATAATTATAGTGATTTGTCTCATTAAAATAACAATATTGTGTTCATATTCTAACCTATTTAATAAAGTTTTCAGAAATTATGTCTTAAGAATATTTAGAGTACTTTTCAAATTTAGGAGTTTTCTTTGAATATTAAAAAAATGTAAAAAATTTATTTTAAAATGTGTAGGAAATCAAAGATTAAAAAATATAACCTGTCATCCATCACTTGCCCCTCCACAAAAAGACAAAAAAAATCCTCCACCATTGATTCTAACTGCTCCCAATGGAATACTTTAATGTCCCTTACCAATTGAACTAGCAGCTAAAAAAATGAAATTTGTTATTTGTTATTGTTGTTTTTGCGATGTGTGTGCACCCATTCTTTATATGTACATATATATATGTATGTATGTATGTACATATATATATATATGTATGTATGTACATATAGGTTGTGCTTCACAAAATGCCTATTTGCTATGTTTGAATCATATGATCAGACAATCCACCAACCCATCAATAATGTAATCCTAAATATGAGCCAACAAATAGTATTTTATTTGAACAGGTTGTTTTTTGTTTATTCTTTTTGCTCGCGGTTGATTTATTTCTTTACTTTTTTTAATCATTCAAAAAGTTCTGAATTCAATGTTAGAGAAAAGGGCCTTTGAGGAATTCAAATTAACAATATCTAATATGTTTGCTACATTGATGGATGGAGTCCAGGCACAATTTTTTGGACTTCCCAAATCTGCCGGTGCATTGAGATTGGGTTGGAGAATGATGTGTTTCTGCATTTGATTGTTGTAGTATGTGCATTGAGGAAGATGGGAAATGAGTTCTTTTTTTTTTTGTTGGAGGGGTGCTTTATTTCTTACTAGAAAATAAATTCTAGTGGGGCGGTTGGAAAAATACTTCCACGGAAAAGGAAAAATCCAAGGTAATATTTTTTTTATTACTTGTATACCAATGCGTGCGTTGTAGTGATTCATTCAAAGGATTCAGAATCTTGAACTTTGCGTTAACATTCAATTTTTACCCTGTGGTCTTATATGATTTGGTGAATTGCTTTATATATTGTCCTCTCAATCACCTGCATTGGGGTCCATCAAATGATCACAAATAGCCAATAAATGAGTTTTTTAATTAATGGTGGGTCAATTAGTTTTCATCCGATCAATCCGGCATGGGTACTACTTTGAATAGAGTAAGAAACAACTCTTGGTGCTAAAAGAAGAAAAAGTCATTATTTTAAAGCAATTTGGATTCATTATAGCCGTCCTGTCGTCATCATCAAAGACTTGTTCTAACTATGTTGGGTCAACTAACATGAAATCTGTTTCTCTCTCATTTAAAATAATTATAGTGATTTGTCTCATTAAAATAACAATATTGTGTTCATATTCTAACCTATTTAATAAAGTTTTCAGAAATTATGTCTTAAGAATATTTAGAGTACTTTTCAAATTTAGGAGTTTTCTTTGAATATTAAAAAAATGTAAAAAATTTATTTTAAAATGTGTAGGAAATCAAAGATTAAAAAATATAACCTGTCATCCATCACTTGCCCAACCACAAAAAGACAAAAAAAATCCTCCACCATTGATTCTAACTGCTCCCAATGGAATACTTTAATGTCCCTTACCAATTGAACTAGCAGCTAAAAAAATGAAATTTGTTATTTGTTATTGTTGTTTTTGCGATGTGTGTGCACCCATTCTTTATATGTACATATATATATGTATGTATGTATGTACATATATATATATATATATATATGTATGTATGTACATATAGGTTGTGCTTCACAAAATGCCTATTTGCTATGTTTGAATCATATGATCAGACAATCCACCAACCCATCAATAATGTAATCCTAAATATGAGCCAACAAATAGTATTTTATTTGAACAGGTTGTTTTTTGTTTATTCTTTTTGCTCGCGGTTGATTTATTTCTTTACTTTTTTTAATCATTCAAAAAGTTCTGAATTCAATGTTAGAGAAAAGGGCCTTTGAGGAATTCAAATTAACAATATCTAATATGTTTGCTACATTGATGGATGGAGTCCAGGCACAATTTTTTGGACTTCCCAAATCTGCCGGTGCATTGAGATTGGGTTGGAGAATGATGTGTTTCTGCATTTGATTGTTGTAGTATGTGCATTGAGGAAGATGGGAAATGAGTTCTTTTTTTTTTGTTGGAGGGGTGCTTTATTTCTTACTAGAAAATAAATTCTAGTGGGGCGGTTGGAAAAATACTTCCACGGAAAAGGAGAAATCCAAGGTAATATTTTTTTTATTACTTGATTACCATTGCGTGCGTTGTAGTGAATCATTCAAAGGATTCAGAATCTTGAACTTTGCGTTAACATTCAATTTTTACCCTGTGGTCTTATATGACTTGGTGAATTGCTTTATATATTGTCCTCTCAATCACTTGCATTGGGGTCCATCAAATGATCACAAATAGCCAATAAATGAGTTTTTTAATTAATGGTGGGTCAATTAGTTTTCATCCGATCAATCCGGCATGGGTACTACTTTGAATAGAGTAAGAAACAACTCTTGGTGCTAAAAGAAGAAAAAGTCATTATTTTAAAGCAATTTGGATTCATTATAGCCGTCCTGTCGTCATCATCAAATACTTGTGCTAACAATGTTGGGTCAACTAACATGAAATCTGTTTCTCTCTCATTTAAAATAATTATAGTGATTTGTTTCATTAAAATAACAATATTGTGTTTATATTCTAACCTATTTAATAAAGTTTTCAGAAATTATGTCTTAAGAATATTTAGAGTACTTTTCAAATTTAGGAGTTTTCTTTGAATATTAAAAAAATGTAAAAAATTTATTTTAAAATGTATAGAAAATCAAAGATTAAAAAATATAACCTGTCATCCATCACTTGCCCCTCCACAAAAAGACAAAAAAAATCCTCCACCATTGATTCTAACTGCTCCCAATGGAATACTTTAATGTCCTTTACCAATTGAACTAGCAGCTAAAAAAATGAAATTTGTTATTTGTTATTGTTGTTTTTGCGATGTGTGTGCACCCATTCTTTATATGTACATATATATATGTATGTATGTATGTACATATATATATATATATATATATATATATATGTATGTATGTACATATAGGTTGTGCTTCACAAAATGCCTATTTGCTATGTTTGAATCATATGAACAGACAATCCACCAACCCATCAATAATGTAATCCTAAATATGAGCCAACAAATAGTATTTTATTTGAACAGGTTGTTTTTTGTTTATTCTTTTTACTCGCGGTTGATTTATTTCTTTACTTTTTCTAATCATTCAAAAAGTTCTGAATTCAATGTTAGAGAAAAGGACCTTTGAGGAATTCAAATTAACAATATCTAATATGTTTGCTACATTGATGGATGGAGTCCAGGCACAATTTTTTGGACTTCCCAAATCTGCCGGTGCATTGAGATTGGGTTGGAGAATGATGAGTTTCTGCATTTGATTGTTGTAGTATGTGCATTGAGGAAGATGGGAAATGAGTTCTTTTTTTTTTGTTGGAGGGGTGCTTTATTTCTTACTAGAAAATAAATTCTAGTGGGGCGGTTGGAAAAATACTTCCACGGGAAAGGAAAAATCCAAGGTAATATTTTTTTTATTTCTTGTATACCAATGCGTGCGTTGTAGTGATTCATTCAAAGGATTCAGAATCTTGAACTTTGCGTTAACATTATATTTTTACCCTGTGGTCTTATATGACTTGGTGAATTGCTTTATATATTGTCCTCTCAATCACCTGCATTGGGGTCCATCAAATGATCACAAATAGCCAATAAATGAGTTTTTTAATTAATGGTGGGTCAATTAGTTTTCATCCGATCAATCCGGCATGGGTACTACTTTGAATAGAGTAAGAAACAACTCTTGGTGCTAAAAGAAGAAAAAGTCATTATTTTAAAGCAATTTGGATTCATTATAGCCGTCCTGTCGTCATCATCAAAGACTTGTTCTAACAATATTGGGTCAACTAACATGAAATCTGTTTCTCTCTCATTTAAAATAATTATAGTGATTTGTCTCATTAAAATAACAATATTGTGTTCATATTCTAACCTATTTAATAAAGTTTTCAGAAATTATGTCTTAAGAATATTTAGAGTACTTTTCAAATTTAGGAGTTTTCTTTGAATATTAAAAAAATGTAAAAAATTTATTTTAAAATGTATAGAAAATCAAAGATTAAAAAATATAACCTGTCATCCATCACTTGCCCCTCTACAAAAAGACAAAAAAAATCCTCCACCATTGATTCTAACTGCTCCCAATGGAATACTTTAATGTCCCTTACCAATTGAACTAGCAGCTAAAAAAATGAAATTTGTTATTTGTTATTGTTGTTTTTGAGATGTGTGTGCACCCATTCTTTATATGTAATTATATATATGTATGTATGTATGTACATATATATATATATATATATGTATGTATGTACATATAGGTTGTGCTTCACAAAATGCCTATTTGCTATGTTTGAATCATATGATCAGACAATCCACCAACCCATCAATAATGTAATCCTAAATATGAGCCAACAAATAGTATTTTATTTGAACAGGTTGTTTTTTGTTTATTCTTTTTGCTCGCGGTTGATTTATTTCTTTACTTTTTTTAATCATTCAAAAAGTTTTGAATTCAATGTTAGAGAAAAGGGCCTTTGAGGAATTCAAATTAACAATATCTAATATGTTTGCTACATTGATGGATGGAGTCCAGGCACAATTTTTTGGACTTCCCAAATCTGCCGGTGCATTGAGATTGGGTTGGAGAATGATGAGTTTCTGCATTTGATTGTTGTAGTATGTGCATTGAGGAAGATGGGAAATGAGTTCTTTTTTTTTTTTTTTTGTTGGAGGGGTGCTTTATTTCTTACTAGAAAATAAATTCTAGTGGGGCGGTTGGAAAAATACTTCCACGGAAAAGGAAAAATCCAAGGTAATATTTTTTTTATTACTTGTATACCAATGCGTGCGTTGTAGTGATTCATTCAAAGGATTCAGAATCTTGAACTTTGCGTTAACATTCAATTTTTACCCTGTGGTCTTATATGACTTGGTGAATTGCTTTATATATTGTCCTCTCAATCACCTGCATTGGGGTCCATCAAATGATCACAAATAGCCAATAAATGAGTTTTTTAATTAATGGTGGGTCAATTAGTTTTCATCCGATCAATCCGGCATGGGTACTACTTTGAATAGAGTAAGAAACAACTCTTGGTGCTAAAAGAAGAAAAAGTCATTATTTTAAAGCAATTTGGATTCATTATAGCCGTCCTGTCGTCATCATCAAAGACTTGTTCTAACAATATTGGGTCAACTAACATGAAATCTGTTTCTCTCTCATTTAAAATAATTATAGTGATTTGTCTCATTAAAATAACAATATTGTGTTCATATTCTAACCTATTTAATAAAATTTTCAGAAATTATGTCTTAAGAATATTTAGAGTACTTTTCAAATTTAGGAGTTTTCTTTGAATATTAAAAAAATGTAAAAAATTTATTTTAAAATGTATAGAAAATCAAAGATTAAAAAATATAACCTGTCATCCATCACTTGCCCCTCCACAAGAAGACAAAAAAAATCCTCCACGATTGATTCTAACTGCTCCCAATGGAATACTTTAATGTCCCTTACCAATTGAACAAGCAGCTAAAAAAATGAAATTTGTTATTTGTTATTGTTGTTAATTTTGCGATGTGTGTGCACCCATTCTTTATATGTAATTATATATATGTATGTACATATATATATGTATGTATGTACATATAGGTTGTGCTTCAGAAAATGCCTATTTGCCATTCCCGCTTTTCTCGGGTTGCATCTATCAGATTTATAGGTATTTGGGTACCCATTATAATCCCAAAGAAGGGAGAGACCAAATAAGACATCCAATGAGTGGTGAGTAAAGAAATGTTGGATTGTAAATTAATGATGACCAGAACCTCAAATTGAAATAGTATTTAGTATAATGTGTATAGTTACTTGAGCCAGTTGAATACGTAGGAATTCATAATGAAATGAGCTTCTAATAAGGCCTATTGATTAGTGAGCTTGGGAATTGATTTTTTTTTAATGGATGATGGTAAGTCCCTTTTATCATATATATATATATATATATGCAATTCTTCTTGATTTTTCCTATTGACCGTGTCAAATTAGTTATTGATAATTAATTATTAGAGCAAAACACACGGCTAAATTTGAAAAAAAAAAGTGCATGTTTCATATAATATCAACTTGACTAAGCTAAATCAGGTATCCTAATTTTATCTCAAACTTTACTTAGTTTGAAAAAAAAAAAAGGAAGAAGAAGAAGAAGAACAACTTTTCAGTATATTATCAGCTTGACTATGTCATGTACTTAGTCGTACCTTTCTTTCAACCCACAGCTCGTCTTAACTTGAGACAGTTTTTGCAGCTACATGATTTAATTGGTTTATGCAAAATGAGGACCAATGGTTGTTGGAATATGAATCTGGGAGCATATCTATAGTGTTAGGTTGTAGATAGAGGAGTACTCATTCCTTAAATGGAGAGCTTATCATTCTTGATCTGTCGAAACTTTAAAGTTACCTGGTATTTTCTCTGTTTTCCTACCGACTGAGATTCGTACACTTATAGAAAAAAAATACCAAACTATTAATGCAAAAACTGTTTGTATGTATTTCATGGTTGAGTATTGTATCATATCTACAAAATCCTCCTATGCACACACATCTGTAGTTATGTAATGTTTATCACGGGTTTTTTTTTTTTTTTTTTCTGCAATCTATAAAAGATATTGCGCTTGTGATCTTTTTTTAAGGTTATCTTTAATCCTATAGCTCCACGATTTCTTAGCCATGCATAAACTGTTTACATATTTCTAAGGCTGACCACTGTATTTCAATATACATACTTGAACCCCAACTTTAATTACTTGAACCCCAACTTTAATTTCTGCATGGAACTTTCATGCCGCCTATCTTTTCTTTCTTTCTCTCTCTTTTTTTTTTATTTTTAATTTCATATATGTTTCATACAATGTATCAACATTGACTTCCATAGGGTTTGTATCTGTGCAAGTCCATCGGGTTTTATAATTGCACATATGTTTCATACCATGTATCACCATTGACTTCTGCAGGGTATTGTACTTGTGCATATCTATAGTCTGATTGTAGATAGAGAAGCACCCGTTCCTTAAATGACGATCTTTATATTCTTGATTTTCCTAAACTCTAAACTTAATTTTTTCTCTATTTTCCAAGCTTGTGGAATTGGTAGTCCATTTATTCAAGTTCTAATGTACTGTTGAGTTTTCAGATTTTTCTTTGTTGTTTAAGTGTTTAACTAAATAGTTGCAGTTCCTACAGTACTCTGATTACAACTTTGACTTTGAAGTATTTCCCTTGGTTGATCCATCATCATCTGATACAATAGTGGGTTCCATCTCTCTATCATGTGTTGTTGAGGTACGTAGACATTTGGTGCAATTTCATGCTTTTTTACAATATATCTGTTGAAAAGTGATGACTAAGTCTGTATTGGTGATGTTTTCTCTACATTTATATGCACTGACTGGGCCAAGTTTTCAGGTTTCAATCATCTGCAATGCAGTGGCATAAACTGGCTTCCACTTATAAAGAACTATATTGCAAAATATTTCCGATAATTTCATGCAGTGATTGAACCTGTTTTATAAGCACCAATGTCTATCTGCTGAGATTGGTTCCACTGTAGTAGATGAATAATAAAAACTTGATCTTCATCTTCCCTCTTTCTATGGATTTCATGTTGCAAATGCCATTAGAGCACGGGCATCTTTTGCTAGTTATATTATATGAAGCCGGCTGGATTCCAATTGCCAATTCCTTCCCAAATTGAGATTGATTTTGACCGTCTTATAATTTTTGATCTCTTGCTAATATCAGGCCCTACTAACTAATGGTCCATTAATCATACTAAGTAATGACCCATTTAACATTTATTCCATGAGTGGAGATGACGGTTTCAAATGCAACCCAGAACCGTAACTCCTCTCCTCTTCGTTTCCTCTTAGCCACGAACGTTTCTCTTCTCATAATTCTCATCCTCTTCATTCCTTGCATTTCATAAATGGCTTGAAGTCATTGATAAGATGCAAAACTCTCAGTAACTCTCTCCATCGATCTCTCCAAAAGTCACTGCGCTATTTCCCTTCTTTCTACTTCTTCACTGGTTTGGACACATACAAAGCACATGGGAACATGAATAAATTGTTGGTCTTGTATATGCAAGAGGAAATTTTCTATGTGCCACCAGTGCTTGATCCCAATTCCCACATTCTATTTCTATTCTGTTTGGTTAGGAAAGTTGTGTTTCTGTTTGTTATGGAGTTATGGTGTGATTTGGCCGTGTTTGTGTTTGCGCAGTTATTAGTGGGTGAGTTGTTTGGCATGTTTTCAAAATATTGGCTACTACTGTTACTGGTGGTGTGAAGAGCCGGTAGGTTATTGCTAACTTGTAGGAAGTGATTGATGGATGGTACATTAATGTCTGCTTTTTAATAGATAATGCATCTATTAAAAATATTTTAATATTTATAAGTGCATAAACAATCCATGTTACGTGAGTTGTACTATGATTAAAAAGGGTCGAGTTGTATGGACCAAATTATACATGACATAAGGTATTTCAATGGCCTTCGCCCATCCACAATAATTTAAGAGTGGGTCTAATGTCAAGTGGTT
Organism: Cinnamomum chago; assembly: GCA_038049695.1. Taxonomy (NCBI): domain Eukaryota; kingdom Viridiplantae; phylum Streptophyta; class Magnoliopsida; order Laurales; family Lauraceae; genus Cinnamomum; species Cinnamomum chago. The sequence goes on along the minus strand of CP142451.1, from coordinate 5,852,686 downwards.
TTAGCCATGTCTACACATAAGCGATCCCAATGTATAACTAGGTTTAGGCTCATCTTATCATGTCATGCAACAATGGGTCCTATGCCTATTATGATTTTTGCATTTTTTTTATGCCAACAATAAATGGGACCAAATTGAACTATTAACATCCTAATTATATATTTTCAAGCAATATAATTCGGTTTGCCACGTCATCACCCTTGAAGCTTTCCTTTCAAGAAAAAAAAATACAGGCTTTAGAGACGGATCTTAAAGTAGAGAGAATTTACTATTACTCTCATCTTATCCATATAAGGAACGTGATCATCTCCAAGGCTTACTCATCATCTAGGCCGGACAATCTATATCCACTCTTAATGAAAATGGTTTACATCAACAAAAAGTGGGGCCCATGTGTTATTGGGTGGATACCATGTGAAAGAAACATGGAGTCTTTCTTCTCGAGTCTTTGCATATATGCAATATTAGGACTGCATAAAAAATCCGGTATCACCGCAAAACCGAACCGACCGAACCGGGCGGTTCGGATCGGTTTATAGTAGATCGGTTTGATTAACGGTTTGAAAATCATAAAAACCGCTTACATCGGTCGGTTATCAGTTTGAGCCCACGGTTAACCGCTTAAACCGAACCGACCGTATGTAGTAACTTAAGTGTTGCGTTTCTACTATTTTAGCCTTAGCGTTTTTTTTTTTTTACTACTTTCTAAGTTACATTTCACAACTCCATTCTCACATGAATTTAACCGTCTGACACTGCCTCAATGCATCTCCTCTAATCTCTCAAATACTTTTTGATACTTCATTGCAGATGGAGGGATTACTATACAAGGTGTTTTTCTTCCATCATAATTCCTACTTTGTTTCAATAATGAAGTTTTTATCAGAAGCCTGCACTCTTGAAAATGGTAGAAAAGCCAATAGAACCTAGCCTTTTGATGGTTGGTTTTGGATTCACCTAGCCAATGTGTTAAGAAACCTTCATTTCTGAAAAATACAGTGGGTTCTGATACAGATTCCGTTTGTATGTGACTTTTATTGACATGAACTATTATTCTATTGTAATTCCAAATGATATGATGCGGTATGAATGTTTCACTGCAAGTTGGTTATTGTTTTTTTTTTTTATGCGCTTGCGTTTAGTCCAAATTCTCTTTTTGGAATAGAATTATTTTTTATATGCATTTAGTCCAGTCTGGAATGTTAGATTTTTATGTTTGCACTAAACATTGGAATAAATGCAAAGGACGGGGTATCATCATTTTGAAATTTTCGATGTTTGATTTTCAAAAAATAAAATAAAATAAAAAGCAACGGTTTAACCGACGGAACCGAACCGAGCTGTTTGGTTTGGTTCGGTTCGGTTTTAGCCCTCTCCATCGGTTGGATCGGATCAGATCGGTCAATTAAAAAACCGACAAGTTCAGTTTGGTTGTTAGTTTTAGAATCAAACCAATCCGAACCGCCCATGTGCAGCCCTATGCAATATGCTATTGTATTAGGAACTGTACTTATTAGTAAATCTAAAGATAACATGTGGGAAGAAAGTTCAAATCTATTGAGCTATATTTACTAGCTGACCAATCTACGGTGGCAATTAGAGCAGGACCATCAGTGGCATTTTTAGGGGCATTTAGAAGTTTCTACCAACAAAATGAGATACGACAGAATGCCGGTTGATTTTAGATTATGGGCTTTACAGTGAGGCAGCTGGGATTTTCCCTTGAAGTGTATGTTTTTTTTTCTTTTTTGCTCGAAGAGAAATCGGGTAAAATCCCTGTGACCCCAGGTGGTAGCACTGGATTTAGAATCTTACTTAATGCATGTCAAAGATATGCAGATTACATCCATGCATGTTCTCTCATTCTTATTGAGGGAGGAGATACGGAATTCATGTAGCCCACCCAATATAATTGGAACAAGGTTTGATGATGATAATACTTACAGTGAGAATTGTGTGCGTTTGGAATATTTGGTTGTCCATATTCTTTTCTTTTTTACTTTTAGCATAATTCTTATTCTTAAATTGATACATTAATAGTCGTCATAATGATGGAATCCGTTACATTCACCTCCCTAAGTTAAGTCGATACTTGATAGGAATGTGGGGGTAAGGGTTAAACTGTTGTTTAGAGTTATGACTAGACCACATAGGGAATACACAAGTGTTAGGAGATTTGCTCATCGATACGTCACATTGGTAATGGATTCATCAGCCATTTACTTACAACTTTATTTCGTATAAAGCTAATAATGTGGATGAAAAATGCACTTAGGACCAATTAAAAATTTTTATATCATAATGGACAGGCTCTTATTGATATGGGTCCTACTATGTACACCTAATTATTATTTTACATGTGGTTAAACTTGATCTATTACCATCTCCAATAAAGATCCTACCCAGCCATGTTTGACCAACACATAATCTTAATTTTCTAGAAGTTTGGCTCAAAATTATTTAGTACTAACAAAGAATAGGATTCATTCACTCAATTAGAAGGCCCTTCCAAACTCTCAATTTGATACTTAACGATGATCAAATTGTTAATTTGAAGTTTTCAATTTTTCTTTTATTCTTTTTATTATTTTTTATTATTTTTTTGATAACCCAAGGGATCTCCCTCTAGTCCAACTCAGGAACCTTTAGCCCTGAATCCCAGGGACACTCGATTATTAAACTATTAGGCCACTTGGAAGAACTTATCTGATGATCCATTATTAGACCTTTAAATCCTCTATCTTGCAAACCCCTCAAAGGCGGGCCCAAATGGGCCCCACAATACTAGACTGCACTTGCAGTTGCTTGTAGGATAACATGTTCCGTACTTCCCATAATCAGATGGTTACCGTTGTCACAGTGAACATGACTCCTATATTAGAAACTTCGCAAAGATCCAAATATTTATTGCTAAGTTGGGCTATATGTAAAGTTGTAGATGGGAGATAAAGGGCATTTCTTTTTGTGGGGCCTTTAATTTTTTATTTTTTTTTTGCCCAAGGAGGGTTTCCACTCATTTGGACTGAACTATTCCCTCCAGGCCCAGAGAGAAGGCGGGTAAAATCCTTGTGGCCCCTAGGTGGTAGCACAAGTGGACTCAACATTTAGTTCCTGAAGAGGGGGCAACCGGGAGTCGATATCAGGACCTCTAACTCCGAAATAGAGAGGAACCGTGGTCCTGACCACTCGGCCAACCCATTTAATTTAAAATAACATAACCCCTGTAAGGTCACTCAAGCCTTTGAATTGATAGACTTCTCAACTTGATATTTCATCATTGTGAAGGAAAAATTTTCAGCTGTGCAGTGCGCTCTGTGGGAGCACTCATCCGCACCGTCTCCAATTGCGGGACCTGCTGAATCCCCCGGCTCGCACCGTAACAATAGCACAGATCCAATGGATTGGATAAAGCAGGAGCGCAGGCGAAAATTTTCCCATTATGAAGAGGTATAACTTCATCCCAACTATGTAGGGCACGTTGAATGTTAGTTTCAAACATAAAATTTGGTTTAACAAGTTATCATAGCTCTGGAGCATTCTCTCGTCAGCCTTGCATCCCCGTTTCGTGGGTTTGTAGCAATCCATGATGGGTACTGGCTGTAGAATGGAGGATTGAGATAATAAGACCAGTTCCAATGGGACCTGGTATCGGAATGAAAAAACAAATGAACCTGGTATCGGAATGAAAAAACAAACCGCGACAATCAATCAGTTGATAAAATAATAGAAAATATTAAAAGAGGACTTTTACGAACCTCTGTTTCAAGGTATTTAAGAACAGCAGACGGAAGCCCCCACTCTGAAGCACCCTTCCTTATGAGACCAAGATTTTTTTTTTTTTTTTTGTGGGTAAAAGTGAGATCAAGATAATTAAAAAATCAACCTTGGAACACACATCCAGATCAACTACATTCCAAACAGTGTTCACCATTCCTTTTAAATGCAACAAAACAAAACAAAAATCCATAAACGCAAATTAATGCAAACGGCCAGTAATGCAAAAAAAAACAAAAAAAACTGCAATATAGAAAATCTCACCTCCATTGAATCCGGAATGCATGGAAGAGAAAAATGAGAAACACAAATCGGTACTGTTCCAACATAAGAACTGGCGTTAATGGTCGACAGGGGTATATCCTTCTCTTTTTTTATGGGTTTAATGAGAATATAAAAAGTCCTTTTATGGGCTCCACGTATTCTGGAGGGAGGAGTTAGGATTGCTTGATCCTTCCAACTTAAACTCCGGCGTTAATGGTTGACATAACGTGGGATATATCCTTCCCATTTTTATGGACTTAATGAGAATATGAAAAGTCCTTATTTTATGAGCTTAACGTATTTTAGAGGGAGGAAATAGGGTTGCTTGATCCAAAGAAAAGGTCAAAACTAATTTTGCCGAAGGTCAAAATCAAATTAAAATCAAAATTTAATTTCCCAGTTCGCTTCATATATAACAATAGGTAGTTATGAAAGCATTCATCAACCTACGTGTCTGACTAAAAAACAAAAAAGCTTCAGTGCAACTTACTTATGTTACAAATCCACATCTCACTTGCCAGTTTGGAAGTTTGTTGGATTACTAATAGTTTTGGCTACAGGCCCCGAGGGTTTGCAATTTCTGAGTCACTGCGCTCCCACGGTGATCATTTTCTTTTTTAATTTGAGTCTGGAGGCATTGATTAGTTAAGATAAATGTGAAAGTATCGACCAGCTCTAATATCAATATAATGCAGTCCTGGTTACCGATGGAATAGTTTTGATTCCGTTTAATATATAGCCTGAGTGGTTTTTGACAGTTTCAGACCAACTCTAGATAAACCCAGCAATATGAAACAATGCCTAAAAGTCAATTGCTGAGAAACTGTGCATGCACCAGTACTTTCCAAGTTTAGTGATATTGAAATTCTTTCTAAAACCCCATTATCAAGAAGGAACAAGAAACTTTACTAGAATTCATAGAATTCATGTCTGGTAGTTGCCTGAGAATTTTAAATGCTAGTACTTGAAATGTTGCCAAATTCTGGAATTCTAAATTCGTTATTTCATTCATGGCCTGAATTTTTGCTTGAGCTCTTGGAATGCCGTCGTCCCTTTCCCGGAATTCCTGTGCCAAGTGAGATTTCCAAATCCTCCTTGTTAAAGTGATTTTTCAAATGTTGAGTTTTTTGAGATTTCAAGTGCCTGGAATTTCAAATGCCCAAGAATTCTGGTAATGAAACACAGAATTTCTGACAGGAATTCTAAATTCCCAGACAGTCTGAATTCATGACTCCTGTCAGGAATTCTAGTAAAAGAACGGGGCCTAAGTCTTCATGATAGAATTTATATCTAGGGATTTGCACCCATGGAATCTGTGTAGGGACGACAGTTTCACGTGTCCTATGAAACAACATTGTAAAATACTGCGTATGGTATCTCAATATACCTGAGTTAGGAGGACCACAACTGTGTAATTATCCAGAAGATTACATAGGACCGTATGCGTTGTGATTAGATTGTCATTCTCTGATTACGGGATTGTGATTGCTAAATGTAACTCAATGACAGGTTACATAAAGGAGTGGCAATAAGAGCAAGATATCTCCATTTTCCACAAATTCTCTTGAATTGTGTGTTTATCGAAAGCGCAGGTGTCCTTCGTTTGTGTTTGTTGGGGGGGGGGGGGGGGGGGGGGGAGGAGGGGGATTTAAAGGAAATGATGTAACGAGACATTAGAAGTCCCTGCGTATAGTACAGCTATGATGCCCATATATCACATAAATACCAGAGACAAATATGGTAAGGACACAAAATTTTATACAAAAAAGTGAAGTATCAGATAGAATGACAAAATATATTGTCATTTTGAAGCATCTGGTTATCATACTAATCCAGACTCCCTTCCAAGCTTCACTTCTAAAGGCCATCTGTATAAATTTTATGAATCCAACTTGATTAATAATTGAACATAGAGGAATGGAGAATGGGTTGCACTGAGCGGAGTTGTCATGATCCATTATAGCAGGAAGATTAAGATAGAAGAGAAGAAAATAAGAGTAAGAAACAAAAAAATGAGAGAGTTGTGCTAATTAACCTTAGGCCTGGGTTTAATGGGCCTGGATTTGAGCCTGATGGGTCTGAGGCAGTAAACATGCCAAGAAAGAAAAGAAAAAGAATATAAAAGGAAAAAAAAAAAAAGAACAAGGGAGGGGCCCCTTCGCAGAAAGGTGTGGGGGCTTTTGAAAGAAAAAATAATATAAAAGATAAAAAAAGAACATGAGAGTGGTCCCTCCCCAGAAAGGTGTGGGGCCTTGCTGGGGAGGGGACTTATTTTATTGCCTATGCTCTTTGAGAAAGAAAGAAATATTGTGTGATTTTCCAAAAAGCCGAGGGGCCACGAGGCATTAGGGATTCTCCAAGAAGGGAAGCAGAGTTGTATTGTAGAGGACATAAAAATGGCAAGAAAGAAAAGAAACAGAATATGAAAGAAAAGAACGAGGAGGGCCCCCTCCCCAAAAAGGTGTGGGACCTTCCCAAAGCTCTGGCATGGGATGCCTGCCACCCATGGATCTTCATGCTAGAAGGTAGGAAATTTCCAATGTTGCTTGCTCCCCACACCAAAGCCACCCACCCACGCACCCAAAAAAAAAAAAAAACAGAAAAAGAAAAAAAGAAAAAAGAACAGTCTATAAATGAAGAAGGGCAGTCACACTGTAGGGATTTCAAACTAGACTAGCATTAACCCTATGTTTGGGAAGTGGGGAGGGGAGGGGAGGGAAAATTTGAGGGCGAAGGAAAATGAAGGGGAGGGGAGGGAAGGGAAAGTTAATTGTACATTCTCTTGTTGGGGAAGTGAAAAAGTAGGGGGAAGAAAAGTGAAAAAGTAGGATTTTGTTTGTTTGTGAGATAGAGAGAAAATTACCATTTTGTCCATATTTTTATAAAAACTTCAAAATTTTATTTTATAGATGAAGGGTAATTTTGTAATTTTTTACTTTTTCCCCTCCTTACCCACCATTTTCCCCCTTGTTTTGGGGGAAAAAAATTTTCACACATTTTCCCCTCCCCCCCCTCATTTTCCCTCCCCCTTTTCTCAAACATCCTCTAAAAAACTTTTCCCCCCACTTTCCCCCCTTTTTTTCCTCCCCCCATTTTCACCCCTTCCCAAACAGTGGGTAAATCCCCTGCATTAATGTACCTGTATTAGTCACCCCCCTTGGGAGAAATTAGGATTTTATATTGATAAAAAACTTAGTCAAAATAAAATACAGTAAAAATAAAAATAAATAAAGCTTCCAATTTTTTCTAATGCAATCACTTGACTGTAAATTATATAAATATGTCCCAAAATATCATTATTCATGTGAGATGGTGAAAATCGTTAAAAAAAAAACTGACACTTGTTTTGATAGGGAAACCTGGTCCCAAAAGCTTCAATCTTCCCATCAGGCATGAAGGCTCTTGCAGATTATGTCCATGGCAAAGGGCTTAAGATTGAAATCTATGGTGATGCCGGTTATATACAAATTTACATTGGGTTTCCTTAATGAAGCATGCATGCTACCGTGTTTTTCAAACTTGTAATTGGTTTCTCATTCTAGTCTTCCCTTCTGATATTAATTTGTAATTTTTGGATTTTACTGTGATTTGGAACTTTATGATTATGAAACCTAAAAACATTTAAAAAGCAAACATACTTCATCCATGATAGAATGTACCTAAAAGGTTCCTGTACTTGTGAGTTCCTCGGTCCCTCTCCCTTGTACTTAATTTCTCTCACCTCATCTCACTAAAAGTATGAGCAACACAACAAATTATATTTGGAATTTCGAACTCCACCAAAACAGTCTGGATCCCTGGAGGCTTTGACTTGGAGAAATATTAAGTCGATGGAGAAAACATCACCAAAAGAGTCTGGGTCCTCATACCAATATACAATTGTTTATTTTCTGAAAATCATGTATGAAATAGAGCAAGGTAGCTATAGCAAAAAGATGCGAAATGGCCTATTTAGTAGCTAGTGAGTGGTTATCCTATTCCTCATGTATATAACTCTAGGTTTTGATCCAATGGATTTTTGTGTGTTTTTATTAATTTTCTTAATGAATCTGCTTAACTTTAATGTAGATGAGAAATTGACTTTCCTAGGATTTGATTTACTTGGAGCATGGGTACTGGTTTTCCAACAAAGGGTTGATGGCCATTTATGCAGTGGCGGAACTGTGTTGAGGCCCGGGGGGGCCAGGGCCTTTGAAAAAGTCCTTTTTTTTTTTTTTTGAAAAAATCTTTTAAAACACCAAAATGCCAGCCCCCCCCCCCCCCCCCCCCCCAAGGTTTTTGGATTTTTTTTCTAAGTCAAACCCCAACACCCCCCTCCCCCCCCCACTCCTAACCCTTTTAACTTTCGAAAACCTCTCCACACTCTAGTCTTAAGCCTTAACCCTCTTCAGCTATTCCTTCTTTGTTTTGTTCGTCTCCTCTTTTTTTCCATTAATCTCTCATCTTCGGTGGTTAAAATTTTGCACGCCGTCTTCTCTATGTCCAACATTTTCAAGGAACAAAATCATGGTTGAACTTATAACTATGTCAAAAAGGAAACTTTAAAATATGATAGTTATAATAATTGGTGAAATAAAATTTTATTCAAGTTTTGGCCCCCCCTAAGATGAAATCCTGGCTCCGCCCCTGCATTTATGGATCTTTTCATATTCTTCCTCCAATTTTATTAACCTTTAGCAATATACTTCTTAGAATTCCTAGGAACTCAATACCATGCTAATAGAAAGCCCCCCTCTCTCGCAATTCGCTCGATTCTCGAATGTATGTGGGCTCAACCCGAGCCCGACCCTAGCCCATCCCACTTTGAGACGTGCCTTAACAATCTAAAATTTCAACTCTACCTTGTTTGGATGAGCCTAGCCTGCTAGATGAAGTAATGTTGTGAGCCACATGTACTCCATTTCATTTCAACTCTAAATACTTTCATTTCTTTGAGTAAAAGTGAATTCGGGCCTATTTGGATAAATGAGGAGTGGAATAAAATGAAGTGGATTTCACATGTGGAGTTGAGTGAAGAGAAGTAGGTTGAAGTTAAAATAGAGTACTTAACTTCACTCCATTTGGATGCTTATTTTGAAGTTAAGGTTTGGAGTAGAATCCACTTTTACTCAAAGAAATGGAAGTATTTAGAGTTGAAGTGAAGTGGAGTACATGTGGCTTACAACATTACTTCATCTATTGAGCCGGACTCATCCAAACGGAGTAGAGTTGAAATTTTAGACTGTTAAGGGCCATTTAACTTCACTCTACTTTATTTTTTGCCTATCCAAACTGGCCCTAATTAGGGAGTGTTTGGAACTTAACTAGTTAAAGTGAAGTAAAGTAAATCCAGATAAGAAATGACAATGAGTCATATCAAAAGTGCACAATTTCAAAATTCCCTCTGAATTTTTCAAAAAAAGAAAGGTAAAAAAAGCAACCTCCTTTCTCCACTAAAAGACAAAAAAAAACTCAACTTTTCTATACAAAAAGTCAAAAAGATTCCATACCAAACAACTAAAAATAAAATACCATCATAACATCTTATATTTTATTCTCTCTAGATTTGATGCTTCACCTCACCATACTTCAATTCACCATACATTCAAACAGGCCCTAAATGTCTTTTTGGGGTTTTGGTGAGTTTCGGCTTTGCTAGCAGAGTCTCTGGATGTTAGGTTCTTCTAGGTAGCTTTGTACGCTTTGTGGGTTTGGTTTGTCTGGTGCGTCTCAGTGGTTTGCTGTTTGGGTGCTTCTCTATTGGATTTCTTGGTTGTTGTTATGTTTTTTTCCTCACTAAGTTGGAGCACTAGTCTAGAGTGGTATTATAAACTTAGAAGACATAGAGATCATATGCATGTCTGTGATACTAAGGTGCCAACACCACTCATCTCTAAATGTGTTGGCATAGTTGTTGGTTTAATGTAATCATCCTCCTTCCCATTAAAAAAAAGATGGGTATTCTAATTAATCGATATCAGGTCCTGCCTGTAATCCCTAAAAGTGGGCTCAAAAGGATTTATCTAACATGTTATTTATCCCACGTCTCCACTTATATCTCTGGTCCATGAACTACTTGTATTCTATACAAGGTTAGAAAACTTGTGACTTGGACTCGACTCATCTAAACCAAAAAATTAACTCAGATAGAGTCAATGCAGAAACTCAGAAGAGTCATGTTTCTCTTAATGTTTTTTGAGAAATATTAAAAAACTAATTTATTATTAAAAAATATAAATAAGGAAAACACAAGAAGAAATATTGCAGGTCACATAATTTACTAGTCCAAATTTTGAATGTAAATATAAGTTTCAAATTACATTTTAGTCGTTATTTTAAATTTATGACTCCAAACCTCATGCGTAATTATTTAAAAGTAAATATTAAGTATTTAGAATTATATCTACATATGATGTGGTTTAGAATGGAAATAACTTATTAAATGAGATGACTTGGCCGACTCTTTCCTATATTTGATTTGGTCTTCTATCATAATGAGATGGCTCGGGAGAGTCAAGAGTCAACTCGAAAAGTTTTCCACTCACAATTCTATACAGGCCGGTCCAGTTTTGTCACCCCTACCACCGGTGCTGAGTTCTGAGGTCGAGCCCTTGTCATTTTTTCTATACTAAAGATAAAGAAACGAAAGTGCCTAATCATTTAGCTAACAAGGGATTGGCAAGTGGGCACGACCTAAAATGGAACAGCCCGTTTATAATCAATGATTTTAGATTTTTATGGAGCACAAACACCTTCCACTTTTCTTTCTAATCTGTCATCTGTGGAATTAGGAACATATCATATCTTGGGGCTCACAAGTCACAACACATGTTCTCTGGCGAAAAAATCTTCACCTACAAGCACGCGTTCTCTATCTAGTGGAAAAATCTTCACCTACAAAGTGACGGCATACATCTCAGCCCTTCAAGATTTCAATGCTTACTGTGACCTTTAAGCCAGTCAATCTCAACCGTCCAAGACTTGCGTTGACCTCTGGCTATATGAGCAATATGAGTGTCCTGGTATAACGCACAACACAAGATCGGGAAATCACCACCCATCAGCTGAAGAATCTCTAGTCTTTATCTTGTTCTCTCTTCCAACTGCCAGGCATATACCAGGTATGTGATGATCTCAATCCTGGATACAATTTATTTCATTACTTATTATGATGTGGGAACTTCTGGCTTTTCTTTCATTTTTTTCCTCTTGTTAGTGTTAAATTGTGAGAACTCATACTTTCCTTTTGAAAGGAATAAGATTTTTTTTTTTTTCTCCCTTCAATCCTAGTTTACCCTCCTAAGTTGCCCTATGACAACTAAAAACCTCAAAATCTTTGATTCAACAGAAAAATTCATCAAACCGAGGGGTTGCCTAGTTGGTTAGGCATCTCACATCTCACCTAATTACCCAGGTTCGATCTCTGGGTAGCCTTCCTTAGGCTTCCTTTACCATAATCGGGGCTTCTAATGGCCCCACGTCCTTGTTTGGGTACCAAAATAAAAAATAAAATAAAAATGAGAGATAAAAATAAAAATTTTACTCTAAAACAAGGAGAAAAACAGATGTCTCATCAACGATCATCATGTTTTAATGTTGATTACTCAATCCCAAAGCAGAAATTGTAACTGTCCAAAGTATAGGCTGTTTGGGTGGTTTTTTTAGCGGGCGACTTGGGCGGCATATTGGGCGGTTTGGTATTTATACATATCTCTCTCTTTTTTATTAATTTTTATTTTTAATAGAGTGTAACTAAAGTTTCAAAGTACTTAACATAAAGAATAAAAACTAAACATGATTTTTAATAAAAGTCAATAATCAGTAATAAACAAAATTTTCAACTAAGTATATGAATCTAAAATTAAAGTCCAAAGGCATCACCAAATTTAAAAAATACAATCACTTAAATAATCTAACGTCCAAAAGTAAAAAATCTAATAAAGAAACATCTAAATTCGAAAATTCAATATCTAAATTTCAATAAATAAACCTCCAAATTTCAAAATTCAATGTCCAAATGCTAAAAGAAATTCAAAATCTAAACTTCAAGTTCGTAAAGATCGATATATAATTTGAAGCAATCCTGCAACAAAAAAAAAAAAAAAAACATAGTTAGAATAATAATTGATAAAAGATAATAAACGTCAATGTTTAGTTTAGTGATAAAATTGGAATGTCGTCAAACTGTCATATAATATAATCTAGACTTGTATTGGAGTTGCACTAGGATCATGAGGAGTGGGGGGACCCATATGAGTAGAAGTGTCATCTGTAAAGGAATATAACTCTTGTCAGTTTATAATTGTTAATATAAAATATAATAAAAATTTATAAAAATTAAAAGTAGGAAATGAGGGGGTGGGGCGGTTTGAAACCGCCCACTCAAATGTCAAACTGTAACCGCCGGCTCATTAGTACGGATTGAAACTGCCCCGCCCGCCTAAAGGTGGTTCTGACGTATATCCACTTGTAGCGGAGCGGGGCAGAGCGGAGCGGGCAGGTTGGCTGGTTACGGTTATTTTTGTGCAGCCCTAATTCAAACTTTAGGACAAAGCTGAAATTGATACTTCATTACAATAGTCCATAATATACAATAAATCCTTAATTACAAGAGTCCGCCTCGCCCTTAAAAAAGGAAAAAGAAAAATTGCAAAAAAAGTGAAAAAAAAAAAACAGTCCTACTCTAATTGGTCAAGATGCCACTCGGAGTGGGAGCGTGTGTTCATTACTCACTTGATTTAGTGCACGTTTGTGTAGCCGGTCTTTCATGGAAAAATCGAGAATCGTAGAAATGATTTTCTCTGCACTACAATAACATCCACATTTAGTGTGGTCATTTTCCTTCATGGAAAAATGCAAAAATATACTAATTTTTTGCGATTCCTCAGAAAATAAATTCTAGTAGGGTGGTTGGAAAAATACTTCCACGGAAAAGGAAAAATCCAAGGTACTATTTTTTTTATTACTTGTATACCAATGCGTGCGTTGTAGTGATTCATTCAAAGGATTCAGAATCTTGAACTTTGCGTTGACATACAATTTTTACCCTGTGGTCTTATATGACTTGGTGAATTGCTTTATATATTGTCCTCTCAATCACCTGCATTGGGGTCCATCAAATGATCACAAATAACCAATAAATGAATTTTTTAATTAATGGTGGGTCAATTAGTTTTCATCCGATCAATCTGGCATGGGTACTACTTTGAATAGAGTAAGAAACAACTCTTGGTGCTAAAAGAAGAAAAAGTCATTATTTTAAAGCAATTTGGATTCATTATAGTTGTCCTGTCGTCATCATCAAAGACTTGTTCTAACAATATTGGGTCAACTATATGAAATCTGTTTCTCTCTCATTTAAAATAATTATAGTGATTTGTCTCATTAAAGTAACCATATTGTGTTCATATTCTAACCTATTTAATAAAGTTTTCAGAAATTATGTCTTAAGAATATTTAGAGTTCTTTTCAAATTTAGGAGTTTTCTTTGAATATTAAAAAAATGTAAAAAAATTATTTTAAAATGTATTGAAAATCAAAGATTAAAAATATATAACCAGTCATCCATCACTTGCCCCTCCACAAAAAGAAAAAAAAAGCCTCCACCATTGATTCTAACTGCTCCCAATGGAATACGTTAATATCCCTTACCAATTGAACTAGCAACTAATAAAATGAAATTTGTTATTTGTTATTGTTGTTTTTGCGATGTGTGTGCACCCATTCTTTATATGTATACATATATATATGAGAGGAATGTTTATGTGCATCGATCCCTCACCATAGGGTGAGGGATTTATGTGGCTTTCCCTCTTTGTACATGAACATTCTTCTCTCTCTCTCTTGAAAAAAAATTTGGAGAGGAAGAAGAGAGGATTTTAGAAGAGGAAGAAGAGAGGATTCTAGTTTTTGTATAATTTAGTGGGCTCCAGGACCCCAAAACTTTACTAAAAATAAAAAGTGCATTCTAGGCATAGATAAGATTTGGATCATGAACTTGGGGTCTACAAGATTGTGAAGAAATAAAAAAGGGGATTGAGCTATTTTCTCTAGAAAGGAAAAATGGGTTTCGCGCGCGCCTAGTATGGTGTGCAGAGAAGCCATATATATATATATGGATATGCTCCTATGAGAGATGCTATCACCTTACTACAAGAGATAAGGTGGAGGCCTTCACATCCAAATCCAATACCAAAAACTTAGATGCGAGGGCCCCCCACCTCTATCTCTCATAGTAAGGTGAGAGATACTCTCACAAGAGCACCTCTCTATATACATATGTATGTATGTATATACACACACATGTATGTATGTATGTATATACATATATATGTGTGTGTGTACACATTATATATATATATATATATAAAGAAAATGGGGAGGAGGGCTGTGGAGGGTGCCACCCCAGCAACCCAATAATTCTCATTTCAAATAAATATGGAGAAAAAATATAGAGTGCTTTAAGGTGCAATGTCATCGCATGCCACAATTTTTCTTCAAAAAAATCTCTTTATCCTTATCCTCTATCTCCTAAAGTCTCTCAATCAATATCCCCTAAAATCTCTCTATTTTGCTACAGTTATTATCTCTCTCAACACCATCTATCTTCCATCTTCTCAAGATTGTTATCTTTTTATTTTAATATTTGGGGCCCACCTTTCAACAATTCACACTAATAAATTTTTTTATTAAAAATATCATTTTCTTTTAGTTTCCAAATAGAGCTCTACTCTATTCAAAGATTGTCACATGTGAAAAAAAATTAGACCCGACCTTCTGGTAGACCACCTCATGGATGGGCCTGTGATAAAAAAAAAATTGAGGTTGGAGTTTTTTTTTTTTTTTTTGTTGAATCTTATAGTTATAGGCATCCTTTTCTGATTTTATTATATAGACATATGACCCTAGGTTTGACCCACCAGAAATTACACTTTTGTGGGCCCACATGGACTCATAATTAAGAGATATATACATTGATCCAATGTGGGGGAATTATTACTGGGATCAAATAACACTAGCCTGTGGTTTTAAAGTCTTATAATTTATGGCTTTTAAAGTTAAGATGTTTATACATTTTTTTTAAATCTAGCGCTAAAAAAGGGTTTGATCAGTTCTAAAATGGCATTGGTGCTACTTCAAACGGGTAGAGAAGAAATTTGTATGGAGGAATTGAAATGACCATTGGCCTATGTGAAAAAAGTGGTGCATTTGTGCAACCAAAGGATTGCACAATTTTATGATTTTCTTTGTTAACAATATTATGTTGTTTGGTGTGATGTATTTTCCTCACATAAAGAAAAAAATGAATCATTTTTCCTTAATAGAGAGGACTTTGATTTTTTACGAAAATACAAAATTATATTCTCATGAGGAAATAAAAATCTGCATAAACTAGAATCCTCTTGTTGCACAAACAAGTCCAAATGGGGTGGCTTTGTTTTACTGAGCTTTGAAATTATCAATGGGTAACAAAAACTTGAATGCATTTCTTATTACTAATATTATATATATTAACAAAATTCACTTTTCTATATCTTCTCTAGTAATTATTGTTGTTATTATTATTTTTATGTTGTTGTTGAATGAGTTTTTTTTAGTTTTATCTTTGTAATAGTTTATTGTTGATCTTGACCACTTGTATTTATGGTTGAAGATGTGTTGCTGTTTTTATATAAATATGCATGAATATATTCGTATATGTTTATAATTAATTTTGATATCTCATAAATTCAAAATGTAATATCTTACTTTTTGTCCCGAGCTAAGCACGGGGCGTTGTTATTAGTATCTATCTCTCATTTAAGGTGAGAGATATTTCTCATAGGAGCATCTCTTTATATATATATATATATACATACTTAGGAGAGCCTTGCTCTACGTATGTGTGTGTGTGTGTGTATATATATATATATATATATATATACAGCCGTGCTATGTGGACATACTGGGGGACCGAATGCTGGCCCGATCCCCCTTGTCCAGGATCCTAGAGAGGTCTGACCGGGCCAGCATTCGGTACCCCCAGTATGTCCAAGTGGACTTTCTCATATATATATACACACATACGTAGAGCAAGGCTCTCCTAAGCTTGAGCTTGGGATAGAATTTCGTACGCTCATACTTGTGGGGCCCACATTTGGTCCATCTAAATGGACCAAACACATGACCCCCTTAAATGGCACATGTCCACCAACTTTCGGTAAGATCCGAATTTACTAGACCGTTGGATCGACTATGTATCAATTCGAATGGACTGTTGATAATGAAACTTTGGGCCCAAATGGAAATGATAAAAATCACAGTTGAGACTGTTTTTTTTTTTTTGCAGAGAGGAGGATCTCAGAGAGTCCTTGAAAACCCCCATCCCCATCCCCATGTGGGTCCCCAGCCGGGCCCCACCACACACTTGAGCTTACCTTATCCTGTTTGAGCTTATGAGAGCTGACCCATATACATATATCTATATACTAGTGCAATAGGCCTACACTGGATTAAGAAATTATTAGAATTTCTAATTAGAAATATATCTAAATATTTAAACAAATTATAAATGAATATTAATATATAATTCATAATAAAGATGGAAACTCATTAGAGAAATTTTAGGTCGGTGGAAATATTTAGGGAAAGATCAAGTAAATAGTAAAGATTTTAGGACATTGATTTGATTATATTTGTGCTTAGCCAAATTGAGTGTCATTTCAAAATTAAATGTGAATTTTGGAATTAATTGGCTTCCATAATGCGCCCCCCCCCCCCCCCGATTAATTAATCCTACCAAATACCCAAAGAAAAATAAAGAGAAAAATGTCCATAATGGGCCCCACAGATTAATCTTACTAATTATTGAAAGGAAAATAAGGATAAAAAAGTAGTAGAATATAGCCTATGAAAGTGGCCCATGAAAGTCCACGAGGATCCTAACCCTAGAGGGGGGGGTGAATAGGGTGAGCTACAACTATGACCAATTTAAACCAATTTTAATTTCTTAATAAAAACTAGTCACATGTGATGATAAGACAATCAAAATGCGGAAGCTAACAATACAATCATCACAAAGCAATCACCACAACACCAAGGTTTATAGTGGTTCGGCCTCAATGCCTACATCCACTACCGGCTTGTGTATCCAACACCCCACCGGATTCCACTAATTATGCTTTTTACTAGGCTAAGCAATAACCCTTACAAAGTTGTTTTTCTAGGCTAAACAACAACCTCTCAATGTGCTTTTATAGGCTAAGCAATAACCTTACAATATGCTTTTCTTAGGCTAAGCAATAACCTTTACAATATGCTTTTCTTAGGCTAAGCAATAACCTTACAAGTTGCTTTTCAAAGGCTAAGCAATAACCTTTACAAAGTTGATTTCTCAAAGAAGGTGTCTTTCCAAAAGATCACTCTAAGAGATTACAATTTAAGCTCATATGAAATTGCCTCTTGAATAGGCTAATATGAAAGTTTAATACAAATTACAAACATACACTTAAAACAAGCTAAAGTGTGTGCACAAGTGTATGAGTGTGTTCCTTCAATCAATCTTAACAAAGAAGCTCTTAAATGAATGCATGATGCATTTTAAAATCAAAGCTTATAAAATGATGATTGAAGAGAAAACTAATCACATGTGAAATTCAAACAACTTTAATAAATGAACTAAACAAGTTGTATGAGTGTAAAAGTCTAAGAAAGCATGTGATTTAGTTAAGAGAGTTTGCAAACTAATCTAATTTACCAAGGAAGATATTGAGTTTGCAAAACAACTCTTTATAGGCTTGAAATCATGCATAATTGAAAATACCAAGGATTTGAACATGCATGAATTTCATTTGAATGGAAATCAAAATAACTTAGAAGATGTACCTTTTAAAAACTCATGAGTTTGATTTCCAAATAGCCCTCTAGCCTTTCCAACTTCTTCCCCTCTCTTTGGCTCCAAAATGCTCTCAAAAGTTCATGGTTCAAGCCTTGAAAAAGGTTGGAAATGAATGGACTTTATAGGCAAAAAACAGTCCACGGGCTAGTTGTCTCGGTCGACCTAGAGGTCTCGGTCGACCGGGACAACACAACGGTCATATTTCTGACCGTTGGGAAATTTCTGCACAGAAACTTCCCAGGGCCCTGCAGTGTCCTCGGTCGACCGAGACACAGGGCTCGGTCGACCGACGACACTGTCGGGCGAGTCCCTGGGCCAAAATTCCAACTTTTTCCATTTTCAAAGTTTTTCTTTGGTGGATCTTTTGGCCACTAAATCAAGCTTAAATAACATGTTTTAAGGTATTCTAAGATGTTTAAAAACATGAGAAACACAAAGCCTAAAATGATTCACAAGATTAAAACCAAAGGCTAGCTTGATTTGAATACAACTCTTTTCAAATGAAATTGCATACAAAATGATTCTTTTTGTGAAGAATGTATGCAAGACTTAAACCTAAATACACAAGATGATTTTCCAAATGTAGTGCACAAGGAAATAGGTTTTCAAAAGAGTTTTGGGTTCTAAAACCAATGCATCCAAGTTTAAAACCAAAACATGCATAAAACAAAAGCTTTTCCAAATCTTAAAAGCTATGCATGTAAAAAACTAGATTTCAAGGTTTTCTAAAACAATGCTAGTGTGTGAATCCAAATGATGCTAAAGTGCAAATGCATCCATCAAATTGCAAAAACAAAAGACCTAACAATCTCCCCCTTTGCAATTTGATGGCAACTTACTCATCATAGAAATTACACACTAAGTCTTCAGCTCCCCCTAAGCTGGACAAGTCTTGAAATCTTCTTGGATGCTCCTTCTCTTAGCTTGGGCTCTTGGGCTCTTTTCTTCAATCTTCTTGATGCTTGGTGCTTGATCATTCTTCAAGCTTTCTTATCATCTTCCTCTCTATGGCCAAGCATCTTCTTTAGCTCCAAGCTTTCTTTCTTCTATTTGCTCTCCCCCTTTGACCATGCTTCTTTCTCCCTTTGGCATCTTCACCCTTCTTGAGAACTTGTGTTCTTTCTCCCCCTTAGATGGATAGGAGATCTTCGAGTACTTGAACTCTCGAACTCTCTCCCCCTTTGATGAGTAGGAGATCTTGAACTCTCTCCCCCTTTGTCATTAAATTGCAAAGGTACCTACACACATGAGACAAGAAGAATACCTTTAGTAGCACCTGTTAACAAATGTAATCGAAAATGAAATACATAACAGGCTATCATGTATGTAAGTTAACTGTAAGGGCTCAAAGGCATTCCAATGGTCAATTTGATCACAACTAATACTTCCTATGAAGGTTTACACTCCCCCTCAATCCATTCTCTTCTTTTGTCAAGCTTTTGACAAGATATAACTATTAGGTGCAAGAAGAAGATGGTTTAACCAATTGAGGGTCAACTTCAAGGAAAGGATTAGATTCATTTAACTATTAAGCTCAATATGATCAAATTGCCAAAAGAAAGCAAGGACAAAAGAGAGAAGCAATCATGGATATCAATTGAAACAAACATATCAATTGAGATTAATGGATGTGACTATTAACACAATCACTCTAAAATGGATTTAAAAGTATAACTATTATGAGAAATCCAAATTAGAGCTATCCATGATAAGGGGTTTACTCTAACATAGCATCAATCAATATTACTTATGAAAAACATATGCTATGTAAGATTTTGAAAATCATTTCATTCAATCAATAAATATGACTATTAAAGTGCATGAATGAGTGAAATGAAATTCAATCATGAAGCCAACCTCAAATAATAACCAACCAATATTATTAACACATAAACATGGTGGTCATGAGATATACCTATATGAGCAAAAGAGGTGGCAACATGAGCATTATGATGCTAATGGTGTGTGACATGGAACAATCATATTACTTATCAAGTTCAATCCAATGCACACAAGGTTTATCACATTCACAAGAAATCAAATCAATCAAACAATATACCAATTGAATCCAAATGAATTTGATAACATGATAAAGAGCAAGGATGTGATAAACTACCATCAAGCATCATAAATGCATATTCATCACTTTTAAGGATATGACTATTGAGCATAGTGATGAACAAGGTAAATTGCAATGCAAAAGTATAAAGCTTTGTAATGCATGCAATTTCCAAAGTGTCTAGATCATATGAATTCAACACTAAGAAATCCATCAAACAAGAGATATAACTATGATATACAAGAAATGGATTTCAAATAGGTTCATATGATCAAGAACACTACTATGAAGTTGAAACATGTAAAAAGATGACTCCAAGAGAATCTACATGAATCAACATCATAACCATCCATAAGGATATGACTATAAGGCATAGAGGATGGATTTGGGTTCTAGTATGGTTTCTACAAATATTACTAAGATCACAACCATACATGGAACCAAAAGTCATTTGCATATAACAAGAATGTAAATAAACAAGCAAGGATGCAAACAACATACATTTCCATTTCTAAGATAATGAAACCAAAAAAAAAAGGAAATGAGAATCATGGAACATGCTTGAAAGATTATAACTAATGAAGTTATAGAGCATTTCCAATCATCCACTCTTCAAATCATTTCAATAAACAAAATTCAACAATGAGCATAAAAGGAATGATTTTGAAGATCAATTTTCAACATGTATATTAAAAGATATAACTTAATTGAAACACATACAAGTTGAATAATTCAAAACAATGAATTTCCATATAAGGGTATAACTTATAAATCCATGGAGAAACTTGAATTGAATCAAATCATTTGATTTACAAAAAGGATCTAACTAAGACATACATCAAATGATTCAACAATTGATCATGAAGAGTCTAGCTATGAAAGCTTTTGAAAACACAATCAAATGATCATGTAAAGAAATGCAATGCAAGGCATATGAGTGCAAAAAGCAAATCAAACATGATGAATTTATAATCAAGAGATTTTGAAAACCATGACATGTAACTTAGAAAGGTGCATGAAAACAAAATCAAATGATCATAAAGAAGCAATGCATTTTAAGAAATCTAACTAAAAGAAACAAAATGCAAATGCAATCATGACCAACAAAGTGATTTAACTAATAAAGAGTAGGTTGGTCAATGAGGTTCAAGACCCTAAGGTTTGTCTAGGTAAATGACTTTGGGAATCCACCTAAGGTCTTGAGAGGGTTGAACTTTGAGGTCTATTTTGGAATTCTCACCAACTAAAGGAGATTTAACTTGATAAATTTTCAATTTGAACTTATCACCATGATATTTAGATTTTACTAAATTTGGCTTAGAATGGTGATTAGTCTTTTGATGTTGGTGAGTTTTCTTCTTAGGGGATAGATTCATTTTTCTTTTCTTCTTACTTTCTCCCTTTACTTGACTTTTGAATTTTAGATTTAACTTAGCAACTTTCTTCAAAAGTTCTTTCATGGGTTCATATAAGGGAGGTAGGTTGAGAAGCTTTTTGTTTTTAGATTCTTTCAAGCTTGGTTTAACTTGTTTAAGCTTTTTAGAATCTATCTTGGGAGACTCCTTTTTAAGAGATTTAACTTGTTTAGACATTTTGGAGTCTTTCTTGATTTTTAGTGTCTTACCCTTCATAGGTTTTGATTCTCCATTTTTTAGTTCAAAGATGGGTTTAGACACATGGCTTCTCTTTCTTAGTTTGCACTCAAATGTAAAATGTCCTTCAATGCCACAATAATTACATTTAGACTTGGGCAAAGAAGTGTGAGTGCTAGAGAATGAGGACTCACCTTTCACAAAAGTGTTGGTGAATTTAGGGTTATAAGACATATTCCTATTAAATCCAATACCCGTCCTATCTCCATGATGTTTACCCAATTTAAATAATTTTTCAAGTCTATCTTCACTTTGGGTAAACTTGCACTCATACTTTTGTTTATAGGTTTCAAGTTGAGTGACTTTGGTTATAAGGATTGAATTTTCATTTTTGACTTTTGAAAGTTCATTTTCAAGTTCCTTATATTTGATTAGCTCTTCATTGGCAAGTTGTAATTTATGTTTAAGGTCATTAACAACATTAGTTCCAAGCTCTTGAGTTTTTAACTTACTTTTGATCAACTTGGCTTCTAAGTTGTTAAAGTCTTTATCTTGTCTTTTAATTGTATCTCTTAGGTTTAAATTTTCATTTTTAAGTTCATCACAATTTATCTTAATCTCATTTAATTCATCTTGAGCATTAGATAAATTTTCCTTAGAGATAGTCAATTTAGATTCAAGATTGTTAAAGTCTTTATCTTGCCTTTGTAATTGATCTCTTTGTTTTAGATTTTCCTTATTGACATTATCATAATCCATCTTTAATTCTTTTAGTTCATCTTGAATGTTAGATAGATTATTTAAAGAGATCATGAACTTAGACTCTACACAATTTATTACTTCTTCTTTCTCTCTAAGTTCATCTTTTGAAGAAGCTAATTCTTTGCTTAGATTTTTAGATTCTTCTCTTAAACTTTTGTTTTTCTTCTCAAGCTTTAAGGATACTTCATATAATTCTTCAAAGGCTTGTTGAAGATCTTCTTCATTATATTCTTCTTCTTCATTTAATTTACATTGAGATTCTTTTAATTGAATGTTTGAATCTCTAATAGATGGAAGAATGGTAAGTCTAGGAGAATCTACAAAATCTATCATAGTAGAGTCCATACTAATGATTTTCAAAGAAGCACAAGTCTAGGGTTTTAACTCTAGGTTTTTACACCTAATCAAGAGTTCCAAACACTTGATCCTAAGGGATTAGAGCACTTGTCTCTGATACCAATTGAAAGTCCACGAGGATCCTAACCCTAGAGGGGGGGGTGAATAGGGTGAGCTACAACTATGACCAATTTAAACCAATTTTAATTTCTTAATAAAAACTAGTCACATGTGATGATAAGACAATCAAAATGCGGAAGCTAACAATACAATCATCACAAAGCAATCACCACAACACCAAGGTTTATAGTGGTTCGGCCTCAATGCCTACATCCACTACCGGCTTGTGTATCCAACACCCCACCGGATTCCACTAATTATGCTTTTTACTAGGCTAAGCAATAACCCTTACAAAGTTGTTTTTCTAGGCTAAACAACAACCTCTCAATGTGCTTTTATAGGCTAAGCAATAACCTTACAATATGCTTTTCTTAGGCTAAGCAATAACCTTTACAATATGCTTTTCTTAGGCTAAGCAATAACCTTACAAGTTGCTTTTCAAAGGCTAAGCAATAACCTTTACAAAGTTGATTTCTCAAAGAAGGTGTCTTTCCAAAAGATCACTCTAAGAGATTACAATTTAAGCTCATATGAAATTGCCTCTTGAATAGGCTAATATGAAAGTTTAATACAAATTACAAACATACACTTAAAACAAGCTAAAGTGTGTGCACAAGTGTATGAGTGTGTTCCTTCAATCAATCTTAACAAAGAAGCTCTTAAATGAATGCATGATGCATTTTAAAATCAAAGCTTATAAAATGATGATTGAAGAGAAAACTAATCACATGTGAAATTCAAACAACTTTAATAAATGAACTAAACAAGTTGTATGAGTGTAAAAGTCTAAGAAAGCATGTGATTTAGTTAAGAGAGTTTGCAAACTAATCTAATTTACCAAGGAAGATATTGAGTTTGCAAAACAACTCTTTATAGGCTTGAAATCATGCATAATTGAAAATACCAAGGATTTGAACATGCATGAATTTCATTTGAATGGAAATCAAAATAACTTAGAAGATGTACCTTTTAAAAACTCATGAGTTTGATTTCCAAATAGCCCTCTAGCCTTTCCAACTTCTTCCCCTCTCTTTGGCTCCAAAATGCTCTCAAAAGTTCATGGTTCAAGCCTTGAAAAAGGTTGGAAATGAATGGACTTTATAGGCAAAAAACAGTCCACGGGCTAGTTGTCTCGGTCGACCTAGAGGTCTCGGTCGACCGGGACAACACAACGGTCATATTTCTGACCGTTGGGAAATTTCTGCACAGAAACTTCCCAGGGCCCTGCAGTGTCCTCGGTCGACCGAGACACAGGGCTCGGTCGACCGACGACACTGTCGGGCGAGTCCCTGGGCCAAAATTCCAACTTTTTCCATTTTCAAAGTTTTTCTTTGGTGGATCTTTTGGCCACTAAATCAAGCTTAAATAACATGTTTTAAGGTATTCTAAGATGTTTAAAAACATGAGAAACACAAAGCCTAAAATGATTCACAAGATTAAAACCAAAGGCTAGCTTGATTTGAATACAACTCTTTTCAAATGAAATTGCATACAAAATGATTCTTTTTGTGAAGAATGTATGCAAGACTTAAACCTAAATACACAAGATGATTTTCCAAATGTAGTGCACAAGGAAATAGGTTTTCAAAAGAGTTTTGGGTTCTAAAACCAATGCATCCAAGTTTAAAACCAAAACATGCATAAAACAAAAGCTTTTCCAAATCTTAAAAGCTATGCATGTAAAAAACTAGATTTCAAGGTTTTCTAAAACAATGCTAGTGTGTGAATCCAAATGATGCTAAAGTGCAAATGCATCCATCAAATTGCAAAAACAAAAGACCTAACAGCCCACTCTAGTATTAAAAAACCTTTTATTGTGTTGGTATAAAAAAAAGTGGACCCCGTAAATTGTGAGTTTGGAAATAAAGAAAACTTTGATTTCATAACTAAAGAAAGGTTATTATTATATGCAATGTTTTAGGAAAGGGATAAGTATCTTATTTCAAGAATATTTTAAATTTGCATTGAGATGGAGTTAGGTGATGATATTAGATGAGAAGGGGAATTTCAGAATGTGGCATTGCAAAAAGTCTGAGGATGCACCATGTGTCGCTCTCCAAGGAAGCCTCATGCCGCCACGTGTTGACCCCCCACGAAAAGGGTGCTGCTTTACTGTATAATATAATAATAATGTATGTATACATGTATATATATGTATATACATGCATGTAGATATGTGTATATATATGTATATACATGTATAGTACTTATATGTATATATATATATGGGAAGCTCTACAATACGGCTGGGCATTTTGTAGCACCCAATAAAAATGGGGTAAATTAGGGAGAGATCCCTCACTACCGTGTTATGAAGTCTCTAGTACTAGCTTTAATGTTTAAGGCCTAGAGTCCCTTGCGCATGAGATTAATTCAGGCAGTGCTCCCTAAGCATGTGACATCAGATTTTTTATTACTCATTTGCCCTTCTAACCATTTAAACGGGCGGGGGTCCCCAAGCATGTGACATCAGATTTTTTATGACTCATTTTCCCTTCTAACGATTTAAATGGGTGTCATGCAATTTAAATCTAGGTTTTAGCTCCAACTCACTGTTTTTCCCTGATTATTTTCCAATTTAAATGTAGTAAGATGAGTTTTCTATCAAATTTTAAGTTTTAAATTGGAGGGAACGAAAATTGATAGAATTTTGCCTAGCGTGGCTTGCTTGGTGCTGCTTTTTTATGTCATCTTCCCTCCTTTGGGTTCTTTTGGCTGTCCACATACATATACAACTCAGATAAATTGATATCAAACTCATCCCACTCCAAAGCAAAGTCAAATAAAATCATAACAAAATTAATTTAAATTCCCTTCAAACACAAATAATTTCATATTAGATTCGGATAAATTTTTATTAAAACTAGATAAATCCAAACTAATCAAGTCAAGCTAAACTAAATCTAGTTAGATAATCTCATATTGAAGTGACATAACTTGTTTTCAAACTGGTTAGGATTTCAAATACAGATAAATTCATTTAAACTCATATAAATTCACCCCAAAGTCATATAAGTTTACATCAAAGTTAGATAAATTCATAGCAAACTCAGATAAATTCACTTAATTCATATAAAACTCAGATTAATTCAAAGCAAACACAAGCAAATTCATATCAAACTTAGATAAATTCATACTAAACACAGATAGCATCATGCCAAAGTCAGATAACACATACAAAACTTAGATAAATTCACAACAAACTCAAAAAAGAAAAAAGAAAAAAAAAACTCATTTAAAACCAAGTTGAATACATTTTAAAGTCAAATAACATCATGTGAAATCCAATTAATTTCATACCAAACTCATTATTTCAAAAGAAACTCAGTTAAATTCGGTAAAAACTCAGAAAAAATCGTTTCAAAGTCACATAAATTCATTTGAAACCTTGTTTAATTGATAACAAATGTAGTTAAATTGAAATCAAACTCAGAAAAATCATGTAATATACAGATAAATTCATTTAAAGTCTAGTTTAATTGATCATAGACTAAGATAACTTCACATAAAGCTTAGATAAATACATGTCAAAGTCAAATAATTTCATATCAAGCTCAGATAAATTCAAACCAAAACTTAGATAAACTTATGTCAAACTCAATTAAGTTTAAGTCAAAATAATTCGGTTGCTCGAGGTCACCGATGAGTTGATTGTGCTTCTTTCTGCAGTTTCCTTCATCTTCACTTTCAGAATCTTTATTTTGCTTAAATTTCAGAGTGTATGACGAAATATTTTAAAGCGGTGCGTGTTTGGTGACGTATAGAGTATATAAAGAGAGGGCGTTTTTATCTTTTTAACTCATTTAATGTTAAAAGGGGACCGCTGCATCTATGAGAAAATGACTTGGACCACAAACTATGAGACATACTATTGAGGGACCTGCCAGCAAATGCCCCATAAAAATGCCAATGTGGTCTCCTCCTTTCCTATTTTTTAGGAAGAAATTAAATTAATGCATTTAAATGCCTACTTTCTGTCATAAATAGGCAACTAATCCCTTCCTAGTTTTTCTCCCTTCTTAAATGCTGGCACTATTAAGGTTGTTTAGTCCTTTTCTATTTTTTCTCCTTATCAATGGGGCCTTCTTATTTTGTGATGAATCTAATTAATGATTGATTCGGTAGTTTAGCACTTCTCAATTTTTTCTCCCGGTAAATAGGGCCCTCGTATTTTATTATTAAATAAAGACCAAAAAGGAGGGCCTCTTTTTCCCCAAAACTCACGCCCTCCTCTCGTATTATCTCTCCTATTAAAGTCTTAAAGAGCATCTTTCGTGAGAAGTTGAATTGGTTTATTTTGAATCAATCAACGCTATTTTCTCTCCTATTTCTTCTCTTCTCATTATCTAGGCCTATTAGTCTAAGCAACACTAGACATAAAATTATTTCTAAAGTTGTGGCTATTAGGCTGAAAACAGTACTCAAGAAAATAATAAGTGCCTGTTTGGCAACTCTATTTTTCACCTCTATTTGTCTATTTGTCTAAATTGGACAGAGGTTGTAAAAATTAGAGTGTTTGGTAGATGATTTTATCCTCTTCCTACTTTAGAGGAGTAGAGGCAAATTCTCTAAAATTGAAATGCCCACTTTCTTGGCATGTGAAAAATAGAGGCATGGCTCTAAAAATTGCAGAGGCGGAAGCAACTTTTGCTGACGAAAATACCCATAGACGGTGTTTGATTGACAACGAAAATCCTTTCAACAAAAGACCCCGTTTATCAGCAGATTATAGAGCTCGACAGACGAATCTGAAGGCAAGAATAAGGAGAAGAAAGAAAGAAACAACAACCATGAAACATCACAACAAGCAAAACGTCAAACACTTTGCTGTTGCTGGCAACTCTCTCCGCATCTTTCTTTTTTTTTCCTTCCTTCTCTCCTTGTCGATCGAATCCAAAACCCTAACACGCAGAAGGACGAACTGAGGATATCGATCTCGATTTCTAGATCTGGAAATGGCATGTTCAAAGAGAGCCTCCCGATCGGCTCTGGCAGCCTTCTCGCCAGATTCCCCCTACCTCGCAGCCGGAACCATGGCCAGAGCAGTCGATCTCTCCTTTAGCTCGTCGGCGAATCTCGAGATCTTCAAGCTCGATTTCTGTCAATTTTTTTTTCTTGAAAGTGATGCGATTAGATTCGTTTGTTGAAATAGATTCAATGGATTGAATTGAGTTCAGAATTCATGCGCGTTTACCATGTCTTCATCTATTGGATCCTTGGAATTCGGTTCTCCTTTAAACTTCTGTGACTTTAGGGCAGTTCAGGTGATGAAAGCACATGAACCTTCATTTGCACTTAAACTTGGTTAGGTAGTATACAATTAAAATCCCGAGAAAATCAAGGTTTTGTTCCATCTGGGGCCATCTATTGGTGATCTGGAGTGTTGATGTGGTGGGATCCACTGCGTTCCCATGGAAGTTTCAGATCATCCAAGTGGAGTGGTGGAATTTTCACAACTTAAAACATGCTTAAGTTCATTTTTACATAATTACAGAAGCTACCCCTCTAAAAAGAGGCAAATAGAGGGCATACCAAACGGTCTATTTGAAATAGACCTGTTTATTACCAAACACGTTTTTATAATCTAGCATCTTTTTTTAATAGCTCTTTTTTTAATGGCTCTATTTTGAATGGTCTGTAAGAAAAGGAGTAGTGATGCCAAACAAGGCCTAAGTCCCTTCCAAAGTGGCTTTTTCAAAGGTACAAGTATTTTCTCTGTACACATAATCATAAGCACTACAATGTGCCATTAAGATCCATTAGTTAATATTTTGATATTTGACGTTTGATGGAGACTTAGAAACATTATTCATGTTTTATTTTAATACATTGGCTCTTCATATTGTAGTTCTTTTATTTGCTTTTTTATATACTTATTCTATTTACTAAATCTTTCAGATACCTGCTTTTAAATAATTTTATTTCTTAATTCTGCTCACCATTTTGCTTTATCTTTATCATTATTATAAGGTTCATATAACATTCATGCATGTTATATGGAAATAGAAATTTTAGTTATTTCATTGCAGGATGGAGCGTCAACATCAGCCTCCTCTCCGACTGCATTCCATGATATGTTGCATAGCAGAGATAGCTCTACCATCGTCGCCACTAATACCATAAAGAACACGGTAAGTTTGACTCTAACATGATTCGATTTTTTACTTTTGACGATTAATTTAGATTTATATATAAGATTCTTTAAAAATATTTGCCTTTATAAAAAAAAACCCTCATGCATCCCATATGCCTTTGACCAACAATTAGTTCCTATTTATATTTTAATTTACTTTCAACTAATCTCTCTCTCTATCAAATATCCACGTCTCATGAATGGGAAGGCAAAAGGTATATGAGGTTTTCCAAAATATGGTGACCAATCTTGAATTTCCTATATAATTGTATTAAATGTAGATTTTTTTACTCGGTGTCTACTTTCGATTTAAATTGGGTTTTCCTCCGATGAATTAAAGGCTCACGTTGGGCATGGGCCCTTAAGCACTAGTATATAACTAATACAAACGAGACATGCCCGTGCTTAGCACGGGCAATATAATTCATATAATAAAAAATCTATAAACTTTCAAAAAATGATAAAAAGATAAAATATGTGAAGCGTTCTATAAAATTATATTGAAATTAAAAAAATAGTATTACTGTGGATTATCATTATTATTATTATTATAAAATTAAGATATATATCATATTGTTTTTTATAATAATATTATAATTTTATTATTTAAGTTACGAAGACAAAGTGTAAAACTTTAAAGAAATTAGATATGTGGTTTCGTCTCAAACAACTACAAGCCCTCCTTAAAAAAAAGAACAAAAGAAGATTGAGCCAATGAATTTGATAATACTGCACCATATGTCTTATATATATAATATTTCATTATATGAAATAAAATAGCTCCGCTATTAAAATGTGTGACATGCTATAGATTTAAGTTTTTTGGCTGATTTTAAGTTGATATAAAGCTGAATCCAACATTACATAATTCTGTGTAAAATCAAGCAATCAATTGCAATGCTAAAAGCAAAATCAACCAAATTGAGATCGATTCTCGGTCTTTTAAAATTGAAATCAAGAAAATAACTACAAAATTGGAGTTCAATATAATTCATAATTAAAAACTTATATTTGTTTTATGAATTACTTTGAGATGTCAAATTTGAAATAAAAAATAGTAAAAAATATAAGTGGTCATTTTCAAAATTGTGATAACATGATCCTCACACCACACTGTTAAAGAACGAAACTTCATATTTAAAAGTTTAAAATGCTAGTGCTCAAAACCATAAAATAAAATAAAAAACTACATAAAAGATTAAGATACCATGCTCTACATGAATAAAAGAATTAGAATCTCTAGCCAAAGTAAGTAAAGAAATTGAGAAATGGAATGTAAAGATCCTAAATGAAAGTTTTTGAGAGGGTGGGTGGGGATTGTGAGGTAGTAAAAGGAAGTCTATGAAAATCAGGAGAACATTTTCACCTAAAAATAAGAAATAAATAAATAAACAACATTTTTATTTAAACTCTTTTTTAGTAAGCACGTGTTATATAAATCTTATTACTTTCCAATTACATGATACCCTTTTTGTTTTATGATTATTGAAGAAATGAGATTATGTGAAATTCAATGGCATCGTAAGCTCAAAAGAGAATACATTATCTAAAATGAAACCATATATTTTCTGAAAGAGTAAAATTTAGAGAGAAGTTTATAGACAAAGAGAAAGCAAAATACGACACCCATGCTAAGCTCGAGCCAACAATGACGGTTGATATATAACTAAATAATTTAATTTTGCGAGCCCATTCAATTGGTTTTGGAGATATATTATTATTATTATTATTATTATTATTATTATTATTATTATTATTATGTCTTTAGCCCAATAACATTAATCCCTCAAGTTGCACCCACAAAATGCATGCAAATTAAAATTAAATAATACTTTCACTTTAAAATATATTAGGATTTTCTAAGTAAAATTAAATAAAAAAACAAAAATTTGATAAGAACACAATATTATTAATTTTTGGAAAAAATGTAAAAGAGGCATAATATCATCTTAATGAATGGAAAGGCTATAATATCTTGGAAAAATGAAAGGTAAAAGCAAAGTAAAAAATAAATATATCTGTAGTTGCAAATTGAGCAAAATAAGGAATACAAATAGGAACCAACTATCTAAGGCCGTTGACAACATAGAAAATCTATATAATTCAAGACTATCAATTATACCAACCTTGGTAAAATCCAAATGTGAAAATGCCTTTTTCTGAATCCATACCATCTGATATATTCTCATATGATAAGAACTGACATTACCTAAAAGCAAAATATATGCTTGAGAGACGAAATAATGAAGCTAATAAAAATATAAGAATTTAACAATAAAAAACATGACAGATAAAATAAATAGAAAAGAATAGAGAAGAAGATCACATACAAATTCCGTAGAAGAATTCCCACTCAGTACCTAGTAGCCATAAGAAAAATATATCTATAGATCTACAGGCCTTTATTTGTTTAAATTTGAATTAGTGGATTGGTTAGATGGGGCACACAAATTAAGAAATTGAATTTGGGAACTTTGGGTCACACAAATGGATGTGAATCTAAAAGTAGGGCCCACATCAATGTGGTCTAAATAAATGATTTTAGTTGAATTGTAATTGATACAAACTATTCATTTTGGTGGCCTATTGATCAATATCTTGAGAATTTGACTTTAAGTTTAAATTCAAAATTTCTAAAACTTAATTAGATTAAGGAGAAATTTTTTTGGGAAGGAGACTCTTTATAGAAGTTTGAAAGAGATAGAATCATAATAGGAACTTCTCTTTAAATTGGACTCTTTGGATTATTTAAAATCAATTTAAGAGGTATATGGAAACTCTAAATAGATTTATCTAAAGAGACACTAACCATGGATTCTTATTGCAATTACCGAACCATTTCATGGCTGATGTTGTAGGGCAATACCATGCATGGTGCGGGAGGGAGCAATACCATGCATGGTGCGGGAGGGAACAATGCCATGGTCCAAGGGGATATCAATGCTGATACTGGAGCTAACGTCAACCTTGGAATTCAAGTAAATATTCCAGGTAACATCAATTTGGGAACTGAAGAATAATAAGTAGGTACGTCAATTCGGGAATTCAAGAAAATTGTGGTGGTAGATGGACTCGGAAATGTTACACATATCCCCATTTGAAAAAGAATGTTGAAGCTACTTGTCACATCCCGGTCCCGAATTACTCTTGCCTAGGGTAATCTCCGAGATGTAGCACCCGTACTCCCGTAATATTATACCTGTCTAGAGTCAAATACAACATTACGAAGGAGAAAATTTCACTATTCCACTTGTGAGTTTAGCTCACTAACCTGTCAAATCACGTTTAATAGCGGATGCATTTCAATAATAAGCCACTATGTATCATTTCATCGAATAGTCCTATTTAAAGTTAAGTGTCAAGTTTATATACACAACATAATTACAGATTCAAACAATAAATGGATTACAAAATCACCCTACATTCTATTACAAAAATATTATCCACATCTAACTTTTAATTTCATTGGTGTGACCCACACAAAAAGGAGTCAGTCACACACTCCATTTAAGCTCATAAAAGAATGTGTCAGTTGTTCTCCGTAGATAGGACTATATAGGGCCATTGCCTGTTCATTCTTCTAATCCTGGAGGAACCTCTTCGGTTTCCTCATGTCCCTCCCAACCTCTTCAGGGTGGGGAGCTGCACCTGCGTCTGATCAAGAGTAGTATCTCAAATAAGACGAATTGGTAGGTACAGGCATTAAAGTAATTAAGAGCCGTCAAAAGAAATTGGAAAGGTCAAAATCAATTGTGCAAATTGGGGCTGATTTCTCAATTCGAAACAGCCACTATCATATATAAGAATTGGAATCTGTTTTGAGCCCTTCTTGACCGCCCAGTTTCTGATTTAGCCCATTTCTATTGATCAAGCCCTAATTTAAATAGACCAAAGGGTCGTTAGTGATTACAAAATATAGAAAGTCATGAATTCACCACCCGAATCTATGAGTAAAAGCCACACCTTACAATCCAAACAACTCATATGGACTTAGAATTTAGAAATCGCTTATATTGACTACCGCCTGACCATAAGATTAAAATTTTAAGGTAACTTTATAGCTGATCCACTCGATTTGCTAGCACATGTGTGATTATTTCAGTATGGGCCTCATATTTTTCCCCATATATTTTCTTAAAACTATGTGAATGTTCTATTTTTTATGTTGTTTCTATTCATCGGCTTTTGTTTTTTCCCCGGGTTCTACCTATTATCCATGAAGCCAAGGGTATTGGGCTCAAGGGTTTTTGGCTGGGGTTAAAAGATATGAGGGCCGAGTGAGTAGGGTTACAGCAATTGAACTTGGATTGTTGCTCGGGCTTAGAGGTCAGTTTAAAAGTCAGGTTTGGGTTCAAATTGTGTTGGGATTGGGTAGGGTTTGGGCTCACATTGGCCTCAACTCAACCGACCTAATCCTACTCATATTGAAGGGTACTTAGAGGACAAAAAAATACCCCCTTCAATACTGTAATTTCTGAAGTTTAACTTTGGAAAATAAACTATGGTAAGAATACCATGCTAACTCTATTTAGATCAAGGTGAATATTGTAAGACATTTTGGTTAAAGTTATTTTAATTTCAGACACTGTTTGCTGCAAACAGGTATAAGGTAACAACATTTTTGTCATTTATAAACATCCTAGATGAATTTGACATAGAAAGATAGATTTGGCCGTTGATTAAGGTGGTTGACCGATATACTCAGGTGGGTCTAAACGATTGTATTACTGATATATAGAGATAAAGTCAAAGGGGTCATTATTGTAATATTAAAAGGGTATGCAGTTACACGAGATGTTTTTTTTCTTTTATTTTTCCTTTTGCTATAGTGGGTCTCATGCACCGACACTCACTATACACATCCCTAATTGGTTGAGCAACAACAAGCCATAGATTTTACTAATTATTTTTATAGTTGCTTTTAAAAATAATTGTGGTTAGATGTGTGGATTTTATACAAGAGGGGTGCTATGTGGACCAACCTGAGATCCTGTGGTCCTCATTGGGGACCGGGCCACAGTTCGGTCCCCAGTAAGTCCAAGAGGACTTTTTCTTTTATACAAACATGAGGTAGAATAGCCATTTGGATTAGCATTGCTTTTGTCAAGAATACTAGTAAGAAAACAGGCACCAAAAAGGCTTACCATTGAGCCAACATTAGGTTGGCAAGTGGGCACCACCTAAAATGAAACGGTCAATTTATAATCATGATTTTTTTTTTTCTAAAGATAAGGTTCTTTCTTCTACTTTAATGATTTTCTGGTTTTTGCCCTTGGCATTATGGAGTACGGAATGGACTCCACGTCTACCTTTCTTTCTTATAAAAAACAAAGGGTAATGTATCCTAGAATTGGCTGACTACTGATATGACCACTGGTAGAAAAATCTTCACCAACGAGGAGATGGGGCCCACTTAAATGTATTTCTAATTTTTTGAAGAGGGATAGATGGAAAGGTTTTTTTTTCCGGTAAGGGACATGTACAAAATCAGCCTCATTTTATTTTTCTAATCCCTTGGTGTTATATTTTTCTAATCCCTTGATTTAACACCCTTAAATTTTAATGGCCTTTCAGTCATACACTATTTAAAAATTTAATCCAACGGTGGTAAGCAAAGGCACCTTGAGCCTGAATTCAGGTACGCTGCAGCAAATTGTCCTTTGTAGTAATCCATACATCTCAGCCCTTCAAGATTCTAATGGTCACTGTCCCCTTTAAGCCATTCAAATCTCAAACGTCCAAGACTTTCATTGACCCAAGACTTGCATTGACCTCTGGCTATATGAGCAATCTCGGTGTCCTTGTATAACGCTAACACATATCAGGAAATCACCACCCATCAGCTGAAGAATCTCTAAAGAGTATAAAGGCTGTAGATGGGTTGACAGCACAAGTGGGTCCTGAAGAAAAGTAGACCGGACAGAACAAGGCAAAAGACAAGTTAAACCATATTTTAATAACAAAAGAAAGACGGTAAAGAAGATGAAGACGAGAAGATGAAAAGGGTTCTGAGCTGGGTTGATTTGGTCTGAGCTGGATGTGGTTCAGGTCTGGATCCGCGTATGCACACGTGGGTAGTTTTGAGCTTAGTTTAAGGTGATGTAAGTGGCAAGGTGGATTGGGAAGATGGGTAATGGGCTGGTTATGTTGGAAGATGGCTTTGATACTTTGAAAATAGGAGATACTAATTAGCTACAGCTTAATTATAAAATACAAATTACACTAAGAACAAAAATCCACTTTATAAATTTTACACAATTAATACACTATTACAAAGGACCATACTTTTAAACCTACGCACTTTTATAAGTAAGAAACTCACTCACTACACTTTACTCACACTTCACACTTCTTCACTCAACTCCACTTCTGTGTTGTGCTTGTAACTTCAGTTCACATGTCTTGCAAATGAGGCAAGGCCTCATATTTATAAGTGTGGCTAGGTCGGTGGAAAGATATCATGTGGATGGGAGTGGGTCCACGTGACCCACTTGATCTTCACATATTCAAGTCGGTTTGTGTAGGCTCTAGTGGATTCTAGAAACAGTCAACGTGGCTTGACATCCATGATACATGAAGTCTGCTTTGACTTCTGTAGAATGGCAAGTTGTTTCTAAAATGGGCTCTTCTAGTAATAGGTAAGAAAGAAAATTCTAGAGACCCAAGTCCGTGTTGACTAACAATACTCCCCCTCAACACTGACTCTCTTAATCTTTTATATTGAGGCTGTCTTTATGCCAAGCTTTTCTCTTAACCTTGTGAATGTGTCTGTCGGCAAAGCCTTAGTGAAGATGTCTGTCACTTATTCTATGGTGCTGCAGTACTCCAATTTCACTGTCTTCTGCTTTACATGATCTCTTATAAAATGGAACTTGATGTCAGTATGGTTACTCCTTCCATGATGTATAGGATTCTTAGCGAGTTCAATGGCAGACTTGTTATCCACATGTATAGTTGTGGATTCATCTTGTGGGTGATCAAATTCTTCTAGGAGGTTTCTTAGCCATATAGCTTCGCAGACTGCTGCTGAGGTTGCTACATATTCAGCTTCACAAGTTGATAAAGCAACAATGCTTTGTTTCTTTGAGACCCATGTGAAAGCCATAGATCCAAGATAGAACACATACCCTGTAGTGCTCTTTCTTTCATCTTGATCACCTCCCCAGTCACTATCCGAATATCCATATAACTTGGCTTCATTGCCATAGCCATAGAAAAGACCAAGATTCATGGTACCTTTGATGTACCGTAAGATTCTTTTCGCCGCGACCCAGTGCGACTCATTTGGTCTTTCCATATATCGGCTCAAAAGTCCGACACCATAAACAATATCCGGCCTTGTGATTGTGAGATATCTTAGGCTTCCAATTAGGCTTTTGAATAGTGTCGGATTAATGTCTCTTCCTTCTCCTTCTTTTGTTAGTCTCAGACCTGTTGCTACAGGGGTGCTTACAGGATTGCAGTTGCTCATTCTGAATTTTTCAAGGAGTTCTTTAGCATATTTCTTTTGTGAGATGGAAATACCATCTTGCTGCTGCTTGACTTCTATACCCAGAAAGAAGGACATTAGTCCGCAGTCGGTCATATCGAGCTCTTTGAACATAGCATGCTTAAATTCTTCAAACATCTGGGGGCTGTTCCCAGTGAATAGTAAGTCATCAACGTAAAGGCATGCTATGAGCATTTCTCCATGAGCATTTCTTTTTGTGTAGACTGAATGCTCATACGGGCATTTGGAAAACCCGTTTTCTTCTAGATAATTGTCTATACGAGCATTCCATGCTCGTGAGGCCTGCTTTAGCCCATATAACACTTTCTTTAAGCGATATACTTTTTACTCCTCTCCTTCTACAATAAAGCCTTCTGGTTGTTCTACATATACTTCTTCATCAAGTATACCATTTAGGAAAGCCGACTTAACATCTAGTTGGTAAATTTTCCAACTATGATGTGCTGTAAGAGAGATAAGCATTCTTACCGTATCAAGTCGGGCGACAGGAGCAAAGACTTCTTCATACTCCACGCCATATTGCTGTTTGTAGCCTTTAGCTACAAGCCTCGCCTTATATCGATCGATCTCTCCATCGCTGGTGCGCTTGATCTTATATAGCCACTTGACACCGATAGCTTTCTGGCCTGGAGGAAGTGTAGTAAGCTCCCAAGTGTCGTTCTTCTCGATGGCGTGAATCTCTTCTTCCATGGCTTTTCTCCAATAATCTTCGTTCATTGCTTCTTAGAAGGTAAGAGGCTCATGGTCAGCATAGAGACATAAGAGGTTGGTCTCTTCAGTTTCCTCATAGATGTCTCTTAGGCTTCTCATCTTGATTGGTGTGATGGAGGAGGAATAAGTTCTCTAGAGGACACAATGAAAATGTTGGCCCAAAATACCCTCCAATTCCAACAAAGCACTACTCAGAATTTGAATACCAATACCCAGTCCATTGCCAAGTTGGAATACACTGTCAGCCAGTTGGCCAGGTCAATAGCTCAAAGAGACAAGGGTACTTTTCCAAGTCAGCCCGAAGCCAACCCCAAAGGCCAAACTTCAACGGGCCAATTTGTTGTCCATGATGACAAGGGCAAAGTCCATGAGCAAGTCAATGCAGTGCATGCAGTTACCACCCGTAGAATGGCTGCAAAGGAGGTTGACACACCAGAAGAGGACCATAGGCAATCTGAACGGACTCAAGTGAGGAGGGAGCATGTAGTTTTGGAAAAAGAACTTGAGGAACCAAAGAAGGACCCAGAGCCTACTAAGGAACCTGAGAAACCAATAGGAGCTGCCTCACCGAGTGAGCCCCCACCTAAAACCTTTGTTCCCAAGGCCCCATATCCTCAGAGGCTAGGTCAAATGAAAAATAATGTCCAGATGGATAAAATCCTTGAAGTGTTCAAGCAAGTGAGAATTAACATCCCATTGTTAGAAGCCATCCAACAGATCCCGACTTATGCCAAAGTCCTCAAAGATTTATGCACATTCAAGAGAGCAACCAATGTACCCAAAAAGGCCTTTTTAGCCCAGCAATGCAGTTCCATCATTACCACTTCGACCCCAATCAAATACAAGGACCCTGGGTGTCCTACAATTTCTTGTCAAATAGGGGATCATCGCATAGAACAGGCTTTGCTGGACTTGGGTGCGAGTGTCAATCTGCTCCCGTATTCGATATACGAGGAGTTAGGTTTGGGGGAGCTGAAACCGACAAAGATGACCTTACAACTAGCTGATGCTTCAGTTAGGTACCCCAAAGGTGTTGTTGAGGATGTTTTGATCAAGGTAGGTGAGTTTGTTTTCCCAGTGGATTTTGTAGTCCTTGATACCCGACCACCAATAGGAAATAGCGTGAAGATCCCGGTAATTTTAGGGAGACCATTCCTTGCAACTTCCAATGCCTTGATTAATTGTCGAAATGGTGTGATGCACCTATCGTTTGGGAATATGACAGTCCAGATAAACATTTTTAATGTTGGCAAGCAGCCCAGAGATGAGAGTGATTATGAAATTTGTGAGGTGAGTTACCTGGAAGAGTTTATTGAGAGTGTTGGATCACAATTAGTTTGTGAGGACCCACTAGAGGCCTGTCTTGCACATTTTGGAGGTAACATTGATGTTGAGAAAAGCATTAAAGAAGTAAATGCGTTACTGGATTCTACCCCTGCTTTTGAGAGGAGTCAGTGGCAACCCAAGCCAGAGATCTTGACCCCATCGGCTGCCCCACCTGTTCCATCAATTGAAGAACCGCCCAAGCTCGACCTAAAACCACTACCTGACACCCTCAAGTATGTGTTTTTGGGCCCAGCTGAGACCCTCCCCGTCATTATAGCCTCAGACCTGGAAGAAGTCCAGGAACAACAATTGATTGAAATCCTGAAGGATCACAAAGAGGCTATAGGCTGGACAATTGCAGATATAAAAGGAATAAGCCCATCTGTGGTTCAACATCGGATCCATTTGGAAGAAAATGCAAAAACTTCTAGAGAACCACAGAGGCGTCTTAATCCATCAATGAAGGATGTCGTAAGAGTGGAGGTTCTGAAACTGTTGGATTCAGGTATCATTTACCCTATTTCAGACAGCTCATGGGTGAGCCCAGTCCATGTTGTGCCAAAAAAGTCTGGGATAACTGTTGTAAAGAATGAGGGCAACGAGTTAGTGCCTACAAGGACCCAGACGGGTTGGCGAGTGTGCATTGACTATAGAAAGTTGAACTCGGCCACCCGTAAAGACCATTTTCCCCTCCCATTTATGGACCAGATGCTTGAGAGACTAGCCGGTCATGCCTTTTATTGTTTCCTTGATGGATACTCCGGCTATA
The DNA here is from genome assembly GCA_038049695.1 of Cinnamomum chago. Taxonomy (NCBI): domain Eukaryota; kingdom Viridiplantae; phylum Streptophyta; class Magnoliopsida; order Laurales; family Lauraceae; genus Cinnamomum; species Cinnamomum chago. The sequence continues at coordinate 5,813,475 of CP142451.1, read as the reverse complement.
ATCAGATACCCATAGCACCCGAGGACCAGGACAAGACAACTTTTACATGCCCTTTCGGTACATTTGCCTACCGGCGCATGCCTTTTGGGTTGTGCAATGCACCTGCGACATTTCAAAGGTGTATGATGAGCATATTTTCAGACATGGTTGAGCGATTCTTAGAGGTGTTTATGGACGATTTTTCGGTCCATGGGAGTAGTTTCCAAGAATGTTTGCATCACCTGAACCTTGTTTTAGTTAGATGTCAAGAGAAGAATCTTGTTTTGAATTGGGAGAAGTGTCATTTCATGGTGAAAAGAGGAATTGTCTTGGGCCATGTTATTTCTGAGAATGGCATTGAGGTTGACAAGGCCAAAATTGAACTCATTTCCAACCTGCCACCGCCAAAAACGGTGAAGAATATCAGATCTTTCTTGGGCCATGCAGGTTTTTATAGGCGGTTCATTAAGAATTTTAGCAAGATAGCTGCACCCTTGTGCAATCTACTATCTAAGGATATGCCTTTTGTCTTCAATGAACCCTGCCTACAAGCATTTGAACAATTGAAAAAGGAGTTAACCTCTACCCCGATAATAAAGCCACCTGATTGGACAATTCCTTTCGAGCTCATGTGTGACGCTTCTGACCATGCTCTTGGGGCTGTGCTAGGACAGAGAGTGAACAAATTGCCCCATGTCATATATTATGCCAGTAGGACCTTGAATGATGCTCAGCTGAATTACACAACCACAGAGAAAGAGCTGTTAGCTGTCGTCTTTGCCCTGGAAAAGTTTAGACCCTACCTGATTGGGTCTAAGGTCATAGTTTACACCGATCATTCGGCCCTTAGGTACCTGTTGATGAAAAAAGATGCAAAAGCCCGTCTGATTAGGTGGATTCTCTTGTTACAAGAGTTTGACCTTGAGATTCGGGACAAGAAAGGTTCTGAAAATGTTGTAGCTGACCATCTCTCTCGATTACCTTCAGACCTCGAGCATGAGAGCATCCCATTGAGTGAGAGTTTCCCGGATGAACAATTGTTGAGTGTCTCCCATTTTCCTTGGTTTGCAGATATCGTTAACTACCTGGTCACTGGACAGATGCCCGATCACTGGTCCAAACAGGATAGGTCCAAGTTTTTGTCTGAGGTTAAGCATTTCTTCTTTGACGACCCATACCTGTTCAAGTACTGTCCAGACCAGATCATTAGGAGATGCATTTCAGAAGAGGATTGTTTAAGTGTGATATCCTTCTGCCATGACCATGCCTGTGGTGGGCATTTTAGTTCTAGAAAGACCGCAACAAAGGTGTTGCAGTGCGGATTTTACTGGCCCACCCTTTTCAAGGATTGTCACACCTTTTGTTTGCATTGTGAACGTTGTCAGAAATTAGGCAGAATTACGCGGAGGAACATGATGCCTTTAAATCCGATGCTTATTGTGGAAATTTTTGATGTTTGGGGCATAGACTTCATGGGTCCATTTCCGAGCTCCTTCGGCAACTTATACATTTTGCTTGCTGTAGATTATGTCTCCAAATGGATAGAGGCGATTCCAACCAGAACGAATGATCGTCACGTGGTTATCAAATTTATTAAAGAAAACATCTTTTCTAGATTTGGTACCCCCAGGGCGATTATCAGTGATGGTGGGAGTCATTTTTGTAATAGCACCTTCGAGAATCTGATGAAAAAATATTCTATTACTCATAAGGTTGCTACTCCGTATCACCCACAAACTAGCGGACAGGTGGAAGTGTCTAATAGGCAAATAAAGCAAATTTTGGAAAAGACAGTCAATCCTAACCGGAAAGATTGGTCTTTAAGATTGACAGACGCTTTATGGGCTTATCGGACTGCCTATAAGACCCCGATCGGCATGTCTCCATATCGATTGGTCTTTGGGAAAGCATGTCACTTGCCGGTAGAATTGGAGCATAATGCTTACTGGGCCATCAAAATGTTCAATTTTGATTTAACTAAAGCCGGTAACCTACGCAAGTTGCATCTCAATGAGCTGGAGGAACTTAGAAATGACGCCTATGAGAATGCCAAGATTTATAAGGATCGGATGAAGAGAAACCATGATCAATCTATCTTGAGGAAATCCTTTGAACCAGGCATGAAAGTTCTTCTGTATAATTCTCGCCTGCATCTTTTTCCAGGAAAACTGAGATCCCGCTGGACTGGACCCTTTATTGTCCGCACTGTCTATTTTCATGGGGCAGTTGAGATTGAGAACCCCAAGAATGGGGATGTTTTTAAAGTCAATGGTCAGAGGTTGAAACCTTTTTTGGAGCTTAAGAACAAGGATGTCGAAGAAACCCTTGTTCAGGACCCTGTGTATGTTGCATAAGTAATTCTCAAGGTCACATCGGGTTGATAAAGTGAAACTTAGCACCGGTTGGTAGGCAACCCAATATTCATTTTTTGCATTAACCGATGGTAAGGCGTTCCATTTTTTTTCTTTCTTCTTTTCCTGTCCATTTATCATTTCGCATTGCATATCATTGAGGACAATGTTTGATTTAGGTTTGGGGGTGTGGTATTGCATTGCACACATGTATTTGCATGTAAATATTTAGTAAATTTTTTTTTTTTCTCTCCCAAAAAAAAAAAAATTAAAATAAAATAAAAAAATAAATTCTATGGGATTTTAGCTTGTTAATAAGTTTCGAAATCTTAGTTTACCATACTATCCAAATTCTAAAAAGAATGTCATGAAATCAAGTCTTGGAAAAATTCTTGCACATTTAGCCACATGAGTGCAGTCCAAGTGAAGAGTGGGCACATCTGAGTGACCCTGACAAATCACTAGTGGAGACTAAACCAATTGAGTGTAGAGCCTTTCTATTCCTTCAGGGTAAGGACTCTTTTGCGCTAATTCCGAGTAGAATGAAGAGCTACTCAAACTCGTAGTTTTCGGCACATTTCTTTTATCTCATTAGTGCCTATTTCTTTCCAACCATTGAGGGTGTCATCAAAATTGCGAACTAACCTTGACTTGTAGCTTGTGAGCACCTTTCTAGACCTGGTAAAGTGATGATAGGCAATCTAAAATTAAAACCTCATGGCCATTAAAAATCTACCCATAAAAACATTTCCATAGTAACCCTTTTTGAGCCATTATCCTTTATACATTTTTCTTTAAAAAATCCCAAAGCCTCTCCACCCAAATAAAAAGCCTTCAACCGATTGTTTTTGACAAGAGGAAGGAAAAGATAAAGAAAGAAGGAAGTGTGCATTGTTGATACTTCACATGATCTATCTAAGGAAAATGTCTTCTCCAAAAAAAAAAAAAAAAAGAAAAAACAAAAGAAAAGAGCATAGTTGAAAAAAAAAATCAAAAAAAAAAAAAAAAAAAAAAAGAAAAAAAGAAAAAGAAAAAGAAGAGAGAAAAAGTGGTGAAGTCGAATTGAAGAAGATTCCTTCAAAGAAAACTCAAGATCTTACCTTCTCAGAAACCCTAAAACCTCATTTTCCATATTTTACCAAACCCTTTGCCCTAACCCCATTACAACCAATAAAAGACCTATTGGATTTCAGGAAAAGTAAGGATGTTAAACAAGTGAGAAGTTGAGTGAGCATTTTTACCCTCAATTAAATGGTTGTTCTTTCCATGAGATAACTTCAACAAAAATTCTTCATTCTCAAAAGATATGTGAGTCCTTTTGCCTTACCAATACTCACATATAGAGTGATAAGTCAGAAAATCTAAGCGATTTTTTTTCCGAGAGTATGACTGTGAGGCTGAAGTCAAAACGAATGGATTTAGAAGGTGATCAAATTTGTGTTTTCTCGGAACCCAAAACCGCACAAGTGTTGGCTAAACTCACTCAAATACACTCTGGGACTTGAGCATCCTTGAAAGATTTTTAGCAACTGGATAGTGTTCTAAACTTGCTCTCATTTTTATTAGCTTGCTAAAAACCCGAGGATATAAATAAAAAGAATTTTGTGGGATTTATTCGCTGAAAACCCTCACGAGACAAAACTCGTCCACTAAGGGAAACTTAGGGGTTTAAATGGCTTGTTGCATGAGCTAAGTGCAGCCGCGATTCCTGCGAAAGTGAGTTAGGATTTTTTTTTATCTTTTTCTGCATATAGATAGTTTTCTTTTATTTTGCTCGGGACTAGCAAAATGTAGGTTTGGGGGTGTGATGAGTTCACAAAAAAATACACTTTCATAGCATTATTTTATGAGGTTTCAAAGATAAAAGAACTCAAAACACTATTTTTAGCATAAAAATAATAAATTTCCTCCCCATCATGCTTTGCTCATATCTTTCCATTATAGATAGCCATTTGTATGCATTTATATGAGTTCCAATGGCCTCCATACAAACTATGTTAAAAAATACTCTCAATTATGTTAATTTCTCTTTGTAGGTGTTAATTGAAGATTAATTTGAAGATTAAAGTTGAGATTCAAGAGTTAAAGAGAGTAAGGCTAAGTTTGGAAGACAATTGGATGAAGAAATGACAAAGATAGGCTAACAATAAGAAGAAAAATGAAAGACCTGGGTTGGTATTTTGACCATATCTTTTCACTCAGATGTCCAATTGAGGTGATCTATGAAGCATTGGAAAGCTTGTTCGAAGATCTACAAACCGTATTTCACAACATTTTTCCAATTCGGACGTTTCGGGGGTCAAAATCGCACATCAATCTGGGGACTGTTTTCTAACACGAGAATTACATTCATATGTTCATATTTCCATTCTTGTGTAGTCCCACATCGGAAAGAAACCAAAAATAGCAAGGCAAATATCTCTATATAAGGAAGGGAGCTCTAGGCATTAGAGACAGAAGCAAGGAGAGCCTACTCCTCTTTACTTAAGCTATTCATGTAATTGAGAGCAATTGTAGAGAGAAAGTGAGGAAAGCCTTGTAAAATTTGAAGATTTATAATGAAAGCTTTGTCTTCTCCAATGGGTGGCTAATCACTTTGATTGGATCTTCTAGATGAAGCTAAGTTAATACTTTTCCTTTTGCTTATGCTCTTTATTTTAATTCCCTTGTTTATGTGCTTAATATGTTAGAATAGATTTGTCTTCATTGCATTGTGCAACCTTCTATGCTTATTTTTATTTCTTAGCATTCTTTTTACTATCTATGCTTAGGTTTGATAAATCATGCTTAGGAGTTAATATCTTTTGATGGTTTATGCTTACTTTTGATAGATAGTTATTATGAATCTTTTATTTTATGAAGGGAAGAAAATCTTGGTTATTAGATTGTTAATTTCTATCTTAGAGCTTTAAAGTTATATTTTCCAAATCTAAGCATTGATTTGTCATTAGATTTGAGTATTTGTTTGGGAAATTAGAAGAGCATTAGCATTGGATTAGTGTCACTTAGTGGATTCTAGATGATTCAATCTATCCATTAGTATTGCTTGTTGCTTATTTTGATTACTTTAGCTTGATTGTATTCACATTCCCACACACTCATTCTCTTGTTTTTAATTCCCACACCCCATTTCTCTATCCACACCATTATATCCATTAGCTTAATTGTTCATACCTTCTATGTGTTTGTTTTTATTCCTCCTTTCATTTTACACTTTTAGCATTTCCTTTGATCTCCATTCACTCATTTTCTATCTTGTTCTCCTTATTAGTTAGTTTTTATTGATGCTTTTAGTTTATTTCTATCTTGATCTTTCACTTATTTTCACACACTTACTCATTTGATCTATCTAACATTATTCATTTGTTCTTGTTATTAACCTTGTTGTTTTTTTTTTGTCATTAACTTTGTTACTAACTTGTTACTAACCTTGTTCTTCTATTTCTACTTATATCTCTTTGTTATCTAGTTTTTTGTTTTCTTTTAGTTTGCTTTTTTTTTATTATTTTCCTTGTTATTATCTTGTTTCTTGTTTCTTGTTTTTGTTATCTCCATTTGTATTTGTTAGCTATATTTGAGTTGATACTCCTTTTTATTAATCATTGTTATTTCTCTTGTAACGATCCTCGTGGGAACGATATTCGGACTTACATAGTCTATATTACTTGAGACAACCGTATACTTGCGGAAAAGTCCCAAACAAGTTTTTGGCGGTGGCAGGTTGGAAATGAGTTCAATTTTGGCCTTATCAACCTCAATGCCATTCTCAGAAATAACATGGCCCAAGACAATTCCTCTTTTCACCATGAAATGACACTTCTCCCAATTCAAAACAAGATTCTTCTCTTGGCATCTCACTAAAACAAGGTTCAGGTGATGCAAACATTCCTGGAAACTACTCCCATGGACCGAAAAATCGTCCATAAACACCTCTAAGAATCGCTCAACCATGTCTGAAAATATGCTCATCATACACCTTTGAAATGTCGCAGGTGCATTGCACAACCCAAAAGGCATGCGCCGGTAGGCAAATGTACCGAAAGGGCATGTAAAAGTTGTCTTGTCCTGGTCCTCGGGTGCTATGGGTATCTGATTATAGCCGGAGTATCCATCAAGGAAACAATAAAAGGCATGACCAGCTAGTCTCTCAAGCATCTGGTCCATAAATGGGAGGGGAAAATGGTCTTTACGGGTGGCCGAGTTCAACTTTCTATAGTCAATGCACACTCGCCAGCCTGTCTGGGTCCTTGTGGGCACTAACTCGTTCCCCTCATTCTTTACAACAGTTATCCCAGACTTTTTTGGCACAACATGGACTGGGCTCACCCATGAGCTGTCCGAAATAGGGTAAATGATACCTGAATCCAACAATTTCAGAACCTCCACTCTTACGACATCCTTCATTGATGGATTAAGACGCCTCTGTGGTTCTCTAGAAGTTTTTGCATTTTCTTCCAAATGGATCCGATGTTGAACCCCAGCAGAGTCGCCATGTGGTACTGCATTGCACACATGTATTTGCTTGTAAATATTTAGTATTTTTTTTTAATTTCTCCAAAAAAAAAAACAAAAAAAAAAAAAAAGAAGAAAGAAAATTCCATGGGATTTTAGCTTGTTAATAAGTTTCGAAATCTTAGTTTACCATACTATCCAAATCCTAAAAAGAATATCACAAAATCAAGTCTTGGAAAAATTCTTGCACATTTAGCCACATGAGTGTAGTCCAAGTGAAGAGTGAGCACATATGAGTGACCCTGACAAATCACTAGTGGAGACTAAACCAATTGAGTGTAGAGCCTTTCTATTCCTTCAGGGTAAGGACTCTTCTGCGCTAATTCCGAGTAGAATGAAGAGCTACTCAAACTCGTAGTTTTCGGCACATTTCTTTTATCTCATTAGTGCCTATTTCTTTCCAACCATTGAGGGTGTCATCAAAATTGCGAACTAACCTTGACTTGTAGCTTGTGAGCACCTTTCTAGACCTGGTAAAGTGATGATAGGCAATCTAAAATGAAAACCTCATGGCCATTAAAAACCTACCCATAAAAACATTTCCATAGTAACCCTTTTTGAGCCATTATCCTTTATACATTTTTTTTAAAAAAAAAAAAATTCCCAAAGCCTCTCCACCCAAATAAAAAGCCTTCAACCGATTGTTTTTGAGAAGTGGAAGGAAAAGATAAAGAAAGAAGGAAGTGTGCATTGTTGATACTTCACATGATCTATCCAAGGAAAAAGTCTTCTCAAAAAAAAAAAAAAAAGAGCATAGTTAAAAAAAAAAAAAAAAAAAAAAGAGAGAGAAAAAAAACCAAAAAAAAAAAAAAAAAAAAAAAAAGAAAGAAAAGGAAAAAGTGAAGTCGAATCGAAGAAAATTCCTTCGAAGAAAACTCAAGATCTTACCTTCTCAGAAACCCTAAAACCTCATTTTCCATTTTTACCAAACCCTTTCCCCTAACCCCATTACAACCAATAAAAGCCCTATTGGATTTCAGGAAAAGTTAGGATGTTAAACAAGTGAGAAGTTGAGTGAGCATTTTTACCCTCAATTAAATGGTTGTTCTTTCCATGAGATAACTTCACCAAAAATTCTTCATTCTCAAAAGATATGTGAGTCCTTTTGCCTTACCAATACTCACATATAGAGTGATAAGTCAGAAAATCTAAGCGATTTTATTTCTGAGAGTATGACTGTGAGGCTGAAGTCAAAACGAATGGATTTAGAAGGTGATCAAATTTGTGTTTTCTCAGAACCCAAAACCGCACAAGTGTTGGCTAAACTCACTCAAATACACTCCGGGACTTGAGCATCCTTGAAAGATTTTTAGCAATTGGATAGTGTTCTAAACTTGCACTCATTTTTATTAGCTTGCTAAAAACCCGAGGATATAAATAAAAAGAATTTTGTGGGATTTATTCGCTGAAAACCCTCACGAGACAAAACTCGTCCTCTAAGGGAAACTTAGGGGTTTAAATGGCTTGTTGCACGAGCTAAGTGCAGCCGCGATTCCTGCGAAAGTGAGTTAGGATTTTTTTTCTGCATATAGTTAGTTTCCTTTTATTTTGCTCGGGACTAGCAAAATGTAGGTTTGGGGGTGTGATGAGTTCACAAAAAATACACTTTCATAGCATTATTTTATGAGGTTTCAAAGATAAAAGAACTCAAAACACTATTTTTAGCATAAAAATAATAAATTTCCTCCCCATCATGCTTTGCTCATATCTTTCCATTATAGATAGCCATTTGTATGCATTTATATGAGTTCCAATGGCCTCCATACAAAATATGTTAAAAAATACTCTCAATTATGTTAATTTCTCTTTGTAGGTGTTAATTGAAGATTAATTTGAAGATTAAAGTTGAGATTCAAGAGTTAAAGAGAGTAAGGCTAAGTTTGGAAGACAATTGGATGAAGAAATGACAAAGATAGGCCAACAATAAGAAGAAAAATGAAAGACCTGGGTTGGTATTTTGACCATATCTTTTCACTCAGATGTCCGATTGAGGTGATCTCAGAAGCATTGGAAAGCTTGTTCTAAGATCTACAAATCATATTTCACAACATTTTTCCCAATTCGGACGTTCCGGGGGTCAAAATTGCACATCAATCTGAGGACTGTTTTCTAACACGAGAATTACATTCATATGTTCATATTTCCATTCTTGTGAAGTCCCACATTGGAAAGAAACCAAAAAGAGCAAGGAAAATATCTCTATATAAGGAAGGGAGCTCTAGGCATTAGAGACACAAGCAAGGAGAGCCTCCTCCTCTTTACTTAAGCTATTCATGTAATTGAGAGCAATTGTAGAGAGAAAGTGAGGAAAGCCTTGTAAAATTTGAAGATTTATAATGAAAGCTTTGTCTTCTCCAATGGGTGGCTAATCACTTTGATTGGATCTTCTAGATGAAGCTAAGTTAATACTTTTCCTTTTGCTTATGCTCTTAATTCCCTTTGTGTGCTTAACATGCTAGAATAGATTTTTCTTCATTGCAATGTGCTACCTTCCATGCTTATTTTAATTCCTAGCATTCTTTACCAGGTCTAGAAAGGTGCTCACAAGCTACAAGTCAAGGTTAGTTCGCAATTTTGATGACACCCTCAATGGTTGGAAAGAAATAGGCACTAATGAGATAAAAGAAATGTGCCGAAAACTACGAGTTTGAGTAGCTCTTCATTCTACTCGGAATTAGCGCAGAAGAGTCCTTACCCTGAAGGAATAGAAAGGCTCTACACTCAATTGGTTTAGTCTCCACTAGTGATTTGTCAGGGTCACTCATATGTGCTCACTCTTCACTTGGACTACACTCATGTGGCTAAATGTGCAAGAATTTTTCCAAGACTTGATTTTGTGATATTCTTTTTAGGATTTGGATAGTATGGTAAACTAAGATTTCGAAACTTATTAACAAGCTAAAATCCCATGGAATTTTCTTTCTTCTTTTTTTTTTTTTTTGTTTTTTTTTTTGGAGAAATTAAAAAAAAATACTAAATATTTACAAGCAAATACATGTGTGCAATGCAGTACCACACCCCCAGACCTAAATCAAACATTGTCCTCAATGATATGCAATGCGAAATGATAAATGGACAAGAAAAGAAGAAAGAAATGTGCTAAAAGTGTAAAATCAAATGAGGAATAAAAACAAACACATAGAAGGTATGAACAAATAAGCTAATGGGTATGATGGTGTGGATAGAGAAATGGAGTGTGAGAATTAAAACAAGTGAATAAGTGTGTGGGAATGTGAATACAATTAAACTAAAGCAAGTAAAATAAGCAACAAGCAATACTAATGAATAGATTGAATCATCTAGAATCCACTAAGTGACACTAATCTAATGCTAATGCTCTTCTATTTTCCCAAACAAATACTCAAATCTAATGACAAATCAATGCTTAGATTTGGAAAATATAACTTTAAAACTCTAAGATAGAAATTAACAATCTAATAGCTAAGATTTTCTTCCCTTCATAAAAGAAAAGATTCCTAATGACTATTTATCAAAAGTAAGCATAAACCATCAAAAGATATTAACTCCTAAGCATGATTTATCAAACCTAAGCATAAATAGTAAAAAGAATGCTAGGAATTAAAATAAGCATGGAAGGTAGCACATTGCAATGAAGAAAAATCTATTCTAGCATGTTAAGCACACAAAGGGAATTAAGAGCATAAGCAAAAGGAAAAGTATTAACTTAGCTTCATCTAGAAGATCCAATCAAAGTGATTAGCCACCCATTGGAGAAGACAAAGCTTTCATTATAAATCTTCAAATTTTACAAGGCTTTCCTCACTTTCTCTCTACAATTGCTCTCAATTACATGAATAGCTTAAGTAAAGAGGAGGAGGCTCTCCTTGCTTGTGTCTCTAATGCCTAGAGCTCCCTTCCTTATATAGAGATATTTTCCTTGCTCTTTTTGGTTTCTTTCCAATGTGGGACTTCACAAGAATGGAAATATGAACATATGAATGTAATTCTCGTGTTAGAAAACAGTCCTCAGATTGATGTGCAATTTTGACCCCCGGAACGTCCGAATTGGGAAAAATGTTGTGAAATATGATTTGTAGATCTTAGAACAAGCTTTCCAATGCTTCTGAGATCACCTCAATCGGACATCTGAGTGAAAAGATATGGTCAAAATACCAACCCAGGTCTTTCATTTTTCTTCTTATTGTTGGCCTATCTTTGTCATTTCTTCATCCAATTGTCTTCCAAACTTAGCCTTACTCTCTTTAACTCTTGAATCTCAACTTTAATCTTCAAATTAATCTTCAATTAACACCTACAAAGAGAAATTAACATAATTGAGAGTATTTTTTAACATATTTTGTATGGAGGCCATTGGAACTCATATAAATGCATACAAATGGCTATCTATAATGGAAAGATATGAGCAAAGCATGATGGGGAGGAAATTTATTATTTTTATGCTAAAAATAGTGTTTTGAGTTCTTTTATCTTTGAAACCTCATAAAATAATGCTATGAAAGTGTATTTTTTGTGAACTCATCAGCTGCTTGTTGATGATCCATCTTGTCCTTCAGGACTCCTGCGAAGTGATGATGCCGTACGTGGAGATGTTGCATCATCTCGCCGCGGGCCTTCATTATTTTGGGGATGTGCCTCTTATTCTTCTATTTCAAGAGGCTTTTCTTGGGATGTGTTTTCTTCATTCCACCTCCACGCTTCTTCTTCACTAAAGACTACATCTCTACTTACCACCACCTTTTTAGTAAGTGGGTTGTAGAGTTTATAGGCTTTAGACTCCTCACTGTATCCGGTGAAGATACATTTTTCTCCACGATCATCAAGCTTCTTCCTCTTTGCCTCTGGTACTTGGGCATATGCAACACACCCAAATATTTTTAGATGGGCCACACTTGGTTTGTGACCACTCCACGCCTCTTGTGGTGTCTTATTTCTGACACTTTTTGTAGGGCATCTGTTGAGTAAGTAGGCTGTACACGCAGCTGCTTCTGCCCAATATTCTTTTGGCAGGCCTTTTTCTTTAAGCATGGTCCTCGTCATATTGATGATGGTGCGGTTTTTCCTTTTCGCTATTCCATTTTGCTGCGGTGTATAAGCAGTTGTAAACTGATGTCTGATGCCCCATTGTCTGCAGTATTCTTGAAATTCTTTCGAGGTGTATTCTCTACCTCTGTCAGATCTAAGTGTCTTAATCTTACAACCACTTTCCACTTCTACACGGGCTTTGAAATTCTTGAAGGTAGTGAAGGTTGCTGACTTCTCTTTGATAAAGAATACCCAAAGCTTCCTACTGAAGTCGTCGATAAAAGTGATGATGTATCTATTACCTCCAAGAGAAGGTGTCTCCAATGGTCCACAAATATCTGTGTGAACCAACTACAATGGTGCTTTTGCTCTCCATGATTTCCCTACTGGAAATGAGTTTCTTTGTTGCTTGCCAAGTGTGCATGCCTCGCACACATGGTTGGGCTTTTCAATAGTAGGCAAGCCATGCACCATGTTTGCAGTGGATAATAGCCTGAGCCCATTGAAGTGAAGATACCCATATCTAAGATGTCACTTCCATGACTCATTGTTTATAAGTCCATGGAAGCACTTTTCTACCTTTGTGTTAAGATAGAGTGGGAACATGCGATTCTTCGCCATTTGGACTCGAGCTATATGCCTCCCATGTATATCTCTCAATGACAAAGAGAGATTTTCCATGTGTATTACATACCCCTTCTCTAGGAGTTGCCCAAGACTAAGGATGTTACTTTTCATGTTGGGCACATAATACACATATAAGATATATGCTGGCACACCATCTTTTTGATAAATCTTTATATTTCCCTTACCTTATACCTGAAGCTTTGATGAGTCTCCGAGGCTTACTTTTCCGCTGACGTCTTCCGCAAGCTCTTCAATGAGTTCATTTTTCCCGCACATGTGGTTGCTTGCACCGGAATCCAGATACCAGACATTTTCCTGGCCATAGCCTTCCTCTTGTGCTAGGAGAACTATGGATAATTCTTTTTCTTCATCTCTTGCTTCTGCAAAGTTGGATCTCTCCTCTCGTTCCGCGGGTTTGCTCCAGCACTCCGAGGCAAAGTGTCCAAACTTGTTGCAGTTGTAGCATTGGACACTTCTTGAATTGCCACGACCACGGGTGAATCCACCTCGGCCAGCTCCTCTTCCACGATTGTTGGAGCTCCTTGATTGAGATTGCCCTTGTCTTTGAGTATTTGCTCCCCCTTTACCTCTACCGTGATTGCTGTTTGTGCTATCGCCCCGCTTCGAATTTCCGTGACCGGGCTTTTGTTCACTTAGAGTCAATTTTGACTCTAGTGCTTGTTCCAAGACCATTGAGCCACTATTCTTTTGCATACGTTGCTCATGGACTTGGAGTGATCCCATTAATTCTTCTATTGAGAGAGTCTCTAAATCTTTAAACTCTTCAATAGCCACAACCACATGCTCAAATTTGATTGTGAGGGATCTTAATGCTTTTTCTACAACTCTAATATCTTCTATCTTTTCACCATTTCTCTTCATCTAATTTACTATTACTAGCAATCGTGAAAAATAATCAGAAATATTCTCACCTTCTTTCATGTGAGTGGCTTCAAACTCTGCTCGGAGCGTTTGCAGACGAAGTCTCTTGACCCGATCAACACCTTTGAAGATAGTGCTCAGGGTCTCCCATGCTTTCTTGCTAGATGGTGCTTCAGCAATCTTCTCGAAGGTTGATTCATCTACCCCTTGATAGAGTAAGAACAAGGCCCTTTTGTCTTTCTTCCTCTGATCTTTTGGGGCAGTCTTCTGCTCTGGAGTGTACGCAGCTTCTTGCTCTGTAGTGGGCTCCACGTATCCTTCAGTGACAATCTCCCATAAATCCTGCGATCCAAATAATGCCTTCATTTGGATACTCCAATTCTCATAGTTCTCCTTTGTCAGCTTCGGGATCTGGGGTTGAACTAAGCTTGATGCCATCTCAGCTTGTAGAGGAACCTGGTTCTGATACCACTTTATTGGAAGATGGCTTTGATACTTGGACAATGGGAGATACTAATTAGCTACAGCTTAATTACAAAATACAAATTACACTAAGAACAAGAACCCACTTTATAAATTTTACACAAATACACTATTACAAAGGAACACACTTTTAAACCTACGCACTTTTACAAGCAAGAAACTCACTCACTAGACTTTCCACAATACACTCACTAAACACTCTTTACTCCATACACTCACTACAAAAGAAGGCACTCACTATAATTTCTCAATAGACACTTTACTCACACTTCACACTTCTTCACTCAACTCCACTTCAGTGTTGTGCTTGTAACTTCAGTTCACATGTCTTGCAAATGAGGCAAGGCCTCATATTTATAAGTGTGGCTAGGTCGGTGGAAAGATATCATGTGGATGGGAGTGGGTCCACGTGACCCACTTGATCTTCACATATTCAAGTCGGTTTGTGTAGGCTCTAGTGGATTCTAGAAACAGTCAACGTGGCTTAACATCCATGATACATGAAGTCTGCTTTGACTTCGCTAGAATGGGCAAGTTGTTTCTAAAATGGGCTCTTCTAGTAAAAGGTAAGAAAGAGAATTCTAGAGACCCAAAGTCAGTGTTGATTAACAGGTTAGAGGGATATGGAGAAGATGAAGGTCTAGTGATAGCATCTGCAAAGTGGGTACAACAAAGGGGATGAATGAAAACTCCATTTTGGTATAACAAGTTTGAGGAAACGAGTAAGGAAGGGGAATGGAGGTTGAAGGCATAGTGTTCTAGAGACTGTGATGAAGATGGGCTGATCGTAGTGATTGTATGATGATGGAAAGATGGGTTGTTCGTCTTCATGCAGAGTTTGCAGATTGTATGAAGAGAGGATAAGGTTGGAAGAAAATGGCGATGGTTAGGGTAGATCGGGTTCCCCGCTTGCAAATTGATGCAGGTTCTGGTTGAAGAAGAAGACGAGGAAAATGATTCTGGGTTCTGTTTGGTTGAATGGATTCGTATGCGTGAGGTGATGAAGTGAAAAGAACGAGGTGGGTCATGATGCCTGATGTGGAAAGGAGGATGTGGCTTGCACGTTGGCCAATGGCCATGAGAGGTGGCCTCACATAGATCGTCTTGAAGAATGGAGAAGGGAAATATGGAGGAAGATGTTATACCATTATTAACATGAACCCTAAGATCGAGAACATCATGATAATCACATATAAGATTCAATCTTAAATAAGTTGAAGAGTACCTCCAGACATCTTGATGCAGAGAGCTTTCCGATCCTGCTGTCTGGCGCTGTTGTTGAGATCCGTCGAAGAAAAGGCTGGGTGAATGGTTTTGGTTTCTCTCTCCTTGCCTATAAACCTTAATGTGTTGAGGTTTTGTGTGTAGCCTTTGTGATGGACGAAAGGCTTTATTTATAGGTGGAGAGAGGACCGAATTCCCAATTAGGTTTACTTTAGATTTAATCTCAATCATCCATCAAGGTAGAGAGTATTAAGGAAACTATCTCATTAGGAAACCGTTTTTGAGTAATCAGTAGCATATATCCTATGAAAACGGAATTCCTATTATGACCACACTTCTAGAAAGGAAAGGACTTGTGGTCCAAGTAATGAGCCTAAAATTAATTTCCTTACAGTCTCTCACTTGGTCAATAGGAAGATCCATTAATGTTTTCATTTTTAAGGATCATAAGGCGCGCATTATATGCTAAACACTGCTTTAGTCGGTTATCATAAGTGTCTTGGCTAATTCGGTTGTTAATGGGAGTCATGGCGTGCACATATTATTTTGCAACATGTTTACTTCCATGTACTACGTCATTTAGAACCGTCATAACTAGACCATAAGATGAGATTTACATAATGGTCTCATAATGTCTTTGTTTAAAGACTGTTTCTATTTATCATTTATCCAAACATAATTATGTACACAATGGAAAAACAGAAATAGTAGATGTAGAGTTGCATTAAGAGCTCAATAAATGTCAAATACAAGTACAGAAATAAAAAGGCAGAAAATGATAACTAAGAACTATCTTGAAGACCCATGCTTTCAGTATGTCTTTGAAAGGTCTTTGGAGGTAGTCCTTTCGTGAATATGTCTGCGACCATGAAATCTGTACGTATAGACTCAATGAAAAATTTTTGTAGTCTAACATCTTGCTTCAGTGATAGATATTTAAGGTCCATGTGTTTGGATCCCTTAGATATCCTGTCATGCTTGGAGAAAAAGGTTGCAACGTCATTGTCACAATAAATAGTTAATGGCTTAGAGATGAAACTCAAGGCTCCAAACTGAGTGATAAAATTACGCAACCATGTTCCTTGAATTGCAGCCTCATAACATGCCACATATTCAACCATCATGGTGGATGTGTAAAGCAACTCGGATTTCTGGCTTTTCCATGATATGGCTCCTCCACATAAGAGATATACATAGCCAAGAGTGCAAAGTTTGGTGTCAGGACATCCAGCAAAATCTGAATCCGAATAACCAGTCACCTGTAGGTGACTTGATCTTCTGTATGTGAGCATATACTTCCTTGTTCCCTTGAAGTATCTCAGTACTTTCTTTGCAGCTTTCAAATGAGCGATTCCTGGGTTACTTTGAAATCTACCCAACATGCCAACAACATGACTAATGTCAGGTCTTGTACAGACCTGTGCATACATCAAACTTCCTACAAGAGAAGCATAAGGATATTTTTCCATTTCTTTACGTTCCAATTCGTTCTGTGGACACTACGTAAGATCAAGCTTGTCTCCTTTATGCAGTGGAACAGGACTAGAGGAACATGCCATCATGCCAAATCTCTCTAGAACTTTGTCAATATATGCTTGTTGAGACAATCCCAAAATACCAAGTGACTTGTCACGGAATATTTCTATTCCTATCACATAGGAAGCCTCACCCATATCTTTCATTTCAAAGTTCTTAAAGAGATAATCATTTGTCTCATGTAACAGACCAAGGTCGCTACTAGCCAGTAATATGTCATCAACATACAGAACCAAAAATATGAACTTACTCCCACTGATCTTGAGGTATATGCAAGGGTCAACTATGTTTTCTTTGAAATCGAAGGCAGTAATGATTTCATGAAACTTTAGGTACCATTGCATCGAAGCTTGCTTCAGTCCATATATTGATTTCTTAAGTTTGCAGACCATGTCTTCCTGACCTTCAATTATGAAGCCTTCAGGTTGACGCATGTAGACTTCTTCTTCCAAGTCTCCATTAAGAAAGGCAGTTTTCACATCCATTTGATGTAACTCGAGGTCATAGTGAGCTACTAATGCCATGATAATTCTAAGAGAATCCTTCCTGGACACAGGGGAAAAAGTCTCAGTATAATCAATGCCTTCTTTCTGATTAAAACCTTTGGCAACAAGTCTGGCTTTATGTCGTTCAATATTTCCTTTGCAGTCGCGTTTGGTCTTGAAGACCCCTTTACAGCCAACTGGTTTGTGTCCTGGAGGCAATTGAACAACTTCCCATTCTTGATTTTCATCCATAGATTTCAATTCTTCCTTCATGGCATCAATCCATTTACTAGAATTAACATCCTTAATGGCTTGTGAATAAGAAACCGGGTCTTTAATTGTCCCTTCTTCAGATTCACTTGGTAAAGCATGTAATCATCGGAAATAGCTGATCTCTTTTGTCTTTGAAACCTTCTTAATGCTGGTCCCTCTGGTGCTTCATCCATATGTTCATTGGTGACAATCTCATTATGGAGTTGTTGATCATTTATTGGATTTTCCACATTGTTAAAGGGTTCAACAACAAGAGGATTTCCAACATCTTTCGGAATAGAGGGTAAAGGGATAGGTACCCTGATTTCCTGAATGATCACATCTTGAGTTTTATTACTCCCACTGATTTCTCCATTTTCAAAGAATCTAGCGTACCGGTTTCAACAATTCTCGTACCATGGTTAGGACAGTAAAACCTAAATCCTTTGGACTTTTCTGGGTAACCTATAAAGTAACCACTGATCGTTTTAAGGTCCAATTTCTTTTCATGTGGATTGTAGACTCTAGCCTCAGCTGGGCAACCCCAAATTTGGAGATGTCTTAAACTAGGTTTCCATCATTTCCACAGTTCAAAAGGTGTCTTTGGAACTGCCTTACTGGGAACCCTATTCAAGATATAAACAGCTGTGCGTAGAGCATCCATCCACAAGGATATAGGTAAGTTGGCATGACTCATCATGGATCTAACCATTTCCATGTATGTACGATTTCGCCTTTCAGCTACACCATTCTGCCATGGAGAACCAGGCGTTGCGTATTGGGCAACAATTCCAAGCTTTTGGAGGAGTTTTGCAAAAGGTCCAGGATGTTGTCATGTTTCATCATACCTACCATAAAACTCACCACCTCTATCTGACCTTATGATTTTCACTTTTCTATCTAGTTGTCTTTCGACTTCAGTAATGAACACTTGTACAGCATTCACAGACTGAGATTTGTCATGCAACAAGTATAGGTAACAGTAACGTGAGTAATCATCAATAAAGGTAATGAAGTACTTTTCTCCCCCAAAGGTTGGAACATCAAAAGGTCCGCAAATGTCTGTATGAATTATTTCAAGAAGCTGAGTACTTCTTGTGGCTCCTTTCTTTATGTGTTGTGTTGTTTTGCCTTTAATACAATCCACACATACTGTAATATTAGTAAAATCTAGATCCGGAAGGACACCGTCTTTTACTAATCGTTTGATTCTTTCACTGGATATGTGACCCAGTCTTTTATGCCACAAGAAATAAGAGTCATTTTTAGATGACTTTCGTTTTGTTTCCTTAGAATGCAGGGTAAGATGAGTTTCAGTAAATGGACTATTAAGATGAAACTTGTATAGCCTGTCAATCAATATTCCAGAACCAATGCGACTAGAATCTTTAAATAAACTGAAATTACCATTTCCTACTTCAAACGAATAACCAACTTTATTAAGTGCGCTTACAGAAACCAAATTACGACAAAATAGACGGAATATAAAGAGTTTGACATAAATCTAACTGATAACCGCTATCTAAAACAAGACGAAAAGTGCCAATAGCTTCAACTGGAGCTTTGTCTTTGTTCCCCATAAAAGGAAAGTTCTCACTTGGGTTTATGGTTTGGATCATAAGGAATCCCTGCATTGAATTGGAAACATGAACATTAGCACCAGTGTCAATCCACCAAGTACCAGAAGAAACATAAGTAAGATTTGATTCGAAATAACTTACGAAACCCATAGGATTACCTTTCTTTTCGAACCATTCTTTACGTTTAATGCAGTCTGCCTGAAAATGTCCAGGTTTCTTGCAAAATCTGCATACGTCTTCCTTCTTTTTCTTCTTGGGGTTCTGACTAACCTCATTAGGTCTGGGTGGTGCCCTTTTCTGGCCTGAATTATTCTTTTTCCCAGCTTTATGTCCAGCTCCTTGAATGAGATGAGCTACTTTAATACCTTGTTGATTCAGCCTGGCCTCCTCTTGAACCAGTTTGTTAGCCAATTCATTCACTGTCCACTTATCCGTAATAGTGTTGTAGTGAATTTGGAAAGGCCCGTACTAAGGAGGTAAACTGTTTAGGATAAATTGGACGAGAAAAGCCTCATCCACTGATAATCCCAAATTCTTAAGTTTAGCGGCAAGGTTGGTCATCTCAATGACATGCTCATGCATTGAGCGAGTGCCATTAAACTTCATGGTTGTAAGATCTGCCATTAGTTTCCCAGCAAGGGATTTGTCTGCAGTCTTAAACCTATCTCCAATGGCCTTCATATAGTCCTTAGCATTCTCAGTTTTAGGAAGGGATGTTTTGATGTTGTTGGCAATAGTCATTCGCAAAAACATAGTGCTTAGTCTGTCAGACCTCTCCCAAGCATTGAAGAGGGCCTTTTCCTCAGGGGTACTTGATTCAATGAGTGCAGCTGGCTTATCTTTAAGAAGAGCCATATCCAGTTCAAGTACCCCCAATGTGAACTCAACTTGTTCTTTTCATTCTAAGAAGTTAGTTCCATTGAGCTTAGTGACAGAGGTAGTATGCGAATTCAGATTAGTGGGTACAATAACTGTAATAGAGAAACAACAATAAGGCTTCAATTAAAATAAGACAACACATGCATAAGATAAGAATATATACGACATAAAATTTAGGTGCTCCTGTGGGTAGTCACCATAATTTCTACACATTATACCATCTAAGGTCGTCATATTCAAGGTGGTGCTAATGAGTGATGTTACTCTTAATTATGAACAAACACTCCTTAATTATTGTTCAAACGTATGA
The DNA here is from genome assembly GCA_038049695.1 of Cinnamomum chago. NCBI lineage: Eukaryota > Viridiplantae > Streptophyta > Magnoliopsida > Laurales > Lauraceae > Cinnamomum > Cinnamomum chago. The sequence goes on along the minus strand of CP142451.1, from coordinate 5,793,371 downwards.
ATATAATCCGCCTATGGGCGACTAAATGTTTCATGCGCTTGAACAATATGTAATGTAAACATTATGATGATACTATTAGGGCCAAATATCAGTGTTTAATTGTTAGGGTCACTGTGGTGAGACCTAACCCTAAGCATACAACTTTGGTGATCAAAATTAGCTTAATATGAACATAAACATTATATGTTGCATGCATTCATGATAGATCATTCAATATATGAAAAGTACTGATAAAGAGGTTGAGCCCCGGAGGGCTGTCCGACGGCTCTTTGGGTTTTAATGCAGAATAATAAAAAAATCAAAACTTTAAATAAATCACGATCAAACAGTCGTGGTTAAATCGAAATGCGGAATAACATAAATCTAAACCATTCATGCAAGCCATAATAGTTTGATCGATAAATTGTTGCAAAAACAAAGTCAAAAAGGGATCTATATTTGCCCATTATGGCGATGCAAAATTACTCTAATTAATGGACGATCATGTGTTCTAAAACCATGCTCTGATACCACATGTTATACCATTATTAACATGAACCCTAAGATCGAGAACATCATGATAATCACATATAAGATTCAATCTTAAATAAGTTGAAGAGTACCTCCAGACATCTTGATGCAGAGAGCTTTTCGATCCTGCTGTCTGGCGCTGTTGTTGAGATCCGTCGAAGAAGAGGCTGGGTGAATGGTTTCGGTTTCTCTCTCCTTGCCTATAAACCTTAATGTGTTGAGGTTTTGTGTGTAGCCTTTGTGATGGACGAAAGGCTTTATTTATAGGTGGAGAGAGGACCGAATTCCCAATTAGGTTTACTTTAGATTTAATCTCAACCGTCCATCAAGGTAGAGAGTATTAAGGAAACTATCTCATTAGGAAACCGTTTTTGAGTAATTAGTAGCATATATCCTATGAAAACGGAATTCCTATTATGACCACACTTCTAGAAAGGAAAGGACTTGTGGTCCAAGTAATGGGCCTAAAATTAATTTCCTTACAGAAGATACTTACTGGACCCAGTTTAGTGGAGGGTGTTAAGGAGAAGAGGAGATCGGGTTAATGACATGGATGGCAGGGAAGATGGAATGAGGGTGGTGGGTCAGTGTGGGTCTTGTATGGCAGAGAGTGATGAGGGTGATGGCTATTTGTAATGAGTCTTAGGCATTTGGCATAGTGGGTGGGGCTGGGTGATGACAGAGTCGGTTTTTGGAGAGGGAGTGAAAGAGAGGCGGAAGTGATGTGTGGCATGATGGAGTGGGCCTTTGGTTTCTTGTGAATGGGGAATAAACGATAACCATCAATGAACCTAAAATAAAGTAATGACATACCTACAGGCAGCAGGTACTTGCAAAGGAATAGCTAGAAAAGAAATAACTAAAAATTGAAATAAAGTAAATGTAGGGTAGAGAGAGAGATTATGAGTGGAGTTCGTATGAGAAGTGAGGGAATTAAGAGGGGAGCTTTTTATAGAAGATTGAGAGAGAGTGTTTAAAAGTAAAATAGGATAGGTATAAAATACAAAGGTCTCTTTTGTTAATGGCTAAAAAGGGTAAAAAGATAAGAGTCCTGTTGAGGCTAAGCTTTCAAGAGGTGAAGGAAGTTTAAAGTAAAACAGGGTTGAAATAAATCCCAAATGGTTGGATTCTTTACCCCATTTGCATAACTCGGAAAGTAAATTAAATAGGCCAGCCTGGTGGGCAGTTACTCCAACTATAATTTATCTCTCACAATTACTCGAAGATGTTATGATAAAATGGGGTAGAGTAACTTATTCCCCATTCTCTTTATCCAATCAAATACAAAATTTAAATCATTTTACTTTACACCAACTATCCAAACACATACAAAGTAATTCATCTACTAATTTATTACAACTCACTCCTCTTTAAAAAAAACACGCCCTAGTTCAAAGAGGTGGTTCCAATCCTATCTCAACAATTTTGCTAATATTAAAGAGAAGGGTTTTGCCTTTAATCTTGATCGTCGGTTGGAATTTTGACTGTTAGTTTTTTTTTTTTTTTTATCTTCTTTCCCCATTTATGCAACTACCTACTCTATAGAAACTGATCGACACTTAGATTGTGCAACGCTTAACCGCAAGACTACGGTGTCATCAAGTAGTAAATGATTAAAAGAGTCCGGATTATCATTCCCACGAGGAGAGGATGGAAGTAGCAATGAATCCAATTTAAGTGAGAGTTGAACTAAGATGTAGCTAATATAGAAATTGAAGTGAGCAATTAAAACTACTAAACTATGAGTGAAAAATGGAATTAGACTAATTGGAATATGAAATAAAACTAAAATAACAACTAAACTACTCTAACTAACAATCTAAATTATGAAATTAATAAGATCTAACAAACTCCACTAAACTAGTGGATAAGTGGTAGTGGAAATTGTAGATTTAATGTGAAGAAGTTGGTTTGAAATGTGTAGGGTTTTAGAACAAGTGATTTAAAAGGTGGATCTAATAATCTGAAAGTGAAAATAACAAATCAAACAAAGATTTAAATTAACAATAATAAAAAGAAGAGACTAAGCAATCCTAAATCCACTAAGTAAGTAATTAATTCAAACAATGCATGTTCTATTTCAATTTCCAAATCTACAATCCAATTAGCAATTTCTTGCTTAATTGGATTAGATGATATAACAATGAAGATTAAAGTAAAGAAAATGAAAAAGCCAAGATCCTAGATCATAACCTAACTACCCTAACAATTAATCATCAAAATCAAGCTACAAAAGATCAAAGATAAGGGCTCTAGAGCATGCTATGTGAGAGGACTTAATCCAACTACAAAGCATCAATTGAGATTATCAAAGCATCAAGTATAGAGATAGAGCATGAGAATTGAGAGAGATTAGTACAATTAGATCTAAAATCTACTAATCAATCAAGGCACAAGTAGGGAATTTAAACTAAAACATACATATAATTGAACTAATCACATTACTTAGCTTCAAAAGGAGAGCCTAATCCAAGAGCTTTAGCCATTAAACATTAAGAAAATGATCTTCAATTATACACTCTCTCTAGATTAGTTACAAAAAAACTCCTAATTACCATCTAAAAATAAAAATAAAATTGCAAAATGACTAACTTGCCAAAAGATTTCTTCCTTTTCACTCTACAAATGCATTCCAATTTATATGAACATTGAAGACATTTGATTGGCTAATTTCATTTCACAAGAAAGCAACTTGAAGGCTTTTGATTAGCTCGTTTGCTTTCACATGGATTACTTGAATATAGATTGCTTGAATTTGGTTTGGAGGCTTTTGATTGGCAGTTGGATGATATATGTAACAAAAAAATAATATACAATTGAACGGATTTGAACCCATAACCTATATCATACTAACGAATATTTCAATTGTTATATTGTTCATATCCATGCTGAGCACGGGTTATTATACTAGTTAAAACTTAAAAAAGTCCAATCTATCTTTTGAACAAAACCCTATAAAATTCAAACACCTCATATCCTTAGATAGGTGTCCTTAGATAGGTCCCACTAAGAAAATGCTAATAATAATTATCAAAATAACTTTAAAGAAATTTCGCTAAAATAGACGTGGGGCATGATATAATCTACGGCTAATGTTAATTTAAAATAAAATTGAGAAATTAGGTCCTTACACCATCTCTCCTTTTATCATGGCCCACCAATCATGTGAATCTTCAATGGATATTTCTATATAAACTTCCATGTGTGGGCCATGTAGATGATGATGATTTCTTTGGGCCACATGGTCATGCTTTGACTTCTTGCATACTTCATACTTTCCAAGGCTAGGTGATGCTCCCATGTGTCCTTGTTTATTGTTTTTTTTTTTTTTTCAGCCATCCATCTTTAATATACATGTGGGCCACGTCCATATTATTAGATTGATGAGTTGTATGGATGAAGGAAAAGTGGCAAGAGAGAAGCGTGCGTTTAAACGGAATTGAAGAGAGATTAGGAAGAGAAAAACTGGGGACTCTGTCCTATCCTACCTTCTTGTTGTGCAAGAATTTCTAAAATTGGTCCCACTCGTGTTTATTGAAATTTTTTCATCATTGGGCCCACAAATCTGGAAATTATCTTCAAGGAATTAAATCTGATTTTTTTTTTTCACATGAGAGATGCGGGCCTGAAATCTTGAAGTAGCATGGCTTGGACGTCCTCTGTGTATTCCTTCTCTTCTTTCCTCTTTTGCTTCCTTGGCCACCAAAACAATATCAATTCTTTCCTTCTTTAATTTCTCTTCAAGTGGGTCCCAAAAATGTGAAGATTCCCTACAAGAAAATAGAACAATAATCAAGAAAAAATCATTTCATAAGGAAAAAACAATAATACAACATGTGAGGCCCGATTCACACTAAATATTGAATGCATGAAATGTCACTATTTTATCTATTTTTCTTTAATTAAATCAATGGTGAAAAGAAAATTCGTCACTACATGTACAAATCAAAAGTTAAGAGAGATTTGCGACTTCTCATGCTAACAATAGAAAGTGTCATGATTTTATGTGAAAATGTTATTTTTCAAGGGATTTTGACTTGAAAACAAAAAAAACATGATTTTCCAATTAGACCAAGCATGATTAGCTGATTAAGTACTTAATTATGAAGAATTAATGATGAAAATGCACAATTTTAAGGACTTATCATATGTTAGCAGTCGTAGAAATTAAAAATAACTTACTAGTAGTTGTAGAAACTGAAAATAACTTCTGGTTAAAATTAAAAACTAAAGTCAGAATTAGATCCAAAACCTTTCAGCTTAATATATTATAATGGAGTAATTAGCAGATGGTCAAAATCTATTGTATACAATCAAAATCAATTAGAGACTCTATCTTTTATATATATATATATATATATATGTTGATGACATGTTTTAAAAATGACATGCTTTCAACAATTCACACTAAAAAACTTTTCATTAAAAATATCATTTTCTTTTAGTTTCCAAATAGAGCTCTACTCTATTCAAAGATTGTCACATATGAACAAAAATCAGACCCGACCTTCTGGTAGACCACCTCATGGATGGGCTTGTGATAAAAATGTTTTGAGGTTGGAGTGTTTTTTTTTTTTTTTTTTTTGTTGAATCTATAGGCATAGTTACTAGAATCCTACGATTCGTATCCCGAATTCCGATTCGTAACCCGAATCTTAAGGAAAACAATTTGTATCTATGTAATGAATCCCATTTACAAATGAATCTTTATACAAATCCTACGATTCGATACTCGTTTTATTGAATCTTACGATTCAAGCGATTCGACTAAGCGAGAATGGCTATAGCCAATAAGCTAATATTAATAATGTTTTACCCATTTTCTTTCTTTATTCTCTCTTTTCTTTTATCGCTTATATTTTTAAAAGGTTATTTAGTAGTTAAAAAAACCTCGTAAGAATTTTTTACGGCTTTGATAAAGTTTTAAAGATGAATAAAGAACATGCATTTAACTAAAGCATTCGACTGTCCGTATTTTGCTTGTTTATATCTTCTTCTTTTTTTAATCTATTTTGGTTTTTTTCTTTATGAACACTTTCTTAACTTTAAGAGATATCCTACCATGTAAGATTGATGGTTTGGATTTTATTTTATTTTTATATTCTGATTTAAAGATAATAAAAATCTATATTGATACTTTAAACTTATTCAACTACATGTAATAATATGTCATAATGTTCTTTATATGATTGTATGATAGACTTACTTGTTATTATATTTATACTACTATAAATGGAACATGAATGGTTATGAATAATTACTTTTTCCCTTTTTCTTCTAATTTTTAATTATTTTTTATTTTTATTAGAAAAATAAAAAATCCTACGATTCACAATATGATTCGCGATTCGATTCGATTCATTGGTATGAACGATTTACGATAAGATTTCAATTTTGAAAACCATGCTTATAGGCATCCTTTTTTAATTTGATTATATAGACATATGACCCTCAGTTTGGCCTACCATAAATTACACTTCCGTGGACCCACATAGACTCATAATTAAGAGAGATATACATTGAGCCAAGGTGGGCTAATTATTACTGGGATCAAATAACACTAGCCTATGGTTTTAAAGGCTCATAATTTATGGCTTTTAAAGTTAAGATGTTTATACGATTTTTTTTTTAAATCTAGAGCTAAAAAACGGTTTGATCAGTTCTAAAATGGTATTAGTGCTACTTTAAAGGGGTAGAGAAGAAATTTGTACGGAGTGATTGAAATGACCATTGGCCTATGTGAAAATAAAAAAATAGTGCATTTGTGCAACGAGAGGATTGCACATTTTTTTTATTTTCTTTGTTAACAATATTATGTTGTTTGGTATGATGTATTTTCCTCGCATAGAAAAAAAAATGAATCATTTTTCCTTAATAGAGAAGACTTTGATTTTTTACAAAAATACAAAATTCTTTTATCATGAGGAAATAAGAATATGCATAAACTAGAATCCTCTTGTTGCACAAACAAATCCAAATGGGGTGGCTTTGTTTTATTGGGCTTTGAAATTATCAATGGGTAACAAAAACTTGAATGCATTTCCTATTAGTAATATTATATATATTAACAAAATTCACTTTTCTATATCTTCTTTAGAAATTATTGCTGTTATTATTATTTTTATGTTGTTGTTGAATGGATTTTTTAGCTTTATTTTTGTAATAGTTTATTGTTGACCTTGACCACTTGTATTTATGGTTGAAGATGTGTTGACTGTTTTTATATAAATATGCATGATAAAATCATGCCCATACTTGTGGGGCTCACCTTTGGTCCATCCAAATGGACTAAACACATGACCCTCCTTAAATGGCACATATCCACCAACTTTCAGTAAGATCCAAATTTACTGAACCGTTGGATCAACTATATATCAATCCGAATGGATTGTTGACCATTAAACTTTGGGCCCAAATGGAGATGATAAAATCATTGTTGAGGCTATTTTCTTTTTTGCAGATAGGAGGATCCCAGGGAGTCCTTGAAATCTCCCCATCCCCATGTGGGTCCTCAACTGGGCCCCCACCACACACTTGAGCTTACCTTATCCTAAGCTTGAGCTTACGAGAGCTGGCCCCATATGCATATATCTATCTACTAGTGCAATAGGCATGCGTTGGATTAAGAAATTATTAGAATTTCTAATTAGTTATATATCTAAATATTTAAATAAATTATAAATGAATATTAATATATAATTCATAATAAAGATGGAAACTCATTAAAGAAATTTTAGGTAGGTGGAAATATTTAGGGAAAGATCAAGTAAATAGTAAAGATTTTAGGACATTGATTTGATTATATTTGTGCTTAGCCATAAATTTTGTGTCATTTCAAAATTAAATGTGGATTTTGGAATTAATTGGCTTCCATAATGGGGCCCCTAGATTAATTAATCTTACCAAATAACCAAAGAAAAATAAGGAGAAAAATATCCATAATGGGCCCCACAGATTAATCTTACAAAATATTGAAAGGAAAATGTGGAGAAAAAAGTAGTAGAATATAGCCTATGAAAGTGGCCCGCGCTCTAGTATTAAAAAAGCTCTTACTGTGTTGTTATAAAAAAAAAGTAGACCCCGTAAATTGTAAGTTTGGAAATAAAGAAGACTTTGATTTCATAACTAAAGAGAAGTTATTATTGTATACATTGTTTTAGGAAAGGGATAAGTATCTTATTTCAAGAATATTTTAAATTTGCATTGAGATAGAGTTAGGTTATGAGATTAGATGAGAAGGGCAATTTCAGAATGTGGCATTGCAAAAAGTCTGAGGATTCACCACGTGTCGCTCTCCAAAGAAGCCCCCTGCCTCCATGTGTCGCTTTCCCACTAAAAGGGTGCTGCTTTACTATATATAATAATAATGTATGTATATATACATATACATATACATATACACGTATATATATATATATATATATGTATATATATGGGAAGCTCTACAAAACGCCCGGGCATTTTGTAGCACCCAATAAAAATGAGGTAATTAGGGAGAGATCCCTCGTACCGTGTTATAAAGTCTCTAGTACACAACATTAATGTTTAAGGCTTAGAGTGTGACACCCCGGAGTCCCACATCGACTATAGTGAGGTGAATGGGATTATATGTAGAGCTTACACCCTTCACGCATGCATGATATTGTCCGCTTTGGCCCACCGGCCAAACGGTTTTGCTTATGATGGACCTCAACCCATCAAAAGGCCTCATGCAAGGTAAGGGTGTAAGCTCTACTTATAACCTCATTCACTTTCCTCTCTATAGTCGATGTGGGACTGCAGGGCATTACAATTAATTCTGAATACCAAGAAAACCGTCAAGGTACCCGAAGTTGGCGCGTAACTTTCCGGAAAATTCGAGAACTTCCAAGATCGTAGGTCCGCAGTGATGTCCAATTTAAAACTTTTGACCAACATATAATCAATGGTTAAAATTACGGAAGCGTAAAGAGTAAAGCGGAAGCATTTGGTATTAGAAAAGATGTATTAAATGTGGCAGGGCTGAAGTCCAGCCTAAACTTCAAGTGTGATTAAAAACATATATATATATATATTAAACATAACAGACTACCTCCCTACTCACAACATTAAGTCACTCAAACCCAAAAGAAAGATAAACACTCAAATCTCCGGTCCAGCTCAATCTTCTGGTCGACTGGTCCCCATCAGTAGTCACCAGCAACGGGCGCCTCGACGGGCGAGAGCGCACCGTCCTCGTAGTCGGAGTCAAATCCTAAGCACCAAGAATGGGTCAGATCTAAAGATCTGGCAAGTTACAGTATACAAATAACATAGAATGTATGCATCGAAAGAGTAGAGACAGTAATAAGAATAAGATCAATAAGAATATCCAAGGTACAAATGCTAGGCAATTGAGCAAGATAGACATTTAGAATCAGGAAAATAAGATAAGTTAATCTATCTACACAATGTGGCACGTTCACACAAGCTGGATACCGTGGGATATTATGTCGCGGCCCTCCCGTACTGAACACAGTCGCGGTGGGGAAATCTCACCGATGTTGGGGATAACTAACCCCGCAAATCACTCATCACTCAAGAGATCGGACCCGGTATCACACCGTCCGTCTAAAACATAGCTCATCATGATAGCCCACTCAACACTCATAAATAGCTCATACCAATGATGATCAGTCAACAGGCTGAGCTTTGAACAACTGAGTGAATGCTCGTACCGACTCAGGAAACCAATGTATAGGTTTATGTCTGTCTAGGCTTGCCTCGCGCGAAGGTTCTAACAAGTCCCTAAGAGGTCTAAGTACCAATCATTGGGTCCATACTAAGGCCCACCAAGCCATAGGCTTTGTCTAAATAAACCAAGAGAGATCATCAATCTCAATCCAACATCAAACAATCCATACTCATCCAAAATGAGTTACAACTCTAATAACAACAATCTCTCCATCCTAGGGTTCACACATACAACTTAGGCCGTATGAGGGCCCGCCTAGACACAGACACGGGTCAAATTCCTCCAGACTATATCACCAAGTCACCTCTAGGAAGTCCTAAGTTCAGGTCCTTCGTTTTTTAATTAATTAACATGTATAAAGAAATGACAAGGATATAAGAATGACATTAATGTAATAAGTGGAATAAACTTCAAGTAATTGAATCAAATAGAACATCAAGGGTCCAATCCTAAGTAATGGCCCACATTCAGGTCCAGGTCCATTTCAGTTAATTGGATCCCTAAATGAAGTTTCAGATGCCAAGTATACCATATTTGGTGCTCATGAAGTGACAGGTATCTTTGACAATATTTAAGGATCGAATCGACGTCAAATCTAAATCCTAAACCCCACTTAGTGGCCCCACGAGTCAAAGTTGAGCCACACTATTGACTCGTGCTTAGCACATTAATAAAAATCCATTTTGATGGTTAATTGGCCCTACCCAAAATAATTACCCTCTATAAATAATCCAAGAATCTAATTGAATTAATAATATAACTAAGGTATTTTTCCTAATTTTCTAGAAACTAAAAGAAAGGGGGCAAGGTGTACCTATTTAACAACTCCATGTTATGTAGCATAAATGAGGCCACACTTTCACATATACCCCTAGACCACCTAACTCCTCATTCCCTAAAGTTTTGTAACATGGTGAGGATCACTCTTCTCATGCTCTCACAAGACATGGGCCACTCATTCATCTCTTTATTATGTCACATGGGATGGCCACACATCCTCATACACTCACAGACCACCGAAACCTCTTCATCTCTTCTCCCCATTCACACCCATTCTGTAACAGAACATGTCCCAAACAAAGACTAGGTTCCTCACCTGGGATATGGAAAACGTAAAAATCATGGGCCCCACTGATCCAAGCCCAGATCAGTCCTCACCATTAGGGTTGCCCAGAGCCCAACTATAATATCTATGGCCCAAATCGCCATTGGTGACCCACCTGGGCCCCACTGATTATAAAAAATGGAAACCCTTCTTTTCTGGTCATTACCGCCATGGCCCATTTGGGTCTTTGGATGGTGGACCAAACGACGCACATCACTAACGTCGCCCCACCATTTCTGGCCCAATGGTCGGACCAGATCGGTGATCGGATCAATCAGTGGATCCCACAACCGACTGCTCCAAAATTGATTTTTTTCCTAGACAGGTTCTCTCTCTGATCAAGTGCTGAGTTTGGCCCACCTCGCACGGATCTGCCATCTATAGGGTCGCCCGTGGGTCCTCTTTCGGATCTACGGATCAAGTCGATCATCGGGTGGCCCACCGGGGTCCTGACCTCAACGCAAGAGATCAAACCCTCACCGTTTCCATCCACAGAAACTATTACAAACATGTAACAAACATGTTACAGCTACCGTGACACTACAAAACCTGTTAAAGGTCATTCCTCTTACTGCCATAGGTACATTTGAGTGGAATCCCACTCCAAAAATTATCACAACCACTATTGACCCATTAACCTTCCAATTAAGCAACAAATCCATCTATTAATGACTAAAACCCAAATAAACAAGCTCATAGGTAATTTAAGCATTTCTAGCATAATATGAATAAAACTTTCCAAATCAAAGACATTAAACATGCATTCTATGTTAAGTAAGTATATTGCACTTGCCTCAAATCCAGATTGCAAATGAAAATAGCAAGAGAGAGTCCTTAGGAGATCGTAGCAACAATAGGTAGGAGGTGACCCCTTCTTCTTCTTGAAATTAGGGTTTTGGGGAGTTAGGGTTTTGGCTAGGGTTTCTAGAGTTAGGGTTTTGTAAAATGAGAGGTAAATGAGGGATAAATGAGAGTGAATTTAGGGTTCATTTCCCAATGCAATAGTTTAACTTTTATAGGCTAGGGTTTTTGGGACAATTACTAAAAGGGCCTTTTTGTTTGCATAGGAATGTGGATAAGGACATGGGCATTTAGGTCATATGGTCGAAATTCTAGAATGTTTTCAATTGTGGAAAACCCCCCTTATAAAGACGTATTTACTAGTAAGGGCCTCAACACCTAAAACCCTACAAAATTTATAAAAAGACACCATATAGATCTATAAAATACACAATAGGCCTAAAACTTAGGAAAATATTTATCTACCCTTGATAAGCCTTATTAATTAGTATAATTATGCTATATCACCGTAATTAATAGTATTCAAATTCAAAATGAGGGCCCACCAAGGGTGGGGCCTCACATCTCTCTCTCCTTTAGGACATTTGGTCCCCACATGTAAAAGCAAAGTAAGAACATACCTGAGGTAGAAGATGCGAGTAGTCCTTCATCACTTGGTCGCGTAACTCCCACATAGCCTCTTCTGGAGTGTGATACTCCCACTGAACCTTCACCCAATGAATGGTTCGGGTCCGGAGTACCTGCTCCTTGGTGTCGATGACAGCGACTGGTCTGGCGATGTATGTAGCGTCTAGCTAAATATTTTGTGGCTGATGATGAAGAATATGCGTAGGGTCCTCCACGTATTTCTTCAACATAGAGACATGGAAGATATCGTGTACCCGACAACTCTGGCGGTAGCTGAAGCTTATAAGCAATGTCTCCTATCCTGGACCTGATCTCAAACGGCTTGACGTATCTTCGTGCTAGCTTATCCTTCTCGCCAAACCTAAGGGTACCTCTGGCTGGGGAAACCTTCAAGAATACCTTGTCTCCCTTCTGGAACTCGAGAGGTCTGCACCGGTTGTCTGCATAGATCTTCTGTCGGCTGTGGCTGATCTTTAGGTTCTCAACTATCTGCCAAATCTTTTCGCTGGTGTCGCTAACTAAGGATGGTCCATGGAAACTCCTGACACCAACTTCTTCCCAACAGACTGGGGTCTTACATCTTCTGCCGTACAAAGCCTCGAAAGGTTCCATCTTGATGCTCGAATGGTAGCTGTTGTTGTAAGCAAACTCGCAAAGTGGTAGACAGTTTTCCCAGTTTTCCTTGTAATCCAAGACACAAGCTCTCAACATTTCTTCTAATGTCTGGTTGGTGCGCTCAGTCTGTCCGTATGTATGCGGATGGTAAGCAGTGTTGAAGCTCAACTTGGTGCCCAAAGCCTGTTGTAGGCTCTCCCAGAAGTGAGAAGTGAAACACGGGTCTCTGTCTGATACGATCGAAGCCGGAACTCCGTGCAAAGAGACAATCTCGTCCACGTACAACTGGCAAGAAATGAGCTAACTTAGTCAGTCGATCAACAATAACCCATATGCCATCGTGGCGTCTCTTGGTAGCTGGAAGTCTTACGATGAAGTCCATGGTAATATGCTCCCACTTCCACTTCGGTATATCGAGCTGTTGTAGTAGTCCTGGCGGCTTTTGGTGCTCGGCCTTGATCTGCTGGCACGTCAAGCATCTAGAAACATAGCATGCGGTCTCTTTCTTCATGTTGTTCCACCAGTAGTAGCTCCTCAGGTTCTGGTACATCTTGGTGCTACCGGGGTGAATCAAATATCTACTATAATGCGCATCTGTTAGGATCTCATCCTTCAGCTCCTGAATATCTGGCACGCACAATCTGTTCTGATAGTAGAGCACTCCACCAATCAATCTGAACTCTGGCCTCTCGTCAATTTGCTCGATCACTTTGACAAGCTTGGGATCGTTGCGTTGACTATCCTTGACCTTTCCTAGTAACTCTGGTTCCCATGCGGACATGGTAGCAAGCATGACTCTGTTGCTGAGCGGCTGAAACTGGACATCTAAGTCCCTAAAGACATCGATCCACACACCCTCTGCTGCTAGAAGCTGACTAGGGCGGTCTTCCTGGTCAAAGCGTCTACCACGACATTCGCTTTACCTGGATGATATTTGATAGTGAAGTCGTAATCCTTGATGTACTCCATCCATCGCCTCTGACGATTGTTGAGATCATTATGGGTGAACAGGTACTGCAAGCTGCGATGGTTCGAATGTACTTCAAACTTCTCTCCATAGAGATAGTGTCGCCACATCTTCAATGCGAAAACGACTGCTGCTAACTCCAAGTCGTGTGTAGCGTACTTCTTCTCGTGTTCCTTCAGCTGACGTGATCCATAGGCGATGACTTTCCCTTCAGAACACATCCTAGGCTTGTCCCTGAAGCATCGGTGAAGACAACGAATCCACCACTCCCGGTGGGCAAAGACAAGATCGGTGTTGTCGTCGGTCTCTTCTTCAACTCTTGGAAGTTCTCTTCGCAAGCATCTGACCATATGAATGGTACATCTTTCCTCGTTAGTTTAGTCAACGGCGCCGAAATCGTAGAGAAGCTCTTGACGAATCTACGGTAGTAGCCTACCAAACCAAGAAAACTTCAAATCTCCATGACATTCTTCGGTCTCTCCCAGTTCACCACTGCTTCTATCTTTGCTGGGTCCACTGCTAGTCCGTCCTTGGAGATGATATGCTCGAGGAAAACCAGAACTCGCATTTGCTAAGCTTCGCGTATAACTGGTTATCCCGTAACAACTGTAAAGACGTCTTTAAATGCTGCTCGTGCTCCTCTTTGGACTTGGAATAGACCAACACATCGTCGATGAACACAACTGTGAAGCTGTCGAGGTATGAAGAGAAGATCTTGTTCATCAGGGACATGAACACTGTTGGCGCATTCGTTAATCCAAACGGCATCACTAAGAACTCGTAGTGCCCATTGCGTGTACGAAACGCTGTCTTCTGCACATCCTGTTCTCTGACTCGTAGTTGATGGTATCCCGATCTCAAGTCTATCTTCGAAAAGTGTTGAGCACCCTGAAGCTGGTCAAAGAGCTCGTCGATCCATGGAAAAGGATACTTTTTCTTCACTGTTGCCTGGTTCAGCTGCCGATAGTCGATGCCATCCTCATCGATCCGTCCTTCTTCTTCACAAAAATACTGGTGTACCCCACGGCGACATGCTCGGTTTGATAAAGCCTTTGTCTAGCAATTCCTCTAACTGGGTTTTCAACTCTCGCAACTCTGCTGGAGCCATGCGATAAGGAGCCCTGGAAATCGGTGCTGTGCCTGGTGCAAGCTCGATGGTGAAGTCTATCTCTCTGACTGGAGGCAATCCCGGGATCTCGTCGGGAAACACATCGTGGAACTCGCAGACAACTAGGATCTCCTCTACTCCTTTGGTCGGCTTATCCTCCGAGATGAACGCTATGTAACCTTCGCAACCTGATTTCATCAATTTCTCAGCCTTCAGTGCTGAAATCATTCAGGTGTTAGGCGATCTCCTCTCGCCTACAAACTTGATCGTATCGTCTGATCCATCAATGGAGAGTCAGACTGTCTTCTAGAAGCAATCCATCATCGCTCGGTATTTGGCCAACCAATCCATCCCCAAAATGACGTCGAAGTCATGCATGGGTAGCACGATCAAATTTACAAGCAAAATGTACTCCCTAATCTGCACTCGGCATCTGGGGTGGTAAGTCTGACACACTACACTCCTACCCACGGGCGTAGACACAACTAACGTAAAAGGCATTTCCTCTCCTACCACCAAAGACTAAAGCAAAAGCTGATGACACATACGAATGTGTCGCTCCTAGATCAAGCAATATGCTAGCAAGATGATCACTAATAGAAAGAGTACCTTCCACCATGTTGCCTACAGCCTCGGCGTCCTCGTGCGTGAGTGCGAAAGCTCTACCCGCAGCCTGGGGTCTCTGCTGCAGGCGCTGCTAGCCATGGTGCCTCTGATGATGACGTCCTCGATGGTGCTGCTGTCCTCGGAGCTGCTGAGGTGCGCGTGCCTGCTGTTGTGCACGATACTGCAGCTGAGGTGCTAGTGCAACCTGACTCGCTGGCTGAGCCGCTGGAGCTAGAGCTCTCGGAGGTGCTAGAAACTGAACCATCAGGGGTTGCTGCTCGTGGAGTAGGCAGTGCCTAGATATGTGTCCCTGCCCACCTCAGTCAAAGCATATTCTAGGCCTGCGGTACTGCTGCTGCTGCTGATGATACTGCCCCATCTGGCCTGCTGGCCTCTGCCTCCAGAACGGTTGTCGCTGCAGGATCACTGGTTGTTGCTTGATCGGGGCGGCCCTGAACCGTTTCTTCCATGCAAGGTAAGGGTGTAAGCTTTACATATAAGCCCATTCACTTTCCTCTCTATACTCGATGTGGGACTCCTGGGCGTCACAATCCACCCCTTAAGGCTGCACATCCCTGTGCAGTAGCCTGCCAGCCGTCTTGGCCCGCCCACATGGAGACCCGCTCACTTGCACAGGCCACGACGGGGGACCCACACTCGAACTAGTCGAGAGTCGGCTCTGATACCATTTGTAACGCCCCACCCTTCACGCATGCGTGATATTGTCCGCTTTGGGTTTTGCTTCTAATGGGCCTCAACCCATCAAAAGACCTCATGCAAGGTAAGGGTGTAAGCTCTACATATAACCCCATTCACTTTCCTTTCTATAGTCGATGTGGGACTCTGGGGTGTCACATAGAGTCCCTTGCGCTTGAGATTAATTCATGCGGTGGTCCCTAAGCATGTAACATCCAATTTTTTATGACTCATTTGCCCTTTTAACCATTTAAATGGGTGGTAGTCCCCAAGGATGTGACATCAGAACATTAATGACTCATTTGCCCTTCTAACGATTTAAATGGGTGTCATGCAATTTAAATATGGGTTTTGGCTCCAACTCACTGTCTTTCCCGAATTATTTTCCAATTTAAATGTAGTAAGATGAGTTTTCAATCAAACTTTAAGTTTTAAATTGAAGGGAACAACAATTGATGGAATTTTGCCTAGCGTGGCTTGCTTGGTGCTGATTTTTTTTTGTGTCCTTTTCCCTCCTTTGGGTGCTTTTGACTGTCCACATAGATATACAACTCAGATAAATTGATATCAAACTCATCCCAGTCCAAAGCAAAGTCAAATAAGATCATAACAAATTTATTTAAATTCACTTCAAACACAGATAATTTCATATTATATTCAGATAAATTTTTATCAAAGCTAGATAAATTCAAACTAAATCTAGTCAAACTAAACCAAATCTAGTTAGATAATCTCATATCGAAGTGACATAACTTGTTTTCAAACTGGTTATGATTTCAAACACAGATAAATTCATATAAACTCACGCCAAAGTCAAATAAGTTCACATCAAAATTAGATAAATTCACAACAAACTCAGATAAATTCACTTAATTCGTATCAAACTTAGATAAATTCTTACCAAACACAGATAATATCATGCCAAAGTCAGATAACACATACAAAACTTAGATAAATGCACAATAAACTAAAAAAACTCATTTAAAACCAAGTTGAATATATTTTAAAGTCAAATAAAATCATGTGAAATCCAGTTAATTTCATACCAAACTCATTATTTCATAAGAAACTCAGTAAAAACTCATAGAAAATCGTTTCAAAGTCACATAAATTCATTTGAAACCTTGTTTAATTGATAACAAACATAGTTAAATTGAAATCAAACTCAGAAAAATCATGTAATATACAGATAAATTCATATAAAGTCCTATTTAATTGATCATAGACTAAGATAACTTCACATAAAGCTTAGATAAATACATGTCAATGTCAAATAATTTCATATCAAGATCAGATAAATTCAAACCAAAAATTAGATAAACTTACGTCAAAGTCAAGTAAATTTAAGTCAAGATAATTCAATTGCTCGAGGTCACCGATGAGTTGATTTTGCTTCTTTCTGCAATTTCCTTCATCTTCGCTTTCAGAATCTTTATTTTGCTTAAATTTCGGAGTGTATGACGGAATATTTTAAAGCGGTGCGTGTTTGGTGACGTGTAGAGTATATAAAGAGAGGGTGTTTTTGTCTTTTCGACTCATTTAATGTTAAAAAGGGACCGCTGCCTCTATGAAAAAATGACTTGGACCACAGGCTATGAAATGATACTGTTGAGTATCCTGCCGCCAAATGCCCCATAAAAATGCCAATGTGGTCTCCTCCTTTCCTATTTTTTTGGGAAGAAAGTTAATGCATTTAAATGCCTACTTTCTCTCATAAATAGGCAACTAATCCTTTCCTAGTTTTCCTCCCTTCTTAAATGCTATCACTGTTAAGGTTGTTTAGTCCTTTTCTATTTTTTCTCCTTCTCAATGGGGCCTTCTTATTTTGTGATGAATCTAATTAATGATTGATTCGGTAGTTTAGCACTTCCCAATTTTTTCTCCCTGTAATTAGGGCCCTCTTATTTTATGATTAAGTAAAGACCAAAAAGGAGGGCCTTTTTTCCCAAAACTCACGCCCACCTAGAGGTGAAAATCTGGGCCGGCGGCCCAAGCCCAGCACGAAAAAACCGTGCCTGGGCCGTGCTTGGGCACGTTGACTTGGTCAACGGGCCGGCCCGGCCCGGCTTGGCAGTCCCGTTGGGCCGTGCTGGGCCAGGGCTGCTAGGCCCAAGGCACGGCCCGACCCGGCACGGTTAAAAAATCGTGCCGTGCTGGGCCAGTGCTCCAGGCCCGCGGGCGGCCCGGCACGGCACGAGGCCCGGCCAGGCACGGCCCAGCCCGCCCCAAACTGCTCTTTTTTTAAAAAATCCACCCCAACAATTTATTTGATGTATTTTTTAAAAACATTATTAGAGTTATTCTACTTGTTATCTCTCTTAATTTCTTTATTTTAATGAAATTGGTCCAAAATCAAGAGTGAAGAGTCTAAGTCTTTAAGATTTAAAGAACTTAAAAAAATAAAAGAAAATAAAAAAAAGAGGGAGGGGGATATGTGGGCCGCCCATGGGCTGCACGGCCCAGGCCCGACTAGGGCCCGGCCCAGCACGGCACGACCAGAGTCGTGCCCTGGGCCGTGCTGGGCTGACCCCAAAGGCCCTGGGCCAGGCACGGCACGGCCCGCATAATTATCATGGGCCGTGCCGGCCCGGCCCGGGGCACGGTTGGGCCCAGCTTCGGCACGGCCCAGATTTTCACCTCTACGCCCACCTCTCCTATTCTCTCTCCTATTAAAGTCTTAAAGAGTATCTTTCGTGAGAAGTTGAATCGTTTATTTTGAATCAATCAATGCTATTTTCTCTCCTATTCCTTCTCTTCTCATTATCTTGTCTTGGAATTATAAATGTTAATTATTTCATGGCTTGTAGCTAATACTGATGAAGGGCTCACTTAATCTATGTGATGTGGCATTATACTAGTGGACCGTCAAAAGGGGGCAAAAACGCCCCTTTTCTAATGGGGCATTTTGTAGAATTTCTCTCTCTCTCTCTCTCTCTATCTATCTATCTATATATATATATATAAGGAATGAGAAAGACCCCATGGGACCACTCCGGTTTCAAAATATCTATTGGGGCCTTTCTGTTTTAAGGGCCATCAAGGGTGATTTTGTCGCTTAAATTTCTCATTATTTTATTTTTTAAAATTTTAATCATGACATAACCAAATCAAAACATTAAAAACCAATTTAAACAATTATTACAAAATATGAAATCCACTGAAATAAATCAATAAAAAACTATAAGAATATCTGAAAATTTGATGTGCCCATTGAAAGAATATCTTGCTTTTAAAAAAATTGAAGGTGAAATTTGCAATTGATTTTAAACAAATTCTGATACTTTCTAGATTAATGGTTTTGACCCTCATATATTCTTGATCCCAGATTTTCTCCTTTCTATCAATGTTTCTTTTCTCTAACACACACATAAAGAGTGGTTGATATACTTGAGGATCTTGATCTCTAACCACACCCATAGATTCAAGTATCATTCAAAGTTTTAGCTCTCTGTATTTTTGAATTAATGAATTCCTTGAAAGTGTTGTATATGTAATTATATATCATTTAAAATTTTCAAAAATTGTGATAGAATATCATTTAAAATTCTCAGAAATTTGTGATACAATATTTTAAAATTTTCAAAAAGCCGCTCCTCACCATCCAAATAGCTCATTTTAGACTTAGAAATCACTTATATTGATTACAGTCTGACCATAAAGTGAATCGTAGCAGGCCTTGAGATTAAAATTTTACTGCAACATTATAGACATTTATATAGTGATCCACTTGATTTGCCAGCACAAGTATGATTAATTCAGTGGTGGGCCTCACATTTTTCTCCATCTATTTTCTTAAAACTATGCGACTAATTTGAAAAGTTTTAAAACTTATGTCTGTTTTTGAAATAAGGGAAAAACTTAGGGCCTTATTTGAAATTCTCCCTTTTTTTTGGTAAAGTTCTTTGAAAATGTACCATCTTTGAAGTTATTTTGAAAAAAGCACTACTCACTTTGAATAACTCTGGATAAGCTCAACCAAACACACCCTTAAATCAGTGGGTAAAGGCCAAACCTCACAATCCAAAGAACTTAGATAGGCTTGGAAATGGCCTATATGGACTACAGTCCGACCATAAAGATTTCAAGGCAACTTTATAGCTGATCCACTCAATTTGCCAGAACACATATGATTATTTCAGCGGTGGGCCTTCCATTTTTCCTATCTATTTTCTTAAAACCATGTGACTCTGTTCTATTTTATATGTTGGTTTATGTTCATCCGCTTTTTTTTTTCTTTTTTATTAGTACAGCGATTAGGTTGTGGACTTTGGGTTTCTGCCAATAATCCATGAAATGATCAGGGGTCTTGGGCTCATAAAAGATATGAGGCTGATTGAGTCGGGTTACAGCAACTGAACTTGGGCTCTTGCTCGGGCTGAGATGTCAGTTTAAAAGTCAGGATTGGGTTCAAGTTGTGTTGGGATTGTGTATAGTTGGGTGAAGCTCACATTGGCCTCAACCTAAGTACCCAATTCAACCCTTCCCTCCTCATATTGAAGCCTTCTTAGAGGGCAAAAATTAAATACCCCCTTCAATACTGTAATTTCTGAAGCTTAACCTTGAAAAAATAAACTATGTTAAGAATACCATCCTAACTCTATTTAGATGAAGGTGAATATTGTAATACATTTTGGTTAAGATTATTTTAATTTCAAACACTATTTGCTGCAAATAGGTATAAGGTAAGAGCATTTTTGTCTTTTATAAATCTACATGTACTCAAGAGAGTCTAAATGATTGTATTACCTGTGTATAAAGATAATAAAGTCTAGGGGCCGACATTATTGTATTATTAAAAGGGTGAGCAGTTACATGTAGATTTCCCCATTTTCCTTTTGCTTTAGAGGGTCTCACGCACCCACACACACCCTATACACAACAATGAGCGACAGATTTTACTAAAAAAAATTTATAGTTGCTTTTAGAAATAATTGTAAACAGTTGCATGGATTTTAGATAAATATGTGGTAGAAGAGCCATTTAGATTGGTAGTGCTTTTGTCACACATTTATCCAGAGAGCAACATCACTCGTTTGAGTTCCAAGAGAGCTACATGACACTTGTCAGTTTGAAAATCCAAACTCGTTTGTGAGTATTACATTACCCGGATGGTACTTGTTCGTGTGTGATGTTATTTATGCTTATAGTTTATCTTTTCCTAATTGTCTTCCAATTTCTTAACAGGCACGGAGAACATTGCATCAATTTTAGATATTGGGAATCTCGCATCGAGTCTTATTGGTCCTCAAATTGATTACATTACAAATCTCGAAAAGAAAATGGAAGAATTGGACAACAATGCACGGTATTTGTTTGCCCGAAGGGATGATGTGGAAGAAAGGACTAGAGACTCACCAAATGTGGCAACAAGGGAGAGAAAATTGTGGCTTGAAGAAGTGAAAAAGGTAGAACTTGATGTGGAGTCCATTAAGGAAGAGCATACAAGGTGTTCTAATGACTGCTCGAGGTTGACATTAGGCAAACGTGTCAGAGCTGTTACTGAGAAAATCATCGATCTTAATAATAAACGACCAAAGTTGAAGGGAAAAGAGATTTCAAATGCACCACTGGAGAGAGTTGAGCAACAAATTGTAGAAATTAATTCATCAACTGACTCCGAGCCTAGATTGCAGAGGATAATGGGGCTTATAAAAGATGTCGGAATCCGAAAGATTGGGATTTGGGGGATGGGCGGCATTGGCAAGACAAGAACTCTGAAATTGTTGAACAATCGACTGGTAGAATCCCACATGTTTGACATCGTCATCTGGGTAACTGTCTCAGGAGAAGGAAGTCGAAGAAAGGTGCAAAATGATATTGCAGAATGTCTGAAATGTACTGCGATAGATATGTCTGACGATCGGCTAAGAGCAAAAATAAATAGCAGGTTAGGTGGGAAGAAGTTCTTGTTGATTTTAGATGATATTTGGGAAATAATAGATTTGTCTGAAGTTGGGATCCCAATTCTAAATCAAGATAATGGGTGTAAGGTCTTGTTGACCACTCGAGACTTTAGCATATGTCAGCAGATGGAAACAGATAAGTCAATACAAATGGAGAGACTATCCGAAGAGGAGGCATGGAGGCTATTCAATGAAAAAGTTGGAGATGTTGCCATGTCTCCTCGTATTGAACCAATTGCTAGAGATATCGTAAAAAAGTGTGGTGGTTTACCACTTGCCATCCTAGTAATTGGTTCATCATTGAGAAAGAATAGTGATGTTTGTAGGTGGAGGAATACGCTGCGGAAACTGAAATTACCATCTACGTCTTCGATTAAAGGCATGGAAAAGGAAGTGTTCTCCTGCTTGAGAATCAGTTATGAACGGTTATTTGAAGATTCTGAAAGGAACTTATTTTCGTACTGTTCATTATACCCAGAAGACTCTCAAATATTGATAGCTGGATTGACAGAGTATTGCTGGTTGGAGGGCTACATTCAAGGAGTTGATAGCATTGAAGAGGCAAGGGATGAGGGTCACGACATGGTAATGAATCTTGTTGATGCGTCATTGTTGGAGAAGGGTGATAATGAAGAACATGTCAAAATGCATGACATTATAAGGGATTTTGCATTGAAAGAAGCTTCAGGGTTCTTAGTAAAAACTGGTAAGCATGTAAAGCATCCACCAGAGGAGAAGGAATGGATGCAATCACAAAAGATATCATTAATGGGCTGTAGTTTGGGCTGGTTGCCGGAGAGGCCGAACTGTAGCACTTTGTCCACATTATTGTTGCAATATAATGATCATCTAACAATGATCCCCGATTCCTTCTTTGAATGTATGCATTCTCTATGTATTCTAGACTTGAGTGGGACAGAAATAAAGTCATTGCCGTCTTCCTTGTGTAACTTGGTTAATCTCCGCGGTCTCTATTTGAAGGATTGTCGTAAATTAAAAGAACTTCCATCCCAAGTAGGAGCGCTCACACAACTGGAGGTGCTTCATTTGGGAGGCTACACAACAATTAAATATCTGCCTAAAGAGGTCGGGGAACTAACTCGTTTGAAACGTTTGATAGTGGGATTTCAAAAGGACAGTAAAGAAAGGAAGATGAAGTTGAGAGTTCCAACTGGAATAATTCCAAAGCTTCCATATTTAGAAGAACTGAGCTTGTATGTTGGACCTATTTGTTTTGAAAAGGGTGAGTGGGATGATGAAAGCATGGAAGCCGTGGTTGAAGAATTATGCAGTTTGGAACATCTTACTTATCTCGATGCATACTTTCCAAAAGTGGAGTGTCTCGAGCATTTTCTACGTCACAACAAATCGGTGAAAGCAACCTCCTCCTGGTTTAGGAGATTCCGGTTTCGGATTGGCACTGAGATAAGGGATAGACCAAGTGTTTATTATCGTGAAAGTCATGAATGGGAAAGATGTTTGGTATATAAAGGTGGTCCTGGGATGTCACATGCCGCCGCCATTATGGAGACCCTTGCTCATTGTTTCGTTTTTTTTCTACAGGAACATGGCACCGTAAGAAAGCTATCGGAGTTGGGCCTGGCAAACATGGATGAGTTGAAAGAATGTTGGGTCGGAGGCTGTGAAAAGATGGAAATTCTCTTTGATGGAGATGAGCAACAGAAGACTTGTGCACTGCTACCCAACTTGGAGATTCTTATTCTTGAGATTCTTCCTGAATTGAGAAGCTTATGCGATGGTCCATTGCTGCACGGAAGCCTCTCCAAACTAACACATTTAAATTTATTTCGTTGTGATAATTTGAAGAAGGTTTTCCAATTGGGTATTATTCGACAACTCTGCAGTTTAGAATCCCTCCAGGTTTGGAGTTGTTCGATGGTTGAAGAGATAATAGAAATTGAAGAGCCCGAGGAGGAGATGTCTGTCGCAAGCCATACCCATAATGTTATAAGTTATAATAATGATAGACTCATCCTCCCTAATATCAAGAGAATTTATCTCATGAATCTTCCGGAATTGGTTAGCATTTGCCGAGGGTTTTCTAATTTCGAATGGCCATCACTAAAAACTATTAATACTGGTGTATGTCCCAAGTTGAAGAGTCTCTCCTTCCTTTGCAATGGCACCAATATTGTAGCACCAGCACTAAGGGAGATTAAAGGAGAGAGTTCATGGTGGGAAGCATTGGAGTGGGAAGACAATGACAACAAGCAACGACTCCAACCTTTTTTTCATCGAAGATGAAATTGTCGATGCCTGCCTTGGCTTTGGACCATACAAGCGTTGAAACCGGAGGAAATAGTAACTACAACATTTCTATTTCGATTCTGTGTTCCGTAATATCTCTCTCTCTCTACCTCTCGGTAATGATTTCTCTTCTTCGTCTGCAATTTTTCATATCGCTGTTGATCAAGACGGAAATAAGCATACGGATCGAACAGGTAGATATCTCTTTACATTTCTTCAATTCTTTTACTTCTCTTTTCTTCTTCGTCTGCAATACTTCTTTTGAAATTTCTTTGAAATAAGCACTGCGTGTTTCTTATTTTTCCTTTTTTCATTCATGGGTTGTTTAGAAAACTCAAAGAAAGAAGATGATGATCTCCGTTTGTTTAATGATATGCAAGGTCAAAAAAGGGATATAGATTGAACATGACAAAACCACCACATATTTTTTTGTCTTTGTTGGACAAGTTTGAATTCAATCTCATATGCCCACAAAGTGTTTGATGCAATGTCTCAACCAGTTCATCTTTTTTGAAAGATGCTTGTCCCCTCGAATGATCATTCTGTTACATATCTGTTGCAAGTTAAGAAACTATTGTTCTTGCTACAGATGAAGTTCTTAATTACCTAATCTTCTATGGGTTTTTTTTTTTAAATGTTTCTTTTTTTGTTCTCCTTTTTCTACTGTTATTATTATCGTCATTACTATTTTTTTATTTTTAATTTGTGAAATAGTTGTGCAAAACCAAGTTCCTGATCAACCAAAATGTCTGGAGAAATAATTGGTGGAGCCTTATTACCCTTCTATATGATATTTCAACCAAATTGGAAAGGTCTCTTGTTTAAGGTCCTGTTTGGATGTCATCAGTTTTTCCTTTTATGAGTGAAGTGGTTTTCTTATGACCAATATGTCTAAGGTGAACTTGAGCCATGTTATTCACATCTTAGGGTGAAATATACGTGTATAAAAAAAAGAAGTCTGTTTAGTATAGGTGGCCTTTGTATGGCCTTGTTCTATTTTGTCTGCAACATGTCGTAAAGGAAATGAGTTCTGTTAACAAAAAAAAAAAAGACAGAGAAAACAGAAAAGAATATCTGTTGAGATGATATTGAGTGGAAATATCTTCCCTATATTTCTAGTCATAATCGAATCTTATCCCATCCATTTACGATCGGCTTTGAGTACTAGATTTCTCTTGCAATACGGTTGAATGTGTCTCTTTCATTTGTTATAGATAAAGGGTGCCATTTATAGGATACTATGATTATCTAACTGTGTTGTTGCTCAATCACATGGATAGAATTTGTATTTGTTTTAATTGTTTTATTTATAAAAATTGCATTGTGACATTCTGCCTATCTTCTCTGGCTTGGACACATACAAAGCACATGGGAATATGGATAAGTTGTTGGTCTTGTATATGCAAGAGGAACTTTGTTACTTACCACCAGTGTTTGATCCCAGGTTTTGTTTCTGTTTTGTTTGGTTAGGAAAGTTGCATTTCTGTTGGTTATGGTGTGAGTTGTCAATGTTTGTGTTTGTGCAAGTATTAGTGAGTGAGTTGTTTGGCCTGTTGCCAAAATATTAGCTACTGCAGTTACCGGTGGTGTGAAGAGTCGTGGGTTGTTGCTAACTTGTAGGAAGTGATGGATAGTATATTTAATGTCTATTTTTAATAGATAATGCATCTATTACGACACCATAGAAGGGATATTCTTATACTACATCATCATCACCACCATCATTAAAGCTTTGTCCCAACTACGTTGGGTCGGGTACATGAAAATTCGGTTTCCCCATTTCAATCTATCCATTATGTCTACATAGCTCCTAAATTTAATTCTATTCCATTAACTAGCAAAAATAGATCATGGATTGAAATTGTGAAAGGACTTGTTTGTTGATTTTATGATAAGAACATGTTTGTAGTTTGTACCTTGTACAACTGATGGGGGTTCCAATAATGCATTGATGCAATGGTGTAAATGAGTAAAAGCACCTACTGGTGCAATGAACTTGACAGCAATCTGAATTTCCTCCCCTTTTTTCACCCTTTCTTATATGGCTGCGAATGTGATACTTGGGTCTAGGGACATTTATCTTGGACTATTCAACATTGAAATTGAAGCTGTGCAATATCGCACACAAGATATCTTGGGACCATGTGGGTAGCTTTTATGTTTGTGGCCACAGCTTTTGTCTTTGTGACCATGGTAAAAGTCTTCTTGCACAAGATCTCACAATAGTTGTCACGGTCTATAGTGCCGTATCTTTTTAATTTTTTATTTAATAGTCAAATGGTCCTTCAACGTGCAAATATGGATGGCAGGCAATCCCATTGGAAATGTATTCTTGTATTCACCAGCTTATCTATTTGTAAGAATATTTTGTGCACCAATTTGCCATACTGTCGTTGAATATGACTGATATATTCTAAAAGTTTAATTACAAACCAAGTATTGATTACTGCATAGAGAGGTATTTCCCTAGTTGAAGGTATCAGTATCGCAAACTCGCAAGTTTTGTTTCAATTAACATCCCATTATTTATTTCCAGTTGTTTCCATATATTGGAGAACTGAAAAAATCTATTGAATGGTCAATCATAAGCTTTAAACATGCTCCATTGATGTAAAACAATATTTCATTGTTGAAGTGTCCAACAGTTAAGGTAAACATGACTAGAACTGAACAAAGATTTTTGGCAAAATTCATTACAATGAGTAGATGTTGTCCCAAACCCATATTGATTCATATCTTCTATCACGCCCAATTTTATATATATATATATATATATATATATATATAGCAAAGTGGATCCAATTGAGAAATTGTGCAATTGGATCCAATTGATTTTGACCATTTTAAATTATCTTAAGTGTCCCTGACTGGGCCTAACTTATTCTTTAAAGTTTAAAAAAGGTTAAGAAAATGGAGATTGAGTGACTCTTCCCCTTCATCTTCCCTCTCAACGTTACTTCTTTGACTCCCATAAGTGCTTCTATCTCGACGTCCATCTTCCTCTTCCTCTTCCTCTTCATCCTCCCTCTCCCATCAGTCCTGCTCAACGCTCTCATCTCCTCCCTCCTCGCTCGACCCCATTCCTCGGCATCGATTGCTACGATCCCCATGGCATGTACCTCTCTCTATCTTTCTTCCTACCTCTCTCTTGCTCTGTCTCCTTCTTTGGCTAAAGAGATGAAGGAAATAATAAGTGGGATCTGCCGTATTGCAGGATATTCGTTTGGAGGAGATAAAAAGAGGGAAAATGAAAAGAGGGTTTGGAGAGGAGAAGAAGAAAGGGTTGTTGTCCTCATAAATCACGTCACTGTGATAGCTCAACGTGCCCTTGAAGTCTAGCTGCTTCCTCTGATTTCTGGTATATGCCTTTTTTATCTTATTTTATTTACTCCTCAACTGTCTACAATGTAATTTTATGGTTATGTGGGTTTTTCACTACTTCTCTGGTAGGTTTTTTTATTGGCTATAAATAATTAAAAAAAAATTAATTTCTTTCCTTTTCTCCTGGTATCACTTTGGTTTGATTCCGTTTTTACTCAATTGTCCAGGTTGTGCCTAACAAATGCCTCTTTGTTTTGAGTTTTTTTTTTTTTTTTTTTGTTGATTCTTTGCTATGTTTGAATCATATGATCAGACAATCCGCCAACCCTTCAATAATGTAATCCTAAATATGAGCCAACAAATAGTATTTTATTTGAACAGGTTGTTTTTTGTTTATTCTTTTTGCTCACGGTTGATTTATTTCTTTACTTTTTTAAATCATTCAAAAAGTTCTGAATTCGTTGTTAGAGAAAAGGGCCTTTGAGGAATTCAAATTAACAATATCTAATATGTCTGCTACGTTGACGGATGGAGTCTAGGCACAATTTTTTGGATTTCCCAAATCTGCCGGTGAATTGAGATTGGGTTGGAGAATGATGAGTTTCTGCATTTGATTGTTGTAGTATGTGCATTGAAGATGGGAAATGAGTTTTTTTTTTTTTTTTTTTTGGTTGGAGGGGTGCTTTTTTTCTTACTAGCAATTATTTAATAAATTGGATCTCTTTGGTTCTTTATTATTATTTTTCTTTTTCTATGATTCAGTCATGGGATTCTATAAGTTTTCTCTCCTCTCAAATCCATAATTCAACTGAATTCTCTCCATTATCATTTTTCTCATTTTATATTTTGTTCGTCATTTTTTCAGTATTGATGCTCGAACTTATCACAAATAGCAGAAGTTTGTTTTATTTTGTCTACTTTATTTGATTGACTGCTGTTTTTTGGTGTATGCTTTATGCAATATAAATTTTAACTATGCATATCAAGTATATGTCATAATGCTCAGAAGAAATGTTGACTTACAACGTTAATTGAGAAATCAGATTCAATTCCTTCAATTGACCATCCAATTTGTTTTGACCCCTCTAAGATGGATTTGTAGCTTTTCTCTCCGCATTCCAACTTTATCTCTCATACTTAACTCCACGGAACGTTTTTTGTTGCACTAAAGCGAACTGAATTCTACCAACTTTTCGGCTACCTTTTTTTTTTTTTTTTTAAGTAAAAGGCTACCATCTTAAAAACACATTCTCCTCTTACGTTTCTCCCAATTCCATTTTAACTCCTTTGCAATGGTTTTTTAAAGCGTCCGCAACTCCTCATCTTCTCTTCTTTTCTCTAACGTGCAGACGTCCAAACCTTCTATCTTTGAGCCTTGGGTTTTGAGAGGTCTCTTTTGGAAGGTGGCGAATGGGGACGGCGACCCCACCAACGTGGCAGGAATTTTTGACCAGGTTCCGATTATCTTTGACCCAACATCCCGCTTTTGTTTCATCTCCGATTTTTTTTTTTCCATTTTCAGAAAGCCATCTCCATGTTCTTCTTTGACACCTGTGCAGGGACCTTACCTTCTACACATTTCGGTTTTCTACATGTTTCGCTCTTGGCAGAACTTTTACTCAATTTCAAGTCATGTAACTGCAAAGATGGTTACTCACTCTTGGAAACTCCTCAAAACTAACGAGAACTCTTGTGAGTCATGAAAACATTCGGGCCCCAAAATCTCCTTCGTCCCTCATCTCTTTTCAAGGTTAGTTCCAATCAATTCATACGGTTTCTCATTCTCTCCTTTTTCTTCCAAATATGTTGAGTGCTGCAGATATATTGAATTTATGTGATTTGGTTGTTGAATTGTTGTTCGATTTAGAGATTCATTGTTATTTATGCAATCTATATTGTTTGTATGGAATCTGTTTGTGGCGAGATTTACATTTGCATTAGCATTAGTTAGTATATCTCAGTGTCATGATGATTTGATGAAGTTTGCATCTGAATGTTTTTTTTTCTTTTTTATCTCTTGGATCTCTCATGTGTTATAACACGTGACTATGGTCTTTATCATGCATGCATGTGTTTCTTTTTGGAATAACATTCATTTTTCTTTATGTTAGTTTATGCATGCCGACTATATGATGAAAATTCTACATGAATAATAATGCAGCTATGAAGTTTGTATCTTATCCAACAAAATAACAATTTCCAAGGTGACAAATGATATATTCATCAAGTGCCCCATGAAACCAAGGTGACAAATGATATATTCATCAAGTGTGCCATGAGATACAACAGATTTTGCAGATAAAATAACATGTTAATGTTGATGGCAATG
The DNA here is from genome assembly GCA_038049695.1 of Cinnamomum chago. Taxonomy (NCBI): domain Eukaryota; kingdom Viridiplantae; phylum Streptophyta; class Magnoliopsida; order Laurales; family Lauraceae; genus Cinnamomum; species Cinnamomum chago. The sequence continues at coordinate 5,763,802 of CP142451.1, read as the reverse complement.
GCAATGGCAATGGATGTCAAAGGTTTTATACCTTCTCATTTTGTCCATGCATGTGGTGAATTGCTTCATGACGATGGCAGGTTGGGTTGATTAGTTGGTTGCAGTACTCCAAATTTTATCACTTTGTTTCATAATACACTGATTAGTTAGCTGATTAGTGGTCCCCACACTTATTAATTTCTTCTCCGAATCAATTTCTCCCTGTTGCCATCCAAGGTCTACAGATACCCCCTCACTCTGCCGACCACAGCCCAATCACTGGTGGGCGCTTGCCAACATTTTTTTTCCCTTTTGCTTAAGGTGTTGTATGTTTTTCTTTTGCTGTAATGATTTCAAATGTGGGTGTTTTCCTTCAGAAAACAATAATGTAGCTGTTTTTCCTCTCTTGAAAACAAAAATTTTTGATATATCTTTGTGTTTCATTGGATTTCATGTTCAATAGAAAGTTGGGGTTTTTAAGGGATGTGGACTTTTTATACTAATCTACCATTAATTGATTTTTCTTTTTCTAATTTTCTTTTCTGCCTTAATAACAAGGCTCAGATCCGTGAGCTCCAATGTAATAGAACACAACTCAACCGTCAGGGTCTTGCCTCAAATTAACAGTTATAGGTTTCTTTCAATTGCAACATGCCCTCGCTCAGACAGATTTTCCCACGATAGTAATTGTCTCCAACAAATTTTATCTAAATAAAGTTGTTAGAGTTCTCCTTTGTGGTAGACTGTGGATCTTTGTTAAAGGCTTTCTTTCTATGAGAGTTTGCTTGATAGGGTTTTATAGTTTAGGTATGCATAGGGCTCATGAATGTAGTCTCTTCTTCTCTCTTTAATCCCACATGGTAAATTAAGCAGTCTTCTTTTGACCAATGGGTGTATCTTTTAGGTGGGAACCACAAAAAACCCTTTTCTGATTGTTTACTCACTTCTTCACATCACAACAGTAGGAACAGTGAGCTTGGCTGATTTGAGAACTTTTTCGTCCTATTTGCAAACTAAATTCCCCATTTTATGGAAAACTGAGATGAATCCCATGACAAAGTATATGTCTAGATGATATACAAAGAGAGCTTAATAAAGTAAGTATTATCGAACACCCCATCAATGTTTGACATGCCTTGCATCAGGCCAATGGATTCATTGTATAGTATAAGAGACATATAACGGAATGGGTGTTGACCTTTGTATTGCATGTTCCTGTGTTGCTTTACCTCTATACAAAGATCATATTGCTACTTTTAATTAAAATATATCACACCATATTGTTCTATTTGTTTGAGTGATGTTTGTGGATTATTGAAATGAAATGGTATTTTGAAATTTGCAAGGACAAGCTCACATGTTTTCTCCAAGATGTGGACATGAACCTTGAAGGGTATGTTGTTTCTATTTAAGTTTCCCTTCCTTTCTCTAAGTTTAGATTCATTGCTTGCAAATCTATGTGCTGTTTTTTAATAAAGAAACTAAATTTGAAACTGTTCTTTCTTTATTTCATTCTATGAGCCCTTAATCATTAGTAGAATTTAGTCTTTGGTTCTTTCCTTGGAGGTTTTAGGTTTCTCCTTTCCTTCTTTATATGTTTCTACTAAGTTACAAGAAAAAATATGCTTCAAAATTGTTTCTTCTATTGGATGATGGTAAGTCCCTTTTTCCAAAAAAATTACATATATACACAATTTTTATTGACGTTTTATATTGAGAGCATCAAATGAAATGGTGTTTTGAAATATGCAGTAACAACCTCACATGTTTCCTCTAAGATGTGGACGTGAACCTGAAGGGTATGTTGTTTCTATTTGAATTTCTCTTATTTTCTCTAAAACATATATTCATTGCTTGCAGATCTATGTACTGTTTCGTAAGGAACCTCAATTTTGCAACTTTTCTTTCTTCATTCCATTCTACGAGCCCTTAATCATTACTAGAATTTAGTGTTTGGTTCTTTGCTTGCAGGCAAAAATGCTTCAAAATTATTTCTTCTATTTAACACTAATGTGCACAAGCAAAAAAACTTTTGGATCCAACACTCTGTGATGAATAATCAAGTAGGAAATGAATCTATAAGTGGTGTACTCTTATCATACTAGGATAAGAATTTGAAAAGTAATTACTTTAAATATAAAATTAAGAGTAAAGGAACAGTTTCTTTTTTTCGTTTTTCTCAATCATTGTTTGGGGGGAGGTTTTTATGGTACCTATTTACTGGGATATACTTGTGTGCAACCTTGCCTGAATTTTAAAAAGTCACATGCTATTCCCACTTTTCTTGAGTTGCATCTATCAGATTTATAGGTATTTGGGTACCCATTATAATCCCAAAGAAGGGAGAGACCAAATAAGACATCCAATGAGTGGTTAGTAAAGAAATGTTGGATTGTAGATTAATGATGACCAGAACCTCAAATTGAAATAGTATTTAGTATAATGTGTATAGTTACTTGAGCCAGTTGAATACGTAGGAATTCATAATGAAATGAGCTTCTAATAAGGCCTATTGAAAAGTGAGCTTGGGAATTGATTTTTTTTTTTTTTTTAAATGGATGATGGTAAGTCCCTTTTATCATATATATATATATATATGTATATGCAATTCTTCTTGATTTTTCCTATTGACCGTGTCAAATTAGTTATTGATAATTAATTATTATAGCAAAACACACAGCTAAATTTGAAAAAAAAAAAAAAAGTGCATGTTTCATATAATATCAACTTGACTAAGCTAAATAAGGTATCCTAATTTTATCTCAACCTTTACTTAGTTTGTAAAAAAAGGAAGAAGAAGAAGAAGAACTTTTCAGTATATTATCAGCTTGACTCTGTCATGTACGTAGTCGTACCTTTGTTTCAACCCATAGCTGGTCTTAACTTGAGACAGTTTTTGCAACTACGTGATTTAATTGGTTTATGCAGAATGAGGACCAGTGGTTGTTGGAATATGAATCTGGGAGCATATCTATAGTGTTAGGTTGTAGATAGAGAAGTACTCATTCCTTTAATGGAGAGCTTATCGTTCTTGATCTGTCGAAACTTTAAAGTTACCTGGTATTTTCTCTGTTTTCCTACCTACTGAGATTCGTACACTTGAAGAAAAAAAAAAACCAAACCGTTAATCCAAAAACTGTTTGTATGTATTTCATGGTTGAGTATTGTATCATATCTACAAAATCCTCCTATGCACACACATCTGTAGTTATGTAATGTTTCTCCAAGTTTTTTTTTTTTTTTTCTGTGCAATCTACAAAAGATATTGCACTCGTGATCTTTTGTTAAGGTTATCTTTAATCCTATAGCTCCATGATTTCTTAGCCATGCATAAACTGTTTACATATTTCTAAGGCTGACCACTGTATTTCAATATACATACTTGAACCCCAACTTTAATTTGTGCATGGAACTTCCATGCTTCCTATCTTTTCTTTCTTTCTCTCTCTTTTCTATTTTTTTTTTTAATTTCATATATATTTCACACCATGTATCGACATTGACTTCCATAGGGTTTGTATCTGTGCAAGTCCATCGGGTTTTATAATTGCACATGTGTTTCATATACCATGTATCAACATTGACTTCTGCAGGGTATTGTACTTGTGCATATCTATAGAGTCGGATTGTAGATAGAGAAGCACCCGTTCCTTAAATGTGGATCTTTATATTCTTGATTTTCCTAAACTCTAAAGTTAAATGCTAGTTTTTCTCTATTTTCCAAGCTTGTGGAATTGGTAGTCCATTTATTCAAGTTCTAATTTACTGTTGAGTTTTCAGATTTTTCTTTGTTGTTTTAAGTGTTTAACTATATAGTTGCAGTTCCTACAGTACTCTGATTACAACTTTGACTTTTGAAGTATTTCCCTTGGTTGATCCATCATCATCTGATACAATAATGGGTTCCATCTCTCTATCATGTGTTGTTGAGGTATGTAGACATTTGGTGCAATTCATTCTTTTTTTACAATATATCTGTTAAAAAGTGATGACTAAGTCTGTATTGGTGATGCTTTCTCTACATTTATATGCACTGATTGGGCCAAGTGTTCAGGTTTCTATCATCTGCAATGTAGTGGCATAAACTGGCCTCCACTTATAAAGAACTATATTGCAAAATATTTCCAATAATTTGATGCAGTGATTGAACCCGTTTTATAAGCACCAGTGTCTATCTGCTGAGATTGGTTCCACTGTAGTAGATGTATGTAATAAAAACTTGATCTTCATCTTCCCTCTTTCTATGGATTTCATGTTGCAAATGCCATTAGAGCACGGGCATCTTTTGCTAGTTATATTATATGAAGCCGGCTGGATTCCAATTGCCAATTCCTTCTTAAATTGAGATTGATTTTGACCGTCTTATAATTTTTGATCTCTTGCTAATATCAGGCCCTACTAACTAATGGCCCATTAATCATACTAAGTAATGGCCCATTTAACATTTATTCCATGAGTGGAGATGACGGTTTCAAATGCAACCCAGAACCGTAACTCCTCTCTTCTTCGTTTCCTCTTAGCCACGAACGTTACTCGTCTCATAATTGTCGTCCTCTTCATTCCTTGCATTTCATAAATGGCTTGAAGTCATTGATAAGATGCAAAACTCTCAGTAACTCTCTCCATCGATCTCTCCAAAAGTACTGCGCTATTTCCCTTCTATGTTCTTCACTGGTTTGGACACATACAAAGCACATGGGAACATGAATAAATTGTTGGTCTTGTATATGCAAGAGGAAATTTTTTATGTGCCACCAGTGCTTGATCCCACATTCTATTTCTATTCTGTTTGGTTAGGAAAGTTGTGTTTCTGTTTATTATGGAGTTATGGTGTGATTTGTCCGTGTTTGTGTTTGTGCAGTTATTAGTGGGTGAGTTGTTTGGCATGTTGCCAAAATATTGGCTACTATGGTTACTGGTGGTGTGAAGAGCCGGTAGGTTATTGCTAACTTGTAGGAAGTGATTGATGGTATATTAATTCTGCTTTTTAATAGATAATGCATCTATTTTCCTTGTGTTGTTCAGATTGACTAAGGCCAGAGTCTGCCAAAATTGCAAAGAAGCAGCGATCATGTAACAAAATTTATTGTTTGGCTTGCTGCAAAAATATTAGCTATTACAGTTGTTGGTGGTGTGAAGAGGAGTGCGTTGTTACTTACTTATAGTAAGTGATGTATGGTGTATTTAATGTCTTTTTTTTTATGAATCTCTTTTCCTTGTGTAATTGAAACTAATTAAGGCCATTGTCTGCCAAAATTGCAAAGAAGAAGCAGTCATGTAACAAAATTTATGTATCTGCAATCGAGAAGTTTATGCCTTTACTTAAACTGTTGGTTTTGTATGTGTTGAAGTTGATTTAGTACTTCCGTACATGTTTCTAGATTCTTGTTTTTCTTGCACTTGCATTGCAATTTAACCTGCATTGTGCTTCCAAACAGGCCCTTGTCTCCCAGGGAAAAATAGTCTTTTCATATTTAGTTAGGATGTTTACTGCTTTATTTAGTTTTGTCAAGACTATATTAAGAAAGGAATGTTAGTATAGTATGAATGACCATTCGAAAAAAATTGTCAGTATGAGTGCGGGCCTTTACTAGTTTTTGAGAGAGTGGAATTCTATTAGAATTTCATTGAATCAAAGGTCATAATGGTCAGTAGTTTCACTTCTTTACTACTTTATATTCTATAACGGCAAGCACATCTTTAGCCTTTGGACATTTTATCTTTTAGATCATTTGAGAACTTATTTCTTTTTGGCACATTTCTTAGAAGTGATCATTACTTTTCTTTTTGTTGCAGAGGCTATACCTATTCTCACTAGTCTCATCTTATAAGTTGAACGGTTAAATATATTACGTGTTATCTTCATCATTTTATGTTTGTCTATAATTTCATGTGCATGACCATCCTGTTGCAAGATGATATTTATTTTCTTACTCCGGACAGTGGATGAACCCATTCTGACTGGGTTTTGAGATGGTAAAAATGCATGCAGGTTGGTTCTCGATGGCAGTAATTTAATAGTACTCAATGGGTGGAGGTTAAAATCAGAAGCATGGCCATTTGTTTATTTGAATGGGGTGCTAATTTTGGTGAGTGCTAAATCAAATATGACGTTACCTTGGTAAGGTATGGTAATTGGAGATGTGTAGGTTTTGTTTTTGGCGATTCTCCAATGGCTTGTGGAATCTAGATTATGTTTTGTAGAAACCTATGATGATACAATTTTGTAAAATTCTATCTATTTCACAATTCAATTCCTTGATACAGAATGGTTGTTTTACAGGTTCGGATTGGCATCCTAAAATTCATACCAAACAGAATCACCTTGTCCACAACGATGCTCCATCTTTTATTATGGAATCCTATGAAGAATGCCATCATCCCCCACGTTTGTTCTTCCTTGACAAGCAAGAACTATTGAATTTCTTATTATTCTTCCTAGAAGATGTGAGGATACTGAAAAACTTTTGATTTTACTTTGCAGATTTGACAATGATAGTGCCGATATTTGTCTGAAAAGATATCTGGATCCATCCTTTCTTAAGATGGCATGTTCAAGGTTAGAACTAATGAAGCCCAAAATTTGTGGAGAGAAAAACAATGCTCCCGAAAGCAACGTAAATTCTATTATTATCAAATAGACAGAAAAAAGAAAAGGTCTTATGAATTCCATTCTAATTAGATGCACAGGAAAAAGTGATGAATCCAGAGGAGTGGAGAAGTTCATGCTGTGTCACTATTATGGCACCATAGAAGGTATATTCTTCAACAACATCACCATCACCACCATAATAAAAGCTTTGTCTCAACTACATTGAGGTCGGGTACATGAAAATTCGGGTTCCCCATTCCAATCCATCCATTATTTCTACATAGCTCCTAAATTTAGTTGTATTCCATTAACTAACAAAAATAGATCGAGGATTGAAATTGTGAAAGGACTTGTTTGTTGATTTTATGATAAGAACATGTTTGTAGTTTGTACGTAGTGCAAATGATGAGAGTCCGATGATGCATTGATGCAATGGTGTAAATAAGTAATAGCACCTACTGGTGCAATGAACTTGATAGTAACCTGAATTTCCTCATGAACCCTTTTTCACCCTTTCTTAAGGTACATTCTATTCTAATGAAATGGACAGAAGAAAGAAAAAAAAAGTCTTTTGTATTCTATTCTAAACAAATGGACAGGAAAAAAGGATGAATTCAAAGGAGTGGAGAAGTTCATGTTGTGTAAATATTACTGCACCATGCATAGAAGGTATATTCATCTACTACATCATCATCATCACCATCATTAAAGCTTTGTCCCAACTACGTTGGGGTCTGGTAGATGAATTCTATTTCACCATTTCAATCTATTTTTATGATAAGAACATGTTTGTAGTTTGTACCTTATACAACTGATGGGGGCCCGATGATGCATTGATGCAATGGTGTAAATGAGTAAAAGCACCTCCTGGTGCAATGAACTTGACAGTAACCTGAATTTCCTCATGAATCATTTTTCTCCCTTTCTTATATGCCTGCGAATGTGATGCTTGAGGTGCAGGTACATTTATCTTGGACTGTTCAACATTGAAATTGAAGCTGCGCAATATCGCACACAAGTTGTCTTGGGACCATGTGATGTGGGTAGCTGTGACATCTGTGACCATATCCTTCGTCTTTGGGACCATTCTAAAAGTCATCTCGCATTAGATCTCACACAAGCTCTCATGGGTTATAGCGTCTTTTTTTTTGTTTAATTTTTTTTAATCAAATGGTCCTTCAATGTGCAGATCTAGATGGCAGGCAATCCCCTTGGCAATGTTTTCTTGTATTCACCGGCTTATCTAGTTGTATGAATATTTTGTACACAAATTTGCCATATTATTGTTGAAAATTTCACCAAATAAGATGGTCTAAGTTGCATTTGTTGGATACAAAATTTTCAAATTTAAGATATAATTGATATGATATTTTTGGTTGAAGATATTCTCTTTGTTTGTTGAATAGTTTGATGAAAAGGAATTGACTGTGCACTTTTTAGACGACATGAGATGTGTTGTCACTGATATCTCTTATCCTGAAGTTAATCACTTGTGTGTTTGAGAGAACATGATGGATCTAAATTGTTAAAAACAGCTACCAAATTATATACAATGCAGCCTCGCCTTTTCAGAACCAAACCATTGGATTGAATCTCTCTTTGCCTCAAACATGATATTAATTAAAGCATCAATTTGGTCATGGTCAAAACTTGTAATACTTGGGCAATACAAAATCTGTTTCAACATCCTTCTAAACCTGCCTGTAAGAAAAAGACTAGGATTGCTCAGTTCAATCCTTCAACACACAATTGTCTGCTTGTTAAGACTAAGAGAAGAACAATATAGAATTGCATTCCTATGTGATATATAAACAACCAGTACTGCAGTAGAGTATTTTTAATATTTAGAAAATTGTCTTTGAATGCTTACAAAATTGTAAAATTTTCAATTTTAAATAAAAATAATCAATGATTAAGAAACCTTGATTTTCTTAATAAGACTTATCAACTATGATATTTAATCACACATTTTGGAAAAAAAAAAAAAAAAGAACTCATTAATCCAGCGGTAAATTCTTTTAGGAGCCATGGACTTACCTAAGCGGCTCATTTCTTGAACAGTTTAGATATTCGAAAGGTAGCCATTAAACGCAGGAATTTGAGTTGCACCTAAGGGAGGTTTACCCTAACCAACCATTCTCTTTTTTGGCCTTGCAGCCCCTGTTTAACAGATATGCATTGCATCTTTCATAGGGGGCTATCTCATGAATGCTTTTAATCGAGTAATAATATCAAACACAACCTGGGAAACATTGAGAGCTGTTTACGTTAAGACCTAATTTAACTAGCTCTTTTTAGACTGGTTGATAGTTTGAAATTGAACCCTTAAAGTTTCAAGTGGGGCCCACCTTTTGATCATCAAATCGTTGTTGATATACCTCTAACACCCATGGTACTTACTTTTATCTAAATATTAGAAGTCAATCTCAATAAGCCGACTGCTGAATTGATCAGTGTGTTTTACCCACTTGTTCGTTCAAGATGTAAGTAGGCAATGGAACAATAGTTTATATGATGTCCTCATCACAATGGGTGTCAGAGTGTATCTCAACAGTTAACTAATGGAAAGATGGTCCAGGATTGGGCCCAGTTGGGTCTAGAATCTGTATACCCAATTGTACAATTCTTTCAGCTTGACGGATGGGTGATGGCGATACTTGACTGACTTGAACCTGACTCATCCCAACTAATTGCTTATTAGATGCCAACCCCAATAAATACCACATAGTCCTCAACCTGGCCTGACTCAACACCACCCCTACATGGAACAGCCATTCAAAATCACCCTATGATAAATCTCATCCACTCAAAAAGCCAATCCAGCTGAGAGGCCATTGGATTTATCATGCAAATTTTGCCATTGAAACTTATCCGGCTATGATTTAATAACCTTGAGGCCCCTCCAAACTATGGACGGCAAAACCTAATCACTCGACCTATAAACCAAGTTGTGTTTGGGGCAACCTGAACAAACTAAATAACCCATTTAAACGGGTTAGGTTAGGGTTGACCCGCATTTCTAAAGCCACTTCAATGGTTTGGTGATTTATTTATTTTTTTTCCTTGAATAGTTTATATTTAGTGGAATGAGCTGAACTTGCATTGGGCTTTCCTGGCTTTTAATGCAACTTAATTTTTAGCCTTATTGAAATGGATTAGACTTGGACCAAACATTTAGAGTTTAGATCTGTGTCAAGTGGGTTAAATGGGTTAACCCACATGGATGGAGTTTATACAGGTCAGATTGGGCGGACCCTCATTGAGTGCAGTTTGGGACTACGGTGGGGTCTCAAGTCTCCACCAATAGAAACCTATGGTCAACCGGACCCATTTTTACCCAACGTAATCCCAAACTGTACTTCCCAGATAAAATGGTGATCTTTCAAACACCAGCCCACCTTGATTGTTATGCTTTCAGGTGGGCACCATAGACCAAGTAATTCAATGAGGGAGGATGACTTGCTCATTCCTGAAAATTACTCTTATATCATCGATAAGAGCATGGTCCACCATCCATTTTGCCAGCCATTTGATGAATGTATTTTATTCACTCTTGATTTATTCTCTTTTTTATTTGACCATTATTTTCATGTCTCTTTAACTGTGCCTTCACTTAAATTCAGCAAATCATGAAAATTTAGGAATTGGGTATCCATTTTAAACCATTAAGATTAGGTTGTTGGGCCCAACTCAGTCATCTGTGTCGTGTTGGCACCTCGGTACAAACTATGACACATATCCCCAAGATCAATCATTTGCTCTTTAGGTTGACAGTATCACTCATAACCTGAAGGCCAACTTAGCAAAATAAATAAATAAAATGAACTTATATGGGGAGGTTAATCCGGCCCTTTTTGTGGTGGGTCACTGAAAACTTGATCCATGACCAACCCTCATTTGATGAGGGTCAGGTTGGATGGGCAAATTCCGATCAACCTAGCAGGTGGGGTCAAGTTTTGTCACCTCGATAGTCATTAAGTGGGCTCCAGCGCGGGTTCAACATATCCCACTGAACGGGAATTGAGAGAGATGAGCCAACTTGAGGTTTTCTCATAGAACACTTTTTGAGAATGTTATGAAATCCACCAAATTTTGAAAATGTAACCAAATCTCCCACATGAAGCAAAATAGAATGGATGGAGGCTCACCGGAGTAACAAGTACACCGTGGACCTCTAAAGTGGTGGGACACATATAATTCAATTGATGAATGGATCCAAATCGATGGATAGGGTTATAAAATATATCATATGTAGTTATAAAAGGGTGGGGTATAAATCAACCGCCCTTGTCAAGACACTTACTTTTGAGTGGTGTTGGCACCTAGTTTCACACACATGCCGAGGGTTGGATCCTTGCATCAGCAGGTTTATAGTATCACTTCGGATAAGGAGGCCAAAATAAATAAATAAATAATAAACTGCTCTTTAAATTCTTAGAATCCCTTTTCTTAGTCCATTATTCCTACATTAAATCAAGAGAGGTTTAGCTAAAAAAGAAAAGAAAAAAATTGTTCGTAGACCATGCAAACTTTTTCTTTTTCTCTCAAGATGAAGATACTTGAGAATCTAGGTCCATGCCCAAAACCGGAGATAAGGGATAAAGGAGCTGGGACCCAATGAAGATACTTGAGAATCTAGGTCCATGCCCAAAACCGGAGATAAGGGATAAAGGAGCTGGGACCCAAGGGGGCCCACAGACATGGGAAGAGAGTCCCCACACACGGTAAGGGAGCCCACACAAGTAGGGTGAAAGGCCACAAGTGAGTAAGGGTGAAACTGTTGTTTATGAAAAGTCCGAGATCCTAACCCTAGAGGGGGGGGGGGGGGGGGGGGGGGGTGAATAGGGTGTGCTACAAATATGACCAATTTAGACCAATTTTAATTTCTTAAACTAAACTAGTCACAAGTGATGATAAACAATCAAAATGCGGAAGCTAATAAAACAATCATCACAAAGCAAACACCACAACACAAGGTTTATAGTGGTTCGGCCTCAATGCCTACGTCCACTACCAGCTTGTGATCCAATCACCCCACCAGATTTCCACTATTTATGCTTTTCAATAGGCTAAGCAATAACCCTTACAAAATGCTTTTCTTAGGCTAAGCAATAACCTTTACAATGTTGTTTTTACTAGGCTCAACAACAACCTTTACAAGATGCTTTTCAAGGCTAAGCAATAACCTTTACACAATGAATGATTTCTCAAAGAAGGTGTCTTCACAAAAGAACACTCTAAGAGATACAATTTTAGCACAATTGAATTGCCTCTAAGTAGGCTAATGTGAAAGTTTAATTCAACTTACAAACATACACTAAAATAAACTAAAGTGTGTGCACAAGTGTATGAATGTTTTACTTCAATCAATTTTTACAATGAAGCTCCTAAATGAATGCTTGATGCATTTTAAAATCAAAGCTTAGAAAATGATGATTGAAGATAAATGCTAATCACATGAAAGATTCAAACAACTTAAAGAAGTGAACTAAAACAAGTTGTATGAATGTTAAAGTTTAAGAACACATGTGATTTAGACAAGAGTATTTGCAAACCAATCTAATTTACCAAAGATTATATTGAGTTTGCAAAACAACTCTTTAAAGGCAAGAAATCATGCATAAATGAAAATACAAAGGATTTGAACATGTATGGATTTCATTTGAATGGAAATCAAAATAACTAGTAAGGTGTACCTTTTAAAAACTCAAGCATTTGATTTCCAAAAAGCCTTCTAGCCTTTCCAACTTCATCCCCTTTCTTTGGCTCCAAAATGGTCTCAAAAGTTCATTAATCAAGCCTTCAAAAAGGATGGAATAGAATGAACTTTATAAGAAAAAACAGTCCAACGGCTAGTTAACCCGGTTGACCAGGACCCTTCCCGGTCGACCTGGTACACACAACGGTCAAAAAAAGAGCCGTTGGTGCTTCAGGAACCCAGTCGACCTGCAATGTGGCCGGTCGACTGGGTCCCCTGGGCCGGTCGACCGGCCACACTGCTGGTCGACCCCCTGGGACCAAAATCCCAACTTTTGCATATTTCAAAGTCTTTTCAAGTGGGAATTTTTTGGCCAATAATTCAAGGTTGGAAACATGTTTTAAATCAAACTAAGATGTTTAAAAACATGAAACACAAAAAGCCTAATATGATTCGAAACTTTAAACCAATGGCTTGCTTGAATTCTAAAAACTCTTTTCACATGAAAATGCATACAAAAATGATTCTGAAAAAGATGAATGTATGCAAGGCACAAACCTAAATCCTCAATTTGATTTCTCAAAAGTAATGCAAAAGAATTAGGTTTTCAAAAGAGTTTGGATTCTTTTTCTAAAACAAATGCATCCAAGTTTGAAAACAAAACATGCATAAATCAAAACTTTTACAAATCTAAAAACCAATGCATGTATAAATGAAGATTTCATCAAGATTTTCTAAAACAATGCATGTGTGAAAATTCAAATGATGCTAAAGTGAAAATGCATCCATCAAATTGCAAATACAAAATCCCTAACAGTTTAGAGTTACACTAGACCGCATAGGGCACGAAGGAGTGTCCCACAAAGAACTGAACAAAGATTCATGGCACGATTCATTACAACGAATAGACGTTCTCCCAAAACCATATTGATTCATTTTCTATGGAGCCCTATAGTGTCTAAAACAATTTTCTCATTTTAGAATACATAAATAAATGATATGTGATTCAATTGCAAGCTTGAGAGTTTATATTTTATAGATGTCGAGGTTTATTCTTGAGCTTGAGATAATACTCGCGAGTTCGAGAGCTAAAGTTTCACCAAATGAAATGGTCTAAGTTGCACCTGTTGGGTATAAAGTTTTCAATTTTTTTATTTATTTTTTTTGCTGTAAAGGTAAATTATATTAAAAAGAAGTAGGGGAGAAGAAAAAGATACAAGGGTCCAATAATTGACCCTAAGCCTAGGAGAAACAGAAAATAAGAAAGGAAAAGGAGGAAGACGCAGGAAGAGAACCAGAGAAAGGAGCTGTGCACTCCACCATTAAAAGCTAGCAAAATCAAGGGTGGCAGGTGATTCGCATGAAGGCAAAGAGAGCGTAGAGTTGATTGCTGACGAAAGGCTTTTTGATCTGCTTCAGGGAGAAAGAGATGGCTTCAATGAGATGAGCTTGGATGGAAAGAGAGGCAAAGACTCATTGCACGATTCAACCAAAAGGATGGCTTGCGATCTTCAAAAAATGCTTCGTTTCTGGCCTTCCACATGCAGTAGAGAACTGTGATGAAGATGGCAGCCATGAATTTGATACCATTGAGGTCATTATCTTTGGAAAGGATCGTCCAGATTGCAGAGGCAGAGAGAGTGGGAGGAAGTTGAAGCCCAGTAGCGTGCAGAAACCAGTTCCAAATGGATTTCGCTTGATCATAGGAGAAAAATAGATGACCCACTGAATAATCTGCAGCGCAACAGATGCTGCATCTGGAGGCAAGAGAGAAACCTAGACACTTGAGCCTCAATACGCCAGCCGAAGCAGTTGATTTTGTGTGGAGAGATGTTGTTCCATATCAAATTTGGCCATGGAAGAATTTATGCTCGGTGTCTGACTTTCTGCCATGCAGGGCGCAAGGAGAGGTTGCCATCAGGGGTGTCTCTCCAAATAAGGATGTCAGAGACGACAGGGTTGGGAGAGAGGTCAGCGAGAAGGGGAATCAAGTGCTGGAGTATATTTGGAGGCAAAAAATCAGGAATAACCCATGATCTAGATTGGATCAGGGAAAAAATCATATTATAATACATATGATAGTATTGTTTGAATATACTCTCTCTTCATTTGTTCGACAGGTTGATGAAAATGAATTGATGGTGCACTTTTCAGACTATATTAGATGTTGGTCACAGTGCAGTTGGGTTTGCTGAAATCTCCTCCTTGAACTTAGTAAAAAAAGATTAAGTAATCGACTATTTTCATAAGAAACGATAAAAAAAACCATATAATTGAATGAACCATAGTAGAAAGAAGCCTATGTGGTATGTGTTAAGGACACGAGAGAGATCCTTTTTTTTCGTTTATTTTCTTACCCCAACTATAAGAGTTTGGACCCCTCCTTGGATGAGGGTAGCATACTTCAAGTGAGGTGATAAAGCCCTCTGGTGAGAGAACGTGGCATGCCCATGGTTCGAACCCTGGGCAGCCATGTGAGAACGGCCTCTTACATCTAAGGTAAGAGGCTGTTCTCGAGACGTGGGATATCTTGAAACCACATTATTGAAAGAACCATAGAAGGAAGAAGCCTAGGATGTTTGGGATATCTTAAGAGTTGAAACCTCATAATAGAATGAAAAGGGGTTTTTCGTCTTACTTAGGTCATCATTATTATCTATGAAAATCCACACCTTGATGAAACTTGAGAAAGACATTCTCCATATAACTAGTTTTGTGTAGCATCGCATTTGTTTTTTGCAATATTATTTAATTCAATTAAAATCTTACAATATTATATAAAATTATATTGTTATATTGTTAATTAAAACCTTAAGCTAATCTAATCTTTTCACACACACTATCCCCACCCCCCAAATGAATAATCACAAGTCCAAAATTGACACTCATTCAAATTTTCCTCACTATTGGATTGAAATGGTAAGAAAATTGTGCCTCTAAAACTATTCTTTCTCTTTAAAGCTAAATGTTGGTTGCAAAAAAAACTCAAAAAAAAAAATCCTCAATTCTGGCCTTAGGATAAGCCACATCAGCTTATTGGGGCCCATTTGTGAATGTGTCCTTTCAAAAACACATAATATGTGCCTTTTCAATAAAAGGTGTCTCTTGGGCTAAATATGTGCAATTTCAATAAAATGTCTCTTGGGCCCATTTGTGTGGATGTAACCCAATTCAAAGGGATGATGCCTTCCAACTCTATAAATTAAGGTTATTTTTAAAGTTTTTATATAGTATTCAAAATGAGCATAAATGCATATGAATCCTTTATTTTATGTTTGCTAACATGGATTAGGCGATGAAAGGTTTGGTTTTCATAAATTTTTGGTTGATTTGAATTTTTTAATTAGTTTGTTATAAATAAATTTATATGAATGGGATATTAGTTTTAATATATTATTCAGGACTTAACCTGTGTGATGCACAGGAGCTTCATGCTAGTGAAACTTTAATGCTATAAATCAAAGGGCTAGGATGATCTTATGGAGTCTAAATTTCCCTCGTTGGTAGCTCTCATGTAGATCTTTCCATCTAAGAGGCTTCTACAATCATCATGCATCTCGTGGGTCCTACTAAAAGGGACATTTTCCTTGTCTTACCCTTGAAGATTTCTTTTTTTTTTTTACACAAAAGAAAAAGAGGAATTTATGGGGCAAATCCCCGTAGGACCCCATACGTCCTACCAAGACCCCATATCACATTGGACACGGGAGAGGTCCTCATGTGGCATTTTTCTTCTTTTTTTTGTTGTTTTGCAATATGGTCGATACCAACCATCATGTTAGTCATATTTTTTTCAACATGTAACTGTTTTATTTGCTAAACACAGTAGAATTGTTGATATTGACCATATTGCAAAATAACAAGAAAAAAGACGAATCTGAGTTTTCTCCCTTAGAGGAGGAGGGAGGAGGGATGATCGCCTCAACATGCCCATCTTCTTCTCTCTCCCCCATTCAAAACCTCATCCCACACACAAAACATGCACACTCTCTCTTTCTCAAACCGTTCAATGGAGGAAAAATCTCTCCCAGGCATTTCATCAAATACCTTCGTCACACACCACTAACCAACTCAACATCGACAAAAACGACGATGACACATTCCTGCCCTCCACTCAAATGTTCATATTCCAACTCTACTCCTCCTTCTCCCCAAACCCCACCAACCAAATCCCTCAAAATCCCCTTTTCATCTTTCTTCGATCTCTCCACTCTCACCCATCTTTACGACTGCAAATTGGTAGGGATCATCTCTCTCGCCCTTGCAGCAACCAAAGGAGAAAACCCAGATTCGTCTTTTTTTCTTGTTATTTCGCGATATGGTCGATATCGACCATTCTACTGTATTCATCAAATAAGACAGTTACATATTGAAGAAAATATGGCTGACATAATGGTCGATATCGACCATATCACAAAAAAAAAAGAGAAGAAAAAGGCCACATGAGGACCCCTCCCGTGCCCAATGTGATACGGGGTCTTGGTAGGACGTATGGGATCCTATGGAGATTTATCCCATAAATTCCTCAAAGAAAAAGGATTTTCATATAATTTAAAGATTTTACCATTTTCTTCTACGACACTGACTGAGTAGGAGATCCGAAAATCTCATTCTGATCAAAATGACCTTTGAATTGTAACCACACATTTAAATTGTACCCACATTTAAATTGTTGCCCATTTTTTACCCACGCTTAAATTGCTAGAGTGGATGGGAAGTCCAGTTATTATTATTATTTTTTTACTCATCTATAGTGGGACCATTTTTTTTATAGAGCCCAGTACACCCGAAAAAATAGTCCACATAGTGGGAAGAAAGCCTGTCATACCTGGAAAGGAAGCCCAACAAAGTGGGAAGAAAGCCTACATATACACATGCGGGAATATATAGGGGGCGGTGGGGGTTGAACCCCTGACCTCCCCAATAAAAACCCAACTCCTTCCCAGTGGCGTAAGGAGTGGTTATTCCAGTAATGAGTTGGAGGTCCTCGCTACTAGGCCTGTCAATGGGATGCATTGAAACGGGTAGAAAGCCCGGCCCGGCTCGTCCCAAGCCTGAAAATACAGGGCTTTAAAAAAATTTGAGCCTAATGGGCTGGGCTTGGACAATACGTTTTAAAGCCAGGCCAAAATGGGACTGGGACTGGGCAGAAACAACCCAGCCCGTTCTGGCCCGGCCCGTTACAAAGTCATTTAATAATAATTATTTATACAATATAATGGTGGAAATTAAATTCAACTAAGTATTCTATTTTATCTCGAATGGCTCGTGATATTTTAGCTATTCCAATTTCTACCGTTGCTTTAGAGTCAGTATTTAGCACCGGAGGGAGGGTACTTGACCCACATAGGATTTCTTTGAAACCAGATACGGTAGAAGCATTAGTTTGTGCCTAATATTGGTTTAATCATGACCCAACTAGTGATGGTGATTTAGACAATGATGGGAATGCACTAACTGTTGTTTTAGACATATTAAAAGAAAAATAATTTCTATTGATTTCTTTTTTACATTACTTGACAGATATAGGATATTCATTCTCATTCATTTTATTGATTTTCTACTTTCATCGGCCCAAAAAAAAAAAAAAAGTTTTTAACCTATTCTACATGACTTTAACTTGACTCATATAGGATACTCATTATCATTCATTTCTATTGATTTTATGATTTTCTACTTTCACCGACAAAAAAAAAAAAAAAAAGATTTTAACCGTTCCTACATTACTTGACCCATATAGCCTATAGGATATTCATTCATTTCTATTCATTTTCTGATTTTCTACTATCATCGGCAAAAAAAAAAAAAGTTTTTAACTCCGCTATGTTGCTTGTTGCATTGCATTGCCGGTCCCAAGCCCAAAAAAAATGAGGAGGGTTTAAAGTCCGGTTCGCACCGGGTGTCAGCGCAGTAGGGATAATTTGAGAATGTTTTGCTTATGTCCAGGATCGGGTTAAGCCCAAGCCCGGCTCTGTCCCAGTCTGGGCCCGTACGGGACGGGATTTGATGTAGGCCCGTTCAATTTAGGGTCGGGATTGGACAACACCTGGCAAGCCCGTCCTATTTTCGAGACGGGATTGGACAACCCAACCCCAGGCCCGGCCCGGTCCATTGACAGGCCTGCTCGCTACCACCGTTTGAAGCTTATCCAATACACAGTGCTCGTGATTGATCTTGTGTATTCGAGGTTTACCAGTGATCAACCGCAAGGGGGTCGGCAGGTTCCTCGTCATAAAATAATTGTCCCTTGAAATATTTTGTAATGAGGCAAATGCCCTCGACTATTTGTCTTAGCATCGATGTTTTCAAGTTAAAACCCAATTTTTTTAATAAATTAGAGAGAAATACCCTTCTATAGGCCCTCATTTATAGGTCTACCAAACCCTCTAATGTCAAATTGGAGCTTTCTTTTGTAATTTTATAGCACACTACTTGTAAATTTAATATAAAAACTTAGGACTTTTCTTTAAGACCTTAATCTAATTAGCTCCTCTCCGATTAGAGTAGAGTTTCCTTAAACCACATAAATTTTTACCAAAAAACAAAAAAAAAACCACATAATTGAACAAACCATTGCACGGGTCAAAGCGGCGCCAGCTTACATAATCATGTTAACCCACTTTACTTGCAAGTGGGCTTTACCAATCGGACAAAAGTCATGATATTATTGAGCAGTCCACAAATAGGACAACACCTATGCAAAACCAAAATTAAAAGCTATTATGCTTTATCATGTTAATAAAGACTTACCCATGTTAATTAAATGTTTTGGCTGAATGGTTGGTTATTGGTTATGCTAATTGTTTGGGCAGGGCATGAAATTTGTGTAAGTATCGATGCATGCATAGAGAGGCTTGTGATATGAACAAGCTAATCAATGATGGTGGATCCTCCACATGTTAAATCAGGTCCTAGCCGCCATCAGCACCATAGTAGCAGCAACATTTGATCATTTCCTTTTAGAGTAACAGTACATCTTGTGTATTGCTACATGTATAGATTCTCAGCAGAGGCCAATGCCAATCAGGTGCAGGCAATGATTTGATGATCTAACTGCCCTTTCAGTGGATCCAAGTGAGGGTGAGTGAGCCCTTTAACATCTTCTAGACGACTTTCAATTTCAACCCTTCTTTCTACCAAAAAATTTCTACCAGTCTTTGTCCCTTTTCCGATAAGAATATCTTTTAGATTTGACTCCATACCTTAATTTTTGGCTCACAAGATTTCGAGGAAGGAGAATTTGCTAAGACTTTCCAATCTATGAGATTTTCAATACACCCACCATTTGGAGTGTGGAGCCTCTCTGTAAAAGGTGTGATTTTCTGAAGTGCACAAGATTGCATGCCTTTGGACAGGTTGCTGCCTTTCAAGTAATTTAGTGGAATATACGTACAAAAAAGACTAGAGTGACAATACATCTTGTGTGGTCCTAAATGTATAGATTTTGAGAGGCCTATGCCATACAGGTGAAGGCCTATGCCACCATTGGATTACAATATATAGATATATTGGGGGATGGGATAAATGTAAAAAAGAAAAGGGCATATTAATTATCAGTTTTTAACTGTTTTCAGCCCCCATACCCTTGCACCCGGATTCGCCCTTGCAATGAGGCCAACAAATGATATTTCCTAGTGATAAAATCTCAATGAGATTCAACTCATGCTAATTGTGGTATTAAAGATTCTCATTCCAACTCCGATGAAGATAATCAGTCAATTAAATGGAGACTCTTCTAGAAAGAAAACCTTTCTTTGAAAAACTATGGGGTTTTTGAATAATTCGTTTTCCATTTGATCCAAATCTTATATATTTTGATTGCTTGAGAATACCACCAGACTTCCATCACTAAATACCTTTCGATCTAAAATGCTTAAGGTCCTATTTGTTCACTTTAAAATATTTAGAAATCGAATGCAAAAGATTTATGCCATCAGGAGTTAAAAAAAGAAAATCATAAGTTTATTTTAAAAAATGAGTATTAAATAGCTTTCCTTTTGATGAAAATATAATCAAAAGAAAATAAATGGGAAACGAGTAACTAACTATCTCCTTAGTTATTCATTTTCCATCTTCCTCTATTTTAAATAAAATGAAAGATTATTTAATACTTATTTTTTAAATTTTATCTTTGGTATTCATATTTAACCGTTTGCGGTATAAAGTATACAATTCCAACTCCCTCTCACACACAGTATTAAATTCTATAACCCTTGAGCTAACAATGGGTTGGCAAGTCTTGTGTTTTTTAGGAAGGACGGTGCCTAGGTTACCGTTGAGCTAATAATGGGTTGGCAAGTGGGCACCATTATGGAGTACGAGTGGACTCCAAGTCTGCCTTTCTCTCTTACTTTATAATATGATTTTTTTTTAGGTGTTAATATTTACACCCACTCTATATCACCCTATATGGCTATCTCATCAAGTCCCATCTAATATCAATCACACCAATTAAGTGGTAGGACAAATAGATTTGACTGATCAGTGTTAGATGTGGGCTCTATACCCATCAACAGTGGGCCCCACAGAGGCATTTTCAATGAGAGCCCTGACTGTCAACAACGATATCATCATTACAACTCATTCTATTCTATATCCATTTCATTTATTATTCCATTTACCACCGAAATTGACTTGCTGCCCACGTAATTCATTCTCAACGGGTGTTAACGTTTACAACTTTATATAATAAGTAAGAGACCTTTTTTTAATAAAAAAAAAAAAAAACATGAGTCACCTGGGCTCTAACCTTCTTTATGAGGGTTGAGTTTTTGTCAGGCTTAGATATTGGATAGCATGCCCAAACTCACGCCATGAACACCTCTATTATCCACCTTTCATTTAAAATTTTGTCATTGGTTAAACTTGTGAAGTTATATATAGAGAGGGCTACCTCATATGGATCTAACAAATTTAATGGGGCTCATTGATAGGATTTATCACTAAGAAATGGATCTTAGAAATCGATGTGCCTGATGGAGTTCAGTGGATCCAACAATTGGCATGTGACAGGTCAAAATAATGAATAATCTAAAGTATATTGGATCCCGTTCAGCCTCTAATGACACAAGTTTAGTGGGATCCTCAAGCAACCAAACGTGGAATTGGAAGTTGCCTCTGTATAGATCTTGTTGTCAGGAGTCCGTATGCGCAAACGGATCGTCTATCGAAGCTCACATGACCCAAATATCACACGCGACAAATTTCAATCATCAAAGATGACTGCATCTGGTCCAAAAAAATTAGAATCATTGGATCCCAAATTTTTCAACGCTACTGGGTAGTGCTCGTCACCACAATTCCGCAGAACCAAACTGCTTGTCGATCGGAGTCCGAATGAACGAGTTATGGACGGTCAAAGTTCATAGCTAACCGTTGACTGGGCCCCGCCTTGCGTCAGCAGTACAACAGCCTGTGTAGTTTCGATGACGTCACGATGATGTCATCCGTGGCGAGTCTCAGCTGCTGGGCTCAAAACCGCGCCAGGTTGGTCATGGGTCAGGTCCACCTATCCTACCTGAGTTTTCTCTTGGCGCGACTCCCG
This sequence comes from Cinnamomum chago, assembly GCA_038049695.1. Taxonomy (NCBI): domain Eukaryota; kingdom Viridiplantae; phylum Streptophyta; class Magnoliopsida; order Laurales; family Lauraceae; genus Cinnamomum; species Cinnamomum chago. Next base: position 5,741,989 of record CP142451.1, on the reverse strand, counting down.
AGGTGAACAGCTGCAGCATCACATGTTGCGTCCAGAACCTCCTACTCTCTTTCTTGGCGCTATTCCCGTGACACGGGCAGTGCTGGGCCGAGGAGGCTTGGCCCGTTTGGCCCGGGCCCGCCAGGCCCGCCTAGCAAGTAAGCTGCCCTCTGTGGCCCACCAGGCCCGCTAGGCACAGCCTGCCTGGCCCACCCAAAAGTGATTTTTTTAAAAAAAATGTCCATTTTACCCCCTCCCCCCCAAACAGCCATAAAACGATCATATATGGGGTATTTTGTGTCCTTTTCAATTTTACAAAGTCTATAATACTCTAACCCTCCTATTCTTTTTCTAAATTTATTAGTGTTATTTATACTACTCTAAGTCTCTAGCGCTAACCCTCGAATATTTCTACGTAAGAAGTGTATATTGTGACAAATTGCCTAAAAGGCCATGCTCAAGCTTGAGCACACACATTTTTCGTGATCTTGGTTTTTTTTTTTTCCTTTTTTGCTAAGAAACTCTCCGGGCTGGACTAATCCCTTCGGACTTAAAGAGAAGTCAAGTAAAACCCCGACCCTCAAGTGATAGGACTAGTGGACTCAACCTTCATCATGATGACCTTGTTGAATTTTATTTCTTGATGCCCAGTGGTGGTGCCCTTTGACTCATGGAAGCATATTTAATCTAGGTGTAGGAGTCTATCAAACAAAATTAGATACTCTATTGGAGTTTCTTGCTCCTGATTTCTAATTTTCTATCATCAGTGTTGTGGGAACCTCCCTGGAAGATGCAGAAATATTTAATACTATTACTACAATTGGCCCTTTACAGAAAAGATAAAAGGTACCTTTTGGTATCTTCTCCCTTTCTAGACACCTCTTGCTAGTCATTGGTCTTTTTATATCATTATAATTTTGAAAGGCTTGCCGGCTGTGTTGGGTATTAGTGTTATTTCTAAAAAAATGAAAAAAAAAGGCCCGCTGGCCCGCTAGCTCGCCTCGCCCGGCACGCTCCAGCCCGTCCCATGGCAGGCCGTGCCGTGCCAGGGTATTTCCCAGCACGGCCCGCTAGCTGGGGCGGGCCGTGCCGGCCCGGCCCGACCCGTTTGACATCTCTACCTACAAGGGCATGGCACACCGTAGATATAGGGTCCATCATGTGGGGCCCATTTGAATGCATTTCTTCTTTTTTTTTTTTGCTGTAAGGGTAATTGTATTAAAAAGAAGAGAAGAGACAGAGGATAGAATTTACAAGGGTCTAATAGGACCCCCAAAAGGAGAGGGAAAACACAAAGAAGAAGACCAACTGAAGAGGAAAAACAAAACCACAGCTTAAGCTTTCAAAAACAGACAAATGGACTTAAGCTGGGGGCTACAAAAGGGCTTAGAAATCTTCTTTAGAGATAAAGAGATGTCCACTTGAAGCTGCAGAGTGATGAGATGAAGGGGGAGATGGATATCTTCAAAGATATTCTTGTTTCTAACCTTCCAAAGAGAGTAGATAATTTCAGTGAAGACAACTGTCATTAGTCTGGATCCTGATGAATCGTTGCCTTGAGTGAGAGCTTGCCAGATAGCTGCAGCTGAAAAGGAGCTGGGAGGCCTTACTTCTGCAACTGAGAAGAGCCAAAGCCATATTGATCTTGCTTGAACACAGGAGAAGAAAAGGTGGTGAGCTGTTTCTTCATGATGGAGGCAGCCACTGAGGCTAGATAAATTCCCAGGCTTTTCAAGAAGGATTCTCTAGGAGTTTTTTTATGCATCAATGGCTAGCCAAAGCATTGCAGTTTGGGAGGAGAGATGTGGTTCCAAATAAATTTAGGCCAAGGAAGAGAGATAGCTCTATGTCTGATTGATCTCCAGGCTGATTGCAGGGAGAGTTGACCATCAGGAGAATCTTTCCATCTAAGGCTGTCTCTGATTTCCAGTCTAGGAGTGAGGCCTATGAGCTGATTTGCAAGCTGTAACTGGACTGTTGGCTGGATGTCTACAGGGAGAGACCAGGAGCCCAGATGGAAAAGAGAGGAGAGAGGTTGTTCCTGGGGGAATTGCATTAAGGGAAATCTGTCTGAGAGAGGCTCACTTCCATTCCAAGAGTCTTTCCAAAGATTAATATCTTGACCATTACCAAGATCCCAAGTACTGCCATTGTGAAGAAGAGGAGCCAGGCGTCTCATTTTTCTCCAAATACAAGAGCCATAGATAGTGGTCTGCTGGTGCCAGATTGGTTTGAATTTGAAATATCTATCCTTGAACCATTTTGACCAAAGAGAAGAGGCTGTGGACGCGTGCCAACCAAGCTTTAGAAAAGAAGCTGTGTTAACTTCATCAAGATTCCTGATGCCAAGGCCTCCTTCCTCCTTTGGAAGAGTAACTGTAGCCCAGTTAACATAATTTAACTTGGAGTGGGAAGCATTTCCTTACCAAAGGAATTGCCTCATCAGTCTTTCTAACTCCTTACAGATTGAAACAGGGATAGGAAGAATGGCAACAAGATGAATAGGCAGACTAGAAATCACATGCTTAATCAATATCAAACGTCCCACAAAAGAGAGAGATTTAGCTTTCCAGGCACTTAGCTTAGCATTGACAGTGTCCAGCAGAGGTAAGAAATGGCATCTCTTGGGGGTTCCAAAGCAGATAGGAGTGCCTAAGTATTTGAGCAGGGTCTGAGATTCTTGTATTCCCAGGATTGAGCTGATTCTGATTTTCCTTCTGGAGCTGCATTTGCCGATGAAGAGGTGGCTCTTTTGGAGATTGAAGAATTGGCTAGCTGTAGCTTGATAGGTCTCTAGCAGGTCCTGGAGCACAAGGATGCTGGAGGTTGTTCCCTTCATGAAGATGAGAATGTCATCAGCATATAATAGGTGGCAGGGAGTGGAGGGGATAGAGGATATCTGACGAAAAATTCCTTTGTTTAGAAGACTTTGCAGATGCAGGCTCAGGATTTCTTCTGCTAAGATGAAGAGGTAAGGTGACAGTGGGTCTCCTTGTCTCAAGCCACAAAAGGAACTGAAGAAACCTTGAGGGGTGCGATTGACCAGAACAGAGCATTTAGAAGTGCATATACATTCTTTGATAAGATTGATCCATGTGTCTGAGAAGTTGAAAAATTGAAGGGCTGAGAAGAGGAAGGACCAGTTTAACTTGTCAAAGGCTTTGGTGATATCTAGCTTAAGACAGATACTTCCTTTGGATTGCTTGGTTTTCAGCTTCTGGAAAAGTTCAAAGGCCAAACCTGAATGATGCTGAATATTTCTCCCTTTGATGAAGGCTGCTTGATGCTTGGATACCAGCTTTGTGATGATACTGGCAAGTCTGCTGGCTAAGATTTTTGATATTATTTTGTATGTAAAGTTCAGCAGGCTGATGGGTCTGTAATCTGTAAAATTAGAGGGAGATTTGGTTTTTGGAATGAGGACTAAGAAGAAGGAGTTAGAAGCTTTATGGAGTCTCCTGACGTGGAAGAAGTGCTGCACCGCCTTAGTAACAGTGGGACCAGTGATGCTCTAAGTTGAAGTAAAGAAGACTCCATTGAAACCATCTGGGCCTGGACTACTTTGCTTCTTGAGGCCAAAGACCACCTCCTTGATTTCTTCTGCAGAGGGCATTGCAGTTAAAGTCGAATTCTCTGTGTCAGAGACTTTTGGACTATCAACTTTGAACAGAGATGGGCTGGGATGGCAGTCTAGTGGCTGGAACAAATTTGTGAAGTGCTCCACAGCCAGAGCTTGGATGGTTGCTGGATCTTCAAAAGTTCTGCCATTAGCTGATATGTGGTGGATTTTGTTTGTAGAACTCCTGGCTCTTGCTGAGTTATGGAAAAATTTTGTATTTTGGTCACCTTCTTTCAACCAAGCAATTCTAGATCTTTGGCGCCAATGAATCTCTTGGGCTTTGAGGGCTGCATGGAGCTTTGATCTAGCTGCAATAAGATCCTCTCTGAAGGTCTCTGAAGGGGAGGAATCCAGCTGATGTTGGCAGAAACTCACTCGGGCTTCAGCATCTCTGATGTTCTGATGAATATTTCCAAAATGCTGCTTGCTCCATTGCTTGAGAGAGGTCTTCAAGCTTTTAAGCTTCTGGGCTAGAATATACTGGGGGTTGCCAAAGATAGGAATATCCCAACTGTTTTGGACTACCTCAAGGAAGGAAGGGTGAGTCAGCCATTTGTTTTCAAATCTAAAAGGAGCATTGGCAGTAGGGACTGGGTTTTTGAAGTCTAAGAGAATTGGGCTATGGTCAGAGGAGATCCTAGGTAGATGGAGGAGAAGGGGGTCAGGGAATTGAGCCAGCCACTGGGGATTCACTAAAGCTCTATCTAATCTGGCAGCTACGTAGGAGAGCCCTTGTCTGTTATTGGACCATGTGAATTTGTTGCCTGAGTAGTAGACTTCACTCAAGCCAGCTTGGAGGATAGTGTCTTGGAAATCTCTGAGATTAGAAGGAGTAGACTGACGAAGACTGAGTTTGTCTGTATGGGAGAGAGTAGCATTGAAGTCCCCTAAAACACACCAAGGAAAGGTTGTAGAGGAGGAATCAATGAGAACTTTCCATAACTCCTTTCTTTGGGTGGGGTTGTTGGAGCCATAGACTCCTGTGATGAGGGTGGAGAGACCAGAAGCAGCATTAATAAGAAGCATTGAAAGATGTTGGGTAGAGGAATCAAAAATAGAAATGGTGAGGTGGTGGGAAGACTTGGAAAGGCACCAAAGATTTGTGACAGTGTCTTGGGGAGCATTGGAGTGAAAAGTGTCAAAACCAAAGCTATTCAACCGAAGGGAAGAGGTAGAAGAGAACAGAGTCATGGGTTCCGAGATGAAAATAAGGTCAGGAGAATGAGATTGGACCAAGTTTGTCAAAGATCTTTTAGTAGGGTTGTTGGCAATGCCCCTACAATTCCAATAAAGGATTCTAATCATGGGGAGGGTTGTTTTCTATGGACTCTACCTCTTGTTCTCCTAGTTATTGGGCCAGTGGAAGGTTGTTTAGGAAATTTGTCTCTTCCTGCATCTTTGCCTACTTTGAGGTTACTAGGATTTGGATCTGCTGCTGCTGTGGGGGAGCTGATGGCAACAGAAGGTAAAGAAAGTCCCTGGACTAAGGTAGTAGGAGAGTGTCCCTGTGCTGGGATGGTAGGAGGGGGAGAGTTATCAATTTGGGCTTCTGCAGGGGGAGAAAGATGGTCAATAGTCTGAGCTACCTGGGGGGGAGAAGATGGTTCAAAACCTGGAGGAGCATCTGAAGAGGGTGGGGATTTATCTACTAAAAAGGTCTGAAGGTTTCGGCCAAAAGTTGAGGGGTTGAGGACTGGATCTATGAGGGAGCATTTATCAAGAATGTCAAAGGGATTGGAGGTGTCTATAGGCTGAATGGGAATTCTTTGAAGGATCTCTGTGATGGCATCATAGGGCAAATCTGTAAAGGAGAGGTTAGATGAGGAGGTCTTGTTAGAAGAAGGTCTTGGGGGGAGACTAAAAGCTGTAGGATTAGAGGAAAGAGGTATAAGAGACTGCTGACTGTAACTTGTGCGAGGATTGGAGGCTTCAGATAGTGAGGAAGTACTAGTCTGAGGAACTGAGGGAGTTAGGTGGGGAGAGGAAATAAGGTGGGGAGAGGGAACAGGGGTGGAGATCTGAGCTTGTGGAGGGGGAGGAGAGGTGGATGAGGTGTGCTGGTTAAGGATAGCTAAACTAGGAGAGGGGGAGTTGGTTGGAAGTACTGAGGTGACTAGAGCAGAATTCTGGATAGAAATAGAGGAAGAGGAAATAATTGCTGTAGAAACTGAATCTGAGTTGGTTTTGCCTGAACGAGAGAAAGGGCAGGCTGGTTGCTTATGACCAACTGATAGACAGAGAGGGCAAGGAGGATTCTCATACTCAATGTATATCTCCAGTTCTTTTTCTCCTTGAAGATCCACAAGAATAGAATCTGGCTTAGGTTTGGAGAGATCAATGCTGACCAGGACTCTAGCAAAAGAAAGAATTTTTTGGCCCAAGGTGATGTTATCCAGCTTGATTGGTTGGCCTATAGAGTTTGCTATTGAAAGAATGATGTTTTGGCTCCAACAGTGATAGGGCAATCCTCTCAATCTAATCCAAACAGGGGCTGAAGAAGGCCAAGGTGATTCCTCCTGACCTGGAGACCAAGGCAGGAAAAAGGCTTTGAGCTTATCCATTGAAAGAGGGGAGAGGCTTAGAATGTGTGCTTTGTCTTCCGGAGAGTTGAAACGGAAGAGGAAGTATCCTTTGCTAGTAAGAGAGACCATACAAGGTCTAGAAAGAGGCCAATGCTTGGCTCTCTCTTCCACCCATTCTAGAGAAGGCCTTCTTCCTACGAATCTACCTATGACAGCATTGGTGAAGGATTCCTTGCTAGAAGAGATCATAGCTTGTGGGATAGTAAGGGCAGGCTTGCCGTTTTTCCAAGAGGGAGTTGGAAAGGAAGCAGCTGTCAGGCAAGGAAAGAGGGGTTGCAGGGGAGGGTGAGAGGAGAAAAGGTTCGCAAAAGAAGGTCTGGATGCAGGGGAGGGGCTGGCTAACAGGGGCGGTGACGAGAGAGATTGAAGAGAGTTACCTGGAGCTTGGGAGAGGAGGTAGTTACCTGGTTGTTTGAGGTTGTTGGTTACTAGTGGATGGGAAGGTGGAAATGTTGTAAGAATGTTGGGGGTTAAGGGGGCAGGTTGAGGAAGTAAAGGTTGAGGTGGAGGGGGTGGGTTGCTATTTAAGAGGTGTCTGGGTTGGTAGATAAATGCGGAGGAGTTAGGGGGGGGGGGGGAAGTGGAGGGAGTTGGGGCGTAGCTTGGAGAAGCACTGGTTGATTAGGAGTGGGGCCAATGGGTATCAGAGAGGGGGCTGGTGATGAGTTTGCAGCAAGTGGGGGGAAATGGTGAAGTTGGAGATTGAAAGGGGTAATCTGCCCATCTGTTCCAGGATCTATCATAACTGTGGCCAGAGGAGGATGGGTAGGCAAAAGATGTGAGGACCCACCCTTGGTGGGCCCTCTAAAGGCTATTTTATAGACTAATTTATGCTAATCTATGTTAATTATTGGTTAATCATTGCTAATTATTACTAATTACTACTAATCTCTACTAATCTTTGCTAATCTTTGCTAATCTTGTCTAATTATTAATTAATTGGGCTAATTAGGGGCTAATTAGATTGACTAGTTAGATTTCCCTAAGTTATTATTAGACTAGCTTGGCTTAGTTAGTTTTGGGATTAGATGGGTGTTTGAGTCAATCCTAGGCTTTTAGAGCTAGATTTGGTCATTAGTTGAGTCTAATTAAATTAATTAAGGTTGGGTTAGTGCAAAAAGGTGCTCCTCTAGAAGCTTCCTACCAAAAGACATAACTAGCCTCAACCCTAACCCTAACCACATGAAAACCCTAAGGCTAATCTGGTCATTAATCCCCTCCCCTAATCTATTTAAGGGCTCTTATCCCAAAAAACCCTAAACCTTAAGCTCAGCCCCCTTCCCAAGAAAACTACCAGCCCCCAACTACTTCCCTTCCCATTTCCTCTCCTACGTTTGGGCTGAGGCAACCACTGTTACATCTTCCTTCTTCCTCTTTCATTCTCCTTCCTCACCTAAGCTACTGACCTTGTGCTGGGAGGAGTCTTGAAGCTACTGCAAGTGTCCTCCTCCTCTGCTGTGCTGAGTTCTCCTTAGAGCTGCTACAGCCACTACACCTTCTCTTCACTTCCTCTCCCTCATTTCCCTCATTTCTGAGATTACTGTGTGCTGGAGCCACTGCTACAGCAGCTGGGTATTCTTCTTCTTCATCCAGCTGGGAGCAGCAACCATCATCTTCTTCTTCACTTCTCTGTTCAGCTGGGACTTGGATCTTCTTTGTTATTTCTCTCTTCTCTCTACAAATCAATTCTCAAGCTAAAGAGGCAAGTGCATCAAACTACTAACTTAGGATGTGTGTTTTATTTTGTGATTCCATTAGTCTTCAGTTCATATATGTTCAGTTAAGTCTAGTTTACACTTGAGCTCTGTTCTTGCTTGTTTGGATGAAAGGTCATTGATGGATGGGGGTTTCACCCCCCATTTGGAAGATCAATGGGCCACAAGGTTGTCAATTAATGGGCATTAGAGTTATTTGATGTTTGGAGATGATTTGGTGAAGTTTGGGACTGATTGGAAGTGATTTGGTGGAAAAACGGGTTGAAATGGAGAAAACTTGAAAACTGGTCTCAGTGCATGGCCGAGATCAGTGTATGGCCGAGACCAGTGTATGGCCGAGATCAGTGTATGGCCGAGATCAGTGCATGCCGAGACCAGTGCAGGACCGAGCTCAGTACATGGCCGAGACCAGTGCAGTGCAGTGCATGGCCTAGACCAGTGCAGTACATGGCCGAGACCAGTGCAGTGCAGTGCATGGCCGAGACCAGTGCAGTGCAGTGCATGGCCGAGATCAGTGCAGTGCATGGCCGAAACCAGTGCAGTGCAGTGCATGGCCGAGACCAGTGCAGTGCAGTGCATGGCCGAGACCAGTGCAGTACATGGCCGAGATCAGTGCAGTGCATGGCCGAAACCAGTGCAGTGCAGTGCATGGCCGAGACCAGTGCAGTGCAGTGCATGGCCGAGACCAGTGCAGTACATGGCCGAGACCAGTGCAGTGCTGTGCATGGCCGAGACCAGTGCAGTACATGGCCGAGACCAGTGCAGTGCAGTGCATGGCCGAGACCAGTGCAGCGCAGTGCATGGCCGAGACCAGTGCAGTGCAGTGCTGTGCATGGCCGAGACCAGTGCAGTACATGGCCGAGACCAGTACAGTGCAGTGCATGGCCGAGACTAGTGCAGGACCGAGCTCAGTACATGGCCGAGACCAGTGCAGTGCAGTGCATGGCCGAGACCAGTGCATGGCCGAGCTCAGTGCAGGACCGAGCTCAGTGACTGAAATTTCATGGAAAAGATGACCTGAAACTTAGAATTAACATTTAGAAAGTGTTTAAAGCTGGAACATCAATCTTTCTAAGGTTTTTAGAGTATGCGGTCAATCACCTAGGCCAGGTTGTTTGACCGGACACGCTGTAAGCCTTTGGAAACGAATTGAGTTGTCCAGGAAGCCTGATTTAGATTAGTTAGTGCACTCGGTTGGTCCTCCCGGCCAGGAGATCAACCGAGCTCACAACACATCAGGTTCACCTGGAAAACCCCGATTGTTCCAGTTTTCAACATCTAGGAGTTGTGATCAGTTGTGGGGCCCATTGACCATCCAAATGAGCATTTATCAGTGTTCTAAGCCCGAGTCAACGGTGTGGCTCAACCTTGACTCGCGGGGACCACTGTTTAGGGTTTTGGTTGATAATCTAAGATGATTCGACCTCTAAAGAGTTGTCAACAATGCCCTTAACCACCTAAGCACCAAATACAGTATTTTATGGCATTAATGACATCGTTTAGAGATCGAATTACCAGAGATAGACCCGAACCTAAAGTGGCCCATTACCTAGGATTGGACCGTTGGATTTCCCTGTTGATTCCTTCATTGAAGTTTATACTTCACTTTATTTATATTCTATCATTCTTAGATCTTTAGTGCAGCTGTTTACTGTTAACTAATATAATTGGAAGACCTGAACCTAGGGTATCTAGAGGTGACCCGATAGTGTGATTTCGGAGATCATAGACCCGTGTCTGTGTCTAGGCGGGCCCTTATTGGGCCTAAGTGTGGAGATGTGAACCCTTTAGCTGAAGAGGTAGTTTCTATTGGACTGTTAAGATGTTATGGATTGTATGGAACTGTTTGTCAGTAGTAGATGGATTGGTTGTCTCGTTTGGACGGTTTTAGACCAGGCCATGTACTGATGGGCCTTGGTATGGATCCAACGAGTGGGCCTAGATCTTGAATGAGATCCAGAGACTGAATTGAGATGTGTGGACCTTATAGAGGTATTGTTAGGACCTTGTTCACGCAAGGCAAAGCCTAGACAGACACAGACCTTAGAGTTATTCTCGAGTCGGCATGAACATTCACTCGGTTGATTTAAGCTCAGCCTGTGGACTGATCATCCCCGGTAGGAGCTAGTTGAGTATGGTGAAGCTATCATGATGAGCTGTGTGGTTAAGACGGCAAGGTGTCATACCGTGCCGATCTGGAGTGATGAGATGATGAGTTGATGAGTGATATTCGGGATTAGTTATTCCCTGGTGAGATTCCCCACCGCGACTGTGTTCAGTATGGGAGGGCCGCGGCATAATATCCCGCGGTATTCCAGCTCGTGTGAATGTGCCACCTTGTTGTAGTAGTTTAGATGTTTTCTATTTATACTGATTCCTTATGATTTAAATGCACAACTGCCTAGTTCTTTTCCCTTGCTATTCATTTAACTTATGTACCCGTCTTTATTTCCTTTGATATATATATGCTATGTTAGTAGTATGTTGTATCTTGTCAGATCGTTTAGATCTGACCCATTCATTGGTGCTTAGGCCTTGACCCAGAGATCCCTGACGACGCACTAGCTGTAGTGGAGGCACCCGTTGCTGGAGAGTACGCGTGGGGCCCGGCCGACACGGATGTCGAGCCGGAGGGCGAGGAGTTTATACACGGGTTTTGAGGGACTCCATTTATTTTGGGTTTGAGCGAAACTTTGTAGTGAGTTGGGTAGACTCAAAATGTATTAACTTTGATTAATATTGAATCATTTTAATTAGACTGATGTTCCGCTCATACTTAATATATATATACATCGATACCTATTGCTTCCGCTTTGTTTAAATCGTTATGCTTCCGCAATTTAAATGTTATAACTATGTTGGTCAAAAAGTTTTAAATTGGACCTCACTGCGGCCTACGATCTTGGAAGTTCTCGGATTTTCCGGGAAGTAGCGCGCCAATTTCGGGTAATCGAACGAGTATATCGGTATCCGGAATTGGGGCGTTACATTTTATGGTATCAGAGCGAGCTGGTCTCTAGGAAATAAAACACACTAGAAACTATAGGACGTAGTGAGGATTCGAGCGATGGGATACGTGTAAGGACGATGGATTGGGTAGAGTCAGTGTAGTCTTAGGTTTTGGACTTACCACCCCAGATGCCGAGTGCAAATCGGGGAGTGCATTTTGCTTGCAGATCTGATCGTGCTACCCATGCATGACGTCGACGTCATTTTAGAAGGATGGATCGATGAGGATGTGCATCGACTACCGGCAGTTGAACCAGGCAACAGTGAAGAACAAGTATCCTCTTCCCCGGATCGACGAGCTTTTCGACCAGCTTCAGGGTGCGCAGTTCTTTTCGAAGATAGAGGCAGTGACGAACTGGGCGAGACCGAAGAATGCCACAGAGATTAGGAGTTTTCTCGGCTTAGCAGGCTACTATCGCAGATTTGTCAAGAGTTTCTCCACGATCTCAGCACCGTTGACCAAGCTGACACGGAAGGATGTACCGTTCGTTTGGTCCGATACTTGTGAGAACAGCTTTCAAGAGCTGAAGGAGAGATTGACGACAACACCGATCTTGTCTTTACCTTCTGGCAGTGGTGGATTCGTAGTCTTCACCGACGCTTCAGGGACCGGTCTTGGATGTGTTCTGATGCAGGAGGGCAAGGTTATTGCCTATGGATCGCGCCAGTTGAAGGAGCACGAGAAGAAGTACGCCACTCATGACTTGGAGCTTGCAGCAGTTGTTTTTGCCTTGAAGTTGTGGCGGCACTACCTCTACGGCGAGAAGTTCGAGGTGCACTCAGATCATCGTAGTTTGCAGTACCTGTTCACGCAGAGCGACCTCAACAACCGGCAGAGGAGGTGGATGGAGTACATCAAGGACTACGACTTCCCTATCAAATACCATCCTGGTAAGGCGAACGTCGTAGCAGACGCTTTGAGCAGGAAGACCGCCCTCGTCAGTTTCCTAGCAGCAGAGGGTGTGTGGACCGACGTCTTCAGCAGCTTAGACGTTCAGTTTCAGCCGCTCAGCGAGAGAGTCTTGCTTGCCACCATGTCAGCGTGGGAACCAGAGTTGCTAGGCAAGGTCAAGGACAGTCAACGCAACGATCCGAAGCTTGTCAGAGTGATCGAGCAGATTGACCAGAGGCCAGAGTTCAGACTGATAGGCGGAGTGCTCTACTATCAGGACAGATTGTGCGTGCCAGACATCCAGGAGCTGAAAGACGAGATCTTAGCAGATTCACACCACAGCAGATACTCGATTCACCCCGGCAGCACCAAGATGTACCAGAACCTGAGGAGTTACTACTGGTGGAACAACATGAAGAAGGAGATAGCTCGCTATGTCTCCAAGTGTTTGACGTGCCAGCAGATCAAGGTCGAACATCAGAAGCCGCCAGGACTACTTCATCAGCTTGAGATCCCGCAGTGGAAGTGGGAGCACATCACCATGGACTTCATCGCAGGACTTCCAGCCACCAGGAGGCGCCACGACGGCATTTGGGTGATCGTGGATCGGCTGACTAAGTCAGCCCACTTCTTGCCAGTTTCTATGAGAGCAGGACTCGACGTCCTTGCTAAGCTGTACGTGGACCGGATTGTCTCGTTGCACGGTGTTCCAGCCTCGATTGTTTCAGACAGAGACCCGCGTTTCACTTCTCATTTCTGGGAGAGTCTTCAGCAGGCCTTGGGTACCAAGTTGAGCTTCAGCACAGCCTACCATCCTCAGACAGACGGCCAGACAGAGCGCACCAACCAGACACTAGAGGACATGTTGAGAGCCTGTGTCTTGGACTTCAAGGAGAACTGGGAGGATTCCTTGCCGCTTTGTGAGTTCGCCTACAACAACAGCTTCCATGCGAGCATCAAGATGGCACCGTTCGAGGCTTTGTACGGGAGGAGATGCAAGACCCCAGTTTGCTGGGAAGAAGTTGGTGTCAGGAGCTTCCATGGTCCATCCATTGTCAGCGACACCAGCGAGAAGGTTCGGCAGATAGTTGAGAACCTGAAGGTCAGCCGCAGCAGACAGAAGAGCTATGCAGACAACCGGCGCAGACCGCTCGAGTTCGAGAAAGGAGACAGAGTTTTCCTGAAGGTTTCTCCGGCTAGAGGTACCCTGAGGTTTGGTGAGAAGGGTAAGCTAGCGCGGAGATATGTTGGACCTTTCGAGATCAGATCGAGAGTTGGAGATGTCGCCTACAAGCTTCAGCTACCGCCAGAGCTTTCAGGAGTGCATGACGTGTTCCACGTCTCCATGCTGAAGAAGTATGTGGAGGACCCGACCCACATTCTTTATCACGAGCCACTCGACATCCAGCCAGATGCTTCGTACGTCGCCAGGCCAGTTGCGATTATCGACACCAAGGAGCAGGTGCTCCGGACCCGAACCATTCATTGGGTGAAGGTCCAGTGGGAGCATCACACTCCGGAGGAGGTTACGTGGGAGCTACGCGACCAGGTGGAGAAGGACTATCCACATCTTCTACCTCAGGTATGTTCTAATCTTGTTTTACATTTGGGGACCAAATGTTTTAAAAGGAGGGAATGATGTGAGGACCCACCCTTGGTGGGCCCTCTAAAGGCTATTTTATAGACTAATTTATGCTAATCTATGTTAATTATTGGTTAATCATTGCTAATTATTACTAATTACTACTAATCTCTACTAATCTTTGCTAATCTTTGCTAATCTTGTCTAATTATTAATTAATTGGGCTAATTAGGGGCTAATTAGATTGACTAGTTAGATTTCCCTAAGTTATTATTAGACTAGCTTGGCTTAGTTAGTTTTGGGATTAGATGGGTGTTTGAGTCAATCCTAGGCTTTTAGAGCTAGATTTGGTCATTAGTTGAGTCTAATTAAATTAATTAAGGTTGGGTTAGTGCAAAAAGGTGCTCCTCTAGAAGCTTCCTACCAAAAGACATAACTAGCCTCAACCCTAACCCTAACCACATGAAAACCCTAAGGCTAATCTGGTCATTAATCCCCTCCCCTAATCTATTTAAGGGCTCTTATCCCAAAAAACCCTAAACCTTAAGCTCAGCCCCCTTCCCAAGAAAACTACCAGCCCCCAACTACTTCCCTTCCCATTTCCTCTCCTACGTTTGGGCTGAGGCAACCACTGTTACATCTTCCTTCTTCCTCTTTCATTCTCCTTCCTCACCTAAGCTACTGACCTTGTGCTGGGAGGAGTCTTGAAGCTACTGCAAGTGTCCTCCTCCTCTGCTGTGCTGAGTTCTCCTTAGAGCTGCTACAGCCACTACACCTTCTCTTCACTTCCTCTCCCTCATTTCCCTCATTTCTGAGATTACTGTGTGCTGGAGCCACTGCTACAGCAGCTGGGTATTCTTCTTCTTCATCCAGCTGGGAGCAGCAACCATCATCTTCTTCTTCACTTCTCTGTTCAGCTGGGACTTGGATCTTCTTTGTTATTTCTCTCTTCTCTCTACAAATCAATTCTCAAGCTAAAGAGGCAAGTGCATCAAACTACTAACTTAGGATGTGTGTTTTATTTTGTGATTCCATTAGTCTTCAGTTCATATATGTTCAGTTAAGTCTAGTTTACACTTGAGCTCTGTTCTTGCTTGTTTGGATGAAAGGTCATTGATGGATGGGGGTTTCACCCCCCATTTGGAAGATCAATGGGCCACAAGGTTGTCAATTAATGGGCATTAGAGTTATTTGATGTTTGGAGATGATTTGGTGAAGTTTGGGACTGATTGGAAGTGATTTGGTGGAAAAACGGGTTGAAATGGAGAAAACTTGAAAACTGGTCTCAGTGCATGGCCGAGATCAGTGTATGGCCGAGACCAGTGTATGGCCGAGATCAGTGTATGGCCGAGATCAGTGCATGCCGAGACCAGTGCAGGACCGAGCTCAGTACATGGCCGAGACCAGTGCAGTGCAGTGCATGGCCTAGACCAGTGCAGTACATGGCCGAGACCAGTGCAGTGCAGTGCATGGCCGAGACCAGTGCAGTGCAGTGCATGGCCTAGACCAGTGCAGTACATGGCCGAGACCAGTGCAGTGCAGTGCATGGCCGAGACCAGTGCAGTGCAGTGCATGGCCGAGACCAGTGCAGTGCAGTGCATGGCCGAGATCAGTGCAGTGCATGGCCGAAACCAGTGCAGTGCAGTGCATGGCCGAGACCAGTGCAGTGCAGTGCATGGCCGAGACCAGTGCAGTACATGGCCGAGATCAGTGCAGTGCATGGCCGAAACCAGTGCAGTGCAGTGCATGGCCGAGACCAGTGCAGTGCAGTGCATGGCCGAGACCAGTGCAGTACATGGCCGAGACCAGTGCAGTGCTGTGCATGGCCGAGACCAGTGCAGTACATGGCCGAGACCAGTGCAGTACATGGCCGAGACCAGTGCAGTGCAGTGCATGGCCGAGACCAGTGCAGCGCAGTGCATGGCCGAGACCAGTGCAGTGCAGTGCTGTGCATGGCCGAGACCAGTGCAGTACATGGCCGAGACCAGTACAGTGCAGTGCATGGCCGAGACTAGTGCAGGACCGAGCTCAGTACATGGCCGAGACCAGTGCAGTGCAGTGCATGGCCGAGACCAGTGCATGGCCGAGCTCAGTGCAGGACCGAGCTCAGTGACTGAAATTTCATGGAAAAGATGACCTGAAACTTAGAATTAACATTTAGAAAGTGTTTAAAGCTGGAACATCAATCTTTCTAAGGTTTTTAGAGTATGCGGTCAATCACCTAGGCCAGGTTGTTTGACCGGACACGCTGTAAGCCTTTGGAAACGAATTGAGTTGTCCAGGAAGCCTGATTTAGATTAGTTAGTGCACTCGGTTGGTCCTCCCGGCCAGGAGATCAACCGAGCTCACAACACATCAGGTTCACCTGGAAAACCCCGATTGTTCCAGTTTTCAACATCTAGGAGTTGTGATCAGTTGTGGGGCCCATTGACCATCCAAATGAGCATTTATCAGTGTTCTAAGCCCGAGTCAATGGTGTGGCTCAACCTTGACTCGCGGGGACCACTGTTTAGGGTTTTGGTTGATAATCTAAGATGATTCGACCTCTAAAGAGTTGTCAACAATGCCCTTAACCACCTAAGCACCAAATACAGTATTTTATGGCATTAATGACATCGTTTAGAGATCGAATTACCAGAGATAGACCCGAACCTAAAGTGGCCCATTACCTAGGATTGGACCGTTGGATTTCCCTGTTGATTCCTTCATTGAAGTTTATACTTCACTTTATTTATATTCTATCATTCTTAGATCTTTAGTGCAGCTGTTTACTGTTAACTAATATAATTGGAAGACCTGAACCTAGGGTATCTAGAGGTGACCCGATAGTGTGATTTCGGAGATCATAGACCCGTGTCTGTGTCTAGGCGGGCCCTTATTGGGCCTAAGTGTGGAGATGTGAACCCTTTAGCTGAAGAGGTAGTTTCTATTGGACTGTTAAGATGTTATGGATTGTATGGAACTGTTTGTCAGTAGTAGATGGATTGGTTGTCTCGTTTGGACGGTTTTAGACCAGGCCATGTACTGATGGGCCTTGGTATGGATCCAACGAGTGGGCCTAGATCTTGAATGAGATCCAGAGACTGAATTGAGATGTGTGGACCTTATAGAGGTATTGTTAGGACCTTGTTCACGCAAGGCAAAGCCTAGACAGACACAGACCTTAGAGTTATTCTCGAGTCGGCATGAACATTCACTCGGTTGATTTAAGCTCAGCCTGTGGACTGATCATCCCCGGTAGGAGCTAGTTGAGTATGGTGAAGCTATCATGATGAGCTGTGTGGTTAAGACGGCAAGGTGTCATACCGTGCCGATCTGGAGTGATGAGATGATGAGTTGATGAGTGATATTCGGGATTAGTTATTCCCTGGTGAGATTCCCCACCGCGACTGTGTTCAGTATGGGAGGGCCGCGGCATAATATCCCGCGGTATTCCAGCTCGTGTGAATGTGCCACCTTGTTGTAGTAGTTTAGATGTTTTCTATTTATACTGATTCCTTATGATTTAAATGCACAACTGCCTAGTTCTTTTCCCTTGCTATTCATTTAACTTATGTACCCGTCTTTATTTCCTTTGATATATATATGCTATGTTAGTAGTATGTTGTATCTTGTCAGATCGTTTAGATCTGACCCATTCATTGGTGCTTAGGCCTTGACCCAGAGATCCCTGACGACGCACTAGCTGTAGTGGAGGCACCCGTTGCTGGAGAGTACGCGTGGGGCCCGGCCGACACGGATGTCGAGCCGGAGGGCGAGGAGTTTATACACGGGTTTTGAGGGACTCCATTTATTTTGGGTTTGAGCGAAACTTTGTAGTGAGTTGGGTAGACTCAAAATGTATTAACTTTGATTAATATTGAATCATTTTAATTAGACTGATGTTCCGCTCATACTTAATATATATATACATCGATACCTATTGCTTCCGCTTTGTTTAAATCGTTATGCTTCCGCAATTTAAATGTTATAACTATGTTGGTCAAAAAGTTTTAAATTGGACCTCACTGCGGCCTACGATCTTGGAAGTTCTCGGATTTTCCGGGAAGTAGCGCGCCAATTTCGGGTAATCGAACGAGTATATCGGTATCCGGAATTGGGGCGTTACAAAAGGGGTTGGGAGATGGAAGCTGGCAGAGGAGGTTGGGTTGTCGGAAAGTGGGGAAGCAGCGGGCTATTCTGCCCTAAATCGCCGTCGCCGGACATCGCTACCGACTTCCAATGCATTTCTAATTGAAAAATGGATAGATGGAAAGGTTTCTTTGCGGATAAAGGTGGTGCAAAAAATCAACTCCATTAGATCATTCCAGGCCCTCGATTTAATACCCTTAAGTTTCAATAGCCTTTTAACCGTACAATTTTAAAATTTGTAATCCAACGGTGGTAAGCAAGGGCACCTCGGGCATTAAGTCCAGGTACGGTGGCAGATTATTGGGGATAAGAATTTAAAGGGAGATGCACTGATCAAATATGGGCAAAGTGGCCCTCATAGAGCGCTGAGCTGCACATGCAGTTAGCTCGTTGGAGCAAATTGTCCTTTGTAGTGATGCATACATCTCAGCCCTTTAAGATTTCAATGGTCACTGTGACCTTCAAGCCAGTCAACAATCTCAACCGTCCAACTCTTTCATTGTCATTATAGAGGATGGGGGTAAAATGGAGTTCTTTCCTTCGGACCATGTACAATCATGCCATGTGGATTAATAACACATCTATAGAAGACAAATGAATAAAACAAGTCACAACTTTCTAACAATAAATGAATAAAACAAAATAAACATTTGATCAAGACAATTAGAAGCATAAAGTATAGACAGCCCTTGACCCAAGACTGGCGTTGCCCTCTAGCTATATGAGCAATATGAGTGTCCTTGGTATAACGCACAACACAAGATCAGGAAATCACCACCCATCAGCTGAAGAATCTCTAGTCTTTATCTTGTTCAATCTTCCGACTGCCAAGCATCAGGTATGCTTATGATCTCAATCGTGGATACAATTTATGTCATTACTTGTTATGATGTGAGAACTTCTGCCTTTTCTTTCATTTATTTTCCTTTTGTTATTGTTAAATTGTGAGAACTCATACTTTACTTTTGAAATGATTAAGATTTGTTTTTTTTTTTTCCTTCAATCCTAGTTTACCCTCTTAAGTTGCCCTATGAAAACTCAAAACTTCAAAATCTTGAATTAAACAGAAAAACTTCACCCATATCAGAGGGGTTGCCTAGTTGGTTATGCATCTCGCATCTATCTCCCTTCCTCATAGTTGGAGCTTCTAATGGTCCCAAGTCCTTACTTGGGTAAAATAAAAAAACAGAGAGAATTTTTTTAAAGATCTTCATCTACAAGCAGATGGCATACCGTGGCCCATACCGTAGGGCCCGCCTGAATGGATTCCTATGGAAGAGAGTGGGAGAGATAGAAAGGTCATGGGTTGTAAAGCAAAAGATCAGCAGCCTCAAATTATTCTAGCCCTTGCTTTTAAGACCCTTAAATTTTAGAGTCATGCTACTCGGCCTGGGATCCAACTGCCCCCTTGGGGACCGGGCCAACACTCGGTCCCCAAAATCGGGTCATTTAGACTTTTTGTAAATTTTAATGGTCTTTTAACCATATAATATTTTGAAGTTTGATCCAACGGCTGTTAATAGGCCATAGAGTATGAAATCGGGTATGGTGCTAAATCATGCATATTGGATAAGAGTGTGAAATTAGCTGCATATGGGATCAAAGGTGGCCCCTCGCAGAGGGGAGCTTTACATGTGGTTCGCATGTAGGAACTAATTGTCCTTTCTAGTGATCCTTTACATCTCAGCCCTTCAACATGCAAATGGTATCCGTCACCTTTAAGCTGGTCAATCTCAACCGTTCAAAACCTATGTTGCTCTCAAGCCCAATATCTCCTTCCTATCATCAAATGACCCTTTAAATATTTGCTAATGACGCAAATGTCGTTTTCAAGTTAAAACCAAATTTTTTTAAAAAATTAAAGAGAAATAATCAAGGTCCTAAAATCTCTACTCTTTGCTTTAATATTTTTCTAAAATCTAACAGATCCCTATAACTTCTTTCATGAGTTTCCATATTTATCAAGAAAAATTATTATCATTTACATTTACTAATTTATCTAAATAATAAATATGCAGAATCAAAGAAGCAATGAAATACAGTTAAGTTTAAGATGTTGGACCAAGTTATAGATATAGTCTTCCAAGCATGAACATTTTTTTTATAAATAAACTCACTCTTCGTACCATCAACTATTCAGATTTATTATTCTTTTATATGTTTCCTTCTTCATTACATGTTAGATTATTCACGATTATTCTCTAACTTTTTCATTTTCTTTGACTTGTTATGTAATTGAGTCATTCTTACAATATCATGTATTAGATAATTTAACTTATTTTTTCCTTTCAAACTTTGATTTTTGAAGTTAAATTTTAGAAGAATTTACAGAAAAAAAACCCCAAAGAAAGGCGCTACACAAGAATAAACCTAGTAAACTCTTTTAAACAGAAAAGGAACTCCCGTTGCTTTTCTGCCTTTTTCTTGTCGTTTTGTGACATGGTCGATAACGACCCTCATGCAAAACTGTCTTATATCCCACGCAAGTCTGCTTTTTCTCTTTATCGTGTTTTGTCTCTTTCCTGCAATTGTGCTCTCGCGAACTTTCTTTTTTGAAATACTTGGATTGCTCCAGCACAGTGGTGGTTAGACTCCATTAAGAGATTGGTACACACATTCATCGCCTTTTATATTGCATTAGTTACCCTAAAACATGAGGTGCAAATCTCAATGATCTAAAATCAACACGCCCACAACATATATCCCACCACCACCTACATACAATTGTGAGAGAGTTAAAATGATGTTCTTTGCCTAGAAGCCAAAAAAATAAGAAAGAGGGAACTCAACAAAACAATAAAACCCACAAAAATAACATGATTCATAAAGTGCAGAGAAGATCCAAGCAGCCAAAACTGGAACAACCCAAATCCCATAATTTATTCAAAAGGCCAAAGCCATAACACAATTCCTTGAAAAACAATGGGGTTAAAATAGGTAAAATAAGAATAACCCCATTTCGCTGTGTATATCACAAAACCCACAAAACATAACACGATTCACAATTCCAGAAAGTATTGCAAAACCCAACTAGAAAATAGTAGTCCTGAGATCCACTTACATAACCTAAACCCTAAACTGATGTTGTTATTGTAACTAGCTAAAATTGAAAAGGTAAGAATAAACAGTCCATCATCAAACGAAGAGAATACAAAACATAGCGCAACCCCTCAAAAAGGTCAGGACATCAAAATCAAAACAACAAAAATAAGAAGAACCCATATCTCAGAGCCCACAACCCATCATAACAGATAGAGAGAGAGCGAGAGAGAAAGAGATGTACCTCCATGTGAACCACCTTTGAAAAAATGGCACCAAAAGCTACCTGGGACCACCATCGGGGAGGGGGGAGGGGGTGTTGACAACGACAAGGGGAAAGGGAAAGGGGGAATGCATGGATGGTCGATAGGCAAAGGAAAAATGGCCTGTTCGACGGAAGGAGCCTAAGGGACTCCTTTTGTTTATAAGAATTTACTGGGCGCTTACCTGTATAGCGCCCATCTATGAGGGTTTTTTCCATAAATTTTTCTAAATTCTAATTATATTTTTATTATGAATTATATGTTAATATTTATTTATAACTTATTTAAATATTTCTATTTACATTTTTAATTATATTTTATTATGGCCAACGGTGGGCATAGGCCTATTGCTTATGTTCCTTCCTAGTTATACGGGTCAAAACGACGTGGCTTGGAAACTAAAGGCTTAAAAGAACCAGGACGTGTGAGACATCTTGAAACCACAAAATTGAATTTGAACAACCACCGTATCCGTATGGAAGGGGTCAAAGACGCATGGGACATCTTTTTTATTTGGTCGAGAGAGAAGCATCCTCTTACTTTACTTGCAAGTGGGGCCATGCCAATCGGACAAAAGCATAATTTGAGGAGTACATCTACTTGACAGTCATTCAATTGGAAGAAAATATATATAAAGTTTGAAGTAAATCTTAAATGCTTGCTCAACCCTGTGATTTTTATTTGGATTTCTGAGGAGAACTTGGTATGTCGAAAATTCTATGACATGATGTGTTAGGCAATCGAACGCAAATGTCATGTTTATTTATTAAAATGATAAAATTTCAACCACCTAAGAAGCCTCAAATGACCTTTGAGATTTTTAGAATTCTAACATCTTTCATGGAACTTTCAAGGGCTTGTTTCTTTACTTGAATTTATAGACTCTTTGTCCTGAGAATTTTGAAATTCTCAACATGGTGGAATTCCTGAATGTTCCCTTATGTATCCAAACATTCCACCAAAAAGCAAAAGGGATTAGAATTCCTGAAATTTTAAATATCATTTGACACATTTTAGGTGGAAGAATTTTGAAATGCTTGAGAAGCAACATAACATTTGTAAATGCATGGAGATGAATCCTCTAAATTCCAAGCCCTTAACTTGGGCCCAATTTTTACTTGCAAACTAGGTTGGATGGCGTTGGATTGAGGGCCCAATTTTTACTTTCAATCTAGGTTGGATGACGTTGGATTCATCATGCTAAGCCAGGGCAATAAATAAATAAATGAAAATATATTTAAATTTATGTATTTCTTCGCCATGTTAGTGGACAAAAAATAAATCTAAAATAAATAAATCGTGATATTTAAGATACTAATTACCGCAAGTGCACGGCTGCCTATACAAAACATTGGAGTTACTTAAAGAAACTTCTAAAATAAGGAAACTGACTAACTAATAATTAAGAAAAGTTTTGAATGAATTTGAAAATAAAAGGAAAGATAAAAATTACCAATTAATGAAAGTGCTTAGGGCATAGGAATCCAATAAGCATTCACTAATTACTTATCAAGTAATCTTAACGTGTTCCAATTTTTACTTCAAACCAAAGATAAATCAGTGTTTTTTATTTAGAGATTTTAAATTTTAAAATCTGTTTTTTAATTATAAAATCCAAAATCTAAGATTTCCTTCACCTTATAAAAGCATAAAATCATCTAAGCACTATCCATCAAAAGTAACCATAAACAATCAAAAGATCTAGATCCTAAGCATGGTATATCAAACCTAAGCATGGATGGTCAAATATCAATTTTTATTTTCAGAAATTAAGAATGTAGATTTGCATAGGGCACGAAGAGAAAGTTAAAACTACTGGACAAATAAAAGGCAATCACTTATCTTCATCCATCGCTCTAATCAAGAGAATTAGCCCCACCATTGCAAAGAAACTTCTTGAATTGTCATTAAAAATTGCATCTTTACAACTTCTCCTTCATAATAATTCCCCTTCAAAACTAGTCCTTGGACATGGCCCAAGGCTACCAAAATAAAAAAACCTAATGGAGAAAATAAAAAGGGAAGAGAAGAAATGAGGGAATAGGAGATATGGCTGGGCGTGAGATGTTTCCTCCCCATAAGGAGAATGGGACGTCCAGTAAATAAAATATGATTTCCTAAATCCCACAAAACTTGTCATCGTCATGTTGCTATTTCCATGCTATAATAATTACAAGTGGAATTGACTTCCTTGTTTGGCTAGAAGTCTTGCTAAATCAAGCTATTTAATTATCCACCAAGACACTCATCTAACCATCTGTCACGCCCCGAGATCTGAGAGCCTTGGGACCCTCAAATATCATGATGCGACGATCCCACTGCATGTGTTAATTAAATTATGTCACATAAAAGAAATAATAACCCAATAATGTCATTGCATGCTAAATAAACCAACCATAAACAATATGGCAATCTCATAATGTCTTATTGGTCGTGCTGTCGCCGGCACCCAAATATAATAAAACCTTTACTCCAAAAATAATAAATGTAGTAGTGCGAGTAAGGATCGTTCCCACGGAGAGTGTCTAACCAAGTTTTATGCTATGTGATCAAAGATGGGGGTTTTGATTATACTGGAAGCAAAAACAAATAAAAACAAATAAAGAGCAATAAGGTAACGAATTCAATCAAATGAGCAAGCATTGGTCAAAGTTAACATCCACCATCGGAAATTCAGAATTGATCATTGATGCAAAAATAAATCAATTAACACTTTGAATATTCATCGTTGGAATTAAATTCCTACCTCCTTAATTAGTTAATTAGAAAACACGCGCTCTAATTAACCCTAATTACTAAACAACCTAAGACAAGCGCTATAGATTTAATTTAGTAAAAGCATTAAAATCAGAGATATCGATGAACCCAAATAACACAAGCACACGCGGTTGCATTTAATTTAGCCAAGTGTTCTTCCTAATATCTAACAATTACTGATGCAGTAAATTATTAAATATTAGTTGCTTCGCAAATTTGAGGGATCAAACAATTACGCATTTGATTTCTAATTTAGTTGTAGATTGCAACGAAAAATATACTAGTATGCATCCTAGCAATTAAACGAAACAATCATGATAACAAATTAAGCATAGAAGAACAACCCATATTCAAAGCATAAATTGAACAATAAAAATAAATTAGATTTCACAGTATTTATTCCGACAGAAAATTAGCCACGCAGGGCCATGCTAATCTTGCAAAATAAATTAAAATGGAAAAAGAAGGGAGACAGGAGAGAGAGAGAGAGAGAGAGAGAGAGAGAGAGAGAGAGAATTCGTGGGAGCAGACCGTTCCTTTGAATGGCGTGTTATGGGTTATTTATAGATTGAATGTATGGCACAGAGAGGAGAGAAATAAGGTGAGGCGGGGCCATGTGATGGGCTGTAATTGAGGAAGAGGGAGAAATTTTTGGAGATGAAAGAGTGACCTGAAAGAGAAAATAGAAAGACAGATGGCGTTGAAGTCCTTTTGAGAAGTGGAGATGGATAAGAATTAGAGAGAGAGATAAGAGAAAACACAAAGTATAGTTATAGATAAGGAAACTAGCTTATGTGGGATTAGAGGGAAAGATGGATTTGAGAGATGAGGTGGCGTTGGAGGAGCGGATAGGAATTGGAAAGAGAATGTGCATGAGATATGGAGACGTGAGGGTGAAGGATGAATAATAAAAAAAAAAATCAATTAAAAGTCTAACTTAGTCAAACTTCCTTTCTAGACCATATCTTCTCATTCGGGCTTCTGTTGGACTCGACCCAAGAATTAAAGTTGCACTATTTTTCGTTCCGCACAATATGAGCCCAATATTGGATATGTTTCGACGAACTCCGGATTTCTTCAAATTTACCATAATGCCCTTCTGCTTGATTTCCTCTAAACAAGACCCGGTTCCGAATCAACTTCGTCCAATAAGCATCAAATATGATCACCTTCTTTTAACATTCCACAATATCTTGAATCGTCTCCACCGGAGCTCGGATGAGAGAGTTATGCCCAGCTTACGAAGCAATGCGAAAATTCATCTAAAATTGCCCAATTAACTTCGTTTTGCGCTTAGCCCTCTAATTGCATCATAAATCAAAATATAAGAATAATGAGTACATTTAGGCATCAAATGAGTATAAAGGACTAAACATCAAGGAAGAAAAATATAACACTTTACATTCTCATCACTTATATATGAACTATGAATTCAAATGATCCACAAAATAATTATTTTCTAAAGTCTACTATCTAATAAAATAAAGTGGTGCGCTGCTCATGTCTCTGCCTATAAGCATATTTTAAGCTAAGATTTCAGGGTTATGCGAAACTAAGGTAATAATTGAGATAATCAAAATAACAAATAGATTAGATGGAATGTTATCAAAATAATAGAGCAAATACCCAGAATTAAAACTAAGATAAGGCACCTCCTCAACAAACTAAATTAACAAAGTATGCTTGCCAAAATTGACCAAGCGAAAAAGTACCCGCCAGGTACAATCATTTTATAATTACAAATAACTGGCACGAAGCCGACGTTACCGGTAACCAAACCAAATCAAAACTAAAGAGAGCTAGCCGCAGTCTAGTAATTTTCGCACAAAGGGGTATGTCCCCACGGTGCATTGTCCATACTTTAGAGGATGCCTTTGTAGTCAATGGTATATATTTTTCAAAGTTCTATAATGTTCGGTTTTGATCTACTAATATATTAATGTACAGAGTTCCAACCTTAGAATGCAATTTCAAATAGCTCATGGAACGTATTTCTCAGTGATAGTTCATTTCACAAAGTTATGATCATATGGGGAGATATCAAGTCCAGCAAGTTTGATTGTAGCTTAGACCATTAATTGGGGTTGATTAAAAAATTATTATCTTCTAACCAAATCAATAATAAAAAATATCCTACAATTATAAGATGCAAGGATCGGGCCCTCTCACCACGCATCCAAGCATAAATTACGATGCAACATAACAAATCCTTAGATATATCATATTAGAGGCAAAGAATTAGAAACTCTAAGTACTAGGGAATCATAGTAAAATTACTTGCCTTCATCAACGGTGGATGATGGATCTAACTAATCTGACGAGCCCTGGCCTAAGTTCCTTGATGTAGAGATGTGAGTCCCTGTCAATGATGGTTTCCAAGTGATCAGTGAGTGGGTTGTGTAAGTGGGCTCCTCAAGCATGAGTCCAGGTTTCGGGCTATAATGAGATACGCGTAGGCATGATTTTTGTGTCAAGCTATAAATGATAGGTTAGCCCAGTTTCAAGTTGGAGCCGCGTTAATGGGTCGGGCTAACACGGATGATAGTTTGGCCTTTCAATATAAAATCAAGGGAAATTTTCAAAATAGGGCTCAAGTTTTTCATAGATTTCAAATCAAGATAGAAAAAAACCTTAGATTTCAAAATAAGGCTTAAGTTTTTCATTAATATTTCATATCAGGACGTCCGGGAAGAAGATGAATTTTCCTGCAAAAAAATGAGTTTTTCGGTGATTTTGCCATGCCATCAATCTTATCCTTCCATCCCAACCTTAATCCCCAATTCTCCTAGACCTCATCTCTTCTCTCCTCTTGTTTGAGCTTGCTAACCAAACACAAGCACCTCCCTACACCCACGACCTGCCGTTAAATGGTAATCAAATGCCTGACTTCAATTGAAATCCTTTTCGAAAATTGAAAGTTGAGTGGTCAAAATCAATTGGCGATTAAAATTAGTCCCTTTCATATATCAAAACATACCCGTGCTAAGCACGGGTAAGAAACCAATGACATTTTAAGTGGGAAATTATTATAGCATCTGCATCATGTATAACATATCTATGTTCCTACCAATCAATTGCTTTTGTCATTTTCCAAAAAAAAAAAAAAAAAAGACCCTTTCGAGGAAATAGTATTACACAAATGTGTCTCCAAAAAAAAAAAGGAAAAAAGAAAAAATAAATTCAAACCACTCAAATTAAGTAATTTCTTGAAGTGTTGGATCTACTCAAAATTCATTCTCAGTTACTGTGGGCCTACCATTAATTGATTTCTTGTAAAATATATGATTACAATACATAAAAGAGAGCAAGAATAATAAAGATATAAATGGAAAAATATAAATCTAAAGTCAACTATGCGAAGTTAAAAAAGAACACTTTCAAAACAAAACCAGAATAACATCAAGTCAAGAGATGTATAATGGTTTCTAAATTAGCATTCTTAAGAATTGCAATTTGGAAAACTTATA
Organism: Cinnamomum chago; assembly: GCA_038049695.1. Taxonomy (NCBI): domain Eukaryota; kingdom Viridiplantae; phylum Streptophyta; class Magnoliopsida; order Laurales; family Lauraceae; genus Cinnamomum; species Cinnamomum chago. The sequence goes on along the minus strand of CP142451.1, from coordinate 5,714,954 downwards.
TATTTTAATCATACTTAAATAAAATGGGCTCCGGGTTCTTTTCTTCTTTTTTTCCCTAAGGGAGTGTTTGGATGTATGCAAATTAAACACAAGATTAATATATTTGAATAGTGATAGATTTTATTATTATAGAACAAAATATCATCATATTAACTTATTGCATTTTGCATTCAGTTAATTTATTATTCTATAAGTATGTAATCATACTTATAAATGACATACTTATATGTGATGTTTGACAATTTCTACACAAATTTTAGCAAATTCTAAATGGAAACCTCCATTATTTATTTTCCTATTTTATTATTATTATTTTTTTGCTCTCCTTGTTTCCATTGGTGGTCATGGTGTGAATGTTGCGAGTGCAAGGCTTGGGTCTAGATGTTAGGTGAAAGTTGGGCTATCAATCCGACCCTCCTATGATTGTACCAGGTCCGACCCAAAGTACATGCAACAAGAAAAAAAGTCCAACGGAAATAGACGCCATCAAATCTCACTGGCATTTTGCCAAACGCCTTTGCATATCCACAACATAGTACATAAAAATAGAAAAAAAAGAAAAAATAAAATAACAACAACAACAAAAGAAGAAAAACGAAAAGAAATTTGGTAAAGAGGAAATGATGCATTACCTCTACCTTAAAAGAGTGGTAGACGGGGTGAATGCCTCGGAGGTGCCAGTAATAGTGAGAGAGATATAGAGGAAAAGTTTCATGAAAGAAAAGATATAAAAAAAGCTACTGCTCTTCCAATCCACTTGACAATTCAACTATCATATTATATACACTCACAAGTATAAATTCTTTAAGTTTGGCAATTTAGCAAACACGTTTGCTCCATGCACCATTACAGTTGTAAAAAAATCTGAACAAAAAAAGAAAAAAGAAAAAGAGAAAAAAGTTATACATACCTTGAGAAAATCAAACGTGAAGAGAGTGAGCAGCGTTTTGATAGAGGCATTTGTGCATAGAGATAGGGCAGTGGAGATGAAAGATTGAGGTAGAGAGAGAGAGAGCGAGAGGCGTGGCTGAGGATTTCTGATTTTGGATTTTGAAGTTGGTTAAGGGAGAGATGAATTGATGAGAAAACTGTTAGGTTTCTTTCTGGCGATTCTTTTGGAGGGGCATTTCTTTGGTAGGGACTGGGAATATGTAGAGGAAGAAGGAAGTTTGGAGAACACTACATACGTTACGTTGAAAGGGAGATTAAAGATGAGAAGAAGAAAGAAACGTCTTGCATTCATGAGTTAATGCAGCTGGAGAGAGGAGATAAAACGAGTCAAAACAAATTAGTAAGGGTCAAAATCAATTGAGTAAATCAGGGCTGATTTCTCAATTGGAAATAGCCAAACGGGTCAAAACAAATTAGTAAGGGTCAAAATCGATTGAGTAAATCAGGGCTGATTTCTCAATTGGAAATAGCCATTATCATATATATTAACTAGTATCTATGTGGGTATCTTTTAGAATCACATCCTATTTCTCTTATATCTTTACTTCACCTGGTTATAAATTCTCTAACCAAGTTTTTAAGGGCTTTTTATATTTTTTAGTTTGTTAAACTAAATTTAATTTCTATTTAAATTCTGTGTAACAAAACAATGTAATATAACTTTTGGTTGTATTTTCTATTGTCTAACTTGGATGGTTAAACATTTAAGGTCTTTATATATTTTTAGTTTGCTAAACACAATTTAATTTTTATTGAAATTCTGTGTAACAAAATAATGTAATATAACTTTTGGTTGTATTTTCTATTGTCTAACTTGGATGGTTAGACAATTGGCTTCCTAACTTTATTTTTTATTTTTCTCAATTTTCAATTTACTAATAATTTCTTTTTTTGTTTTTTATTTAGTATTCAATTCCCATTTTCTAGCTTCCCATTTACTCATTAGATAATAGCTTTTACATTCTCTCCAAATATATTTATCTTAGAATTTGTTATGCAATTCAAGAAATCTCCTGATTGTGTACATGAAAAAAGAAAAATAAGTAAAATTTATAAATTCAAGAGGATTTAACCGGAAAAATCACTTTATCCGCACGTGTTACGCAATCAAACACTTTAGCAAGTGGTGCACCAATTAGAGCAATTGGGCCCGATTTTCATTTTATTTTACCTATTTGTCACATCATCGGCGCCGACCCTGTCCGCAAATCCTATTAGGGTTCGAAACCCTGTTTCTTCTCTCTCCCAGACTACCGCCAAGACCAACCTTGGACGAGTGCTCCTGTGTGGTAGCTGCCATTTCCACTTACACTAGGCCTCAAACTTCCTCCTCAACTGCATCTCTTTGCTTCTGATCGGTTTTTCCATCATTTATTTTTTCTATCTTGACTGCAGATGTATCTATCTCCTTCCATTTTTTTAGTCTTTTTCTATGTTTTTTGTATTTTCCTTCCTTCTGGTTCTCCTGCCATCCCGCATATGATATCAAAGTGCATGGTACATGGGCTTCAACGTTGTTGTGGGATTTATAGATTATTCGTTTGAATGGACTAGGGTTTGTAAGATTCTGAATTTGGGGTTTTCTGAGTTGAGAAGGACGATGGTTCCGGAGCAGTTACCGTCTTTGGCAGTTAGAATGAGTTTGTTCTTCTTGCTCATTTTTCTTGTTTTGTGAAATGGATTGAGTTGATTTTGGTCCCAAAGCTTTAAGATAATAGATTCATTTTGTTTTTTTGGTGTTCAGTTGGATCTATAATTAAATTAAGATTATGGTTTGATTAGTTTCCTTTTATTTGATTGGTCTTTTTGTCTGTTGCCAAAACCTACCTCATTAATGCAGCCCAAATGCATGAGATCCATAGGGAAAACATGTCTTAGTCAAGTGACAAAAAACTAGGCAATTTCGTGTTCTAAAAATGGTCACTAGTTTCTTTATGAAACCACATTTTAGTTGAACCATGTCTGAAACTATTATTAGGGAACAACATGCGATCAATAATGAAACTCTTTTTAATCAGACCATTTATCAAATGAATAGTTCATATACAAAGATAAAGGTTATAAAATAAAAGTATTAGGGTAATTTAACTAGAATAATATTGGTCTCATACTTTACTAGCAAAGGGAAATCCGTGCTGAGCACAGGTAAGCAACTAACTAAATTTGTAATACGAAAATTGTAAAGAGAGTAAAAATTGGAGATGCACCAATTTTTTAGTGCATATTTTTTTATACAATGCAATTAATAAGTAGTATTAACAATATTAACAAATGTAGTTGGTTGCAAATAACCGATAATACATCTTATACTTCCTTGTAAAGTCAATAATTTACCCTATATGAACTTTAACTATTGTGGTGTTAGACAAAACTGTTTATTTCTTACTTCAAGTGGGTGTAATCTATCTCTAATATTGGATTGTTATGAAATGTACATTTTTAGTGTTCACTATTCCATATAAGCATGAAATTTTTAGTGTTCATTATTTCCGCCTTGTGAACATTTTTTATGTATGCTTGCCTTCATTACATTAAATGCTATCATGTATAATTTGGATGTACGCAGATATGTCTAAAGAGAATACAAGTAAGAACGAATTACCCCGCAACGAGGCTAATACCTCAAATGCACAACCAGCCCAACTCTTATGTGAGCAAGAGCATCACATTTCTGTCGCTATCGAACGTGGTTTGGTATACACTCTTCCATACAACCACTAATCAATTGGATTTCCTTTCGATCTATGACTAATGTTATACAAACTGTTATTTTGCGCATGAGTGGTTATGTTTGAGTGCTTTATCTTAACCTCCCTCTACTCTTGGTCTTGCCTCCTGGCTTACAGTGAACCTCCCCCTACATTTATTGTGCTATATGTGTTCTTGGATATTGATCCTAATGTAACTTATAATTGAAGTATGGTTATGTTGTGGATGTTGTCAATTTGTAACTTTAAACTTAGGAGATGTGCAGGCAATTTAAGTAAATGTTCTTATTTTTCCTTTTTCATTCATGGGTTGTTTAGAAAACTCAAAGAAAGAAGATGATGATCGCCGTTTGTTTAATGATATGCAAGGCCAAAAAAGGGATAGAGATTGAACATGACAAAACCACCACATATTTTTTTGTCTTTGTTGGATTAGTTTGAATTCAATCTCAAATGCCCACAAAGTGTTTGATGTAATGTCTCAACCAGTTCATCTTTTTTGAAAGATGCTTGTCCCCTCGAATGATCGTTCTGTTACATATCTGTTGCAAGTTAAGAAACTATTGTTCTTGCTACAGATGAAGTTCTTAATTACTTGATCTTCGAAGGTTTTTTTTTTTAAATGTTTCTTCTTTTTTTTTTAATTTAATTGTCCTTTCTAGAGGATCGGTCAAATAACATGTGCTCAAAATGCGTTTCTCGAATACTTCAGCCATCAGTTTTAACTAGAACATTGATCATTAAAGGACACAGATAATGGACAATCATCCCCGGTGTTCCTGGGCAAAACAAGGAACAGTGCAATCCAATTGAATTTAGCATCACATTTTGATTTTTTGTGAATAGAAACAGCTGAAGATCCTTAAATCCTAGTTCCATTGAGCACAGGTGTCCAATTGCTCTCAACTAATCTCCAACTTCAAGCGATTCATGTTGAGAACATTTTATCACATAATTGGATAAGTTTGTAGCTCTACATGATAAGTGTCCCTTGACTGGGCAAAACTTATTCTTTAAAGTTTAAAAACGGTTAAGAAAATGGAGTCTCATTGAGCGACTCTTCCCATTCATCTTCCCTCTCAACGTTACTTCTCTGACTCCCATCAATGCTTCTATCTCAACGCCCATCTTCCTTCTTCCTCTTCATCCTCCCTCTCCCATCAGTCCTGCTCAACGCTCTCATCTCCTCCCTCCTCGCTCGACCCCATTCCTCGGCATCGATTGCTACGATCCCCATGGCATGTCCCTCTCTCTATCTTTCTTCCTACCTCTCTCTTGCTCTGTCTCCTTCTTTGGCTAAAGAGATGAAGGAAATAAGAAGTGGGATCTGCCCTATTGCAGGATATTCGTTTGGAGGAGATAAAAAGAGGGGAAAAGAAAAGAGGGTTTGGAGAGGAGAAGAAGAAAGGGTTGTTGTCCTCATAAATCATGTCATTGTGATAGCCCAACGTGCCCTTGAAGTCTAGCTGCTTCCTCTGATTTTTGGTATATGCCTTTTTTTATCTTATTTTATTTACTCCTCAACTGTCTACGATGTAATTTTATGGTTATGTGGGTTTTTCACTACTTCTCTGGTAGGTTTTTTTATTGGCTATAAATAATTTTAAAAAAATTAATTTCTTTCCTTTTCTCCTGGTATCACTTTGGTTTGATTCCGTTTTTACTCAATTGCCGAGGTTGTGCCTGACAAATGCCTCTTTGTTTTGAGTTTTTTTTTTTTTTTTTTTTTTTTTTTTTTTGTTGTTGATTCTTTGTATAGGTTGTGCTTCACAAAATGCCTATTTTCTATGTTTGAATCATATGATCAGACAATCCACCAACCCATCAATAATGTAATCCTAAATATGAGCCAACAAATAGTATTTTATTTGAACATGTTTTTTGTTTATTCTTTTTGCTCACGGTTGATTTATTTCTTTACTTTTTTTAATCATTCAAAAAGTTCTGAATTCAATGTTAGAGAAAAGGGCCTTTGAGGAATTCAAATTAACAATAACTAAAATGTTTGCTACGTTGACGGATGGAGTCCAGGCACAATTTTTTGGATTTCCCAAATTTGCCGGTGCATTGAGATTGGGTTGGAGAATGATGAGTTTCTGCATTTGATTGTTGTAGTATGTGAATTGAGGAAGATGGGAAATGAGTTCTTTTTTTTTTTTTTTTTGTTGGAGGGGTGCTTTATTTCTTACTAGCAATTATTTAATAAATTGGATCTCTTTGGTTCTTCATTATTATTTTTCTTTTTCTATGATTCAGTCATGGGATTCTATAAGTTTTTTCTCCTCTCAAATCCATAATTCAATTGAATTCTCTCCATTATCATTTTTCTCATTTTATATTTTGTTCGTCATTATTTTTGTATTGATGGTCGAACTTATCACAAATAGCAGAAGTTTATTTTATTTTGTCTACATTATTTGATTGACTGCTGTTTTTTGGTGTATGCTTTATGCAATATAAATTTTAACTATGCATATCAAGTATATGTCCTAATGCTCTGAAGAAATGTTGACTTACAAGGTTAATTGAGAAATCAAATTCAATTCCTTCAATTGACCAGCCAATTTGTTTTGACCCCTCTAAGATGGATTTGTAGCTTTTCTCTCCGCATTCCAACTTTATCTCTCATACTTAACTCCACGGAACGTTTTTTGTTGCACTAAAGCGAACTGAATTCTACCAACTTTTCTGCTCCCTTTTTTTTTTTTTTAAGTAAAAGGCTATCATCTTAAAAATACATTCTCCTCTTACGTTTCTCCCAATTCCCTTTTAACTCCTTTGCAATGGTTTTTTAAAGCGTCCGCGACTCCTCATCTCCTCTTCTTTTCTCTAACGTGCAGACGACCAAACCTTCCATCTTTGAGCCTTGGGTTTTGAGAGGTCTCTTTTGGAAGGTGGCGAATGGGGACGGCGACCCCAGCAATGTGGCAGGGATTTTTGACCAGGTTCCGATTATCTTTGACCCAACATCCTGCTTTTGTTTCATCTCCGTTTTTTTTTTTTTTTTTCCATTTTCAGAAAGCCATCTCCATGTTCTTCTTTGACACCTGTGCAGGGACCTTACCTTCTACACATTTCGGTTTTCTACATGTTTCGGTCTTGGCAGAACTTTTACTCAATTTCAAGTCATGTAACTGCAAAGATGATTACTCACTCTTGGAAACTCCTCAAAACTAAGGAGAACTCTTGTGAGTCATGAAAACATTCAGGCCCCAAAATCTCCTTCGTCCCTCATCTCTTTTCAAGGTTAGTTCCAATCAATTCATACGGTTTCTCATTCTCTCCTTTTTCTTCCAAATATGTTGAGTGCTGCAGATATATTGAATTTATGTGATTTGGCTGTTGAATTGATGTTCTATTTAGAGATTCATTGTTAGTTATGCAATCTATATTGTTTGTATGGAATCTGTTTGTGGCGAGATTTACATTTGCATTAGTTAGTATATCTCAATGTCATGATGATTTGATGAAGTTTGCATCTGAATGTTTTCTTTTCTTTTTTTTTTTTTTTTTTTTATTCTCTTGGATCTCTCATGTGTTGTAACACATGACTATGATCTTTATCATGCATGCATGTGTTTCTTTTTGGAATAACATTCATTTTTCTTTATGTTAGTTTATGCATGCCAACTATATGATGAAAATTCTACATGAATAATAATGCAGTAACGAAGTTTGTATCTTATCCAACAAAATAACAATTTCCAAGGTGACAAATGATATATTCATCAAGTGCCCCATGAAACCAATGTGACAAATGATATATTCATCAAGTGCGCCATGAGATACAACAGATTTTGCAGATAAAATAACATGTTAATGTTGATGGCAATGGCAATGGCAATGGCAATGGATGTCAAAGGTTTTATACCTTCTCATTTTGTCTATGCATGTGATGAATTGCTTCATGACGATGGCAGGTTGGGTTGATTAGTTGGTTGCGGTACTCCAAATTTTATCACTTTGTTTCATAATCCACTGATTAGTTAGCTGATTAGTGGTCCCCACACTCATTAATTTCTTCTCCGATTCAATTTCTCCCTGTTGCCATCCAAGGTCTACAGAGACCCTCTCACTCTGCCGACCACGACCCAATCACTGGTGGGCGCTTGCCAACATTTTTTTTTCCTTTTGCTTAAGGTGTTGTATGTTTTTCTTTTGCTGTAATGATTTGAAATATGGGTGTTTTCCTTCAGAAAACAATAATGTAGCTGTTTTTCCTCTCTTGAAAACAAAATTTTTTGATATATCTTTGTGTTTCATTGGATTTCATGTTCAATAGAAAGTTTGGTTTTTTAAGGGATGTGGACTTTTTATACTAATCTACCATTAATTGATTTTTCTTTTTCTATTTTTCTTTTCTGTCTTAATAACAAGGCTCAGATCCGTGAGCTCCAATGTAATAGAACACAACTCAACCGTCAGGGTCTTGCCTCAAATTAACAGTTATAGGTTTCTTTCAATTGCAACATGCCGTCGCTCAGACAGATTTTCCCACGACAGTAATTGTCTCCAACAAATTTTATCTAAATAAAGTTGTTAGAGTTCTCCTTTGTGGTAGACTGTGGATCTTTGTTAAAGGCTTTCTTCCTATGAGAGTTTGCTTGATAGGGTTTTATAGTTTAGGTATGCATAGGGCTCATGAATGTAGTCTCTTCTTCTCTCTTTATTCCCACATGGTGAATTAAGCCGTCTTCTTTTGACCAATGGGTGTATCTTTTAGGTGGGAACTACAAAAAACCCTTTTCTAATTGTTTACTCACTTCTTCACATCACGACAGTAGGAACAGTGAGCTTGGCTGATTTGAGAACTTTTTCGTCATATTTGCTAACTAAATTCCCCATTTTATGGAAAACTGAGATGAATCCCATGACAAAGTATATGTCGAGATGACATACAAAGAGAGCTTAATAAAGTAAGTATTATCGAACACCCCATCAATGTTTGACATGCCTTGCATCAGGCCAATGGATTCATTGTATAGTAGAAGGGACATTTAACGGAATGGGTGTTGACCTCTGTATTGCATGTTCCTGTGTTGCTTTACCTCTATACAAAGATCATATTGCTACTTTTAATTAAAATATATCACACCATATTGTTCTATTTGTTTGAGTGATGTTTGTGGATTATTGAAATGAAATGGTATTTTGAAATTTGCAAGGACAAGCTCACATGTTTTCTCCAAGATATGTTTTCTCCAAGATGGACATGAACCTTGAAAGGTATGTTGTTTCTATTTAAGTTTCCCTTCCTTTCTCTAAGCTAGATTCATTGCTTGCAAATCTATGTGCTGTTTTTTAATAAAGAAACTAAATTTGAAACTGTTCTTTCTTTATTTCATTCTATGAGCCCTTAATCATTAGTAGAATTTAGTCTTGGTTCTTTCCTTGTAGGTTTTAGGTTTCTCCTTTCCTTCTTTATATGTTTCTACTAAGTTACAAGAAAAAATATGCTTCAAAATTGTTTCTTCTATTGGATGATGGTAAGTCCCTTTTTCCAAAAAAATTACATATATACACAATTTTTATTGACGTTTTATATTGAGAGCATCAAATGAAATGGTATTTTGAAATATGCAGTAACAACCTCACATGTTTCCTCTAAGATGTGGACGTGAACCTGAAGGGTATGTTGTTTCTATTTTAATTTCTCTTATTTTCTCTAAAACATATATTCATTGCTTGCTGATCTATGTACTGTTTCATAAGGAACCTCAATTTTGCAACTTTGCTTTCTTCATTCCATTCTACGAGGTCTTAATCATTACTAGAATTTAGTGTTTGGTTCTTTGCTTGCAGGCAAAAATGCTTCAAAATTATTTCTTCTATTTAACACTAATGTGCACAAGCAAAAAAGCTTTTTGTATCCAAAACTCTGTGATGAATAATCAAGTAGGAAATGAATCTATAAGTGGTGTACTCTTATCATACTAGGATAAGAATTTGAAAAGTAATTACTTTAAATATAAAATTAAGAGTAAAGGAACAGTTTCTTTTTTTCGCTTCTCTCAATCATTGTTTGGGGGGAGGTTTTTATGGTACCTATTTACTGGGATATACTTGTGTGCAAGTATCAACCTTGTGAACAACCTTGCCTGAATTTTAAAAAGTCACATGCTATTCCCACTTTTCTCGGGTTGCATCTATCAGATTTATAGGTATTTGGGTACCCATTATAATCCCAAAGAAGGGAGAGACCAAATAAGACATCCAATGAGTGGTTAGTAAAGAAATGTTGGATTGTAGATTAATGATGACCAGAACCTCAAATTGAAATAGTATTTAGTATAATGTGTATAGTTACTTGAGCCAGTTGAATACGTCGGAATTCATAATGAAATGAGCTTCTAATAAGGCCTATTGAAAAGTGAGCTTGGGTATTGATTGTTTTTTTTTTTTTAAATGGATGATGGTAAGTCCCTTTTATCATATATATATATATATATGCAATTCTTCTTGATTTTTCCTATTGACCGCATCAAATTAGTTATTGATAATTAATTATTAGAGCAAAACACACAGCTAAATTTGAAAAAAAAAATGCATGTTTCATATAATATCAACTTGACTAAGCTAAATCAGGTATCCTAATTTTATCTCAACCTTTACTTAGTTTGGAAAAAAAAAAAAAAGGAAGAAGAACAACAACAACTTTTCAGTTGCGATTGCGAACTTCTTGCCCTAGATGAACCCCCATGTTCTTCCTCCCTCCTCCTCTGATCACCTCCTCCGATTTTCCCCCTCTTAGCAGTCCAGCCTCTTCGCCCCAACTCCTCAACTCCTCTACCCCATCCTTATTTACTTTCCTTTCCCAGGGGCAACCTACTGCCCTTCCCCTCTCCATTTCGCACCTGCCAGAGAAAAATCTTCCAGGAACTGGAGTCTCCCTAGCCGCTGCAACTTCAGCTCCCCTCGCCGGCTCGGATGTTGCTTCCGCTCTCCCTTCCCTGACCTGGGATCTCAATCAACTGGAAATGCTGCACCAACATCTCTATGGCATCATCCTCTCTGCTAAAGGTCAAACCTCAGGTGAGACAATCCCTCTCCCCCTTAAACCCCCAGACCCTGCCCCGCCATAACCCTGCCTCCCCTCAGACCCCATTTTGAAGCTTCTTCATCCTCCTTCGAGTCAATCGCTGCCCCTCCCCATCCACAAACCCTGGTTATCCCTCTTCCCTGATTCAGCCCCTCTATCCCCCTCGGATTACCCCCCTTCCTCCCTCATAGACGGCCAACTAACGATGAAAATCCCCTCCTCCTTGATTGAACCCAGCAAATCCTCCTTCTTTAATGCTGCTATTGGAAAATTCTTTGGGAAAAGACCTACAGTTGAATGGCTAATGGCCTAGGTAAACTCTTCGTGGAGCCTCTCCAAGCCTTGCCTGGTTTCACTCATAGACAAAGGTTCATTCCTATTTAGGTTTGCTACTAAGGATGATAGTGATATTGCTCTTTCAAAAGGTCCCACTCTCCTGCAAAACAGGAAATTCCATATCCTGCCTTGGTCGCCAGGTCAAGACCTCTCCACCTGGCCTTCCCTGCACCCGCTCTGGATTCGTATCCATGGAATTCCCTACCACTGTTGGAGCTCTAATATTCTCTTCTCCATAGCCAGCTCCATTGGCACCCCCCTCAAATTAGATGACATTACAGCCTCCCAAAAACTCCTCACTTTCGCTAGGATTCTAGTGAGGCTGGACCTCTCTGGACCAAAGCCTTCAGAGATCAAAGTTGATCTAGCAGGAGAATCGGAGATCCTCCTTTCTATCTCCTATGAAAACCTCCCCTGCTCCAAATGCTTATCCACAGGTCACTCTGAGAACCTCTGTTCTCCCATTTCCAAACCCAACATCCCAAACTCTTCCTCGTTGGTGCAACAGCAAAGCGCAGGCATTTTGGGAAAATCCCCCACCAGCCAATCCCTTCCACCCACCACTCCTCTTTTAAACACTGCTTCAACCTCCAATGATCCCCCCTCGACCTCCCATGATACGTCGGAATTCATAATGAAATGAGCTTCTAATAAGGCCTATTGAAAAGTGAGCTTGGGTATTGATTGTTTTTTTTTTTTTAAATGGATGATGGTAAGTCCCTTTTATCATATATATATATATATATGCAATTCTTCTTGATTTTTCCTATTGACCGCATCAAATTAGTTATTGATAATTAATTATTAGAGCAAAACACACAGCTAAATTTGAAAAAAAAAATGCATGTTTCATATAATATCAACTTGACTAAGCTAAATCAGGTATCCTAATTTTATCTCAACCTTTACTTAGTTTGGAAAAAAAAAAAAAAAGGAAGAAGAACAACAACAACTTTTCAGTTGCGATTGCGAACTTCTTGCCCTAGATGAACCCCCATGTTCTTCCTCCCTCCTCCTCTGATCACCTCCTCCGATTTTCCCCCTCTTAGCAGTCCAGCCTCTTCGCCCCAACTCCTCAACTCCTCTACCCCATCCTTATTTACTTTCCTTTCCCAGGGGCAACCTACTGCCCTTCCCCTCTCCATTTCGCACCTGCCAGAGAAAAATCTTCCAGGAACTGGAGTCTCCCTAGCCGCTGCAACTTCAGCTCCCCTCGCCGGCTCGGATGTTGCTTCCGCTCTCCCTTCCCTGACCTGGGATCTCAATCAACTGGAAATGCTGCACCAACATCTCTATGGCATCATCCTCTCTGCTAAAGGTCAAACCTCAGGTGAGACAATCCCTCTCCCCCTTAAACCCCCAGACCCTGCCCCGCCATAACCCTGCCTCCCCTCAGACCCCATTTTGAAGCTTCTTCATCCTCCTTCGAGTCAATCGCTGCCCCTCCCCATCCACAAACCCTGGTTATCCCTCTTCCCTGATTCAGCCCCTCTATCCCCCTCGGATTACCCCCCTTCCTCCCTCATAGACGGCCAACTAACGATGAAAATCCCCTCCTCCTTGATTGAACCCAGCAAATCCTCCTTCTTTAATGCTGCTATTGGAAAATTCTTTGGGAAAAGACCTACAGTTGAATGGCTAATGGCCTAGGTAAACTCTTCGTGGAGCCTCTCCAAGCCTTGCCTGGTTTCACTCATAGACAAAGGTTCATTCCTATTTAGGTTTGCTACTAAGGATGATAGTGATATTGCTCTTTCAAAAGGTCCCACTCTCCTGCAAAACAGGAAATTCCATATCCTGCCTTGGTCGCCAGGTCAAGACCTCTCCACCTGGCCTTCCCTGCACCCGCTCTGGATTCGTATCCATGGAATTCCCTACCACTGTTGGAGCTCTAATATTCTCTTCTCCATAGCCAGCTCCATTGGCACCCCCCTCAAATTAGATGACATTACAGCCTCCCAAAAACTCCTCACTTTCGCTAGGATTCTAGTGAGGCTGGACCTCTCTGGACCAAAGCCTTCAGAGATCAAAGTTGATCTAGCAGGAGAATCGGAGATCCTCCTTTCTATCTCCTATGAAAACCTCCCCTGCTCCAAATGCTTATCCACAGGTCACTCTGAGAACCTCTGTTCTCCCATTTCCAAACCCAACATCCCAAACTCTTCCTCGTTGGTGCAACAGCAAAGCGCAGGCATTTTGGGAAAATCCCCCACCAGCCAATCCCTTCCACCCACCACTCCTCTTTTAAACACTGCTTCAACCTCCAATGATCCCCCCTCGACCTCCCATGATACGTCGGAATTCATAATGAAATGAGCTTCTAATAAGGCCTATTGAAAAGTGAGCTTGGGTATTGATTGTTTTTTTTTTTTTAAATGGATGATGGTAAGTCCCTTTTATCATATATATATATATATATGCAATTCTTCTTGATTTTTCCTATTGACCGCATCAAATTAGTTATTGATAATTAATTATTAGAGCAAAACACACAGCTAAATTTGAAAAAAAAAATGCATGTTTCATATAATATCAACTTGACTAAGCTAAATCAGGTATCCTAATTTTATCTCAACCTTTACTTAGTTTGGAAAAAAAAAAAAAAAGGAAGAAGAACAACAACAACTTTTCAGTTGCGATTGCGAACTTCTTGCCCTAGATGAACCCCCATGTTCTTCCTCCCTCCTCCTCTGATCACCTCCTCCGATTTTCCCCCTCTTAGCAGTCCAGCCTCTTCGCCCCAACTCCTCAACTCCTCTACCCCATCCTTATTTACTTTCCTTTCCCAGGGGCAACCTACTGCCCTTCCCCTCTCCATTTCGCACCTGCCAGAGAAAAATCTTCCAGGAACTGGAGTCTCCCTAGCCGCTGCAACTTCAGCTCCCCTCGCCGGCTCGGATGTTGCTTCCGCTCTCCCTTCCCTGACCTGGGATCTCAATCAACTGGAAATGCTGCACCAACATCTCTATGGCATCATCCTCTCTGCTAAAGGTCAAACCTCAGGTGAGACAATCCCTCTCCCCCTTAAACCCCCAGACCCTGCCCCGCCATAACCCTGCCTCCCCTCAGACCCCATTTTGAAGCTTCTTCATCCTCCTTCGAGTCAATCGCTGCCCCTCCCCATCCACAAACCCTGGTTATCCCTCTTCCCTGATTCAGCCCCTCTATCCCCCTCGGATTACCCCCCTTCCTCCCTCATAGACGGCCAACTAACGATGAAAATCCCCTCCTCCTTGATTGAACCCAGCAAATCCTCCTTCTTTAATGCTGCTATTGGAAAATTCTTTGGGAAAAGACCTACAGTTGAATGGCTAATGGCCTAGGTAAACTCTTCGTGGAGCCTCTCCAAGCCTTGCCTGGTTTCACTCATAGACAAAGGTTCATTCCTATTTAGGTTTGCTACTAAGGATGATAGTGATATTGCTCTTTCAAAAGGTCCCACTCTCCTGCAAAACAGGAAATTCCATATCCTGCCTTGGTCGCCAGGTCAAGACCTCTCCACCTGGCCTTCCCTGCACCCGCTCTGGATTCGTATCCATGGAATTCCCTACCACTGTTGGAGCTCTAATATTCTCTTCTCCATAGCCAGCTCCATTGGCACCCCCCTCAAATTAGATGACATTACAGCCTCCCAAAAACTCCTCACTTTCGCTAGGATTCTAGTGAGGCTGGACCTCTCTGGACCAAAGCCTTCAGAGATCAAAGTTGATCTAGCAGGAGAATCGGAGATCCTCCTTTCTATCTCCTATGAAAACCTCCCCTGCTCCAAATGCTTATCCACAGGTCACTCTGAGAACCTCTGTTCTCCCATTTCCAAACCCAACATCCCAAACTCTTCCTCGTTGGTGCAACAGCAAAGCGCAGGCATTTTGGGAAAATCCCCCACCAGCCAATCCCTTCCACCCACCACTCCTCTTTTAAACACTGCTTCAACCTCCAATGATCCCCCCTCGACCTCCCATGATACGTCGGAATTCATAATGAAATGAGCTTCTAATAAGGCCTATTGAAAAGTGAGCTTGGGTATTGATTGTTTTTTTTTTTTTAAATGGATGATGGTAAGTCCCTTTTATCATATATATATATATATATGCAATTCTTCTTGATTTTTCCTATTGACCGCATCAAATTAGTTATTGATAATTAATTATTAGAGCAAAACACACAGCTAAATTTGAAAAAAAAAATGCATGTTTCATATAATATCAACTTGACTAAGCTAAATCAGGTATCCTAATTTTATCTCAACCTTTACTTAGTTTGGAAAAAAAAAAAAAAAGGAAGAAGAACAACAACAACTTTTCAGTTGCGATTGCGAACTTCTTGCCCTAGATGAACCCCCATGTTCTTCCTCCCTCCTCCTCTGATCACCTCCTCCGATTTTCCCCCTCTTAGCAGTCCAGCCTCTTCGCCCCAACTCCTCAACTCCTCTACCCCATCCTTATTTACTTTCCTTTCCCAGGGGCAACCTACTGCCCTTCCCCTCTCCATTTCGCACCTGCCAGAGAAAAATCTTCCAGGAACTGGAGTCTCCCTAGCCGCTGCAACTTCAGCTCCCCTCGCCGGCTCGGATGTTGCTTCCGCTCTCCCTTCCCTGACCTGGGATCTCAATCAACTGGAAATGCTGCACCAACATCTCTATGGCATCATCCTCTCTGCTAAAGGTCAAACCTCAGGTGAGACAATCCCTCTCCCCCTTAAACCCCCAGACCCTGCCCCGCCATAACCCTGCCTCCCCTCAGACCCCATTTTGAAGCTTCTTCATCCTCCTTCGAGTCAATCGCTGCCCCTCCCCATCCACAAACCCTGGTTATCCCTCTTCCCTGATTCAGCCCCTCTATCCCCCTCGGATTACCCCCCTTCCTCCCTCATAGACGGCCAACTAACGATGAAAATCCCCTCCTCCTTGATTGAACCCAGCAAATCCTCCTTCTTTAATGCTGCTATTGGAAAATTCTTTGGGAAAAGACCTACAGTTGAATGGCTAATGGCCTAGGTAAACTCTTCGTGGAGCCTCTCCAAGCCTTGCCTGGTTTCACTCATAGACAAAGGTTCATTCCTATTTAGGTTTGCTACTAAGGATGATAGTGATATTGCTCTTTCAAAAGGTCCCACTCTCCTGCAAAACAGGAAATTCCATATCCTGCCTTGGTCGCCAGGTCAAGACCTCTCCACCTGGCCTTCCCTGCACCCGCTCTGGATTCGTATCCATGGAATTCCCTACCACTGTTGGAGCTCTAATATTCTCTTCTCCATAGCCAGCTCCATTGGCACCCCCCTCAAATTAGATGACATTACAGCCTCCCAAAAACTCCTCACTTTCGCTAGGATTCTAGTGAGGCTGGACCTCTCTGGACCAAAGCCTTCAGAGATCAAAGTTGATCTAGCAGGAGAATCGGAGATCCTCCTTTCTATCTCCTATGAAAACCTCCCCTGCTCCAAATGCTTATCCACAGGTCACTCTGAGAACCTCTGTTCTCCCATTTCCAAACCCAACATCCCAAACTCTTCCTCGTTGGTGCAACAGCAAAGCGCAGGCATTTTGGGAAAATCCCCCACCAGCCAATCCCTTCCACCCACCACTCCTCTTTTAAACACTGCTTCAACCTCCAATGATCCCCCCTCGACCTCCCATGATAACCTCCTATCCCCAGCTAATACCCATGCTTCTGTCATATCCTCCCATCCGAATTTGGGCCCTCCTGTCTCAAACAATTTGGACCCAGCCACTCTCCACAACATCTCCAATTTCCCAGCCACTCTCTACAACATCTCCAATTTTCCCTCCTCCCCCCCCCCCCCCCCCCCCCCCCCCCCCCCCTCTCATCCCCTGCTCTAATACTGTCACTTTCTCTGGCATAGTAGAAACTCCCCTAGACCAATCCTTTGACATACTAGAAAAATTCCCAGAACCAATCCTAGACACTTCCAATTCTTTCTCCATCCTAGAAAATTGTTCTCTTCTTGAACCCCCCTCCTTCTCCCTCCCCAACTCCAAAAACCCTGTTTTAGGAGAAGCTTCTGGCCAGTTGCCTACTACCTCTGGTATCTCCCTAGTAGTTGATCTCACCCCCTACTCCAAGAAAAAGAAACCAAAGCCCAAAAGGAAAATAGATAGTTCCAATTCCAGGCCAACCACAAGGAGCTCCAATGGTTCCCCCCTCCTTTTAACTAGTTCCAAATGATCAAAGTCCTCTACCGGAACTACAGGGGAATCTCTAATTCCCCAACCATAAGATCCCTCCGCCACTTGGCTTCTTCTAAATCCCCTGATATCATCTTTATTGCTGAGCCCAAGACTGCTTCCCCTCCTCCCTCCCTCCTCTCTTCCTTGGGCTATGACGGTTTCTTCTCTAACAACCCCCTTTCTCCAGCCTCTATATGGTGCTTCTTTAAATCCAATTCCAATCTTGGAATCTCTCTCATTGACTCCTCTCCCCAATTCCTGACTATCTCTTACACCAATCCTGCTACTGCCTCAATTTGCCTTCTTACAGGGATTTATGCCTCAACAAACTATATCCAGAGACGTGACCTGTGGAGCTATCTCTCCTCCCAGGCTAGCACCAACAACCCATGGTGTGTGTTGGGTGATTTCAATTCCATCATCTCCGCCTCTGAGAAACTCAGCCTTAGGCCTTCCCGCCTCAACCTTGAATTCCAGCAGCTGCTTCTCTCCTCTGGCTTGCAGGATTTGAGCTTCTCAGGTAACAAATATACCTGGTCCAACAACCGCCAGGGAGCCACCTATGTCGCAGCTAGGCTGACAGAGCCCTCTGCAACCACCACTGGCTCTCCTCTTTCTCTGACCCTCAGATCATCATCCTGCCAAAGATTTCCTCTGATCACTGCCCTCTGCTTCTTACTCACAACAGTCAGCCCACTGCTCCTATGGCTTCTTTCAAGTTTGAAGCAATGTGGATCCATCACCCTGAGTTTCTCACTCTTGCGGCATATTCCTGGAATCATGAATCTACTGGTAATTACCAGCAGGAGCTGGCTTCCAACCTGAAAAATTTGAAGCAGGTCCTCAAAGGCTGGAACAAAAATGTGTTTGGTGATATCAGGCTTAAGGTTGCAGCTGCTGAAAAGCTAGTTCAAGAAGCTCAAGATCTCCTAGATGCTAGTCTTACCCCCTCTCTTCACCTCTCTCTTGCTGAAGCTAAGGCTTCCCTCCACAACTGCCTCCATCTTCAAGAAACTCACTGGCATCAAAAATCTAGAATCAGATGGCTGAATGAGGGTGATAGGAACACAGCTTTCTTCCATGCCTCTGCCAAATCTAGAGGGGTAGTTAATCGCATCGACAAAATCCAATCAGAGGGTATATGGGTAGAGGACCCTGCAGCTATCCAATCCCTGGCTGTGGACCACTTCTCCTCTATAGCCAATTCCTATCACTTAGTCCCCTCTGATTTCCTCTTTGGGGTAGGCAGCCACAAAGTTAATGAAGAAATGAATATCCTCTCCAGAATTCCTGACGCTGAAGAGATTAAGGAAGCAGTTTTTGCCCTCAGAAAAGACAGCTCTCCAGGCCCGGATGGTTTCTCAGGCCATTTTTTCACTACAGCCTGGCACATCATTGGCTCCTTAGTGGTAAAAGCTATGCAACAGTTCTTTATCTCAGGCAAGCTATATAGAGCCTTCAACACCTATTTCCTATCCTTGATCCCCAAATCCTCTTCCCCTACCACCTTTGCGGACTATAGGCCTATCAGCCTCCTCAACTTTACCTACAAAATCATTGCTAAAACTCTGGCCTCCAGACTTTCTCAGATCATACCCCACCTTGCATCCCAAAACCAGGCTGCTTTTGTCCAAGGCAGATCTATTCATCAACACATAGCCTTAGCTCATGAATTGTTTGAAAAACTCCAGTCCAAGCTGAAGGGTGGTACATTATGTATGCAATTGGATATTTCCAAGGAATTTGACAAACTTAGCTGGCCCTTCCTCTTCAAATGCCTCCAATTCTTTGGCTTCTCCTCCAAGTGGATTAGCCTCATAAGAGCATGTGTTTGCACAGCCAAAGGCTCTGTCCTCATCAACAGAACTCCTTATGGTTTCTTCAACTCCTCTTGCGGTCTGAGGCAAGGGGACCCTCTATCCCCCTACCTCTTTATCCTCGCTGAAGAAATGCTTAGCCTCAACATCCATAGCCTGGCCTCCAGCAACACCATTTCTCCCCTCTCATCCACTCCAAACACCCCCTGCCATCTCTTGTATGCTGATGATATTCTTCTATTCCTCAAAAGCCACAAAAGGAGCCTTTTAGCCTTACAGGAGGTAATCTTCAATTACCAAACTAGTGCTGGCCAGACCATTAACTTGGACAAGAGCAAACTCTTTATTGGCAAATGTAACCCCAGTAAGAGAAGGCAAATCCTGGGCATCACCAAAATGCAGGACAGACCTCTCCACTCTCTCTACCTTGGAGCTCCCCTCATCATTGGTACCCCAAGAAGACATCACTTCACCCCCCTGATTGATTGATCCATGAGCAGACTTTCTGGCTGGAAATCCCAGCTCCTCTCTATGGCTGGTCGCAGGATTCTAGTGAGACATGTGCTTAGCAGCTTGCCCATCCACATTGCGCTGGTTCTTCCAATTCCTAAGTCAGTGTCAACCAACTTGGAGACCATTATGAGGAATTTCCTTTGGTCTGGGGGGGCAACCAAGCAGAAAAGAAGCCAAATTAACTGGCACACGGTCACTCTCCCCATCAAAGAAGGAGGCCTGGGCATCAGGCGAGTTAGTGAGCAAAACGTTGCCTCTTTCATCAAACTTGGCTGGACGGCCATGACCTCCAATTCTCTCTAGGCTAACTGGATGGTGGGCAGGTATTTTCCAAACTCTTCTATTTGGCATCCCTCCACCTCCAAATCTGGATCCTGTATTTGGCGAAAAATCAGGATTTTGGCTCACCACATTCATTCTGGCAGTAAGTGGAAAGTTGGAGATGGTAAGGATATCGACTACTGGTATGATAACTGGATGCCAGAAGGTAGTATGGCCTCCCATTACCCTTCTGTCAATTATCCTCCTAACTAAAAGTTGCATTCTCTCTAGGATGGCTCTCAATGGATGACCCCCCCAGACCTCCCTGCTGTTGCTGCTGTCTCCCTACGTCTTGCTACCCAGCACCTCTCCCTGGACCAGTCTACTAAAGACACTTTGCAATGGACTTCCCACCAGGACAAAGGCCTCACTCTTCAGGATGCTTGGCAAACTATCAGAACCAGTAACCCTTCCACTTACTAGTTGAACTGGGCTCCTCTGATTTGGAACTCCTTTCAACATCCTAGGATATCCATCTTTGCCTGGAGGCTGCTGCATGGAAAGACCCCTTCCCAAGCTTGGGCTCAGCACGCTGGTATTAGTATGGTTTCAAGGTGCAGTCTGTGTCAAAAAGATTAGGAGACTACTTTGCATCTCCTCTTCCTCTGCTCTTTCTCCTCTGTCGCATGGAAATGGATTCTCTCCAAGGCTGGTTCGGCTGTTGATGGCCCTTTCTTTCCTTCTAAGATCTGGCAAGCTCTCTCCCTCCAAAGTGACTCTCTGGCCTGCAAAGGAGCTGCCACCATCTTCTTCTCAACAGCATTTGCTCTATGGAAATGTAGGAATGAAGCTTTCTTTTCTAACTCTAGAACCTCCCAGACGAAGGTCCAATTATACTTGACTGAGCTCCTCTCTGCCTCTTTCAAGCGTATTAACAAGCCTTTTTCTGGTAGACCTCTTACCCTCTTCTGTAATTTTTTGTTCCCCATTTCTTAAGCCTGGTATGTGTTTTCTTGGCTTTTGTTGGTTTCTTTTTATTTTTTGTTTTCTTCTTCTCTGTTGTTGCTCTTTGAGCTTCCTCTCTTCTGGGCTCATTGGCCCTGTCTCTTTCCTCTTTCTCTTTTAATACAACTTGCCTTTTAGCAAAAAAATCAGCTTGACTCTGTCATGTACGTAGTCGTACCTTTGTTTCAACCCATAGCTGGTCTTAACTTGAGACAGTTTTTGCAACTACGTGATTTAATTGGTTTATGCAGAATGAGGACCAATGGTTGTTGGAATATGAATCTGGGAGCATATCTATAGTGTTAGGTTGTAGATAGAGAAGTACTCATTCCTTTAATGGAGAGCTTATCATTCTTGATCAGTCGAAACTTTAAAGTTACCTGGTATTTTCTCTGTTTTCCTACCTACTGAGATTCGTACACTTATAGAAAAAAAAAAAAAAAAAAAAACCAAACCGTTAATGCAAAAACTGTTTGTATGTATTTCATGGTTGAGTATTGTATCATATCTACAAAATCCTCCTATGCGCACCCATCTGTAGTTATGTAATGTTTCTCACAGGTCTTTTTTTTTTTTTTTTTTTTTTTTTTTTTTTTTTTTTTGTGTGTGTGTGTGCAATCTACAAAAGATATTGCACTCGTGATCTTTTGTTAAGGTTATCTTTAATCCTATAGCTCCATGATTTCTTAGCCATGCATAAACTGTTTACATATTTCTAAGGCTGACCACGGTATTTCAATATACATACTTGAACCCCAACTTTAATTTGTGCATGGAACTTCCATGCTGCCTATCTTTTCTTTCTTTCTCTCTCTTTTCTATTTTTTTTTTTAATTTCATATATGTTTCACACCATGTATCAACATTGACTTCCATAGGGTTTGTATCTGTGCAAGTCCATCGGGTTTTATAATTGCACGTATGTTTCATATACCATGTATCAACATTGATTTCTGCAGGGTATTGTACTTGTGCATATCTATAGAGTCAGATTGTAGATAGAGAAGCGCCCGTTCCTTAAATGAGGATCTTTATATTCTTGATTTTCCTAAACTCTTAAAGTTAAATGCTATTTTTTCTCTATTTTCCAAGCTTGTGGAATTGGTAGTCCATTTGTTCAAGTTCTAATGTACTGTTGAGTTTTCAGATTTTTCTTTGTTGTTTAAGTGTTTAACTATATAGTTGCGGTTCCTACAGTACTCTGATTACAACTCTGACTTTTGAAGTATTTCCCTTGGTTGATCCATCATCATCTGATACAATAGTGGGTTCCATCTCTCTATCATGTGTTGATGAGGTATGTAGACATTTGGTGCAATTCATGCTTTTTTTACAATATATCTGTTAAAATGTGATGACTAAGTCTGTATTGGTGATGCTTTCTCTACATTTATATGCACTGATTGGGCCAAGTGTTCAGGTTTCTATCATCTGCAATGCAGTGGCATAAACTGGCCTCCACTTATAAAGAACTATATTGCAAAATATTTCCAATAATTTGATGCAGTGATTGAACCCATTTTATAAGCACCAGTGTCTATCTGCTGAGATTGGTTCCACTGTAGTAGATGTAATGTAATAAAAGCTTGATCTTCATCTTCCCTCTTTCTATGGATTTCATGTTGCAAATGCCATTAGAGCACGGGCATCTTTTGCTAGTTATATTATATGAAGCCGGCTGGATTCCAATTGCCAATTCCTTCCCAAATTGCGATTGATTTTGACCGTCTTATAATGTTTGATCTCTTGCTAATATCAGGCCCTACTAACTAATGGCCCATTAATCATACTAAGTAATGGCCCATTTAGCATTTATTCCATGAGTGGAGATGACGGTTTCAAATGCAACCTAGAACCGTAACTCCTCTCCTCTTCGTTTCCTCTTAGCCACGAACGTTACTTTTCTCATAATTGTCATCCTCTTCATTCCTTGCATTTCATAAATGGCTTGAAGTCATTGATAAGATGCAAAACGAGAGTAACTCTCTCCATCGATCTCTCCAAAAGTCACTGCGCTATTTCCCTTCTATCTTCTTCACTGGTTTGGACACATACAAAGCACATGGGAACATGAATAAATTGTTGGTCTTGTATATGCAAGAGGAAATTATTTATGTGCCACCAGTGCTTCATCCCACATTTTGTTTCTATTCTGTTTGGTTAGGAAAGTTGTGTTTCTGCTTGTTATGGAGTTATGGTGTGATTTGTCCATGTTTGTGTTTGTGCAGTTATTAGTGGGTGAGTTGTTTGGCATGTTGCCAAAATATTGGCTACTATGGTTACTTGTGGTGTGAAGAGCCGGTAGGTTATTGGCTTATTGCTAACTTGTAGGAAGTGATTGATGGTATATTAATTCTGCCTTTTAATAGATAATGCATCTATTTTCCTTGTGTTGTTCAGACTGATTAAGGCCACAGTCTGCCAAAATTGCAAAGAAGCAGCGATCATGTAACAAAATTTATTGTTTGGCTTGCTGCAAAAATATTAGCTATTGCAGTTGGTGGTGGTGCGAAGAGTAGTGCGTTGTTGCTTACTTATAGTAAGTGATGTATGGTGTATTTAATGTCTTTTTTTTTTTATGAATCTCTTTTCCTTGTGTAATTCAAACTAATTAAGGCCATTGTCTGCCAAAATTGCAAAGAAGAAGCAGTCATGTAATGAAATTTATGTATCTGCAATTGAGAAGTTTATGCCTTTACTTAAGCTGTTGGTTTTGTATGTGTTGAAGTTGATTTAGTACTTCCATACATGTTTATAGATTCTTGTTTTTCTTGCACTTGCATTGCAAGTTAACCTGCATTGTGCTTCCAAACAGGCCCTTGTCTCCCAGGGAAAAATTGTCTTTTCATATTTAGTTAGGATATTTACTGCTCTATTTAGTTTTGTCAAGACTATATTAAGAAAGGAATGTTAGTATAGTATGAATGACCATTCAAAAAAATTGTCAGTATGAGTGCGGGCCTTTTCTAGTTTTTGAGAGAGTGGAATTCTATTAGAATTTCATTGAATCAAAGGTCATAATGGTCAGTAGTTTCACTTCTTTACTGCTTTATATTCTATAACAGCAAGCACATCTTTAGCATTTGGACATTTTATCTTTTAGATAATTTGAGAACTTATTTCTTTTTGGCACATTTCTTAGAAGTGATCATTACTTTTCTTTTTATTGCAGAGGCTATACCTATTCTCACTAGTCTTATCTTATAAGTTGAACGGTTAAATATATTATGTGTTATCTTCATCATTTTATGTTTGTCTATAATTTCATGTGCATGACCATCCAGTTGCAAGATGATATTTATTTTCTTACTCAGAACAGTGGATGAACCCATTCTGATTGGGTTTTGAGATGGTAAAAATGCATGCAGGTTGGTTCTCGATGGCAGTAATTTAACAGTAATCAATGGGTGGAGGTGAAAATCAGAAGCATGGCCATTTGTTTATTTGGATGGGGTGCTAATTTTGGTAAGTGCTAAATCAAATATGACCTTACCTTGGTAAGGTATGGTAATTGGAGATGTGTAGGTTTTGTTTTTGGCGATTCTCCAATGGCTTGTGGAATCTAGATTATGTTTTGTAGAAACCTATGATGATACAATTTTGTAAAATTCTATCTATTTCACAATTCAATTCCTTGATACAGAATGGTTGTTTTACAGGTTCGGATTGGCATCCTAAAATTCATACCAAACAGAATCACCTTGTCCACAACGATGCTCCATCTTTTATTATGGAATCCTATGAAGAATGCCATCATCCCCCACGTTTGTTCTTCCTTGACAAGCAAGAACTATTGAATTTCTTATTATTCTTCCTAGAAGATGTGGGGATTTTGAAAAACTTTTGATTTTACTTTGCAGATTTGACAATGATAGTGCCGATATTTGTCTGAAAAGACATCTGGATCCATCCTTTCTTAAGATGGCATGTTCAAGGTCAGAACTAATGAAGCCCAAAATTTGTGGAGAGAAAAACAATGCTCCCGAAAGCAAGGTAAATTCTATTATTATCAAATAGACAGAAAAAAGAAAAGGTCTTATGAATTCCATTCTAATTAGATGCACATGAAAAAGTGATGAATCCAGAGGAGTGGAGAAGTTCATGCTGTGTCACTATTATGGCACCATAGAAGGTATATTCTTCGACAACATCACCATCACCACCATAATAAAAGCTTTGTCTCAACTACATTGAGGTTGGGTACATGAAAATTCGGGTTCCCCATTCCAATCTATCCATTATTTCTACATAGCTCCTAAATTTAGTTGTATTCCATTAACTAACAAAAATAGATCGAGGATTGAAATTGTGAAAGGACTTGTTTGTTGATTTTATGATAAGAACATGTTTGTAGTTTGTACCTTTGTACAAATGATGAGGGTCCGAAGATGCATTGATGCAATGGTGTAAATAAGTAATAACACCTACTGGTGCAATGAACTTGGTAGTAACCTGAATTTCCTCATGAAACCTTTTTCACCCTTTCTTAAGGTACATTCTATTCTAATGAAATGGACAGAAGAAAGAAAAAAAGTTTTATGTATTCTATTCTAAACAAATGGACGGGAAAAAGGGATGAATTCAAAGGAGTGGAGAAGTTCATGTTGTGTAAATATTACTGCACCATGCATAGAAGGTATATTCATCTACTACATCATCATCATCACCATCATTAAAGCTTTGTCCCAACTACGTTGGGGTCTGGTAGATGAATTCTATTTCACCATTTCAATCTATTTTTATGATAAAAACATGTTTGTAGTTTGTACCTTATACAACTGATGGGGGGCCGATGATGCATTGTATTTGTTGGATACAAAATTTTCAAATTTAAGTTATAATTGATATTATATTTTTGGTTGAAGATATTCTCTTTGTTTGTTGAATAGTTTGATGAAAAGGAATTGACTGTGCACTTTTTAGACGACATGAGATGTGTTGTCACTGATATCTCTTATCCTTGAAGTTAATCACTTGCGTGTTTGAGAGAACATGATGCATCTAAATTGTTAAAAACAGCTACCAAATTATATTCAATGCAGCCTCGCCTTTCCAGAACCAAACCATGGAATGAAATCTCTCTTTGCCTCCAACATGATATTAATCAAAATATCAATTTGGCCATGGTCAAAACTTGTAGTACTCTGGCAATACAAAATCTATTTCAACAACCTTCTAAACCTACTTGCAAGAAAAAGTCTAGGATTGCTCAGCTCAATCCTTTTGCACACAAAATGTCTACTTGTTAAGACTAAGAACAATATAGAATTGCATTCGTATGTGAAATATAAACAACCAGTACTGCAGTAGGGTATTTTTCAAATTTAGGAATTTTCTCTGAATATTATTAGAAAACTGTAATAATCTCAATTTTAAATAATAGTAATCAATGATTTAGAAATTTTGATTTCTTAATAGGAATTATCAACTGTGATATTTAATCACACATTTTGGAAAAAACCTCACTAATCCAGTAGTAATTTCTTTTATGAGTCATGGACCTGCCTTCGAAAACACAAGCAGGCTCATTGTTTGAACAATTTAGATCTTCGAAAGTCAGCCCTTAAACGCCTGAATTTGATTTGCACCGGAGGCAGGTTGAGCTTAACCTACCATTCTCCTTTTTGGCCTCTCAGCCCCTGCTTCACAGGTATGTATTGCGTCTTTCATAGGGCCAATATTATGGGCACATGCTATCCAATGAATGCTTCAGACTAGTTTGATCAAGTACTAATATGAAGCACGACCTGGGAAACATTGGGGAGCTATTTACTTTAAGACCTATTTTTACATGGTTCTTTTTAGACTAGTTGATAGTGTGAAATTGGACCCTTAAAATTTCAAGTGGGGCCCACCTTTTGAGAATCCTAATCGTTGATGATGTACCTCTAACACCCATGGTATTTACTTTTATCAAAATCTTATAAGTCAATTTGAACAGGCCAACGGCTAGATTGATCACTATATTTTACCCACTTGTTCAAGATTTTGTCAATCCAATGGTGGTCGTCCAGATTGGGTCCAGTTGGTTATAGAATCTATATACCCAATTGTACAAATATATGATACTTTCAGGGATGGGCGGTGGCGATACTCGCGACTGATCTGAACATGACTGAGCCCAACTAATTGCATTATGAGATGCCAACCCCAGTAAATCCCACATAGTGTTCAGCCTGGCCTGACTCATCACCACCCCTATATGGAACAGCCTGGCCTCACCCTGTGATAAATCTCAACCACTCAAAAAGCTAATCCAACTGGGAGGCCATTGGATTGATCATGCAAATTGGCCAACGGAGCTTATCAAGCTACGATTTCTAAAACAGGTGGGCTACTAGTTGGGTCTCAACCAAAGGCAAAACCTATGGTCAACTCGTCCTAGTTTTACCCAACCCTGTTGAAAAGTGTAGTTCCCAAATCGAATGGTTTCCATTGTCAAAAGGAGATCTTTCAAACCCCTGCTCACCTTGATTGTTAATGCTTCAAGGTGGGCCTCATATACCAAGTATTTCAATGAGCAGGGATGACCTGCCCATTCCTGAAAATTACTCTTATATATTGATATATATATAATGATCGGGCTTGGAGACATGCCTTGAGTTAGTCTGGGTCCACATGTGTCAATTGGAGCTGGGTCTAGTTACAGGAAACAATAATTGAGTCAGGGTCCTCCACGGACCTCACCCGACCTCAAAATTGAGCCCTCCAAGGTTTTAGCAGGAATGACTCAAAGGAGACCAAGATGGGCTATCTTATAAATGGTCGATGTGATAGCATGGTCCACCATCCATTTTGATGAAAGCATTTTATTCTCTTTTAATTTAACCATCATTTTTTTTGTCTCTTAAATTGAGCCAACTCACTTCAATTCACTTTACAAGTGAATTGCCCAAAGAAGATAGAAAGCCAAGAAAATCATGAAAGATTGGTTATCCACCAACACACTAATCGTGTTGGCACTTGGTATCAATTATCACACATTTCCCCAACATCCGTCCTTCCATATTCAGCTTCATTGTTTCACTCCTATCCAGTAGGCCAAATCAGAAAAAGATCCACGGGAAAATTAATTCAGCCCTTTTTTGGTGTGGGTCAGCAAATTTGACTCTCACTAATCCATATTTTATGCTGGTTGCATTACACAGTCAAATACGAGCCGAGTTGGTAAGTCGGGTCAAGTTTTTTCACCTTTATTTGGGCCATACTCATTTAGGTGGGCCTCAGTGGGGTTTCACATATCCCAGTCAGTGGGAATTGTGGAAGATCACTCGCTGTATCATATTTCAAGGTTTCCCAACTTCAGGTTTTCTCTGGAAACTTTTTAAGCACTCTTTCTTCTTCGTCTTCTTGTCATCCATCGATCGATCGTGCAAGAAGAAACAAGAAAGCACCAAAAGCTCTCATGTTTATCCCATTTTCGGGTAAAATGAACAAAATCATGAAAAACTATAGTGGGAACAAAGAATCCCTTTCATAGTTTCCACTTCTTTTCTCAAGGAATTTGGTTCTGAACTTGGGTGTGTTTGGATGTTCGATTGATCAATCTCCCATTTTCTTTGACAGAATCCCTACTTTCTTCAATTTCATTTTTCTTATGTAGTTTTGAGTTTAGGACACCACAAAATTCATATTTGAGGTTTTCATGAACCTAGATTTCCTTTTTTTTTTTTCATTTTTCTTGATTGTTCGAACTATTTCAAACTGTGGGGTGTTTTTCTTTTGTTGTTATTTCTTTTAGTTTCTGAATGCAACTGATTGGAATCGTTTGCAGTTCAAGGACCTTACCCCATCAAGTTAGGTAATTAGATATGGGGTGTGGGTTCTACAAGCTGTGGAATTCACTATTTCTGTTTGGTGTAGTGATGTGGAGATCCATGTAAAGAATCGTTTTTTTATGTACCCCATATTCCTTGCACCAAATGTCAGAATTAAGAATTCGTGGAAAAATTCTTTTGTGTGTATGTAGGTGTGGTAATGTCAGTTGGACAGACGTTTCCAGGGTTGGAATATTTGAAAACAATGAACCGCCTATGACCTAATGGAACAATTGCTGACAGATTTCAGTTTCAGGGGAGTAATACATAGGTTATCTGCAGATTCGGGCTTTGGGTTTAAATTATGGAATGATTATCTGAATTAATTGTGTTTTGTTTTGGATCCAGATTTACCTTAAAACATTTTCTTCTTTCATTTCGGTCTTTGGAAAGTTGGGAATTTTTTAATTTCTATTATTTATTTATTTTTTGAAGAGTACTCTTTGTTGGTTTCGATGTGCTTTTTTGTTTTCTATTCGACAAAACTGATGGGGACTTGAGCCTTCAAATGGATTCGTTCATGGGCTTTCGATCCCTGACCAGACGGAGCAATTTTGATTTGCCAATATCGGGGGTCCTGAGACACAGGCTGTGATATATCTATTGGCTGCACAGAATTTATCGGAACAAACTTCAGTTTCAGATGGTCTTTATCATTGTCAAATGATCCAAAAAGAAGATCTGTGAGTGTTTGGGTAATTCAGTTCACATGTGAACAGAGTATTCACATAAGAGTAATGCTACATGGACAAACTTTTTGGCCCGAATTTTGGCCAACCCCCATGGTTTGCATTGAATATCATAGTGATATTCAATGCAAACCATGGGGATTGGCCAAAATTCGGGCCAAAAAGTTTGTCCAAGTAGACTTTTTGTTCACATAAACAATATTGCAGGAAAACAAAGCTGCTAGTAATTAGAATTAAGAGCAAACTAACTTACCATGGATCCAATAGCTCCTATTCCCTGTGTGTTTTGGCAACCAAATTTCAAAGATGTCCTGCTTTATCACTTTTGAGAGGAGGTAGCTTAAACATAAAAATCAATTATTACCTTGTTTGATTAGAGTGGACTCAACTGGGTCATGCAAACTGTAACGCTCCAATTCTGAATACCGAGAAAGATGTCAAAGTATCGAAATTGGCGTGCTACTTCTCGGAGTACTCGAGAACTTTCAAGATCGTAGGTCCGCAGTGAGGTCCGATTTAAAACTTTTTCAACAATATAATAACAATGGTTAATTTGCGGAAGCATAATGAATATAGCGGAAGTAATATCAGAGATAATGGAAGCGTAAGGTATCATCAATGTATCAAATGTGAACGGGCTGAAGTCCAGCTTAAAGTGACAAATGATATAAACCAGAGTTAATTACAGTATTACCCAACTCACTACAAGGATCTCTCCAAATCCCAAAACAAAAGATCACTCAACCCCAGGTGTGGGCTCTCCGATCACCGGCTCAACCTCATGGTCTGCCTGTCCCCATCCGTAGTCCCCGACTACGGGTGTTGCTACGAGCGTGAGCGCGTCGTCATCGAACTCGGAGTCAAGACCTAAGCACCAAGAATGGGTCAGATCTAATGATCTGACAAGTCACAGCATATAAGTAATATAGGATGCATGCATCGAAATGAGTAAAGACAGTAATGATGTTAAAAGAATAACAATGATACAAATCCAAGGCAGTTGAGCAAGATAAACAATATAGAATCAAAATAAACGTAATATAAAACCTACACAAAATGGCACACCCACACAAGCTGGATACCGTGGGATATTATGCCGCGGCCCTCCCATACTGAACACAGTTGCGGCGGGAAAATCTCACAGTACTGGGGATTACTAACCCCGCAATCAACATCCACAACACACACTGAGACCGGACCCGGTATCTCACCGTCCGTCTCCAAATAATGCTCATCATGATAGCCACACAACACTCTCAATAGCTCCTATCAGTGATGATCAGTCCAACTGGCTGAGCTTAAATCAACTGAGTGAATGTCTAAGCCGACTCAGGAGACAATAAAGGTCTGTGTTTGTCTAGGCTTTGCGTTGCGTGAGCAAGGTCCTAACAAAGTCCCTAGGAGATCCAAGTAATCCATGGAACAAGATCCAAGTCCAAGCTCAATCATTGGATCCATACCAAGGCCCACCAAATGCATGGCCTGGTTTACAGCAGTCCAAATGAAGTAATGAGTCCATGTCCAATGATATACAATCCATTTACATTCTTAATAAATATAGTCTATCTAATCCAACCTCTCCAATCTAGGGTAGTCCACATCCAAACTTAGGCCATAAAAGGGCCCGCCTAGCCACAGACACGGGTCAATGTTCACCCAATCATATTACCGGGTCACCTCTAAGTAGTCCTAGGTTCGGGTCCTCCATTTCCATTTAATTAACAAGTATAAGTAAAGATAAGGACAATAGAGTGACAGTAATAATATGAGGGAGATGAATCTCCATGTACAAGGATCAATGAGAGATAACAACGGTCCAACCTAAGTAAATGATCCACTTTCAGATTCAGGTCTATCTCAGGTAATTCGATCTTTAAGTGAAACCACAGATGCTAAGGAATACTGTGTTTGGTGTTTAGAAGTTATGAGCATCATTGATAACGTATAAAGGTCGAATCATCTTAGATTACATAACCTGGACCTTAATTAGTGAACCCCACGTGTCAAGGTTGAGCCACACCATTGACTCGTGGTTGGCACAGTGATGGAAGTCTATTTGGATGGTCGATGGGCCCCACAAACGATCACAGCATGAGAAACCAAAGTCTAAGAAACTTACTGTACACAGTGTGCTCGGTCGACCTCCTGGCCTGGGGGTCAACCCGGCACACTGAGATCAGAGAGGATTCACCCCTTCAGGTAAAGTCCTGAATTAATGGAATTTCCAGTGTGCTCGGTCGACCTCCTGGCCTGGTCAGTCAACCGCGTGCACTGCAAATTCTAGCTAAGGGGGTGTCCCAGGTTTTAGCTTCTTTCTATGAAAATTCTGATCTCGGTCACCGGATCTCGGTCTTTTGGCTCTGAGCTCGGTCAAGTACTGAGCTCGGTCAAGCACTGGGCTCGGTTAAGCATTGAGCTCGGTCAAGCACTGGGTTCGGTCAAGCACTAAGCTCGGTTAAAACACTGAGCTCGGCCAAACACTGAACTCGGCTAAGACACTGGGCTCGGCCAAACACTGAACTCGGCTAAACACTGAGTTCTGTCAATTCACTAAGCTCGACCAAACAACTGAGTTCGGTCAACTACACATAATAAACTCTGGGTCTGAGAAAAATTCCACAAGAATTCTAATTAGGTTCCATAAAGGCTAATGGTCCTACTTTCCTAATTTTCTAAAACTAATGGGTCTAATGTACACATTAGAAACTAAATGTTTTATTTTAATTAATAAAACTAATGGGTTATGGATTAGTGGGCCCCACTGGTCCCGGCTCCAATTTGGTTCATTAAAAACTAAGGGGTCTATATTTCCAATTTATGAAAATTAATGAGGCTAATTGTATACATTAAAAACTATAGGATTTATTTTAATTAATACAACTAGTGGGTTATTGGATCAGTGGGCCCCACTGGGCCCAGTCCTAGATCAGTCCTCATCATCTTAGTCATTAAACAACCCCTGATCCAATGTTCGGACCTGATATGAAATCAGGGACCCACCTGGGCCCCACAATTTCAGTGGACCACACTTTCCCATACTCCTTCGCATCACCCCTTTTCCCATGCTGCTATGGACCCCTTTCCCACTCATCTCTTCTTCACTCAACACATAACATGTTCTGCAACAGAACGTTGCAGACGTTGCCAGCAGAAACGAGTCTCGCCTGGCGCATGGAATGCTACAGAAATTGTGGCCCCACTGATTAAGGGCGCACGATCAGCCCTCATCATCAAGGTTGCCCAAGGTGTCCCTACATGACGTGGGGTCCGGATCTCCAAAGGTGGCCCACCTGGGCCCCACCATTTACAAAAACAGAATGAAAACTACTCACGGTTTTGGGTTTAAAGGTTAGTGTCCAACGCTTGGATTAGGGTCCTACCTCTGATCAAATCCGGATCAGATTTCACCCCTATGGTCGCCCCACCAAATCAGGGCTGATGGACGGACTAGATCTGTGATCAGATCAGTCCGTGGGTCCTGCAACAGTTCAAGCCAAAACTGGGGTTTTCTTTTTAAAACGATTCCTTCTCTGATCAGCTACTGGATTGAGGGCATGGGGACGTCCACACACTATGGGACCAGTCCCTTTAGGATCGCCCGTGGGCCCTCTATCCGATCCACGGTTCAGATCAGTCATTAGGTGGCCCACCTGGGTCCCGGTCTCAACGCAACAAATGGGTTTTCTCGCTGTTTCCCTTCCGGAAACTTGATACAGAATACCCCTCCTCTAGACTCCTCCTCAGACCATCACAAAATCAAAAACAAAGAAGAAATACACTTCTATCCATCCATTCATCATCACCCGGCCATTGATCATCCAAATGAGGTTTCCTCATCCATCAATGGCCAAAGAAAAACCAACAGATAGCTCAATTTAGATCTAACATGAATTTACAGCAATTGGAATTGAAATTGCAAATCAAAGGAGGAAAAACATGCATTCTAGATTACTAAGCACATGGAACTTGCCTGATCAATTGCAGTCAGAAGGAAGAAAAAGGGGATGATACAGAACCAATCCGGAATAGAGAAGAAGAGGTTTCCAGCAGGTCTCTGTTCTGGGCCTTCCACCAAGAATTCCAGGGAGAGAAAGAGAGGGTGATAGAGAGAATTGGAGGGGAAGATGAGGCTCGTTGGAGAGAAATGGAAAAGAAGAAGAGAGAAAAGAGAGATGGGAATGGGAGATGAAGAGTGGCTTGTTTTGGGCAGGGGAGGGTTTAGTTTAAATAGGTTGGGATTTTTGGGGCTTGGACAAAAATGCCCTTAGGGTTAGAATGGAATTAGGAATTAGGGTTAGGGTTAGGGTACTTAGGTCTTTTGGTAATCTAGGAAATCCCCCCATCAATTCCACTAATCACACACTTAAACTAATCTAACTAGGATCTAGGAATTTACATAACTAAGCCCCATAATTAATATAATTAGGTTATAATATAATATCCAATACAAATTGAGGGCCCACAAGGGTGGGGCCTCACACAGACCCCTTTACTGCCTTGTGATTAAATTATAATCTTGATCATAGTGGACTTGATCATGGGCCACTTCTGTTTGGGTCGCAATACAGTCTTATATGATCTAGTTTAACTTTCAATTTGTTGATTGCTTAAAATCTAGTCCTCTTGCATTTTGACCCAACTTTACATAACCTAAAAAATGCATCAGAACCAAAAAAGAGCCTCTTGTATCAGACGGCTTGAAATCTTAGACCTAAACCGCAGCCCCATTTGCAAATCTTAGATTATGAAATGAAAACTGCGATCTGATAATCAAGTAACCCTGGACTTAAACCACATCTCCAAACCAAAAAAATATGAATTACTAGATTGGAAAAAACATTATTAAATCTCCAATAAAAGTCTTTTTTAAACAAAATTTTTTGTTGAATAGTGGGGCCTACTTTTTACTGATTGAATCCATATTCCATATTCCATATATCAGAAATCAGAAATTTTGTGTTCTATAATCATGTAAGATTTAACCATTGGATAGGACAAAGATTGTCCATGGCGCGTTTGTGTAGAGAAAGGATTGCGCCATAGAGCGTGATTGGTGCGACACATATTCTTGCATAAAAAATAAAGTATTTTTTCGATAGAAAGGATTTTAATTTTTTATGGGAGGTGTAGGAATGCGTAATTCTTCTCTTTGTGAAAATAAAAATCCACAAACCACATGAAATTCCCTCATTGCACAAATGAAGTCTTGAGTCAAGGATTTTTACTAATATTTTTGTGACGATAACCGTCCAAGAAACTAAGAAAACAGATCAAAGATATTTGAGGGCTTTTTTTTCTTTTTTTCTTTTTATTGCTTACATGAGTTTTTTTCCCAGTACTTTCATTGTGGGATTAATTAGTTTCTTTTTTTTTTTTCCTCACTTTATGGAGAACTCAAACTCACTTACTCTAATATACTCAAGGTCCCTACCAGCTAAGCCATTGGCAGACCCAAGAACTTCGTTTGAGGGGATCGTGTCCAGTGGCGGACCTACACTATCCACACCGGGGGCGGTCGCCCCAGGTCACATCCAAATTTACCTTGAGTTTGCATGGCCGAGACAGTCCATGCTTCATTCTATTAAAGCAGTTGCCCTACCTTATGTCTAAAAAACCAATAGTTTTCTAGTCTCGCTCTCGAAGATCTCCCAAATGAAAAACCTCAACAACCCTTAGCTCAATTGTTCTCCTTCTTCCACTTCAAGCTCCGGCAGCTTGGCTTCTACACAATATCACGACCCAAATGTCGGCACTCTCTCTTCTCTCAATCTCTTCTCTCTTCTCTTTCTTCCTCTTCATCTGGATTCACCAAGAGCACCACTCTCTCTTGCAATAAGGGATAGTGATGAGATTTCTACCTTTGAATCAAATAAATATGGGCATAAAATGCTTCTTTCAAATGGATTCGATGAATTGGATCTTTAATTTGTGTTTTTCTTCTTGAAAATGTATGCCACTATTTTTACACACATACAGAGCTGTTGTCTCTTACAAACGCACACCACATTGGAATTTTCTATAGTCCTTTTTTATTATTGTCGTATGATTGCTAATTTAATTCTCATCCCACAAATTTGAATAAAAGGCTTCCTTGAGAAGATGGTTATTGTAGTTAAAAAAGATTGTGTAGGAATTGAGTGTTAATAATAGGATATGAGTTCTTTATACTTAATATGAGTTCTTTATACTTAATTTGTCAAAAAAATAAAAATAAAAAATTATTTATTTAAGCCATGCAATAAGTTGAGATTATTGCTTGTTGGTGTTGATTTTGACATTTTCAATTGACTATTATCCGCCCCACCTAAATAAAATTCTTGGGTCCGCCACTGGTTGTGTCCAAACATGTAGTTGGGTTTTGGTGCAAAGCCAAAAATTTCATGTGGATTTTGGGGACAGACTCATGATTTTCATATGGGTCTTGGAAGTGGACCCATGCCTTCCAATTTTCATGCATGTTTTGAAAGCGGACCCAGCCCCTACAAGCACAAATTTGATTTGCACCTACGGGAGGTTAACCTTAACCAACCATTCTCTTGTTTGGTCTTGCAGCCCCTGTTAACCATTCTCCTGTTTGGCCTTGCAGCCCCTGTTTCCCAGGTATGCATTGCGTTTGTCATGGGGGTAACTGTTGGTTCATTGGGATAAGGCTTGGATTTGCTGCCTCATTTTGTAACCCAAATTTACCCAGTGCACATGTTGCGGGGTCAATCTAATGGGCACAGGACAGCATATCGAATTGATGCTTAGGACCGGACCATTTTGCCATTATAATATCAAACACAGCTTGAGAAACACAATAGCTCCTACAGCCATGGGGCTCACACTGCCACACCAGTTACCCAGATTGTATTATCCAGTTATTCTGTATCCTTTTCTTTCGGAGAAATTGAAGAATTGAAAGCAGTGAAAATGGGGACTAGGCTCCGAGACTGATGAACACAAGAAAATCCCCAGTATTTACAGACCATTGCATCTTTCTAGTCACTTTCTATTCTCTGCATTTTCAACTTGAGAAATGGTCTTCTATACAGATCTTCCAACGGCTGGATGAGGGGTTTATGGGGTGCCCAACTTTGTGGAGTTTTCACCTGTTAAAGACACGTTTAAAGAAATGACTCTTTGTTTCCAAAAATCCGAAAAACCACTTAAAGTTGTGGAAACTTGCATTCTTTTGCGGAGAACTCCTTTTTCCTGTGTTTGGAGCGACAGTTTTATGCGAAACTGCCTTTTCGTCACGTCAGTTTTTTCCTAGCTAAGCCTAGAAAATAGATTTCTTATGGGGGGGTATGTGATGTCCATTTCCACAGAAAAATGACCCTTATTTCCTCACTCCCATTCCCACTCCACCCATTAGTTTTCACAAAGAAATTTGCATCTGCACCAAACAACAATAGCACCAATTCATCGAGGTAAAACTTTTTGCACCAAACATGAATTTCTAACTTCTTCAGAAAACATATTTTGAGGTAGAATTTGCTGATGTGGCAATTTCATATTTCCATGGAAGCTGCCTTTACACAAACGTGTCCTTAGGGCTTGTTTCTTTGCTAAAATTCATGTTTGGGGAATACCTGAATTTCTAGATACAGTGGATTTCCTGGATACTCCTTTAGGCTTGAGCATCTAGGACTTCCACCAAAATACAAAGGAGTTGGAATTTCTAGATTTCCAAAAGTCATTTAACATATTTTATATGGCTGGAATTCGGAAATGTTAGAGAAGAAACATGGCATTTAGAGATTCTAGGGGATAAAATGTCACATCATGTCTAAGAATTACCAGTATGGTGAATTCTTGGCACAAATTCCAGAAAAAAAAAAAGAAAAGAAAAAAAAAACAAGCCCTTAAGAATTGAATTCTCTATAGTAGTAAGCTCTTTTGCAATTACTGTCATTTTATTTATATGCTCAACCACATATTTTCAGAGTCCAATAAGTTACTTGAATTATATTTTTCTTACTTGAATTATATTTTTCGCATTTTCACATAGGTTTTTTATGAACTTGAAAAAGTTACAGAAATAGCATCAAACATTTGTTTTGATGTTTTATGTTCTTCAAATAATATTTCAATATCAAATTCCATAAAAGTTGACAAATCATCTCCAGCAAGCTTATGATTATAATTTTTTTTAATATATTCTTCTATTTGCAACAATAGAATTAGGGCCAGGATCCTCTCTCAAGAATGTATTCAACTTTATATCCGAATGAAAAATGCCTAATTCTATGCTCCAAGTAGAAAAACTCATTCCATTTAACTTTTTAATTTTACTTAATTCAATACTTACTACCCTAGTACCCAATAAAATAAATGAATAAAAAAAATAAAAAAATAAATTTAAATGACCGACCGTTAATTAAGAATTATATTACTATATTTAATTTTTCTGTGATCCTTATCTTGATGAATGTGCAGAATAAGTGATCAATGGCCTACTCCCATTGAATGGATCCACACTCAGTATGCTGCCATTGAAAAGAAGAATATATATTCATCTATGTCAGGCTATGCTCAAGTGAAAGTGATAGGGATGAGATGATGGAGATCTTGATTTGCGTGGTGCTAGTGTGCTACTACTTGCTATGTTACACCCCAACCCAAACTAATCATGATTAAGGCTAATTAATTGAGGTTAATGCTAATTAAGCATGGGTAAATGATTAATCCTGCTGCAGCAGATGGATTTGGGGCGTTTCGGAGCTCCGTGGTGATGCTAGTTGTCCCTGGCCAGGATACTAGTAAGTCACACATATTCCGATCATATCTATGAGTATTGATTGATGCCTTCCGTTTGGAAGATGAATCCTTCCTTTGAGGGAAGATGGTAAATGAAATGAAATGAAACGAAACGAAATGAAACGAAATGAAATAAAACGAATGAATGAAAGTTGTGGTAGAGACTGTCTCGCACATTGTCATTGTAGAAATTATCTGGACTTGTTTAGAATTGGAGTTGTTATTAATAGATTGAATGAGTTTGGGATATGTATTAACATGTGCTATTACTAGATCTGTTTATACATTGTTGAACCGTCGTGTTCATTAGTGTTATTGATGACATTACAGGCCCGATTGCCCCTGCCGGTCCTACAGCGCCCCCGGCGCCAGTGGAGGAGACCGCTCTGGTTCCTCCAGGAGGTCTAATCAAATGGAATGGACGAAATACCGCTTGATATGGGTATTCGAGTGCGAAAGGAACTCTAGTATTTTGAGAAATGTTTTGAAACATTATTTTGTACATTCATTTATGGAATGTAATTAATTGTTATTGTATGGTGTTGAATATGCACCGATTGACAAACTATGATGGAAGTGATACATGTATAAGGACTTTATTTTGTATACATGTAAATTGTAAATTGATTTTTGTCAAGTATAGATATTTTCGCAAAAATTGTGTAATTGACAGGTTTATTGAGAATGATATCCCTTGTGGATTTCGTTTTAACTTCGGTTGATTCGGGGTTTATGGGAGTAAGTATGGGCTCACGGCTCGGGGTTACCGTAATTCGGGCCCGGGTCGTGACATACTTATTGTATGGTATTAGAGCCTAAGTTAAGAATAAAGAAAGACTTAAAAGACTTAGAAAACTGTAAGCACGTTGTGAGGAACGTCGAGTCGCGTACAAATCCACTCTTGGATTTGTGTTATTGCTTTTACTATATGTAATGTATATGGGATGGAAGGATATAGATATGTATCTTACCTTCCTTATTGCTTACAGATGGCATCTGAATCGGAGAGTGATGACTTTGTTGAAGTCACCGTCAATGATGGTACTACACCTACTCCTCCAGGATCGAATCCTGATGCTAGGATGACTACCATACTAGAGCAGTTAGTGAAGAGCCACGAAGTACAAGTAGCTATGCAAGCTCAGCACAGAGAGCAAATGGCCAAAAGCCATGAGGCCCAAATGGCTATGCAAGCTCAAATTGCTGTCCTGTTACAAACGCAGGCTCAGCTTCAGGCTCAATTGCAGGCTCAGTCGGTTCGACCACCTCCTAATGTGGGAACGCAGGTGGTAGTGCAATCTAAAGAAAATGATCCTAATGTCCTTTATGAGCAATTCCGTAAGAGAGGAGCTACGGAGTTCCGCAGTACTGAAAGTGCCATACTGGCAAACGAATGGTTAGAGCACACCAATGATGTGTTTGGTACTATAGTCTGCTCAGGTATGCAGACGATTTTGCTTGCCACTTCCATGTTAAGAGAGGAGGCAAAAATTTGGTGGAAGAACATCAGTGATGCGCTCTTGGAAGCACCAGGAGATGACATTTGGGAGACCTTCAAGGAACAGTTTAGAAGGAAGTTTGTGCCAGAACACATCCAACAGAGGAAGGAATTGGAATTCCTAAATCTGAAACAAGGACAGATGACTGTATCAGTGTATGTGCACACCTTTCTACAATTGTCTAGGTACGCCACTGATTTGGCGGATACCGAGGAGAAGAAGGTGAAGAGGTTCCTCTAGGGTTTAAATCCCACATACAAAAAGATAGTGCTGGCATCTAATAAGCCCACTACATTCGGGGAAGCGGTTGATAGAGCCTTTACGACTGAACAGGTTCATAGGGAAGAAATGGCTGAAAATTCAAAGAAGAACAATGGTAGCAATACTGGCTCCTGGTTTAAGAAAGGAAGAGGGCAGCATAAGAACAAGAGGCAAAAGTTTGCTGCAAGAACAGAGAATAGGTCAGTCTGTGAGACTTGTGGAAAAGCCCATAGGACTGAGGCATGTTGGAGGACTATTGGAGCATGTCTAGTCTGTGGTTCCTTGAAACACAGAATGACGCAGTGTCCTAGAGGCGGGAGATATAACAGAGCTCCATATCAGCAGCCTGCTCAAGGACAAGCAGTGATTCCTGCTCCTCTACGGCAGTTGGCCTTACCCACTCCTCCTAGACAACAGCAGCCTCAACGTCAAGGCCAGCAGTGTCAATGGCAACCAAGGCAACAACCACAACAGAATATACCACAATTTGTGGGACAGGCCTATGCGGTGAATCGGGAACAAGCTGAAGTTGCCACTAATGTGGTTGAAGGTATAATTCTGGTAGACAATAGACCTGCAATTGCTTTATTTGACCCAGGGTCTACTCATTCATTTGTAGCACCCTCATTTTGTTGTAATATTCAAGAACGGGTAATGCAATTACCTTATGATTTTATTGTAACTACTCCATTAGGAAAACGAGTAGTGTGTGAGTTGTATATTCCCCAATGTAGTGTGAAAATTGGGGAAGTGTTAATGCCAGCTGATTTGGTGTTGTTAGCAATGAACGACTTTGATATAATATCTGGCATGGATTGGCTTTCGAAGTACAGGGCTTGTTTAGACTGTTTCCGCAAAATCATCACTTTTAAGGTGGATGAGGCCAATGCCAGTGTAATGTTTGAAGGAGTACGAAAGAAGTATAATACCAAGCTTATTTCGGCACTCAAGGCTGAACGGTTGATGCAGAGTGGTTGTAAGGGCTACATTGCATTCATTTCTGATAAGAAGCCTGTACAGGAGTTAAAAGATATTCCTGTAGTTTGTGAATTTCCTGAAGTATTTCCAAATGAAGTGTCGGGTTTACTTCCAGCAAGGGAAGTAGATTTTACTATAGAACTCGTGCCGAGTACGGCACCAGTATCAAAGGCACCGTATAGAATGGCACCGTCAGAATTGTTTGAACTGAAGAAGCAGATACAGGAATTACTGGAAAAAGGTTTTATCCAACCAAGTGTCTCACCTTGGGGAGCACCTATACTGTTTGTGAAGAAGAAGGATGGCACCCTTCGTATGTGTATTGATTATAGGCAAATAAACCAAGTAACAATCAAGAATAAATATCCATTGCCTAGAATCGATGAGTTGTTTGATCAACTCCAGGGTGCAGCTTACTTTTCCAAGATTGATTTTCGATCTGGATATCATCAGATTCGAGTTAAAGATCAAGATGTACAGAAGACTGCATTTAGGACTCGATATGGCCACTATGAATTTTTAGTGATGCATTTTGGTCTAACCAATGCACCTGCAGTTTTTATGGCCTTAATGAACAGAGTTTTTGCTTCATATCTGGACCAGTTTGTTGTGGTCTTCATTGACGACATTCTAATATATTCAAAGTCAGAGCGAGAGCATTCACATCATCTACGAATAGCTTTGCAGACGCTCAGAGATAATCAATTATATGCAAAGTTAGAGAAATGTGATTTCTGGCTGCAGCAAGTGACATTTCTGAGTCACATAATTTCTGAAGATGGGATAGCCGTTGATACAGCTAAGATTGAAGCAATTACCAAATGGCAGAGTCCGAAAAATGTGCCGGAAGTTCGGAGCTTCTTAGGATTGGCAGGCTATTACAGGAGATTTGTAAAAGACTTCTCTAAGATAGTAGCTCCATTAACGAAGTTGACTCGGAAGAATGTTCCATTCCAATGAAATGATGAATGTGAGTCTAGCTTCTAAGTTTTGAAGCAAAGGTTGGTTTCGGCTCAATCTTGGCATTACCTGAAGGAAGAGGAGGATTCGTGGTTTACTTGGACGCTTCAGGAGTTGGATTAGGATGTGTATTGATGCAGAATGGTAGGGTAATCGCCTACGGTTCGCGTCAGTTGAAGGAACACGAGAAGAATTATGCAACACATGATTTAGAGCTCACGGTGGTTGTGTTTGCCTTGAAACAATGGAGACATTCTTTATACGGAGAGACTTTTGAGGTCCATTGTGATCACCGTAGTCTCCAGTACCTGTTCACTCAGAAGGACATCAATTTGAGACAACGTCGTTGGTTAGAGCTCATCAAGGACTAGGATTTTCCATTCACATATGTGCCTGGAAAGGGGAACGTAATAGTGGATGCTTTGAGTCAGAAATCTACTGACTTGGCATCGCTAGTTGGTGAATGGGATCTAATTGAAGAATTCAGAGATTTGGACTTGTCCGTCGAAATGGTGGACGAAAGAGTAATGTTTGCAGCAATGTCTGTCTTTGAACCAATGCTTATCAAGGAAATCAAGGATAGGCAATTTCAAGACCTTGAACTGGTAAGGATTAGGGACAACCTTGCAACTAGACCAGCTTTTGTATTGGTA
The DNA here is from genome assembly GCA_038049695.1 of Cinnamomum chago. Taxonomy (NCBI): domain Eukaryota; kingdom Viridiplantae; phylum Streptophyta; class Magnoliopsida; order Laurales; family Lauraceae; genus Cinnamomum; species Cinnamomum chago. The sequence goes on along the minus strand of CP142451.1, from coordinate 5,672,538 downwards.
GAAGGGATTCTGTATTTTAGAGACAGATTGTGTGTGCCAGCACAAGAAGATTTGAAACAAGCAATAATGTTTGAAGCTCATCACACACGCGGTATTCTATGCACCCGGGGAGTACGAAAATGTACAGAAACGTCAAGGATAGGTTTTGGTGGAATAACATGAAACGGGAGATAGCAAGTTATGTGTCTTCCTGCTTAACCTGTCAACGTGTGAAGTTTGAGCACAAGAAACCGCCTGGTCTACTTCATCCTCTAAACATACCTAGATGGAAATGAGAGCATTTGACTATGGACTTTGTGTCCGGTTTGCCAAGGACGAGGAGGCAGCATGACTCCGTGTGGGTGATTGTTGACCGTCTTACAAAGTCTTCGCATTTCCTTCCATTTAGAAAAGATATGGGATTCAGCGATATGTCCAAATTATTCGTCAGGGAGATAACTCGATTGCATGGAACACCAGTCTCTATAGTTTCAGATCGGGATAGTCGGTTTGTTTCCACGTTTTGGCAATCCTTTCAAAATTCAATGGGTACTAGACTTCGGTTTAGCACCGATATCACCCTCAGACAGATGGACAATCGGAAAGGACTATTCAGACCTTGGAAGATTTGCTTCGTGCCAGCATTATGGATTTTGGCAGTGACTGGGATGAACATTTAGCATTGTGCGAATTTGTGTACAACAACAGTTATCACTCTAGCATTGAAATGACACCTTTTGAAGCACTATATGGTCGAAGGTGTAGGACTCCAATTAGCCGGGAAAAAGTTGGAACAAGGAGTTTCTATGGTCCTACTATAATTGCTGAAACAGCAGAGAGAGTTCAAAAAGTGCAAGACAGATTAAAGGTGGCTCGATCAAGGCAGAAGAGCTACGCTGACAATAGTCTGCGTGATCTGGAGTTCGCCATCGATGACTTGGTATTCTTGAAAACTTCTCCAATGAAAGGTACTATCCGGTTCGGTCAGAAGGGCAAGCTTTCATCGATATTTATCGGACCTTTCAAGATTAAAAGCAGAATTGGAGATGTGGCTTATCACCTTGAGCTTCCACCGGAGCTTTCTGGTATTCACAATGTATTCCACGTATCGATGCCTCGTAAGTATGTGGTAGATCCTTCGCATGTCATTCAGCATGAAGAGATCCAAGTTTTGCCAAATACCACATATGTTGAGAAGCCAACTCAAATTATTGATACCAAGAAGCAAGTCCTTCGTACGAGGACAATCAGATGGGTTAAAGTCCTTTGGGATCATCATGACCCCAGCGAAGCTACATGGGAGCTTAAAGAGCAAATGTCTCAAAAGTATCCAGAGTTATTCGTTCAGGTAAATTTTAATTTTAAATTACTATTGAATTGTATTGCATTCGGAGGACCGAATGGTTCTAAAAGTTTGGGGGAATGTTACACCCCGACCTAAACTAATCATGATTAAGGCTAATTAATTGAGGTTAATGCTAATTAAGCATGGGTAAATGATTAATCCTGCTGCAGCAGATGGATTTGGGGCGTTTCGGAGCTCCGTGGTGATGCTAGTTGTCCCTGGCCCGGATACTAGTAAGTCCCACATATTCCGATCATATCTATGAGTATTGATTGATGCCTTCCGTTTGGAAGATGAATCCTTCCTTTTAGGGAAGATGGTAAATGAAATGAAATGAAACGAAACGAAATGAAACGAAATGAAATAAAACGAATGAATGAAAGTTGTGGTAGAGACTGTCTCGCACATTGTCATTGTAGAAATTATCTGGACTTGTTTAGAATTGGAGTTGTTATTAATAGATTGAATGAGTTTGGAATATGTATTAACATGTGCTATTACTATATCTGTTTATACATTGTTGAACCGTCGTGTTCATTAGTGTTATTGATGACATTACAGGCCCGATTGCCCCTGCCGGTCCTACAGCGCCCCCGGTGCCAGCGGAGGAGACCGCTCTGGTTCCTCCAGGAGGTCTAATCGAATGGAATGGACGAAATACCGCTTGATATGGGTAGAACTCTAGTATTTTGAGAAACGTTTTGAAACATTATTTTGTACATTCATTTATGGAATGTAATTAATTGTTATTGTATGGTGTTGAATATGCACCGATTGACAAACTATGATGGAAGTGATACATGTATAAGGACTTTATTTTGTATACATGTAAATTGTAAATCGATTTTTGTCAAGTATAGATATTTCCGCAAAAATTGTGTAATTGACAGGTTTATTGAGAATGATATCCATTGTGGATTCCGTTTTAACTTCGGTTGATTCGGGGTTTACGGGAGTAAGTATGGGCTCACGGCTCTGGGTTACCGTAATTCGGGCCCGGGTCGTGACATGCTAGGTGAGAGAAAAATAAATTAATATTATATTTGTCCTTCCCTTCCCTTGTTTCATGAGTAGAGAGAAGTCACATTAATCCTCTCACTTTTTTAGTAAATAACCAACAAAAAATGGGGACAGTCGAGGATGGGAGAGGTCACGTGAAGGTCTTTGCTGCCTTTGAAGTTTGAAGTCACATGGCATGGCAATGGTTCCTCCATATTCACATCTGAAAAAATATAATAAAATGGCTCCATCAAACCTTCAATTATCTGAGTGGGCCCCACCCAAAAGAATACAACCTTCTAAATAATTTATCACATTAGGCCTTTCCTTTGAAAAAAAAAACAGAGACCCTTTCTTTGTAAAATAAATAGTGGCGCCAAGATTTACTTGAAACCAGTAACGCTTGATCCCACACTTCGAGGCTTTATTTTAAACAATTCAACAAAACGAAAGGTTCTCTTTTTTAATTAATGATGATTATTCTCAAAAAAAGGAAAGTGCTACTTTTATATTGCAAAAAGGACCTGTTGATTTTTATTTTTTTATTACCACATTATGGAGTTATATGACATGTTGATGTACTTCACCCCACTACTTTTCTCTTTAAATATTTGTTTATTAGAGAAACGGAAAAATCATTATCTTATGGCCGACAAGACAAGTTTAATTTAGTGACCCATGCATCTTAGCCCTTCGTTCAAGGTACCTAGTCAAATCTCAGCCATCCAAGAACTAACGCAGTCCATTGACCTCTAGCTATATGAGCAATCTCACTATCCATCCACAATTACAAGATCACTTAAAATCTCACCTCCATTTTCTTCAATTTTTTGTTTTTCAGCTGCCGAGCATTGATCAGGTACTGCCACTATCTCAAATCTCTTATATCTTTTTATTTGTTACTAATTATGATGTAAGAACCTTTTTTTTCCGATTTTTGTAATTAATTTATTCATTACTTACCCTTCTAATTAGCTACCATATATGAAAATCCAAAACTCTAAAATCTTTAACTAAACAGAAAAATTAGCACCAAAACAAGGAGAAAAGTAGTGTTGGTTGCTAATTCTACCGACAAGAATGTTAAATCTTTTGGATAGAACCTAATTATTCAAAATAGGAGAAAATACCCAAAGCCGAAGCGATCCTCCATTACAAAGCACATATTACAAAATCTTAAACCATAAAAATACTACAAAACCATAATTACAAGAATCTTCCTAGACCTTCCAAAAAAAAAAAAAAAAACTTTAACATAAAAGAGTTCCACCAGTTACAGCTGAATGGTCTTGTGGGGTTCATAGTTTTCCTTTTGGCTTTCTTTCCTCTCCCTGTATTTTGGGCCCTCTTCCTGTCTTGTGATTTTAGTTGAGGTGCTCCCTCTATTTTGTACAGTGGATTTGCCATTCATTCATATATTTATACTTACTCTTAAACAAGAAAAAAAATTAGAATCAAAATCTGGAGGAAGGAAACACACGGAAGAGGTTTGTGAACAGCAACACAACTTCATTTTAGCAACTCTAATCACAAAAGCTGTGAAACGATCATGTCTGCATCTCTAGGACCAGCTGCTTTCTCTGCACATTTGTGGGCTGTTGGACCTCTTAAAGCTTGAATGGGCTTCATGAGATGAACCAATTGGGCCATTAGGTGCTCTTTTTTCTTCTCTTTTAATACTGCACATTTATAACTAATATTGGAATATGTTTTGAGTCCATCATGACCGTCCAGTTTCTGATTTAGCCCAATTCTCTTGATCTAACCATTGTTTAAATCCTTGATTACAAGAATCATCCTCCTCCTAACAAGAGAAAAAAACTTGCCAAAGAAAGTGAGAAATAGTAAAGAGTCCTACCTCCTCTTAACTTTTCAAGACTGCACTGCTAGGCATGGGTTTGTGCTACAGAAAATAATTATTTTGGGCGATTTGCATTTAAGAAAAACTTCAGTAAGGTATTAAATTTTGCCTTATTCCAAAAAAAGTACATAAAATTTTGAATATCTCAAAAGATTATAAAAGTTTTTCATATTTCTTTTAATCAAGTCCTCTCTAAGGCACAATTTTGAGAAATGACAAAAATACCCTTATATCATTTTTCAAAACTTTTCTATAATAAATCATTTAAGAAAAATGATGAAGCCCAAACCAAATGACCTAGTGGGGCCCACTTCAGCAAATAAAAATGGTTGATTTTGGGAGGAAAAGGGTTAACAATAGCCTAAAACCCATCATAAGGGATGGGTACGTTTGTCATTTCTTAAAACTTTTTTTTATGGAGAGGACTTGATTCAAAGAATAGTGAACAACTTTTATACTTTTTTGAAATATTCAAATCTTGATGTCTCTCTTAAAAATGAGACAAAAATTTTATACAATTTTTAGATTTTCCCTTGAATTTATCATCGTTGTGAAAGCCTTCCCAATAATGTTGGGTCAACTTCATGAATACTGTTTCACTTTCTCATTTAAATTAATTAGAGTGAACGTTTCTATTTTACTTGAATAATCTTTTTTTTTTTTTGGTTTTTTTTTAACTAAAAGCTCCCTTGACAACCAGTCAAAAAACTTCTTTTTTACTGATTTACCCAATCCCATTTATTTTTTCTTTTTGGTAAAGGCCCAATCCCATTTTTTATATAGATAAACAACCAACAGTATCTAAATCCAGCACTGAGTCATAATAAAGGTCCCCTGCTCTTACCGCTGCTGAATTATATTGCGATACTTTCTGTTTACAGAATTAGATAAGATTTAATGACTTGTAAATCTTATCTCCCATCTATAAGTGTATTATATATGTACCATAATCAAGGAGAATCAATCAATACATGGTGGATTTACACAAACCTAACATGTAAAACAAAACGAGGGCACTTTAAAATTAATACCCACCAAGATTTACTAGAAACCGGTAGGAAGAAACGCTTGATTTCACACTTAAAGGGCTTTGTTTAGACAATTCAACAAAACGAAAGGATCTTTATTTATAATTAATGGCATTTCTCTACGAAAGGAAAGGGTTTCTTTTATAATGTAAAATGACCTTTTGATATTTAATTACCACATTATGGAGTATGACATGGACTTCACCCACTACTTTTCTTTTTCAGCCTTTGTTTATTAGAAAGAAGGGAAAAAGTCATTTTATTATGGCTGACAAGACTTGTTTTTTAATGATCCTTGCATCTTAGCCCTTCAAGGTGCCTAGTTAATCTCAACCATCCAAGACTTAACATTGACCTCTAGCTATATATATAAGCAATCTTAGCTTCCTTCCACAATAACAAGATCACTTAATCTCACCTCCATTTTCTTCGATATTCTGTTTTTCAGCTGCAAAGCATGGATCAGGTACTACCACTATCTCAAATCTCTTGGATCTCTTTATTTGTTACTAATTATGATGTTAGAATTACGTTCTTCTTTTCCCATTTTTGAAATCAATTTATTCATATATGACAGCCCAAAACTCTAAAATCTTCAACTGAATAGGAAAATTAACACCAAAACAACGAGAGAAGCAATGGATCTCTAACCCAAGGTTGGAAAACTCGTGACTCAGACTCTACCCGTCCAATGGAAAAAAAAAACGACTCAGGAGAGTCATGCTTCTTTTAAAATAATTTTAAAAATATTTAGAAATGAATCTGTTACTTATAAAAAATATAAATATACTTTTATTTACATTCATTAATGATAATCAATGTAAATCAATAAATTTATATATGCAAGAAAAGTACTATAATAAGGGAAAAAAAAGAAAAAATATTGCATATTACATAATTTGTTAGTCCAAATATTGATTGTAAAAGAATAAATAAAGTTTCAAATTACATTCCAGACATCATTATTTTGAGTTACTGACTACAAATCACATGCATAATTACTTAAAAATAAACATAAATTGTTCAAAATTAGATATATCAATCAAATAGTTCAAAATAAAAATAACTTATTAAGATGAGATGACTCGGCCGAGTCTTCCCTATATTTGACTCGATTCTCCATCAAAATGAGATGGCTCGGGATAGTCAAGAGTCGACTCGGAGAGTTTTCCAACCATGCTCTCACCGATGATCACTAATTCTACTAACAATGATGTTGAATCTTTTACCAAAAAAATAAAGGATGTTGAATCTTTGGGATAGAGCCCAGTTATTCAAAATAGGAGAAAATATCCAAAGCAGAAAATGATCCTCCATTACAAACCATACATTAGACATACAAAATCTTAAAGCATAAAAATACTATAAAATCCTAATTACACGGATCTTCCTAGACCTTCCAAAAAAAAAAAAACTTGAACAAAAAGAGTTCCCCTAGGCCCTAGTTGTAGCTGACTTGTCTTGTGGGTTCATAGTTTTCCTTTTGGCTTTCTTTCTTCTCCCTGTATTTTGGGCCTTCTTCCTGTCTTGTGATTTAGTTGAGGTGCTCCCTCCATTGGTATAGTGGATTTGACCTTCATTAACATATGTATACTTACTCTTAAAAATTAAAAATTAAAAATTAAAAATAGAAAGAAACTAAAATCTGAAGGAAGGAAACACGAAAGAGGTCTGTGCACAGCAGCACAGCTTCATTTTATGTTTTTTACCAATAAAAAAAAAGACTTGGAGTATAGGAGCTGTGGGCCCCAATGTATGCATCTATAGGCCCAACTGCTTATCTGCATATTTGTGGGCTGTTGGACCTTTTAAAGCTTGAATGGGGTTCATGGGATGGACCAATTGGGCCATTAGGGTGTTGTTTTTGCTTCTCTTTTAATTTTACACATTATATATATATATATATAAAGACAGCAGCCTGTTCGCAAGAGTGCAACATATGGCGGGAGGGGCTTCCTGGAAGGATTACACGTAGCAGGAAATCAATTCCTTTAAAATTACCCTAAAAAAAATCTCTCAATGAGATCCCTATTACCAACTCTCCGTCTATTTTTCGAACGCATTTGAGAAAGTTTGGATTTATCCAACCCAAGCTTGCAAAAAAGTCTTGGGATTTATCCAACGCAAGCTACTAAAAGGATTATTGGAATGTGAAACAACTATATAAAAGAGGAAGTAATATTTTGCCACAGGCCTCCCACCAGTGGGGCCCACTGATGGAATTGTTCTATCTAAGTCCAACACAATGACACATGATGGGAAAATAAGGACATGTAGAACTGGCATAAATTATAAAAAGGTCCATCAGTGAGCCCACCCATCTGTGAAATCCAAAACAATAGCGTCCAACGCATGCATAAATTGAAGTCTTTCTAAACAAGGGAGTAATGCCCTAGAAAATGCATCCTAGGCCGTCCCATGGGTGGGTCACCAAGATGGAGAGAAATTGATTTCCTTTTTTAACAATTTGAATTATTTGAGTGATAAACGATATGGCTGGTGAAACACCCAATGACTCTTATCTCCAAATTAGAGAGAAAGAAAGTCGACCTTCTTAGATCCTATTTTGTAGGATTTCTGAGCCAATAGATAAACAGTGTGTGATGTCTTTGCATCAAAGGGGTCTTGGCTTTTAGAAAGGATGGTTGGAACGAGTATAAGAAACGATAGACGATCTTGATGGTTGCCCTCATTTGATGCGAATTGTAGGTTTGAATTGAGAGGATCTCTAATCACTTACCAAATTATATATATTAAAGCAGCAGGTTTGGATCCACCCATCAATAGTGGGCCTCACTTGGCATCACACACCACATGAACAAAATCATGGGCCTGCAATCAAACAGCTCAAAGTAAAACACTCTGGTCTGTATTCTAAGCCGTCCATGCATTCTGTGATTAATGGGGGCCCACTAATGTTATTCTCTATCAATTTCGAGTCTCAAAAAATTTCTTACTGGGTCCACAAGAGGATGGGGGTTTAATATAATACTGAGTAATTAGAGGATGTCTGGGATGTCGGTGTGGGTTCCACATATCTGCTATTTACAATCGTGTCGGTGTTCCGGCATTTCGTCTCGGTGTTTCATTTCAGACATGAGCAGTACCGGGTTCTTGTGATGGACCACACGGAAGCACCCCAACTTTCCCGACCTTGGCAGAGAGCTGGTCCAAATCAATTGTCACTGGAACTGCTTCTTCTCTGCCGTCCATCATCAATCACAACACTATTTTTCTACTAGTCGATCACCACTCACCACGTTAAAGTTTTGGCCCCGTATAATCAACACTAAGTGAGTAGTAAGTAAAAGCCAATTCCCACAAGAAAATTTGTAAGGCATTTATAGAGGTGGACCCAATAAAAAAAAAATTTATGTCTTTAAATTAATAGAGAATCACATCAGTGGGTCACACTTTAGATCTTTAGGCTAAAAATAAAAAAGAATTAGGAATTGAATCCTATACCTATGATATATAATAATTTGTGAGGGTTGAACAAACATAATTTTGGCAAGGTCTAAGCAATCATAAGGAAAATTAGAACAGAAATTGAGAATTCAAGTTGAAAGACAAACTAGAAGAATTGTAGATAAAAGATCCAGACAACTTTACCTAAAGAAAGTGACAAAAAATAAAAAATATTTCCATTGCAACACTATAAATACTAAATAGAAGGAAAAAAATAGTAGGACCGATAGAAAAGGAAATAAAAAAGGGCCCATCGTTGACAAGAAGGGTGGATATTGGAAATGAGATATTCTAAAACCTTCTAAAATAAATCAAAACATCAAATGGATTTAGAGATTTAAGTGTGGTAAAAAAACTCATAATTCCCATAATCTCCACCAATTACTCGGAACCTTCTTTCAACTCATGTAGAGGAGGTGACTTTCAGCACCCTAGAATCCCTCATTACTAATGGGTACCATACTGGAATCTATCAATGGATGTGGGATATAGTTGGATCGGTTGTCTGTAGGATAGTCCAAGATTTTTTTTTTCAAAAAATGCACCCCACTCACAAAATCAATAAGATCTGATCTAAAAGAATCCCATCCACAATCCACGAACGTCCTAAGGCCTATTAGTCTAAGCAACACTAGACATAAAATTATTTCTAAAGTTGTGGCTATTAGGCTGAAAACAGTCAAGAAAATAATAAGTCCCTTCCAAAGTGGCTTTTTCAAAGGTACAAGTATTTTCTATGTACACATAATCACAAGCACTACAATGTGCCATTAAGATCTATTAGTTAATATTTTGATATTTGATGTTTGATGGAGACTTAGAAACATTATTCATGTTTTATTTTAATACATTGGCTCTTCATATTGTAGTTCTTTTATTTGCTTTTTTATATGCTTATTCTATTTACTAAATCTTTCAAATACCTGCTTTTAAATAATTTTATTTCTTAATTCTGCTCACCATTTTGCTTTATCTTTATCACTATTATAAGGTTCATATAACATTCATGCATGGTATATGGAAATAGAAATTTTAGTTATTTCATTGCAGGATGGAGCGTCAACATCAGCCTCCTCTCCAACTGCATTCCATGATATCTTGTATAGCAGAGATAGCGCTACCATCGTCGCCACTAATACCATAAAGAACACGGTAAGTTTGACTCTAACATGATTCGATTTTTTACTTTTGACGATTAATTTAGATTTATATATAAGATTCTTTAAAAATATTTGCCTTTATAAAAATAAATAAATAAATAAATAAAAACCTCATGCATCCCATATGCATTTGACCAACAATTAGTTCCTATTTATATTTTGATTTACTTTCAACTAATCTCTCTCTTTATCAAATATCCACGTCTCATGAATGGGAAGGCAAAAGGTATATGAGGTTTTCCAAAATATGGTGACCAATCTTGAATTTCCTATATAATTGTATTAAATGTAAATTTTTTTACTCGGTGTTTACTTTCGATTTAAATTGGGTTTTCCTTCAATGAATTAAAGGCTCACGTTGGGCATGGGCCCTGAAGCACTAGTATATAACTAATACAAACGAGACATGCCCATGCTTAGCACGGGCAATATAATTCATATAATAAAAAAATCTATAAACTTTCAAAAAATGATAAAAAGATAAAATATGTGAAGCATTCTATAAAATTATATTGAAATTAAAAAAAATAGTATTACTGTGGATTATCATTATTATTATTACTATAAAATTAAGATATGTATCATATTGTTTTTTATAATAATATTATAATTTTATTATTTAAGTTACGAAGACAAAGTGTAAAACTTTAAAGAAATTAGATATGTGGTTTCGTCTCAAACAACTACAAGCCCACCTTAAAAAAAGAACAGAAGAAGATTGAGCCAATGAATTTGATAATACTGCACCATATGTCTTATATATATATAATATTTCATTATATGAAATAAAATAGCTCCGTTATTAAAATGTGTGACATGCTATAGATTTAAGTTTTTTGGCTGATTTTAAGTCGATATAAACCTGAATCCAACATTACATAATTCCGTGTAAAATCAAGCAATCAATTGCAATGCTAAAAGCAAAATCAACCAAATTGAGATCGAGTCTCGGTCTTTTAAAATTGAAATCAAGAAAAAAAACTACAAAATTGGAGTTCAATATAATTCATAATTAAAAACTTATATTTGTTGTATGAATTACTTTGAGATGTCAAATTTGAAATAAAAAAATATTAAAAAATATAAGTGGTCATTTTCAAAATTGTGATAACATGATCCTCACACCACACTGTTAAAGAACGAAACTTCAGATTTAAAAGTTTAAAATGCTAGTGCTCAAAACCATAAAATAAAATAAAAAACTACATAAAAGATTGAGATACCATGCTCTACATGAATAAAAGAATTAGAATCTCTAGCCAAAGTAAGTAAAGAAATTGAGAAATGGAAAAAGATCCTAAATGAAAATTTTTGAGATGGTGGGTGGGGATTGTAAGGTAGTAAAAGGAAGTCTATGAAAATCAGAAGAACATTTTCACCTAAAAATAAGAAATAAATAAATAAACAACATTTTTACTTAAAAATCTTTTTTAGTAAGCACGTGTTATATAAATCTTATTACTTTCCAATTACATGATACCCTGGTTGTTTTATGATTATTGAAGAAATGAGATTATGTGAAATTCAATGGCATCGTAAGCTCAAAAGAGAATACATTATCTAAAATGAAACCATATATTTTCTGAAAGAGTAAAATTTAGAAAGAAGTTTATAGACAAAGAGAAAGCAAAATACGACACCCATGCTAAGCTCGAGCCAACAATGACGGTTGATATATAACTAAATAATCTAATTTTGCGAGCCCATTCAATTGGTTTGGGAGATATATTATTATTATTATTATTATTATTATTATTATTATTATTATTATTATGTCTTTAGCCCAATGACATTAATCCCTCAAGTTGCGCCCACAAAATCCAAAAACTAAAATTAAATAATACTTTCACTTTAAAATATATTAGGATTTTCTAACTAAGATTAAATCAAAAAACAAAAATTTGATAAAAACAAAATATTATTAATTTTTGGAAAAAATGTAAAAGAGGCATAATATCATCTTAATGAATGGAAAGGCTATAATATCTTGGAAAAATGAAGGTAAAAGCAAAGTAAAAAATAAATTTATTCGTAGTTGCAAATTGAACAAAATAACGAATACAAATAGGAACCAACTATCTAAGGCCATTGACAACATAGAAAATCTATATAATTCAAGACTATCAATTATACCAACCTTGGTAAAATCCAAATGTGAAAATGCCTTTTTCCGAATCCATACCATCTGATATATTCTCATATGATAAGAACTGACATTACCTAAAAGCAAAATATATGCTTGAGAGACGAAATAATGAAGCTAATAAAAATATAAGAATTTAACAATAAAAAATATGATAGATAAAATAAATAGAAAAGAATAGGGAAGAAGATCACATACAAATTCCGTAGAAGAATTCTCGCTCAGTACCTAGTAGCCATAAGAAAAATATATCTAGAGATCTACAGGCCTTTATTTGTTTAAATTTGAATTAGTGGATTGGTTAGATGGGGCACACAAATTAAGAAATTGAATTTGGGAACTTTGGGTCACACAAATGGATGTGAATCTAAAAGTAGGGCCCACATCGATGTGGTCTAAATAAATGATTTTAGTTGAATTGTAATTGATACAAACTATTCATTTTGGTGGCCTATTGATCAATATATTGAGAATTTGACTTTAAGTTTAAATTCAAAATTTCTAAAACTTAATTAGATTAAGGAGAATTTTTTTTGGGAAGGAGACTTTTTATAGATGTTTGAAAGAGATAGAATCATAATAGGAACTTCTCTTTAAATTGGACTCTTTGGATTATTTAAAATCAATTTAAGAGGTATATGGAAACTCTAAATAGGTTTATCTAAAGAGACACTACCATGGATTCTTATTGCAATTACCGAACCATTTTATGGCTGATGTTGCAGGGCAATACCATGCATGGTGCGGGAGGGAGCAATACCATGCATGGTGCGGGAGGGAACAATGCCATGGTCCAAGGGGATATTAAAGCTGATACTGGAGCTAATGTCAACCTCGGAATTCAAGTAAATATTCCAGGTAACATCAATTTGGAAACTGAAGAATATCAAGTAGGTACGTCAATTCGGGAATTCAAGAAAATTGTCGTGGTAGATGGACTCGGAAATGTTACACATATCCCCATTTGAAAAAGAATGTTAAAGCTACTTGTCACATCCCGGTCCCGAATTACTCTGACCTAGGGTAATCTCCGAGATATAGCACCCGTACTCCCGTAATATTATACCTGTCTATAGTCAAATACAACATTACGAAGGAGAAAATTTCATTGTTCCACTTGTGAGTCTAGCTCACTAACCTGTCAAATCACATTTAATAGCGGAAGCATTAAAATAATAAGCCACTATGTATCATTTCATTGAATAGTCCTATTTAAAGTTGAGTGTCAAGTTTATATACACAACATAATTATAGATTTAAACTAATGTATGGATTACAAAATCACCCTACATTCTATTACAAAAATGTTATCCACATCTAACTTTTAATTTCATTGGTGTGACCCACACAAAAAGGAGTTAGTCACACACTCCATTTAAGCTCATAAAAGAATGAGTCAGTCGTTCTCCGTAGACTGGACTACATAGGGTCATTGCCTGTTCATTCTTCTAATCCTGGAGGAACCTCTTCGGTTTCCTCCTGTCCCTCCCAACCTCTTCAGGGTGGGGAGCTGCACCTGCGTCTGATCAAGAGTAGTATCTCAAATACGACGAATTGGTAGGTACAGGCATTAATAAGTAATTAAGAGCCGTCAAAATCAATTGTGCAAATTGGGGCTGATTTCTCAATTCGAAACAGCCACTATCATATATAAGAACTGGAATCTGTTTTGAGCCCTTATTAACCACCCAGTTCCTGATTTAGCCCATTCATATTGATCAAGCCCTAATTTAAATAGACCAAAGGGTTGTTAGTGATTACAAAATATGGAAAGTCATGAATTCACCACCCGAATCTGTGAGTAAAAGCCACACCTTACAATCCAAACAACTCATATAGACTTAGAATTTAGAAATCGCTTATATTGACTACCACCTGACCATAAGATTAAAATTTTAAGGTAACTTTATAGCTGATCCACTTGATTTGCGGCACATGTGTGATTATTTCAGTATGGGCCTCATATTTTTCCCCATATATTTTCTTAAAATTATGTGAATGTTCTATTTTTTATGTTGTTTCTGTTCATTGGCTTTTGTTTTTTCCCCGGGTTCTGCCTATTATCCATGAAGCCAAGGGTATTGGGCTCAAGGGTTTTTGGCCAAGGTTAAAAGATATGAGGGCTGATTGAGTTGGGTTACAGCAATTGAACCTGGATTGTTGCTCGGGCTTAGAGGTCAGTTTAAAAGTCAGGTTTGGATTTAAGTTGTGTTGGGATTGGGTAGGGTTTGGGCTCACATTGGCCTCAGCTCAACCGACTTAATCCTACTCATATTGAAGGGTACTTAGAGGACAAAAAATACCTCCTTCAATACTGTAATTTCTGAAGTTTAACCTTGAAAAATAAACTATGGTAAGAATACCATGCTAACTCTATTTAGATCAAGGTGAATATTGTAAGACATTTTGGTTAAAGTTATTTTAATTTCAAACACTGTTTGCTGCAAACAGGTATAAGGTAACAACATTTTTGTCATTTATAAACATCCTAGTTGAATTTAACATAAAAAGATAGGTTTGGCCGTCGATTAAGGTGGTTGACCGATATACTCAGGTGGGTCCAAACGATTGTATTACTGGTATATAGAGATAAAGTCAAAGGGGTCATTATTGTAATATTAAAAGGGTATGCAGTTACATGAGATTTTTTCTTTTTCTTCTATTTTTCCTTTTGCTTTAGTGGGTCTCATGCACCGACACGCGCTATACACATCCCTAATTGGTTGAGCAACAACAAGCCATAGATTTTACTTATGTTTTTTTATAGTTGCTTTTAAAAATAATTGTGGTTAGATGTGTGGATTTTATACAAACATGAGGTAGAATAGCCATTTGGATTAGCATTGCTTTTGTCAAGAATACTAGTAAGAAAACAGGCCCAAAAAAGGCTTACCATTGAGCCAACATTAGGTTGGCAAGTGGACACCACCTAAAATGAAACGGTCAATTTATAATCATGATTTTTTTTTTCCTAAAGATAAGGTTCTTTCTCCTACTTTAATGATTTTCCTGTTTTTTTCCTTGGCATCATGGAGTACGGAATGGCTCCACGTCTACCTTTCTTTCTTTTTGATTCAGGTATGCTGCAGCAAATTGTCCTTTGTAGTGATCCATACATCTCAGCCCTTCAAGATTCTAATGGTCACTGTTCCCTTTAAGCCATTCAATCTCAAGCGTCCAAGACTTTCATTGACCGAAGACTTGCATTGACCTCTAGCTATATGAGCAATTTCAGTTGTCCTTGTATAACGCACAACACAAATCAGGAAATCACCACCCATCAGCTGAAGAATCTCTTTAAAGAGTATAGAGGGTGTAGATGGGTTGACAGCACAAGTGGTCCTGAAGAAAAGTAGACCGGACGGAACATGGAAAAAGACAAGTTAAACCATATTTTAATAACAAAAGAAAGACGGTAGAGAAGATGAAGAGGAGAAGATGAAGAGGGTTCTGAGTTGGGTTGATTTGGTCTGAGCTGGATGTGGTTCAGGTCTGGATCCGCGTATGCACACGTGGGTAGTTTTGAGCTTAGTTTAAGGTGATGTAAGTGGCAAGGTGGATTGGGAAGATGGGTAATGGGCTGGTTAGAGGGATATGGAGAAGGTGAAGGTCTAGTGGTGGCATCTGCAAAGTGGGTACAACAAAGGGGATGAATGAAAACTCCATTTTGGTAGAACAAGTCTGAGGAAACGAGTAAGGAAGGGGAATGGAGGTTGAAGGCATAGTGTTCTAGAGACTGTGATGAAGATGGGCTGATCGTAGTGATTGTATGATGATGGAAAGATGGGTTGTTCGTCTTCATGCAGAGTTTGCAGATTGTATGAAGAGAGGATAAGGTTGGAAGAAAATGGCGATGGGTAGGGCAGATCGGGTTCCCCGCTTGCGAATTGATGCAGGTTCTGGTTGAAGAAGAAGACGAGGAAAATGAGTCTGGGTTCTGTTTAATGGATTCGTATCCGCGAGGTGATGAAGTGAAAAGAACGAGGTGGGTCATGATGCCTGATGTGGAAAGGAGGATGTGGCTTGCACGTTGGCCATGAGAGGTGGCCTCACATAGATCGTCTTGAAGAATGGAGAAGGGAAATATGGAGGAAGATACTTACTGGACCCAGTTTGGTGGAGGGTGTTAAGGAGAAGAGGAGATCGGGTTAATGACATGGATGGCAGGGAAGATGGAATGAGGGTGGTGGGTGCTGCAACAATGGGTTGCATGAAAATGGGTTCGGATGATCAGAGATAGTGGTGATGTGTTAGGTTGATGTTGCATGTAATGGAGATGATGTGTAGGATCAGTTGAGAGAAGAAACAGGGATCAGGCAGTGTGGGTCTTGTATGGCAGAGAGTGATGTACAAGACAGAGAGTGATGTGGATCCGGATCACCTGTGTGGTCCAAACAGGGAAACCCTGTTTGGACCACACAGGTGGTGCCACATATGGACATCTCCCCCCCCCCCCCCCCTCCCTCTCCTCCAACTTAAAAAAAAAAAATTTTGAAGGGGATGTGGATCCCCTTCATTGGTCCAAACAGGGATCCCCTGTTTGGACCAAAAAGGGGATCCACTTCCAGAGTGGATGAGGGTGATGGCTGTTTGTAATGAGTCTTAGGCGTTTGGCATATGTGGTTGGGGCTGGGTGATGACAGAGTCGGTTTTTGGAGAGGGAGTGAGAGAGACGGAAGTGATGTGTGGCATGATGGAGTGGGCCTTTGGTTTCTTGTGAATGGGGATGGCAGTGATGGAGGTTATACAGTTTGTGGCGATGGCTATGAATGTAATATAAAGCAGGAGTTAAAATAATGAAAAAGGTAAGAACATTACAGAAACTATAAAAAGAAATTTAAAGAGAAGACTTAATAGATCGTAATAAACGATAACCATCAATGAACCTAACATAAAGAAAGGACATACCTACAGGCACCAGGTGTTTCAAAAGGAATGACTAGAACAGAAATAACTAAAAATTGAAATAAAGTAAATGCAGGGTATACAGTTACTTGGAAGAGATCTTGAAAAAGAAGCTTGAAGGAGGGTAGTTCTTTGAGAGAGATATTATGAGTGGAGTTCGTATGGGAGGTGAGGGAATTAAGAGGGGAGCTTTTTATAGAAGATTGAGAGAGAGAGTGTGTGTTTAAAAGTAAACTAGGATAGGTATAAAATACGAAGGTCTCTTTTGTTATTGGCTAAAGAGGGTAAAAAGATAAGAGTCCCGGTTGAGTCTAAGTTTTCAAGAGGTGAAGGAAGTTTAAAGTAAAACAGGGTTGAAATAAATCCCAAATGGTTGGATTCTTTACCCCATTTGCATTAGCGCGGAAAGTAAACTAAATAGGCCTGCCTAGTTGGCAGTTACTCCAACTATAATTTCTCTCTCACAATTACTCGGAGATATCATGATAAAATGGGGTAGAGTAACTTATTCCCCATTCTCTTTATCCAATCAAATACAAAATTTAAATCATTTTACTTTACACCAACTATCCAAACGCATACAATCATTTTACTTCAAGTAATTAAATCTGATTTATTTTTTTTTACATGAGAGATGCGGGCCTGAAATCTTGAAGTGGCATGGCTTGGACGTCCTCTGTGAATTCCTTCTCTTCTTTCCTCTTTTGCTTCCTTGGCCACCAAAACAATATCAATTCTTTCCTTCTTTAATTTCTCTTCAAGTGGGTCCCAAAAATGTGAAGATTCCCTACAAGAAAATAGAACAATAATCAAGAAAAAATCGTTTCATAAGGAAAAAAAAATAATGCAACATGTGAGGCCCGATTCACACTAAATATTGAATGCATGAAATGTCACCATTTTATCTATTTTTCTTTAATTAAATCAATGGTGAAAATAAAATTCATATCTACATGTACAAATCAAAAGTTATGAGAGATTTGTGACTTCTCATGCTAAAAATAGAAAGTGTCATGATTTTATGTGAAAATGTTAATTTTCAAAGTATTTTGACTTGAAAACAAAAATTTTCCAATTAGACCAAGCATGATTAGCTGATTAAGTCCTTAATTATGAAGAATTAATGATGAAAATGCACAATTTTAAGGACTTATCATATGTTAGCAGTCGTAGAAATTAAAAATAACTTACTAGTAGTTGTAGAAACCGACAATAACTTTTGGTTAAAATTAAAAACTAAAGTCAGAATTAGATCCAAAACCTTTCAGCTTAATATATTATAATGGAGTAATTAGCATATGGTCAAAATCTATTGTATACAGTCAAAATCTATTGTATACAATCAAAATCAATTAGAGACTCTTTCTTATATATATATATATATATGTTGATGACATGTTTTAAAAATGACATGCTTTCAACAATTCACACTAATAAATTTTTCAATAAAAATATCATTTTCTTTTAGTTTCCAAATAGAGCTCTACTCTATTCAAAGATTGTCACATGTGAACAAAAATCAGACCCGACCTTCTGGTAGACCACCTCATGGATGGGCTTGTGATAAAACTGTTTTGAGGTTGGTGGTTTTTTTCTTTTTTTTTGTTGAATCTATAGGCACAATTATTAGAATCCTACAATTCGTATCCCGAATCCCGATTCGTAACCCGAATCTTAAGAAAAACAATTTGTATCTATGTAATGAATCCCATTTACAAATGAATCTTAGGATTCATGTATAAATCCTACGATTCGATACTCGTTTTATTGAATCTTACGATTCAAGCGATTCGACTAAGCGAGAATGGCTATAGCCAATAAGCTAATATTAATAATGTTTTACCCATTTTCTTTCTTTATTCTCTCTTTTCTTTTATCGCTTGTATTTTTAAAAGGCTATTTAGTAGTTAAAAAAACCTCGTAAGAATTTTTTACGGCTTTGATAAGGTTTTAAAGATGAATAAAGAACATGCATTTAACTAAAGCATTCGACTGTCCGTATGGTGCTTGTTTATATCTTCTTCTTCTTTTAATCTATTTTGGTTTTTTCCTTCATGAACAATTTCTTAACTTTAAGAGATATCCTACCATGTAAGATTGATGGTTTGGATTTTATTTTATTTTTATATTCTGATTTAAAGATAATAAAAATCTATATTGATACTTTAAACTTATTCAACTACATGTAATAATATGTCATAATGTTCTTGATATGATTGTATGATAGACTTACTTGTTATTATATTTATACTACTATAAATGGAAAAATGAATGGTTATGGATAATTACTTTTTTACTTTTCTTCTAGTTTTTAATTATTTTTTATTTTTATTAGAAAAATAAAAAATCCTACGATTCGTGATTCGATTCGATTCATTGGTATGAACGATTTATGATAAGATTTCGATTTTGAAAACTATGCTTATAGGCATCCTTTTTTAATTTGATTATATAAACATATGACCCTAGGTTTGGCCCACCATAAATTACACTTCCGTGGACCCACATGGACTCATAATTAGGAGAGATATACATTGAGCCAAGGTGGGTTAATTATTACTGGGATCAAATAACACTAGCCTATGGCTTTAAAGTCTCATAATTTATGGCTTTTAAAGTTAAGATGTTTATACAATTTTTTTTTAGATCTAGAGCTAAAAAACGGTTTGATCAATTCTAAAATGGTATTGGTGCAACTTTAAAGGGGTAGAGAAGAAATGTGTACGGAGTGATTGAAATGACCATTGGCCTATGTGAAAATAAAAAAATGGTGCATTTGTGCAACAAGAGGATTGTACATTTTTATGATTTTCTTTGTTAACAATATTATGTTGTTTAGTATGAGGTATTTTCCTCGCATAGAGAAAAAAAATGAATCATTTTTCCTTAATAGAGAGGACTGTGATTTTTTACGAAAATACAAAATTCTTTTATCATGAGAAAATAAGAATATGCATAAACTAGAATCCTCTTGTTGCACAAACAAATCCAAATGGGATGGCTTTGTTTTATTGGGCTTTGAAATTATCAATGGGTAACAAAAACTTGAATGCATTTCCTATTAGTAATATTATATATATTAACAAAATTCACTTTTCTATATCTTCTTTAGTAATTATTGATGTTATTATTATTTTTATGTTGTTGTTGAATGGATTTTTTAGCTTTATTTTTATAATAGTTTATTGTTGATCTTGACCACTTGTATTTATGGTTGAAGATGTGTTTACTGTTTTTATATAAATATGCATGAATATATTCGTATATGTTTATAATTAATTTTGATATCTCATAAATTTAAAATGTAATATCTTACTTTTGTCCCGGGCTAGGCACAGGGCATTGTTACTAGTATATATATACATATATATGGGAGGTGTTCTTGTGAAAAATACTCTCACCTTACCATGAGAGATAAGGTGGAGGCCCTCACATCCATATCCAATGTTAACAACTTAAATGTGAGGGCCCTCACCCCTATCTCTCATATAAAGTGAGAGATATCTCTCATAGGAGTATCTCCCATTATACACACACACACACATATAGATATGTATAGACATATATATATATACATACATACATAGAGCAAGATTCTCCGAACGTTGAGCTTAGGATAGAATTTCGTAAGCCCATACTTGTGGGGCCCACCTTTGGTCCATCCAAATGGACTAAACACATGACCCCCCCTAAATGGCACATGTCCACCAACTTTCAGTAAGATCCGAATTTACTGGACCGTTGGATCAACTATATGTCAATCCGAATGGATTGTTGACCATTGGGCCCAAATGGAGATGATAAAATCATGGTTGAGGCTGTTTTTTTTTGCAGAGAGGAGGATCCCAGGAGTCCTTGAAATCCCCCCATCCCCATCCTCATCCCCATCCCCATCCCCATGTGGGTCCCCAGCTGGGCCCCCACCACACACTTGAGCTTACCTTATCCTAAGCTTGAGCTTAGGAGAGCTGACCCCATATACATATATCTATCTACTAGTGCAATAGGCCCGCGTTGGATTAAGAAATTATTAGAATTTCTAATTAGTAATATATCTAAATATTTAAATAAATTATAAATGAATATTAATATATAATTCATAATAAAGATGGAAACTCATTAGAGAAATTTTAGGTAGGTGGAAATATTTATGGAAAGATCAAGTAAATAGTAAAGATTTTAGGACATTGATTTGATTATATTTGTGCTTAGCCATAAATTGAGTGCCATTTCAAAATTAAATGTGGATTTTGGAATTAATTGGCTTCCATAATGGGCCCCCCAGATTAATTAATCCTACCAAATAACCAATGAAAAATAAGGAGAAAAATATCCATAATGGGCCCCACAAATTAATCTTACAAAATATTGAAAGGAAAATATGGAGAAAAAAGTAGTAGAATATAGCCTATGAAAGTGGCCCGCGCTCTAGTATTAAAAAAGCTCTTATTTTGTTGTTATAAAAAAAAAAAGTAGACCCTGTAAATTGTGAGTTTGGAAATAAAGAAGACTTTGATTTCATAACTAAAGAGAAGTTATTATTGTATACAATGTTTTAGGAAAGGGATAAGTATCTTATTTCAAGAATATTTTAAATTTGCATTGAGATAGAGTTAGGTTATGAGGTTAGATGAGAAGGGCAATTTCAAAATGTGGCAATGCAAAAAGTCTGAGGATGCACCACGTGTCGCTCTCCAAAGAAGCCCCCTGTAGCCATGTGTCGCTCTCCCACTAAAAGGGTGCTGCTTTACTATATATATAATAATAATGTATGTATATATACATATACATATACATGTATATATATGTATATACATGCATGTATATATGTATATATATGGGAAGCTCTACAAAATGCCCAGGCATTTTGTAGCACCCAATAAAAATGAGGTACGTTAGGGAGAGATCCCTCGTACCGTGTTATAAAGTCTCTAGTACACAACATTAATGTTTAAGGCCTAGAGTGTGACGCCCCGGTGTCCCACATCGACTATAGAGAGGAAAGTGAATAGGGTTATATGTAGAGCTTACACCCTTCACACATGCATGATATTGTCCGCTTTAGCCCACTGGCCTAACGGTTTTGCTTCTGATGGGCCTCAGCTCATCAAAAGGCCTCATGCAAGGTAAGGGTGTAAGCTCTACTTATAACCCCATTCACTTTCCTCTCTATAGTCGATGTGGGACTTCGGGACGTTACAATTGTAACGCCCCAATTCCGAATACCGAGAAAACCGTCAAGGTACCCGAAGCTGGCGCGCTACTTCTCGAAAAATCCGAAAACTTCCAAGATCGTATGTCCGCAGTAAGGTCCAATTTAAAACTTTTGACCAACATATAATCAATGGTTAAAATTGCGGAAGCGTAAAGAGTTAAGCGGAAGCATTTGGTATTATAAAAGATGTATCAAATGTGGCAGGGCTGAAGTCCAGCCTAAACTTCAAGTGTAATTAAAAACATATATATATATATATATATTTTAAACATAACAGACTACCTCCTTGCTCACAACATTAAGTCACTCAAACCCAAAAGAAAGATAAACACTCAAATCTCCGATGTCGGCTCTCCGTCCCCCAGCTCGACCTTCTGGTCGACTGGTCCCCATCCGTAGTCACCAGCTACGGGCGCCTCGACGGGTGCCAGCGCACCGTCCTCATAGTCGGAGTCGAATCCTAAGCACCAAGAATGGGTCATATCCAAAGATCTGGCAAGTTACAGTATACAAATAACATAGAATGTATGCATCGAAATAGTAGAGAAAGTAATAAGAATATCCAAGGTACAAATGCTAGGAAATTGAGCAAGATAGACATTTAGAATCACGAAAATGAGATAAGTTAATCTATCTACACAACGTGGCATATTCACACAAGCTGGATACCGAGAGGATATTATGCCGCGACCCTCCCATACAGAACACAGTCGTGGTGGGGAAATCTCACCAGTGCTGGGGATAACTAACCCCGCAAATCACTCATCAATCTCAAACACTCATCACTCAAGAGACCGGACTCGGTATCACACCGTCCGTCTAAAACACAGCTCATCATGATAGCTCACTCAACACTCATAAATAGCTCCTATCAGTGATGATCAGTCAACAAGCTGAGCTTAGAACAACTGAGTGAATGCTCGAGCCGACTCAGGAAACCAATGTATAGTCTATGTCTGTCTAGGCTTGCCTCGCGCGAAGGTTCTAACAAGTCCCTAAGAGGTCCAAGTACCAATCATTGGGTCCATACTAAGGCCCACCAAGCCATGGCCTTTGTCTAAATAAACCGGGAGAGATCACCAATCTCAATCCAACATCAAACAATCCATACTCATCCAAAATGAGTTACAACTCTAATCACAACAATCTCTCCATCCTAGGGTTCACACATACAACTTAGGCCGTATGAGGGCCCGCCTAGACACAGACACGGGTCAAATTCCTCCAAACTATATCACCAAGTTACCTCTAGGAAGTCCTAAGTTCAGGTCCTTCATTTTTTATTTAATTAACAGGTATAAAGAAATGACAAGGATATAAGAATGACATTAATATAATAAGTGGAATAAACTCCAAGTAATTGAATCAAATAGAACATCAAGGGTCCAATCCTAAGTAATGGCCCACATTCAGGTCCAGGTCCATTTCAGTTAATTGGATCCCTAAATGAAGTTTCAGATGCCAAGTATACCATATTTGGTGCTCCTGAAGTTATGGGTATCTTCGACAATATTTAAGGATCGAATCGACGTCAAATCTAAATCCTAAACCCCACTTAGTGGCCCCACGAGTCAAAGTTGAGCCACACCATTGACTCGTGCCTAGCACATTAATAAAAGTCCATTTGGATGGTTAATGGGCCCTACCCAAAATAATTACCCTCTATAAATAATCCAAGAATCTAATTGAATTAATAATATAACTAAGGTATTTATCCTAATTTTCTAGAAACTAAAAGAAAGGGGGCAAGGTGTACCTATTTAACAACTCCATGTTATGTAGCATAAATGAGGCCACACTTTCACATATACCCCTAGACCACCTAACTCCTCATTCCCTAAAGTTTTGTAACATGGTGAGGATCACTCTTCTCATGCTCTCACAAGACATGGGCCACTCATTCATCTCTTAATTATGTCACATGGGATGGCCACACATCCTCATACACTCACAGACCACCGAAACCTCTTCATCTCTTCTGCCCATTCACACCCATTCTGTAACAGAACACGTCCCAAACAAAGACTAAGTTCCTCGCCTGGGATATGGAAAATGCATAAATCGTGGGCCCCACTGATCCAAGCCCAGATCAATCCTCACCATTAGGTCGCCCAGAGCCCAACTATAATATCTATGGCCCAGATCGCCATTGGTGACCCACCTGGGCCCCACAGATTATAAAAAACGGAAACCCTTCTTTTCTGGTCATTACCGCCATGGCCCATTTGGGTCTTTGGATGGTGGACCAAACGAGGTCCACCTCACATGAGTTCACATCCCTAACGTCGCCCCACCATTTCCGGCCCGATGGTCGGACCAAATCGGCGATCGGATCAATCAGTGGGTCCCACAACCAACTATTGCAAAATTGATTTTTTTCCTAGACAGGTTCTCTCTCTGATCAAGTGTTTGGCCCACCTCGCACGGGTCTGCCATCTACAGGGTTGCTCGTGGGTCCTCTTTCGAATCTAAGGATCAGATCGATCATCGGGTGGCCCACCGGGGTCCTGGCCTCAACGCAAGAAATCAAACCCTCACCGTTTCCATCCCCAGAAACTATTACAAACCTGTAACAAACATGTTACAGTTACCGTTACACTACAAAACCTGTTAAAGGTCATTCCTCTTACTGCCATAGGTACATTTGAGTGGAATCCCACTCCAACAATTATCACAACCACTATTGACCCATTAACCTCCCAATTAAGCAATAGATCCATCTATTAATGACTAAAACCCAAATAAACAAGCTCATAGGTAATTTAAGCATTTCTAGCATAATATGAATAAAACTTTCCAAATCAAAGACATTAAACATGCATTCTATGTTAAGTAAGTATATTGCACTTACCACAAATCCGGATTGCAAATGAAAATAGCAAGAGAGAGTCATTTAGAGATTGTAGCAACAATAGGTAGGAGGTGACCCCTTCTTCTTCTTGAAATTAGGGTTTTGGGGGAGTTAGGGTTTTGGCTAGGGTTTCTAGAGTTAGGGTTTTGTGAAATGAGAGGTAAATGAGGGATAAATGAGAGTGAATTTAGGGTTCATTTCCCAATGCAACAGTTTAACTTTATAGGCTAGGGTTTTTGGGACAATTACCAAAAGGGCCTTTTTGTTTGCATAGGAATGTGGATAAGGACATGGGCATTTAGGTCATTTGGTAGAAATTCTAGAATGTTCTCAAGTGTGGAAAACCCCCCCTTATAAAGACCTATTTACTAGTAAGGGCCTCAACACCTAAAACCCTACAAAATTTATAAAAAGACACAATATAGATTTATAAAATACACAATAGGCCTAAAACTTGGGAAAATATTTATCTGCCCTTGATAACCCTTATTAATTAGTATAATTATGCTATATTACCGTAATTAATAGTATTCAAATTCAAAATGAGGGCCCACCAAAGGTGGGGCCTCACATCTCTCTCTCCTTTAGGACATTTGGTCCCCAAATGTAAAAGCAAAGTAAGAACATACCTGAGGTAGAAGATGCGGGTAGTCCTTCATCACTTGGTCGCGTAACTCCCACATAGCCTCTTTTGGAGTGTGATACTCTCACTGAACCTTCACACAATGAATGGTTCGGGTCTGGAGTACTTGCTCCTTGGTGTCAATGACAGCGACTGGTCTGGCGATGTATGCAGCGTCTGGCTGAATATCGAGTGGCTGATGATGAAGAATATGCGTAGGGTCCTCAACGTACTTCTTCAGCATAGAGACATGGAAGACATCGTGTACTCCCGACAACTCTAGCGGTAGTTGAAGCTTGTAAGCAACGTCTCCGATCCTGGACCTGATCTCAAACGGCCTGACGTATCTCCGTGCTAACTTACCCTTCTCGCTAAACCTCAGGGTACCTCTGGCTAGGGAAACCTTCAAGAATACCTTGTCTCCCTTCTAGAACTCGAGAGGTCTGCACCGGTTGTCTGCATAGCTCTTCTTTCGGCTGCGCCTGATCTTCAGGTTCTCAACTATCTGCCGAATCTTTTCGCTAGTGTCGCTAACTAAGGATGGTCCATGGAAACTCCTGACACCAACTTCTTCCCAACAGACTGGGGTCTTACATCTTCTGCCGTACAAAGCCTCGGAAGGTGTCATCTTGATGCTCGAATGGTAGCTATTGTTGAAGGCAAACTCGCAAAGTGGTAGACAGTCTTCTCAGTTCTCCTTGTAATCCAAGACACAAGCTCTCAACATGTCTTCTAATGTCTGGTTGGTGTACTCAGTCTGTTCGTCTGTATGCGGATGGTAAGCAGTGATGAAGCTCAACTTGGTGCCCAAAGCCTGTTGTAGGCTCTCCCAGAAGTGAGAAGTGAAACGCGGGTCTCTGTCTGATACGATCGGAGCCGAAACTCCGTGCAAAGAGACCATCTCGTCCATGTACGACTTAGCTAGGATGTCGAGTCCTGCTCTCATCAAAACTGGCAAGAAATGAGCTAACTTAGTCAGTCGATCAACAATAACCCATATGCCATCGTGTCGTCTCCTGGTAGCTGGAAGTCCTACGATGAAGTCCATGGTAATATGCTCCCACTTCCACTTGGGTATATCGAGCTGTTGTAGTAGTCCTGGCGGCTTTTGGTGCTCGGCCTTGATCTGCTGGCACGTCAAGCATCTAGAAACATAGCATGCGATCTCTTTCTTCATGTTGTTCCACCAGTAGTAGCTCCTCAGGTTCTCGTACATCTTGGTGCTGCCGGCGTGAATCGAATATCTGCTATGATGCGCATCTGTTAGGATCTCATCCTTCAGCTCCTGAATATCTGGCACGCACAATCTTTCATGATAGTAGAGCACTCCACCAATCAATCTGAACTCTGGCCGCTGGTCAATCTGTTCGATCACTTTGACAAGCTTGGGATCGTTGCGTTGACTGTCCTTGACCTTTCCTAGTAACTCTGGTTCCCATGCAGATATGGTAGCAAGCATGACTCTGTCGCTGAGCGGCTGAAACTGGACATCTAAGTCCCTAAAGACATCGATCCACACACCCTCTGCTGCTAGAAAGCTGACTAGGGCGGTCTTCCTGCTCAAAGCGTCTACCACAACATTCGCCTTACCTGGATGGTATTTGATAGGGAAGTCGTAATCCTTGATGTACTCCATCCATCGCCTCTGACAGTTGTTGAGATCATTCTGGGTGAACAGGTACTGCAAGTTGCGGTGGTTCGAATGTACTTCAAACTTCTCTCCATAGAGATAGTGTCGCCACATCTTCAATGCGAAAATGACAACTGCTACCTCCAAGTCGTGCGTAGCGTACTTCTTCTCATGTTCCTTCAGCTGGCGTGATCCATAGGCGATGACTTTCCCTTCCTGCATCAGAACACATCGTATGCCTGTCCCTGAAGCGTCGGTGAAGACAACGAATCCACCACTCCCGATGGGCAAAGACAAGATCGATGTTGTCGTCAGTCTCTCCTTCAGCTCTTGGAAACTATCTTCGCAAGCATCTGACCATATGAACGGTACATCTTTCCTCGTCAGTTTGGTCAACGGCGCCGAAATCGTAGAGAAGCTCTTGACGAATCTGCGGTAGTAGCCTACCAAACCAAGAAAACTTCAAATCTCCGTGACATTCTTTGGTCTCTCCCAGTTCACCACTGCTTCTATCTTTGCTGGGTCCACTGTTAGTTCGTCCTTGGAGATGATATGCCTGAGGAAAACCACTTGTTCCAACCAGAACTCGCATTTGCTAAGATTCGCGTATAACTGGTTATCCAGTAACAACTGTAGAGACGTCCTTAAATGCTGCTCGTGCTCCTCTCTGGACTTGGAATAGACCAACACATCGTCGATGAACAAAACTGTGAAGCTATCGAGGTACGGAGAGAAGATCTTGTTCATCAGGGACATGAACACTGCTGGCGCATTCGTCAATCCAAACGGCATCACTAAGAACTCGTAGTGCCCATAGCGTGTACGAAACGTTGTCTTCTGCACATCCTGCTCTCTGACTCGTAGTTGATGGTATCCCGATCTCAAGTCTATCTTCGAAAAGTGCTGAGCACCCTGAAGCTGGTCGAAGAGTTCGTCGATCGGTGGAAAAGGATACTTGTTCTTCATTGTTGCTTGGTTCAGCTGCCGATAGTTGATGCACATCCTCATCGATCCGTCCTTCTCCTTCACAAAAAGTACTGGTGCACCCCACGGCGACATGCTCTGTTTGATAAAGCCTTTGTCTAGCAATTCCTCTAACTGGGTCTTCAACTCTCGCAACTCTGCTGGAGCCATGGATAAGGAGCCTTGGAAATCGGTGTTATGCCTGGTGCAAGCTCGATGGTGAAGTCTATCTCTCTGACTGGAGGCAATCCCTGGATCTCGTTGGGAAACACATCGTGGAACTCGCAAACAACTGGGATCTCCTCTACTCCTTTGGTCGGCTTATCCTCCGAGATGAACGTGATGTAACCTTCGCAACCTGATTTCATCAATCTCTCAGCCTTCAGTGCCGAAATCATTCGGGTGCTAGGCGATCTCCTCTCGTCTACAAACTTGATCGTATCGTCTAATCCGTCAATAAATAGTCGGACTGTCTTCTAGAAGCAATCCATCACTGCTCGGTATATGGCCAACCAATCCATCCCCAAAATGACGTCGAAGTCATGCATGGGTAGCACGATCAGATTTGCAAGCAAAATGTACTCCCCAATCTACACTCGGCATCTGGGGTGGTAAGTCTGACACACTACACTCCTACCCACGGGCATAGACACAACGTACAAGGCATTTCCTCTCCTACCACCAAAGACTAAAGCAAAAGCTGATGACACATATGAATGTGTCACTCCTAGATCAAGCAATACTCTAGCAAGATGATCCCTAATAGAAAGAGTACCTTCCATCACGTTGCCTACAGCCTCGGCGTCCTCGTGCGTGAGTGCGAAAGCTAGACCCGCAGCCTGGGGTCTCTGCTGCTGGCGTTGCTGGCCATGGTGCCTCTGATGAGGTCCTCGATGGTGTTGCTGTCTTCAGGGCTGCTGAGGTGCGCGTGCCTGCTGCTACGCACGATACAACAGCTGAGGTACTAGTGCAACCTGACTCGCTGGTTGAGCCGCTGGAGCTGGAGCTCTCGGAGGTGCTGGAAGCTGAACCATCAGGGGCTGCTACTCGCGGAGTGGGTAGTGCCTAGATATGTGTCCCTGCTCACCGCAATAGAAGCATATTCTAGGCCCACAGTACTGCTGCTGATGATGATGATACTGCCCCACCTGGCCTGCTGGCCTCTGCCTCCAGAACGGCTGTCGCTGCGGGATCACTGGCTACTGCCTGATAGGGGAGGTCCGGAACCGTTTCTTCTGACGGGCCCCAACCTATCAAAAGGCCTCATGCAAGGTAAGGGTGTAAGCTCTGCATATAAACCCATTCACTTTCCTCTCTATAGTCGATGTGGGACTCCGGGGCGTCACAATCCACCCCTTAAGGTTGCACGTCCCTGTGCAGTAGCCTGCCAGCCCTCTTGGCCCTCCCACATGGAGACCCGCCCACTTGCACCAGGCCACGGCGGGGGACCCACACTCGAACTAGTTGAGAGTCGGCTCTGATACCAGTTGTAACGCCCCACCCTTCACGCATGCGTGATATTGTCCACTTCGGTTTTGCTTCTGATGGGCCTCAACCCATCAAAAGGTCTCATGCAAGGTAAGGGTGTAAGCTCTACATATAACCCCATTCACTTTCCTCTCTATAGTTGATATGGGACTCCGGGGCGTCACATAGAGTCCCTTGCGCTTGGGATTAATTCATGCGGTGGTCCCTAAGCATGTGACATCCGATTTTTTATGACTTATTTGCCCTTTTAACCATTTAAATGGGTGGTGGTCCCCAAGCATGTGACATCAGACCATTTATGACTCATTTGCCCTTCTAACGATTTAAATGGGTGTCATGCAATTTAAATCTGGGTTTTGGCTCCAACTCACTGTCTTTCCTGGATTATTTTCCAATTTAAATGTAGTAAGATGAGTTTTCGATCAAACTTTAAGTTTTAAATTGGAGGGAACGACAATTGATGGAATTTCGCCTAGCATGGCTTGCTTGGTGCTGATTTTTTTGTGTCCTCTTCCCTCCTTTAGGGGCTTTTGACTGTCCACATACAAATACAACTTAGATAAATTGATATTAAACTCATCCCAGTCCAAAGCAAAGTCAAATAAAATCATAACAACTTTATTTAAATTCACTTCAAACACAGATAATTTAATATTATATTCAGATAAATTTTTATCAAAGCTAGATAAATTCAAACTAAATCTAGTCAAACTAAACCAAATCTAGTTAGATAATCTCATATCGAAGTGACATAACTTGTTTTCAAACAAACTGGTTATGATTTCAAACACAAATAAACTCATATAAACTCACACTAAAGTCAGATAAATTCACATCAAAATTAGACAAATTCACATCAAAATTAGATAAATTCACAACAAACTCAAAATAAATTCACTTAATTCGTATCAAACTTAGATAAATTCTTACCAAACACAGATAATATCATACCAAAGTCAGATAACATTATGCCAAAGTCAGATAACACATACAAAACTTAGATAAATTCACAATAAACTAAAAAAAAAAAAAACTCATTTAAAACCAAGTTGAATATATTTTAAAGTCAAATAAAATCATGTGAAATCCAGTTAATTTCATACCAAACTCATTATTTCATAAGAAACTCGGTAAAAAATCAGAGAAAATCGTTTCAAAGTCACATAAATTCATTTGAAACCTTGTTTAATTGATAACAAACATATTTAAATTGAAATCAAACTCAGAAAAATCAGGTAATATACAGATAAATTCATATAAAGTCCTATTTAATTGATCTAAGACTAAGATAACTTCACATAAAGCTTAGATAAATACATGTCAAAGTCAAGTAATTTCATATCAAGATCAGATAAATTCAAACCAAAAATTAGATAAACTTACGTCAAAGTCAAGTAAGTTTAAGTCAAGATAATTCAGTTGCTCGAGGTCACCGATGAGTTGATTTTGCTTCTTTCTGCAGTTTTCTTCATCTTCACTTTCAGAATCCTTATTTTGCTTAAATTTCGGAGTGTATGACGGAATATTTTAAAGCGGTGCGTGCTTGGTGACGTATAGAGTATATAAAGAGAGGGTGTTTTTGTCTTTTTGACTCATTTAATGTTAAAAAGGGACCGCTGCCTCTATGAGAAAATGACTTGGACCACAGGCTATGAAACGATACTGTTGAGTGACCTGCCGCCAAATGCCCCATAAAAATGCCAATGTGGTCTCCTCCTTTCCTATTTTTTGGGAAGAAAGTTAATGCATTTAAATGCCTACTTTCTCTCATAAATAGGCAACTAATCCCTTCCTAGTTTTTCTCCCTTCTTAAATGCTATCACTATTAAGGTTGTTTAGTCCTTTTCTATTTTTTCTCCTTCACAATGGGGCCTTCTTATTTTGTGATGAATCTAATTAATGATTGATTCGGTAGTTTAGCACTTCCCAATTTTTTCTCCCTGTAATTAGGGCCCTCTTATTTTATGATTAAGTAAAGACCAAAAAGGAGGGCCTTTTTTCCCAAAACTCACGCCCACCTCTCCTATTCTCTCTCCTATTAAAGTCTTAAAGAGTATTTTTCATGAGAAGTTGAATCGTTTATTTTGAATCAATCAATGCTATTTTCTCTCCTATTCCTTCTCTTCTCATTATCTTGTCTTGGAATTATAAATGTTAATTATTTCATGGCTTGTGGCTAATACTGATGAAGGGCTCATTTAATCTATGTGATGTGGCATTATACTAGTGGACCATCAAAAGGGGGAAAAACGCCCCTTTTCTAATGGGGCATTTTGTAGAATCTCTCTCTCTCTCTCTCTCTATATATATATATATATATCAGGAATGAGAAAGACCCCATGGGACCACTCCGGTTTCAAAATATCTATTGGGGCCTTTCTGTTTTAAGGGCCATCAAGGGTGATTTTGTCGCTTAAATTACTCATTATTTTATTTTTTTAAATTTTAATCATGACAGAACCAAATCGAAACATTAAAAACCAATTTAAACAATTATTACAAAATATGAAATCCACTGAAATAAATCAATAAAAAGCTATAAGAATATCTGAAAATTTGATGTGCCCATTGAAAGAATATCTTGCTTTTAAAAAAATTGAAGGTGAACTTTGCAATTGATTTTAAACAAATTCTGATACTTTCTAGATTAATGGTTTTGACCCTCATATATTCTTGATCCTAGATTTTCTCCTTTCTATCAATGTTTCTTTTCTCTTAACACACATATAAAGAGTGGTTGATATACTTGAGGATCTTGATCTTTAACCACACCCATAGATTCAAGTATCATTCAAATTTTTAGCTCTCTGTATTTTTGAATTAATGAATTCCTTGAAAGTGTTGTATATGTAATTATATATCATTTAAAATCTTCAAAAATTGTGATAGAATATCATTTAAAATTCTTAGAAATTTGTGATACAATATTTTAAAATTTTCAAAAAGCCGCTCCTCACCATCCAAACAGCTCATTTTAGACTTAGAAATCACTTATATTGATTACAGTCTGACCATAAAGTGAATCGTAGCGGGCGTTGAGATTAAAATTTTACTTCAACTTTATAGACATACTGATCCACTTGATTTGCCAGCACAAGTATGATTAATTCAATGGTGGGCCTCACATTTTTCTCCATCTATTTTCTTAAAACTATGCGACTAATTTGAAAAGTTTTAAAACTTATGTCTGTTTTTGAAATAAGAGAAAAACTTCGGGCCTTATTTGAAATTCTCCCTCTTTTTTTTTTGGTAAAGTTCTTTGAAAATGTACCATCCTTGAAGTTATTTTGAAAAAAACACTACTCACTTTGAATAACTTTGGATAAGCTCAACCAAACGCACCCTTAAATCAGTGGGTAAAGGCCAAACCTCACAATCCAAAGAACTCAAATAGACTTGGAAATGGCCTATATGGACTACAGTCCGACCATAAAGATTTCAAGGCAACTATATAGTTGATCCACTCAATTTGCCAGAACACATATGATTATTTCAGTGGTGGGCCTTCCATTTTTCCTATCTATTTTCTTAAAACTATGTGACTCTGTTCTATTTTATATGTTGGTTTATGTTCATCCGTTTTTTTTTTCTTTTTTATTAGTACAGCGATTAGGTTGTGGGCTTTGGGTTTCTGCCAATAATCCATGAAGTGATCAGGGGTCTTGGGCTCATAAAAGATATGAGGCTGATTGAGTCGGGTTACAGCAACTGAACTTGGGCTGTTGCTCGGGCTGAGAGGTCAGTTTAAAAGTCAGGTTTGGGTTCAAGTTGTGTTGGGATTGTGTATAGTTGGGTCAAGTTCACATTGGCCTCAACCTAAGTACCCAATTCAACCCTTCCCTCCTCATATTGAAGCCTTCTTAGAGGACAAAAATTAAATATCCCCAATACTGTAATTTCTGAAGCTTAACCTTGGAAAAATAAACTATGTTAAGAATACCATGCTAACTCTATTTAGATGAAGGTGAATATTGTAATACATTTTGGTTAAGATTATTTTTAATTTCAAACACTGTTTGCTACAAATAGGTATAAGGTAAGAGCATTTTTGTCTTTTATAAATCTACATGTACTCAAGAGAGTCTAAATGATTGTATTACCTGTGTATAAAGATAATAAAGTCTAGGGGTCATTATTGTATTATGAAAAGGGTGTGCAGTTACATGTAGATTTCCCGATTTTCCTTTTGCTTTAGAGGGTCTCACGCACCCACACACACCCTATACACAACAATCAGCGACAGATTTTACTAAAAAGAATTTATAGTTGCTTCTAGAAATAATTGTAGACAGTTGCATGGATTTTAGATAAATATGTTGTAGAAGAGCCATTTAGATTAGTAGTGCTTTTGTCACACATTTATCCAGAGAGCAACATCACTCGTTTGGGTTCCAAGAGAGCTACATGACACTTGTCAGTTTGAAAATCCAAACTCGTTTGTGAGTATTACATTATCTGGATGGTACTTGTTCGTGTGTGATGTTATTTATGCTTATAGTTTATCTTTTCCTAATTGTCTTCCAATTTCTTAACAGGCATGGAGAACATTGCATCAATTTTAGATATTGGGAATCTCGCATCGAGTCTTATTGGTCCTCAAATTGATTACATTACAAATCCCGAAAAGAAAATGGAAGAATTGGACAACGATGCACGATATTTATTTGCCCGAAGGGATGATGTGGAAGAAAGGACTAGAGACTCACCAAATGTGGCAACAAGGGAGAGTAAATTGTGGCTTGAAGAAGTTAAAAAGGTAGAACTTGATGTGGAGTCCATTAAGGACGAGCATACAAGGTGTTCTAATGACTGCTCGAGGTTGACATTGGGCAAACGTGTGAGAGCTGTTACTGAGAAAATCATCGATCTTAATAATAAACGACCAAAGTTGAAGGGAAAAGAGATTTCTAATGCACCGCTGGAGAGAGTTGAGCAACAAATTGTAGAAAATAATTCATCAACCGACTCCGAGCCTAGATTGCAGAGGATAATGGGGCTTATAAAAGATGTCGGAATCCGAAAGATTGGGATTTGGGGGATGGGCGGCATTGGCAAGACAAGAACTCTGAAACTGTTGAACAATCGACTGGTAGAATCTCATATGTTTGACATTGTCATCTGGGTAACTGTCTCAGGAGAAGGAAATCGAAGAAAGGTGCAAAATGATATTGCAGAACGTCTGAAATGTACTGCAATAGATATGTCTGACGATCGGCTAAGAGCAAAAATATATAGCAGGTTAGGTGGGAAGAAGTTCTTGTTGATTTTAGATGATATTTGGAAAATAATAGATTTGTCTGAAGTTGGGATCCCAATTCTAAATCAAGATAATGGGTGTAAGGTCTTATTGGCCACTCGAGACTTTAGCATATGTCAGCAGATGGAAACAGATGAGTCAATACAAGTGGAGAGACTATCCGAAGAGGAGGCATGGAGGCTATTCAATGAAAAAGTTGGAGATGTTGCCATGTCTCCTCGTATTGAACCAATTGCTAGAGATATTGTTAAAAAGTGTGGTGGTTTACCACTTGCCATCCTAGTAATTGGTTCATCATTGAGAAAGAATAGTGATGTTTGTAGGTGGAGGAATACGCTACGGAAACTGAAATTACCATCTACGTCTTCAATTAAAGGCATGGAAAAGGAAGTGTTCTCCTGCTTGAGAATCAGTTATGATCGGTTATCTGAAGATTCTGAAAGGAACTTATTTTTGTACTGCTCATTATACCCAGAAGACTCTCAAATATTGATAGCTGGATTGGCAGAGTATTGCTGGTTGGAGGGCTACATTCAAGGAGTTGATAGCATTGAAGAGGCAAGGGATGAGGGTCGCGACATGGTAATGAATCTTGTTGATGCATCATTGTTGGAGAGGGGCGATAATGAAGAACATGTCAAAATGCATGACATTATAAGGGATTTTGCATTGAAAGAAGCTTCAAGGTTCTTAGTAAAAACTGGTAAGCATGTAAAGCATCCACCAGAGGAGAAGGAATGGTTGCAATCACAGAAGATATCATTAATGCAATGTAGTTTGGGCTGGTTGCCGGAGAGGCCGAACTGTAGCACTTTGCCCACATTATTGTTGCAAGGTAATGATCAGCTAACAATGATCCCCGATCCCTTCTTTGAATGTATGCATTCTCTATGTATTCTAGACTTGAGTGGGACAGAAATAAAGTCATTGCCGTCTTCCTTGTGCAACTTGGTTAATCTCCGCGGTCTCTATTTGAAGGATTGTCGTAAATTAAAAGAACTTCCATTCCAAGTAGGAGCGCTTAAGCAACTCGAGGTGCTTCATTTGGGAGGCTCCACAACAAGTGGATATTTGCCTAGAGAGGTTGGGGAACTAACTCGTTTGAAACGTTTGATAGTGGGGTTTGAATTCCGTAACTGTTATGAAAATTATGGCGAGGACACTAAAGAATGGAACATGAAGTTGAGAGTTCCAACTGGAATAATTCCAAAGCTTCCATATTTAGAAGAACTGAGCTTGTATGCCATTGTTGAAGGTGTTTGTGTTGAAAAGGAACAGTGGGATGATGAAAGTATGGAAGTCGTGGTTGAAGAATTATGCAGGTTGGAACATCTTACTTATCTCGATGCATACTTTCCAAAAGTGGAGTGTCTCGAGCATTTTCTACGTCATAGCAAATCGGTGAAAGCAACCTCCTCCTGGTTTAGGAGATTCCGGTTTCGGGTTGGCACTCAGATAAGGGGTAGACCGATTTGGACTGGTCCTCGAGGTCATGGATGGGAAAGATTCCGGTTTCGGGTTGGCACTGAGATAACGGATAGACAGATTGTTTTTTATCCTCTAGGTCATGAAGGGGAAAGAAGTTTGGTATATAATGGTGGTCTTGGGATGTCACATGCCGCAGCCATTATGGAGACCCTTGCTCATTGTTCCATTTTTCGTCTACAGGATCATGGCACCGTAAGAAAGCTATCGGAGTTGGGCCTGGCAAACATGAATGAGTTGAAAGAATGTTGGGTCGATCGCTGTGAAAAGATGGAAATTCTCTTTGATGGAGATGAGCAACAGAAGACTTGTGCACTGCTACCCAACTTGGGGATTCTTAAGCTTGAGATTCTTCCTGAATTGAGAAGCTTATCGGATGGTCCATTGCTGCCCGGAAGCCTCTCCAAACTAACACATCTAACGTTATTTCGTTGCGATAATTTGAAGAAGGTTTTCCATTTGGGTATTATTCGACAACTCTGCAGTTTAGAATTCCTCTTCGTTGAAAATTGTTGGAAGATGGAAGAGATAATAGAAATTGAAGAGGAGGTTGAGATGTCTGTCGCAAGCCATACCCATAATGTTATAAGTTATAATAATGATAGACTCAGCCTCCCTAATATCATGAATATTCATCTCTCGAATCTTCCGGAATTGGTTAGCATTTGCCGAGGGTTTTCTAATTTCGAATGGCCATCACTAGAAACTATTTATAGTTGTGAATGTCCCAAGTTGAAGAGTCTCTCCTTCCTCTCCAATGGCACCAATATTGTAGCACCTGCACTAAAGAACATTTTTGGCAAGAATGAATGGTGGGAAGCATTGGAGTGGGAAGACAATGACCATAAGCAACGACTCCAACCTTCTTTCAAGCGATGGTGAAATTGTCGCTGCTTGCCTTGGCTTTGGACCATAAAAGGGTTGAAACCGGAGGAAATAGTAACTACAACATTTCCATTTCGATTCTGTGTTCCGTAAGCTCTCTCTCTCTCTCTCTCTACCTCTCGGTAATGATTTCTCTTCTTCGTCTGCAATTTTTCATATCGCTGTTGATCAAGACGGAAACAAGCATACGGATCGAACAGGTAGATATCTCTTTACATTTCTTCAATTCTTTTACTTCTCTTTTCTTCTTACTCTGCAATACTTCTTTTGAAATCTCTTTGAAATAAGCACTGCGTGTTTCTTATATTTCCTTTTTCATTCATAGGTTGTTTAGAAAACTCAAAGAAAGAAGATGATGATCTCCGTTTGTTTAATGATATGCAAGGCCAAAAAAGAGATAGAGATTGAACATGACAAAACCACCACATATTTTTTTGTCTTTGTTGAATAAGATTGAATTCAATCTCAAATGCCCACAAAGTGTTTGATGTAATGTCTCAACCAGTTCATCTTTTTTGAAAGATGCTTGTCCCCTCGAATGATCGTTCTGTTACATATCTGTTGCAAGTTAAGAAACTATTGTTCTTGCTACAGATGAAGTTCTTATTTACTTAATCTTCGAAGGTTTTTTTTTATAAATGTTTCTTCTTTTTTTTTAATTTAATTGTCCTTTCTAGAGGATCGGTCAAATAACATGTGCTCAAAATGCGTTTCTCGAATACTTCAGCCATCAGTTTTAACTAGAACATTGATCATTAAAGAACACAGATAATGGACAATCATCCCCGGTGTTCCTGGGCAAAACAAGGAACAGTGCAATCCAATTGAATTTAGCATCACATTTTGATTTTTTGTGAATAGAAACAGCTGAAGATCCTTAAATCCTAGTTCCATTGAGCACAGGTGTCCAATTGCTCTCAACTAATCTCCAACTTCAAGCGATTCATGTTGAGAACATTTTATCACATACTTGGATAAGTTTGTAGCTCTACATGATAAGTGTCCCTTGACTGGGCAAAACTTATTCTTTAAAGTTTAAAAACGGTTGAGAAAATGGAGTCTCATTGAGCGACTCTT
This sequence comes from Cinnamomum chago, assembly GCA_038049695.1. Classification (NCBI taxonomy): domain Eukaryota; kingdom Viridiplantae; phylum Streptophyta; class Magnoliopsida; order Laurales; family Lauraceae; genus Cinnamomum; species Cinnamomum chago. Next base: position 5,634,177 of record CP142451.1, on the reverse strand, counting down.
CCCATTCATCTTCCCTCTCAACGTTACTTCTCTGACTCCCATCAATGCTTCTATCTCAACGCCCATCTTCCTCTTCCTCTTCATCCTCCCTCTCCCATCAGTCCTGCTCAACGCTCTCATCTCCTCCCTCCTCGCTCGACCCCATTCCTCGGCATCGATTGCTACGATCCCCATGGCATGTCCCTCTCTCTATCTTTCTTCCTACCTCTCTCTTGCTCTGTCTCCTTCTTTGGCTAAAGAGATGAAGGAAATAATAAGTGGGATCTGCCCTATTGCAGGATATTCGTTTGGAGGAGATAAAAAGAGGGGAAAAGAAAAGAGGGTTTGGAGAGGAGAAGAAGAAAGGGTTGTTGTCCTCATAAATCATGTCATTGTGATAGCCCAACGTGCCCTTGAAGTCTAGCTGCTTCCTCTGATTTTTGGTATATGCCTTTTTTTATCTTATTTTATTTACTCCTCAACTGTCTACGATGTAATTTTATGGTTATGTGGGTTTTTCACTACTTCTCTGGTAGGTTTTTTATTGGCTATAAATAATTTTAAAAAAAATAATTTCTTTCCTTTTCTCCTGGTATCACTTTGGTTTGATTCCGTTTTTACTCAATTGTCCAGGTTGTGCCTGACAAATGCCTCTTTGTTTTGAGTTTTTTTTTTTTTGTTGATTCTTTGTATAGGTTGTGCTTCACAAAATGCCTATTTTCTATGTTTGAATCATATGATCAGACAATCCACCAACCCATCAATAATGTAATCCTAAATATGAGCCAACAAATAGTATTTTATTTGAACATGTTTTTTGTTTATTCTTTTTGCTCACGGTTGATTTATTTCTTTACTTTTTTTAATCATTCAAAAAGTTCTGAATTCAATGTTAGAGAAAAGGGCCTTTGAGGAATTCAAATTAACAATAACTAAAATGTTTGCTACGTTGACGGATGGAGTCCAGGCACAATTTTTTGGATTTCCCAAATCTGCCGGTGCATTGAGATTGGGTTGGAGAATGATGAGTTTCTGCATTTGATTGTTGTAGTATGTGAATTGAGGAAGATGGGAAATGAGTTCTTTTTTTTTTTTTTTTTTTGTTGGAGGGGTGCTTTATTTCTTACTAGCAATTATTTAATAAATTGGATCTCTTTGGTTCTTCATTATTATTTTTCTTTTTCTATGATTCAGTCATGGGATTCTATAAGTTTTTTCTCCTCTCAAATCCATAATTCAATTGAATTCTCTCCATTATCATTTTTCTCATTTTATATTTTGTTCGTCATTATTTTTGTATTGATGGTCGAACTTATCACAAATAGCAGAAGTTTATTTTATTTTGTCTACATTATTTGATTGACTGCTGTTTTTTGGTGTATGCTTTATGCAATATAAATTTTAACTATGCATATCAAGTATATGTCCTAATGCTCGGAAGAAATGTTGACTTACAAGGTTAATTGAGAAATCAGATTCAATTCCTTCAATTGACCAGCCAATTTGTTTTGGCCCCTCTAAGATGGATTTGTAGCTTTTCTCTCCGCATTCCAACTTTATCTCTCATACTTAACTCCACGGAACGTTTTTTGTTGCACTAAAGCGAACTGAATTCTACCAACTTTTCTGCTCCCTTTTTTTTTTTTAAAGTAAAAGGCTATCATCTTAAAAATACATTCTCCTCTTACGTTTCTCCCAATTCCCTTTTAACTCCTTTGCAATGGTTTTTTAAAGCGTCCGCGACTCCTCATCTTCTCTTCTTTTCTCTAACGTGCAGATGTCCAAACCTTCTATCTTTGAGCCTTGGGTTTTGAGAGGTCTCTTTTGGAAGGTGGCGAATGGGGACGGTGACCCCAGCAACGTGGCAGGGATTTTTGACCAGGTTCCGATTATCTTTGACCCAACATCCTGCTTTTGTTTCATCTCCGTTTTTTTTGTTTTTTTCCATTTTCAGAAAGCTATCTCCATGTTCTTCTTTGACACCTGTGCAGGGACCTTACCTTCTACACATTTCGGTTTTCTACATGTTTCGCTCTTGGCAGAACTTTTACTCAATTTCAAGTCATGTAACTGCAAAGATGATTACTCACTCTTGGAAACTCCTCAAAACTAAGGAGAACTCTTGTGAGTCATGAAAACATTCAGGCCCCAAAATCTCCTTCGTCCCTCATCTCTTTTCAAGGTTAGTTCCAATCAATTCATACGGTTTCTCATTCTGTCCTTTTTCTTCCAAATATGTTGAGTGCTGCAGATATATTGAATTTATGTGATTTGGTTGTTGAATTGATGTTCTATTTAGAGATTCATTGTTAGTTATGCAATCTATATTGTTTGTATGGAATCTGTTTGTGGCGAGATTTACATTTGCATTAGTTAGTGTATCTCAGTGTCATCATGATTTGATGAAGTTTGCATCTGAATGTTTTTTTTTTTTTTTTTTTTTTTTTTATCTCTTGGATCTCTCATGTGTTGTAACACATGACTATGATCTTTATCATGCATGCATGTGTTTCTTTTTGGAATAACATTCATTTTTCTTTATGTTAGTTTATGCATGCCAACTATATGATGAAAATTCTACATGAATAATAATGCAGCAACGAAGTTTGTATCTTATCCAACAAAATAACAATTTCCAAGGTGACAAATGATATATTCATCAAGTGCCCCATGAAACCAAGGTGACAAATGATATATTCATCAAGTGCGCCATGAGATACAACAGATTTTGCAGATAAAATAACATGTTAGTGTTGATGGCAATGGCAATGGCAATGGATGTCAAAGGTTTTATACCTTCTCATTTTGTCCATGCATGTGATGAATTGCTTCATGACGATGGCAGGTTGGGTTGATTAGTTGGTTGCGGTACTCCAAATTTTATCACTTTGTTTCATAATCCACTGATTTGTTAGCTGATTAGTGGTCCCCACACATTAATTTCTTCTCCGATTCAATTTCTCCCTGTTGCCATCCAAGGTCTACAGAGACCCTCTCACTCTGCCGACCACGACCCAATCACTGGTGGGCGCTTGCCAACATTTTTTTTCCTTTTGCTTAAGGTGTTGTATGTTTTTCTTTTGCTGTAATGATTTCAAATGTGCCTGTTTTCCTTCAGAAAACAATAATGTAGCTGTTTTTCCTCTCTTGAAAACAAAAAAATTTGATATATCTTTGTGTTTCATTGGATTTCATGTTCAATAGAAAGTTGGGGTTTTTAAGGGATGTGGACTTTTTATACTAATCTACCATTAATTGATTTTTCTTTTTCTATTTTTCTTTTCTGCCTTAATAACAAGGCTCAGATCCGTGAGCTCCAATGTAATAGAACACAACTCAACCATCAGGGTCTTGCCTCAAATTAATAGTTATAGGTTTCTTTCAATTGCAACATGCCGTCGCTCAGACAGATTTTCCCACGATAGTAATTGTAGAAACAGAAGCAAGGCCATCTCTCAAGGCCCAGGCCCATGACTAAGAGATCCAAAACTTCAAACCCACGTATGGGATCTTTTTAAGACTTAGTCAACAGTGTACATTGTATGATATCAATCTCTTTATATTCTTTCTTTCTTTGCTTATATTCACATGTAATTAGGATCAATCATAGGCTGTAATGAGTAATAGCTTGTCTATAAAATGTAACAGTCGATCCTCCTTTGGGATATGACAGATTCCATAATTTATCTTCTTTCTCTCTTATTCTTCTTCTTCTTCTTCTTCAACACAAGGATCTGTTGATCCTCTACATGGTATCAGAGATATAATCTATCATCATTGATCAATCACCATTGATCAATCTTCTTCTCTCATTGATCCACTGAGCCTCCCTGGCGTGGATTTTATTTCTGACGTGAGAACCTATCTGGAAGTGTCTGATCAATCAGTGGCCCACCACTGATCATCTTCATATACCTAAGAGAACTACACAGCTGTGATCGACCAGTCCTCAGGATCTTTTTAAGGATTTTTATGGATTTTTTCTTCTCCATTTGAGGTAGTTTCTATCACCTTCTTCCTCTATCGACTTTGATATTGTTTCATCAGATAGTTCTCATCATAGCCGTCCAATTTTGTGGATCTGTTTCCGATCTTCATCAACCTTGGACTAGAGATAAAACTTTTGGACTTCTTCCAGATATTTCTATCTGATCTGTGAATAGATCAGATTGTGGGGTCCACGCACACCATCTGCCAACAAATTCAAGGTCGTCAGCCCTGTTTTAGACCCATTTTTTGGTTTGTTTTTTTTCTGTTCCTGCACCATCAACAGATCTGCACCAAAAATCAGATTTTTTGGGCTATTGCTTCTTGTCTCTGACTTCTTAGCAGTGCTGTTGCCCATCTCCATTCTTAGAAATCATCTTCTTAAATCAAATGGACAAGGTTGATGTTATTTCTGTTAAATTTAATGGTACCAATTATCTGTCTTGGGCATTTCAACTTAAGAACTTCATTGAAGGACAAGGGATGTTGGGGTATTTAGATGGGACAACTGTAAAACCAGTTGCTGATCCTAATGGCACAGAAGATAAAACAATTGCTACTTGGCATCAACGGAATGCTAAAGTTGTGACCTGAATTCTCAACTCCGTTGATCCCTCCTTCATGATGTCACTTCAAGCTTTTACGAAAGCTTCCGATATGTGGACACACATGAAGAAAATATATCATCAGCGGAATAAAGCCCGCAGATTCCATCTTGACACAGAATTGGCCAAATACTGCCAAAATGACAAGAATGTTCAGGAATACTACAATGGGTTTCTAGCTCTATGGATTGAAAAGGACCAGATGCTACTGCAGTCTTTCTCCACGACATTCCTTCCTCAGGCTCTCAAACTACAGGAAGAACTTCATGTCAGTCAATTCCTGATGAATCTCCGTGCAGAATTTGAACCAGTACGAGCAGCCCTCATGAATCGGGATACATGTGTTCAAGAGGTCCTTCGCGAAGAAACTCGTCTTTCTTCCCATTGTTCCCTTCCTGCAGAATCAAAGGTTTTCCTTACACAATCAGGATCATCTCAGACAGATGAGACAGCCTTTCTAACAGCTCGTGGTCAGAAACCTCAGTGTTTTGAATGTAAAAGGTATGGACATGTTGCACGGGACTGCCGGCAGAAATTATTTTGCAATTATTGCAAATGTAATGGACATGTTCTCTCAAACTGCACAAGAAGGCCTAACAAGAAACCTGATCAGCCTCAAATGCGCGGCACTACTGCACTTCAGGCTAAGAATGCAACTTCGCTTGCTTCTGCTTCAGCCTCTTCTGGCACTTCTGACACTGATTCCATGACATTGACAACAACTCAAATTCGCGACTTGATAAATTCATCTGTAGCATCTGCATTTACCTCTATGGGTATTAACGGTCCGTCTTCCTCTCCTATTGCTTTGCCTGCATTTCATTCATCTACCTCCCCGTTTTTTTTTCTGTCACACCCACTTCCTGGTTCCTAGACTCAGGAGCCTCCAACCACATGACTTCTGTAGTCCAAAATTTGCACAACCATAAACCTTACCATGGTCATGACTCCATCACCACCGCAAATGGTGATCAATTACCAATTTCTGGTATTGGCAATATAACCATTGGTACTCTTTCCTTGCCTCATGTTTATTTTGTCCCAAATTTAGCTGCAAATCTTATTTCCATTGGACAACTTGTTGAATCTGGTTATCTAGTTAATTTCTCTCCTTCTGGTTGTGTCATACAGGACCGGCAAACTGGGAAGGTGATCGGGATGGGGAGTAAGCATGGCAGGCTATTTCTCTTGGACATAGGACAACAATCTTTTCTTACCTCGTCTAGCAGTCTTTTCAATAATATGTGGACTACTTGGCATAAACGCCTTGGTCATTTGAATAATGCAAATTTGTCATCTCTGTTTAAACTTGGATATTTAAATAAAATGTCTAGTTCCATGGTTTCTCATTTTTCAAAATCGAAATGTGAATCTTGTTTAAGCAAAAGTCATGTGTTACCATTCCCTATTCATTATTCACATACTGCTAACACATTTGATGTAGTTCACACAGATGTTTGGGGGATTGCTCCTAACTTGAGTCGACTTGGATATAAATATTATGTTACCTTTATAGATGATCATTGCCGGGTTACATGGATCTATTTTTTGAACTCTAAATCTGAAGTTTTTTCCATGTTCCAAAAATTCTATCAAATGGTCAGTACTCAATTTCAAAAATCCATAAAGATTCTACGTTCAGATTCAGGGGGAGAGTATACATCCACTGAGTTCAATAACTTTCTCGCAGAAAAAGGAATTATTCATAAAAAATCTTGCCCCCACACACCACAACAAAATGGAGTGGCAGAACGAAAGAATCGTCATCTCCTAGAAACTGTCCGAACTCTCCTTGTGGAATCTCTTGTTCCACCTCGATTCTGGTGTGAAGCAGCTCATACAGTTGTTCACATTATCAACAGGTTACCTAGCTCTGTCCTCGGTACAGTTTCCCCTTTTGAGTGCTTATTTGGTCATCCACCTTCTTACTCACACTTGGGGATTTTTGGCTGTCTCTGTTTTGTTCATCTCCCCTCTCTAGAGCGTACAAAACTGTCACCACAAGCTGCTCGATGCATGTTTCTTGGTTACAGTGATGAACACAAAGGTTTTCAGTGCTATGATTCCAAAGAACGCCGAATGAGGATTTCTCGAAATGTTGTTTTCTTGGAACACGTTCCTTTTTATTCACAGTCACCAAGTTCTTCTAATATCCTAGTATCTTACCTTCCTCATTTTTTATCCTCTACCCCCCCTACAGTAACTTCCCCTCCTCCAGTTACACAGGTTTATACTCGTCGTTCAAGGCAACTACCTCCTATAGATCCACCTATCCAGCTGGTTCCTGCAAGCAATGATACTACTGAAGGTAACACTTCTGGACCTTTTCTACGACGTTCTAGTCGTACTTCGGTTCCACCTAATAGATATGGATTTTCAGCACTTCTTACCTCTTTGGATCCCATTCCTATTCCTACCTCTTATAAAACAGGCTGCTAATATACCATGTTGGCAAGATGCAATGACAGATGAATTACTTGCTCTCGAAGTCAACAAAACTTGGGACTTAGTGCCTCTTCCAGCAAATACAACTGTCATCGGAAGCAAATGGGTCTATTCCATTAAACATCACTCTGATGGCAGTATTGATCGGTACAAGGCCCGCCTAGTTGCCCAAGGTTATAAGCAGGAGTACGGCATTGACTATGAGGAAACCTTTGCCCCAGTTGCCAAAATGACTACAGTTCGGTGTTTACTTGCAGTTGCCGCATCTCGCAACTGGCTCCTCTGGCAGATGGATGTCAAGAACGCATTTTTACATGGGGATCTCAAGGAAATTGTGTATATGCGTCCGCCACCAGGGTATTCTTGCCCTCCACATCATGTCTGCAAGTTGACAAAGGCCTTATATGGGCTCAAACAAGCTCCTCGGGCGTGGTTTGAAAAGTTTCGATCTGCCATCCTACAGGCCCGCTTCTATCAAAGCTCCAATGACAGCTCTCTCTTCATTCGGAGATCCTCTAGTGGCTATACAATTCTATTGATCTATGTTGATGATATGATAATTAGTGGGAATGATCATGATGGGATCACTGAACTTAAAACTCACCTCATGAGTAATTTCAAAATGAAGGATCTTGGTTCCTTAACCTACTTTCTGGGTCTGGAGGTTCAACGGAACAACGCTGGCATTCAAATCACTCAATCAAAATATGCTGATGACTTGATTCACTCTGCGCGACTTGATGATTCCAAAACTTTTCCCACTCCCATCGAGCTTAATGTCAAGCTTAGCAAAGAAGATGGACATCCTCTCCCAGATCCTACCATATTTCGTCGTTTGGTTTGTAGCCTGCTCTACTTAACCATGACGCGGCCCGATATCTCACATGCTGTACAGACTGTTAGCCAGTTTATAGGCCATCCTCATAAACCACATTTTCAAGCTGTTTATCGAATTCTCAGATATGTCAAAGGTACTCGGGATCGTGGTTTATTTTACCCTTCCACATCTTCATTACAATTGACATCATATGCTGATGCCGATTGGGCTGGATGTCTCGACACTCGTCGCTCGACGACTGGATGGTACATGTTCTTGGGCCCATCTCTTATCTCTTGGAAAAGCAAGAAACAAGTCACAATTTCCAAATCGACGGCCGAGGCCGAATATCGTTCCATGTCTTCTGCCTATAGCGAAGTCATATGGTTGCGTCGTCTTCTTCGAGATTTTGGCATCCTCACCAAAGACCCTACTCCGCTGCATGGAGATAACACAAGTGCTATTCAAATTGCAAAGAATAGTGTTTTCCATGAACGGACTAAGCACATTGAAATTGAGTGTCACTTTATCCGTCAGCACTTTGTTTGTGAAGATATCAGCCTACCCTATATCTCTTCCTCTGAACAACTGGCAGATGTGTTCACCAAGGGCTTGCCCCGCGATCGTCATGATTCCATTATTTCCAAATTGATGCTTCTTGGAAAACCACCGCATCAATTTGAGGGGGAGTGTAGAAACAGAAGCAAGCCCATCTCTCAAGGCCCAAGCCCATGACTAAGAGATCCAAAACTTCAAACCCACGTATGGGATCTTTTTAAGACTTAGTCAACAGTGTACAGTTGTATGATATCAATCTCTTTATATTCTTTCTTTCTTTGCTTATATTCACATGTAATTAGGATCAATCATAGGCTGTAATGAGTAATAGCTTGTCTATAAAATGTAACAGTCGATCCCCCTTTGGGATATGACAGATTCCATAATTTATCTTCTTTCTCTCTTATTCTTCTTCTTCTTCTTCAACACAAGGATCTGTTGATCCTCTACAGTAATTGTCTCCAAATTTTTTTATCTAAATAAAGTTGTTAGAGTTCTCCTTTGTGGTAGACTGTGGATCTTTGTTAAAGGCTTTCTTCCTGTGAGAGTTTGCTTGATAGGGTTTTATAGTTTAGGTATGCATAGGGCTCATGAATGTAGTCTCTTCTTCTCTCTTTAATCCCGCATGGTGAATTAAGCTGTCTTCTTTTGACCAATGGGTGTATCTTTTAGGTGGAAACCACAAAAAATCCTTTTCTAATTGTTTACTCACTTCTTCACATCACAACAGTAGGAACAGTGAGCTTGGCTGATTTGAGAACTTTTTCGTCCTATTTGCAAACTAAATTCCCCATTTTATGGAAAACTGAAATGAATCCCGTGACAAACTATATGTCTAGATGATATACAAAGAGAGCTTAATAAAGTAAGTATTATCGAACATCCCATCAATGTTTGACATGCCTCGCATCAGGCCAATGGATTCATTGTATAGTATAAGGGACATATAATGGAATGGGTGTTGACCTTTGTATTGCATGTTCCTGTGTTGCTTTACCTCTATACAAAGATCATATTGCTACTTAAAATATATCACACCATATTGTTCTATTTGTTTGAGTGATGTTTGTGGATTATTGAAATGAAATGGTATTTTGAAATTTGCAAGGACAAGCTCACATGTTTTCTCCAAGATGTGGACATGAACCTTGAAGGGTATGTTGTTTCTATTTAAGTTTCCCTTCCTTTCTCTAAGTTTAGATTCATTGCTTGCAAATCTATGTGCTGTTTTTTATTAAAGAAACTAAATTTGAAACTGTTCTTTCTTTATTTCATTCTATGAGCCCTTAATCATCAGTAGAATTTAGTCTTTGGTTCTTTCCTTGTAGGTTTTAGGTTTCTCCTTTCCTTCTTTATATGTTTCACAAGAAAAGATATGCTTCAAAATTGTTTCTTCTATTGGATGATGGTAAGTCCCTTTTTCCAAAAAAAATTACATATATACACAATTTTTATTGACGTTTTATATTGAGAGCTTCAAATGAAATGGTATTTTGAAATATGCAGTAACAACCTCACATGTTTCCTCTAAGATGTGGACATGAACCTGAAGGGTATGTTGTTTCTATTTTAGTTTCTCTTATTTTCTCTAAAGCATATATTCATTGCTTGCAGATCTATGTACTGTTTCATAAGGAACCTCAATTTTGCAACTTTGCTTTCTTCATTCCATTCTACGAGCCCTTAATCATTACTAGAATTTAGTGTTTGGTTCTTTGCTTGCAGGCAAAAATGCTTCAAAATTATTTCTTCTATTTAACACTAATGTGCACAAGCAAAAAAGCTTTTTGTATCCAAAACTCTGTGATGAATAATCAAGTAGGAAATGAATCTATAAGTGGTGTACTCTTATCATTGGAAATGAATCTGTAAGTGGTGTACTCTTATCATACTAGGATAAGAATTTGAAAAGTAATTACTTTAAATATAAAATTAAGAGTAAAGGAACAGTTTCTTTTTGTCGTTTTTCTCAATCTTTGTTTGTGGGGAGGTTTTTATGATACCTATTTACTGGGATACACTTGTGTGCAAGTATCAACCTTGTGAACAACCTTGCCTGAATTTTAAAAAGTCACATGCCATTCCCGCTTTTCCCGGGTTGCATCTATCGGATTTATAGGTATTTGGGTACCCATTATAATCCCAAAGAAGGGAGAGACCAAATAAGACATCCAATGAGTGGTTAGTAAAGAAATGTTGGATTGTAGATTAATGATGACCAGAACCTCAAATTGAAATAGTATTTAGTATAATGTGTATAGTTACTTGAGCCAGTTGAATACGTAGGAATTCATAATGAAATGAGCTTCTAATAAGGCCTATTGAAAAGTGAGCTTGGGAATTGATTTTTTATTTTTTTAAATGGATGATGGTAAGTCGCTTTTATCATATATATATATATATATATATATATATAGATGCAATTCTTCTTGATTTGTCCTATTGACCACTTCAAATTAGTTATTGATAATTAATTATTAGAGCAAAACACACGGCTAAATTTGAAAAAAAAAGTGCATGTTTCATATAATATCAACTTGACTAAGCTAAATCAGGTATCCTAATTTTATCTCAACCTTTACTTAGTTTGAAAAAAAAAAGGAAGAAGAAGAAGAACAACTTTTCAGTATATTATCAGCTTGACTATGTCATGTACTTAGTCGTACCTTTCTTTCAACCCACAGCTCGTCTTAACTTGAGACAGTTTTTGGAGCTACATGATTTAATTGGTTTATGCAAAATGAGGACCAATGGTTGTTGGAATATGAATCTGGGAGCATATCTATAGTGTTAGGTTGTAGATAGAGAAGTACTCATTCCTTAAATGGAGAGCTTATCATTCTTGATCTGTCGAAACTTTAAAGTTACCTGGTATTTTCTCTGTTTTCCTACCGACTGAGATTCGTACACTTATAGAAAAAAAAAAACCAAACTATTAATGCAAAAACTGTTTGTATGTATTTCATGGTTGAGTATTGTATCATATCTACAAAATCCTCCTATGCACACACATCTGTAGTTATGTAATGTTTATCACGGGTTTTTTTTTTTTTTTTTTCTGCAATCTACAAAAGATATTGCACTCGTGATCTTTTTTTAAGGTTATCTTTAATCCTATAGCTCCATGATTTCTTAGCCATGCATAAACTGTTTACATATTTCTAAGGCTGACCACTGTATTTCAATATACATACTTGAACCCCAACTTTAATTTTTGCATGGAACTTTCATGCTGCCTATCTTTTCTTTCATTCTCTCTCTTTTCTTTTTCTTTTTTTTTTTAATTTCATATATGTTTCATACCATGTATCAACATTGACTTCCATAGGGTTTGTATCTGTGCAAGTCCATCGGGTTTTATAATTGCACATATGTTTCGTACCATGTATCAACATTGACTTCTGCAGGGTATTGTACTTGTGCATATCTATAGAGTCTGATTGTAGATAGAGAAGCACCCATTCCTTAAATGAGGATCTTTATATTCTTGATTTTCCTAAACTCTAAAGTCAAATGCTATTTTTTCTCTATTTTCCAAGCTTGTGGAATTGGTAGTCCATTTATTCAAGTTCTAATGTACTGTTGAGTTTTCAGATTTTTCTTTGTTGTTTAAGTGTTTAACTATATAGTTGTGGTTCCTACAGTACTCTGATTACAACTTTGACTTTGAAGTATTTCCCTTGGTTGATCCATCATCATCTGATACAATAGTGGGTTCCATCTCTCTATCATGTGTTGTTGAGGTACGTAGACATTTGCTGCAATTTCATGGTTTTTTACAATATATCTGTTGAAAAGTGATGACTAAGTCTGTATTGGTGATGTTTTCTCTACATTTATATGCACTGATTGGGCCAAGTTTTCAGGTTTCAATCATCTGCAATGCAGTGGCATAAACTGGCTTCCACTTATAAAGAACTATATTGCAAAATATTTCCAATAATTTGATGCAGTGATTGAACCGGTTTTATAAGCACCAATGTCTATCTGCTGAGATTGGTTCCACTGTAGTAGATGAATAATAAAAACTTGATCTTCATCTTCCCTCTTTCTATGGATTTCATGTTGCAAATGCCATTAGAGCACGGGCATCTTTTGCTAGTTATATTATATGAAGCCAGCTGGATTCCAATTGCCAATTCCTTCCCAAATTGAGATTGATTTTGACCGTCTTATAATTTTTGATCTCTTGCTAATATCAGGCCCTACTAACTAATGGCCCATTAATCATACTAAGTAATGGCCCATTTAACATTTATTCCATGAGTGGAGATGACGGTTTCAAATGCAACCCAGAACCGTAACTCCTCTCCTCTTCGTTTCCTCTTAGCCACGAACGTTTCTCTTCTCATAATTCTCATCCTCTTCATTCCTTGCATTTCATAAATGGCTTGAAGTCATTGATAAGATGCAAAACTCTCAGTAACTCTCTCCATCGATCTCTCCAAAAGTCACTGCGCTATTTCCCTTCTTTCTATCTTCTTCACTGGTTTGGACACATACAAAGCACATGGGAACATGAGTAAATTGTTGGTCTTGTATATGCAAGAGGAAATTTTTTATGTGCCACCAGTGCTTGATCCCAATTCCCACATTCTATTTCTATTCTGTTTGGTTAGGAAAGTTGTGTTTCTGTTTGTTATGGAGTTATGGTGTGATTTGTCCGTGTTTGTGTTTGCGCAGTTATTAGTGGGTGAGTTGTTTGGCATGTTGCCAAAATATTGGCTGCTACGATTACTGGTGGTGTGAAGAGCCGGTAGGTTATTGCTAACTTGTAGGAAGTGATTGATGGATTGTACATTAATGTCTGCTTTTTAATAGATAATGCATCTATTTTCCTTGTGTTGTTCAGACTGATTGAGGCCAGTCTGCCAAAATTGCAAAGAAGCAGCAATCATGTAACAAAATTTATTGTTTGGTTTACTGCAAAAATATCAGCTATTGCAGTTGCAGGTGGTGTGAAGAGTAGTTCGTTGTTGCTGACTTATAGTAAGTGATGGATGGTGTATTTAATGTCTTTTTCTTTTTTATGAATCTCTTTTCCTTGTGTAATTCAAACTAATTAAGGCCATTGTCTGCCAAAATTGCAAAGAAGAAGCAGTCATGTAACAAAATTTATGTATCTGCAATTGAGAAGTTTATGCCTTTACTTCAAGCTGTTGGTTTTGTATGTGTTGAAGTTGATTTTGTACTTCCATACATGTTTACAGATTCTTGTTTTTCTTGCACTTGCGTTGCAATTTAACGTGCATTGTGCTTCGAAACAGGCCCTTGTCTCCCAGGGAAAAATGGTCTTTTCATATTTAGTTAGGATGTTTACTGCTTTATTTAGTTTTGTCAAGACTATATTAAGAAAGGAATGTTAGTATATTATGAATGACCATTCAAAAAAAATTGTCAGTATGAGTGCGGGCCTTCTCTAGTTTTTGAGAGAGTGGAATTCTATTAGAACTTCATTGAATCAAAGGTCATAATGGTCAGTAGTTTCACTTCTTTACTGCTTTATATTCTGTAACGGCAAGCACATCTTTAGCATTTGGACATTTTATCTTTTAGATCATTTGCGAACTTATTTCTTTTTAGCACATTTATGAGAAGTGATTGTTACTTTTCTTTTTATTGCAGAGGCTATACCTATTCTCACTAGTCTCATCGTATAAGTTGAATGGTTAAATATATTATGTGTCATCTTCATCATTTTATGTTTGTCTATAATTTGCAAGATGATATTTATTTTCTTACTCAGGACAGTGGATGAACCCATTCTGATTGGGTTTTGAGATGATAAAAATGCATGCAGGTTGGTTCTCGATGGCAGTAATTTAATAGTACTCAATGGGTGGAGGTGAAAATCAGAAGCAGGGCCATTTGTTTATTTGGATGGGATGCTAATGTTGGTAATTGCTAAATCAAATATGACTTTACCTTGGTAAGGTATGGTAATTGGAGATGTGTAGGTTTTGTTTTTGGCGATTCTCTAATGGCTTGTGGAATCTAGATTACGTTTGTAGAAACCTATCATGATACAATTCTGTAAAATTCTATCTATTGCACAATTCAATTCCTTGATAGAGAATGGTTGTTTTACAGGTTCAGATTGGCATCCTAAAATTCATACCAAATAGAATCACCTTGTCCACAATGATGCTCCATTGTTTCTTATGGAATCCTATGAAGAATGCCATCATCCCGGCCCCCACGTTTGTTCTTCCTTGACAAGCAAGAACTATTGAATTTCTTATTATTCTTCCTAGAAGATGTGGGGATACTGAAAATATTTTGATTTTACTTTGCAGATTTGACAACGATAGTGCCGATATTTGTCTGAAAAGATATCTGGATCCATCCTTTCTTAAGATGGCATGTTCAAGGTCAGAACTAATGAAGCCCAAAATTTGCGGAGAGAAAAACAATGCTTCCGAAAGCAAGGTAAATTCTATTATTATCAAATAGACAGAAAAAAGAAAAGGTCTTATGAATTCCATTCTAATCAGATGCATAGGAAAACGTGATGAATCCAGAGGAGTGGAGAAGTTCATGCTGTGTCACTATTATGGCACCATAGAAGGTATATTCTTCGACAACATCACCATCACCACCATAATAAAAGCTGTCTCATCTACATTGAGGTTGGGTACATGAAAATTCGGGTTCCCCATTCCAATCTATCCATTATTTCTACATAGCTCCTAAATTTAATTGTATTCCATTAACTCTCAAAATTAGATCGAGGATTGAAATTGTGAAAGGACTTGTTTGTTGATTTGATGATAAGAACATGTTTGTAGTTTGTACCTTGTACAAATGATGGGGGTCCGATGATGCATTGATGCAATGGTGTAAATAAGTAATAGCACCTACTGGTGCAATGAACTTGATAGTAACCTGAATTTCCTCATGAACCCTTTTTCACCCTTTCTTAAGGTACATTCTATTCTAATGAAATGGATAGAAGAAAAAAAAGTCTTATGTATTCTATTCTAAACAAATGGACAGGAAAAAAGGATGAATTCAAAGGAGTGGAGAAGTTCATGTTGTGTAAATATTACTGCACCATAGAAGGTATATTCTTCTACTACATCATCATCACCACCATCATTAAAGCGTTGTCCCAACTACGTTGGGGTCTGGTAGATGAATTCTATTTCACCATTTCAATCTATTTTTATGATAAGAACATGCTTGTAGTTTGTACCTTATACAACTGATGGGGGCCCAATGATGCATTGATGCAATGGTGTAAATGAGTAAAAGCAGCTACTGGTGCAATGAACTTGACAGTAACCTGAATTTCCTCATGAACCCTTTTTCTCCCTTTCTTATATGCCTGCGAATGTGATGCTTGAGGTGCAGGTACATTTATCTTGGACTGTTCGACATTGATATTGAAGCTGCGCAATATCGCACACAAGTTGTCTTGGGACCATGTGATGTGGGTAGCTGTGACGTCTGTGACCATATCTTTCGTCTTTGGGACCATTCTAAAAGTCATCTCACACAAGCTCTCATGGTTTAAAGTGTTTTTTTTTTGTTTATTTTTTTTTTTAATCAAATGGTCCTTCAATGTGCAAATCTGGATGGCAGGCAATCACCTTGGCAATGTTTTCTTGTATTCACCGGCTTATCCAGCTGTATGAATATTTTGTACACAAATTTGCCATATTATTGTTGAGAATTCACCAAATAAGATGGTCTAAGTTGCATTTGTTGGATACAAAATTTTCAAATTTAAGTTATAATTGATATGATATTTTTGGTTGAAGATATTCTCTTTGTTTGTTGAATAGTTTGATGAAAAGGAATTGACTGTGCACGTTTTAGACGACATGAGATGTGTTGTCACTGTGATCTCTTATCCTGAAGTTAATCACTTGTGTGTTTGAGAGAACATGATGGATCTAAATTGTTAAAAACAGCTACCAAATTATATACAATGCGGCCTCACCTCTCCAGAACCAAACCATTGGATTGAATCTCTCTTTGCCTCAAAACATGATATTAATTAAAGTATCAATTTGGTCATGGTCAAAACTTATAGTACTTGGGCAATACAAAATCTGTTTCAACATCCTTCTAAATCTGCTTGTAAGAAAAAGACTAGGATTGCTCAGCTCAATCCTTCAACACACAATTGTCTGCTTGTTAAGACTAAGAGAAGAACAATATAGAATTGCATTCGTATGTGATATATAAACAGCGAGTACTGCAGTAGAGTATTTTTAATATTTAGAAAATTTTCTTTGAATTCTTACAAAATTGTAAAATTTTCAATTTTCAATAAAAATAATCGATGATTAAGAAACCTTGATTTCTTAATAAGAATTATCAACTATTATATTTAATCACACATTTTGGAAAAAAAAAATAACTAATCCAGCGGTAATTTCTTTTAGGAGCCATGGACCTACCTAAGCGGGCTCATTTCTTCAACTGTTTAGATATTCGAAAGGCAGCCCATAAACGCAAGAATTTGAGTTGCACCTAAGCAGGTTCACCTTAACCATTCTCTTTTTTGGCCTTGCAGCCCCTGTTTCACATATATGCATCGCATCTTTCATAGGGGCTATCCCATGAATGCTTTTAATCGAGTAATAATATCAAACACAACATGGGAAACATTGGGAGCTATTTACGTTAAGACCTAATTTAACTAGCTCTTTTAAGACTAGTTGATAGTTTGAAATTGGACCCTTAAAGTTTAAGTGGGGCCCACCTTTTGATCATCTAAATCGTCGTTGATATACCTGTAACACCCGTGGTATTTACTTTTATCTAAATATTAGAAGTCAATCTCAATAAGCCGATTGCTGGATTGATCACTGTGTTTTACCCACTTGTTCGTTCAAGTTGTAAGTAGCCAATGGAAGAATAGCTTATATGATGTCCTCATCACAATGGGTGTCAGAGGTGTATCTCAACAGTTAACTAATGGAAAGGTGGTCCAGGATTGGGTCCGGTTGGGTCTAGAATCTGCATACCCAATTGTACAATACTTTCAGCATCAGGGACGGGTGATGGCGATACTTGACTGATCTGAACCTGACTCAACGCAACTAATTGCATTATGAGATGCCAACCCCAGTAAATACTACATAATCCTCAACCTGGCCTGACTCAACACCACCCCTACATGGAACAGTCATTCAAAATCACCTTGTGGTAAATCTCAGCCACTAAAAAAGTCAATCTAACTGAGAGGCCATTGGATTTATCATGGAAATTTTTCCATTGAAACTCATCAAGTTGTTATTTAATAACCTTGAGAACCCTCCAAACTATGGGTGGCAAAACCTGATCACTCGACCTAGAAACCAAGTTGTGTTTGGGGCAACCTGAACAAACTAAATAACCCATTTAAACGGGTTAGGTTAGAGTTGACCCGCATTTCTAAAGCCACTTCAATGGTTTGGTGATTTATTATTTTTTATTCCTAGAATAGTTTATATTTAGTGGAATGAGTTGAACTTGCATTTGCTTTCCTGGCTTTTAATGCAACTTAATTTTTAGCCTTATTGAAATGGATTAGACTTGGACCAAACATTTAGAGGTTAGATCTGTGTCAAGTGGGTTAAATGGGTTAACCCACATGGATGGAGTTTGTACAGGTCAGATTGGGCGGACCCTCATTGAGTGCAGTTTGGGACTACGGTGGGGTCTCAAGTCTCCACCAATAGAAACCTATGGTCAACCAGACCCATTTTTACCCGACGTAGTCCCAAACTGTACTTCTGAGAACAAATGGTGATCTTTCAAACACCAGCCCACCTTGATTGTTATGCTTTCAGGTGGGCATCATAGACCAAGTTATTCAATGAGAAAGGATGACCTGCCCATTCCTGAAAATTACTCTTACATCATCGATAAGAACATGGTCCACCATCCATTTTGCCAGCCATTTGATGAATGTATTTTATTCACTCTTGATTTATTCTCTTTTTTATTTGACCATTATTTTCATGTCTCTTGAACTGTGCCTTCACTTAAATTCAGCAAATCATGAAAATTTAGAAATTGGGTATCCATTTTAAACCATTAAGATTAGGTTGTTGGGGAAAACTCAGTCATCTGTGTCGTATTGGCACCTCGGTACAAACTACGACACATATCCCCAAGATCAATCATTTGCTCTTTAAGTTGACAGTATCACTCCTAACCTGAAGGCCAACTTAGCAAAATAAATAAATAAAATCAACTTATATGGGGAGGTTAATCCGGCCCTTTTTGTGGTGGGTCACTGAAAACTTGATCCATGACCAACCCTCATTTTATGAGGGTCGGGTTGGATGGGCAAATTCCGATCGACCTAGCAAGTGGGGTCAAGTTTTGCC
Organism: Cinnamomum chago; assembly: GCA_038049695.1. Classification (NCBI taxonomy): domain Eukaryota; kingdom Viridiplantae; phylum Streptophyta; class Magnoliopsida; order Laurales; family Lauraceae; genus Cinnamomum; species Cinnamomum chago. Next base: position 5,615,458 of record CP142451.1, on the reverse strand, counting down.
AACTCGATAGTCATTAAGTGGGGTCCAGCATGGGTTCAACGTATCCCACTGAACGGGAATTGAGAGAGATGAGCCAACTTGAGGTTTTCTCATAAAACACTTTTTAAGAATATTATGAAATCCACCAAATTTTGAAAATGTAACCAAATCTCCCACATGAAGTAAAATAGAATGGATGGAGGCTCACCGAAGTAACAAGTACACCGTGGACCTCTAAAGTGGTGGGACACATATAATTCAATTGATAATGGATCCAAATCGATGGAAAGGGTTATAAAATATTTCATATGCAGTTATAAAAGGGTGGGGTATGAATAAACTGCTCTTGCCAAGACACTTACTTTTGAGTGGTGTTAGCACCTAGTTTCACACACATGCCGAGGGTTCGATCCATGAGTCAGCAGGTTTATAATATCACTTCGGATTAGGCCAAAATAAATAAATAAATAATAAACTGCTCTTTAAATTCTTAGAATCCCTTTTCTTATTCCATTATTCCTACATTAAATCAAGAGAGGTTTAACTAAAAAAGAAAAGATAAAAATTGTTCGTAGACAATGCAAACCTTTTTTTTTTCTCTATATGAAGATACTTGAGAATCTATGTCCATGCCCAAAACCTGAGATAATGGATAAGGGAGCTGGGACCCAAGGGAGCCCACAGCCAAGGGAAGAGAGTCCCCACACACGGTAAGGAAGCCCACGTGAAAGCCCACAAGCCAAGGGTTAAATTGTTGTTTAGAGTTGCACTAGACCACATAGGGCATGAAGGAGTGTCCCACATAGAACTGAACAAAGATTCATGGCACGATTCATTACAACGAATACACATTCTCCCAAAACCATATTGATTCATTTTCTATGGAGCACAATAATGTCAAACAATTTTCTCATTTTAGAATACATAAATAATTGAAACGTGATTCAGTTGCAAGCTTGAGAGTTTATATTTTATAGATGTCGTGGTTTATTCTCGAGCTTGAGATTATACTCGCGAGTTCGAGACTTAAACTTCCACCAAATGAAATGGTCTAAGTTGCACCTGTTGGGTATAAAATTTTCAAAATTGGATTATAATATATAAGATAATATTGGTTGGGTATACTCTCTTCATTTGTTCGACAGGTTGATGAAAATGAATTGATGGTGCACTTTTCAAACAATATGAGATGTGTGTCACAGTGCAGTTGGGTTCACTGAAATCTCCTCCTTGAAGTTAATAAAAAAAAAAAAAAGATCAAATAATCAACTATTTTCATAAGAAAAGATTAAAAAAAATACCACATAATTGAACGAACCATAGTAAAAAGGAGCCTATGTGGTATGTGTTAAAGACGCGAGAGGTATCCTTTTTTCTCTTTTTTTTCTTACCCCAACTATTAAGGGTTTGGACCCTCCCTTGGATGAGGGTAGTAGACCTCAAGTAAGGTGACAAAGCCCTCTGGTGAGAGGGCGTGGCATGCCCAAGGTTTGAACCATGGGCAGCCAGGTGAGAACCACCGCCTCTTACCTCTAAGGTAAGAGGCTGTTCTCGAGACATGGGATATCTTGAAACCACATTATTGAATGAACCATAGAAGGAAGAAACCTACGATGTTTGGGATATCTTGAGAGTTGAAACCACATAATAGAATGTAATCACAAATATTAAAAAAATGAACAAAAATAAAAGAGAACAATGATTAAAGAGATCAATTAAAAAAGATGGTTCTATGTGCAGTGCCCCAGAGGATAATAAAATTAACAGGAAACAGGATTGCATTTGATTTAATAGGGGACTATTTCTGGGAAACATATCTTACAAAAAGAACATGAAAAAATGGGATCCCTGTAGACTCAAAAGGGAAAATGCATCTCATAAGTCCTACCCATTGCAAATTATATCATACAGAAATAACATATAAAAGAAAAGGAAAAGGAAAAAAAAAAGGGAGAGAACCAACCTCAAATCTATCAGACCAGTGTAGCACAAAGAAGAAAAACCTGAAAGGATAGCCGGACTAATGCAGTGATGCTCTTCCCTAACTTCTAAAACAACATACACAAAGAATATATCCGCCCCGTCTTCCCTTTCATCTAGTAAGAGAACTCATGGCCACGAAGTGAGATATACTTCTTGACCCATATTGCAATGTCCTCAGCACATGCCTGAGCCTGTGGGGTTTTTAAGAGCATGTCAAGCGTTGCAAATTCATGCACGGCATCCTTGTACTCGAGGACTGGCGCATCCACATTTACTTTACGGAGTTCCTCTGAATAGGCTATAGCACGGTCCCTCATCCAGTCATGCTCTGCAACCACCGTCAAAGTAGGAGGCATGCGTTTCAATGGTGGTCCCCTTCCAGGAATGAGGGGGTTCGCAGCTGGATGATCTAAACTGAACTCCTCTTCAGGCAAGAAAAGCTTCCATGCCAGTATGCACATAGCCTTGTCATAGAAGTATGAGTTTGCCAGCTTGATTTCTGAATGCGTGGGGACACTGCCGATGAAGAAGGGATACATCAGAACCTGGGCAACAACCTTAACAGGGTCTAGAAGCTTTCCAGCTTCAACTGCCTTTCGAGCAACAAAATCCGCTATGTTCGCACCACAGCTCACACCAAGTAGCACACACCTACCACAGAAAATTTGTAGAGCACACTTAGTGAAGGAGTTGAAAATATATTTAAGGAACGAATAATTTTAGCATTCATATATAAAGGAACCCCAACAAAATACATTTATACAAGCTTCACATGGTCAAATCAGGGTAGGATGACAAAACTATACACCCAGATGATTTTAAACAACAATTACATAATAAATAACACTCGCAATAGACAATAGCAACGAGGTTGGATGCTATATACAAATAGCCATGCTAGAAAATGCTTCTTGTGGGACCTCCTAACTGGATGCACGAAAAATCAAGGTTAGGATGTGGGTTAGGGGTGTTCGCAATATCAGTTTGATCAATTCATCCTACCTTTTAATTTTGATCCTCAATGTTTGATGGCTATATACACGCAAGTTTATTGTAATAAAAGCCAATAGTAGATAACATCCGGATGAAAGCCAAATTAACAGCAGTGCTAATGCAAAGAGAGTAGATGTCCGTGAAGGGATTAGAATTCAGATTTATTATAGGCATGCCCTCCGTATGGAAACCAAAAAAGCAGCATTGATAAAAGGGTAATTCCACGTGCATATGATATCAAAGAATGGTGGAGAGAATATTTCAACAAAAAATGAAGACTTTGTAAGAGGCTTAGGAACTAGAAAGGATACTTGTTAGAACAAAGGAGAAATACAAAGTTGCACCAATTATTATGGAATCAATTATGAGTCACGCTATGAAACCATGAGAGAGAGTGATGGAGCAAAGACATGGATAAAAAAAAAACATTTGGCAAGTTCAATTCTTGTGCCTGTTTGACTTAAAACCAATTCAAATAGATGTTTGAGTGCTTTAGACTGCTTAACAACAAAATGCGCTCTGTCATCATCCTAAAGGTTTCTCCAAAACAATGGTGCCCACAAAATATAATTCCCAAAGCATTCTAAATAATGAGACCCATTGACCATCACAGAGGAAATGCCGAAGAAACACAAACCCGCATCCATGACCTCCAATTTACTCCAAAAACCCATACGCAAGAGAATAATCCAAAAATACCAAGTCCACCAAATAATAACAAAATCTAGCTTACACTACTCCAAGACGTCAGATTCTTATATCTAAAATCTATACTTTATTGGAAAACCAAATATATATATATATATGGGAGGTGCTCTTGTGAGAGACACTCTCACCTTATTATGAGAGATAAGGTGGTGGCCTTCACATCCATATCAAATGTCAACAACTTAAATGTGAGGGCTCCCACCTTTATCCCTCAAAGTAAGGTGAGAGTGTCTCTCACAAGAGCACCTCCCTATATATATATATATATCTGCCTGTGTTGGGTAGAACCTCCTTGCTATTCTAAAACTACCATTGACAAGGTCTCCATCACCTGCTTGCAAGGACGTTAGATCATATCTTATACACTCCCAATAAGTTGATAGGGCGATAGTCCCTAATCAACACTGCTCCATCCTACTTTGGCAATAGAAATTGACAAAGGCACTCATTCTTTTAGATAACTTCCCCTTTTTAAAAAAAGAAAAGCATCCATGAACTCTATAACATCACCCTTGACTAATTTTTTTACTCAAAATTAAATAAATACAAACATTTTACCAATATCTCAGGTCCAAATTATAAAAAAAAAAAAAATCCAAACACTTTAAATATTGAATGACACTGTGCAAAACTTATTGTTGTCCAAATAAATAAATAGTTGTACACTTTAAATATTGAATGACGCTCATTGTTGAATTTTACTCATTTAGATATTGAACATTTTACCTATATACAACGTAAGCTCAGCCATCAAAGTGTGACACTCATTGTTGAATACAAAAAGGAATTTGTACATTTTCAGTATCTGTAAACACAAATTGCTAATCTCATCCATTCAACCATCCATAATCCAAATATATAAATTGAAAAACAAAGAAGCTCACTTCATCCACAATAAAAATCAAGAGTCATATTGTTAAGGAAAATTTCTAAATTTTAAGTTCCTTGGGATCTCCTATTTTTATTTGTAGCCACATATCTGTCACTGTTACGTCACGGATATAGCAGTCACATACACCATCAACAGTGTGGTTGGCATTTATCATCGTTCCTTGACAACGATGTTGATACAAAATATGTATTTGAAATCTTCACCTGCATCTTGAAAGGATAATTTCGTGGTACATATGTAAAAAACTAAAAACATTCATTCAATAAGCTGAACATCATTTTACTAACATTAATTTTGCATGTCAACAATCAAATAGTTCACTCCACATCCTAAGAGCCATATATTGGGCACCATACTCCTTGAGATGATATCATTTTCCACAATACGATCCAATGAAACCTCGCCTATGATAACATGGACTAGGGTGGTAGTTAAATTCTTAATTGCTCAAGCAAGATTTTCATCAGAGATAACTTCGCCTCACCACCTAGGTCGAGAACTCATAGGTGAGTGCTTTTCTGAACGAAGTGTTCAATGACATTCTTATCTCTCTACTGTAAGCTACTTTGGGGGCATCCATTTGGTGGAGGCGATCGCTGATTAGTAAGCAACACCTCTTCCATATGCTATTAAATCATCCTAAGATGGTTTGGACATATCCAATACAGGCCAGCAATGGCCCGTTAAGAAAAAAAAATTTCTATGTAGGTTGATAGGCCGAAAAAATTTCTATGTAGGTTGATAGGCCACCAATGGTAGGCTGAAAGGACATGGATGGAAGTAGCAAGAATAGATTTGAAGAGCAACCTATCCAAAGAATTTGCTCATAATAGACTGGAATGGAGAAACAAAACTCATATAGCCAACCCCAACATAGTTGGCACAAGGCTTTGATGACAACAACGGTGAAGATATAATAGCAAACTTTTCATAACCAGTAACGCTTTTCCTCAATAATGTTCATAGTAAGGGTGTAGCTGAAGTCTAACACACAAAACATATTAATAAAAGTAGTTATTAACTAAGCAATCATCAATATGATATTATAATAAATTACTAAACACTGTTGGAGCAGTGGTAAGGCACTACCCCTATCACAGCGAAGATAAGGGATTTGAACACAGGTAATGGATTGTAAGGCAAGTAGTGCGCATAACAAAAAATATATAAATAACTTAGAAACATTGACCTTGACATAGTCATCCCAAAGAGTGTTAATAATTGTAATGACTAATGACTATTTAATGTTCTAAGGTGAATCCTCGTTCTACTTTTCTCATAAGTATGTCCAATGTTTTCCTTTACTATTCATTCAATCTCCCTCCATCCTTTCTAAAGTAAATCGATTATCTTCAAGGTTTATTTGTTCTATCATTACATCAACAAAGTATTCACAAGTAACATCTGTCCATGTGAAATTCTTCTTTTTCTCTTTTACCGCACTTATTTCCCATAAATGGCCTAACATCATTAATGCATCAGACATCTTAGGGCAAATAAGATTATTAATGAATTATATTAATAATATCAAAACATAGAGCTCGGGACAAATATTATTATTTATTTTAATATTATGTCTCTATGTTTTGATATTTAGCTCAATTAGTGTTCATGTTATTTTGAAGACTATTGTCCTTTTTTTTTATTGGACAAGTGTTGAAGACTACTGTCATTATTATTGAAGTTTGATTACTCAAACTTATATGAAAGTTTCATTATATATTTTGTAGCAGTTATCATTTTTACCAAATACTTGAACGATATTTGAACACGTTTTTGTCGTTATATTTTTTGCTAGGAGTGCCACTTGCCTCACAGGCAAGCTTTTTCTTCCCTCACCTAGGTTCAAACCCTGATCCTTCTCATGATAGAGGCAGTGTCTTACCACTGCTCTAACAGTGTTTAATAATTTATTATAGCACCATAATGATTATTATTTAGTTTCTTTGAGCTTGTTTGTTTCATGTAAAAAAATTCGTAACTATTCTAAGACTTTGTATTTCTGTAAGTGGCTAAAAATGAAGAATCAAAGGTGAATATCCAAAACCGACCATCAAATAACCTCCACCTTAATGGAAAATGAATCAAGGGAAGATGGGCATCACCGCAGTAATTCAAATGCTAGGAAAGTCAAGATCAGATCTACATCGCTACCTTATGTCCTTCACCCCTCACCTCCTTAATAATCCATCGGTGGAGATTATTTGGAATTCCAATATATTCTATGGAAACAAACATGCCCTTATTGATATGTTTCGTGTGCTCATTTTGAAACATGACTATAAGATTAAGGAAAAGGAGTTATTGATTATGAAAAGTCCATTATTATATGTGAGAATTCATTAACAAATGAATTTGTGTTGCTGATTAATCAACAGGCACTCCATCCCATGGATGCCATTAATGTGTGAAGCGAAAGTATCTTAGAGAAGCGAGATGAGAGAGTGATCAAAGAACCACGTTAAAAAAAGCACTCACCTATGAGTTCTTGACCCAATGTGTGAGGTGAAATTATCTCTTAAGACAATTTTGCATGGGCAGTAAAGGAATTAACTACCACCCTATTCCATGTTGCTGAAAAGTGAAAACATTATGAAATGGGGGCCAAAAGGACAACCATCATTGCCCCTGCAGTACAAGAGTTGGAGCTAGAAAAATCAATAAGAGGAAGGGCTCCTAGGCTATTAAGGAATCCACAAGCATCTAACAAATTCCTTGCATTTACAAGTGCGAAAGATCGACGTGAGTGGCTATTATACTCCAATCATTCTATTAGGATATATGGTTGCCAGTTTTGAAAAAAATGTACTTAAATGTTTAAGGAAATATACTTTTATGTGTGGTAATAATACATTTTCATTTATTTTGGTACATTTTATAGATTTTTTAAAAATCATTTTTGGTAAATATTATGATTTTTATTTTTCAATAAATATTACAATGTTATAATGTTTATAAATGTTTGCTTTTGATAGATGTTATGAAGCTATTGAGTTCATGTAATGCCATTGAGATAGATAAAGGATGTTTATTTATCATGTTGATATGAAGCAAGTTACATTAGTGCTTGGATAAATGATATATGTTAAAACTTTTCATTCCGATACATGTCAATTTACCAAGTATGCCATTAACAACGTCGAGGTTTCTCCTATTCTTATGATACTATCAGTATGAATGGAAGAGAACATAGAGGAAACAAGTAAACATCATCTTTGCCCAGGCATCAATCCATTCAGGACCACATCTCCGGTCATCCCCATTTAACCAACTATCTACACTGGATGAGGCCTGTTGTATTTCTAGAATTGTATGAGTTATTACATTCGACTAGAAATATGATGGTAGGCCTACTTTTCCTGCTTCTGTTGGCTATAATGAGCGGAATCGACTAAAAGCGAATTAGATTTCTAAATTTGCACCAAACAATCAGCGGGTGCTTTAGTACCGTTTTAAATGCTCTTTTGTATTTCTCCTGATTAAGTAAAATTTTCAGGCCCTGAAATGCCCACTCCATCTTATATTGTTTTCAACCAAATTGTAACGACCCGAGCCCACTATCCACATGATATTGTCCGCTTTGGCTCATGGGATTTCAACCCAATCTTGCCGCAAAATTTTAAAAGGCCTCATGTAGAGTTAAGGCCAGGTCATATGCATATATGCCCCAGATCATAAATAACATGCTTTCGATGTGGGACTTGTGCACCACTGCATACCCAGTCCTTTAAAGTTTCCCCTGCCCTCTTACTCTAGGGGATGCTCGCCGGACCCAACGCCCTTCTAAAGGGGGGCCACAGGCATGACATATAGTCACATACTCCCCCACCGGAAAACAGAGCCGTCAACTGCTCTAATACCTTATGTAACAACCCGGGCCCATTGTCCACATGATATTGTCCGCTTTGGATCATGGGATTTCAGCCCAATCTTAACACATGGTTTTAAAAGGCCTCATGTGGAGTTAAGGCCAAGTCACAAACACATATACTCAAGATCAAGACTAGCGTGTTTCCGATGTAGGACTTGTGCACCACTGCATACCCAGTCCTTTAGAGTTTCCCCCACCCTCTCACTCTAGGCAGATGCTCGCCGAACCCGACGCCCTTCTACAGGGGGCCACACGCATGACACCAAATCGTCTACCCATTCTTTAATGTAATTCACTAAGTTATAGTCAACCATGTTTTTCAAGATCTCCAATAAAATGTTTAAATTGTCATTGATGGTGTAGGATTGAATTGGTATCATTAATCTACATAAAGAAAGAAGAAGAAAGAAGATTTTGGGAAAATTGCATTGGGTTTCTTGTCCCACACAAACATTTATATTTATACGAGTTGCCAAAACAGCCTTATTTACAATCCTAAATTACAGCCAATAATATCCCTAATTATGGATAGCATGCAAGAAGAGGCAAAGAAGCAAAATAATGAAAAATCAGAAGAAGTCATGACTGCATCAAACGAGCTGAAAACCGTAGCCGGATATGTCAAGAACGACCAGAAAGCAAGATCAAATGAAAGAAGATTCCATCACAGAATCAGATGAAGTAGCATCTAAAGCTCTCAAGAATCAAGATGGACCCTACTTTGGAAGAGCTAGAAAAAGAAGACAAAGGGACCAAATTTCCTTCTGCGGATGATGTTGATTAGAAGATATAATAGACAAAGGAAGAAGATGGAAAAAGACTTGATTCTAGTCAGTAATAAGTTTGGTGGATCTGATAGTAATGACAATTCCTAGAAAAGCCATATGGATCATTGGAGGACAAATCAATTATTCCAGTAACTTCACAAGAAGATCTGGACATTGAAGATCCCAAAATTGAATTTGTTTTTCGGGATCAATAATTGATAATTGATGATTGTAATCTAATGGTGTGAATTCTACACCTAAAATATCCAAATGGTCCAACGTCACATCCAAGCAAACTCTGACCATCGGAATCACCAGTGCCTCCAGTCTAGGAAAAGATCAAGTGAACTCTCCAAGCCATGCAAAAAGAAAGAAGATCAACCAACGAATTAGATGTTTGAAAGGTGAATCTTCGGCCTAAGAATCTATAGAACTACCAACAAATTAGATGTTTGAAAGGTGAATCTTCAACCAAAGAGATCTATAGAACTGGAGGGTGAGTTCTCTCCAAGCCAGGGAGAATTGATATAGCTCAAAAGAGTCTGCCACAATGGGCCAAATACAAGCCAAGCCAATACTACCGGGCCAGCCCCTATTCACCAGGCCCAAGCCCAGACCCATAGTTAGCCTAGCTGTATGCAAACTGCAGCAATCAATAGTGCCCAATAAGGCAATACATGAATGTCCTATATTATCTGCCAGGCTTATTAAGTATCTTCTTTAATTTAGTTTCTTAGTTTATTAGAGTCTAGATCCCATGAACGTTTTGTTTTAAGGAAAGGAAATCCATCTACAACAAGGATATAACTTTCTTTGGATTCCTAAGATGCCTATTTCAGGACCTCACATGTATTTCAAAAAATCATTCATCAATAAAATTCAGATATTCTCCTCTTTGGTAAGAACCCTCAAATTACTTTGTGTGCTTAATGCTTGGGCAGAACCTTCCGCCGAAATAGCTGCATCACATCATTCCTACTTAGGACTTAGGATTCAAGTCCCACCATTTACCAGACAAAAGAGAAAAGCAATCATAACTCCCACCATTTTACAAAAAGATAGAAACTCTTGATGGTTGTGCTCATGAAGCCATTCACACTCCTTGCACATCTAGCGAAATATGTACAGCATCTATGGGAGCAGTAGTGAAAATTATTTTTTTTAACCTCTGAGAGAATCAAAAATTAAAATCGAAGGAGCAACAAAATATATGTGCTAGTGCTATCAATTCCAATGGTGTAAGAGGATGTCCACGGTCTTTTTTTTATTATTATTGCTTAAAGGCTGTGTTAAGTTGTAATAAGAACTAGATGCCTTGTTTCTTGCAGTACCAGGGTTTTATCCCTCATTTCAAAAATGCCACGTCAACATCCTCCATGAATCTCATTTTTTTTAACTTTTTTTTTTATCGGTAACAATATACTCTACATAAGTGTAACTAAACGGGGATGCAGTCCTTCCAAGTTTGGTATTACATCTTCCTTTCACATAATTTGCATCCGAATGGCTTTTGACAATTCCTACTCTTTCAGTCAAGCATCTCTAGAGTCTAGATGTTTTTGCTAACAAATCTCCTCCATTCTACATTTACTCCAATTCAAACTTCAAAGCCCAACCCTTCTTTGAAGGTTTCGATGCAATCAACCTTTAGAGTATTGCTTCCACTCTTTAGATTCTAATTTAATATTTTTAGCTTCCCAATAACCTAAAATCTATCACCGCCTATAAGAAATCGCCATCAACAATGACTTCTTCATCAAGCCCACAAATTCTGCCAATTAAAATTGCATTCCCATATCTGTCATTAATGATATGTTGCCCTTCTTCAAACTTGTAAAATTTCAAATAGATATGATTTAGTGTTGGGGAAATTTTCAAAAACATTCTAAAGAATGTGATAAAAGTTCAGTCACAAATCAACTAAAGCAGGAAGAGGGTTATAAGACATGTATCTCTTTATCTCTTTGGGCATATGCTAAATGATACATATGCCCATATATATAAAGGTAGGGTTTGCAACTAGCCTGTGGAGAAAATATTGAAGTAGGCACACTCCTACATGCACATAAAGCATGAATAGCAAAGAGGAATTTCATTCCTCAAATGGTCATATTGGCCAAGTCTACTCATCTGCAGAAGCTAGGTTTCGACTGTTGACATTTGAATTTCAACTATTGTAATGCAGAAGTTAGAAATAACTTATGAGAAGACTGTGTGTTCAATCACGTCGGGTTCAAATCCCAGTATCCCACTCACCATTCGAAGGAAAAAAAAAAATAACTTATCTAATGTCTTCAAAACATTTACATGGGTGATTTTGAATTTCATAATTATTTTTGTTAAATTTTCTCCAAGAAAAAGAAAAGCATTTTAATGATATGAAGAAATCCGAATAGTCCCACATGTATGAGTTATTTATATGATGATTTGATCTCCTTTTGGACTATAATGTGACCCATTTGTTAATATAAACACACAGTATTCTTTCTTTTTTTTCCATGCAGAACTCCTTTTCTCCTTGGAAAATAGGTATCAATTTCAATACTGGTTCGACATAAGCACATAAATAGCTAGGGTCAAAAACATACAACAACGGCAGTGTGTGTTAGTTCTGTTGTAACCTATGCATAAGAGTGATCTATCATCAAGACAGCAGTGTGGGTGTGCCTCGACCTTAAAAAAATGCTTTCATGCAGTTCAAAGCAACAAACTGTCTCTGGACTGGGAATCAACAACCATCATTATCAGCATGTACTTTATTTTTAATAAGCATCAATAAAAATATAGGCTCCATTGGACTATTTCCATTTACATCGAAACGCACATTGTTAGAGAGAGAGAGAGCATTCAAGATTCAAAATATTCACAGAGCTGTCACAGCTAGGCGAATTTTGACCAAGTAATACAATCGGAAATCAGATACCGGAGTACTTTCTTTAAAAATGAAAGAGATGACAAATCATGTAGCACAGTTGAACGCATAAAAGAGATTTTAAAAAAATGTTCAAGAGAGAGACTAAAAAAATGAGTCGGCATAGGGGTGTATGTGTGTGAAAATGATGAAGAGATACATTACAGCTACAGTCACAAACTGTTGGACCAGCATGGTTTAATCACTAGTATAACCTTGAAATGACACCATTCAGATTGATCATAGACGTGGAATTTGAAGCCTTTCAGTGTAGATCTAATATCTTTGAAAATGACCTTCACCTAATTTTAAGACCCCAAATTTACTACCAGAGATGAGAGAACTACCACTATCAATGCAAAATTCAACACATTTCTATAATTTCTCCTCACCCACAGCTTACCATTTAGAATTTATATTCATCTGCAAAAAAACCTTATTGTCTAGAAGTCCATCATAAATCTCATCATGCTGGTGCTCCATACTCTAAAACTCTCTCTTCAAATACAATATCATAATTTAGATCTTAAATGCATCTATAACAGCCTGTGCTGCACACATCAAAATCACCAATCTATGAATCTTAAATCTCTCACCGCGTGCTGCCAAGCACCAATTTCCAAATGCAATTTCTCATTCTAAAGTAATCTTCCTCATTTACATGATCTTAACTCAAACAAAGAATTTCAGAATGAAAGAACCCTGCCTTCAAAACCAGCATTGCCTTCAAAACCAAAACCTAAAGACACAGTCCTCTACCACATTCTCATCTACCATTCCAAACAATTCAAATAAGCAGTTCTACTTCTATTTCTATCACAGATAGTTCCAAAAACACAAGTAGCATCATCATATGCTGAATTCATTGAAATCCATCAGAAAAACTTAACAAAATCAAGCACACGAAAACGCTTAATTCTCATACCTTGTGGGATCTCCATGGGCGGCGAGCCAAGGCTCCAACATGGATGCCCCAAACGTATCGGAAATATGCCGATGAACATCCGATCTCCGCAGATCTGCGCCGCCGCCGCCGCCCCCTCGTGAACTCCCCATCGACTTACTACACTCCGCCAGATTCGCCTGCTTCCCCAGCCAATTCAGCACCTTCAACCCGTCCTCAAACGCAGCCGGATACCGATTCTCCGGCGCCAACCTATAACCGACGGAGATCACAATCACATCACACAGCTTAGCAATCCGCCTGCAGAAGAAATCATTCGCCGCCGAGTCATTGCTGCCGGAAACGAACCCCCCGCCATGGAACTGAAGAATCACCGGCAGCTTCCGCGACGAATGCCGCCGATGCGAGTCGAGATCCGGCGAGTACCCGCGGTAGATCGCGGGATCCTGCTTCGAGTTCCCACCGACGTCGGCGGCTACGCCGCCGCCGTAGCTGTTGCGGCGGTGGGAGGTGTCTGGTAGGGTTTTGGAGGCGGCGCTGCCGTAGCTGTTGCGGCGGGCGGCGGAGGAGTCGTCGGGGCGGGTGCGGGTGCGGGTGGCCGGTTTCGGGTCGTTGGGCTGGAGGGAGGAGTCGGGTAGGAAGATCCGGACGGAGAGGGAGGTGAAGGGGTCGATGTGGATGTCTTTGGTGGCGACGCCATCGGAGAAGGAGGGATTGGCGGGCGCTGCGGATTCTTCTTCGGGTCTGGAGGTGACTCCGAACGGGTTGGAGGTGTCGAAGTTGGTCTGGATTCGGGTCTGGAGCCGGTGCTTCAGGAGGAGTTTGAAGAAGACGCTGTAAAGCTTTACAGCTACGCTAGGCATTGCTTATTCTTCTTCTTCTGCCCTCTCTCTCTCTATATATATCTCTTTCTTTTATCTTTCTCTTCTTCTGTGGGTGTGAAATCTGAATCTGATGGGTTTTGGGGTTGGTTTGTTTTATGGGTGTGTTTGGGAGAGAAGAGGAGGAAATAATTTTTTTGGATTTTTTTCCTATTTTTATCTTGATTGATCAATGCCTGATGGCATTGATTAGAGGGGGTGGGGTGGGAGAGGGGAAGGGTGGGCTGATTCAATTTCAATGTTTCATGGTGTGTGAAAGTTGAAAATTTGAGGAGACCAGAAATTGAATAAGGAAGAGAAAATGGGATTTTGAAATGGATTGGGAATGAAGTTTTCACCTTTTTGCTTTTGTTTTTGTTTTGCTTGTTTGTGTGGATTAGTGGGGAGGGAGGGGAGGGGATTAGGAAAGAGTGAGGGGGTGGGCTCTTTGGGAGGGTTGATGGGGTTTTTTCACAAGGGAGGAAATTGTGGGACTCTAGCATGGAGGAGGGTTGGGATTGCGGGTCCCACACATGGGATGGGTGGGGGATCTTGTTAAGGTGCAATTGAATTTAGGGCTGCATCAAAAGATTAGAATGAGGGAGAATGTTCTTATGCGGAGACTTTTTTTTGTTTTTTTCCTCTTAGAATGAGAATATTGATGATGAGGCAAATGCGGAGATTATTCTTCGAAAACAGCAGTATACATATACCATTGCCTTTTGAGTCTCACTTTTCGGAATTTAAATGATATAGAGAGCATGTTTTGATAACAGGTAAAGAATCCATAGATCTGATGATTCTTCACTTATCACTGGAACAAGGATTTTTTTTATGGAAATTTGTATAGTTGATGATTTTACATTGATATTGGTGTGTATCGATGCATATAGCTGAGAAAAATAGGGTTTAATGTATAAATCCAGTTAAGTGAGAATTTTCAAACCTTATGGAGGGTGTTTGGATTTGAAAAACCTAACAAATGAAGATTTTCATTTGCCCAAATCCTCAAAAATTTACAATTGCCAAACATGGCAACTCTAGGGAAATAAAAAATATTTTTTCTAAAAATTTGGTAGCCAAACATGAGCAAAATGATAGTTGTAATTTTTGTTAGCTAAAATTTCATTTCAATTGGGGTTAAACTCACTTTGAGATCGCTCATGTAATCATAAATTTGATTATAATTTTAGCGGTTAGGTGGGGGCTCATTATGGATTTATAGGGTGTTCCATTGAAACTTAAAAAATAAATCATTGAGACTACTAATTGAATATTGTGGGGGTGAGGCAGGTCTATTATCAATATAATCCTATTGGTTCTACCCAAAAAATAAAATCCTACAGGAAGGGTAAATCGACGCCCGAGGAGAATTCATGACATGTGTAGTCTTCGGTATCACAGGCTAGATTCTCATTCTCTATCAATGGAAACTAATTGTAACGTTTGAATAATACTTTAATTCTTTTTTTAAAGATTTTTTTTAAATACCTCCTATGGTTTCAAAGATTTGGAAATAGGCCCATGTGATTTCAAAATTTGTAAATAGTCCCCTGCTTATGCATTTTAATACCCCTTATTTTCCCAAATAACTAGATTTGATAGTAAAGAGAAGGGAACGTTAGGTTTTTGCTTAATTTCTATAAAAATGACACTATTGCCCTTACAACTATTTTTTATGTATTTCAAGTTTTTCTTGATTGGATGGGTGCAAAGAATCATTTCATTATATTAATGAGCACATTATATCATGGGGATCAATACACAAGTAAATGCAATTTGAATGTCTACGACAAAGAATAAATAAAATCTAATGATTACCAATATTTAGATCTATTTTATTCTGTCGTTTTTTTTTTTATAAGATGGAGAGAGAGGTTGGAAGGGGGAGTTCATCAAATGGTTACTGGGATGACATGAAACAACATCAAAATTCCTTTTTCTTTTTGGTAAATGCTATTTCTAAGTTACCTTGTTCCAAAAAAGACAGATGCAAAAGAGGCATAAGATTTTAAAAAATTCATCGATGTGAAAAAAAAAATTTAATACCTCGATCTTAGAAGAGATGATGTTGTCCGCCAATTGTGAAGAACTTCGCCGATGTACATGTGATGACCAAATTATATAAGGAGAATGATCAAGGCGGTTTGTTGAATTAAGAAAAAGAAAGTTAAAGTAAAGGATAATAGGAAGGAGAAGTGTTTTCTTAATGATAAATAAAGAGATGGACAAAATGGTCAAAATAAGGAAAAACCTAACTCCCTTTTTTTTTTTTAACTGTCAAATCTACTTATTTGGGTATATGTAAGGTACTAAAATGCATAGGCACGGGCCTATTTATAAATTTTGAAAACCACAAGGGCCTATTTGAAAGTCTCTGAAACCATACGTGGGTATACCCCCCGCCCCCCAACCAATTGGTATTTTTCTCAAATCTTAATTTGACCCTACTCACTCATTAACCACCTTTAGATCTAATTACAATACAGATAAAATGATCTAAAATAGAGTGGTATTTTGGCCAATTTAAGGGGCACTTTGGAAACCCCAAGGGGTAGCTTAGTTGGCCTAGGACCACGGTTTGCTCCCGGAGGTTGTGGGTTCGAAACTCCGCTACCACACTAGGGCTACAGGGGATTTACCCGGCTTCCCTCTGGGCCCGGAGGGATTAGTCCAGCCCAAAGGGTTGGGAACCCTCCGATAGCAAAAAAAAGGGGCACTTTGGAAAAGTGAGATCCGAGCATATTTAGTAATCCCCTATTAAGGGGTCGATATTCACATATGTAAATAATGTTTACGGATGGTTACATTTATTTGTGTTGCTTTTTGCATGTGATGCATTTGCATAAAAAAACTAGTCACCTATAAAAGGGAGTAAAACCGGTTATTCTACCTTTTGTTTGGCATCATGCCATTCGAATGTTCTCATGTTTCCATGTGATAAAGTTGTGGAAAACACGTTTGATATGTATAAATCACTGTTCCGAATTTTAATCTCATGGGAAGGAATATCAAAATCTTAACCCACTAGCATAAGAAAGTTGAACAAAAAAAAGTTTTTTTTTTTAAGAAATAACTCTTTGGTACAATTGGTTCTTCCTTATCTTTTGCCTTTTAAAGAATGTCATTTAAAGACTCCAAATCATCTTACTTATCCTAAAGGTAAGTCACATGTTCACAATCTCAAAGAAGGTGGTCCTACTTTATAATTCCGAAAGGTGGGTCATATGGTTACAATCACAAAAGGTGTGCCCATATTATGAAATTATAATGGTGGGACCACATTATAAATCCATTGAATGTGGGCCCTGTCTTCTAATTTATAAAGGTGAGCATCACATTATAATTTCTAAAGATGGGTCACGTGTGCACAATCATGAAAAAAGGTGGCCCCACTTTCTAATTCTTAAAGGTGGCTTATATGGTCACTATAACAAAAGGCAGTGCCACATTGTAAATCCTATGAATATGGGCCCATATTGTGAATCTTATGAATGTGGCCCCATGTTTGGATGTCTAAAGGTGGGTACCACATTGTAAATTTTTAAAGGTAGGTCCCATACTCATAATTAACAAAAAAAAATGGCCACATATATTTATTTCTATAAAAGTGGGCCCACATTGTAAATCATATGAATGCAATGCCCGCATGTTATAATTTCTAAAGGTGGGGTACCACATTGTAATTTTTAAAGGTGAGTTCTATATCCACAATCACAAAAAATGTGACTCCACCTTGTCATTTATAAATGTGGGTGGTCACCATCATAAAAGGTGGACCCACATTAGAAATCATATGAATGTGGGCCTCATATTTTAGTTTTTAAAGGTGGGTATTACATTGTAACATCTATAAGTGGGTCCTATGTATGATAATAATAGAGTACCGTAAACAATAAAAAGTAGGTCTCACATTGTAAATCCTATATTTATTCCTTAGAGCAAAACTTATATAGTGTTATCAAACAAGTTCCGTATAACATGTTTTTATAGTAGATTAATTTAATATAATGTTGACAAATAAGTTCCGTAGAGAATAGGCTCGGCACAACCTAATCCAAGCACAAAATTTGGAACAATGCCAAACGGGCCCTAATTAGTGTAGCAAAGTGGGAAACTCCAAACCCTAACCACTGACATAGTTTTCCTTTTTGTTTTTTGTGCCCCAAACTCATGCTCCTAAGCCATTCGTCCTTTTGGTTTGGTTAAAAATATCCTAGAAGTAAAACTTATTATCTCAACTCTTCATAGATTTTAAGAAATTTGTTAAGAATATCCTAAAAGTATCATTTTTAAAAATGTAATTTTTTGCTTTTCTATGGGCCCTGCACTATTCATCTTCTTTATATAGCTAAAAATTGCTGGAATTTAATATTTCCTATCTTCATTCTTCATGGATTTTTTAGAAATTAGTGAAAACTTCCAAAAAAATGCAAAGTATATTTTTAAAAAATGAAAATACTAAATTACGTGTGCAAAAAATGGCGATTTTGACCAACATACTAATATGATTCACCCGTCCAACACTTGCATATGTAAATTTTACATACGTAGAATCTATTTTCTTGATCGCGTGCATGAAAGGCAAACAACCCCTAATGATTTCCATTTGTATGATCCAATAACATACACTTACCACCAAAAGGGGTTCAAATTCAATCCACATATGGCGATGGTACCACCCTTGTCCACATTCAAAAAGGAACGAACGGTGAATATTATCAATGTACATAAAGAAAGGCATCTTCGTAGGACACCGTATTTGACCTATTTCAAAATCAGCATACGCCCGTAGAGACGGGGAGTTGAAAATAGAAAGAAAATTAGAAAATGAATTCCTCATTGATCCATTCCAACGCGCCGTTTGTTCCTTCTGGAATGTGGAGAAGAAAAGGTATTGCTTGTGAGCCAAGGATGGATGATGCAGACAATTGATCTTGTGGGCCCCACTGGATGGGATGGAGTAATGGCAGTGCAATTTACTCTACTGCCAATCACAGCCTTTTCCTATTTTTATATCGAGGAGTGGGCACTTTTCGAAGAGCAATATTGAAAAATATTTTTACTACCTGTACTTATGTTTTGAAGTTTTGATAGAAATAGCTATCTGAATAAATTTAAGATAGTATCGGAGTCCACAAGAGAAGCGGCTTGGCACAAAAAAAATAAATTTGTATCACTAAAAATGCGCCGGACGGGTTTCACTTGAGCAAGAGTGTTGAAAAATGTGCTGAACTAAAGGAAGAATATTAAAAATTATTTTTCAGTGCCTCTACTCATGCTTTAAGGTTTTAATAGGAATGGGTGGGTAGTTGAAGACATTCAAAACCTTCTAATCTAATCTTTTTCTAAATTGGTCTGGGTTTCAATCGGATAGGTTTCATTCTTACGATGATTTTGTTTACTACCGGAAATGAACCCTGGAAGTTTTGGTTTCCTTCCTTGCCGTTTCCCTTTCCCTTTTCCTAGAATGGTTTTCACTTTTTTGTTTGGTTGGTGCTGCTCAAAATATCTGTACATTTCGCGGGTGAAATGTCTTTTGTATTTTGTTTCCTTCCTTTGCCCCCTTTTGTTTTCCAGGTGTTGAATTTCTGAATCATAACAACAGGGGGTTTAACTGTTTAAGGGTTTCAGACGTCAACTCTATGTCAAAATTTCCATAATCAATTGAAATACCATAAAATTTAGCCAGTTCAACACGAAAATTAATGAGTGCGAAAAGTCGAAATTGTGTGTGGCTCACATGTCAATTCAAGCAGGATATAGGCCAGCGGAGATTACAATGTCACTTAGGCCTGATTGTTTAAGAAAATTGCGAGAACTCTTGTTCGAGAGAATTATGAGAATTTCTAATATTACCTTTGAAATTAAAATTTCATATGCTCAACTCTCTAATATTTGGAATGTTTGAACTCTAAAGAATTCAGAAGATTAAAAGTGCATTTTCATGTGGTTTGCAATTTTGAATTCTTGCAACAAACAAAATATTTGAAATGTAGAATGAATAAGATGTCGCATCATATCATAAATCTCCAACAAACCGATCCTTATAAGAAATTCCTTTAATCAAACATGCCTTTAGTATAAGACTTGATCTATCTTCACGCATAAGGCTCTAAATATAAGAGTAGTAGACATGGGCTTTTTGGCCAAAAAGTTTCTAAGTAGTTGTGATTCTTCCCTATCACCGTTCTCCACATTTGGATCTATCGCATTGGTCATGTAAAGGACAGGTGGGTTATTACAAATGTATTTGAATTTGAAATTTGATCCATCAGAATTAGTAAAATTTAAATATTATCTACAAAGCTGTTTGTATAAAAATACTGTAAGATATTACACAAGGTCAATACATGCTATAATATTTATGTCATGAAATATTGCACAATTTGATGTATGTGATTTCACATGATCCAAGAATATAAGAAGAACAAAAGGGTCAATATTCATGAACCCTGTTCAGAGGTGGGCCCACTATCTGAAACAGCAGACAATGATGCCGTGTACTTCTGTCAGCGGTCACTTTATTTATGGTCGAGAATCGTTTGGCAAAGGAAACCCGAGTAGTGCGGGTGCATGAGATTTGATGCACCCTAGGAATCAAGTAGATTTGATGGTGCTTTTTTGTCATCCACTAGAAAGTGAGAAAGGAAACGTCATATAAAGGTTGAAAAGGATGGGAGGAAGGAAGACAAAATAGGGTTTCAGCTTCTAAGCAATGACGTTGATATATTTTCAAATGAAATATTACTTTACGACGTCGTTATACGTTTAAATTTTTAATAAAAAAATAAAATTAAGGGATTTTTTCAAGAAAAGTGTTTCAGAACATGTATACACCGGTTTTGACCACAAATACATGTAAATAACCGAACCAGTGTTCGTATATCATTTTTGGACACTTTTACCCTCACATGTATCCAACGACATCGTCATCTTTATGACTCATTCCCGCCAACCATTCCCGTTTATTACTATCATTCTCCATCTCCCGCTCTGCACGTGTTCTCCCCACCATCTTCTCACCTCGCTCTGCCCTGCTGCTGCTTTCCCTCTGTTCACTGCTCCCTCTTGCCATCTTCTTCTCCGGCCTCGCCCTTCCCTGTAAGACATATGCAGTCAACGTTCAGGATTCAGAGGGCAACAACATCATATGAATAAAAGGAGTGTACAGACGATGCATTGCTGATGATCCTTTAAGCTTGTCAACTTGTACGCTCAGGTTATGTAAACAATCTTTTGTATGCCATCTGTTATTTTATCCAGCACCCAATCTTTATCTCTTCCCATTCGGCTGTCTAGTGGTGGAGAAAAATATAAGTGGCTGCAATGAAAAAGACACCGAATGTCCAGTAGATGCATGCACAGAAAGCCAGTCTAAGTGGCTTTCTTCTCTGTTTTTTTTTTTCCTCTAGTGTTTGGCAGCCAACGATGCTGTATCGTCGCCGGAGTTGATGGAAAATCTTCTATAAGAAAGAGGGTTTTTCCAAGCAATAAAGGTGAGAACATGCAAAACATATCCATTGTGGGTTTCTCAACAAATCTAGACTGCTGAGTTGTGTCAGTTCTCTCTCTTGTTCTTGTTGCTCACAAAGTGTTTGAACAAATGTGTTATTGAGTTCTGTCAGTTATTTCTATCTTGTTCTTGTTCATTCCGTGTTGGGTTTTCAGCTGAAAACTGTGGGTGAGAATTATCTTGTTTTATGGCCATTCTTATTAGAACTTTACCCTCATTGAATGTTTCATTTGTTTGTATTAAATGAAAAGTCTGATAACTGTATACTGCAAAACTATAGTCTGCACGTCCATATGGCTTTTTAGGACGTTTCATTAACGGTGCCGAGCCTTCCACATTGCAAGGGAAAAGAACTCTAAAGATTTAGTCTTGCAATCTTGATGCCTCAAATATCAAACAGAATCTGCCAAATGTTGATTCAACCTGTATACATGGTACCCATTTTAGCCTAAGTCTCAGTTAAGTAATTTGTTGTTTGGGTTATTGCCCTGCATATTAGCTGTTTGCGTGATTTCGTGTTCTTTATCTGTCATGGGCTTTAATCGAAATCGAAATACCCAATAGAAATATGGTCGCTCCCTGTTTTTTTATGCCTCATTTCCCTGGTACTGACATCTCAATTGTAGGCCCTAAATATGTTGGGTGTTTTGAAAACATCGGTGGTTAATATGCTAAAACCAGATGCGAAACTACTTAGCTTAGGTCAGTTTTGGGTTGCATTCAACTATAGTCTCATTACGCCATGCCGATCATCAAGTAAGTTTGGTTAACCTTTGTTTAGCACTTGCCATACAGTAGTACAGACCGAAATGTCATTTGGAATGTCTCCCACTTACAATATCGACTATACATATTCTTTCATGAAAATCGACGTCCCACTAAAAATATTTCTTGGTTGATTTACCTATTTGGACATGGGCCTCGATTTGAACACCTCAACACTTTATTTGGTAGTATCAATTTGCCATGTTTAGTTTGTTTAATATGACTGTATTGGGTCTGGAAGAATGCATCCCTGCCTTTCTATGCGATAATAATTTCGTCCTAATGTTATATACTAACTTTCTATGCACCGCTGATTGATATTAATTTTAGATTGCATTGATTTTCATTATTTTGAAACTGATAATGATATGGTTGGTATTTGAAACCATATTCCATGCTAGTTTGTTGTTTTCTGTTAGGCTCCTTCTTGGTATGAGAGTATGTACGAGAACGAGTAATTAAGATCTTAATAGGAATGTTTAAGTCAGACGAGTATATCATGATTGCTTTGTTAAGCTGTTTAAATGTTAGTGAATTCCTATATGGTTCCATCGTAGCTTACTTGACAGATGCAGCAACTACCACAAGAAACTTCATTGAAGTGGGTTATGGATTTTAGCCTTGTCGTCTACTATATAAGTTATCGTCTCATCGATAAAATTAAGATAGATCTAGATAATGGAACCAAATCAAATTCTTATAGATTTTTACATCCTTTAAAGTTTGGATACAAAGAGTTTGACAGATGTCGATTCCTACCTTCAATGGATGGGAATGGGTAAGAAGCCGTCAATTGTATTGATCGATCGAGCTTTAGAGATTTGATTGGTGAGCAAACAATGTCCAAGTCCGAACCATACCCTCCCCCTCCCCTCCCCCCCCCCAACCACAAAAGAAAAATAAACACTCGTCTATATCAATTATTGGTTCCTCCCTTAATCCATGTGACATTCGTTTTATGTCAGCGAGTTACTATTGGCACCTATTGCCTAGTTAGTAATATGAGATTTCATGTTTTTTGGGTAACATATAAGTTACAAAAATAAGTCAAGAGTGCAGGATCAAACATAAAAGAACAAAATACCAATAAATAATGATCAATGATCCAATTGTCGTGCTAAATGAAGTCGAAATGGAGACCCATGTGAAGTTTGTCATCCTTACCCATTGTTTATGCGGCTGATTCGACATTTATGGGCGCTTCCTTCCATGGTGCTTAGAATTGGTGCAAAACTTATAAATTACTGAAACAATATCGCCATTTGAAATTACCCAAAATACAGTAACTTGACTTAAATCGTGCTTCCCCCTCATATTTTATGCATCTCAATATAAAGCACCAGCATCTTCGCTTTTATGGACACCAAAAAATGGTTGATATAGATGAAATTATGGTTACGATATCGTTATCAAACAATAATGTCCTCTCACAGTTCTACATAATTATATAAGATCTGACATGGAAATTTAGCTATTTGGGGGTCTTGTTTGTGAATTGGAGACTGTTTTTTTGTTTTTTTCGGTGATGAACTGACGAGTAGGGTGTGTAAAAATTGGAGAAGGACGTTTAGCATTTTGTTAGATGCTTATGAAATTATGAAAGATGCATCTAACAAGATATATAGTACACTTAATGATGGGGATAAGAAATATAGCATCTCTATGTTTGTTTTTCATGAATGTGTGTACGGCTTAGCCGTAGCATGCCTACTACCTATGGATAGCCTTGGTGATGGGACTACTCTGTTAGTAGTCCAGCAAGGAAGATCAGTTACCAAGACGTTGCTATATAACCTGAAAATGAGCCGGTATGCCTTGGCACAGACTCATGCTGACTCTTTTTGATGTTTTTATCCAACCGGGTCGTAGTGTAGCTTCTGTTTGTTTTGGTGCTTTATTAGGCCTTTTAATAAGACTATGTTATGTTGTGGATTATTGTGTAGTTTTAATTTCTGTTCTGGGTCTTAATTCCCTTTCTTTTTACATTTTATATTTTTCCCTTTGTGTATTGCACCAAATAATTGTCATTAAACTTTTATGAGACGGATTTAACTACAGATGCACCAAAACACCCATTTCGGTGTTCGTATACGGAATCCACACGCATCCTCCCATCCCTGTTCAAACGGTCAGCATTCTTGTATCTATCACAAACCCTTGAATCCACCGAAACACCGATTCCGGTGTTTGTATACGGGATTCACACGCCTCCTCCCATCCCTGTACGAACGATCAGCGTTCTTGTCTCTATCACCCACCCTTGAGTTCACCGTCGTCATGTTCCTTCTAGATGTTCAACTCCCGTGTGCTCCTCTCTTTTCCTGTCTATATGATTTCTTCCCTCACTCCTCTCTCCTGCCCTCTCTCTCTCTGCGCGCCTTGTCCCCTCCCTCCTCTCTCATTTCGTCTCGCCCGCCCTGCACGACATGAATCGAGTCTGCTCAATGTTCCCCTCTTCATCACCGTCTTCACCCAATCATTCAGTAAGGATCTATCATCTCACACCGGCTACCATCGATGCTCCCTCATCATGCATCCTTTAAAGTAAAATGGCCCGTACGATTTGCGTGGATTCTCATTCCAACCCAGGTGATAAATTGCTCAACCCATCTATTTTTTGCTTTAACAATAGCATGGCAGTGCCCTTGATTGCCTTTTGTGTTTTTAACTCTAATTTGGATTCCTAACGAGCGATGTATGGCTTTTTCATCACCCAGATCAAGATCTTCTGGATGCGGGCCTCGATCTCGTCATACATACAGTTTCTGGTATGCATCAATTTTCGCATGTTCTGTTTATTTAATATGATTTCACCTGGTTTGGATTATCTCCTTGCATTTCTATGTGATTATAACCTGTCCTTAATATAAGCTAAATAATGAAATTACATCTTGCCAGTCATTGCTGTTCATTATTTTGAAACTTATAAACATATGAAAGCCAGTAGTAACCGATTTTTATGCGTGGTTATGCTCTTTCTTTGAATGATGGAGTGTATGAGAACATGTATTCACTATTTTGATGTATTTTTTGAGATATATGAAATAAGTCTGTATTTTCTGGTTAGTTAAAATGATAGTGAATCTCTGCAAGTTGTTTAATATATATTTCCTAGTCCAACAGAGAAGGGAGCTGTAGATACCCATGTCCAAAATCAACTAGTTGGATATTTGTATATCCTTCACATCTGCAGAGGAATTCTTTGTATTTGCATAATGACTCATTGAATGAATGACAATGCGTTTGAAAATGGCGGTACTATAGATCGACCCTCCCAACTGTTTAGTGAATCCGTGAGTCCTCACTATTTTGTGATCTCAAATTAAAGCCATCACTATGCCGTTGGTGGACACCAATTTGATATAAAGAAAATAAAAAGTATTGTAGCGAATTGGTCTTCATAATAAATTTTAATTATAGAGATATTACCAAAATTTTATGAAACGGTGATTCCAGAACAAAGCTGATCCACCTCATTTTGGAGTCCCTCCTCTTATGTTGTAGGAAACCAAAGTAAGAAGTATAACCAAATTTGTTATGAGAACAAATATTCGTTTTCGGTAAATTCTCAATAATCCAAATCAAACGAGTCTATGAGTTCTTCTCACTAACTACGTTTCTCAATTTATTGCCATCTCTATTACGTTGTTGGACAGCCAAACGCTATAAATAAAATAAAAAGCACTGTAGCATTTTCCGTTACAACAAAGAAAATTACCTCTCCATAATTACATCCAATGGTGATTCCTTCACATAGCTGATCCACCTCATTATGGATTCCATCTTCTTCTGTTGTATAATACCAAAGTCATAAGTAGAACAAATAACTAATTGTCAAAATAAATCGTTATCCGTGAATTCTCAGTATTCCAAATAAAGTGTTTCCGTGAGTCCTTCTAACTATCTACGCATGGCAGGATAAAGCATTTTCAATATTGTAGCGATTTCGTTCTCAAAAAGAAAAAGATTCATAGATATTGAATTACCTACCCAATTTAGATGAAATAAAGCTTCCTTGACATAGCTGATCCACCTCATTAAGGGGACCCTCCTCTTCACTTCTAGGATGCCAAAAAATGATATGACAACAAATTTCCTTACCCGTCTGATTAGTTATAACCGAAACCTATAAATTCCGTGAGTCCTTCTCACTATCTACGTATCTCAGCCTACATCCCGCAATATTACGTTGTTGGACACCAAATTTCAATTCTTACTAAGTTCGAAAACTATTGTAGCGGTTTCATTATCATAAAAAAAAAAAAAACAACTGTAGGGAAATTTAATACCCAAAATTTCATGAAACGGTGATTCCTTCACATGGTTGAACCACCCATCATGGATTCCCTCTCCGTGCCGCTGTACCAAAGTGAATCAACTTTTTTTTTCACAATTCTGGGTATCTCAATACAAATACCCCATCATAGTGATTGTGGAGACCGGATTTGGTTGGTGTACATTTAATCTTTGATAACGATATCGTTATTAAATTTAGCTTTCCCTCCACACATTCTAATTCATGGAACCATCCGCCCCACGAAGATTTGATTCCGTCTAATGCCAACTGTTGCAATGATATATATGTTATTGAGATACGACCTGTATCGCGTAATATCAACAATGGATCCTCGTACATTCCCAATTAAGCACTGCTTTACAATTTACACATATTCAATATCAATTGATAAATGTTAGTTTTAATTTTATTGATATTTTCTTCCTTTTAATATTAACAGAGTATTCATCTTCTGTTTCATCATCTGGTGCACCTTTGCGTGGAGCCGCGTTGCGGTGGCTGCCGCGATTGAGTATTGTTTTCTCGCAATTTAATATACCCAATTCATTTTTATGATCATTCTTGCAACACACCTTGCCAATGTGTCTGCCATGAGAGAATTAAATAGATAGCTAGCCGTTTCACTCTCAATATCATGTGCCAGTTGCAGGATGCTCGACCGTGATTTGCTTGCCATATTCCATTATGGTGGACAATTAGTATGGGATAATGGAAGTCCTGTATATAATGGAGGTAGCCCCAAGATGGCCTTCCTGAAAAGGTCCCTAACGTATTCAGAACTGGTCCAACAAATATGTGACACCTCAATTAATAACATGCCTGGACGCATCCCAATTATCCAATACCTCCATCAAAATGGTAAAGTATGCACTCTAGCTGCCATACAAAACGATGACGATGTCGATGTGATGTTAAGAGCATCCGCGGGGGATGGCAGTGCAGTTTACCTGTACATCCAGTCAAGCTCGGACAATGGAGTCGATCATCAATGGAGAGAACAAAGGTATTATCTGTTGAAACTTGTTGTTATCAACAATAACATCCGATTTTGTGCATCCTGAGTTTTTTTCTCCATGCAGGTTGGGATACGGCAAAGCTGATCAGCAGATTAGTCCGCCATCAGTTCTTGGAAAAAGGTCATTGCTAAGTAGGGAAATAGCCATTCTATCCTAAAATACTCACTAGTTACGCGCTAAATCATCCGTTCTTAATCTACTGTCATGTAGGGGTGCTCTCGGAAATGCTCTATACCGTCAAGAATTCGACAGTAGCATTCATTTGGTCGAGGATGCGAACTGGGATGACACACTGCCCTCTCCTAAGTATGTCATTTCTTACTTCATACTGCTTATTGACACAATGATTTTCTAAGTTTCCACATTTTCTGCCCTCACTTGTTGATATGGACAAACTCCTCCCTATATGCAATATTGAGTGTTATGCAATGTGTGTGACAATGAACTTCATTATTAATGCAGGGTTAACCCAACGAAGAAAGTTTCGTGCTTGGAATCAAATACTAGGTCGGCCGTAAAAGACTCTATTCTGCAGCAGTCGTATCCGCCTGTTGACCTCGGAGCCGATATTGAATTGCCCTTTACACAAGGATGCTACCCTTGCATAGAGGAAGAAAATCCATCTGCAGATATCGATGCTGGTCTGGACATCGGCAGTGACAAACAGCATAATCTACACGTGGTTGATGAAAATCGAATCTTAGTGGATAATTCTCCGGTTGCAGATCATCAGCCTGGTGTTAGGATTGACCATGACAATCCTGTAGCTTTGCAAATGGACACATACAGTTGCATGGAGAGGGTCTACACAGCAGGATTCGAGGAAAGACCTCATGCAGACAGGATTGGGGAGTTGGGGATTGACGCCGACAGCCTTGAATTTCTGCGCGTGGCCACAGAAATTTGCAGAGAAGGCCATGCAGCCGAGGGCCAGGGGTTCTCCATTCATAACGAAGATACAATAGATAACATACATACTCAAGACCCAGTCAGTCCTTTCCGGGACACAACATCAAATGTCTCAGAAGCTGGTAGAGCCTCGTCATATCAGGGTGTAGGTGATACTGTTCAGTCAGAACCAGAACTGACTAATGCGTGTAAAATTGCAGACCCCATGCAAGCGGCTGAAGATTTTATGTCCACCCCACCTCACGAAGATACGCCACACGCAATGTGGAACGGCAGGGTGTTTAGTAACCGTGATGCTTTCAAAAGCACATTGGCCAAGTTTGCAATGTATACAAACTTCTGCTTGAAACCACTAAGGACCAATAGATTTGAAGCGACAGCAAGGTGTGGCCATCCTACATGTCCTTGGCGCATCCATGCGTCCATTGTGGAAGCTGGTCCCCAATTTCAAGTTAGGACCTACAACCCTGATCATAATTGTTCAGGACCAATGAACAGATTAAAATATCCTCAAGCCACTTCAGGTTTGATTGCGGAATGGATCAAAGAAAGACTTAGAGTCCATCAAGACTACAGGCCAAAGGAAATCATGTCGGACTTTCATAGGGAATTTGGCGTACAAGTATCCTACAGGAAGGCACACCTCGCGAGGGAAATTGCGATGAAAAACATTCGTGGTTCATTTGAGGATTCATACAATGTCCTTTGTGATTACCGTTTAGAGCTGAAACGCACAAACCCTGGCACAGTGGACAATTTGTGGACCGAAGATGATCACTCCTTCCAAAGATACTATGTTTGTTTTGGTGCATGTGCTCGATCATTCAAATCATCAATTAGGCCACTTATCGCCCTAGACGGGACACACCTCCGGGGTAAATACCCGGGATCATTACTCATTGCGGTCTGTCAGGATGGTGACCATGGGCTCTTTCCGCTAGCTTTTGGAATTGTGGAGTCCGAGTGCTATGCGACTTGGTCATGGTTTTTAGCATGTCTGGACGAAACACTGGAACATGTTCGCAATCTTACTATAGTGTCCGATCGAATGAAAGGACTTACCTCCGCAGTGATGGACGTACTCCCAACCGCTAAACACTGTTACTGCTGCCGTCACATTTCACAAAATATCCAAGCGAAATTCAAAAACGATGGGATCGTAATGAAGTTTTGGTGCGCCGCGCGTTCAACTCGTGTATGTGAGTATGAAAACTATATGGCAGAAATCAGATCAATTGATGTAGGTGCCCATGATTACATCAACGCGATTGGTCGCCAGCATTGGGCAAACGCATTCATCGAGGGGCAACGTTACGACATGCTAACCACGAATATTGCAGAAAGCACAAATAGTTTGTTGAAGGATATTAGGGAGCTACCCATCACTATGCAGATAGAGTCGATACGGGCTAAGCTGATGGATTTTTTCCAGAACAGGCGTGAAAAGTCGCTGAACATGAAGACAAGATTCACTCCATATGTAGAAAAGATCATTACACGCGAGGCGGAAGCCTCACGGAGACTCCAGTGTTGGCAAGCGGGGGATTTTGAGTTTCAAGTGGTTTCGCCGGAGTACACTGATGTTGTGCATCTCGATAAAAGGACATGCACTTGCCGCAAATGGGACCTCCTTGGCATTCCTTGTTCGCACGGCCTCTGTGCTATTAACCTCAAGCGATATGATCCGTATGACTTCTGCACGCACTGGTTTTCCAATGACTGCTATCGCGCAACTTATAATGACGTCATCCATGCCATGCGCGACGTAAAACAGTGGGGTCCTAGAAGTGACGAGATTGTGTTGCCACCGAGGGCCCGCAGACAGCCAGGAAGGCCGAAGAAATGTCGGATACGAACGGAGGACAGGATGAGGAAGCAAGTTACATGCTCACATTGTAAGAAGCGTGGTCATAATAGACAGACATGTAGAGAGCCACCTCCTCGGGGATGAAGCTGAACTCCCTTAATTTTTTGATAAGATATATCAACAAAGTGTATACATGTATTTACAATTACTCTGGCTTGGTGTACCCGATTTTTTGTGTTGATGGAGTATGTTTTCTTTTACATTTTTTGTCCGTCTCCTGATAGTTGTGTGGGAAGATAATGTGTATATATTGATGTATAACCTTAAACCCTCAGAACAATCTCCACATGTTAATTTGTAAATCTTTTGTATACTGGCACCATCCATATGGGTCATCTGTTACATATCAATATTAATGATAACCACTGTCTATTGCCATTTGTTACATACCTCATCATACTATTATTCCTTATTTCTCCTCTGGATTTTGTTACTACGGATATATAAATCCTTGAGATTAAAATGATTGGTTTTCTTGAACCAAAAATGCTATGAGTGTCCGGACACATTCACAACATGTTTCACACTGTATGGTGTGTGAGTCAGACTCTTGGTGTGTGAGTCAGACTCTAGATGTATTTCAAGTAAGAAGATTCATAATCTAAAAGGTAACATGAAAGCAACATAGGATTATTTTATCTTATTATCATATTATTCATGAAAACCCTTTTTGGTCTCTTGTTCATAATTTGCGGTGTCGTACGGGTTGTAACGTCTAATAAAACCCGGTCATATTTGCATTGATTACACAATGGATAAAGGACATGACTAGAAATCTGAGACAATTGATAAGCGGATTTCATCACATCGAGAGTGAAATAATATAGCAAAAATGGGACAATTGATAGATGCACCAAGCTGGCTTCACCATGCCAGTAGCAAACGATTAATCTACCCCCGGTAATATTTCATGCAGGAAGATTCATAATCTAACTGGTAATATGAAAGCAACATATGTCAATTTTAACTTATTATCATATTATCCATGAAAACTGTTTTTGGTCTCTTGTCAGTAATTTGTTGTATTGCAGATATACAATGAGGATCAGACAAATGGCATCTTTGAATGTTATTTGAATACAGTGGACTTGGACGGAAACTAAAGGTCATCAAGTGTTACTATGGTTCTGAGTGTGAGCCTTTTGGCGTCACTTTAGTGTAAAACATTCATATTAATCCGACGAGTCATCATAATTTACATTCATATTAAAATGGTCACCCAAAGATAAAACCTTTAATTGATTGACTAATAAACATGTGTGAAAAACATGATCTTGAGGTAGTTCCGCTAAAGCGTGAAGCATTACACAATTGAAAAAGGACAGAATAAGAACAATCAAACTGGCACATGACCCCAGTGAGATTGCATATACGTTCAGGTGCATGAAAATGAGTAGGAATTAAAGTCAACTGATGACGGTGAGCTAAAAGTCCACTGTGAGCCTTTCAGCGTCACATGGACATAACACCAACAGCAGAAAATGGTCAATCAGTCGCGTTTCAACTGATCGATGAGTTGGGCAAAACTCTGACGCATCTCGTCGAACCCTTCATTCACTCGCATTTCCAAACGCGTGAGCCGCTGGTTCAACGCATGAACCGTCCCCTCATCTACGTGTTCATCTCCTGAAGTTCCTGCATCCGAATCAGCAGCTACAAACTGGCCAGAGGGTCCAGCTACATCTCCCTCAACATCGCCATCCAACTCAACACTCGGAATGTGTGACCTTGACTTATCAAGGGTGTTTCGATCAATCTTCTGCTTTGGAATTATAATGTCTTCATTCGATTCGGGCAGCTGACCCATGTCATTAAGCATCTTTGATACGATCCCGGGGAATGGAAGAGCAGTATTATGAGGTGCAGTCTGTACCTTTGCCATTGCCCGAAACACCGCGAGAGGAATGTCAACTTTCCGTTGAGTCCCGATGCAGTATAGGAGATACCCATCCTCCTTCGTGACTTTTTTGCTGACTTTGGGGCTGACATTGTGACGGATGAAGATATTGAGCAATCGATAGTCTTCGCTAAGCTTGTTCTGTGATATGTCACCGCCAATCCATGCGATAGGCCTGGCGGTGATTTTCTTGGCCACCGTATTGTAATTAATCCGACGGTTGCCCTCAATCGGGAAGTGTGCGCTTGCAACGCGAGGAATTTCTAGCACTTCACTTAGGGAATCAGGTGTAATCTCAAGCTCATGTCCACGAACATATGTCTTGAACGAGGTGTTTGACAGTTCATGGATGTTAGAGTAGAACTCTCTAACCCAATTGACCACTATCTGGTAGCCAAGGTCATACAGTGTCCACCACTCTCTCTCGCGCATCCACTCAGCAAAATCGAGTCCGTCCAGCTCATTGTACATGACAATTCTTTCCGGCACAACTGAACGATGCTGGAACCTGTGCATGTAGGCAATCTGTCCATCCTCACTTAGAAACCGAGACTGATCGTAGGAAGGCCGGGAGCAAGTTCTTTTCTTCTTTGGAGCCATACGAAGTAGCAGAACCTGCAACAAGATAGGTTTTAGAACTGGCACAAGACATTGACATAAATCCTATATTTCAAACATTGGTACAAGAAAGTGAGGTTTCCCTCTAGTGTGTGACCTGAAATATGAAAGTTCAAATAAGGAAAGGATCGACACTACTAAAGAAAGACATAAAGGTAAGACATTTCCAAACGGATAGTTTAGTTTCTCAACCACATTCCCCTATGAAGCACAAAATGATATGGGTGTCCCCCATACTATATCTCTTTGGTGTTGTGTCATGTTAGTATAGAGTAGTCGATTCTTCATCAAGCAATCTTCAATTCCGTTGTCCTTTCCGCCTTGTCTCATCTAATAAATGTCTGATTTGTGGGTTTTAGTTTTCCACTCAATTTAATTTAAAATCATTTCCTTTGCAACACCACTACTTCATCCAATCTGTACAATTCTCCACCTGATATGGAAATCTTGCCATTGACTGTCAGAAGGCCATGTCTTCCAGCACCTGATGTAGCTAATTTATCTGAAATCTGAACCTTGATCCCTTCTCAAGGGACATTGAAAAAAGAGGCATCTCTATTATTGAAAAAAGGGGGATATTGGGACTGAATTATGGTTTGCGCTCAGAAAATTGAGATTCTGGGTCGGTGGGACTTTAATATTGAGTGTTCTTGACATCAATAATAAGAAAATTTATTTAAAAGATTGGTTATTAATAATATTTAATAATATCACGTAGAGAATTATTTATTAACTGTGATCATTTGGGAACATAGTCCTATACCTCTCAACAAAAGTTTAAAGATAATGGTACTGAGCTGAAATGATAAAAACAAAAATAGATAAACCAAGCTGGGGAACAATCACTTCTTCAATTATATAAATTAATGACATGTTGTATAAATGAATAGGTTTTATATAGGTAGTCTGAGGACGCAAATGGGTAGTATTGAAGTTTGTATGATCCTAATTATTCCATAGTATTCAATTTAGTACGTTAGTCTTCTTTTCATTCAATTTTGAAACTGTTAATCTTCTTTTCCTTCTATTCTAATGCTCACATTTTCTTGGCCCAAGAGAAAAAATGAAGAAAAACATTAACACTTGGGCACCATACCCACAAGAAGGTAGTGTAATCATATAATGTTTTTACTCGGACTGACTTTCATTTCTATATTCCAAACACCACATTCATGAGTTTATACTTATCTTTTCATAAAGGTTGTCACAATTGATCCCCTTAATATTCTCTTTGCCTTTTGCTAATTAGACTCCCAAATAAACTTACTAAAAATAAGTATGAACAAAGCCACACACTCAAATAATAAGAAAAAAGGATACACTCATCTTATGATTTGATCATAAGGAACTGAGTCCAAAAAAAAAAAACTCCAGACGTGAGTTAATCCCACATGGAAATTAGTAGAAAAGAAAAACCCTAATGGGGTCTTCCGGTCATTGAAAAGCATTGTAACACATAATCTTGATTGATAGGGCTAAAAAATTGCATTCGGGTTTGAAAATGTCCTTGAGGGATTGACATGTGTGGGGAAGGATGTATTGATGGTTTAGGGAAAAATGGAAATAGTGTACACAAAAAAGGCTGAACATATTGATGGGGAGATACCTTTGTAAATGGTCGATGGTGGCTCTGCAACTCTACTGGATGAAGAGGGGCGCACGAAGTCTCTATCTGATAGGGTTTTCTTGCAACTGTGAATGAGGGAGGGTCGAACTTACACGGTATTTATCACCATGATGTCTGGGCTGGATTCATAGACCCATTCATGGATTTAGATCTTTGGGTTCGAACTCTCGGCCCCAAAGGTTCGAACCTTCAGGCCCTCTGGCATTTGGCCCATGAACGTGAGTTTTAGAGGGTCCGAACCCATGATTAAAAGGAACGGACCTTTGGCACGAATCTCATTTGGCCCTGCATCCTGCGATTATGAAGGTTCGAACCCTGTATATGAGGGTTCGAACCTTTGGGCCCTCTGTTTTTTTGGCCCAGCAATCTGATTTTCCGAGGGTTCGAACCCTCAGGAAGAGGGTTCGAACCTTGTATCCCTCTGGAAAATGGCCCAAGGGGACCTGCTTAAAGAGGGTTCGAACCTTGTATCCCTCTGGAAAATGGCACAAGGTGTGCATGTAACGATGGTTCGAACCCACATCATGAGGGTTCGAACCCTCCTCCCCTCTGGAAAATGGCTCAAGTTATACATGTTGGGAGGGTTCGAACCCTCTTCATGAGGGTTCGAACCCTCTTCCCCTCTGGAAAATGGCCCAAGTTATGAAAGTTTGGAGGGTTCGAACCCTGTTCCTGAGGGTTCGAACCCTCTTCCCCTCTGGAAAATGGCCCAAGTTATGCATGTTGTGAGGGTTCGAACCCTGTTCCTGAGGGTTCGAACCCTCTTCCCCTGATGAAAATGGCCCAAGTTTTGCAAGTTTGGAGGGTTCGAACCCTGTTCCTGGGGAAGAACCCTCTTCCCCTCTGGAAAATGCCCCATGTTTTGCAATTATCTATGGAAATGACTCCCAGAACTAATCACTTCTATGTTATGAGTATGTTTTGCTATTACATAGAGATTAAAAACCAAAATAACTAGGAATTTTTGGTAGTCTCCACATTGATTGACCCAATTCCAAATCTTTGCAAGTTTTGGTTTGACACTGTGTCTCAGTAAATGGCATTCAACTAGCAGTAGATCAGGAATGGAGTTGGAAAAGGACTCTACGTGTATAAAGACAGGTTGTCATGTTTGTTAGGTTGGTGACTGAACCACCACATTGAGATCACATGCAATCTTATAATATTAAAATACATGAGAGGCGCTCATGATCCTTGTTCACTGATGATTTCACAACCCAATCATTTGCTGTCAAGGTCCTATTTCCCCTCTCTTTACCCAGAAATCAGATTGTGGTTGCTTGCCTAAGCAGGTGCTCATGAACATCATAGAACCCCAACTAATCATTTATTCTCAATTATTTTACCACAAACAATCAAGTATCTACGAACCCTCACTATGAGATTTAAAATTAATGGATATGGCCATCTTTGAACGCAAAAAATGTACATTTCGCTGTCATTAACGGAGACGATATCGTGACCAACCCTCAATTCTTCACTAACTCTTTTGCATCAGTCTTTATATGATCTTAAATATTGGACACGACAAGGTGCATGTCATGGGAACGAGCCCTTTTGAACGCATATCATTATTCGATAATCCGATGTTATTAACCACTGCTTGATAAATGGTACATGTCATTTTAACAATTATATGCCACAACCATAATATAGATGGAGCCTAAACGGTGAGAACCCAATACTTCAAGTCAGAACTGAAGGTTATATAACCCATAAGAGGTTGGCAAAAAGTAAATTATTTTCATTAACATAAAAAGAAAGGAAACCATTGTCGATGAGTAAAAGAATTTATTTCAATGTACACGACATTTTAGGCTTTTAGCCTTAAAGTAAACTATTTCAGCTAAACATTCAGAATCAGTGGATTTGGCCTGAACAAATAGATACAACTTTCAGTCGCCTTCCATTCCCTGGGGTCATATCCCAGGGTTCCTCTATGTAGCCTTCTTCGGAGATGCATGGGCCTGGTATCAGCAGTTTCTCCTTGTGTGATGCTGATGTGTAAGTTTCAACCTTTTCCATCCAAAACATTTTCGGTAACAGATGCGGTCTCCTCTCCTTTGGTGTATCGCAGAGATCCATTTCAGCACCATTTCGTAGGCACCTACACACAAGGAAATCCCAACACAGTTTCAACCCAAAAACGGCCTTAAATAAACATCAACAGTAATGAAAAAAGGGTAATCTCCTTGTTGTAAACCGACAGAAATGCTACGATAAAAAATCAATCAATTATCAAGTACAGAATCAGCGATGTGTTTGATAAAAAAATAGGTAGTATAACTACAATTAATCGAGTGTACACCTCTTATTTACAACCAAATCTCTTGTCCTCTCATTTATGGACTGTTGCCAAGCGATGACATTGATCCGGGATATATCATGAGATAGAAGGTAAGCATGCAGTTCATCGGGGACCACGAGTGTTCTGATTTAACTTTAACGCATGACGATATCGTTACAATTTTTGGTAGCGTTACATTTTATATTGCTTCCCGGCAAATAGAATGAACATTACTCACTGACGAAACTAAAATGAGAAGGATAAGGGCATTGATATGATGATTTTACAATGACGATATCGTTACATACAGGCGTACCATAATATTAAAACATTGGCATCAACTAAGTCCGTCGCAGTCCCGGAAAGTGTGTACTACACGTGGTCTTTAATGGGTGTCATATGGTGTCTTAGAAGAAGCATATAACACGAAGAAGCAACAATCATATTACATTATGGTTACCTCAAGTAAGTGCCATTTCCTAAGATTAGAGAAATTAATTTCTTAAAAAGTTCATTCATGTAATAAGTAGAAACCAGCAAATTAACAACCATGCAATTGTCATAGAACCATATGATGAGATGGCTCCATAAATAAATCAACAAATACAAGTATGTACTAGCTTTAAAACAAACAAACATACCTGATATGGCTCCACCGTCTCCTGCTATCCTTTGAAACAATATGATGATAAAGCACAAACAGCCGATGCAAAACTGCCGGTGCCCAATGGTGTTTCCAAGTATAAATCATGCTTGCACTCGGTTCAAGTTGTCCAATTCCGGTTCACACACCCCAGCTCCAAACGGATAGACCTGACCAGTACTTTAATCCCATATATACGAAATATCCAAAATCAGTCCGAACCATGATATCCAAAATCCAGACCCTCTCATCAATTGGGAGGCCAACCCCAAATACACCTTTCCCCTTAAAGTTTTCATCCTCCTCAATCCCCTAAGCGTCAAAAGAGATTCTGTGAATTATTATTTACCGATATAAATAAGTCTAAAGCACCAGCAAATGAGACTCAAAATCGACGTCATTGCAAACGGGCTTTAGCCAGTCAGCTGATGGAAACTGGCCAGTCCGTACTTGTTTTGATTAAAACGCCCAGTAATTGTTATTCAGAAAATAATATGAGGAAGGGACACATCTTAACCTTTCTGCTTCCAACGAGCATATTGGTCAATGTAAAGGTCATAGACGATCTTCGCGCGAAAGTAATACATATCGCTCTTCGAAAACTCCATCGGCAGACTCAATGCAATGTGCTTTGCGTACGCCATGACGAATATTCCACAGTCGACG
The DNA here is from genome assembly GCA_038049695.1 of Cinnamomum chago. NCBI lineage: Eukaryota > Viridiplantae > Streptophyta > Magnoliopsida > Laurales > Lauraceae > Cinnamomum > Cinnamomum chago. The sequence goes on along the minus strand of CP142451.1, from coordinate 5,577,482 downwards.
CTGTGAATACAATATCTAAAATTAGAACATGAAGGTCATTTAACCAAGACTAGTACGACATGTCATGTAAACAGATCACAGTCAGAGTTGGGTGCGATCAGTGAATTTAACCTGTTCGTCTGCATGGGGCAGTCCATTCGGTGTATTGACCAAACCGTTGGATCGCTCCAACCGAATTGCATAAAGCGGTCATTGATCCAGGCAATCTGTAAATAAATTTCTCAGCTTTGCCTCATATACATGTCGGATAAAATACATTGGTTGAATTGCATATATGATTGATAATGATGCAGGATTAAAACTTACATATCGTTCAGCGAATAGGTAATCTCCCTCTCGATTCAAGCTGTTATAGTAATCCCATCGCAAATCATTAACCCGACCAACAAGGAGGAAGAAATGGTGGTTATTCCATACAGGGAAGAATAAGAACGCTTTATCCGCTATGCTGTCCGTCATTGCAAGACCGAAGCTGTTTTGAACATGTTTCTCGCAATGTTCAGCATGCACGAACCAGTCCTGAATGTTTGTATGTAATCATTAGTCCCAACCTTAAAGGGGAACGAATACACAGCATCATTCACATTCAAATAAATGATACCAATTTTACAGCACTTACAGATAAAGCACATTCAAAGAAATACGAAGATGTAGCCTGCTGCTTTAAAATCTGAAACCAAGAGTGCATGGTCTACGACAATGGAAAGGGAATCGGTTAGTGAATGGAAGTAACAGCGATTTACTATGCGTCCGTATGTTCCTACACATGTAATTTTAGTCGAAGAGGCATGAATCACTAACCCAGTTGTCCATCCATGCACCCTTAAGCAAAATACTCATGATATCGGCAGTTACAGGCGTACAAAACTCTTGTAACTTTGCATTCCTAAAACAGTGCATCGTAGTTGTAAGTTAAGCATAAATGTATAAAACACAATATTGCATGTACAAAAGGAAGATAGATTGTATAGGATACCCCTCTCTATCAGCATATTCATTCCGAAAGACCGTAAGGATATCATGCTCCTCCGTCGTGAGTTTATACTTAGGATTTCTCATCCACGCTCCAGTGCTATAGTCAGCCATCCATAGAGGGGGCTTTGGATCCCTAAAGCGAGCCTTGACATTTAAGATCATAGAGGATATCTCACTAAACGGGGACACACTAATCCCAAATGTGGGATGCATGGGTTGTGCTAAACTGGAGGATTCGGGCACCGACCATGGGATGGAATTGAAAGGACTCTTGGATGGGGATTTAGCAGTGCTGCCATGGCCAACCACTTTAAGGGGGGATTTTGGAGTATCGTACGTATGGAATAACCTGGGAGATCTTCGGGGTGATAACGATATGGGTATTGAAGACGACTCGGAAATATCGGCAGGTAAAGCTCTTGTGGGCATGGATGCATCGGTTTGCTTTGCTAATTTTTCGATTATGCGTTTGGATCTTTTGGGGAGCTTTGGAACCATTGTACTGATGGATAGGGAGGGCGTGGATGGCAACTGAGTGGCTACCGATGCTGTTTTCCGTTTCTTGGGACCAGATCCCGCGGGACATGTTGCTGGAGCTCCTTTGCCACTCTATTCAAATAGATGCATGGAGATTAGGACATAATTAAGTAGGATATGCATAGCGCAGCCCAGACTTTGATTATACCTGTTGGGAGGTTTCTTGGGATACCACATGAACTCCGTGATCTTTATTGGATGGTGACGAATCAGTTAAACACGAATCTTTTAACATCAATACATCAGCTCTCACGGCTTCAATGAAGTTCTCAAAATCTGTTGGGGATTTTTCTTGTGATTGAGCAGCATCGCGACATGATGAGAGGATTTTCTCGCTGTACTTCAGGATCTATATTAGACATTATGAAGATAGCATAGGAGTTAGGAGCAACTATAAATAAAATGGATATTCCAACTTGTATGATGAGTTGGCAAAATAAGGTGGTATAGCTTACATTAGATTGGACGGTCGTCAGATTGAGTCCAGTTACGTCGGTTTGACGATCGATCCGAAGACGAGTGATGCGTCTATACCACTGGAAGTACTCATCCGTATGCGGGCCAGCATTGCCCTCCTCTCCGTAAGTGATTGCATCCATCCTTTTATTCCATACACCACTATAGATGGCTCGAATTTTTTCGCGTTTATTGTCACCTATTGGGACCATCTCATCCCGTGGAAATGGCCTTTGGAAAATGGGCGGGACAACTTGATGTAGACCGAATTGTTTCATTACTCTATCCGGGCAGTGCCGCTCCACGATCCAAAAAGAAATCAAGGCCGTATTGGACCGGAATAAAGGAACTTCTGCATCGTCTATGTACTCTTGGATGTTTTCAAAATCTCGGTATGGAAGCCAGTTGAACTGAAAAAATACAACTTCACAATTAGATCCACAATTGTATAACAAAATAAATAGGGAAGCGAAGTACCACACGAGTTACGAAAAAAGTATGAGTCTGATGAGATCCATAAATGGAAAATATGACTCCAAACGAATGACAAATCCCCAGTTATTATCCTAATTTAATACTTACGTCATCCACTTCCATAATATCCAGACGTCTTCTGGCATCCTCAACTCTTGTCTGGAAATGATGGGAACGTAATCTGTTGTGCCAGGTTAGGAGGAGAGGAAACTCAACGTTTGTGTCCCAATCAGCTGTCCGACGGATCGGCCTGCCGATTGTCATACGTGAGTAAGCCCAAACCTGAAAAGTAATGAAGGCAAATTGTGGTTATAATTATTGATTAAAGAAGAGATTGATATAATCATAAGTACCACAAATTCCACACTTGGTTTAACACCTGTAGTAATTTCAGGGGACCCGTTATTGTCTTCACCACTTTGCCTTTTTTTTGCAATAAAGATACTTTGGCAAGGCCCCTGTATAGATTTGCTAGACAGGCCGTTCCCCAAGAACGCATTTCAAAATGTCTAAATAGATCTAGGATGTGGGCTGGAGCCTTTGTACCAGATGAGGTCCAAAATATCTGCCCGGCAACGAGACAGAAAAGGAATGCACGTGTCCGCCTAACGTCTTGATCACGCGGACGGCTCTTGGGCTCCAACCCAAAATTATCTTTCAACCAGGTGAACTTGATCTGCACTCCATAGCAGTCATAGTTCACGTCTGGTACCATCCCTAGTAGGTCATCACATAATTTGGCCATTATTGAGGGGGAAGAGAATGTGCGGCCATTGACAGGAAGACCATCAATGGGGAGGCCATATATGTATGATACGTCCTCCAAGGTCACGGTCGCCTCTCCACTGTTAAGGTGGAAGGTGTTTGTCTCTGGCCTCCACCGCTCAACCAAGGCGGTGATTAGGCCATGATCGAGCTCGATCTTTTTTATCCGCGCTAGTTGCTCCAGCCCGGTTTGACGTATCAGTTCCCACATGCGATCATTGATTTCCCAGCTTTCATGATTTGGTGTGGGTATGCATCGTAAGGGACCTGCTTCCTGCAATTAATAAAGGAGGAGGAATCTATGTGATTAGAGTAGTGTCGCAGTTGTAAAGAGAATATAGTAGCACTTTTGTATTTCAGTATATGCTCACCTTGCCCTGCCACACTCGCTCTGAAATATGTTTATCTTGATCGTATAAGATGGAATTATCAATAGGTCCGGGATGTGAGTTATCCATCTGTATTATGTAAGAAGTTTAAAGTTAGCACAATGTACATACATCAATTCATATAGTTCTCAAATGAGGGTTCCAATAGACACATACGATCACATATAGGAAAAGCTGAATAGAGATTCATTTATGGAGTCGGTTATGTGTATACAAATGCAGCGATATCGTTACATCCACTTAGAGTTCATCATACGTATCTGATTTCTCAAATAGTAATTAATGATATAATATATATTAAGATACATAAACATTGATAAATATATAACAATCTCACTCATAAAACATTTGTTAGAGTTGAGGCAACATGGCAACATTACACAGTCCGTTTTTGTCTCCAACGACATTGGCAATGAGTTCATACTGAAATGCTTAGACGATTGTGTAGGAATTTTGGGAACCTCGAGTGTGAATTGTTTCAACATGTCTTATGTTTACAATTTCATTACCGTTACAAATAAATGGGTAAGATGATGTGAGATCGGTGGCGAACAATTATAGTCACTTTGCATAGTACACATGGTGTCCCACATTATACATTGAAGTTTGAACCATAATGGGAATTTTTAGAAGGTGGCATAACGCGGATAAACATTGGGGTTGGAGGGGATGGGCAAATGTCGAGGGTGGTGAAGAAGTGTATTTAGTTTCTGTTGAAGGGCATGCAAAGTGTTTTGGTATTGAGAAATCGCAATCACTAATTCAAATGACAAGTGATAAGAAGCCCGAAGTAACATCAAATTGGGTGTTTTATATATAGTTTTGATTGAAACTTTCAATAAATGTATAGGGACAAATTCTAATTAAGTCACCAATTTATTGGCCTTGATAGAATGCATTTCATATGACTCAAATTGAAAAAATAATGATAAAATTTGAAAAAAAAAAAAGGGCTTCACTCAGAAAAAATGTCATTACATATCTTGTATGAGACTGTTTGTCATAGTTGTGTAAGAATCATGCGAACGATAATCCAGCAAATAAAACATTTATATGTAGATGGGACACTTTCAATAAAAACTCCCACGAAAGGAAACATAACATATGACATGTTGAATGGGTACTAAACATTACCCAAGTCTTAAAAGCTCGAATAAGAATCATGCTCCAAAACAACTAGCGTAAACAACAATTATATGTAGGTGGCCAACTTGAATACACTTTGGAAATATCAACATTTGCGTATGCAACATATCAAACAAATTTCGTAATTGTTACTGTTATGTTCTTCATCCAATTATTAGTGTCAAACAACAGAATAGTGGGGACATTATATTGAGGTGATACACAATCACAAGGACTAACGATTTCAATGAAATCGAGAGCATACTACTTTTTTTCTTCATCCGCTTTTGGTTTCCAACGGCATTCCAGTATGGTTGCTTTATATTTAGATGCCTAAACGAGTATAGGGAATCGCAGTGGAGAATGTAATTCGATTATGGAGGGGAAAAAAGTTGTTATTTGACAACGATATCGTCACAATAATTTTCTGTTTCTTCACCCAATTTTAGTATCCTTAAAAAAAAAATTGCTCAATTTAAATTGAGATGCATAAAACATGAGAAGGACTAGCGATTTCATTCAATGTTGATTGTCGTTCAATTTTCTGATAACGATATCGTTTTAGTAATTTTTGGGTCCTCCTCCACTTTTTCTGCAGCCTACACACGACATTAATGATTGTATAATGACATGCATAGGCAATGGAGAAGACTTAAGGACTTCACCCATATTGTGATCTCAAAATCTTTCATGTGAGAACTAGATCATTGCCATTGTGAACATGAGTGATATAAATTTCATTTGATAATGCATTCCGAACGTCGTTATGTAGCCACATTAGATAGTCCAAAGGTTTGGAATCATCATATTATCAACTATTAAAAAAACGGCCAATAGTAGTTCCCTTGTCAACCCCAGAAATTACATGTAAACGTGGGTAGTATCATTTCTTTTTTTGTTCTACACATGATAATGTACTACGAGTAAAATTGCTAGATATTGTGTAAGTGGTCATCAAGATTGCTTGTACATGAGATAAGTGATTACTTAATGGAAGAGAGAAGCCTAGATGACAATGGGGAAGAAGGTGGGGAAAAGGAAATAAGTGTAATGGGGAAGAAGGCAATAAGGGATAGAAAGGGGGGGGGGGGGAAGGGGGGGGGGTGCATCTCAATACAAAAAAAAGGACTTTTAGTCTCGCTTTTAAATTGAGCTGTTGTGTCGCTTTTACAATAAAGTGACACAGTATGGTCTGATGTGTCACTTTAGAAGAGAAGTAAACGAGGATGAGGTTTGTTGTGTCACTTTTGTATAACGTGACACAGAAAAGGTTGAAAAGCGGGCGGAAAAGAACAGGCACTAGACATCGAATGAAAGGAAGTGGGAGGAAATTTTGAAAATAAAAACCCTAGCCTCTCTCTCTCTCAGTCTCTCTCTCTCTTTCCAAGTATGTTCATCTCACAGCACGCACAAGAGAAAGACTCTCTCTCTCTCTCCACTTCTCTCTTTCACAGCAATCATAAGAGAAAGACTCTCTCTCTCTCTCTCATGGCAGCTTCAACCAGAGCAAAAGAACCCACCACGCCCCCACCTCCAGTTATAGGGAAAGCAGGAAGATACACTGTCTTCCTCACTCCTCCCTCCACTTCAAAACCCCGTCAAAGTCCCACCTCAGATTCTCCTAAAATCCCTCCCCAGACTGAATCTTCCAAGATTCCCCCTCCTGACCGGCCTCCCCCTCAGCAATTTTCCCAAAAGCCGACCCCCAACTCCTCTCCATTTGGGTTCTTCTGGAACGCCGTTACCAGAGTCCAAGATTGTAACTTTATCCAATCCATGGCTTCTTTTCTCTTTTAATTTTTTTTTTTTTTTAATCTGGGTCTTACTTATTTTGTAATCTAATGGGATTCTTTTGTGGTGGATTTGGAAGTTCATTCTAGCGTGGATGAGTATTTGGCAGATTCGTTCGGATTGAATCAATCCAAGTATCAGTGGGCGTTGAACGATTTCTACGAGAGCAATGAAATTGTGAGTTTCTTCTGATCTTCAGTTAGCGGGTTTTTTTTTTTTTTTTTGGGTTTGTTTAGATGTGTCCCATATTGGATTTGATTTGGGTTTTTCTTCTGGGAAAATCGGATCTTTTTATGTTTCCCTGATGAGGTTGGAGATTGTGAGTAAAATCAGTATTTCTTATGGGTGCTGATGAATTGGATTAAGAAATTCCGAATCTCAGCACTGTTTTAATTCATTTTCTTATGGGTGCTGATGAATTTCACTTGCCTATTACCAGAAAGGCCCACAGCTGTTGCATACCTCTCAAATAACTTATCTATTGAGACTCACATCTATGATCTCGCGCGTGCACACCCCTCCCTAACCAGACAATTAACCGTGGTTGACCCAAAGTCATTTCATGAAAGAACCATTTCATGCTGTTTTTGTAGGTTTCAGATAGAGTTATAAAACCACCACCAATGTTTTAGCATCCATTTGGGAGCCATTGAAACCCACCATCACAGAAGTCATCACTTCTAATGGTTGGCATATCAATTACTTGAAACACATTCAAGCTAACATGGAGAAATCAGCTGCAGTTATCTCATCCAAACTAAAATTAACACACCCTCAGCCTTACTAAGTAAAACAATGATGATATATATTGTCATAAATTCAATGCCATGAAAACCATAATTGGAAGTTTTCATATGCTAGCTCATACATCTTATCAAGTGAAAATTACAGTAATCAAGCATAAGTTAGCTCAAACATGGAATGTCTGGAAACAGACTAGCGGAAGGCAACTTTTCATATGCTCGTCAGCCTATTTCTTCCTGGAACCTGTCTTGTTGCAAAGTTCTTTTCAATTCATGATTTCTTCATCAATACTTACTAAAAGATTTTCTTTTTCTTTTTCTTCTATACAATGATTGCATAACATTTTACTCATAATTTCATAAAGCAAGTCTGATAGAGTTATTTCTTTTACTCATAGAAATAACTCTATTAGAGGTCTTCTTCTTCCTGTTTATCAGCTGATGCAATGGTGTCCACTGGCCTTGCAGCTTTGGGTTATGAATATATAAATCTAGGTTTGGAATTAGATTCACCTATTTAAATATTTTAGTTTCACCACAGTTAGTGGTTTTTTCTTCTCTTTTTTATTGGAGAGAGAAATAATCATAATATATAACAACTAGTTTGTTGGTTTTTTTGACCAGATGACTGTTGGGCAGTAAGGTAAGATCTTGCATATTAATTTGTTTCATTCACAGTTAAAAAACTCACTTGTTTTGATAGGGAAACCTGGTTCCAAAAACTTCAATTTTCCCATCAGGCATGAAGGCTCTTGCAGATTATGTGCATGGCAAAGGGCTTAAGATTATAATCTATGGCGATGCGGGGTATATACATATATTGTCACAATAATGGAGTGAGCCCACAAGAAAGGTACAACACAATGAAATAAAGAATGAGTTTGGTCACTGTTACTTATAATTATCAGGATAATTAAGGAGAGATTAAACATTGATTACTTATGTATTGAATGGCACAGGTACTCTAAGATGAGCAAAGCTCTTCTGAAGACAGGAAGACCCATCCTTTTCTCTCTATGTGAATGGTCTGTTGTTTAACTATGCTCTTGCAGCAATTGCTTTAGTGAGAAATACTTACATTTCTCCTTAGATTTCATAACAATAATAAGATGGTTTGGTATGATTTTAGGGGGCAAGAAAACCCAGCAGCCTGGGCACCAGCTATTGGAAACAGCTGGCGAACAACGGGCGATATTTAAGATAACTGGAATAGGTAATTAACAAGAGGCTAATTGATGCAGTGATGCATTTGTGTGTATTCATTCTGTTGTGTAAACTGTAAACATGGTGCTCTACTCCCTTTCTCCTTTCTGGTATTACATCAAGGACTGATCAAAACGGCGCATGGGCATCATATGCTGGACCGGGGGCATGGAACGGTATACTCCTATTTGCCTAGTACTGGACCCTTGATCTCTCAAACAAAATGTAGAGGCCAGAACCATACTAAAATATGTTGTCTTTGGAGCTCTTTGTATAGATCATGATATGCTAGAAGTTGGAAATGGTGGCATGTCAACGGAGGAATATCGCTCTCACTTCAGCATATGGGCATTGGCTAAGGTAGCCATTTTTCAAAGTACTTTGCAGACACACTTGCACTGGGTCTAACTAGTGTCTACATTCATGAAATGATGATTATTTGTACATAACTACCTGATTGTTTAGGCCCCACTACTGATTGGATGCGACTTAAGATCAATGGATGATGAAACACGGGGGTTATTGAGCAACAATGAGGTCATTGCAGTCAATCAAGGTACAGAGACTGTTCTGTCACTCACAGATTTCTTTGCCATAGATGTTAAGCAAGTGATATGTGAACTACATGCATGAAATTCTTTGCAACATGCATCAACAGTTTAGAAGCTGAACAAAACTCTACAAATATATAAAGTAAAAATTCGATTTTACTGTGATTGGATTTTACATTGATTGAATTAATATTTGCCATTTGATTGATAACATTTTGAAAAATAGTGAAATTTTGATCCGAGTGTCATGGATCAATCCTCATGGATTGAACCGGTGTTTTCCCAGGGATTGAATGAAGACATGTTGAGATAACACACAGCTATGAACAACAAATGTGTAAGCTTGACTATGTACTAGCTTGAATCACCACACTACCATGTATGGAAAATCTATGGGCTGAGAAATATTCTGAAAGATTGTATCAAATCTACTTTGGAAACTATATAATAATTATGTCTTGTAAATGGCACCCTGGTTTCACCTTATTATTGTTGTAGTACAATTTCTTGCATATGGATTTATGCTGAATTTGTATTGTGGTTTTGGAGCGATGCTCTAGAGAACCCTTTTATTCATTATGATTTTAGTTTTTATAAAACTACTTGGTCTAGTCACTTGTTCTCTGTTGTGCTATGGTGAATGACTCTTAAGTTGTCTTAAGTTTTTGTTTAAGACTGTCCTGGATCATGAGGTAGTCACTCAACGGTCAGAGAGTGGCAAATAAGATTTAATTGGATAGTTGAGGAAGGCTTCTCCACAAGATGATGGCTGCTTGATGTGAAGCCAGGTGATATTCCGAAATTGTCACAAAGAGGCTAGGAGATGTGCTATTTGATCAGGTTGGTTAGGAAGAAACCTCTCCATGAGATGCAGGCTGTAAGTACTACCATGCTCACTGCCCTATTTGGTGCCTATTCATGGAATTTTTATGTGAGGTGATGACTAGAAATCTATTAATCACAAGTGTTTAGTTGATTTCTATTCTCTTAAAGCAGTGATAACTTGCATGTGTGGTGCAGACATGTCAATGGATCTCTCCACGCCTTTCTAAATATACATGGAAGAGCTGCCATATTTGTCCCTGGAGCTGGACTACACAGTACACATGGTGATATTCTCTCCACGTGTGCCCATTGAGGTATTTCCACCTGATATAGTCTTATCTTTGCCTTGTCAAGATTATAGTGGAAACGTTTTCCAAGTGTTGGCCTGAGCCATCTTCTTCTTCTTCTTCCGTTTCATTTATTATTCTTCTTCTTCAATTCACTTCTCTCTCTCTAAATCGAATTCTTCTCCTTCTCCGCTTCTTTTTTAAGTGCAAGATATTGGGTTTTTAGAACCCAATATTTTTTATTGTTTCATTAACTTGGTACCCTGTTAATCTAAAAAGCACAATTAACTAAGCTCATTGTGTTGGAAACTAGAGCAATTGCAAGATGAACCTACTCTCTAAGACCAATTGTTAGTCTGAATGAAGGAAATTCTATTATTTGTCTTAAGTCTGAATATAGTTTGACATACAAATGAATGCTTCAAGTTTCATCCCTGATGGAGATCCTTTAAAAGACACTTTAAAAGTGACTCATTAAGGCATTTTTTTTTTTGGGGGGGGGGGGGGGGGGGGCGGAATCCGGCATGCTACAGACTTATAATTCAGCTATCTGATCTCTAAAAGGATATACAAATCTCCAAGTACTGGATTTTGATCAAGTATCTATATCTTACTAAACCTTATCGACGAGAGTTTAAAGAGTGAACCATAAGGCAATAATCCATAAAACAGTTAAATGCATTTTCTTACGGTCATTGTTGCCTATGTCAAGTTAGTAATGAAGAAATCACAAAATCTCAAAGAGATTGTAAGAATTCACCGACATTTTAACATCTAAAAAACAATAAAGACTGCTCTTCTATCTTAATCATTCCCTCATATCATAAATACTCATTCTTATGCAGAATCTCATTCCAACGAAGGGCGTAACCAAAAAGAGAACAAGTATAAAATTCTGATTCAAATAGCAGCCGTTTTGTGTTTTTAGACAGCGAACAGCAGTGCAATCCGAAATTGCCATCGCGTATTTTAGCAGAAAAGGTTACTATATATCTACCTTCATAAGAAAAAAAAAATACTATTGCATAGAAATGCTCGGTTGCATTGCAAAACCGATACATTCATATTAAAGGAACAGAATATGGGAAGTTGATACATGCCAAAAACGGTCAAGATGATGAAATCGATGCCCACATTCAAATAAGTAAATCAAACAAGCTTCAAATAGTAAAAAACAAGTACAGGATGGAGAAGCCAAGCATTACAGAAGCTTCAGATTTTTTATTTCAAATAGCCATTAATCCAAAAATTAGGTCTGCAGTCAGACAAATAGAGCATTGGCTGCAGGGAATGCACATGCAAATGCTACAACATAAAATGGATATCATGCAAGTACTTACCTCTCTTGGCTGGAAACCCTCTTTCATATGCACCATTTTATCAGACAACTACGGCGACGAAAGGGACTCGCTGGCTGCCAGTGTGAGAAGATCCAGACGGAATCACCGATTGGGGTGAAGACAGGAAGGAAGACGGAAAGGGAGAGCAGGGGACCAATGGAACGAGAGAGGAAGCGAGAGGGAAGGAGAGGGAGGCGAGAGAAAACGAGAACGTAGGCGAGAGAGAAGGAGAGAGGACGCGAGAGGGAAGGATAGAGAAGGGACCGGCGAAGACACGCAGAGAGTAAAAGGGCGTGGGCAGCGAGAGGGAGAAGCAGAGAGAGGAAAAAAGGCGGGACGTGTGGGACGTGGGGTGGGAAGAGTGAAAAGGATGGGTTTTCTGGACGATGTCGTCAACAATGGGAGGGGTAAAAACGTCCACAATGGGCTGTACGAGCACCAAATTGGAAAAATACGTGTATTTCTGTCTAAAATGGCTAAATACATCTCTAATCACACTTTTCTCGTAAAAATCCCTAAAATTAATCACAAAGAACCACTTCCATGCCTAATGGCTATTTATGGTCTTTTTTTTTTTTTTTATAGTTTTTTCATTCATTCATTTATAAACAGTGTAAACAAAATATATAAGGCTTGGTTTGAAAACTCTAAACACTATTCAAGCTGACAAATTAGGCTTAATTTTGACTTCTTCCAACTCAATTGACAAAGTAGCATCTCTGATTGCTTTAGGCCTGTATTTGGTTGAGACCATATGTTTGTCAAGAGCTCTCTCTTGGTTTCAGGATTTTCTATTTGATCTAGATTTGTTGAGCCGAGCGAGTGAAAAGTCACTTTTAACTAGTTAAACTCTCTCAATTATGGAATTTAGAATGCCCCTTACCTATTAGCATTTTGAAATTCAATTTCTCGAGACAGCATTTGGAATTCTCTAAATTCCATAAGAAAATATCCCTAAATGCTTGCAATGGAACATGCCATTATCGAATATGATTAATTTCATTGGTAACGTGAAATGAGCCTACCACGTCAAGGTTGCAATTATAATTTCTTTTTTTTTTTTTATATGCTCATGTAGGGATCAATCCCTCAGCATGAAAACGCCACTCAATCACGAGTGATTCTATTGTAACACAAGCTACTGTCAAATGTTTGGGGTTCCAAAAATATGAGAAATGCCAGTTTTCTCATCTTGGAAATTGGAATGGCCGTTTGCAAACATTTTGATGGAACCATCAAAGATGAAATAGGTGTAGGGCCTGTCAAAATATTGGAACAACCCTGAATTCAAAGGCACCAACTGTGATGTCCGAATGTGGAAACGTCTCATGAGAAAATCCCCCTGCTTCTAACTGCACCCCCATGTAAAGCAGTGAAATCCGAGGTTTTAAGTTTGGCATTAGCTCTTCATGAAAGGATTTCATAATGCACTCTTTGATATTTGTGCGTGTGAGAGAGAGAGTTATGACAATCTTCAAAATTATGAAAGGTTTTTTTTTCCCCTTTTTTCTCTCTACCTTTAAATAATGATGATGACGACGACGATTTTTGTATAAGCATCTTAATGAACTTGAGTTTTGTTAAATGGCAGCTCTCTTTGCAAAGGCTGTAGAGGATTCTGGGGTCCCTCTAGAATTTCATTTTGCACTTATGCCAGGTCCAACGTATGTAGGATTGCAAATTGGTATCCAAATATCCGAGTATTTGAAGTCTTCGGTCCTAAATAAAGTGGGCATGAAGAGAAAGAAGAAAAAAAAAAAAAAAAAACTTGGATCAGAGAGAATTTTGGACCTAGAAAATTCGGGTCCAAATCCTCTATTGTTTCGAACCAAGGATTCAGATCCAAGACAACTACTTTAAGCCTCTTTGTCGCTAAGCCATTGCATAGATGTTCCACAGTGAAGTTCATTTGACCAGATAAGAAAGGCTACATAGCTACAGTCGAAGTAACTTCCCATTCTATAGCCACCATCCAGTGTCAACATCTTTACAGTAAGGCATCATGCAAAAGTTTCGCAAACAGATTCGTGAGGTTTTCTTTCATATTTCAGGGAGGGTTCATTACAATTCATCTATCTGAACTTAGATTATGAAGAGTACAGGATCCATGATGTTATGGTTCCTGACAGATTCTTGAAGAGGCAAAATGTAAAGAATGTAGGGTGTGGAGATGTAAATAGGATACTGACTTTCCTAGGATTTGATTGCTGGGAATTCGTTTTCTATCTCTCCTTAATTCATCTTCCGTTGATGAGATATTATTTGATAGCTGTTTATGGATCTTCACCTTTATTTCTTCAACTTTAGCCACTTTTAGAAATACATTTTTTAGAAATACTAGGAATTCAACTCCATGCAGATGAACATGCCTAAAAAACTCAATGGGGATTGGACTTGGATGAAGATGAAAATGATAAATTGAAGAGACTGGGAGCACATGATGACCTGTATTTGATAAACATGACAATCTATCATATGAATCTATCCGCAGCATATGATCTCACTAGTCCTCGGAAGGAAATGCCAGAGAGAGAGAGAGAGTTCATGCAGCGACCCCCACATAGTTGGGACAAGGCTTTCATGATTATGATGAAAATTAAAAAAGTGCAACCTATATGAGGATTTCGCTAAGGAGAGACTAGAATGGAGAAATAGAATTCATGTAGCGAAACCCCACATAGTTGGTTAAGGCAATGATTATAATGGATACCGAAGAAGTGCAACCTATCCGAAGATTTAACTCATGATACATTGGAATGGAGAAATAGAATGCATGTAGCTGACCCCAACCTAGTTGGGACAACGCTTTCATCATGATGATATGATGATGAGAGAGAGAAAGATTGAGATATGTAAGACTAGTTACATATCACTGCAATATTAGTTGTAAATCAATTCTTACCATCAATCTTCAATGAATGAGACATTAAGTTGTATCTGCAGTGATTTGCAAACAATCAAAGGTTTAAGTCTTACGTATCACTGTAATATTTAGTCGCCAATCAATTCTTACAATCAATTATATTATATGAACAAGACACTGACCTGTAACTGCAGCGACAAACAAGCAAAGGTTTCATTCATAAAAGGCAATTAAGATTTAGTACATGCATATATATAATCAATAAAAGAAGAGTACTGCAATTAATTTTCAATGACAACTCAAACCAAATTTGGATCTTGCATGAATGGGGTAGATTCCTGTGATTCAAGCTCTTTATATCTCACCCTTCGGAATATCAACTGAAAGCCCACCAACATGTAAAATGTTTTTCTTGCCTGTGCTGTCAAGACCTTATGCCTTCATGTATATACCCAATATATACAGCCACCGTGCATATAACTAGAAAGTGGGCGAGTTCATTCCCTATACACTGTTCCTGATTCTCTGGTACAGAACTACTAAAAATAAATCAAAACTATAAGGTGACCACTAAAGAGCAAACCACCAGCATTTCACCTCTAAATTCCATGTACCCTTCCACAATTTAATGGCCACAGAGTATCGTCAATGTTGAGTAAAGTACATATCTATCCTTAGCTTGAAGATGTCTGATAGGATGTTGTGCGGGAGACAAGAACAGCTTCATTACTCGCAGCTTTTGATGAGGCAATTTCCTCTAAGCGTTTCCATGTGGAATCACGTTTTGAAAGAATCTCCTCCCCTTTGGCTTCATCTTCTTGGAACTTTTGCAAGCACTCCTCAAAGAGCTCTGGGTCAAGTTCTGAGAAAAAGTTACGGACATTATATGTCAGGCTTTTAACAGCCTGGTTCCAATGGTTCCTCTTATTCTTCTCTAAAGCAGGGAAGATAATGGGCAATATCACTCTCCGGTTTTCTTTAATCAAGTTCTCAATATGATCATTGTTCCATAAGAACAAAGCCCTTTCAGCAACCTACAAATGCAAACGCGCAAGTTCCAAACTTAGTAGCATTGAGGCAATAGCAAACGAGCAACCTAAGCAGACAGTACTTCTATATTCAAAGCCCTACATATATATGAAGATGTTCAAACCTGACAACTAATTAAACCCGTCAATGTTGTAACTTTAATCATTGTGATTTTCTTTTCTTTTTTTTAAAATAAATATCATTATCATTATCCTTTTTCTTTATTTTTTTGATACACTGACATAGTAGAACCAGGACTTCCTAAAGAAGCATGAGAAAGACCTAACACAGGTCTGAACCAGCACCCCCACCTCCTAGGTTTGGTGTAATGAATAAACCTTACAGCATAAGAATTAAAATAAAAAAATCTGCAAGCATACACAATGATGCCATGGCAAACTCCTGTCTTCTAGAACCCACTAATCATGTATAATCTAGAGCAGGTAATTCTTCTCCATCCCCTAGTCCAGAGAATCTGGATCTTCTTATTGAATAACCTAAAGGCAAAAGAACATGTACTGTTCATCCAATTGATAAATTTGTTTCCTATCAAATATTGTCTCCCTTAAACACAGGTCCTTTACCAGCTTACCACAGCCATCTCATCTGACTCCCTTCCAAACAGTGTAGCTGAAGCCTTGGAAAATCTGTCTAGGCGAAAGGTTATGAAAGAAGAGATGAGTGTCTGGAGAAGACTAATACATGGGAATTTACAGAATTACATGCAAGAAAACATCCAGTTGGATGGAAATGGATGTTCACCCTAAAAAATAAGATTGATAGCAGTATGACACATTACAAACTGTACAAAGCACCAAGGATGTAAATATCGGCCGCCACGCTAAATCGGCCGTAGCGGGCGATACCGCCATGCTACGGCCAAAATATCGGCCGCCACGGGAAATCGCACCCGTGGCGGCCGATACGACTAGGGGGTTTGACGTTTTTAGGGTTTTTTAACCCTCTCTTCCCCTCTATGTTTGCTGTTTTTTACTCTTTGTGGTCCCAAGTGTCTCCCAAGTCCATTTCTTCAAGATTTCTTGCCTCCAAATCACCAACATTCAACTATTGAAAGAAATCTAAAGATTCTAATCAAGATTCTTCATCTAGGTATGTGATTTTTTTTCAACTTTTGAGATTATCATTGTCTAACTACTATGAATCACAACATAATGGCATCATTGTCTTGTTTTATTGTAGATCCATGCTTCCTTTTGATCTTGCATGCATATCTTTTGTTTTTTTTTTATATATTGTTATTTTTATTTTCGGATTTATGTTATTTAAAAAAAAAAAAAAACATTATCACTTATGGAAAACTCATGAAATAACTTGAAAATAGCTTCATATTGTTAGATCTATGTTTCCCATAGATCATTCCAACAATACTTGAATGTTTATTGATTTTTCTCTATTTTTTATTTTCGGATTTATTTATTTTTTGAAAAAAAAAATGTGAATACTCATGGACAACCCATGAAACCACTTGGAAATTGCTTGTAAATGATAGATCTATGTTTCCCATAGATCAATCCATCACATTTTGAATGTTTATTGATTTTTCTCTATTTTTTATTTTCGGATTTATTTATTTTTTGAAAAAAAAAATGTGAATACTCATGGACAACCCATGAAACCACTTGGAAATTGCTTGTAAATGATAGATCTATGTTTCCCATAGATTAATCCATCACATTTTGAATGTTTATTGATTTTTCTCTATTTTTTATTTTCGGATTTATTTATTTTTTGAAAAAAAAAAATGTGAATACTCATGGACAACCCATGAAACTACTTGGAAATTGCTTGTAAATGATAGATCTATGTTTCCCATAGATCAATCCATCACATTTTGAATGTTTATTAATTTTTCTCTATTTTTTTTATTTTTGAATTTTTTTTTTAAAAATAACTTTTAATATTTGAATACCAATCAAATGTCTTGAAAATGGTTCCTAGATTGTGATATAAGTTTCCTCTAACATGTTTCTTTTTTTTTTTTAATTTTTAACATACTACTTGTTTATATTTATAGCCAGCCAGGTATTCAGTCTATCTGTCTTTGCCAATTAATAAGTTAAAATGCCTCGTGATATTGATCCCGCATGGAGCTTTGGTGATGCAGTTGAGAATAATAGGTTGAAAATCAAATGCAAGTTCTGTGGGAAAGTGACCAATAGGGGCATTACAAGATTCAAGCACCACTTGGGCCACATATCTGGCAATGTTGCTGGCTGTACCGAAGTACCAAGGGAAGTCAGAGAACAAATGAAAGCTTTGGTTGGCCAAAACAAAGCTAGAAAAGTAGAGATAAAAGAAAAGAGGCGGCAGGATGTTGATGCTGCCCGTTATGATGTATTTGGGGATGAATACTTTGATGAGGAGGAAGATGCACAGATGGAGGCTGCACGCCGACAGCCTTTGATGAGTCAACAAGAAGAATATGAACGTCGTGCATTTGCTGAAAGCAAATATTATGATGCAGGGGGCTCATCTACTACTGTGCCAAGCAGGGGTAAGGGCATTGTGGGGTCCATGCATAGGGCATTTAGCACCCGGGAACGGAATGTTGATGTAGAAATTATCTCTACAAGAAGAGCAGTTCCTCCCCCTGTTGATCCTCTAGCACATAGAAAAGAGAGAGATAAACAACCAAAAATATCTAGTGTTGTGAATGGGGTAATGAAGGCTGTAAGAGATAGATTGGCCAAAGCTACAACAAAATGACTAATTCACAAGAACATACCACCTACAACAGTAGATTCCCCATATTTCCAGACTATTCTTGATGTTGCCGCCGAAGCTGGGAGGAGTATACAGGCGCCCTCTGTATATGACGTTGGCACTAAATATCTTGAAGAAAAATATAAAGAAATAAAGGCTTGAGTGGAAAAATTTAGGCCAATGTGGCAACAGAATGGTGTTACCATCATGTGTGACAGGTGGACCAGCGACACCCAAACACAATTAATAAACTTTTTGGTGTATTCAGTCGCTAGGACCGTCTTTGTGAAGTCCATTGATGCATCTGAACATAGACGGACAGCCACATATATATACACTCTTATGGATAAAGTTGTAGAGAGTGTGGGAGAGGAGTATATTGTACAGATTGTTACAGATAATGGCGCCAATTTCAAGACAGCAGGTTTGAAATTAATGGAGAAGAGGACCCATTTATTCTGGACCCCATGTGCAGCACACTGCATAAATCTCATCTTGGAAGAGATTGGAAGGAAGACAAAAGTGGCTTCATTGATCAAGGCATGTAGAGGAATTACAAGGTTTATATATGATCATTCATGGGTGTTAAGTTTGATGAAAAGATACACAAATAACCATGCCTTGCTGCGTCCAGGATTAACTAGGTTTGCAGCCCATTTTCTGGCTATGGAAAGCCTTGTAAAGTTTAGAACGGAGCTCATTCAGATGTTTGCATCAGAAGAATGGCTTCGTTCGAAATGAGGCAATGCAACTAGTGGTCCGGAGTTTGAAGTTCCAAACCTATTGAGGGACAATAAATTTTGGAAGAAAGTGAGGAAGATATTAAAGGTTTTTGAGCCATTAGTTAAAGTGTTGCGGCTTGTAGATGGTGATGACAAGCCGACAATGGGCTTTATATATGAAGCAATGGATCGGGCAAAGCAATCTATTATGGAAAATGTTAGGTATCACGAGAAATATATAAAGATTATTGATGCCCGTTGGAACGATCAGTTGCACCATCCATTGCATGCTGCAGGTAATTAATATATATCTTTGAATTTGATACTTTTTTGTTTTCCTAACTAATAAATTAATTATCTTGTTTGCTCACAGTACATTCTACATATTTATAATGTAGGTTATTTTTTGAATCCCGAATTCTATTACCGCAATGTCGAACTACACACCGTAGCAATAGATACGGACTTGCGGGTAGGATTACGGGAGGTGTTGAAGAAATTGTTAAATCCAGATGATCAAATTGATGCCATACAAGAGGTGAGTGGGTGGTTACTTAAGAGAATTTAATTATACTGCCAAGTGCCAATTGCCATACATGTTGTAGGGGTTTACTGACTTATATCTAATTTTTGTCAATCCTGGGTCTCCAGGCCCAATATAGCAGGCCCATTTACATACTAGTTAGTTGTTAGCTATTAGTATGGATCTAAACCCAAGTGTAATTAATGGATAAGTATTGTTACAATGTAATCAGGGATTAAACCCTTTTAAATATAGATCTCAGTCGACCATGCAAAGGAAGACATTCATCTCCACTTTATCTCTCTCATGTCTGTATCACTTCTCTTTACATGACATGGTATCAGAGCTTGGTGACTGATTCCGTCAGTCTCTGGTATGATGATCTCCGGTGGGCCACGGGTGATCTACGATGATCAGAGATGATCCGGCTGAAGAGGATGATTTCAGATGATCACATACTGGCTTCCAATGCTTGCACAAAACATATAGAAGTTGATTGCCACTTTATTCGAGACGAATACAAGCGTAATGTTATCAGTCTACCTCATGTCCCTACAGAGTTTCAGTTTGCAGATATCTTCACTAAGGGACTTGCTCGGCCTCGACATCAATTTCTTGTTTCCAAATTGCTGCTTTATGGCACTCCCGCATCAATTTGAGGGGGGGTGTCAATCCTGGGTCTCCAGGCCCAATATAGCAGGCCCATTTACATACTAGTTAGTTGTTAGCTATTAGTATGGATCTAAACCCAAGTGTAATTAATGGATAAGTATTGTTACAATGTAATCAGGGATTAAACCCTTTTAAATATAGATCTCAGTCGACCATGCAAAGGAAGACATTCATCTCCACTTTATCTCTCTCTCTCATGTCTGTATCACTTCTCTTTACATGACAATTTTCACA
Source organism: Cinnamomum chago (assembly GCA_038049695.1). Classification (NCBI taxonomy): domain Eukaryota; kingdom Viridiplantae; phylum Streptophyta; class Magnoliopsida; order Laurales; family Lauraceae; genus Cinnamomum; species Cinnamomum chago. The sequence continues at coordinate 5,557,254 of CP142451.1, read as the reverse complement.
TTGTAGATATCTATATATACACAAAGGAGAGGAACCTTTGCTGACCCTCTTGTGATACGATCGATTGGAAGGATGCCACCTGGTATGACTATGAACAAAAGACAAATCCACATTGTAGATATCTTGAAATACGATTTAATTTTCTTTATTTATTTTTTGCATTTCAGCTGATTGGTGGATGAATTTTGGAGAGAGTGCTCCACTCTAAGGAGTGCAGCTGTTCGCATCCTTAGTCAAACTACAACATCTTCCAACTGTGAAAGAAATTGGAGCACTTTCTCTTTGATCCACACGAAGGTCAGGAATCGGCTTACCATGCAGAAACTCAACAAACTTGTATATTGTCATTACAATATGAAGTTGAGAAACAGAATTAGGGAGAGAAGGACAAGGGATAATCCTGATTATTGTCCCATTAATTTGGATCACATATTTAGAGAGGACGATCCCTTACTCCCATGGCTAGCCGAGATAGAGGATCCGCTGCTAGATTCAGATCTGGGGTTTCAAGAAACGGTTCAAGAGTTGATAGGTGAGGACATGGGTGAGGCACCTGCAGAAGGTCAGCCACCTCAGGGAAAAGGTACCAGTAGTAGGACTAGGAGGAGTGAGAAAGAACCTGCTTCTAAGAAAGCTAGTTCCACCACGGTCTCTTCAAGTAGCCATGGTGGAGGAGATGGAGGAGGAGACAGTGGGACAGGTCGTACTAGTGAATACTATCAACATGATGAAGACAATGTCATTCCTGTAGAGGAAGTACAGGAGTTACCTCCATCTGGAAGATTTGATCCAAGCCGTGGTTATCAACGGCACCGAAGAGATTCACCACCTCGGGCTGGAGGTAGTAATGAGCAAGGAAATATGGGTGGAGATTTTGGAGGACAACAAGCGGCATCATGGACTGATTCGTGGAACCCTAGTTACCGTGGACAAGGACCTTCACAGTATTTTGACTATTTTCCATATGGTCAAGTACAACAAGGAGAAGAACAGTCTTCAGCTTCGGGGTCCTACTCATATGGTGACTATGGTGAAACGCAATATGTTAGATATCCAACTCCACCTCCTCCAAGTTCCTATGATGCGGGTGCGGCTGCCTTCTTTGGATTTGTGGATCCCAATACTCATCAATATCAAATTCAATATGGTGCCAATAGAAATGATAACACTGATGGGGATGAGGATAGCCATAGCCCCTTGAATCTTGGTAGACGTTCCTTTTGGTGGTGATTAAGGTATTCTTAATTTCATATTTACTTCACTAACTCTCTACTCTCTGTCATTTCTAAATTGGTGTTGAATGTTGATTGTTGATCACTTCATAGTTCATTCACTTGATTGAATTTGAACCTTGAATGTTGAAGTATTGATATTTGATTGTTCAATGCTCACTAATGAGTAATGACCTAACTCTTAAGTCTTCTTAATTCTTATGCCTTTATTTCATGTTCTATTTTTTTTTATGAGCTTTCTATTACTTTTTAAGTTAGCATGATTAAGAAACATGAATACATGTGAAAAAACTAACCATTACTATTATTTTCTATTTATACAGCAATACAGGACCTCATATATTGAGGGCACCGCTACGCCCCCTTTTCTTATTTACTTTTGCAAAAGAACTACATTTTCTTTCATTTTACAATTTTCTGGATTTTCTAGAATTTTTTCAGATTTTTTTGGCGATTTTTTCAAATCGCACCGCTACGCCGCTAAGTATCCCCGCTACGCTATGTATCGCCCGTTTCGTAGCGGTTTAGCGGCGGGCCGCTACGACCGTCGCTACCGCTATTTTCTTCCTTGCAAAGCACGACTCATAGCTAAGGGGTGCACAAGTGTATGGAGAGGATTGCTAGGAGAACTTTGCTCCTATAGCGAAGCACAACATAGTACGCGTAATTATTTCCATTGCAGCATCATAGGGTGGAGGCTACACCATGTGAAGAATGTATGTCTTCATGGTGATCTACAAGAAAAAGTTTATGCGTCTCCACTATTAGGGATTATACATCAGGGAGAGAAGTACAAGGTTTGTCAGCTTAAAAAGGTGCTATACAGCCTCAAGCAATCACCATGAGCATGGTTTGGAAAGTTTAGTGCAACTCTATCACAGAAACGTTTTAAAAGAAGCAATTTGGATCAGACAGCGTTTGTTAAATGCCAAAAACTAGGTATTTTTATATTGTGTGTTTATGTGGATGATATTGTAGTTGCCAGAGATGATGAAAATACAATCGCAGAACTAGAAGGTTTTGGCACACCATTAGGGACACCATTAGAAGTGAACAAGAAGGTTTTGGCATATCATCGATCTGTCTTAGAAGATTCAAAGGCATTTCAAAGGTTAGTAGGCAAGTTTATCTATTTGACTATCACTAGACCAAACTCGTCACAAGCAGTGTGATTAGTCAGTATATGCACTCCCCTAAGGCCATATGGAGACAGTGAAGCAAACTGTAAGATACATTAACATTTCCTCAGGGAAAGGCATAATCTATAATAACAATGGACATCTAAATGTAGTTGGTTATGCATATACTGGCCAGGCTGGATTTGTGAATGATAGGCGCTCTACATTTGAATACCGTATGTTTGTTGGAGGAAAACTAGTTTGCTGAAAGAGCAAAAAGTTGTTGTATATTCAAGTGGAGAGGCAGAACGGAATATAGAGCAGAGGCAAATGCTACATGCATCAATATGGTTGAAACAATTAATTAATAAATTGAGTCATCCCACACAAGTATCTATTCTGTTGCATCGTGAGTTTGTGACAAACAGGCTGCCTTAAGTATTACCTTTATCCAATTTTTTTATGAGAAGACTAAATATATGGAAGTAGAAGCTGAAAGATCAGAGAATCAATTGGTAGATATTTTTACAACGGTGCTTCCAAGAGTTCCAAGCGCAAATTATATTGAGCACAAAGTATATTGAACAAGTTGGGCACAACTGATATCTGCACACCAAATTGAGGGGGAGTGTTAGGATACACTATATTTAAACATCTTTAATTAATCAGAGAGTAATTTGTAATTTAGCAGACAGCATGCCCTTTGTTGTAAATCCATATAATATCCGGGGTTTCTATAATTTTTAGAGGTCTTGTTAGGAGTCTTTATTTTTCTTGTTCAACATGGCCCCTTATTCATTTTTCTTAATGTGATGTAAGCTTGGTTTGCTATAATTTGTGGCTATTCTTCATTTTCTTGGTTGACATGGCTCCTCTTTTTTCAGTGTAGTTTTCAGAGATTCTCATATCTGTGAATTCTTTGGACTTATTTGAATAAAATGGCCGAGAAACCCAAAATATTATCAATTCAATTTAATGGGAAGAAAAAAAATTTGCATGGAAATTTCAATTCTGAATGTTTTATTAAGGGTAGAAAGATGTGTCGTAAAAGTAGGAAGATAGAATCAGAAATGAGCATGTTAGGGACCATTTAGACTTGTTTTTAATGGTTTGCAGATGTCCAACATGGGCCAATGATGGTGCCGGTGAGGAAAAAATTTACTATGAAGGTTGATGACTTGATGGCCCCTCAAGGAAAAAGGGGTAGGTAGAAGAGGACATGGATGGAAGTAAGGATAAATCTGAAAAAATGCAACCTATCTAAGGATTTAGCACAAGATAGACTGGAATGGTGAAACAAAATTCATGTAGGTGACCCCAACACAGTTAGGACAAAAGGCTTGGATGATGATGATAACAACGATGATATTTGTTAATGGAAAAGAACTTTGGGGTCATGCTGATGGAACTATCCTAAAACCCCAGGACCCAACTGCACTCACTCATAAGAAAACACATGATGCCCGAATTATTAGTTGGATTCTGAGTTCAGTTGAACCTCAAATTGTCCTTAATTTAAGGCAGGATCAAACAGTTAAGGACAAGTGGTACTATCTAAAACGTATTTATAATCGAGAAAATTCAGCCACGTGATTTCAACTTGAACACGAATTGCTGATCATACACAAGGGGATACATCTAGAGCTCCCCATGCTTCCTCCGTCTAGCCGTCATTCTGCCCTTAGATCCTTCACTATGGCTTGCATTTTTAATCCTTGGTAAATTGACACATAGACAGACGTTCTTTACTTTTGAAACCAGGAAATAAAAGTTGTCCAAATATGGAAGAAATTGATCAATAGCCCTAGATGATACTGAACTTGTCATTATTTCAGCCTCAGGCACATTTTATTTGGGTGGTTTTCAGGATGTAAAATACCATTGGATGGGTTGCATTTTATTATCATTCAAAGCACATCACATTATGGCAGGGTAATGTTTCACAATCTAAAGAATCCTCCATTTATTTGATTGGGTGGTGGTTAAGATATTCTATACTGTTAAGAAAATAGTTTATTAAACCTCATAACAGATTGTCTCCAGCATTGTTGGAATAAACTACCCAAACTTTAGAATTGAATTGAGTCTGAATAATTGAAAATAGTTTTGTTTGATGGTAGCATATTTTGTTACGTCATATCTATACTGTAAGATATTTTACAGTTAAGAAAATAGTTTATTAAACCTCATTACAGATAGTCTCCAGCATTGTTGGAATAAACTACCCAAACTTTAGAATTCAATCAAGTCTGAATAATTGAAAATAGTTTTGTTTAAGTTATTTTGTTACTTCATATATATACTTTTTCACCATATAAATTAAAGTAGTTCTAGAGTAATCATCAATGAAAGATATATAGCAACAACACCTAACAGCGTTCTAAAAGTTGTCTTAGTCCAAGTCAACTGGCCCAAGCTGCTGAGTCGGCTTGGATGAAAAAATAGATTGAATCGTTTCATAAGGGACTTGGCCGAGTCTATGCGAAAGAGGAGATCACCTTGATTAGGGCTGAGTCATATGATGTGAGAGAGAGAGAGAGAGAGAGCGCACTGGTTGTTACTTGTTAGGGGTCTTTCATTGTTGAATAAAAATTGTTGAGGGGAAGTTTCCAAAATATATCAGCTTTTTTAAGCATGATTTCCTAATAATTAGGACCTAATCACGATTACAGGATGAGAGAGATATACTAATGGGATTTCCCTCAATTATCTCCGTCCATAGTTGGGACAAGGTTTTGATGATGACGACGACAACGATTGAGGATCTCCTTCCCAAACAATTTATATCCAATTAGAGAGAGAGATGATATTAGACCCCTTAATTACCTCTCTTTCTATGGAAAGCTTCCTAGGGGCTTGTAAATACAAAGTTACACAAATAGCTAAATACAAACATTATAGATAGAGATGACTAGCTCAATAGTATCTCCTTAATTACTGCTATTTCTATGGAAAGCTTCCTATGGATTTTCTTCAACTATAGATAGAGATGATTTGAAAGTCCTTAATAATCTATATAGCCTAGTAATAGTTTAATACAAAAATAAAAAAATAAAAAAAGGACTTGCACCCAACTTGGCTGAGTCATACCCTACTCGGCCGAGTTGAATCGGCCATGGCTGAGTCGGGAGCCAAGTATGAGTTTTGAAACATTGGTACCCAAATACAGAAATCACTTATGTAGGACCCCCAAACATCCCAATGAATGATTTATATGAACTAGCATTTTTTAACTCAACTAGACATCCACTTGGCTGTGCACAAGTTGCACTCCAACTCTATGACCGAACGTAGCCAAATTCATACTTGGACAGAAACCTTTTAATAAACGGGTTACAACAACTCCAAATCTTCAGAAGCGCACACTCCTGGGCCCATCAGAAAGCTAACCTATTAGTGACACATTTTGTGCCAAATAGAGTTCATTTCATACCCAAATCTTTGAGAAAGATGGGATTTAAGCTAACTCCACCTGCCAATTTCGTAGCCAACTACAACTCATTCCTCAAAACATAAAAATCAACTTTAACTAAGACTCATGGGCATTGATTTTTATATTAGGACTGTCATATATTAAAGACAAAAAAGGACTCGTCACTACTAGTATAGTAACCAAGTGGGCCTCACATGTCTTAATAGACATGAGACATATAAACATTAAAAACATGGGGCCCACCATACGCTCATGCCCAATTCAAGCCAAAGGAGGGTCATGAACTTGCCCCTTGGGCCTCCTCGTGAAGACTATGGTCTAAATGAGCTTCGAGGCATGAACGACCTGAGTGGGGCAAAGAGCTGGATCTAACCCATGAAAAACCTGTTCTGAGGCAGCCCCCTCTTTGACTGCATAATCATACTTTATACTGTGAATGAATATCACAATAATATTGAAGAAAAAAACAAATGCAATGGTTGAGGGCATGTGTATATAGGTTGATACAGTATGATATCAACTCATATTAGAAAAAATGGCAGCGTTGCATAAAAGAAATGCCTCACATGTATTCAGTGCAAATTAGACAACTAACTTATAGTAAGTGAAGTGCACTTTTTTTTTTTTACTAGTAACATGACTCGAACCCACAACCTAATGGTTTTGAGACTAAAGCACCTTCCAACTATGCTACGACTATTGTTAGACTGGGCAGCCCAATTGGAAAAAAGAAAACAGTTTGTGAGTCAATTCCAGATGCCCCAATAAATTCTAAAGTGCATGTGTCTATTTCCAGTAAAAGAAAATCATTCTAAAGTGCATGTGTCTATTTCCAGTAAAAGAAAATCCCAAGGAAATGCAATTGCATGTGACAATAAAAATAGAAGTCTCAAAATAGCTCCCCTGCAATCAAGACTGGACAAGATGATCTTACTGAGTAGCAACAACCGTGGTTAAGAGAATCAAATCACATATAAAAAGTAGCACAAATAATTCTCCATATATTGGGAACCCAAAGACCTTTTTCATCTCCCATAAACATAAACCCTGTTTTGCATTTGGGGTAATGAACGTGTTAGTATAAGGGCAGAAAAGCACCAAAATAGCCCTACACACATCTCTGTTTTGACACTTTATGCCAAGCCAAGTAGCAGCAACGGCATCATATACTCACTTTAAGTATGGTTGGCCCACGTCTAAAATACGAAGAGACCATTCACCAACTGTCAAATGGGTAAAACCATCATTTGGTCAAATATCTATCCTCCACCAATCCGCTTCCATCATTTGAAAGGATACCTAGACCGACAATTCGAAGTTGAGATATTGGATTCAATCTTATAGCCTAGATTCCAAAGCATCCATGCTTACCATATTATGGTAGCTTCCCTTTCTAGAAAAGGGTTTCGATCGTGTGAAATTGCCTACTAAATGCTTATCAATAAATTTCACCCAGTTCAAATCGTCAATCCTTGGTGAGATGGTTGTTAAGGTGGTCATAATCCTGGTGTGTCTCTTCAAAGGATTCTTAGAAAATACTTCTATCTCTCGGCCTTTGGAGTTAAGCATCACTTACTAAACACTTAAATACATGGGAAGTTCATCTTTTTAACAAACTCAGTCGCTCTACAAGATGAACCTGAATTTCATCCATTTGTGCACAAAACATCTGTTGATTACGTGTGTAGGCATCGGCCTTCTTAGTAGCTTCCTTAGAAGTTTGGTCCATGGGTTCCTTACTCTTCTTGTCTGAAAGGTGAAAAATACGGCTTAGCAAAGGCAAAATTCTACCGAAAATTCGGCAACATCTCCCTTAGCAGAAGGCCAAGGAAATGAAAATAATCAACAGATGTTTTGTGCACAAATGGATAAAATTCAGGTTCATCTTGTAGAGCAACTGAGTTTGTTAAAAAGATGAACTCCCCATGTATTTAAGTGTTTAGTAAGTGATGCTCCTTGGGTAGATAATAAACAAGTGCCTTTGAGAAACCTGAGTACATCTTTGGTGATAGTCAATCCGATACTACAAAGCAACCATCTGAGTTCATGTTGTGCAACTATGTTAACTCCAAAGGCCAAGAGATAGAAGTATCTTCTAAGAATCCTTTTAAGAGACACACCAGGATTATGACCACCTTAACAACCATCTCACCAAGGATTGACGATTTGAACTAGGTGAAATTTATTGATAAGTATTTAGTAGGCAATTTCACACGATCGAAACCCTTTTTTCTAGAAAGGGAAGTCACCATAATATGGTAAGCATGGATGCTTTGGAACCTAATAATTTTCAAGCTATAAGATTGAATCTAATATCCCAACTTCGAACTGTCGGTCTAGGTATCCTTTCAAATGATGAAAGTGGATGGGTGGAGGATAGACATTTGACCGATGGCTTTACCCATCTAACAGTTGGTCCGAATGGACTCTTCGTATTTTAGATGTAGGCCAACCATACTTAAAGCCTGCTGGAGTATATGATGCTGTTGCTGCTACTCGGCTTGGCATAGAGTGTCAAAACAGAGATGTGTGTAGGGCTATTTTGGTGCTTTTCTGCCCTTATACTAACATGTTCATTACCCCAGAACTGGGATTATCTTTATGGGATATGAAAAAGGTCTTTGGCTTCCCAAAAGAGTTATTTGAAGAAGTTATTCCCCCAAATGTGTGTAGGGCTATTGGTTGGCTTCCCAAGAGGCAGATAAATAACAGGGAAAAACCACTGCAACGAGATAAATAACATGAAATGCCTTTCATTTTATCGGCAAGCATTGCTACTCATAGTACAATTATCAAACCCTGGAGATAACTAAAGACATGCAGGAAATCAGCAAGACAACCAATTAAAGAAAACAATGCACTGAAAGCACTCAATAACAAGGGAAATGAAACCACAATATGACAAGAATCTGCGATCTCCAAAGAGTAACAGCATATGATATTTAGATATGGTATGGATATGGTAGAGCCCGGGATTTAAAAAAACAAAAAAAGAAGCATCAAATATAAAACAACATGGATATGTTACCTATTCTCTTGTGAAGTATCAATAGACTATATGCATCATAGGGAAATATGTCTAAAACTCGGCTAACTACAACCCAGCCCATCCAAGTCATATTGAATTCAGCACCCACCCCAAGTGAATGGACTCAGCTGAGTCATGCTGTGACTTAGAAAAGTTATGACATGAACTACGTGGCAGTGAAAGAGTAGCGAGTTCTAGAACCATGTGTTTTCAGGAATTTATAGCAATTGATTAATAGCGGAAAGAGAAATTGAAGCAAGTGGAGAGCTTACAGAACATTTCTGCTAGAAAGATGTCAGCGAGTAAATATTTTTAATAGCATGAGATTATGAAAATCTTCACTACCTGAAAGTGTGAACTGCTCAAGCAACTGGCAATCTGACGGAATAATGGAACCATACACCGCTGGAACTCTGCTGGCTGAGTCCCCTCCAGGGTCTCCTCCAGCTCTCCTAAGAACAAGACTTCCTTGGAAGTATTTGTAATTGGCCAGTATTTTAATAAACCCCTAATAACAGTGTCCGCAAGCTTGCAGTCTTTTTCTACAAATTGAACAATGCAATACGATAGCTGCTGATGGTACATGGCTATGCACTTCGGTTTGTGAAGAGGAATCAGCGCTCGAACTAGGAACAATTTGTGTTCTTCTTTCAGCGGCAAAGCAAACCCATTAATGATACTGCCCAAAATCTCCAACATCTCTGCAATTCCATTGTGCTTTTCCGTCTCAAAGATAAATCGGTAGAAGATGTTATTGATGGCTCTCCTGATGAAAGGGCGGTGCACCATAAACTTCCCATATATGCGGTGAAGAATTGTCTTCAAGTACTCCCTCTCTCTCGGGTCCTCGGAGTCAAAGAGATCAAGAAGTCTTAGAACAAAAGAATGATCAATATATCTCTTAGCCAGCTTCGCATCTGTCTCAGAGGATGCAACAAATCTCAGAAGGAATTCATAGACAATTTGCAAGTGCGGCCAAGCAGGGTCCATCAAAGGCTCCTCCTCTTCTAAATCAAAGGCTTCCAATGCTTTATTCTCACGAGGGGGAGTGGTGAGCGTCCTAAAAAGATTGACAGATAACATCTTTGTAATTTCTTGCATGATATTTTCCGTAAACTTCCCATTCGTGGATGACACATAATCCACAAGTTCTAACAGCGTTTGTCGCTTGATCTCCTTCTCTTTCAAGTTCTTTGTTGGGTCTGTGAAGTCAAACACCACACAGCACAGGTTTAACTTCTTAATAAATAAGTTTTGCTTCTCTGAGCTTGGGACATCTCGAAAACCAGGCAATGCTTCATAAGCAGGTGTGGCAGAACTCCCATTCACCTTTGAATTACCAATCTGGGGGTATTTATCACCATAGGTCACTGAATTTCGACCAGAATTTAAGAATGGATGAGCTGGATTATTTGGGTGCCCTGATCGATTACTCAAGGGATCACTGCTACTAGAAGCAGTTGAAGCATTTGGATATGGGCTTGTACTGCTTCCCAATTCACGATTTTCTGCCGATTTCGATGGCTTGCGAGGAAGCTTTCCAAGAATTTGCTTAAACATGCTTGAGGGAGTAAAAAACCAACTACAAAATGCCTAATATGTATCAAAATGACATAACTTGAAGTTCCTTCGAAGTTCAAAGCAGAATCTAGTCCCCAACACGGAAACCCCCAATTTCAGCAAGATAGAAAAGAACCCAGATGTGAAAACTGATGCAAAACGAGGGAGATCATAGGAATGAGGTTTCCATGCACCACCTCAATCTTTTACTCCGTTCTTCCATCTGAGTTTTGGGGCTTTTACCTTTTCCTCACTTACCTCCAAATCAAGCAGAAAATAAAGCAAAGAAAGCCTTCTTCAACCCACCACCTAAAACATTATCACCCCAGAATTCAAAATCTCATTCCAACTTGAAATCCACCCTCAAACCTTTTCTTTCCTTCCACAGAGAAAATGGGCGTTTTGGTCGTCCCCCTTCTATTTTCCCACAATCAAATGCAAAAGACCCAACTTTTCATCAAGAAATCAAAAACCCAGATGCAAAAATCTATTTTAGACCACATATCAGCAAAAAGAACTCTTCTTTATTCTTTCCTTCCTATAAAAAAAGACGCCCTCTCTCTGTGCCCCAAATTAGAGGGTATTAAGCTGGATCAAAGGATGAAAAGATCTGGATATGATCCAAATCACAAACCCAAAAGGCAAACAGAACTAAAAAGAGAAAAACCCAGTAAAATACAAGCTGAAAAAAAGCTACCAGTCAACACGGAAATGGAAATGATGGACTCTATCTTCCTCACCCAAAAGAACAGAAGAGATAAAAAACAAAAAATAAGCAACTGTTTCTAGTTTCCTATACTTACAACAACAAAGCTTTGAAATGCTTGGAGGAGAGAGAGAGAGAGAGAGAGAGAGTGGATTGGGGATGGGAGACAGCACCAATGAACAGACAACATGTCAAACTCTTTCTCTCTCTAACCTTTTGTTTGTCGTAAAGTTTCAATCTTTCTCTCTCTACTGGGATGGGATTGACTCTTGCTTCTGCGTCCGTCTCTTACAAGCCATCCATCTAACTGTTGAATCAATGGTGGATATATTATACTATAATTGGAAAACTTTTAAAGTTTTCAGTAGATTATGCTGGGCACAGTTTGGAAAGTTTGCAGGACTTGAATTAACTCAGCCCATTCGACTCGACTCGATTTGTCCTGACTGAGTCAACTATTTTTGACAAAGGATGGATTTATTAGACTCAAGTGACTTATTTGGGGGATGGCTTTAGAAATTAGAACTCACTTAAATCTAATGGTATCCCTTGATAGGACTGATGGAGTTGGATTAACTCAGCCGAGTCGACTCGATTCGATTTGTCCTGACTGTTGTTGGGTCAAGGGAGACAACTAGTTTTTGACAAAGGATGGATTTAGACTCAAGTGAGTTATTTGGGGGATGGTTTTAGAACTCACCTAAACCATATGGTATCTCTTGATAGGACTGATGATGTTGAATTCTTATGGATTCAGCTTGAAACTAATTTTTAACTCTACTCCCACTACATTAATTATGTTGTATTTTGTCATTGTATTTACATCTAAAACACTTTAAAAACCGTTAAAACTCAAGAATCGCATTTCCTATTTGGATGTAAAAAGTGGACCATCATAGTAAAGTTAATATGTGACATTTTTATTTTATTTTTTTGCTGAAAGGCGATTTTATTGCAAAAGAAAGATTACATGATACTAAATGTAGGGGAATACAAAATAGAATGTAGGATATAAAATATAATATGCAACATTTTTTACTTCAGTCTTTTTGGATATAAAAAGTGGAGTGAAGAAGTAAATTTATGATATGAATAATTACCGTACGGACAATCATAAAACCTGACAATAACTCCAGAATAGTCCAAAAATACATATTTACAGTAGAGCTGTTTAATTCGTAGCTACGATATCCTACAAATGTAGGATATCCCACAATCACTTGAACAGTTTATGTGCCGTGATAAATCAACGGTTCAAATTTGTGCGATGTTGGTTCTTACACTCATTAAGCAATCCAACGGTTTGGATGGTGGTTTGGTAGTCCCATAATCAAGAAAAAGAGGAAAAAAAGGGACAAATCAAGTCTTCCCGCTTCTGATTGTAGGATATTCTACATTCTTAGGATATCGCAGCCTGCGATATCCTATGGATCGAACAGCTCCGTGGTAAATATGTATTTTTAGGCTGTTCTGAGGCTATTGTCAGATTTATGACCATCCGTATGGTAATTCTCCCTTGACGATAAAACACCATTTGCCCTTTTACTCCTCCCTTTTTTTACCGTAAAAAAGTGTGATAAATTGCAGTATATCAACTTTAAAAAGGCTTTTCTCATCCTTACTTTTTGTCCAAAATTATTTAATGCCACTTTTTCCCCTTTTATTCACAATAAAACACTAATTGTTAGTATAAAATAGGTGTTTTCTCATTACTTTGAGAAGAAACAGACTCATTTCTCCTGCCTTCTGTTGTAAGCATAATAGATGACAATTAACACTCTTCCAAAAGCAAGCTTAAATATGAGAAGAAGTTTATCTTAGAGAAAATGATACTCCTACCAACTTTTCTTGGTGTCCAAACAACCCTTAGAATGTGATTTAAGAGTAACAGAAAAGGAATTAGACTGATGTTTTCGTTTAAACTGGTGTTTAAAAATTGGATCAGGCTAGCAGGTCGAGTTGAGTTTGATGCGAAACCAGCTTAACTAATCATTTATTATTTTTAAGAAACTTTCTTAAATTTGTTACATGATCGAGCCGTGTTGAGCCAAACAATCTAACAGGGTTGGACCGAACCATCCACTCCACTGGCTCGGCCTCCTATCTATACTTTTTTTTGAACTGATAACCCCAAAAATCAATGGGGGCACATCTACATGGAAAAAGTGATTCTAGAAAACCATCATAAAGACAGTTGGTTTCAGATTTACACATAGCAAATGTTCACAGAATCCAAATAAACATAAAATCTTAAGCTTATCAGACCGTTGGGCCACCTGATCAATGACCTTTAGAGTTTCTAGGCCTGGCATCACCTTGATAAGGCCCATTTTGAAGATGGTTTGGATTAGGAATGTTTTCACGAGATGCCATTACATAAAAACATTACATAAAAACGTTAAAAAAAAATTTAATGAAGAAGGCGTCCCCGTGGTATATAACTCGAAAGAATTATTCCCCTGGGCGCACGCATGAAACCCACACACATGCACCACATAAAATAAATAGGTGTTTTTTTTTTGGTAAAAAAAAAGATTATTAAATATAAAAAAATAACTACAATCAGTTAGAAAAATTGTCAGACCATCCATACAACCTTACTAACACCACGAAGGCCTACTTTAATAAGATAATGAGGAAGCTCATTTAAACTTCCAAGCACAAGATTAATATCAACCCTCTCAAAAACCTACACACATATCAGAAATGTCCAATAACTCGGATCTCAATAGCCAATTCCCTTTGGCTTTAACTGCATGTACCACTTAAATAGCATTCCAATAAAAGTGGGTGTAAAGGAATTGGATTCCCTTGGAGGCTATGATCTTCACCTAGTAGAAACCTGATTTACTTTATAAATGAATGAATTTTTGTTTGATATAATTTTGAAATTTTCTTGTATTCTGACTGGGTTTTGGCCAAGTCAACAAGTCTACTGAGTTTTGACCTCTTCTCCTGGCTCGACCATGTTTGAAGGAAAAAAAAAAAAAAGGCATTCCAACTCTCCCTCAGTCAAGTCAGATTTTATTTTGTAGTTAAACAAACAAGTCAAGTCAAATGAGTCTGTCCAATCTACTCAGCCAACCTTGACCAAGTAATTCAACTTTCTGTAAGAATAATAAGTTGATGAGCAATTAATGATGATAGTTTCTCATGCAAAATTCTGAGAGAAACCTGATGGGATACGTATCTTTCGAGATATAAATATATAAACCTCAATTGAATAATCATACATCTCAACTCTAATTTCTGTGGGCCTATTCAGTGCCTTTTGCAGTGTAAATAATAATACGCTTAAAAAAAAAAAAAAAAAACCATACTACCACCACCTAAGAAGTTACAAAACTCTGCTTACTGTGAGGAACTTCAGCAAAATCTGTTGTCACAAAGTATTTCTGATTTTCCGTTCAACATAAGCTTGAATTGAAGGTTTTCTTCCCAAATATTCGGAGAGTAGATCCATAGGGTCCCTGGTGCCTCCAGGGGCCAACACCTGCAAAATTGTATGGTTGTTGCCATTTAATTACTTGGTGCAGATAGGATTATTATACATGTCTCATTCATGCTCAAAAAGCAAGGTAAATGCAGTTTGAGCGCAACAAAAAAAAAAAAAAAAAGTTGTCGTCGATGGGTCACAAGAACAACAATTGAGTTGCAGTCACCATCATCATTGTTGCTAGTATTATTATTTATGATCTTATTTTCTCTTCAGCCCACTGACTTAATACCACCATATACATTTTGGGTGATGCCAAGTAGATCATAGGATCTGCCATAGGCTGTCACTAGTGGGGACAGATTTTTCTTCTGAAAAGAACAGTGGAGCATTTCTTCTGTAGAGCTTCTGAGGCTAATGGGACTTAAAAGGGATTCTCGTCTTGGAATTGATTCATGATGTTTGTACCTGAAGGTCACGGACCCGTGATTTTCTCAGGAGGATAAGGGTGACTTTCTTAGGAATTATGTCACACCATGTGGACTCCCAGTCAGCTTTGATTTTGAAATTAACCAGGTATCACCCTGTCCCAAGTCCCATGTAATCTAATACATGTATTCATCGAACATGATTCACCACTCTTTCTGGAGTACTCGGATGGTCACTGTCATCTCCTTTTGTCTTATCAAAAGAGTTAGCACTTCTCACAGGTGGTGGGTGTGGACATCTCATCATCACTTAGGCAAGTTGACTTTATCCAAGACTTACAGATAGCTTTAAGTCTCATGGTTAATTCATCTCCTAGAATGGGAGACATTTCTTTCCAAAAGGATTGATCACTTTCGTTTGACAAATTCTGAACTTCTCAAAATTAAAAGGCCGATGGACAATATTGGCTGCTGTTATGGGACAAATTCTGAAGGCTGAATTTGGATAGCTAAAGGGATTTGTTTGAGGGACTGATCAGATGTAACAGGTACTGGTTTGGAAAGAGTTCGAACAGATAACTAGTTGTGATTTGGTCGGAATTTCAGGACTGATTTAGGTGATGGGGACTATGACTAGCTTGTGAAAGGCTGGTTTTGGACTGTTTGAACTTTGAACAGTTATAAACGGCTGCTATATGACTAAAATAGGCTGACCATAAGTTAGGATACAATGGATGCAGCTTGGCTGGGTTCCATTCGTTCCCCAGTTAGGCTGTAGTGGGCTAGGATACGGGCATAGTTTTTCGGACAGACTTATGGCAGCAACTTGGGATAGTTTCACGCCAATTTAAAGACTGGGCTGTCCTCTTGTCTCTGCACTGTGATGCGGACTGAGAACAGAAGGCACTAGGTTGAGGGATTTTGGCTGTGCATTAGGCAGAGGGAATGGGGTTCGATCAGTCTCCTATAGGGGCTGATCTGATCTGTCACTAGATTGAAAGTTTGGAACCAGATGGGCCAAGAAGAGCTTAAATCAGGTTGGATTAGGTACAATTAGGGTGCATATTTAAATGACTAATAAGGTTGTGACTCAGCTGTAGAGAAGGCTGATTAGATGGATGGATTTTGGGAGTTATGGGAAGGTATTGAATGTCAAAGGTTTACAGAGGTTTAGGGTTAGAGTTTTTAATGGCTGGATATTTGTCAAAATTCCATCAAAGTTTCTGCAGTAACTGGGAATTTTTGGATTCTGTAAAATCAAAAAGAAAA
The DNA here is from genome assembly GCA_038049695.1 of Cinnamomum chago. Taxonomy (NCBI): domain Eukaryota; kingdom Viridiplantae; phylum Streptophyta; class Magnoliopsida; order Laurales; family Lauraceae; genus Cinnamomum; species Cinnamomum chago. The sequence continues at coordinate 5,541,044 of CP142451.1, read as the reverse complement.
AAAAACTAAAGAGGGGATACAAGGAAATGCTGAGTTGGAAATAGAAAAACATGTTCTATGAATTTAGAATTATAACTCATTATGCTTTACTTATCAATAATGAATTTAAGTAGTATAGTCTTCAGAATTATAAGACTAATATAATTATGTTTTACTTACTAATAATGAATTTAAGTAGCATAGTCACTCATGTTTAAAATAAGCCGTACCAAGGAGGAATTTATGGATTGTAACTTCAGCAAACATATAGAAAGAGCTGAAACTACTGTGAAAATTGAAGACCATGAGATACCACAAAGTGATTCTTTCTTTTACCTTGGCTCTATAATTAGTAAGGATGGGGAGATTGATGGAGATATTGAACATAGGATAAAAGCGAGATGGTTGAAGTGGAGACTTACTTCTAAAGTGCTTTGTGACCGACGAATGCCAACAAGATCGAAAGAAATTTTTTATAAAACAACGATTAGACCAATTATGACCTATGGAGCAGAATGTTGGTCAATCAAGAAGCAACATATGCACAAAATGTATATAGCAAAGATGAGAATGTTGAGGTGGATGTGTGGTAAAACTAGAAAGGATAAAATTAGAAATGAGCACTTTCGAGAGCATTTAGGGGTAACAACAATAGGGGATAAAATTAGAGAAACCCGTTTGAGATAAATTGGGCATGCTCAACGTAGGCCGACAACATCACCAGTAAGGAAAAGTTTGGCTATGAAGGTAGATGGCCCACCAAGGGGAAGGGTTAGGCCAAAAAGGATGTGAATGGATAAAGTAAACATAGATATGAAGAAGTGTTCACTTGTCTGAGGATCTGACTCAAGATCAGTGGCGGATGTAGTATAATCCACTGGGAGCCTGGGCCCCCAGTGGATTTCTAAGTTTTAGTTCTAATTTTGGTGAGGCCCACTAATTTTTTCCATAAGGCCCCCAATGAATTTTTTGGGCCCCCAATGGATTTTTATAGCCCAATATTAACTTTAGGTATTCCATATTCTTGTCATCCCCAATTTTGATTGTTTTAATCACTTTCTTGTAGCATCACCGCGTTCTCAGTCTCATGCAAGGGCTAATGCCAAAGAAAATTAACAGCAGCCATCGCTGAGTCGCAGCCATCACTGGTTGCTCCTTGTGCACTTAGAAATAACCAAAAAAAAATTTCCGGGGGCAGCCCGCATTCTTTCTGTGCCCCCAATGACTTTGAATCCTAGATTCGCCACTGCTCAAGATAGATTGAAATGGAAAAACATAATTTGCATAGCCGACCCTAACATAGTTGGGATAAGGCTTTGACGATGATGATGATGATGATGATGATGAGTCACTCATGTTTAAAAGTCACAACTTGCAAGTGCGCATGTCTGACCTTACATCTAAATTAGAAGAAAATTTTAAATTAAAAAGGCTTACAAAAGTGAGCCACAAACATTGCTTTGAATTTCATCAATATCAACCAATATAATTGAATTCCAAATCTCCTAAAATCTGAAAACATATCCACATATCCTTAGAAAGCCCTAAGGACGTGTGCCACAAGTCATAGCGGGTTATAGGAGGTAATGTATACTTTCTCAGCTAAAACCCTATGATATGGTCAAGTAGAGCAAAATATATACTCTTTGGCTGCCACATGGTTTAGAATTTAAACTCCTAATTACGATGAGTTTTGGCCAGCACTTCTATAACTTGAAAGAGTCGCAGAGCCAGGAATTTCTTTCTATATTTATTGATTTATTAAAAATAAGTTACTTTTTCCAAAAATTTCAATAATATCCAAAGAAAAATAGTAAATTTGTATATACCCCAATAATTTTTCAAGACATAATTTTCCAGAGAAAAATCGTAAATTTGTAATCATTTTTCAAGAGGAAGGTGCATGATGAGTTCCTGACTGCAGTACCCCCATTACCCCATATGCTAGTCACATATTAGACATACATGGGCTTATTTTTGCTAAATTCAATCCCTCATATCATATGGCCCCATGCATTCCAATCAGCCTATTCTGTGACCAAGGTATTGTATAACATTGGATTACATTTGTGAAATATATAATTGTTTCTTCTCCTCCCTCACAAGATTATCAAATTTCCAATTCATGTAGAGAGAGGAGAATAATAACAGCATGTTGGATTAAGAAAGGAAATTTCTCATTATCACGAAATTCAACTAAAAAATATCCTTGTTGAAGGTGTTAATTATTGATTTTAAGGGGCCCAAAGATTTAATTGTTAGATGGTAATAGCTATTTATAAGTACGCCAAAACTTTCATGGAGTAAACATAGGGGAATGTGATGCAACAATTGAAGCCTCTTTGAACATAACTAAATTTTGGGTGAGTGCCAATATGCAGGGGTAGATGAGTGTGACAGTTGGGGTTGAGGGGGGGGGGGGGGGGGGGGGGGGGGTGAGGATTGACCATGGGTGACTCGTATATTTGGTTGACTTGGTTGTATCATTTTCCTTATTGTAAGGGTATTGTAAGAGTGAAACAATTCCAAATGTATCTTATATTCTTATTAGAAACTTTTGAGTAAAATTTTCAGAATTCTATAAAATAAAGGTCACAAGGAATCAGACAAGAACAATTTCAAAGGGAGAAGAAAAAAAAAGAATCAGATAAGGAAAAGATGACTTACCTTTTTCTTAAACTGCAGGCCTGCGTACTGGTTGAAAATATTGTCTTGAAATTTCGAGCTAAAAATGTCAGCAGCAAAAGCCTAAAGAGCCAACATGAATGTCAATTGATATTGTTAATAGTGCTGCAAGCAAAAGATGGAAAATGTCACAAAAAATAATCTTTTGAGACACCTCACTCCACATATGACTGTAACAAGTAGCTTCATAACCAACAACAAGACGTGGAAAGCATGAAGCGGGGTTGCTTCCGTCTAACAATGGAATTCCTAGCATCACCTGTAAGAAATAGAGCATTTCATTTAAATGATTAAAATATTATTCTTTCTATGAAAAAAGAGTTTATTCACAAAAACTTAAAAAACCAAGGTAAAAACTTAAAAATAAATAAATAAATAAATAAAAACTCAGACACATAAACACTCAGTTTTCACCTTTGGATGAAGATGCTTGAATAGTTCGACCATGTCAACATTTTCGCTGGAATGTATAATCTGATCAAAAAGGCCTGAGAACTTGCATAAATATACTTTAAAAGAGGACGGAGTTATATGGGGAAAAAAATCTATCATTCTATAATTGCCTCATCACAAAAAACTTGGAGTTAAGTATCAGATAATAACCACAAAGAGACAAGGGCATTTATCCCTTGTAGATTAAGCAGCCCTCTTTGCACATTTTGAGCCCTATACCCTTCATGATCATCCATCCCATATGCCAATATAATATCACAGAGCCAGTAATTTAGTAAATACACATGAAGAGATTGTTTTCATGAGCAGTCCCATGGGTCACTTTGACATGATTTGTGTTGAAGTCCACCACGAATAAGTATCTGACAATGGACTACATGATTTTTCTTTTCTTCTATCAGTAACAAATGAAAATTCAATACTGTGAAAAGACGTTTACAAAATGGCAGTTGGCACTTCTTATATTGCAAGTCATCATAGCCAGATTGTAGTTGCTTCTTGACATCCTCATTCCCCTCAATTGACACAGCACTCAGAATTTTCTCATGAATAAAATGAGGTGCGGACCAAACCAAATAAATGGATGATTTTGCCATTTGACCAAATGTATAATAGTCCCCCATCATTTGCAACTTATATCCATCTAACAGTCACCAACATGAAACAGATGCTAATGTTTTTCCAATCAGACTAATCTTAGCTGTCCAATAAATAATTTAGAAATGGACAGCCACACTAAAGGCCCAGTTTCTGCATTTAACTAGCACATAAATGCAGTATGGAACATCCAGTGCAGGAGTTTTTTGTTTCACACAAACAATGGTGGACATCATTTGAATGACTTAGGTCATCGAAATGTAGGCCATGGCCACACATGCACAGTTTTGTGGGGCAAAGCTAATGGAATAGTTGAATAATGAATATTTCCTCTTATGAATCCATCACGTGGTATTTTGATGACTAAGCTAGTCTCACTGGCTCTCACAAAACTGCAAGCACTTTCTGCCTCTTGACATCAGAATGTCATTTCAAATCCCATACCTGATATTAGCATATTTAGCATTGCCAACAAGCTTCACAAATAATCAAAATGGGAACCTTTTTTTTTTTCATTAGATGTTTAAATGGGAACCTAATTCTTTTAAGAGGAACAAGTTTTTTGTTGTATTTTCAGATGCGAACATCTTCCGCACTTGTTTGCATGGTATAAGATGACATTAATCATCATGCTTGATGCTAAATGCCAAATAAGCTTCATGAGAGAATATCAAATATCACTAATAAAGACATCTCATGTGAGAATTTGTCATCCACACAGACATCAAAATCTGAAACTGTTTTGAAATGCATATACCATTGCTTCATGACTCAATCAGATTTGACTGTACTTGACTTGGCTGAGCTGTCAAGAGTCAAGACACAATAGGCTGTTCAAGTACGAGTTTGATTAAAAAAACTAGGTGAGTCTTGGTAGCTTTACTCAGTTCGACAGGGTTGGAGTGTGAGTTTCAGATTTTTTTTCTCTCTAAGGAATGGCATATATGGCTGGTTCACACATATGTATTTTAATAATCACACAAGAGAACATTCGGGGTTTGAAAAAATTGCAACTTGCTAAGAAGAAACAACAATTCTCAATGAAGCATCTGCAGTAAGGAAGAGGGAAACCACAATTCTCAATGAAGACAAGAAGCATCTGCAGTCTGCACTATGTTGCATGAGCAAGGGTACATGTGTCGGAATCCTAAACTAAAGTATCAGATTCAGCAAACCTTACAACATAGGATTTGGAGTCGGCAATCGGCATAATATTTAACTGAATCTAAGTAAATAATTAATTTTAAACAAAAAAAATAACATGCAAAAATGCCACTAATAAAAATGATATACAAATCTTCACTCCAAATTATCAAGCAGTAATCTTATATTCATATCAATGTCTTAGTTTCCAAAAGATGAAAAGGTGTACTAATATTTCATCAAACTGTAAAACAATGTTTCAATTACCACTAAAGGAATTCAAGAAGAATCTGACAGTGTTGGTTGGACACAGGCAAGTGATTAATTCCTCCATATAACATAGACTAATACTATTGTGTATACTGCACTCAAAACATATTTCAGTAACAGTCAATGGAATCTCTTTCAATTCAGTTTGATAAAAAAGCTAAGGGGCGAAGTTTGAAAAACCCACAGTAAATATAGATTGGTCAAAGAAAAGGTATTTTTAATGAATCCTCATTACAATGCCACCACTGATAGGAACAACTTGAGTTTCTTTTTTTTCTTTTTGATAGGTAACATAAATTTGCATTAAAAGAGGAGTATATTACAAGGCAGAAGAGCTAGAAAACAAAAGGGTACAATGAAAGTGGACTAAATTACAAGGCAGAAGGACCAGAAAACAAAAGAGTACAAAAGCATTTACCCAACCCAAAGCCCAATTACATAATAACACCCACCCATAGAGAGTGGAGACACTCTCTACCCCATGTTTGGCTAATGCATCCACCATACAGTTGGCCGATCTAACCTCACACCTAAAGCCTACACTAATGGAAGAAGATAACTCCCAGATTTCATTAAAATAAAACTGAAATTTCCAAGGGTTTGCCTTGTGGAGAGAGACTCATGCGATCACATTATAATAGAGATATTCTAATATCTTGAGTTTTATAACTATAATGTAATACATTCTTATTAATATTGACACATGAAAAGAATACAGATATTCTACAGCACATCACTTTCCTGGGCCAACTGGAATGCCTGTGTATGCTATCCTAGACTATGATTAACACCTCCATAAAAGTGGATTTAAGAATCACCAGAAAATGGAAAGATGAATTATTCTAATCAGATATTTAATAGGAAAAGAACAAATAACAGGTGTAAGTAATGCTGAACTCATCAATCAAAAGTTTGAGAAGGATTAACCTGATCTCAATCATAAATAAATTATATAATAACTTACATAGAAGAATTTCTTGTTTTAATCTAAGGCCAGAAAAAGAATCACGTTTTCTTTTAAGCAATTCACACATTTCTTCACTAATGGGTTTGGTAATATCCTGCAAATAAAATATGCATGAATTAGTAGTTAGAAAATCAAGATATCCATAAAAAAAAGAAGTACACATTTGATCCAGCACATCCATCAAAAGATTAAAAAAAAAAACACAGAACCCATTTTCTAATCTGCAATCAAATAATACACAGATACTAGCAAATCCACTTAGACCAGGTGTAGAGCTGTCAATGATCCATTGACATATTGATGTCAATAAAAATTGGACAAAATATAGCCTGATTGGGTGCTTTCCATGGCTTAACAATACCTAGATCAGGAAACCGAACAAAGATTGCAAAGAGCAAGAAAGTAAGCGTTTATTCTTAACACCTGATGGAGAACGTCACCTGATGGAAACCAGACAACATTTTTAGAGAGATCCTTTCGTAACACCTAACCCACAAATTTGCAAGGAGAGTTTAGATTAGTAAGTGTGTATTCTTTCATTGATTTAACAAATAAATAATAATACTTACCAATTCTCCAACAGCTGACCAGGAATTTCTACAAAGTCGTCTGCACCCCGAAGCCCAGAGAATCTGGCAAATGATGCACAATTGCAGATATGATGGACCTGAAAAAAAAAAAAAAAAAAAACCATTTATTCATAAAAATCATCATATTGGCTCGATCCTAACATATAAAGATCATCATCATCAACTCCACCAGTTTTTAACTGCTGGACACCGGTCCCAAGCCCATCTTCTCCAAATATAAAGATCATCATCATCAACTCCACCAGTTTTTAACTGCTGGACACCGGTCCCAAGCCCATCTTCTCCAAATATAAATCTTAAATTGTATTTGTAGAAAGTATTGAACTTTATATACCACTGTGTAGGTAAAACGGAATACAGACTTATATTTATTTACCATAGAGGTTGAGAGGCATTTTTGTCTTCTCATGTGATTAGTTATAAAGAAGAGATTAGGGTTGACCAATCATACTATTCGAGCAAGCCGCCCTCCCCCCCCCCCCCCCCCCCCGCGGCTCTCTCTGTGCCAATATGTGGTGTCTGTCTTAAATAGTACATCTACTATAGCGCACTTCACTCACAAAGTCATTGTGATACACATGGAGTAGAACTAGCAAAAACCTCAGGCCAAAAAAAGAAAAGAAAAAAAAAAAGAAGAAGAAGAAGCTAAACAACCTTTTAAGCAGGGACAAAATATATGGAAAAACGGATGATAAATTAACTCCAGAATACAGGAAAGGGATATGGAATCTAAATTATAAAGCATCAAAATATCAAATCAAATTTTCATTCTCTTTATAATTCATAAATGAACACAGTAAATTCTATGAAATGGAGCATTTATAATTTCTACAGGGAATTAGACTTATGGCTCAGTAGCAATCTTGCTATCAGGCCAGACGTGGTCCTGACTCCCACTACTTCTAAATCTTGAATAACATTAAAGAGCCTCTCATCCACACATTCATCCAAGCGTCAAGATCTTGTAATCTCATCAAGTCGCATGATCCAATGCTTCTGAAAGAGGTCATGACAGATCTGATCTACCGGGTCATCAGCACCAACAGACTCAAGAAAAGCAGGATGATCAAGTTATGAATGCAGATAAAAATCATCTTACTGGCCTGGCCCAGAAAGAAAACTGCCCCGCACTGAATAGATTCAAAAGAGCGGCTGGCCAAGCTATGAATGCAAGCCTCGCAGAATATTCTCAAAACACTAAACCTAACAAAAAGACGACTATTCAGAAAATCTTGTGCCTTCGTTAGGAAGTCTACAAAATCAATTACTTGAGAGTTTCAGTGTCCTTGGTCTCGAAGTAAAAATGTCGAACTTTGAGATGCTTTGCCATAAGATCAGTACAAAACCGTGAGGATGGGAGCATAACTCGCAGTCAGCTGGTGGTCGATGCATGCTAATCTGGTCAGCAGCATCAATGATCCTAACTGTAGGAATCTGTAAAACCATTGTTAGCATTCTTGATGGCATTGAAAGGAATTGGAATAACTTTTTTGGCATGGAGCCATGGACAGAATCGTTGTAGCATGCATCCAATGGGCTGAGAAACTATCTTCCAGCCAATATGAAGTGGGGGTTTGGTACTTGGGTTAGAAGAAGCCAAGAGATTAGATTAAAGCATTCCTTGGCTGGTTAAGTTAGATTTGAAACAAATGAGGCATGCTGGCCAGGCTTTTCCAAGAAAGGTACCTTGGTCGAGGAAGACGTGAGTCTGGGCCATCGATTTAGCGAACACAGCATAGCAAGACAGGTTTGGTACTACTCTGGCATCAAGTTTCCAGAGTTGAAGAAAAGTTAGTTTGGGCCTTGCATGGCACGGAGAAAAAGGGAAGAGAATTGAAAATTTTCCAGTTGTTTTGCATGGCACCACATGATTATATGTATTAGTGAACTATACGATCCAAGTAGGGCAAGTAACCATAATAAAAGGATTACAACTATCCTTGAGGATAATTATAGAATAAAATTTCTCTCTTTAAGAGTACAACAGATTTGTGGGTTGTCTGACCCATGGGTCCATGATCCAGGCCCACAGGACCGGCCCATTTCCAGCCCATTTGTGCCTATGTCTCTTCTTGACATGACTTACAAAGAAGCTTTGTTCCAAATGAGTGGGGAGAACCATTCTTGGAGATGGGATAGCTTTTTGGCAGATTTGGAATGCTCAGAATGATAAATATTTTAGCTCAATCCAATGTGATCAACATCGGATAAGGCAGACAATTCCAACTAAGTGGTTGGAGCAACAGGCCTAGTTCATTCAATTTTGTCAATTTAGAGGTAGAAAAAGGATCAGCATCTTCTGGAGAGACCCATTGCTTGGAGACCACACAATGTTCAAATAGGTTTGCAGATAGGCTGGCCAGGAGGAGGCCTACTTCATTTTGAAGCTAGATGAGAAATTGCCTCAATTGGGGTGGCATGGCGAAGAAACTGACTTCAGATCTCCCAGCATTGGTTATCTCCCTGCATGAGGAAAGCATCATAAAGTTTTTTTTTTTTTTTCAATTTTCTTCATAAATGAATAGAACATCTCGAAAGGAGCAAATTATTGTCTGATTCATCCAGATCAACACAATGCTTATGTTCATAATTATTATCTTTTAAATGTTAAAACTCCTGTATCAAAATAGTGGATTCTAATATACACAGAACTGTGCACTTTTCAAAAGAAGCTTTCATCAAGCCCACAAAAGACGGCATGATGAGTAAAACGTTGCAGTAATGACCACTTTTAGATGAGTTGGCATGCAATGATGGAGTTGCGGCAGAGGTGTTCCACGTTATTTTCTATAAATTAATAAATGCAGAATGTTGAGTTCCATGGCCATTGGGTGACAAGAACAGGATGGTCCTCTCATTTGTGGGGTTTCTTGGTACAAGTCTATTTAGAACTAGATGTTATATTGTTGTAAAGTCTTCAATGTAGTAATTCAAGTCTCACTTAAGAGTCATTTTTGGCAAGTTGAGTTGTAGGGTTGTGAGATGTACTCCACATGACTTGTTGAAAAGTTGGGTCCCACAGATCCATCATGTGATGATTCATTGACACACAAACATGGGGCGGTCCTTCACTCTGTGGTCTTTCTCAATTACAAGTACAAATTGGAGATTAATATTCTCGTTAAGTCTTTGATTTAGTAATTCAAGTCATATTTAGGATTGACAAATCTACTTGTAGGCTTATCAGATCTCCCACAATGGGCATGAGAGCTACTATTTTTTTCCTTCCTGTTGCAATCGAGGGTCATCTTCAATCCTTTGATTGTGTCAAATAATCTATTCTCTCACCATATGAAACACCTGGAACAACTAATCAAAATCATTTAGATGCATCAATACCAATATAAATAGTGATCTTACCACATGCATAAACTCATGGAAAAGATTAACCACTTCAGCGAACCGTAATAACCCTGGGTTGCCATCTGCTTGCTTTTGAAACTGAGATGTGAGCAAAGCCACTGGCATCTAGAGATAAAGATAAATGATGTTCAATAGACAAAAATAATTAATAACTCATACAAAGACTAAAGTTACATGTACTTTACTTAAGTGACCACAACTGTAAGGTATGGAAGCATTTTTAGATTGAAAAAACCACCATCAAGATTAATGAGATATAAGATGATCCCAATTCACCATTAATGAGAAGCAAAATCAGAAACATACTCCTAAATTAATATCAATTTGCATTAAAACATTGAGGCATAAGACTATGGATGGAAAATATACAAAAAGCTTATAATCCATTTAATTAGTAAATATAAAGCAAGTAAGCAACTTGGGCGATGACGGAACTTATTAGTATGGAAGTGAATTTAATAATAATAAAAAAGAATGCCCTCTTAGATTGATGTGAAATAAGTGAAATAATAGTCCTGCAGACTCCCATATGTAAGGAGAAGTACATTTCAGTTTACTCTTTCTCAAGAACTAAACTTCTAGCAATAGTTTTTGTATAGGAAAAAACATGATCTTCCTCCTTTTGTCTTTAATTGATAAAATAAGCATTCAGTTCCAGATTTTCAGGATCTTCTTCCACCTTTTTTTTGTACACTCCAAGCGTCTTCGTCCAGCTCCACCTCTTCCAATAATCTCCCATAGGTTCTAGTCAAAAGGACTTCTTCAATTTACTATTAAGCCCTTTGCTGCCACACTAACAATACACAGCACAATCCTAAACAGTCTAGACTATAACAAAGTAAGAAACCAGAAGATACTCCGAAAATGAGAGTTACCTGGCGTGCACCATTTGAATAAGTGCATCCATTTTGAAGAGCTATAACGCAGGTGTGACCATATTTTCCTTCTCTGCTTACATAATAAACATGTCATTTCCTTGTACAATAGGAAGTGAGCATTCCAGGAAAAACAAGCTAAAGACATATCAAGAAGCTGACCTGGCATAAATATCAAGATAAAAATAACCCAACAGCTCATTAGAACTGTCCAAAACTGAAAACAGGCGAACATCTCTGTGCCAAACATCTGCTTCTTCAATTTCCACAAATCTAAGGCCTGGATAAGCCAAAAGGAAATAGTAATGTCTGATACAAGAGGGATAAATAAACCCAAGAAAAAAGAAAAAAAACAAATGATAGTTCTGTCTAATGTATATGATTAATAATAATAACCAGTTAACAAACAACCACTGTAAAGTTAGCATCAAACTCAAGCATCATATTATTACCAAAAAGATCTTGGCATATCTGGAAAATCCCAGACAGAACCAAGCTGACTGGAAAGTATTGTTTAACGACTCCAAGATCTAGCCCAAGCTTCTGCTCTTCTGCCCTTCTCATATAGTACAATAGGTCTTCAACTCCAAAAATTGAATCTCCTTCCTCCTTTTTCTAAAATTCCAGAATTATAATAAGATATAACTTAAACAAAACAATACAGTTTTTTTATGGGTAAACAAACAATACAGTACATACGATGACAGTAAGTCAGAACTGACCTTCAAGTCTTTAAGCATACTAAGTTCTCTAGCAGCCACCTCTGTCAAATGAATGGAGACATCTTCCAAAAATTCAAACACCTTAAGAAAAAAACCCATTAAATATTGGCATAATGCCGCAGGCAATAGAAGACAGGTTGTGGAAATAGGCAAGGGAGAAACGAAGGCATTTAAATTAACAACAAAAAGCAATGAAATGTAGATCCTTTCCTAAAAAAATGCAAATGATGTTGCTGTTGAAATGCAGACAGAAACTTCATTTGGTTTCATAATTTTAGGGATGGCAATTGGTGGGAAAAAATGACTTGAATACATAGATGGACACGTCACAGAACCAACTATTGATGATCCAAAATCTAGTGAACTGGAAGAAGCGGGGATTTTAATGATGAATTGGATCCTTAATTATCTGGATGATGCAACAGCAGCGAGCTTCCGATATTATAGAACAGCTAAAGAATTGAGGGGATTCCACTTCTACAAACTATGCACATAAGAAGAATAATGTCAGAACTTATCAGTTGACAAGGGACTTGACACGGTTCAGACAGTGCAGCTTGTCTTTAGGTGATTACCATGCACAACTCAGGAGGATGTGGCGTGAACTTAGTCTAAGTTGACCCACACGTCCATGTTGCGCAAAGGAACAAAAGGAAGAGTCAGAAGCCCAATTTATATTTGAGCAACTAGGGGGTACAAATCTGGACTGTGCGCACAGATTCTGATTCTTGATCTGCCCCTACCTTCAGGAAATGTTCACCCTCCCACAGTAACGAAGAGAGTAGAAAACAAGTAACATTGTCCAAACCTCCTACAATGACACATGACCATTCCACTTTGGCTAGCACTACTGTTGGGGGGATCATGGTAATGGTGGTGATGACGGGTCGTGGTGGGCTGTCCACTGCTGTAAAAGATAAGCTTTATTTCATGCCCTGTGGCCTATACTTGGCACGCCTGGTAGACACGTTGGGATTTGGTTGGCCAGCCTCATAGGCCCATTCAGCCGAATCAGAAAAATCCAATGATATAGCCCCTGATAGTAATGGGATGACTACTAAATGAATACAGAAAGTGAAGAGATCTCAATGCTCGAACAAAGAGTTCAGCATTGGAAAGTGCGACTTCATCTCCCTCTATGGATATGGCCACATATGTGTTGCACCATTTGCATCTTTGATGCCGCCCCAATCAAAGGAAAAGTGGGCTGCAACGCTAAACTTAATTGCTGCCTTTCTATACTGCAACTAGAGAAAACAACAAGAAGGAGAAGAGAAACAAGTGCCAAAACAGACACCTGTGTAGATCTTAGTTGTAGGCTCAACTCATCAATCTTCACAGAATATACAAAAGCCAAAGGGGGCTAATTTCAGTAAATGAAAAAATCATCCAGCAGTTCAATTTCTGGCAGCCTGTATGATTGCAGTCTTTATTGAGAAATCAATAAAGGAAACCCTAATAATACATTGATGCTAGGAGCCTATTCTCTTCTATAATTTAGAATACTACATTACCAATAAGCCCTAAACTTAAAAAAGAACAGGAAAGAATAAAAATAAAAGAAAGTAAGGAATTGCACGAGATGCACTATTGGACCTGGCCTCCTGGATTGTTTGCTACTGGCTGGCACCTTGGCTGAAACGGTATGGCCCATAACTTGCAGAAATTTAGATATCAGTCTAAATTAAGGGACTGTTTTATCAAAATAGTCCATACAATGTATAGTTTGGAATTGTTTTGGGGCCCAGTTGGCCCAGTTGGAATAGTACTATACTACCATACTCATAATTCAGAAATTTAAACAATGCATCAAACAAACTACCATACACCTTAATCAGAAGTCCCTTTGCTTCATAAACTGAAAATTCAAGTGAAAAGTGCCCATATTTCCTGACTTCATCTCATCCATTATTATGATTGACCTAAATAGTATCAAAAGAAAAAGAAAAGATGAAGAGGCTCGGCAAAAAGGGAGAACAAGAGAAGAAAAAAGGGGGGGAAAAGAAAAAGGAAGACAAGACAGTAACAGTGGACTGTTATGGTAGACTATAACAGCCAGTTGACTGCACAGGAAAGCAACAAATAATAGAGATTACTAAGATTGGGTTTTTTTAGATGAATATTTCTATTTATATTAGGATTATATTAGATTTGATTTATATGTGATCAAGATTAGGTTAGATTATAGTTATGATGTGATCAGAGTTAGCTTAAACAAGGTTTTCGTTATTGTACTCTATTAATAGCCATTGGCCATTCTCAATGACTCGAGGTCGATTTTGTGAAATCTAGTCCTTTGAATGTTATCATGTATTAGATTAGACTAGATTGATAATGTGATTCGGACTAGGTTTGATTCTAGTTATGATGTAATTAAATTTATCTTATGACTAGGTTTATTGTACTCTATAATAGCCCGGCTATTCTCAACTAAATACAACAGTCTCATTGATTGATGCAATTTTGTCTTTCCACTATCCTTATAGTGTTAAACGCCTACGGTTGTGCTAATGGTATTGTTGTGTGCTAGACCAAGAAGAAACCTCTACAGCAAAGACCATTTAAAGATATTTCAATTTATACCAGTATTCTAATGAGCAGCAGGTTATTAAATACTACTTTGAAAACTGGGAAGGGAATCCCGTTCAAGGACCATATAAAATATCACAAACCTTCACGGGTGTTTTTGCCATTCTAGGTTCAACAGCATAATCAGCATAGTTGGAATAACCAAGCAACCGAGCAAGTTTATGGCGTAAATGGATCTGAAAATGAAACAAAAGTATCATTGTCAACCTAGTTTGCAAGTAATGGAAAAAAAAAATGTTGTCAATATAACATGACCATGTGTAACGTCTATCAACAGGCAATCAGGGACAGAAGCCAGAAGGTACAGATATGATTCTTTATTGTCATCCAGTATTACAGGCATAAGATTCTATATCTCACAATTCATCCACTAGCATTTTGGCAGTTGCCATGCACATCATACAAGCATTGGTAACAGTCAACATTATTTCATAGGTGTATCTTATTTTAGGTGTGGGACCATGGAAGCTCCATTTTCTACTCTAGGAAACTAATTTTCTATCTAAACAAATTGATGCAGTGTTCTAGAATGTTAGGAGATTGGTAAATGGAATGGTAGACTCCTGGGCCAAGGAAGTGGTGGCAAGATAAATATCTCTGTTCGATGCACCATTTTGTAGCCTTTTTTTATAACAATTTTGTAGCCTTTCTATTGCTTTAATATATAGTATATTACTTATATACCTACGTTGTTCTTTTGCCTTCTCTTGCCCCTCCTGTTTGGTTCTTATATATGTTACTCTTTTTAATTTTTTAATAGAATTACCATTACTCATCATTAAAATAAAAAATAAAAAAACTGCCTTTCAAGTGAAGGGTGACAGAGGAATGCATCTCTAAGAAAAATAAAAGAAATATTGCTATGTAGCATATGCAATCGTAATCATAATCTAACAGCCTTAAACAAGTATCATAAAACTCTGTATTATACATTTTCTAACTTTTAGATGAGCACGTCCATATCTTACAATATATAAGAGATAAGAGAGGGAGAGTGCTAATACAATAAATATTATAGAAGAGATAAGAGAGAGAGAGAGTGCTAATACAATAAATATTATACAAGATCAGCCCTTGGTCGACCATGACCTAGAGGGCTGATCTTGGTTTAGTTGAGTGGGACCCACTGGATTTTTGCTTAAAAAGTGTTTCAGGCGTGAGTCCCTTGCCGTAATGGTTTTCTGTGTATACAGACATATTCGATGGAATTGTGAATGGGGATTAGCCCCAGACTTGTTATGTAATTACCAAATAACCCTTCCACCAAATTAAATAAGGTTTTCATGTAGTTATGATAAACTCTATGGGCTATCTTTAAATGATTGGTAGGATTCTGTCACCTTGATTAATCTTCTATGAAGGTAGGCCACTCCTACATCATCCCTCACCTATTATGATCAGAAGTGGGGCACTAATAAAATGGGAACTGATATGGGACTGGTCCCACAATACTGTTGTGTAAATTATTAATAAAGATGAACTCTGGTTGTTATGTGATATTGTGCACGGGATCCCAGATGTGGGATGTTGGACTTAGTGTCCAGGCCGTTGTAGCGGCTGGTCCTTACTGGACGTGAGTGGCCATTGAGTTGGCTGGTCCTTAGTGGACGTGTCTGATGAGACAGGGTCCTGGTGACCGGTATACATGTATACGATGGGCCTTTGAGGCGTGGTAATGTGCATGGGCACGGATATATATATGTATGTACTTTTGATGGCATTTAATATATTGATTTAAATATGTTGATCATGTGATATTATGTTTTATGCTGCTTGTGTAATTAGGAAAATTCATTCACTAGTAATACTGATGTTGTGTTGCCCCCTTCAGGTAATCTTACTGTGGGTGGGCTAGATCAGGACGGCGTTCGGCACGTAGATTTTGGCATGCGTGGCTGAAGGGAGAGAACGAGAAACATTTAAATAATTGATAGATGGATTGGCTTTTGTTTAGTAATTTATATAATGTTTTAGTACATTATTGATTTGAATCAGAACATAGGAATTTGGATCATTCAGAGATTATTGATATTGTTTGACTTTTATAAATTAATTGGAATTATAGTTTGATTTAAATGCCAAAACTCTTATGTGAACTATTTGATAAATGTATGGTAAACATTGTCAAGTTATCACAATCCGGATATCCGACAGGACCCCGGAATTTGGGTCGTGACATTTTATAGGGACATTCTATTGGCACACGGGAAAAAACTCCTCACACATAATTTTTTTTTTTTAAATAAATTGCCTAAACTACCCTCCTCCCTCTCCCTCTCCCTCTCTTCCCTTCCCCACGGCCCAGTCACCCCACCCCCTCCACGTACCCAGCCCCTTCCCCCTTCCCCCTTCCACCCTCCTCCCCCTACCCAGCCCAGTCACCCCATTCCCTCTCGCGGAGAAGGAGGAGGGGAAAGAGAAAAAGAAGAAAGAATGAAAGAAAGAACAGAGAGAATGAGATGGGTACGGGGGGCCTGATTCACGTGGAAGCAAGGAGATGGGAGAAAGCTACGATGCACGTATACTTCAAAATGGGCAACGTATCGTGTCGTATCGTATCCGATACTTCACTTTTTATATGTAAAATCCGTATCCATGCCGTGTCTACGACGTGTCCTTGTCGTATCCATGCCGTATGTGTGCATCATTGGGAGAGAGGGAAGATGGGGGAAAGAAAGAGAGAGAGAGAGAGAGAGAGAGAGAGAAGAGGAGAGCTTGGTGGTGGCCGACAGTGGTGCTGATTGTCGCCGATGACGACGGTGAAGGCGCGGCAACATGGGACAGCAAGGGGGAGTGAGAGAGGATGGAAGAGAAAGGGGAAAATGAGAGAGATGGGGCGGCAGTGAAGTGGAGAGGAAGAAGGGGTGGTCGGGTGGTGGCGGTGGCCATCGACGACAACAAGGGTGGTAACAGTGGCAATCGACGGCGGCAGCAACGGTGTTCAATGGCAGCAGGAGGCGTGAGGGAGAAGAAGAAGGAGGGAGAGGTAATAGGGGGAGGGAGGAAGAGGCCGGGGCTGCCGCTGCCGACCGGTCTCCCTCCCAGCCGGCGACTAGGAGGGGAGAGGGTGGAAGTGGAAAGTGGGAAGGGAGAAGAGTAGTTTAGGCAATGTTTTAAAAAAAAAAAAAAAAAAATGTGTGTGTGAAGAGGTTTTTCTTGTGTGCTAGTAGAATGTCCCAATTTTTTATAAGGGAAGAGCACCTACATGGGGGGAGACAGCCAAATATGTTGTTTATGAATGAAAAAATGGAGTTTTCTTTCTTTTTCTTCTTCTTCGTCTTCCTCGTCTTCTACTTCTTTTTCTTCTTCTTCTTCTTCTTTTTTTTTTGGCATTCTTCTTAGGGATTAAACTCTGTATTAGTCACTAGAAATATTTATTTTGATACTATGCCCTTGAGTTATTCTGAGATACCATAGCTTCCATTTATTCGTATGGAACTTTATCAAAACCACTCAGCCTAGTGAGTGAAGAATAGTCAACTCCACAGAATCTTTGGCTCACTTGGTGAGTTTTTGGCCAGTCCCTATATGTTACTGGTGAATCAATTCGACTCAGTGAACCAAGCCTTGTCGGGTTGTGTTTTTGGACAATGACTGTGTAAGCTTAAAATTGACTAAGAGGCGCAATAATAATACAGGATGAGATGCAATCTGCAGAAAAAACACTTCCAAATCATGATTTCTGATATCAAGACTCCAGATTCACAACATCCAATACTACAGTAAGTCATCGAATTAAGAAAAGAATTGCAGAAATCAATAAATTAAAATAGCTTTAGAAATAAGTTATTTCCTTATTACAAATAAATAAGCTCACAAAGGACCATTCTCTTAAAGGGAACATTACCAGGCTTTCTAAGATGTGCAAATTATCTTTTCCACACCTCTGACCTTGTGCCACTGCAACTGTCTTCCTGGTGGTTCCTACCTTCATTACATCAAAGCAATCTGAGAAAGTGGACAAACAAGATGTACTCCACTTAAACTTCAAAATTATTTTTCTTTTCCTTTTTTTCTAAAAGGACAATAAAAAGAAGAGCAATGATGAAGCTTTTGACTTATGATATAACAAAAGGAGATTGCATTGAATTTAAGGAAACAAAGTAATGAAACAGCAATAGTTGGAAAATTATACTTTGATAGGAATGTATTTGAAGAAAGCACATTGTTTACATACGTTCAGCACAAATATACACAAACTGGAGCAAACAGTTTTCGTCATAGGTATGTAGCATACACATTTTTGTTGGGATGATGCCATTACTAGATCATAGCTATGTAATGTGTGCATTTCTTTTCTAACTTAGTCAGAACAATACCACAACTGACCATATGTGTCGGAAATTGTAAAACATTAGACAACCAACTCCAACAGTTTTCACCGTTCTTTTGGCCTTTTCCAAGCACAATACATTACATTACAGGCACAGCTCCTCAACTATTTTCTAATTCTTCAATTCTGCTGTGATCTTTATAAATGTTTATTTCATAAATCAAATCTGTTAAGCCAACTTAGCTAAGTATTCAAGAAAATCCGATATTGTCAACTCAGCATACTTCTGGACAAGTTATCCAAATTTGTGAGCACTGTTACATGTTAAACCAAAAATTTTTATGATGACAAATTAGCTAATCAATCAACAAATATTATAGTACTTTGAATGCTATACCATCCAATTGAATCAAGCAAAAACCAAGCACTTCAAGTCCAAATAGTAGAGGAATAGTTATCCAGGAAGACACGAGTACGGTGGATTCTCAAAAACATAAATTGTTGAGATACCAGTAAATACAAAGAAAGAAGGACAGAGAAAAAAAAAACACTGCAACTGAGTATTCAAACATTGTGCTTGCAGCCCAAAAGAAAAGGTCCGTCCTACACTGAGGTAGGATTTCTACAGGTCAAACTCCATTAGACATGGAGATCAGTTCCTTATCTGAGCATCCATGCATCCCATTCAGGCAACCGTATAAAACTTGAACATGACATGGTTGTTGCCATTGCACATTGATGCATGGTGAAAGATAAAGCAAACTTTAGAAGCACAACACACCAACATGTCCATTAAAAATTTGAAATATATATTTCAACAGTATATTGGAAGTATTTATTTAAATTTTAAAAGAGAGAATGCATCTATAAGAAAACATGTATGTTAGCTACTCAAATACAAGAACAAAATTATTAAGGGCTATTCAATTAGAAACTTATAAGTGTCCTGATGTGCAACATGGATAAGAGTGTCCTTGTTACCAGCAAACCTTTGGGGAGTGGGGTGGGGGAGCATCAGCACATAAATCTGCCAAGGCCAGCAAACTGAGAAAGACTTACCTTGCAATGCTCTAGTATTGGAGCAGTGTGCTGACTCCTAAGTGTAATCTTTAATTTACCATTGTCAGCTCTGTCTAAGCTCTGGATAAAATTACATTAATTAGTCAATTATCAGTACATAAATTAACAGAGAATCAAGAATAAGCCATGCATAACAAATATAAAATAAAAATAGAGAGAAAAGAAGAGACAATATTAATTGTTCAGGTGCAGATCAAAGCAAATATATAATTTTTTATAAACCAAAGCAAATATATAATTACAAACAATGTACACAAAATGACATGTAAATCACTTCACCACTAAGACCAAAATGCCTAGATGGGCATAGTCCATTACTACACACAACTTGCTCTGAAGAAAGTAAATAAAGTGAGTGCAAATCCGGATATTTCACTTTAATAGGAATAATACCAATAGATATCTTGCATTGGAAAAGGGAAAAAACACTAAACTCAAACAGATAATCTAGGGATAATGTAATTATCTATCTAATTCTAATCAAGCCATAACTGATCTTAACAGGTTATCCTCATAATGTTAACAGATTATTCAAACATAATGAAACATATTGTAAATCTCTGTCGACAAAAACATACAAACTAAAATGTATATGAATAGCAAATAGAATAGGCCTAAACATAATTTTAAATTTAACAAACAAATACATCTCTCAAACAAATTAATATAAGGAATAAACAAAACTAACCTTAATGAACTCCTGAGGCAGCCCAACCAGCTCAAACTCACTTAAGTAAAGAACACTATCATCCTCATTTAGATTTTGAATATATCGCATACTAAGACCATCAATTTCAGTTCTCAATCGTTCGACTTCTTCCCTCTTGCTTAAGGAAAGACTCATTCCATTCCGTTCAAAATCTCTAACCTGTTATTTTGAACAAAAAATAATTATTGTATAACTCTGAGAAGCATGACATAGATTCCCATTTTCCATATCAGACAAATAAAGATGCATTTGATTGGAAGGACCATATTTTTTCTACTCTAATTAGCACTATGAGTTTAATACGGTGCATTTTCTACAAGTTTCCATTTATATTCTTTTATGAATAGCTCACACAAAGAGTGATGTTGGATAAATGTGGTTGATTCTATCAAAGGAATAGGTAGCATATAGGGAGCCCAACCAGATAAAGAAAGAATTGTTCAGCAGCCTGGCATATATAATCCACCAGACTTCGACCAGACAAAAAGCCCATTGAACTGATTTTTGGCAAATGGACAACCCACAAACACCCCTTTCATCCAGTGGATTGCACTCTATGCCACATGTCTTCTTTCACAATTTTGTTAAATTCATCTCTGAAATCTCTCGTCATGCTTACAACTTCTTGTACAAATTAGTAATTACCCATGTGATCTGCCATTACTTTAGGTATGTATGGTACATGTCTGTAATATATACTCCATTTGCATCTCTGCTTATTGATGTGGTTCCAACAACAGAGAGCACCATTCGAGACCTCCTCGGGTTTCTCTCTATTTTGATGCCCCATCTCTTATATCTATAAAATTTAGGCCATCGTAAAGCTGGCATCTAACTAAGTCATCCTCTGAAGAAAATGCAATGGTTTATCCCTTCATCTCGTATCCATGTCCACAGATGCTTATCATAGACTGGAACCTATGCATCCTTTTTTCCTGAATGATGCAAATTATGCATTTGTTGCAGTGCAAGACCCAAGGATTTTTCCACAAAAAAAGAAATGAACCTCAAGACAGGCATATGGATCCAACAACAAGAATAGTGCACCTCTAATCATTAAAATCAATCTTTTTTTTAATGTTCTAATCATTGAAAGCAATCAAAACACAGATATGGAAATAAAAGGACTATGTTCATATTTGCAATCATACACAATTGCATTTTATGGACCAAAAGATGCAAAATGATTTTTTTTTAATTAAAAAAATTACGAAGTAATTTAAAAGAATAAATAAATTGTTTAAAATTAAGAAACTGTCTTTGAGAATTTACTGAAACGGAAGTATTGTCATGTATGCAATAGATCAGTCTTTCATCCTAATTTACCAGATCTAACAGAGAAATCTACAAAAGTACGGTGTCAATGTTATCATATCACATACCAAACACTGTACATAATGCTTGTTTTCTGGGTTTATCCATTCCCCTCTTGCAGCAACAGCTTTGACGACACGATATACATCCTCACGCTTGCTGATCACCTTGCATGAAATAAACAACTGTTACACTATAAATGCAACCAAATAAATTTTAAGGTAACCCACTCCTTAGTACAGTAAAAAAAATATAAACTAGTCTTTCCATATTCATTTCAGGGAACAAGTATGTAACTTGCGACCGGACCATTATTCTCAATGGCTGTGACACAGAGACGCTCCATTGAAGCCACAAGAACAACCAAAACCATAAACTTGCTTAATAAAAGATCACAATAAAATTACTAAGTACATTAATATAAAAGGAATTGTTGTAAAAAAATATAAAAATTAAAAAAAAAAAAACCCTAGAGGGCATAAAACGTAATGTCATTTACAAACCCATTCATATCTTTTGTGTTACACATCAGGCATAAATGAGGTGCAAAAATGGGGTGTATGGAATAAAATAGCAGCCGCTATGTAGTGTAGCTGCCACTACGCTAAATTGAATTTATCGCCACTCTCACTTGTAGCGGCTGCTACAAAGGCCTGGTGGCCTGCATTGGCAGCTACTTTGAATCTTCTTTAAAACACAGAGAAGGGCTTCTTTCTTCTCTTCTTCTCTCCAAACAACAGTTTTGCACACCCCTTCTAACCTTATATGCTTTAAGAAATTTTAAAAAAAAAAAAGACAAGATCTCAATGGCTGTTTTGTAGGTATATCCTAGTAGACACCTGCTTAGGTATTAGTAAAGGTATTCTTTTATCAACTCTCAACAAAAGTAACATTGTTTATTTTGATGAAAGTTAATTCATCATTAGTGTTCAGCCTTTAAACTTTATTTGAACATTATGTTATAATTTATATATCTAATGTTATACACAATGGTGCTAAATTGCTTATTTGAATTATGAATCCAAAAATGCATAATAGTTTCTAACTTCATATAGGTAACCAACATGAATACATATGAAAAAAATTGATCAATATTGTTATTTTATAATCATCCAGCGATACAAGACCTCCATGCACCGAGGGGCCATCACGCTTTGAATAAAAACATCAAATTCTAACATTTTCTAATATTCTAGAGTATTGAATTTTTCTGGCAACTCACACCACTACGCTCCATCGCAACGAGCCAACGACTACTACATATCACCCATTATGTAGCATTTTGGCCAACCACTACTCCCACCTCAACCACTATTTTGATTCTTGTATAGTGTAAATGAGACCATTTTCATATTCAAATTTCCACACTTAAAAAGGTGTGAAACGTTTTCTAAAATAAGGAAAACTGAAGGGGGGGGGGGCGGGCGGTGGGGTTTGTAATTTTCAATAAAAGTAAAACTATGTATGTGAAGGGTTGTCTAACCCTAAAGGAATAACAGCCATAACTCTCCCCTTCCAAATTCTCTCTCTTCTGCTCATTTTCTTTCTTATGAAGGTTTTCGAGGCCTTCGAGGAAAAAAAAAAAAAAAAAACTAGAAACTTTTTTTAATGGTAAAAAAAAACTAGAACTATTATTGCGGATGTTTTAACATGGTATCAGAGCAGACATGCAAGGTAGCACGAGGCTACCATATGACAGACCCTAGGGGTTTGGATTGGCCAAAAAAATGAGATTTTTAAGTGGTTTAGATTAGCCAAACATAGCAAAGGTCATCAGTTCTTCAAGCGAGTTCACCAGGTTTGATTTTTGTTGCCTTGGATCAATTATTTGCTCCAACCCTCATCAATTTCCATCATCTAAAGAAGACATGATGAATAATGTGTTGATACGAAGGAGAAAACAAGTCACACAGATAATTTCATCATTGACTGAATGTTGACCTTGAATTTGAATGTTTGATAGCCAAAAACAGGTACCTCCCTTCATTTGTCTGTTATCAAAAGAGGAGATAAAGACTACCTAGGGTTTGTGAGAACGCTGTAGAAGATTTTTGGGTTCAGATTTGGTGACGTCATAACCCTAAGGCCGAATTCAGAACCTATACTTGCTGATGTCAGTATCTAGGCACCCCTGGTGGCCTAGCTTTTGTAAGGAAAGTTGCGACAACCCCTTCTATGCAGGTTGGGTATTCAAGACCATTTTTCTCTGATTTGTAAAGAGAAAAACCTATTGTTGTGCTTGGGAGTTTAAACATCTAATGTCATCGGTTTGACCTGTGAGTTAGGATTTGTTCAAATTATATCATAAACATACTGTTTTTAGTTTGTTTGGAAGTTATCTAGTGGACTGTTGGTTTTTTTTTTTTTTTTTCAATAAAGGGTTTCTGGCTCAAGGGCTTGACATGGAAACCAAGCAAGAGAGAGAAAATGCAACAGTTCCTCATCTAAATCAATAGGGAATTAATGTAATTAGTACCTCATCTAGATCAATAGGGAATTTAACCCCTAACGCAAAACTCACAGTTTAATTGTTTAACAGTAAAAAATTTATAATCAATGGTCATATTCAGCCGAATTGGTTCTTGGTGGAATTCTTAGTTTAGGGTACATTGATGGAACTATTCAGGAATCGTCCAAGAGTGACTCCCAGCTATCCCAAATGCAGAGATATGCTAATCATTAATTGCAACCTTCAACTTTATGAAAAACAATATATCAAGAAGCTTTCGTTATTGCAAGACAACAAAAGAGTGACTCGCAGATATCCTAAATGGAAGGCAGAAACATGCCAGTCATTAATTGGATCCTCTTTGCTTGCCTTGACTGCAATTTTGGTTTTCTAGAACACTCACATTTGTACTCTCTCTATACACACACACACAGAGCTACAGTATGCATAACTGTAATAAAAATAATAATAAAATGCAACACCTGCACATCAGAAGATGAGCATCAATTCTTCTCTCAGCCTCAGCACTGGCCTTCCTCACATCATCAAAAGGGGATACCATCTTTTGGAATGCACATGATTGAACCAATGGGAACTGTTGTGCCTCTAATTCAGCTAATGGCTGGATAACATTCATATATGTGGCCTGCAGAGCATGTTATATTAGAGGTTAAGTAATTGATTATCCAGGAGTCCATAATGGTAACCATGAAAAGTTCAACAAGAAAACAGATTAATAGATTATATAGGGAATGTCACGATTAACCATAATCTAGACAGGTGATCTACATTGTGAATCACAAAAGTCATGCAAAATGCAATTGAATGAGATTTTTATAATCATTAGTCATTAACAGGAAGGTTATGGCGAAGGAAAGTACATCACATCACAGATTGAATCAAAGAGAATTAATTCAAGATAGCCCAAACAGATAACTCAAGAAAAAGCATATCAAACTTATCAAGGAGACAAGCAAATTATAAACTGTCATGTGTATGAGAATATCCTTGAAGGTACTTCCATTGAAATCCTATACAGCCCGGAGCCCATCAAGAAATATCAACTTTAACTTCCTCCACCACATGGACAGACGAAAGAATTCTCAAAAATTCTCGTGTTCATTTCTTTCCGTAGCTCCCAAATGCTGCAGTCCAAGCCCAAGGCCCACTTGCATAAAAGAGAAGGTCCAATGACCCTGGTTGACCAGTATTGCTTAAGTAGAGGGCCCCATTTTTCTTACTAGAAGTGACAACAAGTCATATGCATATGTGAGAGAGATAAGCTTGATGTGGAGATTGACCTATGTTCTTTCCTTCCCCCTTCCTCTGCATTATTAGGTGCCAAAGCAAGGTCGCGGGGATTTTAAATTTCAGTTTTTCTTTGTTGGTGTTTTGGTGATTTTAATTAGATGACCCGATTCCAATATGTTCAGCTCCTTCCAATTTTTTTCAGAAACTTTTTTCTATCTCTGTGTACAATACCATAACTGATTCTAACAACTATTAGCTCTCTCATCTCTAGCGTATGGTGAGTAAATGGAAGAGTGCAGAGAAAGTTACTGCAGTAAAGATATGAGATATTTTGTTCATTTTATAACAATTCAGCTCTTTTGAAGTAACTGCCAGTCAAAATAAGGAATACATACAAATATCGTCATGCAAAAGAAGATACAACATTGATGTGTTAAAAATAAAAAGGTCTCAACATCAATATCCAGTATAGGACATAGCACAAATATCAAATACCACCATGACAAGTTAAAAATGATAAATGCAAATCATAGAAGACACTTCCATCATCCGCCAGACGCCAGACTTGATACAACCTATCAGCACTTAGAACTTTCATTTATGATTACCCAAAATGCTAGTCTTCCTTAAAACATGAAAAAAGATCTTTGCAAAAAAAATAATTGAAATTCAAACAAAAATGCTGAGCACGCCTTTCACGCATAAAAGAAAAGAACGATGAAGGATGGGAATTGGCAAATACTTTGTTAAGGGGAACTGAAGCTACAGCATCATGAACCGCTTTAGATTTAGCAATGACATTGTCGGATAACTTGAGAACTTCAGATGGCGAAAGATTAACCTGAACAACTAGTCCAGGGAGCTCTGCAGCAATGAAATAAAGTATGGGATAAAAAAAGAAACATCAAAATCTTATTTGTATTTATATCATTACGGGTGTGTTTCAGAAAACCATAGCATCCAAAAAAGCATTTCTATCAAGTGGGCTGGTGTGGTTATAAGGCTTTGAGCGATACGCAATACAAATGTTTCAGAGACATGAAACAAATAAAAATCTCATCTTTCATCAATGGCATGTTTGTACGCAACAGGTTCCACATGTGAATTCATTTTCTGTGAAAAACAGAAACCAAAGATTTCATTTTCTCCATGGTTATCATTTTCCATTGTTTGGTTCCGTAGAACATTCTCCACAGTGAAATGAGGCACTCTTCTTTTATCTTGGGTCCGAATCTGCTCTCCCCAGAACAAATAGTGAAGATTGCTTTCACCCCAGAAAACAAAATCCCAGAAAAACCTTGACATCAAACGACAAAAAATCATGCTCTCCAAAAACCCAATCTTCCTTTTCCACAGAAAATGATTTCCACATAATCAGATACTCTCTCACGATTATAAAAAAAAAGACAATCAAAACATGAGCTTTTCACCAAAATGCAAGATCCAAATCCTCACAGAAACGGTTGGAATAACCCGATTTAGACGATGTAAGTTGCAGACAACTCGCCCAAGTTTTGTTCTTTTCCATGTAATTTGATTTACATGGTTATGTTTTCATATTCTTTCGTACCTTTGGTGGTCTTCTTCTTCTTCTTGTTTCTATGGGAGTTGATTGCAGTGAGAAGGAGATTTAGGGCTAAAGCAGCAGCAGCAGCAGCTCCTGCAAAGGCGATGACTTTCCTCTCTCTCTTTTCCTTGGCCATTGTTTGCCAAACACCGAAATGGGAGGGAAATGTTCGATGAGAGCAAAGTAAGAAAAAAAGAGTTCCGGACAGGACAGTATGACAGTAGAGAAAATGACCCGGGAAATAACTGTGCGTTTGCTACCATCTTATGCATGCTGTGGGGATGTTTCTATTTTATGGTAATCTCACTTGGGCCCAACCTGGACCAGGCTGGCATTGGGCTGGGTTTGGGCCTTGGGTATTGGTGTTTGGACCAGTGCTGAATCTAAAATATGGGTCCATTTACATTTGAGTCGGGCTTGGAGTGAGTGATAAAAAGACTTGCCTCTTTCATTCTGATAAGAGCCAGCCATAATAGAATCATCAGAAAAAAAAAAAAAAAAAAAAAGGAAAAATTTTAAATATGGCCTGAAGTTTTTACCTTATTTTAAAAAATGACACAAGTTTTGAAACTTTTCAAATCAGTCCCTAAACTTTCCAATAAGTTTATAATTAAGGACATTCGGTCATTTAAAGGGATTTTCTAGTGATTTTTCCCTCAATATTTTGAAACTACCCAAATTACCCTTTATTTAAAGTTATGACACGGTTTCACAAGCCACTACACGCAGCCAATCGCTATGGGAATATTGGGTGTCCCTAATCACTGTGACAACACTGGTGAGAGAAATGATGAGAATATAGAGGAAGTGAATGAGAATTTTATTACAATGATCGATAATTGGGTATTTAAAAAAATAAGAAAAAAGTTGCCGAAAAATAACTTTAAATAAATGGATGTCCTTAATTGAAAACCTTTTGAAAAACTTGGAGACTAATTTGAAAAGTTTTGAAACTTGTGTCCTTTTTTGAAATAAGGCCGAAACTTAAGGACTTTTTTTTAATTCTCCCAAAAAAATACTCTAAAGCCCTTATTTTTACATGCCCAAAAATGGGGCTTCTCATTTTTTGGGGGGGATTTACTTCTACTTTTCTAAAGCAAGCGGGGGTAGAATCTATATCAAACACTTTTGTTTTCAAAACAACTACATGCTTTAAACATTTAAACAAATAGAGGTTGGAAATAAATAATGGGATAATATAGTCATTGGATAATATTGTGATAATTTCATATTGGGAAAGGCCATGAATTTCAACCTATGGACACAATAGGTTTTGAGTTTGGAAAAATCAACCTAAAAGGTGCTATTTAACTTTTTTTGCATTAAACCACTCATTTAATGGATCGGCTTATTTATGGGAGTAGATTGAGGTTAAAGGATTGAGAATCATCCCCTAGTAGTGACAATATGACCAGTAAATCTGACCTAACATATTCCAAATCTGGCTGGGCATTTTGCATTGTTTGATTTTTTTTTATTTTTGTTTAAGCCTGGTTCAAATATTTCCAAATGATATTATTACATTGGGCCAACTTGTAGTCCTTAACATAGCCAAGTCATGAATATATGTAAACATATTTCAATGAGTGGGACCCATATATTTACAAAATAGTATTTTTTTTATCATTTTGGCCTTGAATATATATATACAAATAATGCATTAACATGTAAAATTCCAAGCAAAAATTAAAGTAGTTAGGAAATAGTGAATTTGTGGAATCCAGGTTGCATAAAATTCCCAAGCAGGAGTTCTGTTATGGAAGAAAAAGGGAATTTAGGAATATTTCAATAACATTTCGAAATTCCGGCATCTAAGATTCTATAAATTTTTACAAACATGAATTTCAAAAATTTATGCAAAGAAATAGGGCCTTAGGCCCATTGATCAAACCTGATTATTAAGGCTTAAGTGAGTGCATACATAAGAATGGCTCCTTATTTAGGTTTATTTAGGTGGTAAGGAGCGTTTATTCTTACCTCTCTATATGAGATTTGAACCTGAATATGTTAGTATGTCACATCTTCCCGCTTGTGTAAGTTTTATTTCCGCGCATGCGGGCTACTTTTTAATATATATGCGGGCTCTTGTTTGGGTCTCAGCCTCCTTGGTTGGGGCACCAAAAAGAGGTACAAAAAGAAAGTGAGTGCTTACATGCCACCCATTGTAACCTAATCTAAACCATTGCCAACAATAGTTTAATACTATCATATAAAACCCCCAAACCCTTTTTTTTTCAAAGTTTGAATTAGTTGAAAAGACTTTGGAAGGTAAGTTTTCATCCAGCATGATTCATGAATGATGGTCGAAATCATAACTAACATTAAAATGGTCGAGGCAGAGATGTAAGCTTTGAAACCCCAGTCCAATCATTCTAGAGGGAAAGACAACTTTTTTCTCCTATTGGTAACAAAAAGTTGTATGAAAATTTGCATATTATGGACAAGGCAATCTACCAATCAAATAATGATTAGTTTCTCCTGCAAGTGCAATCTACCATGGAAGATCCAGGCTCATTACTTAAACCAACATACCATCCAATCACAATTAATTTATGGTTTTCCAATCCTGTTCACTGGTTAGTTCTATAAGTTGGGAACCCAACCTCTGGCCATGCTTCCTTTGCTCCCATCACCCATCCCAAATCAAGAATTTAAGGCTCAGGTTGACATTTCCATTCTGATTAATGAAAGGGTTAGATTCAGTCCTATATTTATTGGCTAATTAACATCAGGGTTCAACCTGATCAATGTTGTCTTTGAACAATTGATGGATGGTCCATTGGTCCTGAAAACCTGATCTACCAACTCTCCTCTAATTTGTTCAACAGAGGGTTGGTGTTGTAGTAGTTAGCTCCGGTTGAGTCACATCTCTTGATAGCGTTGGTTGGTAGGTCAACCAATAAAATTGAAAATATAACACAGCCATAAAAAGAGGAATCATACCCATGGGCAGGGGAAGCAACTGGGTCGGCCCAAACTTGAACCCTGATGACTTGCCCCAGCCGAAATAGGGGTTGGGCTTATTAAGGTTTGGTTTAGGCTTGGGCTTGGATTTTGAGACTCGCATGGAGTTCAGTGCCAGAAACATTATGGGCTCCACTCGATGCGACCTAATTAATGGGCCCGCATTCCAACTCATGGGGCCCACTTAAATGTAAGTTATCCATGTATTGATATCATGGAGATAACTCAATTGTATCCCACAAAAAGATTATTCCATACCATATGGATTGTGATTAACTATTGTGATTTGTCTTGTATTTTAATGAGTTTTCAAGTATCAACATTTGGAGTATGATGGACTTTCTTATGATAGACACAGTTTTTATTGAGAAGATTTTAAGGACTGTTCCTGGTGTGGGCAAAATATTTCTGGTGATCAAGGCAAAAAGTAAGAAAGCTGCAATGGAGAGTATAAGTATTGAAAGGATTGATCACTTACTAGGATAATAATAATAAAACTTTGAAATCAATCAGTAGAAATTCTGATGAACAAGGACAAGGATTAGTGTGATAAAGATTATAAATCAACCATATATATATATATTACACAGCAAATTGGAGCTTCTAACACTGCGTGCCATAGGTCTCCTAACTCATTATTTTACCAAAAAAAAAAGAAGAAGAAAAAAACATGAATTCTTTTATTATTAGTCAGAAAGGCTAATGACTTCTTATTCAAATTGCTTTCAATAAATATCCATTGATTTCTTTTCCATGACATGCCTCCTTAGCCCAGGAATGTGAATGTTGGCGATGTAATCCTTCCAATCAATGCTTCCTGCATCGAACCCAAACATTGTTCTCTCTTCTTCAGACATATCCTCTATCAACTTCCGAGTATTTGTGTCATCAAACCTGATATGTTGGTTTCATATATCCGAGTTACTAGTTAGTCATGAAATCTGACATATATCTTACAAAAAAGTACGGTCAGCAAAATATATATACTTGATCAACTGGCACTTTCAAGTACACGTTTCTACCATGTTAGAAATCCTGCGGCCCGCCTGCCGCGGTGCCACATTGGATTAAGCAGGGACTGAAAGTTTTGGATGGACATATTAAATTGTCTCATCTTCTCCTCCTAGTAAGATAAGAGATGTGGAGTTTCTAGGAAAAGAATATTATGCCGCAAGCTAGTGTGAGTGAGGCCTCTGCATTTGCTATTTATAGGGAGATGGAATTCCTAATTCGGATCATCCAGTGATCCTGAGTAATTGCAGGCTGTTAAAAAAAACATTTAGAATAGAGCTGGTGTCGACCCCCATCCGGGACTTGCAGCCCAAACCATGGGGTTTGTGATGAATGGCTCTGATATTAAACAAGTGTTGCATGCAGGCATGGTGCATTGACACTTAAATTTGTAGAAAATGGATTTCGAAAGATGACACCCATGATGATGTTCAATGGAAGTAGATGATCCACCTAAACGTATGAGACCTGTAGGGGACTGTTAGGCTCCGTCCCGAGTTAATCACGATTAACTCTAATTAATTGAGCTTACGACTAATTAAGCCGGTTTAATGATTAGATGAACTCGAATTAGCCTAAATGAGGCTTAGTGAAATAGTAAATAAGTTTATGAAATGAATTGCAAAGAATTAAATAGAAATGAAGCTTAAACCAGCCAAACCAAGGACTTGTGTGTAAATACGGAATTGTACGTATTTTGTCGAATACGGAAACTCTTGATACCTACATGTGTATCTCGACGAGTACGATAACTTTCATAAAAGACTTGAATTGATTCGACGACTATTAGAGCAAATGGACCTTCAAGTGACTCAAAGTGTAAATGAAATGATGAATGGGGGGCTTAATGTAAAACGGGCCCTTATATATGAGAAATGAACCCAATTAAGTTCAGTCACGCACAGTAACCCTAGGCAACGTCCGTTTCTTCCTCCATTTCTGTTCTTTCTTCCATTTCTTCTCCATCAAAGGTGCGTTTGGAGCGATTAAGTAAAGAGGAGTCACATCTTCTTCCTTTCCTCATCATCTTCTTGGAGTGGTGTTGCGATCAAAGCTTCAAGTTAAGGGATTTCCACTTGAGTCAAGCTAAGAAAGGGATTTGTTTTTCTCAAGCTTCATTCAAGGCAAGTGTATGCATTTCTATTGATTTTAAGCTTTTATATAGCTTGTATGAACTCATGGAATTCAAAAGTGTGGATTTGGTTCAGGATTTCAGAAGCTCGAAACTGAGTTTCTGGGCGAATTTCGGCTAGCCGCGAGGCTAACCGCGAGCTAACCGCCAGAAAATCCGAATTTGGTGAGCTCCTAGAAAGCTAACCGCCAAAATTCGGTTAGCCGAAATTGGAATTTCGGCTAGCCGCGAGGTGACCGCGGGGTGACCGAAATTGGTCAGAAATTTTTGTTCGAAAAATCAGCTTCTGGAAAGCTGACCGCAAGCTGACCGAACTTGGTTCGGCTAGCCGCCAGCCGAATTTCGGCTAGCCGCCAGTACAGTTCGGCTAGCCGCCTGCACAGTCGCGGCTAACCGACAGGTAGCCGCCGAGGTAGCCGAACTTGACCAGTTTATTCGTATTGAGTAAACTTTTGGCCAATTCCAGTGAGTTTCAGATTTCGTGGGTGCTAGGAGTACTTGGGTAACCTTAGGTACTCCTCATATAATGAGATAACTTGTGATTCATTCCAATGGATCAATAAGCTAAGATTAGTCGTGTTTAAACCTTACTATGTGATACGAGGGTTAGTGTAATGCATCAATTTCACTAAAAGTAATATCATTAACAGTAATACATGCATTACTAAACCTTGTTCACATCAAGGTTGGTTAGGGAAGTGGTTTAGAATTAGACTTATGACTTGTTCAAGCGCCTGGCACTACCTAGTGATTTCCGAACTCAATATTACATTGAATTGAATTGAATTGCATAAATTGATAAATGAAATGATTATTCCTACTGCAGTAGATGAGATTGGGGTGTTCCGGAGCCCGTGGTGACACCAGTGATCTCTGATCAAGACACTGGGAGATCCCACCTTATTTGGACCGAAAGGTCATTGACTGAAAAGTCATATATGGAAAAGCCACTAATAAATATTGAACATCATTAATGAGATGAATATGAATTGCTTCCTCTTTTTTTTGGAAGGTCTGCATGGAGTTGGATCCAATACTAGTGTAGTTGCCATATTATTGTCATTGTTATAGGCATTGTTATTGATGTTTATTATGAATGATTTAGCATCGTTAAACAATGAATGGTTAGGAATTATGGACATGCTGTCAATATATGTATACCTTGTTGAACCGTCGTGTTCACGGTATTACTGATGATATTACAGGCTCAACTACCCGTGCCGGTCCCTCGGAGACCGTCCAGGCAGCGGAGGAGGCCCATGCGCTACCTCCAGGAGGTCTAGCGGAGTGGACGTGATTTAAGAGAAGAAAACATAGCGTCTTTTGGAAATTATTTTGTATAATCATTTTGGTATTGTAAGTAATGTAAATGTTATACCCTGCATTGTATTGTAAATAAGCAGTGGTTGTTATTAGGTGTCTGAAACAATGTAAATGAACTTTACAGTTCAAAGTTATGTATATGATTCATTTGTCAATGTATATTCTTGTACATTCCGCACTGTACATTGACAGGTACGTATGTAAGATCCCTTGTAGTGCTTCGTTGTAACTTCGGTTAAACGGGGTTTACGGGAGTAAGTATGAGCATCGCGACCCGGGGGTTAACCATAATGACTCTGATCTCGGGTCCGGGTCGTGACAGGGACACTGAGAGTGAGTGGTGTGTGCAAGTGTTTTTCCTTGACACACTTCATCTCGCCCTGCTAGATGGGCAAAACTCATTATAAACATGGTAAGTATTTGTGGTTCTATGACAACCGTGTGGCTATTGTGATCCTTTGATCGTGTGAGCTAGCACACCTCAATTTACAGACCCCACCATCAGTATCTCCACATCCTAATGTAAATAAGATTCCTAGTTTCACTTAAACTATGCTAAGAACAGTTATGCACTTGTTATATATGTTTCACAGGGGCACAACTCTTTGGTCAAGCTTCACGGCTAGGTTTTACCATCGGCCCCAAGCACGGATAAATGAGGAGTGTTGTGTTAGGTAGGTTGACAGCCGGTGTAAAAAAAATTTCACAACCCAAACATGAATTCTAGGCTGACTCCAACATAGTTGGGACTAGGCTCTGATGAATGACAAGAATGTCTTACCTTCTTGCATAGAAACAATATGCTTGGTATATAGTGCTCAAATACTTTACTTGCTCTGCCTGTTTCTTCCATATTCTCTCTACCATTTGAGATGGTTTTTCAGCCAAACCAGCCATAGAGGCTTCCCCTCTCCTGTGATTAGCACTAGTCCAAATATCAGAGAGTAACTCATCTTCAGAGCTGAAAAACTCCATAGGTTGAACATGAACTGGCTTCCCATTGTTATCTAAGTATGGAAAAGCCTCAAAGTGCTCAAAGAAATATCCAGAGAGGTCTTGGCACAAAATAGGATTTGTTACAGATGAGGTGATGTGATAGATTTGCGTCTCTTCCATCCTGGCACTATGTTTCGCCATTGTAGCCAACATGGCATTTACGACCATGTCCACAGGAATCTGAAACAAATGCAACCAACCATGTGTAAGGATAGAAAAAAACACAATTCAGGTACATAAAAACCACATTTCTACTACTTACAATATCAACGGGTACTTCCGGCTCAGCTAGAAAGCTTGTAAGGTGGCCTTTGCCATAGTATGTAATAATTGGATCCATCATCCTAAGTGTAAGTGCAAGAATAATATACTCACAAGATCAGGATGCCTCTAAGGACTTACTCAATGCATGGAGGAGATAGCTGCGACGACCTGAGCCTGAAAGAGGAGAAAGACAAAGGTCAGAGGACCCTGGCTATGGGCAGCGCAGGGCTCTCCGATGCTTAAGTCAGCAATGGATCGGAGAAGAAGAAGAAGAAGGAGAAAGACTGGGTGTCTATGTGAGAATGCTTACCCCCTGCTCCCTTTGGCTCGTGCCTTATATATGGAACAGTTTTGGGTGAGTGCCAGTGGGCTTGGTGATGTGACCTGGGTCACATCAGCCCACAAAGTCATTAATGAAGGTCCATCATAGCCCTCTTTGCATTTAATGCGAGTCCGATCAGCCCATGCTGCATTTAATGCTAGCCATGTTGGGCCTGATCTTGCCCAGATCTGGTGGTGGCTGAAGTCTCATCTGATGCCTTCCTTGGGCTCTGCCCTGACAGGGCCGTGGCTGATAGATGCAAATGTAGTCTTGCACAGCCGAGACTGAACGGGGTGTGCGGCCGAACTGAATACTGTTTGGCCGAGACCAGCACGTAGTGCCGAGACCGATATGGATCGGATCGTAGCCGAGATCAAGAGAAATGGCTCCCACACGTCAGCATATCCGAGCGCACCCTTGCCGAGACCAAGAGGAACAGGTTCAAGAAATGGGCCCCACACAATAGCCCCTCAGTTCTTGACCTCTAGGGCTCTCTCGGGCACTAGGGTTAAGAGCTGGACTGATCCCCCGCACTAGGGTTAAGAACTGAACCGGTCTCCCGAGACGGATAGTGCTCGCCTTCCATCCGCTTTTGTTTAAGGGTTCTGACTCATTCGGCGCCAGACGCCGCCGCTGCTTCGTCTGCCAGAGATAATAAAGGGGGCAATAAATGCGGGGCTATGATTAGTATGGGAAGGCGAACCATCATCGCAACAGCGCCACGCGTTATTGCCTGGTAGGCTCTCTTGTCTTTTTGAGGGGGTGTGCGACGCAAGCCGAGGCGACATCTCACGCGTGTCCCGCTTCGAATTCCGGGATGGCGCCCATTTCTGCCCTTTATATACGCTTTCGTCTTCTTCCTCCTATCATTTTTGCTCCTGGACTCTCTTGCTCTCTGCCTGAACTTCTGCTTTCTGCTAGAACCAGCGCCGCCGGACTAGGACCAGACCTCCTACTGTTTCACAGCAGTAGTCGCCCACATCCGTCAGTCGGAGTCTGACTTTGCCCCGTCGAACCAGTGAGTTTTCTTCCGCTTCCTCCTCCTTCATTTACATTCCAGACCCAGCCCCTAGGGTTTCTTAGGGGTACCTCCGTTCACCACCTCTTGCTGTAAGGACCCTTAGAATTCTTAGATCCAGAAATGGGGATTTTTACTCACTGGATAGATTCCCAGGCGGGCCTGGCAACTCTTAGGAGAGTCTACATGATCCCAGGCGATGTCCGGATCATGGCAGCCGACCCCCCCATCTACTCATTTCACAACGGCTGGATGCCGTTTCCCTTGATAGCCGTGATCGAGGGTGGGGTCAGATTCCCCTTGGCCCCCCTTCTTAGGTCTTGTTTGGAGACCTGGAACCTTAGCCCCTGTCAGTTAATGCCCAATGGGTATAAGATCATCATGGGCGTCGCCGAGCTGAATAGGATTCTAGACATCAGCCTCGGCGTCCATGATATAGAGGATATATATGACCTCTGCAAGTCTAGGGAGGCGGGCACCTATTATCTTCGCGTCAAGGCGAGGTGCCAACCCCTCGTCACGGCGCTGGAGGACTCTAATAAATACGCCGGAGATGACCGCCTGCTCGTCTCGGGAAACTGGGAGTTCGGCGAGACCGAGACCGAAGCAGCTAGGAGGGTCCGAGTCCCTCGACGCTTCGGGACTCCACCGAGTAAAGACCTAACCCCCTGGGTTTCCGATTTCTTTCTTATGTTTGATTTCTGCTGCCGGATTCTAACTCGGCTGTTTTTCGCAAGCCTTTCTCAACGCAAGCGCGAAGCCCAGCTGAACGGTTGGAGGAGGCACGCACCTTGGCTGAACAAGGTGTACTGCTACCGCGGCCACCACACAAGAGCTGCCTACTCCCTTCTGAAGTACGAGCCGAGATACGTGTCTTATACACGGAAATCCGGCAACCCGGAGAACTTCGCCCCCGATCTAGCCGAAACCAGCGGGACCGTCTCGGTTGCGGGAGCGTCCGCAACTTTGGCCGTGGTCGCGGGCATCCCAATAAGGGAAATTGAAGACTATACCTCCGGAGCCGAGGTAGACTCTCCGACAAGGGAAGTTGAGAACTATTCCTCCGGAGCCGAGGACATGGCGAGGCGAAGGCCTTCCCTTCAGCTATTGAACTTGGAGGAGGCGGCATTTGGCGGGCAGCCAGCAGCCCCAAGAGCTAATCCGCCCCCCTTCGATGCCGTCGTCCCTGCCAGCGATGGGGCCCGACCCTCCGCAAACCCTGAAGAAGAGAGGCCCAGGAAAAGGGCTAAGGGGAAGGAGACCGCCCAAGAGGAGAGGTCGGGGCCTCGGCCCTCCCAAGCTGCTAGGGAGAGGAGCGCGGTGGAGGTTCCGACACGAGCGACCCCGTCGGCGGGGGGTCGCGCCCAGTCCCCTGCGCCCACGTCATCGGCCGAACCGGCTGCCTTCAAACCGGACCTCGAGTTACGGCGGGGCAGGCCGCTCAACATAGAGGATAGGCTGGCGGGGAACCCCGCTGTCATTGCGGCACTAAGCAGGGCCTGTGCTCTCCCAAAAGACATGGAGAGGCACAAGGCGGAGGACAGCCCCCAACTGCTTATGAGGGCGATGCAACATTCGCTCGCGGTAAGCGCAGAGTTCCCAATGGTATTGCTTTTGAGTTTTGCAGAGACTTCACATTACTAAAACCTCTTCACCCGTTTCCTTGCAGGGCGTCCAAAGGCTTCAGATAGTGATGGATCGGATTTCGGAAGAGGGTGCCCGCCTGAGCCGAATAACAAAGGAGAAGGAGAAGGCCGAGGCCGGACTTAAGGCCAAATGCTTGGAGCTGGAGGAGGTGGGGGCGAAGAAGGCCGAGCTCGACGCTCAGGCCGAGTTGATGACGAGCGAGCTCTGCAAAATCAAATCAGAACACTACGAATTGCAAGCCAAGCTCATTGCCGGGGAGAAAAAGGTGGTCGGGCTAGCAGCCGAACTGGAGGGAGAGAAGAAGGCAAAGGAGACGTTACAGGCGTCACTCCAAGCCGAGGTTGACGCTGCTTTCCATGAGGGGGCCGCAGAGGCAGGCCGGAGCTATACTGATCAAGTTAAGAAGCTGAGCTCCAAACTGTACCAGCGCGGTTTCCGTGCTGGGCTCAAGGAGATGGGGGCGGATGAAGAGCACCCGCTGTATGTCAAACCCCCCGAGCTCGAGCCAGCTACAACAGTACCTCAGGCCCCTGCCGAAGCTGACGCACCTCCTCCTCCCGAAGCCCCTGCCGAGATTCCAGCGCACCCGCCCTCCGAAGCTCAAGCCGAGGCATCTACTCTTGCTGAAGTCGCACAGCCTGACGACGCTCCGATAGTGATTATTGATGAAGTTGGTGCTGGGGCGTCTTAACTTTCTCTTTTGAATTTTCTTCTCTTATAATTGATCTGCTTTCGAATGTAATTTTTTGGTCATGGACCGTCTTATATGTAAACATGAATGGTTCATCAATGAAAACCTCCTTTTGTCCACGAAAGTCTTATCTGGTTTCCATCGGCTCATAAGTCTTTTGCTTGGCCTTTTCTTTGTGCTTTCCTGCGAACGTGTATGACTTCGGATGAGAGTAACTAACTAGATCAGGGTTTGCCCCATGCGCTCTGGCCTCCTCGGAGGTCCTCGTTCATTTCGGCGGATGAGGTCCACGAGATCTATGAGGCCTACTAAGAATCGTGTCAAGCCCACTGATGCAATGACAGAGTGACGGGCCTTAGGAGCTTCCTTTAGAATGATCAGGTCACTCGCTAGGTGGCTGAGTGCCAACCGTAGACACTGATCGTTTCGGCAACTCATCTAGGTGGCTGAGTGCCATCCTTAGATATGGGCCGTTTCGGCAACTCATCTAGGGGGCTGAGTGCCAGCCTTAGATATGAGCCGTTTCGGCAACTCATCTAGGCGGCTGAGTGCCATCCTTAGATATGGGCCGTTTCGGCAACTCATCTAGGCGGCTGAGTGCCATCCTTAGATATGGGCCGTTTCGGCAACTCATCTAGGCGGCTGAGTGCCAGCCTTAGATATGAGCCGTTTCGGCAACTCATCTAGGCGGCTGAGTGCCATCCTTAGATATGGGCCGTTTCGGCAACTCATCTAGGCGGCTGAGTGCCATCCTTAGATATGGGCCGTTTCGGCAACTCATCTAGGCGGCTGAGTGCCATCCTTAGATATGGGTCGTTTCGGCAACTCATCTAGGCGGCTGAGTGCCGACCTTAGACATGGGCCGTTTCGGCAACTCGTCTAGGTGGCTGAGTGCCGACCTTAGACGGTCCTCCACCCTCACATCATTCACTGTCAGGTCACCAGATTGCTATAAATCGAGGACGAATGTAGTTCCATTAAATCCAGAAGCATTGTACAGGTGCACAGACTTAAAAATAGAATTTCTTTAGATGTGACGCGTTCCATGGTCTCGGTAGCGGCCGTCCCTCCATGTCTTCGAGCCGATAAGCCGACCGCCCAGCAACGGAGGTGACTTTAAACGGACCATGCCAATTCGGCGCTAGCTTCCCTTGATTCGGATTTTTGTCCCCTGGGAGAGCCTTCTTAAGAACCAGTTCTCCTACAGAGAACTTCCTCTCTCTGACGTTCTGGTTGTAGCCCCTGGCCAGCTGCTGCTGGTAGACGGCTAGCCTGACTGCAGCTGCTTCCCTTCGCTCGTCCGCTAAATCCAGCTCCCTGGCCACATTGGTTTCGTTCTGTCCCTGGTCAAAGAGTTCGGACCTCAAAGTTGGGAGGCCGATCTCCAGAGGGATGACTGCTACCATGCCATAGGCGAGTGAGAAGGGGGTAGCCGAGGTGGAACGCCTTGGAGTAGTTCTGTAAGCCCATAGGACGCTTGGAAGTTCCTCCACCCATCTCCCTTTTGCTTGGTCCAGCCGTTTCTTGAGCCCATCGAGGATCACCTTGTTGGAGATCTCGGCCTGGCCGTTACTCTGTGGGTAGGCTGGAGTGGAATAATGGTTTCGGATGCCGAGCTCCTGGCAGAAGGTCTTGAAAAGTTTAGAGTCGAACTGAGTTCCGTTGTCCGAAACTAGCGCTCTGGGAATGTCAAACCTTGTGACTACATTCTTCCACACAAAATTCTTGGAGTCTCGCTCTGTGATGGATGAAAGTGGCTCTGCTTCAATCCATTTTGTGAAGTAATCTGTCGCCACAATAAGCCATCTCTTGTTCCCTGGGGTTCGGTGGAGCGGACCCACTATGTCGAGCCCCCACTGGGCGAATGGCCACGGGCTAGAGAGTGGGCTGAGATCCTGCGCGGGCTGATGGAGAGAGTGTGAGAACTTCTGGCACTTCTCGCACTTCTTCGCATATACCTGCGCATCTTTCTGCATATACGGCCACCAGTAACCCTGGCTGATGGCTCGGTAGGCTAGGGACCTTCCTCCGATATGGCTCCCGCAGATTCCTTCGTGTATCTCGAAAAGGAGGTCCTCGACCTTACTTGGATGGACGCACTGGAGGTACGGTCCCGAGAACGATTTCCTGTAGAGCTTGACCTCGGGAGATAGCCAGAACCGAGCTGCCTTGAGTCTGACCCGGTGGGCCTCGCCACTGTCCTCGGGAAGCCTGTCGTCCCTAAGGTAGGTGATAATGGGGTCCATCCAGCTCGGGCCGAGACCGATGCATAACACTTCCCGAGGTGAACGGAGCTCAATGCTGGGCGCAGCTAGCGATCCGACTTCGATGCTCCTCTTTCTTCCTGCCTCAACAGCGCTGGCCAAGTTTGCAAGAGCATCTGCGTGAGAGTTTACTTCTCTGCCAATCTGCTTGACTTCGGCCGTGTGGAACTGAGAGAGCTGCTTCTTGGCCAGGGCCAAATACGCGGCCATCCGGTCGTCGCGAGCCTGATAGTCCTCAGTCAGCTGGTTTGTCACCAACTGTGAATCACTGAAGACCATCAGCTGTTGAGCTCCGAGGATATGGGCGCTATTCAGTCCGGCTAAAATGGCTTCGTACTCGGCCTCATTGTTTGACGCCTTGAAGTCCAGTGTCAGAGCCTGCTCAATGACCAGTCCTTCTGGCGATTGGAGAACAACTCCTGCCCCAGCTCTTCTCGAGGTGGAAGATCCGTCGACGAAGATTTTCCAAACTGGGGTATCGGCGTGGCCTTGTGATTGTTCCGAACCCGTGGGCGCCTCACGCTCCTTGCCCCCCAGTTCGGTGCCGAGCTGGGTTGGTGCCGAACTTGAATCAAACTCGGCAAGGAAGTCTTCCAGAACCTGGGCCTTTATCGCTGTCCGTGGCTGATACTGGATCTCATACTGCCCTAGTTCGACAGCCCATCGGGAGATTCTTCCTGAAAAGTCAGCCTTCTTGAAAACAGATTTGAGTGGGTGCTCCGTAACAACCACAATAGAATGGGTTTGAAAGTAATGGGAGAGCTTTCGCGAGGCGCTAACGAGCGCCAAGGCGAGCTTCTCCAGAGGCAGATACCTGGTCTCGGCATCAATAAGGGTCTTGCTCGTATAATATACTGGTTTTTGAACCTTGTCCTCTTCTCGGATGAGGACTGAGCTGACCGCATGATCCGAGACCGCCAAATACAAATACAGGGTCTCCCCGTGGGTCGGGGTTGACAACAACGGTGGTGAAGAAAGGTAAGCCTTGAGCTGCTGCAAGGCGTGGTCACACTCTAGAGTCCATTGAAATTTGGAATTTTTTCTAAGAAGCTGAAAGAAAGGTCGGCACTTATCTGAAGATTTGCTGATGAAGCGATTCAGTGCCGCGGCCATCCCTGTAAGCCTCTGAACCTCCTTAGCCGAGGTGGGACTCTGCACCCTGAGGATAGCCGAGATCTGATCTGGGTCCGCCTCAATGCCTCTGCGTGTAACCAAGCTGCCCAAAAACTTGCCGGAGCCAACACCGAAGGCGCACTTCGAGGCGTTAAGCTTCAGCCGGAACTCCTTTAGGGTGGCGAAGACCTCGGCCAAGTCTGACAGATGATCCCGCGCCTGCTTGGATTTGACCACCATGGCACCATATCATCGATGTAGACCTCGACGGTTTTGCCGAGCTGATCGTGGAACATCTTGGTAACGAGCCTCTGGTAGGTGGCCCCTGCATTCTTCAGTCCGAACGGCATCACCTTATAGCAGTAGGTTCCCCTGGGCGTGATAAAAGCTGTTTTCTCTTCGTCTGGCCCAAACAGTGGGATCTGGTGATAGCCGCGGTAGGCATCGAGGAAGCTCATTCTGTCGTGCCCGGCCGTGGCGTCGATCAACTGGTCAATCTTTGGTAGGGGAAAGCTGTCCTTGGGACATGCTTTGTTGAGGTCGGTAAAGTCGACGCACACCCTCCATTTGCCAGTCTTCTTCCTGACGACCACCGGATTGGCCAACCAGGTCGGGTATTGAACCTCTCTGATAGCGCCGGCCTCAAGCAGCTTATCCACTTCCTCGATGACGGCTTCGGTCTGTGGGACCCCTGTCCTGCGGGCTTTCTGCATCACAGGTTTGTGGTAAGGGTCAACATTCAGTCTATGACACATTACCTCGGGGTCGACGCCAGGCATCTCCTGAGGTGTCCAGGCGAAGGCATCTCTGTTCTGCACCAGGAACTGGGCCAGTTCGAACCTCTCCGGTTCCCCGAGCTGGCTGCCGATTAGGAAGAACCGATCCGGGTCCTTCTGGTCGATCCGGATTTCGGTCAAATCCTCCACGCTCTTCCTACCTGGATCTCGGCTGAGCTCATCCAGCCCCTGCTCCAGGTTTTTCTCCATCTCGGCCACGTTGACCTTCTTGGGCTCTTGCTCCCCGGGTACCACAGCGGTCAAGCACTGCTTGGCTGCCTGCTGATCTCCTCTGACCGTGATGATTTCAACTCGGCCGCTCTTTCCCTCCCACGGAAATTTCAGCTTCTGATGGAGGGTGGAAGGGACTGCTTTCAGGCTGTGGAGCCAAGACCTGCCCACTATAGCATTGTAGGGCGAGGGTGCGTCGATCACCATGAAGGTTGCCATGACAGACGCGCCACCGACCTCGACCTTGAATGTCACTCTCCCCTTAGGATAAACAGGTTTGGCGCTGAAGCCGATAAGGGGAACTCGAGCCTCCTGCAAATCTTTCTCCGTCAGTCCCATCCTTCGAAAGCTGTCGAAATAGAGGACCTCGGAAGAACTGCCGGGGTCAACAAGGACTTTCTTCACAGTGCAATTCTTCACGCCCTGCTTAGAGCAGTCAAACTTCAGAGTGACGATCAGGGGATCATTGTGGGGGAGCTGCACCCCTTCCAGATCTGCATCAGTGAACCTGATCTCGGGACGCTCCCTCCGAGCCCTTTTCGGTGCTGAGCCGAGTTCGGCGGCCATGACCTGCTTGCCGTGAGCGGCTTTCCTGGCTTCGGCACGAGCTTGGTTGCTCCCCTTGGGCGGGGGTGCCAAATGGATAACGTCAATTATCTTCTCTGTCCCGTCGCTGTCGTGCCCCCCTCGTCTCGGCGCGGGGCTCGGCCCTGGTTTCTCTCCTGACAAACTCTTGCAGGTGTCCATCCTGGACAAGCTTCTCCAAATGCGACCGCAGTATCCTGCAATCTTCAGTCTTGTGGCCGCCCTCCTTGTGATAGGAACAGAACTTCGTCTGATCTCGGATAGAAGGGTCGCCTTGCATGGGCTCTGGCCATCTGAAATACGGCCTGCTCTTGATCTTATACATGATACGGTGGATCGGCATCTTAAAGACCGTGTTGACCCCCCGATTCGCGTCCTCGGATAGCCTGGGCCTTTTACTCCTTTCCGAGGCGAACATCTGAGTCCTTGCCGAGCTGGTAGGTGCCCAACGCCTGTCCGACTCATCTCTTCGTCGCTCGCTTCGCCGAGGCTCATCTCTTCGAGACGGTATCCCATCCTTCTTGGGGGGCCTCTCACCTCGGTCCTTCTGAGCGGTTCCATGGCTTTCCCGAGCACGGACCTGGTCATCCTCTTGGGCGATGTACCGGTTGGCGATAGACATGAGCGCTGCTATGGAAGAGATCGGGTTCCTGGCCAGGTCCTTGCGAAGATCGTTGTCTGGCAGCAAGGCATTCTGAAATGCGAAGACGGCAACCTCGTCCTTGGAATTCTCAATCTGACTGTAGACCGCCCAGAACCGCTTGACGAACTGGGTGACGTTCTCTCCCTGCTTCATCTTCATGGCCATGATGTCTGCATCTGTCTTCGGAAGGACTCTGTAGGCCTGGAACTTCT
Source organism: Cinnamomum chago (assembly GCA_038049695.1). Lineage (NCBI taxonomy): Eukaryota > Viridiplantae > Streptophyta > Magnoliopsida > Laurales > Lauraceae > Cinnamomum > Cinnamomum chago. The sequence goes on along the minus strand of CP142451.1, from coordinate 5,496,976 downwards.
TCATAAAGGACTGCTGGAGCTGCTGCCAACTCGAGACGGACCCCTCTGGGAGCGCACAGAACCACTTCAGGGGGAGGTCGCCTAAACTGGAGGAAAAGACTCGGCAGTTCAGATGACCCTCGTCTCCCCAGACAGACATCCTCTGGGAGAAGTGTCTGAGATGCGTAGCTGGATCCGAGACCCCATCATAGGTGACGAATCTTGGTACGGTGAACTTCTTCGGTAAGGGGTATCTCCTGATGTCTTGGGAGAAAGGAGACGCGTCGAGATCAACGGGGTCGCAGCAAGCATTCTTTTGGTCTCTGCCGAAGCCGGCTACTTCCAGGTTGCGCTGGACCGTTTCCCTTATGTGCGCGTCCAGCCATTCCTGATTATGATACATACCCTCCGGAATGGTCTCGGACGCCTTCCTCGAGTAGCTACGGCTAGTGCTTGAGCCTTCATCTCGGGTTCGGTCGTCCCTTTTCCTGTTCAAGTGGTCCCTCAGGTCCTCCTTTGAGGAAGAGATGCGCGTGACACGAGTAATTCTCCTCTCGTGTTGTGGCGATCGCTGCTGCTGCTGAGATCGCTGCTGCTGGGACTGCTCCCGACGAGTCCGCTGCTGCTGGGACTGCTCCTGACGAGTCCGTTGCTGCTGCCTTGCCGAACCAGTAGCTCTTTCCAACTGCTGCTGGAGCTGCCGGATCAGAGCATCCTTTTCCTTGAGGGCCTCGTTCTGTGCTTTAACCGTCAGAAGGGTGGAGTCCAAGTCGTCGTCAGGATTATAGTCTTCATCCTCAACGTCCTCGACGTCCTCCGCCTGACCGGAAGGACGTGGTCCATCGACCACTGGGGACTTATCCCGCTGGTCTCCCCCCGTCAGGAGACCTGTAGGCTGCTGGGTGTCTCCCTTCCTGGGAGCGGACTCCGAGCGGAGGTCACGCTCCTGAACGTTGATCCGGATGAGAGCACGTTTAGCATCGTCCTCTGTGACTGGTTGCTTCCCAGCCCTCTGGTTGGCAGGGGGCGGCCTTGCATGCTTTGTCTTGGAAGTTTCTCCATCTTTCGCAGCTCTCCTCGTCATGGTGTTTAGGAATAGGAATAGGAAAGATTATAGAAATCGTTCCCACAGACGGCGCCAATTGTAAGTGCAAGAATAATATACTCACAAGATCAGGATGCCTCTAAGGACTTACTCAATGCATGGAGGAGATAGTTGCAACGACCTGAGCCTGAAAGAGGAGAAAGACAAAGGTCAGAGGACCCTGGCTATGGGCAGCGCAGGGCTCTCCGATGCTTAAGTCAGCAATGGATCGGAGAAGAAGAAGGAGAAGGAGAAAGACTGGGTGTCTATGTGAGAATGCTTACCCCCTGCTCCCTTTGGCTCGTGCCTTATATATGGAACAGTTTTGGGTGAGTGCCAGTGGGCTTGGTGATGTGACCTGGGTCACATCAGCCCACAAAGTCATTAATGAAGGTCCATCATAGCCCTCTTTGCATTTAATGCGAGTCCGATCAGCCCATGCTGCATTTAATGCTAGCCATGTTGGGCCTGATCTTGCCCAGATCTGGTGGTGGCTGAAGTCCCATCTGATGCCTTCCTTGGGCTCTGCCCTGACAGGGCCGTGGCTGATAGATGCAAATGTAGTCTTGCACAGCCGAGACTGAACGGGGTGTGCGGCCGAACTGAATACTGTTTGGCCGAGACCAGCACGTAGTGCCGAGACCGATATGGATCGGATCGTAGCCGAGATCAAGAGAAATGGCTCCCACACGTCAGCATATCCGAGCGCACCCTTGCCGAGACCAAGAGGAACATGTTCAAGAAATGGGCCCCACACACTAAGGAATCAAGGGCATAGTTAGATACAGTTCAAGAAAGAAAAGAAAGAAGAAGAAAAGATAAGTAGACACCAGATATAGCATGTTAAAAAAAAAATTAACTTTTAGCAGCAGAAAAAAATGGCCCACCTCCTAGGGGTTTCTGCCAATTTTAGCAGTGGAAATACAAGAAACTTTTAAGGGTGGAACAAACACTGCCGCTAAAGGATATTTTTTCTGCTGCTAAAGATCACTTTTTTTTTGTAGTTGCCTGTATGAACCTGTAAATTAGAAAATGAGTGGGCAAATGAGATGAACAGAAATACCTGATTCCTTCAATCCAACCGGGAAATGGCTCTTTGATTGTACTCTCGACAACACTAGGACGGATAATCACTAGTGGTATTTCTCCCCTCATGTTATTCACCAACATCTCTGCCATGGCCTTTGTAAAACTATAGGTGTCTTGCCACCCAAACATCCTTGCCCTGTTAATGAGCAATTGCCACAACCAATTATTATATATTATAGACGTAGTATTTGATTTCGAAATGGAGTTCCAATTTTGCAATTGGATGAGAAATTGGAGCTTGATTTTATTCAATTTCGCAATTGATTGTGAAATTGAAGCTTGATTTTGCAATTGATTTGATCTATTGCGATTTAGAGAGAAATTTTAGTATATTTTAGATTTTAATTGCAATTTGAATTATTATGGACTCTCTCTTGGATATTATCTTATCAATTCTTAATTCATCCATCCAAAGTCTCTTAGACTTTGAATCTTTTAAAAATTCAAATCTCAATACTCAATTCAAATTTGATTTGGAGATTATTACTATACATTATCCTTTTAAATAAACTTCGATATATAGTATCTAAAAATCGATAAATGAAATATTCTTCGATTTTAATTTACTTTCTTCTCATCAATTAATATATCCAAAATAGCTTCAAATTGGATATAGTTTTATTTTTGAGCCCGAGCTTAGCATGGGCCTGTCTTGCTAGTTTTAATTTAAGTTTGTACCTAATATCATTCACAAGGGACATTAAAGGAAGTTATTGATGTGGATTTGATGGAAGATATTGATAAATTAGCATTGAACAACATGACCTAATGGGAACATGCCAAGAATCCAAGGTTAGTAATAGAAAATGAAATCTTATCACCTGTCTAGACCCATTGCTTTCATCTTTTTAGCCATCAGATTTTCTTGAGAAGCCCCAATTAACTCCATTTCAGCTTCAACATCCAATTCAGGAATGGAATTAGCTGATGATTCTGTAGTCAGTCTCTCCCTTGCTATGCTTTCTCCCATGTGAAAGGGCCTCTCTAAGACCCTTCCTTCCCTTTGCCCATTCACATATGCTATAATTGTTATAAGAAAGTCAAAATGACACAAAAAGCTATAGAAAATATTCATTAAAAAAATTTAAAAAAAATCTTTGGCTTTCCATAATATACCTGTTGATACATGCTGAAAGAGCTTCAGTTTCTTGCATCGCTGTGCGAAACGCACTAGCCTACTTGTCCCTCGCGTGTTGGTGTCAAGAGCAACATCATACCTGTGATTTTGATGAGACCTTTGAGCGTAAATTGAAGAAGAACAAGTAGTTTAAGTAGTAGAATAAGAAGAAACCTTTCGTCTAATGTTGTATTTGCTGCAAGATTCACAATAATATCGAGTTCTCTAGCAATCTCTTCTGCTAAGTCTACTTCTATGTCAAGATCATCTTTCCTCATATCCCCCGCCACAGGAACTAACTTGCTCAACATGAAAGACTGATAGGACTCTCCATGAATTTCTTTAAGGCATTTGAAGAGATCTGCTTGCAAGATCTGAACAAAAGATGAAAGATGGTAATCAAGCAATGAAGAGAGAAGTAAAGGAACAAATGTACTATAAGAAGATGAACATGAATTCGCATACTTCATTTTGCACTCTCTTCATTGCAGCTTCCTTACTTTTTGCCTTGATTACCAGAAATATTTTTCCCATGTCAGGAATTGTCCTCAAAACCTTCTCAATAAGAACTGCATTTATCATAAACAAATCCACCATACCCACAAAAGCTATTATATATCAGTAAACCCCATTAATATAAAAGGAAATGTACAACATTTAATTACATTCCATATGTTAAACATGGAATCATCTGATGTGGGAGACACAAATGGGTTATTTCCATGATATCAAGACATGGATAATCATTAAAAGTTGTTTAGATGGCTACTTATTCATTCTTCTTATTGTCGAAATTATTAAGTCACCAAGAAGACCAGCTTCCTGCATGTTTTTAATTTTTCGGCAAAAAAGGGAACTTTTGATGGGGTCCAACTACGATGAGTAAAAACATTCACATATGCTTGTCTCTGTTGTTAGTGATTGCCTTGCTAGGAGCAATTTGTAACGCCCCACCCTTCACACATGCATGATATTGTTCGCTTTGGCCCGCGTGCACGCTCGAGGACTTCCTAGGTAACTTCGGAGTTTCGGAGTTTTTACGTTTTCCGGGGCCGCATGGTTTTAAAAGGCCTCATGCAAGGTAAGGGTGTAAACTTTACATATAACCACATTCGCTTTCCTCTCTATAGTCGATGTGGAACTCCGGGACGTCACATTCCACCCCCCTTAGGGTTGCACGTCCCCGCCCACATGGAGACCCGCCCACGGCATGGGACCCACACTCGAACTAGTAGAGAACCTGGCTCTGATACCATTTGTAATGCCCCACCCTTCACACATGCATGATATTGTCCGCTTTTGCTCGCGTGCACGCGCGATGACTTCCCAGGAGGTCACCCATCTTAGTACTGCTCCCGCCCGAGCACGCTTAACTTCGGAGTTTTTACGTTTTCCGGGGCCGCACGGTTTTAAAAGGCCTCATGCAAGGTAAGGGTGTAAACTTTACATATAACCTCATTCACTTTCCTCTCTATAGTCGATGTGGGACTCCGGGACGTCACACAAATTCTCTAAATGCTGGAAATATACTCAATGAGAGTGGATTGCATGCGCAGTCCAGCTAGCTCTATGTGGCCAAGTTAGGCTTACCTATGATCAGTCCTACACCTTTTCACACTCTTGTCAGAACATGATCTGGCACAAGGCCCGCGAGGCCCAGTTTAACGCTCATCAAACTTTCACTTACCATTGCATTTTATAAAAAAAAATTCTTGGTTAAAACACCATTAGACAGATATTAAAAAAATCAAGGGCTAGGATAATGTGACGGGTCTAACTTTTTGGCTAACCCCTTACCCATAAGGAGACCTTTATTCCCCCACTCCCCCCTTCTCTTCTCATGGACATGTATCTAACTGGGCCCCTTGAGTTGGATTCCATAAGAACAATACGGGCCGACCTTTGGCTGCCAACACTCTTGTCATCCAATGATTTGGCATGAGGCCCAGTTTTACACTCATCTAATTTTTACTTACCGTTGGATTGAATCTCAAAAAATCTATCGTTCGAATACCATTTAACTTTAAAACTAATCAAGGGCTAAGATAATCTGACCGACCTAAATATTTTTTAGCTGATCCTTAGCTATAAGGAGATCTTTTCATCCAGTGGCCCCACTTTTGGCATGAATTCATATAAATTGATTCTACTGATTAAATTGATCAAAACTGCGCTCTTATGAGGTAGCGCAGTTGGCCTGGGACCATGATATTTGTTTTAGGAGGTTGAGGATTTGAAACTGCACTATTATATTAGAACCACAAGATATTTACTTGACTTTCTCTTGCTCCTAGGGATTAATCAAGCACGAAGGGCTGGACACCCTCCTTAAAAAAAGAAAAAAAAAAGGATCAAAGTGTGGGGGGGCGGGGGGGGGCACATTTGAGAGGTGAGGGCCCTTATCACCTAATAGGAAGGGAAAGGGCCTTATCGCTTAATAGAAGTGCCTTCCTTTGCACTGGCAGCCGGCCCTTTCCACCCCAAAGGAAGGTGCAAAAGAACACTCTCGCTCACCTTTACCAAGAAACCCAGTAGCGCCTGTGATAAGCAAGTTCTTCCCTTTGAGGAATCTAACAATTCCGATCCCATTAGAGGACATGACCTCCTTCACTGCAATCTCATCTTGGGTCTTCTCATTTTGCGATAAAATCGACCCTCCAGCATCCATCTGAGCTTTTTCTCCATCTTCTATTGATAGTACCTTCGAAATTCTCTCACTACAAGAAAATATACCTTTAGTGGCCAACTTTTAGCGGAGGCCGGCAAAAAGCGTCGCTATAGATCACTTATAGCGAGGGCCAACGATGGCCCCCGTAAAAAGACAATTTTAATTAACATGTAGCGGCGATCATAGCACTGGCCGCCGCTATAAACCTCATTTAATGGTGTCAAAATTTGGCGGGGAAGTTTTAAGCCTTTAGCGTCCTAATTTTAGCGGCGGCCGATATATTCGAGGGAAAAATATATTTTTAGTGGGGGTCCCTAAATGTGGTGACACTAAAACTTATTTTTAGTGGGGGTCATAGGAGCCCCCACTAAAAGTTGTGGAATTTCCTTAATAAATACTCAAAACTTTTATTAATTAAACATATCGTTCATTAACCCTTAAGATCTTCATCAACCTCTCGTGCGTCTGAAGCTCCTTCTTGCAAACAGCGATCACCCTCTCCTCTTGTCATCTCCCTCTTGCAAACGGCGTCAACCTCCTCGTGTGATCATCTCCCCCTTGCAAACAGGTACTGCCTCTCTCTCTCTCTCTCAAAACTTCTCATGCGTCTGAATCTCCTTGCTTCTCATGCGTCTGAATCTCCTTGCAAACAGCGATCACCCTCTCCTCTTGTCATCTCCCTCTTGCAAACGGCGTCAACCTCCTCGTGTGATCATCTCCCTCTTGCAAACAGGTACTGCCTCTCTCTCTCTCTCTCTCCCCTCCACCTTCTCCCATCTGCCTGGCAGCCAACCCAGCCCAGCCTCCACTTTCTCCCACCCGCCCAGCCAGGATCTGGCCGCCCAACCCAGCCCAGCCAGCATCTGGCCGCCCAACCCACCGCCCAACCCAACCCAGCCAGCATCTGGCCGCCCAACCCAGCGCCCAACCCAACCCAGCCAGCATCTGGCTGCCCAACCCAGCCCAGCCAGCATCTGGCCGCCCAACCCAGCGCCCAACCCAACCCAGCCAGCATCTGGTCGCCCAACCCAGCCCAGCCATCCACCTTCTCCCACCAGCCCTGGCCGCCCAATGCAGCCCAGCCATCTGCCCTCTCCCACCCACCCTGGCCGCCCAATGCAGCCCAACCCTCTACCTTCTCCCACCCATTTTATGGGCCAAAGATCAGCCAATATATCAGAACTTATGACATGAGTTTTTCTATTTCTTTTTTGACTAGGAATTTCTAAAAGATATGACAGGGTATATATAAAATCTGTGTTTTAGCTGTAGATAAAAATAACATAACAGAGGATGAAGATGGTGAGGATGATGTGTCAATCATAGTTTTAAAACATGTTTTGGAACAAAAACAATGAAAATAGAAATCGAAAAGACTTGCCAACTGGGTTGCACAAATCAGTTTTGGCTGAATTACAAAACCATGATTCAATTTGTGAATGCAGATTTTATCATTTCCTTCTTTACTTGACTGATCATTGTAATAAGAAGAACCATCATCTCAGTTGTTGGTTGACATGGATTCAAGAAGGTTGGTTCAGGCCGATGGGAATTCCACCACAACATTCTCCCACCCGCCATGGCCACCCAACCCAGCCCACTCCTCCACCTTCTCCCACCCCCCCTGGCCGCCCAATCCAACCCAACCCAGCCCACCTTCTCGCACCCGCCCTGGCCGCCCAATCCAACCCAGCCCTCCACCTTCTCCCACCCGCCCTGGCCGCCCAACCCAGCCCAGCCCAGCCCTCCACCTCTATTAAAGTTTGAATGCATGCCTTGGCTGCCCAGCCCAGCCCTCCACCTCTGCCCAACTCCATTTTTTTTTCAAGTAGATTTGGGTTTGTCAACGATGGGTTGGGATAGAAATGGGCTGTGGAGGTTTTACTTGGGTTGACAGTAGATTTTGTTTGATTTTCAGGGTATTTGAACTTATGCATTTTATTATGAAGAAAAACAACACCTTTTCCTCTTTTTTTTATTAAATTAAATTGTATTGAGGTATTTGTGTGGTCTGTCTTTTTCAAAGTTATTTCCGCTATTGACACGACACGGCACGGGGTATTTGTGTGGAACGCTTGATCTTTTGGACACTCATGGTTGTGATTAAATTTAGATTTTTTATTGGGTATTGCTTGAAATTTAGGTACAAACTTGCTTTATACATTTAGTATGGTGATTGTGATCATGAAGGGACAAGTTTGATTTCTAGTGGATTGATATTCAATTTTTGTTTTAATTGATTGTTTGGTCGTTTGTGCATAGTTTGTTTATAATGTTGGATAACAGATTTTAAAATTCTTGAGTGTTTTTTTTTCTTATATATGCTTACAACGTTATGTGTGTTTTATATGGACTAGTCTTTTGTGCCAATTGTTTGCTGAATAAATTTGAAAAGAATTTGGCCATCATTGCTACGGACGGAACAAATGATTATGAGCTTGTAATTATTCATCTTGGAGATTGCTTGTGGAAGGAGAGACGCGAGGTTAGTCTTTATATGATTTCTTCGTGCTTGAGAATATATATCCTTATTAGATGCCACTCAAATTGTGATTACGTTTTTATTTTTTTATATATGAGCAACAAAAGTGTTTGAATATTTTTTTTTGTTATTTTGCAGATTGCAAGAGGTGCTAGAAGGTGTAATAAAGTTTCTGTAAATGATGTGAGATCTTGAATATCTTACTTGTAAGACTACATTTATGGTACATGTTCCTACTTATATTTATCTTCTTTATTTTCTCTGTTCTCTAATATTTGTTATTTTAAGAGCGTTATTTATTAGTATTATTATCATATTTTGATCAGTCGCGTGGAGCATGGCAATGATTAATCATCTATAAATACTGTAGTAATGGAAATCTTGATGTTGTGTTTCAATTAGGTGATGAACTATAAACAAGAAACTAAAATAGCTTGGAATTAATGCATTCGGATATCCCATGGAGTTGCCAGATCTTTAGAGTAAGTAACATTGAAATGTAAGTGTCTTTAATTAAGTTGATGACCAAAAATGTGTTAGCTAACTCAATTCTAACAACCCTTTTTGCAGATGTTTGGATGTTGTCTTGAAGATTGCTAAGAGATGGTGACTAAAAAAAAAGGTGAAGGCCATTTGAAATGAAACTGAAGAGTTAAGATGGTGATGATTGTTTTAGAGGGATCCGTTACCACAGTTGTATAGCATGAAATTGTGTGAAAATGTTTCATGTAGGGTGCTGGTTGTTCAAAGGACTATATTGTGTAATAACATTAAACATCATTCAAGTAGACTACGAGAAATTGGAGATGAGTCTTATTCAATTTGGTTTTAATACATGATGTAAAATGTACAATTTAATTTGTATAAAAAAATAGTTTTGTTTTTAATTGCTGGTATACTTTGTTTGGATTGACATAAACAGGTTTATGTACATGAAATGCAATTGATATAAACAGGTTTATGTATTATTCAGTTTTTTTTTTTAAAAAAAATACCACTTTTAGTGGGGGCCATCAGACCGCCGCTAAACCATTTGTTCTTTTTTCCCATTTATAGCGACAACTTTATCTTACTTGTACCAGCGGTCAATGACCCCCACTAAAAGTTTTTTTCGTCATTTAATCAACCGACAAAACTTTTTACCGGCGGCTAATGACCCCCACTAAAGACCTAATAGCGGGGGCCAACAGTCGCCGCTAAAACATATACCCACACTTCCTATAGCGGCGACTTGCGGGGGCCAAGCTGGCCGCCACTATATGTTTTAGCGGGGGCCAATCCATGTTTTAGCGGCGGTCGTTGACCCCCGCTAAAGGTATATTTTCTTGTAGTGTCTCACTTCCAGTGTTCCTGCACAACTGCACAAGAACATGTTCTTCTCCGTCTCCTGCTCCTTCTTCTTCGACAAAAACAGCACGGTGGAATTGTACTGCCTAGGGATTGAAATGGTGGGAGGTTTGAGTGAGATGGGACTCAGGAAGAGAGTCCCCATTGCTGCTGAAGATATGTAAGTTTGAAAAAAATAAGAAAAAAGAAAGTACCAGAGAGAGAGAGAGAGAGAGAGAGAGAGAGAGAGAGGCTTTCAGAGAAGAAATCAGTGGAGACGTGAAGGTGAGAAGAAATCAGTGGAGACGTGAAGGTAGTTATGTATTTAAAAATTTTAATGCGTCATGGAGGAGCTGGGTCATGGGTGGCATTTGCCTTCGCCAAACGGCTCTCTTTCTCATCGTGTGCACGTGTGACATGCGGATGTCACCACTTATCACTCCCCCGTCCCAGTCTATTGTTCACATGCATCCATCATGTAGGGCTCGCTTAGATGGATGTCTGTTAATCAAGAGGGTAAATAAAGAGAAAGCTCTTCTAAGGGCCTGTATGGAGGCTTTACTTGTAGAGTTGAGTGGAGTAAAAGTTATTTTGAAAAAATAATAAAATATAAGTGGTTAATGATGATATTTTGTTTTTAGTTGATTTTTTTATTGGAAAGTAGAGTTTTAGTGAGTAAATGAGGTTACTTTTTAGACTTTTTTTAAAAAAGTTGGTGGGAAATTTAATGTAAAGTGCTTTTGGTGGGATTTTTTTCTTGAGAATGAGGCTTCACCTTACTTGACTTTACAAGTAAGGTGCCTAAACAGGCCCTAATGAATAAGGTTCGGCCAAAAAATCAGCTCCGTTTAAAGAGTCCTACCCTTTATTTAAAAATCTTAAAGTTCAATGATGTTTTAGCTGTAGATTATTATCATTTTGAGATTCAATCAAAGGTTGAGTGAATGTTTGATAAGTATAAAATTGGCCTCATACTAGATGATGGAATAACGTAAGTGAGAAAGGAGCTAGTGGGCCTCACAGCGTTGGATTGTTCATGCAGTCTTGCTTGCACGTAGGAAGAGTACTTATAGGCCCCACCCAAGGCATTTAACACAAAATGGGATTCTAATGTTTTAATTTTTATGTACACTCGACCTAGGTAGACTCGGAACTACATGTTTGTAGGACATACTCCGACCCAGATGGACCTGCTTACATCTAGACCTGACTCTATATCGGTTAATCAATTGGCAAGTGATGCTTATTTGTCACTTCTCAGGATCTTATAATGAGAAGGATGGACCACAAGATCAATGAAACTCACCATAGATCGTCTAGATCTCTCAAGCTTAACATATTTCTAAGTTTCTATGTTTTTGGCAAGGGCTCAAAATCCTCAAAATTTTATTGTAGCATATGGAAAACCAAAAATCTCTCTACTACTTTAAATCTGTTTTTGTGTTACCAGCCAAGCTAGCTGGACCCTTGAGAGCATTGCACATCTAGGAGAGAAAACTACTTGCTTAAGCAAAAGAGAGAACCCCCAATGATCCACTAGAGTACTGATCCCCCAATAAATGCATCCTCCCTTTTTACATCTAGTTTAAGGCGTGGGGAACTAATTATACACGTACCCTACGTGTATAGAAAGAAGAGCCCACACACATGTGAGAGAGTGGCATGAATACATATTAGATTAATCGCTAGGTAGCTAGATGACGTTGGGGCAGGATTGCCAACAAACTGAGCAAACCCATGTTATCATGCTTCTTTTACCTCTTGAAAATCCTTTCTTATGCTGTTATGCATGTGACATGAGATCCATGCACGTTGGACTCGGTTTCTACAATAAACTACAGGGATATGTATCTAATCATGACTTAAAGCACATGCTGGGCCTTTTCTAATTCATGTAACAAAATCACGTCATGAATCTGGATCTTCAACAAAACTAGTTAATTAAGGCTAACTTCCACAATTATTGTATACATAAGAAGTGGCGTATTGATTGGGCCAACTGGCCCCACAAATTCAAAGGTGACTGGATCCTCTTGTCTATCAAAGCATCAGCTGCATTGGACCTGTAACGTTAGTCACTGATCCAGAAATTGACAAATAGTAACATACTTGATGAGTTTAAGACTTGAAATTGAAGGTGGCTGGACCATCTTGTCGAGTGAAGGTGAGTTTTAACTTTAAGACTTTAATTTGAATTACTAGTAATGTACTTGATGAATTTAAAATTTTGAACTTTTGTTATATATATATATATATATAATTTTGTTAGTAATGTATTTAGTCCAACAAATAGAAGTCATGGACAGTACAAGTCATAGCCTACGATCCTGTTGTCAAGTCCCACATCGCCAAGAGGCTGTTAGAGACCGGGCTTAAATGTGAAGGCGCTCTTCAATTCTAGCACAACGCGTTTTGAGTTAAGTTGTGCCTCTAACCAGAAACAAAGCCGTGCAGCTACTTCAATGGTGGTCAAATCACAAATGGCATGGTGCACACCGTGAGACCCTATTGTAAAAATAAGCAATTTTATATGCCTTTTCTTCTGGTCCTAATAGAACCTAACCATAAGCATCCTTATTTTTATTTCCAAAACTAAAACCAACTAAGATGTGATATATATATATATATATATATATATGTAACTTTGCATGCTTCCCATTCTATTATTATATATATTAAAGTAAAGGGGGAGGTGGGCTGTGAGGGGTGCTACGTCAGCATCGAATGAGTTCTCCTTTTAAATAAATATACATAAAAAACTTAGAGTGATTTAAGGAGCCATGTCATCACATTCCACTATTTTTTTCTCTAAAAGTATCTATCTAAATCTTCTATCTCTTAAAGTCTCTCAATCATTATCCTCTAAAAATTAAAGTTAATCTTTCAAAAATAACACAAAAGACCCTTCTAAAGGCCCCACTATGTAGATCTTATGATCCAAAAATAACAATCTCTTTCACTTATGTGTTACCCCCACAAAAGTTTTAGAGAATTTAATAAATCTAACCCATGCACTATCTTAGTGGGATCACCTCATAGAACTTATCAACCAGACTCAAATGTTAAATGGACTTGAGCCTTTGTTGAACTGAGGCCTTCAAAGAGTTGTCATATATTTTCAATACTTTTTTATCATGTGGTTTGAGCTGGGATGATCCTATGTGCACCTGGACTCAAACCTTAGTCTGACCCTCGCCTTAAAGGGGCAGTCTCTACCCACCCATATTTTTTTAGTAGGCGGGCTCGAACTTAATATCTAGGACCTGATATACACCTGAACTCAGGCCGTTCAATCCCTATTGATAGTAGAAATTGGTCAGTCTGGAAATTTGCCCATTGAAATTCCTACAACAGGTCATTAATTTAATGGACTTCTAAATTATAAAACTTATTGCACATGCTTGCAGTGGGTTTAGTTTTGATGCTTCAACATTCATGTAAAATCCAGAGCCTCAACATTGATGAAAGTAATTAAATTGCCCTCTCTATCGTTATCTTGCACCGGGTATAGATCCCATGCGAGGGACCTTTTTTCCTTGGATCGTTTTTTATATATTAAATAAATATAGGACATTGATATAGAATAAAAGGATTCTACACGTCTCTCTCTCTCTCTCTCTCTCTCTCTCTCTCTCTCGTGTTTGGATGGATGTGGATTTGATTTGTATTTTCAAGCAGGTGTGTTCTAGTGGTAAGTATGCTCAAAAGGAGTGGGCAGTGTATTGGAGCATTGGTGTGTGACTCATCTTAGCAACACTCACACTCCACACGATATACCTAACAGACTGAGCCTCAGCCGGGTATTGATAGAAAAATGGATGCATTCATTTTTTCTTTTCTCGTTTTTTTCCTTCTTTGAATGGTAACATTTTTTGTTTTTGCTTCAGCGTTTTCTCTTTTTTAGTAGGGAATTTCAACCCATGCATTTTTTCAATTTACAAAGATTTTATAGGTGCGATATTACAAGATTCTCATTATTATTTTTCACTATAATTTCCTCCTTTTACCATTAAATCTTAAGATCTTTTTCCACTTTATTTTCTTCTAAAAATTCTTAAAAATAATAATAGTGGATTCTTCTTTTATAGTTTTAATTATTATAATAATTTATTATATCTTTGTTTCAGTCCGGGTTCAGCACGGGCGTTTGTTGCTAGTATTATATATATAATGGAGCTATACTATGATAAACTAAACTTCTTCATTCATTGCTTTCAGACTGATATCTAGCTTTATGTCTCTCTCTGTAGGATCTTTTTCCATTTTTCTTTCTAAACAATAGCAATAGAGATAAGAGAAGCAATCAATAAGGCCATTAATTCAGCAAAAAATTTAAAAAAAAATAAGGCCATTAAGTGCATGCTTACTCAAGGCACCTATTAATGTATGATTTAGGGTCAGTTTTCTTCAATATGATACTGTTGGCAAGATTGTTTCACCACAAATCATTAAAATAAAATTAATAGGGATAGGTCTAGCTAGCAGCAATGTTCCAGTTGTGAAAAGGATAAGCGTAAGTTGTTAATAAGTTTCATGGCACCTGATTCGGTTGATAAGCGTAAGAGCATCTCTGAGAGACATGCCAAATTAAATCCAAGGTGGACATGCCACATGGGATTTTTGGCATGAATTCTCACTCCAACAACTATGCCAAAAATGAGGCGGCATTTGACATATAGGAGTGAGATGCCAAATTTGGCATGTGAAAAAGTGAAATGTCAAATTATATTTTACAATATTTTATTCCAAATGGACTATTGTCAATGAGTTGAGTTTAATATATAAAAGAGATAAAATAATAATAATAATAAAATATTACATTTGACATATGGGGTGGAGTATACTCCAACAGAAATGTGGGAGATGTCAAATTGTAAAGGGTAAATTTGCCACATAAGCCTTCATTTAAAAAAAAAAAAAAAGCATGTCCAAATTTAACATCACTCTTGGAGATGCTCTAAGTTGTTAATAAGTTTCATGGCACCTGATGCAGCTGAACTTTTACAGGATTACAGTTATTTGAATGGAAGGGGAAGATAAAAACAACATTTCATCGTAACCCAGTACGTAGTACATATTATATAAATTAAAGCAATAGAGGAGGTGGGCTGTGGAGGGTGTCACCTTAGCCCTGAAAATTCTCCCCTTTCAGAGAAACACCCAAGAAAAAAAAAAGAGGGAAAGAGGGAGGGATCAACTGATTTCACGTGAGAGGAGAGTCCACTGATATCTGGGAATTGGGAATGAGAGTCAAAGATCCGGGAAACTCTTCCCTCCCCCATAATGCAGATCTCATCACACTCATCATTGCCATCTCCTTCGTCACCACATCCCATCATCTCCACCCCCTGTCTCCCTACAATAAGCTATCCTATCCCATCTCCATCCTCTCTTTTCCATCTCCAAGCCCATCGCCTCTGATCCCCTCCGTCTGCACCACAACCGAACTTCGGAACCAGTGCCGCTCCATCTCGCCCCACGCAGACTATTTCATCACCCCCTTCGTAATCACACTCATCCTCGCCATCTCCCTCGTCGCCACATCCCATCATCTCCACTCCCTGTCTCCCTGCACCAAAATCTCTCCCAACTCCATCCTCTATTCTCCATCTCAATCCTCTATTCTTGATGTGAACACAAGCAGGTAAGGCAATTCCTAACCAATTTTCTAATTAAGATTGACCAAATGTCTGTTGTTGGTGTTAACCTCCTCTTCGTTCGGCCCCACATCTTCATAAACCGGGCCACAGTTCTAATCTAACCCATTCACCCGAAACCAACCCATTTATCCGAACCAGACCCATGCATTTTCAAATTTTATCATTTGGCCTGGGATAGGCCATGCTCTGGCCAAGCTCTAAAGCATGCTATCAACCTTGAAACAAAATTCATGTTTTTTCTTCTTCCTGTCCAAAATTCAGTGTTTCTATAAACCTCAAACGAAGCTGGTTTTATAATTTTTATTATTATTGTTATTAATTATTATTATTATTATTTAGTTTGTTCTTTTGTTGTTATCTATTTAGTAAAAGAAAAGAAAAGAAAAACAAGAAGAATCCTGATGATTTTTCCTCTATTTTCAACCTCAAGAAGAGTGCATTTCTTGGTTGTATGCATTATGAAGAATGGGCATTACTTTGTAATTAAAATGATCTGAATTTTTCATTGGTGGGAAAAATTCAGCCATGTCATAAATTGTGACCAGGGTCCAAAATTAAGTGTTTCTATAAACCTCAAATGAAGTTGGTTTTATTATTATTATTATTGTTATTAATTATTATTATTATTATTATTTGGTTTGTTCTTTTGTTGTTATCTATTTAGCAAAAGAAAAGAAAAGAAAAATAAAGATTGATGGGGATAAGAACGAGGCGTTGTTGCTAGAACTAGCTAATAGTATAAGCTTTTGGTCAGATCTGGATTTACTGGACCATTGGATCGACTGTGTACCGATCCGAATGGATTTTTTTTAGAAAATATAAAATTCCATTCTCATGAGAAAATAAAAATCTGCATAAATTAAAATCCTCTTGTTGCACAAACAAGTCCAAATGGGTTGGCTTTATTTTATTGGGCTTTGAAATTATCAATGGGTAACAAAAACTTGAATTCATTTCGATCTTATTACTAATATTATATATATTAACAAAATCCGCTTTTTATATCTTCTTATGGAATTATTACTGTTATTATTATTTTTATGTTGTTGTTGAATGGATTTTGTTTAGCGTTATCTTTGTAATAATTTGTTGTTGATGTTGACCACTTGTATTTGTAATTGAAGATGTGTTGACTGTTTTTATATAAATATGCATGAATATATACTTATATGTTTATAATTAACTTTGATATCTCATAAATTCAAAATGTAATATCTTATTTTTTGCTCGGGGCTAAGCACGGGGCGTTGTTGCTAGTTATTTATTTAACATATTTGAATTTGATTAGAGATAAGTGTAAGGCATAAAAGTCTAACATGACAATCAAATGTGGTCTGCGGTTTCACCCAAGGCTAGGGGTGAAAGTGGGTCAGGTCGTCCTCGGGCCGCCTGCGGACGGCCTGTTATAGGCTCAGCCCGAGCTCGGCTCAAAAGACAAAAGAGCCGAGCTAGGGCCTAGTAGGAGGCCCATTTGCTTAAACGGGCCGAGCTCGGGCTTGATGAAGCCCGGTTCGTAAGCCCTAGGGCTTACATATATTAATACATATATTATATATATATGTACACTACACAATATATAATACATATATGATATAACATAATCCATAAATCCAAAAGTTTAGTTTTAATCAATATAAATAATCTCTAAACCCTAAACACTAAATAATCCATAAATCATAAACCTAAGCAGTAAGCCCTATGGCCTACATATATTAATCCATATATTATATATATGTGTACACTATACGATATATAATACATATATAAATCTATGATAGTAAATAATCCACAAATCAGAAACCTTAGTTTTAATCCAATATAAATAATCCCTAAACCCTAAACACTAAATAATCCATAAATCATAAACCTAAGCACTAAACCTTAAACCCTAATTTTAATCCAATATAAATAATCCCTAAACCCTAAGCACTAAATAATCCATGAACCCTAAACCCTAAATCTAAGCACTAAATAATCCATAAACCATAAACCTAAGCACTAAATAATCCATAAACCCTAAACCCTAAACCTAAGCACTAAACCCTAAATCCCAGTTTTAATCTTTTATCCAATATAAATAATCCCTAAACATTAGAACTAAATTTTGTGGATGTTTTTTTTTATTCATGTGTAGAAAGAAGAAAGGGACGAAGAATTTGTTCTAAAATTGTCATAAAATTTTGTTCTAAAATTGCCATGAAGGTGCAGGTATATTAATGGTCTGGAAGACATTTTTTTTAAGTCTTGTAACTCTGGAACAACCTTTCCTTTGTTGTTATTATTATTTATTAACAAGGCTCTATTGTTGTTGTTATAGGTGATGTTGGTGATGCTGGAGACTTTATTTTATGATGCTGGCCGAATACTTTATTTTATTCTATGATGCTATTGGAGTTTAATTTGATTTGTATTATTGTTGGAGTTTGATAATGCTCATCTACATTAACATTGAACTATTATGGAGTGTTGGAACTGGGCTCCCTTTGCTTTTATGGAGTCTTTCTTATTTTAGTTAATTTTATTGCTGCAATCCAAATTATGGGAATGAAAATATAGGATGAATCCATGCATTTGACCATTTTTTGTTCTGGTTTGCATATGTAGATTTCTTTGAATTCCTATAGGATTTTTTTTTTCTGAAAATATTTTCTTTCAGCTAGTGCTATATCATTATAACACGGGCCGGGCTCATGAGCCGAGCCTAGGCCTCAATCGAGCCGGGCTCAAAGGGCTAGCCCTAGGGCCTCATAACTTAATAAGAGTCGATCCCGAGCCAGGGTTTTTGAGGCCCTCTTGAGATCGGGCCGAGCTCAGACCTACTGAAAAATACAAGGCCGGCTCGGCCCGGCCCACTTTCATCCTTACCCAAGGCAGAATGCTGTCTCGTTCGAGCGAGGCGGACAAACCCTGTCCGATCCGATCCTAACTCTTTCAAAGAGTTGGAAAAGGAGTGTTATTCTGAATGGATTATGACTAGGAGTCTTATCCACAAACTTAGGGATATATATAGGGTGTTGCTCTCAATCCTAGAAGTTACAACTCTCATTAATATAAGTAAGAGATATCTTAGAGAGAGATTATTCTCTAGAGCCATTGAGATATCGTTCTGAAGGGCTGCTCTAGAAGGTCATTGATGGGGACCGGCCTTTCGTCCTATCCTTCCGCCCCGGGGGCTACCGGGGTGCGGCGGAGGGAGAAAAAATGAGTCATCAACATTTTTTTGTATGGGTATGCCAGATTTTCTATTCTACTTGGAATTTGAAGTGTTGATCCGGAGATTCACCTTCACAAGTAAAAAGGAAATCAACTCTTCTTTCTAACTTTCCATTGCACATATATTTTAAGAAAGAGACACAATTTTTTTTAAATGCCGTGAGAGACGATTTTTCTTTATTTGCCGTGAAAGGCGGTTTTTGTGTCGTGAAATGTGGTTTTGTGCCGAGAAAGGCGGTTTTTGCCTTGGAAGGCCATTTACAAATCTCATCAATAATGAAAGACAATAAATGTGATTTTTTGTCTCTTTACAAAGAATACAAAATACAATAGAAAAGTGAGAAAATGAATCTGACTTCTCAAGAGATTGTGGAGACTCGTTCAGATCAACGGTCGCAAGTCATGTATGGACTTCGCCATCGTCATTCAGATGAAAACACATGATGCTTTGGTTCTTTGGCTTGGTTTGGACCTCAGTTTTTTAGAAGATAAAGACCAAAGGGAGGTCCTATATCTAATAAAAAAAAGAGTAAACAGGCTGAAAAGCCGCGTTTAGGCCATGTTGGACAGAAGGAGAGGGGATCTTGGGGGGGGGGGGGTGGGGTGGACCCCCAAGGGACTTCGATTACCTTGTGGTGTTTCTTGCAGCAGAGTTCCTTCGAAGAAGGAGAGCTTGTTTGTGCAGAGATTTCTTCAAGAATTCTTCGGGATTTTTCTTGGATTTTTCTAGACCCTTTCTTTTTGGAATGACCCCCCTTTTATAGGCTTTTGGTGGCCATAAGGTGGGTTTATGAGCATTGATGGCATTGATGCTCCATGATGAGAGGAGTTACAAGTTTTAATTCTTTAATTTTGCTACTCCTTTTCCTTGAATATGATTGCCCGATGGAGAATGATGGGCATTTAATCGCCTTTTATCTCCATGATGAGAGGAGTTTCATGGTTTTAATACCATGATTACTTGGACTTGTAACTCCTTTATCATTGAATCTGATTGGGCCATCCAAAATAATGGGTTAATGACCGCATTAAGTTGTCATAAAATGGGTCAATTAACTACATTAAGTGGTCGCCAGGGCATTTGAAGAGTCGCGGGCCGTGCCTCGTCTTTTGGAATTCTTCTTGTGACGATCGCCGATAAAATCCACATGTTGTTTGATATCGGATGGCGATGCAACTTCAAACATTGATTGGTGCTGGTGGGCTGGTGACATCTGTCTTGTCGATTTCTCTATCGGTTGGACAGAAAGTGTACTTTTTTGGTCAGCTGGTTGACGATCTTGGAGCGATCAATGATGATTTCATGCTCTTGACGGCCGGCCTGAAATGTTGATGAAGATTAGTCAATTTCAAGCATCAAGAATCAGATTTTCGGAAAACCACAGGGGCTGGAATTCCCAAAACTTGAAAAGAGTCGAAAAACGGGTCACCTGGCAGAAATCCGGCAACCCGATCGCCGGATTTCCAAGATCACCGCCGGCGGCCATGGGGTTTTTTCCCATTCCGTCGTCGTTTCTCGGCCGTTTTTAGATCTTTTTTATTCTTTCTTTCTCCTGTATTTTTCTTGACATTTCTCCTCATTTAATGGATTCATTCTCCTAAAGTAAACCTAACAAGAAGCCGCGCAAACCGAAGAACAAAGTTTTCTATCTTTCGGAAAAGCCGAAGGCTTTGTAGCCGATTTTCCGTCAAGAGTCAAAACTAGGTCAAACGATGTCGGAATGACCTGAAATTTGAGGTGAAGCCTCTTGAGCAGTAGATATAACCAATCATGGGCTTTTATCTGAGTTTTGAAGCCGTGTGGGGTCCCGTTGCCAATAGACTTGATTTTGTCGCGGGGAAGATGTCGCGCTTTGATGTACAGTCAACTGATGTCCGATCGATTTGAATTTTGATAGGGAGCCTATTGTAGTAATTTTGAGACGATCCATTAGCTCCGATTTGGATGTCATGGTCCCGGGGTGCGCCATCGGCAGCCTTGATTTTATTTCGGAGTGTCAAAGTCGGGCCAAACGTTGTCGGAATGACCTGAAATTTGACATGCAGTCCTTTAGAAGCATGTTGAAGCCACCTATGTGTTCTGTTTGATAGGTGATGGCCTCGATAGTTCTCGCCGCCGAGAGGCT
Organism: Cinnamomum chago; assembly: GCA_038049695.1. Taxonomy (NCBI): domain Eukaryota; kingdom Viridiplantae; phylum Streptophyta; class Magnoliopsida; order Laurales; family Lauraceae; genus Cinnamomum; species Cinnamomum chago. The sequence goes on along the minus strand of CP142451.1, from coordinate 5,476,232 downwards.
TGATTTTACTGTTTGAGGGTTGATGGAGGGTCAAACGTTATTGGTTTGACTTGAAATTAGATGCGAAGTCCTTTGGAGGTATTTTGAGACCATCCGTAGGCTTTGATCGAAGTTTTGATGTCTTCGACATTGTCGCCGCCAAGAGTGCATGTTTAGCTACCAGATGAGTGAAGTTAGGCCAAATAATGTCGGAATGGCCTGAAACTTGATGTAGAGCCTCCTAGTGGTATCTTAGGGTCAGCTGTGTGCTTTACTTTATGTGTCAGGGTCTTTGGCTTCACCGCCGTCGGGAGCGCCTGCTCAGCTGTTGGAGGAGCGAAGTTAGGCCAAATGATGTTAAAATAGCCTGAAACTTCATGTGTACCCCTCTTTTGGTTGTTTTGAAGGATCTTGTAATTTTTGTTTGATTCTGACAAGATCTGATGCTTGAAGTAGCATTGCCCGTTTGTAGTAGGATGCGGCTTCATGTGGATTCTTAATGTTGAGGAGGCAATGTGACTTTTTTTTGTGTCAACAGTCATTGTTGCTTCTACTTTCATTTAGAAGATAGTTCATCTTGACTAACAAGATGCGAGGAGATCAAGTCAGGAGAACGGTGCACGGTGGATGTCGTATTAGTGGATTCTGTGTAAGAACAACTACGGTCCTTAGGTTGAGGTACAAACTGAGGTAAAGGAGCCTGTGAGTATATCTTGTAACTGTTCGTGAAATCTTGATTTCTAAATCGTGATTTTTCCCCCTGTAAAGGGTTTTCATGTTAAATTTGTGTCTGCCTTCTTGTGGTGATTGTTCGGTAGATCTATTTGTTAGTTCTATATTATGTGATTGGTTACATCCGCTGTATTGATTTGATTAATTCATTCTAGTGGGTCTTGCAAAACCTTCAATAAGCAAAGTACATTACTTGTGTGGGATTGCATTAACTTGAACTATCATAATCTTTTTCGATTCATTCTCCTAAGTGACAATTGTATAACTTGGATAGCGATTTTCAACTCTCTCTATCTCTATTGGGTTTCTCAATATAAGCTTTTCTTATTTAAGCCCTTTTACAACCCCTTTGGGTATATAGTAAAACCCAGCTTTGCCAAATCTAAGTCATTCACACTTTCTTATGTAGATAGGCCCAACACAAAATTCTTGGGAACTCAACACTCCAATGTACATTTAAGGACTTTTTTGTGTAACGCCGCGGAAGAAGTAACCCGGTCTCTTCATCCATAGGAAAGGAAGTCAGTAGGGGGAGGATAGATCTTGCGTTTCCTCTCTCGGTGTGAAAAATCCCATAAAAATAGAGATTTCCAAGGGAGAGCGAGATGCATCAGACCACAAAAATTGGTGCCCCTCAAAAATTTACTTCCGATTTTGTGGAAAATACGCTTGCAAAAAAGTCCCCTGAGAAGAGAAGGAAGAACTTTCTCTTATAGTTCAACCATATGAAGCCCACTTGGGCGCTCCTTTGATCAGTGCAGATCCATTCAGGCTTTCACACTCTTATCCCCCATAGTTTGGCACCCTACCCAAGTCTTTTGCTATTTGAACTTTAATCACCCTTGGATTGAATATAAGAAAAGTTGCGGATAAAAGACCATTAGACTTTTGGGTTGTTAAGTCATAATCTAAAGGGAACTTATTTTTTGCATGACCCTTCCCATGAAAGAGACTTTTCCATCTATCCTACCTCCAATGATATGAATGCATCTAAAGTGCTCCATAAGAAGAATTGTATGTATGAGCACATTATGCGGTCAGCTCGTAGTTGAAAATTCGATCCATTTACACATCATATGTATAATTTGTTTAACTAAACATGGATGCATAATCATTACGCATGAACCCCATTTACATAAAAATAAAAAAAAATAAAAAAATAAAAAAACCCCTAAAGAGGAGGTTATTTTATGATAAATTTTGTATATCCACGTTGTATCTACATTTGTCATCCCCACATGGGTGTCTGTAAATCTCATGTGAATTTTTGAAACGGGCTCACATGGGACATGTAAAAGTGAAGCAATGCCCTCACCACTGTTGACTTGAGTAACTTGAACTGTAGCTGCTCAATGTATGTGTCTGTCCCATGCAATGTAAGAGAATCTTGACTCGCAGTTAAACATGTTGTGTGTAGGTTGATCTGCCTAGTTTGTCTTACCCACATAAGCTCCTAAACATGAATTAGAGGAAATTTGTAAAAAGGACATCCAAGTGACAGAGTTTTGAAAGGGAAATTGTGTCGAGAGAGAGATTCGTGGACTACCCGAATTGATAGAATAAAAAATGATGAGGGCATTTGGTGTTTCTTTTAGGGCATGTTTGTGTAACACTTTTCCGTGGAAAAGTTGACGATTTTCCTCGGAAAACCTATTTTTCTGGCGTTTGGTGCGGAACAATTCCGCGGAAATGCTTTCCTGCCTCGTCAGCATTTTCCTTGATAATTGTGGAAATGGGTTTCCCATGGGGGGTATGGGAAATGGTTTTCCTCGGAAAACTTCTCCATCTTTTCCTCACTCTTGTCTATTTCAACCCAAAAACCCAATAACTTTTTCATTTTTTATTTCTTTATATAAATTATTATTTAATGTTAAATAAATAATATACATGTTATGTTATTTTTCTTCAAAAAATTATATCACCAAATAAAATTTTTTGATTTTCTATAAGGAATCCACAGCCGCACCAAACACCATCTGCACCAATTCAATGAGGAAACTCTTTTTACACCAAACATGAATTTCTAAATTCTACGGAAATCCTTTTCCGAGGTTTTCATTTCTATGGAATTTGCTGATGTGGCAATTTCCTCTTTCCGCGGAAAGGGTGTGTACACAAACGTGCCCTTATCCTACAACAAGGATTTCAACTCACAAGGGCACGTCCTTAACCGGTTAAGGTACAGCAAGGGAAACAATTTTTAATTATCTATTAGAGGAAAGATTGATATATATATATATATTTAAAACTTTGAGAAGTGACAAACTATGAGTATTTTAAATCTTTATAAGCTATATATATTTTAGTTTTTTCATCATTAGCTTCAAAATCGAAATTGAGATGCGTCAAGCTAAAATTAAGGTCAAAATTATTGGCTTTCATATATAATAATATGAGTTTTTTAAAAAAAATAATATAAATTTTGAAAAAGGAGGACATTCATGAAAAAGATTACCTAGTTTTTTTTATTTTTTTTTATTTTTATGGAGTCTTGAAATAGTAGTTACTATAATGGGATGAGTAAGCTAGTTCAATATAACCAATGCATGACGGAATAAATCAAAACCAATAAAACTAGTACTATCTACCAATCACACGCCACAAGAAGAAGACACACGCACTATCTACCAATAATCACACACCACAAGAATAAGACACGCACTATCTACCAATAATCACACACCACAAGAAGAAGACACATTTTTTAATGTGCAGACCCTATCTAGGGAATAATCTAGAAATCAAGAACTATTGAACAGTTACAAGATATACCTACAGCTCCTTTATTCCAGTCAGTACATAGACCTAATGACTGTATTTGTTCTTGCATAAATTCTCATGTTGCCACGACTTCCCCGTCGTGCACCATTTTTCATACTTGATCTCGTCGCACCTTGTCAACCAAGATGAACTATCTTTTACAAGAGAGTAGAAGCAACAATAACCTTCTAGAGCAGATATTTAGCACAACCTTTCAATAGCTTTAGATAATCAAATAATCTCTCAAGGGTTTTATCACCTCAAGTCAATGAGAGAATTACTTAATGTGTGTCTTAGGGTTGAGAGCAATACCCTATATATAATTCCAAAATTGTGCTTTAGTGTTAGAGCACAAGTAGAACTCAAAGTGGGAAACGCAATCTTAAAATGAAACAATTCCTTGCAACCATCAAAGATTTTCCCACCATCTGATCGGACAGAAGATTCGATCAATTGGTTCTCGAGGATAATTGAGGCGTATCAGCCATCCGATCAATCGGATCAAGGGTCCGATCGATCGATCGTTCATCGATGGTTAGCCCAAACTTCTTCTTTTTCTTTTATTTATTCGTTTTGATTCTTTTAGCGAGACAACCATAGTCGATTCTATAATAAAATAGAACTTACAACTCAATGGACTCAGAGTTTTGTCTAACCCATGAAATAGCCAACATATAAAATCCTAGCAAATCTAGATCCATTGAGACTATAATTAGAGAAATCTTGAATTAAAGGACTAAAACTCCACTGTACGGCCCACTTTTAAAATTTGAACCATTCAAAATTAAGACTCTCTCAGTATATATATATTTATATATATAAGAAGATGCTCTTATGAGATAAATCTCTCACCTTATATGAGAGATATGGGTAGGAGGCCTTACATTTAAGTTGTAGGCATTTGATATGAATGTGAGGACCCCCATCCAATATCTCATTTAAGGTAAGAGATATCTCTCATAGGAGTATTTCCCTATTATATATATATGAGGAAATATTAAAGTGAGAACTAGTTCTCACCATGCTTCTGTGAGAACAATTGGTAGTGCCCACCTAGCAACCCATCCAAACCATGCATAAATAGGGACTCCCCCTAATTGTCACTGATCACAAGGATTGATACACATCTAAATGGATTGAACAGTTGGATTGAGGGTTGAATCTTTTTTTGAATATGAAGCCATTAAACTTCTGGACCACGGATGAAGGGGCTGGGACATAGAGCTGGGGTCAAATTTGATACTTGGGGTGGTCTCACATAAATCTTTTTATCCCTTAGTCCCAAATAGAACTCATAGTTGGACCCAACTGAAAATTCTCTTATAATAGTTGAAAACTAGCTCTCACCTTATTAAATTCCATATATATATAAAATCTTCATATTTTACGACAATTAGAGTTTGTTTTACCCCAGTATAACTATTTAATGAAAAAAATTATGATTAACACAATCTTATTCATATTCATTTATCATTGACATGTGCCTGAAAAAAGTGTTTATTTTTAACCGTTTGGATTTAGAATCCACTCTTGAGTCATGCTCCTCCATTGATTAGATTAGGAATATACTAAATACTTGAATAGAAACAACTATTTATAAAAGTTTTCTTATTAGTCCCTCTCAATATCAGGATTTGCAAATTGCAGAAGTATCCTGCAAGCAAGGCACAGAGAGAGAAATAACAAAGCAAGAGCTTTTCATTGTCGCCATAGATTCAATTGAGGTGTGCTTCGATTATTTGAGTTGGAATGTTTAGAATTGTGTGATCAAGCCATCAATTACTGTTGGTTTATATCGTCATGGTATCTGTGCTTCCTCTTTCTTCTGCTTCTGCTTTCACTTTTCGTCTCTGTCTCTCTTTCCATTTCTTTGCTGCAGAAAAAAATCTTTTCTATTTTACGCATTTGGGGCTTTTTAAGGGCCTTGGAATGTATCTTGGGGGCTTTTACGAATTGGGGTTTTTCCAATTTGGGTTGATACGAGGACTATTTTAGGGATTTAGCTTTTTATGGGGCTTGGAATGTATCTTGGGGGTTTTTGGAAATTGGGGTTTTGCGAATTTGGGTTTATATGAGGACTATTTTAGGGATTCAGCATTGGGTTTTTCTGGGTTACAGTGGTTTTGCCAGTTTGGGTTGATATGAGGACTATTTTAGGGATTAAACATGATTATTCATATCAGCCTGTACGTTGTTACAGTTGTGAATTGGGCATCACGATTCACGTCAATAGTCCGTATCAGTTTGTTGAAAAATCCATATGTATGAGCTGAAATTTAAAACCATGGGTCAATTCAACCAGACGCAAGGTGCACTTTTAGACTTTTTTTTCCATTGGTATTCAAATTTTAAACTCTTTTGTTCTTTTTTCTATTTACTCATCAGATTGTTCAATGAAGTGTTGCTTACAGTAGTGGGAATATATATATTTTTTTGTTTGAACATGTACCATCTGTTTAATGTTTTAATTCTGTTTTCTTTGTTTTTTATAAGGTTCTTGATAGTACTTTCTCGAAGAGGAAGAGATTCAAAAGCTCCTTGGACTCTTCGATGGAAGCAGACAAAGCTAAGGTAGTATCTCGGTATCTACTTGCTGTTTTGATTGGGTTTTGGATACAAGAAGTGTTACTTTTGTTTTTCTGGAATTTAAATTTAGGTTAACTACTGAAGGGTCAAAACCCCCAAAAAAGTCTAGAGGATGAAATCGCATCCACAAAGCGAATGTAGCTTTCTGAAACTTTACAGTTTGGAGGGTTATCATTACAGATGGATGTGGATGCTCTCTTGTACATATAAAATATGATTTGATACAAACATTTGAGGAATAATGAGATGGCCTTGTCTGGAATGTTTTCAGGCTGAGCTTGCGGCTCTAACAGAAGAGCTTGGGCGAGAAATTCGTGTATTTCCGACCATAACAACTCCAACATCGGATAAGGCACCTAGTAATTTGACATCACATGATGGTAAGCCTCCGTTGTGAACTGAGGATTTGTTTTGGTGTACCCCAATGTGTTTATAATATATTTGACAGTTTGGATGGTTATCTAATAAGTTATGAGTTTGAAGTCATTACCATTTGGCCAATGTTAATGTTGATTTGGGGAAAGTATATCCTTCATGTGTGTTTTCCAAATTACATGTTGCCTCAAAAACACAGTGGAGAGGTATCTACTATCTACTATCTAGTATCTACTATACATCCACCAAATTATTCAAACAAATAATCAATAGCTATTCAAGAAAATACCCCCTTGAATCTGGTTGGATACTTATCCACTTAGATGTGAATTCTATTTTACAGAAGAGTCAGAAGATTTCTATGCGTTCACTCCAGAGGACTATTATCGACTCCTGGGATCCAAAAAGGAAGGTAATGCTATCAACGATTTATATCATAATTGTGTTTAAAAGTTGTAGCCATTTTCTTGAATTGTTTATACTTTATATTGCTGCAAATTTCTCTATTACGATACACAGCCCTCATGTACATCAACATGAAGACCTTTCCTCTTGTGGGAGGATGTCATAACTCATAACCATCATGCTGGTCACGTGGTTGGCTATATTGCTAGGTTACTTATATTTTGCCCATATCATTAGAATTGGGGTTCAGTTTCATACACAAGGCTACATATGTACTTTTCACCTTTGTGTTGGATGTTTCTTCTGATGGTTTATGTATGGCTTATGAACAGAAAAATTTCTGAAGACTCGCAAAATTCGAGAAGCAGAGGAGGCTGACCGTAGATCTAAAATAACAAAGGTACCAGTAGATTGGTTTCTAATTTGCTCAAACAATTTCTTATAATGATATTTTGAGAAAATAGAAGTAATTTTATCAAAGCTTGAAACACAAGTAGAGCTGTATAGCCATGTAAGCTTTAAAGGACAGTATGCATTTAACTACCTTGAGCTTGCGGAACAAATATTAGTATTACGTCTGGCTGCTGTCAGTGACTTTTGTACACAATTCTAAGTGCTGTGACATTCCTCAGTTAGCACAAGTCTGGCTGTGTTTTTTCTTTTTTTTTGCCATGTTGGGAACTCAAACTCATGCACTGTCACTCACACAGACATGTCCCTACCAGCTGAGCTACAGCTTGGGGATGTCTGGCTTCATTTTATCTTATTTATTTATTCACTTATTTTTTGATGTGTAGGCTGTAATTAGGGTCCGTTTCCCTGATAACTACACATTGGAGGCAAAGTTTCATCCATCAGATACAGTTCAAAGTTTGATGGATCTTCTCATGAAAGTGATTGCTCGACCTGACTTTCCATTTTATCTATGTAAGTAACTCATTACTTCTAAATTCAGTTTCTTAGGTCCCTTTGTATTTGCATTTTCTGTTTGTTTCCATCCATGAAGGTGGCTGCAAAGATTATCTTCTTCTCAAGTATTGTTGATTTGGCTTCCTTGTTACATTTTCCACACATTCTTTGTTGATAAAATTGAGATGAATGCAGGGGTATCTATGACTGCAACTTCAAGAATTCATTAAGTTAATATATCTTGAATGAGTAGTAATAATAACAGTACTACTACTAATAATAACAATGATAATGATAAAAATGATGTATGTAGTTTTGTATACTAATTAGTGTCATTTTGCCTCAAATTCTTATATTTAAGCTTTAACGTTGATAAATTTAATGCAATGCATTTGTTTCTAAGGGCTGAACACAAGAATGTTGTGAATTGAGTGAGCGCTCCATTCTTGTGTCTCCTTTTTATAAAGATTTAACCTGCCTTTGTTCTACTAGGAATCAATATACATACATACATTCTACCCATACACACATATGAGGGACGTTAGAAAATGCTTGCCAATCTTCCCTTAAAAGACACTCACTTTCAGTGGGGCCCATCTAGATGCCTGACAATTAAGGGAGGCATGACATTCGAATGGTTTGGATGCGGATTAAGGAATACAAGATATTAGGCTGCCAAAATGATCCTAGTTTTAAGTCCTCAAAGTTTGATGGCTGCACATCGTGCAAATTTATTGTGATAAAATCCAATGTTGAATAATGTCTGTAATAGCGTGAATCAGGATTAGTGCTAATTTGAGGGGATTGGTGTGTGTGAACGGATAAGATTTGACCAAAGGCGGGGCCCTATATATGAAAACTTAAAAGGGGTGCAAAATAGTATGCAATTTGGAGACTTTGCAAAACACTCACATTAGGGATGATAGTGGGTTTAAATGGGTAACCCACCCGCCCAGACCCTATTTGACACTCACGGATTCACGCGGAACCCCAAGACAGTATTTGATCTGTCAAGCTACTGCAACACAGTACCTGTGGCTGCAGTGTTTTTGGACCCTGAGAGGCTAGATTATCAACACAAACACCATAATCCAAGGAAGGAAATCAAGTGGAAGAAGCAATGAAAAGGACAATAAATTATACAAGTAACCAAACGTATGTTTAGATGTTTTAATCTAGCCTTTAATAAATAATTGATAATCAAATTACTAAACTGCTTTGTCTTCAAGAAGTGCTAGTGCTTACTTAAATCATTTTTTTTTTTAAAACCAGCAATAAAAGAAAACAACATAATTTTTTTTTCTAGCCTTAAACATCCACCCATGTGGGCCTTGTCATTGCACATTTGGACCAAATGGTGCCATTTTGTGCGGCCCCCCATATCTTATTGAACCCATCCATGTTAAGGTCTGGATGTCTTCCTCTTGTCCTCTCAAACTGGCACATGCAGTCTCATTTCATCTATGGTTGTCATTCGATCAAGATAAACTTGGTCTTCATCAGCCATTCAGTTATCTTCATATGACATCAAAAAGATTGTATTAACTTTTCTTTTAATTACCTACCATTGCAATACATGCTTTAACCATCCTGTAAAAGAAATGTTGATGCTTTAATAATTTAATCTTGTCGCTCCTCGTATCCAATTTCATGTATTCGATGTGAACAGAGAAAATAATTTTTTGTGCAACTTTCATCATGTTTCAGATACCACTCCTCCAAAGAAGCAAATCAAGGATATGTCCAAGGATTTCTATTCCCTTGGTTTTGCCCCTGGTGCAATTGTATATTTTTCATACAATCTACCAAAAGGTGACTATTCTCATTTGTAGTTTGCCTGTTGTAAAATATAATGTTTGTAAAAATAAAAAATATTTATTTTTTTAATTTTATATAATTATAACTTGCAAATAAGGCAAAGAGGAATTTTTTCTGGACAGGGAGTGAATTGAAGACACTTTTCAATTCTCATTTGTAGCTTTGCCTGTTGTCTTGTTGTATTGTAGAATTATAGACACTATTCAATTTTTATTTGTAACTTGCCTGTTGTCTTTTTTATCGTAGATTTATGAGTGCAAATAGTCTTTCAGAAGTGTAATTTTGACTGTCACCAGACTCTCTGAGAGACTAGAGTGGCTTTATACATACAAATAGTCTCCGGCTGTAGCTCATCTAGTAGGAACACCAACTTTGGGGGGTCGAGACAGCATGAGTTTGAGTCCTCCATGTTGTAGAAAGACTGCCTTTAGAGACTAGACAAGCATATTACAAAATAGACATAATATGTTGCACCTCCATGATATGGGATTGGGGAAGTCTTCTGACAATAAGGAAAACGTTTCTTTCATTGTTTAGTGTATGGGAAAGAACCATCACGATGGCGAAAATTCATTCCTTAAGCCATTGAATTGTGCTCATTACCTGCCCATATCTAGAGTTTTTCTTCCAAGACATTTTTTTTTTAAATAACGATTTCCAAGACATCTTTAAGCACAATGACACAGTTTCATTGAGCAAGGACCTCGTCTATAATTGAGTCTGTATATCCACCCACTTCATTGTAGGAATAATGATTACAGCCTTCATTTGTTATTGGAAAATGCTTAACATATGGAGAATTTTTATGCATTTTGCTGTTTCCTGATTGCCTTTTCATGTCTATGCATGGTTGCCTTCAAGTTCTCCATAGTTGACAATTTGAAACTCCTTTGAAGCATGCTGCTTTTTCAAACCTTCTTCATCTTCCTAGATGGCCTAATGAGAAGTGATCCAATGGGCTAAATAATGGTGTTAGGATGGATATTCTGATTTTAGATTGCATAGACATATTGTTGAAGGCTTGTTCAACTTATTCTGTACTCAGTATGAAGTCTCAGTTCATTTTTTTTCTTATATTTAAAATTGTTAGATAATATCTGCTACAAACATATCACTAGATCCTGTAGCAAAGTTGGAAGTGCTCATTGTTGCTACGACAAGGCTGTGGGTTCAAGTCATGTTATTATTAAAAAGGATACGCTACGTGCGTATTCCTGAAAATGCCTCACACTCAACATTTCAACTAGCAAATTATCGCTAGATACACAAGATAACAATGACAAATACGCCCATTTCTAATGTGCAATGAACAAATAGGTGCATTCCAACCAATCAAGGGAAAGGAAGGTGCACGTTGGTTCCTTCAATCACCATCATCTTAGCCATATCCCGTCTGTTTGGGGTTGGCTTGAAGGCTTTCTACTCTATACCGTAGGAAAACTATGCAATCTACAAGATCTAAATTCATAGCAAACTGTGTGTACATACTCGTGCATGGGGGTGTGAGTGAGTGCAGAAGCGACTAATTGGTAGCTATGAGGGAAGGAACGTAAGTTCACTAGAGAGAATAGAGAAATGCTTGATAAGGAAATACTAAAATTCTACAACACGTCCCTTAAAAACCACTACCTATGTTGTAACGCCCCACTCTACACGCATGCATGATATTGTCCGCGGGGAGTGAATTGTGACGCCCCGGCGTCCCACATCGACTATAGAGAGGAAAGTGAATGAGATTATATGTAGAGCTTACACTCTTACCTTGCATGAGGCCTTTTGGTTGGTTGATGCCCATCAGAAACAAAACCGTGAGGCCTGTGGGCCAAAGCAGACAATATCATGCATGCGTGAAGGGTGGGGTGTTACATATGCGCTACCCTCAAACCAACACATTCTCCATAATGGGGTCAACTTTAACATAGCCTTACCCCAAAGGAGTCCGTAAATAGATTGGGCAAACTTTAAGTTGTGCTCTTTTTTACTCCACATTTTAACTTGTATCTCCCTAGGATTTCATTCCAAGTCTAATCTCCCCTTGCTCCTAGTTTCTTGCACCTGTGAACCCTACTGTAACAGTGGTAGGCTATTCTTTCGTCCTTGTAAGTGCCCAAACCGTCTCAAATGATATTCCCTTCTTTTTTTTCTCTCTTCTATCACAACTACCAATAGGTTTCCTCTTTTATGCTCATTCCTAACTCTCTTACTAGCTTTGCAATATTGTTGCAAAATGTTCAAACTAAAGTTTCTACTTCGTTAGTGAACTATGTTTAGGAATTATCTCTTGCTGCTGTCCAATTAAAAATCATAACATGCGATTGACAACCCATTATACAAATTTGAGTTAAAGAAACCTGAAAGCTAGGGCCCTAGAATGTCCATATAAAAAGAACTTTAACCAACAGAGTTTTTGATGCAGCCTAGATAATAGGATCAACCATATAAGACCCGTAGGGGTTCCCTATGTGCCACATATAGGCCACTAGAATTAGTTACATTGCTTCGTATTTGAGTCCAGGCCATATCAGGTAAGACTGTTAGAGTCTTAGAGTGTTAAGTTGAGGGTGAAGTTTCTAAACGAGTCCTAGTTGAGTCATAGTGTTGGTAATTAATCCTGGATTTTCTGGAGACGCGCACAATTAATGTGTTTAATTAGTCTTAAGATTATTCAAATTCCTTCCAGTGAGTCTAAGATTGTGTGATGCTACAAGATTCAAAAAAAGTTGTGACTCATTTACTTAAAGGGAAAGAATAGGTCCGAGATTGAGGGAGTTTCTGTCAAAACAGGTAATTGTAGCACTGGACATCCAAGCCATCCCCCACATATTTATGTACTCCATTGTTAATTTACAGACTACTACATTGATTATTGATTTCTTATATCATGAGTTGGTTGCTGTATCTGTCTTCTTTTTCAAGGGGATTGCTAATTGGACCCTTGTCATTGTAAGTGCTTGGCTTGGTGATTGAAATGCTTCTTGCCTGCCTTTTTTTTTCTTTTTCAATCCTCCCCTCCATTGATTGGTGTCAGAATGCACAAGAATGATTGAAGAATTTTATGATTGATAATTGATCCAGGTGGTCCACACTGAACTTGGGGGCAAGTTCTTCTCTATAGTCAATGAGACATGATGCAACCCAAGATATCGGGTCAATCAGATCAGTTATGTGCGACCTATGGATGGACTATTCCCAACGGTGGTCACATACAAGAGAGTCATTAGTAGAAGTCAGATTGCTTTTTGTTTGAGTCTCAAGTCATATTAATTCTTTAGGAGTCACAAGTTATTTCAGTCAAGTTACTGAATTAGTCCTAGTTAGAGTCCAGAGTGTTAGTAATTGAGTGGTTGGGGTCTAAATCCTCTTTTCTTTATAGATGGGCACAATTCGTTTGTCAAGCGATGTGATGTTTGAATGACATGAGATTGGGTGTGTTACATATGTTATTCAACTTCCTAGCACATATCCAATGAGCCCAAGATTCATGCGATAATGACAAGATCTAAGAAACTATGACCCTTTTACAGGTAGGGTTAAGCTTGGCTACGCCTACAAGTTTGAGTTTGCATCGGAATACTTGTCATTAGATGCCAATCTGGCCAAAATGGCTAGACCCTGCTGTTCCAGTCTCAGCAAGTTGGAATCTCTGTTGCTCTATTCCAGGCCGTTATGGTTATTTTGGTCTCATCTTGGCCATATTAGTCTGTTTCAACCCACTCTGTTTGAACATTCATATCTTTTAATCTAAGTGGTGATTTTTAGTTAAGGAAACCCTCCCATTTTATTTCAGAAAGAAGAATGTGCGAAACACTCATGTAAGAAGATGGTTATCTATGATGTATTTGTATTTTACATGGAAAAAAAATCTCATGTACCTTTCCAGGTATGAAATATCTAAAAAGCAAAACACTAAGGGCCCGTTTGTTTGCATAGAATTGAATGCATAAGAATTTTTGGAAGAATATATTACAACAAAGGACTTTTAAAGAGGTGAGAGGTAAAGGATATAAGGTGCAGCTAAAGATGGGACCTTGACTTTGCAAGGATTTGAATTACTAGGTTGATGGCTGTATATTCATTTTCCATCTCCCCTTGGTCCATTTTCCATTAAAGAGAAGATTATTTCATAGCCATTTATGGATCTTTACATTTGTTTTTTTTTCTTCTTAATTTTATCCACTTTAGGGATACATTTCTTAGAATTCCTAGGAATCCAATTCCATGCAAACAAACATGCCTATTCCAGTACGGCCATCATGTAGCGTGTGTGTGTGGGTGTTGCTCAGCTGGTCAGGGACAGTAGTGCAAGTATGGGTGCCCGAGTCCAAGAATCTTGTAAAGCAAATAGAACGAGTTGTATACCTGTATGGAAAGTTTTTGTTTAAAATGTAATGGACAACTTTGAATTTTTTTAGCTGAATTTATATCTGTACTATTTTTCATATTGCGTGCTTTGTATTTATCTGAATTCGATTTTCTGTTATTCTGGTTGTGGTATATTGTTTGAGCCTATGACTTGTGTGTATGAGGTTTACCCTATCATTGTAATGTTGACCAATAGAAAATGAGTTTCCTAAATGAGGTCCTACATTGATTTTGTAGAGGGTGATGATGGAGTTGCGGATGTGGGGCATTGCCTTAGGGATGACATCATAGCTTTGAATAGCCTGGAAGTCATTCCTGAACAAGCGGAAGTGTTACAAGCTGCTCCTGAACCTGCAGTCAAGGAGCCATCTCTCGACACTCAAGAGCCTAAACCTGTTAAGAAGCCTGCTAAGCCAAAATGGTTCAAAATGTGAAACATGACATATTGGTAATGTATGTGTCCCTCTTTTCTGAGTTGATTAATGAAGTTGATAGACTACTATATTGTCAAAAAAGAAAAAGAAGTTTTTAATTATTAATCCCATTTTAGCCACAACAACACATGTTGGCTTTAGATTTGCAGAAGCCATATTGTGCACACCTAATTGGTGGGCCTACTTTCAGTGATATGGATTGTTCCTCTGGTGGGTACTGGTTGAGCAATGAACCAAAAATACCCTCTAGCAAATAACCCCAGCCGTCTTAGAGATGCACCGAGATGCACTTTCTCCAACTGCATGCTAACAGTAGACGTATTGTTACTGTCCATTTGCATGCCAGCAATTGGATAGTGAAGATCTCCAACAAGCACTGGCTCTTCAAGTGAGCCCATCAGGTGAACCGTTAGAATCAACTTAGGTGTGTCAGTGGTGCCCACCTATTTGTGATTCTGGGATTTATGAAAATGCTAGGAATTGGAGATTATGCTACTGTGTTCTTCATTATCAGACGAGAATGGCAGAAGTAAAAGTGGTAATTATTATACAATGTACTGCTGAAAAACAGCATGTTTTGGAGGTAGGGCCCATCTTTATCTGGTTCAGACCCTCATTTGGTGGGACCTGCTGCAGTTAGGCAATAAAACAAGAATGATCTTTTCATTGAACATTCATAATCATCCAACTGGTGGATTGTTGGGAGTTTAAGTAATAGACCTGTGACTATATGTTCCTATGTTCCTTTTAACCATCCGGGTGCAGGCGAATTTTGAAATGGCTGCAGTTTCTTGTTGGGGAAACTCTTTATTTGTATGGCCATCCACAGTGGACTGCTGAAAATGGGCCTCACCAAAATGGAATATTCGGCCCGGACAAACTTTAGTTCTCTTGGGCTGATGGAATTGATTGCTGTTTGCATGGGCTGCTTTTGATAGCAATTTTTTCCCTTCATTGACAGCCAACTTAAAACTTGTGTCACAAGTCCAACTTGTAACTCTGAGAAATGGAGAAACTGATTCATGTAGCTGACTAGTCTTTTATGACAACCCACCAAATGCTACATTCTAACTTGACTACCAGCTACACAGTTCTAGGCATAAAACACTTAACTATTATGATTTCTATATTCTCATATGCTCCATATGTATGTCCTGCAGATGGGTACTGCTTCTGAGGGCTTGGATGCAACTGGTGCCATGGAATGTGCTCTTTTAAATTGAAAAGTGCATACAGATGAAGGCAACATTGTAGACTAAGATTAGCTACAATCAACTATATTTTGGCTCGTGTGATGTGAAATGAAATATATTTCATAATAATGAAAGCTATTACCTTAGAATAATGTTTCCAGTGTAATTTTGTTATTTTACTCACTCATGGAGTTTGCTTTGTTTTGAAAAAAGGGAACCATCAATTGATCTAGCTGTTTTATTCACTGACGCTGCCCAGATTTAGCTGGTGTGCGTTTCCGTGGATTTAGCAGGTGCCACTCGGGGGATTAGTCTTGCTGGGTTAAACACCTCTGGGGTACCCATATCATAAAAAAAAAAAAAATGTTTTTGTTTTGAACTCATGCACACACTAATCGTTTCCCTTCTGCTTTTACTTTTCACTCTATGGAGTTTGCTTCACTTTGAAACATTGTAATATTTACTTACGTAATGGATCAGTCGATTCAATTCATTGGGGCCATTGTTCTCAACATTTGGCTTTCATCCAATATCAGGCAGAGTTGGTGAGGTGATGTGAAGTTTTTTTTTTTAGTTGGTTTTGATTTGTGGGGGCATGGACCATTGGTTTTATAAGAGGTTATAGGTACCAGTAATCCATAATTTCAGCTTTAATTTGTTTGGTCATTTCCTTAAATCTAGACTGGCAATCAAGGGATTATTTAATAGTTCAAACAATTCATTTGACATTCTTCTTTCTTGATTGACCCTTATCATTTGAACTTTTTTTTTTCTTCACAATGTGTAGTGATGTGAATTTTTCATCTGCACAACTTGTGAAACCGTACTTGCTGAGAATTAACTGTAAAGCAAGAACATTAATCAAAAGCAGTGGGCTACAGTACAGTGGGTGGCAATTTCTGTGGAATTTTCCGCAGAAGATTTTGGAGGAATGGCCATCTAAACTCTTTGCATCCTTTTCAGATCCTGTGAGAACGCAAGGAAGTCTCATTGGAACCATGCCAAACAGTCCATTATTTATTTATTTATTTTTATTTATGGAGGGTTTCCAATCCTTTGGGCTGGACTATTCCCTCCAGGCCCAGAGAGAAGCCATGTAGAACCCCCTGTGGCCTCTAGGTGGTAGCACAAGTCGACTCAACCTTCGGTTCCTGAAAAGAGGGGAACTGGGGGTCAATACTAAGACCTTTAGCTCTAAAAGAGGGATAAACCGTGGTCCTGACCACTCGGCCAACCCCTTGGGGTTATAAACAATCCATTTAGCTATAGGCTAGGCAAGAGAAATGCCCAAGCCTAAAAGCAGCCCGAATTAAGCCCAATAAAGGCGGGGCCTGAGCTGACCCAGCCCATGCCCTTCTTAAAGAAGGCATTCCAAAATGTACTAGAAAAATATGTTCCAATCTGCACAACTTAACTCAATCACTCCAGTTGTAGGAGATGAGCATATTTTTTAAATATCAGCTAATACAAGTACATATTGATCTTCTTAGCTCAATTCACACTTGTATCACTGAGACACCAATATTTCTATTGGATGACTCAAAAGCAAGGGGTTTTTTTTTTTCTCCTTCATTAGTGTGAATCAATTCACACTTGTATCACTTGCACCAATATTTCAGGGGCAGTGAGGAATCCTCCACTCTATTTTGCCTGAACCAATTGAGCTTGGAATCCCCTGGTGTGCGGTTGGAATCAGACTGGTGAGTCTGGCCAAGACTGACCAAGTGTATGAGCTAGGTGACCATCTGAGTCAAGATGAGTTCCAGACTCACCAAGTGTATGAGCTAGGTGACCATCTGAGTCAAGATGAGTTGAGTCCCTTAGTTTTAGAAGTTTCAACCAATTATACAATCTGGGCCTTAACTGGACTCACTCACAAATTCATAACCCTCTCAAGTAGGATCATTGTTTGGCAATCTAACAGATGTTTGCAACTAAATGGATGGGTCATATTTAGGGGCGGATTGGATCAATTGAGGAGAGCAATATGAAATATATTAGGTGTAAACCTACAATTTAAAAGGATTGACACACACTGTTTTAATTAGTAGGCCTTGTTGGAGTTGGATTGGTAGGTCATAGCTCAATTCCCTGAGTTGTGCTGGATTCAAGTCCAGTTTAGGTAGGGGGTTATACAGCAATAATAAATTCAATCGAAACCCAACCCATTTATTAATTGGAAGAGGAATTTCTAACTCGAACCCAACCCTCAAATATTGTTAGCACAAACACTGAGTTACAAGCCACCAACTCAGTGCTCACCCAATATTATCATGAAATGACCATCATTAATCTCCATTTGTGGAGTTATATGATGAAATCTTCAAGTGATCCCAAAAGATACATAAGATACAAATCTCTTTAAAATCCTTACAGAAAGCTACACTAGTGTAGTTCTCTTTTAATTAATCTTTTTGGAATCCTTTTGAGTCTAATTCAGAGGTTGGCCAGTCACCTTCCTTCCCTAATAACGAAACAGTGGACTGGGGGAGTTTAAAAACTTCACTATATTTCCTAGGGATAGGACTGGGAATTCTCTTGTCAACTTTCTTAAAATATGATTAATGCACTTCCTTAGAAACAGGTTAAATTTATCTGAGGTCGACTTTGTGAGTTTTTCTTTTTTATCTTCTCTTCAAACGCTCCAACTAAATATAATGAAGAGGAAACGGTTGTGGAAGCTATGTACGAAATAAATGCGGTTTCTTTTCGATTATAACTACAAATGGTTGCATTGTAGTATGGTGTATCTCAATTGCTAAACACATAGTGGGGCCCACCTTTTAAAATTTCAATCAGCTCACCAGTACTAACACTCATTGTAGTCTCTGTATGTAAAGACTTAAATAATCAATTTCAGTGGGACAACTACTATCTCTTGTAAAGTCGATGTTACTGATTTGAGTAATAATTTATAGGTCAATCACTACAATGGGTGTTTGTACTGATCAACGGCTTGGATTTATGAAAACTAGGCCCCACCAAAGGTTTTTTTTTTTTTTTTTGGTAAAGAGGCCCCACCAAGTATTTAGCAGGGGAGATGGCACCATGCCACCATCCACTTTTGGCAATGTTTCACAATATTAAATAGAAATGTGAAACACATGCAGGAAAATGTAGGTATTTTCAAGGATTACCTGGTGACTAGTGTAATATATAAATATAAAAGTACAATGCCCACATGCAGGAAATATAGGTATTTTCAAGGATTTCCTGGTGACCAGTGTATATATAATATATAAAAGTATAATGCCCATATGCAGCAAATGTAGGTATTTTTTAAGGATTAATTGTTGACTAGTGTAATATGTAAAAGTACATGCAATTTTGGTCGGCACATGGGGGCGTGGGCGGGGGTTGGGTGTTTGGGATACAAGGAAAGTGGAAAAGCTAATCGGCTCCAATTTTCAAGGGCATATGCTTTTGGCACATGAGCACATACCCCATTTGGCCTGTTTGGTATAAATTCTCAAGCTCCATATTCAATTTTGTGCAATGGGGCCTACCTTTGAGCAATATAATTATAACCCTCTCTAAGTACTACGCTCCACCACCCCTCCTTTACCGTGTTTTTTACTCAATAGAGAATCCACACGCACAAAAAGACAGGCCGCATAAATGAGAAAAATACTTACATAAGTGGGAAAGAAGTCCGCATTGGCAGGGATAAAGCCCGCACACGTGAGAAAAAGCGGTGCTATCATTTGAATCAAGGAAGTCCTGGAATGTGTATCAAACTTAATCTTGTCAAAGCCTATGATAGTGTCAAATGGGAATTTCTGGAGGCTGTACTTCAGAGTCTTTATTTTCCAGACAGTGTGGTTCAGCAAAGTCATCATGAGAACTTCTGGTACAACTCCAAGGGATGTGAATAATATTGAGTTGATGTATAACTTCACCTATATTTCATGGTTGTGTTAGTTTGATTTTAGTTGTTTTGGTTTCTTTACTGGGGTATGCCCCATTGGGAGGTTCTAAGATCCTTGGTGGGTGACTTGGACTCCCTTTCTGTATTTTATTATTTTGAGAAAATGAAGACCTAACTTACTCTAAAAAAAAAGAAAAATTATTATTATGTATGTTAAAAAAAAAAATCGAGAGCCGAACGCAAGTGGGATAATTCATTTCCGTCCAATGGGCTTAGCCTGTGCCTTACATTGTTTGGCCCAGTTCTAAAATGGGGTATCATTCAACACAAGTTTCTCAGAGTTAGGCTATCTGGGCTCGTCTTTAAGCTATTGTCTAGACCCAGGCCTAAAAATTACTTGCACCCCGATAACTAAATGGGCTGGTCTTGGACTAGCTTCAACCGGCCCGACCCGGCCCACATGAAACTGTAGCTAAAAATGAAAAATATACCAATAGGCAATAGCTTTCATAGAGGAGATAAAGATTTTTGCTTCATTGTTGACAAATGTGGGACCCACCGCTCTATAATACTACTAATCAGTGGAATGTGGGTCCCACCTGCATGAGAATCAAACTATGCATCATGGGTACTGCATTTTAATACTACTCATAATCTCTGACCTACCCTCAACCTGAATGGCCGCTCACAACTAATCATGTGTTTAGTTGTGCTCCAAATCAAATCTTTCAAATTTTATTTTTTATTATCTTTCAAAAAAAAAAAATCTTTCAAACAAAACAAAAATTCAAATGCTAACACTGTTCTTCTTTGAGAAGTGCATAGTTTCTTTGATATGAAAGATTCAAAAATTCAAATGTTAATACTGGGGCTATAAGGGAGTTTACCCGGCTTCTCTCTGGACCCGGAGGGATTAGTCCAGCCCAAAGGGTTGAAAACCCTCTGATAGGAATATATATATATATATATATATATATATAATAATAAGAAGAAAAAAATAAAAAATAAATTCTAAAGTGTAGTTGAGAGAGAGGTTAATGTTAGGTGCATGGTGTTTCAACTGACTCCACCTAACCACATTGGTAGTGAATGGGTCCCACCAATGGGCTATGGGGGCCCGCCTATGAACCCAGGTGGTTGGCCACATTGTCAAACTAAACAAACTTGCATTGAAGGGGGGTTGTTATCTTTTACCTAAACGATGGATATTTCGTCAGCAAATTTGATTGCAATAATTTCAGTTCTAGGTGGGGAGTTTATGTCTGGATGGAAATATCCTGAGCCAGGTGTTGTGGGTCACCTTCATGATTTTTTAGGGCACTTCATCATGGGTTGCATGTGGCCCATAAATAAGTCTGATTCGATGATCAGAACAGTTGGTGGTGGGGCCCACGAAATTGATGGTTGGAACGGATTTTTTAAAAGTGGGTATTGAAGGACCCCAGTAGGACGGCTATGATTATCTGACTGGGATGACTTTCTGTCACATGCAATTAATGGGTCCAGATCTTACAGTCAGCAGATTTCCATAGGAACCTATTGGCAGAAGGAATGGGCTACCAATCACAACCACAGCCAGTGAGTCAAATTACACCCTAAAATGGGTGCCCATCAATGCGATAGAGTGCGCGATGCCCACTTAAATGCATGTTTATCAGTAGATATGAAAG
This sequence comes from Cinnamomum chago, assembly GCA_038049695.1. Lineage (NCBI taxonomy): Eukaryota > Viridiplantae > Streptophyta > Magnoliopsida > Laurales > Lauraceae > Cinnamomum > Cinnamomum chago. Next base: position 5,455,141 of record CP142451.1, on the reverse strand, counting down.
GAGAGAAAAGACATCACATGATTAAGAAAACAATGAGCACCATATATTACCTTAACCCTTAATAAGATTAGTAATCTTACCTTACTGACTCTGTGTCGAACCCGGGTTCCTGTTTCTCACCAAACTGTACAGGGTTCGATATGATTTTTTACTTATACATGAATGATAAGAAAGGAAAAAAAAAAGGGAAAACCAACTAACACTTTTCTTTAGATTTAATTAAATGTGGGTAATGATCTGATAAGTGTCAAACAGTGTAAAATGACAATTTACCATGCACAGAATGACAGAAATATTGTAGTGATTGTAAGGGAGAATGATCAAATGTTGGCCCTAAAACAAAAATGACCAGACTATTGATTAAAACCAGAAGGATCAACATGTCATAACCCTATTCTGGCATTACTTGTGGATAAGGCGGTATGGTTATGCGTCGTCTTCAACTGACAAGATGGAAAGCTTTTTCCTTACTTTTCTCAATTTGCACTGAGAAATCCAAGGCCTGAACCACATTTCCTATGTACTGTAACACCTTTAGCTTGCATTTCCTTTTCATTCATTCAAAACCCAATATAAAAAATCTGTCAGATGTGACATGTACAAATTTATTAAGGATCTGGGTACGGATGGTTAATTGGTTAGGTGGGGTTTGGGTTTCCAAACTCCCCTGTTTGTAACTTCACTTTATTATTAGTGAAATAATAGGAAATTCATGATAACTTATTCACTGAAATCGTACAAATGATCAATTTGAAGATGCTGCAGCTAACTTTCAATTGGAATGAAATTTGATGCAAGTTGTATAAGAGAGGACGTTTATTTTAATTGGTTTAGATTTTTTATAAGTTATATCTATCAGATAGCTTACAAAGGCAATTATCTACTAGGAACATCGGAACACTGTCAGTGGGAGTCATCGCGGATTATGCACACACAACTCAAGTGAGTGTAGCATAAAAATGGGCTTCCACCTCGGTAGTAAGAGACTTATTTCTTACCTTGGCGGGTTTATGCCACCTTTTCTCTCACTTCACCTGATGTCTACTTCTATGATCTGGGCATTGGATCCCACCCCTTAAGCTTAGTAAAAAAAAATAAATAAAAAAACGTTGAGTGCAGCATAATATCCTGTGTGCCATGATCTTAGATCTTGCAACCCACGTTCTGATCAACGTGGGCACTTGAAAGATTCAACACTCTCTCGTCAGTGCAAGCGTCAGTAGATTTAGCCGCATCTCTTGTCCTCCTGTAAAGTGAAGTAGTACTGATGTGTACTCTTTCTTTCTCACCAATTCTCTTATTCGGTTGTCTACTTTATTAACACACGGCACCTGGTGAACAACCATCTAACAACAATTTAATAATATTGCAAGCCAAGAAACACTTATTATTCAATAACAATAATAAAGATCACCAATAGCAGAAAAAATCCCACATATGCAATCTAACTCCATCCAATTACTTTTTTCTTCCAATGATCTAACATTATGACCAATTTTACATTCATCGAATCTTCACTTGCCGCTGGGTTGAATCTAAAAAAAAAAAAAAACTTATGGTTAAGACACTATCAATTTTACACTAATTGAACCTTAAGGGTCCGTTTGGGAAGGGAGGAGGGGAGGGGAGGGAAAATTTGAAGGGGAAGGAAAATGAAGGGGAGGGGAGGGAAAATTAATTTTCCCTCCTCTTGTTTGGGAAGTAAAAAAGTAAGGGGAAGGAAAGTGAAAAAGTATAATTTTGTTTTTAGTGAGGTACAAAGAAAAAGACTATTTTACCCTTGCTCTTGAAAAAAATTCAAATAAAGTCTAAAGGGTATTTTAGTCATTTCATTACTCATCATTACTTTTCCCTCATTTTCCCCCTTGTTTTGGGGGAAAAAATTTTGAGGTAAAAATGCACCTTTTTCCCTCCATTTCTCCCTCCCCCATTTTCCCTCCCCCCTTCCCAAACACCCTCCAAAATCACTTTCCCTCCACTTTCCCCCCTTTTTTTCCTCCCCCCCATTTTCCCTCCCTTCCCAAACAGACCCAACTCACTGCTTAATTGAATCTCAACAAAAATAAAATAAAATTAAGGCTATTAAATCAGAGGCTACGATACTCTGGATCTAGGATAATCTGATGGGGCATATTTTCTTGCTCCGTTTTGCTCATAATGGGATCTTTTAACCTCCCATTGAGAGACAACTATCTAAACGGGTCCCATTAACTAGACTACAAATTAGAAATATGCTCTCCAGTCTAGCCCTAGGAGATCATTCCTAATTTCTATGCTAACAATCAATTCAAAATATACATCAAACACCAACAACTTGAATAAAAAAAAGTACAGATAGATATATTAACTATAAATCAACTCCTATAACCCAAGGAGAAAGAAAAAAAAACTGCTAACTTACATTAATGGACAGTAAAAAAAAGCAACAATGAATGTAATAAAAATATATTAACCATAAGCAAATAAATCTCATATCCAAAACCACACAAAAAGAAAAACTCATAAACCATAATTAAAAAAAAGAAAAAAAACAAAAAAACAAAAAAATAAAATAAATGAAAAACCAAACCCAAATCCAATGTTCAATCTGTATAGACCCATTTTTAAGCCATTTGACAATTATGATATTTCAGTTCTGGCAACTAAATATAAAACTATAACAAAAGTTTTAACAAAAATTATATATGTATAGAGCTCTAATTTATATGCCAACAATTGCATCACAACATATAGTAAATACTAACAACTCAAATTAAAAAAAAAAAAAAAAAAACACAGATACATAAATCAACTATAAACCAACTCAAACAATTCAATGATGAATGAAGTTTTATTTTTGGAATCTACAGAATATCCATCCAAATCCCTACTTTGAGAAAGCCATTTCAACTGTATTTGGCATGGGGGGTGCCAAATGAGATGTCTACATCGAGTTGAAAGTTGGAGTAACATATAAGACCATGATTTGATTATATAGCATGCTATTTTGAACCATAAATGAAACATGATGAATTTGATGTGTGCTAACTAATTAATTGGTTTTGGACTAATTTAGACATGGTTCAAGGTTGTTGGGGGTTAGACCATCAAAATCATAGACATCATTGGGGTATGATATGGGAATGTGGTTAATGAAATTCAAGGGCCGCAAAACTTAAATTTGGGGGCAGGTTCAATAGCTACATGGTTTTAAACCCATCTATTTATGAGATTATCAAAAGACTCTCACACATTTTGTTTTCTTGTAATATACAATCTATTTGTATGAACCGAAGGTTAAGTGCATCCGAAGAGATTAGTCCAGTTCAAAGGATTAAGAATCCTCTGTTAGCAAAAGAAAAAGAAAAAATCATAGATGGGGGCATGTATTTCATTGAATAGCTATTATTGCATCAAATTTAAGACCTCATTTGCTGGCTTGATGTTAAGTTTCCAACACATGCTTTTCTATTGAAAGGGTTAAAATTGAATAAATGAAGGATATCATCCACAATCATAAAATAGTCTCTAATTTGTAGGAAATGATGACTCAACTGTTGATTTAGAAAATATTTACAACCTAAAGGTGGTGGATTCAGGTTACCTTATTGAAAAGAGAAAATGCTTCACTTAAATCTCTACTATATTTCCTTCCTTACTTCTTTTATATTTTTAATACTTCAATGAGTTTTCACTTGGAAAAAAAAAAAAAAAAAAACTTCAATACAAAGTTGGCCAATGAGCACAAGGAAAATCACCCTATGCATGAGATGTGCGCATTGTACACATCCATATCAGGGCCTACCTGTACCATACAAACATCTCGTATAGTTTACACACCTCTTAAATTTACACCCATGCGAATGGACCGAACTGTTGACTGATATGAACTGGACTTATAATGAATGGAGAGGGACTACACGGCCCGATTTTTTGGACCAGGTGTCCTGGGGATCCAACGGTCCCCATGGGGTCCGGGCCAGCGCCCGGTCCAAAAAATCGGTCCTCGTAGACTTTTTGTAATGAATGATAGGATTATATTGATATTTTTTTTTTCCTAATGGGAGGGCCCAGGCACTTCCTATGTAGGGGCTATTGATGGGTCCAAAGTGGTAGAAGTCAAGATGATTTTAAAATGTCTTGCAATACTTCACACTAGTACAGGTCCAGGTCAGGTCGTTGGTCCATTCGTGAAGAATTGTTAAGAGCAACACGTGTCATACATCCATCCATTCAAAAGTTACCGTTAGGTACAATGATTTTATATCTATGCCTTGTTTTGTCTTCCTTCAATTTTATGCCTTGTTTTGTCTTCCTTCTATTGTACTTTAATTATTTTTTAAATATGAAATTATGCAACATATCACTGTTTTAAGATTTGCTGTCTATTAAAACATCAAGGGTCCTTTGTGTGCTGGAATTTATTTATACATGTACATGATTCACATGAATGACAAATTTTTTTTTTGATAACGTAGATTTTTAGTCATTTGGGTCAGAATAATTCATATGGATCGAGGAGGGAAAGCGCTTCTCTGTGGCCCTGGTATGATAGTACAATTTTAAATTCACAACCTCCGCATGTAAATCGTGGTTCAAAACCAACTGAGCTACCCCTCGCTGTTTCAAAATGCTGGTTTTTCAAATAACATGTATAATAGTTAATACTTTTATTTGAAAAGAAAAATACTATAGCAGTGGCTGTGTAAATAAAGTGTTAAAATAATATGTAAGTAGGGTAATTTTTCCGATTTAAATACGAGCAATATGATTTCACATTTACCATTTGCAAAAGATTTTGGATTTTCTGGGTGTGTCTACCCACGGTGATCGTGAGTGGACGGTGACCGTGAGTGGACCATTCATGATCTTTGGAGTTGCTCGCGGTGACGCGGCGGACCTTAAGTGGTCCACTCAAGGTCACTGTAGGATTTTACCTCACCAGATTTGGACTCTTTTTGCAAAATGGCATTGGTACATGCTTTACATGGTGATTATTTTCGGTTAGCATAATTAACTCTACTACAATACGTTAAATTCCATTAGCCATTGATCACAACTTTGATTAAACTTAATTTTATTAATGCAATACATGAATGATGAAATTTGATCCTTTTAGAGAAATTGAGGGAGGACTCTTTAGCATTATAATCCATCAAAGGGCATATATATAAACCATTCAAATTAACATCTCACCTTATATTAGCTTTATTCTAAATAGACCATAACAAAAAATAAAAGTAAAAGAGATAAAGCTATATATATATATTATATTTTGAATAATGCAGGATTCCTAGCCCTTTGGACCATAATAATCCCTACGAGTCTAGGAAATAAAGCTAATTGAATTTATAGCGTTATGATAAGATTGGACTTACTGATTTTGACCAGTTCGTTAAAGACATGGGTAGTGATGCACAGTAAAATAAATGTTCAAATTATGAATTTTGACATGCGGACAATTCGAGTGAAATCACCCTAGATCTATGCGATTATAATTTTGAACAATTCAGATTTTACATGTGGGGCCCAATAATGATCTATAGTGCCATACTAAAAACAATAATTCAAACTGAAATTCTCAAAAGAAAATTGACCAGCGATGATGACCGTAGTCCGTAGGTGGACCCACGAACGTTACCGCGGCAGCATGCCTCACCAGATCTGGGAGTCCAGATCCCCTGTTTGGTTGAAACAAAGGGAGCCTATTCCGGCTAATCACAGCCCGCCACGTGGCAACTAAATCCACATCAGTGCCTACTCACTCCCAAATCTGCCACGTGGCGGGTGGTGATTGGCGGGCATAAGCTCCCCCTGTTTGAACCAAACAGGGGATCCGGACTCCAGATGAGGACTCAAAAAAGCCCTTTGAATTGAATTCATTAAAGTGGGCTGCCACTCGTTGAAAACAAAACAACCACCGGTCCGCCACCATCCCTCCCGTCACGGATATTTCGTCTTCCCCGAATTCTTCCCCGGTACGAACTAGACAGGAGGGTAGGTGAGACTGAGACATCCCGATCCATATGTATATAAATACACCAAACCCGCCTTTCTTTCTCTCCCTCTCTCTTCCACCGAATCTGTCGAGATCGCTGCAAAATCCCAAAGGTGAGGAAACCAAAGCCAAAGAACAGGAATCCAAATCTTTCTTGGCTCTTTGAATGTCGTATCTTTCATCTTCTTCCGATTTGAATGATAGTTGGATGTCACACACTCGATTCGAATTGCGATTCAAGTTTCATTTGAGTTCCGATTTCGCTTCTTTAGAGTAGATTGTGATTTGATTCCGCTTTCTTTTTAGAGTTTCTAACGTTTTGATCTGAAGCGTTTCTGTTAGATTTCGGTTGAGTTCTTTGATGCATGCTTGACATGGAAGTTGTTTTGATTCGGTTTCGGAAAGTGGAAGATCGGAATCGGAGGCGTTTAAAGCTCATGGCTTCGAAATGGTTGACTTTCAGATTTTTTTTTTTTGTCGAAATGTGAATTTGATTCTTGAAATGAATGCTGTTTATCTCAAAATTCTAAGTATAATTCGATTCGATTCGATTCCTCTTTCTTCTTAGTAGAATTCGATTCGATTCGATTCCTCTTTCTTCAGAGTCTGAAGTTTCGATCTGAAGCTTTTGGTTTGGTTTTGTGTTAGTTCCTTGACTTCAATGACTTGTGCTTTGTTTTTCTGAAATTGAAGTTGGTTTGAATCGGTTTTAAGAACTGAAAGATCGGAATCGATAGTGTTTAAAGCTCGTGACTTTGGAACTCTTGATTTTTTGCTTCTTGCTCTGTTGTTTGTCGTGAATTTAGGTGTCTCATCTACGCAGCTGATCCGAAGTTAGATTTACACAGTGAATTCAACTTTTCTTTGGAGTTCTTAGGCGTTTTGATCTGAAGCTTTTGGTTGCAATTTGCATAAGATCTTTTATCTATGCTGTATTTTTCCGAGGTGAAGTTTCTTGATTCGATTGTAGGGAAGTATAAACTGTAGCAGATTGGAATAAATAGAATTTAAAGCTTGGGGCCCATCCCTGTATGTTCCTGGCAGATAGATGATTGTTGACCTTCAACTAATTCCTGTATTTGGAGTTTGGGATAATCTTACTAGATAATTATTCTACAATTATACTGATCATCCTAACGGTATGATTTGCATTTGCTCATGATCCACGAAAGTGATCATTGAACAAGCTTCTGAGTCCTGAGATCACAGGAACCAAAAGGTAAGAAAGCCAAAGAAGATATTTGCATTTCTGTCTTCTTATGACCAATCCAACTTCTTGAATCTTCTTTTAGTTGGTTCCGAGTGTATTCGCCAGCTTCTACATAGTTTCCAATCAATCCAATTTCACATATATACTCGATCCAAAGTTTGTTTTAGGTTCTTCGATTCATGCTTTGTTTTTAATTTCAGTTCTTTTGTGTAGATTTTGATTCAATTCTGCCTTTCTACAGATTCTTTGGCATTTCAATCTGAAGTTTCTGGTTAGATTTTGTACAAGTTTAACCTGTCTCGATTCACTTTCAGAACCTACAATATCAGAATAATGATATATTAATTCATGACTTTAAAATGGATGGAGGGTTATTTCTAGAAATTGTGGGAAATACACACCTGCCGCATGCATGATTCTGCTTATTGTTGTGGATCAAATCGCGTGGGATTTTTCTTCTGTGGTTTTGATTGATTTTGGATTTTTCAATCTTTTTTTATGTCCACTTGCAGCTTTGTCTCCTATAATGATTGCCGCATGTCCCATGTGCATTTGGTGGAAATTAGTTGTATTTGTATTCTTTTATATATAAAACTGGGATTGATCTAATAGATAAAATCATAACTTTGGTGTTGATTTGAATTCATCCAAGGAATAATAGAAGTCATGTTAAAAACTGGGAGTTGTTTAGTTCTTGGTGAGGGAAGTGATGCATGATTGTAGACATTCTATTAGAAATTGGTCTTGCATGCATCATCCGTAGGATTCACATGCAGAGCTGTTTGGATAACTGGAAGTGAACAGAATATCCTGACAATCTGTTAGTGGAATTCAAATACACGGTTGAAAAAAGTAGTTGTTGAATGACGGTTAGGATCGTCCATCCAGTGTGGATTTTCGACCTGAGCTCCTCGTTTTAGGCTCCTGACTGATGATTGTCATCTTTCAACCATTTCCTCCTGTTGTCGCTATGGGGCTATTTTTTTTTATCAATGGATGATCTTAAATGATTACTATTCTGTAATTATCCAATTTATCCTAGAACAGTGTACGGTATGCATTTGCTCATCATCCCTAAAACTGATTCCCTGTCCAATAAACACTTTTGTTTGGCTGAAATAAAAATTGGAGGCCTTTCTCAAATTTCATTGAGTGCAGTTAAAACCTCAAATCCCACTTACCATTTATCTTATGCAGGTCAAACAGATATCACTATACTTGTACACTCACTAAATATTTCGAATGGGAATGAATGTGTCCCCTTCAGCAACAAGGATTCAGTCCATAGACAGAAACAATTTGAGGAGTGATTCTTTCTTGGATGCAAATAGTGTACCAGAGCAAGGGTGCCTTTCCATTGTTGTTCTTGGTGCTTCAGGAGATCTTGCTAAGAAAAAGACATTTCCAGCGCTTTTCAATCTTTACCGACAGGTTTGTCAAATTTATTTTGACTCTGTGATCATTGTTTGGTGTAAACCATATGACACTATTTTGGAACATTCTAAATCACCCAATAAATTTAATCATGAAACATAATGTAATTGGATTATCCATTGCAAAATAGTTGTAGTAGTAGTGACGTGAAACAGTTAAGGAAATTTTTATTGAACCAAGTTATATCTTATTTATCCTATTCAGCTTGTGTATGACACTGACTTTCCGTTTTAACTCCTGAATATAATTTATACTAATTTGAGTTACTGGATTTAGGAATCAAAATGTCCCTTGATCAAATCAATGGCGAGCCACACCCAAACACACAGATGAACAAATGCTATGTGCTTAAGCACAATATGAGTAGCATAAAATAAAATTTCATAGAACGAAGTGCATGTGGGCCTATCCAACTCAGAGTGCTAACGACAACACACTAATGGTTGAGTGGTGGCTGCACCATAGTATCACAAAGAGTGCACACCAAGTACCGCAAACTCTTGATCACGTCCATTTTTAGCAGCTCATGAAAATATTTACAACTTGAACTGGGATCTTGTAATGAACATGTTCAATAATGTTCTTAACCAAACCCAAACCATATAGAAAATAGTACTGTATCTGAATATGTTTTCTTTTGTTGTGTTGAACTGGATTTTTTGACAAGGTGATGGCTGATGTGTTTTCTAAAAAATCTGTGTCAGTTTGTTCTGTTGAAAGTTCAATCATTCGAGTAAATTCTATAGCCAAATTTCTCGACAAGTACATGATGTGGCTTTTAATACTCTACTTACCCTATCGATAGAGTTAAAATACCCAGCTTGTTTTGATGACCATGAGATTGCACCAGATCCCAAAATGAATGCATATCCCAATACTTTCTTTTAGATACTCCTAAGTTGTTCATACTACTTATTCCAAGAATGTCCTTGCCCATTTACACATTTGCAAAACTATTTAATCATTGTTTGCATAACCATTTTGAACTTCCAGTCCTAAGTCCCAAAGGCCCTATGATTTTATATCATGATAAAATTACCAAAAATAAACTGTGCATTGGTTAGCATCAGGTTAATAGTAAGTGGTGTTAAAAAAAAAAACAAACACAAAAAAGAGTTCTCTTTTCTTCTGTCCCTGGCCCATGAGGGTAGGGCAATGGTCTAATTACTGTAGGCCCGCCAATGGCTTTGGCCTGGCCTAGGCCCTGCCTGCGTATGCAACGGTAGGGTAAGGGCCGGGCCCTTTGACAGCCCGAGCTGTACAGAAAACGTTGGCAAATTAAAGTGGCCATTGGACATTGACTGAAGAGATGATTGATGGTTTCTTCTTCAATTTGACATAAAACACGTGGGGTCATATTGTGGATGAATTGATGCAATCTGTCACGTGTGTTAAGCCGCCCATGTAGAACCCGCCAAAGGAAAATTTTGATTTTAGATGGAATTGATAAGTTCCACTGTTGTAATAAGATGCCCGGTTCCTTTACAATAGTTGAAAAACCTTTTTTTGACTGGCAGTATGAGCAAGTTCCTTGCAACTAAAACATTGAATCTTGCTCATATCTCCGGCCCTTGGTTTTCCTTGAGATGCATAGGCCACATTGAAGGTCTTGTCAGAAATTTTTTGTTCAAAGGTAGCTTTGGTCAAGCTGCATTGTTCTCCAAGTTCATTAAGACAGGTGTCAAAAGAAGCCGAGGGATCTTGACTCATAAGATTAGATCAAACAGTTTTAAATTCCTAGCAAAGTTTCATTAGAAATTTGTCCCATTGCTTGGTTTCATCAACCTTTTGGATGGCCGACAGTGTTGCAACAAAGACAGTGGCATATACAAAGTAATTACATTCGGTCCATTGATTTATGAACTCAGAGTGGTATTCCTGGATAGTTTTATGAACTCAGAGTAGTATGAACTCTAATTCCTCCCTTCTAATAGTATATAGAATTGGATTGTTCCCTTTCAAGGTGAAAATCATGTCCTATAAGTTTTAAGTTGTAGCCACTTAATTTTGTGGAGCTTATCCGTAGCTGTTTGGTGCCACAAGGTAACTTTATTGAATTGGTACTTTGACATTTATTAATGAAATGAATCTATGGTTTTGGTTAATCCCAGGATAACCTATTCAAATTTGATAACTTTTGTTGATGCATGCATGTTGATTAATTACTGTGGTCATTTTGCCAAATCAGCTGATAATTTTTTTCCTTTGACAACAAGTGAACTGGAAATGGCTGATATCCTTCTTGAACAAACAATAGTAGAAAAAGTATGAACCATAAATTGTGGTCAACTAAATAAAAAATGAGAAAGGAATTTCATGTAATATTAGTGTTATATGATTGAAGCTTATTTAAATATGACATATATGATGTAGAGTATGGGATCGCTATTGTTGTTTCTAAATGTTGCGTAACAGTTTGGTGTACTATATTACCAGTTATGTGGACAGTTAAGATCAGTATAATTGGTTGACCTGGCCAATCTTGATTTATAGATCACTCCTAGTGCCCTCTTATTCTCTAGATGTTCCTTGTGAATCATACTTAGAGAGTCCCCCTTTTTTTTTGTCAGTGGAAGTTATTTGAACAAGCATGCAACAAATTAATACATGTTAAATTATAATTCTATCATCCTTGTGGAGCAGTAGTAGGAAATTAAACAATTAAGCTTGGAAACCGGAGGAAATGTATCAGTTTTCTTGTGAATTTGGTAATATATTTTGTTTTTAGTTTTCCTTTTCTAATACCTTGATTGGCCATGATAAATGTTGTTTGCTTTTATGTAGTTTGTTTCACGCATTAATTTTGGTTGAGGTTTGCCTAGGGATTTTTACAACCAAGTGAAGTTCATATATTTGGATATGCGCGGACAAAGATATCAGATGATGATTTGCGAGACCGGATTCGTAGGTGGGTGTTTCCATAATTGCAATTGGTGCCTGGTTAATCAAGACTGTGCACTATTTTTTTAACAAACCTGCAAGGTTAAGCTCTACTTCCCTAGAGCTGGTTCAGTCGGACTGACAAAAAAAGTCAGCTTGCTTACTAATATAAGCAATTGGTTGAATTCAAATGAGATGTTTATATAGTACTTGTCCACATTATGATGCAGTCATGGTTGTTTGGAAACCCAAGCAATCCAACGGCCCACACCCAAATTGACCGCAAAGGAGCAAGAAAATGAGGAACAAGACGAGATTATTTTCCATAATAGATGAACAATCATCTAAAAATCATCAATCCCAGGGAGAATAACTTAATCTTATGCAAAGAGTGTGTAAGCTATAAACAGTGCAGAAATTATCTTTATTTAAACTGCTGAAAAGACTGCTTCAATACAGTCGACCATTACGTAATATAAGAGCTGGTTGGAACCTCATAAAACTCTAGATTCAATTATAACCACACATCCAAATATCCAATTCCCAAACTAGAAAGTTAATAAGATGTAATAGTCCTGAGAAACAAATCAAAAGAGAACTGACTGCTTGCTGGAAATGTCCAGAACAGTTGTGAATTGTGAGAGTTCTAGCCAAAGACATGGATGATGGAGCCCGCCATTTTCTCTACTCATGAGTGAATAATGGCTATAGAAAAATCCCAAGATATACATCCTGTTTGTTTTGCAATTTACAATAAGCCTCGGTAGTTTTCTCTTTTATAAAAACAGGACCCTAGCTTTGTATTTCACTGAAATCAATGAACAGGGCCCATGTTTTGCTCTAACTTGATCAATGCTTGATGCAGTTTTTGCGGGCCTTCTTGGTGACTTCGCAAAGTCCTTGGCAAGATTAATTATGTGTCCTCCATCCAATTCTCCATTACATTCATTAGGGAAACTCTATCATGCAATTGGCTTTATGGTGGGATGATCTGATTCATCCATATTAACTAAACTATTCAATCTAAAAAATCATTGAGACTGACACTCTGAAGTTCTGGCAATCTGCTTGGTTGCATTTAGGTGTTTTGATGAAACAAAAAGTCATCATTTGTCCACTGAGAGGCCCCTCTGATTGTCTGCATGATAGGATGATCTCAACATGGTTGGATCCGCTGTGGATGTCCCATATCAATCCAAAATATCAGTAAAATCCTTATTGTGGGACAATTTGGGTGCTTATTTCTTGTTACGTATTTTTATTTTCTGAAAATACCCCAACTTTTACATTTATTAGTTCGATGTAACAACAATCACTGATCTATCCATCCCTTTGGATTCTTTTAGAATAAAAACTAAAAGAGATGCTAACTTAAATCTAGTATCAATCCTTAACTCTGATTCTAGCCTATAACATAACAGCTGAAGTACATCTTTTTGACATGTTTTAAATAAAACTAAAACTAATCTAAATAACAGAGAACCTGTATACCCTATCTTCGCATTGAAGAATAAAGATTTTATTCATGAAATAATAATTCACTCTTTACTATGCTTCTCCAAGAATTTAAAACACAACAGAAGAAGTCCAAATCTAACTTTATATTCATCCATTAATTCTATCACTAATTTTTCACCCCAACCACTTACTGTTTCAAAAACCTAAAGGATCCATAATTTATCACAATTTTCTGTAATAAATTTGTGGGTCCAATACTCCAGTGAGACAAAATATCATGAAGTATGTAGAAATAACTTTTGTAGTTTTCAGGAAGAACCCCAGAGAAGGCTATAAAACATAGATAATTAGAAAGTGACAACTGCCGTGATGATATAAGGCCAGATGATAATCATGATGATGAAACTGACAACTGAGGGTCAAGTTATACCTCTTTTAGGTGATAGCCTAGTCTCTATGGGATTTGAAGATCTAAGACATCTTTTTCTGGGATCCAATAATGATGGCTTCAGTTGTCTTGATTCTTAAACTCCAGCTTGCTTAATACTCTTGTGTCAGATCATGGCGTTTTGATTTGCAAGAGCTTTCAATCCTGATTGGTTTCGGGTTACTTTGCATCACAGTAGTCAATTTTGTTTTGGACCCCGTTTTGGTTACTCAAGCCAAAAATGTTTCAGCCGTGGTTTGGCTTTTCGGTATTCCATTTCTAAGTTCCATTTTGGTAAAAATCTGAAAAATAAATGTATATTAAAAAGTGGCATTAACATATACTGTATGTATTTAATTCATTCTACTAAATCAACAAGTGTTTGCAAAAAAAAAAATAATAATAATAATAATAAAAAAAAAAATGCAATGTGATATTTGTTCATGTCAACTAAATAATTTATGGGTCGTAATACCAACTAAAAACCTATTTAAAAAATGAAACACCTCAAAACACTTAAACTAAAAAGATTCTATAACCATTTAACTTCTAATCTTCTTCCTTTTTTTCTTGATTGGTAACTGGAAATTATATTAAACTATATAGGAGGATACAATATCAAACAACCACAGAGAATAGAGGGAAATCCGAAGGTATATGAGAATATTGCCTCCACCTCCTAATCTAACAGTGTTTTAACAGAAACTCTTGAAATGCCACTTGATTCAAACCCTTTTGACTTACATAAAATGTAGGTGTGTTCTGGAAGAAGATAATGAGTGAAATTAATAGTTTTATTTTACAAATAGTCTTTGTTCTATCTATATTCAGACTTCTCTGATGGAGAATGTGCATTTCTATTCATATTAACTTTTGATAATCCATATGATTTGGTTAGTAATTCATTTATATTGTTGTGTACTTCACCAGAACTTTAATAACATCTAAACCATTATCTTGTTTCCATCTGTTTCCACTGTTGTTTTTATACTGGCCTTCATACATATCTGATTTAATGGAGGTTAACTTGTGTGATTAATGACGACAGACATCTTGTCCATGGCAAGGAAGGTTCGTCCAGTCACTCAGAGGATGTAGAAAAGTTTTTGCAATTGGTAAATTTAGACGTTTTTTTTTTTCCATTATTCAATAAATAATAACATGCTAGTTTGGTAACTTGTAATGGTTTTGAATGTTCGTTTTTGCAGATAAAATATGTTAGTGGCTCTTATGATGACGAGGGGGGTTTCAGATTGTTGGATAAAGAAATTTCAGAGCATGAAGTAGCGAAGAACAGTCAAGAAGGATCCTCTAGGAGGCTCTTCTATCTTGCACTGCCCCCATCTGTATATCCATCTGTCTGCAAAATGATTAGATATCATTGCATGAATAGATGTAAGCTTTCCTTGAGTTCTTTAATGCATCAAATTAGTCTTCACTCTTCAGTCCAATCAAACTCGGTGGAATATGGTTTGCATGCTTGTGATAGGATCCTTCTATATTCTCATTAAACTTTGGCCAAAATATCTGTTTTTCCATGGAGTTTGGATGTGGAAATGTGAAATGGGAACTCCCCATGGGGTGGAGAAGCTCAGAAAATCCCTCCAAGGTGGAGTAATCCCTCTTTTCACTTTTCCATTGTCTGGTTTTCGCCTGAGGAAACTAGATGTGGAGACTAGAGTATCCAATGGCTAAAGTGCAGCAAATTGTGATTCCCCTACCACTTGGTGGGATTTTTATTTTCCAAACAAGTGCAGAGAACTCCACTAAGCGCTCCCCACTTTTTTCTACCAAAAATGTGACCAAACAAGGGCACAGAGAATTCTCTATGGAGAATCTTTCTCCACTCCCACTTTCCACTTCCAAACATGCCCTTATTGTTTTTTTAACTTCAGTTTCCGAATCTCTTATCTTAATATTGCTTATAACAATGAATTGGTAGAGAAGTATAGGGGTGAAGGTCTAATGAAGAGAGAACTTGAAATTCTGAAACTCTTGTTACTAAATCCAGCATGCATCCCTACTTTGAAAAATAGATGTGGAATTTGGCTGCAAAACATTATTTTTCTTTCTTTTTTTTAAGGATATATTGGATTCTATTATTTGGACCTACTAAATGAATCTCCAGTAGCTAAAAGTTATCCTGATTTCTCTTATTTAGCTTGCACAAACAAAAAATAGTGGGTGGTTGATTAATTGGATATCCAAACTCAAAAGACTAAGCTGTTAGGTCGGTCATAAGTTATAACTAAACTTATTTCTTTTTCAAAGTTTCCTTTCCATTTCCCACTGATTTCTTTTGATATGTTATGTCATTTTAGGAAATTTAAACATATATTTACTACCATTAAAATCAAACACATTGAAGTAATCACTTTATCCCCAAGAATCCTTTCCCTAGCTGTGTCAAAAGAGAGAACTCACTCCCTTTCCTAGGTGATTGACTTGGATTGATTCCTTGGAAAATGAAGAAAAAGAAAAGAAAAAATAATCACCTTCTGTGGGAAGAAAATATGTGTATTTCCTACTCCAATTTAATAGTGATTCCACAACTAGACATCTTTTATTTAGAGCCTGTCTGGAAACTTTGATCTGTTCGAAATAGAGCTCTTTCAATTAAAGTATTTTACAAATAGGTCATTTAGTAAGATGCAGAGTATGACTGATTCAATTGAAATAGCAAACTTGTCATATGGTAAAAATTATATGGGCAAACTTGTCATATGGTGAAAGTAGTAATGACAACCTTGTCATATAGGAAAAGTAAGGCAAACTTTTCATGTAGTACAAGTTACAGGAAAAACTTTTCAAAAAAGAATCGGAAAAAAGGACCAAAAGTTGTCTTATTGGATTCTTCTCTTTTGTTACTTTCTGAAAAATTGGTCTTAATTCCAAGTCAAAGAAAGAGGGTAATAGACTTTCCCAAACAGTATAAAGGACTCAAACATCAGTTTGGATCAATTTTAAGTCAAGTGGGCCCTATTTTTGGACTTGACACAGAGCACCTTTGCTTTTGTTGTTGATCGTCGTGATGGCAACTTAATAACTTCAGTTTCAACATGCAACTGAAGTTGACCTTTTTGCATTTAATAGCAAAATATGTTCCTTTTCAGCTGATCTTGGTGGATGGACTCGTGTTGTTGTTGAGAAGCCTTTTGGCAAGGATTTGAGCTCCTCAGAAGAATTAAGCATGCAGCTGGGAGAGATGTTCAACGAAAAACAAATTTACCGTATTGATCACTACTTGGGAAAGGAATTGGTGCAGAACTTGGTAATACTTGTTAAGGAATCATAACTATTATTTCCTTTGGTTTTTTACTTTGCTAATCTCTGTCCATTTTTCACTGTGTTTGGCAGTTGGTGCTTCGTTTTGCAAATCGCTTATTCTTGCCTCTTTGGAACCGTGACAACATTGACAACATACAGGTTATAATATTTTAAAGAAATATTGTGGATGGTTATATCCGTGTAGTGTGACTGTCCATCTGTGACTTAGTTAGGCGTAGTTTTAAACCCTGCTGACAATTGAGTTTTTCATTTAGCCTCGGTGTAAAACTTGCTGATAAGAAAAGGAAATAAAAACAGCTGAGAAGTGTAAACTTATATTACCTCCATTCTTGAATGAGAAAAGTTGGAAATTTCATGATTCCTTCTTGTTGTGCATAATTTAGTTTGATTGAATCCATCCCATCTGTTTCGTGACGATTAAGTGTTGGAAGGATTGTTACTTGTTTTGCATAATAATTTTACTTTGTAAGGTTTCCATTTTGTCCCAGAAACTTATGATTCGTTACAAATTGCAAATTCAGTGTAACGTTAAATGGATATAATATTATTACCTCTTTCAAAAAAAAGAAGTGCATTTTATGTAAGCCGTCTCTGATTGAGCAGTAAAGAATGCAGTCAAGTGTATTTTATTTTCTTCTACTCAGTCAGTACTCAGTAGCTTCTGTGGGGTGGGTGGTTGCATATAATTTAGGAAGTGTCATCTTGTAGGTCACTATGTTGTGGTTATGATTCCATCCCTACTTACCTATTTTTCTATAGCAAAATAAAAAAAGAGTAAATCCTAATTTCATGCCTTGAGAAATAACTGTCATTGCTCCTGAAAAGGTCTACCTTTGTACTTGAACATTATCAATCATCACAGGTAATATTTTTCTTCTTGTTTTGCAGATTGTGTTCAGGGAGGACTTTGGTACCGAAGGACGAGGTGGATATTTTGATGAATATGGGTATGTCATTATTGATGATTTTAACATGTATGTTGCAAAAAAAAAAAAAGAAGAAGAAGCATTTAAGGTTTTAAGGATTGAAACTGTGACTCTTCATCATGAGAATACTCACATGATTTGGAAATTAACTTGTCAATGGGTTCTGCTTTCTTTTATACATGAAAACGTCTTGTTTGGCTATAATAGTTAATGAATAAAACATAAACAGGCAGTGGGAAAGAAACCTTCTTTCCTTCTTGTATGTGCTTGATAAACGTTCTTTCAATTATTTATTTATTTTTTTTTTTTTTTGCAGAATCATCCGCGATATCATTCAAAATCATCTGTTGCAGGTACAAAAATTTGATATGGTGATCTGTAAAACACTAGTTAACTATAGTTCTTCTAGTTTACATCCAACAGAGTATATTTTGTATTGCAGTCATTCATTTAGTTTAGAGTTCTCATCTCTCTAACTATTTTGGTTATTGATGTAGTATTTTTTTTATAAGTTAACCTTTTTTTTATTGGTAAATCTATTTGTTCCTTAAAACTTAATTAGAGAGATGACTTTATCATAATTTTGCTTCTGTTGATCATCATTTATCCATGACATCGGTTTAGCATTGAGTTATGTTTTTAGTTTATAAGTCCCGAATCTACCCGGCTAGGTTGACTGCCTGGCTTTTGAGTATTTCACCTTAAGTCCTATTTTCGGTAGAAATGTTTGTGAGGCTATAAACTTACTGAGTCTATTCATTTTCTTTGCTAATATGGACTGGGAAGTCAGATTATTGATTTCAAGTTAGCTGAAAGTTAGAATATCAATTTATGCTCAACTGATCATTTTTTACTTATAACATTGTAGGTTCTTTGTTTGGTAGCCATGGAGAAACCTGTTTCTCTCAAACCTGAGCACATCCGGGATGAGAAAGTGAAGGTGATCTTCAACCATTGCCTCTGGAAAGATTTTATTTCTGTTGTGCTGCCTTTCTGTATGTTATAATGTTACTGCCATGTGCCATGGTCCTTATCACCTACAGTCACTTTTTTTTATTTTTTTATTTTTTATGTAAAAGATAGGATGTTCTATAGCTTTGACTGCTCTTAATCTTAATTACAGGGTATAAGGAATTCTACCTTCTTAAAGAATCTTAATTCCAATTTTCAGGTTCTTCAATCAGTTCTACCCGTAGAGGATGATGATGTTGTTCTTGGACAGTATGAGGGCTACAGTGATGACCCAACGGTTGCGGACAACTCAAATACCCCAACTTTTGCAACTGTAATTCTCAGGATACACAATGAAAGATGGGAAGGTTTGATTGACATTTTGAACTTTCGAACTTTTTTCATGCCATGTTATGTTGTTCTTTGTTTGCTTGTCTTTTCCCCAAGCCTAACTTCCCTGTTAGTGTTTATGTATTACTTGATGGGTTCTGAATTCTGATTCGTTGTTATCAACATTCATGCAAACATATATTTCCTCATTCTCACGGCATATTACCAAATCTTTCCTTTCAGGTGTACCTTTTATACTCAAGGCAGGGAAAGCATTAAATTCAAGGAAAGCAGAAGTCCGTGTCCAATTTAAGGATGTTCCTGGCGATATCTTCAAATGTAAGTCGGTTCCAGTTGGAGTTCAACAATTTTTTGTTTTCTCTTGAAAATTTACTAAAATGTGTAAATAAATTTTCTTTAAGAAGGGAGTACTAGAGCCCTCACTTCTATTGGGCATGTGGAAATGCAAGGCCGGCAACAGCGCTGGTAAGGTGAAATTTGGCTATGTAGGTTGATGGCCCACTCAAGGGAAGGGGTAGGCCAAAGAGGATGTGGATGGGAGTAATAAAAATATATTTGAAGATGTTCAACTTAGCTAAGGATTTGGCTCAGGATAGATCAGAATGGAGAAACAAAATTCATATAGCCGACCCCAACATAGTTGGGACAAGGCTTTGTTGTTGATGATGAGGAGGAGGAGTACGGGCGCCCCCTATAACAATGGGCCCTTTGGCTTTTTCGACAACTCCAAATCCCTTGATCTGTTTTTCCCCCTATTTGAATCTTACTAGATGTTCCAGAGTCTCATTTCTAATTTAATCTTCAAATTGTCTCTTTGATGTTTAAGATCACATGTCAATGAAACGAGGCTACTCTTAACCTGCATGGGGTTACTGGGGCACCATACGGCAGCAACCAATTTCTTATATTATCTCCTTTCAGATGGCCATAATGGTAGATTTGTGCACCTATAGGTTTCCAGATACTCTCAAAATCATTGCTTGCTTTGCAACATCCTTATAGGAGCCCATAAATGAGGGTACGCCAGCTTAGTGGTGTTCTTGAACTGTCACTTTGATTCTTCTGATTCTCTGACATGGAGCCCTTGGGATATCTGCCAATGCTCATATGGAGCTCCCTCTAATCATATTAACTTCCTTGGTGAATTGGAATCAATATTTTCAGATTACTCAGGGCTTGTAGGCTACACTCAGAGGTAGATACATCACTAGCCTTGGCTGAAACTTATGAATGAATTTCTAATGACTTGATCTTCAAAATACTATTTGATGCTCTACAGTGGATTGGTAATCATTTCATATTAAACGGGAGATCATTGATAGCCCTTGTGGATATCTTCACTTCAATCCTCCACTTTTAACACCTTTGTTAAAACGGCATTTTAGCAAACCTAGGAATTCAATACCTATTTAAGAAAGTGCCCCTTAAAAGATTATATTTAGTGGCTGTAGGTGCCAACAATATCAGCCAATGTTGGGGATATGAATTGATATTCAGTTTGCCCTAAATTATCGTAGCAGCCAAGGCCAATGCCTTACATGCGGTGTGTTGGCCAATATTTTAAACCATGGACCCGGTACAAGATATGATATGGGACTTTGAGTGGTCAGTCAAATGTTCCTCTTACTTGGCTGCTCTTCACCACTTCCTCCCTGGGGATGGGAAGGTCACATGAAAATCAGCTAGTGGGTACTGTATTCAGGTTTTCATTGCTCATGAGCCCATTTCGAACTTCTATAATAAAGGAACTGCTCTATGTTGCAGAAATATATGTGATTCTGCTATTAATTATTCATACATCAGGTCACTCATTATTCTATGTTTTTTAAGGGACCCTGTTACCCTTTTTTTTTTTTCCTTCCTCCTTTGAAAGGTAACTTGTTCTTAACCTACAATCTTGTAGTTGCTACACTAAGAACCTTACTGGTTTGTAGGAATTTCTCGTAGTTGTAACCAAACTCTGCTGACTTGAGATTCAACTTGGTCTAAAATATACCCATATCCCCAATCACTAGACAATCCTGTGAAAGATCACCGTGTGTTGGATTTAGATAAACCTTGTTTTCTTTGGATCTTTCTCATTTGATTGTTGAATTCCTGAAAAGTTGCTGTAATTTTCAATGTTCTAGTGATCCTCATCATTAAAAATATCTGATTCTTGGTCCCTATTTTGCATAGCTAAAAAGCTAGGGAGAAATGAGCTTGTTATACGGTTGCAGCCTTTAGAGGCCATGTACACAAAACTTACGGTATAATCTCAGTTCTCTTTATTAGCCAGTTTCTATATCATCCACTTTATTTTTCTAATGATTCTATATTGTTAATTATGTCTATATTGTTTCTGTGCTATGAAGTAAAGTATTTGGCTGAACTACAAAAATAATGTTTCATGAGCTCTTTATGTAGTTTGATTTTTCATCTTCTGAATCAATGATTAACATGCATAAAGCATCAACAGCAAATGGTATAACATATGAAGTGGTTTTAACTAAGGCCTCAACCATTTTAAGTCGGTGATTTTATAAAAGTTCCTTGATGCATATCTAGATGGCACCTCACACGTCATGTAAATTTGAAGAAACAGCATGGATTGAAAATGGGGCGTATTGGTTTTTAGTCCCATGGTCTACTGACGCAATATGTTATTAAATTTCAGTTATCTATAAATCGTAATAAATTTATGTCCTGAAGACTTCTGTTTCCATGCATTAAATTATGCAGCATATATTTCCATTGTTATTGATACATCTTTATTGGTTCTATACTTCTATAAAATTGAGAAATTCATATGAATTATGAATTATAGATTAAAAAATGAAATAATCAGCTTCATTTATGTTGTTTTCTGCTACACTACTTTTTTTTTCCCCTTTCTGAGTTGCCAAATGATTATACTTGGATATATTAGTTTGAATTTTAGAACATCACTAAATCACGTGGCTCTTAACCTTCACTTGATACTTCATTCTTTTAAAATTGTTCTTACTGAAGGTTGGAATATCTATTCATTCTTTGCAATGGAGAACAACTAGTTACTCAGTTCATATTAAGTTAGTTTTACAGGCTGAGTGCTAAAATGTTAATATCTTAGTTCTTTGCCAAAAAAAGTTCAACCTAAAGGCTCTTATTTTTCCCTCATCATTTTACCTTCTATATGTTAATTCCTTTATTATGATTGTTTCTAGGGATTCTCTTCTCTAAGGTTTATAAACCCTTGGAAGATGAAAACAAAGAAAAGACAAGTAAGGAAGAGGAATTTGGAAGATTTAATCTGTTGGCTAAGGTGCCTAGGGCTGGCCGACCACTCAAGCTGGTGCATAGTTATTTACTAAGAATTATGAAGAACCACCTCACTTTTCCTACAATTACAAATCAGCCCATATTATTCTAGAATTAAAAATAAGTCCGCTATTCTCAAGTCTGAACAGTCAACACTATAAAGCCTCAAACGTTAATACACTTTTCTGACTGTATACCCCACTAGAACCCTCTTGGAGACCTACATATTCCAGTGCCAACTAGGAGATCTTTCTCAAGTTGGAAGTTCACAAAGACAAAAGAGTAATGAACTTCTAAAAACCCATTCAGATCTTGAATCTCATTTGCTCACTATACCAACTGCCAAGAATTGCAAGTCCAGTGACTAGCCATTCTTATAGAATTTAGAGAATTGTCTTAAAAAATATAAAAATATATATACATGTGTTTTTTTTTTTTGTTAAGCTTTCTCTCTGAGGATGTAATCTCCGCTTTATCTGAACAAGTAGACATGAAAGTACTGCCTCACTCCCCCTAGATGTTTTAAAGTTTAAACACAGAACTTCTCCAGCTGGGTTCCAAATTCCCTTAATTAAAATTGAGCTCTTTTTGCACCAAGGATACAGATAGAAAAGTGTTAAGTTGATTAGGATATCATTGTTGGAAATCAATGTGAACGAAATTCCGGACAACTTTTCTCATATACTCTGCTTACATATATTCCTTGCAGGTTAAAAAACCAGGTCTTGAAATGTCAACCATACAGAGTGAAATGGACTTATCTTATGGTATGCGGTATCAAGGAGTGACAATTCCTGAGGCCTACGAGCGTTTGATTCTGGACACGTAAGTTTTGAGCTCATTATATCTCCACTCATTGTGGGGCATAATCTTACAGCAGCCAACTACTTCAAAGCCTCAATAACTTCTAATTTATTGACATCATTTATCTATTATTGTCATGCCTACCAAGAGTAGGCCAAACCTTTCTATGTAACAAGCTGTGACTATGGTACTTCGGTAATTCTCAAAGCTGTCACTATGTTACTTTGGTAATTCTCATTTATAGTTAAAAATCCAAGTGACGTTTTGAAAATCTTCTAGTTTAGGATTTGAATCTTAGAATCGGAGTTGTACCCTATGAGAAATAATTTGAATTTTGTGATTAGTATGGGGGACCATGTTAGCTCATCCCTAGTTTGCCCACCTTTTTTTTTTTTTCTAAGATCCTTTTGAACTTCTAATCCTTCTATTATATTTTTTATTTTTTATTATATTATTATTATTATTTTTTATAGTTGTTCTTATATATCATAATCTATACCATGTTGGTATCTTGGTTGTTTTTTAACGAGACCTAAACTGAGTAGTGTTGCCCGATATGTAGAGGTTCGGCTACGACTAATGCCAATTTTCTCCATGTTTAGTCCAATAGTTGAAATGTTACGATACTCCATATTTACAACCTTTATATTCTATTTTTATTTTATTTTATTTACATCTAAAATACCCTAAGCATAATGAAAATAATAAAAAATCAAAATTTTATTTTCTACAATATTTTTTTTGTCATAGTATAAAAAAGGGAAGCAAAATAAACCGATTTATCAGTGCAGTATTAACATATCAGATCAGATGATACTTTATGAGGCGCATGTGCAACTCTTTAGCCAAGGAAATCCGTCGCCTTCCTCATTGCCGTTTGGTGCAACAACGATTTGAGGGAGGAAAGTTAAATTTTGACTATGTTTTCCACGCTAGATGGGATCCGGAATTCATACATAGCAGGGTCAAGCATCAGTGCCATGGGAGAGGAAACCCCTTTTCCTCTTCCGCAGTTCATGCACAAATGCATCTTTAAGGTTGCGGCTGTGGGCCTCTGGCCAATACATTATCTGAAACTGTGTTGTAGAACCATTTATATCATAGGACAATGATAATACAGTGTATCATGTATGTCATTGTCGTATAGTTCTGTTAATTTGTATACCGTTCTTTCTCTATTTTCCAGTGTCACAGTGCTTGTGCACCTGTTTGACTGCATCAGTGGCATATATTATTCCGCATTAAAAACATGCAGCTTATCTCATGAAGTATATGTAGTTATTGTGAATGGTAAAAACAGTGAAGCCTACATCAGATTGCGAACAAAACGACTAACTACAAAAGTTTATACTCTTTTCAGAATACGAGGAGATCAACAGCACTTTGTACGCAGAGATGAACTGAGGGTATTAGTTCTTTTTATTATATCAAAAAATCTCAATGCCTAGCGAAAGATTATTATTTGATTTTATTGGTTCTATTTTCAGGTGGCATGGGAGATTTTCACTCCTCTGCTACATCGAATTGATGATGGGAAGCTGAAGCTACTTCCTTACAAACCGGGCAGCCGGGGTCCAGTTGAGGCAGATGAACTACTTGCGAAGGCTGGCTACGTGCAAACCCATGGTTACATCTGGATACCGCCTACACTGTGATTTTGTATTTGTTTTTGGTATTGGTAGATGTATAATCTTTTGTTCCATATATAAGATTACCCGTAAAATGACTATAATTATATCATAGTGAATAAAAGAAACCCACGTCTGGATTGCATTTGGATGCATATCTGCCTGCCTATGCTCTCTCTACAGATTTTTGTTTCAGCATCTGGTCCATAATATAAAAGGGTTTGTTTGGATGATTAGCTATCTATAAAAGCACATGAGGCTCATTTGTTAGTATCAAATTGAATTCCTAGGAATCCTAGAAAATGTATTCCTATTGAAGTTGGCTAAAATCGAGTAGAGATGTGTAAAGATCCATAAATCTCTATCAAATAGTTTCCGCTTGAAATGGAAAATGAGCATTCAGCCTTCATCCTTGTAAATCAAATCCTACAAAGATTAGGGTCCCATCTGCATCTCCACCGAACATCATTTGCCTCTCACCTCTTTAATTATTCTCTGTTGGAACTAGTTTTACCAAGAATTTATAGGAGTTCAATTCTATGCAAACAAAGAGAACCTTCGCATATGGACCTACCTGCATAAACCATATGACTAGCATTTTTCTTACCAGTATTTAGTTGCCATTGGGTCATTACCAAATGTTTTTGTGCAAGCATAAGGAGAAATACAAAAATGTAAGGTGACTTTTAATATTTTAACTAAAAAATTAAGGCGAGAAAGAATATCACAAGCCGATCTTAACTGCTCAACTTGACTCGAATGAGGGCTTGGCTCAAGATAGGCTTGATTAAGTTGACTCTAAATCTGGCAATATCAATATAAAATAAACATTCTTATATGAGGAAGACAACCAAGATTGGGTTGATTAGGTTGACTCATTTATAATGGAGCTCAAGCTTGGTAAAGTGAGGAGGACAAAGCGAGCTCAACTTGAGCTCTGCGCTCGTAGCTTGGCTCGTTTACACCCTTAATTGCTGCCAGTTAAAGGGTTGCAATCTTTCATTCTACACAAACATTTGAAGCTAGAATGTTCAACTCTTGAATAAACTGACTATCCAAACAAGAAATCTGCCATGTTAGTGGGCCCACTGATCTTCCTGATGTAAAAGAGGAAAAGCTAGCCCCATGCCCCCATCTCTCATCTTTAGTCATCCGGCATTAAAATAGATGGGGACTCATGCCACCCTCTTAAATCTGACAGCTACCAATGTCCAATAGGGCTGAATTTTACTGGACATACGATGTGTCATTCATATATAAATTTTGAGAGAGAGAGAGAGAGAGAGAGAGAGAGAGAGAGAGAGAGAGAGAGAGAGAGAGAGAGAGAGAGAGAGAGAGGGAGCATATACCAAATCAACTGAGCAGTATACTTATCTTTCAAGAAACATTCAATAAACCTTTCCAAAGAACAAACTGAGAAAATGATTGGAACCTACTCAAGTCAGTGTCATTCAATCTGACTATTTTAATTTTAATAGCTTCAAATAATAAATATTGAACACTAGCTGTTTCATCCAATATTTTAGCAAATGCTTGTGCCTGGCTGCTAAATGATAGCCATTCATGATGCTGATATTAGCTGCTGCACTTACTCTAGAGCATGATAAATCAGACTCATCTGAACTTTAATCATGATCATATATCATCATCATATTAGCTACTCTTCTATTTTTCTCCATCTTAACTAATGCAGTCTTTACTTCTAACCTGGAAAATCGACAACAAAAATGTGTTAAAAGAGCTGATTGAAACAGCTCTATTTCAAGCAAATTATAATTGAGTCAGCTCTGTTTCAAATAGATCAGGCCTAAGTCTTCACGAAGTTGTTAAGTTTTAACTGAGTCAGTTGTGAAACTCAAGTCAGTTAATTTGCCTGAGTCCAGCCCCATTTTTTCGGCTTCTTATACAAAGCTTAGCAACTAATGTTGCATGTTTGAGTTTGATATGTAGCAATCATGGCTAGTCATCTTAACCCTTATGGAGGCAAATGCTAGCCTCAGTGGGTTAATAATGCAAGCAAAGTAAGTAAATATCATGTAATGTGATGTGGATTGAAGTGGCTAGGATGACAATTTCAAATTCTGGCCTGATGTAGTCCACCATCATGCAGAGATCATTTGTGCAAAAATTACTCTATCCAGTTAGCAATCCTCATCAATTAATAGTTAAAAACTACTGGAAGTCATACGTGCTTTAATAAAATAAAATCCAGTGGCATTCAAAAAAATAAAAATGAAAACAAAGAACATGGCAGTTCTATTTTGGAGACCATAATAATCAATAAGGGTGGAAATGGTTTGTCTAGTTAGCAACCCCTTATCAATTAAGATGCAATAACTACTGTAAATATATGCCTTATTAACCCATAAGCATTACAGATAAAACGAAGCAAAGAACAAGTAATTAGTTCTGTTTCTGACACCACAATAATAAAAAAAAGTGGGGTGAAGGTTGGTGTGTGTCTGTGTGTGAAACTACCCTGTTGATTCAGAATTTCAGATACAAAGCCAAGAGGGCCAGCCCAGCAATGCTACCCTCATATGTATAGGGGTTCTGCAATACATCACTCACACTTGCAGTCATGAAGATCATCCAAAAGAGATGAAGGAAAGGATTTGTGGTTTTTTTTTTTTTTTAATTAATTTTTTTTTAACAAAACACCTCACAAAGCATGCGTTTTTTTGTAAAAAGAATGAAGAGAGAGCTACCCGCCTACCCTCTGTATGCCAATGTAACCATGTTCATGTTTTAAACAGACTTCAATTAAAGTAATTTTTGGGGGCAAACAAGGGGCAGCCATTAGAAACATTGGAAAAACATTTAGGGCCCATTTGTCTCTGTCAGTATTCAGTCCCATATAAACAATGCCTTCCTATTAAAGGAACTAAAATATAAGGACTAAAGGAGAAGATCTATAAAAGGGCCATCAAATAATCCCACTCATCACCCCAGGAAACAAAATCCTAGGAAAGTGATGGTTACATCCACATCTCCACTTTAGACCCTTCACTTCTCAGTCCTCACCTCTTCAATACTGGGACAAAAACCTAGTTACCTTGAACTCCTAGGGATTCAATATGAACTAGGCAAACATGCCCCTAGTGAAATCTTAGGAAATGATCTTTTCTCAAAGTGGTTAAAAGTGAAGGATCAAGGATCGAAATATATAAGGAACTATCAAAATTCAACCCTTATTTTAGAAAATTACAACCCACCCTTCACTCCATGAAAAAGAATCCTAGGACTTTTGTGGTCCTTCTAGTTCTCGATCCTCAACTCTTCACTAATTTGATAAAAGCCCTTTCCCTAGTAATTCAGCAGGAATTTGAACTATTTTGGTAAGACAGACCCAACATTGCATCCATGAGTCATGTTACCATTTCCATAAATCCAGTAAGGATTTTTTATCCAGGAAAAACTAATCACACAATGAGATCTCTGACTTGGTATTTTCTTTATTATAATATACAGTTAGTCATAAGAATAAGACAGCATTAGAAGTGAGAACTTATTAGAAAATCATACCGACAAAGTCAGTGATCAGTTGCACACTGCATGATATAAGACCCAGTAAAAATCATAGTCATGTCATTTAACTAGTATTATTCTTTCATTATAAGAAGGGATCCTACTAACAAGAAAAATTACAACAAAAAGACAGCAGCAAAATACAGCAGTAGCAGTAGCCGCCATGGAATCACTTTTATATGTCTTCCTAGGAGTGTGGATTATGTTTGTTTCTACCAATGTAACATCTGCATGGGATTTAGTAGAAGCAAAAGCTCTTCTTAATTGGAGGGCTACCCTCCAAAGTAACTCTCTCCAATCATGGTCACTCCTCAACAATGCAAGCAGCCAGAAAAGCTCTCCATGCAACTGGGATGGTATAGGATGCAACCACGCCAGTCGCATAACCAAAATAAACCTTCAAAATGCAAGTTTGGCTGGCACGCTCGATGGCTTCAACTTCTCATCTTTTCCATATCTCATCCAATTCAACCTTTCAAACAACTCACTTCATGGAACTATCCCAGCAAACATCGGTACGCTCTCCAAACTTGCCTTCCTTGATTTGTCTACAAATCATCTGTCAGGTATCTTGCCATCTTCGATGGCTAATCTCACTGGTATCTCGCATTTCAACATTTCATACAATGAAATATCAGGCGATATCACTCCAAATTTCTACTTCTTTGCAAATTGGACCCAACTTACTTCCCTTGTTCTCAACAACAATCAATTCATGGGTGAAATCCCATCTGAAGTAGGCCTGCTTACTAATGTCAACACCCTGCACCTTTGTGATAACAATTTAAATGGCCCCATACCATCAGAAATAGGAAGACTGAAGAGCATGATTTTTCTGACCTTGTGCAGCAACAATCTCACAGGCTGGATCCCTCAAACTCTTGGTAATTTGACAAAGTTGTCCACTTTGCACCTCTATGAAAATCATCTTTCAGATTCAATACCTTGGGAGTTAGGAAATTTAGTGAACTTGAATGACTTGAGAATGTGTCACAACCTTTTCACGGGCTCTATTCCTCCAACTCTAGGTAATTTGACCAAGTTGACCACTTTGCGCATTTTTAACACTAATGTTTCTGGTTCAATACCTTGGGATCTTGGAAACCTTGTGAACTTGGAGGACTTAGAGCTTGATTCTAATCTTCTAACAGGTTCCATCCCACCAACTTTTGGAAATTTGAAAAATCTAACCTTTTTGTATTTACATCAAAATCAATTATCTGGTTCTTTACCTCCTGGAATTTCAAACATGACATACTTGTCAGGTCTCGGATTGGACAACAACAACCTCTCTGGTCATTTACCGGAGAATTTGTGTATAGGTGGATCCCTTGTGAGGTTAATCGCTCACCAGAACCTCTTCACCGGTCCCATTCCAAAAGGATTGTTTAATTGCACAAAGTTATTTCGAGTGCGGCTTGAAAGTAATCAACTGACTGGAAATATATCTGAAACCTTTGGTGTGTATCCAAGTCTTGTATACATTGATCTAAGCTACAATAAATTGGTTGGGGGGCTTTCACCAAATTGGGGGGAATGTAGAAATTTGACTTTGCTGCATCTCTCTCACAACATGATTACTGGAAGGATACCGCCCGAGCTTGGGCAGTTGAGTAAGCTCGAGGTGCTCGACCTTTCCTCCAACAATCTAAGTGGAGAGATTCCAAAGGAGTTGCAAAGCTTGAGATCAGTCTACAACTTGACTTTAAATGATAACCGATTTGCAGGAGAGATACCTCAGGAGATTGGCATGTTATCCAACCTAGAAGTTCTTGACTTATCGGCAAACAACTTGATTGGACCCATACCAAAACAACTAGGAGACTGCTCAAAGCTTAGTTATTTGAAATTGAGTGAAAATCATTTCTATGGAAGCATCCCATTTGAAATTGGCAATCTAATATACCTTCAACATATACTAGATCTTAGTCTCAACTCTTTGAGTGGAGAGATACCACAGCAGCTTGACAAATTGAAGAGTCTTGAAATTCTGAATCTCTCACACAATAATCTTTCGGGTTCCATACCCTCTTCTTTTATAGACTTGATCAGTTTATCATCGATGAATTTCTCATATAACCAATTGGAGGGTCCTCTACCCAATAGCAAAGCTTTTCAGCAGGCCCCCTTAGATGCTTTCATCCACAACAAAGGTTTATGTGGTGAAGTAACAGGTTTGCCACCATGCAGTTCAAATTCAATACAAAACTTTGATGTGAACAAGCACCACAGTGTTGTGGTCATTGTTATTCTTCCTCTTTTTGGGGCCTTGTTTCTTCTGAGCATATTCATTGGGATATTCTTCATCTTTTGTCGGAGTGTTGGAGGTGCAGAGGAAGACGTGCAAAAGATATGCAGTGGAGATATTTTCTCAATATGGAATTATGATGGGACCATAGTATA
This sequence comes from Cinnamomum chago, assembly GCA_038049695.1. Lineage (NCBI taxonomy): Eukaryota > Viridiplantae > Streptophyta > Magnoliopsida > Laurales > Lauraceae > Cinnamomum > Cinnamomum chago. The sequence goes on along the minus strand of CP142451.1, from coordinate 5,424,597 downwards.
TGAACAGATCATTGAAGCAACAGAGAACTTTGATGAAAGATATTGCATCGGAGTTGGAGGGTATGGAAGCGTTTATAAAGCAATGTTGCAAACAGGACAGATTGTGGCTGTGAAGAAACTGCACAAACTGGAAGATGGAGAATTCGCCGATGGAAACAGTTTTAGCAATGAGATACGTGCATTACTTGAGATTCGACATCGCAATGTTGTTAGCCTTTATGGGTTCTGTTCTCATCCAAAATGCCAGTTTTTGGTTTATGAGTATGTGGAAAGGGGAAGCTTGGCTAGAGTTTTGAGCAGTGAAGAAGAAGCGACAGAGTTCAATTGGCCTAAAAGGGTCAATGTTATTAAGGGTGTGGCACATGCATTGTCATACATGCACCATGATTGCAAGTCGCCCATAATACATCGCGACATATCCAGTAACAATATCTTACTGGATGCAGAATTTGATGCTTTTGTCTCTGACTTTGGAATTGCCAGGCTTTTGAAGCCTGATTCATCCAACTGGACCTCTCTTGCAGGCACTTATGGCTATATCGCTCCAGGTAAGTACAGTTACCTTCAGGTGAATCCATTTTATCTGTAGAACTTAAATAGATTCTTCATAAAAGTAGTTAACAACAGTTTACTTTACCATGCATTTTTATTTTCTGAAACCTTCAATTTAAGAGTTAAGGTTCTTTAATCAAGATGAATTTCGGACTATGTCCTATCTATGGAAAGATCAGAGGAAGGTTATTTTATGAAACTAATACATTTGCAAGCCCAATACTGTAGATTAAAGCTGAGGGTGGTAGAACCTGACCAGCATCCTGCCCTCACGTACATGGTTCATGGTTGGATGTGGGTTTGGAAAAATTGACCTGGACTTAAAAGGGTTGGGTCAGGTTTGACACATATAAATGGGTCGAATATCGGGAATATTCGTAGGGTCTCAACCAGCAGACTTACCCTTCCAACCCAGCCCTTTTGTGACCCAAGTGTTTAAACCTTAATTGACCCTCAAAACCAACAAGCACACGATCTGTGTAACTTGTCCTGAAGTTTATATGTGTTGGATGCGAGGCAAGAAATCCTGAATTTATTCGGGTCAGGTTGGGTTTGAGCCATTCAATAAATGGGTCGAATATGGGTCAGCCTTAGCCCAATAACCCTCCCTCTCACCCAACCCTTTCATAATCAGCCTGACCCATTTGCCACTCCAAATTAGATCTATGTCCTTTTTAACTCTTCTAGTTTCTGTTCTTAGTTTGTAATTTTATCTAGGCTCTTTAAATCACTTCATATTCTACATCTTAATTTCCACCTATATCTGAAGTTTTTGAAACTTGCAATGTTAGCTTTACATATTTCCAACATATTATTCCTCATGAAATACTTCTTATATTTTGTTACTGCTGGGAGTTAATTCTCCTGTACATTGGAGAACATTTTATTTTGGCTATATGTTAAAATATGCGTAGAAAATAAAGAAGAAAAAGTAATGGGGGATCAGAACTAGGTTCTGGAACCTATTATTCCAGATCAGTTGGCTTTTTGTGTACTTTCTTTAATCCTTGGGTGAGTCTTGAATTTCAAGTATAGATTCTGCTCACTTGTCGATTTTTCTGTTAGTCATTAACAGTAGCATTATAAGCCAGTAAGCATTGATAACAGAACATGGCTTTTGCAGAGTTTGCTTACACAATGAGAGTGACTGAAAAATGCGATGTTTATAGTTTTGGGGTGGTGGCCTTCGAGGTGATTATGGGAAGGCATCCTGGAGAACTAATCTCCACCTTAGCCTCATCAGGCTGTCAAGATGTACTCCTGAAAGATTTGCTGGATAAACGAATCCGACCTCCTATGGTTCAAGTCACAGGTGAATTGATTTTCACAGCAATGGTGGCGCTCACTTGCATAAGCGAGAGTCCACAGTCTCGTCCAACCATGCGACAAGTATCTAAGCTGCTATCTGTTGAGAAACCGCCATTTCCTGAACCATTCCGTACAATTACAATGTCTGAATTGTTAGGTTTCAAGATGTAAGTCTTTGCTGAACAGTTTATCTTGAGAAATACATATCTTTTCTGCCAAAAATAGGAATAGTGTGTATGGGAAAAATGGTTGTAAATATCAAGTGGTTGTAATGTAGTATACAGTATACTTTGTTTATGGTTCCAAAACCATAAGTAGAAAGTTAGGACTAAAGTATCCAAAACAAATGGTGTAAATATATAAATGTACATAAATTTGTGTCTCTTGTTTAGAATATGAAGGAAATGAGGCACTATCATGGGTCTCAAAAGTCAAATATTGTGCATATGCATACTGCATGATGGTGTATTTTCTGCCAAATATTTGTTATTTCAGACTAATGGTAAATAACTACTCTGAAGGCCTCTTTCAGAATATAAGGAGGTCATTAGAATTTTGTTCAGTAGAGATGAGTTACATGTCATTGCATTTTTAAATTTATATTGAACTCACATTGTCTGAGATAGTGGTGAGATTGGTGATTGCTTTACTCTTATCATTAGCCAGTGTGGGAGATTTTGAATCTGTTGTTACATAGAGTTTGTACTTTTAATAAGATGGGCCATTTATACATGGAGAATAAATTCAACTCCTCATTTCTATATATAAACAACTGTCTTTCCTCATATATCTCAATGACTCGCCCCATATCTTTCATCCAATCTCTCCTCTCTCTCTCTGGTAGAAAAGGCGTGAGATTCACACAATTGTAGGGTTAGAATTAAAATTTACATCAATGGACAAATAAAAAAAAAAGACATTTTTAAAAAAATTATCTTTCAAAAAATTCTTATCTTAAAAAAAAAACACATTAAAAAAATTGCTTTAACTTCAACATGAAATGCTGTTACAATTGGACCCTTTGGAACTTGTTGGTTTTAATTTCCCATCAAGAATAAAAGAGTCATAGCTCATTTCAGAAAGAAAAAGAAAGCAAAAAGAAGCTGGTATGCAATATGGACTCCTCAGGCTATGAGATGAGTGGAGCCCACATGATGATAATCTGAACCCTTCATCTTGAATCCCATCACTTCCAGTGGTATATCCTCTGATCTCAATCAAGTAGGCATTATAAAGCCCAACCCAATCGAACTACCTATTTGCAGCTGAAGCTATCCAGGCAGAGCCCAACCCCATTAAGAGGCCTTGAGGCATCTTGACTGGCTCTTGGCAATGGAGGAACTTGCATGCTCCACATCGACTACACATGGAACAATGACACATGGGAGCTAGTTCCAAGCTTCCCCCACATGAATATCGTGGGATGCAAGTGGGTCTTCAAAACCAAACTACACTTTGATGGAACTCGAATTAAAAGGCACATCATGTAGTAGAAAAAAGCCTTCACTCAAGTCTCTGGTATCGACTTCATCATCATCATCATCAAAGCCTTGTCCCAACTATGGTGGTATCGACTTCACTAAAACTTATTTCCATCAAGCCGGCAACTATTTAAGTCGTGCTTACTGAAGTGTTGGCTCACAAGTGGGACATCTGCCAGTTGGGTGTCAAAAATGCTTTCCTTTGTGCCAAGCTCAGTGAACCAGTGAGCAGGCTCAAAGGCTTTCAACGGCCACGTCATGGTTGTCACCTCAGAAGGGGCCTTATATGGACTTCGGCAAGCCCCCTCGTGCATGGTTCGACAGATTTAGCTTGTTCCTGTTACTTGGAATTTTCTTGCATCTCTACCAATTCTTCCATGTTTGTTTATCACAGCCACCATGGTTCCATTTTCCTCTTGTATGTAGACAACATTATACTTCCCAGTGACAACCCTTTGTTCTTGAATCAATTCATCCACCTTATACTTGAATTATTTCCTTGCATGGAAGTTCAACAGTTTGGTGATAGTATTTTCTTCAATCAAGTATGCCTCTGGCTTACCTGAGCTCAAATGAATGGGTGCAAGCCCATTGCCATCCAATAGTGTATAAGTTTCCTCTGTCCAATGAGGATGGGCCTTTTTTTTTTTTCTGCCCCCAAAACTCTATAGGAGCATTGTGGGCGGGCTTAAATATCTAATGTTCACCCTGCCTGATATTGCATTCGGTGTTAATCATGGATGTTAATACATACATCAGCCCATGAACTTTCATTTGAGCTCATAAAAATAATTTCTAAGATACATTCAAGGGGCTCTTAATCATGGGCTTTGTTTGATTGCAAATAATCCAATTATCTTATATGGATTTTGGGATTCAGATTGGGCTGTTACCCGGGGATCCACACTGATTATTGCACTCATTTGGATGATAATTTCCTTCGTGAATCACTAAAAAGCAGCCCACGTACAGTCCCAAGATCAAGCATGGAGACTGAATATCGAGCCATGGCTTCCACAGCCCAAACTCACTGTCACATTTTTCTACAATATCTTTCGTCATAGTAGAAAACAGAGTGCAGCACTGATACATCAGACGTACGTGCACATGCTTGTTTGGCAACTTCACTAATAAGGTGGAGTGAACTGAAGCCTTCGTTTCACCAGACATGTAAAGACTCGGGGGTCATATCGAAAGTACAAAATTTCAAAACTCTCCTCTTCATTTGAAAAAGAAAAGAAGTAAAAAAGCAAACATTTTCAAACTACTAAAAGACAAAAACCCTCTACTTTAATTTTTACCTAAAATGTAAAAAAGACTCCTCATCAAACCACTAAATTTTTTTTCTCATCATACTACGATTAGACCTTCTAATATTTTATTCTTCTTGATTTAAGGCTCCACTTCACTTCACTTCACCCTACAAGTAGTTTTACCAAACAGCCAATACATTGCCAACCATGTTTTAGAACTAATGATTTCATAGGACATGATAGTAGTATGCATGGTCATTGTGGTATATTTCTGTTGATTTGGAAGACCATTCTGTTTCTCTTATATTCCAGTGTCAAGTGCTTGTGCGCCTTCATGGGCAGCATATATTATTACTCATTACAAACATGTAGTTTATTTCATGAAGTATATGTACGTAGTTATTGTGATCGAACAATAAAAACTGCGGTGCTTACATGAGATTGTTAACAAAATGACTAACTACAGAAGTTCTACTCTTTTCAGAATACGAGGAGATCAACAGCACTTTGTACGCAGAGATGAACTAAAGGTATTAATTCTTTTTTTTATCATTGCAAAGAATCTCAATGCCTGACGAAAGATTGATACTTGATTTCACTGCTTACATATTCAGGTGGCATGGGAGATTTTCACTCCTTTGATACACAGAATCGATGATGGAAAGCTGAAGCTACTTCCTTACAAGCTAGGCAGCCGGGGTTCAGTTGAGGCAGATGAACTCCTTGCAAAAGCCGGCTATGTGCAAACCCATGGTTACATCTGGGCTATGATGGATGGATACTTCAAAATAGGCAGCGTATCGTGTCGTATCGTATCCGATACTTCACTTTTTACATGTAAAATTTGTGTCCTTGCCATATTTATGGCGTGTCCCTGCCATATCTGTGCCGTATCTGGGCATCATAACATCTGGGTACCACCTACATTGTAATTTTTTTTTTTTTGGGCATTGGTAGATGTATAATCTTCTTTTGCTTCATATAATTAGATGGCCTGTATAATGACTCTTGTGTGGGGATAATTTCATAATACGAAAACCATGCTCAGCTCCGGTAAGAGTACCAGCTAGGCATATCCTGGTCTCGGCTTCATGCATCTCGGCAACAGTGCCAGACCGCTTCACCTCGGCCGGGTGCTCCCCCCTTGGCCAAGTGTTTCACCTCAGCCAGGTTCTTCCACCTCGGCCAGGTACTCCTACCTCGGCCACACGCTCCATCTAGGCAGTAGTGCTAGATGACAAGACAGTCACGCTGCAGTACGAACTGACAGATAGGATGGGCGCCGAACAGTCACATCCACCAGAGATTGAGGTATGGGCAGATGGGACATTCCTTTTTCACCTACCTCCACTAAGGAATCTTCTGATGGGACTTCCCCACCTCTATATTATGCGAAAGGTAACACCAGAGAAAAGAGGAGGTTCAGATATACAAGGACCCCCTTACTCTAAGCTCTCTCTCTTCTTCTCCACCTCACTTCACCCTTTGTTCAGTGACAGCACTAACTCAGGCGTCGGAGGGCCTTGCGCTGACTGCAGCCAGGGTCTCTGACCGTTGCTTCTCCTCTCCTTTCAGGTTTCAGGCATCTGATCATTCCCGAGGAGTCTAATCTCCATCCCAGCAATCCCATAAACTCCATATATCTATCTAAGTGAGTCCGCGAGATTTTTTGCGCTTGCAATTAGCGCCGTCTGTGGGAAACGATCAACAAAGCCATGCCTCTGACAGCGGCAAAGGATCTGCAAAGCCCAGCCACCATCATCGACGACTCCCTATCGAACTAGTTCCAGGGAAAGTCTGGTGCATTAGGCGCGGGATGACTTGTAACTCAGTTAGGTCCGTTTTTGAGGTAACAGTACCTCCCCAACAAAGCACTCCTCTACCGGAGCACCCCCAAATAGAGTGTTGCTCTGCTGGAGACTCCCCTGCAGAGCGAAGGTTCCAGCAGCAACCGGGTCTCGTCATCTCCTCCACCAAGTGGGTCGCGACAGCAATAATGATGAAGATCCATCCCTTGTTGATACCAAGGTCCGCAGCCCCGACCCTCGCATCTTTCGAGCAAGCTTCGCTGCTAGCCAGCAAGCTTCAAAGGGACCTCTTTCGGATCTCCATAGTCACTGTGAAAGCACTGATCGACAGGGCGAACCAAGGCAAAGCTCGAGCTCACCAGAGCTTCAATTTCTGGCGGGGCCCTTCCCCCAGTAGAGAATGGAGGTCGCGGGAACAGTCCTCTGACTCGCCATGCAATCTTTACCCTCGAGTCCCGGCCTGGTGATGGCGCCAGCCACAGCTCGGACAGTTCCAACCGCGATAGCTCCGGCAACGGCCTTGGCAATATCACCAGCCACGACTCAGGTAGAAGCGCAACCCAGCAGGAGCTCCAGCAATGGCTTCGGTGACAGCACCGACCATAACCTAGCTCCTTCACTTGATAGCTCTAGCAACGGCCTCGGTGATAGCACCGGCCACAGCTCGGACAGTTCCAATCTTCACAGCTTCGGCTGCGGCCTCGGTGACAGCACCAGCCCCAGCCCAGATTCTTCGAACATGAAATAAAGCCTCGGTAATGGCCTCGGTGATAGCACCAACCATGACCTGGACAGCGTTACAAAACTCAGCAGCGATTAGCAGCGATCATAGCTTGATTATAGAACCAGCTGCAAAGCGCCGCAGTTATGGAACTCGGCAAACAGTCTCAGCTCGGTGACATCACCAGCACAGAAGAGACGACAGCTCGGTTACAGAACCAGCTGTAGAATGCCGCAGGTTATGGAACTCGGTAAAGCTCTCAGCTCGGTGACAGCACCAGCACAGAAGAGACCACAGCTCGGTTACATAACCAGCTATACAAAACACCTTGTTAAGGAACTCGGTGGCACCAACTCGGACAGCACCAGCTCGGTGACAGCTCCAGCTCGGTGACAGCACCAGCTTGGACAACTCCAGATCGGACAGCTCCAGCACCAGCTCGGACAACACCAGCTCGAACAACTCCAGCTCGGATAGCTCCAGCTCGGTGACAACACTAGCTCAGACAGCTCCAGCTCGGTGACAACACCAGCTCAGATAGCACCAGCTTCGGTTTAAACAACTTCAGCCCGAAAGAGAGATCGCACGTCACCAACCGACACCATGATACAATGTGAGCTTCAAACTCGATGATCATAGTTTTCCCATCATAATACCCAGCTTCCGACCTCTAAGAGTTGGGGAACTCTAAGAAGTCGGAAGCTGGGGGGCTATTGTGTGGGGATAATTTCATAATACCAAAACCGTGCTTAGCTCCGGTAACAGTACCAGCTAGGCATATCCTGGTCTCGGCTTCATGCATCTCGGCAACAGTGCCAGACCGCTTCACCTCAGCTGGGTGCTCCCACCTCGGCCAAGTGCTTCACCTCGGCCAGGTACTCCCACCTCGGCCACGTGCTCCATCTCGGCCAGGTGCTCCATCTAGACAGCAGTGCCAGATGACAAGACAATCACGCTGCAGTATGAACTGACAGATAGGATGGGCGCCGAACGGTCACATCCACTAGAGATCGAGGTATGAGCAGATGAGACATTCCCTTTTGACCTACCTCCACTAAGGAATCTTTTGATGGGACTTCCCCACCTCTATATTATACGAAAGGTAACACCAGAGAAAATAGGAGGTTCAGATACACAAGGACCCCCCTTACTCTAAGCTCTCTCTCTTCTTCTCCACCTCACTTCACCCTTTGTTCAGTGACATCACTAACTCAGGAGTCGGAGGGCCTTGCACTGACTGCAGCCAGGGTCTCTGACTGTTGTTTCTCCTCTCCTTTTAGGTTTCAGGCATCTGATCATTCCCGAGGAGCCTAATCTCCATCCCAGCAATCCCATAAACTCCATATATCTATCTAAGTGAGTCCGCGAGATTTTTTGCACTTACAACTCTAATTATATCATAGTGAATAAAAGAAACCTAAGAGTTGTTTGCCCCCTAATGCCGTTTGGATTGCATTTGGATGCATGTCTGTCTCCATGCTAAAACAATTAGCCTAACTACTTGCTGGTCATTGTACTTGGGGCTCATTTGTTATCATCAAGTTGAATTCCTAGGAATTCTAAGCCATGTATTCCTATTGAAGTGGCTAAAATTGAATCAACAAATGTGAAAAGTACCCATAAATGCTCATCAAAAGTCTCCTTTGAAATGGAAAATGAATATCCTTCCATCAGTTTCTTATAAATCAAATCATACGAAAGTCAGGGTTCTATCTACATCTCCACTTTACTGCATTAACCTCTGACGGCCTTAATTATTCTACTATGATTATACATTTTACCATGAATTCATAGGGATTCAATTCCATGCAAACAAAGGGACCTCAGCATCCTTTTGTATGATGGGAACAATAGACCTACCTGCACAACATAACTTTAGTATTGTTACCTTAACCTAGTTGCCGTTTGGGGCATTTCCAAATGTTGTGGAAGCATAAAGAAATACAGAAAAACATAAGAGTACTTTTAAAAGATTTTTCATAAAATTAACAAAAACAAATAATATCACAAGCCGAGCTCAATGGCTCAGCTTGATTAGAATAAGGGCTCGGCTTAAGGTTGATTTGCTAAGTTAACATTATGGCAATATCAGTACGGGCAATGTTCTCCTACGAGCAGACTGCATATTGCTTATATGTCAGCTCGTAGAGCCCACTTAGAACCTTTTATCAGTAGGTAGTGAATACATGACAACGTCTCGATAAAAAAGAATCAGTCCTATGAGATCATCCTGACCCTTAAGTTTGGTGGTCTTTTGACCATAGAGTCCATTGAGATTCAATCCAAGGGTTTATAAAGTTTCAATGATAGTGAAATTGGACATGGTCCTAGCTCATGGTATGAGCAGAGTGTGCAACGGCCTCCACCGATCAAAGGTGGGCCCAGGTGAGCCCCACAAAGCTGTACTACATATGCTATTGTTCATAGGAGAACATTTCTCAATAAATAAATAAATATATATATATAGGAAGATGCTTCTATGAGAGCATCTCTCAAGGTGGGGGCCCTCACATTTAACCATCCCAAGCTCGAGCCGCTCATTTATAATCGAACTAAAGCTCGATAAAGTGAGGACAAGCCAAGCTAAAGATTGGCTCCTCAAGCTTGAGCTCCACTTAGCTAGGCTGATTTACACCCTTAATTGCTACCAATTAAAGGGTCTCAACTTTCGTTCAAAAATAAAAAAACAAAACATTCAACTCTTGTCTGGAATAAACTATCAAAACAAGAATTCTGCCATGTCACTGATCTTCCTGATAAATAAGAGGCTTTGTTGACCATTCACAAAAAGCTAGCCTTATTGCTCATCTTTAGTCATCTGGCATTAAAAAAGATGCTGACTCATGGCCATCCTCTTAGAATCTAACAGTTAGCAATGTCCAATAGAGCTATTTTTTTCCGTAACCACCGTCTATCGAATAAGGCACTCAAAGAGGATTTGAAATGCGGACATCAGCTCATCACTTAACGTACCAACCACTAAGAAACATTCCTAGCCCTTGATGGAAAGGTCTCTGTCAATAAAAAAGAATCTGTTTGAATAGGGGCTAAATTTTACTGGGCATGACATATGTTACATTTTAAATTTGAACAAGGTCATTACAGAAGGGTTTTTTTTTAAAATGAGAGAGAGTGCTTGAGAGTGAATGGACAGGGAGCATATACCAAACCAACTGTGAAGTATACTTACCTTTCAAGAAACATTCAAACCTTTCCATGGAACAAACTGAGAAAAGGATAGAAACCTACTCAAGTCAGTATCACTAAATCTGACTATTTTAATTTTAATAGCTTCAAATAATAAATATTGAACACTAGCTGTTTCAACCAATATTTTAGCAAATGTTTGCAGCTGGCTGCTAAATGTTGGCCATTGATGCTAATATTAGCCGAGCTTACTCCAAAGCATAATAAAGCAGACTCATCTGAGCTTAATTATGATCATGATCATCATATTAGCTACTCTTCTATTTTTCGTAATCTTAACTGAGGCTGTCTTTACTTCTATCTTAGAAAATATACAATGAAAATATGTCCTAAATGGGTCAATTGAAAAAGCTCCATTCAAACAGATCCTAATTGAACCAGCTCTACTTCAAACAGATTAGGCTTGCCAATCAGGCATCAGTCTTCACTGAGTTAAGTTTTAAGTTTCTAACTGAGTCAACTGAAATGGGTTTCGTCAATTTGCCCTAGTCCGGCCCCATTTTTTCAGCTTCTAAGACAAAGCTTAGCAGCTAATGTTACTTGTTTGAGCTTGATATGTAGCAATCATGGCTAGGAATCTCAACCCTTACTGAGGTAAATGCTAGCCTCAGTGGCTTAATTATAGAAGCAAAATCAGTAAATATTATGTAATATGATGTGGAAAGAAGTAGCTGAGATGACAATTTCAAATTTTGACCTGCTTTAGCCCATCATCATGCAGAGATCATTTGTGTAAAAATTACTCTGTCCACTTGACAACTCTCATTACTTGACAGTTAAAAACTACTGTAAGTCATACATGCCTTACTAAAATCAAATCCAGTGGTAATTTAGAGCCTTTTTTTAAAAAAAGAAGCAGCAAAGAACATGACAGTTCTGTTTTGGAGGGTATAATAATCAATGGGGGTGGAAATGGTAAGCCATACATGCCTTAATAACCCAGGTGTATTTTAGAGATAAACCAAGGGAAAGAACAAGATAGTTCTGTTTTTTAGACCAATATAATCAAGAAGGGTGGAAATGGTTTGGGCCCAGAATGGATTCAGGTTGAAACCCTGATCCGGTTAGTCATTGGACCAGGTGTTTACCTTGATGTGTTTGCTAACTAGGGGGATTTTCTCGAGGGAATCCCACATGAAAGCTGTGCAGGGTTTTCGGTGAGTGCCTTTAATTTACAAAGGTCCTACGTTATGGACGTTGGGGATTGAAAATCCCGCACCGCTCCTCATGGAGGTCCCATTGGTGAAAAGCACTGTAGTTAACCATATGTACAAGGATGGCTCTGCTCAGTCATTTGACATGCAAGAAAAAAGGCCCAAGCCCAAAAACACATATAAAATTTGTGTGTGTAGGTAGGTGAGTCCTTTGTTGGTTCAGATACAAAGGCAAGAGGGTCATCCCAGCAATGCTACCATCACATCTCTAGGAGCCCTGCAATATATAGTGCTTTCACCTGCTGTCACAAGAATCATCCAAAACAGATATAGATAGAGGGTTTGTTTAAACATTTTTGTTAAAAAAAACTTATTACTTGTCAGCAAAACACCTCACAAAGTATGGGCTCCACTCCCTATTAACATATTTCAGCATCATCTTGCACCCACCTAACCTAACCTGGGTGTGTCCGAGAGAAAATGATAGTGTTTTAATATATGACAAGGAATGAAGAGCGAGCTACCTTTTGTATGCTCATGTTCATTTTTTATAATTTAAGGTGTGAAGACTTTTAAGAAACATTTTGGGGGCAAATAAAGGGCAACCATTAGAAACATTGGAAAAACTTTCAAGGCCTATTTGTTTCTGTCGGTGTTCATTTCCTTATAAGCAATGCCAAGGAACAAAAAAATAAGTATTAAAGTTGAAGACTACAAAGTACCCATCAAATAATCCCACTGTATCACCCCCAAGAAAACAAAATCCTAGGATAGTCTAGAGTTTAGACCCTTACTTCGTCAATACTTGGATGAAAACCTCTTAACCTTTGAACTCCTAGGAATTGAATTGAATATGAAGGAGGCAAACATGCCCATATTGATGGGCATTGGACGAGTGCTTTGTAATAGTGAAGGAAATGTTTTGGCAATGTTCACGAAGTTCTAATTTGGTAGCTTTTATTATGCAATTTGTTTGGTTTTGTATTTTTTGGTGTAATGCTTTTGGACCATTGTTCCCCTTGGGACCTGTTTTTATTTGACTCTTTTCATTATATTCCATTGCTACCAATAAAAAAAACCTGCCCATATTGAATTTCAGAAAATAAGCTTTTCTCAAAGGGGTTAAAAGCGCAGGATCAAGGATCAGAATATATAAGGACCATCAAATTTCAACCCTTCTTTTAGAAAATTATTACCCCACCCTTCACCCCATGAAAAATGAAACCTAGGACTTTCCTCTTTTCACTCATTTGATGAAAGTCCCTTTCCAAGAAATTCATCAGGAATTCGCACCAAAAGTTCCCTTACAGTTTATTTTGGAAGACAAACCCAACATTGCATCCATGAGTCATATTAACATTTCCATAAATCCAGTAAGGATTTTTTGTCCAGGAAATACTAATCACACAATGGGATCTCTGACTTGGAATTTTCTTTATTATAATATACAGTTAAGTCATAAGAATAAGACAGCATGAGAACTTATAAGAAAATCATACCATCAAAGTCAGTGATCAGTTACAAACTGCATGAGATAAGACACAGCAAAAATCATTTACGTGTTTGACTAGTATTATTCTTTCACTATAAGAAGGGATTCTACTAACATGAAAGATTACAACAAAAAGACAGCAACAAAATCCAGCAGCAGCTGCCGCCGCCATGAAATCACTTTTATATGTCTTCCTAGTAGTGTGGATTATGTTGGTTTCTACCAATGTAACATCTGCATGGGACTTAGGAGAAGCAAAAGCTCTTCTTAATTGGAGGGCTACCCTCCAAAGTAATTCTCTCCAATCATGGTCACTCCTCAACAATGCAAGCAGCCAGAAAAGCTCTCCATGCAACTGGGTCGGTATAGCATGCAATCGCGCCAGTCGCATAACCAAAATAAACCTTCAAAATGCAAGTTTGGTGGGCACACTTGATGGCTTCAACTTCTCATCTTTTCCATATCTCGTCCAATTCAACCTTACAAACAACTCACTTCATGGAACTATCCCAGCCAACATCGGTACGCTCTCCAAACTCACCTTCCTTGATTTGTCTACAAATCATCTTTCAGGTATCTTGCCTTCTTCGATGGCTAATCTCACCCGTAGCTCACATTTCAATGTTTAATACAATGAAATATCTGGCGATATCACTCCATATATGTACTTCTTTGTGAATTGGACCCAACTCACTTCCCTTGTTCTCAACAGCAATCAATTCATGGGTGAAATCCCATCCGAGGTTGGCCTGCTTTCTAATGTCAACAACCTGCACCTTTGTGATAACAATTTAAGTGGCCCCATACCATCAGAAATAGGAAGACTGAAGAGCATGATTTTTCTGACCTTGTCCAGCAACAATCTCACAGGCCGGATCCCTCAAACTCTTGGTAATTTGACGAAGTTGTCCACTTTGCACCTCAATGAAAATCATCTTTCAGATTCAATACCTTGGGAGTTAGGAAATTTAGTGAACTTGAATGACTTGAGCATGTGTCACAACCTTTTCACGGGCTCTATTCCTCCAACTCTAGGTAATTTGACCAAGTTGACCATTTTGCGCATTTTTAAAACACACGTTTCTGGTTCAATACCTTGGGATCTTGGAAACCTTGTGAACTTGAATGACTTAGTGATCAATTCTAATCTTCTAACCGGCATCATCCCTCCAACTTTCAGGAATTTGACCAAGTTGTCCACTTTGTACCTCTATCAGAACCTAATCAACGGTTCAATACCTTGGGATCTTGGAAACCTTGTGAACCTGAATGACTTAGAGATCAGTTCTAATCTTCTAACTGGTGTCACCCCCTCCATCTTTAGGTAATTTGACAAAGCTGTCCACTTTGTTCCTGTTTGAAAATCAAATCCATGGTTCAATACCTTGGGAACTGGGAAACCTTGTAAACTTGAATCTACTCCACCTCTCTATGAACCTTCTAACTGGTTCCATCCCTCTAGCTTTAGGAAATTTGAAAAATCTAACCAGACTGAATTTAAATCAAAATCAATTATCTGGTTCTTTACCGCCAGATATTTGGAACATGACATACTTGTCTGATCTCGAATTGAACAGCAACAATCTATCCGGTTATTTACCAGAGTATCCATGCAGAGGTGGATCCCTTGAGAGGTTCATTGCTGACCATAACCTCTTTACTGGTCCCATTCCAAAAGGGTTGTTGAACTGCACAAAGTTATTTAGAGTTCGGCTTGAAAGAAATCAACTAAATGGAAGTATATCTGATGCCTTTGGTGTGTATCCAAGTCTTGATTACATTGATCTAAGCTACAACAGATTGGTTGGCGAGCTCTCACCAAACTGGGGGAAATGCCAAAATTTGACTATGCTGCGTATCTCTCACAACATGGTTACTGGAAGGGTACCGCCGGAGCTTGGGCAGTTGAGTAAGCTTGAGGTACTCGATCTTTCCTCGAACAAGCTAATTGGACAGATTCCAAAGGAGTTTGGAAGCTTGAGCTCGGTCTACAACTTGACTTTAAATGATAACCAACTTTCAGGAGAGATACCTCAGGAGATTGGCATGTTATCCAATCTAGAAGTTCTTGACTTATCGGCAAACAACTTGATTGGACCCATACCAAAACAACTAGGAGACTGCTCAAAGCTTAGTTATTTGAAATTGAGTGAAAATCATTTCAATGGAAGCATCCCATTTGAAATTGGCAATCTAGTATACCTTCAACATATACTAGATCTTAGTCTCAATTCTTTGAGTGGAGAGATACCACAACAGCTTGAAAAATTGAAGAGTCTTGAAATTCTGAATCTCTCCCACAATAATCTCAGGTTCCATACCCTCTTCTTTTAAAGAATTGATTAGTTTATCATCGATGAATTTCTCATATAACCAATTGGAGGGTCCTCTACCCAATAGCAAATCTTTTCAGAATGCCCCCTTAGATGCTTTCATCCACAACAAAGGTTTATGCGGTGGAGTAACAGGATTGCCACCATGCAGTTCAAATTCAATACAAAACTTTGATGTGAACAAGCACCACAGTGTTGCGGTCATTGTTATTCTTCCTCTTTTGGGTGCCTTGTTTCTTCTGAGCATATTCATTGGGATATTCTTCTTCTTTTGTCGGAGTGTTAGAGGTGCAAAGGAAGACACGCAAAAGATACGCAGTGGAGATATTTTCTCAATATGGAATTATGATGGGACCATAGTATATGAACAGATCATTGAAGCAACAGAGAACTTTGATGAAAAATATCGCATCGGAGTTGGAGGGTATGGAAGCGTTTATAAAGCGACGTTGCAGATGGGACAGATTGTGGCTGTGAAGAAACTGCACAAACTGGAAGATGGAGAATTCGCCGATGGAAACAATTTTAGCAATGAGATACGTGCATTACTTGAGATTCGACATCGCAATGTTGTTAACCTTTATGGGTTCTGTTCTCATCCTCAATGCCAGTTTTTGGTTTGTGAGTATGTGGAAAGGGGAAGCTTGGCTAGAGTTTTGAGCAGTGAAGAAGAAGCGACAGAGTTCAATTGGCCTAAAAGGGTCAATGTTATTAAGGGTGTGGCACATGCGTTGTCATACATGCACCATGATTGCAAGGCACCCATAATACATCGCGACATATCCAGTAACAATATCTTACTGGATGCAGAATTTGATGCTTTTGTCTCTGACTTTGGAATTGCCAGGCTTCTGAAGCCTGATTCATCCAACTGGACCTATCTTGCAGGCACTTATGGATATATCGCTCCAGGTAAGTATCAGTAAAATGCCCAAGTAAATTTTTTACTTTTCCAAGTGTAGAAAATAGTACTTAGCATACTGCTTCCTTTAAGAGAATCCATTTTATCTATAGAACTGTGTTACTAGTAAATAAATAGATTCTTTATAAGAGAATTTAACAACAGTTTAATTGGCCATGCATTTTTGTAAAACCTTCGATTTAAGAGTTAAGGTTCTTTGATCAAGATGAATTTTGGACTATGTCCTATCTATGGAAATATCAGAGGAAGGTTCAGATTTCGGTGTGGAAAATTATATGAAATTCACATTTGCAAGCCCAATAATGTACATGAAAGCTGGGGGTGGCAGAACCTGACCCTTCATGCAAACCTTACCTGGACCCTAACACAACTTGTATGGTTGGATGTGGCTTAGGAAATAAAAAAGATAATGCATTGGGGGTCAGAACAAAGTTTTGGAAAATAATTTCCCAGATAAGTTGGATTTTCTTCTAGTTTTTTGTCCTTGGGTTAGTTTTGAATTTCATGTATATTTTTGCTCATTTGTCAATTTTTTGTTAGTTAGTTAACAATAGCATTATAAGCCAGCAATCATTGATAACAGATCATGGTTTTTATGTCATTTTTGTAGAGCTTGCCTACACAATGAGGGTGACTGAAAAATGCAATGTTTATAGTTTTGGGGTGGTGGTGCTCGAGGTGACTATGGGAAGGCATCCGGAAGAACTAATCTCCTCATCCTCATCAGACTATCAAGATATACTCCTGAAGGATTTGCTAGATAAACGAATCCGACCTCCTATGGTTAAAGTCGCATGTGAAGTGATTTTAGCAGCAATGGTGGCGCTCACTTGCATAAGCGAGAATCCACAGTCTCGTCCAACCATGCGACAAGTATCTAAGCTGCTATCTGTTGTGCAACCTCCATTTCCTGAACCATTCCACACAATTACATTGTCTGAACTTTTAGATTTCAAGATGTAAGTCTGAAAATTCCTGGAGGGTTGATAAACACAAACCTAACAGAAAGAAAAATAAATCCCAGCACAGATACGAATATGGAAACAAAAACCTAAGTTAATCAAGCAACCAGTCAAGAAGATGGACACAAGATTTTTTACGTGGAAAACCCTGGGTAGGGAAAAAACCACGGGACCTAGCACCGGTCCAGAAAGATTAAGCACTATAAACTCAAAGGTTACAAGAGAACTCACTCCCCTTTTACAGTTGATCTCAACCTAAGGACCACAGTGATTCTTTGCCGACGACCACGCCGTTCACCTTCTTTAGTGCTTCAATCTCCACGCCTTAAGCAAGACGAATTGGCTGGAACATGGATGAGGAATCTCCAGAGAACAGGGCTTCAGCACATGAATCTCTCACTAGAACTCTCTGGAGGAAGTAAATCTCTCTAAGGATAATCTAGGGTTTAGATCTGAGAGAGGTGAGGTTTCTGAAGGGTTTAAACCCTTAAATAAGCTCCTAGAATCGTATGGGAGAGATTGGGTTTGAATAGGATTGGAAACCAGGGCATAAGAAGGAAACTGCTAAAAAATAGCTGAGGCTCGCCGCTGTCCGATTGATCGGACTGAAGGTCCGATCGATCGGTCTGTCTTTTAACTGAGGCCTTTTTCTGGGCGATCGATCGGACAGGGGGTCCGATCGATCGGTCAGCCTGTTTGCTGAAAACTCCCTGCTTCCTGCTGCTTTGGAATTCTTCTTCAATACAAAGTGGTCCAACTAAGAATTGCAAATTACATGAAATCCCATGTTTTGTCCACCCAGTGAATTAGCCAACACTAAAAAATACTAACAATCTCCCCCTTTGGCAATTCATGGACAAAACATCTAATACATATAAATCTACCCAGAAACAAAAAAATATCCATCTCCATAGCTGATACCTGCAGTACCTGTCACCGGTAATCTTTGACAAAAGATCATGATCAAATGGTATGAAAATTAAGCACACAAATTAAGTAAAGAAAAAGAACAGTAACTGATCTAAATCTCCCCCTTTTTGGCATAAATTGACAAGGTAAAAACAAGTAACAACGAGAGCATAATTAAGATAATCTAGATGAAATAGCAGGAACACATAACACAGAACATAAAAGATGAGGGGAAGACAAAAGGATAGTTGCTTAGGACTACTGTGGAGGAGGGAATCGATGAAGGAGAGAGTCCAGCTTCTCCTCAATCCGGTTGCTGCCAAGTTGGAGTTGCTGCATCTCAGTAAAAACATCCTGAAATTGTGAGTCCATGCGATGCTCAAGAAGCTCAATCTGTGTAGACTGATCCAGGAGTCGGTTTTCAAAGTCTTGAAGGTATGCAGGCACAGCAGACTCAAACTGCGAATCAAACGGAGGAGGAATGGCATCAGCGTCTTCTCCCGGAGCTGGAGCTTCATCACCACTATCATCAACATGGGTGGATGACAGACCGACGGTGCGGTAGGTAATGGTGGGGCCTCGCCCTTTCACCAGTGAATCATGTGGCCCAACCGCTACTCCTCTAGAGAAAAGTATACGAGTGATAAGTGCTCCGTATGGTAGAGAAGTAGTCGACGCACCGAGAGAGGCTGCCACCATGTGCCTATAAATGGTAAGGGGAATGTCTATAGGCCGCCCTGTCCCAATCAGAAACAAAAGATAGCCAGTTTCCATTATAACTTCTGATGTTCTCCCCTTAGGCTCAAGGTTGTAGCAAACGAAAAGATTCAACATCCGATAAGAAGGAGTAAGGAATTTCTGTTTCAAGATGCCCCCTGGCCATGCACGTTTACGACCACCAGTGAGAGTGGTGATCACCTCATCCCAATCAGTATTGTCAACGGGGTCTTCCATGTCATCAGAATCGGGCTCAAGAGTCGGATAGTCAGCATCTGGACTCCTATCAATTTGAAGGAATTGGCCTAAAAAATTTGGATTGATTTCAATAACTATTCCTCGAACAAACGATTTGAAGGATTCTTGTCCAATGTCATGTATATTATTGTAGAATTCCTGAACCAGCGACCCATAGGCTGTGGGGTCAAAAACATAGAGGGAATCCCATTCCCTTTCACGTAGCCACGCACTGAAATCAATTTCTATCTTTGCCAAGCGGACGGGACGTTCAACAAGAACTTGCTTCTTTGAAAACACATTTATAAAAGAATTTTCTTTGACCAAACTTTGAAATCTATCTCCGTCAAAAGTAGGGGCAGAGGAGGAGCTACCGCGATGGCAAGTTTTCTTGCGAGGATGAGAAACTTTTGGAGCCATTTCTTCATTGAGGCAAAATGACAAACACCTGGGGTGCATGACTTAAAGAGACACATCCAACTCTTAACTAAATAATGGGACATCCAAAATGGATGAACAGCATAAACGTCACACTCCCAACTTGTACATTCAACATAGAGACAGGAAAGAAACAGTAGCAACACACATTTCATCTCAAGCATCCATAGATAAACCAACAAAATCCAATCACCCAATACCTCTACCAAAACCAAAGACAATCAGAAGTAAGGAAATGGAATGAAAGAAAGAGAGAAGAAGAAAAAGATACCTCAGTAAGAGCAACCAATCCCCAGCGGAAAACCCTTGAGTGTGAAGGTGACAATCGGTTCTAGGGCTGAGAATGAGAAGAAGATGAAAGGAAAAAAAAACGGGCTGAACTGTTTTAAAAACCAACTGAGACGATGTCCGATCGATCGGTCTAGTCAGGCCGATCGATCGGGTCTGGGCAAAATAAGTGAAACGAGCCAGAGAGAGAGAGAATGATGAATGTGTTTCCCTTATGATCATACATCAAAGAGTTTACCAAGTTTAATAGTGGGAGTGAGAGTGAACAAATTTGGAAGAAGAGTCTCTTCTGGAATAAATGATAGGATCACACACAACAGACTCAACTCCTTTTTTCGTTTTTAATGTAAATGAACAAATAAGATCCATCATAGGTAGCCTTCTCTAATGAAACTTTTCAATCATATAGTAGCTATCACACATACTCGTAGGTAGTCCTGATCCTCCGATATAATATAAGAGTTTTTTTTTTTTTTTTATGAGCCAAGAGTTAAGAGTACGTATTGTATGCAATCAAACCATAACCATCAAACTGTGAGAATGTGATAGTGCAAAAAAATCTCAAACTTGGCAAACAATTCAATGAATCACAAGATAGGGAAGACACAAAAGACTACTGAATGATAGGGAAAGAAACTAAGGGTGTGAGCAAATACCAAGAGACTTACGAAACATAGAAATTGAATAAAAATAGAAATTGAATAAATATGGGTCATGTAGTCACGTACTGAAAGCAAATTCACCTTTGATCTTCATTTTTAATTCAATTTCTATGTATTTTAATGCAAACAAACATAGCGTAAATGCTTCAATATGTAAATAAGCTCTAAATAAAAATAATAATAATAATAATAATAGCTTATTTTTAGAGTTACCAAGTGCCCTCTTTCTTAGCTTTTGAGTTAACCCCATGAATTTGAATTTTGTGCTTAGCATGGGGACCATGTTAGCATGGGGACCATGTTAATAACTTGGTTAGGGGTGGTGGGATGTCAGGGGCTTTTGGAGAAATTTTCTCCTCTTTGGAGTTAGGGCTGGTAACGTTGAGGGATTTGGTAGGAATCCAGATTCGGGCTCTAACGAGATATCCCGACTTGGGGATGCATAGGTATCCGATTTTCCAATAATCCAGGGGTTTTCACACTTGAAAAAAAATCGATTTGTATCTTATTTTAGGTTATTATTCATAAACAGATTCAGTTCCGAAACTCAATTTAGGTTTTAATTGATAAATGAGTCAAGTTCAGATCCATACAGGTTTCAACCCGGGACCCGATATGTGAGTCTTTAATGTTGTAAATCGTAGCTCAAAATTATGTTTAATTTGGCAGCTAGTAGAATATGTTAAATGTTATTCTTATTTTAAGTAAAGAATAAAAAAAATGAAAAAGAAGTCGGAATTGATTTTAGAAGTGAATCTCAGTCCTCTAGTTGGAATCGGTTTTGGAACCAAATCAGAGTCCTCATATCGGAACCGGATCTAGAACCAGCAAAACATGTTCCGAGTTAAAATCAAATTCACAAACAGAACCATCATTTAAAAAAGATTATAGCTATGGGTCCAACATGGTTCCAACCAGCAACCGACCCAATTACATCCCTAATCCTGAGTTAAAAGGAGTGGAACTTCGCGGTGGAGCAAACTCAGATTGACATAATGATATAAAAGTTGAGGATGCTCATATACCTAGAGGGATCGACAATAGTCAATCCAATGGTGGAACAAACTTGGATTTACATAAAATCTGAGAATACTCCGCATATATTTGGAAGTGCATCTTTTATTTTTAACGGTTTGGATTTCAATAGTTGGGCCTCACTGATCATTTAACTTAAAGATACCCCTATGTTAAAGCCTCAGATGATCCGAATTGGCTTTGGTACTCTCCCAGGAGGATGGGAAAAAGGTTCGAGCCCTTTTCATCTCTATTATAATCCAACTCAAGCTTGATAAAAATGTGGACAAGCTCTAATTGAATTTTAAAAAAGTCCTTAAGTTTCGGCCATATTTTAAAAAAGGACACAAGTTTCAAAACTTCTCAAATGAGTCCCTAGGTTTTTCATGAAGTTTTCAATTAAGGACATCCATCTATTTAAATTTATTTTTCGGCAACTTTTTTTTTATTTAAAAATACTCAAATTACCCTTCATTGTAATAAAACTCTCATTCATTTCCTCTATATTCTCCTCGTTTCCCTCGCCGGTGTCCTCACGATGATCAAGGACACCCAGTATTCCTATAGCGATTGGCTGCATGCAGTGGCTGTCGAAACCATGTCATGGCTTTAAATGAAGGGTAATTTGAATATTTTTAAAATACTGAGGGAAAAAGTCACCTGAAAATACCTTTAAATGGCCGGATGTCCTTAATTGAAAATTTACTGAAAAGGTTAGGGACTAATTTGGAAAGTTTCAAAACTTGTGTCCTTTTGTTTTGAAATAAGGCAAAAACTTAAGGCTATATTTGAAAATTTCCCTTTTATCTTTTTTGAAAGGCAAGTACTCGTACACCCGAACCACACAGTCGTCTAAATCTCTACCATCAGCGCTACAACCAAGGATTGATCCCCACCAACTGAGCTACCAGCTCATGTGCGGTCACAATTTTCGCCAAATTTTTTTTAAAAAAAACTAAGAGGTAAAAATTTTCACTAAAAACAAAAAATAAAAGAAATCAAAGGGTCGGGATCTTTCATTCTACCAAAATAAAACATCATGCTAGCATGCTCAACTCTTCTCAAACAAGAAATCTGAGATCAGTGGGCTAACTGAATCAGTTCCTGATTTAAAAGAGGCTATATCGATTGTTCAAAAAAAAAAGCTAGCCCTATCTCATCCGCATTAAAATAGGTGGTGACTACTAGCCATCCTCTTAAATCTAAGAAGCTAGCAATGTCTAATTGGGCTGAATTTTGCTGCGCATAACATAAGTTTCATATTAAATTGGAAATAGGTCATCATTCACAATTGGTCATCACAGTAGAGATCTTATTTGGTTATTCATTTATTTTTTGAATTGAAAGAGATGTAAACTTTTAAAAATCTCAACATTCCTTTTAATGTAAATTTGCTATAGCTAGCATTTCAACTTCTCTAACACCCTCCTGCATCAAAATCCAAATGTCCTTTCAGGGAAAGGATCTGTGATTGTTAACAGATATTACAAACTCTTGATCTAAATAAACGATCGATATGTGGTAAAATTGATCACCCGCTCTTTTTGAGTCCTAGGTGCCGGTGACCCACTAAATCAAATTTGTCTCGTAGGACAATAAGGCTTGGATAATTGGATTATTATTATTTTTTTCTATCGGTGGGTTCCCAACCCTTTGGGCTGGACTAATCCCTCCAGGCCCAGAGGGAAGCCGGATGAACTCCCATGTAGCCCCAGTGTGATAATGCAGTTTCGAACTCATAACATCCGGATGCAAACCGTGGTCCTAGGTCAACTGAGCTACGCCTTAGGGTTTCTCTTATTTAGAATATGAAGGAAATGAGGCATTATCATGGGTCTCAAAAGTCAATTGTGCATATGCATACTACATGTTGGTGTATTCTGCCAAATATTTGTTATTTCAGACTAATGGTAAATAACTACTCTGAAGGCCTCTTTCAGACTATAAGGAGGTGAGGTCATTAGAATTTTGTTCAATGGAGATGAGTTAAATGTCATTGCATTCTTAAATTTATATTGAACTCTAATTGTATGAGAACGGCTCCTTTCCTCACCTGGCTACCAAGGTTCAAAACCTGGGTACACCACTTCTTCATGCTTGGATGCTTTTTCTTTCCCGGCTCCTTCCAATTAGTGTGGGTCTTCCCGTATTTGTGTGGGCTCTTTCTTGGGTCTTAGCCCACTTGGCTGGGGTACCAACTATGAGATAGTGGTGAGATTGATGATTGCTCTACTCTATCATTAGCCTAGTGGCAAATTTTGAATTTTTAAGATGGGCCACTTTTACAGAGAATAAATTCAAATTCTTATCGGTTGTTTCAGCTGGACCCTTTGGAACTTGTTGGTTTTTCCATGAAGATGGAAGAATCATAGCTCATTTCATTAAGAAACAGAAAACAAGAAGCTAGTATTCATACAGACACCATGCAGGGCTTATATAAGGAGCCCTCCGGCCATGGGATCTAAATCTAATAGCATCTGGATGCCCAGAGGCCGAAACTACAAGGGGCCCACATGATGATAACTCGAACCTTTCAACTATTTGAATCTCAATTCTCATTTCCTCCGGTGGTATATTCTTAAATTTCAGTTCGATATGAGTGGATCCCACCTTCAGATTGAGCACATGGTGGGATGGTGATCGAGTTCAATCTCCTTGAGTGGTATATCATCAAATGGGATTAGGGAAGAGAGCTAATGGGGCCGAGCAAGAAGGGTTTTTTTTTTATAGCTTTTCTTATGTATGTATCCCTAAGGTTTTTAGGATTTGTAAATAGAGGCTTTTTTATTTTAATACCTTTTATGTCCCCCATAATCAGCCATCATGAGCTTTGTGTAGGGGTGTTCATGGGCTGGGCCGGGCTGGGGGGCGGGGGGGGGCTAAGCACATCCAGACCCGACCCGACCAGGTTTTAGAAATACTGGTCTAGGACTGGCCCAAGCTCGATACAGGCCGTAAAAGTTAGGGTTGAGCTCGTCAATTTAATCAATCGGGCCGGGCCGAACCAGTCTTTTTATCACTTTTGTGGCCATTTGAGCAATTGTTAGGACTAATTAAATTAAATTACATGCATTCCTTACATGGGATAGGCTGGGCCGGGTTCGGGCTTTATATCAAGCCTGGCCCAATTATTAAATGGGCCCTAATTACATTTTCAAGCCGGCCCATGAGCACCCCTAGGTTTGCGTTAAATTTTTATATAAATGACAGCTTTGTCCATACATCCATTAAACAAAAATGAGTGTGTCATTATTTACAATAATCTCATTATTTTATACTAAGTCCCAATGTCTCTTTATCAATAACTTTCCAACGCACATTAACCCTAGTAATGTATTTTGAAACTTTCACCAATCCAATAGTGAGTCATACATGATTGGATCAATTACAACCAACTATAATTACAAGTATTGATTGTCATTGTGATCGATTTAAATTTAATGAAATGAGCTCTGTATTGATAAAAAGAAAATGAATTTATGTAGGGTTAATATCTCTATATAAATGTACTATGGTAACCGATAATGTCGCAAGCTAGAGAAAATTAAGTATAAGCCTTTTGAAATTACGCTCTAAAAATTTATGGTAGCCGGAAGGCTATTGATTTAGGAGACTTGGAAGGTATAAAAATGGAAAGATAGGAGCCTATTTATAAATACTACAACCACAGAGCCTATTTACATGAAGGAATTGCATAATCTTGGATCCAATCTAGAGGATGGTCACGCATGCGCCTTCTGTGTAGTGACACCTTGAGGCCTGGATCCATTGGCTGCATAATAGATAGAGCTTCTTAGGGCTACATGAATCCCTGCCTACTTTCATTTAAGTTTATATTCATAAATCCTTTTCAAAAGGTAAAAATGTTTCTGATCAATGAATCTCTTTTTATTTAATGGAACTAGTGACACCTTCTTATTGCAGTTTTTATACACTGGCCCATTTATGAGGATCTTATCAATCCATTGGTTGTGGTGGACTCTAGCATTGATTTCAGATCCAACTTCACTTTCTTATCATAAAAAAATATAAATAAATTGATGGATCTGTTTCCAGGTTGATGTGGGTACAGCTTGAATCCACCCAATTAACAACTTTATACTCAACTATGGAAAGATTTTATTAGAAAGTGCTATTGAACTCTTCAATGTTAGACTCAACTCCAAAGATAAGAAGGGGCAGAATCAGTTGGGGGAGTTATCCATAAGTCAGAATAGTATTATCCAGTGCCACCATTGCATCAGCTAACTTGCATCAGTGAAGAAGGGCAGTTCTTATCTGGCTGTCCAGGATTCGAACCTCGGCGTCACCTTCGCTTACCCGAGGTCTACTAACCTTACCGGAGGATTGGGTCCCAACCCCATAAGCTGGGTAACAAATAGAAAAAAAATAATAATAATAATAAAAAACCTGCTTGCACCAGTGAGCTACAACAGACTATTTTAGCAGTCACTTCTGATAGCATCATGGGATCATGATTTTGGAACTTTTCAAAGCATTGTGTACGAATCAGTGTCATAGGTAGGCCACAGATCATTATTATCATTATAGTGTGGTGATTACTATTATCTTTTTTGAAGTAGGTTACGGTAGAAGGACAGATTAACAACTCTCAAAAAGCTTTTCAACTGTACTGAATGGTAGATAAAAGACCATTAACCTCAAAGAAAGCAGAAGTAATGACAGATTATCATGAATTAATTACTAAAGCGTGCTATACTGTGACAATGAGTGATGATTTGGAAATTAAAAATTGGTTGACCAATTCAAATGAGTCCTGATCTAGTGAGGTAAAACCCCAAGGTGACCGTGTCTTGAGTGGACTAACCACAGTTCGCCATATCACCGTGGGGCAGCTCACTTGCAAGTCAGGGCAGGGCTGCCTCACAGTGACGTGGGGAACCGTGGCACGGTCACCGTGCGCATACCCACTCTGAGGATCCCGATTCAATTCAAACTTCAACCCGCTTCAGCCGATCATGCACATGATTGTTTGGTGATGTAGCTAAAATCGACCTTCCTTGAATTTTTACTGTGAGATCACAATTAAAAAGTCCTTATCAAAGTGTGTAAGAAACTCTTGCTCATGGGTAATTTTTTATGGCATGTTTGGAAAATTCCTACATGATTAACAAGGAATGAGCTTTTACCAAAGGGGTTAAAAGTGACGGATCAGGGTGGGAATCTTTGGGTGATCATTAAAGTTTTCCATATTTGAGAAGCAATAACAACCATTCCTTCACCCTAGGAAAATGAATCCTAAGAAGTTGATGGTCTACAATACATCTTTGACTCTTTTTTTCTTGCTACCACACATAAATACTCATATCCCTAACCAGCTGTGCTTCAGCCGAAAACCATCCAACATTCTTCAACCCCTTTGGTCTACTGGTTTCATGAACAGGCCATTAGGAAAAGAAACTAGTATGCTGGGAAGATGGTTTTTGTTATAACTCATCTCAAAACCTTGTTGGAGACCTCTCACATGCTTTCCCAACCAAGATTTAAAAAAAAAAAAAAATTGAGAAAAGACACCCAGTACGTACATATAAGAACTTGAATTGCTAAAATCAAGGTGATTGGTAAATGGAAATTTGGTTGGACTAAGCCTGCACATGCCAATATATTATACGAGTATTAATTTTGACCATTGCCTTCCTTGTGACTTGGATGATGGTAAAGGCATTCTCCCTTTTACAGGGCTGTGTTGTACTGGCTTCCTTCCCCTTTCAACAATTAATCTAACCCTTGTACCAAAAATGTTGAGGTTGTTACAAATTTTTACGTTTGCTGCCAACCTACCTAACGCCCTCCTCCTTTATCCAAGCAACAAAATAAATAAAACCCAAAAACTGTGATGTCTATAACATATTGACACTTGTGGCTGACCTAGTATTCCTTTCATTATATAAATCAAATGTCCTTTTAGTAGAAAATACTACCGCAAAACCTATTGATCACAAACATACTCCATGGGGTGAATCCTAACAAAATCCATTCTAAATTCTGTACTGCAGTGGATTTTTTTCTGTCTATAAAAGTGCTTAAAGGAACATGGAAGTCAAGAAAAACAACCGCCATGGAATCAATTTTCTTTCACTTGGTAATACTGTGTGTAATGTTGGTTTCTTCCAATGTAACAACACTTGCATGGGATTTAGGAGAAGCAGAAGCTCTCCTCAAATGGAAGGCTAGCCTCCAAAGTCATTCTCTTCAGTCATGGTCACTTGTCAACAATACTAGCAGCAGCAGCAAGCTCAGCTCTCCATGTAGGTGGGCTGGTATAACATGCAATAAAGGCAGTCATATAACCAATATATACTTGGGAAATGCAAGTTTAGAAGGTACACTTGCTAACTTCAACTTCACATCTTTTCCATACCTCACCCATCTCAATCTTGCAAATAACTCTCTTCATGGATCCATCCCATCTCATATTGGTACTATTGCCAAATTAACATTCCTTGATCTCTCCAGGAACTACTTCTCTGGTATCTTGCCTTCTTCACTATCAAATCTTACTCGCATGTCTAACTTTAACATTTCATTAAATGAAATAACGGGTGATATAGCTCTGTGTTTTCGTATCTTCACGAATTGGACCAAACTGACCTCCCTTCAACTCTGTGACAATCATTTCAGTGGAAACATCCCATCAGAAATCGGCCTTCTCACCAATGTCAATAGTATGTACCTATGTAAAAACAAGATAAGTGGTGTGATACCTGATGAAATAGGATACATGAAGAACATCATCAGTTTTAGCATGTCTGAAAACAATCTGACTGGTTCAATCCCTCTCACGGTCAGCCACTTGACAAAGTTGGCCACTTTGTACATCTACAACAATGGAATTTCCGGCCCAATACCATGGGAATTGGGAAACCTTGAGAGCTTGAATGACTTAGATTTATCTTATAACCTTCTGACAGGTCCTGCGCCTTCATCACTAGGAAACTTGAGCCAACTTACTAGATTACACCTGACTGCAAATCAAATTTCTGGCTCAATCCCACAAGAAATAGGACAACTGGAAAACCTTGCTTCTCTGATGGTGCAGGGGAATAATCTTAATGGTTCTGTTCCTGCTTCTTTTGGTAAACTGAAAAATCTGGTCCAACTTTATCTCTGTCATAATCAATTATCTGGTTCACTGCCTCAAGAAATTTCAAATATGACACTCTTGTCTGATGTCGAAATGAACGACAACATGTTGTCTGGTTATTTACCAGAACATCCATGCAGAAGCGGATCACTTCTGCGGCTTGTCGCACAAAACAACTTCTTCACAGGTCCCATTCCAAGAGGCTTGAGAAACTGTACAAACTTGTTTAGAGTGCGCCTTGAAAGAAATCAACTCACTGGAAACATATCTGAAGTCTTTGGAACGTATCCGAGTCTAGCATACATTGATCTAAGCTACAATAGATTAGGCGGTGAGCTCTCACCAAATCTGGGGGAATGTAAAAATTTAACAATGCTACGATTCTCCGAAAACAGGATTACTGGTAGAATACCACCTGAGCTTGGGCAGTTGAGTCACCTTTCCATCCTTGACTTCTCTGCGAACAAACTAGCGGGAGGGATTCCAAAGGAGTTGGGGACCTTGACTTCATTGTTCAATTTGAGTTTAAATGATAACCAACTTTCTGGAGAGATACCACCAGAGATGGGGAAACTATCTAATTTGGAGATTCTTGAGTTATCAAGAAATGCTTTGATTGGACCTATTCCGGAACAATTAGGCAACTGCTCAAAACTCCGGTATTTGAAATTGAGCGGAAATCATTTGAATGGAAGCATCCCATTTCAAATCGGAAATCTACAAGGCTTGCAAGATGTACTAGATCTTAGCCATAATTCCCTCACAGGAACAATATCACCACAGCTTGGGAATTTGCGAAATTTGGAAGTTCTGAACCTCTCCCACAATAACCTCTCAGGTATCATACCCTCTTCCTTTGAAGGGTTGTTTAGTCTATCCTCTGTGGATTTCTCATTCAATGGTTTGGAGGGTCCTTTACCCAGAAGCAAAGCATTTCAACAAGCTACATTGGATGCTTTCATCCACAATAAAGGCTTGTGTGGCCAAGTACAAGGTCTGCAACCATGCAGTTCTCATTCTGCAAAAAGTTTTGATGTGGACCAGCACCACAGCATTGTGTTCATTTTTGTTCTTCCTCTTCTGGGGGTGTCATTTGTTCTAATTGTAGTTTTGTGGACCTATTCCATTTTTTGTCGAAGAAAGCGAAATAAGAAGGAAGAGGCACAAAAATTATACAGCCAAGATGTATTTTCGATATGGAGTTACGATGGGAAGATGGTATATGAACACATCATTGAAGCAACAGAAAATTTCAACGACAAGTATTGCATTGGGTTTGGAGGATATGGAATTGTTTACAAAGCAAAGTTGCACACGGGCCAAACAGTTGCAGTGAAGAAATTGCGCCAATTGGAAAGTGGAGAATTCGCCAATGAGAAAAGTTTCAAGAACGAGATACGAGCATTACTTGAAATTCGACATCGCAACATTGTTAGCCTTCATGGGTTTTGCTCACATGCTCGATGCATGTTTCTAGTTTATGAGTATGTCGAGAGGGGAAGCTTAGCTAGAGTTTTGAGCAATGAAGAAGAAGCCATAAAGTTCGATTGGCTTAAAAGGGTCAATGTCATCAAGGGGGTGGCCCTTGCATTGTCCTACATGCACCATCATTGCAAGTCGCCCATTCTACATCGAGACATATCAAGTAACAACATCTTACTGGATTCAGAATTTGAGCCTTTTGTTTCTGATTTTGGCACCGCAAGACTTCTAAAGCCTGATTCATCTAATTGGACAGCTCTTGCAGGAACTTATGGATATGTTGCACCAGGTATGTTTCCAACACCATCCCTGCTAAAGGTAGAGTTCCAAAACATTTCTTTTCAAGACCAGTAGGTTGAAGAAAGTGCTTGATTTTTCTGTAGTCTCAACCATCAATAAATAACTTTATGAGTTTATAAAACTGAAGAAACTCTATGGCATATCTACATACTTCCAATTTGTGTATTTGACTATATGTTATCTTCAAACAACTTTATGAGTTTATAAAACTAACACCAAAATTTACTTTGAATATTTTTCTTTTTTTCTTACAGAGCTTGCATTCTCAATGAGGGTGACTGAAAAATGTGATGTTTATAGCTTCGGAGTGGTGGCTATAGAACTGCTTGTTGGAAGGCATCCAGGGGAGCTCATCTTCTCTTTATCATCATCCAATGATGAAGATGTACTCCTAAAGGATGTGTTAGACCAACGTCTCCCAACTCCAACCACTCAAGATGAAAGGGAAGTAACTTCAGCGATGATGATGGCACTTGCATGCATATGTGCTAATCCGCAATCTCGCCCAACCATGGGGCAAGTTTCCCTGGCATTGTGTGCTAGCATACCACCTCTTTCCGAGCCTTTCTGCACAATTACATTGTCTAAATTGTTTGATATCAACACATAGTTGTTAGCAGACCATCTATGTATTTCCTATCATAGAAGTTGACAGAAAGTTTGATGTAGGTGAAAAAATCAAATCATTTCACTAGGCATTTGTACAGTACACGAGCAGAAAAGAAAATATGTATGTTTCCAAAACAATGCTTATAAATTATATTTTCTGTTCGAGAAAAATAAAAGTGCCCTTTATGTGTTGATTTAGCATCCACATATATACCTCTACATCCGTAGAACCCAGATAAATTGAATTAAGGCATCAATGACGATAATGGTAGCACATACCTTAAGATTCACAGAAGAATTTTCTCCGGAGGGCATCTGCAGGAGTTGTGCATGAAACTCCTTGCCCGCCTTCAATGTAGTGGAACCCACTCTGCATTGAAGGCACCAATGAATTTTCATGCAGGGTAACACTTGCAGACGCCTGCATGAGAAGATTTGGCTTCACACTTATGCGTGTATGTATCTACATAAGCCTGCCTGCAAACATTGTGTTGAGATTCTTCTGAAGACGTTAAAAATTAAACAAAGATGATGCCAAAATCAGTTTGATTAGATCAGGAAATAGAGATCTACATTGTAACATTACAGTTGCTCATATTCAGGATAAGATAGAGATGGGGCATGTTGAACCACTTGTGAGCTCAGCCGAACACGTTCCAGATGCTCCATCTGATTCTTCTATCTATGCAGAACCGACTTCAGCAGCTCCCCGTTCTTCAGATCCACCTGCCACCTCTTCATTACATACCATGGTTACTTGCTCTCAATTGGCGTTATAAAGCCCAATCCGCTCAAACTTCGTATATATGCATCTGAAGCAATGGAGGAACTTGCATGCTCCACAAAGACAGCACATGGAACAATGACACATGGGAGCTGGTTCCACGCTTCCCCCACATGAATATAGAGGGATGTAAGTGGGTCTTCAAAACCAAACTACACTTTGATAGAACTCTAAAGTTAAAAGGCACATTATGTGGTAGAAAGCCTTCACTCAAGTTTCTGGTATCGACTTCACTGAAACTTATTCTGTCATCAGGCCAGCAACTATTTAAGTCGTGCTTACTGAAGTGTTGGCTCACAAGTGGGACATCTGTCTGTTGGATGTCAAAAATGCTTTCCTTACCGGCAGGCTCAGTGAACTAGTGTGCATGGAGCAGCGAGCAGGTTCAAATGCTTTCAATGGCCACACCATGGTTGTCACCTCAGAAGGGCGTTAGATGGACTTCGGCAAGCCCCTCGTGCATGGTTCGATAGATTTAGCTCGTTCCTGTTACTTGGAATTTTCTTGCATCTCTGCCAATTCTTCCATGTTTGTTTATCACAGCTGCCATGGTAACATTCTCCCCTTGTATGTAGACGACATTATACTTGCCAGCGACAACCCTTTGTTCTTGATACAGTTCATCGACATTATCTATTTCCTTGCATGGAAGTTCAACGGTATGGTGATAGTATTTTCTTCAATCAAGTAGAGTATGCCTCTGGCTAGGAGATGTCAAACGGGTTGTGCCGTGCGTGCCCACAGTCGTGCCGTGCCGGCCAGCCGAGAGGTCGGCCCAGCACGGCTCCGTGCCCACCATCCCCCTGTTTCAGTCTTACACTCACGACTCTTTATATTCAGTCTTACACTTACAATTCAAAATTAAAACATACACATTGTGAAGAGAATGACATACATATTTAAACTCGACCTACTTCACTGAGAAGAGAACCATTTGGATCTTTCCTACTTGAAGTTTTTTCAATAGAATTACCTTCAAAACCTTTACGATCATTTTAGGGAATAAAAATATAAAAAAAATATAAAACTTTTATATTTACAAATTACAATGAAGAAAAAGTTAAAAAATTAGACTTGTAGTCCGCCAATGTATTTGGTTGGATCATAATCTTCAATTTCTTTCAATTCTTGCATTCTCTTGTCAGCCAAATACCAGTCTCATAGGCAAATACCATTCTCTTGTCAGCCAAGTACCAGTCTTGTAGACTATTTATAGACTTCGTAAAATTAAAAAAAAAAAACAGAAAATACCTCTTATATGACCGCCGTGCCTTGTGGGCCCGTGAAGCATGCGGACACGGGTCGGGCCCAACCGGGCTGACCGTGCTGGGCAGACATCTGTACTCTGGCTTAACCGAGCTCAAATGAATGGGTGCAAGCCCATTGCCATCCAATAGTGTACAAGTTTCCTCCGTCGAATGAGGATGGCCTTTTTTTTCTGCCCCGAAAACTCTATAGGAGCATTGTGGGCGGGCTTAAATATCTAATGTTCACCCTGCCTGATATTGCATTCGGTGTTAATCATGGATGTTAATACATACATCAGCCCACAAACTTTCATTTAAGCTCATAAAAATGATTTCTCAGATACATTCACAGTGCTCTTAATCATGGGCTTCATTTGATTGCAAATAATCCAATTATCTTTTACGGATTTTGGGATTCAGATTGGGCTGTAACCCGGGGGGATTCACACTGATTATTGCACTCATTTGGATGATACTTTCCTTCGTGAAGCACTAAAAAGCAGCCCACAGTCGCAAGATCAAGCATGGAGACTGAATATCAAGCCATGGCTTCCACAACCCAAAATCACATCACATTTTTCCTGTGGGACATAGTTCTCTGTTTAGATCAACCAGCGATGCTGTTTTGTGACAACATCTCAGCCCTCCATCTCACAATCAATATATGATCCAGTGTATCTCCTTGCAACATTAGCACTACTAGATGATTTACATTTCGGGCCTGTTTTCATTTTCCTTAACTGGGCTCCACTTGAGAGCCTCACAGAACTATACTTGAAAGAAAGGCTGAATGGTTGCCAATGCAAGAAGGTAAATAACAAGTAAAAACTTTCCACTGAAGGAAAGGAGAGATGAAAATTTTGTTCCCTTCATACATTACAGATGAAGACAAAAGACAATAATGCCTTTGCTATTTTCTAAAATTCTCTCTTCTTTCTTAAGAGCAACAAATTTTGATGAGAAAAAGGGCATAAATTTAAAATGCCCATATCAAGTCCTAAAACAAATGAGGACTCTTCTTCTTGTTTTCTTTTCTAGTAGAGACTGAACAAATGCACCAACACACTCCAAGATTTCCCTAATCAGCTGAGCAACAGCTAGGGATGATGAAAAGGGATATTTATTACAAGGTCGATAATGTGATTCCAATCCAATCCAACCAGAAAAGTGCAATCAAGTTACTATTCATGTGCTAAACATATTGAGGTTCGACATGACTTCAGTGAAAACAGGAGCTTCAATAGAAAATCAGATATACCTGAATGGGTAGTTTGGTAAAGTATTATGTTCTCCATGATACATAGAGCATATATCAAGTATCCAGGTATTTTAGCTTTTAACACAAAAGGCTAAAAGTAATTAATACATACTTACAAAAACTTCACCAACAATATAAATGAGAACTTGGAACTGCCCACTGAAACCAGCCACAAATATGGGCACACCTTATAAATCATAATTGATCAACCCAATTTTCAGTTTTCATTTATAAAAACTAGATCTGTAAATTGTAAATGAAAGGTGCAATAGAAATATAAAAGAAACAGAAATGTTACACCAGTAAAAATGAAGATAAATATCTCGGATTTCTTTAAGAACATTACCTGTTAACTTACACATGATGAATAACCAAACAATGGGACTCAATTTTTTTCCCCAAAATATGAGTATAACAAATCATCTGCAAAACTCAATATGGCCCCCAATCTCCCTACACACCATCTTGGACTCAGCAGCCAATCTAATGCTCCTAGAAATTACCAGCCCTGTTTCAGGGTGCCTAGATGTTGGCTCATAGGCCTTTGCATCCGCCTCTTTTCCCATTGAGATGGCCTCTCTTGCTGGGATCACTCTCTCCCACCAAAACTCCCGGAGAATCCCATGAATCAGCTCCCAATACTCACGATTCCGAAGCACCCGAAAGAGTGTGCTCCCATTGGGAGTCCAACAATACAAATCCACCCATTCCCTGTTCATGATCTCCATCTGACCCTGCACCTGAGGCATGTAATAGTAAGGCATCACAGCCCATGGAAGCCCGAGCTGGGGTTTCCCCTTGTTGTAAGGGCATTTCACCTCTAAGATTCCGCCTTCAGGACAGCACCCAAGAAGGCCATCTGGAGAGGCGCCCAGCCACCTATACCTCTCATCTGGGTGGACTGCAAACCCCAAGGAGCCCACATCCCTGCCTGTGATGCTCTTGTACCGGTCAATTGCAGCAGACTCTTGGAGAACACCCCAGTTCATGGCAGCTCGTGCTGCAGCGACCACTATGGTCTCAGTGTCAGGGATGAATGCCTTCTCATACCATAGCTCGGATCGGCGGTTACCCTTCCAGAAGCCCAGGGCAGTGCTGAAGGTGCTTGTGGTCAGCTTGTCCTTGCGGAGAGCGAACCACTCTTCTGAGCGTTGTGGTGTGTCAGAGGGGGTAAGGTGGGCTGCCACAACCAGTGACGAAGGCGCACGGAGGACAATCGGAGCTAAAGAGGACGACCCAGGAGACACAGAACCAATGGTGCGGGTCCGAGTTGAGCCACCAACATGTTTTATTCTTGGTAGAAACGGCAATTTTGCTTTTGGCTGCAGGAGTTGGAATTGAGTGATATACATTGCAGTTGGACACAGCCTGTTCCTCGCAGTTTGGCTCAGTTGGACATTCCTATCGAGGACACAGACTGCTTAAGAAGTCAGAAAGAATGATATATTATATATAAGAACCTGAATGTTTTTCCTTAAATTCCAAACTTCGAAGTTCAGAGTAGGAAAAGAAAAATTTTGGGTATCCCAAAAGTTGCACTCAGGATCAAGTAATTCCGCCCAAAACTTACAGACTAGAAAAGATTCTCTCCATTCTTTTCTTATTCGGCAAAAAAGGAGCAACCTAAAGGAGTTTTGGCATCCAGCTCTACCCCACCAGCCAGCCAATCTCCCATTTCCCAGCATCCATATTTGGCTTTACAAAAAGATGCAATATATATTGTAACTAGGTTGTCAAGGAAAGTATATGCTGTAAGAAGTAGAAAGGTTTGGATGTGAGCCACCGCCAATATAACAATATCAGGATTTATTCTTACTTTCCACTTAAGATTACCAGTTCACATAAACAGAAAACTGAGTTCCATAGAGCAACAAAGATTGATGGATATTAACATTACGCAAAGCATTTGGTCTTATACTTAACCCATGAAATTCAAAATGTGGAAGATACTAGAATAAAGGAAGTGAAG
Source organism: Cinnamomum chago (assembly GCA_038049695.1). Taxonomy (NCBI): domain Eukaryota; kingdom Viridiplantae; phylum Streptophyta; class Magnoliopsida; order Laurales; family Lauraceae; genus Cinnamomum; species Cinnamomum chago. The sequence continues at coordinate 5,388,385 of CP142451.1, read as the reverse complement.
CAAAGAACATAGCCAAACTGAAGGATGAAACCAAATGAAATTACAGACAAAACAAGGCTGATAGGCCCATCAATTAAGAGAACATTCAACAGTACAAAAAGATTGAAATGAGAATGATGGGCCAGAAAATTTTGCCTAAGATTTGAAAATTAGCAGTCAACGAAAAAATAGATAAGGGTAGGAATAGAGTTAATAGGGTTAAGGGGTTCATCTCTATCAGAATATAAAGGAGATTGTTACTGCATAAAGATGGAACAAGATATCAAGATTAGAGTGTGCAACATGATGCCAAGAATCAAGATTAGAACATCGAAACAACATACACTACATTCAACCACTTTTAATCTTTTATCAATTATCATTTATCAGCCAAACCAAGACCCTATTCCTTAGCAAAAAGTGCACCAAACAGGAAGAAAACCATTCTAACCGCATTACATTTAACCATTTTCATAGTCCATAATCCATATCAACTGAAATAAATTTCCAAAATCACATAAGTGGCCACATTGAGCTTTCTGTAAGAATGTTCTCATCAATGAATCAACCCAAAGAAGACCCAAGCCTCCAGCCACTTCCTACACTTCTTTTAATCTTTTTACCATGGAAGGTCGCAGAATTACTTGATTTATGCTACAGTGATTGGATTTCATCTACTTCAATAATTGATTCAACCCTACTTGCAGCTTTATTTCTTTCATCCTAGCCACAAGCCTCATAGCATCTCTCAATCTGCCATTCTTCATATCCGCAGAAATCATGTTAACATAAGCTACAACAAAATCATCAAAACCCATTCTCCCTATCTCTAAAATGCCATCTCAGACCTAAGAAAAACCCCAAAACAGTAGTAAACAGTGATGATAGATGCACAGGTTACATGACCCAGTTGACAGCCTAATAAGCTCAACTCCTCATACACCCTAACTACAGCTCTAACTGTCATATTTTCGGTGTAACCACTGTTGACTACACAAATATCATCCTCAATTAACCTCCTAGGATATGAAATCAGTTCAATAAGCATATTAAAAAAAAAGGGGGGGGGGGGGGGGGGGGGGGGGGGGGGGGGAGAGGGGGAGGGGGGGGTGTTCTTTTTCAATAAGCTAGGAGATGAAAAACAGCCCAACAAGCATCAAAAGAAACCAACAAACATTATTGAGATAAACAAAGGTAAGAAAAGGGGAAAATAGCAGAAACCCATGTCAGAAACATGAAAAAGGAAGTGGCTTTCTGTACCTGAATGGTGATTTGGGCTGTTGGTGAGGAGTCCCTTCCTAAAGCATTTGGGAGCTGAGGAGAGAAAGGGAGAATGGGTTTCAAGGAAAAGAGACACATGGCAAGTTGGGGGAGAAATGCAATGGGATGAGGAAATCATTCTCATTTTTCAGTCATTTCTACTTCTCTTCTCCATTTTGCTTCCACGGGTGGTATATTACATATCCTCCTGACCAGCGCAGGCTTTGAAGTAGAAATAGATTGATTGAAGCGTAAGGAATGGGAATGAAATCTACCTAGCTACAAAGGACCTTGTTTTAGGGTTATGATCCTGTCCGAGCGTCCATCCATATGTGGGGCCCACAAGATGAAAATGGACACATAATGTGTCAGAATCCCAAAACAAATAGAGAATTATATTTTATTGGATCTTGTCCGGATACCCATCTTTATGTGGGACCCACTATATCCATCTTGCTTTATCATATCATCTATTGAATATCAATACAAAGGTATGTACGGTCAGATGAGATGATTTATAGTGAAGGATTATTGGGTGATGGGTGAAGGCAGGGATAGAACAGGTCGGTTCCGGTCAGGGTCTCTGTGCGGATCCGGATCATAACCGTTGATGAGAAATTAGAATTGAAACAGATCTTTTAGGTTTCGAAACTAAAACCGTGAGATGGAAAGTGGAATCGAACCTGAACGGGTTCACTATATGATAAGGATCTGGGTTTGGGCCTAATTAGAGAATGACATACTAAAACATAAAAATTTTTTGAGAAGAGGTTTTCGAAAATTGAAGTACTATGTTGGGTCGCGGGTCAAAATCAAAGTGTAACCGAACCTAGACCCAAGATCTAAATAAGGATCCAAATCCAATTTTTAACAAGTCAGAACGGCTAGCTAATCAGATAATCAAAACTCATTTACATCCTTAAGTGAAGGATATGATTATGAGGTGAGGGTGTGAGCCCTTTAATTTTATGAATTAGCAGGACGATGGCTAGATATTTATTTCAATTCTTCCTTTTAATTCAATTACCATATTATTTGATGGCCGTTTTCTAATATTCATCTTTAATACGTCATTTTAAACCACTTATCCAAAAAAAAAACTTAGGACTCCTAAAATTTTTATAACATGAAACAAAATAAAGCATTAGATGTAAATAAAATATTAAATGGGTTATTTTTCATAGAATGATGGAAGCATCTTATTGTTGATTAGATTTTGGAAAAATAATAACCCCAATCGGATTATCACAAGTTCACAACCATTGACTTCATGGCATGAAATACTGACTATTGTTTCAATCACATTTTTAATGAAATTCAACCAAATTGTGAGTCTATCGCTATCCCAAACAAATGTTAAACTAGGGCAAGTGTAAATCATGGAGATTAGTGAGTCTAAAGGCCTTTGGATTGTTGATAGATGGGCCTCGTGAGGTACCAAAAGTCCGCCCCTCTGTAAATTGGAAACCTTGATTCATGGGGCTTTACTACTAAGTCTTGGCCCAAGTTCAAATCATGGCATGGAGTATAGTCTGTCTGCAGGTTTATGTTGTATAGGAAAAGTGGACCGGTGGGATCTTGTATCTAGTGCGAATTTAACCCAGTGGGTCTTGCATTGATTGGTTGGACGGTCTGAATCTGCAAGATGCCATATGAGTCCTATGCAAAGATTAGTACATCTTGCATTATTGAATTTACATTGTCACACACATAGCTACTAAAGCTAATAATTGTGGTTCTCATTTGAGATAGGCAACAAATGCCCATGGCCACCCCAATGTCAACTGATCAAATGATCCCAACCTTTAATTTTAGGGTTGCATGTGAGCCAGCCCATCTTGACCGGCTCAAGTCCAGCTCACTTTGGGCCAGATTTTGGCATTAAATAGGCGTGGCAAACAGGTCGAATTGATCAGGGGTGTCCACTTGTTGAAAACCAAATCACTTGGCATCCTCAAATTTTCCATTAACAGCTCTAGTCACAAAAAAAAAAAAAAATTCTCACTAAACTTTTTCTTGTGTGACTTCACTCACCTATATTCTATGAGATCTGTCCACCTCCCTTGATAAATGATGCTCTGATCAACTATGGAGTACTAAAGCCACGGCTGATCAACTACAACATGTCCTTATTTATGTCATTTAGAATAGGCACATGGTGTTTAGATCCTGGTTGATATGTATTAGTTTCACCCAAAACATACGATTATGTATTTATGGGAGGTAGAGTTCAAAATAACAGCCATTGCATGACAGTTTCGGCCATTAACATACATGATATCTACTATACCTTTATTTGCCAAGTGCAATTCTAAGATTTGTTTCCATCTCTTTATGTGGTTCTTAAGCTTTTATTTAGACCAAGTATGAGTTGGACCTGAATTCAATTCTATTCCGGCTTCCAGTCTCAAACTACAACTTGAATAACCCAACCTGCAAATTTATGCAGGTCAGGTAACTTGAGTTCTGTCTGGCCTATAGTTGCAACCAGACTGTAACACCTGCAGTATATAGAACATGTGACCCTAGCTTCACATGGCACCTTCCAACTGCAAAGATGGAAAAAGTAGTTTGCTTTTTTTACAGTGTCACATAACTCTCATCCATTAGATTATTAAAAACACCAAGTGCCATGTACCATGCATTTTCATATCACATGGAAAAGTTTGTGTCCTTTGATCCAGTTCTAAACCCTTTCTATTGGACTTTCTGATATGAGCAAGGCTTTATTAAAGCTACTTTACTTCTTACAGGCACTAAAAAGTGAAGACTACAAAAGGTCTCATCAATCAAGAGGCAAGTCCCATCTGATATAACATATGAAAAAACAAGAAATTGCTCCACTGCAAATGCTGGACTTAACACTTAGTTAAATAGTATTTAATGAGTAAAATAAATGGAAGAGGTTTGCCATTAGGCTTATATGCACCTGCTACTTTTATGGTAATGATAAGAATCAGACTACTACGTCTCAAGTAGTTTTCAGCTTATGCCTATGGAAGATGACATTGACAAGAGGTAGATAAAAGAGGAGATTGAGAAAGACATGCATATGGATGTGGAGAGTGAAAGGCATGCATATGAATGCTTCAGTCTACCATCCCCCTCTCCCTTGTATAGATTCTCAAAATAATCATAATCAAACCCATGCCTCAACTATGTTGAGGTCGGCCAAATGAATCCTATTTCTCCATTTTGGTCTGATCACGAGCCAAATTTTTGGATAAGTTGTATCTGTCCATAGTATTAATTTTCAAAATATATAGTCGAAATTTAAACAAATCTTATATCTCTCAAAAGAAATTTTTACACAAACAAGACTTCACTCCCACAATTATATGAGTGTCGTATTGTAGATTGAACTCAAATACTCCATATGGTGGTGGTCTCACCTCAATATGCCAATAGGTTGCACCTGAGAAGTACTATACCAAAACACAAACTGGTTATCAAAAAATTTGATGAACCTCAGGCAAGGTGTGGTCACTGGTGGCATTAGACAGTAGAATTTGGAAACTACTGGTGAGAGAGAGAGAGAGAGAGAGAGAGAGAGATATCCTATTCAACAGAGGGGTTAGAGATCAAATGAAACCAAAATGTACATGTTTATTCTTGAGATGCCAGATGATTGCATTTTCATAGATCGAGAGAGGCACATTGATTGAAGTTGGCTTGACAAAGAACTGCCAAAGTTTAACAGAGATTGCACACAAAAACATAGAATTCTTTTCTAAGAAAGCAAACTAAAAATAAACCACCTTATACAGTAAGAAATATAATAAAACAGAGAGGAAACTATGTAGAGGGGAGAGCACAGGCAATGCAAGCCAAGAGGAGCATGGCAGAGGAAGTTGCATCTTCCTCTCCACTGAAACTGCTCTTCTTGAACTTGCTACCTTTCCCCTTGTTGCATTGTAACACCCCTTCTTGCCTCTGGCCATTTCCCTTCACAGCCTCATCTTGCTGTTGTTTCTTCACAGACTCATGCCTTCCAGTGCTAGACTCAACCACCTTAGACACCATTTCTCCACAAGCCTCCAAGAGGACCAGGAGGCCTTCACATTCATCATATATTTATAGAAGTTGCAACTATATAAATGCCCTTTAGAAAAAGAGACTAACTTGCATCAAGGTGTCCAGCAGATGGGTCCCACCACTACTATATACATTGTCCTAAAGTGATGCTGATTTGCTCATTTTGGGCTAGTTGTTTTAGTGTTGATTTGATCATGTACAATCATCAATATTAAAATATAGACTAACTGTGTACCCAAAGCTAATAGTGGAGGCATTGATGCATTTAAGTACTTGCTTCATCAGCCAGGATTGGCATTAGCACTTCTACTACTCTCCTACCTAAATATGCTATATTGGAGTACTGCCCCCAATATGCAAAATCATAAGCGACATAAACCCTTTATAAAGATCTTCATTGGACAACAAATCTATCAAGGAGACCCTTCCAAAACCCACAAGGTCCTAATCAAATCTAGTCAATTAAGGAAATGAAGAGCTAATAAAACTCAAACAGTCATAACATATGGCAAGTGAGCGAAGAAAATGACAGGTTAATAAGATTTAACCAGTACACTACCTTCTGTTTGCAATTCTACCCATTGTGTGGACCCATGTGTTGAGCTATCTCACTTTGCATGGTGAGCCCACTTGATGGATAGCTACATTACATGTGTTTGCCACCTGCCACATGAGTACATGACTGGGGGTTGGTTTATCACATGGGTGGGCTTCTTATATCACAAGGAATGACCTACATAGTAATGATCATTCTATAAATGATTAAATGGAATGGGAGCCATTGTTTTGCACTGGTACCTATTTTTAATGAGCTGAGTCGAAAACCCAAAATCTATAGAGTTCTATTGAAACTCTATGCTCAACAACTTTATACTATATTATTTTATTTACATCTTAAACACTCTAAAAGTAATTTAAAATAAATTTTTACTAATATTTTTATTTTTTGAATGTGTTTATAGGTTAATTTTTCTTATAAAATCAGGTTGAAGAATTTTCAAACATATGTTAAAAGCCAACATCAACTGATACATAAAAGTTTTGGCATTCGCTGAAACAATATCCAAAACAGGGTTTGAAAATCATGGTGGGAGAAATAATTCAAAACTTGCTCATATTGAAGCATTGAGGTTGTAGGTTCAAGTCAAGTTATGGATAAAAAAGAAAAAGTTATAGTTCAAAACTCAACTCTGCCTGAGTGACTTGGAAGGGCACCAAGTCAAGTGCGAGGGGCAAGTCTGATCGAGTTTTCGCAGACACAGTCACATATTGGACTCATTGTCCATTGAGTCAAATGAACTCAGCTAAGTTAGACCATGAAAGTTGAGTTTTTGAACTAATGTGGCCATTTAATCATGACTTCTACAAAACTCTGATTCTCCTTATTGGTGACCAACTGTGGTTTAATATGCCAATCCACTGGTAGCGCAGTGGTGAAGCACCTTGCCTTCCATAATAACAACCAGACATCAATCCTTCATTGTTGCGCTGATGGTGAGGGACTTAGGTGAGTATGTAGGTGGGTGTGCATGAGTTGGTAACAAAGCTGAGAGATGCACAGAGAGAAAGAGAAAAGATTTGGTAGCTGAGCAAATAGTATATAAAGAGACAGAGATGGAGAGGGAAGGGAGATGTAGGTTGAGAAACAATGGCTTTGCATTGAATTCCTAGGAATTCATAGTAATGTGGATTGTTTGTACTAAAGGAATACAAAAGAGGTGAGTAGACTGTAGAAGACATAGATGTAGATGGGGCTCTCACTTTCCTAGAATCTTATTTGCTAGGGTGATGACACTGAAACCATTTCCTACCATCAGAAAGACTTTTTTCATGGACATGTGGATGTGGGAAGGAACCTACAAAATTGCATTCTAACCAGCTCATAAATACTTCATCTTGGAAATATTTAATTAACATTTCCCACAGTTGCCAATGGGAAAGCTTTATAGAACGAAACTTCCTCCAGAATTTCTTGATTAGAAGAGTTGATTTATTTCTTTCTAGCTACTTCTTATCATCAAAAGATATTTTTCAGTTGGAGCTTATTTGGTCTGTGGAACCCTTTAAGAAAAATAGCCGTTAAATATGATTTGACCTCAAACGCTTTGAGGCTGTTTGGATTGCTGAAATCTCATGAAAACCCACAAAAATAACTATTATAAACTTTTAGATATTTGGACATTAAATCCACCTATTTTCATCCCTTGGAAATTTTCTTCTTTTATTAAGTTGGGACATAGTTTGTATTGGAATCCATGAAATCACTGTTCACCATTTGCAACCTTATAATTGCATATGATCCAAACAACTTATTTCTTTAAACATGTGTTTTCAGGGAAAATTCACTATCCAACTGAGTTTTGTAGGTACAAAAACACTCCCTTTGGGAGTAGAGAATCATTCTTGGGAGAAAATCAATATTACTGGTACATGACATCCCATGATGTTGCTGCCAGCACTAAAAAAGAGACAAACTTCATTTGCAGGTGCCATGTTGTTTCTTTCTCCATGTTGCTACTCTTTGGCCCTACATTTTACATGAAGTTGGCAACACGTGTTTTTGTCATCTATTTATCCTAGCATCAGCAAGTTCCTTTCCTTTTATATGCTAGAAAAATAACATACAACATATGTTTTCAATAATTTATCAGTCACTTATCCACAAGATTAAGAAAACAGTCTATGCAGAACCAGTGACAATCTATCTGAATAAGAACCTATGTATAAATTGTTTTCAATAACTAACAGTCACTTATCCACAAGATTTAGAAAACAATTGATTCAGAACTAGTGGTAATCTATCTGAACCACAAGATTAAGAAAACAGTTGATACAGAATGGGTGATAATTTATCAGATTCTGAATAAGAATCTCCATACTTGTTTAAGTACAGTCTGTGCTCTATTAGTGAAAAGTGCCAAAACAATCTGCTTTGGGTCTTTGCTTCCTCATGAGTCCCAAATGCTCCAAAACACTAGCTAGAATACAAGGTTTTGATGCATATTTGCCAAACTAGAGACTCGGAATAGTGGGGTTGTTAAGTGAGTATGATCAAGGTGAGTCCATATCTGGCCAGACCCAAATGGGAATTCTACTGTATTTAAATGGGTCTGGGTCCAAGTTGGTTGCAATTCTTAATCCATACCCAAATCCAATTAGGTTGGGTCTGGGTTGGGTTGATGGGTTATTCCCAATCCGGGAATAATCCAGAGTGTTTAAACCATAACTTTCAAAACCCCTACTTTCATTTCAATAGTCAATACCACCCATTTTGATTTAGTTCACTTGAGATTGACTCGAAAAGATCGCATCAATTAGATAGCAATCCAACATAGGCCCTCCTAACATGATGAAAGAAACTGATGGCATGGATTTTTCTTTAAAATAAAATTAATACAAACCACCCATTTTTAAGGTACTAGTTGTACGGTTAATATCAGGTCAGATGAATGATACTTTTACTAGACTGACTGCTACACCCAACAGCAGATAAAACAAAGTTCAAGACTTCCAAGTCAATGACAACCCAAGCCAACCAGGCCAACAATAATTTTCGTTTTATTCTTTTAATATTCCAAGTTCACATATATGCAAATTCTGGGCCATGGTATGAATGGGAAATAGCCTAAGCAACATATTAACCTGGCAAGCCAGACTATTCAACTAATGATCTTTGCATAATTGTGTGATTTCAGATGCCCTGGGTGGGAGCACAATCAAAACAATACAAATATCAATGCAAAGCAGCAATGTGAATGACAGACAAGTGTCCAAACATTGGTCTATCATACTATCAAAGAATTTCAGTTCTCATACCTTTTGTTGTAACCTTCAACCTATGATGTCCAGATATGGCAGGGACACGCCATAGACATGTCAGGGACACAAATTTTACACATAAAACGTGAAGTGTCGGATACGATGCGACACAATACGTTGCCCATTTTGAAGAATCCATACATCATAGCCTTAAATTGCTGGTTTCTAGCCTATGAACCGCAACCTCAATGGACTCTGCAGTTTGAGCCTACAAAATTTGTTGAATGTCCAAAACCAAAATCAATGAAGAAGAATTTATTCTCTTCAATCCATAAGAGTCGAATTTCAATTGGTATCAAGATGACTCCCTCGGGTCAACCCAGTATCATGCAATGCTGATGACAATTGAGACAACAAGGAACTGGTATTTAATTTATGATTCTCTCTCAAAAAAAAAAAAAAATGTCACAGTTCTAATATAAGCTTTGCTTATGTTTCAGTCCCAGTTCATGGGGATGAAAGATTGGAACATGTTCATAATGGAACTTCCTCACGTTACATGCCTAATTACTACCAGTAGTCTCTGCAAGAACACAACCCATTTTCGAAGTGATGAAAGCGTATCCGGTCCCTCACAATTATTGCCCTAGTAACCACTCTTGAAACAATTTTCATCCAGTTGTGGCAATCGCTGCATGTGCGAAGGTTCTTCGACACCCGTATTTCAGTTCTAGGACCTGTCCTCAGGATTGTGAATGCGACTGCCAACTTCTCACTATGGCAATTCAAATTCCCCTCCTTTTCCTCATCAGACACATCCATCAACACCAACTCTGTAGCAGGTGCAAAACCTTCTGCCTTAGCCATCACAATCAACCTATCTAACACTTTATATATGGCATCTGTTTCAGGGTGTGAACGGTCCCCTGCCTTGAACTCATGAACGACTCCCCCCATCTCCACCCAACTCAATCCACGACTCTTCCGAACTCCTTTCTTTTTCATCAGCTCCCTCACTTGCTCAGCACAATCCCATCTCTTTCCTAAGGAATAGATGTTTGAGAGCAGCACGTAGTCTCCACTGCCAGAGTGTTCCATCTGTTTGATCACCAGCTCTCCCAACTCGGGCTTTCCATGAGTTCTACAAGCACTTAACAATGCTCTCCATATAACAATGTCTGGTTTTATTGGCATTGTTTCTACCATCTTGTATGCTTCTTCTAAAAGCCCGGCTCTGCCCAACAGATCAACCATTGCTCCATAATGCTCGAGCCGTGGCTCAATCGAGTAATGGCTCTTCATTGCATCAAAAAAATGGCGACCCTTTTCAACCATTCCGCAATGACTGCAAGCAGTTAAGATCCCAACAAAGGTAATAGAATCAGGTGAAACATTTTCGCCCTCCATTCGAGAGAATGCAGCAATTGCATCCAAACCGAGTCCATGACTTGCTAGGCCGGTAATCATTGAATTCCATATACAGACATTGTCCCGACAAATGGCATTAAAAACTTCCATTGCAGTTCTGATTCTTCCGCACTTTGAGTACATGTCAATTAGTGCCGAACATAGTACAAAATTAAGTTCAATTCCTCTATCCATCATCAACCTATGGGCACACTCACCATGATGGAGAGCCCCTACTCGTGCACACGCAGAAAGAACAGAAGAAAACGTGAACTCATCTGGTTCAAAATCAGAACTGAGCATCCTCCCAAATAAACTTATCGCCTCCTTTGGGCGTCCACTCCTAACACACCCTGTGATCATTGAGTTCCAAGAAACCACATCTTTCTTCGGCATTTCACTAAAGATTCTCCTTGCAGTCTCATACTCTCCAATTCTCAAATAACCCGCGATCAATAAATTCGCAGAGACAATATTGACACCCCATTTGGAGATTTCATCAAACACTTGCTGTGCTTCGACAAGACGATCTCGAGCAATATATAAAGGAATCAGAGAAGATGAGAGAGAGGACAGCAATTCAAACCCAGATTTTATGATTCTTGCATGGGTTTGCATTGCTGTTTCCAGGTTCGACGATAACCTACAGGCTTCAAGGACGTAAGCAAGCGTCCAGTGATCGGAAGGGGCTGCCCTCGATAGGAACATGGTCCTGTAGTCTAGTAAGGCTTTGTGGGGGGAACCCTTTTCGATGGAAGCTCGGATGATGGCATTGTATAGACATGTTAGAGTCTGGGGGTTTTGTGGGTTTTCTTTGAGGCATTTCGTCGAACAGTTGATGGTATCGGTAGGTGTTTGAGAATTCAAAAACCGCTGCAAAGAAAGGGATGTCAGGCGCATGCGTGCGTAACGAGAAACAGACATTCATCTACGTAAGAGGGCTCAATCAAAAAGGCCACATATCTCGGACCAGGTTGACCTGTCCACATGTACCAGTAAGAGCATGCCACGTAAGTAATATGGGCTAAGATAGGGCACATCTTAGTAAATAGCTCGGTGAAAGCGGCCTCAACATAATTGAGATAAGACTTTGATGATAATGATGATGATCTCCCTCAATCCCGACACAGAACATAAATGCCGAGCCCAGGCCAAATCGGATTTATATATGGGAGATGCTATTATAAAAGATATATCTCACTTTATATTAGAGATAGGGGTGGAGCCCTCACATTTAAGTTGTTGGTATTGGATATGGATATGAGGAGTCCCACACAATAACACCTTAAATGAGAGATTGTGTGGAGCCCTCACATCCATATCCAATGCCAACAACTTAAATATGAGGGCTCACACCCCTATCTTTCGTAGGAGTATATTCATATATATATATGGGATTTCTAGCAATTGTTCTAGTAAATTATCATTAAATTAGGCCAATTAGGCCGGGTGTTGGGCTTTCTATCACTTAATCCAAGCTTGACCCAAATATTAAATAGGCTAAGGTTTTGCCTGGTCAAAAGCGGTCGGTCCAGATTGGGCCTGAGCTGGCTCGGCTCAATGTATATATTTTGCAAATTGGTTAAACCTGGGTTTAGCTTTGACCCGGTGGGTTGGATCAGGCTCAAGGTAATACTTGATGACTAACTGAGCCAGGCTGGGATTAGCTCTGACCCAAACTCAGGCGGATCAGATTGGATACTAACACAACCCAGGCCTACTACAGTTTGTATTTGGGTAAACCTGAGCCTGAACTCAACTAAAAAAAAAAAACCCAACATCCCCAACCTTAGCCTAATCCAAATTTAAAGTCCTTAATAATGATTGCATTGCAATTCAAGTTAGGTCATTTGGGTCGAATCAACGACTCTAACCTTCACATTTCATTAACTTTTTGAAGCGTACAAGATTATAAAAATCTGAAAATAAAATGAATGATAATGTAGTCATATATGTCTATAGCTAATTAGGCTACCAAGGTCAAAACTTGGGAGCCTTAAACATATACTTAATCAAAATGCCACTGGGTTTCGAAATCCAGGCTCGAATAGTCCAAGCTCAACATGAACCCAATCAGGCCCAAACCAAAAACTAAATTTTTCAGCAGGTCATGCCATCCGGGTTTGGTCTTCTTTGGCCAGTCCAAGTTGCCCTTCTAATTTCTCTGGCAAAAGCCCATGTGATACATGAGTGGATCCCAGCATTTTTAGGTCCTATGAGTCCAGCAGCCCCTGTGAATGAGAGGCTGGATGATTGTATTGGTAGTGGTTTGTGATGGATTTGGATGCGGAGACTCTGATACGCGGCTGGAAATTTATGTGCGTTCCGGTGATTGGGTAGCTCTGTGGATTTCTTCACCTCTTGTCTCTCCTATGGTATGGAACAATACCAACCCTAGAACTCCCTTATCTTATATAGACAAGTTCCAAAAAATCACACTTATTAGAGATTTATTCACCAAGAAATTCACATCCATTAATTTTATTAAGAATCTTATTAGTAGAATCGAATCAGATCTTACATTAAGTGAGATTATATTCTTATTGACATCAGCTTTCTGCTTGATCTTACGTCGGACCGGTGCACACGGCCATGGATTTCTTAAAGTTTCCAGGCTTAAGTCCTTTTCTGAATAGTTGCACCGTACATATGTGATGTTAGCTGTCTTCTCTCTTTCTGCAGAAGACAAGAAAAATAATTTATAAACTTCTAGGTAGAAGTGTGAGGCTGGCCAAAATCCTGTAGAATCTTTGATACAACCAAATAGTAAGATATGATACAACAGCATAGAAATCTTTGGGCACAGGAAATGATGGCTAGTTGAGACTTCTTGAGAGTACTGATTTCAGTGGTCATTTCATTTGACAGTCTAGCGAAGGCAGTTCTTAGAATATTTTCCAGACTCAACTTTCATGCCAAAATACATCTCACTTGGCCCCATACACAGAGGCTTAGATTTAGATGCATTATGCATGTATGATGCATCTGCTCATGCCTCTAGAGTACTCCAAAACCATGTGGAAAATGAGCACTTGGAGAGCAGAGAAGATGGTCTATTTAGGTTTTCTCAAATTCAACAAAGGTTGCCAATCTAATAGCTTTTCTTCTTGGGATCTGGATCCCCTATTTCATCCAAATAGGGTTTCTTTCCTTCGTCCGCCCCAGTACGTGGAGGCCCCTAATTCGCCCAAACAGAAATCCATTGCATTACTCAGTACAAATATGTGGCTCCAGTGCATGATAGGTAAGATCATTTTTAAGCAATGGATTGATTTATGAGAGGATAGATCACTTCATTTGTATTTGAAATGACCTTTTTGGTACTAATGCATAATGCATAGGATCTTTCATGATTAATCAAATTAAAAATCTTCGATCAACCGGTACTCACTCTAATTTGATATTAATCTTAATTATACTTATTGTTGAATTGAATTTCATAAAAATGTGATTTAAGAAAGTATTAAATCTGAAGGCCTCTCAATCCATCTTGATTATCTATTTAAAATCATCTTTGGTCAAATCTTACATATGCAGTGCGATCTTTCCATCACACATTGTCCTCTGATGATTAGCGTGCATCCAAATAGTTAAAAATCCTTCTTACTCTAATAGAGATGAGATCACAAATAGAGAAATATGCTACATCTATAAGAAGGAAAAAATCATTATTTTACAATTTTGTACTCCTTAGGGCAATACGTACAAATATAAAATTGAAGGGGCTAACTTATTCATGAAAATAAAGGTAATCAAAGACACTCTTATGGTACTTTTAACACATAAAGCATTTTGAAGTGAGATCCGACCTTCTTACTTGAAACTAGGGATGTAAATGGATCCCTGATTCTCCGATTACCCGGAGGTTTCGACCCGTTAAAAACCGGGTCTGGATCCTTATTTAGGCTCCAATAAGTAAATAGGTTCGGGTCTGAGTTCACCTTGTTTCTGACCCGTGGACCCGAGACTGGACATATTACTTCAATTTTTTTAAAATATCTTCTAAAAATCATATTTTTTTAATATCATTCTCTACATAGATTCGGACCTGGATCCAGACCCGTCTCTTATATGGTTGTAGTTCTGGTTCCAAAGCCAAGAAAACGGTTCCGAGTCCGGATCCAGTTCCACCTTCTCCTTATGGTTCCAGTTTCGGATCCACCATGGACTTGGACCAGAACCGACCCGTTTACAACCCTATTCGAAACTCACCTCAGAGTTGAAGTGGCATAAGGCATGTATTTGCTCTTCATATATTGTGTTTGAAACTACGAGTGCATGCAACCTTTACATAAGAAAAAATATAAGCCTCATTTGACAAGTCTATTATCAAGTCTCCACCATAGGAAATACAATCTTAACAGTATATTTGACCTAAAATGGGTTCAAATGGATATTCTTCTTATTGCTTAATTTAGACTAAACACGAGACATCGATCCGCATATAGTGGGATTACTTTGGAACACTATCACATCATAGATTTGACCATCAAAATGATGGTCAAAATTGCCCACCAGACACCTGGACACTCCAAGCAATGAACACATGCTCAAAGATGAATGCACCCTCACATGGAAGATAAAGATACTCACCAGCTGGAAGATAAGATAAAAGAGAAAGCCAACTCCTCATCTTCTTTCATGGAAATTCAGGTGCCTTTGTCGTCAACGAAATAGCCCATCAAATGTTGGAGTTTCTTTTACATTTCAATCTGCAAGTGCCTCCTGCAATTTGTCTTTTCTAATCGTTTATCCAAAAGAGATAAAGCATTTGCAACTTCTTTCATTTTCTCTGTTTGTTGGTTTGTGTCCCTTTTTATTAGTATTGATTCCATCTTATCTATAAGGATTGTATTAATTGAAAGTTTGATTTTTCATCTCAACTACTCATTTTTAAGTGGATGTCCACATTATTCATGAATTTTGTTTTTTATTTTTTAAAAAATTTTATTGAAGAAATGTTTTCTCATTATTATATATATTAAAGCATAGCGTCTTATATTCAATGTTAGTGTCAATGGGGAATGATAATAGGTTGTTAGACATGAGTGGTCCTCATGACCACATGTGCAACACTATTGGGATCCACGGTTTGAACTCACTAATTTAAGTTACTTTACTCTTTTTAGTTTTTTGTTTTACTAAGTTTATCTTGGATTAAATTTTAGTAAGCCAAATCAAATAGGATTCTTATTGACTGATTTTTGAGGGAATTAAAGAAACTTATTTTTATTAGATTTCTTTGATGGGAAGAAATCTCTCTATGGTTAATATATATATATGGTTTTCCGGTCCTCTCTCTTAACCTACGAGATCTGAAAAAGTACTCATCAATTTCAAGCATATTAAAATGGGTGATAAGGGAGATGTGATAAAACCATATTTGAGAAAAGAGATCCTCTCATCATCAAGATCATGGTGTAAGGTACGCTTTTAGTATTTTAGATTATCCATTGTTGATGCGTTGATTGTTCAAAGTTTGTGAGAAAAATTTTACGAACAAGAGACGTTTCAAACTTCTTTTGGATGGAACAAATGTTGTGGGAGACTTGAAAGTGAGTCAAGAGAAATTAAGGATAGTGTCTAGTCTACATCCCTTTGAAGCTTCATAGTAACAAGACCTGATCAACATGTAAGTCCCACCTCCCATGCAATTGCATATGGCATCAACTTGAATCTTTTCAAGAGTTTAATGATCTTTGAATTTTTATGATCCAAAAGAGAGAAAATATATGCAATTTTCTTTTTCTTCTTCTCAATAGTTATGAGAATATTATTTAATTGGCTTATGTCTCTTTTTCATTGGTTAAATCTTTTTTTCATATGAACTGATATGATCCTAATTTTTAGGATAACAAGTGATGAGTTCACAAAAGATACACTTTCATAGTATTATTTTATAAGTTTTTAAAGATAAAAAAACTCAAAACACTATTTTTAGCATAAAAATTATAAATTTCCTCCTCATCATACTTTGCTCATATCTTTCCATTATAGATGGTTATTTGTATGCATTTATATGAGTTCCAATGGCTTTCATACAAAATATGTTTGAAAATACTCTCAATTATGTTGATTTCTCTTATAGGTATTGATTGAAGATTAATTTGAAGATTAAAGCTGAGATTCAAGAGTTAAAGAGAGTAATGATAAGTTTGAAAGACAATTGGATGAAGAAATAACAAAGTTAGGCTAATAATAAAAAGAAAAATGAAAGACTTAGGTTGGTATTTTGACCATATCTTTTTACTCGGGTGTCCAATTGAGGTTATATCAGAAGCATTGGAAAGCTTGTTCTAAGATTTACAAATCATGCTTCACGATATTTTTCCAAATTCAGACGTTTCGATGGTCAAAATCGCACATCAATTTAGAAACTATTTTCTAAAACGAGAATCACATTCATATGTTCATATTTCCATTCTTGTGAAGTCCTACGTTGGAAAGAAACCAAAAGAAAGCAAGACAAATGTTTTTATATAAGGAATGGAGCTCTAGGCATTAAATACACAAGCAAGGAGAGCATCTTCTTCTTTACTTAAGCTATTCATATAATTGAAAGCAATTGTAGAGAAAAAGTGAAGAAAGATTTGTAAAAATTGAAGATTTGGAATGAAAGCTTTGTTTTCTTCAATGGGTGGCTAATTCCTTTAATTGGATTTTCTAGATGAAACTAAGTTAATGCTATTCCTTTTGCTTATGTTCTTAATTCCCTTTGTTTATGTGCTTAACATGCTAAAATAGATTTTTTTTTCATTGCAATGTACTATCTTCCATGCTTATTTTCTATCTTAGCATTCTTTTTACTATTTATAATTAGGTTTGATAAATCATGCTTAGTAGTTAATATCTTTTGATAGTTTTATGCTTACTTTTGATAGATAGTCATTAGGAATCTTATATATATATATAAAGGGAAGAAAGTCATAGCTATTAGATTGTTAATTTCTATCTTAGAGTTTTAAAGTTATATTTTTCAAATATAAGCATTGATTTGTCATTAAATTTGAGTATTTGTTTGGGAAAAGAGAAGAGCATTAGTGTTGGATTAGTGCCACATAGTGGATTCTAGATGATTCAATATATCCATTAGTATTGCTTGTTGCTTATTTTACTTACTTTAGCTAGATTCTATTCACCTTCTCACACATTTATTCACTTATTTTAATTCTCACACTTCATTTATCTATTTACACCATCAATTCCATTCAATATTGATCAAGTATTATTGATTTTGACCGGCAACAATTTAGCTTCGATACAAATTGAGCTAATTCTAAACTCGTAATCGCTCGAACACTTTCATTCTCTACTCAATTTAACTCGTATCAAGTTTATAATTTGTGATACCCACCCGTCATGTGGTAGGTACGTGTTAGATTTACATTAGGATTGTTTCACTCTAAAATATTATATAAAGAATTAAATTATATGCATGCTAATGCATGTCGAAAATTTGAGTTCACAACCCCTCACTTTTCTCAAATATTTGATGTACTCTGAGCCGCAGAACTAGCCCGCCCCCCCCCCCCCCAAATTACAAAAATCCCCTTGAGATTAAATAAAACTTAAACCATTTTTTAGCAATAGCACCCCCAAGGAAAAAAATTCCAAAATGCCCCGCCCCCAGTTCCGCCCCCGGTACTCTGCCATTACAATTTAGCTCAAAGTAAAAGATTATTACTCAAAAGATATGGTTGGTTGGTTGGTTGCCGTGCTAGTGTGGGTACGGGGCAAGTCAAGCCAGATCCAACCAACGACCTGACATCTTAGGGTCATGGAGGCCCCGAAGGACAAAAAGAAAAACAAACCTAAAAATTTATACTTTGAATGTGACATAACAACCAATTGACAGGTGCTAGTGGAATTGTTGATGTATCATTGTCTTAAGAGGCATTGTGGAAAATTTTAATCAATAAAAAGACATTCGAAGCTTCGTACAAATGTTGGAGAGAGACCAAATACAAATTGTAGTGTCTGATTTTCTTTGAAATTTCTTATCTTATCTTAGTTACAAAAAGACCAAGACCCACATTCCAAACACTGCACATGGCATCCACCTCAACTTGTTCGAGAATTCTATGTTCATTGAACTTGGATTTTATTTTTCTTCTTGGTAGGGCTAAGAATTTTCAAATCCATATCCACTAAGGGGTCATTTGTCTTTATGTCTAGGATAGAAAAATGAGTTTTATATATATATATACATATATAAATGTCACATCTGTATTACATTTGTCAAAATTACCATTTTCACATTAGTAAATAAGTACATCAATGGTTTATATGTGTTTGAGTTTTTTTAATATTTCTCAAGAATTTCTAAGAATCCATGAAGACTTTAGTTGTGTTTGAATTTTTTTTAATTTTTTTTCAAGAATTTCTAAGAATCCATGAATATTGATATGATTCATATGGGAATATTGAAATATGTGAGTGATATACAATCTGTGAGACAACCAGCCTTATGCCGCAGCTGTGTTGGATGAGAGCCTCTTGTCACTAGAGAGTCCCGCGTTTCAGCTGAGTCCGCCACTTTTAACATTAAATCACACATAAAACATGATTTGACTTCCAAACCATTTGAGAATCTTCTTTAATCTTTTTATTCTTTGTTTTCAAAAAAGTGTAAAAAAAAAGTTAAAAGAATTTTTTTTCCCCTTGATCTCGGAGAATCTCATGGAACGTGGAAACTGACATTGTCACATCATCATTTTCAGAGGTTTCCAAATTCTGTGAAAAAAGCAAACTCCACCCAAGAACAGGAAAAAGTAGAATTATCATGTCAGCTAGTGATATACTTTTCTGCTTTCCTTCTACGTTTATGCCACAATCACGATTAGACTTTCCACATTTGAGAACAAAAACCATACCTACTTTTCATAGAGATGACATTTTTATCCTGACTCGTCTCAATCCGAAGTGCCCACCCCGCCCCGACTCTTAGACTGGACGGGGACAGGGTAAAAAAATATACCTCGAATCCGGGACAGGGCGAGGATGGGTATGTTTCTTACCCCGCCCCGCTGCCCAGCCCCGAAATACCGCCCCGTGCCCCGCCCCGAAATTAATAATCTCCTAAAATATATATATATATATATATTAGATTTCTTTTATAATAAATAAACATATTTATATGTAAATGTATACATTGATTTTATGTTGTTATTAAGGGTTAAGTAGATTGATTGAAGACTTTTTTTAAAGTTAAACATGTAATTGAATGAGCCATAGACATTATAGAAGCATATAATATGATCCCATTCCCTCTGATTCAAATTTAATGAAATTAAAATTGTTAAAAAATCTATCTAAGTATCTAAGCTTATTTTATTTTAATCATATATAATGTTAAATTGTGACATGATAAATCATATTAAATAAAACGAATATAAATATATAATAGAATGATAGATCATGCTTTAAACTTATAATAACATATATGATTAGATATAGCAAGGTAAATTATAATTTGTATGATTATAATCATACTAATAACAATATAAATTATACTAATTTGATATAACATTACAAGATATATCATGCTATACACTTATAATAGCTTATATGATTAGAAATAGCAAGGTAAATTATAGTTAGTAACTTAATATGATTCTAATCATACTAACAACACTATAAATTATACCAATTTTAATTATATGTAATCAACCTCTTTATTAGTGAGTGGAGTTCAATACCAGAAATGAAGTGAAACCATGTATCGATGGAGTTCATGATATTTTAGAGAGATATTATCTTTTTTATAAAGAATGTCTCAAAGCATATATGATATTTTCAAGTGTATATTAGTGGCCTTCAAAGACTTAGAGAAAATCTTATAAGAATAAATCTTAAAATTTCAGGAAAATGAAAATTTATATTATTAATATTAGATAATTTTAAAATTTTAAACAATCTAACAGTGCCCCCACTTATAAAATATTTATGCAGGGAGATCTTTTTATTCTATTTTGGGAGATCTTTTTTTTAATATTATTAAAGGCATGGAGACAACATAGATAAATCATTCATGTGTTTTTTACTATATAAAATAAATTAATTTACCTTTTCCTTTATAGTCAATTCAAAATTAATTTATTATGTTTATGGTTGCACCATATCGGAGCGGGGACGGGGTATGTAACATGCCCCGAATTGTGGGGCGGGGACAGGGAGGTTCGGGGCGGGGACGGGGCAACCCAATTCCGCCCCACCCCTTCCCTTTGCCATCCCTACTTTTTTCACAGCACCCATTAACATCTACAGTCTCAATCTTAAAAATGTTAAAGAAGTTCATGATAATGAGCAACTTGGCATATCCAAAGGAAATATATGTGGCACATTTTGAACCCTAAAATCCCATGAAAATTGGAATCTTTTCCCTGAATAGTACCACATTAAAACTTCCAGAATTCATGGTGTCATTGACAAGCTTTCCACACTGAAAACTGCAGCTCTGGCTCGACTAGTCAGTGGTCCTTCCTTTATTCCATCTCTCAATTTCTCTAACGTCCTTCCTTTATTCACATGACTTACAACAAAATGTCGACACTATGTGCTTAGATGTTGCTAACATATTCCTAATCCTCTTCATTGCTGTTTCATATTAACATCATCTCCCAAACAGTACTCTTCTTTAGATTTTTTTTATTTTTGTGATTGATAAATGTCTTAATCTTGTATAGGTAGCATTTCTTGACGGGCAGTGGGCGGACCTAAGTGCTGCAGTTGCACTCACGTGATTCTAAAATCTCCTTAAATAAGATCTTAAAATATCCAATTTTATGATATAACTTCTTGACTTGACTATAAGCCACACCACTCAAATCTTGGGACCGCTTGATGGGTGCGTTTTAATTTTTAATATCTTTCTAAACGTGTGAATCAATGGGCGCAAGTTTTTCTTTCCATACGTTATTTTATTGGCCATGAGACAACCTATAAAGAGGACAAATGTGACTTATATTAATTTGAATCCGTACCTTGAAACACTACAATAGAGAATAGGCTGATTCCAACTACAGCCTTTTTAAGGAGATTTGTCTTTTGTTTTCTTGCAATATTTAAAAGGAAAATTGCAAAAATAAATAAATAAAGATAAAATTTGTCTTGTTGAAAGTTTTATTCAAGTATTGAAAAGATTAAAATCAACAAGCAATGAAGAATGGGACAGAAATATTAAATATGAGAAAAGATCTCATGAATTTAATTTGCATTTGATTTTACAAAAAGTCTACACACCCCGGGATTTATACCCCGACTGGGATCCCGGGGTGCATATGGACCGTTGGATCCCAGCCCAGCCCTGGGATCCAACGGTCCATATGCACCCCGGGATCCCAGTCGGGGTATAAAGATCCCGGGGTGCGTAGCACGGCTCTTGATTTTAAACAAAGTGAACCGCTCTCATGATGACTTTATTTAATAATATGCTTTTGATCTGTTTAAATTTTCATAAAATGTGATTCATATGGCCTTACTTGATCACGTACGTTGTTAATCATATATAAGGATAACGACGACAATTATGATGATGTCGTATCTTTTTATATATTTAAATTTCTAGTGGAAAGTGTCATATATGTGAATGTGTGGTAAGAAGTCATATGCGATTATTTCTAATGATGATGATAATAATGATGAGGAGGAGATTATTACATGTACAAGAGTCAACAAGGTAAGTAAGGGTGATGAGGAGATTATTTCATATTTGCAGCATGGCACATGGAGGTTGGATCGATGATTTTTCAGACCATTTGGAAGGAGAGGAATTTATGATGCTGTGAGGATTCCTTCACATTGGCAACAGATCTTATTCACATATTAAAGTTGTTTATTACTTATTGGTGTTGGTCCTTCCCATTTTTAATGTTAAATACTACAAAGAAAAGAGTCATGTGAGTGAGCCCTAGGGCACGTGCTGAGCTTGTGCATGCCCTTAGACACCCACGAGCCTACCAACCTTTCTGCTCGTGTGTTTCAAACCACCAACGGCTATGAGAGTCTTCCCAAAGCCTCTGCGGCTCACACTTGCTGGAAATCGCGAGGCTCCTTGGTGGGGCCCACTTAATCAATAACATAAATTCAGAGGACATATTTCCGGTCCGAGCTGTGGGCTCGGCAGACCTTTTTTATGGGTTCAAGCAAGATGTTATTAGAATGAGAGTTAGGTATTATAATGAAATTGATCACATGCAAAACTCCAAGCGTAGTTCACTCAGTTTAGGACCATGATTTGCATCCGGAGGTTGTAAGTTTGAAATTGCACTACCACACGGGGCTACAAGGGAGTTTATCCGACTTTTCTAGAGGCCCGGAGGGGTTAATCCACCCCAAAGAGTTGAGAACCATTCGATAGTAAAAAACAAAAAGAATAAGTATCGTAAAATTTTGAACAAACACCCTTTTTAGGGGTTTAAATGTTATTAAGTGGGTCCCATTCAAGTGCGGCATGAATTTAACGCGAGTTCGAGCTTTAGAGGAACTTGAGAGTTCTTTCCTCCTTGATTTTTAGCATTAGTTTAATGAAATGGAATTAATTGATTAAGTTGCATTCTCTAGGAAAATGATTGTTAATAACTAAAGTTGCAATCTCTAGGAAAATGATTGTGAATAGCTTTAGCTCTAATATAATATTAACTATTTGTTAACTAGCTAACTAATAATAATAATAATAACAATAGAGAAATGATCCGTCATTCTTGAAAGCCATCTAATCAGTGAGGCCCACATTTGCTATAAGAGCTAGACTAAATTTCCCATGCTTGGGGGATGATGGTGCATTTTGACCATAACCATGGTCCACATGACCACAAAAGGCACAAGCCCATGATGACCCCCACACTTTGGTCATCAATCACGGCATTAAGGCCTTCCATCATTTTATGCTTTCTTTCTTAATGCGAGCAAAGTGGAAGGCATGGCTTGCCAAGTGTTGGGCTAGAAACTTTAAAGAGTTTCTATTGCTAACAAAAGGAGTGATCTCAATATAAGATTAGTTCTATGATGGGCGGGAATGTGTAGGGGTGAATTCATGTTTAGATTTATTTCATGATGCCCCATCAAAAAATCGCATCATTAAATTCAATGGGTTTAGAGTTCAGGGTTTAGGGTTTAGGTTTAGAGTTTATGCAACTCATAGCCTTATGTCACCAATGTTGATTAATCTATTCCTCGAATATCATGACCATCAAGTAAATGAGATGAGTCCGGATCCCCTATTACGGGAGACACCGTTTCATCCAATTCTAAATCACAAATGGAGTAAAATCTCATTCGATGCGTCCAAATATTTTTCCCATTGGCTGGATCTAATTTTAGTGGATGTAATTTTTGAGAAGTTGGCTCCCCCACTCATTAGGTGGGCCCCACATTTATCATGAATCTGAACAATTTGGCCCCTTTTTGTTCCGTCTCTGACCTTTTATTTTGTTTTGGGATCTGGTCCCATCTCCCCAATAAAAGAAAAAAAAAATTTCCTCCCCCATATGGCACCTCGTGAGTGGTCCAAACAAGATTTCCAAACAGTGGTCCAAACAGGGGATCCGTTTCCTTTATTTTGTTGAGAAGACTGATGTGAGTTGTCCAGCGTCTCAAAGGAGCCCAAGCAACAAGATGATGTGGCCCACTCTGTGGACAGGTTTGATATTGCCTGCTGATTTATGGATGCCACCAAACCAATAAAAGCCCCATCAATAATAGAAGTAGTGCGTTACTGTCCATTTTAGTAGAAGGGCGAGAGCCACCAAGATGTAAACATAGACCAAAGTCCAATAGGAAATGCCAAAACAGGGAAGAGAAAGGGCTCCTGAATTGGGACCATGAGTTTAGACTAAAGATGCTGCTGAGTTCATTCCCTTGCAACTGAACCACATATCATTCAGATTGGATTGAAATCCGCCAATGTATATAAGATGTGGACCATCTAACTCAAGCTAGAGTGATGGCCACCTGGTTCACTTTTCTGGTTTGAAGTTGATGGACCCATTGCAATGTGAAACACCATCCCATCAGAGTTGGGTGTCCAGAATGCAACCTCATTACTATGGTCAATGTGGGTCTCAAATGGGCCAATGGTTTTTTTTTTTTTTTTTTGGGTGGAACCCTTTTGGTCCAAAATGTCCTTGGGGTCTTCTTGTCTTGTCAGGGCCTCGGATAATTCGACTTGATTGCCTTAATCATGGGCCTCACTTATTTAAATACCTAACTTTTAGGTGTGTAGATTATATTCTAAAGTAAGAAATAATATAACATTTAAAGTATTTAGGAATATTTGATTTCCAAACACCCCATTATCTATTAGGAGATCACATCTTGCTCACAAGATGATGGTTGAGGTCATTAGAGTGGGTGTATACACTGACTTGTGGAATATAGTATTTAGTATTTAGGGAAATGCTTTAATGAGAAGATTCCACAACAGAGGGAAAAAAAATCTAATAGAGTGGCCTTTTCCATTTGGTGTGACACTACTTTTGTGCTGAAAATAAAATAGAGGATTTCGATTTCCTCTAAGATCAGGTGTTAGGAAATATTGTTTGTTAAACAACAAAGTTCTACACTCCCCGAGAGGAATCCTATGTTTCTACCATTTTCCATATAAATTCAAAACCCTCTCTATCTAAAAAAAAATAACTTTATTTTTTGGACTTTTTTTGCTAGGAGGATGTGTTTCACCAAACATTAGTACGTAAATTGCACAAAATATTAGGAGAAGTTTCCTCTCCATTACAAAAATTCTCTTATCTCACAAACGGGAGAGTTTCACAATTAAAAATAAAATTGTTCTGGGTCTCTCCACAAGGCCACAACCCATTCTTATTTTGTTCGGTGCAACTCTTTTTTATTTTTAGTCGTGTGCATGAAAAAAAAAATGAACAGATTTGCCTCATCGGAGGATTTCAACCTCGTTTTTAAGAAGGGTAGAAATGTAAAATTCCTCTCTCTTAAAGAAACAGAAATCCATGGAACTTTGAAGTTGGAATCCACTACTTGCACAAACACAATAGACACATTTTTTTTAACAAAAATCAATTCCCAAGGGAAAACCTTTTGCTTTTATTCAAGGTAAAAACAGTTCAATTTTTCTTTTCTTTCTTAAAAACAAAAAAACAAAAAAAAGAAACACTGGATGTGGCAACTGCCGAAAATTTTGCACAGGTGTTTGCTAATACAGTTTGAAAGCTAAATGGAAAGGTGGCAGTTAGCATCTATCCACCATATCTGAAATCCCAATATCTCCTTTCTCAAAAAAAATAAAATAATAAAAATAAAAATAAATAGAAGAAGAAGATTCAAATCTGAAGAACATATCCATTGCTTTCACACCCCCACAAGGAATTTTGTGTCTTTTCATGAAGTAATTCATGAAGACATCCTAGGCCACTGTTTTGACAATGTCGAGAGAGAGAGAAGATACTATTAAGATTCTGATGCGTTGATGGTGATTGGGGAATTGTGGTTTGTTGGGGTGCATTTAAGCTATGAATATAAATACAGGTAAAAAGGCTATGCAGAAAGGCATTGAGCCACACTGCATAAACCGGTCTCAGAGCCACGTGCTCCCATAATATACATTGCTAAGAGACGACAAGAGAGACAGAGAATTCAGACAACTTTGGAGTTTGGACTGTATGCATCTTCTTCCTTTTTGAACAAGCTCTTCCACATTTTATTTTTCTTTGTATTCAATCATATCTTTGAGCTATCTTGTTCCAATCCTTTTATTTTTATCTCCTAAGCATTTATGGAGATGGTTCCAGTTTTACATAGGTTCATAACACAAGCAGTTTTCTCAATGTTTTGGACATGGGTTTGTGTAACTTTTTGAAAATCTTCTTTTAATAAACACTTTTGTGATCATTTGTCTCTGGCTTGGCTTATTCAACTTGCATTTAATGAAGTGGGGATGGTCACTTTTTTTGGGGGCATAGATTTTCTTCTCTATTGAAATTGTCTACCATCAGATTTCATAGAGTTGTTTTCTCATTTTCTAAATAGACTGTTTGTTTCATTGCCTCTGACTTCTGTTTCTGCTATCTTTGATATATTTTTTTTCTTGAATTGGGTTAGTTTTGTTCAAGAAGAAGCTTCATGGAGTTGTTTATATTGGCCATCAATGTAGCAGTTTCTGCATTGTTTTTCATTTGGGTTATAGTAGAATGTTTCATTGAGAGGAGGAGACATGTAGCATATGAAGATGCAAGTCTGGAAACTACAGATAGAAAATCTATGGTTTGTGCAAAGATTACTGTCCTTTGTAATGTTTTAATCTGTATTTCCTATCTGGGTACTTTCACTTATGAGGTTTGTACGCGGAAAATGATCTACTTGGACTTTGTTTTCCCGGCCATAACTTGGTTACCGATGACTCTGTTTACAATCCATTGCAAGAGAAAACCAGTTGGAGAAAACAACAGATGGCCTACAGTCCTTAAATTCTGGTGGATTCTTTTTGGTCTTTTCAATGGTTTCTGTATCTCAGTCTTTGTAATCGATCACTTCAAATGGGCAACACTACCTCAATCTTTTCCAATGGTGAACATTGCCGACTTCATTTGCTTCCCCTTCTGCATCTTTCTCTGCTTCAATGCAATAGCAAAGAATGCTGTCAATCCGAGAGTAGAACTCAAACGCCCGCTTTTGCGTCGAGAAGAAGATGACTTCAACAGAGTTGCTTTTGCCAATGCTGGAATGTGGAGCCGCCTTACTTTCGGGTGGCTGAACCCACTCTTCGAGATGGGTCGGATACAGAAACTGAAACTAGACCATGTCCCGTCAGTCCCTGAATCTGAAAGCGCCGAAAAAGCCTTCTGCATGTTAGAAGAAGAACTTTGCAAGCAGAAAACTGATGTTTCCTCACTGCCAAATGGTATAATCCATGCTATATGGAGGCCTCTGGCCATAAATGCAGTCTTCGCAGGTATCAAACTCTTCAATTAACTTTTAAGTTTTCTATATAGTTTACTTTGATAGCTGCACTGTTCATGATGTTATGGAACATTTAGTATTTTTTATTTTTCATTTTTCATCAGGTATAAACACTCTATCTTCCTACTTGGGGCCTTTTTTAATCGCCAACTTCGTCAACTTCTTATCTCGTAAAGATGACAATTCAAGCCACAACTATGGTTACATCCTCTCGTTCTTCTTTTTCTTTGGTAAGACAGTCGAATCACTGTCTCAACGACAATGGTACTTTGGTGCGCATCGGATTGGTGTTCGAGTTCGAGCAGCAATCATGGTAACAATATACCAGAAGTCTCTTTGGTTGAAGTACTCTGATATGACCACTGGTAAAATCATAAATTTGCTGAATGTGGACGTCGAACGGATCGGAGACTTTTGCTGGTTCATCCATGGGATATGGTTGCTCCCTATCCAAGTCTCTCTGGCTCTAATCATCTTGTATAGGAATCTTGGTGCGGCAGCCTCTGTTGCGGCCCTTCTTGCGACAGTCTTGGTGATGGTGAGCAACACCCCATTAGCCAATATGCAAGAAAAGCTTCATTCCAAGATTATGGATGCTAAGGATTCAAGAATCAAAGCCACCTCAGAGACTCTAAAATGCATGAGAACCTTAAAATTGCATTCTTGGGAAACCACTTATTTAGACAGGATCCTCCAACTTAGAGAAACTGAAAGAAGTTGGTTGAAGAGATATTTATACACTTGTGCAGCTATTGCCTTTCTCTTTTGGGCCTCTCCTACTTTGGTTTCAGTTGTCACCTTTGGGGTCTGCATTATTGTGAAAGTTCCTTTGACTTCTGGTACAGTTCTATCAGCTCTTGCTACTTTTCGAATTCTTCAAGAACCCATCTACAACTTACCTGAACTCATCTCCATGATCGCTCAGACAAAGGTTTCGGTTGATCGGATCCAACAATTCCTTAGAAAAGAACATCAAGCGAAGACAAAGATGAGCTATAAACCAAAATTTCATGATGTGGCAATTGAAATTGAAGCAGGTGAGTACGCATGGGAACCTAATTCAAACAAGCCCACTATCAAGATAGGTAAAAGGATGAACATCATGAAAGGTGAGAAGGTTGCAGTATGTGGGTCAGTAGGGTCAGGAAAATCAAGCTTCCTTTGCAGTATACTTGGTGAAATTCCTAGGATTAGTGGGGCAGGGATCAAGGTGTTTGGATCAAAAGCTTATGCTCCCCAAAGCGCTTGGATCCAAACTGGAACTGTTCAAGAAAACGTGTTGTTCGGTAAGGAGATGGATAAAGATTTCTATGAGGATGTGTTGGAGGGGTGTGCTTTGAATAGAGACATTGAGCTGTGGAATGACAGAGACATGTGCGTGGTGGGGGAAAGAGGTATTAATTTGAGTGGCGGGCAGAAGCAAAGGATTCAGCTTGCAAGGGCAATCTATAGTGATTCAGATGTATATTTGTTAGATGATCCTTTCAGTGCTGTAGATGCACATACAGGAGCACATCTCTTCAAGGTAAGATTAACACCCACTATATTTGTTGATATATATACTGAATGCCACTTGCATAATTCATGCTTTCATTCTACTAAATGTAGATATATTTAATATATATCTAATTTGGCTGTGTACAGGAATGTCTATCGCGACTATTGGCTCACAAGACTGTTATTTATGTAACTCATCAACTAGAATTCTTGGACTCTTCAGATCTAGTCTTGGTAAGACACACTTCCATTTAGTTATTTTACCATATGATAGAGGTTTAAACAGGGCAAGTGCAACTTCAATTATCCATTTCACAACAATGGTTACTCAGTTCACAGCTTAGCTAATTCCTACTCATGTAGTTCACAATTCAATACCTTTCATAGTTCATCAATTCCTTGCAATAAATTTATTGAGTTGTTTTTCACTTCTGCCTATGGTCATTTTCTAGTTCAATGAAGCTTGATTCAATTTTCATGGTTCCTAGATGGAATTCAACTAATTCATAGGGGTAATATTAGTATATGTCATCATATATATTGATATATATATATTGAATGATTCATCTGATATATATTAAAGCCCTAAATCTCCTCATAAAAGCTTATACATTGGTGAATGTAAGCACTTATATGACCTCTGATGAGTTTTAGCAAAAGGAAAACCTTTTCTAAGGCATTTTGAAATTTTGTATTCTACAGCATTAAAATAGGTATAAAGAATAGAATTCTGAGTGCTCCAAATCATATCAAACTGGTTCAATCCAATCGCAAAAAGACCAAATCAGTGTTGTTGGAATGAATCAAATTAACAACAACTCTAACGAGCATGTTCACATATTGATGCTAGTTATTATTAACAAGGTAACTATAGATACAACTTTGTGGTTATGGATTTGATCCTGATGACAAAGGAGCACATATGGGTTTAGAATTGCACGTCATGTGCCCTGTATGGCCTACAGCCTTTCAGGCATGAGTGCGACCTGCCAAATTGGCTTATTTTGATCAGATGGTATTGTATAATCTATATAGTGGATATAGAAAGTACAACTTAGAAACTGAACTTCTCCACTGGTCTTCCCCCCACTAAGCTGATTTGAATTTTGAATTTTGTAAGAAAAGAGAGCACCTTTCAATTTTCTTTCCTTTTTCTAGCATTGATGTGTATATTCACACATTTGCAGGTGATGCAAGATGGGGAGATTGTTCAATCAGGTAAGTATGAGGATCTGATTAAAGACACTGATGGTGAGCTTATCCGGAAAATGGCCGCTCACAACCAATCTCTGAGTCAAGTGACCTCTCCCCAGAAGCACAGTTTTTCAACACGTGCAACTCATCAGAAAGAGCAATTGGAGCTGACGGAAGAAAACCTTGACATCCAAGACAGAGAATGCAAGCTTTCTGAGAGAGTTCATGAAGAAGAAAGAGAATCAGGGCGAGTAAAGTGGAAGGTCTACTCAACTTTCATCACCTCAGCATATAAGGGAGCTCTTGTTCCAGTTGTTCTCCTTTGTCAAGTTTTCTTTCAAGGATTTCAGATGGGAAGTAATTACTGGATTGCTTGGGCGACGGAAATGGAAGGGAGGGTAAGCAAAGAGAAGTTGATGGGTGTCTTTGCTTTGATGTCTGCTGGAAGTTCAATCTTTGTCTTAGGAAGAGCAGTTCTGCTAGCAACAATTGCTCTTGAGACTGCACAAAGGCTGTTCCTTGGCATGATCACTTGCGTTTTCCGGGCACCCATCTCATTCTTCGACTCCACGCCTTCCAGTCAAATCCTCAACAGGGTCAGTTTTTTGCAATTCCATGTTCCTATGCACCTGGATGTGCAACAAATTTCAAGCCTTCTAAAATTTGTAGAACAAATGGTTACCAATTCCACCATATAGTTAGTGCTGCTTTAGGAGAGTTATGGTCTTTTGCTTTTCTGCCTTGAATCATTTTTTATTTGGGGTAGAAAATTTGGAAAAAGCAGTATTCTGATTCCTGACTAATGGGTTTTCAATAGCTCCACCACCCCAATTATAATAGAGAATGGATAACCATCTATTCTGCCAAAATATTCATGTGTCGTATGGTTCTTGGTACATTTAGATGTATCAGTAACTTCAATTGGTGTTGTGGTCCTTATATGGGTCTCTACATGTTTTGAGTATGTAGTTTTTGTGCGTGTTTTCTTAATGACCATGTTCGACCAAGTCAATCAAGTGTGATAATCTCACTTCTGTTGCTCTTCAAATCAAATATGATGGTGTGTTCTGATCCTGCTCATTTTTGTCCAGTCATCGACAGACCAGAGCACAGTGGACACAGACATTCCTTACAGATTAGCAGGCCTTGCATTTGCTCTCATTCAACTCTTGAGCATCATTTTTCTTCTATCTTACGTTGCTTGGCAAGTCTTCCTTCTCTTCCTCATTGTCCTGGCAATCTCCATCTGGTATCAGGTATGCAAGTCACTCCGAGCATCTAATTTGATGTTGTTCAAATTTTTAGCCGCATGAAAGGTTTGCATGAATCATATTATTGCATTGCTTAATCATTTGAGGGACAAAATGGTCCTCATGTTTTCAAATTAACACATCTTTATTAACTGATACCATTTATAGAGGCAACTTATAGTATAAAGTTTTTTTTATTATAACAACTTATAGCGTAAAGTTCAAAGCCACATGCCATTCAAGTTATCCACAATAGGATATGTTAGTTATGGATATACTTCGACTAAGATGCACAAGTGGGATTATGAGTGTCAGATTCCAGCACCAGTATCTATGTGCAATGTGAGAAACTAAAAGATTCAGATTCATGATTTTGGAAGTATATTCTAATGATCTAATCATTTTAAGAGAGATTTTTTTTATGTAGTAACAATGATATAATGGATTCCATAACAGGATCTCTAATTGGTCATTTAATGGCAATGTCATGCATTCAAAGTGGAAAAACACTTCTCAAGGATGGAAGCCAAAATTTCTGGTCAATGTGATCTTCATAAAATTGGACAAAAGAAAAGGAAAATGGGAAAAAAAATAGAAGTTAGAAGAATCTTGCGACTGAAATTCATCTCTCCTTAATGTCACCAATTTGGATATTTCGAAATATAACCATCTTAGAGCATTTAATTATGAAACATCTCCCTGTTTGATTTTCAAAGACTATTGTGTTGGGTGGTTGTGTTCTATATTTGGGTGAGAATGATCCAAATTCTCTCTTTCTTGTCCAGATTTACTACATTAAGACTGCCAGAGAATTAGCTAGGATGGTTGGGGTCCAAAAAGCTCCAATTCTTCACCACTCTTCTGAGTCAATTGCTGGAGCTGCAACCATCCGTTGCTTCAATCAGGAAGATCGCTTCCTTGCCAAAAATCTCAGACTTATAGATGATTATTCTCGAGTCATCTTCCACAATTCCGCAACGATGGAGTGGCTCAGTATTCGTGTAAACTTCCTCTTCAACGTTGTCTTCTTCCTTGTTCTAGTCATATTAGTGAGCCTGCCAAGGGCTGCAATTGATCCTAGTAAGCGCCTCTCTCTCTCCCTACTTACTACTAGTTCAAAAATAATATTTTGAACTCATTTAATGGTACACAAAACCACTAGTTTAATATCCTATCAAATCGGGGACGCACAGAAGAACCATGTTTGATGGATATTTTCTTTCCTTCTTGTGGAGAAAAAGTCTGAACTGAAATCAGTGCAGCCCAAAATCATTGCACATGAAGTCATGATTCAGTATTTACAAATGATTAATTATTCAAACCTACTGGAACTTTGGGTACATCTCCATCACTTTTAACTTTGTATGTAAAATGTACAGAACTTATGTACTTGTTCTTTTTTTTTTTGGGTAAAACTTATGGACGTGTTGAATGTGATCTTCAGGCCTTGCTGGACTTGCAGCCACCTATGGTCTTAATCTAAATGTACTTCAAGCTTGGGTGATATGGAACCTTTGTAACGTCGAGAATAAGATGATTTGTGTGGAGAGGGTTTTACAATTCTCACGCATAGCTAGTGAAGCTCCATTGATAATTGAAAATTGTAGACCAGAACCTGAGTGGCCAATGAATGGAACTATCGAGCTTGATAACCTCCATGTCAGATACAACCCCAGCCTGCCAATGGTTCTAAATGGGGTTACTTGCACATTCCCTGGGAAGAAGAAGATTGGAGTAGTGGGTCGTACAGGCAGTGGCAAGTCTACTCTCATCCAAGTGCTTTTCAGAGTGATTGAACCATCTAAAGGAAGGATAATGATTGATGGTGTAGACATTTGTAAGTTGGGTTTGCAGGATTTGAGGTCTAGATTAAGTATAATACTACAGGACCCAACACTGTTTCAAGGAACTGTCAGAAGTAACTTGGATCCTCTAAAACAGCATTCTGATGTAGAAATCTGGCAGGTAAACCAGAAACTCTATGTTATACTTCTATTTTTTTGCTAAGTTGGTCTACTAGTCTTGAGTGAGATTTTTATGTTTACTTTTATAGCTATTGTTCAAGTATCAAAATCTCTGACACAATTGCAATATTTAGGCCCTGAATAAGTGTCGACTTGAGGAGATCGTAAGGAAGGATCCGAGACTACTTGATGCACCAGGTATTATTCTAAGGATGTGTTTAGATCTGCCTCAAATCTTGAAGGGGTTGTTATATTTTTGGAAGAAGGGTTTCTTGGAATAGAAAATGATATTAGTGCTATTGAATTCAAGCAGCAATGGTGTAGAAATAGTATTCCACCCAACATGCCTTTTGATTTATGCTCGACAAATCAGCAATATTGAATGAAGAACAAAAAGAAAATAGTATTTCACCCAACATAGTTTTTGATTTATGCTCTAAAAATCAGCAATACTGAATAAAGAAGAAAAATACACAATGACCCATCTAATGTGGTTTCTTATTTCCACACTGTTTAAAATGGAAATTAAATGGATAATAATCTGTTCTTCAATTATACTTACGCCACTTGTGATTTTGAGGGCCATTCAAATACAACCCCTGCATAAAGAACATTATATTGGTATGCTTTGGATTGTTGGAAATCTGAAATATGTTTGTTGAACTTGTGATGCAGTTGCTGAAGATGGAGGGAACTGGAGTGTGGGACAGCGGCAGCTGGTGTGTCTGGCCAGAGTGTTGCTGAAGAAGAGGCAGATACTTGTGCTTGATGAGGCTACAGCTTCAGTAGACACTGCCACTGATAATGTGATTCAAAAGACTATTAGAGAGGAGACAAATAGTTGCACTGTTATCACTGT
Source organism: Cinnamomum chago (assembly GCA_038049695.1). Classification (NCBI taxonomy): domain Eukaryota; kingdom Viridiplantae; phylum Streptophyta; class Magnoliopsida; order Laurales; family Lauraceae; genus Cinnamomum; species Cinnamomum chago. The sequence goes on along the minus strand of CP142451.1, from coordinate 5,354,252 downwards.
GGCGCACCGAATTCCCACTGTCATCGACAACGACCTGGTTCTGGTGCTTAATGAAGGTAATTGAAGCAGCTGAAAAGTATCATATGAGGACTTACTTTTAAATCCATGACTGATTAACTTACTGCTGCAGTACTTACTGAAATAGTTGACATGCTCTTCATTTTTAAATATTTGTGACAATAATAGAATATTTGGATGTACCCCTATTTCCTTCGGCACGCATCACTCCTGTTAGTTTTCCCATGATTTTAATCTTATTAGTCATCATGTCGGGATGTTAGAGCCAGTAGGCAATAACTACAGAAAGGCAAACTATAGAGGAGTTCAAACATATCTTAGCCTTACTTGAACATGAGCAAGTTGAACTTTCAAGATGATGGCCATATCTTCTAGGCAACTCACCCATCTAGCAAGGACCTTGGCTTCCCATTTGCTTAGTTAAGAGGGGTAGAAGGCACGAATTGGACATATTTATGGTCAAAGCTTTAAGGTTCATTAAGACATGTTATCAAATTTGTAGGAGATTCTTTTTTTGCCCTGTATTTAGCCTTATTACAAAACTCATTTTAGTTTGAGCATTGACTAAACTTGGAATCTAAGTTTTTCTTAAATTAGGCAGCGGAAAATACCATAGTATTAATTATTTGAATCAAGTGGGCCCATATGTGATTATGTGGGACCACTTAAATCAGACATGTACCTTCCAACCCCTTGTAAGTTTCATCGCTTCTTGCTTCCCTTCTTCCACATTCATTGAAAAATTATTAAATGAGGCCTTCCAACCCAAATGTTTAGAATCAATAGGAGCTGTGAACTTTTTGCTGGACTTTCTTTTTTTTTTTAATTTTCTGAGATCACATTGGTGGGTTACTGTTTTTTTGAAATCTATATGGGGAAAAAATATCAAAAAGTAGAGATATATATAAATATATATATATATAGAGAGAGAGAGAGAGAGTCTCTCAACCATTTGTTTCTGATTTCCATGCCACCTTAAAAATGTAACTATTCCACTAAAACATTCAAAACCCTTGATTTTGTGCACATCCCAACATCATTTATCATTAAAAATAAGAAATAATGCTATCCTTTTATTCCAAGATTAGATGGATGGTTAATTTGGTAATTTGGTAAAGGACTATATTCCTTTCTGTCACTTTCCATATCATCAGGGAATTTTCAGCATTTGAAAATTGTTTACTTTTGTTGATCTCTCTTCTTTTCTTTTTCCTTTTTTTGGTAATGATTCAGGCAAAGTTTTGGAATATGGTTCTCCTTCTGAGTTACTCAAAGATGAATCATCTGCATTCTCCAAGTTAGTAAGGGAGTTCTTAAGGAGATCGAAGCGAGATTATCAATCATCACCAATGTAAAGAAGACTAGATGTGGAGATCATCAAACAGACCATTCGCACATGTACAGTACACGAAAAACTCTTGAAATCCTCTAATTCTCTCTTATAGTCAAACACACAAAAATGAAATAAGCTCCAGGGATCATTGTAGCATCATGTGAAGCTTAACATAGCAGTTTATTACTCTAAAGATAGCCTCCAAAAGCAAGCAACATAGCAGAAGCAACAACAGCAATAGGTGTCTTACAAGTCTAACAACAATGACAAATAGAGGCGCAGTTTGGGAATTGCACAGATTATTTTGTTACAGTTACTTGTATTTCTTGTCATAGCCTTTCTATGTAAACTAGGATGGACGATATTAATGTCCTTGGATGTAGCTAGTCAGCTATAGTTAATTGAAAACCTGATTGGTGCCTGAGTTATCATTTTTTTTCCATGAATGATGATATGTCAGAAGATTGTTGAAAGTTCTTAGAAAAACTTTGACTTGTTCACATGACAATTTGATCAGCCTTGTGTAGTCAGATAAGGGGAGAAGATGTGGATTGGGCAAAACCAGCAGGATAAGTTGATGACTTCAATGGAAACATCACTTTCCTATGATTTGAATTACTAGGAAGATCATGTAATCAATTCCCATCAAAGGGCAGAGTGGTTGGTGGCCATTTGTAATTCTTTACTATAACAGTTTCACATTCTAAAATTTTACCCATTTCACAGCAAGGCATTGCTTATAATTCCTGAAAAACCAATAAGCAAAAACATGGCCCCTAAAGGTAATTTTATATGAAAAAAAAAACCCAATCTATGAGACCCCCTGACCCCATGCTGCTAGCCACACTTGGTTGCTGCATTACCGGCAATAACATTTAGGGCTCGTTTCTTTACTAGGATTCATAAAATTCATGTCCGGTGGTTGTTTGGAAATTTCAAATGTTAGTATTTGAAATGCTACCAAATTTTAGAATTCTAAATTCGTTGTTTCATTCATGGCTTGAATTCTTGCTTGAGCGCCCGGAATGCCGTCATCCCTCTTCTGGAATTCCTGTGCTAAGTGAGATTTTCAAATCCTCTTTGATAAAATGGTTTTTTAAATGCTGAGTTTTTTGAAATTTCAAATGCTAAAATTTCAAATGCCGAGGAATTTTGGTAATGAAACACAGAATTCATGACAGGAATTCTGAATTTCCAGATAGTTTGAATTCCTGTCAGGAATTCTAATAAAGAAACGGGGCCTTAGTCAAAGACAACATTTGCACAACATTGATGTCCTCACTAGCATAGAAAAGCCACTGATTTTTTGAATTGTCATTTTTATTACTTGGCACGGCAATTTTCACATGGAAAGGCAAAAATAATTGAATTATGTCATATCAACTCCACAGGATTTATATCCTATAAAGGAAGGTAAGAATCGCTTTTTACGAAAAGAATATTTAAGTGGCTGTGTGTATTCATCTCCCATTAGAGAAAGAACATTTTAAGACTATTTATGAAACTTCAACAATTTCTTTTTTTAAATCCTCATAAAGTTTGGTACAAACAACACAAAAATCCTCTCCAACAAGGAAAAGGGTCCCCTTGAATATTTTATTTTTTATCACCTTTGTCAACACTTGTCAATCAAAAAATGATAAATTTTTTTAACGGACTATTCTATACAAAATTCAGTAGTGCTACTACTTGAACAAATTTTTTTGCTAGAATTTTGAACAACACCAAAAAAATGCTAAAGTAGACTTTTTTTTACAAACTTACTCCTTTCCTTTCATGTTCTCACCTTTGACAGGTTGGTGCAAAGACTAATCAAGCCCAAAGTTTAAACCCAAGGATCTACTCTTCAAAGGATCAAAGGGCAGCTTGGATAGTCCACTAAAAAAAATAACATTTTTTCCATAATCTACCCCTGTGCAAACTTTCCTTCTTCACCAGCTTCCCCAAATCAAAAGGGCAGTAAAGTAATTTCACCACATCCAAACAAAACCGGTGGCCGCTGCTGCCTTTCATTTCTCACCAAACCCGTCGTTTTCAAAAACCAGGAGCATCTCGAAGGTCGGATAACGAAGAACCAAATCCAAGTGGCACAACCGTAATATCTCCCAACTCTAAGCCCCATTTCGATGGATCTACCCTATCCGTATCCCCACAATCCTATCCAATCACGTGAAGCCACGTCACGAGAATCCCATTCCAAACAGTGACGTGGCGATGTGCATGCTCAAAACCGCCTTCACCAAAACCGTTACTTGCACCAAAACCGCCGGCTTCAGTCTCCATATATAAGCCCTAAAACCTTTGAGTTCTCTTCGTTCTGCTATATTTTTCTCATCTCTACTCTGTTTTCCTGTTCTGCCGATCGCTTTCTCTTGTGTTTGTTAAACTGTCTCTCTTGAAGGCCATGGGTAAAATCTTTCCTCTGATTCTTCTTCTTCTTCTCCTCATCTTCTTTTTCTTCTTCTTCTTCTTCTGCTGCTGCGATGGATTTCTGATCTCGATTTTTGTTTTCTGCATTTGTAGGCAGGAAGATCAAGATAGGAATCAACGGTAGGGCTTCGATCTTAGGTTTCCGATCTATGATTTGTAACGATTGGGATTTCTCTGGCTGAAAGATGATGTCTTTTCGGTTGTTTTGAGTGAAAAATTAGGTTTTGGAAGGATCGGACGCTTGGTTGCAAGAGTCGCTCTGACGAGAGATGATATTGAGCTTGTAGCTGTTAACGATCCCTTCATTTCCCCTGATTACATGGTATTATATGCATCCAATGGCTCTTTTGTCTTTGATTTGCGTTTTCAATTTATGTATGGGTTTGTGAAGATGTATTGATGTTACTCTTCTTTGAAAATGAAGTGAAGGCATCATCTTTGTTTATGTGCATGTCATACTAGTCGATTAGCTCTTACTGTTCTCTATTGATGTGAATCTTCTTCAAAAGTGAAGTAAAAATGGCTTCTTTCTTCAGAAGTGAAGTAAAAATCTCTTCTTTCTTCGAAAGTGAAGTAAAAATGTGTTCTTTCTTCATGTGCTTGACATGTTCTAATATTGTGTATGCAGACATATATGTTTAAGTATGATAGTGTCCATGGGCAATGGAAGCACCATGATATCAAGGTGAAGGACTCTAACACCCTTCTTTTTGGGGAGAAACCAGTTATTGTCTTTGGTTTGAGGTAAAGCCAAATTGATCTTTATCATGCACTATCTGTTGAATTATGCTTGGAAAGAAAGTCTTAAGGTTGCTGAAATTTGTGTTATTTTTTGTGGTAAGGAACCCAGAAGAGATCCCCTGGGGTGAGACTGGTGCTGAGTATGTAGTTGAATCAACTGGAGTCTTCACTGATAAAGAAAAGGCTGCTGCACATCTGAAGGTTTTTAACACAAGCTTATGGTTTTTTATGATGTTTCCTGCTCTTTATCCTTGATATTCTGGCAGAATATGATTGATTGTCTTTGGAAAACATTCAATAATAGTGCTTGTTTTATCCTGTTAAGATTGTTCGGTTTTTAGTGTTAAGATTGTCTTTGGAAAACATTCTTAGTTCAATCATAGTGATACACAGACTGCATGGGAATTTTAGTGTCAATGATGCACTGATGTGTCTTGCCTTAGCAAATAAAATGAAGCGATTGATATTACTAATGATAAGTTTGCATAGTCTCTACTTCTATCATTATATGGGTTATATTCTGATACACATGTAAGGTGTATTGTCTAATTATGCTATGAATACTAATTATTAAGATACTGAAGCATGGATATCTAATCTCTGTCTAGTTGTTACTGAAAAGAGATGACACCGAAAATGATATGGTATCCAATGACTGGATGCAGTTGAGTTCTAGGTTTCGCTGCTGTTAAAATGCTTTACTCTTTTTAGTTCAAGCATAGCTTTGATCTACACCAGCACAAACTGTGTGAAAATATTGGTGTTAATAATGCGCTGATGGGTCATGCCTTGAAAATAATATGGGAAAGCAAGTGATATTTCAAATGATAAGTTTGGTTGGCATAGTCTGTGTTATTGTGATATGAGCGATTATCTGGTAGGCTGGTACACATGCAAGGTGTTTTGCCTTAGAAGTTGTTGGTTATGACTTGTGAGTGCTAACCAGCAAGTGAAGCATGGATATAAATATAAGTCTCCAGTTGTTACTGAAAAGAAATGACAATATCTGTTTACCTTAGTGTTTTTTTAAAGAGGGTTTGTTTACATTGTTAAAAATTCTGATTTTCTTAATTTATGTGAGAACTTTCATGCTGAAACCTTTTTTTTTTTTCTAAATGGAATGGCCTTAAAATTTCCTTTTCTTGAATATCATAATTGGCAAACTTGGTTCCTTTTGGCCAAGTCAGCTGGAGCTCTCTGGTTCAGTTGATGTACCAAACTGAACGACTCCCTATAAAATTAAGGTGCCTGAAATTTGGACCTGTTTTGCCAACATTTTTATTCTGGTTCTGAATTTATTTATTTTGGCAATCAATAAAAAAATTGTTTGGGCCAAACAGCATGAAATTTTGAGTTTTAGTCCCATCTTGTGGAAATTCCTTTCTGTTTTTTTAAATTTTTTTGCTTCCCTTTTTTTTTCTTTTGCAAAAATGTCCTCTATTAGGGGGAAAAGCCTCAAATAGGTTTTTTGGTCTTTCATGAAAGGGTAAGGAACTCTAGCCCTCCAAAAATTTCAAAAATACAGTTAAATCTACTCAGATAGAATTTACTTGGGCAATGACCTACTTAAAAAATAAAAAATAAATAACATAAATCCTCTTCACTTTCTACTATCTTTCAAATATATTTATCTGGATTTTTAATAAATTTTCTAACATGGAAATCTGAAATGCCTGATCGGTGCTTTTTTTCTTTTCTTTTTTCTTTACATGACTTGAACCTATAACCTTTTGGTTGTGACAATGAGCAATCCAACTGTGGCATAGGGTCTGAAATAAAGATCACAGCTATGATTTTACATTTGGAAATCTTTGAATTCAATGATTTGGGCCTTTAACTTGAATGGGTGTTGTTGGGGTTAGATTTTTTTTAGGCTTATCCTTTTCAATTTCAAAGTGCTATTGTTTTGGTTTAAGTGGATTGCTATGCTCGAATCCTTTCGCGAACCTATTTTTAAATTGCTATGGAGAAGGAAGGAAAAGCAATGGGTAGATTAGCTGGGCTTGTGAATTGTGATTCATAATCTAAGAGCGGGAACGATTATTGAATTTCTGTCAATGCTGTGCGTTTAATTTGTTTTTGCTGTGTTTATTTGGTGCTTGAGATGTCTTCTCTGACAGAATTGTGTATAAACAGGGTGGTGCTAAGAAAGTTGTCATTTCTGCTCCGAGCAAAGATGCTCCCATGTTTGTTGTGGGTGTCAACGAGAAGGAATACAAGCCTGACATTGACATTGTATCAAATGCTAGCTGCACGACCAATTGTCTTGCTCCACTGGCCAAGGTACTTTGTCTTTCTATCTAGAGATTTGGTTCATTACTAGGTTTGCCATATCAAAATCATCTAAGACCTCTTTTTTCTCTAAAATTAAACAGGTGATCAATGATAGGTTCGGCATTGTTGAGGGTTTGATGACCACAGTCCACTCTATTACCGGTATGATTTGTTTCTACTTTATTTGTTTTTTTAATCTTTTCACTTAACCCTTTTTTTTGGAATGGTGTTGCTTTCACTTTACCTCTCTATAATTACAAGTTGATTTGGGTTTCCCTCTGTGCTTCATGGGATGCAGCCACACAGAAAACTGTTGATGGGCCATCCAGCAAGGACTGGAGAGGTGGAAGAGCAGCTGGCTTCAACATCATTCCTAGCAGTACTGGTGCTGCCAAGGTACACACTGCATGAAGATTTTAGTTATGATAATGGTTATGGTATATTCTTATCGTTCGGTACTATTCTATGCAATTTCCTATCACCAATTGGTGTTGGGATTACTGGCTAGCAACTCTGTCAAGTATAACGATCGAGTTATATGCAATTTTGATAAGTATCACCTGCTGCCTGTTTGGGTCTGAAGATGTAATCCAAACAGCGCTGTAACTCAAAAAGATGGTAATGGGAATTGATTAATCATAGAGGCAACTGAAGTATGTGTTCCAATTTAGGTAAATAAGAATTGTATTTGTGGCCCCACTTCTTGTCTGTGAAGGATTGTGGACCAGTACTCCCATGGTCTGGTGTTGCTTAGGTCATAATAATGTTCATTACTATTTTATTTTACTTTATAACTGTAAAAAAATTATTGCACCAAAAAAGAAGAAAAAACAAGAAGCAAAGCTATGCCAGCCTCATGAAAGAAAAACAACACACAGAACATAAACTAACCATACAAGAAAAAATTAAACATCAAAAGAAAGAGGAGCAAAAAACTCCCTCCCTAGCAAGACTATCCGCCATGGCATTTGCTTCTCTTTGAATATGATGAAATTGAACATCCAGCTTCTGAGAGATATCGTGCACCTCCTCCACCCAATCTGCAATCCTCCAAGGATGAGAACATTTCCCTAAAATCCACTGATTCGCCGAAAAGGAGTCACCTTCAATAAATGCCTTACATTCATCCAATCTTGACAACTCCCTATAACCAATTGAAGAGGGCCTCATGCTGATATCTTTTTCATATGTGAATTGTCTGCAAACAATTTTCTAAAGACAACTGGTCATTTATCCTTTTTTTTTTTTTAATAACCATCATTTATCCATTAGTTGTCACCACTCATGTTGTTGTGGCAGCACACACTAGTACTGACTATGTACTTTTCTTTTTCGTTGGTTGTAATCTGAAGGCTGTAGGGAAAGTGCTGCCTGCGTTAAATGGGAAACTTACAGGAATGGCTTTCCGTGTTCCCACAGTGGATGTGTCAGTGGTGGATCTCACTGTGAGACTTGAGAAGGGGGCCACTTATGATGAGATCAAAGCTGTAATCAAGTAAGGATAAACATTTTCTTTCATTGGATAAATTCTTTTGTACGACATGTTTATGAGTTATGACCTCCTTGATGGGAGGTAAAACAGGTGTATGTGCGTGTGGTAGCTTGTGTGTGCTTGTGCGGTTGCCCAATGCAAACCTTTTAGATGTTTAGGTTTGAGGCCTAGCATGCTCTAGAGACAAAACTGTGTGCAAATTTACTGGAGACCACCTTGTATATGAGTCATGGTGTAATGCACACAAGGATGTCAATGGTTCTCTAATTACCTGGCTACCAGTAGGAATGGACCTTAAAAATATGGGTGGGAATTGGGTCTGGTGCATACGCAACTGCGTAAGTGCCAATGTACCTAATTGAGATGCAAAAAAATAAAATTAATACATTAAAAAAATATTATCTAAGATAGTATTATTATAAATAAAACCCTGTACGGTATAAAATATACTTTACTGTATTTTAGATATTGAGTTGGGTCCACGGAGGTTGGGTCTGGCTCCAGCTATATGAACTCACCATGGACCTGGACTGAATGTAAACTGTTTACACCATGCAGGAATTGTGCTTTAGCAATTCTGTACTGTTTGGCTGATGATAGTTGTATTTATATCTGTGTTGCAGGGAGGAGTCTGAGGGCAAGCTGAAAGGAATCTTGGGCTACACAGAGGACGATGTGGTTTCTACTGACTTTGTGGGTGACAGCAGGTAATGAAATTGCAATGGGTTTATATGTGCTGAGAAATTGAATAGTCCACAACGTAGGCCTACTATTTAGAACATAGCTCCACTCTAGATGTTGGGAAAGACACTTTGATGTGGTGTTATATACGAAGCAAGCTGAGTTAAAAGTTTACACAACTCGATCGGAAATGAGCTGAGTTAAAAGTTTATACAACTCGATTTGGTATTCGTAAGCACATGTGATGAGAAATCTTCTAAGAATATTGGGCTAGGATCTTTACAAGGTTGTGGCACAAGTGTAGCATTGCAGCATCAGCATGGCCATGTCATCTTCACTGTAGAACATTGTTTAGTTCTCTTGTAAAAAAATTATCATAATGGGCCCATTTGTTTGCATGAAATTGAACTCCTAGGAATCCTAAAGGTGGTTAAAATTAAAGAAACAATTCTAAAGATATATAGACGGCCACCAAATAATCTCTCCCTTATAGTGAAAGTTGAATACTCAGCTATTACGATAGGAAATCAACTCTGATGTAAGCTAGGGTCCCATTTACATCTCCACATTATATTTTTCACCATTACCCTCAAACATTTCACCACGAATTTCTGGGAAATCAATTTCATGCAAACAGAAGGGCCATGCAATTCTTTTGATTACCTGTTTCTATTTTCATTCACAAGAGCCATCCTGCTTGGAGTTCCTGAATGCGTGTTATGCCAAATTCATCTCCACCTTTCCCTCTATTATTGAATATGTTTTATGGTGTAGTGATTATAAAAGACGATTACATTTAATGGTAATAACTAAAAGATGATTACATTTATAGTCCTAGAATATGTTTGTGGGGCTAATTGATGCCATCACAGTTGTGATCCGTGCCTGTTCAAGGTGGTGTGAAGTACATTTCATTTTGGTTGTCTCACTATTTTGGCCAGTTGGTACCACTCGGGCCACTACTTCTTCAAGGTTGCGGCCAAGAAAATAAGACCAGATCCCAGAAGGCTTTTAGTGGTTTGACTGTTTTACCTTGGCCACTTTGGATTCTTAGAATTCCATCATTTGAAGGTATTCTTACCTTTGGTTTTGCTGTGGGATTCTGAAATGGATTCCATGTATTCCTCATGCCTGTAGTGGGAGAGAGAACCTTGCTCTCAGACTCACAAAAAGTCTGGAACCCTCATTGGTTCATGCATGGGCATGACCATTCCAATGTATTTCTTACCTTTGGTTGCTCATGGAATTCTGAAACAGATTCCATGGAATCCTCTTGCATGTAGTGTTCGATAAAACCTTCCCGTTGTCAAAGGGAGTCTGGAATCCTCATGGGTTCATCAGTTCATGTATTGGCATTCAAGGTATTTCATTTGCAATCTCATAGGTTCTCAGTTCTATTCATCTGATGTTGTCTGCAGGTCAAGCATCTTTGATGCCAAGGCAGGAATTGCACTCAATAACCACTTTGTCAAGCTTGTTGCTTGGTACGACAACGAGTGGGGCTACAGGTAAATCTAAATTGAATTATGCTGATCATGTTACTCAATGTATGTCGAGCAGAACCATTTATTTGGTGGGTTATTCTATCATGTGAAGCTGTGTTCCCCATCTGATGTAGTCTTAACACTTATCAGAAAAGAGCAAGTAGCTCACTTTAAAGACTTGGATGGTTACTATCTTGCTGGACATGACCCATCAAAGTGAAATGGTTCTGCCGTTAATTAACAAGATATTCAGAGTTGAGATTAGGATCTTCTGGTAGCCACCATCTTTTTTGGAAATAGCTCTATTCAGACCATAAAAAATAATAATAAAAATAAATCTGATTGTGGCATGTTTAGCATGTTCATGGAACGGGCTGCTGGCTGTTTATTTTGTTTGCTTCAGCTGAAATCATAAGCACAGTTGCTGATGCATTCTTTCTTTTGCAGCTCTCGTGTCATTGACCTGATCAGTCACATGGCATCCACTTGTTAGGGGGCTTGTAACTCAATTTGATTTCTCCAGTCGAGCTAGAGAGGATCCGTATGCTTGTGCAATTTTCGGTTTAGTAAATAAAATACCAGACGGGTAAATGAGTCTTCTTGTCGAGTGGGTTTTCTCTCCATCGTCTTACTATGGATGTGCATAGCTTAATGTACTTTTTATCATGTTCTGTTCAAAGGTGCGGTCATAGGACCAAGCTGATGTGTGTGATAGATGCATAATGTAGCCGTAATGTTTTAAGATGGTGATATTATCTAAAAATATATGAATGTGGCTTATTATCCTAAGTTCTGCTTCAGTGAGTTTAAAGGGTTTTTTTTTTTTGTTTGGAGTACCCTAGCTTCCGGGACCCAAGAGAGCTTGTATACACACGAAAGGCAGCTTACACAAGAGTGAAGAAGTGACGTGCCCGGGGGCTCGAACCCTAGGCTGCCTAGTAATAACTGGTACTCCTTACCACTTGGATAGGAGCTGTTCTTCATTAAGTTTCAGTTAATAACCAGATGAGACTGTCCCAACATGGATTTGGGCCATTTTGGGTTGTGCTGGCCAGATGCACTAAATGCCTGTAGATGTCCTACCTGATTATTTGGCCTGATCATCTACTACGCTTCTCACCCCGCAAATGCCGTCATGGGAAGGAAGAGGGGGTGTAGGGTATTAGCATGTTAGAGTGAGTGGGGCAGTGATTCAGTTGAATCTGTGATGTGGCTTGGTGGATGATGACAAGGCAGATTAATGATCATGATTGCTGTCCTGTGCTAATTTGTGATGCGCTTATGCCATAGATGATTTGGAGATCACCTTTTTCAGATTGTTGAATGAATTTTTTTTGTTCATTAGGATGCTGCTTTGCCTTTGATTTAAGACATTGCTTATTCTGCTCCTTGTTTGGCATCTGATTTTAGATATTGCATGCCCTAGACCCAAGCCTGCTTGGGTGGATTAGAGATGTCCATACAATCCCAGGTCCATCTGGTCGTTGTTGCTTGGTTTCGATTCTTGTGTTAAAGTAGTTGTCTTTTTTATCCTTAGCTCAAGTTTGGTTTTTTATTTTTTTCCATTAAAAAATGATGACACATCAAGCTAATAAATGACCTTTTTATTTTAAATTGTCCATTTTTGCCAACAAATTAATTTGAGCGTGACTATAAATCTCAGCAAATTGAAATATATTCTTGAGTAAGGATCAAAATAGCGGTACCTGCATGCGTATCGGCCGATGGTCACTATGCAGTGGGAGATATGTTGTTGTATAGTGATGTGAATGAAAAGGTGGTAAATCTTTTAAAAAATATATATTTAAAAAACTCATAATATTGAAAATTGTTAGAATTCATGCTTTTTTCCTATAGTAACCAAGATAGGAGGATATAGAAGTTCATTCAATGTACAGAGGTTCTATATTGGTCAGTGATTATAAAATACTAATATTTATCTATTTTTTACATGTTTTCATGTTAAATTAATCTAAGTTAGAAATTATTATGTATTTTTTATTTCATAATTCATGTGTTTTAGCATAATTGTATGTAACACAAGATAAATGAATTATAAAGTAATACTCAAATAAAGTTTAAAGTTTAAATCAAAAGACAAATTAACTTCCATATGCACTTTTGTAGAGAATTGAGATAAGAATATCTCTATTAATATTGAAGGGCATGTTTACATGATGTACGGAGAGAATAGCTCTTGAGAGACTATGTATTCGCTTCAATTCAGCGAAATCTTGTGTTTTTTAGTGTGTTTTTTAAAGCATGGAAACGTAAAAAAATTGACTAGAAATGTTGTTGGGAGAGAAGAAAAGAAAAAAGAAGCTCTATTATATGTTTAAAAAAATTATGCGGTGTAAATGTAAATCTCGGTTCCTAGAAGGATCATAGTGGCCCATAGTGGCTGCTATATTTGCTAGGCCATTGGTTTAGCAGGCGCTATTTTGATTCATGTTATTGAGATATTGAGATGTCTTAATCTGATATAAACCAAATGTTGGTTGATGCACGCACCCCTTTACCTTTCATTTAAAAACACACAAAGAGACAATTCACCTTCCATTTTCCCAACTATCCATCATGTGGTTAGGTTTTTGTCAACTCTAGTACCGCAACTTTCTAACATCTTCCATCTCACACTCAATTTTCATATTTATTCTTAGTAATTAATGACAATACATCAATAGTGGGTTTCACCAATCCTCATGTCTTCCCTTTAATTTCCTTTGAGGGATGATGTGAGAATAGAATCTGGAGAGCTTTAGGTTTAGGTTGTGATTAGGGTGGATCTTATGAGAGCCGAGAGAGTGATTTAGGTAAAATTTCAAAAATCCTTTAGTGGAGTGGAGCAGATTTGACCACGAATATCTATGTATTCAATTCCGTTGAATTTGACAAAGTCCACTTGGACATACTGGGGGACCGGGCCACAATTCGGTCCCCCCAGTATGTCCACATAGCACCGCTGGTTGAATTTTATGCAAATTCAGATGTTCTCCCATTCCATAAGAGGAGACTTGAATAAGACCCGGGCATTTACTTAAATAAGATCTGAGTATGGGTATTGCAGCACTGTACATTTGCTGCAGCTGGTTGGCAACCATGGCTTAAATACAAGGGCCTAAAACTATTACACAATAGAAAATGTTCAGGTAGGCATTGACATCATGGCCTCTGTGGTCAACCCGACCCACCTTAAAGCATTACCATCCAAATCATATATAGGGCTGGGCCAGTCGGATTTGAACATTTCTTTTCCAAGCCCAGCCTATTATATATAGGGCTTCTCATAAAAACAATATTTGGTTTGCAACATGTTTCCCACTTGGGCATGGAACTGTTGGCAAGTGTAGAGGGAGAGCCCAATGGGCTTGTCATGTGGGTGGGTCTTCACTGGCTGTTCTTGTATGACAGGTTCCTACTGGACTTACCTTGCAGAAGGAAATATACAATTGAAGAAGGTATGTGGACAGGCAACCCAATATAGGGATTTCATGCCCAAATCATCCCTCCTATTTCCATCTCTATATTGAATGTACCAAAGAGAAATTGGAGGGGAAAAGAAGAACCTCTTGGAGATCTTGACCGTCAATTGTCTGCTTCTTCGATCAGGGTGCACATCTCAGCCCTCGGATCATGTAGAGTGAAGTAAATGGGCTTAATCTCTAGTACAAAGTTTTTGTTCTCTCTTTATTTGATCCAATCCGATACACGATTTGGTTGTGTTTGGGTCGGGTCAAAGCCCAACCAATTTGTGTGAATGCTTTAGCAATTATGGAGTTTGTTGTAAATTTTGTATGTTTTAAGTAATGGGCAAGTGCATGAGAAAGAATTGCTAGATAATGAGCATTGCTGTCATTTTAAAGGAGTGGGCTGGAAAATTTCTGGTGACACATCCATGGCCTAATCAATTACAAAGGAAAAGTTATGAGAGCATGGTTGTCAATTTTAAGAGGTGGGCCGGGCCTATTTGGGTGCCAGTCTATTGTAGGTATGATGCATAATTCAGGTATTGATGGTTCAATCACTTGGGAAGAACTATCAAGATTTTTCTTTTCCTCATAAAATCATTTCTAAATGAATGTTATTGTAGAGTGGTGGACCACAAAGCTTTTGCTAGAAAATCTCTCCAGGGAATTTTAGATAAATATCTAAGCCTGGATGATCCAATCAATCCAAAGCAATAATCATTTGAGTTGTGATTAGAGTATCATCAGATTGTATTGAAATTTGGCCTAACTTTAGTTCACATGAAAAGCTTTTAATCACCCTCATTAGCATAAATCAAAGAGGGCGCTTTAGAACGGTTGGCGAAACATCAACTAAATGTTGTGCCTCATCAAGCTTTTCAATGAAGCCCACTTATTAAAAATCTAAATAACAGAAAAATAGATGCCCTCCTCTTATATATGACTGGGCCAAATTTTGCTCCAATAAGAGTTGGAACCTTAATTAAATTGATTATTTATAGAACACGTGAATAAAATATAATAGAAAATTTACGGGTTCTATAAGTCATCAATATTAACTACGAGCGCGGCTCCTACTAGAGTTTAATTAATTTATTTATTTTATGAGGGTCCATTCAAGATGAGGCATTTATTTTGGGTAATTTAGATTTTTGATGAATGAGTGTCACAGAAGAGCTTCATGAGTTTCCCATATGCTTGAGCTTATGAGAATCCTGACTCAATTCTTCTTCTTAGAGACTTATTGGTGTCACATTTTCCTAATGCCAATCATCAAGGGATCCAGGATCATTGAAACCATTTTTCTAAGAATTTGGATCACCTGAGGTTTGGGATATGGATAGAATTTAGATACACCAAATCTCAGTGTATAATAGTGGATAAGGACTGTCTGATATTGTAGTTTATATGGCCTTGTTTGTACCAGATGCATGCATGTGGAAGAGTGATCACATATTGAAGTGGGGAAAAGGGAGAAAGAAAAAAGTGAGAACAAGGAAAAGTGATTCTGTGGAGAAATGGACATTTCTTGAATTATGATAGTACATACTTCCCTCCAACTGCAATTTTTTAGTGCAGCAATGGGGGCTCTACTAAGCTGACATCTCACATGACTGACCCTTTTCCAGCCCATAGAGTGGGGGTCTAGTACACAACACCTTTTGTGTTCACTTTAGATTCTATGAAAAGCACAAGTCCAGTTTTTAATGGTGTGTTTGGATGCACCCCAGATTACAATTCAGTTTGAACAGTTCAGTGAAATGGATGCCTATTGGCTTATGGGCTCCAATGTGCATTTTGGATAAATAGCATCAGCTGGAATGCTGTTTTACAAGTAACTCTTGACAAAAAAATTCCCTGCTTTCCTCTAAACCGAGCATATACAATTTTCTAAATTCTGTACTTTCCTAAAAAAACCGGGTGCCCAATCTGAACCAAGTCAGTCAGACTGAACTTGAATTGCATTTCCATAGGAAAGTTGACATTCAGGTTGAGGTCAAGCAAAAAGGTTGTAAGGTTGTCTTAAATTCATTTCCAAACCTTGAAGCGTCGGTAGAGGCCATATAAATACTTTTCAATACCTCCCTTTGGGTGGAGCCCACTCCTCAACATTCACTCTCAGGTCTTTTGGGATTTGAACTCGCAATCGGTTAGCTCTGATACCGTCTTAAATTTTTTAACTATCTATTCATACCAAAACCTCGAGGCGTTAGTAGAAGCTGCATAAATACTTTTCAATACTCACCTGTGAGTGGTGCCCACTCCTCAACAGGTTGGTAAAGAACATGGCTCAAAATTTAGAATAAACGAGCTTACCAATTTGGATTGTTGGTGTTGCTGTAAATGGAGTATAATCCAGCATTAACTCTAAAATTAGAAACAAAAAGTCCTAATTATCTGTTTTAATTCATTGAAACTAAGCAGCCTAGTAATATTTTTCAGGAAAGTTTACATTAACCGACGGATCTTATTCCTTTGACTCTGCCTAATCTAAATCAAAATGAGGGTGTTAACCCTGATTGAGTTGAGTTAGATTTAATAATCCTTTTGCATTGTCACCCTGAATTTAATTCTAATGAAGCTAGATGTAAAAAAAATTAATCCTTTCAGGGAAATAGATCTCGCCAATCGGTCAAAAACCTGCCATTGACTGGTGGTCAAGGTGGTTGACTGAGATTTCAGAGTTGAAATGAGGTAAATATTTGTACAGGAATGCAGGGGTCATTTGTAACTGTTGAAAAATATACTTGGTTATATGTAATTCTCTATGTTTTTAATAGTTAGAACTTCAATAATGCTTAGTGGTGGATCATTTTTAATTATCCATCTCTCATTCATTTCTCATCTAACAACAATGACTCCAGCTACCAAGTGCCAAAAAAAAAAAAAAAAAAAACTTTTACCAAAAACATTGGGAATCTTTGGTCCCAACAATTTTTATTTCCTTCTAAATTTAATTCACCACAATCCAATACTGCAAATAGAAATATTAGAAATATTCACCTGGGAGCAGACCTATATTCGTGGGCTCCATTTGGATGCACCTTTAACCATTTTGTCTATCTCACACTCACTACTCCCTTTATGAATTGACAATATTCCTAATTCCCTCATCCAACTTGTGCTCACCATTGGATCGAACATAAAAAGAAATGTATTCATAAACCGTTAAAATCTGAAGTCATCAGATCAACAAAAGGCAAGGAATATCTAATGGGGCTTTTTTTTTTTTCTCCCAACTCTAATCAAGAATGAGGAGTATCCAACCGTTCAACCCCCAATGATTGCCATACTTCTAGGTGGGCCACATATAGTGGGGCTGCATTTAAATAGTGATAAGATCTCATAGGAGAGAATTATCTAAACAAATCAGAGCTTTTTCAAGCAGTAAGCTCGTGATCCAATACAGCAACACTAACCTATAGTGGCAGAAATCACGAGGTTACTGTATCAATACAGACATCAATGGCTCATCTGTGTTTATTTAAGAAGATATATTGTACATATGTTTGTTTTCTTTATAGAGGTGATGAAAGATGTTATAGGAATGGCACTGATGTTGTTGTAATTATAATGAAACCACCCATGTGCTCCACTGGGTAGGGGTCATGGCTTGATACATTGCTGTCAAAAGATTTTAATCCCATTTCACCCACCTCAAGAACAGAGCATGTGATGTGAGATAGAGCTTTCCTTTTTCTTTTTTTTTGGTAGATGGCATGATCATGTTTTAAGAGTACACCAATTTTGGTGTATAATTGCGGCCTTTAAAATCTATTTATCTGCTTAGAATTTATGGGAATAGAATAGAATAGATAGGAATCCATGATCAAGTAACTCATGAGTAAAAAGGTGAGAGGTGAATAATACGATGTGAATGGTCAAGGATACCAAATTTGGATGTTTCTAGGATTTGAGTTACTAGGGTGATGAATGAGTATTCATTTTTCATCTTTTCTTGATTCAATTTCCAATAAAGAAGGGGGGAAGGGACTTGATGGTCATTATTCACCTCTGATTCTTCATTTTTAACCTCTTATGGCAAAATCGGGATCCTCTTATGTCTTTCCCCTACGGTCATCGTGAGGGAAAACCTCAAAGAATCCGGACTCCTTATAGCAATACAAAAGTTCCGAATTCCTAAGAATTCGGTTACATGAAATAAACATGCTTTACGACTTGTTTGCTTGCATTAGAATACATAGGAATTAAATATATTGGATTTATGTAATTCATGGTTAAAAATGAAAACCAAAGGTGAATAAAAAAAAATGATAGTCAAATAATCTTTCTTTTATATGGAAATAGAATCGAAAGAAGATATGAAAGGAATAACTAAGGTGATGTCTTGTTATTCGTTCTCATATTTCTTTCATCAAAGGAAAATATTATATGATGCTTATTTTCGGAAATTAACCAACAGTGTTTTTTTTAATTATTTATGGTATAAATTATATATAATTAGTTTTTATATATTTTAATGCAAACAAATAGGCCCTTAGGGTTTTTATTTATTTATTTATTTTTATTTTCTGTTGTTGTTGTTGTTGTAATAGAGGAATCTACTATAAAGAGAAAAGTTGCTCTATTTGTTGCAAACTCGCTTTTCCTCATTGTTTGGTGCTTTCTTCTGTGAAAGAAAATTGAAGAAAATTTTTTTCTATACTAATTTCCTCTAGAAGGAGAAGAAATGCAGGTTTCCTCTACAATGTAAAAACAAAATTTTGGAAAATACTCATGTTGTACAAACATGTCCTTGGGGAATTCCTTTGCATGTTTCTAAACAGTAAACACATTCCATTCCAATTGTGGATAATTTGAAAATCTCATTATAATTTCACAATATTTACCTAGAAAGATATTTTTCCAATTAATATATTGATATTTTAACCATGCATCAAAAAAGAACCTATGAGATCATTCTCACATGCATATCACTGTTGGTGGTCAATTCTAGCCTCATGTGGGGGGACATGGTGTGTGCCATCCAAGTGAAGTTCATACACTTAGCTACAGTGTATGTCTTGTCAAGCAATCATGGTTCTTCTAAGGTGAAACATACTTTTCTATTTCAGCTGTGAAATGGGGAGTGATGGTATGGTTAGCATCAATGGGCATCTGTCCTGATCAGACAGGATGTATGGTTGAGACACAAGTGGTCAGTTGATGATCTTATAGACAGACAGGATGAATGGTTGAGACATAAATGGTCAGTGGATGATCTTATTGACAATCATGCTCATTAAAGTAATAGGAAGGAGTTATCAATCCATCAATGCAGCAGAGCAGAAGGCCTTATGCAAGGTTTTCCACACCTACTTAGACTTGTCCATGTCATGTGATTCACCAACTCCACCTGTCTCTTTCTTAATTTTCCTTTTCTCTGTCCTTGCCATGTTGGTATTTTTGAAGCCCCACTGAACCAGAACACACTGCTGTCCAGCACTAAATTTTGCAACCTTGTTGTGGGAACAAGCCTACTTTTCTGGAAATCCTGGTGTATTCAGCAAACATATACAGGAATTAGGCATATACATGCATGTTTCTTTAGTGGAATTTATTACTAAAATTTTGGAGATTTGATTTTTTTGTACATGATATGACTTCTTGTCTCCTGACATTTGAATGCTGTGTTTCTTTCATCAGAGTTTCAAATTCCAGCCACCCAAAAGACCTTTTTGAATTCTTGGAATTCCACTCTCTATATCATTTGTTGGAATTTCAAATCCTCCATAAAAAAGAGGGATTTGGAATTTCACCTAAAGGGACAACTTTTGGAGAATTTGAAATTATCCCAGACATGAATTCTTAGGATTCTGAGAAAGAAAAGGGCCCGTGCAATTCAGGTCAGGTCGGATATTGGGGTTTGGATTGAGTTGGGTCAGGTTATTCAAGTTTTGGGGTTCTAGTTAGGCTTTCAAAGGTTATAAATTTTAGAAAATGCTTATATTCTAATGTTATAGGACACATCTACGTATGTTTATATGTAAGTCAGGTGTCCAGATTGAATGTCGCTATCAAGGCCAAACTCCATCCGACCTGAAGTTCATGTGGGTTTCAAAATTCAGGCCCTGAACCCAACCCAACCTGAACAAGCCTAACCAGAATTCTACATTTGGTTGGGTCAGGTCTCGTAGGTTAGAGTTCGGCCCCACCCAAGTTGCACCTGAAGGGCACCACTGAGCCTAAAGGGAGTTGTTGTAATAGATGATTCAGTCCAAACTGAACCATTCTATTGATTAAAACTGTGCAAGGTGTATAACTGTCCCAGTGGAAGATTGGTTAGTATATTTTCATCTTCCCCAATCTATTATGTGTTATTGGACCTACAATTTATACTCCATGGATTATTGAATCATGGGCACTAATGATCTACATTTGCATAGAATTTGACTGGTCAAGGAATTGCACAGTTTTAGGCACAATACCTTACAGTTTACCAAGGAATTGGCAAGTTCAAAAATGGATATGAAACCTATTTTTGGATCTAAAGGAAATCCAGACCCAATTTGGTAATGAGACATTCCTCCCAAATATTTCCTTATCCAGGTACAGATCCATACTTGTATGGACCCACAGACCCAGATCTGGACCAAACTATAGCTCAATATACATATATACATTTAGTTTATAGCCTAAATTCAGCCATTAAGTCCTCTTTCTTGGGTTTAAACCCAGTTCTTCCCTGGGTTTAAAGGTCAGATCTCAACATTTACACTCACCTTTGAGGATCTGGGTTGGGAGATGGATCCTATCCCTCAAAAAGATACCTGAGTCTTTATACACAATGGATCCAAACAGACCCCAACCAGTTTAGATCCTTACCTAATGTTTTATTTTCAGTATAAGTAAATTATGCATTGGCTACAATGAATAACATTGGAAATAGTGAACTCTCTGTTAGACATGAGTGGTCCTCATGACCACATGTGCAACGCTGTTGGGACTTACGGTTTGAGCCCACTAATTTAAGTTACTTTTCTCTTTTTAGTTTTTGGTTTTACTACGATTATCTTAGATTAAATTATAGCAAGTCCAATCAAATAGGACTCTTGTTGGCTAATTTGAGGGAATTAAGGAAACTTACCTTTATTAGATTTCTTTGATGGGAAGAAATTTCTTTAGAGCTTATCTATATATAAATATATTTATTTATGGTTTTCCGGTCCTCTCTCTTAGCCAACCAACCGAGATTTGAAAAGTATCCATCAACTTCACGCATATTGGAGTGGATGATAAAAGAGATAAGAGAAAACCCTATTTGATAAAAGAGATCTACTCATCATCATGATCATAGCGCAAAGTACGCTTTTATATTTTTTAGATCATATATTGTTTAATGTCTAAATCTAGATTTATAGGTTTGATATTTTATTACAAACCATATCAGATATTACACTCTCACCTAGAAGGTACGATGACATTTATATTTACACAATGTGAATCTATGATGTTTATATTTAATAGAAATATGTCTCTAGAAGCTACTGAATGGTCATTTTGCTAAGTTCAAGGTTAAGCTTCCAGATCATCTTGGTGTAAAAGTTAGGAAACCCATGGTGTAGAACAGTAGAAGTAACAGTAACACATGTCTTCCTTGCAAGTATCTCCACTGTACCACTCCCCAGCTTTGCTGTCAAGTGAACAGTGAGACCCAACAAAATCTGTTCACTTTTTTTGTGACCACTGAGCAACAGAGAATCCAAGACCTGCACAAATTCCCCACCTCTAATTCATCAAGATCCACAGCTTCTGCTGATGCTGACCTCTCTCTTAATGACTCCCAACCCTTTTAGTAAAATCTCTCATAAATATCCATCATCATTATCTACACATTTTCATTCCATTTCACAGACCAAAGGAATCCCATCTTTTATTTTATTTATTTATTTCCCAGTCTTTTCTTCTCTGTTTTTTCTGACATTCTCCTGGCCACAACAATTACTTCTAAATACACTTCAAGTTGGCCTTTGTTACTCAACCCTGCTGTGGGTACAGTTTTATTCTAATGTCCTTGGTCCCAGCTGTAATGGGTTCCCTCAATTTGGCCAAGTACTTATGCAGTTCATCTGTTCTTCTTAATTATAATCATAGTTTCTTGTGTATACTCTACTGTTTTATTTTTAAAGTTTGAGGGTGCTTATGGTGTTTATGGTCATTACTCAATCCCACCCAAAGTAGATGATGTTGCTCTGCCTCCATCTCTTATCTTAAATAAGTCTCCTGTCACTTTGTTTCTCTTGAGCTTCTTGCTTTGAACTCAAGTGGGTCTTGCTTGTTTTGCCTTCTCAGGCCTTAATTTCTTTGCAACTTTCCCTTGTCATTCTTCTACAGAGTTTTGTCTACTTCCTACTATTCTTCTTGCTTTTTTCTCTTGATTTCTGTTTTTTCTGTGTTATCTTGCTGTTAGCTCCAATGGGTTTTGCTTAACTCTCTCTCAATTGCACTGCTATTAGCTTCTCTCTGTGTTCTTTAACTCTCTATTGATTTCAAATGCCACCTTCCATCTTCCCTCTCCGGTGGGAGAGTACAGGAGACCAGTGGTGGTATGCATCCCCCATCGACTGGGCCGCCGCCAATGGCCACTTCGACCTTGTCCGTGAGCTCCTCCGGATAGACACCAACCTCCTAATCAAGCTCACCTCCCTCCGCCGCATCCGCCGCCTTGAGATAGTCTGGGACGATGACGCACAATTCGCCGATGTCGCCAAGTGCCGCTCAATTGTCGCCCAGAACCTCCTCAATGAATGCCAAACCAAGAAAGGGAAGAATTCTCTTATTCGCGCTGGATATGGCGGGTGGCTTCTTTACACTGCTGCCTCAGCTGGGGATGTAGAATTCATTCAGGAGTTGCTGGTAAGAGACCCACTTCTTGTTTTTGGAGAAGGAGAGTATGGTGTCACAGATATATTCTATGCTGCTGCCAGGAGCAAGAATTCAGAAGTTTTCAGGCTTCTTTTCGATTATGCGGTCTGGCCGCGGTGTGTTTTGCGCGGTGGGGGAGAGTTAAGGGAGCAAAAGGATGGTATTCCCTCAGTTTTCAAGTGGGAGATGATGAACAGGGCTGCTCATGCTGCTGCTAGAGGTGGGAATTTGGAGATCTTGAAGGAGCTTTTGGCAGAATGCTCTGATGTTATGGATTATAAAGATGCTCAAGGCTCTACTGTCTTGCATGCTGCTGCTGGCAGAGGGCAGGTGGAGGTGAGATTTCTACCCCAAATGCATTTTGAAAAAATTAGCATTCATTTGTTTGTTAGGTATTCCTGTTTTCTAATTCTGTTTCTTTGAGCTTCCTTGTTATAGTTATTATACATTGAGCTTCATATTTCACATGCAGTTTGTTAGGAATTCCTGTTTTGCAATTCTTTTTCTTTGAGATTCCCATTTATTGGTGTTATAGTTATTATATATTGATCGTCATATTTCACACGCACTTGCGAGCGCACACACATGTAAAAATCCTATGAATCAAATTATTTTAGGAAACTTTAGCCCTCAAAAACATAAGAGTAGAGAAGATTTCATTGAATATATGTCCTAGTTACAAGAATTATACTAAAGATGCATAATTTCTCTGCATCTTTTGGATTTGTGAATCCTGTAGGATTCTTCATTAAATATGTGTTGTGTGTGTGTGTGTGTGTGTGTGTGTGAGAGAGAGAGAGAGAGAGAGAGAGAGAGAGTTGCAAAAAGGAAATCTTTCCAAAAAGGAAACCATGGAAAGAAAAAAAAAAAAAAGGGAAATCCTAGGGCTTTTTTTTCTTTTGTGATTGCTTCTCAGAAAAAAACTAGGCTCCAATTAAGAAGTACGGTATATATATATACTTCTTTCTTTTTCACTCCCTTCTGTATATATCTTTAATGGTTGTTTATTTTGTATAAATGTATCCATAAATTCATGCAATAAATACCTAGAATTCATATCAGGTCTTTATTGTATTGAAGTTGGTGCTTTATGTGTAATTTTCCCTTGTTCTCTGTTCAGAAGGGAAACACCATGATGCTTGAGGTGTTACCTTGGTCAAGCCACGTCCCTTTCAAAATTCAATTGAAACATCATGAGCGAGATTTCGAAATTCAATTCAATTTTGTAATTGCTTGTATAAAGATCTAAACTTTTCTTACTACTGGGCTGCTTGGTACATGATGTAAAATACATGAAAATCCTAGGAATCTATGTCCATTTTTTTTTCTTGGAAAGTTAAACAGGCATAAAATCAATGCACTATCATCATTTGAACTTCCATTGCACAAACAGAGAAAATCTCTAGCCCATGATGGGGTTTGCTTTAAGGATATAAGAGTATGGAGTTTTTCTAAGATCTATAGATGTAATTAAACAAAAATCCTGCACATAGTTCCACCTTTAGTTGTAGATCAGTTAGACTGACTCATTTCTGAGCAAATAAAGGAGTTCGGCAAAATTGATACTATTATTTTTTTCTCTTAAGACCCTCTGTTAACGACCAGTGATCTTTGCATGACCTTTTGAGTTTCTTTTGGTGAAAATCTGTTTATCTTCAATATCAAGAGGGCTCTTTTATAAACTTTTTCCATGCATTGAACAACAGGGAAGGACCCAACGGCGAATGTTCTACATGATCATGTTTATGTACTCATAAAACTTCACTCTTTCATATATAAATCTAATAACACAATACGTACTTCTAGAGGTTGCCTCAAACTTCAGGTTACTCCTGTAAATCAATTGGTGTAATCTAGTGCAAATGAAAATTCTAAATTTAGAAATAGAGAGCTTATGTTTCTAGAAGTTCTTTTCTTCCTGGCATTAATGGTTCAATCCCATGCCTTTTGCCTTTGGAGTGCTATAATTTTTCCATAGTGAAGCGCAAGTTATAGATAATCAGATTTTTCTTGACTAGTCAAGTCAAAGTTATAGCTACTTCGACGAAGTAAATTGCAGATTATGCATTATCAACAAAACAGAGCTAGGCCAAGGATGTATGCATTAGGGGTGTTGATTTCTAGTTATGTGAGTTTGGAACAATCAAGATCCATCCCTGCTTCATTTATATTGTTCGAGGCTTGGCTTAAACATAGTGTAGAGGTATCAGTCAAGAGAAGGGGAACAATCTTTATGTAGGATCTGGGTGGATAGGAAGGCCAATAAGGATGTGGAATGAATAAATTAGAGGTGACATGTTAGATTGTGGGTTGATTGAGAACATAAACTTACTGAGATCTGAATGGAGAAGTGGAAACTCAACAAATGGATCCTAAATTGGGATAAGGCTTCCATCATATTGACTTAAATCTATTTATATGGGTTACCTTATGTTTGATACTTTGATGTATCCCAAATCATCGTTAGATGGACATCTATGATTATTCTGAACAGTTGGATTTCAGGCCAGACACGTTTTTCATGTTTATATCCTTAAAATCAATGCACTTACAGCATGTTTACTCATAGTATGTCCTAATAGCATCACGATCATCAACATTGTCACTGCCATTGTCACCATCATTGTCGTCTCTTCAACAACAGAAGCAACAGAAAAGAAGCAGCATCCAATAATTTATCGAATCTATGGTTGTCATGGATGGCATCTCATTGTACCTAAGAAAGTAAGCTGATATTGATCACAGAAAGCTTATACTGCACAGCTAATTGCATTATCAAACACACCCAGCATATCCAGCATCTGTTGTGGTTTTCAACTTTCATTGCTTGATTAAGATCTTCCAATAGTAAGACTTTAGAACACAATTTGTTCCTTAAGGAGGCCTAAGTTTCAAATTGTGAGAAGTCACACCCCATGTACCATTGCTATTTCAATCAAGAATTTAGTGGTTTCTTCCTGTCAAACATAAGAAAATGTATCGACATTCATAATCTTAGATTCTGATTTAATCATGCAGATAGTTAAGGATCTTGTGAGTTCATTTGATATCATCACCTCCATAGATAATCAAGGCAACACAGCATTACATGTTGCAGCTTACAGAGGCCATCTACCCGTCGTGGAAGCTCTAATTCATGCATCCCCTTCATCAATATTGCTTACAAACAATTCCGGAGACACTTTTCTCCACATGGTGATTGCCGGTTTCCGAACTCCTGGTTTCCGAAGGGTGGATCGACAAATCGAGCTCATGAACCAGTTGGTTAATGGAGAAGTTGTAAATTTGCGAGAGATCATTAATATGAAAAACAACGATGGAAGAACAGCACTTCATATGGCTGTCATTGGAAACATCCACTCCAATCTTGTTGAGCTCCTTATGTCCGTGCCTTCTATAGAGCTAAATATCCGCGACATCAATGGCATGACACCATTAGATATCCTCCGCCAACACCCACGATCAGCATCATTGGAAATACTGATAAAGCAGCTGATTTCTGCTGGGGGGATCTCAAACTCTCGCAATTACATGGCAAGAAGTGCTATAGCCTCTCACCTAAAGATGCAAGGTATTGGTGGCAGCCCAGGAACTTCTTTCAAAATCTCTGATGCCGAGATCTTCTTACACACGGGTTTTGACAATGAGTCAGATGCTAGTGGTGATAGAGGCAGTAGAAGGCTGAGTTCATGCTCAAGTACTAGCAAGAGCGAAATCAGCCCCATAGAGTCTGCCAATGCTAGTTGTGGTTCTTCAGGGAATAAGAGGCCAATGTCTGTTAATTCTGCTGCAAAACGCCTTAAAATGCTACTTCGATGGCCTGGAAGGAAAGAGAAGAAAACCAATTGCAATTCTGTGGATTTGTGTAAGATGTCGGGAGATGATGATTCAGTGGACTCCTATAAGAAATCAAGCGATTTGGAGAACACCCCAACTCCTCTGAGGCAGAGATTCTCCAAGCCATCAGCACTTCCTAACAACAAGCGGACTCTTTCGGTGCGGACTTCTCTGCCTAGTCCATCAACCAAGAAGAAATTTTCTCAAGGTTTGATGCATGGGGTGCTTCAAGCCATGCCTCATTTGGCATTCCCTTCCAACTCGGCTTCAACTTCGCGCTCAAGATCTCCATTGTCTTCACCTACAATGTTGGATAAACAGAAGGGTGCTGTGCTTTCAGATAATGAGGCCAGTGGTCCATCTTTCTCTAAATCATCTGGCGATGAAAGATCCAACAGTGCCTCTCCGAAAACAAGCTCCGCCAATATTCGGATGATGAATCAGTATTTATGTTTTGGTGCACAAGATTTGGCTGTGGAAGAACCAGTCCCTGTGCAGCCATCAAATCGGGCCTACAAGCCTTCAGTGCTATCAATGGCTTGATAAAACTGATTGGAAGTGGTGAAACATGCTGTGTTTCTGGTAATTAATGAGTCTAAGAGGAAAAGGTTCTCTTAGCAGATGTCTGCAACTGTCTTTTAGATCTTTGCATTTGAATTCCATATCTGCTTGTATATGTGTAGCACCGTAGCTGTCTGTTTGAGTATGTTTGACAAACTCCTGAAATAGCTAGTAAATTAAATGGCATGTTCATATATATTCTTGTTCTATTTTTTTAGTGCTGCATTTGGATATACACTAGAGGTTGATTACACATGTAACAAAGTGAATAATGACTGTGTTTTCCTAATCAGAAATTTAGTTGGCTTCTAAGATTATTCCATTTTTTCTTCTTGCAAATCCGAATTAAAGAGCTGTTTGTTTCTCGCAGTAAATGGACCAAGGAAGTCAAATGGTAAAATAAATCAAATTGTCGGCATTTTGTCCATGACAGATGAAATGAAAAATGGATTGTCAATACCCAATGGGTTTTTTTTATAAACTTTTTATTAACCATCTATTTTATCCTCAAAAAAGTCCTCTAATTAAAAGGGTTAAGATTTTTTGAAGGGTTACAATTTCTGTATATTATAAGCCTAGATCCTGGTATTGATGATTGGACATGTTTTGATCGCGAAAGGCAATAAAGATATTTAGTGGTATTAGATCCAAATTAGGCTGTTGATATACAGAAATCAACCCAACTGACTAGAAGTAAGCTAAACCTTAAGCATGTTATGTATGGTCCTTTATCTTGACCCAAGTGACTAGCATAATAGCTCATGCTTAGCACTGGCAAGTCTTCCAGCCATATGTGTAGCAAACATTGTAAAAAACATAGCCCTCATATTTATCAGAGATAGAATAAAATTGTTCAACTTCATTAGTGATGAGATGGTTTCCTTTACTAACAACTTATAACAAACCAGAATTGATCAGGGCTTACTGAGTATAAATTAGAAAATGCACTCCAACTGCAAAGACAAGCCTATATAGCTGTTTAGAAAGAGAGACAGAGACACAGAGAGTACTGAATGGAACTCAACAATACTGCACCCTAAAACAAAAAACAAAGAAAGAGGAAGATCGAAAATTGGATTACGAAACTAAAATCAGAGGCATTGGATGACCTGCTTGCATTAGTTCAACGACATGGTTGCAATATCTGTCATGATCAAACAAATGGACCATTGAACATCATGGTAATCTTGATAACATAACAATAAAGAAGTTAATGCAAAATTATAGAGATGATAATAACACAAAATGATAGTAGTACAATATACAAGAGTTTGTGCAAGAATGGTAATTAGACAAGTAATTAAAGAGGTAAAGAGGGAGTTGTTGAGGGAGAAGGGAAGAGAGAAATTGAGAACATAAGTAAAACTATGTTTATTGCATTCTACTCAACTCTATTACACTCACCAATAAAAATAGGAAATTCTAAGCATCCGTGCTAAACTAGACTCCTACCCAAAAATGAAATATTACCATAAAAGATAACCACGCCAAGAAAAGAATATTCCTACTAATATTCCAAGCTCACGTAGTGTCACCGGACCAACCCCTCCTATGCGCGTCGTTAGTCATCGATCCGATGACTTCAACTGGAGTTACCCATAAGAAAGAACATGGGTGTATAGTTGTGCCGCTTGACCTCATTGCCTGAGAGAAAAGTTGTGAAGAAATAAATATAGAGAGAGAGGTGGTGTCAATTGTAGGAGAAAGTTGGTAATGGCAGCTACCAATAATATCTCCATGAGATACTAATGAAGAAGTGGGCTCTCCATGAGAAAACAACAAAAATGAGATAGTAATGAAGACTTTCTTCAAAATGGACCTGTGACACCCAAAATTGAGATGAAGTCAAAATTGAGCATGGAGAGTCAAATTGAATGCAAAGCATGGGCAATTGGCATTCAATTGAGCATCTAAAATCTTCAACTTTCCCTTTCCATCAATATATAATAATTCCCCACTTCTCCAATAAAGATGATATTGTTATTTTGGAGATCATTATAATACTTCTATATGATTAAAGAATGTATTAGCATTAATAATATCAAATTTGAAACCATCTATTCATGGACCCAGTGCAAGACCACTTGAAATAAATATGAAATAATTTTTTCCCTTCTATGGGTCGATGTTAAATCAAGAGTTTTAGACGTGTTTGAAGGGCTATGATTGATGATTGGTGGGCCATTTCTATTAAAATAGAAGGAAGGCTTTTAGGTACAGTGGGTGATTGGAGAAACTTGCCTTGCTAAAATATCTCATGGAACGAGGAAAAGAATACTCTTTGGGAATCCGAATCTTCTTTCCTCGTTTGCGTGTACGGGACACACGTACCATGTAGGAAAGCTAATAATTCAGGTAAAGTAAACCTCGGGAGCATACATTCAAGAGAGAATGGAAGAAAACCTAATGTGCTAAAAAAAGAAAAAAGAGAGATATCAACCATTGGATCATCAAACTTTATTCTGGTCACAAAATCAAAGGGGGCTTTTTGTGTGACAGCAAATATCATTCAAAGAGATTGGAATGTTGGGCATGGATGAATATTTTCAACCTAATTAATAAATGGGATGCCGGTAAATTGATGAATAAAGCATTGATGATGATGATGATATCTAAATTACATCTAGTGAATGAACTTCTTCTGCATGTCATGTGTTCAACACCCCTTAGGTTTATCTGGTGAATGTGTATTTAGGGTTGTGTGTGTATATGAGGATTCATCTTATCAGGTCAAATACCATGGGGATGTCCTCTCCTTACATATAATTATTGGCTTCCGGAAAGATATTTTATGATGAAGTTCGATTACATCAAGTGAATTTTCTATCATCCAAACTTCTTGTTTTCAAGTATAAAGACAACAAATTAGCGACCCATTCTATCTTTTAATTGCACCAACCATTTGTGGTAAGCCTATCACTTCAACGATTTTGACGGATACAATCCTAAGTTGTTTCATGTGTCTTAATCGCAGAAGACTTCACTAATCTAACTACAACGTTTTACTACATTGAAGACTCGAACACATACACCATCATTCAGACGCCCATGTCCCAACTAATTGATCTACAACTTGAGACAAATCCAACTACAATTTTTACCCTTAAAAACTCTCTACGGGACTTACCTTAGTACTCTCTCTCTCTCTCTCTCTGAGACATCAAATGGACTAAAACTAATAGCATTATTAGTTTAGAGTATGGATCCTGAGATTGAGATTCTACCTTAGGCTTGTTTGCTTTGGTTGGTATATAAAATTCGTCATATTCAAGAGACTCAGAAATCAATCCTCATTGTTTTTGTTAATAGAGAGATGCCTCACAATTTAAGCTACAAGTGAATTGTCTACAAAAAGCTCGTTAAAATAGACTTAGAATGAATAACCCATAATTCTAAAGTTATAATTTACAATTTAAATTGCTTGCATTAGACAACTCATTTTCCACAAAAGTGGAAGTTTTTTTTTTCCCATAAATTTTCATTTGTAGTTATTCAATGCAACAAAACCTCTTCATCTAAATTCTTTACACTAAAATAGGATACCATGTTTGACTCCTCCACTCATATTTTTATAACTGCACAATAAAAAGAACTGGATTTCCTCTTTCACGGAATTACACAAACAAGCCCATGACTTTTTTTGTTCCAACCCAACCCACAACGGACCTCCTTGCCTTCCATAGCCCCCCATGATCCTCACCATGTCCATGCCTACTTGCCTAGCAATTTGAGTGGGTCCCACACCTAGGGCTTGGTAGAGAGGAATGTTGATTGGAAGTGTGCTCCTGCAGGGTAGGTGTATTTATTAGAGATAACAGATACCGCACCCCACTCAAACGAGTCCATATCACCGATACTTCTCGCCAAGTCCTATAACGCAACAACACCACCACTCCTCATCCTCCTCCTCTTGTTTTCTCCAAATTCTCAACGTCTCTCTCTTGTCTTCTTCGTCTGCAAAACCCTAATCTAGCCAGTGCATCTCGCATCTACCAAACAGGTATAAACCCTAACCCTATCTCTAATTCTCCTCTCCCTCTCTTTCTCTCTCACTCACTATCTCTATCACTATCTATCTCTTTATTATGTTGGATGTTGGTTTAGTATGGTCTGCAACTGATTTTCTCCTTTTCTCGTGCAAAACCATAACCCCAGTTTTGGCATTGTGATGCTTGAGCTGTGTGGAGAACTTCTATATCTAGTTTTGCATTCGTGATTGAAAAATCTGAGTAATCTGCAAAGATTTAGGTTCTCTGAGGAAAATTATGGGTTTTTGTTTGAATCTACGTTTTGAAGTATTGAGCAATCTGAAAGATTGTGCTTTTTTGGTTTTCCTGTTGCTTGTTGAAAACCCAAGATTTCTTCCTATTCTGAAACGAAAATTCGCGTTTTGGATTTTTTTGTTTGTAAGGTTTCATGTTCTTAAATATGGTGGATTTGGTTGTCTTGTTGCTTTTCTGATATGGGTTTGATGAGTGAAAGCCATCGTGTTTGGAATTCTTGCAAGATCGAGTTTTTCTGGATATTGTCACTTTTTAGCTCTCAATTGCAGCAGTTTAGATCCTCTCTTTTCTTCTTCTTTTTGTTTAGTCGTCTGACATAATTTTTTATAATTCTTTCTTTTTCCCTCTCTTTAGGAACCCTATTTTGGGGCATTGCAAAGAAGAAGGCTTTGTGTTTTGGATTCTGAGCTAGCTTTGAAGCTGGTGCCTGCGGTTTTTGGGAATTCTGAACTGTTCAAGGTCTTTTTTTCGTCGCTTGTGAGATCAATTTATTTATGATTAAAAATCCTAGCTTTGTCTATCCTGAGAAGCCCTAGAATCTGAAGCTCAAAAGCTCTCATTCAATTGCCCCGTGATCTATTTTAGAAACCGAAGAAGACCCAGAGTTTGAAGTTTCCTAGCTTGAGAGAATATATCTGATTTTTTGTCTTTAGAATGCCCTAGCTTCTTCATTCAGACTTCAGAGGCTTTACTGGATATGAAGTTTGTCCTTCCTTATATGCTCTTCTATTAAGGCAGCAGGAAATCAATTCAAATTTTAAATTCTAGAAATTACACAAAAGCAGAACTAATATCTATTCGCACTACCCAGAATTGGAAATTCGGTCTTTCTGTAATCGGGTTTAGATGGAACCTTCGATTTCTGCTGGGTCATACATTCCCATCTTCTTCCCCGCATTCATTGCCGTGTATCTTTTTGGTTACTTCATTGTTTTTAGCCGATGGAACCTCAAGCACCGTCCTGAAGCTTCTAGTTGCTTCATCTCATTGTTACATGGTACTCCTGCTGCAATAATGGCAACCTTTGCCATTGACCCCCATTCTCAGCCCGGCTTTGTTTCTCCTACTGCATATTTTCAGAACCTAATCTCTTTGTTCCGTGATATTATAACTGTCGACTTCCATTCTGACCCTGGCTTTGGGTCTCATAATACCAATATCCAGAACCTCATTCTCGATTTCAGCATGTCATACTTCTTGGTCGATCTCCTTCATTACGTCGTCTTCTTTCCCAATGATCTTCTTTTCATAGCACACCATCTTGCCACCCTGTTTGTGTTCTACACATGCCGATACCTTGTTTCTCATGGTGCCTTTGCACTCCTCGTCCTCCTCGTCCTCGCCGAGGTCACCAGTTTTTGTCAGAACATGTGGACACTTGCCAACACCCGGAGGGCCGACAGCCCCACTGCAGCGAAAGTGTATAACTTCTTTTATCTGCCCTTTTATGTTCTATATACAATTGTTAGGGGTTTTTTGGGACCCCTCTTTGTCTATAAGATGGGGGTATATTATCTGAGTGGAGTTGCGGATGACATAATTCCTAGATGGATTTACCTTTCTTGGATCGTCGTAGTTGCGTTTGCTATTCTTGCCAGTCTTATGTGGATTTTGAATCTTTGGATGGAGTTGTATCGAGAGCGGATCAGCAGGATGGAGAAAAAAACAAGATAAAAGTTTATGGAATTCAGTTTGGCAGCCGAGGAAGCGTATTTATGGATGGCATTTAAAGGGTTCGTTGGCTCTGTAATCATTGGCGATTCACCAGTGGGGATGAATGATAATAACTGTAAAAGAGGTTGATTATAGTAATCTACGTCATCATCGCAATGTCTGCTATACTAATTTGGTTTGGATACCCATAATGGTCATTAATGGAATTGTTTGATGCAAAACTGTCCTTTACATTCCTTCATCTGTTAATTAAAATTTTCATATAGAACTTTCAGATCACATTGCCATTTGTTTTTATTACATGTTCCATTCATTTTGTTGGGCCTTGCTTTCACTTTTTTGCTGCTCTTGGTTTGGCTGCATTTCATGCTGTGATTAGTTATAAGTCATCCTTTGAAGTTAATGATAATCTTTATCTAGTTTAATTATGTTCATTTGTTCGTGTACATTATCTTGATCAGTTACTAATCATTGTGTATGTGTGACAAGTTTTTTTTTCCTTTTCTTTTCTTTTTTTTTTAAAGGTTAAGGGGTTCCCTTTCATCCAAGATACTTTTGACTTTCTGTATAAGGGCGAGGATGAATTATCCCCCTTAATTAAGACTTGAAGTCTAGATTTACCTGGATTTTGAAGTCTGTCGCCACTAGAATCGTGTTAATAACAACAGTGGAGCTACAGCCCTCAGTTGCAAATATTGGTGGGGATATTTTGATTTAATAATAGTTTGAATATCCAACAGCTTCTGGCTGTAATCTGAATCCAAGTAATTTACAATTTAGAGGTTGCATTGTGACACATGGATGCTGTTCTCGACAACTGCCATTGTACTCAAGTGACAGAGGTGTAGCACATGATGATCATCAAGTGGTTGGACCGTTGGAAAGATCACTCTAGTGCTTTGCCCTCTGTTTCACATTTATGCTTGTATTAAGTCAAATTGCCTGCTTATAGTTTAAAATCCACGTTGAGCTGATTATGTTCATTCTCCAACCCACTGCTCATTGAGGGATGATGAAGCTGTTATTTTTTACTTTTAAGGTTGAGGGATTCCCATTCATCTAAGGTATTTTTGAATTTTTGTGTAAGGGTGAGGATAAAATACCCTTTTAACTAAGATTTAAACTGTAGATTTACCAGGATTTTGAATTCTGTACCCACTAGAATTGTGTTATAGGAACAGTGTCGAGCTATAGCCCTCCGTTGCAAATATTGCGTGAAGTGGTTTTCTTGTTGCCTTATGGTGCCATGTACTTCTCATCTCACTCTTATTAATGGATGATTGTTGAATGACCAGTGCCCCCTTTCAGAATGTTTGGTTTTTAAGCATTATTTGGAGATGTATTATCATCTAAATTTCAGTGTTTCAGGTCATCTTTTGCATATCAAAATAGTATATATTATAATTGAGGTTTAGCGTAAGTGTTTTAAAACATTTCAACGCATCACATTTTAGGTCCACTTTCGCTTAGTTCTAGCCGCCACCACTTCACTACCTTGCTCACTTGCAGATCTGAAACATGCAGCAATAGGCATTGAACAGCACAAAGATTATCTTTAGTAAATAGTAGAAAAGCCTTTTGCGACGTGGGACAGGAGTTGACAAAGACTTGTTTGCCCAACTTAATGAGATTTGTGAGGTCCCCGCATCGTCGCCTTTGGACTTGTTTTGTGCATTTCCAACTCCATATCTTGAAATGTATTCATCGAGGATGTGAAGAGCTGATGATCTCTACAGGAGGCCCTTTTTTTTTTCATGGCGAGTGTGTAAATCTGTCCTCTCCAAAGTAGTTTTTTTTTTCCCTCTTCATGATTTACTATTGTGATGCCAAAAATTTTTGGTTAGGCTCTATGATCATGACACTATACACTATTGATTGTGTGGCAGATACCTGCAAGCAGTGCTCAGAACCCCTGCTCTGAAAATAATTCTGATTCTATAATTTTCAGCGGGCTGTTTTTTGTTGGTTGTGTTAAAAACACTCAGAGGCAGCCCATGGAACATTGACTTTCATGTGCTCTGATTGGATGAAGGATGGAATTGTGGATTGACAAGAACTTATGAGAAAGACTAGCATTTCACTGCCTTACTCCACAATAATTTATGAGAATGACTAGCATTTCACTGTCCTACAAGGAAACAATTTATTGAAAAAGACTTTTCTTGAAGTCGGTAGGTTTCACTGGACACTGGAGAGTTTCCTATTGGGTCGTTTGGTAGAGGAGAAATAAAGTAGTGGTGACAGGTTTTATTGTCCTTGTTGGTATGAATCTGGAAAGAAAGATTGGGATGGTTGAATAATAGCTCAGCCCTTTCTTGTATTAGTGTTGCACACAGGCTATATCTTTTTGATGAGATCTAGGGTACCTTTGTGAGATTATAGGATTCTGTGATAAGAGGGAAATTATTCTAATTTTTCTTGCCACTTACTATTCCATTGTGATAAGAGGGAAATTATTCTAATTTTTCTTGCCACTTACTATTCCATTGTTTGGTGTAACATATTGTCTTTAATATGATATCAAGTGATTTTCCTTATTAGAGAGGATTTTAATTTGCCATGTGAAAGGGTACTACGGTATAATTTCTCTCTCCAATGGAAATAAAAATCAGCAATGTGATTGCCGTAAATTTTCTTTTACTAGGGCCCTGTTTGGTAAACTAATCTATCTAATAAGAGCTAATTAAATTAAGGTCTAAAATAAAAGTTCAAATTTATAATTAGACTGTTTGGTAAAATTATAAAATAAAGTTTTTTTTTTTTTTAATTGAGTGTTTGATAGCCATCTAAATAAGAGCTTATTAGAGGGGCACTTTTTTTTTAAGAAAAAAAAGGAAAGACGATCTAATTTACGAAAAAAAAAACTACTCAAAGCAGCTTATGTTTAAGAGCTTAAAAGCACTTATTTCTAAATATAAGTTCTAATTTTAAATCATGATTAGAGTTTTATCAAACATTCTAAATTTTAATAAGTTCTAAATCATTTAAGAAGTACTTATTTTTAAGAGTTACCAAACAGGTTCTAAAGATTTGAACTTTTGTTTTCCATGAACTTCCTGGCCTTTTCCATGTGAAAATGATCTCAAGCATATACAAGGAATGATCGGGATGGTTGCGGAATAATTTTTCTAAGTGAAGAAAATATGACATTTCCCTTTCAAATAAAATTAAAAAAAAACTGTTTGGTTTGACTATGGAATGTGTCAAACATATGCCTATTCTTATACTTTTGTCTTCCTACCTACTACTATCTTTGTGGTAGTATGATTGTTACAAAAGAAAGACCCCAGAATGTTAATTTTACTTTATCTTCATGTTACTTCTTTATTATTATTATTTCATTTTTGCGAACTTAAATGGGACACTACTCTTACCAGCTGAAGCTTTAACATTTATCTCTATTGCAGAATGTGGTACCTGGAACCATGGATTTCAAGGGTGGGGCTTTTTTTGAAATCTATGAAATTTGTCAAAGAAAGGCCTTATAGAATATGTCCTTATCTCTCGGTATAAGACCAAACAGCATCACCCTCTTAATGACAATGATACCCTGACCAGTCAAGCGGTTTAAGCCAATGTTTTGTTTTATTTCTTTGTTGGCTTTGCATTCTTTGCAGTATGATGATGATGATGATGATGAATGATGATGATACAATTTAGTTATGTGTGAAATCCTCAAGATTGAGAACAAGTTTGCTCAAGATATTGGTTGATTTGCTTCGTTTACATCTTAAGATACTGTTTTGTTCGCATGGAATGTAAACCAGAACTCGTTTGTGTAATGGAAATGAAGTCAGAGGGAAGGGTGAACTTGGGTTTCTTCTCCTCTACCAAATATCCCACAAAAATATGGATTTTCCACCACCAAAGAACCAAAAACAGAAATCCACATAACCAAAGCTTTTATACTGACACTAAAAGTGCCTCGCACATTTAGCAAAAAAACAAAAAAAAAAGGAAAGAAAGAAAAATAAAATGCCTTACACAGACATGACCTAAAAGTTCCAATAAATATATTCTTAAAGTGGTTAAATTTGAGGAAATATGGGTGAAAATCCATAAATGACTTCAAATAATCTTTCATTAACCCCAAGGGGTTGGCCGAGTGGTCAGGACCATGGTTCCTTTTTCTTTCGGAGTTAGAGGTCTTGGTATTGACCCCTGATTCCCCGTCTTTAGGAACCGAAGGTTGAGTCCACTTGTGCTGCCACCTATGGGCCATAGGGGTTTTACCAAGCTTCTCTCTGGATCCGGAAGGAATAGTCCAGTATAAAGGGTTGGAACCCTCCGTTAGCAAAAGAAAAAAAAATCTTTCATTTGATAGCAAAATAAATTAAGAAGAGGTAGAAAATGAATATCCAACAATTACGTTAATAAAGCAAATCATAGAAAAGTCGCGATCCCATCACCTCTCCACCTTATATCCTTTTAAACAACCGCAAGACTACGGTGTCATCAAGTAGTAAAGGACTAAAGAGTCCGGATTATCGATCCCACGAGGAGAGGATGGAACAAGCAATAAATCCAATTAATGTAGAATTGAACTAAAGTAAAGCTAATATAGACAAATGAAGCGAATAATTAAAACTAATAAACTATGCAATGTAAACAACTAATTAACAATCTAAGGTATGAAATTAACAAATTCTAAGCTAATCTAACAAACTACACTAAACTAGTAGATGGATGAATGGTGGTGGAAATGGAAGATTTATATGAAAATATGGTGTGAAATGTGTAGGGTTTTAAAACAAGTGATTTGAAATGTGGATGTAACAATCTAAAAGTGAAAATAACAAATAAAACAAGGATTTAAGTTAACAACAATAAAAAGAAGAGATTAGGCTCTCCTTTTGACATCAAAATGGTGAGGGTATCATCACCTCTCCACCTTATATCCTTTTAAACCTGTCTGGAACCAGTAGCTTCACTAGTTCAGTGATATCAAAATGGGTGAGGGCATCTTCACCTCTCCAACTGATATCCTTTTGAGCCTGTCCGGAACCAGTAGCTTCACTAGTTCAGTGAGATCAAAATGGGTAAGGGCATCATCACCTCTCCGCCTTATATCCTTTTGAGCTTGTCTGGAACAGTAGCTTCACTAGTTCAGTGAGATCAAAATGGGTAAGGGCATAAGTTTTGACAGAAGTCACAGACTTCACCAGCCAGGTTGATTTGAAAACTGTTTAGCCTCTAACCCCATAATTGTCAAGTGGGCCCCACATGACAAATCATGCTGATCTGTCTGTTCATTCTTGAAAATGCCTTGTCAGGGGGGACTACTATTAAGATTTCTAAATTCCAAATGATCTTGGGAGTCTTCGGAGTCGTCCTTGATGTGGAGAAAGTTATCCATAATACACATCTGTACCTAGAGTCGTTATTCTACTTCCATTTTCTTAGTCCCAGGAAGGTCAAGTGTATCTGGGTCTCTCTCTTTTCTCTGTAAAACGACTGAATGCCAAAACGAGTCATATTTGACAATGAAATGGATTCCCTATTCGGTCTTGGTCCAAACGGGGAGCACCTTTCAATTGAGCTACAGTTACTTTACTAGGTGGAGTACTTTGCACCTGGCCTATCTTCCAAAGGTGTTGATTGTCCTCTGATGGTTGATGGGATAGCTACAGGCTCTTTTGATGTAACTTTTTTTTTGTTTTTGTTTGACTAGGTGAATCAGTTTACACAATGGTTAATGGCATTGCATGGATGGGTTAGGTCTCCCATGGGAGCGCTGCAAGGCATGCAGCAGCTATGCGGGATTTTTATTTTGTTCATGGGGTCACACTTTATAAATATGGAAGAGGGGATGTAAAAGACTCTTTTAACGCCCTAATGTTTTGGATCCCAATGGCTAACAGACTTTGGGTCTTACTTGAGCCCAATGCACCACGAACAGTACATAGGGTCTGGGGTGTAAGAGAAAACAAAAAAAATCGTACAACTGAATCGAACCTAACTGCGGTTAATTACCGTATTTTACGGGTCGATTACAATTACAGTTATTAAAATCGAAAGATCGTGCTTTACGGTTCAGTTATGATTTTTGTCTCAACTTACATTAATAACTGAACCGAACCACTAACCATGGTTAGGTTAACTGTATTCCTAAAACACATGGTTAACCGAACTGTTTCGCTAATAAGAAAAAAAAACATAAAGGCTTTAATGAAATTTAATTTTTTTTTTTATAGTAACATATTATGTCATTTTTAAACTTTTTTTTATGCATTGTAAGTTTGATTGCTAGATTGAAAAATTTTCACAATTTTTTTAAAATAACAATTAACCGTTAAACACAGTTTGCTTTTTAACGGTTTTTTACTATTCGATTTTCCAAAGCCAAAAACCGTGAAATACGGTTCGGTTAACGGTTTTTCCAAAATAAACGGTTAACCGAACCATTACACCCCTACGTAGGGGACTTTAAAGTAGCCCTTCCCAAAACGTTAATGTTCAGGTGAGGTCTTTCTCGAGCTATAAGTGACTGACAACTGGCTTAACATAGGACCAAGACACCAAGTCCAATATATATTCCCTACAGACCCAAGATTTCAAGAAAGAATTAATAGTGTATGTTCAGTTTGCTTTGAACCATATGCCTGATAGCAAGATCTTTGTTTGGCCCAAGGTTGGAATGATGTAATGGGAGAGTGATGTTGAGCACCTCAAGGGGGCTGTCATTGACCTAATGTTGAAAGATTGAAGGCCCAAAAAACTAATAAATTGATGTTGGGACCACGACATGATAGGGTGGGGGTGGTTGATCACTTAGAAAGAACATTAGCACATGCTACAATGATAATTCTAACTGCATAACATTAACAAACACACAATAATCATGGCTGTTAGTTAAGCTTTAATGTCACTCGAGTGGTGCAAAACTTTTTTTTTTTTTTTTAATTTAGGGAATCTTCCGCCGCCACATGCACCGGGTAAAATTGTGGGTGGCCAACGAAGATTAGTATGGAAAAACAAGACCTTTCCACCTCCTAAGGTGTAGAGTCAGTTGTGTGATGTGAGACTTGAGCAATGGATGCTTTAAAGTTTTCTAGTGGGGTTGGAGCATGTTACACCAACGCAGAGGTCCTCAAAGTTGGATCAAATAGCTCATGACAAAGCAACAAGTTGAAAGGAAAGAACCCATGGTTCCTATTATTGGAGTTATATCTCTTCCATGGTCGTAAGAAAAAAA
The DNA here is from genome assembly GCA_038049695.1 of Cinnamomum chago. Taxonomy (NCBI): domain Eukaryota; kingdom Viridiplantae; phylum Streptophyta; class Magnoliopsida; order Laurales; family Lauraceae; genus Cinnamomum; species Cinnamomum chago. The sequence continues at coordinate 5,313,917 of CP142451.1, read as the reverse complement.
AAAGACATAAAAAGTAGTAGGAAAAAATGAATTTTCAATAGATTTTGTGTTATGAACCAAGATGACATTATCAAAGGCGTTGCTAGGTTTTGAAATTATGATTTTTCATCCTGTTTGTGTGTGAAAATAATGAGAAATGGCGGTGACTTTATATCATCATATTCTTAAGCGAGGCGTACGACTGAAGAGGATACCCCAAGGCTAGTGATTGGCAGCAAATGTTTTCTCCCCAAATCTATCTTATATGTATTTTCTTTCTCTGTTTTCATGGATCCCAACATCCATACATATAATACTCTTGGGGATTGGATTGGATGTATCCATCAAAGCTGGGGAAATGGCTATCCAAACATGCAAAGCACGTGAGCAAATCTTGAGATTGGAATTGAGGATGTGAAAAAACCGTTGAGGCTTATGGGCAAAACACGTGGGGCCCACATGGTCCAACAAAGTTATTGGTTTGGCAAGTTTTTAATGAGTCCGGATCTAGTGAGGTTTTAACCCACCGTGATTATGAATGGACCAACTACGGTTCGCCACGTTATTATAAGGTAACCCCCTTGAGGATCCCTATTCGTTTTTAATAGCCAATTGTGAGTTTTTCCCTTCTTTATCTGGACTTGAGAATGTTTGGAGCATTCAATGATCAGCACATGGTGCCAAAGAAAAAAATAGGATATCAAAATGGGAGACATACTGCGAATGAAACCACACATCCGACATAAGTGCAGTGAAGCCTGAGGGGCCCTCAGCATTAACGAGGGAGGCATGACTTTCATGCATGGAACATCATGCGGACGTTTGCTGAGAAAATTTTGCCAAAATATGATATGACAAGTTTTTCTCTAGGAAATGCAGACTTTCTTATTTAGGTAATGTATTGTGGCCTTATGTGGTATCCAATATTTTATTTTTTATATGTAAAATCTATGTCTTATTGCCATATCTATAGCTTGTTGTATTCATGCATCTCAAAGGTCACTGACCGTCCTAATATATTTCAAAGAAAAGACAATAAGGGACCATAAAAAATTAAAAAAAAAGGACCATCCCAAGTAGCCAAATGAATGGATTAGGCACAAAAGGGACAATCATAAGGGGGGTGCTAACTCTACCAAAATAAACAAGTGAATTGGTAATTTAGGGGTAGGTTTTTGAGATTCTACCCAAGTAGATCAAATGGTAAATTCCTACAACAGTGGTCACACGCCCACACACAACCTACCCAAAGTCCCACACCATGTATGCTACTAGTCACTTTTGGCAACCAAATCATTGAGAAGGATTTATTGATTTTCAAAAAATCATGGAAACCCCATGTTTGAAATTTGTAAATCTCTGAGGATTTGGACCAATTGAGGATTTTAAAGTCTGTCCTCCACCCATATCATTTGTTAATCCTTGCTTTTGTGGATCTGTGCACCAAAATCAATTTTCTTAGTTGTATGACAGTGCACCAATATTTATGTAAGATTCTCAACTATACAAATTATTAATGAGGAATCCTTGTTCGAGGGGCAATAAGGAATTCTCAAATCTGTGGATTCATCGCTTTTTACCAAACGTGCTCTAAGTAGTTGGCGGCCTGAGCTACGGGCCCACTTGAAGCATGTTGATTACAAATTGGGGATGCAATGGTACATGCATGACCTAGAAATGTGCAAAAAAAAAATAAAAAAATGGGGGACCTTCTAATAATCCTAACCCTTGATTTAAGGGCATCAAAGTTAGACAATTCTTTGGCATTAGTTGAAGTACTGCATGTTTTTTCAATGAGTGTGAAATTGAGGTGAGTGCAATTCAAGGAGGTAGTGTGTGAAGGGGTAAGATACATCACAAGTGGCCCACCAAGCCCCAAAGGCTGGGGAGTTAATCACAATCAATAATCTCTCATGTAGAAGATTTCCTATTTGCATTCATTAAGGTGATTTTTTTCTCCCCTTTTCTCCTGAGCCATTCCATTGAGTGAAGTTTTTGTATTGATCTTTCTACCTTATAATAAGTGCATGGAAACTAGACTCTCACTAAACTTCTATAGAGGAATAACCTAAAACTCTCACTAATTTGATCTTCCTCCCTGATTAATGGAACACTTTTGGAAGATAAAAAAAATAGATATTTAGGTAGTCCTCCAAAAAAAGAGGAGTCTAGATCCCTTGAGAGGGTGCATTTGCCGGCATGAGATTGGCTAATTTTGATTGGAAGAAATCCCCCTATTTCATAGAAACAGGGTATCCAGACTCCCAAAAGAGTAGCCATTGATCTGACAGTGAGGACTTCCAATTTCTAAGGCAAACAATAGACTAGATTTTAACATGGGCTAGCTGGGATGGGCCCACTCCACTTATGGAATAAACTTTTAGGGCTCTGAGCTAGTCCCAGGAGTTGGGCCTGGGCTTGCATCCCGCGAAAGGCAACTAGACCTCCCTGCTAGACAAACTAAACAGCTGCCCAAGTGTTTCAAGGACAGGCATTATTACATGTAGCCTGACTCATTGGCCTACGGGTTTAATATGAAACTGACATTGTACTTGGACCATCTTCTAATCACCAGAAACAATCACACAAGTTTCAAACTTGTGAACCTTTCTTAGCACACCTAGATGCATGACAACCACAAGATTAGGGTGGATTGGCCGATCGGGTGCTCTTTCTATGATGGTTGTAGTAGTAGCACATTCATGTTAACTGCTTGAAGTTCAAGGGTTTTAAACTTTGGGGTCCTTAAATAGATGGTCACAAGTAGCAGATGTTGCCGATATGCTGATGTTGTATATATTCTAATGCACATTAAGAGCTCCCTATCCCCCGCCTTGACCCCATGAGTGGGATGCATCAAGATAGACCCATGAAAGGCAAACAGATTTTCCTCCATGGTTGGAATACATAGAAATTGAATATCCAATTTCTCTTCTGCTGCTCATAAGTTAAGGAGAGACCATAGAGGGAGATAGATGAAAATTAGACATTAGACATTATCAACAAATAAGGTAGAGTAAAAAACATACCATCTGAGTACTATTTAACCACATCTAATCTAATATAACTAATTATCAACATAGTTAGACATCTCCTTGACTTGGTTTGAAGTGAAACCTATCCAAACAACTAATGAAAAACTTACCATGAAATCTCCATCAGCTTGTAAGATTTGTCAATGGGAAAGCAACCACCCTTCAAAACTCTTCCACCAAGCCATTTATGTATTTGGTTTTAAAAGAGATCATGAATAGAACTTGTAAGATTTTGCTTCAAGAATTATAGTCCTTAGTCCACCGATGGGTGACAAAATCATCAGCAGAACACCCAAAATGATGCAAACCTGAATTTCATCATAACATAGTGAATAAGCTGACAAAATCATTGATGTGTGGGAAAAAATATTGAGAAAAATGGATGCAAAAAATGAAGTAATATGAGTATTAACATACCCAATTTATAGACCAAGATAAGCTGAATCTTTTGGGCTTGTAAATGGAAAGCCAAAATATGCATGGTAGCTGTGACAAGAAAGATCAAAGGGTAATATTCCTTTATCATTAAAATCAAGATATTTAGTAGGTACTTGCATAGTGCTAAATCTTAGTTACTTGATTTGAAATTTAGGTGGCTTGCTTGACTCGATTTGATGATTTTCAATATGAAGTTATTTATTAAAAAATTACACTTTTCTTCGAGTTTTGGACTTGGAAGTCAAGCAGATTTAAGTTCACCTCATATCCTTATACATCTTGGGCTTTATCTTCTGTTGTAACTTTTTGTTTTGAGTTCATAGTAATAAATGAAAGAATGAAAGAGAAGCAAGATGTTTGTGGCTTACAAAGTATGTTGTTGGCGCAAAAGCAAACCCTCCAAAGAATCCAAGTAATCCGCCAAAGAAAGGGAAGGTTACAGCAATGAACATTGTAAATGCTGCATCCAAAGATGTAAAAATATTGAAACAAGATCAGGTAACAAAAGAACCATATAGAAATTTCAAAGTATAGCAGAGGACATTACCAACATATAGAGTCCGTGAGACTAAACGAAGAGTAATTGTCGGTTTGAAATTAAGCTTCTTCACAAGAACGGTTTCCATCATGTCAAAGACAGCCATACTGTAAATCTGCATCAACATAGAAGTCAAATCAATTCAGACTGGACAACCGAATTAATTGAAATCATTGTTTGAAAATGCAGGTCACTACATGTTTTATCTGTTTCAACAAAATTGAAAGATCTGATTGACAACAATAGATACAATCAGTAGTAAATAGTTTGAAATTCTTTAAATAGTGGTCATTTCTCTTGCAGTCAAGCCATTGGATAAAGAGCTCTCCGCCATAAGACCATGAATTCTCAGTTTATTTCTCATTTTTGTTTTAGTGTATCAATCAAACTTCAAAATAACATTCCAACTGAAGTGGCATTCAAGCAAATGGCCATCCACAGGGTGACACCATTAGCACCTTCCAACTGTGGTAAGGCATCTTGTTAACAAAAAATTAAAGAACGTATAGTATTAAGAACTTGGGAAGCCTCCAATGTATATGATCTTTCATTCTTTCCTATCCTAGTTTTATACATCATAGCAAAAGATTGAATTAATTCAATAGCTAAATTTGGGTACAAGAGAAACTCGGAACTCTTTTTTTTTTTTTTTTTAATTGGTAACAGAAACTGGAAACTTTGTAAAATCTTCATGTTGGAGTCAACCGAGTACTGAACAAATCAAATTTTTGATAGAGTTGGATCAATCAAGGTGAGTCACGCTAAATTTATTAAGGTTTTTGATGAAAAATATTATATTTTTTATCGTAATAAAAAACTAAAACATTTTGCTATTTTACAGTGTATCAAGAAACATAAATCAGTAATAAAACTACTTGATAAGATTGGCAATAGGAGACGCGTTTATTGTTAGAAGTTTTATCTACTGGATCTTTGTAAACCAAATGCAGGTTACTCATAAAGCAGGGTTAATGCTTTTGATAACCCGAGTTATAGTCTTTGAAATTATTAAAAGAGCGAATTAATGAGATTGAGTTGATTTTGCTCAAATTCTAAACTGTGCAGGAACTAATAATGGAAATGGGATATGTAAAAGTCTGAAAGGATAAGCAACCTGATAACTTCCAATAACATGGATAACAACAAAGGCGTTTGCTGCTACAATTAGCCATGCTGGTTTGTTTAGAGAAACCAGAATGTTGTCTTCCACACTGTTTCCAAAGGCCCAGTACCCAGCAATTGAGACGGAGAAGTAACAAAGAGCAACGATGCCATATGCAACAACCACACCCTTCCACATGGGCTTCTTCGATGGCTTTTCAGGAGCAGAAGGGATTGTTGCTTGTATTTCCAAAACTACGTTGTGCCCAGCATAAGCAAATGCAACATTTCCCAGTGCACTAATGAAGTCAAAGAAGGTCCCCTGTGGTGTTGAAGATTTATAGTCATACTGCACATCTGGTTGCTTCCCTTTTTTAAGTGAAGCTCCGAAAGCTATCATGGAGTAACTGTTGCAATTAAACAAAAATTATGTGAATGCAGATGATAGAAATTTGGACTCCAAATCAAAATTAATCTGAACATTTGCCATTATGTATGGTTAATGCATTACTCTATTTTAGTAACAGTGCAAATGTAAAATATCGCATTAGATGAGATACTGTTTCTCCAAACCCAATATATAAATATATAGACATTTGAAACACGACAATCTAGGAGGGTAGGGAAGTATTGATCCTTATAGTGAACGGTCACAACTCACAATTTTTCTTTTGTTAGGCCTGTAGCTAGTACATACTTTCTTGCAATTACAAGAGTCATTTGAATCTGAAATCCAATCCAGGAGATGAAACCTTCCTACACTTTTACTACCCAAGGATTCTAGAGATTTTGAGATCAAGAAACCTCCACTAGAGAAATGACTATCGAATACATAGCAGAGCATGTAACCATTTCAGTCTACCAAAATGTTCAAAGTTCTTAACATTTTGGATCTGCATTCTTCATTCATAAAAAGTTAGACCAGATCCAGAAAATCCCAAGCTTTGATGCAAGTTCTAGTTATGAATCAAAGTAAATCATGAGCTTCCTAATCGAGTATACAATCAACCCCTTCCCAGTCATTTGCTTTGTAAACTAGACTGGATGTCAGCAGATTTTGAGGAGAGGCACAAGAATAGCAGATAAAGCACAAAACTATGAACCAAGTTTTTTAGGAAATTTCCTGCACTAACAGTTCGTTTAGTAAAAAAAATTCATATACATTGATTGGCTAAATTTTAAGGAGGAATTATTGTGAACCTAATGTTTTAAGTCATTAGTGTTACAAGTGTAGATTTAAGAGGTAAGTTGAATGAGAGGCCAGTCAGATTCTACTATTGGAATCCAAATTTGTCATAACTCTTAAGCTGCCAAGGTTGCACCTTTTCTAGGACTTTTAAGCTTTACAGGAAGAAGAGAATACCTGAGGGACATGATTGCGGCAGACAAAGAGACCCCAGAAATGGAGTTGAAATTAGGGAGTTGAGATAAGAAAAAATTCACAGAGGTAAAGATCATGATGAAATAGGTTGTCTTGATTGAATTACACTTAGAAGAAACTGTGTTGCAAATTTTCTGAAGTGATCGACCACCCGTGACCGTGTATACAATGCATACCCCTACTTCCACAACAAGCTGCTGGGGTACAACAATCCATAAACCAAGCTTTTCACCCAAGGCATGCTGACCCAATTCGTGATATCGATCGAATCGCTTTCCAGGAACCATTTCGTGCATCTCAACCATTTGCCAGAGGGTGTACAATGTGATAATCCATGACAGCACAAGCACCACAATACCAGGACCCCTGTAAATGAAAGCACCAAGTAAATATCAAACAGATTGGATGAAACTGAAGGATAGAAGTGACCCCAGGGTAACTATAATTTTGCAGAAAAAAAAAATGTACAACATTCATTTCTAATGTAGTTGACCATAGCAGAACTTCATTACCCCCACAAAAAAAAAATAATAATAATAATAACTTGACTACATTGGAGTCTATTTTCTTTCTATCTCAAATCAATATCCTGAGCATATCAGGTTGGAGTTACCATCTACACTTAGATGTAGAATAACGAGCAATTCATTTTGAGGTTCAATAGGCCATATCTGGATATGGCTAAATTGCTCAAGAGGCAATCAATTCCGTGAGAACATTCAAATTTCAAAGTGCAAAACTGCGTTATCCAGTACTTAATTATTTTTCTTTCCAAGTCAAATGGAGTGTCAAAACATTGAGGATAAAGATTGTGTGGGACAAACTTTTGACACACCCAGCTGATCCTGGAAATCCATATGTATTTTAATTTATCTGGTAGAATTGTGATATGGGTGAATTGGAACAACAAATAGATAAAATCAGGAAAATCTATTTTCCTGGTGTAAAGTTCAACTGCATTTTGAGGTAGACGTTCAATTGCATTTGGAGGTACATTAAAATTCACAAATTGAAAATAATACTAAATGTATTTGCATTAAGTTCGGGTACCCAATTGGAAAAATATCAACCTTAGCATTGATAGGATAGAAGGGAACCCAAAAAAAAAAAAATACTGTATTTAAACATCTAATAAGTTTTATTGCAATAATTTCAGCTCTATTAGAATTGCTATTGTCATCAGACCAGTAGCACCAAAAGTTCGAGCTATTAGTGAATGATAAAAGAAAGTATATTCCACGCCAAATGACTAACGTGAAGAGAAACACATTCCTGACCACACAACTCCCGGCTCCAATACCACATTAAGAACCTAAAGCTCAAGCTATTAATGAACAACATAACAATATATATTGAAGGGTCCTGATATATTCAGCATTTACTTCTAACTGTGCTCAATTCATCTAGTACATTAACATGGCATATTGAAGTAATTTCTTCAAAACATTTTAACTTGTAGTTTTAGATTATTGCATTAGCAGTTATAGTGCGTATGTAAAGTAGGAAGTTAGCTGTGTGAAGCTGTCTATTTGAATTTAAGCAGTTTCATGTTTGAATTAAGAAGTTTCAAGTGTTTACTAAGTATTTTTTACAATAACCAAACTTTTTTTATGACCTAGGTTACTAGGTATCCTTGAGGTCTATGACCCTAAAGGACTATTCCTTCGGGTGCACACACTAAACACACAAACACACAACGGGCAAATCTAGGGCAGATTTCAAATACAAAATATGTGGAGCAAACTCATGCTTTATGCCACTCCAACTCCCAAGTGGGTTACAATAACCAAACTCGTGTATTGAAAATGTAATTTCTAGGACAATCAAATAAACGTATTTCTAGAAACTTTGTCTTGTTCTTGTCTATTGTCAGTAGAAAGTTTTGAGCTGGTGCCAGTTTAAATTTTAGATTATGAGAAGGGAATTGTTTTGGTACTTAGAATTTTATGTTTACTATAATCTTTGTCATTTTTTTATCATTAGGAATCATGTCATCTAAGAAATTAACATGGAATAGAAAAATATCTATCATCATGAAAACTCCCAAGCCATACTTTTAGGGTGGCAATTCCTAATCTCTAATTTAGGGTTCAGGTTGACACCATCTCATTTTGATGCTAACACTTCTAACCGACTTGTTTTTAATTCTTCTAACACAATTAATAACTGGGTCAAGTTCTGATTAAATTCATTTTTGTTGTTCGAGCTGCCAACCCAACTCCAATAAATTGTATTGACACAAAAGCTACCAATGTTGACACTTCTAACTTTCATGATGGGTTCAGATTGACATTTTCAACATGATGGGTTCAGATTGACATTTTCAACATTATCTTCCTCATCATCAAAATCTTGTCCCAAATATATTCTCTTTCCATTTGTTCATATTATTTTCATCCATATCCTTTTTTTGACCTATCCTTTACCACGTTAACATCAACCCAATCATTAAAATGGATAAGGTTTGAATTAAACCAATACATGTTACCCATATTTAGGGTTGCAAACGTGCATCCGAATATCCGCAAAAAACCGGGTCTGGAAACTATTTTGGGTTCCGATTCATAAACAGATTTGGGCTTGGAACCTAATTGAGGTTCCAATTGATAAACGGGTATATTTTTTTGTTCATATAGGTTCCGACCCTTAGACCCGGGACCCAACATATGAATCTTTGATATTGCAAACTGCACCTCAAAGTTAACTTTTTTTTGTGTTTTTTTATGTATAATATTGAAGGTAGTAAACTTAATGCACGAATGATATACTTATTTTAAGGAAATAATAATAATTAAAGAGAAATTAAAACTAATTTTAGAACTATATCACAGTCCCATAGGTGAACCTAGTTCCAAAACCGGATCCAAGTTTTTCTATTAAACTGGGTTTGGAACCAATAAAAATAGGTTCTAAGTCAAGACTAGACTCGTAACTGGCTGATTGCATCCCATGGATAGGTTTGACTTGAACCTATACGTGTCGCCTGAAGCAGATTCTATAATTTTCCGTTTCAACCCCACTTGAGGCAAGTTGCAAACCCAAGTTTGTATTATATATATTTTAGAAATATCAGTCAAGCTAAAGATTCAATCGGATCAAACCCTATCTGAGCCCAACTTAACCCAAATCCAAATTGGGTTTATAAGTATATGGTCGGGCCCAACCAAATCCAAAATACCAAATCAACCAAATATCATCCAAAAAAATCAACCAAACACCATCGAACTGTACCTCCTTATATATTTAAAAAACCCAAAAATTAGGAAAGCCGAACAAACCAAAACAATAGAAACACTAAAAAAAAATCATCCAAAACAAAGCCAGCCAACCTATATCAATCAAAGAATCATAATACTATAATCATCTACATGATTTTTCCAAAACTCTAGAATTAAAACACACCCAATGAGCAAATAAACCCAAAAGGCAATTTAACACATCCAAAATTAACGCACACAAAGTGTTGTTGTGGGTATGTCTTGGATAGAGTTCAAGGCCATTGGAAACATTCATGTTGTATGTTTACATGCACAGGAGGAGTGTTCATATGCAAAAGCCACATAAGTGTCCCTCACCACATGAATATACTCCTCGAACTCTATATATAACTACATAAAATTGTGTGACCCTACCCTTTGATTGAGAGGAAGAGGTAAGAACAACATATGTTCAAACATGTGTAACTTTCAGGAGGAAAAACTTAATAAAGGAACATTGAAAAAAAAAAACCTTTAAAAAAGATTCTGAAAATCTAAGAAAAATAAAAAGAAAATAGCATCAATCCAACTATTTATGTGTATATTTGAAAAGATGTCTTCAACATAATACTTACCATCCAAGTTGAGCCATGGCTAGAGGGAGACTGAGGACTCCTGCTCCAACAATTGCAGTGACATTGTGAAAAGCCGAATAATACCATTTTGCATTCCTAGAAGATGTCACGGGAAGCCATGCATCTATGGCTTTCTGCTTCTCCAAACTAGCTCTGTGTTGTGCTTCTGCTCCCTCTTCAAGTGCAGAAGAAGCCATATCTCTCTACCAAATCAAACCAAAACCACTCACTTTGATGCGAAAATAAAGAGAAAGACTACTCTGACTCCAAACATGCAATATCTGCTTCCTGATAAGCAATGGCTCTTTCCAAAACAGAAAGAAGTAGAGTGATAAGAGGAAAGAGGTTACGTTCTAGTGTCTAATTAGGACTTGAGAATTCCACTCTTATCCTTCCTATAAGGAGTCCGGATTCCTGGGATGTGTGGAACCAGGATTGTCAATTTAGCCGTTTGAAATAGGTACCCGGCCCGGCCCACCCCAAATCTGAAAATACAGGGCTTTTAAAAAATTTTGGGCTTGATCAATAATTATAAAGTCCGGCCAAAATGAGACAGTGACTGGGCAAAGGAAGCCCCGGCCCGGCCCGGCCCGGCTTGGCTTGCTCCAAGCTAGTTTTACTATTTTTTTACTATATCTTTTGATGTTTCAAGTTGTATATTTTACTTCTGTTAATTTCTGATTGATGCCCTTAAAACAGTATCTTTGCCGTAATTATCTTTATCATACCATTTTGGCCTTTTAGTCATTACATTATTTATTAAGGTAAGAATGAAATCAGCTTATTCCTAGCTCAACTTTCCCATATTCATTACTGGTTAAGGTAAGAATGAAATAGTAAAGTCCTGAGAACCTCACTTCCAAAACCTATACTCCCGGCCACCCACCTTTCCAATTCCAAATAAAATGCAAATCCATGAGATTCTTCTTTTTTTTCACCATTAGTTTTAGTCCTTTCCACTAAATCTCGAGCAACCCATCTTCAATTTTCTTAATGTACCAAGATACACCCAATGCTTTAGCTTATATGACATTTTCTACACAAAACCTTTGGGAACAACTTTGTAGTTATTCAATAGTGAGCTTTGTCATGTTTCAAGCCCAGAAGTCAAGTCAACACATCCACAAAACCTAGGCTGTATATAATTATATCCTTCTGTTCAAGATCGTGTTAAAGCCTAGGCCCGGCCCGGGCCCAACTCGAGCCCGCACAGGATGGGATTTGACATCGGCCCATTGACAGGCCTATGTGGAACTCCAACGTTGGGCCCACTATTGAAAATGTGGAATGTCGAATATGAATGTCATCCTTCGAGTAACATATCCTCAAATTTTACTTTAATAAAAGTTGGTCCCACCATTAGATAAGCATGTGAATGATAAAGTGAACGGCACAAATAACATTATTTATCATTTGCTCGATATTATAGTGGGATCAATTGCTTTTAAAGTAAAATTCAGGATATGCCATTGCAGGGAATGACTTTTATTTTTTAATGGTCCATATGATCAATAGGTGGGCCCTATGGTGAAGTTCAGCCCATCCCAATAAAGGAAAGCCCTGTTAGGTGGGACCCGTCTGTGTTTGTAGGAGCATTGACCCCACCATGTAAAAAAAATCCATGGAATCGAGTTAAAATAGCTCTACCAGATGCTTAACCGAGTCCATCCTTATACCATCTAGCGAGGTTAGTGGGCCCTACAAATATATACAAAGAGAGTCCGGATCATCTATCGCAGTTGTTACATCCGTGAGTGAACCAATAACAGTCCGTCACGTCATCCAAAATTTTAGGTGATTTTCTTTCATCTTATTTAAACTTCAAAATCACCTAAAATTTTGGATGACGTGACGGACCGTTATTGGTTCACTCACGGTGAAGGTATAACAATTGTGATAGGTGATCCGGACACATACAAGGGGAATCTTTATTAGAGTGAGGTTGCCAATCATATGAGGATGGTTGCACTCGCTGGGGACATAGTGGGGTCCATTTTTTGAACGGTTGTGATTGTTTGTGCATGATATAACACAATCGTGTAGGTTTCTTACAGGAGTATCATGCCTGCCACATTGCACAAAACAAATTAATTCATTCCAATCTTCAAATGCATTTTTATAAAATTATGAAACAAACCCAAATAGGGGGACAGTTGTAAGAGTTAGATTTTCATGGGATACTTCAAACTTAAAAGACACTTCCTTTCTCTGTTCAAAAATTATCTCCTCATTCTCCTCTTCCTCCTGTATTTGCATGGATTTAAAACTTATCCCTGTAACATGGATTTGATGCAAATTTTTAACAATGATGCATGGATTTACATCTGTTTATGTATGTGAGTGAAGAACATAGTAATAATGGCAGTTTGGTAACGCATGAATCTATTTTAAATACCCCGCCTCTATATTTTATGACCCAAAATCTCTATTTCCCATCAGCCCACTTTTGGGGCATTTGGATTTTAAAAGATTTGCTTCTAAACGTCTAAAGCAGACGAAGTCTATGATCTTGTGCCAAACGCTTTAATTGTTCAAACCTCTGTACGATTTAGACATTCAAAGAAATAAAAGTATAAAATAGAGATGTCAAACATAGGCTAAGTGATTTACATTTTTACCCATGTAAATCATTTTCACACCAGAGCCTACTCTAACGTTGATTTTAGGATAGACCTCATCTCCATCCAATTAATGGATTCTTGATGAGCCTAAGCAAAGTAGGTCATAGGGACAACCAACCGGTAAATTTAATCATATTGGGCAGTTCTGGATGAAAAATCAATTCAACCTAGCTATCCAAATAACGGATCCGTGATGGGCATTTATATTCATCATTTGGGTCGGGTGATGCTCATCTTGATATTAAATCTTCTTTAATAGATGTTTGGAGCATTGATATTCATCATTACTCATTAGACACAGTGACTATATATATTTTATGGGTGGGTCTCATGTGATTCCATCACAGGGTGAGGAGCTCATCACTATTTCATCATTTGGATGGACATGCCCATTTTTTTTTTAAGATGGGCACATGAGGTTTTTTTTTTTTTTTTTTTTAAACTATAACCAAAGATTTCATTCAAAGAAAAAAGTACAAAGTACAAAAAAGGTATAAAGTACAAAAAATCAAAGAAAGAGATGAAGGGGATGTGCAAGAGAAATGCAGCACCTCCAACCCTACTAACAAAATCACACTCACCCAAAGAAACAAACAACCTATCAGTTATTTACATAATTACACCCACCCAAGGAAGCAACATATCAACCCCTTGCTTGGCTAACACATCTACCATGGAGTTAGCCGGTGTTAGCCGATCTAACCTCATGGCGAAAGGAAACATTGATTCCAACATATAACTCTCTAATTTCATTCAGGTGGAAGTGAAACTTCCAAGGATTAGTCTTCAATTTAGACACTCTTGCGATCGCATTAGAGTGAATGGCTGCATGGGTGAGTGTATGGGGATATGCCTATAATCATGAGCCTATAAGCATGGCTGCATGGGTGAGTGAACCCCACCATGATTTCACCGTCAAATGAAATGGAGCCATCATGATCCTTTCATTTTGATGGGTGGGGGCCCTCCCTTTTGTTACCATTTGAATGAGACTTTTTTTTTTCTCTCGGTTACCCAGCACGCAGGGCTAAAATCCAAGCGAGCAAACACAAGTATGAAGAGGAAGCCAACACAAGTGGGAAGGGTGGGGATTTTTTCAAAGACCCCTTCTAGTCCATTTGAATAAGGCTTGGGAGATTATATTGTGCACATTGTATTTTTCATGCACATTGCATATTTTATCCCAAGTTATTTTTACTGATGAAGAGACAAAATAAAAATAAAAATAAAAATCATTACACTGGTAGATTCACCACAAGTCCATCATCACGGGGGTGGGTCATCACCATGGTACAGTTTTTTTTTTTTTTAGGATGAACTCCCTAACCCCACATGAGGGCCACTAACTAAAATCCGAACTAAAAAAAAAAAATGAAGGTCCTTCCCTTCAATGGGTTGACCCCAAATATCATGCAAATAAGACTCGTTCTCACTCTAAAATTGAGTATCTATGGCAATCTAAATAATATATGCTCAATCTTATTGTAAAGCAACTCCAATTTGAGTGAATATTTATAGCGGCAGCCTTATAGCGGTGGCCGGTAAAATTTGTCGCTATAAGACACTTATAGCGGCAGCCAAAGCTGGACCCCGCTGTAATGCAATTTTTAAATTACTTTTACGGCGGCCTTCGTTATGACTGTCATTAAAAACATTGATCCAAAAACGCCAACGAGTTGCAGGAAAAAAATTTATTTTTACCGTAAAATATTTAGCAGCGGCTAATACTTTCAAGGGTAAAAGGAGTTTTTAGCGTCCATTATGTGTTGAGTGACATTAAAAATTATTTGTTGCGGCGGGCATAAGTGGCCCCTGCTAAAAGTTATATTACATAACACGCCTTTCTCCCCTAACCTCCCCTCTCTCGCTCTAATATCCCTCTCTCGCCCACCGCCCATTTTCATTAATCAATAATGGGTAAAGTGACTTACATGTAATCAATATTTTGTATAAGTTCCTCTCCGATTAGAGTGAAATACGGCTCTTGATGCTAAAACAATGAAATAATGATTATTTTAAATGGTTTTAATTCATTAAAATGAGCTCGTTATTTCTCATTATTTTTAAATGCGAAGTTTCATATCTAATGTATAAACCAATGATCTCTGTTTTATATAAAGAAATATTGATCTATATATCCATGCACCTAGATTCTTTTTGCTTGACTAATCTTGATTTTTCTTATATGGATTTATTAGATAAGGGAGAATAGCTTGTTTTAGTTGATTTTATGGGAGAAATAAAAACTCTAAATAAACCAAATACTTGATCTTATAAGAACACTACAAGCATTTCTAAGCAAGCAAAAGGTATCAAAATCACTCAAAGAGATTCACTCTAAAGAAATCTGAAGTGAAGCAGAGAGCTCCCTCGACAACTCTTCATCTTCCATGCCCTCAAGCATTTGAGCAGCTGCTGTGAGACAGCAATCAACAATGTCAGCAACTTATTCTTTTGCCAGGTTGAAATGGACTTTGGCTCTACTAGTTCAGCACCCTGAGCCATTTTTACCTTTGAAACGATTCAAGTTTCATCAACTGAAATACGTCGACAATTCTGCCTTTTCTACGACTACGAGAGCAATTGGAAACGGATGAATGAGATGTTTTTAGAAGTAGGACAAGTGGAATGAGAAAGATGTTTCCGGTGGTCATATATTGCTGTGAAGTGCTGTATTGGTGTTTGTTTCATTGTGCCTTTTTCAACCACATGAGGGAGGATTGCGTCCCCAAAGCGGGCCCTTTGAATTAAGTGCGAGACTGAAGATCCTACATTGTAACCGTAGGAGAAAATCATAACCATACAACCTGATTGGGTGGAAGTATAAATGGATGTAGGTGTCATTTCTTTCTGAGATTGGCTCAATGCTTGGTGGCTATGGGTATGACTGATCATCATTTACACCGTACCTTGGATTTGCATGCAAATCATTGGGGAGTGGGTTGAATTGGGATGGAGATGGGGCAGGTCGGGGTAGGGTCATACTAATTCCAAACTCGCCAAGGTTGATAAGCAACCTATTCCAAACCCGCCCTGCCCTGTGAAGGGTCTCAGGTCATTAATTTTTAACCCGCCTCGTAACCTTCCATTGAACTCCATACCCACCCCGAGCCGCCCCATTTGTGACAGTTCGGGCCGGGTCGGGTTGGGGGTTTAGTGGTATATTTATAGCATGAAATGCCACAGTAAGAAAATAAAATATTAAAATACTAATTCTATAAATATTCAAAAATTACAAAAAAAAAAAAAAAAAAAAGTTACAGTTTGCCACCTAAAAAATATTGTAAGTCAGTGTGTACCATTTCAGTCGTTAAAAAATCTTTAATTCAACTAAAATCCCAACTCAATCAACCACAAATTCTTCAATTTAACTTTAATTCCAAATTTTTACGCCACATGATATTTTTTTGTAATTTAACTTAAATCCATGTAAGTTGAAGAAACACCCTAAGACAACAAATTGTCCTTAAAATCCCAACCGAATCAACCACTTTAAATTTTCAATTCAACTCCATCAACCAAATTAACTCAGTTACTAATGAGCAGTCAACTATGATTTAACAGGCGTAAATGCATAATGACCCATCGGGTCAGCGAGATGAAACCTGAACCTGCACACATCACTGATTTTAACATGCCAGACCCACCCCTCAGGTTGGTCCCCATTTAAACCCGACCCATTGCCACCCCATTTAAACCCGACCCATTTCATCATGGGTTTTTAGCAAATGGGTCCCACATGGGCTTCATATGATTGAAATTATTCGATTAAGGGCCACACAATTTAACGGCTTCGATGATGAAAATGTGTAACCACTAGGGCGGCCCCGCGCGCATGTGTGGGGTGGGGGTGGGGGACTAAGCATGTGGTTGTGATTAACATCTGATAGGGTCCTAGCCCTTCCTCTCATCCATGAGTAGATACATTCATACCCCTTCTGCCCCACTGCTTAACATGCATTCAGGTGGGCCCCACCTGCAAGGTTCACAACTACTAAAACTCCTTTCTTCCTGGACCCCGTTTTAATGATCAGACATCATGGGGGGTTGGTTTCAAACAAAAGTATTTCCTTCCTAGTTTTAACAGTTTAATGTCTAATAAACCATGTTAAGCAAGTGGTTGTGATTACCATCTGATAGGGTCCTAGCCCTTCCTCTCATCCATGAGTAGAGACATTCATACCCGTTCTGCCCCACTGATTAACATGCATTCAGGCGGGCCCCACCTGCAGGGTTCTCAACTACAAAAACTCCTTTCTTTCTAGACCCCGTTTTAATGATCAGACATCATGTGATTCCCTTAGCATCTTCCTGGCTTTTTATGCTTCTTGTTAACATAAATAATTGCTAAATGTGCTTTTTACCACAACAGTATTTACATTGCCAGCGAAAGAGAGAAAAACCGAATCAGCATTTGCTGGTCTTGTGTGCGATAGGCCAGCATGGCAGCATACCTGCCATTTGTAAGGGAAAAAAGAGGCTTCATTCTCCAAGTCTAATACAGCTGAAAAGTGAGAATTCCATATTGGTTCACCTGTTGTTATATTTGTTTGCTAGGTATTCGTGGGCGAAAACTAGAGGTGGAGAAACAGGCTCTGGTTACACATTAAATTTCACTAAAAATCAATAATAAAACTCTTTAACATTCTGAAAATCAAATTCAACATTCTTAACATTCTTCTATTAAGACAGCATCAAACCACATGTTCGGATTATACAGTCTTCTCACACAACAAAGATGCCTTCAACAGATAATGGATTTCATTCCTGCTGAATATTGATCAAAATAAATTCCACTCTTTACAGAGTATTCCAGAGAGAACAAAAATATATAAAAACAAGAGCGGGAAGGGAAAAAAGAAAAAAAGAAAAGCCCGCTACAAAACAGAAGAAAGTGAAATTTGACTATCCTTGCAACAATGCTCCATTTCTCTCATCAAATAATTATGCTGGGATATCAAAAGTGAGCCTTGCGTTTGCGTGCAGTGTATTTTGTATCAGGAGGCACACTATGTCCTTTTTTCCTCATCTGTTCTTTCTTCTTCACCACCCATTCTCTTCCTTTTCCTTTCTTGTTTACTTTCTGCTTTTTCCTTGGCCTGCGCCTGTCTGAAATGCTAACCTGTAACACAAAAAGATCATTCAAGTCATAGCTAAAATAAATAGAATAAATATGTAGCGAGACAACATAGAAAAACTTAATATGTTTTGAACCTCGTATGATATCAATCCCAGCCTATTAGTAGCTTATTGGTCGTGGCACAGACAAAGTGCCAAAAGTTGAGACATTGGAAATCCTAACAGTATTGATAATATCATAAACCGACATTATATATATAGGGAGATGCTCATATGAGAGATATCTCTTACCTTAAATGAGAGATTGGGTGGGGACCCTCACATCCTTATCTAATGCCAACAAGTCTCTATCTCTCATATAAGGTGAGAGATATCTCTTATAGGAGCATCTCCCTTCCACATATATATATATATACTGAAATATTCAGGTGAGAACTATTATATGAGAAACTTTTTTGCGGGGCCCACTAAACAACCCATCCAAACCTAACAAGTTTAATGGCTTCATATATCAATAAAATATTTAACCCTCAATCCAACGGTTCTGTCCATTCGGATGTGTGTCAATCCTTGGGATCAATGACCATCACGCGGGGGGGGGGGGGGGGGGTTCCCTATTGGTTGTTAGGTTTGGATGGGTTGTTTATTAGGCCCCACAAAAAAGTTCTCATATAATAGGTGAGAACTAAATATTTTCGATATATATCTATATATATATATATGAGGAATTCTCAAAAACTCCCCATTTTAAAAACTCCCCCTTTGGCTCCCTTATGTTTTTAGCGCGTGGAGCCCTCTTGAGCCAATCCAATCATTTCACACACACTACCCCCTGTGAATTCGTCTGAAGCCTAAATTTGACACTCATCCAACTTTTACTCACATTTAGATTGAAATCACAAGAAACTGATGTCTCTAAAACCATTAAACTTTGGGGCCATGGATCAAGGGGGTTAGGATAATCTCATGGAGTTGAAAATCTTCACAAAAGTAGATCTCATCTTGATTATTCCATCCAGCGGTATAATCCATGGTTGTCATACCCCATAGTGGGCCCAACTGGTAGGGGCATTTTTTGTGTGAAAAAAAAAAAAACGGGAAGTTTTCTAACCGATGCAGGCCCTAGGGTTATGGCTTGTGTGAGTGCCGAAGCACGTGTCCAAAGACACCTCAAATCGTCTCCACGGATACATCAACACGAGGACGCACCTCTCCGAGGGAAAACTCACGATTCTATTCAATTTCAAAGTCTGAGATTTTCATCTCTACAATATAATATAAATAGATAAGCGAACTTAGGGCCTAAGCAATCCTAAACTAATAATAGAAACCGACCCAAATACAATTAGAAATATGCTAAATAACAATTAGGAAAATAAAAGGAAATAAAATAGAAATATATCTCCAATTGGGCGGGACCACTTGTGGCTCATTCTGCATCATTAGCGCTGATATATACTTGTTTCTCTAGGAAATCATTGACAACACACAAATGGAATGCATAAATTATACAAAGAAACAATTAGTGTCAGTAGTTCCTCTAGGCCCATTTGTTTCATGAAATTGAATTCCTAGGAACTAGACAAGTATTCTTGAAAGTGGTTAAAATTGAAGAAACAAAGGTGAATATAAAAAAATGACCATCAAAAGGAAATGGGGAAATGAATACCAATCCATCACCCTAGTAATTCAAATCCTAGGAAAGTCAATGTCCCATCTATATCTCCACTAATACCTTTCCCCCCTCACCTCTTTAATAATCCTCTATTGGTGTCTATTTGACCATGAATTTCCATGCGAACAAATGGGCCCTTAAGAGTCATGTTCAAGAGGGGCATTTTCTGGAGAGAGGAAAAACTTATCCTCCTAGAATATTATGTAAACCTCAGTCAATAGGAATGTCCACCAAATAATTTGGGTGCAAATAGCACTTCAAAACTCCCAGTCACAATCAGATAATGCATGAAAAGAAACCAATTAACTGGTTACTTGAACCTTTCAACTTACTGTGACTCTTAAATATAAGTGACAAGGTGACGGAAATTCTGGAGGATTTTTTTCTCAATAGGAAAACATGATGAATCTTCTTCTTTTCCACAAAAAACAAGATGTCGCAAATATGAAAAGCATGCTTTCCAGCTTACTGTTTTATTTTCTTCATCACTATCACTGTCGTCATTGCAACTCTCTCCATCTTCACTTTTGGCCTTTGGAAGTGCTGAGCTTAGGGATGGTGGGCCACATGTCAGGACAAGGAAGTACTTCTTTGCTCGTGTACTGACAAATATACAAAATTCACAGGCTTATAATAAGACACTCAAATTGCCAAGAGCACAAATACAAAAGCTCAAACCGTTGTAAAGGAAAAAATTCCATGGAACTCCGGCAAAAAGAAAAAAAGAAAAAGGACCAATATATAAACCCTATCAAACAGCTGTATAAGAGTTAAAAAGAAATATGGCGAATGGTTAACCCTAGTTTTAATCCCACCGTGTGTGTGTGTGTGTATATATTCTTCTTAAAAACCTATGGTTGCATAATAATCTAGGTTATATAGACAGAGAGTAAGGCAGCTTTTGCATAAGAAGAAATAAAACCTTGCATTACCTGTGGGGAAAGTCAACAACCACGCCCCCTGCAAATCCAGAGCGCATAGCAGAAGCCGTGATCATCTCAAGCTGTGCTTCATTCTCAGGGTACAGCTGCAAAACTGCTCTTGCTCCCCTTGTTAGGCATCTATATAAAGACCCAAAAAAAGCCCTGAAGAAAAGTTGAGCCGAAGTCAGATGAGAGAAAGTGGAAGGGTTGGGGGTTGGTGTCAATCTACACACACACAAAAAAAAAGATCACACTACACGAGATGGGTCTCATTGGCAAAACTTACTTTAACCTCAACCTGGGCTCATTAGAGGACTTGTCAGCATTACATAACCACTGTCCAATAAAAAACCATAAAATTATAAAACCCACATAGCTAGATACAAGGAAGAAAGCCATGAAAACAAACACAAGATAGTGGAAATGAATCAGTGTTCATTGAGAAAATAAAAGGTAGTAAGCACAAGAAAACCCAACAGACAACATTATAGGCACATATTGAAGAGTACTCTTCAAACATACGATTTGCTTGCATCAAGAACCAGTATCCGAGAAGCTCAGTAAATAAAAATCAGACCCTCATTGTGGAGAAGTGAGAGGACCACCATAGAAAGTTGAAGACCACTAACCTGGACCGCCGAGATACTTACGGCACCATCAATAACTCCAGGTCGCAAAGCTAAGCCCTGGTACAAAGTCACTAACAAAAATAAGGTCTACAATGCCAAGCAAATACCAAATGGAAGTCCACAGAGAACTCTTGGCACAACTGCCTACATGTCAGATATCTTTCATGCGTTAACGCAAATGGGCTTTTTTTTTTTTTTGAATGATAACTTTCATTAAAACCAAAAAAACAAATCAGTACAAAAGGTTTATACTGGCCTGGACAGAAACAAGAAAAACAAACAATGGGACAACTGAATAATTATGCGTTAACACCTTGAACAACTGATTAAAAAAAGAAAGAAAGAAAGAAAGAAAAACCACCTGAACCACATTAACAGTTGCAACATCAAGGACATGGGCGTCCTTTCAAAATACAGTCCCTTATTGACCTGT
The DNA here is from genome assembly GCA_038049695.1 of Cinnamomum chago. Classification (NCBI taxonomy): domain Eukaryota; kingdom Viridiplantae; phylum Streptophyta; class Magnoliopsida; order Laurales; family Lauraceae; genus Cinnamomum; species Cinnamomum chago. The sequence continues at coordinate 5,292,253 of CP142451.1, read as the reverse complement.
GCATCATAGTTATCCCATGTATTTTCTTCACAAAGAAAATGTGCTATCATACAATGTTCACAGGCTTCCCAAGTAATCATCCAATCGTTAAGATCAACTACGAACTGTCACAAATACTATTAGTAACCTCAAAATACTGTGTCGTTTTCCTAAAACAATAATAACATGATAACTTTGCTAGAAACTCAAAATATTGTTAAAAATTAAAATGATGTGATATTTCCATGATATTATCATGGTTTTCCTTTAAACCACATATATATTAGATTTGTATATATTTTTTTGTATTTTAAAAATATTTATCATTATTTTTCTTTTTTTTAATAATTTATTTTCCACATTATTATGCCACTAAAAACTATAAAAACTAAAGATTTTGAAATCCACAGATTAATGGTAATTGTTATAAATTATAATGCTACCAGGGAGGGAGTTCCAATAAATTTCTAAGCTATGATGACCAACCCAAAGATATTATCGTTGATGCCTTCTCATCTTTTAAGTTTGTGTTTTAAAATTTCAAGATCAAACTAAAATACGCTGCTGATGAACCAATATCAAAATGATAACATAAACAAAACCAATCATACATTTTAAGTTAAATGGATACACCTCATACCTGACCCATATCTGCAAGCAAAAGATCACCATCCACTTCGCGCTCCAGTGCAACATCTGCAATGAAATAACTATTAAAACACAAACAAATAACAGGCAAACAATTCAAGTAATCTCAAAACCAAACATTTCCCAAACCAAGCATCGACTTTGAGATATCTAAGCCAATCCAGTGGTGTTCTTTCTCAGATAATGTCTCCCCACTAAGCCCCGACCCACAACCTACAGGAAAGAACTGAGTTATTAATCAATTTAATGAATGCAATGATTGTAACTTGTAAATCATCACTCACTTAGGAAAAAAGAAAAAAAGCAACAGTAACATTTGTTTGGAGTTGGGCTGGTCTCTGCTGATAATTGTATGATGGTATTAAAATTTAAAACCCAGTGGTGGTATCCAAGTCACTACCGCACTGATATGACTAACAACTCGACTGGATTTAATACCATGAATTGGGTTCTTCGAATGCTGGATTTGAAACAACTATTATTGATCAGTAATGGAAAATTTCCTGAAAGAAAGAAACTTGACATACAAAAAAATAAATAAAGAAAGAAGAACAATTTTCAAGGGATATGAAACAATATCTCTGCAACAACATCAAAAATAGGAATAAGGGGTCGTCCAATAAAACATGCTTCTTCTTCTTCTTAAAAAAAGAAAAAGAAAAAAGAAATACCCATCTCACTATTCAAACATACAAATCTATTAAAAAGATTCATCAATTGATTTGGGGATGTTTGGATGTGCAATTTCATTGAATAATCAGTTTCCCCAATAACAATTAGGTTCTTTCTGAGGTGAATTTGAAACCAACCAAACAAGGTTTGAGAGTTAACCTATATCAAGCAGAAGTCGAGGGACTCCATCGTCAGGCAAAGCAAGAAGCTCCAATGCTCTCTCTGTGAGCTTCTCCTGTTGTTCACAAAACAACAACAACAACAAATAAAAAAGAAGAAGAAGAAGAAGAAGAATTTTATGGATGGAATGAGAAAGAAGGGAGACCTGAATTTCGATAATACGAGAGGAAGTTGTATATTTGCGGGCCTCTTCCTCGTTGTAGAAGAACTCTGGAGGAGCACTTAATTCCGGTCTCGATGGCATCTCTCTCTATTACCTGACTTGATTGATAGCTTTGAGAGAGAGAGAGGGGGAGGGCAAAAGGTAGGGTTTGGGAAGCTGAAGACCCGCCCTCTTAAGTCTTTAAAGTGAAAATTGGGTTGGGCACCGCAAGATGAATCCTAAAAATGGACCATCCAAAGCCTCGCCACCACATGTCACGCATCCCATGGTGTTTCCGCCAAACTGAATGGACTGGTCTTCTGTTGGATAAGACTAGTGAGAGGTACGTGCGTTGCACGTAGTTGTTAGTGAGAGGCTCAGTGTCATAGTGACATATTTAGCATTATTAAAAAAAAAAAAGGGATTAAACATATAGTGCCTAGTTCTTATTATGCCCAGAATTCATAAATGAATAAAAAAATAGAGTATGCAGAACATCAAACATGCTTGATCAATATAATCTTCAACAAATATCTGACATCAAAATTTTAAGAAGTGTAAGAGTATGAACAGAACTTGCAACCAATAAAATGAAAACAAAAGCTATTGAAATCATAAAATAAATGTTATCTACTTAGTTTCACAGCTCAAAAAAGACAAATAATTGTGTTATAAGGAAAAGGAGAACTGGTAATTCAAACTACAATGAAGCATGTAGTTTATAAAAGAATCTAGGTTAGTAGCACCATTTGACAAAATCCAAAAACAAAAAAAAACCACGAAAACAGAATAGAAAATCCAAACCGGAAACCTAAAAAAAAACCCAGAATCCAAAAAAAAAATCTAGATAGAATAATGACAAAGGATTATATAATTTTACAAAAACAATGAAAAATAACCAGAAAAGAGACTTGATTGTAGAGAATTGTAGAAGATTCAGAAATTGATTAATAAGTTAACTATGGAAATTCAATCGAAGGGAGATGGAAATGAATATGCAAACATCATCGTAATAATTAGAACCCTAGGAAAGTGAAGGTCTCATCTGCACCTCCACCTTTTATTTTTGACCTCACTCTTTAATAATGTTTTTGTGGAGCTCATTTGACCATGAATTGCTATGCATTCATGGTCATTCAATATAAATGAGCATGCCCTAGATCATTGTGGTTGTGATATCGTTTGTTCTAGTGTTTGATCCATTCATCAAAGGAATTTCACTTCTCTATCACCATTCATTTCAAAATACAATTCAACCTTCAATGAATGAAAAAAAAATCATAGAAATTCAATTCATTCCCGAGATGAAGATTATGAGAAATCCTTGAGTCCCTCCGATTTAGACATGGGTTTGATGAAGAATCTAAGGGGGAAAAAAGAAAGAGATTGTTATGATAATACAATCCAAAAGGTACTACTTTACTGTAATCTAATAAGAGTAAAATGTTTCCGCCCTATAGAAAAAACATCGGGAGTCAAATATGGAAATGGTTGAAAACAAGAGCAAAGAACTAAGGATTCATGAATCAAAATAGCATATAAAAATAAATCTTATTTATCATCAGAGACACTGGTTTAACTAAATTCCTGCATTTAAAAAAAATCTTCAAATGGATTTTAAACAAGGGATATACACTCGTTTTTGTCATAGAAAATAAAGCCAAAAATACAGAAATGACAGAATTTTGTATGATAATTTGAGAAAACTGGGATGTATTTCATTGAGGTATCCTGCAATATTTATATTACCAAGAGATATAAAAAGGAAAGAAACACATGGAAAATAATCTATTCATGATTATATCTAATTAGTTTGCTGTGATTGGGTTGTTATATCCAAAATATGATATACTTATGTCCTAATTATAACAAAAACCATTTTCAACATAATGTTCTCCATTGAAGATTTAATAAACCTTTCCAAGCTCAAAGTTGGGGAAGCACTTGGTTGCTGTCCTATTAAACATTGTTGCTTGGATCTGTTTTTCCTGTATCTAAGGATGCAATTATTTAATCATTCAAGCTCGAATATGTTTAGTCAGTCAGCATGTCCATCATAAGCATCAACTGTTGTCAAACCTATTAACTAAAGTTACTAAACATAATATACATCTTTGTTGGTAGATAACAGAGATTATCTTTTTAACATTCACCTAGCAATGAACTATGTTTTTCTAAGAAGCTACATTTTTCATGGATGCCCAAGGCTCTTCCCACACTAACTGCTGCCATATATTTTGCTCACAATGCTACTACTCTGGAGTGTCAGCAACCATTTGATTCGAAGTATTATCAAAGTCTGGTGAAACCATCGACAATATTGTATGCATCAAAACCGTCAAACCACTCCCCCCCCCCCCCCCCACCATCATCATCACCAACTCCTCCCCACAATCTTAGCCACAAAACAAACACCACCAATGTGGTTCCAAATGAGAAGGCAGAACTACAACTCATTTGGGGTTGACTTTCTACAAATATTGGAAGATTAGACTATCTGGCTTAGAGATTAGTACAAGCACAACTTATAATAATAACTTTTAGTAGCATTTCATCAAACAATTGGTGTTCATGCTAATTAAGAACCAAAAAAAAAAACTCATCAATCAAAAACCAAACTCCACCCAATCAACACGCATATGAAACCGGCAAAGGAAAATATAACCTAACTTCACCCTCCATTACAACAACAGCATCAAATAATGTAACAAGTCCTAAATTATAAGCAAAAAAAAAAAAAAAAAAAAAGGAAATTTCTCATTCAACTAATTTAAAATGGGGATTTTGGAACAACATATGATTCAAGACTTGGAACAAAGAAGTGTTTGGAAACCTTAAGCAAAAAAATAGGAGCTGAACACACCATCAAACAAATTTGAAAATGTCCTTGTTGGTAATTCATTCATGGAAAATAATCTATCAACAATCGGATTCCCATTAACTATATAATCCATCATATCATTCTTAGGGGCTCCGTTTCATGTTTAATTGATGCATACCCAAAACCCCAAAAATCGGCTATTAAGAATATATTTTAGAAAAAATGCTGTCATTGTTATTTCAACCAGAATATAGTAAATCCCACTTCTAGAAAGAAAACAAAAGAGAGAGCAAAGCCAGTGAAACTTTAAGATCATGAGGGGCTCGGAGACTTCTTCAAAATTGAGGATGTGCCAATCCTTGTATATCGAAAAGTAGTTCATTTTTTTGTTAAAAAAATCCTTGGAACTCTCAGATTATTGACATTCAAAGATAGAACAGTGATACATATAATGATAACCATCAAAGCATGAAAATCAAGTTCACAAAAGTACTTTTTGGAGACCTTGAATATTAAGACGCAACACACAAATCAAAAGCCCTAAAATTCAAAGCTCTATTGTTTGTTTAATGGCACCTAATTTCACACCAGTATGGTTTAGAGACCTGGAACTCCAAAATGCTCCAAAACCCAAAACCCAAGATGTAGGGAAGGAAGTAAAACATGCATCTTTCTACCGTTAAAAGAAAAATGAGAGGAAAAAAATGGTACAGGAAAGAAACAGAGAAAAGAAAAGGAGAGGATATGGGAGAAGAAGATGCACCTTGGGGCTGAGAGAGGAGACGGCTTCGGCGATCGATGGCTCGAGGTCCGGCGGTGGATCGATGAGAGCGGGCAGACCAGCGAGAGAAAGGTTTCCGGTTAGGAGGCCAACAAGGGTTTCTTCTTGTTTTTATTTTTATATATATGGGTATGGCACGTGTATGATGGCAATTTTCATATATGGGCATGGCACGTGTATGGGCATTGAGATATAAAATAAATAAATAACTGTCGCTTTTATATAAAATAAATAAATAAATAATAATAATATAAAAATATATATAATATATATAAATATATATAGGGTAGATATGGGCATTAAGTCGACCAAAACTGTTACTTTTATATATGGGGTAGATTTCAAAAAAAATTCTATATTTTAAAATTTTTCAAACTTATTGACTACAAATCAAGAGGTTTGGATCACTGGATTGACTTGAAGTTTCATATTAGGGTTTGGATCCACCTTGATCTTTTGATCCACCGCATCGACAATAATTAATAGGACTCCAAGTGGCCCATCTCACATTGTCTCTTTGCATTAATTAGGGAGGCAAACAGGTTGGGTTGGAGATAGAACTATACTAGACCCCGAGACAGACCCGCTTCATTAAGGTAATTATGGATTTGGCTCCGAACTAAATGCACTTGTTTGGTGGACTATGTCCGAACGACATAGATAATGCTCGAACTTGGAAGTCCGAACAGGTGCAAAAAAAAAAAAAAAGGGTGACGCCAAGATTGATCGAAGGAGGGAGTGAATGGGCACTTTAAACATCTTAAGCTTACTATATATGCATCAAAAATGAATATCTAATGCAATGAGAGATGATAAACGAAGAGAATGATTACTTGTAAGACCCCGACTCCTAATTTTCGTGATTAGTGTATTTTTAGCTGTGAGTTAGTTCTCTACGTGAGATTTGAGCCTAATTGAGTTGGTTTGTGGTTTAGAATAGTTCTCTACTAGCAATAATGCCCCGTGCTTAGCCCGAGACAAAAGTGAGATATTATATTTTGAATTTATGAAATATTAAAATTATTTATAAACATATAAGCATATATTCATGCATATTTATAAATAAATAAATAACAGTTAACACATCTTCAATCACAAATACAAGTGGTCAACATCAACAATAAATTATTACAAATATAAAGCTAAAAAATATATACATTCAACAACAACATAAAAATAATAATAACAACAATAATTACCAAAGAAGATATAGAAAAGAGAATTTTGTTAATATATATAATATTAGTAATAAGAAATGCATTCAAGTTTTTGTTACCCATTGACAATTTCAAAGCCCAATAAAACAAAGCTACACCATTTGGACTTATTTGTGCAACAAGAGGATTCTAGTTTATGCATATTTTTATTTCCTCATGAGAATTGAATTTTTTTTTTTGTAGAAAATCAAAGTCCTCTCTATTAAGGAAAAATGATTCACTTTTTTTCTTCTATACAAGGAAAATACATCACACCAAACAACATAATATTGTTAACAAAGAAAATCATAAAAATGTGCAATCTTCTTGTTGCATAAATGCACCATTTTTTTTATTTTCACATAGGCCAATAGTTATTTCAGACCCTCTGCACAAATTTCTTCTCTACCCCTTTAAAGTAGCACCAATACCATTTTAGAACTGATCAAACCATTTTTTAGCTCTAGATTTTTAAAAAACGTATAAACATCTTAACTTCAAAAACCATAAATTATGAGACTTTAAAACCACAGGCTAGTGTTATATGATCACAGTAATAATTGACCCACCTTGGATCAATGTATATATCTCCTAATTATGAGTCCATGTGGGCCCACGGAAGTGTAATATATGGTGAGCCAAACTTAGAGTCATATGTTTATATAATGAGATCAAAAAAGGATGCCTATAAGATTCAACCAAAAAAACTTCAACCTCAAAATATTTTTATCACAAGCCCATCCATGAGGCGGTTTACCAGAAGGTCAGGTCCGATTTTAGTTCACATGTGACAATCTTTGAATACAGTAGAGCTGTATTTGGAAACTAAAAGAAAATGATATTTTTAATGAAAATTTTATTAGTATGAATTGCAGAAAAGTGGGCCCCAAATATTAAAATAAAAATATGACAATCTTTAAAGGATAGAAGCTAGACGGTGTTGAGAGAGAGACAATAAATGTAGCAAAATAGAGAGATTTTAGGAGATATTGATTGAGAGACTTTATAAGACAGATGATATGGATAAAGATATTTGTTTGGAGAAAAAAACGTGGCATGTGATGACATGGCATCTTAAAGAAGCACATGTTTTTTCTCCATATTTATTTGAAAGGAGAATGATTGGGTTGCTAATGTGGCACCCCTCACAGCCCACCTCTCCCTTTGCTTGTTTTGATATATATAATAGTTTTGGAGAATTTTGAGAGCCGTTAGATACAATCTGGCAACCTAGGGACGCCTTGGGGTGCACGTGTTAATGTGGGGGAATTGTTATTGATTTTGAAATTTTTTAATTTTAGTTTCTTTTGATAAGTCAAATTAGCCCCAACAACTTTTGTGTTCACAACGATCTCATTTGAAGCCCAAAAAATAAAATTTTCAGCCCTAGGGGCAAAACAGCCTTTTCACATTGAAATCTGAGCCTAAATTTTGAAATTCTTAAACCATGTCAAAAGTGAACTTTTTGAAAACTAGATTTTATGAGGATCATTTTATTCTTCTTCATCGATCTCATCCAGGGCCTACAAGAACATGTTTTAGCCATTTAAAGCCTTAAGACCCAATGGGCCCACAACCCACTAAACACTTAAACCCATCTCCCTCTCACTCACGTTTCATAACTGAAACTCCATCTCAGTTGCAGGAAAACTCATAACTTGGAAAGAACTCTTTCTCCTCCATCTTTTTCCTCTTGCATGCCTTACCTTTAGGGAAAACATCATTCTCTTCCTCTCTATCCAAGCTTTCCATTACTACTCTTTGTTTGGAAATCTCAGCTGAACAACCCCTTCATCTTCTTCCTTGCTTCTTGTTTGGACATCTCTAAGTAAGAGCTTCAGCCAATCTCTTCAATGGAGTCCTTTTGGCTCATAAGGAACCCATTTTTCATACATGCAACAAAATGGGTTCTTTGTTTTTAAAATTTGTTTAGTTTTTGAGATGTTTTCTTGGGGCTTCTTGTAGATCTTGGTTTAGCTGTAGAGAGTGATCTTTGAGGAGGTATTTGTAAAAATCATTACACTGGTAGATTCACCACAAGTCCATCATCATGGGGTGCGGGTCATCACCATGGTTTAAAATCTCGGTCTCGGTCGCGGTATTGGCCGGGCCGAAAAACCGATATGATATCGGTATCGGTCGCGGATATCGGTCCGTCGCGGTCATCGCGGTGTGAATTTTTTTTTTAATCCAAAAAAAGTCGCAAAAATATCCAAAAAATCCAGAATATTAGAAAATGCTGGGAAACTATATTTGTTTCCATTAGTAACAACAATAAATCAAAATCTCGGTTACCTTAAATTATGAGTCATGTCTGTGTTACAGACTCGCAGTTCACTGTCTTTTTTGCAGTATTTCATATAATGCAAACATTATTTATGACTATGAGTAGATGTAGATATATCATCTACATACTATTAATAAGCCTTTGGTATCACAAATATCCTAACAAGTAACAACAATTATTTTTTGCAAAACAAAAATTAATAATATCATTTTCAAAATCCTAAATATATAGATCTAATATAAAAGTATGTAGATCTATCATTTACACACCATACAATGATCATAAATCATTAAAACAACATATTTATGATGAAATGCCCAAAAAATGATATATTATAATTCAAATATTAAAAAATCCGAAAATAAAAAAATTTGAAAAAAAATTTCAAAATCATGTGTATGAGTAGATCTAGCATGAAAGTATATAGATCTAACTTATAAATGAAGAAAACAACACAATTACACAAGTGAGTAAGTGACAAACCTCTATGCTTCATCTAAAAAAAAAAAAAAAACCGAGATAATGGTCATCTCGGCCGAGATGGGCCGAGATGACTGTGAAACTGGGCCGAGACCGATATCTCAGTGAGATATCGGCCCGGTCTTGGCCGAGATGAACCGGTCTCGGCCGATTTTTTAAACCATGGTCATCACCATGGTACATAATTTATTTATTTTTTTAAGGATGAAACCCCCAACCCCACATGAGGCACTTATTGAAATCCGAACTGTTAAAAATGAAGGTCCTTCCCTTCAATGGGTTGACCCCAGATATCATGCCAATAAGACTCAGTCTCACTCTAAAATTGAGTATATATGGCAATGTAAATAATACATGCTCAATTTTATTGTAAAGCAACTCCTATATTCGAGTAAATGTTTTTAGAAAGTTTTGATTTCAGGGAGATCGAAAATTTATTCTGAGCAGTTGAAATGTCAAATAGGTGAACTCCACTATAAAGTCTCATGCACCTAGCTAACAAGAAGCATTCAAGAGATCCATTTAACTTTTCATTATTATATCATCTCATCTTTCGTAGTTTCTTTCCATGATTCAATGAATTGAGTATAATTGTTGGCCTCTTAACCACTCATGTATTCCGCATGCATGGTTGATAATCAAATCAATAAATAGATTTTCATTAATCAATAATGGATAAAGTGACTTACATGTAATCAATATTTTGTATAAGTTCCTCTTCGATTAGAGTGAAATACGGCCTTGATGTTAAAACAATGAAATAATGATTATTTTAAATGGTTTTATTTCATTAAAATGAGCTCGTTATTTCTCATTATTTTTAAATGTGAAGTTTCATATCTAATGTATAAACCAATGATATCTGTTTTATATAAAGAAATATTGATCTATATATTCATGCACCTAGATTCTTTTTGCTTGACTAATCTTGATTTTTCTTATATGGATTTATTAGATAAGGGAGAATAGCTTGTTTTAGTTGATTTTATGGGATAATTAAGAGACACACCACACCAACTTTATTTACATCTTTGTATGATTATCTATTGAATCATGTAATTTAATTGGGGCATTTGAGTTAGATTTGTCTTTCTTCTAATAGAAACATCAATTAATGCATTTAAGAATCTATACAAAGTTTTAAGAATATAAGGACTTATATATGCATTTGGAAATTATAATTTATCATTTTGCACTATTCATTTACATCGTTTTCTTCAATTTTAACCACTTTCTAAAAACTCATTTCTTACCATTTCTCAGACTTCAATTACATGTAATAAATGGAGCCCAAAGACTAAAATTACTATATATAGTTTTTCATGAGAACAACAACTCTTTTTTTTTAACATTTACGTATTTTGTGTGGTATCAACAACTCATTACCTAAAATATATAAAAAGAAACTTCGCCGAGTAATTCAACAAAATCCATTTCTTTATTCAAAATTGAAATATACAATCTTACTATTTTAATTATCAATTCAATGATAAGAGCAGAGCACTGCTTTACATAATATAAATAGATGACCAAAAAAAAAAAAAGGAAAAAAAGAAAACTCATACCTATCTCAACAAAATGGTTAAAAATCTTAAGAATTTCATAAATGCACGTAAATAAAAGATGATCATTAAAGAATTACAATAGATATGCAAAGAAAAAAAAACAAATCAAATAAATTTTAAAAATACATTATCTCATTTTCGAGATTCTACGAAAGTAATTTTGAATTTTTGTTCATTTGAAAAATTAAGACATTCAAAAATCTGCTTGGGATGAGATGTAAACAACTCTTATAAAATCCTCACCTGTAACAAAAAAAAAACCATATAAAAACATAAAACTATAAAACAGTTACCTTATTATTTAGTCCCTTTAATGACTTTCCAAAAATGTTTGAACATGTATTTCTCGATGAGAGAATAGAAGATGTATTTTATATAGTTGTCATCATTCATAAATTACGTACAAATGTGAAGTTGTCAAATCACAATAAATTTATGACACTTCTAATATGATATGAATGGGTCATAAGATATTAATGTTCAGTTTATAAATTTTCTATAATCAATTTTCTATCATTTATGTATCGTCATGGTTAGATTTTTATAACTCCCCAAACTAAATTATGAAACCATGTTTAGAGTTCGATACTTTGGACGAGCTAGATCCATGTTCTTTTACTAAATGGGTTCTAAATCTTTTACTAGATGGGCTATATCCCTAACTTTCAACTTGTGAGGGACCATTTTGACCCAAGTTGTCCAATGCATATGACATCAATTTTTTTAAAGTGTTATCCTCTATGGCTTCTGCCAATCCGAAAATGATATCCATATATGCATATTTATTATGAAAAATCAAACAAAGTATAAAAACATGTCCATAAGGATTATATTCCAGGTGGGTCACATGAGTTAAATGAGTTGGACATGAGTTGACCCTCTTAGCCTCATGTGACCCACCTGGAATATAATCCTTATGGACATATCCAACTCATTTAACCGTGGATTTTAGGAATTCAAGGTTTAGTCCACTAGTGCTACCACCTGGGGGCCAGACCCGTTTTACCTGGCTTCTCTTTGGGCCTGGAGAGATTAGTCCAGTCCAAAAGTTTGGGAATCCTCTGTTAAAAAAAAAATGTGAATCATAAATTTTGATATGTGACATATCTAATAATAGCTTGGCCCTAGTTTGGGTGAAGTCATCCGCTCAAATCATATTTTTGCATTTAAGAAATTGTACTTGGACGTTTGTCTAGGATAATTTACATGAGAGATTAGGGGAATCAATTTGTGTTATATTCATTTACCTGTGGGTCACAATTCCTTGACTAGAGTCCTATTTAATAGTAGTGTTGCTTAAGTTCAGGTAGAATATTTCAGTAAGAGTGTTTTTAATTCAAAGTGCTCCTTTTGATGATATATATTGACTTCAGGATGGATCTTTTATAGTGACTCAAATTTAATTTGCTATATTACTTTATTTTATTTATTTTAGTTCCGACAAATGCAGCATAGATAGGCATGCATGGGTTACTTAGCATGGTTTGTTGTGCTAGTCATTCATTGATTGGATTCATTATAGTTCCATCATCCATGGCCTCTTTATTAGCAAGCAAGTCACATAAATATTTTTCAATACTCTTCTTTGGGTGGAGCCCATTTCATAACACTCCCCTTTCAAGTAGAACCTGGTCCACGCACTTTCCTAAGTTTCTATCATGCTTTTGAAGTTAGGCTTGTATGGCTAGCTAGGTAAGTTCCAAACTTCGTAGCTTGATTATATATATATATATACACGGGCATCTCTCATTGGGAGATATTCTTGTGAGAGTATTTCTCACTTTACTATAAAAGATACGTGTGGGCCCACACATCATCTTTCTATATATATATATATATATATATATATAAAATAGGGTAAGTTTGGACACACCTCAGCCCAGCCTTGATCCGGCCCATTGACACCAAACATGCATATAGGGTTTTCTAATAATTACTAATAATACATGTCTCCTATATGTAATTGTAACAAAATTAGAGGTACCTAATTTTAAATCAACCTTATCTAAAACCCTCACAAGAGCGACAGAAAAGTCCGTAGTCTTAAACCCTTGTCTTCTCTTCTCACTGCATTTCATCAAACACCTGAAATGCTGATGCAGTCCATCCAAACGCACCACACTCTCTTCTTCTCCTTCTTCTCATTTCCCCACCCCGTCAAACCTAAAACCCTAAACCCTAAAACCTGCAGACCCCAAAACCCCACAACCCCACCACCTTCTACTCGCTCCCTCCGCCCCCTCAGCGCCAAACGCCCCTCCGACGAGTTCCCCATCGACGAGGAATTCCTCAAGCAATACGCCACCACCCACACGCCGGAAGTGGAGGCAGAGGCCCGGCGCAAGAGCTGGGTCGAGCGCGGTTGGGCCCCATGGGAGGAGCTGCTCTCTCCAGAAGGCCTCTTCGCCCTGAGGTCGCTCAACGAGGGCGAGGAGGTTCCCCTCCAAACGCCAGAGGCGATCGAGGCCTTTCTCCTTCTTAAGCCTTCCTATCGCAAGAAGAAGATGGAGGAGAGCGGGTTGTCCGAGGATGAGTGGACAGTGAAGACGTTTACCACAAAAGTGGAGGTCCCTGATCCGATTGAGACCACGTGGGGTGGTCCGCTCGTGCTCCGGCAGATCCCGCCTAGAGACTGGCCACCAAGGGATTGGAAGGTGGTTTCAAAATTTTGAATTCAAACTCAAATTACCATTACCATAAAGTGAACCAAAACGCTGGTAGAAACTGTTTTCTCAAAATACATTCAATAAAACTGTTGAGAGATTCTTGTTACAATTAATTGCGTTTCATTCAAATTCAAAATATTGTTCATAGGTGGACGAGAAGGAATTGGCAATCATCAGGGAGGCGTATAAGCTGCAGGCGGTTCGGCTTGATATGGATGAGCTGGCATCGCCGAGGACGGACACAAAGGAGGCGTGTTTGGAGAGTTACAAGGTGTTCTTGAAGCAGTATAAAGCGTGGGCGGCCGCCAATAGGAAGCAGCTGGAGAAGGAATCTTATAAGGTCTGGACACCTTATATATGTTTTTTATGTTTGTTTCATGTTATCCAGGCTTGGTTAGAAATAGAATTTAGAACCCCCAATATTTAGATTTAAGTGGCAGTGTTCTTTATGGGTGGACCTGGCTTGGAGCAATATGTGTTTTGATTGTCCCCCTTCAGGCGAAGACTATAAAAACTTGCTGAACCAAACTGGGTCTGGTTGGTAGCAGTCAATCCTAACCTTCCAGTGGTTGGAGCTAGAGAAGGAATTTTCAATGAAAGAAATGTGGCCAACTGTCCATGTACATTATCAAGAAGTCTAGAGATAATGGATGGTTTGGATTACTCGGGGGAGAAGAATTTTGGTTCCGTTGATCCATGGTGGGGCACACTGCAGACCAGATGAACAATATTTTTAATTGCTGAAATGCAGGACCATATAAAAAAGCTGTTTGTTCATGTTGGGGATTGTGGGTTACCTTCTAGTTCATTATTTTCATGATATACTGAGTTTTGTGTCTAAACTCTAAAGAGTGCTGGTAGTATACAATGTAATTTAATAAAAGTTCATAGGGATGATAAAAACCAAACCAAACCAAGCATTTTCCCACTAGGTGGGGTCGGCTATATGGATTTGACGACGCCAATCAAATCTGTTTATGGTCATGTCCTCGTTAGATCCATGTAGGCAAGGGATGATAAGAAAAAAAAAATAGAAGTGTGCAAAGCAAAAGAGTTTCGGCATCCATCTTAGGTTGCTGAGTGACTGAGTCTGACCTTCATGTGTGAGATGATGAAACCATCTGCTGTGTTAATGTGATAAACACGACTTGAGTTCTACCATGATGACATGTTTGGATGCATTTTTTTTAGTTACGTCGTGATAAGAAATCTTCAGGATAGAGAAACTGACCAATTGCGATAAATTTGGCTGTTAGTTTCTAAAATATTACTGCAAATAGTTTTGTTAAAGAACTTGTCCATTTGGGACTAGAACTTTCACCAGATGAAGTGAGCTTTACCCTATGTCTAGCATTCCACTATATTGCAACTTAAGTGCTGCAATCTGTTTCAACTTAGACCAAAACATGGCTGAATATGTACACAAATTCTACTTGTTGCATTCCTTTTGCAATACCAGTGTACTTACATTTTTCTTTATTTTTGTTGCTTTTTTCACAATGCCCATGTGGAATGAAATCAGTTATCTTAATTGTCAGAAAAAAAGAGTCAGCTTATCAGTGCCCACTATCAATTGCATTCATGCACTATGTTCATCTTTTCTGCAACAGGATTTTGTATCTTTTAGAGGAAAGCTCTATTTAAGTCATGGACTTTTGTCATTTGCAAGCTTTGCTATACAAGGACTTTGATTTTGTTCTTTTTTTCTTCCTTCTATTACACGCAGTTTGACCAAGATTATCATCCTGGAAGGAGAAAAAGAGGAGAGGATTACAGAGAGGACATGGTTCGGTGAATTGCTTTTATTTCCTACTCGAATGTTCTTCATGTTGATATGCTTTCCATGCAAGGATTTCTTCTAATCAATCATGGTTCTTCTGGCAGCTTGAGCTTCCATATATATATCCCGGACAGGTAAACCACAAAGCTTTTAACCTAATCCAGTCAGTTGATTAGTTTCGAGTATTTTTTTACATTTAGGTGTACATTGCATGTATGTCCCAATTGGTTGTTGTTTATGAATGAACTTACTAGAAATAATAGTGGGGGAACTTTTTTCATAGATTTGTGCAGGAAAAGTAACAACTCTACACCTTTATCAGGGAGCATTTGTTGACATCGGATGCGTATATGATGGGTAATTACCTCCTTTTGTCTAAAAACTTGTCCATGATTACTTTGTATTGATACACTAGTTTATACCATTTTCTTGTTTTAATCTGCCTTTTAACAATGCTTAAGTGTTCTTTGCTCAATAAGGACTCATTTAAAGGGCTCTTGAATCTTTAAATCAAGCTAAGGACTCAGAGAATAAAAAGGTCATCACCTAGTGCGGTCCCACTGAAGCAGGGTCCTGGGAGGGTCCAGACTGGA
Source organism: Cinnamomum chago (assembly GCA_038049695.1). Taxonomy (NCBI): domain Eukaryota; kingdom Viridiplantae; phylum Streptophyta; class Magnoliopsida; order Laurales; family Lauraceae; genus Cinnamomum; species Cinnamomum chago. Next base: position 5,276,463 of record CP142451.1, on the reverse strand, counting down.
GACAGACCTAACCTTCGGCAATTTTGCACGAAGTGATTGCTTGTAGGTCTCGAACCCGAGTTATCATGCATGGCACCCGAGACTTTTACCATTGCACCAAAGTAATGACTAAGCGAATGAAATATTAATGGGGACTCATCTGACACTCTCCATTTCGAAATCAGTAGTACTGGAAGAATCCTAATATGTATTGAAGAATCCGACATGTTATGAGAACTCTTTGTTAAATATACTCCGTATCCTTTTTATGAGGTAGTTTTTGAGGCTTTTGTTTCAGTATTTTGGGCATCGGCTGTCATCTATTTTTGGGTTACATGCTTATTTTGTCCAGTATACTTTTTATCAGTATATCCTCATATATAGTGTGGTTTGCCTTCACACAACTATATAGATTTGTTACCATTAAAAAAAAGAGGGTTTTACTTTTGCTGCAACTCTCCTTTTTCCCCCTATTTCTAATTTAGTCAGTCAATTCTTTAGACTGTCTTCCTGAAAAGATAAGACAAAATACTGATCTTACTTGTTCGATTAGTCCCTAGTACAGTGTGGTTTGCCTTCACACAACTATATAGATTTGTTACCATTAAAAAAAAGAGGGTTTTACTTTTGCCGCAACTCTGCTTTTTCCCCCTATTTCTAATTTAGTCAGTCAATTCTTTAGACTGTCTTCCTGAAAAGATAAGACAAAATACTGATCTTACTTGTTCGATTAGTCCCTAGTAAGTAATACCAAGATTCTATTTTAACTAGTCCTAGAAAGTATCTTAGTATGATGAAGACTCTTTAACTTTCTCAACGATACTAGTGACCATGAAGACTTCTACTAGTAATAATCTTTAAACAAAAGTGGACACTTTATACTATGTAATCAACATAAGTGACACAAAGGGCTTGTTTGTTTCATGTGATTGAATACCTACGATTGTATTTCTATAAGTTGTTAAAAATGAAGAACTAAAGGTGAATATCATCATCAAATAACCTCCTATTAACTGAAATTGAATCACGGGAAGATGGGAAATGAATACGCAGCCATCACCCTAGTAATTCAATACCTAGGAAAGTCACGGTCTCATCTACATCTCCACCTTATATCCTTCACCCATCACCTCATATCCTTCGCTTTTCACCTCTTTAATGATCAATTAGTAGCAATCATTTCACCATGAATTCCTTTGCATCGCATGCAAACAAACAGGCCATGAGCAAATAACTAAGAAATATTTACTTGGATTCACGTGGAACCATATATAGGATGTGGGCCCTGCTTTTAGATACTCCAAGAAAATTTTCTTTTTAACTAAAAATTTGACATTTTTTGTGTTTATTGAAACTGCATTGTTTTCTTAAATAAAGCATCATGGTTTCACTTCTACAGATGGGTCCCAATCAAAGGAAATGATTGGTATTGGATCCGCCATCACATTAAAGTTGGCATGGATGTCATTGTTGAAGTACTGGTGAGTGGTATTACTTAATCCTGTATGTTTCATAACTTTTTTTTCATTATTTGCCATGCGTCAACATTTCACATTCTATTATTCTCCTTCAATGGAAGGCCAATGTAAACTTAAGGTTAGATGCAAGCTTGAAACTTGCAAGGCCATTTCATTGCCCTTAGAGGAGACAACATTGAATCAAGTAAATTTGCTGATTTTTATCTATATTACTTGTTAGAAGGTTTCTTTCATGTGGTTGTAGTCCTTAAGAAGAGGTAGTCTATTTTATTTTTTCTAGACGTCTGAAGTATTCAGTAGTTATCTTCCATTTCAATTGTGTATCCATATAAACTCCAAATTAGATCATAACCTTGGCTAATAATGCTTATGATTTATATGGAGCTATTTAATTAGTTTATTTTTCTATGGCTCCCTTTCATTTTGGCAATATACTTCATTACCAGCTTCTATGCATTTTTTTACCATTCAAAAAGAAAAAAAAAAAAAAGAAGAAAAGAAAAAGAAAAAGAAAAGGGGAGAGAGAGCTTCTATGGAATTTTTTGAAGGGTTTTTTTGTTTTCTGCTTTTAATTCTTGTTCACCATTGATGCCTGCACAGGAGTCCTTTAAAATTCAAGATACATTGCCTACATGTTCTTTGTAGTGTACTTGGCTTCAAGTAACCTCTTGCACTATTTTGCAGGCAAAACGAGATCCATACCGTTTTCGCTTCCCTATTGAAATGCGTTTTGTTGATCCTAATATAGATAACCTTATGTACGTAATCTTCTTGTTCCCGGTTATTTTCATATATCCCCCAAGGCAATTAATAGATGTTAGATCCGTACCATTCCAATAGTTTTATTTGTTCCTCTGTTTTTGTCAGAGGTTAGGATAATTATTTTTACTTATTTTCTTTTGCATGCTGATTTTCTGCTTTGTGCTCCATATTTGCAGCTTCAACAGGTTTGAGTTTCCACCAGTATTTTTTCGTGATGGGGATACTAATCCTGATGAATTACGTGTGAGCATCTTCATTCCTGAAAGAGATTAGTTTCACTTTCTTCACTTATTTCCTCTCATTGTAGCACATTGTCCCCCAGTCATTTTCTCTGATAATAGACAATTATATAATTGCATAGAACGTATGGGGTACATAGGTACTTCTGGATATTCATTTGTTCTTCCACTATTTTATGCGCTATAGTGTTCATATTTCCAATTAGCCTTATATGGTCACATTCACATATTATTCTTGAAGGTAAATCAACCATTTTTTGACATGATATTGTTATTATTATTTTAATTATTAATGAGGAATTCTCAACCACTTTTCTCTGGCATACAAAACCTGGAAACTAATGTCCTTTGGATACATCTTCTTACTTGCCATTTTACAGTCATCTTGTACTTCTGGGTCATTTCTATTTTCCTGCATCAGTTTGTCATATCAGTTTCACAGTGGTGATCTTGAAATGGGCTAACTCGTAAGTACTCCAGGCGCAGCCCAAGATCTGCGATCAACGAATAGATTAATCTCCCGAAGGATTGATCGAATCCAACGATGGATTTAGCCACTAGGGCACCCTCACAAGAGGAGAAAACACCATAAGAGATGAATCTCAAAGAAAGCTTTTAATTGATAAAAAATAAGCATTGCATTACAATGAGGCCTAACATCCTTATATAGAGGAGTTGGTTTAATCCCTAAGCAACAATACTTTCTAATATTTGAATAATGCCTAAAATAGGAAACACACTTTTTTTTTATAACAGGAAACACACTAATATTAATCCTTAACAAATTAAAATACTTAATAAGATTCCTAAATAACTGGAAGTCCCGTTGGGCCTATGGACTGGGCCCAATGGGTTGGCCGACCTATTGTCTGGCCTGCTCAACTCCTCAGATTATCATTTCCAACTTAGGAATTGGGAACTTATTGTTGGGAGTGTTAATTGGACAAAATATTTGGAATCAATTTCCAGCTTTCATTTCACTTCCAATAAGGTTGCACAAGATTTGATTTGATTTTGGAATTATAGTAGTTGTATTCCTGTGCTGTGAGGCTTTTTAGAGTGCGTTAAATGTTTGAAATCGGTCTTATAGCTTAAGCACTTCTGATAAGTCTGCCCATGACAAAGAATATGTTTTTTACCTGTGGTATGTGCTTTTATTCCTCTGCTTTATAGCTTTCATGCGTTGTGTGCGTCGTGTGCCTTAATATCTGATATTCACATTAGATCCTTCTCCTTTATAAGAAAGGTCTGGAAAGGTTCTTGGATCTTGTTAACTGAAAACAGAATAAGTGGAATATAATGTCTGTTCATGTTACTTTGCCTGCATCTGAGTTTCTTGAATGTTGTTTGGTGCTGTTTGTGAATATATTCAATTATGACACAAATTCTGTGCCCTTTCATAACCAGCATTAGCATGAACCTTGACTATTTGGTTCCCTCTAACTATTTTCTTGCTCATTTCCTTTTCTTGCAGCGGGATGCTGGGAGACCCCCTGTTCCTAGACAAAAATCAGAAGAGAAAATAGAGGAGCAGCCATTGCTCTCAAATCATCCTTTTGTTGATAGGGTAATTCTAAATTTCTAATTCAAGCTCTCCCAGATAAATATATTTATTTTCTTTTTTTGTTTACAATTTTACATCCAAATGAAGGGATATCTCAATGAATTTTTGTTGTGCTATTCCCAGCCTGTATTATTTGCCTTCTCATTCATTCAAGCATTCCATTAAGTGATGGAGGTCAGGGCTATTTTTCAGTGACAGATTATTTATGGTCCTCTTTGGACATGCAATATGCTAGTGATGCCTGCCATCAAAGAATAAGTCATGGTCACACTGATACTTCACCTGTCAGCCAACATGTAATTGTTAACAGTTTGTGGCTCCATGCTACAGTGGTGAATGAGAAGAACAAGAAATTCATATTAAATAGATGATACTATGGTCACTTAAGCCAAGTGTATTTATGTCATTGTTTTTCATCACTTTGAGTTATTGTCTGAGAGACAACTCAGGAAAACCTCCAACCGAGTATTCTAACTTACCATGCATTGAGCTTGATTTGTTTCATGTTGTATGATATGGAGCTTGCCTTTTTCACCCCTTTTTTCAATTTCTTTATATTTCTTCAGGGGTTTATATTTCCCCCTTTTTTTTTGAATAATAATTATAGAAATGCTGGTCTGAGCTCTATCTACACTTGCATCTTCATAGTTCCATGTTGTTTGGGTTATTTTTACTCTTTTTTTCTTTATTTTTGGGGAAATCTGTTTTTATCAATCTTTTTAAAAGATTACTCAGAAAGTAAATAGTAATATGGTGTCGAAATCCCGATTTGGGTGTAGACCTTCGCACAAAATTCTAAATTCGCTGGACAATGTTGTTTCAGTTAGTTTCTTTTCAGTTTTCCTCTTATTTATTTTTATTTCTTGATAAGTTGTTATTTTTTCCAATTTTTTTGAAGTTACATGAATAGTAAGAAATTCTGATTTTATCTGTGATTTGCCTAAACATTTTCAGTTGTTCAAATCTATATTGTTTGAGCTATTTTCCATTTTATTTTATTTATTTTTGGTTTTTGGAAAATTGTAGTTTAAAAAAATTAAATAATCTGTATGGATACATGATTTTTGCTTAGGTCCATTGCTAGAACCTAGCCAATGTTCTAGTCCATGTTGTTTTATCTTTTTATTTTGTTCCCTATTTTTTATATTCGTTTATTTTTCAATTGGTTACATAACTTTAACATGTAACTTTGTAGTTGTGACAATGACAACCTTACAACTGTGTTAGGGGCTTTGTTCATATTTGTTGGAAGTTTTATTTCAATTTTTTAATTCCTCAAATAATTAGCATGGAATTCATAAGCTGATCATCAACTTACCTCTCAGATACAAGTATATTCTCTATTTATGTTTGAATTTATTGATTTTTTGGTTTTTAAATTTGTCAAATAATTAGTAGGGTTACAACTTACATGATTTGAGCTTAGATTTAGCTTTTAGAAACTTGCAAATGACTTGATTAATCCAGTAGAGAGAAAAAGGGACTAAATTTTTATATGGCGGATCAGAATGAATAGATTTGCTCTTTAGTCAGGTCATGCACATTTCCTTTTTTCATATATTTGCTATGAGCCTAATCAAGAGACCCTTTGGGTAGCCAAGGATGGGCCTTATGGAGATGGTGGTTGTATGATAAGCAATGGTTTTATCGCTTCTTTCTTATACCATTCAAAGAAAAAAAGAAATGTAATGACTTTTTTTTAGGTTTTTTTTTTTTTAATTAATGAAGGAATCATTAACTTAGAAAAAAAAAGTTTCTATATTTAATAGTTAGATCATAGTATTCAACAATGCCAGAACCTTCATTGCATCTTGGGGTATGATAACATACTCAATATATTGACTAGAACATGAAATAGTAAAAATCTAACATTTTCTCAATAATATGGGTTTTTAAGATTTTTTTTCCTGTTTTTTGATGAATTTACACCAGTATGACTGATAACCAATTAAAATTGCGTATTCAGTCTGGCTGATCTAACTGTTATGCCGCAATTTTGAACCATAATCCTGTTCAGTCATCCAATTGATTGACTTCTTGCAACTACTTCTCGAATGTTATCAGTTTTCTTATAACTGCCTTAAATTAAAGCCAATTTGCAAACAGCTAGGATTGTATGATGGAGGCTTCTTCAGCTTTTCCAGTTCAATTTTGGATCCACTAAAATGAATGGTCTAGATTGCAGAAAGGTGGAGTCCCTGACTGTTTAGATAGCTTTTTTTTATACATCTATTTTTTTTTTTTCTAAATGGCAAATGTGTATTAAAGAAGGAAGAAAAAGAACAAAGCTTCGAGATCACAAAGCCCACAAGATACTACAACGAACAGCCTAGGAACAAAAACAACCTGGAGATCCAAAAAGAGGGCCCGAAATAGACTGCAAAAAACCACAGGCCAGGGGACCACTACTCACTGATAGAGATTAAGGATTTGCTATCTTGATTTCTTGGAAGAAGGTGTCCAATCCATGGCAAAGGATCCAACCATGGCTAAGGAAAAGTTTTTTTATAAATGGCTTAGTGAAATGAAGCAGTTCTCTTTGATCATCGTAATGGACCTTCTGTCATTGAAAACCTGGTTGTTTAGATAGCTGGATAACCTCCTTTTTTTTTTTTTTTGAATTGTAATATGACTAAGTGCCTGCAACCTTGTGGTTACAAGTTACGACTCTAAGCACCTTTCAACTGTGCTACAGGCTCTTGTCTGGATTACTGTTGATTCTGTTGGTGCTGAGCCTTGTTCATGCAATCCAGGATCAAGAGAATCCAAGATTGTATGCTTAGCATTGCACACACCACTAACAATACGAGCAAAAACTTCAGCGATAAATGATAAAACTCAGCAATCCTACTTGAATAATTACTAGCACACAAGCACCTATATTCGGTGCAATTGTAGAACAGTCCCAACAAACATCTATAAGGAACTCCAGACGAAGTTTATATCTGTCTAGGTTTTAGGATAGTGCTGATTTTAACATTTTGGGCTGGGGGGAATTTACTCTTCCAAGTTCCGTACCTTTAATAACTTATCAATATTAGTTCCGACTTCCAACCAAAGTAGTAATACAAAAACTGGAAAGCACAGAATTGAGCAATAAGTAGATGTTAATAGGCCCATCCTGATGCGGTCAATAAGCTACAAATTCATGCTTGAATGATGAAAAAGTAATAATATAATTGTGAGCCCAAAGTAGTCAGATCACAAGAGATACCTAATGACTTCATCGCAGAATAGAGGTCATCATGTCCAAGCCATTCATGTTCTACATGATCTTGTCATTCAATAAATTAATCATAAGCCATTTGTGTTCAAGCTATCTATTGTTTGTAACAGAAGATGCCCTGGCATAGATCTAAACCACTAATCTAGTGACGAATTCTCTAGTAATAAACTAACATGTAGGTGTGTATGACTGTATGTCTTAATGAAAGTAACTGTTCAAAAAAAAAAAAAAAGTGTATGACTGTATGTCCTTATGCTTTTGAATTCCGAACCTTCTAAATTGTGTGAATTGGGGTGGCACAAGTGAACCATTGGTTCAGTGGTGGGCTTTTGTTTGGACTATCCTTTTGTTTTTGTGCTGCGTATTCTCCTTTTTTTCCCATTTTTTGTGCATGCTTATTTTTATGCTTTCTTGAAAGTAAAAATTTATGAAACTCATCCTGTTTATCATTTTCATCCGTCTGTCTCATGTGATTAAGTATTAACTATATTTTTGTCTATTTGATGGTTGAGATGGACTTACGGTGTGCGAACTGTTGCATTGTAATGCAGTTGTGGCAGCTACATGTTGCAGAGCAAATGATTTTGGATGATGAAGAAGCAAATCCTGATAAGTACAAGGATGGGAAATTTTTCGAGTCTACAGATGAATTTGATGAAGAAAACAGTGTTGAATATACCAAAGTTCGATATAAAAAGGCCGTACTCCCAAAGATGATTTTGGTGAATATCTCTCAAACTTTGAGTGCATCTGTTTTCTATTTTGACACTGCAGTTATATGATTGTGGATGGTTTTCTTTTCTTTTTCTTTTTTCCTTTTTTTTCCTTCTAAATTTTACTTAGCACAGTTTCAAATAATAATAGTGGATGGTGTTGGTATTTTTGTTTTGGCTGATAGAGATCTTTTGGCAGAAAACAAATGTGAAAGAACTTGACATGGATGCTGCGCGTGCTGAGCGACAGGTAAGTCAAATGCAGCTGGTTACTAAGCCCTTCAATTATTTATTTATTTATTTTCTGAAAGGAGTAACATATTTCAGGCTTTGATGAAGATGAGGATGATGATTACTTTTCTGTAAGGCTGTTATATTTATTTATTTACTAAGAGGGCTTTCTATGCACATTTATGTTTTTGTATTTGGTTTTTTAAGACTTGTTGCTTACAATTTTAGTTGCATGGTAATGGGCATGTTGGATCTTATACTGGTAGAAGGTGTCTGATCTGGAAAATTTCAAGATATAGGATTCTTGGATTCAGTAAAATGTGTAAATAAATTTAAGCTGAGGATTATTCTTTAATAAAAATATTATGCAAAAATAACACAAATAAAAGATAATGTAAAGCAATTATTTATTATTCTAAACAACAAACCAATAAAGCTATTATTTTAGTTGAATTTCAAGAGTAGAAACGGTGTAATATGTGTAACTTAACTATAAAAATGATTTTAATTTAGTACCAGGAGAATCAGCAAAAAATCAAACTTAGTGTTGGGTCAGTTTGATACCGGAGTATTTCTCTTTCGAAAGAAAATCTGTGCAACAACTTACAGACTCTGTTTTTTGAAACTTACACTTGTCAACCATGGGAAGAGGCAAGAAGAGAACCCTTGTGTTGCTCCTGTGCTATTTACTCTTCCATTTTTCCACTTGAGGAGGCTCAAAGAGCAGCAAAGGCTAAACTTCTAAGATTTCCTCGGACCTCACTTTTGTGGCAATTTTTCAATAGTACACATGGCTACGCTCTAACTAATCCAAACATCCTGGGCCCACTGTAGATGATTTACAGCAAGAAGTTTACACTTGATCACTTCAAAGCCATCGGAATGGAAACTATTGCTGCCATATGAACAAAATAGTAGTGCAAAATTGCCAGGAAGATGAGATGGTTAAGATCATTGAATTATATGATTTTTTAGGTTATACTTCAACAATGGGTTCATGATTTTTGACAACTGCGAGTAGTGTGCATGTGTGCATCATGTACATGAATGAGTTTGCAAGAATTTTTTGCTTTGGGGACGAGTATAATTGGATAGCAGCCTATGATAGAGCATACAAATTAATCTATGTCGAATACAGGCATGTCAACATTAAGCGATGCTAGCTCGGGGGACACAGTCACATATGCTGTTCACCAAAAATGTGTTCCTTTTTTTTGTTTGGTTTACGTAGGACTGTTTTTATTGTAATGTGGGCCCCTTGTAGGTCTTCCAATCAAACAGCTTGCATCATTAGTGTAATGGAACAGAGGCAAGTGCAGTAAATTACTAATATGGGCAACAAATCAGTCCAAATTTAAACCATTTGGATGATGTGTAGTTGATATCAGTGAAAACATGCAAATTAGATATCTGTTTTTTTTAATTGGCAGATATTTTCTCTTGTCGTGTTGCTTATAAGACTACAGTTACAACAATAATATTTAAAGATTTATAATGGTACCATTTATTAAAAGTTATGATGCTGATTATTGATGCAGCTCAAAAACAAATTAAAGAAGGAAGCAAAAGAGAGGGGCGAAGAATACAAAGTAACCAAATTGAGGCGAAATATTGAGATGGATGAGTATGACTTCCTCCATTGGCGGCGATCAGTGGAGGAAAGAGAAACTCTTCTCAGAGATATTAGCTGGTATTGATATCCATCTCTCATATTTTTCTATCTGAACCTAACATATCTTTGCATGAAGTAGAGTGGCGTGGTTCATGCATGCATGCAAAGAACCAGTTACGAACTTTTTTTAGGGGCAACCTATGGTAATCATCCTATCTCCACGCCCATCCATACACACACCCACACAGCAAAGAAGGGTGAAAAAGGCAGGCACCTGATTTTTTTTTTTTTGGAAAGGTAAGTATAGGTTTTATTGAAAAGAGGGAAATCCCTTAATGTACAACAAACATAGGAGAGGAAATCCTAAAAAATGGGCCCATAATCCAGCCAAAAGAATAAAGCCCACCTCTCGGCATCAAGAAAATCAAAGAATTAAACATAGGCAGGCACCTGAATTTGACACTGATCTTATTGATATCCAACTTAACTTTATATATCTTTTGGTAATTTCTGTTAATTTTCTTAGTTTCATTATTTTAGTGCTGGAGTGGATTTTTCTTAAATATGATACTAATTAGTATTTTATAAGTGGAATGAAGAGGCCTTGCAATCTCATTCAGTTAACCATGCTTTTACTTGAAGGTTTTTTCATGTATTTTGTAATTCCAGGCATACTTTAATCCATGCTAATGACTACATCTATCTAGTCTGCCAAATTAGCCATGCTTCTTGTTTATTAGGTTCACCATTTGACTGTTGGTTTTGACAGCCTTTTAGGATTGTTGAGTCGTATTTGTGCTCCCCTTGTTGTATCTACATAAGAGAACCTAGGTATCATATGTCATGCTCTTTTCTGATGCTTGAGGCCTAGGATTCACACTATCCTCTCTGCATGAGTAGACTCATAACATCACACCATGAGGGTGAGGATGACTTCTCACCATCTCCAAGATGAGAGGAAAGCCCATGTTATTGCAGCTGGAAAGGCAGCAAGCTGTTATTTGAAGGAAGATAGGAGAATGAGAGGTGAAAGAGGAAAAAGAAGAACCCCAAGTGGGAGAATGTTGGGATAGGGCATCATGGGGACAGTATTGTTGGGTCACACAAATCAGTATGCTTTATATTATCGATAAACCACTATTACAGTTATGCCATTGCAAAAATAAAATTAGACCATTATCCGGAGGTCCCCTTATAATATAAGTGATGTATCAAATTGGCACTTTTACACGAATATTCCAAATAATTGCTGTGGGTTTCATATATGGAGGTATTGCCAGTTTGCCACATGAGATAGGGAACTAGATCACTTTTACGACCACTACAGCCAACTGAACACTTGGACACTCTCCTGGTTTGCAATTTTTATTGCGTGGGCCTTTAGATACTTCCTGTTATAACATGACTCTCAGCTCCTGGTTATAGCATGAGATGAGGACAACAAATGGGTAGAACATTCCAAAATTGGATTGGGATGGAACAAACATTCCACATGAATTGTTCTTTTCTTATTTGAGATGCATTAGGATTCTAAAGTTTAGGGATTTCATTGTTTAGAGATTAGATCGAGCGTTGTAGGTCTTTATATATGCAATTGCTATGTCAAGGGTGTGCTTGGTTATTTTTTCTTAGCAATTGAATAGAAGTTACATGTTGCACTTTTTATTTGTTCTCCACTTGGTTTCAAGTTATCTCCCATTGGATTGAATATATCTATGGTGGATTGTCTTGATCAACTGTAAACAAATCTCATCTTTTAGTTTGAGTGGAGTTTTCTACTTGATTAACGATCGGGGTATCTTGGGCTCACAATCAGTTAGATTTGGCTTCCCTTGACTATGTCAAGGCTGCCACATAGGTCTTCAACTAATTGCATTATTGCAGACTAGGACCTAACTAATTGTAAGACTAGCAAAAAAATTGCAATCTTGGAACAGCTTACACGTGGAAAACCGTATTTGGATTTTGGGGTAGGGTCAATAGCGTATAGCAGTGTTGGGAGGTGATCCTTGTCATGATGATATGACCACAAGGCTGTGGGTTTGAGTCGTATTACTAATAAATTAAAAAAAAATCATAATAAGGGTTTGTGCATAAGTAACTTTGGTGGATGTTTAGATGTAGGCCCACCTTGGGATTCTCCTCACAGAATGGCTTTCGGGCGTCATTTTAGGTTTTACCTGACAGGCACTATTTTTTTATTTATTTCTATTTTCTGAATCGAGTACTTCACAACCACCATTTATTTTGTTTTACTTATTTTAATTTTTTGAAGTGGTAGGGTGGTCCTTTCCATTCCCCCTTCAAGTATATTTGTCGAGAGGTTGAAGGGCCATGTTTTCTTGGGGCATTTGAGGGTTCTAGTGCATCATAAGGAGCTCCCATTACCACCATGCAGTTTATTCATCCACATTTATCATATGGATGGTGTGACGATGTTGAGGTATTAAAGTGCCTTGCATTAGCTACTGTTAGGTTGGAGGTTTTTCAGTTTTGTTTGTGAGGAACCATGTGGAGAAAATTGTCCACGAAGCATATGTGAACTGTGGATTGCCAACAAATATGATTCATGTGAAAACCTATCTGCCCAGGGTTCAATCCCTGGACGGCTGTGAGATGAGACACCCATACCATTGGGTGTCTTGTTTCTGGAACAGTTTTTTTTTTTTAGTTTTCATTAAATTTGTGAAGATTAATTAATTCTTTGACCTGACCTGTAGATATGATGCATGAGTTCATACATGCGGTCAATGGTTTGGTGGTCCAAGTATTAACATTGCACATCAATAATTCTGACGTGTGATCATAGCCCTCAAACATTATTCTGTCTGGTAAATTTTAAGTGGCCACTGTTCATTGATGGTTAGCACCATCAGTTCATTTTGTACAAATTCAATTCTAGGATGGTATTCATATCCTCACACGGAGATCTTATTTCCCCGAGAGTATTATAAATTATACATCATCTGTTTGGCAGCCCTTCTTTTTTTCCCCTGAATTTGTGATTCCCTGAATATTCGCTTTTGCAAATTAACTAAGTGCTTCAATGGAGTGACATGCTTTCTTTGCAGCCGTCAAGCCCTAGGTTTGCCTTTGGAAGAGCCAGGAAGATACGTCGATGCCAGTTATTTTGGAAATCGCTATGACCCGACCAACCCCTTGTATCGTTACGACTACTGGGGAGAGCCCAAGAACTCTGAAAAGAGCAAACAGCAGAGAATGATTGACACCCACAACTCATCCATTGTGGGCAAGGGCAACGTCTGGTATGAGACGTCTTATGAGGACTTCATCAAGCAGAAGATGCGCAGAGAAGCTCTCTCTAAAGGGGTGAATAAAGAAATTGAAGAGGATGAACCCAGGAAGAGTGGTGAGGACTTCATCAAGCAGAAGATGCACAGAGAATCTCTCTCTAAAGGGGTGAGTAGAGATGAACCCAGAAAGAGTGGTGATGATGATGAGGACGAGGACGACGACGAGGACGATGATTTTTTTTATGAGGTCCTTAGTTTTGATCCAAATTCATCAGAAAAGCCTCTGGTTAATGGGACTGAATCACCCAGAATGTCAGATGAAGGTGTTTTTGAGGATTAATGGACTGCCAATATATGGAAATTCCAATGAAGATCGATTTTAGCAAATGTTTACCAAGATCGCATTTTCCTAAGTTGGGTTATGATTCTATGGTCTGATCTTTGTAGTTCTCCTTATTGAAAATCCGAGCCGCTCAAAATGCATCTCCCTGCGTTTCAAATTTCCCCAAATTTCACGCCACTAAGAGTTGGTCCTATAGTAAGATTGAACATATGATTAATGACATGATTAATAATGCACCAGACTGTACTAATGATATGCTCAATCTCATGGAAGGACCAAGATTGGTACTGCAATAAGATTGACTATATGATTAATGTCTACCATTAATAATGCATGAGATTATGTTAATTATGTTATTAATCATATACTCAAACTTATGGCAGGACTACGATTGGGGAACTCTTATCGGAGTGAAATTGTGGGGCAATCCATACACAGTGAGGTAATCAAATACTCAAATCTTATGGCAGGGCCAAGATTGGAAAACTCTTGTTGGAGTGATATTTGTGGGCATCCCATACATGGTGAGGGCAATCATTTTTAGTGGCTCGGATTGTCAACTAGTGGGCCACCCTCCAGACTTCTACCCAAGCTAATGTTTGATTGATAATGTATCCAGCCCATTCCTGGCCTTGCACCTGTTGATTAGTTCTCTTATCCTGAGAAAGTAAATTTGATTGGATCTTTCGGGGACTTACCACAATCTAGCCAGGCTTAGTAAGGTTTGGCATATTGATTTTTTATAGGCACGATTAGATAGGCAAGTGGGGCCCACCATAACTATAACAACCAGGTGTTGGATATGGAATGATTTAGGCCCGTCCAAAATATCTGGCCCAATAGCTAAAGTGGTTAGAGCTTGGACAGCTTCAGCTCAGCCTTGCTAGATCATTTTTGAACCCCAAATGGGACAGAACTCATCTAGACCCTAGTGGACGCCCACGTCTTTTTACAAGCATTTCAAAATTCCAGCGAAATGAAAGGTCTCCAAGTACAAGAGAGTATTCAGAAATTTCATTATGTCTGAAAATTTAGAAATTTCCCCAATTCTAGCAAAGAAACAGGCCCTTAATATTGTGCATTGCATTACACAAACTCCCTTGAGGGATCTATAGATTCCCTGTTGACCACAAGAGCCAGCCTGTTCTTGCACCATCAAAGCCATATATGATCCAATTAGTATTTCTCAGTGTCATCATTCTTACCTTGGAAAAGATATGGGACTTGCCCCTTCCTTCCAAATTAAAAGATTTTGCATGGCGAATTCTTCAAGTTCTAAGCAACCTTTTCACTATAACTTAATTGGAGTCCAACCCATTGGGTCCCCTGCACTCAGAGGGGCTAATGGATAAAACAGCCCAACGACATTGTTCCACCAAAACGTTGGTAAGAGGATCATAAGCTTGTCATGTTGATTAAGGGATGGATCATGGAAGGTTCTTCCCCATGAGTTCGTTTCTGGACGTGGGCACCCCATACAAAGAACAGAATGGGGCTGTGATCCGACCCTTGAAGTGGCAGGTTGGCTACAGAAAGGCAGCCCAATCAACGAACCAAAGCTGTATGAGCCAACCCCCAGTCAAGACATTGAAGAATATGGGGTGGGCCTGAACAATTATTTAGACAAAGTACATATGGGCCGAGGAAGCCTAAATCAGAAAGATGGGTCTGACCTTTCCCAAGGTTTTCATGTGTGGTCAATATGCTATTGAGCATGAAAATGTATATGTATGGGCATCTTAACCCTTTGCCAATAGCATTATCTCAATGCTCAAATGCCATAATAGGCTTAGATCTCTGTACTGATCACTGTCTATGATTTTTAACTCAGATCTTTTGATACTCATTCCAATTTTCAAGCATTGTTTGCAAGGTTAACAGCTTCTCTTAGTTTTTTTTTTTTTTTTGTTTGAAACCTCACTGCTACATGTTTTCCTTTCATCTGAACTTTTTTTTCCCCTCTTTTTAATTCTAAATGAGAGTTTACAACTTCCATATATATTTCAGTCTGATTTGCAAACCAAGTAAACAAAATCCAGAGGACCCAAAAGAAGAATTTGAAGATGAATGCACCAGAGATGAATAAGAAGATAAGACTGAATCTCATTTAAGTTTCAACAGGAAGTTCAAAGTCAGCTTCCACAGCAGCATTCTGATCACTCCTTATTTCTATGCCGCTAAATTGACATAAAACTGTTGGCAAATTAACTTACCCTTTTACCATCTCTATCAAATATTTCTCCATGTTGTACCTATGAGGGGCATGCCTATTTGGAATGTCCTAAAGCTTCAGCAAAACTAAAGGGTAAAACCCCCAGCACCATCGATGCTCTGAAAAAGCTGAAAGGCCAACCTTTTTTTTCTGGATTCATAAAAAGAGTCTCCAAGACTACATCACCATACCTCCATCTATGGTTAACACCTGCATGGAAGTAGTAAAACTTCAGTCTTCTGCAACTAAGAAGGGAAAGCAAAAACTTGAAAAACACTTGCCTATGGCACAATGAAAGATATGTCTATAAAGTTCCACTTGACCATGTGAAACTATCTAATTAGAGTTACGAGGAAACCAATTTTCTGAAAAAAACACAGTGGCCTAATGTTATTTTCATTAAACAAGACAGGGAGAGTTTACTCTGTGCAGAATGAAAACCAGAACTGTAGTTCATTATTTCAACTTGGTTTCAAATAACATGGTAATCCCTCTCCATATCCACCAGAAAATAAACCATGCAACCCTTCATGTCCAAGTACACAAAGAAATGGCTGTCTCCATGTCCTTTATTTTACCAAAAGCATTTAAGTGATTTGACCCTTACCCACCACTAGTATATTGACACAATTAATCCACTTGAACAATAAATAAAGATGTCTCCTGAATCTTTCCCGATTTGTATGACTTTACTCTTAATTTGGAAGGTTTAGCAAATTCTAATTGTCTCAGTTGAGTTTCTCAGTGCCTGAAAAATATATTAGCCGAACCAAATAGCCAACCAATTACTTAGTTGATATTGATTTCTAACAATGGATAGAAACTAAAAGAACTGTACTACCTGTCCAGTAATGTAACTGGCTGCAGGGCTTAGGGCTAAGAATTCCACCAGTCCCGCAACTTCTTCTGGTTGACCATACCTCCCTGCAGAACCACACAAAATATGAGTAAGGAACACTTTCAATTCTCGTTCCTGTTCTGTGGTTTTGGCAATAACAAAAGATAAATAAATAAATACATAATTTTTCAAGCACTTTTAGAGCCCTTCGAGTTCATTAATTTGAGAGAGAGAGAGAGAGAGAGACAGAGAGAGAGAGGGTGCTCAACAAACTAGCGCAATGACCCCATGACATAGCTGTTTGCCACTCTGACCATCATTATCATCGTCATAACCCAAGCAATAGCCCCATTTATTTGGGGTCAAATTCGTGAGTTCTACTTGACTCAGTCATGACATAAACATTGTCACTTCCCACTACTTCATTGCAAGTTTATCAAAGGCCAATCTCTAACTCGACCTTGAATTTTTAACTCCTAGCACTTAATTCTTAATATAAGGGTTGTTTTCAGAATATACACATGCCATCTGGGGTGGGAGAGCATGGTTACATGAACGACTCAGGTTTTCCACAGCATCACGGAAAATCAATTGTTTTTTGCAATTTTTCCTTGACAAAAAAGTGCCACTAAACCGCGGGAAAAAGCAGAACCTTTTGCGCAAAATTTCTGTGGAAACGGTGTTACACAAGCATGCCCTTTGGTTACTTTTTCTTATGGGTAACATGACTCGAACACACAACCACATTTTGTGGCAATGAGCACCTTCCAACCATGCTACAGTCCAAGACCTTCATAAGTTCTGAGGAAGGTCAAGCGAATGTGGATGTGAGCAGATATGGCCATATTAACTACATAATTTTCACGTGCTCTCTAAGTAATGGAAGAATATGCAAATTAGTTTATTGCTTTTGTGCATCTTCGATCTCTTAAAGTGTAAAAAGAAAAATCAGTTTGTTCTTCGGCAGCAGTGGGAAATTTTTAAAGTCAATGCTCATACTTCATACACAGAATTTGATCATATCATTTTATGGGGGCTTAGCTCCGGTCCTTTTGAGTTTTGTTTGCTCTCCCCTCCTTTGGGGCTTTTTGTTTCCCGTATATCCCTCTCATACTGTATAGTTCTTTTGAGCAATGAAATTCAGTCACTATTTTAAAAAAAGAAAAGAATTTGATCATATCATTTTCTCAGCTCAACAAATTTTATGTTTGAGGCCCACATTTTGCTGATCCAAACTGCTCATGCGATCATGGATGGGAATATCTCTAAATTCTCCTTTACCAGCTGATCCACAGTTACAACTTTTTTCATTAAATGTGGATTGTTAGTAGTAAATGTATATTTATAAGTATCTCTGCAATGTGAACATTTGAGAGCCACCAATAAAAAAGAATCACTGTTAGGAAAATAACGCTGCATGACTCATCTCATGTTGGAAGCCACCAGATGAATGGCTTAGAATACCAAAAGATGAGTCACTGACTACCATTTATAATAGACAAAAAAAAAAAATTTGTTGAAAAATGTTGATTCACTCGGTCAAGTATATAAATTTCTATCAATTCTTGTGGATAATCTTACCTAAAGGGATAGTCTCTAGGATTTTCTTCTCAATGTCTTCACTAAGTTTGGCAGTCATATCAGATGCAATGAATCCAGGAGCAATAGCATTCACCTGAGGCAAAAATATTTTGAATATGAAATCAATTCCATCCCATGGGCCCAAGATGTGTCTTAGGATGCATTTCAGTCAGAGAGGAAAGGCGCTTATCTAGCACTCACGTTGATATTTCTGCTTGCATATTCCTTCGCAACAGTCTTGGTTAAGCCGATCACCCCTGCTTTTGCAGCGCTGTAGTTAGCTTGTCCAACATTGCCAACAAGACCTACAACAGATGCTATATTGATAATTCTTCCCTGCACAATCAAAAGCCAAAAACCAAGAGTAGATTGAGTAGCAAAACACAAATACAAAAACAAAAACATGCATAAATGGCAGCTTCATTTTATTAATGAAATGATTCGTTACAACAGCCACTTCTGACTTAAGTGTAGGCAGATGTGCATTGTTTAACAAGCGCACCACTTCTGACTTAGGTGCACCAAGGAAAAAGAGAAATATTTGAAAAGAAAAGGATATAATTGACTTCTTCTTCCACCTACCTTCTTCTTTTTCATCATAATTTTGGTTGCAGCCTGCAATCATACATTACCAAAGTCATAAATAAGGGATTCAAGGCTCAGGGCTTTCTTGAAAACAATGAATCTCATACAAACCTGTGTGCAGAGAAATACACCAGTAAGATTTAAATCAATAACTTCTTGCCATTGAGATTTCTTCATTCTCATCAACAATGTATCCCGAGTAATTCCTGAAGCATAAGAAAAAAAAAAAGGTTAGGATATCTAAATAAATAAGGAAATATAATGTAACCAACGAAACAGAAAGGCACATTCAAAATAACCTGCATTGTTTATCAATACATCAACTGTTCCCCATGCATCAACTGCCTGTAAATGTGCAATATCATGATATCAGATTGTGGTAAACAGACAAGAATATCTATCAAAGAGAGTATTTCATTGAAAGTATTCAATATAACCATCAGTTGCTTACAGTTTTTATCATAGCTTCCACATCAGCTTCTTTTGAAACATCTCCCCCAAAAGTAAGGGCTTGGCCACCAGATGCTTCAATCTGCAGAGAAGTGCACTTGATGAATGATATGATGCTCAGATATTTGAGAAAGAAGCAGCCCCATTAAACTTCACACTTTTTTTTTTTTATTGACACTAAAAAACCACGTAGGCCATTAAAAAGGTCATTGCATCGTTTATTCATAAGAAAAAACAAGTCGACTCAATAATTTATAGGAGGTTTAAAAAAGCCTAATGAAACTCACCTCCTTGGAAACTTCTTCAGCCTCTTTTGAGGACCTTGCATAATTTACGAGTACCTGTAATAGAATTCAATACTCAAAATCATTAGGGAATTTGGCATGATCTTAAATGAGAAAATGCAACTTAAGCTGCTGCATTTTGCATACACTCCGCAGAAGGTATGGTAATCAGAATCAAATGGGAATCACTGCATGAGCTAGCTTTCAAAAATAAAAACTGATAGGAATATAAATCATTTCCCGGGTTTTATTGGTAACATTGAATCCTTTATTAAAGAGAAAAGATGAAGATAGTAAAGAAGATAATGCTACATGAGATATAGGAGGGATACCTATCATGTAGTGAAAGGAGCTAAAAACAGTACACTAATTTCCAGTCCTAGTACTAATTACCTGAGAGAGAATGGAAGAATTGATGCAGAAAAAATCCAGCCATGAGTATGAACTGATTATTTGAAAATCCACAGAATTTTAAATAGTTTAAAGACTCTTCGAGAATATACCAATAAAATATACACCAGTGACCAGAGTACTTAAGTCATACCTCATATGGTATGGGCTAGGTGTAAAAAAGTGAGGAACAGCTTTTGGGCAATACCTTGTTGGCCTACTAAAAAAAAATTCAATGAGAACTGACCACCTAGATATTTGCAAGTGTCAAGGAAGCCTATCGACATGCACTGAGGGTAGAACATATCATAGTGTTCAGATGTCAGCATTATGGAACTGTTAGGGGGATCCTATCCTACTAACACAGGTATAGCCTCTAGATCACAAACATAGTCAGATAGGGGGTGAAAATTCAAGAGAGGTCCAGTAGTCTGTTCTGAGTACCAGCAACGTAGAAATACTGATTAAATGTCCAAGTAAGGTGTTTGATATATCTGGTGAATTGGTAAAGAAAGGATGGATCAATCGCGTAGACACCATCTTTAAGGAATATGAAAGCTGACCAGATGATGGCACATGCATAATAGTGCAGGGATGCATAAAACTGATGACCTATCAAAGGTGAAGTTGAAAATGACCAAGATAATTAATTCAGAAGCGATCCAACACATCCAAACTTGAATAGAACTTCAATCTAACCATATCTCCAATGCCAACTTTGAAACCCACCCCCTTGTTGAAGACCTTTCTCACCTTGATACCCTCCACCATGGATGAAATCACCCGCCACAACCTGGATCGTTTTGACCAAGGGACTTTACTTGGGCTTTTTTTCCAATCCAAACCTCCAGAAACAGTCACTAAGGGCATGTTTGTGCAGCACTTCCTCGGAAAAGGCATGGAATCCGGTTTTATTTTTGGCTTTACCGACTCTCTTTTTTAGTAAATGCATATTATTTTTGTCCTCTACACATTCCCACAAGTAGTTATGATAAAGAAGTTCAGGTGGCAACTCCACAGGGATATTGAAAAGAAACATGAAGTACATTGACCAATTTGCCTAAGTAGTTTTAATCAATGTGATACGCCTACCAAATGACTAATATTTCCTCTTGAATGTACACAGTTTCTTCACAAACTTATCACCAGGGGATACCAAATAGCTTGACCTCAGGTTAGCTCTTGAGGGAAGGTTGAGATATAATATAGGAAACAAACAACCCTACCATGAATTCTTCCAACCAAAGTTCTAACCTTATCCTTCTTGACCCTACTCCCACCAGTAATATCTTTTTGAGATTGATTTAAGCTAAGAGCATCCCAAAACATGTAAAAATACCCTTCACATTATCCATTCAAAGAAATAGCCTTCACATTATTTACTTCATTTAAACTACTGTGCAAAAACAATCATATCATCAGCACACTACAAAGGCCTCGCTTCGTAGGATCCTCAACTTAAAGCCATGGGCCATGGATAAAGCCAAGGTCCTCATCCCTACAAAAATGGAAACAGTCCCTCTGACATTATTGCAAAGAGGAACAGACAAATAGAATCACATTCAGACTGACTCTATTATCGCTATGATATTCTCTTCTTCATTCTATATTTATCTATTGTTCTCTTCAACAAAGTTTTCCTATTGGGGCAATTCTTCTATCCCCCTAAACCCTAGAGGGCTTAGGTACCTTTCTCTATTTGCACTTAGTCATTCTGATGCACCAAGCCCAACTTATTTAATTAGGAATTTAGATTACCCAATGATGCAAGCACTAAGGTTAGGGCTTGAGTGGCCGAAGCACGATTCCGCAAACACTATAACACGTCTATGTTGAGACTTCAAATCAAGGATGCACCTCAAAGGGATAGAAAAACCCACAATAATATTATTCCAATAATCAAAGTCTGAGGTTTTCATCTCTATAATGCAATATAATTAGGAAAACAAACTTGAGGGCTAAGAAACATAATCAACTAGGAAAGTAAACAAAATTGGAAACTATCCTGATCATACTCATTAAATAAGACTAGAAATCTAACAACAAGTAATTAAGGAAATACAAATAATTCCTAAACTATTTTGGGTGGTCCCACACTTGGGCTCATTCGTCTACATCACCCAGATTGCAAAACTAGTCAACATTCATGATTTCTTGTGACCCAAATTTGCATCAAGTGGTATTAGAGCACTTGGAATGTTATCTGAGGATTTAGGTGGCAACCCAAATCCATATCACTTTTGCTAATCACGTACAAGTACAGCAAAGGACAGAAATTGACAATCTTTTATTGGCATGATAATGTATATATTCTACTAATCACAATAGTAATGGTGTTTGGAAAAAAGAGACAAATCCACTGACCTTACAACCAGCTTTCCCCATGGCCAACGCTACTGCTTTTCCGATTCCTCTAGAAGCCCCAGTGATTATAACAACAGGAGCTTCAACAATTTGAGGCACTTCAACACTGACTTGCTCAACTGCTGCAACTTGAGTTCTTACACCTACAATTTCATTCACCAGGTTCAATTACACCACAGTTTTATGTATTCTAATGTGTTTGTACAGATTAAACATAGGCAAAAAATGAACTAAATCAATAATTCAAATCGGCAAGTTGGAAGCCCACAAATAGATGGCAAGAACAATTTGGTCCGCCGAAATACTCATGGATGAGTGGTGTTTGCACCTCAGTTTCATGCACATACCAAAAGATTGATCCATGCGTTCTCAAGTTAAAGTACCACTTCTGGACCAGGTAGCCCAACATAGCAAAAAAAAAAAAAAAAAAAAGGTCCCACCTTCCATTCTTGAAGGCCCTTAATTCAACGGCTATGACCATTCAAACAGAAAGTCTTGGGCCACATGCTATCATAGTAGGTGCACTTTTATCCACCATTATCACATTCTTAGGCCACCCCTTACAAGATCCTTCCACCCTAAGGTTTCATTGTGGATTATATTTTGGGGGAAAAAACAGCCGGATCAGGTCATCAAAACCCTTGATAACGGCCTCAAATTTAACAGGTACTTAAGTTAAAATAATTTTGGGAAATTTTCAAGAAGGAATAAAACTTTTCCCTCAGTTTAAAAAAATAAAAAAAAAAGTACACGAAAATTTCAATATTTCAAAACCCTTGATAACCACCCTTACATCATTTTTTTTCAAAAGTTTCCTTTAATAAATTATTTAAGAAAAATGATGAAGACAAACCCAAATGACCTAGTGGGGCCCACTTCAAAAAATCAAAATGGCTGGTTTTGGGGAGGAAAAAGATTAATAAAAGGAAAATAAAAACTGTGATAAGGGAAAGGTATTTTTGTCATTTTTAAAAATTTGTTTGTGGAGAGTACTAGATTGAAAGAATTGAGGAAAACTTTTATACCTTTTGAAATATTCAAATCTTAATGTACTTTCTTGAAAATGAAGCAAAAGTTTTTCTTTTGACTTTTTTGGAATTCTCCCTTAAATTTTTAAGTACAATCCAACAGTGAATAGAAGTAAGATGGGTATCAAACTAGGGTCATTGTCAATCCATGAGGAGTGGTGTGAGGTGTGGAATTGTTCATAGGTGCATCCCCAC
This sequence comes from Cinnamomum chago, assembly GCA_038049695.1. Taxonomy (NCBI): domain Eukaryota; kingdom Viridiplantae; phylum Streptophyta; class Magnoliopsida; order Laurales; family Lauraceae; genus Cinnamomum; species Cinnamomum chago. Next base: position 5,253,135 of record CP142451.1, on the reverse strand, counting down.
AGGAGGCTGAGATCATTACCACTCCAATGACCCGTGGTGAAAGGTACCTCTCATATGAAAGATTTTCACATATGTATCATTTCATAACCATCCAAACAGAATCACATTAAAACTGCTCTTATCGACCCATTCACATCAAAATTTTCAAATTAGCAAATTTCAACCAAACTACAACTGCCAAATGCAATATAACCCAATGCTAAAAAGACACCAATCAACAAACCCAGAACTAAATTCACTAATTAAATTAACCCCATAACTTCAAAATCTGCAATATCTTGAATTCCTTCACAACTTCTCCTAGATCAAAGAACCCAAAAAAAAAAAAACACTACAGTGACAGACATTAACAAAACAAACAAAAACCCAATTACAGAACAATCAAAGAAACAAGAGGAGAAGAGCATTTCTGCAAAAGCTTCTGGAAGCAGAAGATTGATACCAGAGAAATTGTTCGATCTGCATTGAAGGAGAGGGAGATGCCGGAGGTGCAGCGATCGAGTGGCATCGGAAACCGGCGAGATGCGCAGGAAAGGAGCGATCTTTGATGGAGCTCCGGCACCGGAGAGGGCGGTTTTGCTGGAGATTCCGGCGGGATTGAATGTGAGAGCAGCAGTTGCGGTAGCCATGAGAGCTCTTGCTGCCTTCTGGTATGCGAAAATGAGAGTCGCCAGCAGAAAGAAAAAGGAAAAGGAGAGAGACAGATGCTTTGGATGGTCCGGAAGTGTACGGAATTGGACGGAGAAATCTAAGCTCCGTAGTCTTGTTATTGTCGTCGATGTATATTACCGTACTGTCCCTGACCGGGTTGTGCAGGGTTTCAGAAAACTAGACCCGACCCGACCCGACCGTTTTTTATTTTTTTATTTTTATTTTTTTTTAAAACTATACCTGGCCGGTTGATTGACTTAGACATAAAGAGAAGGCTACTAACGCATGAAGATAATATCTACTCAAGACATGATAAAAACATGTTTACGTTGAAAGAGAGCTTAATCCCTAAACAATTAGATGAGAAATTGGAATTTCAAATCCAATTAGTTAGGTAATCTCTATGTTATCGGTGGATCAGGTTGTAGTTGTGATTTTTTTTTTATATATATTTGTAAACAGGTCTGATTTGGCTGAAGTCCGACTATCTACCTAGATTAAAATCTAAATATATAATAGAAAATTGAATATAAAATGAAGGAGAGTAATAACATAAAATTAACTTTATTGATATATAATAATAGGGGTAAGTGACTTAAATTTACACTTTGGGTATCCTTCGAAAATGCATGCAAGTCATTAAAAAAGATGCATTTGGCCGTTTTTATCTATAATGTGATAAATCATTAATATTTGTTACATAAATTGGGTGCACTGTATTTGAGTATGTATTGGAACCTGATACCAAAGAGAATGTTCAAATAATCCTAATTTTTTGGGTGAAAGGTCCCTCAAGTGATCCACTCATTGAAGGTCTCACATACGTAATTTCTCATATCACGTGGATGGATGGCTCTTAATGGTCTTAATTGTAGACCCTTTGATTAATCGTGTGAAAAAAAAATGACTTTAATATTTCTCTTTGATCAATTCCACAGTCATATTACTGTCATTGAAGTATGGGTTGGTGCTTATGAATGAGAAGCATATGATATATGGTGATTTGTATGAAATATAGAGGGTACAAATGCAGAAATTACAATCCCTAATGCGACAAGTACCCACTATTGTAATAGCAGGAGGACGCAGATTTTAGTTTTTACACAAACTCTCTCTCTATATATATACACTCTCTATGTAAGTAGCCAAAGTGGGCCCACTACACTTATGAGGATAATCAACGGTCACAAAGGGAAGAGTTGATGAGCAACCAAGCAGGGCTCATCATCTTATACAGCACGTGCATTGCCATCTGAACCGTCCGAATCAACTGGTTTCATGATTGAAAAACCACAAAAGCATCTGATCTGATCTGATCAGGAAAGGCCTGAGCTTTTATCTCTCTCCATTTGAGTTGAATTCTTCACAGTGGGCCCCGCCGCCTTATTACTTGTTTTTGACGGTCAGAACTCTCTGATAATTTTAGAGGACAAAACGGTAAATCTCGATTTGGAAATGGAGCATGAGAAAGAACAGTCCACAGGACATCATAAAAAGACTACTTGGGATTGCTCACCCACTCTCCTCAAAACCCTCGGCTCTCTCTCTCTCTCTCTCTAATTGTTGTTGTTGGATTGCATTCGATGATTCCAATGGAGGGCTCTATTTTCAAAGGGAGGGAAAACTTCTTTGATCTTACTCCTACTACAGTACAGTACCGTCCAATAAATTCATACCTGAAAATTTCTTGCAATGTTTTGAGTTAGTCCTTCAAATGGGTCCTTGTTGTTCATGGGTTGGATCAGCTTGAGCTTTAGTGTATTTTGAACCTGACCAGATCGGTTTTTGGACATAAAATTCAGGCTCGGTTCCTGAACATGGGCCTTAAGTCAGGCGCAGGGAAGGCCCATTGATATAATGCTGGTTCATCCTTGGACATATAGAGGCTAGAAACTACACCTAAGTACAGCCCACCTACCCAAAAATAGAGTCCTAAAGTATCCCAGTGTCGGCCAGGCTCAGAGCTGCAATGAGCATCTCCTTCAATGAGTTGCCCTGTGCTGTGGTGTTTTTATTTATTTATTTATTATGTTTGGTAAATGCCCTGATGCTGTAATGAAACAAGTAAAAATGTTCATAACATCCATTTGTTGGGAAGCTATTCAATAGCCTAACAACATGCCTCTTTCGTTAGGAAGCTAATCTCTCTAGGCCAGCACCAGATGATCAAAATTATCACTCACATAATCCATTCGTTTTTTTATTCATACTTTAATTTGGTATTAATTTTAATCATCCCACAGGATTTATGCTAGCTTAAACTAAAACTTGTTGACAGGTTTCTTCACCTTCATTTTCTCAAACTGTTTCACAACATCCAAATAGACCCCCAGTTTTACAACCAAATAGACTACTCTTTTTAAGTCTTAAATGAATTTCGGAATGAGCCCAAAAAACTAAAAATAGTTTGTCCTTCAGATTCTAAACATAATAATTCAGCTATCAAATATCACACAGCATCAATCAAGAGATGGCGTTTACAGATAGCCAAATGAAAAATTGAAGGAATGTTTCATATATCATCATCAGCTGTATCTTTTTACAGTTCTCAAAAGTCATTTTGATACCCACTAACAGCTATCTGCACCCCTCACCCAACAAAATCTTTTCCTCAAATAAACACTGCAAGACTCTCATGACAACAATGCATTCCTTGCCAAGGCAGGCAGACCCAGATACCGAAAATTCCCAGGAATGAGCAAAATGCACATTGGATGCCTATTTTCTAAACATGCCTTCGTTACCTTACTCTCCCCCTATGGATAATCTACACAATGTCAACTTGGTAGGAAAGAAAAACTGCTGTCAACCGCAAAAAAAACAGAAGAAACTAACCTTCACACCATCTTTACCAACATCGAGGCCCAAACCCTCCAGCCAATTCCAAAATCATACTTCAACACAACCTGCCAGCAGCTTATATAGGGGTTTCGATTTCTGTTTGATACCAGCTGAAATGAATGATTCTTCCTTGGTTGCTCGAGAAAAGGAAATCCCAAGTTCTGAGAGAAGCCAGGTAAGAATTCCTGTTGAATTTAAAACCTTTTGTTTTGGTTCCATGGCTTATGATTGAATATAGTAGTATATAGCAGTAGGAACTCATTCAATCAATTTCTCCTTCCTCGACATCATTTGGAGGGGCACTGTCTGGTTCGCATTCTTCTTCTTCCTCATCATCCACTTTCATGTACAATCCAAGTTGCTCCAGAGGATTGCTTCCACGGAGCTTGAAACTACCAAGTCCATCATGAGTGTGATCTGGGCTAGTCTCATCAACAGAGCTTGGCAGATGTTCAGGAGCAGACCCAAGCATTTCAAGGTCTTTGAGGAACTGACAATTCTCATTAATTTCAACAGTCTTTTCCATCTGCAAAAGTCAAATCATTATTTAACTCGGTGAACTTGTAATCAAAACATGTCAAAGAACATTATTGTAACAATAAAAAACAGGACATTCCACCCAAAAAAATAAGTTAATAACCAATTCAGGATTAGGAGCAAATGAATTCTTTTTTTACCATTCAATAATAAATAAATAAACAAATGTATTGTTTATACAAAAGTATACATTGTGCATATAGCAACTGTAGTTGATTCAATGCAATTCCCTTGAAAAAACTTTATAAACAAGCAATGTCAGCATACACAGATTGATATGGCAAACTGTACCTCACATATCAAATGTAACACAGTAATACCTGTAGTTGTAACATCTATGCATATCATGATACATTAGTACGAAGAAATTGGACACCCCCCGAATTGTTTTGATCAGATATCAATCATGAATAGATACCCTTCACTGGGCTTATCGGGCAAGGATCAAAATAGTGGTTGCGGGGCGGGCGTAGCGGTGTGAATCGACAAGGTTGTCAAAAAAAACTGAAAAAGAAATATTCAAAAAATCCAGAATATTGGAAAATGTTAGAATTTGATGCTTTTCATAAAATAAATAAAATAAGGGGTGCAGCAGTCCTCTTCAGTGCATAGAAGTTTTGAATCACTGAATGATTGTAAAAAAATAATAATAATAATAATAATAATTCTCTAAAAAAAACAATGTTGATCTAATTTTTCCCATGTATTCATGTTGATTAGCTTTACTGAGCTAGAAACTATTATGCATTTCTAATTATAATTCAAATTAGCCATTTAGTACAACCATACACAACAAAGGGTATATAGATTATAAAATAATGCTTAAATAAAGTTTAAAGTTCAAACCAAATAACAAATCAACTTTCATCAAAATAAACAATGCATTTTTGTTGAGTAGAGAAAAGAATACCACTACCACAAAGGGGGTCTCTACCAAGATATACCTACAGAATAGCCCTTGAGAGGAACTCTATATCGACTTCAGTTCGGCTAGATTGTCCTTTTTTTTTTTGTTGTTCTTTTAAGCATAAAAGAGTAGAAGAGTTGCATAAAAATGTTATTTGGAGAGAAGAAGAAAAGAATAAGCCTTATTATGCATTTTAAGCTTTTTTGGAAATAGCAGTCAGTTTCACTCCACAGCGGCAGCTGTGGTTGAGAGCGCCGCTATATACAATTTAGCGTAGCGGTATGATATTGCTCCATGCTGTGGGGCAGTGCACTTTCCATGGATTTCAAATATCCAAAGAAAAGCACACTGCAGTACCTTTCCAACCCCAAGTTCCAATCATGCAAAATAAAGTTAGAGAATCTTTCATGTAATCACCCCCGCAACCAGTTGAGACAAAATGTCATGTAAGCACTGATCATCAGCAAACATCGAAGTACACCCCTAATTAAATGCGTAAGATGTAAGAAATAATTGGCAGCTTCGAAATGAAGCCTTGCACTTACTTTCTGCAAGGCCAGACGTGCTGCTTGTCTCTCCAGTTCCCGCTTCCTTTTAGCTTCAGCTGCAGCTTCTGCTTCAGCTTGCTTTCGAGCTTCCTCAGCAGCTTTGGCTTCTGCTAGCAGTCTGGCCTTCTCTGATTACACAATAAGTTATTGAACTATTAAGTACTTGGAAATCAATAAAAATCCCCTGCTGCCACAAGCATTCTACATGAAAGGGAAATGTTAAAAACTCAAATATCAACTGTGGAGTCAGAAGGTAAAACCTTCTCTTTGTTGACGTTCAAGTTCCTCTCTCTCCCGCCGCAGCTTGTCAGGATCCCCTTTTTCACCCTAACCCCATCGAATGAAATCAGTAAGGGCCAAAGTAGAATGATCATTTAGAAATGGAGTTATATATATATATATATATATATGGGAGATGCTCCTATGAGAGCATCTTTCACCTTACTATGAGAGATAGGGTGGAGGCCCTCACATCCATATCCAATGCCAACAACTTAAATGTGAGGCCCCCCACACAATCTCTCATATAAAGTGAGAGATATCTCTCATAAGAGCATCTCCATATATATATATATATATATATATTTATATAAAAGACCATACAACCAACCTGGTGAAGTGTCTTCTCACGAGCTTTCAAGATGGTATCAGCAAAGCGGTTCCGCAAATAAGCTGCCCGATAAAGTTTTTCTGGGGAGACGTGCCTCTCAGACGGAGCATTCTCCCCTAAAAGGTTCATATAGTGAAAAGGGTAAGGCAATGTGCCGAAATCAATTGCGTACTCACACCCAACATCTTACACGTCTCCTCTCAAAACTCAAGCTTACCCTCTTGCTGGTTATCCTCCTCAGCAGCAACTGGCACTGGATGGGTATTCTGATCAAGTTGGTCCGCACCACTTGCAGTACCTATATCAAAATGGGAAGGGGAAAATGAGCATTCAGAAACACAAAACTTTCACAAGGTATAAGTTCTGATCAGCTGTGGAGCACACCTATTTCAACCCCCCACCCTGACCCAAAAACCCTCTTCAAATCCCACATAAGAAGAAGAAGAGAGAAAGAAAGAAAGAAAACCACTGAGAAATAGCGCACACCCTATATTGGCAATCGCCTTGGATTGAATAACACATCTCATCTACCATACAAGTAAAACTGAGTGTATTTTTATTTGAAAATTCCAAATTAAGAAGTTTGAGCTCACACGCCCAAGTCCCTTGCAATCAGGCCTACAGCAGCCAGGGAGTGATCCGTAGTTGTTTTGACTCATTTCTATGGAAGGGAAATGCCTCATCACTGAGCTGCCAGTGGATTGGTAATCAATTCAAAGGCTGGTTCTGAAGGTATTTTGAGTGAAGGTATTTTGAGCCTTTTTCTCTGAATTTTGTGATACAAAATAGACACTGGAATTGCTGAAGTGTACAGGAGTTTTTGAGCCCAGTAATAATTAAGTGTTTTTTTTCATATCACTGCTAAGAATGATGCTCAATGCTAACAGCAGGAGAGAAATTAGTTTTCGCTTTGTTCATAAACACAACTTTCTTCCACCACACTTTCTTGACTAACATCAACCAAAGCAGGTGTTGTCTTTCTAATTTGTTGACGTATTTTGACATATAAATTTATAGTACAATGGTAGAGTAAAAAAAAGGAAGAAAGAAAAAATAGAGCACTTTAAGGATCGTTTAAGGTTAGGCATCAATAGGTGATAAAATAAGAGAAACTCGATTGAGATGGTTCAGACATCTCCAACACAGGCCAGCAATGGCGCCAAGGAGAAAAAGGTTTTCTATGTAGGTTGATGGCCCACAAACGAAAAGGAGTAGCCCAAAGAGGGCATGGATGGAAGTAATAAATAGATCTAAAGAAGTGTAATGTATCTAAGGATTTGCCCCAGGATAGATCGGAATGGAGAAACAGAATTCAGATACCCGTCCACAACATAGTTGGGACAAGGCTTTGATGATGATGATGCTGGTGATGTCATTTATAGTATAGTCTTGATTCTATTAAAATGCCCCGCGTGAGTCTTGAACTCTTGATCCCCTACAAAATTAGGTATAGGAGTTCCTAGGTCTAGCCGTCTGGACCCAAGGTAGCTAGCAAGACTAGCAACTGACTCTGATGATTGCAAACAAGTGTTGGTGTAGCCCACCAGATGCACAGGGCATTTGAGCATAAGATTCTTTTAATAAAAAAATTTCTGTTGTGTGTGTATATTTCATGTTTCAATCGTGTCTTTTCCAAAATGGAAGCCCAGAATTGACCAAAATGCCGAAAATTTCCACTAGTGAGTCAAATCAGAACGGGGGAACAGAATGGAATTGACAGCTATGGTATTTTGAAACCATGAAACTTACACAAGCACAAGGAGGCACGAGCTTCTTATAAATTACCAATGAAGGATTTCCATTTTCTTAATAAAAGTTTTAAGTCAACTCAGAGGTTATAAAGGAGGGAAGGGGGTTGGCCCTCCACGCTCTCCTCACAGTTTCCACACCAAGATCAAGGATATTAAGGTCGTCAGCTCTGATTTCAGTGTCAGGTATGCTGGAGTCAACTCAAATTCATGCAATTTTATTTATTCAATTGGAATTGATTCAAGCAATCAAATTTATAAAAAAAAAAAAAAAGGTAATTAGCATGCTGCATTGCAATAAGCCATGAGCCATCAATCCCATTATTTTCGTAATGAGGATATAGATTGTTTTAGATATATCTAGTCATCTCACTCCTTTAATCTCCATGACGGTTCCCACACCCAAGTCAAGAATATTACGATTCATCTTCCAACTAGAGGGGAGAAGATCAAGCTCTGATTTCATATCATGCCGCAAATGCTCAAGTCAGTTCATATTCACGCAATTTTCTTTATTCAATTGGCATCAATTATTTCAGGTGTTTAGATAATTTGATGGGGACCATCTTGGCCCCACCCCTAGAACTCTAACCTTAACCCCTCACCATTTCCACCCCATGATTGGAATGCAGTTGAGCAGGTCCCAGCAGCTGGAGCTCTTTTAGCAGTAAAAAGCTCCTATCTCTCAGAATAATCATTGTCCAGGAAACCATTTTAAAAAAATCACAAAGGAGATCGACTACCAAAGTGGCATTCCTGTGTGAACTCAACTTCTACCATTTAAGGGTGCTTCTCGTCATGATTTGAGGGTTATTTTGTATCCTTTGTAATTTGGTCACGTTCTTTTTTATGTTTTTTGGATGGGCCTAGGGCCTGTTGTTTTGGTCTGGGCCTTGGTTTTTCAGCCATCTTTTGTTACAGTATACCCCTCCTATATACTGTATAGCTTTCTTCTTTTAATTTAGTCAGTCTCACCTTTTCAAAAAAAAAAAAAACTTCTTTGAACAATATAATAAAGATAATATATATATATATCCATTCAAAAAGGCTGGAGGCTATATCAATTATTCTTCCAGTCCAGGAAAAAAAAAAGAACAATTTGAAAAAACATGCCTAAAGAACTTACTGTTTCCATTACCTAAATCTGCAGGGTCACTTCTCTCTTGGCCCACTGCTGCTCCAAAATATAAGGTCTCCTGTACAGTAGCATAAAGAGCAAAACATAGAAATATGACGTCTCTAGTGAGGGATGGGCCTCAGAAGAAGGTACCAATGCAATTATTAACAAAAAGGGAGATTTTTTAATAAATCTTAATTGATCATTAAAGTATCTCATCTGCTTCAAAACAGTGGGCACTCTGACTAATACAGCGTGGGATGTGTATGATGTGTAACCCATGCCCCTTGACCAGTGTTGCTTGCTCTGCCTTTGCCTTTTATTTCCTTTGATTCAATTTATGTTCCTCGATTGCTTATCAGTAAAAAATAGGCAGGCCGTCAGTGGTTTTGCAACTAGAACAGCTGAACTCTATCCAATGTGCTGTCAAGCCTTCAGGTCGATCAAAAGGCAAGACCCCGCACACTAAACATGAAACAGAGCAGAGGCCCATATAATTCATAGAGAATCTAGACCACATGATGGCCTGATTCACACTAATCAAGGACAACTGAAATCTACAAGGAATCTAGTACCCAAATTACATGGCTTCCAGATCAATAACAAGGATAGGTTGCAAATTGCAATGAATGAAATCAGAAGATACCTTGCTATTTGCTGCAGGTGATAGAACTTTAGCACCATCAGATTCACCTCCAGAAGAACTGCCAGAATCTGAATCTGCTAAAAGGAGAATACAAAATGAATAAGAAGTCAGCAATGCTTAAGTAGAGAATTCTCTGGTGAAATGGAATCACAGAAGCAAAATATGAGCAAACTGCAAACTAGATAATGCGAACAAAAGTAAGAAAAAATGCACTAGACTTAAAACATAATACTGACAACAAACTGAAATACACAAAAAAAAAAATCAAGGATTCGTGACTGAATGGAGTCAGTAAATAGGAAATGTTTATTAGAGCTTCGGATTACAATAAAATTCAAAGAAAAATAACCTATATTGCTGTGATGATTGTCCTAGCCATATATCCCATCTATCGATGGTCAGCTTTTTGAGTTCTACTTTCCACTCAACCCAATTAATGTTTAAGTCAAGTTCATTCATTTTTATTTTTCTTAAAAAAACCATTTCAAACATTCAGGGAAAAAAAAGATAAAGAAAAGGAGGTTTTCTTTTTACGAAAGTACTCTTCCTCCCATTTTGAGAGGTTTCTCCTGACCAACAGACCCCAAAGAATTTGGCAACCACCCTGTCCGTGTAGCGCTTTACTTTAGCTTGGACATCCCAGGCACACCTAAATAAATCGGAGAATTGAGCTGCAAAGGAACTATCTCCACAACCCAAGTATAAAGACAGAAAATAACCTTCTCACCTAGTCCAACATGATAATCGATGTCTTAAACAAAAGCATTCTTCACTAAGATGATTTATATATATATAACAATAAATTTTATTGCTCCAGAGAAAGAACTGAACTGAAAAAGCTCAGCCCAGTCAAGAAAGAAAACAAAATGATCTCGCATCATTAATCATCAAAAGTAATAAAATTACGAACCACTCTCTCCTTCACTAAGATGATATCCCGCCAAATAGCCAAATGACAGTAACCAGCCCCAAGGATGTCCCAAACATCATTAGAGATATACCATAGTTTGCCTCTAAAATGATTTGGCTATTTCCCTAATAGAGAAATATTCACCTGTCCCAGTGGTCTGAATCCCAAACAACCTTCCTTCTCTGGTCCAGGGATATTGGCCCAAATCCCAAACAACCAAGAGATATTTCTTCTTTAGTTCTATCCCTTTAAAAAGTCCTCTGCAACTTCTCTATATGGTTGATAACTGCCTAACAGGCATCCCAAAAATGGACATATGGTATGCTGAAACTTCTCTATAAGGTTGATAACCACCACCAGGCATTGTAGGGTACACTGGGAGGTTGGAGAGCCACCCGGTTCAGGCCAGAGTCACAAAAACATAAATAAATATCTTGCTTTCCAGGAAGCCAACTTTCCTTTCCATCCTTTCAATCACAGAACTCCATAATGTTTGCACCATTTACACAAGTGAATCTTACACATGTAATATTAATTCATGCACACATTTGTTTGTTCTCAAAATTGTGTGAGGTGTGAAATCGTGTAAACTTTCATCCTAAAATTTTGACACCTCAAGAGTTGTGAAAACATTTCACCTTCCACCTCAAAAGGCGCCAGTAGCCCAGTACACCTCCTACCTCACTTCCTCCTACAATTGGTCGCAGGATTTAATCCTAAATAGGGTCTGTTTGGGGGCTTTACTAATGGAGTTAAGTGAAGTAAAGATTATTTTGAAGAAAGAATAAAATATACGTGGGTTATGATGATATTTTGTTTTTATTTGTTTCTTATGGAATCTTTTTTACTTTTTGTAGAGAAAAGTGGAGTTTTTTTGTCTTTTAGAGGAGAAAGGAGGTTGCTTTTTTACTTTTTTTGAAAAGTATGGCGGGAAATTTGAATTAAAGTGCTTTTGACATGACTTTTTTTTTTTTTTAAAGTGGGGGTTTCACTTTACTTGACTCTATTAGTAGTGTTGCCAAACAAGCCCTTACCCGGAATGGGGCGGACTTGGTTTGGAATTGGGACCAAAATGACCGGAACGGACCAGAAATAGGACTGGAAACTTTGAGGGGGGTCATTCCGTTCCACCCAAGGCCAATTCCGGCCGGAACGGAATATGTAAAATGAACCTTTGAGCTTTAACACAAAACTTATGCTTCAAACAAACTTGGCAATGTGCTTCACGTATATAAAATTCATATATGCGAATTTTACACAAGTAAACCCCATTTTTGCATCTCACATGTAAAGGCAAACAGACCCTAAGACAACAACTATATAAATCTCATTTTTCATATCCCATGCGTAAAAGGCAAATGGCCCCAAAGAGGGCAGCTTTGACATTCTTGATTTGGTCTTCCTTCACATCACAAAAGATTAAGGTGCCATCCAAAACTTGCAAGTGAGCTATTATAGGACCACTTGACACCAGCTTAAATCCCTCAATCAGATTTCCATTCCCTGCTACCTCCAACAAACGACGAAGGGCCTCATCAACAATCATTAACAGAAATTGGGAAAGAGGGTCTCCTTGGCTGATAACCCTCCGAGCTTGGAAAAACCCTTTCAGGGAGCCATTGGTCAAAATGGAGAAATAAGCAGAAGAAATACACACAAAATCTTCACCACCTGGAGCCAAAACCCATATGAGCAACATATGTTATAAGAAGCCCCAATCAACCCTACCATATGCTTTCTCAAGATCCAACTTACACAGCAAACTCAATATTTCTATCTCTAACTCTGGAGTGAATGTATTTGTTGGCAATTAGGACCCTATCTAAGATCTTTCTTCCATAGATAAAGGCCCTTTCTGCTACGAAATATATCACACAGCAACACCTTTTGAAGTTTGCTAACCAAAATCTTTGCCAAGGTTTTGTATATGCTACAGATCAGGCTGATCTGCCTTAAATCCTTGATGTTTTTAGCCCCTTTTTTTTTTTTTTTTGGAAATGAAAGAATCATCCAAACACCTAGATAGCTGAATTCTAGAGTGGAACTCTTTAATGAAAGCCATGTTATCTTCTTTGATGACATCCGACTCTGGGGCTTTATTGCCCCCAAATCGAAAATAGCATTCCCCACCTCTTCTTCCTTGAACTCCCTTTCCGGGCGGCGGGCGGCGGGGGGGGGGGGGGGGGGGGGGGGGGGGGGGGGGTGGTTTATGTAAAAGAAACATTGGGGCAAGGGGCAAATGTAAGATATATATATATTTTAATGTCTACTTTCATTGATAAAAATGTAAATATATATATATACTTTTAGAATTTTGAGGGGATTCTTAAAAACTTGAGTCTTTTTCAAGTATGGGTGGGGGCTTCAGCCACCAGACCCTTACACCTAGGTCCGCCAATGCTTCCATTCCTCCTCCTTATAAAGAAGGAAGGGCAAAGAAATTAATTATTTGCTAAATGACTTCACCACATTCTTCAATTAGAACCTCACTATCAAGTTCACCACATTCTTCAATACAAACCTCAACATCAAGCAGCGAATTGATTATGTATCCCTTGTATTTAGCTGAAGCTCAACATGAAAAAATTGGTATTATTGTTACCTTCTTTCAAAAAAAAAACCTTTCAAAAAATTTGGTATTATTGTCACCTTCATTGAGCCATTTACATTGAGATCTTTCCTTAAGGTTCAGACTTCTAGTGTTCTCTTCATTCAAATGCTGGCAGGTTGCTTCCTTCTTGTCAAAGCTCAAATTTTCCAAACAAAATATTGGTTTTAATTATCCACACATCTCCAAAATTATTTTGGCCCATTCCTTAATTCTATCCTTTTGACTTATTAAATTTTATAGCAAACCTAAAAGCAGCCTAGCCCTCGACTCTGATTTCTTTCCACCAAGTCTGTATCAAAGAAGGAAACTGATATTCATTTAGCCACATAATTTCGAACCAAAATGGGGATGCGACCTCATTTTTCACAACTTCAATCGAGAAGAATTGAAAAATTGTCAGACGTGGACTTGGGCTTATGTAAAGCCAGGTGACACACCTAAATATCCTTCCAATCTCCAAATGCCAATAAACAAGGAAGGATGTTGATTGTTGGACCATGTACATGACGCTCCGATCAGGTGCAAATCAACAAGAGAGTTATCATTAATCGAGTCTAAGAAGGCCTACATATCTGCAGTAATATGACCACCTCCCAGTTTCAAAATCCTGAAGTCGGAGAAAGCCAGCATATCTGCAGTAAAGATAATGGTCACCTACTTCCTTTTTTAACATTGAAGCCTGAAGGCCACATTTTTTTTTCCTAAATACTGAATTGCAAGACATACTAAACATGTCAAAATCATGATATGACAACAGTGGTTTATTAGCTTATTACAGAGCTCTTAACACTAAGTACAAGACCACTGTGTTAGACAACAACCAGGAAAGTAATGCACCATTTGCAAAAGCATAGGGAAGTGGTTAGTAGTTTAAATTAGTTGAAAGTTTGAATATATATATATATATATATTATACACACACACACACACACCCCAAGTGCAGTTAAAATTTAGGTTTCATACAGGGCTTCTCCTATCATCTGTGTAAAGAGAAGTATCAAGATAAGTGTTTTCTTTTCCCCCAAATGGTTTGCCTGCTGATTTGTCTGCAATTAATTGTTTGTTTTCTCTTGTTTCTGCACTCAGTCCGCATCAAACTAACAGTGAATCAGCCCCTTAACTGAAACAATTAAAAATGTGAATGGTCCACCATTACTTGGTTTATCTTTTTCTCTTTTTTTAATTATCAGGAATATGAAAGGGCAGCTAAACCATCACCGTTTTAAGGATGCTTTTTCATTGTCAGTGATATTGCTCAAAGGATCCCCCTTCTCACTCCTAACAAATTGTGTTACTAACAAAGAGTTTGTAGTGTGAGAGAGACAAAGAGAGGAGCAAGGACTCTAAAAATACCATAATGAGTCCAAGCCACCAATTCCAGTTTCTTAGATACACATGTACAGATATGAAGCTGTTCAAAAAAAGCTGCTGCACATGGTTTTCAACCCTACTGAATATATTGAATATTGTGTGTAAGAAGCCACAACAAAAGATAGGTGAAAAGGAAAGGGAGGGAAAGCAAGTCAGGAGAGATCACAAACCACTAGAGGATGAGCCTGAATCGCTACTGGAGCTGCTTGAACCACTGCATTTGCTGCTTCTGTGGACTGTGTCCTTTTCAATCTCAATGGGAGGATAGCTGGAAACGGGAGGATCATTCCCACCAATATCTACATCCTCTTCGGCTGGGTCATTGCCTAGAGGTATTTAAGAAATGAGATAGAAACTGTCAAAACAATATCATATTACACAATATCCAATATTAAAAACTTGTCGTCAAAATGAGAAGAAACCTTTACATGGTCGCATTGATGAATTGCTGAGCCCTGACTCATTTAAAAGCTGCACAGGAAAAAACAAGTGTAAAAAGAAGATAATTATTCAGGCATATTATTAGACTACAGCCGAAAGATGAATTCAACAATCCAAGTTATGGACTGATACCTCCATTTCACAAGGCTCGGTTTTAGCCTGACTCGTTTTTTTCTCTTGCAGATAGTCATCCAAAAGCTTCCTTAATGTGAACAATGTATCATCACTGAGAGCATCAATATCAACTTCAATCTCATCCTCGCTGGTTTGATTTGAGTTGTAACTATGCCCCCTCAGGAAATCAATAATATGTTCTGGCATGTCCCCTTGCAAAGACTCTAAATCTCTGCTCAGAGACTGCTTCTCTTCATTTGTCATCTTTCGCTTCATGACCTCTGCCTTTACCTTACAGTTCATTGGAGGTGCTTTATTCTTTTTAGACTTGGATGGCGGCTTATGAACAGCCTCCTTTTCCCTAGAGATGACTGATTTTGCAGTCACTAGCTGAGGTTCATTCACAGGAAGTTTTTTCTCAATTGGCTTCCATCTCATTTCAAAGAACTTGCTGAGTGTATCTGCCATGGCATGAACATCATTTCCAGGTGGATTGTAAGTCATGGCATTGGAGAAAGTAAGCCTCACATCTGCAGCAAAACCCCTCGGACTCGAGTATGCCCCTGATGCTATCTTACTCTGTATTGTTCCCAAATCCATAGGATGCTTAATAATAGTGAAATAATCTGGAATGTTCAGCTTCACCACATCGACGGGCGTGTTGAAAACCCAACCATGCTGATGACTCATCAACCGTTTCAGCAGTGTTTCACACTGCTTCATCAACATCGCATTCGCACTACTGGAAGGAATTGCCTGGTTCACAGTTGGATGCCCCTGCTTCGAAGGTGGCCCATTCCTGCCACCAGGGGGTGGTTTTTTCTTTCCCTGACCAGATGACAACTCCACTGACCTCCCCAAATTCTCAGCATTCGGCCTCTTATGCCCATCACTATAACCTCCAATGTCACCAGAAGATGAGACAGTCAACACATTTATAGACCTCGAGGCAATTTTCTGCTGAAAGAATCGAACCTGTTCAAGCTCTGATCTCAGCCTCACTTCCAACTCTTTCCTTTCGGACCGAGACAACCTCGACAGAGAAATTACTTGCAATGGGACATTCAAGCCATCACCCCTGTCAACATTCAAGCTTATACACTTCCTTTTTGGAGTACATGAATCCTCAGATGCAGCCATCTCTGTATCAATGCGGCCACAGCTACCAAACCCTTCTGACTCACCCATGGTCTCAACCACATGCCGATAATCTGGAACGAATCCAGAAGAATAACCTCCCTGTGAGAACCTCTGTGTCTTGCCCATCATTGTGAAAGAAAGATCCCGCGGACGCTTCTTTGATTCCTTCTGTTGCATGTACTCTACCAAAACAGTTGGTGCCATATAATCAGAACCTTGGATCTGCACATGTCAGAAATGCACCAAGACCCAGCTCCTATTCTTTCCACAATAAGATGCACACACTAAAAACCAATAATCAGAAATCGTTCAGAACCACCTTCTCCCCACCCACCCAAAGATGCAATATCAAAATTCCCCTACAAAACCCACTTCTTGTTTTTTTTTTTTTTTTTTGCCCTTTTCTTCCTTTTCCCTCCTCAAAAGATCAAAAAAACAAAAAAAATCAAAATACACGCCAAAGCCCCCGAGTTGTTTCAATCCTTCCTACCCCAAAGTGCAGCTCTCAATCCCAGCTTTCAAATCAGAGACTTGCAACAAAACCCAGTTGAACTCCTCCTTCCAATACCATCAAACCCCCAATACTACATTTGAAATCAAAACCCTAAATCCCCACCCCCATCCCAACACCCTACCACCCAACATTCAGCTCTTCAAAACCCAACACCCCAAAAACCCAATAAACCCTAATCCGAAACCCGTACCCAAATGCGGGCTCCCGCTCATCACACGTATTCGAAACCCTTCGCCCTTCTCTCCGATTGCAATCTTCACATCACACGACATAAACAAAACCCAAGCGGAGAAGAAGAAGCCAAAGGTGAGAAAATCTCAGAAACCCGCACAAAACCCTAGCCCTAGCACCTCAACCAAAAACAAACAGGAAAGCCTAAGAAAAAAGACAGAAACAAACCGAAACAAACAGCAGAAATCGAAGCCAAATGATGAAAATACCGAGCGGAATCTGAGAAATGGCTCTTGAATCCAACACAAAACCCTAGAAACCTGGATCTCGAGCAGAAACCCTAGAAATCGCCAAGTCTTGGATGGGTTTTTTTTTTCCTCTTCTTCTTGTATTGAAGCAGAGGCGAGACAGCGAGCGAGGGAAAGAGAGGAAGAGTTTTTGCGAAAAAACCCTTCGAGACGCGAGAAATGAGAGACGGGGGCCGTTTATAAAGAGAAGTTTCTCGGGTACGTGTGACGTGGATTGAGAGATCTTGGCCGTTGATGGGATTTGATCGGATGGTTCGGCCGTTGGATCTCGATCACGCGGTTTGTTTGTGGGGGGTGGTGAGATATTGATGGACTTTCGCCGCTTTCACATTGACTGCGTGGGGGTTAGTAGGGCCCCTTTGGGTGGTCCAGGCTGGCATTTGTGCACGTTTGTGTGATAGGGTTAGGGCTGTCATTACTCCTTGCCTCTCCTCAATTATGTATGTACTTAGTGTTTTTTTTTTCCTCTTTAGGGGTTGTTTAGTTTCAAGCATTTTGAGATTTTTCGTCTCACAATATTTGGAAAATTATAAGGGCACGTTTGGTAACTTAAGAGGTATCATCTCTTCAGAGGATTCTCTGATGCTGCGAGAATTATGCTTTCCTGGGTGAGGATTCAAAAGGAGAAGATTTATGGTAAACATAAGAAAAATCCAAAAAAAAAAAAAAAAAAACCTCGAAGAGCTTAAGTTCAGATTTGGAGTGGTTCTGCTTGTGGCATTTTGGAGGTTTGGATCTCTTCTAGCATTTTGGGGAGGGAGTGGTTTTGTTTGTAACATCTAATTTGATGAGATCCATGTCATCAGGATTTTGGGATTTTAGGGTTTTCAAATGGGATTTTGGGGTTTTTTAAATCACCTTGTTTGAGCATCATGGAGTGCTACCAATAGAATCTATAAGCAATCGATATGAAGCAAGAAGAGTTTGCAAAGAGATCCTGCGAGCAACATATCAGAAGTAGAGCGAGAGAGGGATAACGAGGCGACCGGTGTCGAGGTAGATGATGGCAAGCATGGAGTGAGGAGGAAGACGATGGTGAGGAGGATGATCGATTGAGTGAATGGAGCAATCGAGAGATGAAATCGTGGATAGGTCGTTTCTTTGCATAAGAAATGTCCTTTTATAGCTACCCTTAAAAATCAAGGAATTAAGAGATCCGACGGGGGGAGGTCGGACGGGTGAAATCCGAGTCTTTATGGATCTTTAGAGTCCGCAGTGAGGAAACCATGGCATTACCAACATGAGTTTTCCTTGATGGCGAGGAAAACCGGAGCTGAATCCTTTGTGAGGATCCTTACCAAACGTGCCCTAAGTGTTTTTTTTCTAAAATACCTAGCAAGTATTAAAAGCTTGGACTCAGACTCGATATGAGTCGCGTCTGAGTCCAATTCCACCTTGATGTGACTTGGGTCAAGCCTAAGTTTTTTTTTTTTTTCCTCTTTTCCCCCTATGTGAGAGTTTTTTCTCTTTTTTTTTCATTTACGTGACTAATGGATGAGAGTCGGAGGAGAGGCAAGAAGAAAGGAGGGGGTGTGGGAGAGGTATGAAAGGTGTTCATTGGGTTATGGTTTAATGGATGGTTTGAAAGAAAGGTTGAGAGCGGATTCGTTAGATTAGAGTTTTGAAAGAGGGCTTGAGAAGGTTTAATGGGGGTTTTTGAGTTAGGGTTTGAGACTTGTAGAGGGTTTATTGAGAATAAATAAAGGGTTTAAGTGAGGAATTGTTCGGGAGGAAGAGAAAAAAAAGGGTTTGAGGGAGGGATTGTTGAGGAGGAGGATGAGAAGAAACAGATTGAGAGAGAGCTAATTGAGAAGAATAATGTGAGGCGGAGGACGAGAAAATAGTGTTTTCATGAGACCAATGGGCTACGGCCGAAAACACAAAAATAGACTTCTAATTTTTTTCCTACACAATTGCTAAACATTGAGGGCCCATTTGAATGTTTATAAAATAAAATATTTATAGATTTAAATATTGCAAGAATAAGATAGTATATAATAGAATAATATAATAATATAATATTATAATATTTTTATTGTTTGACAATTTTTGAAGAATATTACAGTTTTTCAATTGAGTTGTTTGGAAGGTGCTATGATTAAAGTAAATTTTATTATTTGAATAATTTTTAATTAAATATTATTTTTAATTTATATGTAATTTACTACATCTGGATTAAAAAAAATAGTGTGATAAAGTAAAGTTCAACTGCCACAATTTTTTACTATAAGTTACTTTTCTTTTATCATATAAAACTATAGTAAAGTGTAGTAAAGTAAAGTCAATATAAAAAAAATACTTTACAACTCTCTCTCCCACTTTATTTCACCACCCACTTCATCTCACCTTACTGTATCTCATATTTTACCAAGATGTGACATCAATCATTATTTTACTTTACCACACACGTGAACGTGTTACTTTTTATTTAACATATAAAACTACAGTAAAATGTGATAAAGTAAAGTCACACAAAAAGAAACTACTTTACCATTATCTCCCACTTTACTTCACCATATACTTTATCTCACATTTACTTTACTCCTCATTTACTGTGCTGTGACATTTACCTTTACTTTACTTTACCATATATGTAAACAAATACATCATGATGGATTTAGTGAACTAAAGTATTTACTTTACTCTACTACTTTGTAATCGTCATTTTGAAAGATTTTTATATTGTAGAAAGTTTTCTATAAGGGAGAGCTGTATGAAGAAATATTGAGTTTTTGAAAGAAAATAATTTTTTCTTTAATTTTTTCTTGGGTTACCAAACACACGAGATTATTTTATTTACAAAATGAAAGATTATATTCTATAAAATATTACTTTCTAGTGTTTTCTTGTGCATCTAAACAGGCCTTGAATGTCAATGGAATATTAACCTTCATCCTTTCATGCAATCCTAGGACAATCAGTGCTTGCAATGAGCAACAAAGTAGGGTTAAAAAAATCTACATATTACAATTAAAATTATATTTCCAATGCCCATTTACCTAATTCAACAGATTGTCCATATGTTTTGATTGATGGGATTAAGCCAAGCTAATGGTGAGACAAAAAAAAAAAAAAAAAAGGGATAAGCTCATATCCAAATCAAATAGGGATTGCAAGTTGTGGACATTATGGATAAGCTAGACATGAATTTGGTCATATGGCCCCATTGAACAGGTATGGAAATAGGTTATGAGTAATCCATTTCAAGTCCAAACTGGAACTTATCAATACTTATCCATAATCCAAACCATCTTAAGTAACATCTTGACTTTCTCCTCTAGTTAACCTCATTACTTAAAAAAGTTAATTATAAAGAAGATAAAAAAAAGGGATAATAGCAGAATACCTACCTGTGCTTTACTCAAAATACAGACCACCCCCTAGACTTTGATATTTTGTACTAAACCTACACGTAGTTCCAATTAACATACAAAATGAATGGATTCTGTTATTATTAACGGCGCAGGTCGTATAAATAGTATATGATGCTTACTAGCGACAAATTACTCGCCTAAAATGACTTATTTACCCCTGAAATAAAAAACTCATCATCTTTTTCAACATCCCTAAAATAAAAAACCCAGCCACGTTTTCTACTTCAAAAATCCCTCATCGATCATCTCCTTATACACTAACCTGTAAGAAATCCCTTACCACCAAGCCCATCATCTTTTCACAAATTGCCACCAGCCGCACCATCATCGAACATCAAATCTCTACCCAACATCAAATTCAACTTGGTCCTTGCCACCAATCATCTGCACAACTCTTCTCTTCCCCAACCCCTCATTCTACCATCAATACCATAACCCATATAAAAAGAATGCTTAGATCAATACTAGAACCCACATCAAAATGATAAAAAAGAAGATGAATGGGTTGAGAAGTAAAATAGAAAGGAGGGAAAATCATCTTGGCCCTTGCCGTGGCTGATCCCTTGAAATCATAGGTGACCATTGCAGTTCCTAGTCACGCAAACAAACAGGCCCTAGCCTCCTCATACGCTTCTTCTTCCACTTGGCCCTCATATTGTCCTTTGCTCCAACCTTGGTTGATTTTCCTCTCGCTCTGCGGTTGATGTCAAGTGTAAATGATCATTTTTCAACGTCTTAAACAAGAGATGGAGGCACATTTCACTATGGAAAATTGTTTAAATTGAAACTGTAACCGAATAAAAATGGAGAAGAGGGCGAGATTGAGAAACCCTAGTAGGAGGAGGAGGATGAAGGAGGAGGAGATGAAAGTTGGAATCTTGGACCTAGGCATTTGGGAATTAAGGTTTTGGAATTGGATTCAGATGATGTTGGATTTTGAGGAGAAGAAAACCCTAGCCGCAAGCGAGAAAGGGGAAAATGATAAAAAAACACCAAGACACATCTTATATATGGAGGGGTAAATTCGTCATTCTGCATTTTCCGTCACGGCCATCTCTATTTGCATTGTGATTTAAAATACAAATAAGTTTAGTACAAAATAACAAAGTCCAAGGGGGTGGTCTGTATTATGAGCAAAGTACAGGTAGGTATTTTGCTATTATCCAAAAAAAAAATAAAAAAATATGGTAACTACAAACACAAAGAGAGAGAGAGAGAGAAAGAGATAATCAACATAAAAATTTAAACAAAATGGCTAACCTCTTCCGTTGTATCGGGTTTTTAGAAATATTGGCAAAATACGTACTTTTGAACCCATGATTCACTTCTAACATATGGACTGCATGATAATAGATAAAAAGCAAAAAATATAAGAAACTATGTACCAACCCAAAAGCTCAAGTTGATAGGTGGAATTCTCAAACAGGTATATGAAGCCATGTTCAACTTAGGATTTAAGCGAAGTGAGATGTGGGACTTCCTAACACTCCCCCTCACATGTATGCGCAATAGACTTCATAAACGAATAAAAACAATAGGAGCCACATAGGCTACACAAGAACAACATGATTGGAACCCGTTTTGATATATGTAAGAAACCATGTATCAACCCAAAATAGGTGGAAGGCCTAAACAAGTCCGTATATGAAGCCATGTCTAACTCAAGACTTAGAAGATATAGGATGTGAGACTTCCCGAAAAAAAAAAAAATGACCAACCCGAATTACATAAAATAAGCATGCACACAAATAAGCAATATGTGGTGTAGCTACATAAATTACATCAAATGGGGCATAAGCAATTGATGCACATTTTTCTTTTAAAATCCAATATATGTTAGAACAAAAAGGTATCCAAAAGGTCAAATGCCAATCATAAAATATAGATTTGTTTCAAAGGTTTAAGAGCGATAGTTTTCATATAAATTCAATTAATTCAAATTCGAAAAAGGAAAACTAGAAGGGTCATATCGGTCATAGTGTTGTCCAAACTCAGTCTTCAAAATTGAGGGTGTGTTGGAAAAAAAAAAAAAACTACCCAAGCCATGCCCTTAGTCTTCTTCTTTAAAATAAAAGCCCTTATTTTAAGGGTTTTTTAAGGGCCGAGTCAAGCCCCCTCATACGAGGGTCGGATTGAAAGGCCTAGTATGAATCCCCTTAATATCTTTCACACATTTTCCATGAGTGGGATGTGTAGAACTCCACCGTAGTGCCCAACTATGGATAATAAGGAACCGTTCCAAAAAATGAGAGGGTTTCCCTTCTGGTGATTTAGAGAGTGTAGAAAAAAAAATTAAAACACCAAAAAAATTAATACTTGAGAACGAACAATGTTACATCAAATAACATAATCCAATTGCAAAAAAAGAAAAAAAGTTCTATATCAAAATTGAACATCACATGTCAGAGAGACGAGATTACTAGTTCTTTTGTTCCTGCAAAGATCAAAGGGTGAAGAGAGTAAAAAAAAAAAAAAAACATATTTTCCTTCTCGGTTACTTTAGAGAGTGAAGAGAGAGGGAAAAAAAAGGAATAGAGTTAAAGGGAAAAAAAGGAAACAAATAGGGGCTAAGAGGAAAGAAGGGAAGGAAGGAGGGAAAGACAGACACATACCTATTGTCATTGATTTTGGTATTTCTCGAAGGATTAGGGCGAGCAAGAGTGAGCTTTTTAAGAGAAAAAAGGTAAGATGTTCTTTATATAGGACTTGGTTGAGTTGGCCCATACTTGATGTGGTATGGGTCGAGTCCGAGTCGACTCAAATTTAGTTGAGTTTTGAGTCCTGACCTCACAAATTAGGCGGTGATTTGCATTGACAGGTACTTACCATTCCTACTAGTAGCCATGTATGTATGTAGTGGCAGTTTCAGGATTTTTGCTAATGTTATCTTCTTCTTTATGGTCTGATTGAATATTTACAGAATAAAATATTTATGGATTTGTATATCACAATAACAAATATAGTATATAATATAATAATATATTATTTGAAAATGTAATATTTTATTGTTTGGCCTTTTTTAAGAATGTAGTAGATTTAAAACTGAGTTGCTTGACAAGTGTTACATATTATAATAGTTATTTGGTAAAGTGTGGTAAAGTAAAGTTATTAGAAAAGGCAACTACTTTACCACTTTTTTCTCTCTCCCTCCATTTTTACTTCACCACATACTTTATCTCACCTTTTACTACAAAGTGACATTCACATTCATGAAAAAGCAGTATAGTGAAGTCAAGTCGAGCCGCCGCATTTTTTTTTTTACTACAAACATTACCACAAGCCACATTTTCTTTGTTACATAAAATCATAGTAAAGTGTGAAAAAGTAAAGCAGGGCGAATTGTAAGGGTTTTTTTTTTACTTTGCCTCATGCTTTATCTCACCTTTATTGTGATGTGACCTTATCTTTTTTTTTTTTATCAAGCTTAGATGAAAAAGTAGAGTGAAAAAATAGCTTTTCCGCCGCGCGAATGCCCCCAATACCTCATGCCTACATCACCCCGTGGTATATCCATCAATGGGGCTCATATATAAAATCTAAATCGTTCAAGAACACTGTTTCACTATCTCTTACAATAATAACATTTTTGCAATTCAATCAGACTTATTTTTACTGTGAGAAATCTTGTCCAAAACACATATTTGACATAAAAAAAAAAAACCCCTCTATTTTTTAATCTACATTGTACATAAATTTAATTAGAGTGAAATTGTATGCAAATAGAACACTAAAACAAATTAATCATGAATAATATATATTTTAAACATGGGCCTACTGATGGACAGGCATAGTAATGTCCCATGTATTATGAGATTTGCAAATTGTAAACATAAACAACCAAATATTGATATAGGTTTTTGGATAATTTTCCAAAGTTAGCTAATCAAATTGGTGTGGGTTACAACAATTTTGTCATCTCATCACTTTGGCATGTGTATCAAATATAAACGACCATTGGATGGGGAAAGGGGCATGTTGCCAAGGCTGAGACACTTCTGGAGCATGTAAAGGGAGTCCACTGTGGCCATATTATTCTCAAACTATGGTTTTACAATCTGTGGTAACTAATGATCTTGTAGTTTGAGGCTGGGTCTGATGGGTAATTCAAAGTGAATTTTAATGGTTAGATGGGCGAAATTTCAAATAACCAACAAATGGGATTTTAGTAAGGGTGCTCAAGGGCCAGAAAGCCTGGTCTGATCCAGTCCCAGCCCATTTAGGGCTGGGACTAGATATATAAATTGGGCCCATTTTGAGATTGGGCCAGCTTGTTCAAGTGATAAAAATCCCACAGCACAGTCCGGCCCAGTCTGAATAAGGAATGCTTAAAATTTACTCATAGTTTGTCCAAACAATTACTAAGAAGCTCATACAACTCATAGAAGCCTGTTTCGGCCTGGCCCGATTGACTAAATGGCTGGGCTTAGATCTGACACTTACAGCCTGTGAAGGACTTGGGTGGGATACACGCCTATGTTTCTAAGTTGCACGGTACTTGGATGTGCCTATGCCCGGCCTGACCCATGAATACCCCTTAGCTTTTAGCGCTCCTGTAGATCTGAGGTGCAGGCTAGTGGGAAATTTATAAGGCTCTTGGTGAAGCCATCTATTTAAAAAACCCTAACCCCTAAAGATTAATGCACCCTCTTGTGTGGATATAGCCCTAAATCCTTTCTAATTTAATTTTCTTTTGTTAATTTGAGCCTAATAAGAGGATCTTGAGTTGGGTTTGTTGTATCTACTAATCCAATGGGCTAACAAGAGAGGATCATAGACCACGTCCACACTCATTGATTCCAATTGCATGTGTTCACTATTTTTTTTGTTGATGGGGCCTTTTGATTGATCTTCATCTTCATCATATTTTTTCATCATTGGGTTTTACTGTATGTTCTCAATTCTCACACAATTTATACGAGCATAACTGTGGCAATGAAGTCCCAACTTCAAACAATATTCCATGCAGAGAGAATTAGAAGCTAGGAGTCCCAACTAGGTGGAGAAATGATAGAGAACTTGGACAATTTGGAGTATGGATCCTTCATAAATTAATGTTCTACACATGAATACCTTGATCTTTTGATCCAGTTATGATCCATAAAGTGGAGAATCCCAGACCATTATTTGGTCATGCATTCTTTTTTGTAAGGTGGGCGAGGCCCAAACCATGTTGAGTCACCCTAATGGTTTAAATTCTAACCTACCAAAACTTGCATGAGTTACTGGGCTTGGTAAGTCCCAACTGTATGGCCCTGCTAGCTAGCCCAAGTTACTTGGAATTTTATAAAATAAGACTCAGGAAGGTTGGATGTAGGCTTGATCCACATCAATTCATTTATGTTGTACGGTATGGGGCCCTCAATAAATGGCAATTGAAGCCCAAGTCTGTTCATGTTAGTTGTGACTTCAGTTCTGGGTCTTAATTCAAAATCTGGACCACCCAAGTTTCAAGATCTTTTGCTGGCCCAAAGAGGACTTGATTTTAAAGTATAAATCCAGATCTTGATAGTGGGCCAAGCTCACCTCACTTGACTCAAGCTGTTGAAAGTTGAAACCCAGTGGTCTGCTTTGATTCGAGCCGTTTTCTCACACGTAGGATGGGATCATGTTGATCCAAACCGTTGATGAGATATTTGGGGTTCTTGTAAATTGATTAAACCTGAAGTCAGCTCTGATAGAACAATTCTAACCATTTGATTTTACTAGATGCATCAAGTTGGACATGACTTTGATGATGATTATGAGGAGCCCAGCTCATTTAGTTAAGCCCAGGCAAGAGAACCAATCCTAGGTGATTAAAGTTGAAATTAACACTTGCAACCTGATTCATTGATGGGCTGGGCTAGGGTTGAGATTCCGGCCTGAGCCTATTCAAAATAATTGTTCTCTCAGGCCCAATCCCTACCCATTTACAACAGTTGAAATCACAGCGCAAATTTAGCCTATCATGGGCCATGTTCATGTTCTTCCTGACTCGACCCACCAAACCGAACCCAGAAACTCCAAGTTTAAATTAACATTTATAACCTGATTAATTGATGGGTTGAGACTCCAGCACTAGGCTGTGCCTCATCAATATTTTGGTTTTCCCTGGATCAAACCCAACCATGTAATCACAGCCCAAATCTAGCCCAACACAAGCCAAGTTCAAGTTCTTCTCACTTGACCCACCAAACCCAAGCCAGCAATTCCAAGTTTAGATTAACATTTATAACCTGATTAATTGGTGGGTTGGGCTTGGGTTAAGGCAATACATGCTATTCAAACCACCAAACCTAACTGGACCGGACTTATTATACCCAACCTGCCGATTCGGCCCTAATCTAACCAGTGGATTTAAAACCCAGATTCTGAACTCGATTAATATACGAGCTAAATTCAGATTAGGCCCACATTTGTTACCCAAAGTGGTGAACCCGACTTGACTGACCCAACTTGATCAAATGCAACTCTAGCGGCCTACCCTGGTCATGGCCAACCCCAATACTGGCAGATGGCTGCTGGGCCCAAAATGTCAATCTTTCAGTACTCACTCCTGAGAATCCATTTATCAAAGTTTGTTTAATTGGCAATTGATTTCAATGGCTAGATATGTTTGTAGATGTCTGGATCATGGATGACAATTATCATTTATTGTTTAGCCCATCGTTATAAGGAGTGGCTTTTGCTTTTTTTTAGGGCATGTTTGTGGGCCGGTTTTCCACGTAAAAAGTGAGGATTGTTAAAATTAAATTTCATAATATAATAAAACTCAGATTTGGTAGGGTAGCAAAAATGTGAAAATGGGCTATAAGTTTTCTGTGATTACTCGGAAAATAAATTCTTACAGGTTGGTTGTATTTTTTTTTTTCAGGGATGAGGAGATTTATGCGATACTCGTTTTTAATGGCGCGTACACAAGTGTGCCAGTATTGAATATTTTGTGATCATCTAGTAGAGTTTTGAGGTATCCATCGATTGCCTTCTGATACTATCGACAACTTGTGGGAAGACTACAATGAGGTTTACAGGTACATGGATTGATCCTTGGGCCATATTGAGGTGAGACACTTCTTAATTTGCCATGGGCTGTGATGCACTTCTCAAGAGGTATTCATCAATTCCCAAGAAATTCAAAAGTTGTAGCCCTGTGTGAGCCATGTTAGGGCTACATTTATGTGACAAGAGGAATTCACGATAAAGAAGAAAATTGTTCTGATTTTTCATATAATCTCTTTCTCTCTCTCTCTCTCTCTTAATATCATTTGGTGTGACACATGTTTCTCACAAAAAGGAAAAAAATAAACTAATTTTTCTCGACGGAAAAGATTTTGAAGCGTATGTCATTGGTAGAAATGCAAACGCCCCTGCTCACACGTTTTGCTACCAAATCATGGGGGAAAGGATTTCCACCTTCTACAAAGTCATGTAAAATCCATCTTTGACAATTATAAATCACCAAGGATTTGGACCAATCAAAACCCTCTTCTTTAGGACTTTCAAGTTTGACCTCTCCATAGGATTTTGAAATCCTGACTTGTGGATTTGCACAACAAAACAAATAAGTACAAATATCAATATGAAATCCTCGACTACGCAGATCCTCAATGAAGAACTGTTATTCCAGGGGCAATGAGGAGTCGAGAAATCTATAAATTCCTCCCCTGTTGGCAAATGTGCTTATGAAAAGGCGTCTTTGCCGATTAAACGCAATAGAGGCTGTACTAACAAGGAAGTAGGCAGTCAAGCCAATGGTAATAGTGACATGCAAGAGGGTGACACCTCTTGGATCAATACTTTCCCACCCACCCTGGAATTTTACACATGGCACATTTGTGTAATCGAGGGTTCCTTGATAGAGAGGAAGACAACTTCCTTGTTTTTGTGGAGGATTCCTCGCTAGTGATGAGAGGCGCTTTTACCTTTCTCTATTAGTAACTCAAACCCCATTTATTAAGTTTTATACTATTAGTAAATCTTAACTTTTTTTTTCTTTTTTTATGTCTTTGGCATCTTGGAGGTCTTGGACCCAAGTGTTATCACTGAGAAAACCAACATAGATGCACACCGGGTAAATCTGAAGTAGATTTTGAATGCAAGATATGGGGAGCAAACCTATGCCTTTTGCCACTTCACTAACTGTTAGCTGGAGGCGGACTCAAGTGTTATCACGTGGGTGCAGTTGCACCGGCGTGATTTGGTAAACCCCTTAGATAATATCTTGAAAAATCCAATTTTATAATTTAACATCTTCACTTGACCATATACCGCACCACCTAAATGAAAATCTTGGGTTCACTATCGCTCCCAGCCCATGCCTAACTCTTTGCTTCTTATATATATATATGAAGAATATTCATGTGCATCCATCCCTCACCATAGAGTGAGGGACACTTACATAATTGGAAATATTCATGTGCAAAAGAGGAAAATCCATATATGGTCATACGCAGAAAAAACATGTTCATGTGCAAAGAGGGAAAGTCATGTAAGTGTCCCTCACCCTATGGTGAAAGATGGATGCACATGAATGTCCCCCTATATATATATTTATAAAACTCACCTTTTGGTTTGCTAGGGATTCCAATGGGTGTTGGTGAGCATGGATATGCATTTAGGTATGATCTCCAAGGCCAAATTGCTATATTGCTATGTCATATGAAGCAAAATGTTAGCCAATAATGAAATAAGAAGTAAAAAAACAGTTTTTCATTTCTGCAGGTAAAGTATAAAAGACTATGTTGCTGAGATAATAATGTTATGAGTATAAGAGGGATACTGGGAATTACAAAAAAGGAATGGTTATCCTATGAAGAAGAGGAGACTTACAAGTATATCCTATGAAGAAGAAAATCAAGGAATTCCATTCAAGATGATACCGTCAAGTCTATAAAAGATCATAACAAAACCTTGAAAGGCATATTGTAAAGTTACGTGTTCAACGAACTAGGGAAAGGGAGGAAGACCAATACAAACAACGAATGAAATAGTGGAAAAGATATTGTTGGTATTTTTTAATGTTGGCTAATTCATTGGGTGGACAAAACATGGGATTTCATGTAATTTGCAATTCTTAGTTGGACCACTTTGTTTTGAAGAAGAACTCCAAAGCAGCAGGAAGCAGGGAGTTTTCAGCAAACAGGCTGACCGATCGATCGCCCAGAAAAAGGCCTCAGTTAAAAGTCAGACTGATCGGACAGCGGCGAAGCCTCAGCTATTTTTTAGCCTATTCCTTCTAATGCTCTGTTCTTCAATCCTATTCAAACTCAAACTATCCCATACGATTCCATAAGTCTATTTAAGGGTTTAAACCCTTCAGAAACCTTACCTCTCTCTGATCCAAACCCTAGATTATCCTAAGAGAGATTTACTTCCTCCAGAGAGTTCTTCTGAGAGATTCATGTGCTGAAGCCTTGTTCTCTGGAGTTTCCCCATCTATGTTCCAGCCAGCCAATTCGTCTTGCTTAAGGTGTGGAGATTGAAGTACTAGAGAAGGTGAACGGTGTGGTTGTCGGCAAGATTCACGGTGGTCCTTAGGTTGTGATCAACTGTAAAGGGGAGTGAATTTCTCTTATAACCTTCGATCTTTTAGTGCTTGATCTTTCTGGACCGGTGTTAGGTCCCATGGTTTTTTCCCTTCCCAGGGTTTTCCACGTAAAAAATCTTGTGTCCATCTTCTTGACTGGTTACTTGATTAACTTAAGTTTTTGTTTCCATATTCGTATCTGTGCTGGGATTTATTTTACTTTCTGTTAGGATTGTGTTTATCAACCCTCTAGGAATTTTCACTTGGTATCAGTGCTGATTCACACTAACTTGTTGTGTGAGATCTTCACAGATTTCTGATATGGATATTATTAGAGATGGATCTTCTATTTCCAAACCCCTTCTCTTGGATGGATCAAACTACCATTATTGGAAAGTTCGAATGACTGCTTTCCTTCAATCCATAGATGTGGATGTCTGGAACTATGTGGAATTTGGTTACACCAAGCCTACTGTCACCACTGATGACAACAAGATCATTGAAAAACCCATGCCTCAATGGACCAAGGAGGATAAACAAGCCTTCAGTTTTAACAGCAGAGCTTTAAATGCAATTTTTAATGGTGTTTCTCCTTCTGAATTTCATCGGATATCTATTTGCAAAACTGCTAAGGAAGCATGGGATATATTAGAAACTGTCCATGAAGGTACTCTCAAAGTTAAGCAAGCCAAACTTCAGAATTTGGCTACTGCTTTTGAAAATCTGAAAATGGATGAAACTGAAGCTTTTGATGATTTCAATGATAAACTGTTTGCTATTGTTAATTCTACTTTCTACTTGGGTGAAGTCATTCCTGAACATAAAATTGTTAAAAAGATTCTCCGATCTCTTCCTGAGAGATTTGACCCAAAAGTAGTAGCAATTGAGGAGTCCAGCAATTTGGATTTAATCAAAGTTGATCAATTAGTTGGCAATATGCAAACATTTGAAGCCAATCTCAGGAAAACAAAGAAAGCTAAAGGGATGGCTTTGAAGTCTCATATGGAGCATGATAATGACTCTGAACAAGAGACTGAAGACCCAGAACTTGATGCTCTCTTTGTCTTGAAAAATGACAAGAGGGATTTTAAAAAGAATTTTAAAAATACTTCAAAAAAAGGACAGAATAAGCCTTCTTCGTTTAAATCCAATGCTGGTCAAAATACTGAGAAGAATGTGTCCAAAATTCCCCCCAAAAGTACTCACTGTTATGAATGCAAATGTTTTGGTCACTATGCTTTTTAATGTGTCAATAGAACTTTCCGATCTCAAGGAAAGGTTTTGAATGTCACATGGGTTGATGATTCAGACCAAGACTGCAATGACACTGAACCCGAATCATCATCACCTGAACATGGTAAGTTTATGGCTTTTATGGCAAGATCTAATGATTCCTTTTTGCAGGAAGGTGTGGAAAAATCAGATGAAACTATTTCAGAGGATCTTAATTCTTTGTCAGATAATGAACATGATTTAGTGGAAGCATATCAGAGTCTCCTAAAACATTCTAGGAGGATGACACAATTGAATGATATTCTGAAAGGAAAATGGAAGGCTGCTGAAAAAGAAAATCTTATTATTAAAACTGAATTCAATGAAGCCCAAGGTAAAGTATCTCAACTTGAAACACAGCGTACCATTCTATCTGACAAGTTGAATTCTGTAGGGAATGAACGTGATTTACTACATGGGCACTCAATTCAAGCTAAGAAAGAAATACTAAGCCTAAAGAAAGAACTGGATTCCTGCAAAGCGGAAAATGCTAGCATCTCGGACAAGCTCAAGATGACTATCGCTGAATTGGTCTCTACCAAAGCTGATTTGAATCGGATGAACACAGGGTCAAAGAAACTTGATGAAATTCTGGGTGCGCAAATCATGTCAAGCAGCAAACATGGCCTTGGATTTGAATATGGTGCATCCTCCTCCAATAACCAAGGTAAATTTGTTCGGGGTAATACACTGTTTGCTATTGAACCTACTGTTTCTCAACCACAACATGTGAACCCCAATATCAAGAAGTACATGCCTCAACGTAAATATGTTCCTACTTGTCACTTTTGCGGAATCATTGGACATATCAGGCCTCATTGCAATAAATTACGTAAGAAACTTCGCACTGAAAGAAGGAAGATCAATTTGATTCCTTATAATGTCAAACAAAAATTCATTTGGATACGTAAATCTGATCTTTGTTTCAATGTGGTACTCACTGCTCTTAAGGCACAAAGTTCACATGTTTGGTACTTAGACAGCGGGTGCTCTAGACATATGTCAGGAGATAAATCCCTTTTCACATCACTTGAAAGTCATCATGGTGGTAATGTTCAATTTGGAGATGGAAGCAAATCAAAAGTCATTGGTAAAGGATCTGTCAACATACCAGATAAGGGTGAACAGTTTGGTGGAATTGCAAGAATCAGATCTGATCATGGCACTGAGTTTCAAAACTCCTCTTTTGACTCTTTTTGCACTGAAAATGGAATTAAACATGAGTTCTCTGCCCCGAAAACTCCACAACAAAATGGAGTTGTTGAAAGAAAAAATTGGGTTGTATAAGAAATGGCTCGAGTTATGATCCATAGTAAGAACGTGCTTCAAAGGTTTTGGGCAGAGGCAGTCAACACTGCTGTATATGTGATCAATCGAGTCTACATCAGGGCAGGCACAAATAATACTCCCTATGAACTATGGACTGGTCGAAAACCCACTGTTAAATACTTTAAAACTTTCGGGAGTAAATGTTATATCTTGAAAGATAGAGAACATCTTGGAAAGTTTGACTCCCGAAGTGATGAAGGGATTTTTCTTGGATATTCTTCAAATAGCAAAGCCTACAGGGTGTTTCACTTGCACACTTCAACGGTCATGGAATCTATCAATGTCATTGTAGATGACGCTGGACCTTCTTATTTTTCTGATGACGAAGATGACTTTCCACTAACTCTTCATTCTTCTCCGCAGGATGAGCAAGATGGGACGCAACATACGAAACGACAAGATCCAGTCACACCGAATCAAGAAGCTGTTATTCATGACACAGAATCTGAATCTGAAAGTGAAGAGTCTGGACTGAAAGTGAAAGGTTCTGCACAAAGAACACCAAGTAATCAATCATCTCCAAGCAAGGAAGTACATCCTTGATCCCAAAAAGGTCAGGTAATCAGAGATCATTCTCTTGACAAAGTCATTGGTGATATTCATGCTCTTTTAAAAACTCGTCAACAAGTCCAAAGTGAGGTAAATTTCTTATGTTATGTTTCCTTTCTTGAACCCAAGAACATAAATGAAGCACTTATTGACGACTCCTGGATTAATGCCATGCATGAGGAGTTAGGTCAATTTGAGCGTAACAATGCTTGGAAGCTAGTTCCACGGCCCAAAAATACACATGTCATCGGGACAAAATGGATCTTTAAAAATAAAATTGATGAATTTGGACAAGTTATTAGAAACAAAGCTAGATTAGTTGCCCAGGGCTACACACAGGTGGAGGGAATAGATTTTGATGAAACGTTTGCTCCGGTTGCTCGTCTTGAGTCCATTCGCATTTTATTGGCAGTAGCGTGTTCCTTGAAAATCAAGTTATATCAGATGGACGTCAAGAGTGCCTTCTTGAATGGATTTTTAAATGAGGAGGTGTATGTTGAACAACCAAAAGGTTTCCAAGACCCTCATAGCCCTGATCATGTGTTCAAATTGAACAAAGCTTTGTATGGTTTGAAGTAGGCCCCTCGAGCATGGTATGAGAGACTGACTATCTTCCTGTTAGAAAACTCTTTTGTACGGGGGAGCGTGGATAAAACACTATTCATCAAGAGAGAAAGAAACAATATCCTCATTGCTCAAGTTTATGTGGATGATATTGTATTCGGATCCACATCTAAAAGTCTAGCTACCTCCTTTTTCACTAGTATGTCACAAGAATTTGAGATGAGCATGGTACGAGAACTATCCTTTTTCTTAGGTCTGCAAATCAAACAATGCGAAATGGGATATTTCTTTCTCAATCCAAATATGCTCACAATATTTTGAAGAAATTTGGGATGAACTCAGCCAAGCACTCCAGTACTCCTATGAGCACCACAGTTAAGTTGAGTTTAGACTCTTCCGGGAAAGATTTTGATGAAAGAATGTATCGAAGCATGATAGGAAGCTTGCTGTACTTGACTGCCAGTCGACCAGACATCTCCTTTAGTGTTTGTGTTTGTGCTAGATATCAGTCAAGACCTAAGGAATCCCATGTCCAAGCTGTGAAGAGGATTTTAAAATATGTTAGTGGCACCACTGATTTTGGAATATGGTTTTCAAGAGATACAAACATGAATGTTGTAGGTTACTCAGATGCTGACTGGACAGGGTGCGTAGATGATTGGAAAAGCACTTCTGGTGGTTGTTTTCTGATTGGTAATAATTTGGTTGCTTGGCACAACAAGAAACAAACTTCCACCTCCCTATCCACAGCTGAGTCAAAATACATTGCGGCTGGAAGCTGTTGCACACAATTATTATGGATGAAACAAATGCTATCTGATTACGACATTGCACAAACCACAATAGTTGTTTATTATGATAACAAAAGTGCCATTGACATCTCTAAAAACCCGGTACAACATTCCAGAACCAAACACATAGACATAAGGCACCATTTTATTAGAGATTTGGTTGAAGAGAAGATCATTAGCTTGGAGCATATCCCTACGGAAAATCAACTGGCTGACATTCTTACAAAACCCTTGGACCCAACTCGGTTTGATTCCCTTCGCAAGTCTCTAGGTATTTGCTCACACCCTTAATTTTTTCCCCTATCTTTCATTGGTCTTTAGTGTTTTCCCTATCATGTGATTCATTGAATTTTTGCCAAGTTTAAGTTTTTTTTTGCACTAAAACTTCCTCATAAGTTTGATGGTTATGGTTTGATTGCATATATTCAGTACTCTTCTCTCCTGACAAAAAAAAAAAAAAAAAAAAGGATACCGGAGGATAAGGACTATCTACGAGTATGTGTGATAGCTGCTATATGATTGAAAAGTTTCATTAGAGAAGGCTACCATACTCATTAGTGTGAAAGTCACCTATGATGGATCATATTTGGGCAATTTAAAAAAAAAAAAAAAAGGGATACCGGAGGATCAGGACTACCTACGAGTATGTGTGATAGCTGCTATATGATTGAAAAGTTTCATTAGAGAAGGCTACCATACTCATTAGTGTGAAAGTCACCAATGATGGATCTTATTTGCGCATTTAAAAAAAAAAGGGGGTTGAGTCTGTTATATGTAATTTTATCATTTATCCTAGAACAGACTAATTTTTTCAAAATTGTTCACTCTCACTTCCACTCTTACACTTGGTAAAAGGTTTAGTGTATGATCATAAGGGCATCACTGTTGATCATTCTCTCTCTATGGCTCGTTTCACATTTTTGCCCAGGTCCGATCGATCGGCCTGACTAGACCGATCGATCGGACATCGTCAGTCATTTTAAACCAGTTTCGTCTGTCTTTCTTTTCTTTCATCTTCTTTTCACTTTCAGCCCTTGAACCGATTTTCTCCTTCACTCTCAAGGGTTTTCCGCTGGGGATTGTTTGCTCTCTCTGAGGTATCTCTTCTTCCTCTTCTCTCTTTCCTTCTTTCTATTTCCTTACATTTGCTTGTCTTTGGTTTTGGTAGAAATATTGGGTGTTTGGATTGTGTTGGTTTGGTTGTGGATGATTGAAAATAATATGTGTGCTGCAACTATTTTCCTAGTCTTGGTGTGAATGTACTCAATTGAGACAGCACTTTTCATATTGTACTTCAATTTTGGATGTCCCATTTCTAAGATGAAGGCTGGATATGTTTCTTTGAATAATGCACCCAGGTGTTTGTTGGTTTGTCTCAACGAAGAAATGGCTCCAAAAGTCTCACATCCTTGCAAGAAAACATGCCATCGTGGTAGCTCCTCCACTGCCCCTACGTTTGACGGTAATAGATTTCAAAGTTTGGTCAAAGAGAATTCTTTTATGAGTGTATTTTCGAAGAAACAAGTTCTTGTTGAACGTCCCGTCCGTTTGGCAAAGATTGAAATTGATTTCAGTATGTGGCTACGTGAAAGGGAATGGGATTCCCTCTATGTCTTTGACCCCACCGCATATGGGTCGCTGGTTCAAGAATTTTATAATAATATACATGACATTGGAAAAGAATCCTTCAAATCGTTTGTTCGAGGAATAGTTATTGAAATCAATCCAAATTTCATAGGGCAGTTCCTTCAAATTGATAGGAGTCTAGATGCTGTCCATTCGACTCCGGAGCCCGATACTGATGACATGGAAGACCCCGTTGACTATACTGATTGGGATGAGGTGATTACCACTCTCACTGGTGGTCATAAACGTGCATGGCCAGGGGGCATCTTGAAACAGAAATTCCTTACTCCTTCTTACCGGATGTTGAATCTTTTCGTTTGCTATAACCTTGAGCCTAAGGGGAGAACATCAGAAGTTATAATGGAGACTGGCAATCTTTTGTATTTGATTGGGACAGGGCAGCCTATAGACATTCCCCTTATGGTGGCAGCCCCTCTCGGTGCATCGACTACTTCTCTACCATACGGAGCACTTATCACTCGTATACTTTTCTCTAGAGGAGTAGCGGTTGGGCCACATGATTCATTGGTGAAAGGGCGAGGCCCCATTACCTACCGCACCGTTAGTCTGTCATCCGCCCATGTTGATGATAGTGGTGATGAAGCTCCAGCTCCGGGAGAAGACGCTGATGCCATTCCTCCTCCGTTTGATTCGCAGTTTGAGTCTGCTATGCCTACGTATCTTCAAGATTTTGAAAACCGCCTCTTGGATCAGTCTACACAGATTGAACTTCTTGAACATCGGATGAACTCACAATTTCAGGATGTTTTCGCTCAGATGCGGCATCTACAGCTAGGCAGCAACCGGATTGAGGAGAAGTTGGACTCTCTCCTTCATCGATTCCCTCCTCCTCCTTAGTAGCCCTAATCAAATTTCATTATGTCTTACATCAAACACTTCAGTGATGTGTTATGTTTTTCTGCTACTACATCTCTCTGCTTTTATGTCTTTGAATTATGCTCTCACTTTTACCTGTTTTTACCTTGTCAATTTATGGCCAAAAAGGGGG
Source organism: Cinnamomum chago (assembly GCA_038049695.1). Lineage (NCBI taxonomy): Eukaryota > Viridiplantae > Streptophyta > Magnoliopsida > Laurales > Lauraceae > Cinnamomum > Cinnamomum chago. The sequence goes on along the minus strand of CP142451.1, from coordinate 5,215,931 downwards.
AGATTTAGATCAGTTATTTCTTTTATATATATATATGTGTGGCTTTATTTGATCATGATCTTTTGTCAAAGATTGTCGGTGACAGGTACTGCAGGTATCAGCTATGGAGATGGATTTTTTTTATTTTTTTTGTTTCTTGGTAGATTTATATGTATTAGATGTTTTGTCCATGAATTGCCAAAGGGGGAGATTGTTAGTATTTTTGAATGTTGGCTAATTCATTGGGTGGACAAAACATGAGATTTCATGTAATTTGCAATTCTTAGTTGGACCACTTTGTTTTGAAGAAGAATTCCAAAGCAGCAGGAAGCAGGGAGTTTTCAGCAAACAGGCTGACCGATCGATCGGACCCCCTGTTCGATTGATCGCCCGGAAAAATGCCTCAGTTAAAAGTCAGACCGATCGATCGGACTGCAGATCGATCGGACCTGCAGTCCGATCGATCGGACTGCGGCGAAGCCTCAGCTATTTTTTAGCCTATTCCTTCTAATGCTCTGTTCTTCAATCCTATTCAAACTCAAACTATTTCATACGATTCCATAAGTCTATTTAAGGGTTTAAACCCTTAAGAAACCTTACCTCTCTCTGATCTAAATCCTAGATTATCCTAAGAGAGATTTACTTCCTCCAGAGAGTTCTTGTGAGAGATTCATGTGCTGAAGCCTTGTTCTCTGGAGTTTCCTCATCCATGTTCCAGCCAATTCGTCTTGCTTAAGGCATGGAGATTGAAGTACTAGAGAAGATGAACGGCGTGGTCGTCGGCAAGATTCACGGTGGTCCTTAGGTTGTGATCAACTGTAAAGGGGAGTGAGTTTCTTTTGTAACCTTCGATCTTTTAGTGCTTGGTCTTTCTGGACCGGTGTTAGGTCCCGTGGTTTTTTCCCTTCCCAGGGTTTTCCACGTAAAAAATCTTGTGTCCATCTTCTTGACTGGTTGCTTGATTAACTTAGGTTTTTATTTTCATATTCGTATCTGTGCTGGGATTTATTTTACTTTATATTAGGATTGTGCTGAAATTCATATAGCTGAACCTAGATGAGATAACTAAGATGATAATCAAATGAATACTTAAAAAAAAAAAAGAATAAATATGATCAAACTCAACAAATCATAAGCACTTGTACATAAGATTCTAAAAGTTAAAGAGTTTTGTTACTTTTGTACGACGAGGAATGATAATGTGCTCAGACACAAGGCATATTCTATTTTAGGTAAATGTCATCTAATCTATACAAGGACATGATGGTTCACAAAAACTACTTATTAAATGATATGATTGTTCACAGAAGAAACTTATTAAAATCTAAAGTTTCCCATGGAGGACGAATGATATGCCAAAAGACCTCCAGATCTATAGCATAGAACCACATGTCCTATCATTGATAATATATGTTGGAAAGGACAATTCAAGGGATCATAAAGTTTCAACAATTTGTATTTGCTTCTAGCCTCCCTCACATACACACTTGTTCACACCTCTTTCTCAGGTGTAAACTAGGAAAAGTATTATATACCAAAGTTAAAAATAATAAAAAGCACACAAAGAAGTTCTTTAAAATTGTTACCTTTATAAGTGCAGCAAGGAATGATCTCATGCATAAATGTATGTCATGTAGGCCATACTCATAAATAAGCCTCTTAATATATACAATAACATTAACTTAATCTATAAAAGGTTAGGAGTACATCAGGTGTTTCACAACATTAAAAATGCTGTTATGTGCACAAAAGATATGACTATTGATCCATCTGCCCCATTGTTGTCACTGGTAAGTTTTTCTAAGTAACATAATTTCATTGTTGACTATTGATCCCTCCTCTCTCTCTCTCTCTCTCTCTCTCTCTCAAAAGTCCATTTGTCTATGTGGATATTGAATTTCTAAGGTTTTTATGCAGTAAGTTTCTATTAAAGAAGGTTTTTAAGCAGTAAGTTACTATTAAAGAAAGTAAAAGCAAAGTATTAAGGGAAAAGATATGCAAAAGCCATCAAAGAATTTCTTTTGATAGGAAATAATAAAGGGTGCTCATGAGCTGGGCTTGGATATGAAATTATGGCACAATTAATAATTGGGCCGGGCTTGGATTAAGCGATGGAAATCCCATAGTCCGGCTTTGTAAGAAATGCAAGTAATTTAATTAAATTACTGCTCTAATGTCCATGAAAGTAACAAAAAGTCTGGTTCAGCCGGCCCGATTGATTAAATGGCGGGCCTAGGCCTAACTTTATGGCCTGTGTCGGGCTCGGGCAGGCCAGTGTTTTTAAAGCCGCGTCATGAATATGCCTTAGCCCGGCCTAGCATGGCCCATGAACACCCCTAGAAATAATTACCCAACAACACCCATTGTTATAAAATCTTAGGTAAGTGACGCCCCCCTCCATCTCCAGTTCTTATGTTTCTTGAGCCACACAGCTCACTTCTGATCAATTTCCCCCCCTTCCCCCATGTGAACTCACAAGCCCAAATTTTAATCTTTTCCAACCCTTATTTTTAATGGATTGAAATTCAAAAAATAATTCATTCTAAAACTAGTAAACTTGAAGGCCATAAATAAAGGGATTATAATGATCTAACTCATTTGATACTTTTTTTGCACGCCCATATATGTCATTGAAAAACTTTCTATTCCCTGCTTCTACCATCCTCGGCAAGGCCCCATGTGGGCCCCATAAGCATGTTCGTATAGTATATAATGTAATGATAGTTTATCCCAAAGTAAAATTCCCATTTTTTCTTGTTAGTAATGGTTTAGGCTTCGTTTCTTTACTAGAATTCCTGATAGGAATTCAGGCTGTCTGGAAATTCAGAATTCATATTAGGAATTCTGTATTTCATTACTAGAATTCTTGGACATTTGAAATTTCAAAAAACTCAGTATTTGAAAAACCACTTTAACAATGAGGATTTGGAAATCTCACTTGACACAGGAATTTTGGGAGAGAGACGATAGCATTTCGAGAGCTCAGGGAAGAATTCAGGCCATGAATGAAACAACGAATTTAGAATTTCAAAATTTGACAGTATTTCAAATACTAGCATTTGAAATTCCCAGACAACCACCAGACATGAATTCTATAAATTCTAGTAAAGAAACGGGTCCAACTTCTTTTTACGAACGACGTCTTGCCCTCCAATAGTAAGAGGCGTCAATTCTCACGTTTCAACTCGGGCAGCCACCTTCCCTCATCCGAGGGCTATCCTACTTCATCTAAGGTCTACTTCCCTCGCAGAAGGCCGGAGTCCAGCCACCCTATAAGCATGGGTAAAAATTAGGACATTTATTTTTTGTTGTGGCCAACACCATTTATTCTAGCTTGATTTGTATGGTTCATGGAGTTCAAATTCTCTAGGCCAAGGTCGAGATAAGAGATTCTATGACATCGTCATAAATTTAAAGGTCACAAAATCTGTCGGTCGAAATAATTCTGATTGAATTAAAATTTCATAGTGGAAGATGACATGGAGAATTGCAATGGCCTCAGAAAATTGGAATCATAAGTCCACGTGGCCCAATGACCATACGATTCAATGGCCGGTTTGAATTTTAAAAGCACTTAAAGAGTCTTGAATGATAGAGCCTTAGATGAGGCACCAAACCTAAGTTGGCACTTGGCAAATGCATGTGGACAATGTTACAATCTAATGGCCATTTTTAATGAGGTCAGCCTGTCTTTGTGCTGTTTGGATCTATGTAATTAGAAGTGTTTAGACGAAACTGGAGTGCATTTTTTATGGATTTCGCTTTCCATCTAAAAGTGGTATTTTTTATTTTTTTTTATCATACCATGGTGTTTCATAGCCCCAAAATCCATGCAAATACAAGTAATTGCACCAGGTTTCTAAAACAATCTGAATGAGAATTTCCCATGGGGCCCAACTAGGTCCGCCTTTCATCACTGAGGTGTTCCCTTAAGACTCTTATCCTTCAATGATCCGACACTATACTCATAGAGTTATTCTTTACTCATTATTGGATTGAATCTAAAATAAAAATTCTAATTAGAAAATCATTAAACAAGGGATGTGTATTTGTGTTGTCATGGAAGAGAAAATGCACCACAAAATATTTGAATGAGGAAGGTTGGACTTCCAAATCCTCATTTACAAGGAAAAAATATTAATTTTCATTCATTTTGTGCAGACAAATTAGTTTGCACTGAACCAGAGATATGTGTATAGAGAGGAGAGGAAAGGTCTTTCTGATTTTGCAGAAACTACAGTGAACAAATGCACCCAAAATAATAAAATGGGACTGATTTTTAGCATGGCCACTATGGTAAAACCACCTTTCCATCTATGTTAACTCCAATGCATAAATGCATCCATGTGGACACCACAAGCTGAACCACATAAGCATATCAGTAAACAAAATCTTAACATCTAAACCACCCCCAATGATAATAATGCATAACCACCCCCCTAACATGTGAAATCTGCTATATATACAGATAGGAAGAAATAAAACCCTTTCCCAAGGAATACCCAGCATCTCTCTCCCCTATAAAGTGCATCTCTTGTCTTTCTCTATGGAAATCTAGTACTTTCCTGAAATGTAATATATTCCATTCATGTATATGACTGAAAACATATAAAGCTTCATGTATATGGCTAAAGCATATAAAGCTAGCTAGGCACAATTTAGGTGTGGAGAGGAGATAAAACTCTAGAGTATGTGTTATTCCAAGTGAATGAATAAGCACATGGGATATGACCTGATACATCTTACCTCGACCTTACCTCCACCTGTCCCAATTGCATGTCTCCCAACCCACACTTCCCAAAAGAAAGATCCTCCAACCAACAGGCACAGCACACATTTACAAGTTCCAACAATCTCTCTCTCAAAATTCAAAAGAAAGTACTGTAGAGAATTGGAAAAAGAGCAATGAAAAGGTTTGTTTGTGAGTAAAGTCCAGGTGTCAGGCCAACATAAGAGAACCACCTTTACCATGAAAACTCTTAGCTATTGGATGAATTTAATGATACTAATGAAGCTATGAGACCAGCACCATCAATGGTCCCACAGGAAGAATTTTTTTTTTTTTTTTTCTAACAGCCTTACCGACATTACCAGCCAAAACAGGATTCTAGACCATTGTGAAATAGAAATGCATATTATCCTTTGTTCATGGCCATCAATTTACACTTTTCTTTCTATGTACTGACAAAGAAAGCAGAGTTAGGGGAGTGCACAGTTTCTGGTGGGGAAGTTACAACTACACCCTCGAGACCAACAAATTTTGTTGAAAAATTTCTTCCTTCAGGCTAGCACTTATCCACAAAAACCAACAGAAAAAGAAAAGGTAGTCAACGTCCCAATGAATTGGAAAAAAGAAAATAAAACAAAAAACATTGGTCTCTGTCTACTCTTATTAGGGTTAGCTCCACTTTAATTTAATGACATGCTTGACACCTGCCCAATTTTAACTCCAGTGAAAATTAAACGTAAATTTAATATAGGGACTTTGATGGATTATTTCCTGTTAAACCTGAATTAACCATACTAATGATGACCCAAAAGAGTCATTAAAGTCGCTTGATTTTTTTTTTTTTAATCTTTTTATACGTTTGAGGGCCTTAACCTTTTCCAATTCCCATGATATCATAGGTCGTGAGCGTCCGATTGCAACTCTTATTTTCTATCTTCTCTTTATTAGTAAGCTTTCGTTGTTTTATTATTATTATTTTTACTCTTTTCTGCCATCGTTATCTTGATTGTGCAAGTGTTTCACTTGATGGAAATCATGATAATGATGAATGAATGAATGAATAAAAAAAGGTTGAATGAACTGAATGTGCAATGAAAGAATGCAAGAAGGGAATAATACTCGAATGTGCGAGTGCCCGATGTGCAAATGTGAATGAATGATGAATGATACTTGAATGGTTAGTCCAGATGACCAGAACTAAAGAGGATTTTAATGATTTAGGGTCTGATGGGTCCCAATGACTGATTACATAATAGGAACTTTGACCTCTCAAATTAATTTGTGGTGGAAGAAAAATATTCATTTTGCTCACTAATTTGTGATTGGTTCCCAATGTTATGGGTTCCCAAATGAAATTTGAGAAACAATTTTAGGGTCCAATGAGTCCCAATGACTAACTGATTACATAATGTTAAGTTTAATCTCTAAAAACTAATTTAATGTGAGAGAAGAAAAAAAATTCATGTTTTCCAGCGCCAATGTTTTGAGCTTACCATGTGATGCGTATTAGACAAGGCACACGTGTTAGAAGTTAAGCCATCACCGTCGGTGGCTATTTTGTCAAGGGGATAATCCAGTGAAATCATCATAATCATATGCCCATTTGCCAGAGGTTTGTTTCAGGAAAAGGGACATACAATATTTTTGTTCATTTGTCATTATCATGTAGAAGACAAATTTAAGAGGGAATCATCATTTAAACGAAATTACTCCCACCATCTCTAAAATTCCTACTGATATAAAACCACAAGTGGTAGTTCACTTGGATAAAGACTCTACGCTTAGGGCAAGTTTGTGTAATACTTTTTAGAAGAAAAATGGATGATTTTCTGCGGAAAACTCATTTTTCCAGCGTTTGGTGCAGAATGATTCCGCAGAAACGATTTCCTGCATCGTAAGCATTTTCCTTGATAACGGCGGAAATGAGTTTCTTAGGGGTATAAGAAATGGATTTCCTCAGAAAACTTCTCCCTCTTTTCCTCACTCTTGTCCACTTCAACCCAAAACCCTACAACTCTTTCATTTTTTATTTCTTTAAATAAATTATTATTTGATATTGAATAAATAATATACATGTTATATTATTTTTCTTCAAAAAATTATTTCACCAAATAAGAAATTTTTATTTTCTATAAGAAATCCACAGCTGCACCAAATAACATTGACACCAATTCAATGGACAAATTTTTTTTTTATTTGCACCAAACATGAATTTCTAAATTCTATGAAAATTCTTTTTGGAGGTTTTCATTTCTATAGAATTTGATGACGTGGCAATTTCTCCTTTCTGCGGAAAGGGTGTGTATACAAACGTGCCTTTAAGGATGCAGAGAGGTCTTGTGTTCCATACCTACCTGTGTTATCCACCTCCCACAGTTTCATCCGGTGCATATGGGATAAGAGGGTTTGTACATGTTTAGAGATTAGGTCTCAATTGTCCAGAATTCAATGTCCTTCAGGCTCAAGTCCAAAGGCTCTTAGATCGGAGATGCACTAAGTTATAAAAGAAAAAGAAAATTCGTTTTGAAATAGAACAATTACCTCTTATCATTTTCCTAATGCACTAATAGCAAAGCATCCCCCTTTCCTCAAAAACAATCAAGAACTCATTCTAAGCAGTAGCTCCGTTGGCAAGGAATTTAGCGACCTAGCTAATGGTGGTTTGAAATATTAGATGCAAGTTCTTCTGGTATGAACCTTGAAGAATTCATCCAAGACGTCCAACTTGATTTCTGGTTAAGACAAATCAAGGAAAACATGGATTGAGCTTAAAAAATTTAGCCTATCGGATTCATAAAATCTGAACTTGGAATAAATAAATGGAAATAAAATTTTTTAGTACATCTGTGATCTGTCCAATCCCAAATTCCGATCAAGTTAATTCTTAAACTAATGAAGTGACGAGTCAAATTTGTCACATTTGATCTCCAAATCAGCCAAATCAAAAGGTGTGTTAAATAAGTAATCCTACTGTTAAATCTCGAAGTACAAATAGCGAAAATTGTCATGGTCGACACGTGCCAAAAAAGAAAGGGTACTCAGTAGGTGAGTGACAAAATGGAGAGAGGACCACTGCTAGAAGAGAGAGAGAGATATGAAAAGTTCTTTGGAATCTTAGATCTATACTGTTCATAATCACCATATCCTTTATTACGTTCGGCCCCAATTTCACTCACCCGAGTGTTAGGCCACCATCAGACTTGATTCATTTGTCTTTTTGGGACCCCTTTGTTGCACGAAATTGAATTCCCGCGAGGTTACAGTTAGGGTCACAAATGGGACGGATTTGAAATTATAGTGGACCTCAACTCGTTTTTAAATAATGGTTTAGGGACTAGACTGGTTTTGAATTAGAACCAATTTTGCTGATTCCGGACTCAGTTTCAATAAGAAAACTCGGATCCGGTTCCGGAATCGGGTCTAATTAGAGGACTCGAATATAGTTCCAAAATCAATTCTATTTTCTCTCGATTCTACATTTTTTCTTAAAATAAATCATTCAACTTATAACAGTACATTAATGGCTTGTTTGACATCTCTACTCTTTTATTTATAGATCCATCTAAAATAGAGCCATTAAAAAAAGAGCCATAAAAAAAAGAGGCTAGGATAAAAAAAAACGCATTTGGTAACGCATGAATCTATTTTAAATACCTTGCCTCTATATTTTAAGACTCAAAAGTTCTATTTCTCATCTGTCCACTTTTGGAGTATTTGGATTTTAGAGGATTTGCCTCTAAATGTCTAAAGCGGACAGAGCCTAAAATCTTGTGCAAAACTCTCTAATTATTCAAACCTCTGTCCGATATAGACATTTAGAGAAAAAGATGCATAAAATAGAGATGTCAAACGTGGGCTAAGTCTACAACATCCAGTATTATACATAAGAATGCCAAAAAAGAGTTGGTTTTAAAGCACAAATTACAGTATTAAAGACTCATATGCTGGGTCCCGGGTCCATGGGTCGGAACCGGACTCGTTTATGAATCGGAACCTAAAAAAGGTTCCGAACCCGGTTTTTTGCTGGTCGGAACTTCCGGATAATCGAAGAGTCAGATATCCGTTTGCAACCCTAGCTACAACTGATGAAAAATTGAAGAAACAAATGTGAGATCCATATAGGGCCGTTAAATGACCTTACCTTAATTTTGACTTGAGAGGGATGGAGATGAAAATCAATAACCACCCATCATCTTCGTAATTCTAGATTCAAATCCAAGTAAATTCAAGGTCTCCTCTTATCATACCTTTTATCTTTCACCCCTCAACTCTTTAGTATTTTTCACTTGTAAACCATTTTAATAGGATCATTGTCACGACCCGGGCCCAAGGACAGATAATCCTGATCCGTGAACCCATATTAACTCCCGCAAATACCGAATTAACCGAAGTTAAAACGGAATCCACAAGGGATAACATTCTCAATTTCCTGTAAAATACACCATTTTGTGGAAAACATTTATATTTGACAATAACAATTTACGATTTACATGTATATAAAATAAAGTCTTTCATACATGTATCATTTTTGTCATTTGCTTGTCAATTACTGCATACTCAAAATACAATACAAATGACAATTAGTTACATCTCAAATGAATATACAAAATAACTTCTCAAAACATTTTCAAAAGGTTCTAACTTCTTCTCGCACTCGGATAGCCATATCAAATGGTATCCCGTCCGTTCCATTCGTTTAATCCTATTGGAAGAAGAACCGGAGCGGTCTCCTCCGCTGCAGCTGGGGTCGCTGCAGGATTGGCAAGGGCAATTGGGCCTGTAATGCCATCAATAACACCAGTGAACACGACGGTTCAACAATGTATAAACAGATCTTGTAACAACACATGTTAATAAATACTTTGAACTCATTCAATTTATTTAGTAACAATTCCAATTGTAGACAATTCTAAATAATTCCTACAATAACAATAGGTGAACATAAAAGTCAATTGATGGATATATACAAAATGGTTACTACCATAGCATTCCTTTCATTACATTTCATTTCATTTACCATCTCTCCTCAAAGGAAGGATTAATCTTCCGAATGGAAGGCATCAATTAATATCCATAGATATGATCGGAATTGTGAGACTTAATAGTGTCTGGGCCAGGGACAACTGACAACACCATGGAGTTCCGGAACGCCCCAAATCCAGTTATTGCAGTAGGAATAGTCATTTGTTTCATTTATTAATTCATTGAACTCATTTAAAGTTCTAGTAAAACAGCTAGATAGTGTTAGACTCAAGAGTTTAATGCTTTCCAATAAGCAATCCATTTCTAGATTCAATTCAATTCAATAATTCCATTTATAACAAGGAAAGAAAATAGCGGTAACATCAATCTCACAAGATTGGGAAACAACGATAAGGAATACGATACAATGAGAGAATTTCTTAATCATTTATGGTTATACTTAATTCTATCTCAAATCTGAACAACCATTTAGGTATAAGCATTGGTTATCAAATGCATGTGTTATTCTCAATGAGTATCACATTTATATATTTAATGTGTGCATTATCATAGTTCCTGTAATTATCACCCCATGAAAGTTTTGACTTAAAACTGATTTAGGAAGCACTTATACTCACAAGAAGTACTCCAAGTCCATGCAAAAATCTAAAAGGCCAAAATCTCACTCACAATTAATGTCTGGACCTGTATCAGGTTCGATCGAGCGAATCAAAGTTCGCTCGAGCGGACGTCTCATAGGACGTTGGTCGCTCGAGCGACCAACATCACTCCCTCGAGCGATAGCAGACAACCACCAGACAGAACCACGCTCGCTAGAGCGGATGTATATTTGCTCGAGCGGACGGACACAGATGACAGTTCGTTCGAGCGAACTGTCCAGAATTCCAACTCCGAAATTCTGAATATTCACTCTTTCACTCCCATTTTCAATCTCCACCTGCAATGAAAACTTGAACCTCTTGTTCCCTCTTCATACATTATTCATCCACAAAACAATACATCTAATCATTCATTAACTATTTCATTCAATCCATAAACAAATCCAAAATATAATGGAAAATGCACAAAATCCAAATCCATGGAAATTCTATGAACTTCTACAATGATTAACACTAATCACAAGCACTTGTTTATACTTGCCTTGTTGAAGGTTAATTAACTCAAAGCCCTTTTGCTTAGCTTGCTTTTGAGATGAAAATCCCCAATCTCAAACCCTAATTCCATGAAAACATAAAAACACTACTCATAAGCTATTTGTGCTACACACTACCTCCATCTACTCAATAGAACTTGAAAATCCTAAGATAAGACTAACTACTTGTGGCTCCAAGTAAAGAGATCTTGAGTTCTCTTTCAAGCTCTATCACTTCAAAATGGAGGAAATGACTTGACTTGAAGATGAAGATGAAACTACACTCCTTAAAAACCACTTGAATCATTCCTAGCCTCTCTTAGGAAAGAAGATTGGAAGAGAAAAGAAGAAGATGAAGATGAGTCTAGGATTTCTTGAGGTGAAATGAATGAATGAATCATTTCATTCTAGAAGAAGATGAAGATGAGTCTAAGATTTCTTGAGGTGAAATGAATGAATGACTCATTTCATTCTAATATAAGAGACTCTCACACTAAAACCCCTTCTTATTAAGTCTTATTACATTTTGAGTCAAATAAAACCTCATTTGATCCATTTGAGGTCAAATAGAGTCGCGTCTATTATGAAAGTTAAAGTACTATTCGAGATACACACGTTGGTATCAAGAATTTCCGTATTTGACGAAATACACGAAAACCTATATTTACAAAACAGTCCTAAGTTTACCTTGTTTGAGTCTAAACTAATTTTAACCAACTAAATTTCATTCCATTATACTTAATGCATCATTTGAGATTAATTTGTCTCTCTTCATTCATTAATCTTTATTAAGTCAATTATCCATGTTTAATTAGCATTAATCTCAATTAATTAGTCTCAATCGCAATTAGTTTGGGTCGGAGTGTTACAATCATATCGTGAGAATCTAATTCCCATGTAAATAAACAAGGCATTAGTGATTCATCTAGGGCTGATCTCATGGTCTGATCTCATGGTGAGAACTTAAGAAGGTGTGAAGTACAAGAGATAATAGGGGCATTAGTGATTCATCTAGGGCTGATCTCACGGTGAGAACTTAAGAAGGTGTGAAGTACAAGAGATAACAGGGGTCATTATTTTGGTCACAAAGGTAAAAGCCTGGGGTGACGTGTGAGGAGGCTCCTAAAAAAATAAAAATAAAAAAAAATAAAAAATAAAAAATAAAAAAAAAGGTTAGGCCTACTCCGGGCTCCTTCCATTACCCTGGTTCAGAGGGACCCACACCAGGTAATGACCTCTTTTTAGGTGATAACAGGGAGGAGAATGATTTTAGAAGTCAGCCTCACCGGAGGTTCTTAGAACAGATTTCAGTAGGAATTTCAGAAAAGAAACAGGACCTGCTGGAGAAATATCTGAGGCATGCCAAGTTGGTGTTGTCAGGTTGGATTTTAGCCGTAAGCCTCACAGGTAATAAAGTAATTTACCCTAAAAAAAAAAAAAACACACTCTGGATTCAATACTGAGGAGGAGGAGGAGGAGGAGATGATGAAAGAAGAATGAGCGATGATTTGGAGAAGGAGATGATGAAAGAAGAATGATGAGCGGATAGGGGGGGGGGAACCGTTTACATGGAATTATAACCCCCACAGTAGTGTTCGCCATGTCATCAAAGCAGACACTGGCACAGGGGGCGAGGGCACTTTTCAAGAAAAACAAGATCCATCTTAATATGAATCTCAACAACGCTCCTCAAAATGCAAATATGAATTTCCAAGGCAAAGCATATTTCCACACCTAAATTGCAAACTTACATCTATATTTCCATCGGACATCCAAATATCCCTTCCTTTCAACCTCTGATCCATGTAATACCTCCAAGTCCAAGACACGAGAGTCCTTTTGTGATATTTGAAAAGTAAACGAAAAGATGAGAAGTCCCATCAAAATTAAAAGGAAAAACAGCCATTGATAGCAGTAGCTCGGCTTCATAATTGCACTCTCCATCGAAACACTTCCGTAGGATCTATGAAAAATCTATATGGGCCAGGTTTCAACGTCACTAGAAACTTGATATGCTTTCCCCACCCACCGTATGTATATATATATATATATCGACATCCATTTTCGAACAGTGGAAAAGGCCACTGGTAAAGTTTCTTCTCCGCAGCCCTCCAGCCCTCGTCTTTCCAAGGTTTTATCTAACCCCATTCAAAACACACCTGACCAATCACCTTAACCAGTCTTTCGACCTCGTCAAACATAAGCTTTCTGCACTGATGTATAAACCCAAACTTGTGAAATCTAAGAACCCTAAAATGATTTTAGTTACTGCCATCGAAACGGGACGCTTCAAATTCATCATCTAACAGAAGCTTTTATAACACTTTGTGACTAACATTCATTCTCATGTTTCATGTTTCTTCCCAAGGAATAACACCCAGACATATACATACACGCATGCAGTTCCAACAGAAAGCGGACCAAATACATGTTTCTGAAGTTTCTAGCACAGCACTTGTCCCATGATGGGTCTAGCACACCACATGTATCTGAACCGTTCAATGATGGGTCATACTAAGAGCCTGCCCCTGGAAGAGAAATTAGGGCCAATCACCTCGTCAGGTGGGCCCCACAAACTATAACATAGAACCAACCAACCAATCAAAGAGTACCCCTAATGAAAAGATCTATGCTTGATCATGCACTCAATAAAACCCCATCTAATGAACGGGTCAGGTATATCACACGTGCACAACGAATACCCCTCATTTATACATCAACCAACATAGCGTGCATCTTAATCTACCAAATTACAGTCTAAAATATGATTTTAAAGACCAAGCAAACATATATTAAAACCCAAAATTTCAAACCTCTACGAATTTATGTTTTTGAAGATATAACAGAAACCCATTCCGAAAATCAAACTTATGTTTACTTCTAGCTCAAAAAAACACACAATAATAATAATACCATTTCTACATGCAATTGAAATTTCAAAGACAAGGCAGTGCATAGATATTTACAATTTTACCCCTCCCTCATGCCTTCTTTTTTTTTTTTTTTTTTTTTGGAGTGTTGGTAGCTTAGCTAGGTGGAAAACTCTCTATCTGCCCAAGCTGAGTGCAGCTTTCATGTCCAGCCTCCATGCAAACCCACCACACCTCATCATCCGCCACACATCACATGGCACTGTCATGGAGTGCCGCTCCTTCCGACACGTGTACTGCACCCGAACCCGGCAAGAGAAACCCCGTAGCGTTTCGGGTATCTCGTCCTTAAACGCGAGGCCGACAACTACCTCCTCGCCTTCCCCTCCCCCTACCATCCTCCTATACGCGTCGTTCGTCCACGTGACGCGGTTCCAGCCGTCGGATACGAAAGCGGGACACGTGTCGGAATCTAGGCTCCTCACCACGATCTCTTCTTTGTCCGTACTCACCACACCAGACCAGCCCAGACATGTGCCGGTTACGCGCTCCAGTGTCACCCACGACCCGACGGGTCGCACCGGCTGCGGAGTCAGCACCAGCCCGACCGGATCCGTGGACTCCTTCCGGATCGTAATCGGATTGGAGCGGATCGGCAGATCTGAAAGTGGAGACGACGAGAGATCGCTCGGCGGGGACTGAGATGGATCCTTTCGGTCCGGCGTCTCCGGCAGCAGCGGCAGCGTTACGACTGCCACGTCGGGCTGCTGCTTCTCCTCCGACGATGACCTCCGCTTCTTTCCGCCTCCGGCGGCGCAGCTGGCTTTCCTTTCTCTGACGCATCTCCGCTTTGCAGATCTGGTGGTTTTGGGCGGTGGATCGGCCTTTCGGCCGTCGGAGGCGATGGTTCCAGGGGCAGACCCTCCGGAGGCCGGTTTCGGCGCGATAGGCCTGAATCTGAGCATGATCCGGTCGACCATCGACCCACCTCCGCCGTAGCGCGCGACGCAGCAGCCTCCTCCCCTTCCATCCATATCTCTCTCTGTCTCTCTCTCTCGATAAAACGCTTTCTTTCCTCTTTTGTATGTATAGTTTTTTTTTTATTAGAGAGACATAGATACAATAGCAGCACCCGTATAGAGAAAGGATACTTATAAGGGGAAGGTACGGAACCCACGTGGGGCCCACACATACGTGTCGCGGTGGGAGTTTCTCCAGCGCAGAGATGGGATTGGAGGAGCTCGACACGTGTCCTGGAATGGCGCGGGGCCCACTGTAAGCAGAGGGGGATCGGGTAGCGCGGCGATTGGGCCCCACTGTGGGCCAATGGGAGGGCGAGGAGTGTCTGTAGCTTTGGCGCGAAAAGGTTAGACACGTGGGGTGGGGATTCGGCATTCGGCATTGGGAGGGATGTAGCTTTTATTTCCTGGTGGGTGTTCGAGAAAGAGGACACGTGGACCAATGGAGAGAGGATAGAAACGGAGCTTAACTTTTTGAATCGGATCCCCTGTTTCGTCCAAACAGGAAAACCCTGTTTGGACGAATCGGGAGGTGACACGCGGGCCCTTTCGTTCGTCCCCTTGCGTTTCGTCTCATGATTCGTCCTAAGATGGCTTTCCTCTTTGGACGAAACAGGGATCCGGATATATATAAGTGGGAAGGGGGATACCGAACACGTGGACGGCTGGAAAGATACGTGGATCTCGCGGGAGGATCGGTGACGTCAGATGAGCGACGGACTTTTCTTTGGTGCTGCTTCGGTCTCCGAGATCGGGGAAAGGAAAGCGACTGGCGGGGCGAGATCTGTTTCATATTGCCCTTGGAAGCTTGAATAATTACCGAGTGTTACCATTTTGGAAACCATGCACGTGAGAAGTACTTGCCTCGGACGAATGGCTGTGGTTGTCGTGGCAGCAAGTGGGATTGGATGGGAAGTGGGACCCACATGTGGTTGCCTAATTACCGGATGGCTGACAGGTTTTTTCTTTTCTTTTTACCTCATTTCAACAGGTGGCAGTGCATGTACGGTTTGAGAATGTGAAATGGTTGGTTTCGTGCCATCTAAATGGTTTGCATGATGGTTCATGTGGTGGGGGCCGCTTTCAATCATGATACAAAGTGAGGATGGTGATCATTTCCTGCTCCTGCATTACTACCATTCTCTGCTTGCTTCTAGTAGAGTCCAGGTAGGGGATGGCTGTGAGGCCTAGTAATTACAAACATCTTGTTAATTTTATTAGAGATGATTTTGATTTTATACGCCATGAAAAGGATCATCAGCAAATTTAGGGTAGGGGTGGAATGGTTTTGGTAACCGTTTTTTAAAAAAAATCGTTAATCGTATTGTATTTTACGGTTTTTTATTTTTGCAAACAGTAACCATAATTGTTTCTTAAAAAATTATAAAAAATCAAACGGTACTTAACCTATTAGACGGTTTGATTACGGTTAATTCTCATTTAAAAGAAATATATTTGTCAATTATTCTACATGCAAAACAACACTATCATTTTTCACGTACTGAACAAAACAACACTGCCATTTTTTACAAAAATAAATATAACTATCATATACTACAACTCTAGAAAATATGAGACAAGTATAATCCAACTCACAAAATAATTATATTCTCAGATGAGAGAATGAGAACGGTTTATTTCATTTAGGCCCTTTAGTTTTTTTTTTTTTTTAATTAATGTAATGGTCTAGTTAATCGTTTATTTTTGGAAAGCGGCTAACTGAACTATATTTTACGGTTCGGTTAATAACCGTGAGTTGAGACTGAAAATCGTAATCGAATCATAAATCACGATTTTTCGATTTTAATAACCAAATCGTAAAATATCATTATTAATCATCAGTTCGGTTGGTGAGACGATTTTCCAATTTTTCTTTTACACCCCTAATCAACCTTACACATAGAGATATGACATTTCCTTCGGAGCCTAATTCTACAGCATCACACAAGGAAGTCCGGAGCCTCATGTACATTTTATTCTAATTAATATAATACACACTCTATTTTATTAAATAGCAAAAAGTTTGAAACTATATCTAGAGTGGCCTTAACATGTTGGATTGGGCTGGACTCACTGCTACGGAAAAAGTTTGAACGTTTTGAAAATGATGAGAAATCATATATTATTTTTTCTATACTGTACTTTCAATATTATGTTAGCTTTATCTTAATGTATGTGGCATATACCTAGTAGACAGTAGTAGTACATAAGCATTTGAATATGTATGTAACGTGTGTTTGTGTTCTACATTAAATTCTCAAATAAAAATAAATAGAAATGTCTAAATACGGAAGGTATTTAAAGGTTAAGTTATGGTAAATAAAGAGTTACTGAGAGAATGTCTAAACAATGAAATTTTCTTCAAAAAATAAAAGTTGAACCCATTATTATTATTTTTCTTGTTTAGGTAGACAAATGACCCATTAACTTAGGCATTGAGTGGGGTAAAAAATTCCCATAAATTCAATTCATGAAAGAAATTCTTTTTTTTTTTAATATTTTCCCAGATCTTAGTGGGGTCAATTTATCCCACTAGGATTAATGTAGCGCCGCCCATGTGTAGCTTGATCAATTGGTCTTGACTTGTGCACATTTGTGAAAGTGCCAATGTTCAAGTTCTCATTCTTGCAGGAAAACTTGTTTTTGCATAAATTGTGTGTTTCATTTGGGCTGGCTAGGGCTACATGCTCTCTGCCAAAGAATTCTATCCCGGCCCAAAGTACGCTTGGCCTAGGGCTGGCCCGTCCCATGAATATACTCCTAAAATTAACCTATATATATATATAGGGGAATGTTTATATGCATCCATCCCTCACCATAGGGTGAGGGATGCTTCCATAAATGAAGGGTTTCAAGTACACCCTATGTACTTCAAATCCCCCTTTTGTACTTGAAACCCTCCATTTATGGAAGTATCCCTCACCCTATGGTGAGAGAATGGATGCATGTGAACATTCCTCATATATATATATATATATGAGGAATGTTCACATGCATCCATTCTCTCACCATAGGGTGAGGGATACTTCCATAATTGGGCATTTTCAAGTACAAAAGTTACTTTTTAAGGACATAGGGTGAGGTACACATCCTTGTCTTCATGTGCAAAAATGGGAAGTGTCTCTTACCCTTTGGTGAGGGATATATGCACTTGAAACTTTCCCTATATATATATATGAGGCTAGTTCTCTTAAGTTGCAGCTTAGCTTATTATAAGTTGAAATATGGCCGATCCCATAAATCAAAATCGATTATACTATTTTTTGCATAATAATCATCTCTAAAATCAAGATAAATCCAATCATAACTGGATTTTTCAGTTCCATCATGCAAAACATAGATATAATCAACTTCAATTTGTAGGACCCGCACTATTCCATCTTAGGAGAGCCTTGCTCATATATATATAATTTAGAATAACTGACTTCATATAATTGGATCTACTTAAAATTATATCAATTAGACATGTCGAGAGGGAAGAAAGAGAGTTGTAAATCCAACGAAGGTTGATCCTATTATCTTTAGATTCATATATTTTATCTAACATAATGTACTGTGCTACATCAGCTAATACACTAACAATATCGATGAGTCACATAAGACTTGGATGGAGTCAGGTGAGGCATGCCCTAGTTTGAAAAAAATACACATGCGTTTCTGCTGGTGGGAAGGAGTGACTCAGCTTTCTAGCATTAGAGTCCAAGCTGCCTTGTCGAGTTGATTCGGAATCAATCTTCTTTCATAAGGCTATGATAATGACTCTTTAAGAGGCTTGATTGGGTGGTGTTTGAGACGTGCACATATGGATGGACACCGAGGGCTATTGCAAAGGAGTATGGAAGTGACTTGCTTCTTTGTTTAGGTCTGGTTTAAACTATACAAGAAGGATCGCCAATGTCATGAATCCAACGTGGCATGACGGGCCAAATTTAGTGCAAGACATCATTTATCGATTCAAAAGCTTAAGATGATAGGTGGATGGTCAAAATATGTATATGAAGGCTTGTCTCACCCATTACTTGGACGATATGGAATGTGAAAATTTCCAAACAATAAGTTCCTCTTGAATTTTATTGGTTAATTCATTTTGCAATGAAAATGTTACATAAAAAGTAAGACATGTTTGAAAAGCACTTTACTTCTTTGTAAATCATGAGTACCCCTAATAAACTATTTGTTAAGAAGATAAAACCTTGATAATGTTTTATGAACTTATAAACTCCCTGCAAACAAACTAGGCCATAATGTTTTAAGAATTGACTTGAAATTATTTCAAATATAACGTTCTTTTTTCTCATATTAGGATCACCACCATTACTACCATAATCATCATCAAAGCATTGTCTCAATCGTGCTGGGGTCGTCTATATAAATTTCTTGCCGCTTCAGTCTATCCTTGATTAAGTTTTTAAATACGTTGCATTTCTTCATATATATATCCTTATTACTTCCATCATAACAAGCATTTTTCATGTGAAGTGCATCTTTTAAAATGTTGACATGATTCTACCATTAAGCAAAAGAGAGTTGGAAGTGGCTTAAACTAATATTAACTTCTATCAATACATTTATAGCAAATAAATAAATTCCATCAAAATAGAAAAAAACAAGTAAGAAAAGCTAACCTTAAACTCATATGAAGCAGCCTTATATGCTTCTTTCTTTATTGTTCCATGGAGTCCAGATGCTATAAGGATCTCCCCCACGATGACCATGAATGGACCAATCACAGTCTGTCATGTTATCACGGGCAGCCTGCCATGAATGTTGGGGCTGCTGCCCATGATGACGTAGTGGATTATGATCAGCCCACTCAGGGTCACCTTGAGAGAAAGAGTGTGGGCTTTCTAACTTTCTTTTTTCTTCTTCTAATTCTTTTTAATTGCTTTTTCAAAAGAAAGAACTTAGGCACTCACCTCCTATAGGTGGCCCTTGATACCCATTAACAACAAGCTACAATAGAGGGATGGATGGCAATCGATCGGGTTTAAATTGGATCTGCCTCTACCCACTCCTATTAGGGTCGGCTTTGGTAGTAAATTAATTGGGTTGAGAAAGGTTTAATTGTTGGTATGTTAGACCTACCCGCCCTATGTATTTATATATCACATAATTATTTAGTAAATATTTTGACCCAAGTTTGTAATATTATGTTGGGAAAAAAACATGTAAAAAAAAAAAACTTGTGTTGTGGGATCGAAATTGTGTGGGGCCATTTCTTAATGCCAGGATAATTCTTGATCTCGGTCTTGCCTAGAGGGGCAGGAGTGCCAACGTAGAAAGATCCTACGACCCATCCCAGCGAAAATATCTACAAAGCTCACCTCGGTCTCGGTCCTAACCTGACTTCAGTGTCTGCTGTCATTCAGCTATAAATGCGTTGCCACGAACTGCAAGAAGAATGAGCGTCGAACCTAGATAAGTATCCAGCCTTATCTCATGGTCCCATCCGCAACCATTGAGGCCAAAAAACAGGTTGATGGGACCCCCCCCCCTCCCTTTTTACCTACCACCACTCAAGAAAGATCCAATGGGACCCCTGTCCCAAGAGTCAACTCTCACGCTTATATATATGCATGAGGTAAAACCATCAAATGTATGCAAGCAGAGATATCCACATACTCTCTATTCTCCCCTATTGACTTCTCCTTAGTTCAGTGACAAAACTAACTCATGCATCGGAGTGCCTTCGGCTGCCTACAGTCAGGGACTCTGACATTTTTCTATTTTCCCATTAATGTTTTAGGAGGCTAATTCTTTCCCAAATAATCAAATTGAGAGCCTAATCATCTCTTAATCAAGTCTGTAATTTTTAGGCACTTTCAGAAATCTATGCCTACAAGAGTTCTTCAGTATTTTAAAATGGAAAGAAAAGTCTATTCACAATCTTGACCCGTGCCGCTCATGGGGTGGGTTGGGTATGGGGCATATAATTTGTCATTCAAACTGGGTGAGAATTTAGACCAATCTGAACCCAATCTGGCCCATTGCCATCCCTAGGAAGAGGACCCTTCTAGTTATTTGGCATCCCTAGGAAGAGGACCCTTCTAGTTATTTAACTTCTTTATATGATTTGAATGTAGAGTTAAATACATGCCATGTCACATGGCGGGCCCTAACATTTGACAAGATTTTACCAGAGATTCATTAAATCTGTAAAGACATTGACTTTTCTTAAAAGACAAAATGAAATAGGAAAAAAAAAAAAAACCCGAAGCAAGAAGGACTTTGATATCTAACTAGAAAACAAACGCAGGTAGGAAATAGGAATTCATGTGTTTTCATGTGCCACAATTTCATTCTCGACTTGTTCGGAAGGTAGTTAAAAAAGACTCATTGAAAAAAACGTGCGTATTTCGATGAAGACTCAGGGTCTATTTTTGACATGTGTATGTTCTTAAGGTGCATAACACCACTCAACCGTGAGGATATTAGTTAAATGGTAAGAACTTTGAAACATGCATGATAAGAGTGCAATGAAATTGGCGAACACTAATATTAACCAAGGTTGATACGATATTTCATGCACTCTCACTCACCATGTTCAGTGGGCCTACCGTGATCAATCAATTCTCTTCACACTCACCATCGTCTCAAAAACCTCACTCTCATGACTCATCAACTCTACTTTCATTTGAGATGGATTTCCCTGAAAAATGCAGAATCCATAGCTAAGAAATTATTGAAACTTGTTAGAATAAAATCAATCTGATTGATTTGAGTTTTTACCCGAATCTAATCTAATATGATGATGATAATGATGATGATGAATCCTTTAAATCTACACCACTCCTAATTGGAACAAAATAAGGTGTGCCCCATGAGAGTTTAAGCATGAAAATGATATCGACCCATTTTGATGATGCTGGTGCCAATATAAAAATGGAAACATCAAGGCGACATGACCCCAATAGAATATGAGTATGTGACCAAAAAATTCCATATTCCGATGCTTCTAATTCTTTGGTTTGGTTATATTTGGAAAGCAGCACTAACGACATTCCACGTACACGTCTACCCTAATATATGGAGTAAGCATCGTTACCTAAGTTTTTAATTTCTGTTAGCCTTTTTACCAATCCTATCCATAAGGGTTGCTTGAAAACCTGATTTAGCATTCAAATATACCACTGTTTTATGGAGTCCACTTAGATGCAAGTCAATTTCTCACGTAAAGAGATATTAAAGACATTTCATGTCTAAGTAGAATTGGCCTAAATATCGTTCCAATCAGTGTTTTGTTGGCTTCAAAATTTAGTTTTTTTGTATATGCAATTCTTTATTTGTTAGTTAACCCATTGGTCGATAACGATCAGATGGTCAATGAGTTAGTTTGAGTTCTTAATTGGAGCTCAGTTCCATCTTCCTTAAACACATATATGATGGTTTGGATTATATCTTTAAGTGGTAAGCAATATTTCGAAACTAAGGACAATTGCATTTGAATGTTTGGTAGGTAGGAGTTAGACATATCTCTAACCATTATCTTTGACTTGACACTACTTCTTGTTGTTGGCATGTGAGGATTGGGCCGAGTTGTTTTGAGTTGGGAGATGTGTTTCTTTCTTTGGTACTGTCTGCCATTATTGCTACCAGATAAATATTGGATAGAAGATGATCATATCATAGATGTATTCAGACTAGCAAATGTATTATGTAATAGGTTCGGTAGGCAACTGTACTGGCTACATAGAGAGAGAATGAGAGTTATTTCTGGAAGCTGAGGATCATCGTATAAATTATACTAGCAACAACGCTCCGGACTAAAAGTTAAGATGTTATATTTTTAATTTATGAAATATTAAAATTATTTATAAATATATAAGAATATAATCATACATATTTATATAAAAATAGTCAATATATTTTCAATCATAAATATAATTATTATCTTTATATAGGTCTATTGTCATTTCAATCCCTCTGCATAAATTTATTCTCTACCCCTTTGAAGTAGCACCAATACCATTTTAGAATCGATCAAAACGTTTTTTAAAAACATGTAGAAACACCTTAACTTTAAAAGTGATGAATTATGAGGCTTTAAATTAAATCGCAGGCTAGTGTTATGTGATCCCAGTAATAATTGGTCCACCATAGATCAATATATATATCTCTTAATTATGAGTCCATGTGGGCCCACGGAAGTGTAATTATGATGGGACAAACGTAGGGTCATTTGTCTATATAATCATATCAGAAAATGATGCCCACAAGATTAAAAAAAAAAACCCTAACCTCAAAACAATTTTATCATAAGGTCATCTATGAGGTGGTCTACGAGAATGTCGGGTTTGATTTTCATTTACGTGTGACAATCTCTGAATAGAGTAGAGCTCTATTTGGAAACTAAAAGAAAATGATAGTCTGAATTGTTGAAAGGTGGGCCCCAAATATTAAAATAAAAAGATGAAAATCTTAAGAGGATGGAAGATAGATGGTGTTGAGAGAGAGAATAATCTATAATCCATATTGACCTAAAAAACTAATATCTATGCATAATCTATAATTGGGTCCCACTGTAAAAATAAGTTAAATGTGCGGGGCCCACTAATTGATTTGCATCCATTAAGAAATCAAACAACGGCCAATAGGCTTGCTCCCTCCATCAGTAGGGCCCACTCTTAAAAAAAAAGGGGTTAAGAGAAGGCCATATTGTGATTTCATCCAATACTGGAGTCCAATCTTGAAATATATTTAATACGAACTGGTGTCCATTATTGAATCCATCCATTTAAGTAAAAAAACTGAGAGGAGAGTCAAAGAGCAACAATTTATATTTCAATCATCGGTAGAGTCCACAAAACATATTTAACATGGAACCCATTGATGATTGAAAATTTAAGGAAAAGAAAATAAACTATTAGAGATTGAAGATCTAAGGAAAAGAAAACGAACTGACAGTAAATATTTACTTATAATTTGGATAATGGCAAATGTTTTAGGAGAGAAATAGTAGCCCTCATTCAAAAGGGGACTTTTTAGAGATGATGTGGCACCCCTCACAACTCACCTCCCCCTTTACTTTAATATATATAATTCGGACAGATAAACTATTTGTCTATGCTCAATTGTGCAAGTGATGAAAGTAAATTGTTATTTACTTTTTTTGGTATCCCAGCTTACGGGGGCCGGGGCCTCTAGCTCTCTTGAGAGGGGGGCCTATGGTTAGGTGTCACGGCTTCGGGTGAGGAAAGGCTTAAATTCAGGACAGACTGGTAAGACGCCTCTTAAGGTCTTACCACTAGAGTAAATTCTCATTAAACATCATATTTTTAAAGTATAGTCTCAACTTAACTAAATACAAGATACATTCGTAATATATAAAGTAAAGTCTTGAGCTAAGTTGAGTTGATGAGAATTTCATATGATACAAACAGCTATTCAGTTGAAGAAGTGAAGGGCAGTGAGTTCAAATATCTTGCATATATCGAAATATATAATTTAATTTTTGTTATAATATTTTAAACAAAAAGTTCTAATTGTAAATTCAATCAAACTCTTACTCGTCACCAGAGAACCTTGGTATCACAAATTATAAACCTATATCGGGATATATTTAGATTTATCATGACTCATACCAAACTCAACTAATTGGCTAGAGTTGTTAAAACTTGAATACAAAATTTGAATATATTAAAGACTAGTAAATAGCAGCCTTATCTAGATAATATTGGATAGATATCACAAAGATTTAAATTATTTAAACAACTAAAGGTAGCATTAGTTTAAGACAAGTTCTACCCGTTTGATGACAATTGATGGTAGGGATAAAAAGCTTTGTGATAACAAAATGCAAAATGCAAAATGCTTGTGGCTGAAAATTCTACTGATATATAAGCAAAAGTTTCACCTATGGTGTCTGCATGAGGGATAAGGTGTTTTTCTCCTCTACTGTCTATAAAAGCGAGACTCCCATAATAAAAGGCACACTCATCACTAATCTTGCACAATTTCTTTTCTGTGGTATTTTGAACAAAAAAAATCCCGTACATATTGCAATGCTCTTGTGAGGATCACTCTCATGAGATATGCGGATTTTCCCTTTTTAGGGGCAGTAGACCACTTTGTAATCAACCTAACCGGGTTGAATAATCCATCAACATTACAGATTTTATAGAGAAATTCTTTCTTTTCAAGTTCACTTACTTATATAAAACTTACTCCAACTTGGCCCTTTTTTGTATTAAAAAATCTTTAACTTTGGGCATCCACTTAGCTTGTATTAAAGTTTTCTATAAAACTCAACATCTCATAATAATGCTGATAGTCTCGACCAATTGAGAGGTTTTATTTTATTTCTACCTCTCTTTTACTTTTTTTTTTTTTTTGAAAATCTTGTTTCTATATTGATAAATTCATTTTCCACTGATAAATTAACTTAATTGTGATAATATAATGATAAAAACTATTCAATAAAATTTAATTACACCGTCCCAACAAATCTTTATGGTTATAAACTTATATTTGCAACAGTTTCATAGAAAGAGGGGTCGGTTTGGGTGTCCTACAAATCGCCATTGGGTGGTGAAAAAGATAAAGAGGTCGTTTTCCAAAGCTGGCAAATCCCTTGATTTGAATGGGATTAATTATATTATAAGTTGAAGGTAGGAGAATTATGATAAGCACTATATATTGACTACATAAATTGAGACAGCTAGCCTTGAAAGATTTAGGGTATGTGGAATGTTTCCATTGATCCAGACCATCCAAAATGTGGACCTCATGAGTTGAAAGAAGTGCCATGAAAAGGACATCTCTTTGACACATGTCTCCATATAATTTTACCTTCGAATATGCCCCCCCTTAATTTTCCTTTTCTATTTTAATTAGTCCTTTGACAACAATGATTGAATGGTTAGGGTAGCTCCCTGTACGATGGTGCAGCATTCCAAGTGAATGATAGGTCATTTCCATGACCAACAGCGCCATTGGATTTGTTCTAATTTTTATGATTATGTCCCTTTACCTATTTATATATATTATATAGAAAATAAAATAAAAAAAACCTAGATGGCCCTTGCCCAAAAAAAGCCCACTAATCAATATTATACGAAAGTGGTTCCCTGTCACCATTTCTATTCTTTTGTTAAAAATTTAAACAAACGACGACATCGTCGCTTAATACAGAGAGTTATCGACGACATTGTCACTAATTCGTCAAATCTACATCTTATCCAATCTTCATCATTGTGATTGCTGGTTTTTTTTTTTTTTTTTTATCAAAATGAATCAGAACTCTATGCTATTATTTTTTATACACAAATATATGAGTGTGAGTCACGGATATGGAAGAGCAATGGAGAGGCTCAATGGGGTTTGTGGGGGAAAACGATGGGAGCAAGAAGGCATTTATGGGGTTTTGAATCTAAGAGTCCTTTTGAGCGTGTATTCCCTCCATTGATGTCTTCTTCCTCCCATCATTTTCCCCCATAAACCCCATTTACCAGAACTCTACTCCATATTTCTTCTTCAAATGGCCAACAAAGTCATAGACGGAGGGTCTGGAAGGACCTTGGAGACACTCTCCTATTCCATGCATCTCTTCACCAAAGTAATTAGCTTAGGGCACTCATTTTTTATGCCGAAATTACCATCAGTCTCATACGTATAAAACCAGCAGGTGAATGAAACAAGCACCACATCCATATACCCCAAGCTCTTACCACCGTCAAATGACTTGTCTTCAAGCTCTCCTTCCAACAGTTTTAGGTAATTGATGGACTATTTCTTAGCGGTCTCTTGAGCCTCTCCCTTGCTCTTCCATATCCGTGATCCACACTCATATATATGTGTATAAAAAATAATAACATAGAGTTCTGATTCATTTGTAAAACGAATATGATAAACAGGTGCATTTTTTTTCACTATAGGCTGATGAAATACAGAGTATAAATAGGGTTAGAATCCCCAATTAGTTCCCTAGAAATCTTCCTATACAATCTACTATTCAATCTCTATGATCTGTACACACCTATACAATCTTCTATATAAGGAAATAACATCAATTGGCTATCTTTACAAAATCGTTGACAATCTCAACACTCCCCCTCAAGTTGGTGCATAGATGTCACACATGCACAACTTGTTTAAGAACTTTGAGAACGCCCGATTGGATACCCCTTTGGTAAGGATATCAGCTAATTGATCTTCTGACCAAATCATTGGTAATTCCACAATTTTTTCATCCAGTTTCTCCTTGATGAAGAACCTATCTACCTCGACATGCTTTGTACGGTCATGTTGAACTGGATTATGGGTTATATCACATGTTGCTTTGTTGTCACAGTATAACTGAATTGGTTGCTTTAGGAAATAGTCTAGGTCCTGTAAGAGAAATTTCAACCACAGTGCTTCACAAATTCCTAAGGCCATTCCTCTATACTCAACTTCTGCACTAGATCTTGCGACAACATTCTGTTTCTTGCTCCTCCATGTATAATAAATCTTTTATTTATTTATTTTTTGTTTGACCTAAGTTGGGTTTTTCTCTTTTCATTTTATTTCTTTTCTTTCTGGATATGGTCATTATATTTTTTTATTTTCTTTTTCGTTGATGAGTCTTCTTTTTAATTTATTTCTCTGTTTTTTTTTATCGAGTCATTATACTTATGAAACCCTGTGCTATACGAGGACCCATTGCTAGAGATTCGTACTTAGAAAAGTACGACAAACACATAGATTATACTCGGATAATAGTGTCAATGAGTTACATACCACAATTAAAAGGTTTGATAACATCACTTATATCATATAACAAGAAATTATCTACCTAAACCCCTAACTACAGTTGAAATTTGTTTACTCTATGCCCCGGTCCATATGTCAATATAGTTCTGTTGTTTCTTTTAATTTTTCCCGAGTGAAGCTTCTGTTTGAAGATAGCTTAATAAAATGAGTTTTTCTTTCAAAGGAAAAATATATTAAATAAAGAATTTCAAAATTTAAATTATTGGGCCTAATATCAAGCTTGAGTCACTAATTCATCACAGGCTTGCAGTTAGACCTAGTACACATCTAGCAACTCAAAAATTTATTAGGAAAGATCCAAGGATCAAATGATCATAGACCTAACAAATTGATCAAATATATTTAAGTGAGACCTAGATGAATGGGGTCCACCATCTCCATTCTAACCGTCCATAAAACCATATGATGCGGGCTAGGACACATAAATTGATTGATAAAGATCAAAGGATCAACTGATCATAGACCTCACGAATTGACCAAACCTAACCTATTTAAGTGGGACATTGATAAATGGGGTTCACCATCTCTATTCTAACCGTCATAAAACAATATGATGCGGAATGTGACCCATGAATTGATTAAGGTAGAATTTCAAAATATAACTTACTGGTTTGTTGGCTTAAGATATAGATCCTCCAATTGACTTACTGTAGTTTTTTTGTATTTTTGTTATTTTCAATTTTGAATGTTACAGTGGTTTTGAGTTTGTGATTTTATTTTATTTGCCCTAACAGATTTGATTTACTCCCACAGAGAAAGCAAATTCACTGTGTTTTTTTTTTTTTTTTTTGAGAAATATATATTTCTGTATGGTAGATATGTATAGTTAATACATTTTTGCATATATTTTAATAATTGCATACTGAGACAACCTTAGTATTATTCTCCAATTCCGGAACTGGTCAAGTTTTATTACAATTGATCACACGTGGGCCCCAGCCAACAACTCCAATATCATGAACCCTTTCGGAGTTGATCAAGTTTTATTAAAATTGATCACATGTGGGCCCCATCCAGAAACTCCAAAATCATCAATCCCTCATTTCTTATATGATGACCAATTGAAAACTCTAAATTCCAAAGATCTAAGCAATTTTAGAAATTTGAAACACAAAGCCCTAAATCATGGTGAGAAACTACATCCAATCTAGATGATATAACAAAATCAATTCAATTAAACATTGAATGTAGAAAATAATAAGGAAGTTGCTTGAAAAGTATAATAGGAAGTTATACTGTTCAATTATTTTAGAGAGGGGATAGTGGAGAGAGAGGAGTGGCGGGTGGATTGAGATGTTGACACCTGTGTTGAGGTATTCTTTAAAATTAGGATTCTTAATTTGGAAGTCTGTGGTTAAACAAAGGGAAAAAACATTCCCTTAGAGGTATAGGTAGATTAGATTCGGAACCAGAATACAAATTGGATTCTGGACCATAGTAGTTTGAGCCTAATCCGGACCCTTTTATACTAATCTGATTTTATTGAGTCCCAATAGTGACTATCTATTAATTGTGTCGCCCCCTCAAATGAAGAAAAAATGAAAAAAAAAAGAAGAAGGAGGGAGACTGAAAGACCATAATTCCATGAATTCAAGCATGGCTCAGGCCCATGAGACTTTGCTTCTTTTTTTTTTTTTTTTGTGTAAAAGCCGAGACTTGTTTGTTAATATTGGGACTTCGCGCTCCACATGAAACCTTTATTGTGTGAATGTAATAATCCTTTTTTTTTTATTGAACTGAGGAAAATTAATTCAATTTCTTCCCTTTAAAGCATTGCACCTCTTTATTTTAAAAATTGCACCACACCAAACTGTAGAAAAGTTTTATCCGAAAAAAATAATGCCCTCTTCCACAAAATTAGTGAATCGTTCTATTATACCATTGTGACGGCAAGGTTCGCAAAAGAATAAAAATAAATATATAATCCACTATGATGACGCCAGAAAGTGTCTTTCATTGTCAAAGTCAGAGATTTTGGGCTCCATGCTTAAGAGGATGTTGATGGGCTTCCGGTTCCGTAGATGTACTTTATTTCGTGAGTACCCTTGCAAGTTGCAACTCCTCTCTTGGTATCAGGCCATGATGCCTTTTTATTTTCTAGGTCTAGTCGAGCCAAGGATTGTGAACCTTCGCCCATTTGGTAATCAGGCCAAAGTTTAGGACTGCACCTAGCCATAGCCCAAAAATAAAAGGTTAAGGCCCATCCAGATTGAAAACCATATATAATGTTATTCATACTAAATATGCTAGTCAGGCTAAGAAATTAGGCTCTGATTTAGCCCACGGGCCTAAAAGAACACAACTGAATTTCAATATTGTGTCGGTCAAGTTCATGTTGAATTTATGCTAGGTTGACCATAAGTACACAAGATAAAGGTAGTTTGCCAAAAATGTAGCTTTGCTGCCTATGCAACTTTTCCTCTTCTCTAAGTAGAGGATAACAGACCCGCCCCTATGTAATCTTTCTTTTGCTTTAAGTGGAGGAAAACTTACAAATCTTTAAAATCCCGCCCTATGCAACTTTTACTCTCCTCTAAGAGGAGGAAAACCTGCACATCCGGCCTAATCAACTTCTCTACGACTCTAAGCGGAGGCAAGATTTTCTAATTTTCTAAACCCTCTAGGTCTGGGCTGGTTCTAGGGTATGGTTCCAATAAATCTGTAGATTTTATAATTTTTTTCAACCCTCCAAGACTGGGCTGGGTTTGAGATATGGTTTATATAAAAATGCATAATTATGATTACATTATTTATATTTTCACAAAGTCTACTTGGACCGAAATGGGGGACCGATCCATTGCCCGGTCCCCCATCCGGACCATAGGATCCCAGGTTGCTCGGTCTAGCTAGCACCCCTCTTATATTTTAATGCACAGTGGGCCCCATTTATTAAACTGAATTTTTTTTTATTTAAAAGAAAAAAAATCTTATCTCTTAAAGTGAATGTCCTCCCCTTTTACGGAATGTCCTCAAATTTACTCTAATAAAAATTAGTGCTCTTGATTGAAGTAAAACTCAAGGATAGACCACATATTGAGAGAGATGTTTTCGAAAGATGGTCCTCTCGTGGAGTGCACTCTCCTAACTCATGGGAAATGTGAGCGAGATATTTAGATGGTCTAGACTCATTTGCTTGGGTGTAGCTCAAAAAAACTATAGGTCTAACGTGGATCAACTTTCATTAAGTGGGTTCTAAGTTCGCCCTGCTGGAATTTGGGTTGAATTCCAATTCAATAGAATTGGGTTTGCCTCGTATTCGGGACGGTGTTTTTATAATTCAAGTGTAGCCTGGACTAGCCAAAAACCCGACACATGCCACCTTGATTCCTAGAGTTTGGTTTATAGAAGTGTAAGAATACATTTAAATGATCCCAAATGGGCCCTAATGTGACCTCAAAATCCGATTAGCCTTTTGGATAGGGAAGCACATAACTTGTGATCATTTTGTATTCTCTACATCAGGAAGCTTCGATGAAACAAAAGATGCACCTAGATATTCCACCATCAGTCAAAAAATAAGAGTGGTAGGGACTTTACTTTTCTACTCCATGATTTAAGTAAAATTTGACAATAAAAAATACTTTTCCATGGATTTTGCTTTACCTCTCAAAAGACAAACACTGTTAGTTCCAAACTCCATTCCAAGTTAACTTTGACTCAATTTCAATGTAAGAATTTTGAGTCCGATCATACAAAGAGCTTAGATCCCTTGTGTGGCCTCTTATATGCTTCCGATGAGTGGGATGTGTGGAACTCACTATGTCCCCATATACTGATAATCTGAACTATTAAATTTGAAAGTAAGCCCCTCTGGTAGCATATCCTCTAACTACTTTTCTACTTCAATAGGATTTGATTCTACCATGAGATTGAACACATGATTGATTATGTGATTTGCACGATCTTATGCAACATGAATCCCATGCATTAGTTATACTATCAAACATATGTTCAGTCTAATAGTGGGATCAAATCCTATTCAAGGAAAAATTTGAGAATATGCTAGGCATTGAATTCAACTTTAAAGGATCTGATCAGCAATAGGTGGGCCCCACGATGATTTCCCCGACCCGGTTCGTAATAAATGGGTATTTCAATTTCAGACATTTTGTTGCTTGGAAGTCAACTTGTAAGGACCCTACCCAACAACCTGCAATTGAAAATAGCTTTCAAGCCTCATTTCAAATGTAAGAGATTTTAGAATACAGTTAGTGTCACACTTATCAAACAATATGATAATAGGAGCACAATGATCTTGACCAAGACCATTAATAATGAGGATAGTAAGATCTCATATTGAGATGGGGTCATTTTTTTGCAGCTAAAGCATCTGCGATATTTTCCATCTTACCGACATATTAATTTCCTTCTTTGAAAAGTTCTTCCTCTCTCAATTAGAGTGAACTGAGAGGGATGAAGAACATTTGTAATAAGATAATACGTTGGTTTAACACAAATTCTATCTACAGAGACAGTTACAGTTCAGATGACATGCATGAGAAGATGCATACCTCCTTTTGGGTAGATAATGGAAAAATAATTCAACCACCAGAGAAGAACAAGGACATGAAAAGATACATGCATTGAAAGTCTTAAGAGGAATCAAATACAGGGTTGAATTTAGACCAGTCCATCAAATCATAGTGAGATACCATTCATGGCATGGGTTGTCCCATATTTGGTGGTGAAGGCAGTTAAACTTACTGTTCATAAAAGTTGGGAAGCCATCAGTCTCTATTGGCTGAGTGATCTAATATCATTACATCACACATGGGGAAAGTCTTGTCCTCTCTGATTGGCATTGATGCCATCTCTCTCCTTGTTGGTGGGATAGGCTTTTATGACATCGACTTTTCCTTTCTAAGGCATGCATCCATTGGTCAAGATTGCACAAGATTTGCATCAAAATCCGTTACATGGATTCTCTTGTTAGTGGAGGAGAGCAATTGGGTCCAGACTCCAGAGCCTCAGGCAAAATCTCTTTGCACTGGGGGACCGTGAGTTTGATAGTTTGGACCATTGAATATTTTCAAGAATCTTGTGGATGCTGGGGATAGTGGTGGGCCCATGTGCTTTGTCATGTTAGTGGGCTAACCATGAGTTTGGTTCCCCTCACTTGGCTCTATTTATTGGGCTGGGTCGAGACAGTCTTTGGCATACCCAGGCTCGATTCCACTTTAAAAACAAAGGCACACTTGTAAGTGCCTGATCTGAGCTCATGGCATCATTCAAAAGATTAAAAATGTAGAGAGAGTTGCAAGACTATCCATATCTAAAAATCACTTCGAGCTTTACAGTTTCTTCCTCTGAAGTCATCTATGCAGTTAAGCTGTATATAGTTTCTTCCTCATAAGTCCTCTATGGAGAGGTATGGATATAGCTTTACAGTTTCTTCCTTTAATTGGTTGCATATGGCAAAGTGGTTTAAAAGCTGGACTCATAATAAAGGGCAAAGGAAGTTATCTTCTAGTCTCTAGTTATTTAGTTCAACATCTAAGGTTGGATGTGATGGATTCTACTAGTATGTAATTATTTTGTTCCCTTCCACCCTCCCCATAACCATACACATCACACTAGCTCCATTGCAATGCTACTTGGTGCACATAACTGCTGTTAGTAGAGGATCAAAATTCATGTTGTGGGATTGGATTTCCGTAGAAAATATAGTGACATTCTAGTCATGATTCATTGAATTTTTCTCCCTTCTCTTTTTTGAGAATATGGTTAAGATTTCAAGTTATCCCAGGAACTTGAGAAAACATGACTGTCCAACAATGTCACTTTGTTCATCTTGCTTTTGTTATAGTTTTCTATTTTCATATTGCCCCTTGGTTTAAGGCACTGATGGATCTTGACAAAATTGAGGCACTGGTCTCATTTCTTTACAACTTTTCTCCAAATAACATTACACTCAGATAGAATCTATCCATTTTTGTACTTACTTTCTATTGAGACGACCTTATGATACTGATTTAGAACACTTGTTTCAAGAGAAGAGATAAAAATAGACCAATTTTTATGATTAAGACGTACTACAGCTCTAGAGCTGTGTGTGTTTTGGAACCCTGTAGAATATTTTAAGAATTCCAGACAAGTGTTTTTTTTTTTCAATTATTATTACTTCTTCCTCTTCCTCCTTTTTCTTCTTCTTCTTGCTAGAGAATTCACGAGTGTCTCATTCCAAGGAGGTGTAGAACTTCATAATGGCGCCCGTCTTTGAAAATCCAAGATGTAGTGTAGTAAGATTGAGCATACGATAAATGATGTGATTAATGAATCACGTTATTAATTATATGCTTAATCTTCTTACTAAAGCATAATACCAGTGAATGACAAGAACAATGTGTGCTCGACCTCTTACTAGAGCAAATTACCATCACGTTCTCTCCCTAGGACCACTTGATCAGGCAAAATCTTTACTTACCAAATTCGTGGTGGAGGTTGGGCCTTCACATTTCCACAAAAGTAGTTGGTTCTTGAAGAGAACGGACACCCTAGTCAACAAAAGAAAAAAAAACATTGATTAGAATCATTCCTATCGGGCATTTGCATAAGTGATAGAAAGAAAACTTCTTTTTTTATTCCTTTATAAGTTTAAACTCAAGTTTTTCTAAGGTTATGTAATGATACTTGGGAACAATGTCATATTTAAATTCTCAAAATAGGGGATTCTCTTCATTTTTATTTATTTTTACCCGAGTCAAGGGGAGACTGCATACACATAAGAAGGGAGCCCACTCAAGCGGGAAGAGGTAAAATACTCGGTGTTCGAATCCCGAGCAGCCACTGATGCTCATTACCACTCGGGTAAGGAGCCATTCAGATAAGCCATTGGCGTTGCTATTCAAAGTCAATGATGGTCCCTCCAGAGGATTAGAGAAGAAATTGCCAATCTGAGCATCCATCAAAAGACTTAAACCATTCGTCTTGTTGTTTCTCATGGCTACTGCCCATAGGTAAGCTCTTGGGCCTGGGCCGTTAATTTCTGCAATTCTAGAGTCTAGTTAGATCCAGTACCAAGTTGATTTTAATTTGCAGTCCTAGCCAAGATCCACCCAAATGTGATTAACTCTAGGTTTCGATTGTCCAATGGGCCTAACCAGCTTCCCTGAATCCTAAGTTCATTCCCAATCAGGGCCTCTATCGGGCTCAATCTTTTACCGGGTCGACTAAGGTATTTCTTATCCCTTATCAAGCTCGCTCAAATTGAAGTCATAGGTTCATTATCAAAATTTGAACTCGGATTCAGGCCTCGAAACCATTATCAGGCCCAAACAGGGTCCATCTGAGCCCAGCCCAAATCTGGCTCATTAACCTTAACCGTGGAGAATCTCTGGGGCATGATTTATTCATGGTGTGAATATGGTCTTAGATCATCCATAATGCAAAGGTGGTCGATAAACTTTTCAAAGAGGTAGATATTAGATGGCTAGGATTCTCCAATCTCAATCGATCAAAAGTCTTGATCATCATATTATGGACCAATACATACACTCTCGAGCTCAATATTTAAAACTTGGGCCAAAGCCCATACAATTCCTAGTGCCATTTTGCACAAACAAACTGGCAAAATCATCATATTTATAATCACCAATCCAGTAGGATTGGTGATTATATATTAACAATCCGAACATTAGTCCAAACCGTTAGATTGGTGGCCATCTGATAGAAAATGATATCTGGAATGCTAGGAAGACCTCAGTTTAAACATGGATTGAGCTTGTATAGGCTTGGGTGCGGCCGTAAGGTTGCAAACGATACGGTTTCGGATCGGAACCATAGTAGACCCGGACCCGGGCCTATTTTTAAATAACGGTTCCGGTTCCCGATCCGCTTTTGAATCGGAACATATTTTGTTGGTTCCGAACTCGGTTTCGATAAGAAAACCCGGATCCGGTTCCAAAACCGGATCCACCTAGAGGACTTGAATCTAGTTCTAAAATCAATTTTATTTTCTCTTTATTCTTCATTTTTTTTATAAAAAAAATAAGCATATCATTCAACTTATAATAGTGCATCAAGTCTACAACATCCAGTATTATATATAAAAATGCCCAAAAAGAGTTGGTTTTTAAAGTACAAATTGTAATATCAAAGACTCATATTCCGGGTCCTGAGTCCACGGATCAGAGCCTATATGGACCCTGAACCGGACTCATTTATTAATCGGAACCTAAATTAGGTTTCGGACCCGAACCCATTTATGAATCGAAACC
This sequence comes from Cinnamomum chago, assembly GCA_038049695.1. Taxonomy (NCBI): domain Eukaryota; kingdom Viridiplantae; phylum Streptophyta; class Magnoliopsida; order Laurales; family Lauraceae; genus Cinnamomum; species Cinnamomum chago. The sequence goes on along the minus strand of CP142451.1, from coordinate 5,180,253 downwards.
TAAAATAGGTTCCAGACTCGGTTTTTCGCAGGTCGGAACTTCCGAGTCATCGAAAAATCGAATATCCATTTACAACCCTAGGTACAGGCCCAATATTTTGAATTTATCACCATATTTTTTGAGATTTTAGCAATGTGATGTTCACCGGATAAATTCAATTAACATGAAACTTCTTTTAATCACAATGTTATTGTTGTATTTATTATAACGACAAACGGTAGGAATTGGTATCCAGGTCAGAATTATCAACTGAACTGTGAATTACCGACCCGAACTGAAAGATTAAAAATAAAAATATGAAGGTATAGGCCTTTTGGATCCACCACCTGATAATCAGGTCTGGGCTGCATCCACATTTAAGGTCCATTTGATTACTAACCTGGGTCCAATCAAGTCGATACCCAAATACCAGAGTTTATAATGTGTTTAATGTATAACCATAGACTTTTTCGAGATTTAATCCAACGGTGGCGGGTAGGGCTCCACATGCATAAATTTTGGTTTGGTGCATATCATCATGGAGGATAAAGAGTGTGAATGGAGGTACATTGATAAAAGGTGGACCTAAGTGGGCCCCTTAAAGTTGGGATGTACTGAAACTCTTCAACAAAAATTGATAATGATGGATACAAATCAATACTACAGAATGTAATTGTTTTTTTTTAGATCAAAACAAAACCATGCTGATACTCATCAAAACAGCTGATACATGCCTGTTTTTCATCTCTGCTGATACTGATATTTGCTGATACTGATATTTGAACACATCCCCTCAATCTACTATAATGCTATGGGAAGGGTACCTACCTTGAATTGACTTTGTAAATATATGCACTTAACACAATAAAACACCAACTCAAAGGGGAAGATGTCTTAGTCATGAATCTGGCAATACAAGAAAGCTAGTTATCTTTCAATTTCATCATACAATCTCAGAAACCATGTCCTAAAAATGTGACAGATTGTCACATATATAATTTTTTTTTTTTTTTTGAAGTCTTGTGTTTTTTAATCCAGAGGAAATCGAGTTCTAAAAATGTGATGGGTTGTCACATATATTATTATTATTATTTTTTTTTTTTTTTTTTGAAATCTTGGGTTTTTTCATCCAGAGGAAACAGAGTTCAAGTCCTATTGAGACTTGGAATAATGAGAAGTTTATGAGCCTAAATCGGTTCATCTCATATGAGCTCTGGCTGAATTTTACTCTTATAGGAAAGGAGCCCACTGTCAAAATTGATCGTACATTTTTTAGAGTCTTTATTTTTATATTCTACATGTCATCAATCTTGCATGAGACCCAACTATTTTTGTTTTCGCTAGATGAATTAAATGGTACATATACTTATGACTCGGAGATCAATCTCATGGCAGTTGTGAGAGATGAGGCACTATTGCAATTAGGGTATCTCATGTTTCTCGTGGTAAACTCAACTCTGATTCAAGTAAAATTCACCTAGTTCCCACATAATGGGTGGACCCACTATGGAGCCTCACAATTTTTTTTTTGCCAAGTCCGAGTCTCAAAAGCTCATTTCAAGTGTAATAAAATAGCAGGCGTTGCACGGGAGATTGGCTCAAGTGATTAATGCTGTCAATGGATGAATAGAGGTTTAAATGAAGCCTTTGGATGTCCTTCAAAAAGCACACTCACAGTCACATGACTCACCTGAATGAAGACAGAAGCCTCTTCTTTTAGAAGCCCCCAAAACCATTTGTGAGGTAGGAAGAAGTGATAATAGCTTTGGATCTACAAGGGTTGACCCCACCCACTGATTAAATGAGGCACCACCATGACCTAACAAAAACTGATGGCTTGTGATGGAAAGGCCCAACACACTGAAATGGCCTGATTTAGCCCATTTCATTCTTCATTCTAATGGCCTAGAAATGGGCTGGACCTATATGAAGGGGTAGGGCCCAACACACCCTTTTAGGCCAACCGGGGTTTTAGGTCCAACTGTTGAACCTATTAGATGAATGGGTGGAGCCTAATACTAAATTTCAGTTCTAACGGCTGAGCCAAAACTCAGTACCTCTTATGGCTTACATTCTGCCAAGAGGTGCCTCTCGCAGCTTCCATGAGAGGAAAAATGTAATCCCCTTTTATGACCCACTAGGACACATGCCAATCATGAGAATATAGCGTGATAATAAGGCCTCACTCTGGATAGGATTTTGGACAAAGATCGTCTCAATAAGATCATCACAATCATTGATTTGGGGGACTTAAAGCTGAACAATTTCACAAGATACATTTTTCATGAAATTCAATTTAACGGTGAATATAACAAAGAGGTGAGTGCCAATTCATAGGGGTTTTGTGATTGTAAGGAGGTTGGATTGCTCATGGAGTATCCCACACTCGGCCGTAAAAAAAAGTTACCTCTCACCTAAGCCATGAAATGTAGATAAATATGATTAAATACAATTAATTTGGGGGAAAATCAATCAGGTTATCAAATGCGATGTCTAAGCAGTTACCTGCACACTGGTTTACAAAGATCCAAATGAGCCAAAGATTTGAAGTCCTTGTCATTAGAGGACTATAGGGATAATATTGACAGAAGATAATGACAAGATTTTCTTAAATTCTGTGCTTTTATCTATATATCCTATGTAAGATTATACCATCAATTGGGGTTGAATCTTGGGGTTGAATCTCTCTACATTTTTCTATTTTCTATCTGTAAATATCATAATCACAATATTATCATAAATATTGCACAATATATCAATAGATTCAAAAAATGGGAACATCTTTCATTAGCTCTCCCTTCTTTATTAATTGCAGATCATGCTTCATGTTTTTTCTTTTTTCAAAAAATTATGAAACTCAAATCACCTCTGTATAGATTGCAGAATCTGAAGCCTGAAGCTACTGTGGCCCACATCAAAAAGCCTCAGGGCCCAAGCTACAGTTGTCAAGCTACAGTTTAGGCTGCAACACCCTTACCTTTGAAAAGAACTTTAGAAGACTCAGGTTTATGTTTGAATCAATCCACTCTAAGTCCAAAAAACACTGGATTCAAACTCTCTTAAGGGCCAAACAAGCCAGACAGAGACTTAAGTTAACGGCCCAAAACTTTCATCGGACTGGAATTAGATCGTAACTTTGATCCTTATCAGGTTTAATTTAGGCGTTTATCGAGCCCTTGGTCTATATCAGGTTCACCCATTTATTGAATAGACTGAAGCCTCCATGACCCTAATAAAATTTCATGGATCCAATTCCCAGAGCTCATGTTGTATTTGGACTTATGAAGCAGGTCCTGATATATCCTCATCAGGCCCAGACACAAGTCCATGTCAATCCAGCCTGAGTCCAGCTCATCAGCAGCCCTTCCATCAAGCATGTTAAATTAAATTGGATGAAACATAAACATCTGTCAAAGTGTCTAACCCATAAAATGCAAAAACTATTATAATTAATACTAACAAATGCTAGTTTAAGTACAATTTATGTACTTTCAATTATTGCCCCAGGCCCCACATTCCTAATCTACAAGGCATTGTTTATGCATGTTTGTTAAGAATGCTAGTCATGGGATTCTGACTCTACACACACCTACTTATTCATTTGTGATGTGCCACACTCAAGTTACACAAGTGGGTCCATCATCTTGATTACCCTGAACCATGCTTTAATTATAATTAATTCTAATCTAAGTAAGGTTAAGAGTAATCATTCCATCTTGATGAGGAGAATCCTCTGTGGATTTACATTCAAGCTGAGATGTGTGTATTAGTAACCTCAACTTGTGCTACATCCCAGTTCCAGAACTAGTGGGCCCATCATATAGATGACTTGGCCCATGCTAATTGTAACTATTTCTAGTTTAAGTAGGCTTAATGGTGCTAATTCTGTCGCGACGAAGATAATCCAACGGTAGATACACATTCCAGCTGAGATTTAAGAGGTCTAATGAAATGGATTATAATCATAGAGAATCTTATCTTTGATCTCGGCTCTTGGATTGAATCCCTGGCCCAGTCTACATTCATGGCAAACCCATCCAAGAGGAGGCTTTCAACCCCAAAACCAGGTGGGCCCAAAAGGGGTCCACCACCTGTGCATTTTTTTTATCATCAAGGGTACTTTTCTAATCATCCATTTGCTTAAAAAAGAAGTGACCCTCATCATGATTAGACCACCAATGTGGCTCACCTGTAGCTATGGATTGGATATGGCACAAAAGTGCCATGTTGAAATTTGATTGCTTTTCATTTGATTGGGTGCATGGACTTTAGTAAGCCTCAATCATGAGTTTGTGAACAAACATGGTGAGGACAAAATATTATAAAATTTCTAGGTTGTTTTTGAAGTAATGCTGTTGGAGATGCTTTGGGGGCCTTTTTCAGAATTTAAGTGGAAGTTATTGGTGGGGTGATTAAGTGTCCCTTAATCAAAGCCTCTCTCTCTCTCTTCCCAATCCTTTTCATATTTAAAACTATAAAGATGCCCCTTGTGGTTAAGTTAAATTTCCAAAGCATACTATAAACTTTAAAAGTCCACACAAAACTCAAGGGAAAATGGAAAAGAAACCCAAATTTCTACAAGAAGAATGTTTAGAAATGGAATGGGATTATTAAAGAGAAAGGAGAGGCTTCTACATAGGAGGCATCTGATTTCCTTTTGAGGGGTAGGGACTTGGGATTCTTCTCCCATGCAAAAATGATAATTACAGTGCAGACTTTCAAGTTTAGAACTTTTCAGAATGTTTAACTCATGCTTCATATTAATAATTTGTCAAGTTTTTAAAGCAGAATTTCAGATCTTCTTGGACTCATAAACTTTGAATGCAGAAAATGTAATACGTTAGTGTTGAATTTTTGTATTCAGGCTTCAAGAAGGTTTAAGCATTGAAAATACAAGGAGTGAAAAACTTGAAAACTTTAAAAAATCAGGTATGCCGCTGGTTTAATCCACGGTATACCTTACAATACTAATTTACCGCGGTAAACTTGCAATATAGTCCCACCACATCTGATGGACATAATGTAAAGTAGAATTAAAATAGGTACTAAATAGTACTTGATGGCCATCTATTATACTGGTTGCTTTAAGATTAGCTTCTCATCCCATTCCTCTCTTTCTTTATCCCATAATCACAAACTCCAACCTAGTTTATAGAAACGTATGTTTTCCTTTTACGCAACCGTTATTTATTTACTGATTTGGTATTTACGTTACATTAATTTCTTAGTAAATTATTCTACCACCATCACTGTGTGTAACTCAAGCTATTCTACACATGAAAATTGATTTATATTTACAAGCTGAGCTACTTCAAGTCAGTTTATGAAGATGAAAAGAAGAATACCCATTTGCCCCGCAATTACTTAACCTCATTATTAAGTTTCCCCAACAGAGGCTTTCTTCCAAAGTTCATCCAAGAGTCTGGACCACACATTCCTTTTCTATAGTGGGTGCCAGTGTTCGATCAATTGCATATTTAATGGTAGAGAAGCCCTTTATTAGATGAAGGATCCATTACTGTTGGCTGCAAGTTCAAATGCCTTTTGGCAGTTCTTATCATTGATCTTATGATTAAATCTGCTTTCAAGTTTTAGTACACTTGCAAAGCTAGAAAGGACAACTAATTCCATTTCAACAACCCCTCTCCTCAGTTTTCAGCTACAAGGGGCCTGGGGCCCTAGTGGCAACAAGCTTATCTTAGATGTGGCCTTCTTGGTGGAATTGGAGAGTTGATTTGACCCAACAGGGTAAACACATGGTGGTATTAATATCAAATTGGGATGAGTGCCAATTTACAAGTGTAAATGTGTGTATGGGAGGATTTACTTGATCATCGAGAGTCACACCATACGATATTTGGTCTCTACGGGTGCTATGAAGTGCCACCCATGTAAGATTTTTTATCGAAGGAAAATTGACGATCAATCCAACCACCTCAAACTCATTAATCCTCTATAAATTGGCACACACGTTAATTTGAAATACATTCACCATTAGTGTAACTTAAAAAACGTTAAACTTTTTAACGGATTGAGATGATATTAGTCAAAAATCATATCGTAATAAAGCCTTTTCATCACATTATCCCCCCATGATTGGCATGCATTCAGCCACTATACCTAAATATATTCAAATATTGGGCCTAAAACCCTCAGTAAATGGTCAAGTTTAGGAACATTCCAATTTAGGCATAGATTTTACCATAAGAAGACCCTTCAAGCATGCTGTGAGAGGTACCTCTCAGCATAGCATAACCCTTTTTGCTAATGTTATTTCATTTTTATGACCCTTGAGAGCATTTACCCAAATCAAGTGTCAGGATCTTACGACGAGGCTAATATTATTTCAGCTAAATTCATAATGAGACCATTCCTCTTCATTATAGTTGCTACTTATTATGCATAGAAGCGGCCCCCACATAGCCGTTTCATGCTCGAGAATATACCTTTATTGTAATGGCTCATATCCAGATGACCAAGTCTCAATTTTGCTTGAAGCCATGGAATAACGGACCCAAGATTTTCGTTTAGGTGGTGCAGTATATGGTCAAACGAAGAATTTAAATAATAAAATTAAATATTTTAAGATCTTATTTAACATGTCTCACGAATCACGCGGGTGCGACTGCACGATATGATAAAACTTGGGTATGGCCCTACAGATCTGCGATCAACCATTGAAATTTTCAATTATCATTGCATACTCTTTAGATATTTTCACCAAAAAATTATAAAGACCCCCACTAATTAGCAATTAACGATAAAATTTTGGGTTTTGTCAAAGAACTATAATTGAAAGTTAAGATTCCTTTTTTTTACTACACTAATAGTACGCGAAATGGCAACCTATGTTATCTCTTTTAACGTGAGTATAAAAGAAAATCGAGAAACCGTCTAACCAAACTAAATTGAACCGCTGTTAATAATCGTGTTTCACGGTTCGGTTACGATTACGATTATTAAAATCGGAAAACCGTACTTCACGGTTCGGTTACGGTTTTTATCTCAACTAATGGTTATTGACCGAACCAAACTGCTAACTGCAGTTCGGTTAACCGTGTTCCCAAAACACACGGTTAACTGAACCGTTTCACTAAGAAGAATAAAAACCTAAGAGCTTGAATGAAAATTACCTTTTTTTTTTTACATTGACATATTATGCCATTCTCCAACTGTGGGTTTTTTTTTTTTTTCACATTAAGTTTGATTGGTAAATAGCAAAATATTCACAGATTTTTTTTAGTGATAATTAATCGTAACTGAACCGTTAGTCGCGGTTAACCACGGTTCGGTTACGGTTACGGTTACGGTTTTTAAAATAAAAAACCGTGAAACACGGTTCAGTTAACGATTTATAAAATGAACGGTTAATTGAACGGTTACAACCTTATATCCTTCAGTACCCTTGCTTTTTAAAAATTTGTCAATCAAGTTCACTTTCAGCATGAATTCCTGTGTAATTTACTGCAAATAAATAAGTCCTTATCATTGATGTCTATTTAAATCTCACTTTTTTCATGACAAACCATTTTCAAGCTTACCGAAAGGAACCAGACAATGTAGTTTAGACACATCGAGCTTCAACAACGATCATAACTATGGGAAAAGTGAAGGACGCTCACATCTTGACTAGAAAGAGAGACACTCCTTTCCTTCTCTTTTTCTTTTCTTGAGAAAGAAAGCCCTGGTCTTACTCACAATGTACCCTCTTCCTCCTTTTTTTTGTCCTTCCTTTGTTTTTTTTTCAACTTAAGTACCCCCTTTGAGGGTGCCCAACTTTAATGCTCATATAACATCCACTTCGATCAAGTACATGCAAAGTTATTGCTTCTCCTAGAGAACGATCTTGGTGGTCATCATACTCCATGAATTCTAGTGGGTGTAAATCTTCTATTATTGAATTATATATCTAATGATGCCTAACATCTATATGCTTAGTTTAGAAATGGTAAGTAGAATCTTGCTCAAATCAAATTCATGTGACCCCAACCATTACTACAAACCATACACTTTTCTTCCATCACGGAGTAATGGTTGTTGGAGAAACCCTTTTTTTCTTAGGTTTCTGGACATGAACTTGAGAAGAAGAAATACATTGTACTTTGTTACTTTTACAATTGGTTTTTCTTCGATTTTTTCCGTGATTTTTCCTTCCTCGTTGAAAGATTCTCCACTTAGAAATCATGTACATGGTTTCATATCTCGGTGTGACTAATGATTTTGTTTGAGATTTTCTTCATACATTTGTGTGATTTTTTTTCCCCATTTGATTCATGCATCATTTTTTCCCCCATTTTTTCAGTTTTTCCATCTGTCCCATTCAAAGGGGACCCACTCCTAATGGGGCTGGATCCAACAGGAAAACCAAAACACACGATCATCAAAGGCATTATAATATATTCAATTTTGACCAAATTCCTTTTAATTTTGACTTTTTTTATTGAGCCTCGGTAAAAAGCTAAAGAAATATATAGGTTTAGAGATTTGAGCTCATAAGCCTTTTAAATAAAACTAATCTAACTATCAGACCACACAATTATTATGTGTAATTATTTATCAAGATAAAATCTCAAAAGTAGCTATATGGAGCGGGGGACCCTAGCCACATGGGTTATTTTCGTGCTTAGCACTTATTATTGTGCTAGTAAATACCATTAAAAGTTTTTCAATGAAGATTTGAAACACTAAAATAGAGGCAGTTTATGTCAAATTTGCCCAAAATATCTTATAGGTATTCAAAAATGTGGCAAAGTGCACCAAGCATATATTGTACACATAAAAAGGATAGAAAAAAAGAAAAAAAAAAAAAACAACAAGATGCTTCCAGTAAATGTCAAGAAATTATTAGAAAAGAAATATGTGCCATAGAATTTGACTGGGTAACTACATTTTCAAGCAAATTTTAAAGAGGAACAGGCTTTTGATGATGGAAGAGGCCCATCAGAGAGGGACAGCCCAAATAACCATTGTTTACATAGCTCTAGGCCCCATATATAATAGCAAAAGACAACCACCATTCAGTGGCTCAAATATTGCTCATATAGAGTTATGCATAATACCATTAAGTACAAGGAAATGATCTTGTCCTTCCATCAGTATCATTCTAATGGAAGATGACTACATGATGTAACAAGTATAGGGCCTAAGCTTGATCTAACCAAGGGTGAAACCAGAGATTTTCTCAAGGAGATACCAATTGGTCAGAGTACGTGATAGGCTGGAAGTTTTGATTTGGCCTAGTCCAAACCCAATTGGTCTCATCAGGCTTCCAATTTGGCATGAGCCATAGACCCCATATGGCTCCAACTTAAGACTGGCCCAAATAAATGACCAAAATTGAATTTAAGGGGATTCGAGTAAAGTGAGTTCTAATAATGGAATATTAGAAAGTTGAGGATTGAGGGTCCTGAGGTGAAGACGTGGATGAAAGACTTTCTTACGATTTGATTTACTAGTTTTGTTATCGATTAAAAAACATATATTTGATTTACTAGGATGATAGTAGGCTAATAATTTTCTATCAAAAGGAGAGAGACTATTTGATGCCTATCAGTGATCATTTACCTTTTGCTTCTTTAGTCTTCCACAAAAACTTTTAGAGATTTAATACCAAGCAGGCAAGTCGGCCCTGAGTCCTACATTTTAAGGTATAAAATTTTGTTATCTGCATTATAAAAGTAAAGTCAAGGAATAACTAGTCACAATAAATAGTCCTGAAATAATTAAAAACTAGAAATCAGATTAAAAGAATTTATCAAAAGCAAACCCTATATATCTTGTAAATAACCCACAATCATCATAGAGGGTACAAATCCCTTTAGATCTGAAACAGGCAAAAAATGGAAGGTTTATAGCAGATGTAATAATTAATTTGAGTTAGTGATAAGAAAATAGAAAATAAATAGTTATTGATAATTTTCTCTCTCACACATCTTGGCTCTTTTTCGTTTTTTATCATTTTTTTTTCAGAAGTCATTTTCATTTTGAATTTTGCCTCTATTTTTTTGTCCTTTTCAATTCAACTAAAGAAAATCAATTTCAAAAATTTCCTTTTTAAGAGTAGTAGAGAGAGAGAAAAAAAAAAAAAGGTATGGAAGGTAATATAAGATTATGATTGATTTCTTTGGTGTGATGCATTGGTTTCTTAGTTGTGATGCCTGTGCCCATGTGGTTTGTTCTTATTCTTTGTAGTGACAGTTTGGTTTCAATCTTCTCTCAGGGCTTGGAGTTTCCCACAGTCTATGATGTACATGATGTCATATATGTATACTTTGTATGGATGGTTTCCATACCAATGCCTTAAGTAGCCGTGTCTCACACTGAATATTTCTAAGTTTACTTATCATGAGATTCATTCTCTTCTTAAAATAGAAGTCTATAACACCTAACCTCATACAACAATTTTTTGCAGTGGTCCACTGTGATGTATAAATCAAAGTCATGACTTGGCTTATTGTTTACATATAGGCTATTGAAATGAAAGTACCAATCAATTATTAGTTCAATGGTAAGGCACATCTGGCCCTTTTTACGGAAATGACCGAGTTTTAATTCCCAATCATAAAGTTGATGATGAGGGAGCTGGGTAGAGTGGATTAGTAGGTGTGTGAGTTATACAAGAAAAGAAAAAAAAAATGCAACACTAAGGGCCTAGTCGGTTGTATAGGATTGAACTCCTAAAAATTTAAATAAAAGCATTTCTAAAAAAGACTAAAATTGAAGAAACAAATGTGTAGAATATCCATACATAATACAAGGCCATTAAGTAATCTCCCTTTCGGTGAAAAACTAATGAAGGGGAGATGAAGAATGAACTCTCAGCCATTACCATAGTAAATCAAATCCCAAAAAAGTAAGGGTCCCATCTGTATCTAGATCTATGTTATTCTCTCTTCAACTCTATATTATTTCTTTGTTGGGATTGACTTTATCATGAATTTTTAAAATTCAATTCGATCGAAATTAATAGACCCTAAGATTAAAACGAAATAAATAAAGCTTACCATTTAAAGAAAGAAGAATTGAAAGTGTTATGCTATGGGAGTTGAGACAGGAGATTTTATATTTATGGTAAGACAAGACAGAATGGTTAAAGTTGACATGGTAACCACATTCATATATTGTGCTATATAAAGCATTTATAATACGGTAATATGAAACCAGAATAACTCTTTCATGAATATGATCCTTTACAAGTTACATCCCACCTTCAATGTAAGTGTTAGTTGCTAGTAAGAGAGACACTATCTAGGAGAGAGAACCCACTTTTTTTTAAATTTACTACATGAATTTAAGGTGCATGGCCCCAATGGAGAAAGTACAATTTGGAGAATGGATAATTCATTTAATAACTCATATTTTTATGAAATTTTTTGTTTTCAATTTATTAATTTATCTACCCATTTATTTATTCATTTATATCACATGTAAATTGAGCGAACATTGCTGACTTTTCACATGGATAGTCCTAAGCCCATATAACGGAGGGTTGTATGAGCAATAAGCAAGTTAATCGGCATAAGATTTTGTCACGATCCAAACATTAGTTCCCAAATGTCGAGCCTAAATTTTTCGTAGGTAAACCAACATCTGAGTCACACCCCCAATTGAAGCCCAAAACACCCAATCTGAACTTGACCTAGTTTGTAAATTCTCCGAGGATTTGGTTGGGTCGACTTAGGTAGGGTCCGTCTCCCAAATTCTTTAGGTTAATCTGCTTTTCAAAATGCATAAAAATCTATAAATATATATATATATATACTTCATATTTAAATAGATTATGTAAAATATTTCATCGAATATATACATTAATGCTTATAATAAATAAGATGAGCGCTTGGGTCTAATCCATGTACTCAAAGCCCAAGCCCTAACCGATCCCAAATTTCATTTCCGTTTCCAAGATCCAGGCCCAAACCCAACTCAAACCAGAACAAGCCCAATCCTAATTACACTTTTGATCACATCGAACTCGGCCCAACCCAAGCTCCACCCTTATTTTAAAGTTCATCCTACGTACTTCATTCAGTTTAAAAAAATAATTAATCATCTTTAAAAAAAACTTTAATTATTTACAAACAGCATTTCATTAATAAATGCATAAATTTATTAAAATAAAAACAAGCACACTTAGCTCCATAATTTTTACGTTTTAGGGGACCGTACAATATTAAAACGCATCCTGTTGAGTTACAACATAGTTTGACTTATAAACTCACGGATCTAGATTGCGACTCATGTATTTCAAGGGGGCCCACAATTGGGGGTGTTATACCCAATAAAGCCAATCAAAGGGCTTGTTTCTTTACTAGCATTCCTTACTGGAATTCTAGTTGGGGTTTTTGAGGCATGATGTCCTTGTATTTCAAAATCTCTTATTTCTTGATAAGAATTTATGAATTCAAACACATGATAAGTCCCAATTGGCGTTTAGGAATTTTTAGAATTCCACATTCTTTGTATTTTGGTGGAATTCCAAAATGCTCATGCCCTTATTAAGAGGATTTATGAATTCCACCTTGTCTTGGAATTCAAGAATTCTCCAGACAAGAATTCCTGGAATTCTAGTAAATGAAGAGGCCCTAAACCCAAACCCAAATCCCAGCCCACCTCAAATATCCATAAACCCACCCTCAGCCCAAATCCCAGCATAACCACTTATACTGAAATTTTAGAAATTTCTATTGGAGAATCTAGAATTACTAGTAAAGAAACAAGGAATTTAAAATTTTCATAAAACTGTCTCTGATAACATGTCGGTGAATTCAAGCAAAAATTCCACTAAAGAAACGTGTACTTTGTTTCACCCAACCCACCCATTCTTATTCCTCTTCCTGTTCCCATCTCTTTAAACAGTATATTACAGTACTACTGCTCAGTACTAGTCATTGAAATGAAATGTGGAAGACCAACATATATGACTTCATTTACTTACCATTCCACTGTCTTTAATTTTCAGTTATTACAACTGAAAACAATCCCAATCTCAATTGCTATAACTTCGCAAATTTTGGCAAAAAAACACTAGTGGCATTACCGTAAATTACTCTCCCTTTTTATCCTAACCCCCTCTCTCTCTCTCTCCCTGTAGACAGAGAAAGAGAAGAAGAACGAAAGCTTCAAGAAATCTCAAATCCTCACAAAGATAGATAGATAGAGAGAGAGAGAGAGAATGTCGGAAAATTAGGGTTTCTGCAACTCGATCTCGTTCCGATCTGCTTCTTGATCTCGGCGAAATGCTTCAGATCCGAGCCTGCAATTCTCTTCTCAAGACTTGATTTTTCTTTTCAATTGTTCGTGAAGTGAACCGGTGATTGGTTGAAATTTACTCGTAATCCGAGGAACCCAAACTTCAGAAGCACTGGAGAGAGAGGCTTGTTGGAAAGATCTCGCCTTTACTGTAAGTTGAGTGATCTATTGTAGTAGTTTTGAAGTGAAATTTGTTGATTTTGAGTGGTTTTTGGGGTTGGGGTTTTGGATTGTTGGGGAGGAGGTTGTTTTGGGGGGGTGTTTATGTGGAATTGGAAGAGAATGTGTGTTGTTGGAGTTTGGATGCGGGCGGATCTCTGTGAGAGTGGTTGCATTTGGGTTTTGATTTTGCGCTAGGGCGTGAATTCTCTGTTTTGGTTTTGGATTTCGGCAATTAGGGTTTTGTTTCGTGGTTGTGGAAGTTTTCTTATGATTTCTCCGAGTGGAGTTAGGGTTTGGTCATGAGAAGCCGCATATGAGATCTTGTTTCCGGAGGAATTATGGGGATTTGGTGGTTTTGGAGGTTGAAAGTTTGGTTTTTTGTGTAAAGAGACTGTTTTTCTTTTTCTTTTTTTAATGGGTGAAAGGATTAGAGAATTGGGGTGTTATGGCTGTGCTGGAAGAGAAGTACGTTTTTGCACTGTTGGATTGAGGAGGTATTAAGGAGTTAATTACAAGCATTGGGATAGAAGAATTCTAGGTCTGCTATTTTGAAGTGCTGGATTGCAAATTGCTATGCCCATATGATGCATTCGTGGTGCAATTTGTTCCTCTGCTAAGTTTGAGGAGTATGTGCATTTACACCTTCTGGTCTATGGGTTCTTGGAACTCAGGGTCTCAGTTTGAATAAAAGAGTATTGGAGTGAGACCTCTGTTGGTAGATATTTGTTTAGTAAAGATGCCGCCTTCTCCAGCATTGAGAGTGTCTCCGGCAAGGGAGGTCAGAATGGAGAATCATCACAAGAGGGGACGAAGTCTTGAGGGTGGATTGCTCTTTAAAGATAAAGATGATGATCTTGCTCTGTTCAAAGATATGCAGAACAGAGAAAGGGACAACTTTTTGCTGCAACCTGCTGATGATTTGGATGACTCTCTGTGTAACTTCCAAACTCATGCTCCATGTTTTGGCTCTTAATTTTATGTTTGATGTTCTCCATTTCTCCATTTTCAATTTTTTAGATCTATTCTCGTTGACCAAAACATTTTGCTCTCATTTTTGACACCCCAAAATATAAAATTTGTGAATTCTCCTCTGCAGCAACAAAATTGAGATATTTCTCGGACTTCAAGCTTGACATCTCGATTCCAGCTCGAGGAGAGAGCAGTGATCTACTTAATGCAGATGGCGACAAAAATGACTATGATTGGTGAGTTGTTAGATTTAGATGCTTGAAACTGCACTTCTTCTGGAACGCTTCCCAACTTACAATTGTACATGAATAAAATTTCTTAGAAAACAGGAGAAGCAGAATTCATATAGCCAACCCCCAACATGGTTGGGACAAGCCTCTAATGACGATAATGATGAGGATACGGCACTTGCACATAGTTCAAAATTTTAGAAGCCCGTACAACAGTTGGAAGGTGTCGTAGTCACAGCCATGAGGTTGTGGGTATGAGTCGTGATACCTATAGAAAAAAAGAAAGGGGTATTGTTGTTCCATAAAATTATTACATTCCCAACTTCTTCATTATCTTGATTACTGGAGTTGGAATGCTCCACTTGTATTAGAAAATATTTGCTGTCTTCTCTTGATGTTATTTCTCTGTCCATTAGTGAAGTGCACATTGTTCTGATGGAATTGCTTTGTTTTTTTGGCCCTCAGGCTATTGACTCCTCCAGACACTCCTCTTTTCCCTTCCTTGGATGATGATCCTACGCCGTCTAATCTTGTACATAGGGGCAGACCTCGAAGTCAACCCATTTCCATCTCAAGATCAGCCAAGGTATGTAATTGGTTGTGTTGGTAAAGCCAAGGCCCACATCCCACATCGCCTAAGTAATGCCTTTGACAAAGCTTCACCAGCTTAGGCTTTTGGATTGGTACATGGTATTAGAGTGGGTTTCAATCCCATTGTTCTTTTGTATTGTAGCCCACGTGGCAGGCCTGTCCATAAAATCTGTTGGGTCCTGCACATGATGGGGAGTGTTCATAAAGTAAAGCCCCACATCTCACATCGCCTAAGTAATGCTTAGACAAAGCTTCATATACCTGTTTGGGCCTTCCACCTATCAGCTTTTGGGTTGGTATATGGTATCTTACATGTTGTACTTACTGGAGAAAGCATTTGTTCTCTGTGCTTATTAAGGGAAAAGAAAGTAGTTTTTGCTTGGATGCTTTCTCCACAATTATTTTTTGTAATTCAAAATTCAATAGCTTTATAATTCTGGAAAATCTCTCCAAATGCAGGTAGAGAAGAGCTATAGGACGAGCAGAAGCAGTGCGAGTCCAAATCGATTGAGTCCATCCCCTCGGTCTGGTAATAGCACATTCCAGAACAACAGAAGTAGTGCAAGCCCACATCGATTAAGTCCATCTGCTCAGTCCAGTAGTAGTGCATTCTCCTCAAGGGGAAGGCCATCTTCTGCTCGTCAATCTAGTCCTACTCCTACATTGCGGTCAGCAACGCCATCACGTAGGCCATCTACTCCCCCAAATAAGCCCTTGTCACCTGCTCCACGGTCTGCCACTCCCACCATGCGGAGGATGAGCACAGGGTCAAGCAGCCTTCCATCATCTTCTGGAAGAAGGGCACCTTCTCCTGGAAAGGCAAATCGTGGAAATTCTGCTTCACCAAAATTACAAGCGTGGCAATCAACTCTCCCTGGTTTCTCCTCAGATGCCCCTCCAAACCTTCGGACTTCCCTGTCAGATAGGGCAGCATCACATGTGAGGGGCTTTTCACCAGCATCATCAAGGAGCGGAAGGGATTCATCCTCAAAATTCGGGAGGCAATCCATGTCACCAACTGCTTCTAGAAGTGCAAGCTCATCACACAGTCATGAGCGAGATCGCTTAAGCTCTCAGAGCAAGGGTTCTTTAGCATCCTCTGTTGATGATGATATGGACTCTCCGCAGTCAGTAGTCGTGGGTTTATCAGAGAGCCCAAGTTCAAGAAAAAATGGAGCATTTGCAAGTAGTAAAGCTCTGGCATTTTCCAAAAAGCCATCTACTAGAACACTTTCTGCAAGTTCAGCTCCAAAACGATCATTTGATTCTGCACTAAGACAGATGGTAGGTTTTATCAGTTCTTACTTGTTATTGTTTTCATATGATTTAGTTTATGTGAATGGGCTACTAATGCTGTCCTTGTTGTTGACTGATGATGTAAACGTATGTTGTTATAAAATAAAAATAAAAAAAACAAAAAACCGATGTAAATGTATATGAAATGTAGAAAAATTAAGGTTTTTATTTATTTATTTACTTGTTGATGGATCAGACTGGCTACCTCAATTTAGGCCAGCCCCATCTACTGAAGTGAGAAGCTACCTGTTTTTAAGCTGCCGACAGATTTTTGCTGGACTGCATGCTAAACCTTTGAATAGAGTTTGCTGGTTATTGCACAAGCAGTTCTGGTTTATTTTTGTGGCAAATGCACCCATGTTATGCTTATGTTAACAAGTAGGACTGTAGGATATTTATTATGACCTTGTGTTCCATAAACATTATCCAGGTGAGGGTACTTGTGTAGTTTTTCAAAAGAAAGAACAAAGAAAATGAACGTGCTATAAGGCCAATCATTTTCATTCTGTATTTCACTATTTAGTATATCATATGATGTACTCCTGCTTTCTGGTTTGGTTCTTACTATTTGCATCCTGTTCTTGTGAAGGTTAATCCTTTTTGTTTTTTGGTATAGGATCATCGCAAAAGTCCTCAAAATATGTTCAGGCCACTTCTATCTAGTGTCCCTAGTACAACCTTCTATGTTGGGAAAGCAAACAGTGGACATCGTTCTATGATCTCTAGAAACTCTTCTGTCACTACTAGCAGTAACACCAGCTCTGAGCAAGGTGCCAGTATTGCACATGAAACTGAGGGTAGTGACCACGACCAGGATGCTCTAGCCAGTGAATGGGGAAAACCTTCAAATTCCAATGCTCAAGAGGAAATATTTGTCTTTGATAAGGTTGATGAAGTGAGTGAAGATACCGGGCATGAAGTTTCTGATGAAAAACCAACAATGAGTGATGGAAGCTTTGGTGAGAGTGCTACAAGGCAGGTTGAGCCAAGGGACTCTGAAAGCAACCTTGTTGCTGCTGAGAATGCTGCAACTGATGAATCCTCGTATGTGATGCTTGATCCCACAGAAGCAGATTGTTGTGAAATGATGGCATCTTGTTATATATGTAGGAGCAACTTTCATATTGTTGGACCCATGGATGAGAATGCTAATGTTTGTCCTGATTGTGCTGAGAGAGGTAGACAATTGACTCCTGTATCCACCGTCTTTTGCACTCAAAACATGCTTCACGCTGATACAGCTTTGGGAGAAGATAAACAGTGTAATGACTTGCAGCTTGAGATGGGAATGCATGAGTTGCAACAAGTAGAAAAGAACGGTACCCAACTCATGCATGGTCAGCAAGGAAGAGATGTCAAGCAGGGTGATGGTTGCTTGTCAGACAGTTGTCTTGTACAGCTGACAGAGAAGGAAGGGGAGCAGCATCTTCTGGACCCACAGGTTGTTGGCCAGCAAGAAATCTCTTCCAACCAGTCAAACACTGTTTCTGAGCAGAGATTGCAACATTTTAATTCCTTTCCAAGCTTAAAGGCTGATGGCTCAGAAGCAACTGGTATTTCTTTGCTGCTGAAAAGGTCAAGTAGTAGCAAGTGGCCTGTTGTTCAAGGAAGGGCTTTTACTGCTACTAATGTAGTTTTTGACAATCCTTCTTACACAAGGGAAAATGTGAATGCTATGAGAAGTCTTATTGGGCAGGGAAGTGCTTCAGCTTCTTCATCTGTCGATTTGAACTCAATAAAACAAATAGAGGTCCGTGTACAACGTCAATTGAGCAGCAGGAAAGCTGACATGGAAAACTCAAGAGAGGGTTCAAATGCTAACCTTTTAAGCACCACATCCTCAGTTTCAGGAATGTCAAATAATGCAAGTGAAGCTTTGGTTCATCTGAAGAGCACCAGTGAAGAAAATTATCTTTCTGTCAGAAATATGGAACATGATGCTTTGCAAGAAGCACCCGTTGTCACTGAAGGACAACTGAGAGATTCAGAAAATGCTGAAGCAGCTAATAAACGGCATTCTTTTATCAGTACAGGTGTTCATGAGGAATTCAATCTTGAGCGCATGGATGGTTGCAGGGCATTGTATACTTCAGCCTCTGAATTATCAAGCCACATAGGAACTATGCAGTTAGACGATAGTTCAGCTGCAGAGTTTCTAACTATTGTAGACTCCATGTCGCATGGAAATGCTGAAGTCCTCTCCAACAATGCAAGAGAGACAGAAATGGAAGTATCACTTGCAACTGGAGGGTCCTCTGTCCATGGAATTGAGGCTTCTGATCCTCCTGTACTTGAATCTTCAAATATGGAAGTAGAAGAAACAGAAGATGGATATGACAGTTCTACAGTTCAACAAATGGATTGTATGGAGTCCCCAAATTCTAAAGGCAAAATTGAAACATTCGAAGAGCCTTTGGCTACCACATCATTAGAGAAGGATTCATTGGGTACAACTACAGAAATCAACCTCTCGGAGCATGATGGTACGCTCCTCCCTTATTTGTTGGTTTGTTTTTGTTTTCTTTCTGAAAGCTATGCTGAATGCCCCCTCCCCTTTTTTTCTGATCGGTAATTCCCCTCCCCCACACCTCCTCTTGAAGATGAAGTCAATGCCTGCCTCTTTTTTTTGCCTTTTTTTTTTTTAACTTTTTGAACTTTCTGCTTCACAATGATCTTATGTGGGCTATCTTCTGCTACTGTGAATCCAGGGGAGGCATCACTATGGACCTATTTTTTGTTGCTTCTATTTTGAATCATATGTTTGCATGTTTATAGTTCATGGCTTGTAGTTTCTTCATGTTATTGCTGTTTTTTCCGATTTCACTGCTGATAGTATGCTTTAGGCTATACAATGTTTTAAATAGAAGTAACCATTCAATAATAATAATAATAATAGAATGGTATGTTCAGGTTTTAAAATGTTGAATATATGATCAAGCAATCAATGAAGATTCTATAAGCACATTAATCATACATGGTCTCAAATCATCTCGACGTTGAGTGCAGTCTGGACTGGATTATGCACCAGCCTACTACTATTCCTCTAGACCAGTGAGATTCCAAGAGATGCAGATGCATGTAAATTGCTATTAAACCAAGCAAATGGTTTCAATGACTTTTATTTTTAAAAGGGGGGGGATATCCTAATCATATACCACGAAGATCCTACCCAAAGAACAGATATTTCACATGCCTAATATTCATATTTTAGTAATAACAAAAATGTATTTTCCCCGTTATGTCAGTTATTATAACATAAGCATAAGTTATACAGACCCTAGAGTGAACTTCTGATATGATATGAAGTCCAAATAAACAAAAGAAGATACAGAATCATATGGCATTATTTTTTTCTCAATTTTTGTATTTAATTTGGAAATTAGTTCCTTGTTTGCATGACCAATCCTAATATTTAAATAAATGAAATTAATTGATTTGTGTTGCAAGGAATGAATAGATCATAAAGTGAGATGCAAGCTAAGAAGAAAAACTTTTCACCAAAATAACCATTTTCATCTTTGTTAATGCCAAGAATGCATCTTTTACATCTGTAAAACCCAGTTAAAATGGTTAAACTCATTTGATTTTCTTTAGTCAAACTATGCAACCCATTACTGATTTCTTTATGTTGGATCTTGGATTAGAATCTAAATCATTATTGAGAACACCCCAACATCTAAACCCAATCATGTCCTCTGAGGCTCTGAGACATCAACTTTGGGAATAGAACCCACAAAGGTAGATAACTATGGTTCCTTAAGAAATTGCATACAAGGTTTGAAGCCTTTACCGCCCTCTGATTTCCCAAGCCTCCTTGCTTACATGCAAAAGGCTTCTGTGAGATCAATGGATGAGAAACTAGAAAAAATCCTCCGTGCCCAATCTATTAGGTCCTGGGTTTAAGAATCCCTCTTTCCTCCTTGCTTCTTAGAATCTGAAGCATATTTCGCATTTCAAATCCTACTCTTTTTAACTAATTAACTGCTCAATTAGCTTCGCCTCGGCCTTGAACTTGATAAAACCACAACAGACCCTGCCATTGTTTTCCTATCCACGGAGAAACGCGTGAAACATGTCTGCCCACTAATTAAGAACCTTTTACAGAACATTCCTAGAACAAGAAGGGACAGATAAGAGGAACGTTAGAAGCAACTCCTTAACTTTCTAAATTTAGAGAACCATCAGACTGTATTGCTGTGATTAGCATATAAAGATGTGACACACTGATAGGTAACACTAAACTCTTAAAAGTGCCAAAGCCTGATGGTCTCACATGTGGCAGAGGATATGGACTAGACTGATGTTTGGATTCATCTTTATGAAGTGGTAGGAGAGTATGCTGGTTTTTCCTTACTGGTAATGGTAATTTTATTTATAAAGTGCTAAACTGCTAATACATACATATACTCAGTGAAAAATAAGGGTAAACTGAGACTAAACAGAAACCCAAATAATGAGTTCTTCACTTCCAACTAGACGAGGCAAGGTAGGGGGACAGTAATGGGTACTTCACCAGTAACTTGGGCAAGGGGATCATTAGCAACACATGCACACTGCCATGTTTGGGGCACATGTATGACAACCGCCGTGAATACATACTTGTCATATGATTTGTAGAACATGAATCAATGATTTAAGATTACCTGATGGAAGTAGTAGAGACCAAGTGTGCTGCAGAGCTACTGGAGGATGTGTGATGTGTCATTGAAGAAATCCATTCTGAAGCCTCTGGTGGAGCATAGATATTTTATTGAGCGTGTCCTTTTCTTCCATACTATTACTAGGTATCAACCTACTGTGTGCAGCAGTATTGCCATTCCCTTTGACTCAACTAAATATGCAGATTTTGGTTTGGTTAGGGCAGCCAATTACATCCCAACCAGTCTTCCATATATGCCGGCATCTACCAGAATGAGTATAGGATAGCTTAAGCTTATCTGGATTAAATGATGGTTCACCATGACTACATCTGCCACCACTCTGACCACCTACCACCACCTCCAAGGCTTCATCCGCTACCATCATCACCTTGACCTCCCTCATCCATAAAACTAGTTCACGCTGAACAATTAGAACCTATTGCAAAATATTCTTGTACTGACATCACTCTTCACTTTGGAGATATGTAAGTATAGCTCCCAATAGAGGAAGGTGGGTCTTGGCTTACAATTTGTGCGCATACCATTTCATATTCTAGATTTTAAAATACCCAGCAGTTCAAAGAACCATTTCATATTCTAGATTTTAAAATACCCAGCAGTTCAAAGATGTGTTACCTCTAACTTTTCGGCTTGCTCTTGTGAACAACATGACCTCATAAGTTGGGACATAACTCATACCAAATCCACTGGAGTTTAGTATAATAATTGCTATGACACAAATCACCTTGTTTAGACTGCACTGTATATCTAGTTAACTAATTCTGATGTGCTCTTTATATGGGTATGAGGTATAGATATTGAATTCCATGACTCTTGTCTAGTTCTGAATATATGAAACTAGAGGCAATAGCCTGCATAAGACTTAAGGATCCAATTCATACTAGCAGATTTTTTACTTCCCAAATCCCAATGGCAAATTTTGCATCATCAGTAGATGGCCCTTTGACTCATCCATTTATGTATTGAGGCTTTTAGTTCCACCGTTCTGTATAATGTTTTTCATTAAACAAATTTATTGTAATCCATTTACTTGGATTGACACTCCATACAACTGGGAAGTGCCCGCAGACCAACAACGATACCCCCACCCCCAAACACCACCACCCCACCCCCACTGCCGATTTAAACTCAATTGACAAATCTTGATATGTTCAACCTGCTTTTCTGATGAGAACAGCCCTTTTAAAGATGACCAATCGATCCTTTTTAGAATCACTAATGAAGATGAACTCTCACCCAACAATCAGAATTCACCAAATAGTATGAAATACTCATCCGCCATACACAATTAAGTCTGTTCTTCACCACAACTCCACACCAAAAAACTGAAAATATTCAAATAAACATGGTAATACTCATGTCTAGACCCTTCAAATCCTAGAGCCCAAGAGCACAAATTCCTTTTACAGCTCTAAACCTTGTTCAGGACCCATGGCTCTATGTCAGCAGTACATATATGGCTGATGTCTGCCCAAGGTATGGAATCTCCTCAAAAACTTGAACTTTGCTTTCTCATCTAGTCTTTGATGGGTCCTCTAAATTTTAAGGTTCTAATATGGAATTGTTGGCACTGATTCAATATAAAATCAGAAATAAAGAACGAGCCCCTCGCACAGTTGGAAAGGGCTGATTGCCGCAACCCTTGAGGTCCTGGGTTAGAGGCATGTCACCATTTAATAATAATGATAATAATGAAAAATCAGAAATAAAGAAGGAAAAAAAAAACTTATCTTGAGGAGAAAAAAGTAGTATTTTTAGGAAAAAGAATAGAGAAAATTTAGGAACTTCTTGTACAGTATTCATCATTAGGTTTGGGTGACAAGGCTTCACTTTATATTAATATCTAATTTTTGTATTTACAAAAAACCCCTGTACCCTGTACTTTTATGTGTTCACAAACTGTCCATATTAGTTTGCAAATTACAAATCAGCCGTGGGCTGTCTGCTCAACGTTTCTAACCAGATCCCACCACTCGTTATAGTGTCCATATCTTCCACAAGAAAGTATAATACAGCTTGTTCTTGTTCTTATTTGTTGATGAGAAACTGCACCATGATAGCCACATTCATCATTACCACAGCCGCAACCACAACCACGTCCCAGATTACATCACTGCTACCGCCAGTACCACCACCCTTTCATGATCCTGCTAGAGCTGATCGATCTGTAAATGTGGTGTAATCATATTATTCTTTCCCTTTGTAGGAAAGCAAAAACATTTCCTAGTGGTGAGATTAACTCCTGACCAAGGATGAGTGCACGACTAGTCTCATATTTGGTATTCAGTCATTCAAGCACATAATATATCTGCCGCTGCTCAATCTCCTCTGTCTATTCCTTTGAACGAATGAACAGAAGGAGACATGCTGTTTTAGCTCACATCATATCTGAACTCTGAAGCTTAGCATTATGATAACCTGAGACTGATCTCCCTGCTGAAACCGAGCAGTATCTCTGTGCAAGATCATGCAATATTCTTCTTCTGAGAATATGTTCAGGCTACTATATCCCATATCTCTTTAGTTGTTCTACAGTGCATAAATGTATTTCTTAAGTCGTCTTCATTAAAATGGAGGGGCCATGACATTGACATCATTAACATATTATCTGCTTCCCAATCACTTCTTTAGATCAATGTTTGGAGGCTATTTCTTTCTCCTATCAATATAACCCATCTGTTTTTTTTTTTTTTTTTATTTGTCACTGATGCAGATCCTTGCTGAGTATTTTGACCATTAAATTGAGTGGACATACCAATAATTAGGATTTCTTTAATTCACAACATAGGAGTTGTCTTGCTCAGAGTCCCTACACTTGATGACTTGTTGTCAGCCTCCATATTATCAAGCAACCACAATTAGGCCCCACAAATTCTTGATTTAGCTTAACTCCCCGGGAGTCCAAACAATCTATTTCCTTTGATGTTTACTTGTTTTGTATTTTAAGTAGGTGTTTTTTGGTTTTGTTGCTTCGTGTTTGTATACGCTGCTTTTGGCTTAATTTTTGTTTCTTTTCTTTTGGTGTAATAAATTTTACCTTTCTCCAAAAAAAAAAAAAAATCCAAAGGTGAAGCTATTCAAGATTAAACACAATCACAACTGATGAAAAACTACACTCGATCTGAAGAAACAAGAACATGCTACTCTGCTGTCCTGATCAACACCTCCAACCGGTCACTACGCAGTCCACATTCATTAAGAAAAAACTGCAGAGTCGGCTCCATTCAGCCTCAATTAACACCAGCACTCTAAGATCGGTCATGAATATGCCCAGATCTCAGGACACAAAGGCAAATAAACTGGGCAGCAAAAAAAAGGACAGGCATCGGTCAATAAGAGGTTTTTTTCCTTAATGCAACCCTAAAAATAAAATGAATTTCACTAAAACTGTGAGGAGAATTTTCAGAAGATGCTAAATGAAGCGACAAATCTGAGGAAAACCGTATGACATATCAGATATATTCCACAGCCAGTTTTGAGTTTTTTCAATTTATTTCGAGAACTGGAAAAATACATTTTAAACATTAGAAGAAAAAAAAGCTCCAAAAAATCATCACAGACATCTATAAACCATGAACTTTCTTTGTGTGCATGTCTTGATCTGATGTCTGAACCATGAAGTTTGACCGTATGGCTACTCAATACTCATGGAAGATGACCGAAGTAGAGAGAATTGAAAGACTTCAAAGAGACTTCCTTTCCAAGAAACGGAAGATGAAAGGAGTATCACCTGGTCTCTTGACAGCTAGCTTGCAAACTCATAGCAAACATGGTTTGGGTATCAGATCTCTAAAAATGCAAATGAAGCTTTCCTCGAAAATTGGTTACTGCGATAGGAGTTGAAATGGGCTCTAGCGAGGATTAAAAAAAAAACGTCCCATAGGCTATGGAGATACGTATCGGTTGTCACTTGTCAGCTTGAGTTTAAATTTAAGATTTGAAAAAGAATTCGAGAAAGTACCTTGGTGTCTGGGGGATGTCTTGATTTAGCTTTGAAGCTCAATGTCTCTTTCTTGTATATGAAGAGGTCTACCAATGAGATGGCTGATACTCTTGCCAAGGAGGATGTTGGGAGATCAGATACTATTGTGGACTTTGCCCCTCGATGCTGTTTTTTCGCTTTCTGGGTATTTTTTGTTTTCTTTCATCTGTTTTTGGATGGTTCTTTTTGTTGCTTAGCTTCTTGTGCATGTCTTTTGTGCTGCTTAACTTTAATATATTTAGTTTCCATTAATAAATAAATAAATAAATAAATAAGTTCCAAAATTTTAGAATATTAGAAAATGTTAGATCTTATTGTTTATTTTCTTTATTAACTGACATAAATGATTATAGGACCCTTTACTGTCATAAAAGTTTTGTATCCATTGAATCCACAATACTGACCAAAATAGACAACATATTAAAAATGACAAGCCTAACGCACATGGAAACATACCTAGAAGGCTAGAACTAAGGTTGCATCGCATATTCTGAATTGATACGCACTTCCATTCTTCTCATTGTTGGGATTTTTCTTGAAACAAGAATAAATTTCTGCCCTTCTATTGGTTATATATGTTTTTACGTCAAATGATATAGTAAACGCAATCTCAGCCATCTAAACCAACCTTCAATGATTTATTCCCCACCCTTCAAATATAATTAAAAAGAAATAAAGACTAAATACCCCTAAAATCATGAGTACCCTACATGAATGGGACATCACTGCATATATGTTCTTACATCAAAGTAAGCTTAACCATCCAAACCAATCTAAAATGTTTTAATCTTGTTTTTTGAAACAAAATGAAAAGACTAAAATACTCTTTAAACTCATCACTATCCTGTACCCTGTAAAAATGGGCCATATCATTTCAATAGCGCTTAGAGTGGCACAAACATGCACTTGTTGCAAGGTTAATGTAATAAGTCATCCACCGAATCCAGTTTCATGTCATTCAGTCAATGTTTAACATTTAAAAGTTGGCATTTGACAAAAACACACAAATAACTTAAAGGTGTCACTCTCCCAAAAGGTGTGGATATCCATGATTGAATCATTCTCATTCTCTCTGGGTTTGGGTTTGGTTCAGTGTGGTTTCTTCATCTAGACACCACCCTAAAACAGGCTAAAAAAACCATTTACTATTAGAAGAACAAGTGACAAGGCCCCCTTTCTTTGAGCATTTAGATGTTGTGTTCTGGGCATTTAGTGATTCATTCTTCCAACCAATATTTCTGTTATAATGTAGTAGTTTTCATAACTCAAGTGATCAATTTTCGCTCCAAAATCTTTTCACTGACATACTGTTCTGACACTTGTTAGATGAAATTCTACTTGTAATTACTGCCTTTCCATTGTTTTTTATCTAATTTTTGGCTTTTGACTGAAGAATCCACAATTACAGTTGGAGGCCCACATGGACGGAGATTGAGAAGCTTGACTTTGGATGAAGCAACTGACTCCATACTCTTCTGTAGCTCTATCATTCATGACCTTGCCTACAAGGCTGCAACCATTGCAATGGAGAATGAAGACCAAGTTCCCCTCGAGGGTTCTCGTCCAACAGTTACTATCTTGGGTAAAGCTGATTCCAACAGACGAGACCTCCGCAGCAGAACTAGTCGACGCACACTAAAGTCTCAAAAGGGCAGACAGCGGCAGTCGGAAGCAGATGCTAAAACCCCATCGACCAATGACGAAAATGTTGCAAAAATGGATTCCTCCTTGACTGCCCATGATTCAGCAGTTCCAAACAAGGTGGACAGTATGAAACCTCCAAAGCTGGAGTCAAAGTGCAATTGCACAGTTATGTAAGAGTTCCTCAGCAATTATTAGCATATGCTATGAATGCGATCACACGATTTTGTAATGGACTCGCTCACCTCCTCATTTGAGGGTGCAGAGTGGTTTGTAATTTAGATTTTTTGTGTTTGGCTGGGGGAGAGCTTGGGTTCTCTACTCTACCTGTATCTCGATCATCCTGATTTATTTGTTACAAATGCCATGATGTGTTTGGTGACATAACTTGTAAAAATTATTTTTGTTGTTCCATGAAGAGTCTAGATGCTTGTGGCTGCTGTGTCTGTGTTCCTGGGTGGTTCCTGTGGCGATGGTCATGTTCTTGCTATTTCACAAAAGTGACAGGTACAACTTGAGCAATTTTCCAGTTCTTTCAATTGATTTACTGGGGAAAATTTTTTGGTGTTCTCTGCTGTGACTTCTGCCAGCACAATGGAAACCCGATCCATACTTGGAGCCAGTATTGATCCGGGTGCATTTATTACAATCCAACAGATATAGATATCATGCATATATTAAATCCAAGAAACAAGTTACTGGGATTTGAGTCTCTGAGATCAATGCACTGGTTTTGGCTTCAGTAATAATGTTTACCCAATTACAAACTGGAATTTTTTTGGAGGTGATCTGAATTGTTTCAGTATTCTTAGATTCTAAAATACAAAATTTGGGTGAGCCATGAGATGGGTCTTAAAAGGCTTTGACCACCCACAATGAAATGGTCACGGGTCTGGGCCCAACAAATGAAATGGGCTGGTGATGGATTCTGAAGTATCTGCTTGCTCAAATCATGTAACAAATGCTTCTATCAACTTAGAGCCTTACAACAAAATATTACTGGTCCCAACCTGCAGACATCTCTCCATGGATTACACCAAGCATATCGTAGATGTGCAGTGTTTGTGGGTGGTATCTATCCCACACCACAAACTTGTGGGTGACCCCATTCACTTCAATCAAGCTATAACCAGGTACCTTCTTGACTCCCAAATCACACATCATGTTTCTCACCTTGCCAACCTTCTCCCATTGCCGCTTCTGCGCATACAAATTAGCCAATGTGACGTAGTCACCTGCAATCGGCTCGAGCTTGGCCAAATGATTCATGGCCAGCTCACCTATCTCTAGGTTTCCATGTGTGCATGCAGAGCCTAACAGACTTCTCCAGAGCGCTTCAGTGGGCTCCGTTGGCATCTTCTCGATGAAATCAAGCGCTCGATCTAACAAACCTGCACGGCTAAGGAGATCAACCATGCACCCATAATGCTCAATTCTAGGCTTGATCCAATACTCGTCCTTCATGCGGTTGAAATATCTCTGGCCTTCGTCGACCATGCCATTTTGGCCACAGGCACTTAGAATATGAGTAAAAGTGATCGAGTTGGGTTTAATTCTTGCATCTAACATGTCAATGAACAGTGCGAGAGCTTCCTTGCCTAACCCATGCATTGCAAGCCCTCCAATCATAGCACTCCAAGACAATACATTCTTCTCAGGCATTCTATTGAATACCTCTCTCGACGCACTTATGGCACCGCACTTTGCATACATGTCCACAAACGCAGTTGACAATTCAATGGACATGATCCCATTGACAATCGCATGGGCGTGCACTGATTCCCCGAATTTCAAGCATCCACATTCAGTGCAGGCAGAGACCACACTCACTAGTGCCATGTCGTCAACCAATGCATCGGCCACCCGCATCTGAACAAACACTTCTAGCGCCTTGTTTGCCTCTCCATTGTGATCATAGCCAGCTATCATAGCGCTCCATGATGCCACACTCCTTTCAGGAATTCTATCAAACACTTGATGTGCTTCTTCGAGTCGACCGCATTTGCAATACAAGTAAAGGAGTGCATTGAGAGAGTAGACGTCGGAGGCAAAACCAAGCTTGAGGAGGTGGGCGTGGATGCAAGTGCCTTCATGGAAGGCGGAGAGGAGGGAACAGGCCTTGAAGGTGATGGGGAAGGTGAATTTGTCTTTGGCGGGCATGTGAGGGTAGACGCAAAGTGCATGGTGCGGTGCACCATTTGAAGTGTAGGCGCGAATCAAGGTGTTCCAAAGGTGCGGTTGGTAGAGGCCGAGGCTGTGGCGGAGGGCATAGGCATGGATTTGGTGGAGGTGTTTGGTGGTTGTGTGTTGCTTGATCAAAGAGATGCAGTGCTGGGTGGTGTTTTGGTGAGGATTGGGTAGAGGGAGAGGGAGAGGGAGGGGAGAGGAGATTTGAATGGTTGCCAGGGTTGCTACTACAAAGTGTAACCAATATTTGGTGTCAATGACATAACTTTTCTATTTGAAATGGAGAGAGAGAGGACAGTAAGTACAGAGATTAGAGACAGACAAGTGGAGTTTTGTGATTCTTTTGGGCCTAATGCTTGTTTTCTTTTTTTTTTCTTGCGAGGCTTTCCAATCCTTTGAGCTGGACAAATTCCTCCGGGTCGAAAGAGAAGCCGAGTAAACTCTCAAATAGCCCGCCCCAAGTGTGGTAAAGCAAGTTTCGAACTTACAATATTTGGGTGCAAACCATAGTCCTATGCCAACTGAGCTACCCCTTTCGGGTTATTTAGGCCTAATGTTTTAAAAACTTGAAACTCAAACTCAACTTGGAAGGATAGGTTACTGAGTTGAGTAAGAGTTACTAGGGCGACAGTGCTCAGTGAGGCTCAATTAAATCACCTGATTTTATTGAGTTGATTCGGCTGAGTTACGGTGAGCCGAAATGAGTTCTAAATTAGTGACCTCGGGCCTGCTTTGGGCTACATTTATTTCCCCGTTGGTGGGGTTGGGGGTGGGGTTCTATGACCTTTAAATTTAAGAAGACATTTTTCTGATGGATTGAGAATGAGTTAGATTTAGAGTCGACTCTCATGGCATTGGGATCATGGCTTATACTCTTGATCATAGCTTATACTCGAATTCATTAAGGGAAAGTCGACTTGGACATACCCAGGGGACCGAACTGTGGCCCGGTCCGGGCAGCCGTTGGATCCCAGACAATTGTCCAAGTAGCAGCGCTGTTTCATTAAAGAGTGTCATTTGGATATTCGGGTAATTAGCAGTTATTGGGTGGGCACTGCGCATATGGTGTGTACCTTGGACCCTTCTAAATTAAACTTGTCCCATAGGTTTAACTCCATCTGAATGTACCAGGCAAACAGATGGACAGTGTACCGATCCTAATGGACAGAGAAGTCATTAAGCATATGGGGCCGGACTGAAGATGATAGGCTTATGTAATAGGCCTCAAACTTTATAGGTAGATAGCGCTCAGCCAGATCTTCAAATCTTACCATTCCAATCTTAAGTGGGGCCACAGTTGGGGTGCGCAACGATTCACGCCCGCTTCATGTACGACATGAGCACCTGATAACTACTCTTTTATAATTGAGTATCCATCATAAAACCTTTCATGCAAGATGGGACCACTATAAGATTGATCGGCAATTGCCACCCCCTTTGACATGAGGCCATCAAAATTGATGGACCATATATAAAGGGCAGTTCATGCAGCCCAATGATCGAATGGCTAAGAATCCTAAGATTGTCTCTCAATGATAAAGCATGGGAAGTGGGTCCCACACAACTAAGAATCCTTACGTGTACCACTTGAGAGGGCTTTCTCGTATTCCGGATCTTGGCGGCATATTCCCGGGCTTTCCTTTCGTTTCAACAAGTTTCAGATCCACCAACACGGTAAGAAATTACCTCACGTGCCATTTATCAGTCAGGATCCTCTGCACACATGCTGCAGGAGTCTCTCTGCGGCGCTTTTTTTTTTTTTTTCATTTTCATTTTAACTTAAAGCTGGATAAATATGATACTTGTGGACTTTTACATTTTGATACAAGGACTCTGTGATGGTAGAGTGGTCAAGATTGAAACTTTCTCCTTATTTGTGGCCCATTTATTTCATGTCTAATTAATGATGGATTTAGGATTTTCATTTGGATTTGGGTGGCGCTGACGATGATTAAGTAAGAATTTGAAAAATAAAATAAAAGAATTTAAAATATTATTTAATGACTTTTTCGAATCTCGTGGGTGCTGTCACAACCGCATACTAATATTTAGGTCCACCCTTGTGTCTAATAAATCTTAGCTTTTTAAGACTTTAGATGACCCCACAAATCTATCACGTATACCATTTGAGCAAAATTATATGTATTTTAACATACTAAATGGGCTAAAGTGATAAAATATGTTCAGTCATTTATAAAAGGAATATGCAAAACATGATCAATTCATTGGTTTATATCACTCATATTTTATCCAAACATAGGTTGGTTAGAAAACCCCAAGAGATAACTCAATTGGCCTAGGATAGTTTACTCGGCTTTCCTTTGGGCCTAGGGCTGAGAACCCTCCGATAGCAAAAGGAAAAAAAAAAAAAAAAGGGATTGGCTAGAAAAAAAAAATGTTACATTATAGTGTGGGATGAAGCAAAGGTGGCCTCATATAGGATTAGAGAGTCTAATGATTGTTAAAGAAAGAAAGGAAGGAAGGGCCGCATAGGTGCTATCTGTAGGAAGACCACAGAGGATCCCAGCTCTTCATATTTTACAAGAGAGATATAGAGAAAGGAGACCGTTAGTTACAAGATCCTGTTTTGTGCAAGCATTAGCGAAGATCGAGAAAACTCCCCTTCCCACCAAAATAATAGCTCCAAGATCGTTAGAGAACACGTCCTCTCTCTCTCTCTTAGAAAAGAATCGAGAGCCCAAGAGAAGAAGAAGAAGAAGTAGTAGTAGAAGAATGCCGAGGATGAATGGAGGAGATGGAGCAGGGTCTTCAGAGTCGTCTTCTTCGTCGATGTATTCTTCCAACGTCTTTGGGAATTACCCTCTCATCTCTGCTCTTATTGCCTTCTTTCTCGCTCAATCATTCAAAGTCCTCACCGCCTGGTATCTCTCTCTCTTTCTCTGTCTCTTCTTTCTCATATATTATTCATTTCATTTGATTTCAGCTGAGGAAGCTAAGCTATCTTTCAGCTCTCTATTGAACTTGGGTCATAAAGAACGATTTCAATCTCTTTTTTTTTTTGGGTCTTCAAATGCTTTGGAAATTCATAAACTAAATCACATCTTTATGAATGAATGGTTAAAGAGATCTAGTGATTAACCATTCTAAAGGGTAAATCAGCCTAAATCCAACGGTGGGGTCCACATATGAAATCCAAACTGCTCAAAATCAGTATCCCCTTATCCCCCATGTTAACTCAGTGCCAAATTCCAACCCAATCATGGTCAGGCCCACCGTCAGATCAGTGTCGCAAAAGCCTCATGATTGGGGTCCCCTTTTCTTTCTTTTTTTAAATCATGTGTTTTATCCCTGATCAATCTGATTATTGGAGGGAAGGATTTGGAGTTCTCTAAGACCATCCTTGTAGATTCACATTTGAAACCCAAACCACTGAAAATCACTGCCATCCCTATTCCCCCACATTAGCTCTAAGCCAAGTTTTACACTAATTGTAGTTGGGCGCACCATCAAATTGATTACAGGTAACCACAAGATTTACTGAAAATAATTGGCGGTTAATCTTGTCTTTCATGCATGATCAATCTGGCAGCAGGACCACCTAGGTTGTAGTGAATTTTTGGGGGAGAGGTAATACAAAGGGATGTTGATTTTGAGCAGGTTGGGTTTCAGATGTGGGCCTTATTGATGATGATTTCATTTAGTTTCTCTACTTGTTCAGAATGCCCAAGAGAGAAAAGGAAGCACTCTCAACTCTCAAGGAAAATATCCTTCAACAGGCATCCCAAAAAAACATATCAACATGGACATAAAGAAAACACTACAGATAATATCCTTCAACAACTATCCCATAAAATTTACATCTTGATATGCTCCCATTAAATTAGAAGCCTCTCTGACTATTGATAATTAAGCGCTGTTCCAAGAAGGGATGATCAGGTTACTATTATGGTTTTGCGACAGAGAAGAATGATTTTAAGGATGGATGGTTACTTGCAATCAATTATCATCTATGATCTCTGGCTGCATCACTTCAGGAAGAGAAGTACTCTTATATAGAATGCATGATCATCCATCATGCTAGTGGATAGGTGAAGTCAAAAATCAAGATATAGCTTCTTCCTAGAGAGGCCTTCTTCAGCAAAAACATTACACTGTCAGCTGAAAAGCTTCTAGCCTCTATTGCAATATGAAAGGAGATGTTTAGCTTAGGTACCAATCCTTCAATATCATTCCAGAGGCTCCACACGTAATCCAAAGTTCCAAGAAACGGCACTTTGAAGGCAACTGCAACATTTGAAATGCACAAGTCAATTATGCTTTCAAGTTTACATCAAGTCTAACAAGATAATATTCATTGAGTTGAATAATCGTTCCAATTTGTGAACATCACAGCTTTTCTCGAATCTCAATGCCCATTATTAAGTTCTTTTATGCACTTAATAAAGTGCTTTATGTGAATCTCCTTAAAAACTCATGAGGGCACATACTATATGTGAAAACCTTCTAACATCCTTGATTTTTTATAAATGGTTTCTTCTAAGAGACATAATTTTTTAGATTTTGCAGGTTTAAGGATAGGCGTCTGGATGCCAAGCATCTTATCGGATCTGGCGGGATGCCATCATCCCATTCTGCCACAGTTACTGCTCTTGCTGCAGCGGTTGGATTCCAGGATGGCTTTGGAGGATCATTATTTGCTACTGCAACAATCTTCGCATGTGTTGTATGTCCCTTCACTCAATCTTGAGAGATCTTTTTTATATTTCAAGTCTACATGTAGATACATGAATCCTTCAAATTTTTATGGGATTAAGCATAATAATCATACATCTTATGAAGGTATTTGTTGACAGGTAATGTATGACTCATCTGGTGTTAGATTACATGCTGGACGCCAAGCAGAGGTATGTTTGTGTTTCTTATGGATGTTAGTCTTTTGTCTCTTTGATTATCATTAGGAGAGTACAATCAGATCAGATTTTATTCTTAGGTAACAAAAGATATATTACTGTACGGACAGTAACTTGCTGTTAGTCTTAATTTGCAAAGGTTTTTGAGGATAATATTCATTTTTAAACCCCTTTTCCATCTATTTGTGTATATTTCTCCCCCCTCTTTATTTTTTTTAATTTCCATCCTTTACAGAAGAATACGTGGTTCTTCTTGAGGCCACAGAGTACTCTAAGCTTACATTATGGTCATTTGCAGGGTCTCCCATGTGTTACACTCTGAACTTTACTTTTTGTTTTTCCTTTTCCTTTGTTTAAAAATATTCACCGTTTTACTGATCTATGCAATTGTCCCTTTTATGAACTATTTCTAGTGTTTTTTTTTTTTTTGGAAGAGAACTATTTCTAGTTTAAAAATAAAAAATTAAAAGAAAATCACAGAGCATATTTTTACCTCATATCCCTTTTTCTCTTTAGAAATAGTAACAACATGTTGGTAAAGAATCTGGTCTTTTATCTCCTCTATGGCTCAGTAGCTAACCCAACAAAGAAAGTGCTTTTGTGAAGCACGTCCTAAATTCAGTGGAGTGCTGATGAGGGTGGATTTTACCTTACCACTTTCGTCATCCATTTCTTAGCATTACTATTTGTATCTGCAGCTTACTGTCTTCATGAAGTACTGTTGTTGCTCTTGAACTTCTTCTTTGTGAGCCCTGAATAAAAATTAGAATGGCATTGCTAACACCGGAACCAAAATGAGAAGCCCCTTCTTTTTTTTTATAAAAAAAATCTGTAATCTTTATCTATATAGTTTAGAATTATGAATTTATCTTTGTAAGGGTTTTGGTTAATGTGAAGCAATGAATAAACTGACAAAAGATTTATGTCTCTTTCAAATTGAAGACAATGGTTGCTTGGGAAAATGATTTTGAGAATTTCAGAAGAACTCCACCCAATGTGCTTACATTTCAGGCCAACTAGAACCAACAGGTCTATTTGGCCAAGGCTCAACTAGACCTTCCTAGTAAAGACTCAATCTAGTCGTGTCTCTCTCCTTTTGATCAAGTAACTTGTAAGTAAAGGTTTATTTTGGACCATACTCCTATTTGTTTCTATATTTTTTAGACTAGTAATATTTTAAAAAAATTAATATCATTAAATTTTGAAGTAATAATTGTTATTTAGACAGGTCTTACAGAGACTTAACCAAGTATTTGAGACAAGTCTGGGTTCTGGGTGGTCCAAAATTTAAATAGATTAAGTGCTGAAAATCAAATCTGTAAAACTATTCTCTTGCTAGTAGCAAATTTCCAGGATGGAACCCCTTGGAATTATAAACATCCTTTTGAGTAGAAAAGGAATTCCTTTACTTTCAAATAGAAATGCAAAATTCATTATTCAACCAACAAATTATTGGTTTTCAGGAACTATGGTAATATGGAGTTGGCTTTATTATTCTGCTTAAACCATATGACATATCATTTAAATCTATGATATGATTTGTGCCTCACCATGCAGCATAAATTTGAGGCTTAATTGCATTTTCACTTTCTTTGTAGAGTTAGGTTTGTTCTTAATCTGATTTCTTCTTCAACATGGCTGTCTGCAGGTCTTGAATCAAATTGTATATGAACTTCCAGCCGAGCATCCTTTGGCTGACACAAGACCACTGCGTGAACTTCTTGGTCACACTCCTCCTCAGGTTTGATTGATTTTCCTTTCAATTACTTCTTTATAGAAAAAAAAAAAGATCTAGTTATATAGCCTCATTTCTATTTACTGAGATTCCATCATTGATTTTTCTGGTACATTATGGATACTTTTGTCTAAGAAATGTTTAAGGGAACTTCTTGTTGGCAGGACATCACTTGTCTTATAATTGATAACAGAAACCATTGAGTTCCTTCAGTAAAATCTTACCTGATTGTTTCAGCTGAGTTTTGTTAAGATTTTAGATGAATAAGATGTCAAGCTATTTTGATTAAATCAGAAGTAGCTGTAGCTTTTTTTTTTATTTTAATAACCATCAAAAGAGAACAGTTGTATCCAATGTTTTCCATCTTATGCTTTCCTATGGCCTTTATTGATGGTCAGTAGTCCTCATAATTGTAGTACTTGATGACAATATGGGCATTCTATTAGAAGCACACATCTACCCTAGAAAATGATGGGTCTAGTTTGTTCCTTTTTCAAGCTGGTTTTTCAAGCTGGTAGTAGGATGCACTAATTTCTTTTTCTTTTAATTGGTAACATGACTTGAACCCACAACTTCAAGGTTGCACTAGTGTGCACCGTCCATTGCCACGAGCTCTTGTCTAGTGGGACGCGCTAGTCCTCAAGTACAACAGGTAACAGTGTCTGTCAACCACTAAACCTGGCCTAGACGTAATAATCCAGCGGTTCTCATGGGCCGGGCCAGAGCTTGTCCAAGCCAGGCCTATTTATTCCCATTCCAAGCCCAATCTATTTGCAAAATATATGCACCATGATAGTATTAAATATGTCAGCCAGCCTGGGCTGTTAAGCGTATTTAGGCCCAGGCCATTTGACAGCCAGGCCAGAAAGTTGGGACTGAGTGCAGCCCAGGGCCCAAAAGTAGAGACTAAATCCAGTACGAATTGGGCCACACTCAGCTCACACTCAGGCCGCCACAGCCAATGAATACCACTAAATTAATCAGCACTTATTAGTAGTGGAAATTGACCCTACAATGCAAGGACATGTAGGAATTGAGTTTACCAACCTAGTTAATCAACCTTTTACCTGTATGTCATTTTGTTCGGGTTTTGTTGCCTATATTGCATTGAATTCATAACAAAGGAATGTTGAAGAGAAGATCAGAGGTAAGAATGATGTAAGGTGGAGGTGTCGTGGGATCCTCACTTTCCTATGATTTGATTTACTATAGGGTGATGGCTGATTAATCATTTTCCATGTAAGAGGGGATCTTCGCCTTTTTCTAGTTATGGCAATAACAGGAGTGCTTTAAATGAGATTCTGAATTGAAAAGCTTGCCTAGATGATTTAAGAACGCTATGTACAATTCTTATAATAAATAATCAATTAATAACTATTTCAGTGTAATAGTTAGATTTCAAAAGAATGAAACATGGAATAATATTTTATCAACTACATAACAATGTTGAGAAACGCAAGACACCCCGGTGGCAAGGGTATCTTGTCTCACAACAGCCAATCTAAGCAGGTAGGTCATCACGAGTATGGTACCACTCACCCAATCTAGCGAACAAAAATGTCTAAATTAGTTAAACAAAAGTCCGTGATGTATCTGTTTAATAACCTAATGAATTACAGAAGCCATATGCAACTTAGGTCTTCATGTGGTTAGGATATTCTAGTGAAGTATTTTTGGATTGGCCAACCACGGTGGGGCTTATGAGCTCAATTCTCACAATTATGGAAATGTAGATTCCGCGAAATATAGAATGAGGCCCATAGTTCCTCATTTTTTGGAACACTTGACAAGTTAGGTTTGCACTGCAAGTCTGTAAGGCTGTCTTATCTGATGAAATACTCCTCTAGGGGCCTGCATTCAACATTTGAATTTTTACAATTTTTTCTACAGGTTGTTGCTGGTGGAGTGTTGGGATTTATCACTGCTGGCATTGCTTACTTGATCAAAAAGTCCATTGAAGAGTGAAGCACACCTTGGCATGGATAACTTCCATTGTTGTCTTCAACCCTCATTCAACAAACCCAATTCTCAAATCACCTGAAGTAAGGAAAGCACTGGGTATATGCCCCATAGTAGTAGTTGTTTTGAGTCTGATATTGAGAACCATTGTGTCTGTAATGCTATTATGAAAGATTGACATTCCTTCCACAATTGGAAATTCTTTTCTGTTGCTTAATAGTATTTGCTAAATGCACTGATGCTCAATGTGTATATTATTTTAGATGCTGTATGAATCATTCATGTGAAAACTCTGTTCTTCACATCCAATCAATTGTAGTTTATTATGTATGAACATGGCATCCTGACTGGTACTTTTGTTTTGGAGCTCTGGCTATGCTCACTTTCCAGTATAGAAATAAATAGGTTTTTGTAGTTTCTTTTATCTTATATTAATCTTTTAGATTAGATTTCCCTGGAAGTAACTGATCATGCACATGACTGGTATCTAGGACTGTATTTAGCCAGATACAACAGGTATGTTAGTTGCTCTCATTTCGCAAATTGGCCTGCAGTGTGTTGGTTTTAGGGGTTGACTGTGACACCCACCATGACCGCAATTTTGACCATTGCCATATTGTTAACACTAATGACAATCAGAGTTATTAACATAAATATAGCGGAAGACTACTTGATCTGACCGATGTGAGGTCCATCTTTCGCGGGGCTAAATCATTTGCTAAACCATAGAAAATGATTGGTCAGGATGCAGATTTTGAAAGAAAGTCAGACTAATGTGTTACCAATAGAAGAATCAATCATGTTTCAGCTGCCTTTGAAGGTGGTGGAGAGTGATAAACAAGTCCTGAACCTGTTCAAAGTATTGAACAAAAGAGGTGGAATCAGAGACTGATGGGGAAATTCTTATATTCTGACAGGCTGGACCTAGATCCATGTGTAGGGTCTGCAACCTTTGTGAGATAGACCTGGGCCTCGGATCTTAAGCCTGATGGATTTTCATTAGGTTCATTTATATTTTGTATATACAATATAAATACATAAATATGTATATATGGGCCCCCTTGTAGGGCCAACCTGGGGTCATGCTAATCA
Organism: Cinnamomum chago; assembly: GCA_038049695.1. Lineage (NCBI taxonomy): Eukaryota > Viridiplantae > Streptophyta > Magnoliopsida > Laurales > Lauraceae > Cinnamomum > Cinnamomum chago. The sequence goes on along the minus strand of CP142451.1, from coordinate 5,141,650 downwards.
TGGGGGAGGTGAGGCATTGAAAAATCTAAATGAGGCTAGGGATGTACAAAATATCAAATCCATCAGACCATCCTAAGTCTTTTATCTACTGCCCTCAAGTTTAATGGTTTTAGCATGCATTAATTTTTTTTAATATTTTAATCTGGCAGTGAGTAATGATTAGGTGGGTGTCAAATTTGGACTTTTGTCAAATTATGGATTTTATTCACCATTGCAAAATGTATAGCATTAAATTAAGTTCATGAATTTAAACTACGCTCCAATGGAGTGTTTATGAGTTTAAAGTCCTCGGCAGGACTTTCCTGCGCCCCTTGATAAAGGCTAGAAATGCGTAAGTGTCACTGTGTGTAAGCCCAAGGGGTAGCTCAGTTAGCCTAAAATCACGGTTTGCACTGATAAAAGTTAGAAATGCATAAGTAAGTGTCACTGTGTGTAAGCCCAAGGGGTAACTCAGTTTGCCTAGAATCACGGTTTGCATCCGGAGATTGTAGGTTCGAAACTGCACTACCACACTGGGGCTACAAGGGAGTTTACCCGGCTTCCCTCTGGGCCCAGAAGAATTAGTCAAATCCAAAGGGTCGGGAACCTATCATAGAAGGGGGAAAAAAAAGTGTCGCTATGTGTGAGACTGGTAGGAACCTTTATTTTTTTATGAAGCCTAGAAATGTCTAAATAAGTAGCAGCATGTGTGAGATTGGTCGAAACCTTTATTTTTCACAAATGATCAGATTCTCACTCAAATTTGGACGCTGCTTAGCAAATCAACTTTGTCATGTCCACGAGTACCTAGAATAAAGTGTACACAAAAAGTGTGATAGGACTTTTCCAATGATGAAAATTAGGCTATAGACAGACATGAAGTTACTTAAAACCATCTTGTGGGGCTGACCTATTGCATGCCAATTATAGATACAGTTTGGAATTGGTAAGTTTAATGTGGATTAGATGATGACAATAGGTGTTAAAAGTTTGAGACCTTATCGGTATTTAATGGCCGTGGCTCTAATGGTGTTTGAACTTTCTAATCGTATGCTAACATGTGCATAGCATTCATAGAGGTGGGCCCCACACATTATTAGCAAGTTTTACTCATGGGTCTACTCTTTATCCATTTTGTTCCCGGAAAAAAATTCCATTAGAGGCCTCTTTGATTGGCGTCTTTTTCCTTTTTTTTTTTGGGCTACATCAAGAATTTAAACTCACGTGTCCATATTCCTAACCAATTGAGCTGTGGTGACAATTTATGTATGTCTGGGTGTAGCGTTTTATGAATCCAATTCCTTTTAAAGTTACCTATCCTCTTCAACTGCTAATGATTCTAATTTGGCATTGAATTACAATTAGACACTGACCACAATCATAATTTTATCACCATAAAATCTGTATGAGTCGTCAAAAACAAAAACAAAAGAAAAAATGTGATATGACTAATTAGAGACTAAGGTGTCATTTGACAACTCTATCTTTTGGGTCTATTTGAATTAAGCCAAATGCTTTAAATAGTTTAAGATAGCTGACTTGAATCTCAGCGAACCAGTTTTAAAATATTTCGCCTCTTTTACCAAAAATAAAAATGTAACAAAAGAATAAATTTTTAGACAAATCTCAATTTCTTTCTGACAAATTTTCATACAAAACAAGTTTCACCGTACTATATATTTTTTCTTATTATAGAACAATTTACTTATTTTAATTGAATCAGACATACCAAACAATTAATCTATCAAACACTAAGAGCATGTTTTTCAACACGACAGGAATCCACAGATGTGAGGATTCCATACTACCCTTGAGACAAGGATTCCCTGCTGAAGATTTGTATAGCTAAAGATTTCACATCAATATTGATGCATATCGATGCATATATCTTAGAAAATTTTGATTTAAGCACAAATCTGTATAAGTGATGATTCCTAAATTCTATAGGGGAGGTTAGATTTAAAAATCCAAATAAAATGGGGATTTCCATGGGTCTGAATCCTTGAAAATTTACAATTGTCAAATATGAATATTACGTGAATAGGTGAAAAGCAGAAATATTTTTCTTAGTGAATTTGGTTATCAAACAGGACCAAACTGAATTATTGAAAACAGGCTTTCAAAATGAAGATGATAGTGGGTCACCCTGAATTAATGCATGTCCCCCATCCATCCATCCATCAGTCTCCATCATTGTCGTTCATTCAGGAGGGGCCCACAAGAAGATGTGTTTCTATTTTAAGGACGTGACTCTTTGTAACTAACCGTCTCCCTCATGCGATCCATTCCATGCCCACCACGTGACGCACAGAGTAAAACTCTATACTTTGGAAGTAGCGCCCTGACATCAGCTCCAATCCCATTCGTCCACGTGTCACTTTTATAAGCTATTGTCGACACCTTGCAGCTATCCGTTAAAAGCGTCTTAGCTGTGGTTCCCATGCTAGTCTTTCACCAAACAGAACCTCCCGGCAGATTGTCAACCGTCAAAAGCCATATTATTCTACTGGCAGTACATTTATCTGATTCTGATGTACCAACAAACTGGATGATTTTGATTGGATCCTGTGATCTTTGTAATCTTATCTGACCGTGGATTCCAAATTTTGATAATTTTCTCCCTCACCATCCTTTTAAAAGCTCATGTTGATCTTTATAATTCTTAGAATTTTTTTTCCTTTCATATTATTATTATTAATTTTTTTTTACTATAAGTTATACCACAGGCTGGAGTAATAATTTAAACTTAACACAGAGGAATTGATAGTCACACATGTGTGTATTACAAATGTGTCAACATCACCCAATCATGAATTTGTTGACCTCTCCCAAAATGGCACACTTATAAATTGCAAATAATTGGATTTTTAGGTACTTAAGGTAAAATAGATTTCAACAAAAAGAATATTAAGGGTAAAGTATACAAGGTTGCGACTTGAATGAGACTTTTTTTCCCTAATATTTAAATATTATGGAGATGGTTGAGTGATTATTTTACATCAAAAGGAAATTCATTTAATAGTCATTTTTCATCTAAACCACTGATCCTCTCCACAAGGCATTGAAAGGTCACTGCCTTCACTATCTACATAATGGTTAAGATTTACAAGAATGTTGCTTATTCAAATGGGGTCGATGAAAATGATGAAGAAGACCAAATTCTAAGAATCTAATGTTATTTTATGAGGTTTTTCTAATATTGTAGACCAGTATATCTCCTAAGCAATAGTTATAGTTTTTTTATATTATCACTTTTAATAAACCAATTTTCCTCATTTATGTCAAGAAGAAAACCAAATCATTTAATAATTTGTTTTGACAAGAAACTATTAAGAACAAGATTTGTGAAAAATGTCAATTAGCATGGTGGTTGATGAATCTAGATGCTTTTAGGCGAGATAGGAAATCTCTAAGGCGGACCTAAGGTCCCAAATCCTTCATTTTGGCCCACATTAAATGCACAAACCTCAAAATCATTGCACTCCAGTTGATTAGCACAAGGTAAACTTCACTTCAATCGGAATTGGATCCGGTAGTCATAAAACACACGATTAAAATATAAACCATGGGACCATAATCACATCTTTTGCACACAGCCCATTTGATGGTTACAATAAAGTTTTCCTACCTCACCAACTCAATGTGTCTCAACTTTCAATGATTTGAAGGGTGGTAAAACCTAACCCGGCCTTAACCCTACTCTAATTTGACTTGCTAAACCTGATCCATAGAACATACAGATCTGTCACACCAACTCAATGTGTCTCAACTTTCAATGATTTGAAGGGTGGTAAAACCTAACCCAAGCCTTAACCCTACTCTAATTTGACTTGCTAAACCTGATCCATAGAACATACAGATCTGTCACAAGTTCATATAACTTAACTTGCATATAAACCAGTTAAATTAGGGTCGCTCATATGGCTCATCTACTTGCATTTGCTCAATTTTAAAGTTCATAGGATTTAAAATGTAGAGTTAACTTGGAATGATTGCGGTAATGCGATTTTTTTGGCGTGGAAACAATCACTATATTTGGCCTAAATAGTTGAAATGAATTAGTCTTGAGCCAAAGTATCTACAAGTAGGGTTAGGTCGGATCGGGTTAAATGGATGGATCCACATTGAATGCAAGTTACATGGGTTGAACCAAATTGACTCACATCAGATGTCGGCTAAGATTGCCTGCTGCTTAAAACAAGTCAAACACGCGCAAGGCTTTAATCACAAACATGGGCAGCATTGTGGGTGTCATGGCCGCCTAAGAAGTTTCGAACACCCTCTAACATTATAGGTAATTTAATAATTTTTCTTCAATAAATACACCTCCTGCTCCCTAAGAAATATGTTTTCTTTCATTTAACCCCCAAAAAAAAAGAAGAAAAGAAAAAAAAAAAAAAAAAAAAAACAGTTGCCACCCCTAATTAGGCCCTCCCACTGAATTTATAAGGGCATGTTTGTGTAGCCCATTTCCGCGGAAAAGGTTGTAGTTTTCTGTGGAAAACTTCTTTTTCATGTGTTTGGTGCAGCAGTTTTCCGCGGAAATGCTTTTTCGCCACGTCAGCTTTTTCCTTCCTAACCATGGAAATAGATTTCCTTATGGGGGGTATGGGAAGTCCATTTCCACGGAAAATCGACCCCCCAATTTCCTCTCTCTTACCCTCACTCCACCCAACCACCCTCTTTCTTCCTCTTCCCCTCCCAACCCCACCCACCCCGCACATATACCAACCCACCCACCCAATAGTTTTCACTAAAAAATGGTTTTCACTAAAGAAATCCATAGTTGCACCAAACAACATTAGCACTAATTCATCGAGGAAAACCTTTTTGCACAAAACATAAAATTTTGACTTCCGCGGAAAAAAATTTCTAAAGAATTTGAAACCCATGGATTTTGCTGATGTGACAATTTTCAATTTTCACGAAAATTACATGTACACAAACGTGCCCTAAAGAGGATCTCAGAGGATATGATTTAATTTTTTTTCTGGTAAATAAGAGGGTACAAGATTGGTGGATGATTTACCCTATTATTTTGTTGTGTGAGAGACTAACAAGGGAGTCTAGATCAGAAAACCCGGACCCTCTCTCCCTCACTGAAAAGAGCAGTGCCAGCAGTCCAGTGCTTGTTTTCTTTTGACATCTCAACTACTTCCCTAGATTCCTCTCTTGAGGAGGTGCTTCCCATCTGCATTGAGGAGGAAAAGGACACCATTTCCCAGGTAGTATTCTTTTATATATATCTTTTACCACTGGGAACTGTTCCTTTTCTCCAAAACCTTTTCTAGTTTATATTTATAGTTACATATTGATCTTCCCTTCCGATCTCTGCAAGTCCCAAACACCCATGGTCTCATGGTGTGATGGTTTTATTCTCTCAGGACAAGCATCTCCTGCAAAACCCAACATAGGTTTCTCTGGCAGTTAACTGACATTTATGATTTTATGGTTTTCTTCCCAGTAGAAGAGCATTTCTTGCAGCACCCATTTTGGATTTAGTTCTGAGGTTAGCCATGTATTGTGAGATGTGTTTCTTTCAGTGAGGTGGGTGTACAGATGTGTGGCTTTTGTTAGGTGAGATCCAGTGTTGACAGTTTTATTCATCATTTCTTCCAGATAACTTCAGGGAATAATGTCCTACTTTTAGCTATATGAACTTAGGATTCTGTTTTCATTTTGTGGTGGCTATAGTCATTTAGGTGGTTCTTTTGGTTTTGTTATGTGAAATACTTTGATTTTTATGGTCAAACAACCATTTCTTGCAAAACCCATCAAAGATCAGGTTGTAGTTTGCTGTGAACTGAGTAATCTGTCATTTGTAGTGGGCATAGAGATTCAGAGGTTATCTTTTGATTTGGATATGCATTGGTGGTAGAGAACTAAAAAAAGGGTTTTACAATTTAGTGAAGAAGCTACTGATTTTTGTCTATGCAAGAATCATATGGCTTTTGAGAAGAATCTTAGTTGATGGTTTGGATGTTTTCGGTGTTAATTTTCTGGAGAGGTTTCGGTTCTCTTTTGGAGTTCTAAATTTAGCTATGCAAATCCCATGTGTCTGTGATTCTACAGTGAAGTTGTAAATACTTTGCTTTGTTTTTCATAGCATCTCTTTTCTTGGATTTTTAGCAGACTGAAGGACTTGTGTGAGTTATAGTTGAGAGGATCCAATCTCTTATAATTAATCTAGATAGAGGATTAGGTAGCCGTCATGTTAGTATGGTTTTTAGATCTTTAGAACTATGATCTAGAGAATCATTCACCTGTCTCCCTAGATCTAATCTATAACTGCATTTGTCTTATCTCCCCTAGTAGGTAGCCAAGTTCTCCATCTTCTGAGATAATCTAGCTAGATGACCAGGTAGAACATAGTACTTAAAAAGAAGCTTCTTGGAGTAGAGGTCTGTCAGCTGTTATAGATTCTAGAATGATTAGTTGTTAGGGATGGTTATCAAATCATGCTAGGAAGAGAGTGATGTTTTAGGAGCTAATCTGCAAATTAGAATAGGAGTAAGGGCTGTGCATTCTGATCAGAAAAGGGAGAGAATGAGGTCTGTGGACAGTAAGGGGTCCTACAATCATAAATCTGGAAAGGGAAACTCAAGCAGCAGCAATTGTAGTTTTGAGTTTCACAAAGGAAATGGAGCAAGCAATGGTTCTCATCACCGGGCGATCTTGGGTTCGCTTAAAAAACCAACTCCATCAAAATGGGATGATGCCCAGAAGTGGGTGGTTGGCCTGTCAAATGGGGGAGATATGAGTGGTGCCATGACCAAACCTCGAGCTTCAGATGCCGAAGATCGGAGATTAATTGCCCCCATTCCCCCAAAGGAGAAGGACTACTACACCAGTGGTGAGGAAGGAGGAGAAAATGGAGACTCAGAAACTACAAATCAAGATGAAGGGGAGACAAAAACGATTGATTGCAGTGATTCATTCTGGCAAGCTGATAATCCTTTGGAAGATACATTACCAGCTATGAGATCAGTTTGTCTGAGAGACATGGGAACAGAGATGACTCCCATAGCTAGTCAAGAACCTTCAAGGACAGGTACTCCACTCAGAGCAACAACACCATCTTTGAGGAGTCCTATCTCTTCTAGATCATCCACTCCTGGAAGATGTCGTCAAGGATCTCAGGCCCGTGAAAGCTACCAAACAAGTCTTAAGTCATCAGAGAGCAAAAATGAAGCCATACTTTTCAGTGGGACACCTCCAAATAGCTGGTCAAACAGGGAGAGAGAAGATCCAGATGCTCACAAGATATTTGTGAACAACAATTTGGGTCAGCCTGGACAACCCAACTCCTTGGAGACCAGAGCCATGGCTTGGGACGAAGCAGAGCGTGCAAAATACATGGCAAGGTGGTTTGCTTGCACTTTGCTCTTCCCTTACCTTTTCTCGTTCTTCCTTTTTTTACCCTTTTTTTTTTCCGAAATCTCCCTTTTCCTCTCCAGTGATGTCGTTTAAGAAGGCTTACTGTCTCACATATGACAGCTGAGTTCTATTTAGTATCTCACATATGTAAAATTGTTGAAAGTTCTGTCTCATGAAATTTGATCAATGAGTTTTTAAAGATTTCAGTCCATCATTCTCTTACATTTTGTTTTATTTCGATAGCTATCAAGTTTGATTTGAACTGTACATTTTAGTCTTTCCATTATGGCAGCTCATTTTGAAAAGAACACTGAAATTCCTAGAACTTCTCTATTCCTAAATCCTGTATCAGATGTTTCCAGGCCAACATCTATATGAATCCTTAATCTATGCTTTATTTCATGTTAGCAAATATGTGAACTACTTACCATAAAATTTCTAGTTATTAGATATGGTGAGTTTCTAGATATTTTGTTACATTCTCTGTTCAATGCTTTTGTGAATAGAACTTGAGCAATAATTTTCAATGTCATCATATTATATGTATCTGTACAATCATGAAGTTGTCCTCGTTGTTGTGGTGGTTATTGTTTTTCCTTTTGAGTTCACTCCTCGTGTCATACTAACACCAAGATGTATTGTCTAGTTACATTGATGCACCATGTGTTTCTTTGTCCATTGCCTTATCCAAAGTTGCATAGTCGAAAAAGAAAGCAGATGGTTTTAGCGACATTGCTAAAAACAATCTTCACCAAATATATTGCTTCATGTTGTACAAGTTGAAGAAGGAAACTGACTTCTCTTATTGATTTAAAGGTGTTGTGGTCACTAATTTTTCCGTATATATAGGGCCATTTTATTGGAAACAAGGGATCATGAAAATTGCAGAAATAAGTCACCAGCCAGCAGTCCATCACTACTCCATCTGATAAATTTTAAATCCATAGTGCAACATGTCAGGGTCTTAAACCTTTTTCTTCTGGATTTTATCCAAGATCTTCGAACATGCAACTCCTTTTTAAATTATGTGGTGCCCCCTTTTACCCATTTGTAAATTTTTTTGCCACTATTTTCAAACTGTAATCTTTTCACTTGTTAAAGGTGGGCACGACAGGGCATCAGTAGACTCAGGACTGTAATGGCAATTCCTTACAAATGATGTGATATGTGCTTGCAGGTACAAGAGAGAAGAGGTGAAGATACAAGCCTGGGAAAATCATGAGAAAAGAAAAGCTGAAAAGGAAATGAAGAGGATAGAGGTACTTGTCGAGCACACATATGTTGCTCCTCTCTCTCTCTCTCTCTCTCTCTCTCTCTCTCTCTCTCTCTCTCTCTCTCTCTCTCTCTCTCATTATTATGTTTCCATTTTATGGCTATATCTTGTGTAATGGAGGCATTATCATGCCATGCTTTTGTTTTCATAAAACTGAGACATGAGTTATAGTGGCTGCTAGCTCCCTCCTAATGAACTGAAGACTGAAATTGGTAGGAGCTGCAACTCCATCTGGCTGGGCTGAGCTCAAAATAGTGAAAGTTAAACCTGTTAATTTAGTGGGACTGATATTCAAAACCGAGCTCAGTCCACGGCTGAAAGTCAGACCCAAGACCAACTTATTAGCCATTACAAATTTACTAGGCATGCTATATTTAGCTAAGTTGAACCAAGTCAGATCGGTTTTTTTCCAGTTTTTACCATTCATGGATGAGGTCAAATTACTAAGCTAGAATCTCAGGCCTGGGCCGATCTACTGACAACTCAACTCAATCTGAGTTGACCATACTGCAGGGCCTAGACCAGGCTGGCCCATTGCCAGTTTCAACCCTTTAACTTTACATCCTTGAAATGCTTCTCGTATGTAGGAATACGGCAGCATGCTTCCCACCAGTTACTCTACCATTTTTCTTTTTAGGTAATTGACACCAGTATGCCATGGATTGTGTTCATAGCATCATATTCCTGTGGTTGTAAGAAAGTTTTGGTTTCATGTAGTTGTACAGTCCAGTTTTTTTTGTGGCTGTTGAGGCAGTTAAGTGCATTGTTTTGGAACACTTGGGGTGCATTTGGGTGTACCCCAATACTCTAGGAGTACTATTCCGATCAGTTTTACTACTGTGTACTTGGAAAATACTCTGATAATGTTGGTTTGAAGCAGACTAGTTTCTTGATTACAAACATCATATAGAACTTCTTCTTTTTTTAATGGTAGCCGATTTTTATTAAAAGGAAAGGCTGCACCAAAAACTCATGTCCGAGTTGAAGCTCCCTCTCGCATACAAGTAGTCAATCACACATCTACATTTTGTCACATGCACATCAGTTACATCATCATTAGCGTAGCATGCTTATCTTAGCAACTTGCAATTTAGATTCTTATATCCATTAAACTTGAACTCCATATATTATGTCTTTGATGTGCTAATTTTAAACTCATTTGATTCACATGCCTTCCCCCGAAGTCCAAGCTTATCATCTGCTTTCTTTCTTGTCTAACTAATAAATAGCATGTCACATGCAAACAACATAGATCATAGAACTTCATCTTGGAGATCTGTTGTTCTGTTGCGGATAGAAAGGGGCTCAAGCAGAGCCTTGATATAATTCCACTCCAACTGAGAACTCAAACATTATCCACAAGCAGTTTTCACATTCAACACTGCCACTTCATACATTTTTCATATAGTGTATACAAAAACTGATTGTATACATGCTTCTAAGGTCTAAGTTTAATTAGTGTCCTGTCATAGCAATTTGTAGGTCATTATAATCCTAGCCTTTTTCTCACAGTATTGGATGGGATACTTATCCGTGTCGTACTAATCAGCATAACATCATATTTGGTAGAGTTTATGCAGCCTATTAGAGTTAATCTCTCAATCGTAACCCTAATTCTAATCCCTGGAGTTTGGAGGAGATCGAACTCCAGTGTGTGTCTTAAGTATTCCTATCCTAATTAGACATGTGGAGAATCTGTTGGGAGTGATTGGATGAAAGGAAAAAAAAAAAGAGACTTCCCAGAATCTTATAAACGGGCACTTAAATGTGGCCAGTGAACCCATCTAGGGGCATCAAATTTGAACCCATGACCTCAAGTTTGCAATAGCTGCATCTTCCACTCTGTCATGGGCTCTTTTCATTTCCCTAATTCATTGCAGATTTCTTTTTCCATTTTGATGAAAACCAAAAAACATTTTCTTCATGCAGCTGAAGGCAGATAGATTGAAATCTCGAGCGCAAGAGAGGCTGACAAATAAGGTGTCGTCCGCGCGAAGAATAGCAGAAGAGAAACGGGCTAATGCAGAAGCCAAATTGAATGAGAGGGCTTCAAGGACCTCTGAAAGAGCGGATTATATTCGAAGAACTGGCCATTTGCCTTCTTCCTTCTTCCCCTTCAAGCTCCCTACCCTCTGCTGGTAGTACTGTGCAATGTACTTCTTTTAGTATCTGTTGGTTATTCCTGTTGCATGTATTTCTCATTTTAAAGTAAATTCTGATCTCCAATGATGGAAGCATTTAGCATTCTGTATTTCTGAATCATTGTCACCTCCTTAATAAGATTTTCCATTAGTGATGCATCTGATTAGCCTACCATTGCAGTAATTTGTTATAATTAATATTTTATCATCATCATGTTCATGGTCTCAACCATGAGATTGCAGGTCTGAATCATGTTATAAATATTAAAAAATATATATATATATAGAGAAAGAAGAGAAAAAAAAAAAAGAGAAAAATATCTTGCTTATGAAAGTAGTTACTAGTTCATAGTTCAACAGTAGGGATGTAAAAGGGTTGGGTACTTGGGTTGGGTGAGGTCCCTGGGTGATCCGGATCAGGCCTTTATTAATGTTTTGTCTACCTGGAACCTACTAGCATTTAATGAATAGGACCTGAACCTCACTCTGATCAACCCGATCGGACCCGGACCCGGGTTTGGACAGACCCAAAGCCCAAGGATTTTATTACTTATTACTAACATACCACTATGTTATTACATATATTTATTTATCATATCATATGATACTATTATCTATTGACACTGAGTATTTTTTTTTCATTAGTGAAAATTGACATCTAACTCTTCAAAAGTCAGTATTTTACTTATTAATCTTTTTAAAATGATTTTTTCTTCGTAATTTTCTCACTTTAAATCCAAAAAATGTCCAAACACAGTAGAGAATTATATATATAAAAGCAACAGCCTTTTTGCGAGAGTGCAACACATGGCGCATCATCAATTTTTTTTATTTTGCAAGGGAACCATGTGGGCAGCCCAAAAAAATGACGCGTGTCATCACAAATAAAAATCATAAATCTTCTCCAACTCCCCTAAAATTTCGCCCATTCGATTTTAAACTTTCTAACATCACCTTTAATTCTACTGCCTCCAAGGCTCCAACTCACATCTCTCTAATATATTCCATTTATTTCCCCTAAAATATCTCGTATGCCTGTCTAATCAATTTCATTTACTCCCCCTAATAATATCTCTTTCTACACACAATTTCTCTTAAGTAATCCCCAAAAATTCTCCTTCTACCCCTAAAATCTCTACCTTATCACATAATTTCTCTCCTTATACACACGTTACATTCAATGGGTCCCACATATTACTAAACAGAAGAAGAAAGGTTATTTGGCTTTGATAGTAGGCCCTATAAATTAATGAGAAATATAGATATCAAGTTGGTAATGACTTTTATGATAGGTGGATATGTATATATTAAATTTTAATGTAGATCAATTTGGGGGACCCTAATACCAAATCCAAATTATAAAGATCTAAGGCCCACTTATAGATCAGAGTTGACTTCACCTTTATTGTTTTTTTATTAATCTGTGGTGCTCACTTTCAAAGCCGATTGGTTTCAAAATTCACATTTAGATCATTTTAAATACTTATAAACATTTTTAATTAATTAAAACTTTATTTATTTATTTTATCAACGCAAGCTTGCTGCACTAGTAACTACTAAAAGATGAGTGGGGATTTTCCTCTCCTCAAAATCAAGCCTATTTCTCAAGCAGAACTTATGACAAGAATTTGTGGTTTTGGAAAATTATGACATAAATATGATGATTATCCTTTGGCATTTCAAAATGTCATGTTTCTTTTCTCTAGAATTCTGAATTCCAAGCATATGAAAAGTCACAAATATCCTTTTAAATTCTCATAATTTCAACCTCTTTAGCATTTCAAGATTCGTCGTTGGCGAGGATGAGTTTGGCCATGTGGAATACAAGATTTGGAAAATTCCTAAAATCTCCAAACATGAATTATTTGAATTCTCATAAGATCCCCCGCTCATCATTTACTTATACATCCAAAAAGTGCAGTACCACAATGCAGCCGGTGGCCTCGATGATGGATTTTGTGGAAACTACCTCTAACCCCTTCTATGAAGGTTGGTCGGAATGATTTTTAGGACTTGTTTGTGTTAATGAAGTAAAGATAAAAATAAAAAAAAAGTGTTGGCTGAAAATAAAGGAGTACAATAGGCAATAGATCCCTTTTTTTGTGCAATATGGAATTCCTCATCACAATGGAAAAGGATTCCAACCAGTCTCACAGGAAGTGGTTTTCTCTAGACAAAAATAGTTCAACTTTTCTCTCTTTTTATCCATAAAAGCATAACACCAAACATCTAATGAGTGGAAATTTGAGAAAATTAGAGGTTTTTTATACTACTAAGGAATTTTCAGTGTTGCACAGATGCATTCTCGAAGAGAGCGAGGAATCATAGGTTAAAGAAATGTTAGCACCAAATCTTAGTTTTGGAAGCATGATGGGTTGATCTCAATCCTTGATCAGCTGCCATCTACCATGATCATTACTTGGGTCTAGTGTCAGCCTTCAGTAGAGATCTTGGATGGCTTGGGTTGACAATAGCCCCATATATCATAAGCCATGCAACATACCAACAAGCTCGACCTAGGACATGACCTAGTCTTCGAGTTGACTCAACCCACATAAATCGTTGTAGTATAAAATACTGGTTAATTGATCTGGATTACCTATTGTCCAACAAGTAGCTTATTATTTAGCTCTTGCAATGTATAAATGTAAATCAATAACAATTAAAAAACACAGTCTTTGAGCGGACTGATAAGGTTGATCTAAGGGCAAGTTTGTGCAGCCCCATTTATATGGAAAAAGGTATAAAGATTTTGGCTGTTTTCCTGCCACAAGAGATTTTCAAAGCCGATATTTTCTATAAACAAAAGAATAAAAAATGAGTTAAATTTTATACGATTCAATGGAAAAACATTTTTGATGGGGTTTGGAAATTCTTTTTTTCAAGGACCTACACAAACATGCCGTAATAGGAATTTTTTTAAACCTGTAGAAGCATTAGTTTGTGTTCGGAATTGGTTAAGTCACAACCCAACTAGTAATAATAATTCATATAATGATGGGAATGCATTAGATTATTTTTTAGACGTATTAAAGATAAATGCTTTCTATTGATTTTTGCTAAGTTCTTTTAGGTATTACTTGACCTACGTAGGATACTTAGCTGATTTCTGTTAGTTTCCATTAACTTTCAATTTTTTTACTCTGTTATTGAAAAAAGAAAAAAAAATACGAAAAAAATGAGGGTTTAAAGTCCAGTTCACACTCGGCCTATGGTGAAAAGATAGGAATAATTAGTCCAGTTCACACTCGGCCTATGGTGAAAAGATAGGAATAATTAGAGAATGTTTATCTTATATATTAAGATCATGCTAAGCTTGACCCAACTTGGGCTTGTACGGAACAAGATTTTACGTAGGCCCATTCAATTTGGGGCCGGGGGGTGGACAACCCCCCGCAAGCTCACCCAATATTCGAGACAGGATTGGACGTTCCAAGCCCGGCCCGGTCGGCCCGTCCCTGCCCATTTATAGGCCTACTTTTCAGTAGGGTTGTAAATGAGTCGGTTCCGGTCCGGGTCCATGGTGGTGGACCCGGAACCGTTAAGGAGAAGGTGGAACCGGATCCGGAATCACTTCGGAATCGGTTTCTTGGATCCGGAACCAGAACCATATATGGGACGGGTCTGGATCCGGGTCCTGGTTTAGCTAGACAATGATATTAAAAAAATATAATTTTTATGAGATATTTTCTAAAATTGAGGTAATATGTTGGGTCTCGGGTTCACAGGTCCAAACCAAGGTGGAACCAGACCCATACCCATTTACTTATCAGGGCCTAAATAAGGACCAAGACCCGATTTTTAATGAGTCGGAACATCCGTGTAATTGGAGAATCGGGTACCCATTTACATCCCTACTTTTCGGGAAGTTTTTTAACATTAAACTTAACTATCAAGGTCTTTTTTGTAAAACGTTCCTCTATATATAATTTGCGCTCGGAATCTGATAAACCCTAAATCGAGTTCAAGCACTCTCTCTCTCTAGCATCTGCAGGAGGAGGAGGCAGCCATGGAGGCAGCGAGAACAGTGAAAGATGTATCGCCTCATGATTTCGTGAAAGCCTACTCTGCCCATCTCAAGCGATCTGGAAAGGTCTGCTCCCTTCCCTCCTCTCTCTCTCTCCCTCTTTTTTGGTCTTTTTTAAACAGAGATTTGATGTTGTTGATGTTGGCCTTTTAAATTCTTCATTTGAGAATTGGGTTTTCTCTTGTATTAGTTTTTAGGACATGGGTCATTCTCTATATAACCTTTTTTTACGTGTTTTGGATGCGTTTGGATGATTTATCAAGTTCAATGTCTTCAGATTGAGAGGCGTTTGTGCGTCAAAACACTCGTTCTTGTGTTTTGCATTAATTTGCCTCCCATGTGAACAGGATTGAGATAGGTTACTGATTCCGATCTTATGATTCCAATATTAGAGAAACCCAGTGGGCAAAAGGATACCATTGCCTGCTAAATCCAAACCGCCTACAAATAAATGCTCAGAGCAGAATTTCACTCTTATGGGTGTTGGTCCCACATTCAGATTGATCACTTCTCAAACAATGTTGCTGCTTCTGGCTTGTTTGTCTTCTCATGACTTGTTTTAGGCATGATCAATCTAACACTAGGCGAGAACTCGCATCAGGGTGAAATTTGGACAGGATTTGAGCGTTTTGGATTTCGTTAAGCGGATCTTCTAATGGATTGAGTTGAGTTACATGTAAACTGATGAATTTTTCTTGGCAGTGTTCTCTGGTCTTGATGTTCAGATCATGGATTGAGTTGAGTTACATGTAAACTGATGAGACTAACTAAGTTTACATGTAACTCAACTCAATCCATTATCTGAAAGCTACATATAAACAAGTTACCCAAACTCGGTTGACATGCATCTAGATGTGACCTTTTATATTTGGAGGTCAAAGTTTTAATTAGCTGAGTTGGATTTTAGGGATCATTTACTTTAACGATTTAGGATGGCAATCCACACTATATTTATTACCTATTTGAATATCTGTTGATGAAAGGTATTTATAAAAATATTTTCTCCATCAAAATGTTTATTATTTCTTCAACATCTGAAAGAACAGGAGACAAACCCAAATCAAACTTGACCCATCCTGTAAGGCTGTAACTCAACCCAACCTGTGCTTGTCACTTGGAGGATTTGGCATCATCAGATATCCTAAATTCATCAGATAGGAGGAAAACTGAAAAGATGGTTCAAAATGTTGCTCAGATGGATCTAATCATTTGATCATTTTCTGAGTATAACCCCAAATGTCAGGAGATCATTTTAGAAAATTTTGAAATGGGAAAGATTCAATAAATTTTCAACAACCAATCAAGAATTAACGAAAAATCCTCAGTATATTCAATATGAAGCACATTATGCTCCAATAAAGAATTGTTTGTGGCTTTGTGTATTTTGTCAACAATGAAGATCATCACCATAACAGCCCTGTTCTGTCCATTTGGGGTCAGCTTGTGTCAGTAACAAAGATAGTTCCCCCACAAAGTTTTCAACATTGGGACATAATTTTATTGCAAATGTGCCTTTGTTCCTCTGATTGAAGCTTTAAGTATTGTTTGGGATGTGCAAATCCAGACTTAAAAAGCTTCCATATGGATAGATTCTATCGAAGCATTCAATCATTTTAAGTATATATCTATGATCAGATCTGTTTAAAAGAACGTTTGCTGAGAATATTGGAAATTATGAATAATCTTCAGTGATGATGATAGTTTGTTATCTGGTGTGATAATACGCATCATATTCTGCAGGAAGATTTTCTTTTATTAAGATTCAAAGAGCCCCTTACTGTTTTCAATTCAACATCTTTCTGTATGTAATCTGGAGGGAATTTTTTCACCACTCTGGTTCTGGCCAACTTCTACTGAATATATTGTTCTTTTGTAAATAGATGGAGCTTCCTTATTGGACTGATATCGTGAAGACTGGTACTTTTAAGGAACTTGCTCCTTATGACCCTGATTGGTATTATATTAGAGCTGGTATTGGTTCTATCCTTTTTGTTTTACTTGTCCAAATTTTGCATGGAAGGATCTGGCATTCTCCCATATATTGCCTGATTAATTCTGTGCCGCAGCTTCCATGGCAAGAAAGATCTACTTGAGGCAGGGTATTGGAGTTGGTGCTTTCCAGAAGATCTATGGTGGGCGCAAGAGAAATGGAAGTCGCCCCCCACACTTCTGCAAGAGCAGTGGTTCTGTTGCTCGCAATATCCTTCAACAACTCCAGAAAATGAACATTATTGACATTGATCCAAAGGGGTAAGTGTGTCACTTCATTCATGTGTCATTTCTTTGAAGCAATGATGGACTGCAAAATATTATTATTATTATTTGAAAGGTAAAATTTAAAAGTTAAGATGATCCCGGCGGGTCTCGAACCCACGACCTTCGGCTCATAAGACCCAACACTCACACAGTTTAATGATCTTGCTTGAGAGCCTTGCTTATGTGCATGCTCCACAGTAATTAGCATGCATAACTCATTTGTTGGGTTACAGACTTAACAGTGTCTAAATTAATGATAGCTGCTTATGAGACTAGTAGTACACATTGAATGCACATGCTGGGCTGCGTTATGAGTGGATTGCCTATTTCTGTGGCAGGTGATGATTGACATAGTTGGTCCCACCCGATACATGGTATTTAATACACTTAGTCACATTCTTAAAAATGGGGCATAAGAGGTGTCATCTATTGCTTTTACAAGCCTGTGAAGATGTCCGAAGCAGTCAGTATTTATGTCTATTAAGAATCACAAATAACATGTTATTTTCTTACACCTTATTAGATTAATTCTTTTTTTTTTTTTGGTATAGTTTCCCATGATTTTGTTATTTGGATCAGTGACAAGAAAAAAAAAAAAAAAAAGGAAAATGAAACCGGGCAAGCACTTTTTATGCTTCCAAATTGCTGGGGACCTAAATGCAGCCTTAGAGATAATCTTTTGGAACATCATGATGCTGCTGCTTTACTCTGTTTATTTTCTGTTTGCTGTTGTATTCAGTGGGAGGAGAATTACATCAAGCGGTCAAAGAGATCTCGATCAAGTTGCTGGTCGGATTGTTGTTGCTCTTGCTCCCTGAGTAAGGTTTGATTGGTGCCGTTATGTGTTATCCAGGGACATTGTAAGGTATTTTAATGGTAGTTTTATAGGTCCTAGTTTGAATGCGTTGCCTTTTGTAGGCTATTAGCCTATTACTATCCATTTTGTTAGTTTTCTTATAATTGGACTCGGCAATGGCATGTGCTGTAGCCATTTTTGCATTGCATGTTTCATCTTATTTTTCAAAATCTTGTTTTGACTAATGTGTAAGCAGAGAGTAGTAAGAGTAAACCTTTCAATCTACAGAGCTTTTTGGGTGTTGTATTGTTTAGATGTAGCAAACAGGGGCTGCAACTTGGGTCCCAAATTTTGACTGAGCCCAAGTTTTAACCCGATGAGCCTCCATAATTTTCAAATTTGGGTCAGGATGGGCTGGGCCAGAATGAAATAAATGAACCTGGTCGTGTACGTCGCAGGTGGACCGCACAGATATAGAATAGGCAAGTTGCGAGACCGAAAATGAACCTGCTTATGCATGTCCCAGGTGACTGTATAAGCTAAGGGTACGTTTGAGTTCATCAGTTCGATTCTCACATATTGTGAGGAAAAAAACGTCCCATTTGTCTAAATGAAATTGAATTCATAGGAATTCTAAATGTATTCCTAGATGTGTCTAAAATTGGGAAAACAAATGATCGTTTCTTTAATTGAAAATCAATTGAAGGAAGATGGAAAATGAGTACTGGCCACTACTATTAAATTAAACCCAAGGTATCCCATAGAACACATTTGGTGATAGATGAGGAATCTATAAACCTGAAGTTTACTCATTGCTGGAATAAGGATTCCTTGTTGAGGATTGTATACTTGATGATTTGTCATTGATGCCAGTGTGTATGGATGCAGATTGTTGAGAAAATTCTGTTTTAGTGCGTGAATATGTGAAAGTGAGAATTTCCAAATCATATGGGGGTGGTGGTTGAACCTGAAAATTTGAGGATTTCTATTGGTCCAAGTTGGGGATTTACAATAATCAAACACGAGTTTTCAATGCCTCTTTGTAAAAAAATGTAATCTATTATTCAAGGATTTGATTGCTAAATATGACCTAAATTAAATGTAAGATAGGTCTGTCTAGTCATCATTTATACTTTATATCTTTTACCCATTACATCTACCAAGTTTCCACAGGTTTTTGAAGTAAAGTGACTACCAAATAAGCTACAGTGGCTTTCCAAAAATTTGATTCCAATTACACAGAATTTTATTATTTTCCTGAATTCTTTCCGCCTTCCAGTTTTTTCGAGAATATATATATTTTTTAAAAAAGATTTAATTATTTCTTCATTTCTTCTAAAACAATAATATACAGAAAATGAGCTATAAAAACCCAAATTTGGTCTTAGAGGCTCCAAATGGGGCACATCCCATTATTACAAAGATAAACTAACATTAAAATCGGCAAATGAAAAAATGTGAAATACACTACCAACAACCCGGATAAACGAACGTTAAGAAGTTTTTTTGAGAAATTGACATGCCTTGTTTCATTAGTAGACTAGAGTGGTTCGTCATTTTTAAATCCTCGGATCAAGTTTCAACCGTCACCTGGAATCTCTATCCTTCTTTTAACCATTTGAAGGGGAGTGTGGAACAGTTAAAACGGCCTGATTGGAGTTGGGTTTGAATCATGAGGGTTGCCCCATGACTTAACCCAAGCCAACCTGAATTAAAAGTGCAAGACACAAGATACAATTAAGGTTTGGTCTAAGTGCAACCTTAAGCTACAGTTAGATAATATTAAGGGAGCATTTGTGTGAAAGATAAGATCATAAAATGGAGAGGAAAGTTGTTTTGCATTTTCTTGTAGCATACAATTTCATCCTTTGGTGCAATATATTTAACTTGTGGAAAAGGGGAAAATGAACATATTTTTTTTTATAAAGAAGATTCCAATTTACTATTTGAAGGGAGGAAAGTAGGATTCTTCGTTTTTTTTGGCATAATAGAGAAATCCTTATAGGACAGACAAAGTAATAAAGGATGAGGAACTGTCTACCATCCCTACTATATTATACAAATTATGTACTTTGTACATACTCCGTGCTCGTAGTTTTTACATCCCACGTAATAAATACTCAGCATATAGCATTTGTGCCTAAATACATGGGTGTGGGACTATGTTTACTTCTAGGGGTGGCAATGTGACAATGTCTGACCTGACCTGTCAATCCGACCCTTGTAATTTTGGGATCAGGGGCCCATTTTCAACCTAATAATAACAAATGAGTTGGCTTGAGGTTGAGTCGTTGAGTCCATGCTTGTTTTTTAATTCAATCTGCCAATGGCCCTCCGACCCAACCCCGACCCGACCCAACCCAACCCAATCATATTAGGCATGTTTCCAGCCATATAGTTTCATTTTGTCACAACTACTTGTGAACTTTTACCCCAAAAAATTTTTTTTACTACTTGTGAAATTATGATTAAATCTTAGCCAGCAGATTTCATGATATAGTGGGTGATGTCAAGGTGATCCTCTATCACCCTATGTATAGATTGTGTGCTGAAATAATGGCAATTAAAATGTATTACTCTGCACTTCTGGACCAAGCCAAAATTAGTTCACATGAATCAAAGTCCTCTCCTGCATATATTTGGAGTGATCTTCTGACCAATTCATTAAAAAAAAAAAAAATGGAAAGCACTTTGATGCCACCATTCTACATCCAGTGAATTCATCCCAGCGGATCCTTTTCACTTATATCTCTGGTATTATGTAAATGAGTATCCATCTTCATATGTAGCAAGGAATAGGGATGATTTTAAGTATCACATACAACTTATCCACACCAATCTGGACCATCATCGACTCATCGGAATTGGTGCAAATTGAACCTAATAGTGTAAAACCATGTTGATTAGATCACCCTAGCCAGTAATCTCTTACACCCATTCGTTTCATGTTGATTAGATCACCTAATAGTGTAAAACCATGTTGATTAGATCAAGCCTTACTACCGGTTTCAAGTAAATCTTGGCGCCTCTATTTATTTTACAAAGAAAGGGTCTCTTTTTTTCAAAGGAAAGGCCTAATGTGATAAATTATTGGGAAAACTACGGAAAAAACCCCCATAGTGAGCCATGAGTAGGTGGACGGCCTGATAGGAATATAGAGACGGAAAGGGCCCTCTGGGCCCCTTCCGTTTTTTTTTTTTACATGTTTCTTGATATTGTCGATATCGACAATAATGCGGTTATACAAAAACCGCAAGAAACCCCCTTCTTCCCCATTTCACCGTCCTCCTTTTTCCCTTATCCTCTTCCATAGTGCCTTTACCTATTGACACCGTGTTTCTCTCTTGATCAAAGACAAGAAGAGGACTCAGGGATTCTAAAACGATGATGGCGGGCCAGCGGATCTCTGCACTCAGAGAAATCGCAACCGGAGCAGAATCAGAGGATCGAATCGATCTCCAGTTTCGCTGCCAGTTGCCTCTTGCAGAACCAGGTTCTGTCACAGAACCAGGTTCTATCACAGAACCGAACCGGAGAAAAAGGAGATTCGCGCCAACACCCTCGAAAATACCGGATTCCAGCCGTTCATCGTCGCCGGAACTAGAGGAGTACACGCCGCCAGCTTTTCCCCTGAAAGGCAGCGTCTCGATCCCTGTCCTGCAGAAGGTGGGCCACGCAAATCGCCGCTGATCTTGTGCACAACACATCGCCAGGCCACAAGTTGCCGGAATCCATCTGCGCAACAGCAGATCTCCATTCACCGACACTGAAGGAGAAGAAGGCAGCATGCGATGTCCCTGTTTTTTCGTTGCAGAACCAGAA
This sequence comes from Cinnamomum chago, assembly GCA_038049695.1. NCBI lineage: Eukaryota > Viridiplantae > Streptophyta > Magnoliopsida > Laurales > Lauraceae > Cinnamomum > Cinnamomum chago. The sequence goes on along the minus strand of CP142451.1, from coordinate 5,119,979 downwards.
TCTGGAACAGGGTGGGGAAGAAGAAGAATCATTTTGGGTTATTGTCCAGGCCAGTTCGAATTCGGTTAGGTTCAACCTAACCCAGTTCAGAAGCCCAACAGTTTCTGAAGCCATCCGGACTCCGAATTGTGCTCCGTTTCTTCCTACAGATTCGCATTGACGGGATCTACAAAGTCAACAGAGCATATTGACCGTTTGAAGTGCTGAAAAGGGGGCAGATTTCAACTTCACTCAAGAAGACATTCCCTACTTTCACAGCAAAATCATTATAGAGATATTCAAAATGAGCTGGCGGTTGAATGCCAATAGACTGGGTTTGACCAACTTGAATGACTTTCCATGATGGCTTTGATGGTGATTTCCAACAAAGAGTGGAGCGCAGGAAAGATATTCTATGGTTTGTTTTGGAAAATGTTTGTTGGATGGTGCTTACGGGGCTTCTATTTTGGTTGTACTTTTCTGTTGTAAATTGCAATATTGCCTTTGATATGGTGTTTCATCAGTCTATCAGGTTGATAGACTTATACTTTGTCTCCTTTTGCCATTGTGCATAATGAATTATACTTGTATATAGAATCATTTTGTTGGAGTACATATGCTTTGCCTCATACTGATTTTTTTTCTTTACTGTTAGCATATTGTCAATAGAATGGTTGAATGCATGTTAGGGTTCCACAGGTTTAATGAATGCAATCTGTTGGGGATCCACTTGATATACTGCTTCATGTTCTCTAAGTTGAAAGCATCCAATACATTTTCATTGATGGCACTTGTATGTTTTATTATGAATCTGCAGTTGAGAGTAACTGCTTGAAAAAAGTACTTGCAATTTGTATGACAAGAACTGATACTGAAATGGGGAGAGTTGTTTTGGTTTGAGAAGAAGGGATGGCGGTGGTTTTGTTGCTATGTTTGGGGTGGATTGATAAAGGAGTTGTTTGCCTTTTTTTTTGCAGGAATATTCATGATGTTGTTGCTATTATTGCCACAGGCTTTCATGAAGTGATGTGTGATGAATTAAAAGTTATAAGAAAGTTTCTGCTCGAATGTATAAACGTTGTCGATATTGACAACTTAAAGTTGTTGATATCGACTAGTTTCGTCAGGGGTATGAATTAAAAGTTGTAAGTCAGAAACTACTGCAATGGATAAAAGTTGTCGATATCAACTACTTTAAGTTGTCGGTATCGACTAGTTTCGTCAGTGAGATAAATTAAAAGTGTAATTCAGGAGCTACTAGAATGAAAAAAAATTATCGATATCGACATCTTTAAGTTGTCGATATCGACTAGTTTCGTCAGTGGGATGAATTAAAAGTTGTAAGTCAGCAGCTGTTGTATTGTATAAACGTTGTCGATATCGACAACTTAAAGCTGTTGGTATCGACTAGTTTTGTCAGTGTGATGAATTAAAACTTATAAGTTTATAGCTGCTTGAAAGGTTGTGTTTAAAAATAAGTGTGAACCCAAACATAAAGTTGCACTTATGGTGAAAGTAAATACTTAAGCACAAATAACATGGAGCAATTGAATACAACTTAATCTAAATTTAGTTAAACCTCATTTATATCACCATTTACATTTCAACATTACATCACCAACCAGCCCATTTTTCAATGTTGAAAATATGTTATGCGCAACCCATTTACGTCCAACCAGGCCATTTACATCAGCAGCCAACCCAAAGAATGAACTGCACTGTTCAAGCCTTGAACAACCTATTTACATCACCAACCGAACCAAAAAGTTTATGCAATCTTCAAGCCAACATGGAACCCATATACATTAGCAACCAATTCCTGCAAATACAACCAATGCACATACCTTCATTGTTCTCCTTGGGCTCTTTGAAGACATATAGATATATCTCATTCACATCATTCCCCGATGCTTTGAACATTATCTTCAAATCATTGTCGTCGTCGATGCTTGCCATTGAAAATGCCCATCCATTGCGATGAAGGTATTGTATGTTTAATCTCTGGATGTATGAGTTCCAATTAGATGCTCAGTTGCTTCGTTAACCAGTGAGTCATATGTTATATATGTCGGTAAATATCTTATCTTCTGATTTCCTCCATTGTACACCGAACGGATTATATCGAATTAAAAGTCACCATCATAGTGGAATATAACCAACACCTCGCTAACTGACATGCTATCGTCAAATCACAAGAACATAATTTAGAGAAATATGAAAGATACATACATTTTGAAAAACAGAGCAAGTATGTATTTCTAAACCATTAGCCACTATTAAAATGCCCATGCTGGGCCTTATTTGATCATAAAATTAGGTTTATAGTCATATTAGAGTTAGAACCCCAAGGGGTAGCTTAGTTGGCCTAGGACTACGGTTTGCTGCCGGAGGTTGTGAGTTCGAAACTCCGCTACCACACTAGGGCTACAGGGGATTTACCCGGCTTCCCTCTGGGCCCGGAGGGATTAGTCCAGCCCAAAGGGTTGGGAACCCTCCGATAGCAAAAAAAAAAAAAGTCATATTAGAGCTATGTAATGTGGTAATAAAAAAAACTATACTAAGTGCCACTTAGTGAAAGAATGCAATAGAGAAAAACAACGCCTATAAAATAAAAAAAAAACATTTTCAAACCCTAAAAACCCAAAACGAAAGTGATATTAACCAAGCCCAAAACAAAAAATGATATTTACTACACAAATGGTAATCTTTACGCAAAGCTACATAAAGATATGCATTTACACAAAATGGTACATTTTTAAAATGACTCTATTTAGGGTTCAGACCACAGCTGAAAGAAGTCATTATTGAAAATGATTCAAACTTATGACATTTTAGGGTAGATGATGCAATATAGGAAGATGTTTATTGTGTGTACCAACCTATTAATGGAATCCAACCACCATTGAGAGTAATTTTTGCGGTGCTTTCTGAGAAGGAAATTCACCACAACACAGGTTGCAGTCGATGAAAAAGTTCTGACAAAGAACTGCAGATACGGAGCGATGTTTAAATGATTTACGCATAGTTGTTGATATCGACAACATTGCTAAACGATAAAAAAAAAATACAAAAACCCACCCAAAGGACTTGTCCCGTCTCTAAACTGATGCTGGGGCCTCTAATTACTTTAGGTGTGCTATGGGGATTTTTCCCGTAGTTTTCCCTAAATTATTTAGAAGGCTGTATTCTTTTGGGTGGGGCCCACTCAGATAATTGAAGGTGTGATGGAGCCATTTTATTTTATTTTTTCAGATGTGAATATGGAGGAAGCATTGCCATGTAATGTCACTTCAAACTTCAAAAGGCAGCAAAGACCATCACGTGACCTCTCCCATCCTTGACTGTCCTCATTTTTCGTTTACTAAAAAAGTGAGAGGATTGATGTGACTTCCCTCTCTCCTCATCAAACAAGGGAAGGGAAAGACAAATATAATATTAATTTATTTTTCTCTCACCTAGAGAAAAATTGTACTCTAAAGTCAAATCAAAACTTTCAACGTAAAACTTTAAAAAACTGTGCATCTGCCTGCAGGAAGAATGCATCTGCATTTAGAATTATTCTTTTACGTCTGTCTCTTTGATTGGCTTGGCCTTTTCTCAGCCTCATCCAATTTATGTTTATGGAAAAGAACCTACCAAGATGCCACATGCCCAAAGAATAAGACCAAATCCAAATATCCAATTCAGTTGCTTTCACAAATTACAAGGTTACTCACTCTCATGTCATACCGTCCAAGTTGCTACCCAATACACCCAAAATGCATACGCGTTAAAGATGCGAAAAACTAACTACTTAACATTTATACGATTTACATAAGCATAATATATTATTATTTGGGAGCACCATTTTCACAAGAGTAAATGAAATTTCATTTAATTGCTATTATATTTTTACACATTTTCTCAAAACTCATCAGGATTAAAGATAAGAAGCTTCGGGCACATTTGGCATCATTCTCGTGTTGTTTTTAATTTTGTGCTTGTATCAAGTTATGCCAAGACTAGGTTGTGCCGAGACTACACAATGCAAAACTTGTTTGACAACATTATATTAAATGACTCTATTCTGAATATGATGTACGGAGCTTGTTTTGTAATATTATAAAAGTTTCGCTTTAAAGAGCGGGTATAAGATCTATAATGTTGGACCCACCTTTTATTGTTTGTGATACTTTATTATTATCGTACATGAGACTCACCTGTAAAAATTACAATGTGGTACCCACTGTTAAAAATTAGAACTTGGAGCTCATATTCATAGGAACAACAATGTCGGTCCATATTTATAGGAATTTTAATGTAGTGACACCTTTTTGTGAATGTAAATATAGAATCCACTTTTAGAAATTACAAAATGGTGTCACCTTTAGAAATTAGAATATAAAGCCCACATTAAATAAGATTTACAATGTGGTACCCACATTTTGGAAAATCCGAACATAGGGCCACATTCATAGGATTTACAATGTGGCTCTACCTTTTGTGGTTGTAACCATATGACTCACCTTTAAGAAATCTAAAGTATGGTCACATTTTTTGCGACCGTGGACACGGGCATTTAGAAATTACAACGTGATGCCCACCTTTAGAAATTAGAAGATACGACCCACATTCAAAGGGTTTATAATGTGGGCCCACGATTATAGGAATTATAATATGGACCCACTTTTTATGATTATGACCATATGACCCACTTTTAGGAATTGTAAAGTGGAGTCACATTCTTTGAGACTGTGAACATAAGGTTTACCTTTAGGATAAGTGAGAGAATTTGTAGTCCTTAAATGACATTCTTTAAAAGGCAATAGATAAATAAGAAACAATTATGTCAGCAAGTTAATTCTTAAATAGACAAAGTTTTTTCGTTCCAACTTTCTCTATGCAAACGGGTTAAGATTTTTAAATTATTTCTTGTGATATCAAAATTCGGAACAGTGATTTGCACATGCCAAATATATTTTTTACTGCCTTATCTTATGGGAACATAGGAACATCCGAATGACACGATGCTAATTCCACCCTTTGTATAATGAGCTTTTTAATCCAAGAGTGTTGAACAGTTTTGATCATGAATTGAGGCCCATAAAAACACAGATCTATAAATTGGGATTTTTAGGTGTTTTTACATAATTTTTAAATTCTATAAAATTTCAAGATATGAAACTACACATCTCAATAAATTACAAAAAAAATAGATTTCAGTTGAATTTTGTCAAGATCTTGTCATCATGCACAAGAAAAATCTATTTTGCACAGTGGGATGCATATATGATTAATCATAAACCTCTTTCTCCCATGCACCATATTTTTTGAATTGGCATGGGGATCAGTTTGACCATAATCCTTTGTTGGGTATTTTTTGGTAAAAAATCCATTGTTGGATTAAATTAAATTATATATATAATATATATATATATATTAAAGCAGCAACCCCCTTTCGTAGGAGAGCGACACCTGCCATTTTGCTTTGGAGTTTCGCAATGATATGTGGTGCACCCAATCTTTGAGTTGACAAATCATCTCGGGATCCCTAAATAGTTAGAAATCTAATAAACAATGAGATCTAAAATATAACTCTATAAAAGCATCAAGATCCTCTAATTTAATCTAGTGATTGCAGAGCTAATTTAATCTTCAATTTCCTAAATTTCCTGACTAAATTAGAAACTTGAAATTCAAATTAAAATCCAAACTAATAGGCTTCCTTCAAATCTATCATAGTTTCATATTATAATTCTCTAAAATATCTAATTCAATATACACCTCATCTAGCATATTGGATCATCTATTCTAATATTTCCATTTTTGACTCTTCCTATTCTTGTCGAGAAATCTTTAAAATTTAAGAAAATGAATGCAGGCTACTCACATTAATATGACCTTTATCCAACTGATTTACCGTCACATTGTGAGACCCACAAACCAAATGGCTAAGATTGCACAATCCATGGTCGGATGGGGAACTATCTAGATCGGAAATGAAAAACTATCAAGATCAGTGCACTGTTCTTAGATCATGTTTGGTAAAAGAGAGTAATTCTCTATCCAAAGGATTCTTTCTTTTCCAGAAATCATGCTATCCTCTCTAAGGATTTTTGAGGAGATGGGTCATTACATTATAGGTTTGGGGAAGAGTCACTCTTTGTGACTGAGGTGGTTCTTTGCCTCGTGGAGTACAAACTTCGATAGGGAAGATGGAGATTGAGGAATAAATCGAAGAGAGGATTATTGATGGGTTTGGAGGATTTAGAAAATTCTCTCTCACTTTTCCTCTCTACATCCAAATTTGGATGTTCCTCGAAATCAAGAAAAATCATAGATGATTTCTCTTTGACGACATTACCCAAACATGCCCTTTTGTGATTTCCATTGTAGCCATTCAGCGCTTACCATAGCATCTATCTAATAAAAAATAAGCTTTGCAATATGGCCCTCCATAAAGACAGTTAGGATTGGTAGTTTACAGTTCTACTTTAATTGTGATTATATTATTATTTATATGTTAATATTCATTTACAATTTCTTTAATTTAAAAATATAATTATTTATTATCTTGACCCGCGTTGGGTGCAGGTCTTTTACACTAGTTTTACAATATAACACTCACTTAACTCCAAGAAATAACACAGTTGGCTTAGAATCAAGACTCAAGAGGTTGTGGTTTCAAACTTGCATGCCCGCTCTTACTACCACATGTCCCTGCAAAATCCTGATTTATTGGGTGCATGAGGAAGATCAGATTTTAAATAGACCCAAAATTTAATTGGTTTTCAAAGATGCCGGATGCCCTTCTATACTGAACAGAGAGCCTTTTAACTTGTGGGACCACCCAAAACCAAGGGCTGGCCAAACCCTAAGCCCTGATCCTGTGATTAGAGCTAGCCAGGTCAGGTGGGCCCCACACAAACTAGGGCCTACTTCCTGTAAAAAGCAAACGCGGGATTTCTTCCTCTTAATAGGCACTACTGCACCAGTGCCACCTCATTCCCTCCTGCGCGTCATGTGTCTGTCTGGCATTTTATCAAACACATCGGTCGCGCGTAGATCCTTCTTCTTCTTCTTCCTAAATCCTACCTCTCTCTATATGATTCTAGGGTTTTTCTGAAACAGGATGGCGAGAGCTAGTGGAAAGCCCGGATCGAAGAAATATTTCGTCCTTGGTTGGTGTATAGGGTTGCTAGCAGTCGCATTCATTGCAGATTTCCTCTGGGCTTCTTCTTCTTCTTCATCTTCCATGTACATAACATCAGATTGGTCGGTCGATAAGCCCATAGATCGGATCGTACCAAAGATCGAAAAAAAGGTATGTCAGATCTCACCCCACCCCACCTCCTCTCTCCCCTTCGTATTCTCCCTTTCGATGCGAATGTTACCATTTTGTGTAATGATTTGAGTTTTCTTTGAGATAATGCTGCATTGAATTTGGGTTTTGAGTTCAAGCCATGCTAATGCTTTGGGGCCGTTGCTCCATGATCTTGATTGGTCATCTGGTGGGACTCATTTGACCATTTGCTTGGATGGACGATTGTGTGAGCATTTAGGCAATGTCATACTTAGCTGGGAACTGGGGTTCCCTCGAAACTGTTGTTGAAGCCTTTTTGGATGTTTAGAAATTAGAACCACTTCAGCTGGACGATGTTGCTATTGCCCATATGACAATTTGCTTGCAAGGAGATGGATGGTTGTGTTTGCATTTAGGGTTGTTTGAATGCATGGAAAGCAGAGCTGAGTACTGGGGTTTCCAACCAGGTTGAAAGCGTGAATTTTTTCAAAAGTAAACTGTTGATTTTTAAAGTAACTCACAGACATAATGCCTATCCCTATTACACAGTTTTAGAGATGCTACAAAGGATGAATTAATCAAGGTGGTCATAGGATACCATGTTTAGCTTCTCTGCCACATGTTGAACACTGAGATGATTTCTGTTTCCTACTACTCAAAAAAGTTTGGATTTTTGTGAGTTGGAGGGGAATTGAGTTTGGAGGCATAGAAGCAGCAGTTTCAATTATTAGTCATGCAGGGGTGCTTTGCACTCATGACTCATGCCTTGTATTGTTTTGAATGAGTAAACTCATGATTAGGCAGGAGGAAGTAGGGGAAGTTGGCTTCATGCCATCTCGAGGATAGAGGGGGAAACTGGAAATTTTCACACAAGAATAAACTGAATATGATTAGAGTGGTCGCCTGATACACTTAAAAGAGAATCATGCAGGGGATTTGGTCACTTGAAAATGGTCGGCCACTTTGCGTCTTTGTTCTTCACAAACAACTCTCTCTCTCTCTCTCTCTGGGAGTGGAACACCAACCGTGAGAGTGGGGGATTGGGCCAGGTCGTCCGCCTTATTGTGGTATGCCTATGCCAATTCACAAACAATTACTAAAAAGACTCTTTTAAGACTGTTACAACTTGGACTCTTCCCTAAAACTTTGATTTTTGAAAAATACCAGCTTTATTTTTATTCTAAACATACATGATTCTTGCAGGATATCCGCATAGGATCTAAAAATGGAGAATTCCTAACTAGGACTAACTAATAGGAATTTGCTAGAAAAGTGAGGAACTTTTACCTAAATGGATCTCTCTCAAGGGTTTTCATATTAAATTAGCTTTATCCACATGTGGGCATGCCCCTCCTTTTGGTTCCTCCAATCCCATGTTTTCATACTAAGCATAAATACAAAGGAGTTGGGTGAAAGAGCAAGATTCCACAACTTGATTTTAAGCGAGAGTGGCACTTCAAGTCAAAGGTTCCTTCCATTGAGGTTTGGATCATGCACGTTCAACTCAGGCTTAGTTATAAGATGGGCCAATAAGCTAATCAAGTAGAAATCCATTGGCAGACATAAATTAATAATTTGCGGTTTATTTTATTTTATTGAATGGTTGTGGTTTAATTCTCTGTCCTTTTCTTTGTATGAAAATCTTTTTTTTTTTTGTTGTCTTGCACTTTGCTTTTTGTGACTTTGGATCGAAACTTAGCATGTTATTATCTAGTCACTTATTTTGGTTGCTGGATCTGATATGATTTTTCATTTGGGCTCTGTGCTTCTCTTAACATTTGATACCTTAAGTTGTTGCTGTCCGTCTTAAGATCTACTTAATACAATGGATTGCTAATAGTGCAGGCTGTCATGCCACTTTAGATTAGGTGTACCAACGACCAACTTTCTGTCATGTGTAGGTGGAAGCTATTAAAGATCATAAAGCTCCAAATACAGATGGAGTCAATGCAACATTTGCAGATTTACCTGCACCGCAGTTACAATGGGAGGAGATGGCAGAGGCACCTGTACCTCGTCTAGATGGGGCTGCAATACAGATTAAGAATCTTCTTTATGTGTTTGCTGGATATGGTACTATTGATTATGTAAGAACCTTGACGAGCTCAAATGACTTCCATTTTTCTTATGAAACTTGTTTGTGAAACTTTTTCTTTTTGAAGAGGAGAACTTAGAAATACTATCCTATTTGATTAAATATTATGCTTGACCATACTAACTATGAGCAATTCTCTAGATCCCAAGTTTCGTTTTCGAACGAGTGAGGCAAATATCTGTTTTCTCCAACTTTGATTTATCTTATTGGTTTTCTTTGATGTCATCTTTATTTTCAGGTACATTCTCATGTTGATATTTATAACTTTACAGACAATACTTGGGGTGGCCGGTTCGATATGCCAAAAGAAATGGCACATTCTCATTTGGGTATGGTAACCGATGGAAGATACATTTATGTGGTCACAGGACAATATGGTCCACAGTGCAGAGGGCCTACTGCTCGTAACTTTGTGCTGGACACAGAGACTAAACAGTGGAGGGACTTGCCCCCATTACCTGTTCCTAGGTATGTGACAGTTGTGGGTACGGGACAATGTGCTTTTCTTGGACGCAATTTTATGTTCCCATTTAACTTTTTGCTTTTATGTTTACATTTATATATATATATATATTGAATAATTACTTTCATTAAAAAAGCTACGTTTATATAGTTATTCTAAACACAACTGTTTTACCAAAAAAATAAAAATAACCGACCTTTTACTTTGTGCCAATAAAGCAAAGAAAAAAAAGTCATATCTGTCATTCTGGATTAATTGAGACTGGTGCTTCTAATGTACTTTTGGGAATAATTATTGGTTCTTGCTATGTACGGTTGATCATCTGCAAATGTATAGTTGATGTGCCTCCCTTTTCTGTACAATGTATATGATGGGTTGATGATTTAGTGATAGAGACTGTTGATACGATGGGTCCCACCATGGAGGATGTACCATATCAAATTGGAAGTGTAGTGAATATTGATCCATTCTCTATCCCTTTTTTCCTCGACTGCAACAATTTTTTTTTTATGTTAATTTATAAGCCACCAGTTGAGGAGCTAGGATTCTTTTTAGGGTCACTTTTGGATGCACTCTAGCTCTATGGAACCATCACATCAGTGCTCTTAATCTATGAACCAAGAGTCTGCACGTATGGAATTGGGTGTCAAAACAACAGTAAAGTTGCTGCAGTGCAGAGCATGGCTTACCTAATACCTTTAGGGCCTGTTTGAATAGCCAAAAGATAGAGTAGAGTGAAGTTAAATGGGCCCTAACAGTCTAAAATTTCAACTCTACCTTGTTTGGATGAGTCTGGCCCAATAGATGAAGTAATGTTGTGAAGCCACATGTACTCCATTTTACTTCAACCCAAAATACTTAAATTTCCTTGAGTAAAAGTGTATTCAACTCCAAACCTTAACTTCAAAATAAGCATCCAAATGGAGTGAAGTGAAGTACTCTACTTTAATTTCAACCTACTTCTCTTCACTCCACTTCACATGTGAAATCCACTTCATTTTACTCCACTCCTCATTTATCCAAACAGGTCCTTAGGGTGCCAGTTTATGATGCCGAGATACGGCTGGGATGTGATAAGGACACGCATTGGACACAGCAGGGGCACGAATTTTACACATTAAAAGTAAAGTATCGGACACGATACGTTGCCCTTTTTGAAGTATCTGAGCGTCATAGGTGCCAGTTGTGAGTAGCATTTTTAATCTAAAATGCTTGAGTTTATGATGCCCAAATATTATAGCAAGATTTTATTGAAAGTGCTTGTTGCCATGTCATTTTTTATTTCTATTTTTGGTTAAACACTGCTGCTGTCAGCGCCTGTCAAAGCATAGGTTTTATTTATTTACTTTTTGATCGGTGGGCAGACTTGGATGTTGGAACTTGATCAAGTCCTCTGGACCAATTCAATCACAGGGCAATTGGGTCTGGTTCAACTCAGTTTGAAGAAGTATGGCTAAAACCTGATCGACCTGCCTAATCAAGCCATAGCATAGTTGGAAGTGCTGATTGTTGCAACAATGAGGTTGCAGACGTTACATATAAAAAAATAAAGTAAAGAAAAATATTAAAACCAGATGAAAATTGTATATAAATGTTATGTAAACTGAAAATTGAAATTACACTTCATATGAAATTTATATAAGTTTGTTTAGGGAAGATATATTTCATCTTTTATACATTTATCTATATTTTTGTTATTATAAAATCTATATATGTGTAAGAAGGATACTTAAAAATTAATTTTTTTTTTTTTTACTTATCTGGTTGATTAACTAGATGTTTTGGTCAACTCAACCCAGAAACTTGCTGATCTGGTTGGCTCACTAAGTTGAAAAACTATGATTGCTGCTGCTGCTGCTTTATTAAAATTGTGTAAACTGTTATATGAGTTTAATGAACAACGATGCACCATGATATGGTTAAAGTGCTTCCTAAAGTACAAGAAATAGTTATCTGGTATGAGTATTGTATAATAAATGATACGTTTTGGTCCTGAATACAACCTTGTTCTACCTCTTTTATTATTTTTCACTCTGTTAGATCTTATTGGGTTTAGCTTTCTTCACATGGAAAATTACAAGGCTTATGAATGTTAATATTCAAAAAAAGAAAAAAGAAGAAAAGAGAAAAAGAAAACAAGGCATATTGAATTTAATAAGCTAGTTATTGTCTCTATTCATATTTCTCCCCTGCAGACCTCCTAGGGATTACTGTAGTGACTTGAGCTGGAATGTTTTTTCCATGTTGTTGTTGTTACATTGGAATTTCCAGATATGCCCCAGCAACCCAACTTTGGAGAGGTAGACTACATGTAATGGGTGGCAGTAAGGAGGATCGGCATGAACCTGCATTAGAGCATTGGAGTCTTGCTGTAAAGAATGGCAATGCATTGGAGAAAGAGTGGCGACCTGAAATACCCATTCCTCGTGGTGGACCTCACAGGTTTGTTATAAAATCAGATTGATTTTTTTGGCTCTTTAAGGTTGGATAGTTTTAATGCATAAAATTAGTCTTCTCTGGTTCCCATGCATGAATATCGGTCTCATTCATGTTTATCAATCTGGACAATCTGGAAGCTATCAAGTGAAAGGTTATTGATGTGACTTGTGAGGCTTACAATAACTGGACTTATCCTCTTCTAATTTGTTCCTACCATCACACTTCAATTGTTTTGGAAGTTTCTTTGATATGATATATATATATATATATCTGTTAATTGTTTTGGTAGTTGGACCCTGGATAAGTTGTTGCAGGGGGAAAAAGGAAAGAAAGAGGAGAATGATTTGCTTTTTTCATAAAATGGCCTCTTTGAATGTCTTCCTTTTTCTCAAGCATTAATATCTTTCTTTTTATAATTTGTTGAATTGATTAAGTAAACTGCAGCTAGCAAAAACTGACCCTTTGTAGATGCCTTAACACAGTATCAAAGTATCCACAGTAGGAGAAGACTTCCATATGAAGGATCCTAGAGGTCTGGATTGGCTAAAAAAAAAAACAAAAACTGTCTTACAGTGCATAACAATCATTATAAATTTGGTTATAGTTTATGGCCTTGAGTCTTTACTGAAGTTCCATTCATATGTGTGCCTCTCAAGTATACAGTGGGTAAAGAACATGTAGGATGTAAATTGAGTGAGGGTTAAAACTGACCCTTTGTTTAAAACTTCATATACAATGTTGTTCTCTACCTAATTCTCAAGGTTCACTTGCAGGGCGTGCGTTGTAGTTAATGATCGTCTTCTTGCAATTGGTGGTCAAGAGGGTGATTTTATGGCAAAACCAGGATCACCTATTTTCAAGTGTGCTCGAAGGAGCGAGGTGCTTGAGCTAACTTCTCTATTTTCATTTCTTGGCAGTAAACAGCATCAAGGAAAGATTGTAGCTCAAAACACACACACACACACACACACACACACACACACACACACACACACACTGAAAACACGCACACACATGAAAACACACACTGAAAACACACACACACACACACACACAGAGACACACACTGAAAACACACAAACACACACACACACACACACTGAAAACGAAGGTGCCGACATGTCAATTCACTGCTCAAATGTGTCCATCCAACAAATGGAAACTTTAGTATTATAATAGCATTTGTAATAATTGCTCTGTCACGATGCCACCCCTTCTTGGTGCCAAGTTCTTTATCAGCTCGCCTTACAACCTTTTTTTTTTTTTAATATTTAAAATTTATTAAAACAAACGGCACAAGAGACTTGCCTTAAAGTCTCCTACTGTGGTTATTGAGCTCGCCTTACAACCTTATGTGTTGGCATCAAACAATTGCCTTCCAAGTTTCAAGTCTTTTTTAGTCTCCGCTTTCTTGCAGTACCTTGCACTTGCAACACATTTCTTCTTATGACGTAGCCTTTGGGGAGCATCTTTTGGGTAAAATCAACTGGAAAGAAAGTGAAGAGTGACAAATTGTATGAACAAGTGAATATAGTGAATTATAGCTATTATTTATTTCATTCTTACTTGATTCACTATCAACCAATTGGTAATCGAGTCTGGATTTCACAATTTGGTATTTTTCATAGTTCACCAATTTGTTTCAACTTTCATCCATATAGGTCTTCACTTCTTTTTTGCTCAACCAATTTAAAATTGGATTTCTTCAAATACTAGAGATGAATTTTATTTTATAGTTCAATGCCAATTTTATTTCATAGTTCAATGCCAGTCTACTCCAATTTTCTTTTGAACATCTGGAGGACAGCAACAGCCTGTGAGGAGAAGACAGGTCGGATAAGGTATGGGTTTCAACGGTAGTTTGGAAGCTGATAAACAGGAACCCACCATGCAAATACTCGGTAGTCTCTTTTCCAGGCATGGACTTGTGACGGTGTGTGTGGCAGGGAAGATGAAGAGGCAACAAAGGCTCTCACATTTCCAAGTGGTTGGAACATGAGTTCTTGGAAACAGGAAGACCAGAACAAATACCAAAAGGAGAAATAGGCAAAAAGGGGAAGATGTGGGGAAATTATGTGATGTAAGGGTTCCTACGCGGAGCCTTCTACCCTATTCGTACGCAGGAAGTAGAGTAGAAGAGGAGTAAAAAGGGGCTGATGTGACAGTTTTACTTCTTGGTGTTTGGATCGAAGAATTAAAATTGATGTGACATAAAGTTTTACTCTTAGGGCATGTTTGTGTAGCCCATTTCCGCGGAAAAGGTTGTAGTTTTCTGCGGAAAACTTCTTTTTTATGTATTTAGTGGCAGTTTTCTGCGGAAATGCTTTTTCGTCACGTCAGCTTTTTCCTTCTTAGGCATGGAAATAGACTTCCTATGGGGGTGTATGGGAAGTTCATTTCCACGAAAAATTGACCCCCTAATTTCCTCTCTCTCACCCTCACTCCACCCAGCCACCCACTTTCTTCCTCTTCCCCTCCCAACCCCACCCACCCACACACACACACACACCAACCCACCCACTCACACACATACCAACCCACCCACCCAATAGTTTTCACTAAAAAGTGGTTTTCACTAAAGAAATCCATAGCTGCACCAAACAACATTAGCACTAATTCATCTAGGAAAACCTTTTTGCACCAAGCATAAAATTTTGACTTCTGCGGAAAAACTTTTCCAAAGAATTTAGAACCCATGGATTTTGCTGATGTGACAATTTCCACAAAAATTACATGTACACAAACGTGCCCTTAAGTTATTTGAATTGGAAGAGAGAGAGAGAGAGAGAGAGAGAGAGAGGAGGTTTTTTTTTTTTCAACCGTGCTAGGTAGCCCGACTTAGGGACCGGATTTTGGCCCGGTCCCCAAGGTCGGGCCAAGTGGAAATATCCTTTTTTTTTTTTTTTTGGGGGGGGGGGGGGGGGGGGCGCTGATGAAGTTACATAAAGTAGGGGTTTTCCCCGCTTTTCAAGTAAAAGTTGTCTTGTAGTGCCTTTTTACTTTAAACCTCATCTTTAACTTTATTTATGATTCGTCCCCTATTCCTCTTATACTCCTTTCATGTAAACAAACCGGCCTCAGGAAGGCCTCCATTTTCATTAAATGTGGCAGGGCAGGGCCGACAGGCAATCCATTTAATGTGAAAATCCACCGTTTGCTTTGGGCCCTGTTGACCTCCTCCTCTGCTACTTGGAATAGCCTTTTGGACTGAGAGGACTCCTATGGGAAGGTGTTAAGAAGGGGTAAATGCTATAGTTCGTCAGTTGTAGTGGAAGCAAGCAAGGAGAAGAAGCTTCCAGATCTTTATCTTGGGAGAAGAAGAGCATTTATTTTGCTCTTTTCTTGTTAGCAAGGTTTTAGAAGTCCATATCTCGAAAGACGAAAGAGCATTTTTTTTCTCTTTTTTTTATTAGCAAGGTTTTAGACTTCTTCTGGGGAGTTAGTCAAGCTTTGTAAGGCGTAACCAATACTTGTTTGGGCTCACATTTCACTCCCAACAGTCCTTTCCCAACTCCCAAGAGAAATGAATGGAGTGGTATCCACAATTCCATGTATATAAAACCGCAGACTGTGTAGCTTCCCTTTCTATCAATCATGGAGAAAGATTCTTGGATATTTACAAACCCCTCTAACATATCCTTCCATAGCATCCAAAAGCATTGACATAAACCATTGAATTATTGACCTTCCAATATAGATGTTTATGATCATCCTCACCTGACTTTTTTTATTTTTATTTTTTTTATAACAGTAAATTTTATTAAGAAGAGCCGAAAACAACAGGAAAAGAAAAACAAACATCGGATGAAAAAACAAGAAGATTAACAACTCAAGAAATTAAACATTAAATGAAATGTGTAAACGAAAGACTCCTTCCGTAGCAAGAGCATCCGCCATATCATTCACTTCTCTGAAGATGTGACAAAAAGTAAACCTCATTTGAGAAGAAATAGCTTGCACCTCCTCCACCCAATCCACCAATCTCCAAGGAAAAGAAGTTTTTCTTGAGCCCCATTGAATAGCAGAAAAAGGAGTTTCCTTCAATAATTGCATTATAACATCCCAAATTCTGCAACTCACGGCAACCCACCAACAACACAAACATTTCAGCACCGTTTGCATCTAATGAATTAATCGGTCCTGAAAAATTCTTCACAACCTTCCCTTCTCAATTACGGATAACACCACCAATTCCTCCCATACAAATTTGATGAACAAAACTACCATAAAAATTCAGCTTCAAAACACCTTTTGGAGGAGAATGCCAACTAACTGTACGAACCAGTCTAGAGCTTCTTCCGCCATTAAAACAAGCTGCCCATGATTTATGAAGATCTTCCATAGGAATCCCAACAGAATCTGATGCCTACTTGCCCATTCCAAAACCATCCAGACAATAGATTGAACTAACTCGCATATATGAATCTTCACTTTTCTCTTAGATGCTACCATATATGACTCGTCACTTATGTTTTCCATAGACGTGCATTTCCACTTCTTTGAACCATTACATGTAATTTGGTCCCTTTAGTGGAAGGGAAGTATACAGATAATCCTAATATCTGTACCAGACACTATTACTTCTACCTATGGACAAAATGTCAAAAGAAGCGGATGTTGCCATTATGGAGAAGACAATACAGTGTCTACCAAATACCAAGAGCCTTACAACTATTCTATTGTAAAACCCGAACACCTTTCACGGCCCTTCTTCAGCACTAAGGTTGATGAACAAAGAACGGAACAGACATTACCTACTTGCTGAAATGTATGTATATGTATAGTCCCTCATCAACTTCATAGACCCCTTGGTTGGTTTCATAGGAACTGAAGATACCATCTGAGATTATTTCAGCCCAACCTCTTGATAGAAATGTATTCGATACATGTAGACTGCACCTCAACTGTCTGTGAGCTGCACTGGAACAGCATACAACACCTTTAGTATTCTGATAGAGACCAGTGAACAAAATGTTGGCCCTAAATTTTTTATTGTTTTACCTGTCAAGAAGATCATCACTCTTAACCATGATTCATCAAGGTATAAAATTAGGAATTTTATGCCTCCACCGCTTTTAAGATGATAAGGTATGATTCACATGGTTTCACCTATATCCAAACCTCATCATGGTTTAATGGAATTTCTGAAACCATCCTTGTAGCTGTTGTACCAAATAATCTTCCTTTGAACAAAATCGGCCCCTTGGAACACCAGAATTCCTTTAAACAATATCACAACTACCAATTTTCCCGAAAGTGTGATCTGATAAGTCTTGGGCATCATAACAACACTACCCCTATTCCCAAAAAAAAAAAAACCTATCCCTATCCCTATCGATGCAATTATACTATATTAAAGCTAAGCCTTTTTAATCTAATTTGGACCTTCAGTTGTGATTTTGACTGTTAGTTATTCCCTCCTCCCCATCTCTTGTAACTGCCCACTTCTTATCCCATGCGATACCCATCTCATCTCATGTAACTACCCATGTCTCTTGTAACTTACTTGTTTTTCCTTTTTCGTTTCTCTGCAAAGGTGCCTTTCTGCTCACATTTCCTTTTCTCATTTCTACATATTTTTTCTTTTTTTTTTTTACCTCACTTCTCCTATTTGCTCTCTGCTCTATCTACTCTCAATTGCAAAAATAAGTACGGTCATATATTTTCTGTTTTTGCTGTCTTTCGAAAAATTTACTTACTGTTGTGCAATGTATTTGGGCCGCCACTCAAGTCAATAATTATTTTCCAATTGCATGAATATTTAGTTTGCATTGCATGGACAGACTCGTGCTCAACACAAGTTCTTGTGCTAGTTTTATATTATCATAAAAAATATTATTGAAGAATGGGCTGAGTGAAAAACCTCAGTAGCAGTTCTTCAAAGAACTCCGATGAATGAACTTCTATCAATGAGATACGATTTGAATCATGCAGAAAGCCGATGCAAACCAAATCAAGAGAACCTTAAATTGATTTTTTTTCCCTTGACAATCACACCTTATATCCCATCGAAACTATCATTAAAGTGCCAAAAACCTCCACAAATCACCAAGTTTCCATCAATTAGGATGTACTTCATCCTTACACTGACCTTATGGACTAGTAAGTGGTCCCCACGAAAAAAGATACAATTGGATCTGGCTAGATTCATGGAACATTGCTCTGATGCCAAGTCCAGAAATTAAATAGAAGAATAAGCTTTTTGTAATAAACCAAATGATGCTGTATGGTAGTATGCATCGTGCCATATATTAATATGACAGTCAAATCATGTCCTGCAACATTTAAGATGAACAAGTAACTAGATTTCCATACTGTGTTTTATTATTATTTCTGTTTATTTACAATAAACACATAATATATAATGGACTACAATATTGCAGCATACTTAATAATTAAACTGTGTTCAAGATATAGTTGGATAAAGCTACAATGCCTTTGTATATCATGATCATATTCTCTGGATACTACTACTTCATGGCTACAGAAGTAGCCAAGCTAGTGTAACTTGTGCTCTTTTTCAAAACATAGCTGAATGTTATCCTTTGTTTCAGGTAGTCTACAGTGATGTTTACATGCTGGATGATGAGATGAAGTGGAAACAATTGCCTCCCATGCCAAAACCCGACTCCCATATAGAGTTTGCATGGGTTATTGTCAACAATTCCTTAATTATTGCGGGTGGAACGACGGAAAAGCATCCTGTGACCAAAAGGATGGTGCTAGTTGGAGAACTGTTACAGTTTCATTTGGATACATTGGTACTAATGCTTTCCAATAGTTTACATAGTGATTACTAATGAACTTCTGGTGAAATGTGATATATTTATTTTGGTGGAAATCCTGCTAATATTGATCTAAAACATGACCCTCCCATGCTATCACATATAAATTTTCTCTCATGATTCTTTTAACCATTGTCATGTCCCATCTTCCACATGAATTTCCACGGAAGCTCCATTTAAATGCTTGCTAGAAACCTTTATTATTATAAATAATGCTCGACACTTACTTGAAGCTTGTCTCTCTAGATGTGATGCAGATTCAACTTAGTTCAACCCTTTCTAATTAAATACGCAACACATTAGATTGTATAGGGTCACGGGAAAAAAAAAAGGAAATAAATTATGCATTATACATGGTACATTGTATAATCAGTATATATTGTCTTCACACCAGCATAGGTGGGCTTCATACCCACTAGATGAAAAAATGTCTTAATAATCATACCCATAAAGCAAAACTCATCATACAGTTTCACTTTCATGCAAATATTCCTGAAAGATAACATTTGTTACACGTACCTTTTTCTAAAGAGACCTCTAAAACCCTTCTATTGTCTAACCTATCAGATGGTCTTCGTACTAAAATAAATTTTCAAAGATGGTAGTGGCTTATAGCCTTGGGGCCTGTTTGTTTAGAGGAATTTCTGACTGGCATTCCATGTGTTAGAATTTCTGGCAGCATTGTCAGTAGCTGTATATGGATCTTTTGGAATCCCCTTTTGGAAAAGTGGAATTCAAAATCGTACCTTTTGAAATTTCACTCTTGCTTTTGGAATTCTCTAAATTCCTGTTTCTTAAATGCTAGATTGTACTTGAGCATTTGGGAATCCTACTAGGGGACAGCATATGGAAAATTGTATAACCTCTTCTCCCCAAACCATAACGCTCTCAAAAAAAAAAAAAAAAAACACTCCCCAACCTATAACCCTCCTCATAAAAGTATGAAACACCCCTCCCACATCCCATCAACCCCCAAGAAAAAAAATTAGAATAGGCTCTGGAAAAATCTCTATGAAACTACATATACTAAGTAGCTGCAACCAAAATTAAAAATAGGTTGGGTGAATTATCAACAGATTGGCGCATCATCTTCTATTACATCATATGGCCTTTCGTTGCTGGCATCAAGGTGCTATTTACAATTTTGATTTTGGTTTTTTTCCCAGAGTTAGGGATTCTTGGATGTTATTTCAATGAGTTGCTCTTTTCTTTGTTCTCACACTTTTTTGTGAGCTCAATCCAATGCAATTTGAGCTTTGACTAACGTGTGAATACCTTGGTTTTACCAAAATATATAATGTCATAGTTCATTGTAATCATCAGGTAATTTCCCTTCCTATGCATGTACAAAGAATTATCAAATGATGAAGATGAGAAGTGCTCCCTTCTACTAAAATTTGGCTAAAATCTCAAACTGGAAAGGAGACTTCTTAATTACAGTCTGGACAAACGAAACAATGTTTTGCTTTTTGTGATTGCATCTCATTCCTAAAAGAGAAGTTTAAGCAAATGGGATTTGCCATCCAGTTCAACCATGAAACAGAAATGCTTCATAGTTCAAATATGTTTTTCTTACTCAAATATGAATTGCGTTTGTTGTGCTGAAATCTGGCTTATGTTTTATGTGTTGGATCAAGGTCAGCTTGATCTCACAGCTTTATGTACTTTGCTTCATCAGTAATTTAAGTATCATGCACCACACAGCTAATGTATGGTTGCTGATGATTCTAATCAAGTGCATTTTGGGCCCATGGTTTGGTGAAACATCTCTCAACAGGCTCTATGCAGATTGTGGTTCTAAAAATTTTCATTTTAATAATAAATTTTTATAATATAGGCATAATTATCGGCTATCTTATGAACTAATTCTGTAGGGTGCCTATAGTCCTTTAATTTAGTTGTCAATTATTTGTGTATTTGGTTCATGTAGTTTTCTCGATCCCATTCTTTCATTGCCTGTGCCCTTACAAATGCTTATGTTTTCTGGTTTTGATGACTAGTCTGATTGGAACTTTATCTGTATACAGGAGTGGTCAGTCCTTGGGAAGATGCCTTTCCGTATTAAAACTACGCTTGTTGGATTCTGGAATGGATGGCTGTATTTCACGTCTGGACAACGTGACAGGGGACCGAATGATCCATCGCCCAAGAAGGTTATCGGAAGTACATGGAGAACTAAGCTAACTTATGAGTTTTGATTCATTCTATCATTCAATTGTGACCAAATCAGGTCTCCTCATTTTTAGTCAATTTTCTGCTCTCTTGTAAACATATAGGTCGCTTTGGAAATCATTCCCTTCATATCTGTAAATTTATCCCACATTCTTGTACTCTGATCTCAACAGAAACAAAATGATGAAACTTATATTGAGAGAGAGAGAGAGAGAGAGAGTCCTTGTACAACTTTGTTTGTAAGTTTTTATAATATCTCCTCTTGAGTAGAAGACTTTGATCTGACCCTGATTTTTCCTGAATGATGTGATGACGTTTATGTTGTGATTTTGACATAAGGTAAAAGAGTAGCGTTGAACCTTGGGGAACCATGTACAAATATGGGGGTAGATGGAAATCTCACATTATTAGAATATGAATATGATTTATAGTAGGGTGATGGCTAGGTAATCATTTACTATCCAACACTTTGTTTTCAAGGTTGTGGCCCATCCAAAAGGTGGGCCATTGGAGGCTATATGTTAGACTCAATAATTAAAGAGAAGTGATCCCATGCTATTGAAAATCCACGTAAGAATCATGAAAAATGTTAAATATAAGAATCATGTAAGAACTCATATAAAAATCCACTTATATATAAATAAGAAGGTCGGGCCAGACTTATTAGTACTGTCCGAGCCCGGCCCTTGAATTGGCTCACCTGTAAAATTTTTATCTAAGTTCAGCAGTGAGGTTTCTAACAAAAGCGAAAGCCCTCATTTTGTGGGCTTTTTAAGGGCTCGACCGATCTAGGTGCCCTCATGTCGGGGTAACTCCCCTAGAACAAACTTGCCACTGTAAATTGACACCCATCCCAATACAACACTGTCCCCATCAATGTTATCCACCGTTGGACGAGATCAATGTTGAAAAAATGCACTTACAAGATCAACGGCAAGTTTTGCAACTCTACTAATAGAGTCAAGTGAAGTAAAGTTAATTTTGAAAAAATGCAATTACAAGATCACTATAGTCTTGAGGTCTTAAAAATGAGGATTGGATGATAGCGTTTGAGTTATATTTGGTCAATCCCTAAATCACACTATAACCCAATTCAAACCCCAAAAGTCATACTCCGTGTGATGGGAACACCTGTGATCAAGCCAAATATGCATTTATCCATTATGAAAAGTGCATCTGCAGAAAATACCTTATGATGATCAAATGGACTCTTAATTCAAAAGTGTCATGTCTGAGAAAAAGCATGAATTTCTTTTACCATAATACAGTGAAAAGTCTCAATTTAAAAATAAAAAAATAGCTCTAATAAAATTCATGAGTGGCATATCCATGGAAAGCATTGATACCCTCATGATAGAAGTTCTTAGAGTTCTTCAAATGAAGCTGATCTGCATAAGTATTAAAAATCTCAAAATAAAAGAGTATTCTATTGTGTAGTGGGAATAGTTGTTATAACATAATGATAATAATTAAAATCAGAGAATAGTGGGAGTTACAATCTCCTATGTTGTCATTTGTTGAAGTTATAATATAAGTTGTGAAAAGCTCATTAGATGGTTTTGGCTCATTTTAGCCAGATGAGAGATGTTGGCATGTGGGCATGTGACCCACATATGATGACCATATAAAGTAGCTCTAATAATAGTGAAAGCATTTTCCAAATGAAGATTAAAGAGAGAATAAAGTAAGGTGAAGTATCAAATCAAGAGATAATAAAATATAATGGATTATGATAGTCTTTTGTTTATAATGACTTGATGAAGAATCTCTTTGACTTTTTGTGTAAAGAAATGATTTTTTTTTTACGAGAAAGGAGGTTGCTTTATAACCTTTTTTTTTTAATATGAGAATTTTGAATTTATGTACTTTTGATATGACCCATTGTCTTATATTGTTTGCATAATGGAGAGTGTACCTCACTTTACTTCAATTCACCACACATCCAAACATGCTAGCGATTATTATATCTTTATACCCGTTGGCCATTGCAATGATTTTCTACATGTTTTTGGAACTCAGAATAAAGTTGATTTTATAGCATCCCCTACAACAGACGACTGCCACATTTGTCGTAAATGATGGTGAAAATTGGCTCTCAATCAATACTCAATGAAATGGAGAACATTACAGATGCATTTACTATGTTCCTATTAAGCCTTGAAGGAAACAACTAGAAATCTTGAGATGTTTACAAAATAGTTTACAACTTGCATTTTTACAAATTTAAAAAAACTTCTCCATTTTGAAAGAGCATTGTTGGTGCTTGATGGTTCGATGGAACAACCTCCCCATCAGAAAGTCCAGAGGATCTAGAGAAGATGGGGGTGGAGGTTAGCACTAAGAGAATCTAAGTTATGAAACTTCACACTATTTATGTTTGTTACGGTCGTGTGAAATGGTCACAATTTGTTTGTTAAGTTGAGTGTATGTTCATTTCTCGGATATATCGGAATGAAGAGATAGAATTCATGCAACTAAATGCAATTAGAACAAAGCTTTGATGATAAAGTATACGATTGTTTGTAGAATATCCGAGAATTTCTGCTTGGGGACATTTGAATTCCCCAAATGTCACCCTCCAATTGGATTGACAAATGCTCGAAGACTCTAAGCACTTTAGAAGTTGGAGTTTTAAAGTTGTTTATAAGCCAAAATGCTAATCCACAAGGATGAAAATTTGAAAACTTGTAAATTAATTAAGAAATCCCAAATGCCTGAGGACAGCTACTAATATGGTATAAGAAGTCCCCATCAACCAAGACTCTTATCTGGAATGATTGCAAAACAAACATCTCCATTCTCCTAATCATCAATCAATGGACCAAGGTGGCAAGAAACTTTCTAATTTTCGTGATGACGCATGGAAAGGAACCTTGTCACGAAGATGCAATTAGATTTTAGGATTTAATGCTATTTTCATACATGGTTCTATGTGGATTCACATCCTTGGGTCTGCATTGTAGGGTCTGGACTTGGATCTAATCATTTCTAGATGCTAAATGTAAGGTTTGAAAATCTTTGTTTGAATCCAACAAGTCTGAATCCTCCTTGAATCACTGCCACCACTAGAGATAGGTCTTTTAAAAATAGCCCATGTGTTAGCCCAAACTGTTCAACCCATTAATTGTGTTTACCTAACAAATTAAATAAACATGCTAGAGGAGTAGAGGTGTCAATGGGCCATTTGGATTGGACCTAATTAGGTGAGAGTTTGAGCTTAATAAGGTTTGAAGGACCTGCATTTGAGTTCAGGACCATTCAATTCCCTAGACCTTAAGTTCAAACGGTTATAACCCCAAGGGGTAGGTCAATTGGCCTCTAAGACCACGGTTTATACCCGGAGGTTGTAGGTTCGAAACTGCACCACCACACTAGGGCTATAGGAGAGTTTACCCGGCTTCTCTCTGGGCCCGGAGGGATTAGTTTAGTCCAAATGGTTGAAAACCCTCCGATAGCAAAAAATAAAAAAATAAAAAATTCAAACGGTTATGATATATAGAATGCTAGAGCCCACATTGTTAAAGGCCCAAGTTCAAAGGGACTTGAATCCTTTAAAAAAATCATTTCAATCGAAGAGCTCTTGTTATACCGTTTAATTTAATTACTAGCACAATAACCCGTGCTAAGTATGGGCATGACCCACGTGCCTAGGGACCCCCCTTCATCTAATTTCTTTTGATGTTTTTTTATAAATATTATGTGGTGTAGTGGTTAGGTTAGTTATTTAAAAAAACGAGTAGTCATGAGTTTGAATCTTACTTTCTATAGAAACCGGTCAACATTGAATTCAAAAGCCTCCGCTTTATTGTGTCATAATTGGAAATAATAATCTTGTATATTCTTTTTATGAATCCTATGATATTGGATACTATAAATATACATTAACACGTGTTGGAGAATTTTTACCCATTAGCGGACTGGCCCTACCATTAATGGTTCACATCAAGATCCATCCGACCATCCCTATGAATAAAGGTTAAGAGGATAGAAAGGTCTCATCATGTACGAGGATCGATGAACCTCATCTATTTACCCTAGTTCATGCATATAGAAATGTCTTATCACATACTCCTAATTGTTTTGATGAAGTTCCCTACGTTTTTAGACAAAGATATTTTAAAATTCCATAACATAGCTTTGATAAGGCTTTAATGATAACAATTATCTAAAAATTGTGAATAAATAGTAAATGTTAACAGGCCTCACTCCATATAAAGGTCTCGTTATATCCGAGTTGATGACTTGAAATGATATAGGATATTATACATATAAATAAACACATGTTGGAGAATATATATCCGTCAACGAGTGACATTTGTTGATATGCTATCGTGGTCTTATTCGTGGTTCCCATTGAGATCCATGCCTATAAATATAGGTTAAATGAGATAAAAATGTCTCATCACATAGGATGATAGGCAACTCCCTCTATTATCCTTGTAATTGTTATAATGAAGTTCACTAAATAAAGACGTTTTAAGATTTCATAACTTAACTCTGACAAGGCTGTTCACTAAATAAAGACGTTTTAAGATTTCATAACTTAACTCTGACAAGGCTTTAATGATGACGATGATCTAGAGATTGTGAATAAATAATAAATGTCAATAGACTCGAATCCAAATCAAGGTCTCATTATATATGAGTTCGTGAATCCAAATAATATAGGATAAAATACATATAAATAGACACATGCTCCAAACTTTACTCGTCAACTGATGATATATTATTGATATGCCTTACCGTCTTATTCGTGGTTCCCATTAGGATCTCTGCCTACATAAATAAAAGTAAAGGAGATGGAAATGTCTCATCATGCACTAGGTTTGCCCAACTTCATCTATTATCCTAATCCACACCCTACAAATAGAGGTGACAAGAGACATAAAAGGTCTCATCGTGCACAAGGGTAAGCCCACTCCATCTATCAACCTAATAACCGATATAATAAAACTCACTTTCATTTTCTGTCAAAGACATTATAAGATTCCACAACAACTAACAAAACTTTGATGATGATGATCTAAAGATTTCAAATATATATAGAAATTACGTAAAGTGAAATAGGATTAAATCCATTGCCCGATATAGCCAATGATAGACCCGAAAAGTGGCTCCGGGTCCATCCTACATGTAAGTGCCTAAAAATTACGGACTTAGTTAATGGAGGGTTAAGCTCCTGATTCGAGGTTTTGGGGAAGATAAGGGGAAAGGATCGAGCCTCCGGTGACCTGAAAGGAAGAAGATAACAGTCAGAGACCCTGACTATGGGCAGCCGAAGGTCCTCCGACGCTCAAGTCAGTGCGAGAATTGAAAGGGAATGAAGGAAGAGAGTGCTCAGAAGGAAGGATTCTCCTCCTTACCTGGTTTGCGTTCATGCAATATATAGTCGTGAAAGTCATCATAGTACTGCCCACATGAAGGGATGACAGTCCCATCAGCGTGTATTCGTACCTCCTGAATGGGGGGGAGGTAAAAAGGGAATGTCCCATCGGACCAGCGCCCCTTGCCTATGGACATGACTTTAGATAAGGCGTGCTCCTTATCTGGGTCTGGCGCCCGCTCTGTTGTCAGTTTGCCGATCCCGTCATGGCAGCGCATTTATGGCCACATTAATGGCTGAGTGACAGGGGCCGAGATCGGGAAAGAGGCCGAGAAGAGGCTGAGGCCGAGGTCGGGACTCGTGACGTAGCCACCAAGACTCACCCTACGGTCCTCTCGAGATGACGTTGCGGCCGACCTTGAACGATGCCGAGACCAATGGTAACCGAGACTGGAGAGTGACCCCACCTACATCTGCGAGCACCGAACGACCCCACACAATTGCCCCCTATCTCTCGACCCCTTGGGCTTAGTCCGGGGTCGGGAGATACGATTCGGAAGCGATGGGGCCGTCCTTTCGTATCTTGCTTTTATGAGATTCTCATCATGACGCGCCTCCGTCTGCCCTAGGCAATAAATAGGGCACCATAATGACTTCGCTTTGTCAAGCACGTGGGACGCCGTTCCGTATGCCCGAGGTGATAATATATCGTACCAGAGGCGTGGGGGAAGGCGACCCGTTGCCGCCACGTGGAGTCTCCTGTCTGGTCGGTCGCCGGGATCGAAACGACACGTGGCAGGGTAATGAAGAGGGGCGTTCCCTCTATAAAAATGGAAGCGCCCCCTTCCCTCTCTCTTTTACCTTGGCCGTTTGTCTGAGAAGGAGAGCTCTGTTGAAGACGAAGTTCTGCCACAGATTTTGCTGAAACACGAATTCTCCCTAGCCTTCTGCTTCTCCGTCCTCAGTAATCCTCAGCATCCTTTCTGTGAGTCTTCTCTCTCTGCTATTTCTTTGTGCCTCCTTTCTTCTCTTCGCTTTCAGAAGGTTTAGGTCCTTTTAGGGTTTTTCCAGTTTTTCATTCTTAGTCGCCTGCCTCCCATCCTTCTAAGAAATGGGGATTTATAGCCACTGGTTAGAGGGTCCTGCAGCCTTGGAAGCCTTTAGATTGTCGTTTAAGATCCCGGCCGACGTCTTGGTTAAACCTGACGACCTCGGGGACCTTCCTGGTGGCCTTTCCCGGTATAACAACTGGATGCCTTTCACCCTGATGTCGGTGTGCGAAGGGGGGGTCCGGTTCCCCATCCATCAGCTCCTCCGGTCCTGCCTCAATGCGTGGCACATCTGCCCCTTCCAGTTGATGCCAAATGGTTTCAAGATTATAATGGGCGTGGCGGAGCTAAACTGGATCCTCGACATCGATCTCGGGGTACATGACATAGAAGATGTTTATGACATCTGCAAAGCTGCAGGGGGTGAGGATTTTTACTATCTCCGGGTGAAGCCCAGGCGTCAGCCCTTGGTGAATGCCCTAGAGGACTCGAATAAGTACGCCGGATACGAACGGATCTTGGTCTCGGGGAATTGGGAGTTCAAGGGTACCGAGACCGAAGTGGAGAGGAGAATCCAGGTCCCACGGAAACTTGGGGCCCCTCCCAGTAAATACCTGTCCTTCGTGCTGTTTTTGCTCTTTTCTTTATGCCGAGCTGACGCCCTTGCTGTTTTCTTACGCAGGCATTCAGAAGAGGAGGAGGGAGGCCAATTTCGACAAGTGGAAGAGGAACGACGCGTGGTTGGAGAAGATTAGTAATTACCACGATCACCACGACCGAGCTGCCTTCTCTCTTCTTGGGTACAAACCGCGGTACCGGTCTTATACTAGCAAGACTGCCGAGGTCCCCCTCGCACCGGTAGGGGAGGTCGTACTCGGGCTTGCCGAGACCAACGGCCAAGCCACGGAGTCCCAAGATCCGATTGTCATTACTGACAGCCCTCCCTCCCGAAGTCAAAAAGGAGGAGAAGAAGAAGAGATGGAAGGACAGCGCCCCACCTTGAAGAACTTGGGTGCTGCTATCTTCGGGGGCCGAGCTCCCCCTGCCCCCAAGCGCGCCCCCGGTGGGTCAAGTGCCGGCCCGGGCTCCGTTGTTAGCGCCTCCTCCGGCTCATCAGGAGCAGCGTCGGTAGCGGCTGGGGCCACCCCCGTCAAAGCTAAGGGGAGGTCGGTGGAACACCCCAAGGACGTCCGACAGCCCAAGGAACCTCGTCCGCTTAAGGACAGCAGGCCACGGGTGGTCGAACCTGCGAAGGAGGCTCTGCTGCCTCCGCCGCAGCCGCAGAGGGAGACTCGGTCTCGAACCGTCGAGGCCGGAAAGGAGGGCAGGGGGCCCCCTCCCGAGAAGAGGCCTCGCCTGGAGGGCGCGGAGGGGAGGCCCCAAGGAGCGGAGGTGCATGCCGAACCTTCCGTGCCGGCACCCTGGAGGCCCAACTTTGACCTCAACCCGAACGAGCCCATGACCATGGGAGAGCGGCTGGGAGTCGGTTGTGGCCCTAGCCCGGGGATGTGCCCTCCCCCTGGACATGGAAAAGCATAAGAAAGTTGGGTCATCGGGTCTACTTCATCAGACGATGAGGGCGTCGCTTGAGGTAGCTTTTTCCTCCTTCTGGTTTCAATTTTCTGACTCCTGGTTGCTCGACTTGATCCCCTTACTATTTTTATCTTTTTGCAGAATGTACAGAGGACTCAAGTACTGATGGATAGGCTGGAAGAAAGAATTGCCTACATCGCCGCCTTGGAGAAGGAGAAGAAGAAAATGGGGACTGCGCTGGAGGTGAGTGCAGCTGAAATAAAGAAGTCGGAGGAGAAACTCGCCCAACACGCAACGGAGCAACAGGCGGCAAAGACCGAAATTATCAAGTTGCGGGGCGAGAACAAAAACCTGAGGGGTGCCGCTGATGATAAGGCGAGGAGGACGGCTGAACTGGAGGCCGAGCTTGCAGCGAAGGGGGCCGAGCTCGCGAAGAGGGAGGCCGAGCTTGCTGAAAAGCGGAATGAACTGGCCAAGAAGGAGACCGAGCTCGAGGCCTCCAGGAAAGAGAGGGCCGATGTCGAGTCCACCCTGAGGGCCTAGGCTGCGAAAGCTTATCAAGATGGAGTGGACTGGGCATCGGAGGAGTATGTGGCTCAAATTACGGATTTGAGCCCGGTGCTGTTCGAGATGGGGTGCAAGGAGGCTCTCCGCAAATACGGGGTTTCTGAGGACGATCCCATATTCGCGGATCTTCCCAAGTTTCAGCCTGCAGTGCCGAGTTCAGGATCAGAGTCTGGCTCCAATCCTCCTGGGACCCCTATCGAAGTTCCAGACATGCCCCCTCCTTCTCCGACCCTCGCCGAGGCCGAAGCGACCCAGGCTCCTTCTCTGGCTCCTCCATCTGACGCTTCTGCCCCGTCACATCCTCCAGCCCCAAAAAATACAGAAGCAGCGGCCGAGAAGCAATAGGATTTTGTTTCTATGGATTGTACAAAAAACTCTGTATTATCCTTTCATTAATGAAAAGACGAATTTTTCTTTTTGATTCTTCAACTGTTTCCATATCTCTTTCTTTTTGGTGCAAAAACTTGCAAGTCTTTGAGGTCGGTAAAACATATCTAGGCTTTAACCCTCTCTTCCGTCTCAGGAAGGAATTTGCAGTTAGTTTGGGCCCATACCCTGAGATACGGCCCATTCGCTGGAGAGCTGGGGGCGTATCTTTATTTTTGGTGAGCATTCCTTGGTTGTACTCGCATTCCGTGGCGATTGTTGCTCGGTGTTGCTGCGAGGGACAAAGCCTTGGCCCTGCGACTGGTTTCTAGGGGGCTGGCGCAAGGGCCGGAGCCTTGGGGGGGTTGGTCCTGTGACCGAACTCAAAGAGGCTGGCGCGAGGGCCGGAGCCTTGGGGAGTTGGTCCTGTGACCGAACTCAAAGAGGCTGGCCTTGGGGAGTTGGTCCTGTGACCGAACTCAAAAAGGCTGGCGCGAGGGCCGGAGCCTTGGGGAGTTGGTCCTGTGACCGAACTCAAAGAGGTTGGCACGAGGGCCGGAGCCTTGGGGAGTTGGTCCTGTGACCGAACTCAAAGAGGCTGGCGCGAGGGCCGGAGCCTTGGGGAGTTGGTCCTGTGACCGAGCTCAAAGAGGCTGGCCTTGGGGAGTTGGTCCTGTGACCGAACTCAAAGAGGCTGGCGCGAGGGCCGGAGCCTTGGGGAGTTGGTCCTGTGACCAAACTCAAAGAGGCTGGCGCGAGGGCCGGAGCCTTGGAGAGTTGGTCCTGTGACCGAGCTCAAAGAGGCTGGCACGAGGGCCGGAGCCTTGTTTACAACTGGAAAGATATAAGGCAGATCTTTGTGAAAAGGTTCCTCTTTATTGATCAACCATTTTGAATACAACTAGAAGTAATATTTCTTGAGGTGTGTAGCGTTCCACGGTCGCGGCAACTCCCTGCCGTTCATCCCTTCAAGTCTGTAGGCCGATCTTCCTGAGACTGAGACCACTTTGTAGGGGCCAAGCCAGTTTGGCGCAAGTTTACCTTCGTTAGGATCTTTATCAGCTGGGAGCGCTTTCTTCAAGACTAGTTCTCCAACCGAGAACCTTCTTTCTCTAACCTTCTGATTATATCCTCGAGACAACTGCCGTTGATAGGCTGCCAGGCGTACGGACGCTGCTTCCCTTCGTTCCTCGGCCAGGTCGAGCTATCTGGGGAGGTTTATTTCGTTCTGCCCTTGATCAAAGAGGTTCGTCCTCAATGTTGGGAGGCCAACTTCGAGAGGGATCACGGCCTCCATCCCATAGGCCAGTGAAAAAGGAGTCGCTGAAGTGGACCGCCTCGGAGTGGTTCTGTATGCCCAGAGGACACTTGGCAATTCTTCTACCCACCTGCCTTTAGCTTTATCGAGTCTCTTTTTGAGTCCATCCAGCACCACCTTGTTTGAGATTTCTGCCTGCCCGTTGCTCTGTGGGTAGGCCGGAGTCGCATAAAGGTTTCTGATACCGTGCTCTTGGCAGAAAGTTCTGAAGAGTTTTGAATCGAATTGGGTCCCGTTATCCGAGACCAGAGCCCTAGGGATTCCGAACCTTATGATGATGTTTTTCCATACAAAATTCTTTGTGTCGTGTTCGGTGATGGAGGACAAGGCCTCTGCCTCTATCCATTTTGTGAAGTAATCAGTGCCCACCACTAACCATCTCTTGTTCCCTGGACTGCGGTGAAGAGGACCCACGATGTCCAGCCCCCACGGACTGGAGAGGGGACTCAGGTCCCGAGTTGGCTGATGCAGGGAATGGGAGAACTTCTGGCATTTCTCACACTTTCTGGCGTAGAGCTGGGCATCCTTCTGCATGTAGGGCCACCATTAGCCCTGGCTAATAGCTCTGTAAGCCAGTGACATTCCCCCGATGTGGCTTCCACAGATTCCTTCGTGAATTTCAAAGAGGAAGTCCTCCACTTTGCTCGGATGGACGCATTGGAGGTATGGTCCTGAATAGGATTTTCTGTAGAGCTTCTCGTCCAGTGATAGCCAGAAGTGAGCTGCTTTCATCCTGACCTTGTGGGCTTCAGTCTTGTCTTCAGGGAGCTTATCTTCTTTCAAAAATGTCACGATTGGGTCCATCCAGCTTGGACCGAGATCAGTGCACAAAACTTGCCGAACTGGGAGGGGCTCTATGCTCGGTCTTTCCAATGCCCCCACATCAACTGTCCTTCTCTTTCCAGCTTCTACGGCCGAGGCCAAGCTTGCTAGGGCGTCCGCATGGCGATTGGACTCCCTGCCGATCTGCCTGACTTCAGCTTTTTCAAACTGGGAGAGGAGCTGCCTGGTGTGGGCTAGGTAGGCCATCATTCTTTCATCTCTGGCCTGGTAATCTCCGCTCAGCTGACTCGTCACCAACTGGGAGTCACTAAAGACTACCACCAGGCGTGCCCCCAGTATTCTTGCACTACCGAGACCAGCGATCAGTGCTTCGTATTCTACTTCATTATTTGATGCCTTGAAGCCCAGGGTCAGTGCTTGCTCAATGACTAGTCCTTCTGGAGATTGAAGGACAACGCCGGCGCCTGCTCTTCTGGTTGTTAACGATCCGTCAACGAAGACTTTCCAGGCTGACTTAAGGAATTTTTCCCACGACTGGTCTTCCTCGGTCTCGGTTTCAGTTTCGTCATTGCTCTTGGGGTCCTCCAGTTCGGTATCGAGCGAGGTCGGTGCCGAACTAGGGGAGGTGAACTCGACGACGAAGTCTGCCAGGACCTGTGCCTTGATTGCCGTTCTTGGCTTATACTGGATATCGAATTGACCTAGTTCGACGGCCCATTTGGAGATGCGACCAGAAAAGTCCGCCTTGTGGAAGAGGGATTTGAGCGGGAATTCCGTGATGACCACCACCGTGTGCGTCTGGAAGTAATGGGAGAGCTTGCGAGAAGCGCTGATCAGTGCTAGTGCTAGCTTTTCAAGTGGCAGGTATCTGGTCTCAGCGTCGAGCAGGGTTTTGCTGGTGTAATAGATGGGATACTGCTGCTTGTCGCTTTCTCGAACCAGAACCGAGCTCACCGCATGGTCCGAGACTGCAAGGTAAAGATAGAGAAAATCGTCTTGCGACGGAGTAGACAAAAGGGGCGGTGAGGAGAGGTACCTTTTGAGCGCTTCCAGCGCTAGGTCGCATTCAGGAGTCCATTGGAACTTGGAACTTTTCTTCAGGATCTGAAAGAATGGCCGGCACTTGTCCGAGGCTCGGCTGATGAAGCGGTTGAGTGCAGCAGCCATTCCTGTGAGTCGCTGAACTTGCTTGGCCGAGGTGGGGCGCTGGATTGACTGGATGGCTGCAATCTGTTCGGGATTAGCCTCGATCCCTCGTCTGGTTACCAAGCTGCCCAGAAATTTGCCAGAACCGACGCCAAACGCACACTTGGAAGCGTTTAGTTTGAGCTGGAACTCTCGAAGGATGGCAAATGTTTGGCGTAGGTCCGCCAGGTGGTTCTGCGACTCCTTGGACTTGACCACCATGTCATCAATATAGACCTCCATCGTCTTCCCGAGCTGGTTCTGGAACATTCTCGTGACCAGCCGCTGATACGTTGCCCCGGCATTCTTCAGTCCGAAGGGCATCACCTTATAACAGTAGATGCCTCGAGGTGTTATAAATGCAGTTTTTTCCTCATCAGGTCCGTGCAGCGGGATCTGATGGTAACCTCGGTAGGCGTCTAGGAAACTATTCCTGTCATGTCCCGAGGTGGCGTCGATCATCTGATCGATCTTTGGGAGGGGCAAGCTTTATTGAGGTCGGTGAAATCGACGCAGACCCTCCATTTGCCGCTCTTCTTCTTTACCACCACCGTGTTGGCGAGCCACTGGGGATAGTACACCTCGCGGATCGCCCCAGCCTCGAGGAGCTTATCCACCTCTTCGATTACTGCCTCTGTCTGCGGGATCCCCGTTCTGCGAGCCTTCTGCACTATGGGCTTGTGCCCGGGATCCACATTTAACTTATGACACATGACCTTGGGGTCCACTCCTGTCATCTCGTATGGAGTCCAGGCGAAGACATCCTTATTCAGAAGTAGGAAGTCTAGCAGCTCGGCCCTCTCGGTGTCGGGGAGCTGGCTGCCTAGCATGAAGTAGCGCTCGGGGTCTGCAGGATTAATCCTGACATCGGTGAGGTCCTCTATGCTTTTCTGCCCTGTTGTTCGCCCAACATCCTCAATCTCGGCTTCGAGCTCGGCCATATGCACTTGTCTCGGCTTCGCCTCCCCAGGTGTTATGGCTACGAGGCATTCTCGGGCCATCTGCTGATTTCCGCACACGGTCACAATCTCGAACGCCCCGTCAGGTGTTGCCAATGGAAACTTGAGTTTTTGATGTAAGGTGGAAGGCACGGCTTCCATGGCATGCAGCCATCTTCGTCCCATGATCACATTGTAGGGGGATGGCGCGTCTACTACCATGAAGTCTGCCATCTTCGTTGCGCCTCCGATCCGGACTTCGAGTGAGATCCTGCCTTTGGGATATACTGGTTTGGCGCTGAACCCTATCAGAGGGACAAGAGCCTCCTGTAGGTCGGATTCGGTTAGGCCAAGCTGCTTAAAACAGCTGTAGTAGATGACCTCGGAGGAGCTCCCCGGATCCACAAGGACGCGTTTGGTAGTGTAATTGTTGAGCCGCAGGGTGAGGATTAGGGCGTCATTATGGGGGAGCTGGACTCCTCTTAGGTCCTCATCTGAGAACCAAATCTTAGGCCTCTCCCTCTTAGCCCTCTTCGGGGCGCTCTCCAGCTCTGCCGACATCACCTGCTTGCCATGGGCAGCCCTCCTGGCCTTTACTCGAGCTCGGACACTTTCTTTACTTGGGGAGGGGGCCAGGTGGATGACGTTGATGATACCTGCTGGTTCGTCGTCGTCAGGGCCATCATTGGGCAGAGCGAGTTGCTGGGTTCGGTTAACCCTTTCTTCCTTCTTAACGTACTCTTGGAGGTGCCCGTCTTTGACGAGCCTCTCAAGGTGAGACTTCAGCGCAAAGCAGTCTTCGGTCATGTGCCCATGCTGCTTGTGATAGGAGCAGTTCTTTTGCTGGTCTCGGGTGGACGAGTCTCTCATCATCGGCCGCGGCCACTGGAAGTACGGTTCTGCCTTGATCTTATTTAGGATTCTGTAAATGGGTTCCCTGAATACAACACTGATGGCTCTGTAGGAGTCGCCGGCAGGCTTGTGGGGCTGGAACTTCGGTCTCTTGCTGTTATCCGAGGAGATTGAGAGAGAGCAGGCGGACTTCCTCTTATCCGACCTCGGTCTGGGGAATGTCCCTTCCCTGGAGGAGGCCTGGTGCTTCTTTGGAATCCGAACCGCTCTGTGCCATGGGCCTCGTCTTCCTCCTGTTCAATGTACTGCTTCACCCTTGCCATTAGTGCTTTCATCGTCGCCACAGGGTTCCGGACTAGGTCTCTGCGGAGTTCGTTTCCTGGGAGTAAGCCCTCCCTGAAGCACATGATGGCGATCTCGTCGTTGGCGTCGGTAATCTGACTGTATATTGTCCAGAATCTCCTAGCAAAGGCAGTGATACTCTCACCGTCTTTCATCCGGATCGCCATAAGATTGCTACCCGTCTTCGGGATGACGTGGTGTGCCTGAAACTTTTCAAAGAAAGAGCTCCGGAGCTGCCGCCAGCTCGAGACCGATCCGGGGGGGAGCGCGCAGAACCACCGGAGGGGGAGGTCTCCCAGACTGGATGAGAAAACCCTGCAGTTCAAGAGACCGACGTCCCCCCAGACCGACATCCGCTGAGTGAAATGCCGCAGATGCGCCTCTGGGTCCGAGGCTTCGTCATAAAGGACGAACCTCGGGACGTTAAATCTCTCAGGGAGAGAAAATTTTTTGATTTCCTGCGAAAAGGGGGACATGCCCTGATTGCCCTCTTCATGCTCATCAGCTAGGTCTCGGGCGAACCCGATCTCGGCCAAGCGGGCCTGGACCTCCTGTTTGACGTAATGATCCAGCAACTCTTTGAAGTCCGCCCGGTCATCCGGTCTCTGTGGTTCTGGCTCGCGCCGCGATCCCCCGAGGCCACTGGGCAGATGACTGCTGCTCGAGCCCTCCTCCTCACAGTGGTATCTTCTTCTACCGTCGAGGACCTGCCTCAGGTCTCGGTTGTCTGGGTGGACTCGCTGTCGCCGAGGAAGTGGACTACGAGACTTTCTCTCATTTATCTCGAGTCGTTCCTCGAGGCGACGAATCACCTCGTCTTTGTCTTGGAGGGCCTGGTGCTGGGCATTGAGCTCTTTGAGCAGGGGGTTGTCGCTCCTGGCCCCATGGGTTTGATGGAAGGACTGGCCGTCGTTGAGGACGCGCTGGTGGGACTGTCGGGAACCCGTCCCGACGGGGGTTTTGCCTCGTCGTCGAAGACCCGCCGTGGAGGCGTTTTGCTGAGGACCCTCGTGTGGCCGCTCACCAGTGTGGCGAGGAGTCTCACGATGGCTATTTTGGCGCAGGCGCGTGGTTATGAGCCGAGACGAAGAAGCCGACTGGACGATGCCCTCTACGTGCGCGGCACTCGACTTTATCCCTGACCTCCTCTGACGCGAGGTCCCCGATGGCTCCTGCCCGACGGGGGGAATCCCGGTCGGCCCCGGAGGGGGAAGCAGCCCGGTCGGGCCCGGAGGGGGAGGCAGAGCAGAGTGAAGGCCAGGGGGTGGTTCCGGAAATGGTGGAAATGCAGGTTGCTTCTGTAGCGGGAAGGACGATGCTTTTTGGGACTTCGAAGGCCCTCCACCACCGTGTCTGGTCTTTGGAGGCATGGCTTCAGTAGAGGTTTTGACACAGATCCTAGTCCCCATAGACGGCGCCAACTGTAAGTGCCTAAAAATTACGGACTTAGTTAATGGAGGGTTAAGCTCCTGATTCGAGGTTTTGGGGAAGATAAGGGGAAAGGATCGAGCCTCCGGTGACCTGAAAGGAAGAAGATAACAGTCAGAGACCCTGGCTATGGGCAGCCGAAGGTCCTCCGACGCTCAAGTCAGTGCGAGAATTGAAAGGGAATGAAGGAAGAGAGTGCTCAGAAGGAAGGATTCTCCTCCTTACCTGGTTTGCGTTCATGCAATATATAGTCGTGAAAGTCATCATAGTACTGCTCACATGAAGGGATGACAGTCCCATCAGCGTGTATTCGTACCTCCTGAATGGGGGGGAGGTAAAAAGGGAATGTCCCATCGGACCAGCACCCCTTGCCTATGGACATGACTTTAGATAAGGCGTGCTCCTTATCTGGGTCTGGCGCCCGCTCTGTTGTCAGTTTGCCGATCCCGTCATGGCAGCGCATTTATGGCCACATTAATGGCTGAGTGACAGGGGCCGAGATCGGGAAAGAGGCCGAGAAGAGGCTGAGGCCGAGGTCGGGACTCGTGACGTAGCCACCAAGACTCACCCTACGGTCCTCTCGAGATGACATTGCGGCCGACCTTAAACGGTGCCGAGACCAATGGTAACCGAGACTGGAGAGTGACCCCACCTACATCTGCGAGCACCGAACGACCCCACACACTACACAAACCATCCCATAATCCAAATCCTCCATTAATAACAAACTCAATCCAAACCTAGGTCCATTACCAACCCTAAAACACCCAACCAAATCATCCCCACATCTCAAAACCCTCCATCATCAAGCATCTTAATCCAGTCCATCCGAGGCAGACTGGATCCATTCCCGACCCTAAAAACATGACCCCAACCCCGTACCCAAACCCTCCCTTTGGTGGAAGACCAACACTAGATGTCAGCCCGCCCAACCCCAGCTCTATATAACCGAGTTGACGCGTCTTTTCATCGTACACTGCATCTATCCATCATTTCTATTCACTTCTCTGACTGAGAGAAAACAACACAAAAAGCCCGATTTCCCAAATCTCGCTCGCATCTCTCTCTATCTCTCTCTGGTAAGAGCTTTCTTCTTCTAATCTCTATCTCTCTCTCTCTATGCATTTCAATTAAAAATCTCGCCTTTGAAGTCGAAACGAATCGCAGAGAGATCAGAAACCTCATTTCTAGGGTTTTGTTTCGAATCTCGCTCGCTTTTTCTTCCCTTTCTCAGATATCTAGGGTTTTCTTCTCAATCGCATCTTTTCTCCAGCGAGAGATTCGAAACAGACCTATCGGACGCGAACGGATTGGGGCCTTTTTTTGTTGCACATCACATCTATTGCTCTTTCGGATTTGTTTATTTTAGGTCATCGAGAGAATTGGGGTTTCGGGCAGAACTGTCGGTGGTTTGAATTATATTTTTTTATTGAATTTGATTGAAGGAGTTAGGGTTTTATTGGGTTGTTAGGGTTTTGGATTTCATTCGGTCCATTTTTTCTTATAAGAATTAGGGTTTGGAAGAGTTTTGGGGGTGTTTTTGTTGTTGGTAGGAGATTTTGAGGTTGCGGATTAGATGGCGGCGGGAAGGCATGGGGGTTACCGCGACCACGAATCAAGGGAGCGGGAGTTGGATATTGAGGTGTCGAGGAGGAGGGATTTTTATCGCCCTTCGCAGGAAGATTATGATCGTGCTCGCGATGGGGCCCATGACGGCGAGCGTGTTCGAAGCAGTAGGGAGATTGAAAGGGCGAAGGAGAGGGAGTATAGGGATAGAGTTAGAGTTAGGCAGAAGGATATCAAGGAGAGGGAAGAGGCTAATGGTGGGTACCGGTCTTCCTCGAGCATGAGCGATTCGGGTAGCAGTGGGGGTAGCCGTGGGCGGAGCGGCAGGTTCTCTGTTAGAGCATTGGAACGTGAACCCGGTGAATTGTCCAGTGGGAGTGGAGATGATGATGTTGATGTATCTGAATCACATGTCATGGATAATGGGAGTTATAAGTCTGGAAATGGATCCAGGTCACCAGCAGGAAAAAAGAGGAAGTTCTCTCCAATTGTATGGGATAGAGAAGAAAAGGGGGCAAACATTGCAACAGCTAAAAATAAAACCGAGGCTGCAAATGTGGCTCTTCCGCCGCCGCCACCACTGCCGCAAGGCCTTCGCCGATCGCCACAGGTGAGTGTGAATGAGGTTGCCCAGCAGTCTCTTGGGGGACCTGGAAGCTTTCACACCTTTCGACCATCACCACTCAGGCCTTTAGTTGCACCAGGTTCCGTGGGGTCTAATGTTTCGGCTTCACCATCTGCTTCTTCCCCAGCATCTTCTCCTGAGAGACACTGGAACAATGATCAGGAACCCGGGCAATTGGAGGAGGAAGATTATGTTCCAATGCGGAATATCTCAGCATCACGCTGGGCAGATGAGAACAATTCTCCAGTGGATGAAGGTGAAGTTTCCGACGAGGAAGGTGCAGTGAAAAGGAGGAAAACGACGCCTATTGGTGATTCGATTAGCGGAAGATCTAACACAAAGGTAGCAACTCCAGAGCTTGGAGAGCTGATGGGGGAAGGCTCTGAAGGTGCGCGAGCTAAGTCTGGTTCTGACGAAGAGGGCCGCCGTGTGGGTTCGGCAAGTGAAGATGAGTACCCAGAAATTGATTTGGATAAGAATGATTTTATGGAAATTGACGAAGAAGATGTGAACAAAGATGCTACTGATCATGAGGAAGACAGAGATTCAGAAGATGAATCTGCAAAGACTCCAGAACCGGTATTGCCTCCTCAAAGAAGTATAAACATGTTACTGGGTTGTAGAAGTGTTGAAGAATTTGAGAGATTGAATAAAATAGATGAAGGCACTTATGGTGTTGTTTATAGAGCTAAGGATAAAAAGACTGGGGAGATTGTAGCATTAAAGAAGGTTAAGATGGAGAAAGAAAGAGAAGGTTTCCCCCTGACCTCTTTGAGAGAGATTAATATTCTATTGTCATTTCATCACCCATCAATTGTAGATGTAAAGGAAGTTGTCGTGGGGACAAATCTGGACAGTATCTTCATGGTTATGGAATACATGGAGCATGATCTTAAAGGTTTGATGGAAACAATGAAACAACCTTTTAGCCAGAGTGAAGTTAAGTGCCTGATGTTACAGCTTTTCGAGGGTGTTAAGTATCTTCATGATAACTGGGTGCTTCACAGGTATTCACACCTCTATTGTTTGTTTCATGCTCGTGGGTGTGTGCCTAATACCATACTTTTATTTTTCAGGGATTTGAAGACCTCAAATCTTCTTTTGAATAATCGTGGTGAGTTGAAGATTTGTGACTTTGGGTTGTCTCGCCAATATGGGAGCCCATTAAAGCCTTATACTCACTTGGTTGTCACTCTATGGTATAGGTAAGTGGACACTTGATGTGACCAGTCACACTTTCCTTTTGGCACCAACATTGACCTGAAACTTTTCTTACCTTGGACTCTGGCATGTCTTCTTTTGTTGTGCCTGTAGTATTTTCTTTGCTCCTTTCTTTAGAGTTTAGATGTCCTTACAAATAGCATGCAACCTTACCAACAGTATTTTGCCACTTCACTACCCTTCTGCCTCTGTAACAGAAAAATCTTTCAATGCTTGTTTCTTCCATTGCTCCTCCTTATGTTCAAGCAGCATTTTTTCAATATTTCAGCAGATGTCTTTCTGCCCCATGACAGCTATCTCCATGCTCGGAAGATTTCGTTTAATGCCTTTCTGTGGCTCCCCTGAGAAGTGTGGGTGGAAATGTGCTTTCTGTTCCTACATGCTGCCAAATGCATATAATAATGCCTCCTGGATACCGTCATCAATTTATTTTGAGTATGCTTTTTATTTCTATTTTGCTTCTTGTTTGCCAATGTTGCTGTTTTAATGCCTGCAGGGCACCCGAACTTCTATTAGGAGCAAAGCAATATTCAACAGCTATTGACATGTGGTCTTTGGGCTGTATAATGGCTGAACTTCTAGCCAAGGAACCATTATTTAGTGGGAAAACCGAATTTGATCAGCTTGACAAGGTAAGTTCTACCCTGTTGTACTTCTACTTTTTGCCATGTTGGCTCAGTCATTTACTGTGGCTTCTGATTTTACTACAGATATTTAGAATCCTTGGCACACCGAGTGAGAAGATATGGCCAGGGTTTGCAAAATTGCCTGGTGTCAAGGTTAATTTTGTTAAGCAACCGTAAGTATTGGATTTTCATCTTTCGTGTCTTCACTCAAGTTCAGTTTTCAAATAGGTCTTTAGTTGTGTTCTTATTCTCACCACTGTTTTCCCAGGCTTCCAGCTATGGGTGATTCTGGTCAGGCTTTCTGGGTTTCCTTGGTGGCACATTTCAATTGTGTGCACATACTCATAATATTAGTAACACTAGCTGTTTCTTTCAGGTACAACAAACTTCGTGATAAGTTCCCACCCACTTCTTTCTCTGGGCGCCCCACACTTTCTGAGGCTGGATTTGACTTATTGAACAAACTTCTTACTTTTGATCCTGAAAAGGTATTTCCAGGGAAGATGAAAAATTATTTTGCTTACATCTGTTGTTGTGCTTGCTGCCTATGCTAATCAGCATCTGTTATATTTTAATGCAGCGGATAACAGCAGAAGATGCTCTTAAGCATGAGTGGTTTCGTGAAGTCCCTTTGCCCAAATCGAAAGATTTTATGCCAACATTTCCTGCTCAACATGCTCAAGACAGGTAATTCTACCTGATGATTTAAAAAGAAGCATCAAGATGGAAATGACTTTTTTTTTTAATAGGCAAGAAGGAAATAATTTTACCTCAGTAGATCTCGTTTTCTGGCTTCATTTTACCATAAATTTTATTCATGTTTTTATGATAGGCGTCTACGGAGAATTATGAAGAGCCCTGATCCTTTAGAAGAGCAGCGGAGGAAGGAGTTGCAACAAGGGGAATTAGGAACGGGTGGTTTGTTTGGCTAAGTGAAAGTTACTATCATGTTTTTACTTGAACTCGTTTGGTTGGATTTTACCAGGAACGCCACTGCTGATAGAAGCCAATCCTACAAGGTGAGAGATGTCCATTGCATGAGAAGTTGCGACATTCTGATTTGTGTGAGACGACGATTGATGCTGTTCTTTAGCAGGCATCCCAGTCAATTTTGGGTGGAGAAAGATATTCACTTGTTTTCTGCAATCAAACAAATCGTGTTGCAGGATATTCTTTGTCCTTCTGCTTCGGTGGACATAAAAGTGCGTCCTTTACACAACTTGCCTCGCAAGGTGTGACGTAATGGCTTCTCTTTTGGTAAAATTGGTTTCATTTGAAACTTGTGTATGTAACATATTTTTCATTGGCACATTGTAAATGTTGCTCCTAGAATCTGACTTTAATACCAGAAGAGTATGGATATTTTGCTTTTACTATTAGTGCTCGTACTTTTAATCTTCACATTGTGTTTGCAAGAGGCGTATGGTGTGAAGCGGAGGGGACGTTCTTTTCTATTTTTAGTACCCGAAGAAGTTGAAGGATAACTTCACACAATGAAGGTAATTTGTTGATTCAGTATCATGGATTTTAAGCAAAGTTCAGGATTCTGCTGCCCACCTTAAATGGATTTAAAATGTTTGTGGGTGAAACATCAAGGGCATGTTTAGCTTTACGAGTGATGCTAATTTGATTGTAGCTGTTGTCTTGCTGCACACAATTTGCAAATAAGGTCCCTTTGACAAATCTGTCCTCGTGTTATGTGTGCATGTGATGGAACATTTAATTGAATATACTAATTTCCAGCAAATTCAAAATGGGTTTCAGTTCTATTTTACTCTGGGTATGAGATCTGGTTGAGCTGTAGGTTTACTTGGATTTTGTTGCTTTTGGTCCTTGCTGAAACTTAATAAACAAGTGGTGCAACACAGGCTTTCTGTAATTAAAACTTGCTGCTTAGAGTTTTATTTCAGTGAGAAACCAGCCTATGTTCTGGAATAAACATTTATCCAGGATTCTGTTGAGCTTATAAACTAGTTCCTTTTTTCCTGGATACTCGTACATTGTATCACCTCCTTAATACTACGTGAACGAGATAGCACATAGTTTCCTTTTCTTCTGACAAGCATAGCATGCAGTGTGCGTTGGAAATGGTCATAGTTAAATGTCATTTTCTGGTTCATGAGTTCATCATTTGCACCTGCAATGAATGACTCAAGTTCTGAAAAGAATAAGCAGATTGAGTGCTTGCTTTTGTATCTTTATATAACTCACAAGATGAATTATTATAAAAGCTATTTCACTTACATTCATGGTTATGGCTTTCTTTTTCTATTTTAGGGTTTTAGATTTGTATTTCTTCCTGATGCCATTTTTAGAAGGAAGAAGTAAATTTTTTTTTTTTTGTTCCATAATCTGTTCTTTCCGTTTTTTATTGACATTTTTTGTCTTTTTGTGACGTCGGTGTTGTTTATTGTAAGGTATTGAGATCCTCTGCGAGACAGAT
The DNA here is from genome assembly GCA_038049695.1 of Cinnamomum chago. Lineage (NCBI taxonomy): Eukaryota > Viridiplantae > Streptophyta > Magnoliopsida > Laurales > Lauraceae > Cinnamomum > Cinnamomum chago. Next base: position 5,076,599 of record CP142451.1, on the reverse strand, counting down.
CTGTTCTTAGTGTTTATGAATTATCATTGGAAAAAAAATCCTACTCGGTTTATGAAGTTCTTTACTGCACTCAATGAAATAAGAGATATAGCTTATTAAAATTTGCTTGTTCATACATGCAGTTTTAATTCGTGGCTTCTACAAAAAAATATACAAAGCTTGAGGGGCTCTAACTTGTACTATCTACCTAGTGGTTTATAAAGACGGTTCTGACCAAACATCATTAGCTCTTTGCTGCCAAGAGATGCTGTTGTGGTCGGTACTCTGCTATCCTGGCTCCTTAGTGTCTGGCTGTTTTATGACATCTTTAGGTCTTTTTTTATGATTTGACAGTCCTGACCAGTCATCTTTAGTTTTACTGACAACAACGCTGATTTATGTTTTTGGAAGTCTCTAACCCATACACCAAAACTCATGTTGGTGGTTGTGCAACTTTAGTGGTTGTTCCAGCTTGTTGCTGATTTGTCGTATGATGCCATTCTCCCATTTCACCTGGGTCCTTGTGATTCCTGCACTTCCAGATAAAATCCGTGATAGTGTTGCAATGGAACTTATGTTTCTGGCCCTTTCTTCTGTGATCTTACATGACATCTTCTCAGCACGTCCAGTCTATAGCAGAACTGAAACTTTCATGACAGTTGTCTGCAAATGTTACTGCAGTATCAGGTCAGCAGGATGAAGGGGGACAAGATAGAAGTGTTGATAAAATTGCTATTATGTTGGCATGAATTGGAGATGGATGTCGTCTTACCTGTAAATGGAGGTATGAATTCAACCTTAAATTGTCTCATCATTAAACATGATGTCTCACTTATCATCCAGTTGCAATGATGATATTTGTTAAAGTTGGTGGGATTACTTATCCATGTGTTTTTAGTATGGTGGTCTTGATAAAAATTCTTTCTGCGAGTAACCTTTGGTTTCTTCCACCCCCTCCTGCTGCTGGAAAGGAAAAATTACTTTTAAAGTAATGCTTGCTGTTTTCTATGCTAAATATGTAAGATAATTTTTTGAATGGTAGCTTTATAGTGAACTGTGGAAAAACGTACAGTTTAAGAATACACTGACATTGGTCCACATGAGAACTAAAACAGCCAAACAAAGAAATAAGCTAAGAAGTTTAAGCTGTTCACATGAGCAATTAGGAAAGAAAGTAATATTATAGAAGTAATATAAGCTTTTTCTTATTCTTTTTAAGTATTTCCTGCTGTTTGTTTGTGGACTTGTCTGTCTCCATCTCGTGGTGACTCCTGTCCCATTTTGCTTCTATTTGCATGTGGGTGAATCTTCTCATTCCATACATTTCCATGAAAGTATAGTCCAGGTCTTTGCCAATATTTGATCCATGCAGTTGCAGGAAGACCATTCTTGCAAACTGCTGTCATTGCCAGCTGAGGGTGGGATAGCATGTCAGCTACATGATTAGCTGATAGGGTAGTATATCAAGAAATAGAATGGGGGTGATATGTATTGTATTGGCTGATATATTGGTCATTCCAGCCAAGACCAATCTGATAAGTTGTATTTTTTGCACCATTCAAAAAAAAAGAAAGAAAGAAGAAACGCACTTTTCGCCATTCACAATGTGATACTGCCCATGTGCGTCTTGGCCCAAGGCTATAACAAGGAGACCCATAAGAATATGCTCAAAAACAGCCAGCCCAGTGGGACTGGCTATCCCGTTGGCCCATGTCCATAGGTGTCTAATCCATTGGACCTAAACTATAGATAGCAAGCCCATTGGCCCCATGATGCCTACTTTGTTACTATGTAAATATCCAATAAAAGTTTCCTAGATCTAGGTTCTTATTTTAGAAGTCCTAAATAAGATGTCTTGGATCTAACAAGATGATTGATTGATATGTAATCAATTAAATGTGATTGGTTGACATAAGTGGGGAAAGAAAATTTGATCAAAGTATATAAAGAGATTGGAATGTAATCAAGTTCATGGAGGGGAAAGAAAATCCTATATGGGTCCTTAATAGGCAGGACTGACCTCCTTCTTTATGAGTATCTTGCATTTTCTCATTTGTGTATCAAATTATAAATTCTCTCTTCCCCCCTCATTATTGTGAGTGTTTTGAGCAATTGCTTCCCCTTGTGTGAAGGCTCATTGGGTTGCCAATAGTGATGACTCCAAAGGCTGGGCGTCTGTGGTGAATGCTTGAAGACTCCATCTATGGATGCGTCCCACAAAACAGTATTGGTGGACTTATAGGGCATATCACTGATATGCTTGATATGACCGATAGATATGTTGATAGACACCCCTTTAATAACAGACACACGGATTTTGGTTGTGCATTGAAAGGGTTGGAGAAAGGGTTTTTGGCACTTCTATCATAAGAAATCCAAAAGAAAACACCTAGCCAAGATCTAAATGGAGAATCAAAGCTGATATGACCAAGTGGCTTGATGGTTATTTTTGAGGTAAGAAATTATACGAGAATGAGTGATATGGTTTTTTTTATATATATATATAATTATTTTTGGGTAGAAATTAGATAAGAACCTAGTTATCAATTAGTTCGATTCGGATGAAATGGTTGAATAATTTCAGTATGGACTTCAGACCCAACTGAACTACAGATGTGAAAATTTGTCCTGGACTTCTGTCAATTTCGATGTTTTGTGTGTGTGTGTGAAAAAAAAGTCTCGATGTACACTTTTTGTAAAATATATGCAAAGGCCCCAACTATACGCAAACTGCAAAATAATTGCATGTCATATAGCTTATAAAATTTTCACTTGGCATGTGGATAGTACATCCTTTCTTTAGTAGAATGAGTTATACATAATTTTGTATGTTATTTTTAAATTTGATATTTTTTATAATTTTTTACAGATATATACATATATTTCTGAAATGAAAGTCCAAAATTTATCAAAGAAATTTTGGATCGGCCAGAACATTTCAGTTTGGAGCCAAATCAAAACAGCGTCCCAAAAAAATTTGATGACTGGTTCAAAATAATAAATAGTGCATGTTTTGGTGATACTATTTGTTCCTACATGCATTATTACATGGGACTTTTGGGAGGTTTTGTAGGGGATATTCGTATATATATTTCAACTAGTAGCTAATCCACTGATGGATGAATGGTAAGGCATCTCCCTTTCCATTGGTGGATGAGAAGGATTGATCCCCGGTTGTTGCTTCGTTGATTAGGGACTTGCGTAGTGTGTGTGGGCGCATTCGTTTAGTATTTACCAAAGCAAAAGGAAAATAAAATATAGTGCATATTTTTGCTTTACGAAGGACTCAAAACTCACACACCCACGTGTGCTACACCATGTACCTAACCAGTTGAGCAAGGACTGGGGAATACGTACTGCATATTAACTATGAAGTTGTAAGTGCTAAACTGAAATATTGTTTCAATTGACTGTCAGTTAATTGTTTCAATTGATTGTCAGTTTACAGTTGTGTGGGTCTTAAATTCGAAGACCTAAATAATATGAATCTGGGTGAACAAATAATAACACACAGTGTCCGTGCAGGATTGCGAGACATTGAAGGGTTTGATACTTTGTCAAGAGCTATTGAATAATCTAACATTTTTTTTTAATGCTCTTAATTCTTTTAAAAAAAATTCTTTACCTCAAATATAATTCACACTGTTACCTGTTGCATGTAGCTGAAACTGATGAGTATCGTTTTCGGTGGCCACTGACAACCTCTGCAACCGTGTTTTTTTTTTTTTTTTTTAAAACCGAGCAAATTATCCATCGTGTACTTGAGGCAGGATGCATTGATAACTTCTGTCTGGCAGTGCCCTTTAAATCTCTAGATTCCTTCTTCATGTGCTTCAAACTTTCCACCAAGATTAATCTATCTCCTCCGTTCCTGCAATTGGCGCGATGCGATTTCCACATGTAACTCCACTATAGGAGTCCAATTTGTCTGCTTAGCCCACCAGTGTAAGACCTTCTTTTTAGCCTGATAATGATCCCCCCTATTGTGCTTTTCCTGTCATTTTATCTAGTGTTGCATCTAGTTCCTCTTGTCAATTGATTCCCCCCCACCCCACCCACAAACACACACACAAAAAAAAGTTTAAGTTAGTATCTACCATGTGGAGGGTCGTGGTTAGATTAGATACCATTGGTAACATTTCATCTGTGAATGCTGTCAATATGTTTATTAAAAGTAATTAGTATTTTAATTGGGGTTGAGCTCAGAATGAGATATTTGCAGAGTTTCCATAAAATATCAGGTTACTGTTTTTTCAAGTCTCTGGGGTTTAGTTGAATTGTCAGTGCAAAACCAGCTATGAAATGAGGTTAAAGCTTGTGGCCCTTTGATGGATCAAGGTAATCAATCAGCTTGGTTGCATATTGAGTGAATGGCATCAATGGAGGTGATTAATCTTATTATGATTTGGAGCTTGTTTGATAGGCTTTTCCAAACGTAGTACTTCATTTTTGGTGGGGAGGGGAAGGTTTGACCCTTTTTATTTTATTATTTTATTTTTGGTGGGAAGGGGAAGGTTGGGCAACTGTTTCCTTTGGTCGTGAGGGCAGCCATTCGTAGGAGTTAAGAGTGCTTTTGAAGGAATATTTTCCTTATTGAAGTACAGTGGGGAAAATGTTCAATGATATTTTTATAATGATTTTGTTTAATGTGTTGGACTATCTAATCATTCTGAATTGTTTGAGTTCATTTTCATTACCTTTTTATCCGAATGAGATTATATTTGTGTGATTAATTTTTAGGGCATGTTGTTCTGTTGTGAACATTAGGCTTCGAGCTTTGGGTTGCTCCGTAAATTTCGTTGTCTTGCATGACTAGGAAATTTTTTTATTATCCAACAAAATGATAACTTCAGGTAGGAATGTTTGAAGAGGACGGTCTGAAGTTTTTAATATATGAATTAGTTGCAGAAAATTCTTGAAATACCTGGTGGTTTTCTAAGAGTGTCTATCATCTGGTTATAGTGTTTGCAAACATTTACCATTTTTGTGAAAAAAGTTATGTGCTTTTGTTCCCAGTTACTTGTTTAAAACAGGACAGTCATTCATAGCTAAATACCGATTGCATGCATCTTTGGATGGGAAAAAAAATAGAGGATCTTTAAGCTTTCATTGATGGACAATTTGATCAGCACAAAGTATATATTGGTGACCACCTTAGACATGATTTCAAATGATGACTTTGATTGTGGTAGTGATAGGTTTTGAAACCATTTTGTAACATCTAAATGAATATCATAATAATATGAAATGTTTGAATGCCTGAAATGAACTGCAATATAGCACCTTAAACTTGAACATGAACTAGTGACTTCGAACTCTTGCTAGGTGAAGACATAAATGCCACCTGTCAATGTGACTCTATTGTGGAAATGGATTTGATGAAGTTCATTTTTTAGGGTCTTGGTTGATTCCTGTGTTGATATAAATTGTTATGCTGTTCACTAAGAGCCTGAGCTTTTGGTATTTCTGGTTACTAACATGGTATTAGAGCCAGAGATCACGAGTTTGAAACCCCTGGGAGGCATGCTACCTCCAATTGGTTTGTTTGGTCTGTTTGTTCTGTCCGTCTGTTGGGTTTTGAATTCTTGGAATCAGTACAGTCATGGCTAGATCGTTACATTGTATTTATTTTACTGTGCTATCTTCATATCTTTGGAGTGTCTTTCTTGTAAAGAAGAGTGTTGTCATCTAACACTAAAATCTAAAGAGAAGATCTTTCCTTCATCCAAATGTCCTTTCAACTGTTTTTGCTGGGGATACAAATGTCACCTTACAAGTTGGCTTAAGTACTGGAAAAGGTCTTGTACCACTTAGTAATTTGAAAGGATTTTCATCGTTGATGTTGTTTAAGCCTAAGACAATTTCATCCATGGTTGGGCACAATGGAAACACAACAATTTTAGAAAACCTAGTAATTTGAAAGGATTTTCGTCGTCGCTGTTGTTTAAATCTAAGACAATTTCATCCATGGTTGGGCACAATGAAAACACAACAATTTTAGAAAACCATGGAGATGGACTTTTATTTTGTCATGCAATGCCAAGAAAACCCCCCCTCCTGGGTGGCTTCCTCTTTTAGCTTATGAATTGCTGTTGGATGGTATTGACTTCTCCTCCTTTTTTTCTCCTGAAAGATTTGTTGTGTGTTTTTCGCATAAAAAAGATGGAACTTAAGGCACATTTGAGATTTCAAAGATTTTTCTCCCAGAGAAGGTTTTTATCGAACTGTGAAGAGGAGGGACATGGCTGGAGGTTTGAGTTCAAATCAAATTCTCTCTTTAGCTTGTGGATGCATTTTTTGTTTTATGTTATTTATTTATTGTTTTGAGTGAAGGCTGGGGGAAGATTTTTAGTGGGGAGTGCTTGATAGCCCTTTAAAAATTTGTGGTCCTCTACCGCTTGAAACCTCCCATCTCTTTGATGAAAGGTGATTTGCTAGGTTACTACCATAAGAATGCTAAACAAGCCTTTGAGACTACGAAATTTAATTGATTGAGGCAAGCATTTTTTTGAGGTTTTCCATAGAATAAGCTGCTTTTCTGTAGTAAATGGTTGCCGCAAAAGTTAATCTGTGGAATGTATGTGGTCAAATTACCCTTAATTAGTTTTCTTAGGAATTTTTTCTGGTGAAGTATGCACATGATTGTGGATGACATTTCTTGAGAAATTAGTAACATGAGGGCGCCCAAAATAATGAATGCACAATTTTTTAATCGAAAGGGGTGATGGAGGAGAAACTGCATTGGATCTGAAAAAACCGAAGTTGTGTAGTCAAAGGGAAATTGGGATTGGGATGGGCGGCTTGATGGACTCAAATTTCTTGAGCACGAGGCAATAGAGGTTTTGGGAGGTAGAGGAGGTATATGGAGGAAATAGTTGTAGTTCATGCACGAGGGAAGGGGGAGGAGGTAGGTGCTGGGTAAAGATACAGACCCCTTTGTTCTGGTTATGAAAAGTTTTGTTCTGCCTTTGGAGATGAATCAATTGGGAGAGGTTTTTATTAGGGGTTGGGTTTTGAAATTGCCTGAGGATAGATTTTGTTTTTCGGAAGATGTTTTGGCAGCGGATGCACGTTTAGAGCCTTATTTTCCTTGTGTCTCAAATCTTCATCATCATCATCATCAGAGCCTTGTCCTTGCCATGTTGGGGTCAGCTATGTATGAATTCTATTTTGCCATTCCAGTCTATCCTGGACGAACTCCTCGGATAGGTTGCACATCTATCCTTACGACTACCATCCATCTCCTCTTCGGCCTATCTGTTTTCCTTAGGTTCTGAGTAAGCTTTCATATAAGGTCTCTTGTTAATGAAAAGTGTGGGTGGGTGGGAAGTTTGTGTGGGGGGTAGAACGTAAGATATACCTGACAGGAAGTAGAGAGGGACTACACACTTTTATTGTCTTTTGTATTCAATGCTTACCTATGAAGAGGTGATTGCACTTGTGGATTTGGAAACAGTGTACCTCAAAGAAGTTCTTGTCTTCGTCTTTCGGGGTAGATTGGCTGGGATGCTGGGTATTACACCTTCCAGAGTGGGGGCTTGCTCTTGGTGAGTGACAGCAAGCAAGTTTCAGTAATCAACAATTTGAGGCTGAGGGTTATCTTCCCCAAAATCTTGAACTTGCTTTATGTAGGGTAGAGAATGAGACATCTGAATGACTGATCATCTTATTTGCCGCCTTCTCTCTACTTGAGGTAAACCAGGGTCACGTGGATGTGGTAAGATCTTATTGAACCATCAAGGGAACACGATATTGGCTTTTTTGGACCACTTGGGTTGAGAGATTCTGAATGGGATTGAAGTTTTGGCTATCCAGTATGCAGTGTTGAGGGATATTTGAAGGTTCTTTTGCAAGACACCTCATTGTTGAGATTCTGATACCCTATGCTGGGCAAAGTTCTTATCATAGAGATGGTCCCCGGAAGTTTCTTTATACTACATGAAATAAATATCATGTTGTGCAAAGGTGGTAGAATTTCATCTTGCCTAAAGGAGTGCCAATGAGGTGGACGTGACCTTGTTTAATCCTGCTGTATGTTATTGCGTCTGACAGCACTTGTTGAGAACAGTTTTGGTCTAGTATTGCTCTGTTGTTTTTGTTTGCCTTTATTTTTTTTTAAATGAAAATTCCCAGCAATCGATAATAAGAAAAGATGAAATGGAGTTACGTGCTAATTTCTGTATGAAACTTTATGTAGCTGTTGATGTCTCTACTTAGCATCTATTTTAATGCATCTTGGCCCTTGCTTATTCCTATAAAGTTACCGCATCAGGCAGTAGTTAATAGAGAACATAGTATCCTTTTTAATTGCTATTAGAATTCATCAAGTGCTTTTGGTTGAGACATATATATTATTTGTATATACTGTGATGCGTGTCGTGTAGGTATGGCCATTGTTATTGATGATTAATCCACCGGTATTCATTATGCCATCTCACCTTTGGACCATCTTGTTGTGCAATAATGTGCAAGATGCACCTATTAATAAATTTGCACCGAGTTTTAGGAGACTAGTTTCAATGGATTTTAGGCCATTGAACTGCCTCCCCTTTTTAAATGAAAGGAAGCTAAGAGAATCTTCTGATCCTGTGGTGTCTTTTGGTATTGGACAAATCGGTTCACTTTATGGATTCTAGTGGGTTGGGTCATAATCGGAGAATTTTGGAAAATCCAATATTGCTTGTGAGTTTGGATTGGTCCGCTTTGATTCATGGTGCTGCGACATGAACCCTCCGATTCCTCTCCCTTTAAGGGACGAGTGGGAGGATATGGACGTATTCTAGTTCTATGTTGGGCTGCTAGTGAAGAGTGATATACTTCATACTTAAAGACCTAGGGATCAATCCCTAGGCGCATGTGTGAAACTGAGCTATCCCTAGGCGCATGTGTGAAACTGAGCAACCACTCAACAAAGAGTTTGTTGGTGGTTATTCTCTTGATTCACTTCATCTGTGGGGCTTGGTTTACTCATGTTGTCAGTTTTTAGTAAGATGGTATTTTAGGTGTGGCTGACTGTCTAGGCATCCATGATCCAATCTTTACTCCATTATTTGGAGTTTTATTCTGGCAGGTATTTTTGGGTTTGCTGTGGAACATCATTAGAAAACCCACTGGGTGTGAGGGCGCACATTTTTCTTTGTGGAACTTGGTATCTGAGGTAGTCTTTAGCCTGTTGTAATGCAAATATGATTTCTTGGACACATGTTCCTTAGTTAAAATTCCTCAGTGCTCGCTGCTAATTTTATCATTCTAGTGACCTGGTTACTTGTCACTTTTAGCTTTTTAACCAGAGTGTGTGTGAATGATGCGGGAACAAGGTTCTACATTTGTAGTCTGAATGTTCTTTCAAGCCTGTGCTAGCTGCTATCCTTATTTTTTTTTAGAACCTCCTTTGATCAAGTTTTTGGTTGTTTCCAGACCCAGGTCAGCTGGAGGATTGAAAAAAGTTCAGTTCTCTTAGGCCGGCGGTTCTCTTAGAATTATTTGAGGTTCTTAATGGTAAGGCTTTGCATCTGTCGCAAACACCAAAGAGCTAACTCTCATCATTTAAGCTGGTGGATCCTATCATCCTTGATTTGTTGATCTAATGCCAGCTCACTCCCAGCCACGTGGCTAGTTTTGCTGCCGTGCAACAGCCATGTTGGGTCAGACTTCTGAACCTCAACACCGGGATCTCAGGTATTCTCCATTTCTGTTCTTTAAGGACGTGGATACCTTGATGTATGTACCCTGTAATTTGCAGCTTTTTGCTGATAATGTTTCCCCTGTATCTTCAAAGGTCTTCTGATGGTTGAGGTGAGAAACCCAGTCCTGGAGTAAATTAGTGGCCATGGTGATATTTGGCGTAAATCTCGTGGTTTTAATCTTAACAAATTCTCTCGTGTGGGGCTTATATGCATCCATTGAGAATGGAGATAGGTAAGTAAATCTTGACGTGGATCGCATCATGCGTGATAGTAGAAAATTTGCTGCCAACATAAAAATAATAATAAAAGATTCTGCCCAATCGTATATGTAAGTTCCAATTGTGGCACATTTCAGATGATGATAGAATTGTGACATGCTAATTTAGGGGGTTGGATATTGTATGAAATGAGAACTGCCCTCTTCGTTTTACTATTTTTTTGAAGATGGTGGGCACTTATTTAGCACAGCCTGCCTGGTTATTTCGCCTGATTGTTGTTGCTCTGGGCTGTGCCCAAGTGTCATCACAGGCATGACCCACACAATGGGTGAGAAAGGTATGGTTGTGTAGGCTTATTTGGCATGGGAATTGGGATAGACTGGTTAGACGTTGCCTGTATTCTTTTCTTTTCGAGGGATGTGATTGTTCATGCTTATATTTTTGGTTTCATTTAAGAGGCCGTCATTTTAGAGGCCCCATTAGGTTGTGAGATCCTCTGTTCACTCAACTTTTATGACGGTGATATATATTCCGAGGAAGATTATCATGAATCATGATGAAGTTGGTAAGGAGGGGTATGTCACATCTTTGCGCTTATGCCGGGTTCATTCCCACTTGTGTGGGCTTTTTTCTTACTTGTGTGGGCCTCCTTCCCACTTGAGTAGGCTATATTCCCGTCTGTATGTGGGCTCTCTTGGGTTCCAGCCCAGGGGGTTGGGGTACCAAAAAAAAAGATGATGAAGTTGGTAGAAGCAAAATTTGATTTGTGCGTGGAGAACCAATTTTAACCCGATCTGCACGACAATCCAGTCAGTACTGGGTAGACCAATCTGTCGAAGGGCTTGTATGTCTAGTTTGATATTTGTAAGCATTAACCATTTCAAAAGTGGAGATCCATCTGTTAAGGCTCATTTGGATAGTGTTGGGGTAGAACAATTTGAAAATTTACCCCGCATTTAGTTTTTTTTTTTTGGTAAAAACGACGTATATAGTTGGAATTTATGAGGAGCTTTTATACCAAGTCCAATCCCTTTCTTTTTGGGCTGGCTGAGTTCCAATGGTAATAAAAGTTTCAACCGGCAAAATGGTGAAAATCAGAGTTGAGAGGTTCAAAATTGAAACTTGATCAATCAGAACAATAGATTTTCGTACATAATATGATTTCGAGTGGCTTTTGAATGCACCTTTCATCTCCTTGGATGAGTGAGCATCCTATTATATTAGAATAAGTAAAATCACAGAAATTTAGCAGCAGGTCCCTTTGTGTTTTGTTGGTGGTTGTGTCCTCTAATACAAGGTCCTCTAGGTTGGAACTAGTTTAAGAAAAAATAGTCTCGTTTCCAACTCGTTGGACTGTGTATGTAGAGCAGTCAAATGGTCATGTCAGGTGCGGTCGTATCCTACTATCAAAATGTGCAGGGCTGGGGCTGGTCTTAGCATAAACCTTTTGCGCATTCTAATAATCACTTGTTTAGGTAAATCAGATATTATTCTTCTTCCTTAATCCAGCATTCGGTTGGGTCCGTCAATAGCAATGCAATAACCAATATGATATAAGTTATAGTCTAATAATGGAACATTCAATAAGAGGTTTCCATGGACCGGGACCACCTGGGCTTGATCCCGCCCAGTCCACTTTTGGAAGGTCTTCCATATAATCTGGGCTAGTTTATTACTTGGCTGGTGGGCTTGGGTATGGACCTCACCTCTTCTAATGTCGAGTGAGGCCTATGAACACCGTATCAATAGATGCACAAATGGGCGGGGCCTTAAATTAGCCGGCCCCACATAATGGTTTCGGTTGAGAATTTGGATCGACTTACGGCAGATAATTAAATTAAATGGGCACGGGTTAAGGAATGGGAAGCCATATATATATATATATATATATTCTTGTCCATTTTATTTCTAGATCAGTGTGTTTCTTTTGTTTATTATTATTATTATTGAATAAAGATCGGCGGAACTTATCTTCGCCTAATGTCGGCAAAAGGTGAAGCGGACTATGTCTGGCCTCACGTTCGTAACCTTATGACCACCACATGTGTGCTTTTTAAAAGGCCTTCCAATCTGCCCTCTTATGTGGTACAATCATTTGAGGTCATATTTCTAGAGGTAGGACTTATATTCAATGTTTAATAGAACGAAAAGACAATCGGATAATCATTACTCGTTTTAAGAAGTAACGGTGTACTTAACAACAGATTATAAACAAAGAATGCATGCTCCTTTATACTGCGGCCATCTCGGGACCGGGTAATAGTTCCTCTAAATGGGCCCGACCCACTGTAAGCAACATCATCATCTCGCATGATCAGAAATAAGGGCAACTTACTCTGCCTTGAGTCGATGGAATGACCTCACCAATTACTGCTGCTTTTATGGATTCAAAGTAATTATACAACTGGAATCATAATCTCGACTTAGTGCTACTAGAAAGGGCATGATTAATCAGCTCTCTTCTCAAGATCTTTCCTGCAGCTGATTTCGGTATTGAGTTGGTGAATACGACTCGGCGTATTTTTTTGTATGGTGCAACCTGTAGCCAGAACCAAGTCAATATCAATAGAGAATAAAAAAAAAAAAAATCCAATGATTTCTTATTTTAAATGTTCCAAAAAGACAAATGTAGTAGACATGTTTCACCTACTTGAGTTAGTCATTCATTTTTGGTACTTCAAGGATCAAAATCGTCAAATAGAAGATTAAAAGATCAGCAATACAAGAAAAGTATTTTTTAAGTTTTTTGGTATTTGAAGAATCAACATCTTCAATTAGAAGATAAAAAGGTCATACAAGAAAAGTCTAAATCAAGAAGAAGAAATTCTCATTGGTGAAGGCTGATTAGAATATATTAACCCAAAAATGAAAAGATAAAAAGAAAAAAGTCTCAAATTAACAACAGCCTATTATGAATGCTTAAAGGATAAGGGTTCATAGTTAAGAAACTAGACATGCCTGTTTGGCAATAAAATCCATGACTTGTGCTTCAGTAAGGGTGCTGCCGGCTTTCCTGACCACATACGCTATGGGTATCTGCCCTGCTTCTTCGTCGGGATACCTGTCACATTATATTGGTGCTTGAGAATGATATAGAAATACACGATATACAATAACTTTCATTTTGGGAGGGAATGATAAAACTCTCTACCTGTAATCTTTCAAAATGAATTATGCCTAACTATTGGATCGAGATGAAAATACACAGATTAATGCTTTTTTCTCTTTCTTTTTTTGCCACAGATGAAACTTTATTAGATATACTCCAGAGTGCAGATTGTAAAACCACATTATAATCTCTCTCTCTCTCTCTCAATGTTGTAGATTCTAGTTTCTATTCCCCTAAAGGCATAAACACAAATTACATATATCCATATAGTTTTATTTAGTTCAGATGAGAACCATCCACAAACTACCATGCAAACTCTCCTGTGAGGCCCACCTGGGGGCCATTCCAATAAGGAGGGAGGTGAAGGATGGACAGTTATTAATGAGACCTAGTGGTGTGCAAAATATCGAACCTCATTAGACTCATTAGACCATCCTAACCATCTGATTTATCCACAAGTTTAATAGTTTTAGAAGGCATCATATTTTTTTTAATTTCAATCCGACGACAAGATGGTTCGATTAGGATGAAAGTTTGGGCTAGTGGGAATTCATGGGGGAATGTCTAGTAGATCATAGGTGGGTTAGGTGGCCCAGAAAACAGAAAATAGGGTGGACAACACATAAGAAACACCCGGATGTTTCTCATTTGATCATTTCTTCATATATACATTATAAGAAAATAGAAACCAGTTCCTATAGGAGATGGACGAATCCCTTTACTGCGGCAGGTGGCAAAGGAGATGGAATTATACCATTGCACAATGCATCCACAGCCTTTTGACAGAGCTTTGGTTTTCAAAGAAAGTCTTGAAAATTTGACGGAACTGTTATCTTAGCTGTCTTGTATTTTGATTGTGTGGGACGTAGTGTACACCAGGGTAAAGATTTTGATTATGTCAGGAGCTAAATTAATCATTTCAGTTCAGGAGCAAGCTCATTATTTTCTCACTTTTAAATAGAGAACGGATGCCAACAAATGTAAAATAAGAAAGGGTTCTAACAATATAAGATACTTACGGGATAACAGCAGCATCAGCAATTTCTTGATGGGATTGAAGCAATTGTTCCAATTCGGCAGGGGGAACCTACAACAAAGTCATGATTAAATTAGATGAATGCAGGCCAAAGGCAAAAAGAAAAGTTTCTCAATGAATGATTTATTACCTGGTATGCCTTGTATTTTATTAATTCCTTCAATCTGTCAACAACAAAAAGAAAACCATCATGGTCAAAATAACAGAGGTCACCAGTCTTTAACCAGCCTTCTGAATCTAGGGTAGAAGCAGTTGCCTCATCATCACCTACGTAACCTGCACAAGGTTAAAAATCAGCATCCAATCAACCAAAAATGAAAATTTTGAATCAACAATTGGACAACCAAGATAAAAATTTCTTTCAGAAACAAAAACATTATAAAAAAAAAAAACTTCCTTTTTTTGTTTTCTATGACACAACCCAAAAACGAAAAAAAGCAATAGGGTGTTGCAATTAACCAATCAAAGAAAGTATTACAATATTCATTTCATTAATAAAGCCAAAGATGCATGGTTGTTTTTTTTTTTTTTTAAGCTGGAAAGGACTCAAACTCACATGCTCGCCCCCCCCCCGCCCCCCCACTACAGGGCATAGGGTGTCCCTAAGCTGCTGACCTACTGCTGGGACCGATGCATGATCCTTATTGGCAGTTTCACAAAATCCAGTTCAGTGTTAGTCACTGACTGATGATATAAAAAGTCCATAAGTTCCTTATGCTACTTGTTTACAATAAGAACTCCATCCAGCTATCTTTCAAAAAGAGAAGAACTCTAGTTCTAGTAGCGCAGAGCCATAGAAAAAATAAATCTGAAATTTTGAATGAAAAAAAATAAAAAACTCGCAGGAACAAATGGGAAAATAGATATAAATTGCATAAATAGCTGAAACTACCCATAAATAAAGAGAATTGTGCTGTTGAATTGTAATGCGCCTTAGCTATTGGAAGTCTCAGGAAGATTCTAGATGAATTGGCTTGCATGGTCGTCCAGATAGCACTGCTGCTCTGTCATAAGTTCTTTTGATCAATCATATATGGCAAGGAATAGTTTAATTTGCCAATCAACATGTTGTTGAGGATGAGTTTTGCTTCTATTGATGTAATTTTTTCTTATAAATGGAAAAGGTCATAAAGCTTAAAAGGACCAGATGAATTTGTCCTTAAAATATAACTTCACCGTATACAACTATCACGCCTTTTTTTTTTTTTTTCTTTTCATTCAAATGTTCTCATCTTCTCTATCTCCTAGTTGTTCTTTCTTTTCCTCTTGAATAATGAAGGTTGACGAGAATGGGAATTTTCCAGCCTTAAAGATCATGGTATTCCACAAGAAGTGCTCAATGAATCAAAATTCCATACAATTCATACACTTATACCATGTTGTCTTAAGAGAATTAGGTGAAGCAATGTGCATATATTTTACTAGAAGTAAGATCATTTATAGTGTCTTCAAACATAAGCCTCTATATTTACATATAAACGATGCGTCAAGGTCACATTGTAAGATAAGGATCAAACTGCCTGATAGAGGAGTTTTATGGAAAATTGAAGCACTAGGTAGCTGAAATCATAATTTCTTTGTCAACAATCATCATGAAGTATATGCATAGTGATTAATGAACTAAAATGACATTCTGCATCAACAGCACAACAAAAATCCTTGGAATGGATACAATTATGGTTATCCTGTTTACAACATCCTCATACTGTTATGTTCACAACACCAGCAACAATCTTGATTCCAAAGAACAGAATAAGATTAAAACCTCCGATGGACAGAATCCAGGGGGGAAAGTATTGCTATGGACAAAAATTAGTTCACGTGGATATACAATTATACATCACATCAACAAAATTTCAAGGAACAGATACGGTTATGGCATCCTCTTCACAAATCCTCGAGTTTTTATGTTTTTCTGTTAAAATGTTTTACCGGTGCTTTTATTCTTTTACTTCTATGAATTATTATATAAAGTTTTTTTTATCGGTAAATTATTATATAAAGTAGTCCTTCAAGCATTCTATATGTGATGATACTATTAGCTCCAATCATGCCTTGTAAAAATACCATCACTTCATAGTACTTCTACAACAAAATAGTGACTAAATCATCCCACATTCGGCAATCAGCATAGCAGGCTTAATACAAAAGGCTGCAATGAAAGTAAATTCTACAAATATCCATCACCAAGCAATGGTAAAACTAACTTATTATGTCCAACAAGATATACACTGAGCATAAACAAGTGACTACACATTGTCAAATGCCAATGCATGCATAATAAGAACAAAAATAATAAAAATGAAACATTACTACCTTGCATAATTGATGGCCCTCGCAACCACAATTCCCCCTTTTGGCCTGGAGGCAAAGCCTCACCAGTATCAGGATCAACTATTTTGGCTTCCATGTTCTCAGCAAGACGCCCAGCAGAACCATAATGTTGGCTCTCATCAGGCCCTATGGTTCTTGTTGCCCCACCTGTTGATTCAGTTAAACCATACCCCTAGAAAGAGGAGAAATGGGCTTTAAGTAGACATTTAGATAAATGGAAAAAATAAATTAATGACTTTCACTTATAGTTTTAAATCCATAGAACACAGTTTCCACTAAAAAAAATCTAAAAATGCTGCAATGTAAAGTTCGGTCTGCGGGTGTTTATTAGTTAAAATGAAGCATCCGACTAGGAGAATAGTATTAAGAATCCAAAAAGAAAATCATCCATCAAACCCGCTCCTAATAGGCGAATCACAGAATCACCTGTTCAACCCCTCCTGAAGAAATCCCTACGTGTACTTGATACGACAGTGGCCCCAACAAACTTCATGTGTCCAATTTTGGAGAGGAGGATAGCTTCAGAGAGGATCTAGAGCTTTATGAATTCCATGTAGTTAGGCACTTATAACTTATAAGAGATGCCAAAAATTGGGAGGCAATTTAAGAGGATAGATGAAATTTGAGAACAGGTATTGAATATCACATGGTGGCATGCATTGAGATGGCCCCATGGAAACAGGAGCTCGCAACCAAACTTATATCCACTTGGCTGAGGGTAGTCGGTCCCCTAAGAAAAATGTGGGAAATCTTGAATTCTCTTGCATTGCACAGTACTGGTTTGGCTGGACCACCGTCCATCATAAGGGCCAAGCAGTACATGGGACACCGGGCAGAAATTGTCTATCTGATTGTAGAGCTCCTCATGCATATCTGTCTAACCTTTACTGCCGTGGCTGAGCCAGATTCCTCAGCTCTAACAAATGAAAGGCCCTGAAAACATAGGATGGACAAGTTGGTTGGGTATCCCGTTTCTCACTCAATTGCCTAGGGTTTGATCCATGGTTCTCTCACCTTGCTGGGGTTCACTCATGTTAGTTTGTGTGGTCTCAATCCATCAGATGATGTAATAAATTGATTAATTTCTTTATTTATCAATAAAATTATGCTTTCCTTTCATGAGATTAATGATGTTTTATTATTTAATGCACATGACCAATAATATGACATGATGGTTCATGAGATGAACTGGGACTCATTAGTATATTAGATGTGATATATGTATATGGATGAGATCCACAGACGAGAGTTATGTGTCACAAATCTTATACTTAAATATGTTCACAACCAGTGATGAGATTGGGCATCTCATCTGATAAGGTTGCAGCACTTTGATCACTATGAGATAGTGCGATTTGTGTCAATCATCAGAATGTAAGATTCTGGATCACAGTGCTGGTACATTGGATATATTGAAGGACCATGAGAAGCACCTTATGGACTAGTGTCTCGATTTTAAGGTCCGCTCTCATAATTCTCTAGCACTAGGCTCTCAATCCTGAGATATTGATGAACTCAAGTTTCTATCTATTCATTTGCTTTGAGTCACCAATGAGTAATGCCAATTGTAGGTCAACACCTCCATGTCTTGGGTATGTGGTAGTAGGACTGTGAGAACATCCAATGGTCAAGATGTAATTTATCTATATTATCCCTTTGTGCCAATTAATGGATTTGTCATTAGTAAGTGCGCACCCATCTCGATTAAGAGTTAATTGGATGGTACTAATGATCCCTGTGATTAATTGGGGTTTAAAGATAATAAGATGTGGATCTAAGATTGGATGGGAAAGATTTATTCCAATTGATTCATGGATATTGATAGAGGGGTCTACTTGTGGTAATTGGGAAGTTTAGACTTTTTTTAAATTTATTCCTAAGACTGGAGTGCAATTACATTTATATTGTGGTGTTATTTGCAATTAACTGTAGGCCCGGATTGCACATGAGATCTGGGGTTGCGTGTCCCAGTTGGAGCAGTTTTCTATAGAATCCCTAATGGTCCCCACGCTAGCCCAAATTATTAGAAAGATACTCATCATACTTGAACTCTAAAAGGAAAGGAATTAGAAAGCTACTATTTCTATTTGAAGTAGGACTTCTAATAGTGGTAATGGTAAACTTACTAATTGTTGTGAAAGTGAAATTTTTATAGCAATTAGTAAGGGAGAAAGTTACTAGTTTGTAATGGGAGCTGGACTTCTATTTCAATAAGATAAAAAGAAGGTTTAAAGGGCTATAAAAAGGAGAATTAACCCCTCTTGGACGTCCACCATTGGAGAAGCACGACCAGCCCCTATTTTGTGCAATTGTGGCACACTACTCTCTCATCTCTTTCTCTTTTAGTTTTTTGGAGTTTCTAGTAGGGTTTTCTCTTGAAGTTTCCACCAATCTTCTTGAAAAAAGAGATTTGATAGTGGGTCATAGCGTGGAAGACAACAAGGTCTTGGAGATCTTGCTTCAAGAAAAGTTCTTGATCTAGTTGATTGTCTTCTTCTCGATTAGAGCAGTATCAGGCACCAAAGGTATAATCTTCTTTTCTTTTTATTGCGGATTATTTTGGTTGCATGGTGTTGCTGATTTCTATCTTTTAGATATGTTTTATTGCTGTAGTTGATTCATGAGATGGAGGGATTTCATCCTGGATATGGTTTATGGCCTCATAGGTACTTGATCTCTGAGTCAGGTGGGTCAAAAGTTTTGAAAATCTATCCACGAGGCCCACCTACTTCCAACAACTCTCATGTCTGTGGGGTCTCTCATGGGTTCAGTCCCATTTGCTCATTAAAAAAAGAAGGTCCATATGAGAGGTCCCATGATGTTTAAGGAGTGATACTGAACGGTGGAACTCACCTATTGAAAATCCGAACCGCTCAAAATTAATGCATTCCTATATATGAGATGTCTTAAAATTTTGCTCTAATAGGTATTAGATCAAAATTAGAGGACTTGCATTGATAGGAGGACGTGCTTTTATTTTGAGCGACTCAGATTTTCAATAGGTAAGCTCTACTATAAAGTTCCACTCCTTCCACTCAGGATCATTGAGCAAGATTATCTCACTTCGAGGATCCAGACTCTTTGTGCAGAAAAATGTCAAATTTGTATGTCGTGCTCGAAGGAGAAAAAAAAATTACAACTGAGTAACGGAAGCACACGGTTAGGACTGTGTCTATTGCCATTTAGGTGACCGCATCAAAGCATATCACTTCAGCATAGGAGAAAGTGGAACTCCTCAATGGGGCTCACCCATTGAAAATACCTACACATTCCCTTTTTGCGGTATCAATTTCATGAAGGGTGGTGGCTGGACTCCGTTTTGTTCAATTAAGAGGGAAAAATGATACATTTTGCTCCCCTTTCGCATTGACATAGGACTAACTGAACAAAGAAGACAAACAGAAGCAGCAATGTCACTCTGCTTTTGTATTGAAAAAGTTTCGCACAAACACTTCTTAAAGAGGTAGGAATGCAGAATTTCCTTTCCTTTGGAAATAAAAACCCATAAAGCGTAAACTCCGATCATGGCCCAAACAAGTGGTCATTTGTTTGTACTCATTTATTTATGATGCAAATGTGCAATAGATATGCACCATCACATTTGTTTACGCTCATTTAATGCGTAAATCAAGTGTAAATAAGGTCATTTGTTATTTACATACCCAAGGAGGTGGTAAATAACGGACATGCATAATGGTTATGTGTTATCATATTTGTTTACACTCATTTACTAGGGATAAAAACGGTGTTGGAATCTAGGAGATTTTGGAACGGGACCTATTTATACCCAAAAATAGATTCCCGAATCTATTAACATGTGTAGGTTCCAAACTTGGTTTTTCTTGAATTGAAATCTCGAGATAGGTGGAGAATTAGATATCCATTTGCATCCCCTCTTGCGGTAAAATCAAACTCTTTTCTATAAAATAAAATCAGTACCCATTTTTGCTCTTTCGCGGAGCAATGTGTGCACCAAAGAATGCAACGAAATGGGCTGTTTGTGCGGTCCATCTAGGATAGATGGATGCGAGAGTTAGTCTCATCCACCTAAACAAGGACCCCTAATGCCCACTAATAAATCCCCAAATATATTGTCTCTGGGCCCCCTTATGTTCCCATTCCCTACTGTCAGCTCTCATTACAGCCAAATTCGACTTAGTCTCAGTAAAACGGGGGCAACAAGCAGCTGGGTCCCACTAAAGATGCATAGACCCTACTGAAATTAAAAGAGAATTTTTTAGAAGTGGACTTTACTGAAATTCTCGTGGGCTGTGGGACCCACATAAGGTGGATCCGGAATTACTGACAGGCACGGGATATTTACTTTCATACCTGCACAATCTCGACGTATGGAAACCTGGAATTAAACCGCTCCGCCGCCTCCTTCCCCAGCGGCGCTCCTCCGCACACCACCATCTCCAGCGACTGGAGATTGTACTTCTCCACCTCCTCAGACTTCGCCATCGCCACCACCAGCGGCGGCGACACTGGAATGCTCGTCGCCCTATATCTCTCCACCGCCCTCAGCATCCCTGCAAACTCAAACCTCTCCATCAACACTATTGTGTACCCTCCCATCACCTGCCTCATCACAGCCACAAATCCAAACACATGAAACATCGGCAACGGAAGCACCGCCACCACCGGCTTCTCCCTCTCCTTCCTACCCGCATGTAATACGGCCAGCACCGCGATCAGATTCCGATGCGTCAGCACCACTCCTTTCACCCTCCCCGTCGTCCCCGACGAGTACAGGACAGCCGCCGGATCCGACTGACTCACCGGCTCCAGCGATCGGACGGGTCCGGAAGAAACACGTGTCATCAGATCATCGAACCGATTGGAATCCAGTATGATTGGAGTGCTGGGGAGGTCGGAAGGAAGAGATCTGACTGTTGAAGACGTCGCGAAGAGGATTGAGGGTTTTGAGAGCTTGATCTGGCGTTTGATCTCCGATGGAGTGGAGATCGGATTCGAAGGAGAGATGACGACGCCGAGGGAGAGGAGAGAGTAGTAGAGGATCGGGACGTGGAGAGAAGAAGGAGAGATGACGAAGGCGGTTTGGCCTTTGGAGAGGGTCGGGATTAGGGTTTTGAGGTTGGAAGAGAGGTTTTGGACGCGGTGGAGGAAATCTGGGTAGGAGATGGAGAGACCGGATGGTGCGTCGATGAGGGTGGGGTTTGAAGGGAGAGGAGTAGGGAGGAGGGAGGTGGCGTAGGAGGCGGCGGAGAGAGGAAGGGAGGGCGGACGGAGAGGGACAGGTGGCCGGAGGCTGTGGTAGATCTTCGTCTCCGAAGAGAAGCCGCTGCTGTTTGCATCTACGGAGGAGGAAGAAGATGAAGAAGGAGTGTTGGAGTCAGAGTCTGGGTTTTGTTGTGCATTTCAAGAGTCCAGGTACCAGTGACTGAAATTTTATTATTGGAGCATGATTTGTAGGGTTGTAAATGGATTTGTTGGGCTGTAAATGGGTCGGCTTCCGTCTGGATCCATGGTGGACCCGGAATCAGAACTAGAATCGTTAAGGGGAAGGTAGAATCGGATCCGGACCCTGAACCATTTCGGAATTGGTTTCTTGGCTCTGGAACCGGAACCGGAACCGGAACCAGAACCATATATGAGACGGGTCTAGATCCGGGTTCAGATTTAGATAGAAAATGATATTAAAAAAACGTTGTTTTTAAGCGAGATTTTTAAAAATTGAAGTAATATATCAGTCTCGGATCCACGAGTTTGAACCAAGGTGGATCTGGACCCGGACCTATTTAATCACCGGAGGCCTAAATAAGAATCCATACTTAATTTTTAGCGAATTAAAACCTCCAGATAATGAGAGAATCGGATACCCATTTTCATCCTTAATGATTTGGCTCCAAAATCTCATCTGCAAATGCAAAAGCTATTATTATAAGCTTATAACGATGCATGCCATGACGACAAGGAGATTAGGAGGATCATCAAAAGCGGACCCAATCAAAATCCAGACTTTTAGGAAAGGGGTCCAGCCGTACGTACCCAATCAAATCCCACTCCAACCGACGATGTTGGGGGACTCAGAACAGAAAATTGTACATCTCCGGCTAATGCAAAATTCCCCAATGGGATTTGGTAAACGCACCCACCCTATCCGGTATTTGCACCCACCCTACCTATAGCATCTTTTGAAAAGTGTCCCATCTTTCGTCCTTTGAATGTGCATTGGCATAGGGGCATAGCATGGAGTATTATTTTCATTATTGCCATCACTTTTTCTTCGGTTCTGGTTTTTGCAACATGCAGAGCTAAAGCCTTTTCTTTTTCGACTTCTTTGTGACGAAACAACCAGCAACTTCTCCACTTCGAGAACGGATCCGCGCGTGATGGCCCACCTTTGCTGATCACCCCAACAAATCATGGATCTGATCATCTGCCGCGAGAAATCCGGGCTTCTTTCTCTGGCATCTGCGACTTCCAACAGGGTGATCTAACCGGCAGCGATGCGCGGCAATCTCGCCCTTCTCCTCTGTCTTCTCCGACAGAGACCGAAACAGTCTGGATCCTCCGATCTTCTCCGATCGTCCCTAGCACTGCAACAACAAATCCGAGACCGGAACTCGTCCTCTCTTATTTGTACAGCATCAGCACCTCTGTGACCAAACCAGAGAGCTCCTTTCTTTCTGCAATTCGATCTGATACAACATTGGATCACCTCGGTCAGATCGTCTCCCTAGATCATCAACGAGAGCCATGGCTCACTTGAGATCTGCAGTCCGATCTCTCTTTTTTTTTATTTATAGTCTGGCCCTCCAAGGGTCAAAATCGATCCTTTGTATTTACCGGATCCAATTTCTGCAACATGCAAACAGAGTCTGAAATCTGCCACACATACCCTTTTCTTTTTCCATTGACTGCAAGAGCACATGCAGATCGAAGTCGATCTGCTACTCCGTTTTTCAAACGAAACACAAAGTCTGGGGATCGACTCTGTCTCTTTCTCAGGAAAAACTCTGCAACAGAGGATCTGTATGGCCCAATGAGATCAACTACGATCGATCTCTTCTACATGCTGCGGCCCACCTCGAGATCCCCACCGGATCTCTTCTTCATCTGCGGCAGCAAGGGTTCTGATACCACCTATTGAGAAAAGGATTTGCTCTCTTTCCTCACACGCGCCCCGAGGAGATGAATGTGACACGGATGAAAACAAGTTGGGACAAGGACCAATGTTTCCTTTTTGTGATGCACAAAAATCGAGTCAATACAGTGATATAGTCAGCTCCTTTTAGATGGGACTTGTACATTTGTACCCACTCTATTACCACTAGAGTGGGTGCAAATACCAGTACCCATTCCCAATTTAGGCAGTCGAATGAGGTACAGTTTACAGTAAGTACTAGCATATAGAAATAGAATCTCAGTGAAACACTTTTAAAAAATCTTAATATTATTAGGGTACCTTTCAAAGTAAAAAGACTTTAATTGCACATTTATTTGCTTCTTTTAAGAAATGTATGCCTGGAGACATAATGCAGGTAAAAAGCGTGTTCTATCGCTATGGAGTTCCTTAAAAGAGTTGGGCTCAATTACTTCAAAATGTAAATTAAACTCTCTTGCTATACAAGAAAATTTATATATATTTTGAATTTACTGCAATAAAAATATTATCCGCACTGGGCCCACCTAATTAAAATTTTATCACTCAAAAGGAGCCTTTTTCTTAAGTGGAATGCAGCAAGATTCCACTCTAGTATATTTTGGGCTAATACTAAGATTTATCAAGTACAAATTATTTGAACAAAGCACTACAAAAAAAATTATGTATTTTATATTACATATGAAGGCTATCTATTTTAACTTCAAAAATAGTTCAGTTGGCCTACGATCACGGCTTACATCATAGGATTGGAAGGTTGTAGGTTCAAAATCGTATTACCACACTAGGGCTACAGGGGAATTTATCTGACTTTCCTCTGGGTCCGAAGGGAGGAACCCACATATGCCAAAAAATATATTAAAAAAAATGAAGGCCACCCATTTAAAATATGAATCATTTATAAAAACACCCTCTATTTAAATAAAACAATGTGTTTTCTCCATTGTAGGGAATATCTATATAAAATATGAACCAGTGATTAACATTTTATTATATTTGTTAAATAACCATTGTTCAATCTGACGGTAGGCATATTGAAACTAATAATCGACATTTTGTCAAAGCGAAAGTCGCATCATTTAGATCACTGAAACAAGTAATAAATGCCCTGGTCAGCCCAAATTAACTGTTTTGAAGTGTAGCTATTTTATTGATAGGTGGGGCCCATTTATCTTTTTGCAGCTTTTAGCATACGAAGTTAAGGGAAGTGGATCCCCAAACAGGATCCGAAGTTAAGTGATCCACGTACTCTGTGCTACATCACGGCACACGAAAAAGAGATTTTAAAAATTGGGCCCCACCGAATTCATGAATGAGTACGACAGAGCCTCCCTTATCGGGAATTCTCACTCTCACATACCTGCGCAATCTCCACGTTGGGGAACCTGGCCTTGAACCGATCCGCTACCTCCTTTCCCAGCGGCGCTCCGCCACACCCCACCAACTCCAGCGACCGGAGATCGTACTTCTCCACCTCCTCCGACTTCGCCATTGCCACCACAAGCGGCGGCGACACCGGCATGTACACCGCCCCATACCTCTCCACCGCCTTCAGCATCCCCACAAAATCAAACCTCTCCATCAACACCACCGTCTCCCCTCCCGCCACCGACCTCACCACAAACAAAAACCCAAACACATGAAACAGCGGCACCGTAAACAGCGCCACCCACGGCTTCTCCCTCTCCTCCTTCGTCGCTTGGAATCCGGCCAGCACCGCGATCAGATTCCGGTGCGTTAGCACCACTCCCTTCACCCTCCCAGTCGTCCCGGACGAGTACAGGATCGCCGCCGGATCCGACTGCCTAACCGGCTCTAGCGATCGCACTGCTCCGGTAGAAACACGCGTCATCAGATCAACGAACTGATTGGAATCCAGCAGCATGATCGCAGGGTTAGGGAGGTTGGAAGGAAGAGATCCGACGGTGGAAGACGCCGCGAAGAAGATGGAGGGTTTTGAGAGCTTGATCTGGCGTCTGATCTCGGAGGGAGTGGAGATGGGGTTCGAAGGAGAGATGACGACGCCGAGGGAGAGGAGAGAGAAGTAGAGGATCGGGATGTGGAGAGAAGGAGGAGAGATTACGAAGGCGATCTGGCCTTTGGAGAGGGTTGGGATTAGGGCTTTGAGGTTGGAAGAGAGGTTCTGGACGCGGTGGAGGAAATCTGGGTAGGAGATGGAGAGGCCGGAGGGTGCGTCGATGAGGGTAGGGTTTGAGGGGAGAGGAGTAGGGAGGAGGGAGGTGGCGTAGGAGGCGGTGGAGAGAGGAAGGGATTCAGAAGGGAGAGGGATGGGTGGCCGGAGGCTGTGGTAGATCTTCGTCTCCGAGCAGAAGCCATTATTCGGGTCGATGAAAGAAGAGGGAGATGGAGAGGAAGTAATGTTAAGGTTTGGATTTTGTTCTGCCATTGGAGGAGATCAGAGGAGTGGATGAGAAGCGTTGGAGTTGAAGAGGGAAGAGATAATGTAGTAGTGGTCCGGTATGGGACAAGAACGAACGAACACAAGGAGTCAATACTACTGCATGAGCCAATTGGAGAGGTGCACAGTGGAGCCCACCTGGTAGTATCTCAACCGCAAAAACTTTCTTCTTTTGTAGTTTGGTCAAAATTTCACCAATCGAAACTCTGACTTCATAAATAATCTCATTAAGCAATTTTAGACTGTTAGTACTTCGTGGAGTGGTATATTATGCACCGATTTCTCGATCCTTCTAGTGGGCCCAGAAGATTTGTGGAAATAGTCGGTTGATTCTAGACTTTTGACAAGTATAAAGATGGGAATTTCTGACCCTATCCGGGCCGACGTTTTTCTCTTATCTGAATAATGAGCGGGTGAGATTTGAATTGGAATTGGGTCTGTTGATTCCATATCCGTTGATTTACTCAAATGGATTTTTGATGTAATCCGACTAAATGCATTATGATTTAAAAGTTAAATTTATATTATGATATTAAAATTTCCTTCTAGATATTAAATACCCAAATTAATAAATTGGTTACATTTGAGTTAAGTTTACCACGACGGATCAAAATGGATCGAGTCATCTAGGGCCAAAGATATGTACAGGATTAAATCAATTTATATATATATATATATATATAAGTAAATTAGTATATCACTATTTGGGCCTCAATTTAGGCCTAGATTTAGGCTATTTATTTGCGTCTAGAACTGGGATTGGGTCCTTAATATTAATTCCAAAATGGGCCTTTGTTCATTCTGGTTAAAGTCTAAAAATAGAATGAATTTTAAGTATCGAACCCCTTTTCACTTTTATCTGTAAATGCAGGGGCAGAAGTAGGTGAGTTGTGCGTAGGGATGTAAATGGGTACCTGATTCTCCAATTACTCGAAGGTTCCGACCCGTTAAAAATTGGATCTGAGTCCTTATTTAGGCTTCGATAAGTAAATTGGTTTAGGTCTGGTTCTACATTCGTTCGGACTTGTGGACCCGAAACTCAATATATTACCTCAAGTTTTGAAAATTTCTCCTAAAATTTATTTTTTTTAATATCATTCTCTACCTAAATCCGGATCAGGATCCGGATCCAGAAATGTCTCGTATATGGTTCTGGTTACAGTTCTGGAGCCAAGAAACCGGTTCTAAAACGGTTCTGGGTCCGGATTCGGTTCCACCTTCTCCTTAACGGTTTTGGTTCTGGGTCCACCATGGACCCGAACTGGAACTGACCCGTTTACAACCCTAGCTGTGGGTGGCCATATCCCGTCAAATTTCAAAAACCCCATTTATATTAACATAAGCTTCATTAAATTTTGCATTTGGCCCCTTCTATAATTTTATTTCTTCACAGTGCCCCCTTCCCGTCAGTGCATGTGAGCTCAAGAGTTTTCCCAACGTGAACCAACGTTGACATAACGCATTTGTCGCACCCTTGGTATTGCCTTTCCTGGTATCTTTATCTTCCTCATATTCTATTTACAGCCATATCAATCAACTGCCACCAGTTCGAAACTTCGCTACCACACTAGGGCTACAGGGAATTTACCCGGCTTCCCTCTGGGCCCGGAGGGATTAGTCTAGCCAAAGGGTTGGGAACCCTCCGATAGCAAAAAAAAAAAAAAAAAAAAAATAAACTGCCACCACTTAGACCCGAGTAAAATTTCAATCCTAGTTTTGTCTCCGTGGGTTTCATACCTGATACGACTCCAATGCCCAATGCCCAATGCCCAATGTCCTAGCCATATTTTATGTATTTAAATTGTATCATAAGTAGATTATGTATGTATATCATACTGATCGAGTATATTATGTGTGTATATAATTTTAGGTTCAGATTCTCTTGCAGTTTATAAGTTGGGTGGACCCAGACCAACCCCGATCCATTTTCACTCTCATCTCATTCTTCTATTCTAGTGCCTCGTTTTGTCTGTTCTGTTGTTTAATCCTGACCTGGCATTGAAGTGATTACGTCCTGTTGTATCTTTCTTTTATTATTTTCGTTCTAGATAAGTGTAGTTAGTATCATTTGGCCAGATCTCATCTAAATGAACAAACGAAAATGCTCCTAGGACAACGCATGCATGTTGGCAAGACGACAACGAGATCACGGATGTAAGTAAACTGGTGGGATTTAGATATTCGTTCTTCTTCACCTTTCTCTTTGCCCCTACTTTTTTTTTTTTGTCACGACATGGATCTTTTATTATGTCTTACTTCAAAACTGCTAGGCTGTCCCACATTAGCATTTTGCAGATAGTTGACATTTGCCAAATTATGTTATCATGGCCATTACGGTTCGGCTCTTAAAGGAAATATTCCAACCGTTTTGTTGAAAAAACGGTGATGATCAATAAATAGTGGAAGAAAAAATAAAAAAGTCAACTACAAGTGGACAATGACTTGAGGTATATTTATTTCATGCTGCATAAAGTAGGTTGCAAATAGCTGGTTCTAAATGTCCTACATGTTATTATCATGCATCGAAGTCACAAATCAAATAAGATAGGTTCCAACAAAGAATTCTTTTAATCCCAAATCAACAAACTTACTTTGTGTTTTATAAACTACTACTACTACTATTATTATTGTTTTTATTTATTGACCAGTGAACAACGAAATATCAGTAAAGTAAAAAAAAGATTACTGTTAAAGATTACTTTCCCACATTTTCACTTGAGTTGGCACGGCAGGCCATCATTAATCACTAAACCAAATGATCAATAAGATGGTCGGCTTTGAGGTGCAGTGATTTCTTAACAGGTGGGCCCCGCTGATATCTGGCACTATTTGTCTCACATCTGTAAGCACTTTTGCATGGAAGGCCTAGCCCATGTACTGTGCCAGTTGTCTTATTGCATTCACTCACTCAAGGCTCACTTGTAGGAAGAGAAATATTAATTAATAAATACCCTTTTCAATTGAAATCTGGTCCATAAAAGAAAGAGGATTTTAAAATGTGGGCTCCACTGAATGTCGTTTTTACTATTCTCACTTACCTGTGTAATCTCGACGTTCGGAAACCTTGCCTTGAACCGCTCCGCCATCTCCTTTCCCAGCGGCGCTCCGCCACACCCCACTCCTTCTAGCGACCGGAGATCGTACTTCTCCACCTCATCCGACTTCGCCATCGCCACCACAAGCGGCGGAGACACCGGCATGACCGTCGCCCTGTGCCTCTCCACCGCCCTCAACATCCCCTGAAACTCAAACCTCTCCATCAACACCGCCGTGTTCCCTCCCGCCACCACCCCCACCACAGCCACAAACCCAAACACATGAAACAGCGGCACCGTAAACACCGCCACTGCCGCCTTCTCCCTTTTCACCCTCCATGCATGTAATACGGCCAGCACCGCGATCAGATTCCGATGCGTCAGCACCACTCCCTTCACCCTCCCCGTCGTCCCGGACGAGTACAGAATCGCCGCCGGATCCGACTGCCACACCGGCTCGAGCGATCGGACGGGTTCGGAAGAAACACGTGTCGTCAGATCAACGAACCGATTGGAATCCAGTATGATCGGAGGGCTAGGGAGGTCGGAAGGAAGAGATCCGACGGTCGACGAGGTGGCAAAGAAGATGGAGGGTTTTGAGAGATGGATCTGGCGTTTGATCTCTGATGGAGTGGAGATGGGGTTCGAAGGAGAGATGACAACGCCGAGGGAGAGGAGAGAGAAGTAGAGGATCGGGATGTGGAGAGAAGGAGGAGAGATTACGAAGGCGATCTGGCCTTTGGAAAGGGTTGGGATTAGGGTTTTGAGGTTGGAAGAGAGGTTTTGGACGCAGTGGAGGAAATCGGAGTATGAGATGGAGAGGCCGGAAACTGCATCAATGAGGGTGGGGTTTGAAGGGAGAGGAGTAGGGAGGAGGGAGGTAGCGTAGGAGGCGGCGGAGACAGGAAGAGAAGGCGGAGGGAGAGGGACCGGTGGCCGGAGGCTGTGGTAGATCTTCGTCTCCGAGCAGAAGCCGCTCTTTGGAACGACCAAAGAAGATGAAGGAATGTTGGAATTACGGTTTGGGTTTTGCTCAGCCATTAGAGTTGGAGATTAAGAGTTACGTACTGAAGCAGTGATCTCTTTATATATAGAAAGAAAATGAATGAAGGGAGACGAAGAGTAGATGGAATCATCTCTCTCTCTCTCTCTCTCTCATATTTTGGTCAAAATTTGAGGCTAAAATGTTACATGAGTTTGTAGCTTTCTTTTATTACTTTTCTCCGGAGTAAAGTGTGGTCAGCAATGGAATGCTTCTGTTGTCTGCAAAAAAAAAAAAATTGGAATGCTTCTGTAACTAGCAACGCATGCCATGACGATAATGTGATTTGGGATGTCAACAGGAAGGTTTTGTCACTTCTGGTATCAATTTGGTAGGTTTTGTAGGACACAAGTCCACATCCAAATGGAAAGTTAAAAAAAAAAACCTTTGTTTATTTGAAGTGCTGTCACATAAAGGGGACTATTAACCGGATATGCATGAGGATGCACAAAATTCCTAATGTTGGTAATAGTAGGCCATATTTTTTTTCCGCTAAAGGAGGGTTTTCAACCTTTTGAATTGAACTAATTTCTCCGGGCCCAGAGAGAAATCGGGTAAAACTCCTATGGCCCCTAAGTGATAGCACTAGTGGACTCAACCTTTGGTTCCTGAAGAGATTCGAACATAGATCGATATCAGGACCTTTAACTCCGAAAGAGAGAAGAATCGTGGTCCTGACCACTCGGGTAACCCCTTGGATTATGGATGTATGTGATCTTTTCTTTTTGGATATTTTCAGTTGGATAGTTGGTTTGGAGAACAATGGTCCAAAGGTCTCCTTATTGACAATGGTCACCCAATGATTTAACAACACTGTAGCTTAGGGTTGGGACACCCTTCCTTGTAAAAAGAAAACTAACATCAAACCATAGATTTTTTTTTTTTTTTTAAATTCACTTCTAAGGTGAGTACAGGTTTAATTATGTTAGTTTGGGGCAGTGTATATATCGATCCAAGGCAGGCTCAAGTAGGTCCCATAGAGCCAAATAGGAGAAGAGTACTTTTCTTACTACAGATCAAGATCAATTGTTCTCTCTGTGAAAGATCTTAACTATCTAACCAATTAAGTGGATAAATATTTATTAGCTTGTGAAGAATTTAGTTTTGTAGGTAGATGTCCACATCTAAATGAGAAGTTTTCAAAAAAAAGAAAAGGAAAGGAAAGCTTTGTTTTTAGGGGTTTTCACGTGTCAGTGCTTAAATTTGGTTTTCTAATTTCATGATTGAAATTTAAATGATATCATTAAAGTCGCTCGACTCTGGTCAATAGTTTTTTAAACTTTTTTCATCATATCCAATGATATCATGGGATTGTCCCGTTAAATCACAAGATCTATCAGTTTTTGTATTATACACTTTCTACAGTCAGTCAGCGAGGGAATTCATTTTTTAGAAAACATGAAAAATTGCATTTTTTGAAAAGTAAATAAACATCCAATCACCAGTTTTTAGGTTTTATCATTCGGAAAAATATTCATATAAGATGCTCCATAAATGCCATGAAATCATGGGGTCAGTCCCATGATATCAATGGAATTTATCAGTTTATGTGCCATATAACTCTCTCATGATATCATGGGATCTAGGGCAAAAAAAAATTTAAAAAAATATTGAACAAGTCAAGCTACTCTGGTTACATTATATAAGTTTCTGTCATAAAATTGAAAATATCACATTTAAGGATGACTAATATATCAAAACCCCTTGTGTTTTTTTAATAGAATTAATTCAAATGAACCATAATAAGGACATGAATATTGGAGATGCACTAAATCCCTAATTTTGGTAATAGAAACAAAAGGCTGATAGATTCAGTTGGATAGTTGGTCTCGATCAGTTTCAGGAAGCATGAAAGTTTAACAGCAGGCGGAACTGGAATGAAAACGGAAAGGTTTCCTTATTGACAAGGGTCACCCAATGGTTTAATAACATTGTAGTTTAATGATGTTTAACCATAGATTTTCTTTTAATTTCAGACGACTATGTAAGTTTGGGCCAGTG
This sequence comes from Cinnamomum chago, assembly GCA_038049695.1. Taxonomy (NCBI): domain Eukaryota; kingdom Viridiplantae; phylum Streptophyta; class Magnoliopsida; order Laurales; family Lauraceae; genus Cinnamomum; species Cinnamomum chago. The sequence goes on along the minus strand of CP142451.1, from coordinate 5,044,611 downwards.
TTAGCTATTGGATGATACTGTATGTCAGCAATGGCCATGTTTTTTTTTTATTATTCATATCTTATATTTCTTTTTTTGGGCCCAGGTTGTGCACTGGTATACTTTGCTAGTTTTATGTACTTGTGGTGCCTTCATTTTCTTTGCTCCTAATGTTTATTGCTTACTCCTGAGCCGAGGGATATGGATATTTATTCTTCAACTCTGTTTTTTCTCCCCACGTTTTTGTCACACATCGATATCAATAACGATATCAAATTGATTTTGTAGTCGGTACGGGACTGTAAGTCCAAATGCACGGTCGGTAGAGGATGGAAGTCCAAATGCAATATGTAAATGAGAAGCATTCAAACTCTAGAGTTATATATATAGAGGGAGGCTCTCCTCCACTGCAGTGGAGGAGAGCCTCAGCTGGGCACTCGTGCGAAGTCGATTCTCTACCGTCAGATCCCGAGCCTGATCCAACGGTACTTGCGATGAGTTATTTAAAGGGTAAAAAAAAGGAAAAACCGCCCAACGCTTTCATCTTCCCGCTTGACTTTTCCAGTGATGAAAAAACTCTGCTCTTCCATGTCTCTTCCATGTCTCTTCCGGTCTTTCTTCCCCGTCTCTTTCATTAAGTCTTATCTCTGTCAAACTCTCGTCTCCCCCAGCCCTCTTTTTCCCCTGGTTTTCTCTTGTGCTAAACCTCACAAACCCCATGGATTCAAAAGAGCCCTGGTTTCAACTCCACCTCCAGCTCCAGCCCCATCGCAGCTGCCGATTCCGTCACAGCACGGCCCGTCTCAGCTCCACGCCACATCGCAACTGACGGCGTCCATCCCTCTCTCTCTCCCTCTCTCTCTCACCATAATTTTTTACAGCTCTATTTTGTAGGCTTTAAATGAAGAGTGGTTGACATGGTTTCGCCGTTGCATGTGGTTGTGATTGGCATGAGAAGTTGAATGTTTGTTTTGGATGCTACCCATTGTATGGAATTAACGGCAATTGGATTTTGTAATGTCGGTGGTTGTTAGAGGTTGCTTAGTTCTATCCATTTTTTTTATGGGATTTGATGTTGGAGGTTGTTATTAATGTAATTTGCTTAGTTCTATTGGATTTTGGGCCCGACTCCAATGTCTCTAAGTTATTTGATTTTATGTTGGATGCTGGAAATTGGTGTTAGATGTTGGATTTTGCAAATGTGCTTCGAAGCTGTTGAAATATTGCCTTTTAACAAATGGATATTCCTGTATTATAAATGAATGTATAGAATGTTGGTTGTGTCCATGTATTTTGGAATTACAAACAATTGGTATTGATCATGTGCCACTAGTTGTGATTTTAGCGTATGGAAAAGTGGATGTGTGGTGAATGCGGACTCCCATGTTGCTTTAATTAAGTATGGGTATCAAGTTTTCCTCAAGGTGCAGTTTAATGGTTAAAAAACTACTTGGTTTGTTTGCGAGTTACAGGGAACATTTTTCCATGCCTTTATTAGTATGTGTCATGTTAATTGGACAATTATCGGGTGATGCCAAAACTTGCACTTGCCAAGGTGGAGATTTACTAAAAGATTTAAGTCATAAAATTAACCAGCAAATGCTTGTAGATTCACATGCAAAGATGGAGAGCATTGAGACGAATTTTGAAATCAAAGCCCATCCATCACTTGTGCTTTATGTAGCTGGTGCACTGTAAAATTTATTGGGTGATGCTGAAATCTGCACTTCACATGCACAAGTGCAGTGCTCTGTGTTGTAAATACTACAATATGCACATAAATACGAGGAATTGCGCTTAACTACTTAATCTTGTTTTACACCAAAGCCTAGAACTGCATGGCCTCACCCAGAAACAATTCATTGATAGATTTAATCAAATTACACATGTTTCAAATTAATTAATGCATATCCTTTCATCCATTTCAATAACCTGTAACACCCATTCTAACATTTCCACTTCCCAATTCAATAACCTGTAACATGTAAACAAAATCCAATTCATCTAATCATTCAATTTTAATTCAATAACCTGTAGCATCATTCAACATCCCATCCAGTTTCCATTGTCTCCCTCTTCATTTCCGTAACTTTAACATGTAAAAAAAAATCCAATTCATCCATTCAATATTCATTTTTAATTCAACATCCCGTCTTTCGTTTTTCAATTCAATGACCTGTAACATGTAGAAAAAACATTGGAATTCATCCGTAACCTTTCATCCATTCATTCATTCATTTTCATTTCAATAACATGCAACACACTTTAAATATCTATTGTCTTATTTTTAAATTCAATTCATTCAATTTGAATTTAATGTCAAAAGTACAAACTTCACATGATTTTACATTAGCCACACTATTAACACGCCATAGCCATAATCTGAAACCATACACTGTTCAACATGAAATTGGCATTACAATACTGTCGACTGAGATTATAAAACAGTAGGGAAAGAGACATATTCTGGAACCATTTTTCTTCATTCCAGAACCTAAAATTGGAAAATCAAGAAGACCATTGAGTACAACCATCAAATTTTCAAAGTCCATGGCAATAAAACTACTAACACTTCTAGTTAATAGTCAAGCCCCTTAATGTTATCCATTACAAACACATAAGGAGTTTACTTGTCTCTCTCAAATCTGAAAAACAGAGGATATATGGATGCAATTTAGGCCTAGGGTCACGGGGATTTGATTGTTGGTTCAGGTGCTTTATGTGTTCAGCCATGGGATTTAGGGTTGGGTGTTAGGTTTCTGGGCTTCTAGTGATGGGATTTAGAGTTTGTGATGGCAATTGGTATTTTGGATGATGGAGATAGTGAGTTGGGGAGGTAGGATTTAGAGTTCGGGTGATAGAATGTAGGATTTGGTTGATGGAGAGAGAGGAAGGGGATTTAGGGTTTTTGCATATAGAACTAGGGTTTTCAAAGCTGGATTTTGGATAGGGTGGTTCCGCTGACGTGGAGAGAGAGAGAGAGAGAGAGGGATGGACGCCGTCAGTTGCGATGTGGCGTGGAGCTGAGACGGGTCGTGCTGTGACGGAATCGGCAGCTGCGATGGGGCTGGAGCTGGAGGTGGAGTTGAAACCAGGGCTCTTTTGAATCCATGGGGTTTGTGAGGTTAATTTAGCACAAGAGAAAATGAGGAGAAAAAGAGGGCTGGGGGAGACAAGAGAGTTTGAGAGAGATAAGACTTAATGAAAGAGACGGGGAAGAAAAACCGGAAGAGACATGGAAGAGCAGAGTTTTTTCATTACTGGAAAAGTCAAGCGGGAAGATGAAAGCTTTGGGCGGTTTTTCCTTTTTTTTACCCTTTGAATAACTCATCGCAAGTACCGTTGGATCAGGCTCGTGATCTGACGGTAGAGAATCGACTTCGCACGAGTGCCCAGCTGAGGCTCTCCTCCACTGCAGTGGAGGAGAGCCTCCCTCATATATATATATATATATATATATATATATATATATATATATATATATATATATATATATATATATATAAAAGGCTCTCATAAGCTCAAGTTTAGAAAAAAAGTTTGTAAGCTCATGCTTGTGGGGCCCACCTTTGGTCCATCCAAATGGACCAAACACTTGACTTCCCTAAATTGAACATGTCTACCAACTTTCGGTTAGATCCGAATTTACTCAACCGTTGGATCGACTATGTATCAATCCAAATGGACTGTAACCGTTAAACTTTTGGGCCCATATAGAGATAATAGAAATCGCATTTGGGGCTAATTTTTTGTAGAGAGAAAGATCCTATGGAGTCTTTGAAATCCCCCCTACCCCCATGCCCATGTGGGTCCCCAGGTGGGCCCCACCACACACTTGAGCTTACCTTATCCTAAGCTTGAGCTTAGGAGAGCTGGCCCTATATATATATATATATATATATATATATATGAGGGAGGCTCTCCTCCACAGCTGGAGTCACGTGGGAACGAGATTCATCGTGTGGAAACTTCAATGGGATGAAAACAAAACAGTGAAATGGGATGAAAAGAAAACAGTGTTGGCGCCCAAAGCAGAAGCCCAAAATCGCTCAGCAGCTCTCTCTCTCGTCTGCTTCTCCCTCACGATCTGCTCTCTCCCTCACGATCTGCTGCTTCTCCCCCACGATCTGCTCTCTCCCTCCCGATCTGCTGCAGCACTCATTCTCTCCCTGCAATCGCTCTCTCTCTCTCGATCGTCTGCTTCTCTGCGTCTGCTGCTGCGTCGATTGCTTCTCTCCGTCCTCGTCTCTGCTCACGATCTCTCTCCCTCCCGATCTGCTGCTTCTCTCCTTCTCTCCCTGCAATCGCTCTCTCTCTCTCGATCGCTCCCATCGACACTGCTGCACACGTCGAGAGCTTCTCTGCTGCTGCGATCGGTCTGCTGACTCCCTCGTCTCTGCTGCGTCTCTGCTGCTGCGGTCTCTCGCTCCCTCTCTCGTCGAGATCTCTCTCTCTCTCTCTCTCTCTCGCCAGAAGCTCTACCTCTCTCGCCAGAAGCTCTCCATCTCATCACTGCACTCCCTTTCGATCTCTGCTGACCGCTGCATTTCCTCTCAAAAGTCGTCTCTCCCGCTGGTCCTCTGCCTGGCATCGTCTCCCCCACCTCCCTGAAGTCATCTCTCTGTTTGGATTTCTCTACAACGGACCAAGCCCCTCCCTCAGCAGCTCTTCTACACAAAACAGAGTAAGAAAAAACGTAGTGGCTAAGGACTGTTTCTTTAATTTTTTTCTTTAATTAAGGTTTGGCTTAAGAGGGGTTGTTATTTACTCCTTTTATGCAGCAGAGACTTACAGACACTTGCAATTTCCTTTGTTTGTTTTCCCCATTCATGGTATTTCTACCATGAACATACAACTTGGTTACAGTGGCCAGAAACAGAACTGCAACCCCAATCCCGGGTTTGGCTGAAATCTGTAAACCTAAACATGCTCCAAGAGCAGGTTACCTGTTTGTCCAACCCACTGTCTCTGTCATTTGAAAGTCATCAACACTCAAACATACCTCTGGCGCACTTTTGTCATCTAAGGGCTACCAACCACACATGAACCTTTAAACAAGATCACTACTCCACATCCAAAGGATAAAAAAGAAAAATTACTCATCAGACCATGACTATAAATTCACACCTTAATTAAAGATTTAAGGTGCATCTCATCCATAAAGGAGACGTGGGGTTAAGCTTGCTTCAGAATTGCCCACTCAAAATGTGCCAGCATGAATTCAGGGCAGAGAGCTGGAGATGCAGTGACTGAAAACATCAACCTACCCTGTCCGAGTAGTATGATCCTAAAAAAAATGAGTTACAAGTGTTAACCAGGGTCAGTATTCCAAAACAAAGGTGAATCTTCCATTAGTCATAGAACTATAGAACTAACAGCACCAGTAGTGCCCTTGTTAAGGGGTCTCCCTTGGTCAAAGGGACCTGCGTTCAAGCTTGCTTCAGACCTACACTTCTGGCTAAGGACTGTTTCTTTAATTTGTTTTGGATCCGGGAATGTGAGATGGAAATTGCATTCTCTGCCCCAGTAGATTTTTTTTAGTAGAGCAACAAAAGTGCTCTCTCCCAGTGAAGGGCAACAAAAGTGCTCTCTCCCAGTAGATTTTCTTTTTCATGTTTTTCCAACATTGAGATCTGCTCCTTTACTTTTACTATTGCATTTCCAACCTTGGATGAGCCACTCCCTTTTTGATGTAAGACACCTCTCTGTCATCTTCCTCATGCATTGTTAATTGTTTTGTGATCCTGGCCATTGATTTGGTAACCCATTATGGACTGATGTTAATTATTTCATGACCCTGCCCATTGCACTATAAATTCCAAGTTCAGAAGGCTCAAATTCCAAGTTCAAAAGGCTAAAATTATTTTCAAAATCATGGAACCATTTTCAAATTTTCAAATCTTAAGAAAATATTCAACTATCCCCTTCCAGATCAGTTTTCATGTAACCCCAATTGAATTCGGCCTTCTCCATGGTTGCCACTTTAATGCATATATTTTGAGCTAATGGTCTGGATTGAGAGCTGAAAGCCAGATTGCCCCATTGCACTAATAATTAAAACAGAGCTAACTCATGCCTATTGCAATATAATTCCCACAGAAAACAGGGTAATTTATTTGGGGTTTTTGTCTTTTGTACATGTTATTTGGGGTTTTTGTCTTCTATTTAGTCATGGTTTTATAACCTATGAATTTTGGTTTGTTATTCATGAATATGCTTTAATTATTTGTGATCCAGATTGCATATGGATATGACCTCCTCCTCATCACCAGCTGTCCATTACCCGGTTGTGGATGAAGCCATGACACCAAGATTGGGCATGCATTTCGATGATTTAGACGAGGCATATAACTTTTACAATGCATATGGAAAACTCGCTGGATTTAGTATAAGAAAAGAATCCAGTAATAGAGGCAAAGATGGGGAAGTTGTATGGAAGCGATTTGTTTGTTCAAAGGAGGGTAAAACAGATGAGAAACACTGGATTGATAAGGAACTTGTTCAAAGACGTCGACTGGAAACAAGATTCGATTGTAAGGCCAAGATGCAAGTGAAAAGAGATAAGTCTGGTGGTTATGTGGTATCCATGTTTGTACTAGAACACTCTCATGCCCCTGCTACTCCTAGCAAGAGATTTATGCTGAGGTCGCATCGTGAAGTGCCAGAATCAAAGCGGCAACTTATAAACACATATGATTCAGCAAACGTGCGCAACAAACAACAAATGCAAGTGTTTGCATCTCAATCTGGGGGGCTAGACAAAATGGGATTTACAGATAAGGATGCCAAGAATTACCGTAGGGATGAAAAGGAAAAGAGAAGGGGGCTAGATGGACAGTTGTTATTTCAACTTTTTGAAAACTGCAGAGAAATGGGAAATGGTTTCACATATACCATTGAGCGAGATGCAGAAAAGAAGATAACGCATGTGTTTTGGGCAAATGGATCATTTCGTACGGCTTACAAAGCGTTTGGTGATGTGGTGACATTTGATACAACATACAAGACAAATTGTTACGAACTTATTTTCGCCGCTTTTGTAGGTTGCAATTACCATGGGCAAACTACTTTATTCGGGTGTGGGTTTCTTCCAAATGAAAAAACGAAGTCTTTTGAGTGGTTGTTTAACACCTGGCTTGAAGCCATGTCCTTTGGTCCACCAAAGGGTATTATAACAGATTAAGATCTGGCAATGACAAAAGCTATAAAGAATGTCATGCCAAATACCGTTCATCGGTACTGCCTATGGCACATTTTGGATAAGTTGCCTACGAATTTAGGAGGGGTTCATATTCACAATGAGGGTTTAATAGAGCAGATAAAAAAAATGTGTTCATAACTCTGATACTACTGATCAATTCGTGAGTTTCTGGAATCAGATCATAACAGAGAATAAGCTTATGGAGAATAATTGGTTGGCGGATATATTTAATATTCGTCATATGTGGGTTCCGGCATATTTAAAGGAAATTTTTTTTGGCGGCATGTCGACCACTCAAAGAAGTGAAAGCATGAATGCATTTGTGAAGCAGTATGTAGAGTACAAGAATTCCCTCCTTGATTTCATATTGCGTTTTGACGCTGGGGTTGAACGTCTAAAATATCTTGAAAAGAAAGAGGATTTTGAGAATAGCAATGGGAGGCCTAAAATGAAGACATGTTCACCGATGGAAAAGCAAATGGCCGAAGTATATACAAGAAACTTATTTTATAAGTTTCAAGATGAGTTATTTAACACCATGACAGTTGATGAAGTTGTTGTATACGAGGATGATGTCACCATTAAGTTCGTCGTGAAAAATTATTCCGATGAGAAGCAAATTGATAGAGAGGTTTTATGGAAAAAAGACGAGAAACATGCATATTGTTCTTGCAAGAAGTTTGAATTTGAAGGCATCCCTTGTTGCCACATTTTGTGTGTCTTGAAGAGATGTTCTATACTATTTTTGCCCGAGCGTTACATTTTGAAGCGATGGACGAAGGGTGTTACAAAAGATGCATTTGCAGATGTTGAATCGGGTGGGTCTGTACGTATTAACCAATGCTTGGCTCGACATAGTCAGTTGTCATGTATGTTTGCAGGGCTTATTGACATGGGCAGTCAATCTGGAGAAGGTTTTGACCTTCTAATCAGTGGTCATAAGGAATTGGAAATGAAATTAAGTCAGTTGACATTAAACAATCCATCAAATACAAGCATTGAGAATGTACTTGTCGATAGTAATGTGGTTGAATACCATGAGCCGGCGCAAGTTGTAACGAAAGGACGCGCGAAGAGACTTAAATCATCGAAGGAAAATGCAACAAAAGGGCGTCTTTGTAAGGGTTGCAACAAGCGCGGTGTATCACATGACAAGCGAAATTGTCCGGTGTTGTTGAAAAGGTAAACGATTTAATGCTATTTTTTGTTATTATCTCTCATGTTTCATATATAACTATTACTTAAAAAAATATTTCTTTCAGGTTAGTTGATGATGATCTAGGGAAGTCAGTAGGCTCTAACTTTGGAAGTAGAGAAAGCTCCGATGATGATACAGGTAAATTAGTTTTTTACCTATATATATTAGTAGCAGGCCTAGATTCACGTGTCCCTCTCCTCCTCACATTAAACAATCATGCTGTATGATATGCTATTTAATTTGAAACCCCTCAACTAAGTCGCAGAAAACTGATGAAACCTTGATGAGTACCCCTGTTCGGGCAACTGGTTGACCCACTTCCGGATGGAATTTTTTGATGAAATTTAGGGGTATGCGAAGACCATATTCCGGACTTAAAATCTGCTATATTTGGGAAAGGCACGATCGCGTTTGAACGGTTTTCAACTCGCGCGCTTTTTCAACTCAATCGTAGAAAACTGATGAAACCTTGCTGAGTACCCCTGTTCGGGCAACTGGTTGACCCACTTCCGGATGGAATTTTTCGATGAAATTTGGGGTATACGAAGACCATATTCCGGACTTAAAATCTGCTAAATTTGGGCAAGGAACGATCGTGTTTGATCAGTTTTCAACTCGCACACTTTTTCAACTCAGACGCAGAAAACTGATGAAACCTTGTTGAGTACCCCTGTTCGGGCAGCTGGTTGACCCACTTCCGGATGGAATTTTTTGATGAAATTTGGGGTATGCGAAGACCATATTCCGGACTTAAAATCTGCTATATTTGGGGAAGGAACGATCGCGTTTGATCGGTTTTCAACTCGCGCACTTTTTCAACTCAGTAAAAAAAAAACTGATGAAACTCAGTAAAAAAAAACTGATGAAAACTTCTTTTGTCAAGATCAGATCTAGAGTTGTAAACACAGTCAAGTAGCTGACTCCATTAACTACTACTACTCGTTTCCACATTTGTAAACACAGTGAAGCTCATTTCAAACCATCTATTGCAGACTGCCATATGTATGAATAGTTTGTGAAATGACCCATGATCCACATTAATGTTTTTATTTCCCTCCATAACTTATCACAAGTTGCATGTCTATTGCAGCTCAATTACTATAATGCAGAAATGCAGACTTGTTGCAGAGAATGCAGAGAATGAAGACATGAAGAATCCATTCATCTTCTTTGTAAGCTTATGAAGACTTTATGCAGAGAATGAGGGTTGAAGACTTATTTCATCTTCTTTGTTCCTGTACTTTTGATGAAGAAAAACATGGAAAAGCAAGAATTTTGTTTATGTAGTTTATTATGTGTGAGATTGACACGTTGATAAACTGATCAATATTTTGATGAACATTAGTGTTTAATGAATGAATGGATTTATTTCTTTCACATTGTGCAGATATGGGTTTAATGAATGAATGGATTTTTTTCTTTCACATTGTCTAGAGATGTTTTTATGTGTGCAGTGTAACATTGTGCAGAGATGGGTTTATGTGTGCAGTGTAAACTGACGAAACCTTGATGAGTACCCCTGTTCGGGCAACTGGTTGACCCACTTCCGGATGGAATTTTTCGATGAAATTTGGGGTATGCAAAGACCATATTCCGGACTTAAAATCTGCTATATTTGGGCAAGGCACGATCGCGTTTGATCGGTTTTCAACTCGCGCGCTTTTTCAACTCAGACGCAGAAAACTGATGAAACCTTGCTGAGTACCCCTGTTCGGGCATCTGGTTGACCCACTTCCGGATGGAATTTTTCGATGAAATTTGGGGTATGCAAAGACCATATTCCGGACTTAAAATCTGCTATATTTGGGCAAGGCACGATCGCGTTTGATCGGTTTTCAACTCGCGCGCTTTTTCAACTCAGACTCAGAAAACTGATGAAACCTTGCTGAGTACCCCTGTTCGGGCAACTGGTTGACCCACTTCCGGATGGAATTTTTCGATGAAATTTGGGGAATGCAAAGACCATATTCCGGACTTAAAATATGCTATATTTGGGCAAGGCACGATCGCGTTTGATCGGTTTTCAACTCACGCACTTTTTCAACTCAGACGCAGAAAACTGATGAAACCTTGCTGAGTACCCCTGTTCGGGCGGCTGGTTGACCCACTTCCGGATGGAATTTTTCGATGAAATTTGGGGTATGCAAAGACCATATTCCGGACTTAAAATCTACTATATTTGGGCAAGGCACGATCGCGTTTGATCGGTTTTCAACTCGCGCGCTTTTTCAACTCAGACGCAGAAAACTGATGAAACCTTGCTGAGTACCCCTGTTCGGGCATCTGGGTGACCCACTTCCGGATGGAATTTTTCGATGAAATTTGGGGTATGCAAAGACCATATTCCGGACTTAAAATCTGCTATATTTGGGCAAGGCACGATCGCGTTTGATCGGTTTTCAACTCGTGAGCTTTTTCAACTCAGACGCAGAAAACTGATGAAACCTTGCTGAGTACCCCTGTTCGGGCATCTGGTTGACCCACTTCCGGACGGAATTTTTCGATGAAATTTGGGGTATGCAAAGACCATATTCCGGACTTAAAATCTACTATATTTGGGCAAGGCACGATCGCGTTTGATCGGTTTTCAACTCGCGCGCTTTTTCAACTCAGACGCAGAAAACTGATGAAACCTTGCTGAGTACCCCTGTTCGGGCATCTGGGTGACCCACTTCCGGATGGAATTTTTCGATGAAATTTGGGGTATGCAAAGACCATATTCTGGACTTAAAATCTGCAATTTTTTGTTAAAAAAATTTCAAGTTTCAAAAGTGCCTGGTTTTTGGCAGATTTGACTGACTGGGTTCCAAAAGTGCGCGATTGGAACGCCAGGCAAACGCGATTTTTTTTAACGAAAAAATGCAGATTTTAACTTCATTATATTGATTTCGAGTTCCCCAATTTTCATGAAAGAATTGCCTCCGGAAGTGGGTCAAACAGTGACCTAAACAGGGCTACTCAGATTGGTTTTTGGCAGATTTGACTGAATGGGTTTCAAAAGTGCGCAATTGGAACGCCAGGCAAACGCGATTTTTTTTAACGAAAAATTACAGATTTTAACTTCATTTTATTGACTTCGAGTTCCCCAATTTTCATGAAAGAATTGCCTCCGGAAGTGGGTCAAACAGTGACATAAACAGGGCTACTCAGATTGGTTTTTGGCAGATTTGACTGACTGATTGGTTTTTGGCAGATTCTTATTCAACATCAAACCAACCATTCACCTAAAACTTCCACATTCAAACTCAACCTATTTTTGCACATCACTTAAAACATCAAAATTTTCCATTCTTACTCAACATCAAACCAACCATTCATTCACCTATAACTTCCACATTTAAACTCAACCTGTTTTTGTCCATCATCTATAACATTCAACATCAACACAAACTATTTCCATTGAATATCAAGGGATATCAACATTATCATTCATATCAACACAAGCATTCAGATTCAGCTATCCAACAAAGACAAAAAACAAAAAACATTTGGAGTCTATCATTTCACCTATCAACCAACCCCTTACATAATAGTAGCTTCCAATATACAACAGTCAAGCTTGGATGCTACATTCGACACAATAATATTACAAGTAGGACAACATAAACAATCATAACAACCGTGAAGACTCGACAAATTTGTTCAAGCTTTTCCAATCTTGTAACAACATTTGCCACACGGCTCTCAGCTTCAGGGGGGGGCATAGTGCGGAGTACTCTGGCAAGGGTATGGGTGATTGACCGTCGATCTCACATATTCATCACACCAGGCAATGAAGTTATTGCAAGCCTGTTATTTTATCGCAAAGAATGGCAAATATATGTCGTTAGTTGAAAATATGCGAAAATAAATAAGAATTGAAAATAAGGAAATGGCCAAAGTTTATTTCGTTCTTACCGATGGTCGTGGACATGAATAATAATGTCTACCATAATTATTTGCTGATCGCGAAACCTTGACTATACAGTTGCCAAAACCACATCGACACAAACGTTCAGGCCAGTTAGAATTCCAAGAAGATGCATACGAAGCCATTTACTTCAAGATCTTCACAAACAAAAGAAAGGATTGGCAGATGGAGACTTTAGAACACATATAATCAGAAATATATTGACTTAAGAAGCAAAATTATGATAATTTCATTGAATCAAAGGAGATCTAAAGAAAAAATTAGACCAACCGTATTCGTATGACATTTTTTTTTTCATTTCCAACAACATAAGCAAACATGATAATGTGGAAAAGAAAAGAAATTGTCAGGTTGTATCCAACATGAGATCAATCAACGAAAGGGTAAAAAAATCAGAGCATCCATGTCATGAGGCGCTCATGAGACCTAATATGTAAAGTAAAACAACCATGTCAGGAGTCATGACTCGAATAGAATGGCAGCCACCGAGACACGGTTGAACTCTTCATCAAATAAAAGCAGTTTTAGAGCTTTGGGGTATAGTGTAATCCACCTTTCCCTTTGTGGACAGGATGGGTTCCATGCGAACAAACAAGCCCAAGACGGCTGTTTGGCTACAAAGAATTTCACAGAAATTTATTTTACAAGAATCAACATTTCTATATCCAAAAGGTGTTTCATCTAATTTGTATTTCTTATCAATATATGTAATCCACACAAAAAATAGAGACTATACATAAAAAATGAAGATGGACAAGATAACAGAATGTTTTACAGAACTTCAGGTTTTATGACTTGATCTATTAATATTTCAAAGGGAAGTTGACCTTGTTTCCATTATTTAATTTTTCTTTTGGATAATACATGTCATTATATTAATAGGATGCACACTTTCAATAGATAAGCATATAGAAGTTAGACAAGCTACCCCTTTTCATCAAGATAGAAAGTAGTTGATAGTTGATACCTACATACAAAAACTGAACAATGTAATTAAAACATGTACCAGAAAAGAGACCAATTGTGTGAATTGGTTTGTGCGAGGAAGGATTGGTGAAGAAGAAAAGAATGATCGGAAATTAAAACATATGAGGGGGTAATACCTAATATGAAAGCCTAAAAGAGAGGGAAATGGTAAAGCATAAAAGAGAGGGAAATAGTGTTCAAAATACCAAACAGTCCTTAGCCACTACGTTTTTTCTTACTCTGTTTTGTGTAGAAGAGTTGCTGAGGGAGGGGCTTGGTCCGTTGTAGAGAAATCCAAACAGAGAGATGACTTCAAGGAGGTGGGGGAGACGATGCCAGGCAGAGGACCAGCGGGAGAGACGACTTTTGAGAGGAAATGCAGCGGTCAGCAGAGATCGGGAGGGAGTGTAGTGATGAGATGGAGAGCTTCTGGCGAGAGAGGTAGAGCTTCTGGCGAGAGAGAGAGAGAGAGAGAGAGAGAGATCTCGACAAGAGAGGGAGCGAGAGACCGCAGCAGCAGAGACGCAGCAAAGACGAGGGAGTCAGCAGACCGATCGCAGCAGCAGAGAAGCTCTCAACGTGTGCAGCAGTGTCGATGGGAGCGATCGAGAAAGAGAGCGATTGCAGGGAGAGAAGGAGAGAAGCAACAGATCGGGAGGGAGAGAGATCGTGAGCAGAGACGAGGACGGAGAGAAGCAATCGACGCAGCAGCAGACGCAGAGAAGCAGACGATCGAGAGAGAGAGCGATTGCAGGGAGAGAATGAGTGCTGCAGCAGATCGGGAGGGAGAGAGCAGATCGTGAGGGAGAAGCAGACGAGAGAGAGAGCTGCTGAGCGATTTTGGGCTTCTGCTTTGGGCGCCAACACTGTTTTCTTTTCATCCCATTTCACTGTTTTGTTTTCATCCCATTGAAGTTTCCACACGATGAATCTCGTTCCCACGTGACTCTAGCTGAGGCTCTCCTCCACTGCAGTGGAGGAGAGCCTCCCTCTATATATATATATATATATATATATAAGGGAGGTTTCAAGTGCATCCATCCCTCACCATAGGGTGAGGGACACTTCTATAATTGGGCATTTTCAAGTACAAAAGTTACTTTTCAAGTACATAGGGTGAGGTACACTTCCTTGTCTTCATGTGCAAAAATGGGAAGTATCTCTCACCCTATGGTGAGGGATAGATGCACTTGAAACTTTCTCATATATATATATATATATATATATATATACACACGTACGACTAATGTTTTTAAAATATGTAAATAGGTACTTGTAGTTTGAGTATTTAGTAATGCTTTTCTACTTTTCCGTTATCATATCTTTTATGTCCCCAGAATCATTAGTCCTAATGAAAATGTCAACCACAATGAGTTTTGTGCTAATTCTTTTTAATTGATTGCCCTTATACCCATTTTAAAAAAATGAACACGTCTTTATTAATTAAGGTACCGTTTTTTCATCCCAAGGCCGAATGGTGTATCTCTCATAACCCTCTCATAGAGCATACTCATTTATTTTAATCTTTTTCATCGATTCAATGATGGGCCATGCATGGATTGGGTCAATCATAAATAATTATAGGTACAAGTGTTGACCGTCACTGTAATGAATTTGGATTTAATAAAATGGGTTTATATTTGATAAAAATGGATTTATGTAGGATTACTCTCTCATTAAATAAACTATAGTAACTTAAATAAGTCCGAGATTTTGATATTATGCATACATGGAAATGGGCAAAAGTGAAATTTCTCTCTAAAAAGACTTGATGGTTGCAACGCTATTGATTTTTGGAACATGAAAGGTATTAAAATGAAAAGTCAATGATATATCTCTAAATAATGAAACCACGTGAGCCTATTTATAAATCCTATAAATCTTAAGCAATGTATTATAAAAAATGAGAAATTTTCAAAATAAGGCTCTAGTTTTTCCTAGTTTTCAAATGAAGAAAGAAAAAAACACTTTTTAAAACAAGGCAAAAGTCTTCCATTAACATTTTAAATAAGATCATCAGGTGAGAATATGAGTTTTTTTGCCACTTTTTTTTTTTTTTTTTAAATGCTATTGAATGTTTCGAGTGGTAATCTCCCAACATGATTAACTAGTTCTCTAGGACAGGTAATGCTTGCAGTGGGAGTCAAATACAAGACCTTGGAGGATCAAACCCATGTCCTATGCCAATGCACCATCACCCAAATGGGCCCTCCATTTTTTTTAAATACCCAAAATGCCCTACGCCCTTTCCTTTTCTTCCCTATTTAGAAAACCGGCAGAACTTCCTATATTAAAATTGGGCAAAAGCGGAGATTTCTCAAGACGACAAATCTATTCTCTAACAATATCTCCGGTGTAATACGTCGGAGCTTGGATCATAAGAACTGCACTCTCCTCAAGCACCTTTGATTTGCCACAAGCAAGTTTTGAATGAGAGACACTTTTATCTTTTTTTGGCTTGAAAGAAGATTCATTATACTAAACACCATCTTTTCACTAAAATTTAAGACAAGAAATTGAGACGTTGGAGTTTTTTTTACATGATGTGATGGCTTGTCTCCTAGTATTTGAAATTACATATTTCTTTCAATAGAATTTCAAATTTCGGCCACATAAAAGGTCTCAAATGACTTTTTGAAATTCCTAGAATTCTATTCTCTTTTAGATTTTTTTTGTAATTTTAAATGCTCCACTAAGAGAATGAATTTGTAATTCCACCTCAAGAGGACAACTTATGGAGAATTGGAAATTCTCCGGACAAAATTTATTAGAATATTAGGAAAGAAAGAGGCACGGGCGTGCTTGACACTTTACTAGTAAAGAAAAAGTGAAGTAAAGCCTCTATTATGCAGATAAGAAAAGACACGATGTCATATAAAAAATATAAAAATTCAAAATCCCCTCCTTTTTTAAAAAAAGTAAAAAAAAAAACATCCTTTCTCCATTATATGATAAAAAAATCTCATTTTGTATAAAAAGTTAATAAAATCTTTTATCAAATAACTAAAAACAAACATCTTTTCTCCAAACTTGCATTCCATTCCTCTTTCCACTTGATTCCTTACATCTCTTTTCAATGGAAAAACGCATATCCACGAGCCTCTGAAAGAAAACAAGAGCCTAAATACTAGTAGCCCAAACTCAGCTATAGCCCAAAAGATGAAAACTCATCTCCCAAAATCCCAACTTTTTAAGTAATGCCTGTAAAAATCCTTACCTTTTACCCTTCTTTGATTCAAACCCAACAAAATCCCCTCTTTTCGACTTCCATTCACCCCCAAAAACCCCATGTCGCAATTCCAATCTCATCTTCCTCAACGTCCCTTCCAATACAGCAGCTTCTCCTGGAACCCAATCTCTGTTTTCAAAAGCAATCATCTTCTTCTTCGAATCTGAAAAATTCAAGATTTGGCTTCTTTTAACTCATTTGTGAAAAGAATGTCCCCATTGAATTCCAAACAACATTGAATGGGGAATGAGGGGGTGTAGACGAAAGGGGAAAAGGGGGGAAAAGAGGAAGAAGACGGATGACGAATAAAGGGGTTTCAGTCTTTAGTAGATATGGAGGGATGGTCGATATCGACTATAGCGTTAAAAGATAAAAAAAAAGAAAGAGAAATGTACATTTAGGGCCCATTCTGTCTGCCCATTTTTATTGGGGCCAAATTAAAGAAATGCCCATGTAGGAGGGTTTTTCCTGTTAAATCCCCTAAAATCTTTTATCAAATAACTAAAAGTAAAAAATTATCATAACCCTTATATTTTATTTTCTCTTAATTTGATGGTTTACCTCACTTTATTTTAATTCACCGTACATCCAAACAGGCCTAAAAGACTCATTAAAGGCAGGTCCAAGCGGACCAAAACCCAAAATATAAGATTCCCAACATGCTACCAGCATAAAACCCGGCACAAAAGAACCCAAAACACATGCCATACTCGGCTGCATGTAGCACTCCTATGGATATGATTCAAATCCCCTCAAACTGGAATAGGACTGACTGCTAGATCCTAAAAAGGATATGCACCCGTATGCACAAAATTCTAGGGCAGGACTACACTGCAGCACCACTGCATTGCAATATGGTATATCCCCCTTCTTCAATACATTGTGGGGTCCATTTTTTTTAAAATCTCCATTCATTAGCTCTAGCACACATAATATTAGTATTTTATAGAATTTTAAAATTGATTTTCTGGGGCCAACCACGAGATTAATCACACATGAGGGACTCCCCTTATTTTTATCCCAAACCACGAGAGTTTTAACAAGTTAATCACGCATCTTCATACAGAAAAATCCCGCGGTGGTCAACTTACATATTAAAAAAATAATTTACAGGTTAACCGCAACATAAGATGATAGGGTTAATGAGCGACTTGGATTTCGAAAGGGTGGGCCTTATAATGCATTGAAGAAGGCCCAAACTTTTAATGTTGGTGATTAGGTGTTGAACAAAAAAAATGATGGGTTTTTGGATTATGGATGGATGTGATCTTTTCTTTTTGGACATTTTGAGTTGGATCCATGGTCTGGATATGAACAAAGGCAATTAAGTCTGGGCAACCTTAAAGGGTTGGCCGAGTGGTCTGGACCACGATTCCTTTTTTATTTGGAATTAGAGGTCTTGGTATCGTCCATTGATTCCCCCTTTTCAGAAACTGAAAATTGAGTCCACTTGTGCTATCACTTAGGGCCACTGGGGTTTTACCCGATTTCTCTCTGAGCTCGAAGGGAATAGTCTAGCCCAAAAGGTTTGGAACCCTCGGATAGCAAATATTTAAAAAAAAAAAAGTCTGGATGGGCCCCACTTTTAAGGGCCATGAGTCCAGAGTTTTTTGCTGAGTCGAGACTGAAAGGATCCAGTCTAGTTTAAGACAGCCCGTTAGGGCTTTCTGTTTAGAGCCGCAGAAACAGAATACAAGAGAGGAGGGAACAAGAAGAGGCAGAGGAACAAAGAAAGAAGAAGAAGAAGAAGAAGAAGCAGAGGTTCTTCATCTCTCTCTATTTTATTCCTACTTTCAATAGACTCTTGATTAGGAACATTGAACTTGTATATATTTTGTATAGGGTGTAGCTCAAAAATCAATGGGGTTACAGTGTTGAGATGGTCGAATTCTCACTATCAGCTCCACCCATGTGTTAGCCAACTGAATGAGCTTTCCTGGTTAGAGCATATGAATGCATTTACATGTGTAGTGGAGTTCATGTTTCATGAAACTTCCATGAAATCTGAAACAGAGCTCGCGTTATCTTTGTTCAGGTCTAGTTTCATTCAATAACAAGTGAAGTGCTATTGTTTCATAAGAACAAAAGAACCCATCATCTGACCATGCTGAATAAGAATTTATAATAGTCATTTTTTATTTTTTATGTTATGTTTGTTTGGTGTATAGGAGAGGTGACAGAATAACAAGATGCCCCGCACCACTGCATTGGAGTGCCCTGGTTGCCCACCACTCAGGGCGCTGACCTTCGACACGCTTGGGCTTGTTAAAGGTAAAACTTTTAAGTCAATTGATGCTATCAATGTTGTTAATTAGGACCCATTTGCTTGCATGGAATTGAAATCCTTGGAATTCATGGTGAAATGGGTTCCAACGAAGGATTATGAAAGATGTGAGGGGTGAAGGATGTAAGGGGGAGATGTAGATGGGACATTGACTTCCTTCCATAGGATTTGATTACTTGGGTCATGGGTGGATATTCATTTTCTAACAAAGGGTTGATGGCCATTTATGGATCTTTACCTTTTTTCTTCAATTTTAGTCACCTTTAGCAATAGACTTCTTAGAATTCCTAGGAATTCAATTCCATGCGAATAGACGGCCTCTCTCTCTCTCTCTCTCTCTCTCTCTCTCTCTCTCTCTCTCTCTCTCTCTCTCCTTACTAAAATCACGCTTTGATGCCAGTTGTTGAAGCCCGTGGGACACAAGGGATTCCTACCATGGTTGATAGATGGGGTGCGCCTGACTCATCCCAATGCGTGCTTGCAGCTTCCATAGCTGACCATAAAACCAACCCGGTATGTCTGATTTGCAATTTGTACTTTGTTGGGTGTATTTTTAGTCTGTTGGGTGTAGCTATAATCTGTAGTATTTATTAAATATGTCAAGGGTAGACAGGGATTAGTTGCATTACACTGTGATTCTCTGTGTTAGTAATAACTGATTGATGGAATTTTAGTCCTTGATTTGTCAGTCATTTAAACTGTTGCTAATATCACTGAATGAATGAATTTTCATCTTATCTTTTCCTTTAACCAAATTATCAAGAGTTCTGCTCTAACCTTAAAAGTGACTTCTAATAGTTCTGTTCTGATGCTCAATAGCATGGTTTGTGTGGATATGCTTATCCTAGGTGAGATGCTTGTATGATTCGATCCAACTCTTGAACAATTTATGGCATGATTTGGAATTTTGGAACAATGGTTACAAGCTGTTATGGTTGCACGTTGACTTCAATTCTTCTCTATAAAATTCTGTCCGCTAATCTTATATATATTTAATACTTAAAAGTTTGGAATCCTTTTTGCAGATTCTGGCCGTTGCAAGAAAGAATGGCCAGGTGAGTTCCTCATTGGAGCTAAATATGTCTTTGGCTGGTGTGCTCTTTTTTTCCCCCCTCAATTTCCATACCTTTAAACTTACAGTTAAGTGCTTTCTCCATGATATATGGTACTTGGTATAAACCCCAGGTGGAGTTGCTTAACCCTCTCAATGGAGATGTTCATGTTACCATCAAAACTAGTGAAACTGGTGCAGTGGGTCAGATTCCTGAAGATGATCTTGTTGTTGGGTTGCACATGTTCAAAACGGAGAGAACGGAGAGGATGGAGCTGTCATCTAAGTAATGTGATCGTATTTTACCCTGTATTGGCTGGAGTTTCTCTATAATATGCACATTCATTTTTTTTTTTTATTTTTATTTTTGAATGGTTATAAACTGCACATTCATCATTTCCTGTTTGTTGATTTGTTTTAGGAACCTCTCTCTTGACAAGTTTATCATTGTCTTTTGCTAGTTCAATGGCATTCCTTACATGTACGATGAAAGGCAATGCAAGCTTGAGGTCCATAAAAGTTAAAGATACATCGGCAGGTTTTACATGTTCTGAACCTTCAAGCTGGAATGTATGTACTGCTGGAAAAATTTTATGCTCTTCTGTAGATAAAGATGAGAGCCATGCCTTATTTGGAGGGTGAGTTCATAGTTGGTAATGTTTTTCTATAATTTGTCTTATGTGTTTCCCATACAAGCTTGAGTTATTGTTATTATTATTGAAAATGGTGACTATTAAGAACAAAAGCTTTACAGTATAGGAGATGTATACTGAACACAAAACAGAAAAAGAGAAAACCAGCACCCAAAAAAGCAGCTGAGGCCTCTAAAAAACAACCCAGACTACCAAAGCCAAAAACAAATTAAGAATCAACAGAAATTAACAATCTACCAAAGCCAAAAGCTTGAGTTATTTTGTTCCATTGCTTTTCTGAATATGGCAAAAATAGAAAATTATTTGTAGCTTATTCCATTTTGCGTGGGTTGACAATTCCACTTTCAAACTCAGGAAGGGTGCTGAAATTAATGTATGGGATCTTCATGAGTGCAGTAAGCTGTGGACTGCAAAATCTGTGAGCCTTTCTGCCTATGCTTATGAAAATGTTAATGCAAAATTTTCTATTGAGATTTGTTCAAACAGATTTATTCATTTATTTTATTATAATATCTTCTCTTGAAGCCTCCTCGTAACAGCCTGGATATATTTGTCCCTACTTGGTTTACTACGGCAACGTTTCTTGGTAGAGATCATCGCAAGATTGTAGCTGGCACAAACTATCATCAGGTGATTCCTCTAGTGATATTATTTGTTGGCAGACTGAATGTTTAAAATTATCAACAACCACTGTTCATGACTCATGAGACACCTGTTAGTAAGTTGACAAATAAATAAAACTTATAGTTATATTTATCTTAAGCAAAGATTATATCCCTTTCTCATTTCTTTGGTTTCCTATTATTTATTAGTTCATGTGGACAAAATAAATTGTACTTCTATTTTGTCTAAAGGGTGTAAAATTAGGGAGAGCGCTAAGGGATCGGTGTGTGAAGGTTCAGATTCATGATAGGTGGAATTACTAAAAGTTCCTCTTTGTTAAATAAGGAACAAGTTCTCTCTTGAAAATCTTCTGGGGTTATGTTTCAAATGTAATATCGTAGTTGGTCAGTCTTTAGCTTACAAACTGGCCTTAATCTAGCCTCATCATTGCCAGGCTAGTCCCAGTTGTGTAGCTGGTTTCTGCTTGACTGGATGCTCCTGGCACTTTGTGTACTGAAATTTAATTTATTTAGATCATTCTTATAAATCTCTATAAAGGCTTTGCAAGGTATGTTTTCAGTTCTAGTAAGCTCCTATTGCAAACCAATTCTGATGCAAGTAAACTTGTCCTGTAACAGGTTCGCCTTTATGATATATCTGCACAAAGAAGACCTGTTATGTCGTTTGATTTCCGAGAATCCCCGATTAAGGCTGTTACTGAAGATGTGGATGGTTATGCAATCTATCTAGGAACTGGCGCTGGTGACCTTGCTACTTTTGACATGCGTACAGGTATCATGTAGTTATTCTACATGTGGATATGCAGTGGGCTGATCATTCCGATTCTCTGTTTATCATGCTTAATTCTGGTTGTATTTTGATCTTTATGTTGTCCCATGATCTTTCTTCTGGAACCAAGTGGGTATTTTTTAATATAGCTAGTCCAATCGTACACTCATGCTCATCTTGGTACTCTTCCAAACTGGAGAACAATGCAAATCCAAGACAGTGCTCTTAGACTGTGTTTCAAACATGCATCTTTTTCTTACCCCCCAAAGAAAAAATGTGTCTTTTGGGAAAAAAAAATCTTTTAGGATTATATGTTAGTTACATTATCCAATTATATGCTCTGATACTTAAATGTACTTTATAATGTACTTTATCAATAGAAAAACCCTATGCATTTTGTATGGATATATAAGCTTCATGAACGTCTGGCACCTAGTGTCTGTTAGTGTGCAGGTACCATGGCCTGCTATATTCTTTTGAAATTTGTCATTCAACCATGAATATCTCAAGGCATTGTTATGTTCTGCTGCTTTAGAATTAAATATTTGGAAAATTGTATGCTGCAGGTAAATTGTTGGGATGCTTCAGAGGTAAATGTTCTGGAAGCATCAGATCAATAGCAAGGCATCCAGATCACCCTGTGATTGCCTCATGTGGTGAGTAATAAGCCTGTGGTCAATTTCCCCCTTAAACAGTAACTTATCTCTACTTTCCATGAGGCATGTTGTTTATTGTAACATTAACTCTCTCTCTCTCTCTCTCCAAAAAAAAAAAAAACTCTCGTTTTTTTATTAAAAAGATCAGTAATAAAATATTTCATCATTGTCAGCCGGAGTGTTACCCATCAATCTGGATCTGTCTAAAGAGTTCAAATGAACTCTAAAGGGGCTAGTTTGTTTGCATAGAATGCATAGGAATTGAATTTATAGAAATTCATGGTCAAATGAGCTCCACAAAGGATTATTAAAGAGGTGATGGGTGAAGGATATGGGGTAGCAATGTAGATGGGATTGACTTTACTAGGATTCGAATTACTAGGGTGATGGGCCTGATGGCTGTGTATTCATTTTCCATATTCTTTTGATTCAATTTCCAGTAAAGGGGAGGCTATTTGATGGTCATTTTTGGATATTCACCTTTGATCCTTCATTTTTAACCACTTGCAAAAATACAAAGTCTCAGAATTTCTAGGAATTTATTTACGTGAAGCAGAGACGCCCTAACTGAGCTAAATAAACTTATCTAGCTGTGAAACAAGCAGTCTCTCTCTCTCTCTCTCTCTCTCTCTCTCTCTCTCTCACACACACACACACACACACAGAGGCAGGCACACACAGGTACATGTAATCACTCTACAAACTCTCCGGCCGCTATTGCCTAACCTCTGTGTTGATATTACACTCAGACTCCATCACGGAAACATCATCTTTGCCTCATCCCATCTACTATTGCCTTTGTGCATTATGCTGTTCCATTCCACCTTAACTAAAGCCATGCCACCACACATGCTAACATGTCTTTTCTTACTATTTTTCCCGGTGCTTTTAATGGTGTCCCCTTCTGGTTCCTTAAATCTGTAACCCTTCAAATCATCTTACGGGGGCTGTATTTGGCCTATAAAATTACCTCAATCTGAGCTTCATTTGAGTCTTTAATGAGCAAGATCTGACTATCAAAATTGCGGATAGCACCACCAATACTAGCAGGGCCTGATTTACCTCTACCTGCTCCATCAGCATTGAATTCAGAAAACCTGGGGGTGTCTGTTTGTGGGGTAGTTTTGGGGGTTGGTTTTTCTTTTGGGCTGGGGTAGTGGATAGTTGGGGTTGTTACCATGTCTCCCACTTACACTCCGTTAAAAGCTTCACCATTTATGAAAGTAGATTCCTCCTCGATTGATTTGATGGAATCTTTTATTTGGTTGCTTGAACTTGCTTTGTATTATGAGCTGGATTTGTGTTTCTTATTATTACTCTATTATCAGGTTTACAAACTCTGTTGGGGTTTATTTTGTTTAATTTTTTTCTTTATTCCTCTTTAACTAAGGAGCTGGCTTGTTTCTCAGGACTTGATAGCTATTTGCGCTTTTGGGATATAAAGACACGACAACTTCTTTCTGCGGTATGTCGTTGGAAGTTTTCATTTAACTGATAGTTTTGATTCTTACCCAAAAAAGAAATAAAAAGGTGGTGGTTTTGATCTTTCATTAGAAGGCAATCTTGCATTTAACCTTTCCAAGAACTGAAAGCTCTGTGGTCTTGTTTGGTCACAGTCTTTGCTTTGCAATGTGTATTTTGACAAATTTATTGAAAGAAATCTGTACGAGGTCAATGAATAACTTCACATAAATATCACACAGAACGCTAAAATGTTGAGAGAGAATTTTTGGCAAATGAACCATGTGCCCTCATTGTGAGAGGCTTCCTCCATTAAACCCCAATGATTTTTGGGATAAGTACCAGCTTAGAGATAATTACAATCTCCTACTCAGCTTACAATCTAACTCTTAATATATATATGGTACAGTTGCTTAGATAATGCATATTAAATGGGTACTCATGTTTGTAAATATAATTCCTTCATCGTACCGCATTCCCCCTCAAATTAGTGCAGGCAGATGCGGCAACGGTTTACCAGTAAAAACTGATGCTTGCACATTTGCCATTTCATGAAGATATCTACTAGTTGAAAAATCCAATGAGACTTGTGATAACATACTTTTCGAGTTTGTTGTGGATAAGGTGACATTGTGACAATCAATTTCAATGTGTTTGATATGCTTATGGAATTTGGAATTGGCTGATTTACCAAATTATATACCATGATTTTCAGCAGAGGAAATGATTGATGATTGGAGGAAGAGCACTAGAGTCTATATTTTACATAAAAAGGGAGATATTTAAAAATGTGAAAACCACTGTGCTATCAACTTATAAATCAACACTGAAGCTTTGGGAGAGTGTCCTACAACAAGAATCAAATGTTTTAGAGAACAAATATAGGTTTATGCCAGGTAATTTTGCTACAGAGGACAGTTCAGTATTTAAGATGACTCATGGAAAAGTTGAGAGAGGAAGAGAGATTTACATATAGTTGTTATTGATATGTAGAAGATTTATGTTAGGGTACCGAGATAGAGAATTTGGCAAAAAAAATTTGAAAAAAAAAATTGCATCCCCTTGCTTGGCCAACAAATCCACCACTTCATTAGTTTTAGTTACCTTCAGAGAAAAAAGGTCACTTGGCTTCCATGATTTTGTTTCTTGAGTTGTTGTTATTATTATTATTATTATTATTAAAAATATTATTATTTGACCTACTGATGCTAGTGTTTTGTTTTATCTGGTCTCCAAAACATCAGATGTTCCAGATCTTACGCATTTTTAGATTTTGGGGATTATTATTGTATATTTATAAGATATGGTCAGTATCTTTGTCTTAATTTATTCTTTATTTAATTCTTGTCTCTATATAATGTTGGGAACAGGTTTTCCTCAAGCAGCATCTCACAAGCGTTGTGTTTGATGCAAATTTCAAGGAGGAAGGTCAGTTTTTTCACATCTGTATTACTTGAGTTTGTACCTATTGAAGGATTTGAGGCCTTGAATATTAGATCGGTGACACAATAATTCATAGGACTCTGCCACCTTCCTAACCTATGAAATAATTTTATATTAGTAGTTATATCAGTTCTCACTAATCTAGTGAGCAACTTGATAACATATTACTCAGATTCTGAAAACCCAAAGTATTACGTCAGTTTGTAATCTTAAGTCTCTTATATAAGTTAAAATTTTAACATTTAGGGGTCGTTTGTCTTTTACGCGAGGGATATGTAAATACAATTTACACATGTAAAAGATGAATATTCAAATTTTAAGTATGTAACGTTTACACGTGTTTTCTTTTACAACGTTTGTCTAATAACACTATTTTTGCATCATTTACACATGCGATTCATTATTCTATGTTTGTTTCATATATGTATTAAACGATTTTGTAAATGATAGTTATTAATCATTAAATTATATTCTACTATAATGATATGAAAAGGAGACAAAAAAAGGTCTGATTTATATCAAAGTTTTCATTTGCATTTTAAATCTTTAAAAAAGAACATTTCTTTCAACATGAAATATACTTTTCAAAAACAGATATTTCTATCAATGATCACCTTTAAAAAAATGCATTCCAACATGTTTGGTTAAGGAAATAAGAGTTTATAGTATGATGATTAAGAAAAATAGGATTATTATTAATATTTCTATTAATTAATATTTAGTTCAATATTATCTTAATTCATTATTCAATTTGCATAAAACTTAACCCATGCATCTCACCGGCTTTATGTCAATATTAATCAATTATAGAAAGTTCTTAAAATGAGTATTTTATTGCTAACTCCAATTATATTAAAAGTATCACAAACTTTTTATAGTTAGATAAAATTGCATTTATACATTATTTTTTAATGATACCATAATGCTATATAATATACATTTCTTCCTTTTCTCTTACATTCATTTATACATATTTAAATATTTTTAAAGTAATACAATAATAAATAATTTTAGAAAAATCATTAAGATATTGGAAGAAAATCTAGAAGGAGAAGAGAAGACAGAGAAAATAAAATTCTGAAAGAATAAACCTACAAAGTAAATAGATTATATATATATATATATATGTTTTTGTATAGCAAGGCAATAGAGAGAAATAGAAAGGTTACCTTCATAAAAGGGGATGAGATGTAGGGAAGATTTTCATTCATAGGTTTCATCATTATTTATGCATCTTTTATTATTGTTTTGTAAATGCGTTGGAGGGGGGTTTCGAACCCAGAACCTCTTTGATGGAAATGCCTCTTTTATTATTATTTTTCTAAATGCGTTAGAGGGGGTTTCGAACCCAGAACCTCTTTGACGGAAACTACCCCAAAGCCAAACCGTCCGCCTCCGACGGGTATTCTTTGAAATCATATGTGCTTCGATATTCTCTTTTCCCACCTGAACAGGTGTTCAAATCTTGGTGTGAAAATGAGCTAATTTTCACACCATTTTCACATCTGATTTACACACAAGATGCGTAAATACTTGGGTGTAGACAAACGACCCCTTATGATCTTATTTGCTGCTAGAAAAATCTATAGCCTTCAGCCCTTCATCATCTAGTGAAATATATATCAAGTGCCATGCATTTTTGCATCTAACATTTATTGACTATTCTTATTTCTCAAGGGGATTTTTTTTTTTAAATCAGACATACCCATGTACTTATACCCTTTTGGTACCCTGGACTACACCTGTATAGCTAATTGTCTATACTCCCATACCATGCATACCATAAGGGAAAGAGTCCTCGACTCTCTTTCCCTGCAACAGTGTGGTGTCTGGTCTCCTCCTCGAGGAACATGTGACAACAGCTCTTTATTGCATTCAATAGTTATTGGCACCTCTGCTCAAATCTTCTTTTTAAGTCGTGCGTGTGAGAAGTTGTCCTTTGATTCTCTTCCTTTATAACTACAGAGAACTCACCTGAATCTTGCATGAGATATATTGCCTTGGTATGGGTTCCTACTAAATTCCTAAGATTTCCCAAGAATTGGTTTCTATCAAAGGGGCTAAGAGTGAATGAACAATGATAGAGACTGGAGATTCACAAGGAACCCATCAATAGAGCCTCTTTGATGATTAATGATTGCCAACCATGTACCCTATGAAATTATATCCACTGAGATTGATGGCCCCCTCTAGTCTCCACCCTTGATTGTTCATTCACACAGTAGGGATTGGACAAATGGGCCCTAAACTAATGGAATGAATGCTTGGATCCTTGTCAGGTGTCTGTGTGGGGCCAGGCCATCACTATGGCAGGGGCGTGGACTTGCTGATAAAAATGAAGTATTAGACATGATATGATTCGGATATGCTTATATATGTTGATATGTAATTGGGCATCACAAGTTTCTTCTAAATGTTATCATCCATTGGTGACTGCCAGCATTTTAATAGGAAAGAAGACTTGAGTAGTTGCATAAGTTTTGAATTACCATTGGATTGGTCACTCTTGCTGGCATTTTATTCTATTGTGCAATATCCATTTTGGTTGATTTGGTCAGTCATTCCATCTGCAGAATCTGCAGGCAATACTGGTGAGCAACTGAATCAGTTGAAAGAGTCTGATCATCTTGAAGTTGAAGATAATAATGATCCACTGCCTGTGAAAAGGAAAAAGTCATCTAAGAACGGAAAGCAAATTAAGAGGGTCAAGTCCAAGAAATCCAAGGACAGGGTTCAAGACAACACAGATGATAGCTCATCATAATTTTGTAGTTCGAGAAAAATCTTTTCTAATTACCAGGCGAGGGGCCAAGATGAAAGAGCTTGAGCCTCAGTAGGGAAAATTGGGCAAAAGTTTGGTGAATGAGATTGCTGTTCTAATTTTAAGGGTTCCTCTGCTCAGCTTTGATCGAGAAACGGGCCTTCTGGTTATGATGTTTTCATCACTTAAATTGATTAATCTTCTTGTAATAACTTATGTGGGGATGAGTCGCAGTTTTGTTTTGTTTTTTTCCTTCCTATTTTGCTGTTCGGTGCACTGATATCTACTTTTGCTGTCTTAGAAAATGTTGATTTTTCATTATGAAAATACTTGTATACATTCTCTTTTGAAGACCTATAAGTTTATTTAATGATTGATCCATCAACAGTGGATTTTAGACACGAGGCTGAATTTATTTGTGATGTCTAAGAATCTTTGTTGTCTAGGTTGTGGGTGTTGTGTCTGGAAGATTAACCAGAAAAACTAATAATCTTGATGCTCTTAATCATCTGATTTTTTTACATTTAATTGTGGTTGGATGGCAATCAAACCTGCAGTTGTGGCAATAGAATAGCACTCAAGATCAATCAATGGGCTTTGAAATTCTTGTCTCCTGCAGAATGGTTCTGATGGTCTGTCACCTCCTCTATACCAACATATTGGTTTCTAATACACAGGGCAGGAAAAAAAAAAAAAAACTGTCACCTTCTCTATACCAACTGTTTATGGACACTTCCCATTGCTTAGAATTAAAAATCTTTGCTTTTAGGGTTTTACATGATAGGTTACAAGCTGCAGACCATCTTTCATGTTTTCTTCCAAATGTAGATTCATTGTTTATTTGCTCTCGTTCCGCCATAGAAACTGTGGACCACTTTGTTTACCAAATGTCCATTTTCAAAGTTGGTTTGGCAAAATATTCCAAGGAACTTTTTAACATAAATAAAAAAAAATATTCCAAGAAACATTTTAAACTCAACAACCCATACAAGATAGCCCCCAATGGGTTTTGTAAGTCTTACTCAGATGAAAGAGTAGTGGGTATCACAATGTCCTGGTACTCGAAAGAAGGAATGACAGAAGGGGGATTTTCAAAAAAGTATAATACTTTTGACTCATTTTCAAGAAAGTACATGAAGATTTGAATGTTTCAAAAAAGTAGAGAAGTTTTCCTTCCCTTTTGACACGTTTTTATCTTTTCCTAACCTCTTACCTTCCGAAAAGTGGCCATTTTTTATTTTGATGATAATAACCATTTAATGAAACTAGTCTTTTGGTCATTTGGAATTATCTCATAATTGTAGCTAAAGTTCCTTGTTTGTCGCACTGGCCGTATAAAGTGTTTTTTTTTTTTTTGTAAAAACCCCAATTATTTATTAAAGGAAAATTTTGAAGAGTGACATAAGGGTATTTGTCATTTCTTAGAGCTTCTTTATATTGAGAGGACTTGATTGAAAGAATTAAGACATTTTTTTATACTTTTTTGAAATATTCAAATCTTTATATAATTTTTTAAAATAAGTCAAAAGTTTTTTACATTTTTCAAATCTTCCTAATAAATACTTAGCCGTTTAACCATATTTCCATCCATCCAAAACATGTCCTTTCACTACCTCTAGCTCATTTTACATAAATGGTGGAGACATCACAGATGTTGCAGAAAATCATGCCAGGAGTAGTTGGCACTACCCACCCACAGATGGTTACCACCACGCACAAACCATATAAATTTAACTTTGATGGGGCTTTCCTACCTGAAGATGGGTTGTCATCAGTAGGAAGAATATTTAGAAACGACCTTTTTTGAGCAAGTCAGTATTATTCTCTTGTACTGTTTGTTGCTCTAATGAAAGTAACCATTTCAAATATATATATATATATATATATATATATATATATAGAAACGATCAGGGTGTATATATTTTGGTTTTTACAGGACAAACAACAGCATCGTCGCCAATAGAAACTGAATTGCTGGCACTTCTTCAGGGACTCCAACCGGCAACTGTTGAGGGAAGCAATATGTCCTGGAGGGCAACTGTTCACTGATACTGGACACCTTAAATCACAGGAAGCAATTTGTCCTGGAGACTTATGCACATCTGGAAAACTATAATGAATCTTCACAGGCATAAAGGTAGATGGGAAGCACAGATTTGCCCAAGATCTGCTAATAATGTTGCACATCAACTCACTCACATCAAGTATGGCTTCTTACCTGGCTGCATGCGGTTCGAACCTAGGGTAGGTCACCCCTTCCCGCTTGTGCTGGCTCCTATTCCACTTGTGTGGGCTTTTTTCCCGCTTGTGCAGGCTTCCTTTCCATTTGAGTGAGCTACCTTTTAGTGTGTATGTGTGCTCTCTCTTAGGTCCCTGCTCCCTTGGCTGGGGTAAAAAAAAAAAAAAAAGGCACTAACATCTACTTTCCATCTCCAACTGTTTTGACTCACCAACTACTTGCATATATATATATATATGCTGCATGAAGGGAGGATTCACATCAGCTAGAGGAAAATGAGAGAGCAGGCACAAACATCTCGGCTGAGAGCAGTCACAATGGGTGCTGAAAATTCAAAAAGAGATCCTATACATTGTTCTATTGTTCACTAACGACTTGAGCTTTTGGTGTTTCTGGTTATTAATACGGTATCAAAGTCAAGCTTTTAGTGTTTATGGTTATTAACACCTGGGAGCTCACTACAACTGTTACCGTATGTGTAAGCAAGGACTCATCAGTTACAGGTTTATCTCTCGGCTGTAAATGACTTTCTTGTAATACATTATTCCTTTCCAGCAAATACCTTAAATTGGGTGTTTTTCATTTCATCACCTTGTTGGACTTGAACCATTTACTGATGTATTCCATCACCTATGATGACATTACAATCAAACTTAACTTACAGCCCAACCACTTGATATTATATCTTGAAAATTACACATTCACCCAAGAAAAAAAAAACTTTATTTTAATCTTTGGACCTATAATTCTTTGACATGAAAACCCTTATCAATGCAATCAATCATAATTTGATTCTTGAAAACTTCACACGCCAATAGGGCTCTCTTGCCTAGGAAAATCCTTCCACTTATGTTCCTTAGATACCACCAGATGCCAAGAGGAAACATCTTCCATAAAATTTGGGTTCTAATTTTTGAAAGGGCCTGATATCCAAAGGTCCAAGTGGGACCTCAAAGGGTGCCGAATAACCCAAGGAAAGCATACTAGAGTAAGCCAACATTTTGACATTGAAAGAAAAAATGGTCCACCGATTCCTCATTGGCCCCATATATATAACAAAATGTTGAGAATATCAAATTGTGGGATTTAAGGTTGTCTATGGTCAAGATCTTGTTGGGAGTAGCAGTCAGTGCAACAGAAGCCTTGACTGCGTGGTTGCAAAGGATTTTCAATGATGAAAAATATTTACAATTTGAGTTCAAAATATTAAGAAATATAACAGAAAAAAAGAGAGATGAACCTCTAACAATCGAAAGTCGTCGACATTTTACAACTCCAGTAAACAAAAGACAAGCACTAATCATTTTTTAGCCATTAAATTAAGGTATTGTAAGGTAATTCCATTTAAAGTACATTCTTTATGCACATAAATAATAATGTTTCAAGAGAAAAAAAATGAAAGAATGGAATGTTACACAACCTCTCTAAAAATGAAAGATTGGAATGTTACACAACCTCTCTGTGTTGGGTAACATGTCACCCAGAAACTTCATTTGATGGGATTGCCATATTAAATTTTCTGTATCAAGTCAGTATGGCACCAAATATAGCCAGATTTGTGTTTCCTGCATTACCTCAATAGCCGGGCTGCAGCAAAGGCTGAAACATGAAGTCAAAACAGTAACCATTTTCACGTTCACGATTTATTCCTTCACGTACTCTCCATCATGAAGTGAAATGCTACTAGGTACATAACCATGGTCAAACATCTGCACTGTTAGTCCATTCACAATTTCAAGAATGATCTCTCTCTGACGATGCGCCGTATCCTGGGCAATGAAAGAGTGGACCATGTTGTTCACCTCAATCCAGCTGCATCCAGGGTCTTTCTTCAGTCCCTTCTCCTTCATTGTCTGCCTAACCTGTGCCATCTCATCCCACATTTCAGCATCAGCATAGATGCTTGATAACATGATATATGCTGAAACATCTTCTGGATCAATCCTCAAGATTTGCTTGGCAGCATATCTTCCTAGAGCCAAGTGTTTGTGGGTCTTACAACTAGCCAAGAGACTTCGCCAGACAACCTTATCCGGCTCGACAGGCATGCTAACTATAAACTCATAGGCCCTTTCGACTTGCCCTCCTCGTGCGAAAAGATCAACCATACAAGCAACATGATCTACGCTTGGGATTATGTTGTGGTCTTTGATCATAGAGTCGAAGTAGCGTTGTCCATCTTCTACAAGACCCACATGCCCACAAGCTAAGAGAACCCCAAGAAATGTGATATCATTGGGCTTGATTCCATCTCTCTCCATCTCCCTAAAGACCCCCAATGCTTCTTTACCAAATCCATGTTGGGCGTATCCAACAAGTATCGTGTTCCAAGAAACCACACTCTTAACATTTAAACGATTGAAAACATTGTGTGCATCATTCAGCCTTCCACACTTGGCATACATGTCTATGAGAGCGCTTCCAACAACAAAATCCTGATCGAATCCAGGTTTTAAGATGCAGCCATGGGTCTGCTTACCCCATCCAATGGCAGGTAGATCACCGCAAAAACTAAGGATGCTAGAGTATGTGTAAATATTTGGACGCAAGCCTACAAGAAGCATCTGATCAAGTAAATGTACTACTTCTCCAAAATGGCCGATTTGAACATGCCCCGCAATCAACACATTCCACGATACCACATCTCGTTCTTCCATCTCCTGAAACACTTTGGAAGATTCATCAAGGCACCCACATTTTGCGTACAAATCTACAATAGCATTACCAACGAATGTGATCAATTTAAAACCTGATTTCAGTATCATAGCATGGAATTGTTTACCCTCTTTGACTGCAAAGACATTGGCGCATGCAGAAAGAATGGACGAGAACGTGTGCTCATTGGGTTTCAAGCCTGATGAGTGCAATGTGTGGAATAGAGAGATGGCTTTATGACCTTCCCCATGCTGAGCATATCCTCCAATCAATGCAGTCCATGTAGCTAACCCCGGTTCACCTGATTCGCCTGATTCCATAAATGCTCGGTGAGCATCATCCAATTCACCGCATTTTGCATACAAATTGACCATAGCTGTTGCAATGAACCGATCCAATCTAACCCCAGACTTGATTATACAGCAATGCATTTGCTTCCCAGTTCTTAGCTCCACAAGGTCGGCGGAAGCACCCAAAACACTCGCAAATGCAAACTCATTGGCCTTAACACCTACTCTCCTCGAATGCAAAAATACCCTCAATGCCTCCTCATTCTCTCCACACTGACAATACCCCGAAAGGATTGAAGTCCACGCGACCAAATCTGGGTGTAAAATCCCATCAAAAACACGTCTAGCAATCTCTATCATACCGCATTTCGCGTACATATTAACCAATGAATTGCACACAAAGCTGTTCAAGTCCTCTTCAAATCGATATAAACGTCCATGGATCTCCTTCCCTGTCCTTGCAGCTTTAATGCTTGCACAAGCTGAAATAATGCCAACATAAGTAAAACTATTAGGGTCATATCCCTGTGTGATCATTGCACTGAAAGCTCTGAGGGCATCTTCAGACAGTCCTGCATTAGAATACCCCGATATGAGAAGTGTCCAAGAGACTAGATTCCTCTCGGGCATTTGGTCGAGCAGTTGGCGGGCATCCTCGAGGTGTTCGAATTTTACA
Source organism: Cinnamomum chago (assembly GCA_038049695.1). NCBI lineage: Eukaryota > Viridiplantae > Streptophyta > Magnoliopsida > Laurales > Lauraceae > Cinnamomum > Cinnamomum chago. The sequence continues at coordinate 5,010,567 of CP142451.1, read as the reverse complement.
TACATGGATATCAAATGGTTGGTAGTGTAGACATCTGGGTGGAACCCAGATGTTATTATGTGTCCATGGACAATCTTTCCTTTGAGAATGGATTTGGAGTTGCCGAGAACTCGTAAAAGACGAGAGAAAGCCATTGCAAAAGAGTTGTAATGCTGTCACCTTTTATAGTCCACAGTCTCATGTGACTTCTTTTTTTTAAGCTGTTCCTGTGAGTAGGGCCGTAGGCCCGTAGGGGAGATTATGGCCCGGTCAGCCTGGGCCCATCTAGGCCCAGCCCTGGGTCTCTGTACTCGGACCAGGTCTGGATCTAAAGCTTGAGAGCCCTTTAATACTTGGCCTGCACTTGGATTAAGTGATAGAAAGCCCGGAGCCCTGCACAGGCCCAATTAAGTGGTGTTTGTAAGTTGGTGACTGATTTGCCTGGAGGACTGAATGGGCGGGCTTGGGCTCGAACAAGGTTGAGGTGGAATGGGCTCAGGATAGGCGCTTATGGCCTATATGGGCTACTACTTCTAAAGCCAGGCAGGGCCTAGATATGGCTCCACCTAGCCCAACCCGGCCCATGAAAACCACTGTGTGAAACTAATGGGCATTTGCCCCAGTTCCATTCAACCACATCCAAGGAAAAGAAGAGTGAGAGAGAGAGGGCAAAACTCTGGAACAAAGCTCTGATCAGATCTTGAACATACACGGCCTTACTTGTTTGATCAAGGTGTCCATCCTAACCCTTGGATTGAAATCGTACGAATTAAACTCAACGGGGTCAAATACATCTCTGGCCTCTACAAAAGTTGGCTTTGCGATAGCATCAGAGCTTTCATGGGCTTGCCCCTGAAAGGTCGATTGATTTCAGTTGCAATTCATGTAACCCAAAATTACCCAAGTCAGTTTTGCTTGGAGAACTTTCAAGGAAAATCAAGGGGATTTTTTTTTTACATATCTAAACTGTTGAATTGGAAAATCCAAGGGCCTCAGATAACCATAATTTCCAAGATTCCACCTTTTTTTCTGTGTATTGTGAATGTGGCAAAGTTTGCCCAGATCAATAAAAGGTGGTATTCCTGGCCAAACTAAAATGTCACTTTAATCTGGTCAAGAACTGATACTGCATTTACGTTAAGAATAACAAATCTTGCAGGAAAAAAGAAAAATGCTAAATGTTCATCTGACTGATGTTATAAAATCCAATTACATCAAAAAATTTAAGCCACAGTTGTATTTCCTTCATATAGACTAGTAAATTGACAAAGCTAAACTGTTCATTTACTGAGTTATTTTAAAAATTCAAGGACATTTTCTTTTTCCTACCAAAAAAAAAAAAAAAAAACCAAAACCACCACCCCCCCTTGAACAAGAACCAACAACCACCATATGGTTGCCACAACACCAGTAGTGGTCCAGGCATCCATTCATTTTTGGTGATCTGCACTGATTATACGAGTCGGGCGTATATCACCATACATAAAAAGCATGCACTTGACCGCTCACTTCACATGAACTTCTGAGGTACAGAATCAAAATCGTCGATGTCGAACCTCTGGCGCTCTCTACCGGCCTGAGCAGCAGAAATGAACACAATTTAAGTAAATCATTTGGGAAGGAGATGTGAGGGGAAAAACACTGAATGTATACTCACCTTAGCCAGATAGGTCGGGTCGCATGAAATATTTTCATCAATGGCGCTAAGCTTCTTAGACAATGCCATTATCCTGGAACACGGTACAATAGGACTATCAACTGAAGCTCTGGCGAAGTGAGATCAGTTAACAATAATCATAGAGGTTTATGTGAGGAAGCAGAATTAGTCATTGTTGTTTTCATCATAGAAGTCTTGACCCATTTTTTATTTTTATTTTTCTGAATGTCAAGTCTGAACCAATTTATCAGGGGGAATTGGCCAACATCCATTCAAGAAAGGACTTTCAAACAAAGAGAGAACAGTAAGAGCATACCAAGAACCTGATGACTTTCTAGTGATTATGATATTGACAGGGCAGATACTGAGCCATGTGAGCCTGGGCCTAGCCGCTTTAGTAAGATTCAGCTATAATTCAATTGACCAACAGGCCAGGTAGAGGCTAGTCTTATGCGCCCATTAAGATCTAGGCACATCTGATGATCTCAACTGGGGCCCCTAATTTTAGATATCCTCAATTTCCACAATTTTCAAGGATGCATATAACATTTTCAGGTATAGGTACATAAAACACCCAAATGGATGTCCATAGAAAGTGGCGGAAATTGGGGTAAACGAAAAAATAGAACATTTCTTACTAGGCAATCACTTTGGCTGGAGAAACCAGCAGCTTTCAGATGGACCACTAAAGTCAATGGCCCACATTTAACAATTGGAAAATCTTGCATTTCAGGCTATTTCTCACCCATCTTAGGGCCCAATGTATGAACAATTTTAAATCACCAACAGGCAAACTACTAAAAGTTGAGCTTCTAATGTATGAACAATTTTAAATCACCAAAAGGCAAACTACAAAAAGTTGAGCTTCTAATGCATGAACAATTTTAAATCACCAACAGGCAAACTACTAAAAGTTGAGCTTCTAAGACCAAGCAAGTGATCAAGTAATGGTCAAACATATTTCATCACATGAGATCAAGAAAACGGTAAGGACCAAACAATATTTCATCCGCATGGCATACCGCTGAATAGAAGCATCAATGTGCTCAATCATATCGCAGGTTTTGTATTGTTCAGGATCCTCATGAAAACTGACCATTCCGTCCTTCTGGTTGATTGTTGCAAATATCTCACCATCTTGAATCTAAATCACACAGAAAAGCTCAATGGTAAAATCACCAGCCAAAATGGAAGGTCTAAATGATTTTGGGATATGAAACTACCATTTGTAAAACATGCATCTCTGCCTGCTTAGAATTCTGAAGTTGTACTGTGTTGGCTATATCTTGGAGTGACAGAGTCAGGTATGTTTGCGTCAATCTCTGGATATTCCTCTTGTACAGAGATGACAAAACTTGCTTCACCAATCCAAGATTGTTGTCCTGAGAAAAAATTCATAAATATACTACATCATAAATAGTTCACAAGCAAACTCTATATATTAAGAAAAAAGATTTGAAATGTCGAACAAACATGGCTGACTTTTAAGGCGACGACACCACACAAAACAAAAGGGCATTTGTACGGGTAATCTGAAAATACAACATACAGAGTGCGAAAGTCCCATTGTAATTTGTACTAATATACATTGATATGCAGACAAATGTCATAAAAAAAAAAGTATGTCACATGAATGTGTAGAGTAACAATAAAAAATGGAAATGAAAATTAGTAAACAAGAGGAGATCTCCAGGTTGATGCAATGCAATAGAAAGCAAATTCAAGAAATGTCATTTGAAAAGGTATACACATGTAGATGGCAGATAGCCCCTGTAAAAAGGGTCAAGATGTTTAAGAACGCGGGAGTAGAAGTGGGTGACCACACTGTAACAGGTTAGATGGTGAAGCGACAAAACACAGTCCTTACTAGGGATGACACACAATGTGTGTTTGTAACAACTGTGCCCCCCCCCCCGCCCCGCCCCCCCCTCTTGGATTCTTCCAAAGACATGTTGCGTCAATGATTCATTCCTTGCTACTAAATGTTAAAATAAATAAATCAAATTTGCGACAACCACAAGCTGTTACAGTGTATTAAGAAACAAGGGACCGAAGCCATGAACAGGAAACAAAGATATGCTTTTCTTTCACTAAATTTACAAATTTAAACAAAGCAAGAAGTTAATGGCTCAAAGCTTACACTTTTGAATTTCTCCATGTTAGTTTCAAGACAGCTCTCTATTTCTGAAATTTTACCAGTGGTGTAGCCGTGTGCCAAGTCAATGTATGGCTGACAAAATGAAAAAAAAAAAGAGGAATTAGCTTAGCATGTAACTCAGGCTTCACTGATGCTCCAAAGTCCAAACATATGGCAGGAACATGCAGACTTAAAAAAAATAAGGATACTATATAATCACAGAAATGAATTTTTTTCCAATGATACTAATCAAAGATGGCCACCAAGGGAAACCCCTTTGAGGAAAAGTCTTTATATGCATTGATGGCCCATCATGGGGAAGCGGTAGGCCGAAGAGGACGTGGATGGAAGTGGAAACAATAGATCTAAAGAAGTGCAACCTATCTAAGGATTTGGGTTAGGATAGATCAAAATGGAAAAACAAAATTCATGTAGCCGACCCCAACATAGTTGAGACAAGGCTTTGATGGATATTGACGACGACGACGACGATGATGGTAGTAGTCATAGAACATTGACAGAACAAATGACGGTGGTCCACGAGAGTGAATGTTGATTGGACAAGAAGAAAACAGCATCTGCTTCTGCTCATACCATGATAATCCTTGCACAGTTCTTAGTTACCAAAAAGTCAAACTTTTGGCCGGTTCAGTTCCATTCTCATAAAGAAGAGTTAAATTTCAGTTAGAAAAATAAGAAAAGAAAAGCAAGAAAAAACAGGAAGTTCTATGAGTTAAATACAACTGGAGAGAGAGAGAGAGAGAGAGAGAGAGAGAGAGAGAGAGAGGAAAAGGGCTATATATTGAGTGTTATTAGGGTGAGAACTTAGAACCGTAAATACATAGTACCATGCAAACTCACTGGTGGGCCCAACTGGGGCACAGTACCATGTGAAATATCTCAATAAGACATAAGGTTATACAAAATATCAACCCCATTATATCATCCTAACCCCTTGATCTATGGTTGTCAAAGTTTAACACCTTTAGAAGGCATCTTTTTCCGGATTTCAATCCAACGTTGAGTAGTTGTTTGATGAGTTCCAAAATTTTGGTTGAAGAAATTCGCATGCACGCCTGTGAATGCAGGGGTGGGGAGTGAGGGGTATAACTTGATCATAGGTGGGCCAAGTTGGCCAAAAATAAGAACCATGCGGATAGTTCTCATCTGAAAATCTCTGTGTATATATGTTAGTGTTTATTCATATATGCATTTATGAATCTCTTATTCATCACATTACATGGTTAAGATTCGGCTTTCATGATGTTGACAGCGACGCAACTGCTGCTGCTGATAACGACTGACAACATGTCCATTACACATTACATATCTTTATCTAGCTATCAAATTTTTTATTTTTTGGAAAAATAACTGACACATATGTCCAAGGTGGGGCCCATGAAAGTTAATTTGAACTACAGATTTCTGAGCCACATTTGGGTTTAAATTGCCCAGAACGAAATAATCATGTTGGAGTTCTAGTTATAAAAGCAAAGAAAAGCATTTATTGAACAATGGCATCGTCATGAATCTCAAAAGAAAAGGAACTCCACAAACATTTTCGTTGGCTGCACTAATGAATTTATAAACAGGACCATGATCCAAAAAACGTTTACATTTTAAAACCATGCAGAAACTGTGTCACAGCCAAGCACAGGCAGATTATAAAAAGCCTGTAAGCAATACACCACTCCAGTTACATGCCTTGTTTTTTGAGTTGCTGAGGATCAGGCTCTCCTGGCAGATAATAGGGTGTCTCCTAACAAAGTAACCATCCACCATCCAAACCGCCATAGATATTTTACACAAATCAACAACAATGCATCACTGGAAGTTCAAGATTTTTGTTCTAGTCAAACACATGTTCCACAAAGCAACATGATAGCAATCTATGTTTCATTGTAATCAGGAAAACAATATCCACCTAATAACAGGATATTATATCATGGAAAAAAGGTAAAGACAACACTAAAAAAAAAAAACAAATCTAGTTATCGTATTACCTGAGTATAAGATTTTAGATTCCTCTGAGCCACTGAAGAAGTATATTTTGGGAAAGATGGAACCTGAGACAAATTATTCAAAGAAGATGTAAAAACTAAAGTTGATAAACAACGTCAGATAATACAATAGCTTTTTATAATGACAAAACAGTATGAAACCATGAATGAACTATGAGATTTTGACGCCATTGGTTCATCTCCTATCCAAACATTGATTTCATCCAAGTTTATTGAGTCATACATCTAGCAAAAGAGTACATGGAAAAGTCTGACAAGTCACAACACGTAGTTAGAAAGAGTTGAACATGTGCATAGGAATTAGGAAGGGCTCTCCATTAGCACACTATGGTCCACATGTGAGCATAGGCCTGATGGGTCCAAGGTTCCAAACACATACAGACGCATGGCTAGGATATTGATCTATAGCTTGGTCCACTTTGGCCTATAGATATTAGCTATTTTTTATTTTTGTTGATTCGCTTTCACATCAGTAAGAGATTATTTAAAAAAAATTACTATTAGAACATATGGACAACTCTATAACATCTATGGCCGACGACCATATCAAATGATTAGATGCGTGTTGGGACTTTTTTTAATGTGTAGCACTATAACAACACCATTACAAACCTGGATGATCAGACCTCTTACTGTGTTATCCTTTATATTGGAGTGAATTTGAAGAACCACTTCAGTAAGCCTTAGTTCTTTTAATATTGGACATATAAATCAACTGTTTCAGGGCAGATATAAGTACCATCTTGATTTCCCTCTAGTTGTCATGAAGTTCTATAATTGAATCAAAGTCAGACCCAGAGGCCAGAACAAGTGTCAAATTGTGTGAATGATATTAGAACCGCAAGGTTCTACATGTGATCTTTGGAGCATGTTTCCAACATCTGGGAGTTCCTCCAAGACATGGCAATGGTAAAGGAACTGAGGAAGACAACCTGATAATTCCAGCAGCTAATCAAAGAGTTTTGCCAGGATGTACCTCGGAACATTGGCCTATACCTCTTATTTTTGCTACGGAGTCCTGGGGAGCTACCACATTATCCTCTAAATTAATTAGGTTTGAAGAAAATGGCTGTTTGGAAATGGTAACAAAGTGGTTGAAAGAGATTGATGTTAATGGATGAATGGGTTTTTTGTATGCCAAAAGTTAAAGACACCTTGAACAAAAGTGGAAGAGGATGGCTTCTGTTAGGCTTGAGGCCAGTGGCGGCTCCAGGAATTCGAGTCAATGGGATCAACAAAAGGCTTATCTTCCGCAAATCGAATAAATTTATTTTCCCCTTTATCAACATATGTCATCTACTTTCAATAATTCAATAAATATAATATAAAATTTTCAAATAATCTATTTCCGATAATCCGACAAAGATAATATTGAATTCTAAAAAAAAAAAAAAGGTTAATACATTGTTACTAATAGTTCTTAATCCAAAAAGAAAATTCAAATAGATAAACTCCTACAGCTGCCCTCAACAGGTTTTCATGTGTTGAAATCGTTGCATAATAGCTTCATTATCAACACTAACAACCACATCCTTTTCAATAAATGTGACCAAACAGTCATTCATCCATTGATCTCCCATTTGGTTAGGCAACCTGTTATTTACGTACTTCATTGCTAAAAAAAGTCTTTCTACCGTCGCAGTCACTTCTGGTAAAATCAACGCCAATTTTAGAAGCAAATAAACCAATTGGTATACAATATCCTTCTTTGTCTCCACTAATTTTCTAGCAATGTCACCAATTCCTTTAAGTTCTAAAAACTCGTTGCTAGAGTGCATATTGGCAATGTGGGCCCATTATTGTTATTTTTTTTTTTTACTAGACAGTTGGCCCATTAACTTAGGTGGTGGGTATTTTATGGCGACTTTTGTTCACTACTACAGCAACAAAGAATTGTAAAGTTAGATAATGTTGGGTGAAACTCTTAAATTGAATCGGGTCAAAAGCTTTCCATAAGTTCAATTCATTACATAAAAAATTTATTTTTAAATATTTTCTCAGATCTTTGACCCCACTGTGATCAATGCGGCGCCGCCCATGCTTGAGGAGATGAGTCTTTTCTCGGGGAGTCCAATAACTGAACACCCAAGAGGGCAAAGGGATTCCTGAGAATGATACACTATCAATCACAGTTTCAAGAGGAATTATGAAAAAACCTATGTATTAAGGAAATTAGATTAAGTCAAGGACTAAGACACAGATGGGTGAAGGAATATGATAAAAATACAAAATTCTTCCACGGAATTGCAAATGCATAGTGAAGAATGAATCAAATACAGTTATTGTAAGCACAAGGGATTACTTGGTAGTCGCGAGTGGACATCGAGCAGGCCGGATCTCTCTATAGTGGTGAAAAGGTGGCCAAACCAAAAGTAAGCTTTTTGATCTGATCTTTCATAGTTAGCCCAAGGTACAGAAGCACCTTTAATGAAGGAGGAGGTAAAACTTGAAGTATTTGTTATGGGAGGAGATTGGGATCCTAGGCGTGATGGATATCCAATGCTTTCCTTTCAAAATTTTTGGAAAGTCGTTAAAAAATGATGTCATGGATTTTCTGAACAAATGTCTCTATTACATTATTGGTATATAAAATAATATAAAATATATTATTTGGTAATAATATAATATAATCTATAGTGCCCACATATGGGACATGCCAAAGATATAGAAGGAACATGGATTTTACACACAAAAAGTGAAGTATCGGATATGATACAACACGATGCACCACCTCTGATACTCCACAATACATCACATATTTTGAATTATCCCGGCATCATAGAATATAATAAATATAGTATTTTACACATATCATCCAAGTAACCGGATAATCAGTATGGCCCAGTTGGACACGGACTTCATTGTCAACCAGGTCCAACAAGATGGTCCATACCCGGATTTTTTGGGTCGGAACCTTGCAGTAACTGGGTGATTGGATGTCCACTGACATCTATGAACAGGTCATATTTCATCAAAGCATAGAAAGAAGTCCTCCAATGTTGGGCACCAGCCAATGAGAAGAGCCTACTTTATGAGTATGAAAGAGATGATGAGAAAGAAGTCACATATGGTGATGCAAGAATGTCACTAGAGAGTTTGCTCCCCACATCTCATGTTCGAACCCGCCCCAGATTTGACTAGTGTGCATTTGTGTGGGGTTGTCACTAGTGATTTGTAAGGGTCGGTCTTTTGGTTGTGTACATTCACTTGGTCTTTGGCATCCCAGCAACCAAAAGCAGATCATTCAGGAACGAGAATATTCCATACTGTTTGCACTGCAGTCAAATGAGCAGCCGTATGATAATCAATGGCAGAAGTGTGAATAAAAGATCCATATGAAAGCTATAAGCTACCAACCTAAGTACATGTTTGAAGCAGGACTAAGGGGCTAGACAAAATGCATAGACTACAAGTGCTCCAACATCATGTCTGCCATCTGTGATGTATGTTATATACAAATATGACCACCAATCAAAATCTTAGTCTATCTGCAAAGCAGAATGAATAGAGCATACCTGTCCATTGTGAATGAGCGAAACCAAAATGTATTTTTTGTATGCTTCTAAAGCTATGGAATTTAAAACTGACATTGGTGCAGTAACAGCCTGCAGCAATAAAGATACATCAGTTATCACCATAAGATTATCAAACAAGCTAAGCAATGGAATGGTATTCTTTACATACGTTGTGCAGAAACTCCAATGCTTTGTGGAAGCGCTTAAGCCCTATATTTATCATTCCCCTGTCATTATACCCAAAATTAGTTTTAAAAATGTCAGAAACTTCTTACAATGAAAAAGAACCCCAAAAGCACCAATAAGAAACACGTGATCAATTAAAGAAATCAAGAAGACAATTTCACCATAGTTGAAGCCTTTCCCACCTATTTGGGATTGGCCCAAAGACTCAAGACAGAAGGTGTTAATTCCAGTGCTCTCCTCTCAAAATTGTATGTGCTCGTATAAATGCATGTCTCTCCGTGCAAATATACATACACATCAATTCAAGTCCACTGTTTCAATCATCCCCCATGCCTTTTTAGAAAATAGGATAGATGCATAAACAGCACTATAGGGATATATATACAAATGCATCATCAATTGTTTGCCAACTACTCTTGGGGCCCATTTATTTGCATGGGAATTGAATACATAGGAAATCATGGTAAAATGTATTCCAACAAAGAATTACTAAAGAGGTGAGGGAAGGAATATATAAGGTAGAGATGTAGATGGGGTCTTGACTTTCCTAGGATTTGAAGTACAAGGGTGATGGCTGGGTATTCATTTCCCATCTCCCCTTGACTCATTCTCTTTTGAAGGGGATGATGGTCATTTTGGATATTCAACTCTATTTCTTAATATTTAACCAATTCTAGAAATACATCTTGAAATACCTAGGGATTCAATTACGTGAAACAAATGGAGCCTTAATTTTTTACTTATTTATTTATTTATTTTTGAATGGCCCCTTAATAAATCGTCTTGCAATGTCAGTAATAATTATTTAGTTTGTATCTGTAACCAAAATAACTTTTTAAATACATTCAGAGTAGAACCCAACAGGCAAAAGTTATTAAATATACAAATAACAAAGAAAAGAAGAAACGTATTTCAGGTATTTGTCAATTGGAGCACCAGCACGTTTATCAATTGATTGCCAATTCAATTAGGACCATAGTGGCTAAATGCAATAAGTTAGGAAAAACCAGAAACACAAAAGCAGAAAATTGCTTCCTCAATAGAGGGTTCGGTGCTATGGGATAAACAATACATACATGCATGCACGTATATTAAGAAAAAAATATTAAAAATTTGAGAATCATGGATATTGAAAGAGAAAAAACGATCAAAAAACTATTTCATCTCCCATATTATAAAAAGTTCTTTTCTAATAAAATTGTTACAATAAATATATGTACAAAAATTATCCTATGCACACCTTTTTTTGCGCACAACTGTGCACATCTCATAGTGGGACCTAATGACCCATCTGAATGGACCACACACAAGGCCCCCTGAACTACACCAGTCCCCTTTTTTTACACCCATCCGAATGGACTATACCATTGGATTGACGGGTCAATTTTTAAAGGGGTGAAACTTGTTGGTCGTTGATGAAGGGGTTAGGATGATCAGATGGGGCCCATATTTTGTACATTGCTAGGCCCTAACTAGATGAAGAGATACAACCCAGTCCCATCCCCAAGCGGGGCCTCAGGTGGGCCCCACAGCATGGAAGCTGTGCATTGGATAAACCCTCGTGTATATGTGCATATATCAAGGATCCAAATAGCGGTTGGGGCAAGCATAGCAACCAACGGCCAAAACAGTATGTAGCATTAGCGGCGATACGTAGTGGTGCGAAAAAGTAGTCAAAATTCAAAAAAAATCCATAATATTGGAAAATGATAGAATTTGGTGCTTTTTTCATATAGTAACTAAGATAGGGGGACGTAGCAGTCCCTTCAGTGAATAAAGGTTCTATATTGCTGAATGATTATAAAACAACAATATTTGTCTATTTTTTCACATGTTTTCATGTTATTCAATCTAAGTTAAAAACTATTATGCATTTATAAATTCATAAGCAATTTAGCAAAACTGTACATAACATAGGATAAATAAATATATATTATAACTAATGCTTAAATAAAGATTAAAGTTCTAACCAAATGGCGAATTAACTTACATTAAATACAAATAATGTACAAAATTATTGAGAGTTGAGAAAAGAATACATCTACTAATACCAAAAGGGGCGTCTACCATGATATACCATGAGACGAGTCCTTGAGAGAAACTCATGTATCAGCTTCAATTCACTGAAATCTTGTGTCTTTTAGTGTTCTTTTAAGCATGGAAGCGTATAAGAGTTGCATAGAAATGTTGGTTGGAAAGAAGAAAAGAAAAAAAAAAGCCCTACTATGTAATTTAAAAAATTATGCAAAGTAGATGTCAATCACGCTCCGTAGCATGTCCATAGCAGCCTTTAGCGATCTTAGCAGGTCACTAGCGGACCTAGTGGCCGCTACATTTGCTAGGGGCGATAAATTATTTGTAGCATAGTGGATCCATGTATGTATGTATACATATACATATATATATACATGTACATATATTACATATATGAGAGAGGGAGATTTTAAGCTCCACATACCAACTACTTTACAACTATTTCCATGATTCATTTAAGTTTCAATATTTCCCCCAAATCACAGCCCAATATGACAATGTGCTCCTATTTTCTAGGGCACATTCTATTCTGTTGTTTTCTTTTCTTTATGTTAACTATGAATTTAGGATACACTTTCCTTATATGGCACAAAGTGTGTTTCGATTGAAATGAGTGATGAACTTTAGGGGAGTTTTTAACTATGGCTAGGACATAACTTTATGAATGTGACAATATGTTAGATTACTAGGCTTATGCCCGTGGGTGACATCAACATCTACATCCCATTTGGTGCTGCGAAAGTTTATTTCAAATTATTTTTTTTTTTTTTTGGCCAGTGGAGCATTTAGAAAAATGATAACAATAACAATATAGTAACGCAGTAGTGCACCTTATGAAAGTGAAAGGAAAAGGATATATTTATGCTATTTCTCTACAATTTGGGATTTACAATAATAGCAAGATACTGCACTCACCCATAATAACAGTAAAGGAAGAAGTCCTTTGGTTGATCAGCCTCAAAAATATCTTCCTCCAGGACACTTAAACCAGCTTTATAGAACTTGGCAAGCAAACAAAGAAGAAGAAATTCTGGATGTAGAGCAGTTAAATATTCTGTAGAAGGTTGAAGTTTCAAGATGGCTGTCCGCATGGGAGCTATCCCCTGAATTGGCACTTGAAGGAGCATGACTTGGTCCTTGAGCCTCTTGCAAACAGATACAACTGCAACAGGAGCAAGCGTACATATATATATAGCCGAAATGAAAAGCATAAGAACAGTAAAAGTCAGCATCCAAGTCATGATGACAAGATACAAATGCGGACATGGGGAGTGAGGATATGACAACTTGTTTCCAAGATCTAGGATATGGAGAGGGGTCCCAGTATTGGCTCTAATTTATTGACATTATGAGGTCCCTCCCTCCCCATTTTATTAAGGGTTTTTATTTTTCAAGAAAAGATTAGTTCAAAACAGAATTTTCATCTACCATGTGCAGGATTCATCAACAACTTTAATCTGAGCTATATCCAGACATATCCTGCTTCCATATAACATTGTACCAGAATGGTATGGCTGTGTAGGTCCACACACATGTCCAGGTTCCATTAGCACTCTAAGTTCATTCTGTCAATTGGGTAAGAGGCCTGGTTTAGTAGTCTGCGGAACCATGGTTTTATTTTCCTGATCCATGTGTGAGGCCACACGTAATGGTGATTAAAACTGCACCGTAAGTATGCCCCGCAATGGACATGCCATGATTGGTCATCCCTCTTAAAATGGTACTAACCATTGGAAAGAGAATTGGATCATCATCATCATCAAAGCCTTATCCCCAAATATCTTGGGGTTGGCTAGTGGAAAGAGATTTGGATGTAACGGTTCAGGTAACTTTTAGGACCCAAAAACAAAAAAGAGTCTGACCATGGCCAAGCCACAGGGTGGACCGTGGACCATATCTCCGCAGAAGGGCTGTGGAGATATGGTTGAGAAGTTCCAGCATCACAACCATGAATTGACTCAATGGCCCTGTGGAGTGTGGACCTCTAACCATTTTTCACTAAGAAAATCCAAGTGTTTTTAGTATAATTCAACAAATGATATAGTTTGGTACATTTTTCAGGTGCCAAGCGTATCTGTTCTGCTGAGCAAGAATTGATATATCTGACAATAATTCGAATGATATCGCTGGCTCGCTCTTTTGGGATCTGACTGGTATATGCCTCTCTGTCCACCACAAGTATACAATAACAGTTCAGTATCTTCAAACTATGAATAAATGCATTTAATAAATCCAACTGCTATGAACTAAAAGCTGTCAAGGATGACTGTGAAAAGAAATAACAAAGTTGCAGTCATCATTGATTAACCACGGAATTTCATTACTTGACAACTGCAAGAGAGAGAGAATAAGAAAGCCATAGTGCCAATCATAGAGCCGTTTAACTCATTAGCCATACGATGAACCTCTGGGAAAGAATACTAGAGCAAAGTCTATAACAAAAATGTATTATTTCAGAAAACCAGTTTGGAATTATCCCGGGTGGGTCCCCTATAGAAACCATGTGTCTTCTAAGACTCATGGGTAGAAGTGGTTGTTCATGGTTATAACTTCTGTTTACGATCCAAATGATTCACGGTTCGGAGGGAGAACAATATAGTAGTAGGTAAGTTCTATTACTTTTGATGTTTAGTTTCTTTTAGGCAATCTGCCTTTGTATTTTGGTGGTTTTTCCTTTGGTACCTTTTGCCTTAATAAAATTTTACTGTTATCATATATATATATATATATATATAAATATATATTTTAGCGGGTTAAGTGCCCAACTATGGTGTGTTGGTGGACATTTCAATGACATCGAATTTCCCTAAAAAATGAAAGTGTTTGAAGAAATACATCTCATGTGCATCTGTTTTCTAACTGGATTAGGCAAAAGAATTTGGTGGTTTTGCGCAAGAGAAGAAAAGTTATACATGAAGTAACAATCACCTGCCTCACAGGCGACTGGTTGGACAAGTTTCCAACTAAGTGTCGCTATCCAGGAAGATAAGAGAAAAAGCTCAACGAAAGTCCAATCACTATCAGGAAGAAATCAAATGATTCAATGCCCACGGAGAGATGGATTAGAGAGGAATACATAAACAAATTCTCCAATGGAATTGGATATGCAAGGAGAAGAGTTTGGACTTTGGAGTCTAGATGTATTTTACGGGAGCATCATGCTAAATTTGAAAGGGAGATTGTTGGTCATTAAAATGCGGTATTACACAGAAAATAAGTTGTGGCCTCCGACTAAAAGTCTTCAGTTCAATTCCTTACACCCAAAGATAGCTCAGTGCAATGAAGCTCGTCTAATAGAGAGGGATGTAAAGGGAAATATTTAATCAAGGTGGAAACCATGCACCTAGACTTGATGGTTTTTCAATTGCCCTTTTGCAATAGTTCTCCGAGATGGTTAGGAGGATGTGGTGAACTTTTTGCATGAATTTAACGAGTATGAGAGTTAGACTGTCTAAAGAGTTGCGTGTTTCTTTTATTGTTCTGGTGCCATAAAATGCATGTTGATATTAAAGACTTTTCACCTCATAAGTCTCACTGAAAGCACCTACCAAGTCCTTCCTCAATGATAGGCTGCGTCAATTACTTTCCTTGGTTATTTAAAAGTATCAAGAATCCCAGATTTTAGATATTTCTATTCCTCATGACAGCAATGAAACAAGGTATAGGGGTAGAAGATCAATAGTTTGCTAACATGATTTTGAAGAAGAGCATATGAGATGGTTGATTGGGAGTTTCTTGACCACTTTTTGTAGCATATCAGTTTTGCAGGGGAAAAAAAAATAATTTGCACCTGGATGCGAGTAATTGACCAAAACCCACTAGTAAAAACAACCGAATTCAATCAAAACCCAACCACCCCAAATTGAGAAAAGGACCTGTACAATCCACAAACTCAATAGAAACAACAATGAACCAAAAACCACCTCCAATTTGTGAAAGAGGTAATGACCAAAACAAAAACCAGACAAAAAAGCAACAATCATTGATCAAACCCACCAGCAAAAACAACCAGCAACCCATATCCAAATACTCCATAAAAACAGCAATGAGAAAAAAACCCAATTCTAATATAAGAAGAAAAGTGCAAATAACGCAAGAGGCTGATGTTTATGAGATGTAATGGACAAAACAATAACCAAACCTCAATATAACAAGAAAAGAACAAATACCACGACAGGCTATTGTTCCAGTGACATAATGGACAAAACAATAGCCAAACTTCACACAAACAATAATCAATCAAAACCCACAAGCAAAAACAACCAAATTCGAGCAACCCAACACCCCAAATCGAGAAAAGTGACTTATACAAAGCATAAACTCAACAATGAATCAAACCCCACTTCTAATATAAACAATAAGAGGGCAAATACAATAAGTATAGCACAAAAACGCAGCAACCCCAGATGGAAGAAATCACAGATTTATAATACAAAAAGGAACAAGGGGGATAGAAGATTACAAGACATAGAGATATCCAAGGCAATGCTTGGATGGGTCCAGCTGCTCGAGAAAAGGCCCCAATCTCTGTGATTGGGATTGCAGAGTCTCATCGGCCTGATTCAAGACTGCATTGAGATGGATGATATCACCAACAGAGCCTGAAAGCCCTTGAATCTGAGCTATCACAGTTTCAACAGAATCCATGTGAGAAGTTCCTATGAGAAAGAGAAAAACAAGTTGAAAGGCAGAGAAGATGAAGAGGAAGCGTTTATTCTTTTCTGCAGAACTCTCTCTGTGCTTGCAAATGCAAGCCCTTTGGACCTTTTCAAGGAGTTAAAAAGGAGAGTCCGAATCGTCCGAGTCCACGACTCACTCCTCACACATGACTCGCTTCGGAATGATCATGAGTTTGCGATGTGAGGCTCTTGGTTGGGCCTGCTTATTTAAAATCTTCCCAGGATAAATATCTCTCTTGTATGGGAATGACAAAAAATTTCATCAACTTGAGATGTCTAGGGCTCACCTTAAGATTGATTACTGATTATATGATTCATAAAAATTATAAAAAATTGTGATTGATTACTGATTATATGATTAATAAAAATTACAAAAATTTGTGTTTTCTGTCGTCCCCTCTAGTAGCATACTAGCAAATCATGCCTGCGCTAAGCCCGGGCCCAGAAATAAAAACACGTCCAATATGTGGTTATTTTATGAGCTATTAATTAATGATAAAATAAATATAAAACAAACAAATATATCATTTATTACTGTTCGAAGCATGGCCCAGTCCGACATTTATACAAAATAAATATTATTTTTTATATAAATCAGTATGAAACTTCAAGTCTTATGTAAATTAACATTTGCAAATTTGCATGTAGCCCTATCTTTAGGAATTACAATTTGAGGCCCACTTTAAAAAAGTTTATTGTATGTGGAGCCTATATGTATAACTTGGTTGGATAGAGTTATTGAGTAATGTGAATTTTTTCATCTGAACTCTTTAAACATATATCCATAATAGATATATATTAAAATTTGAATTCACATAAAAAAGCTTAACAAAAGTAGGCTCTGAATTGATTGATAGAGCTTATCTCTTGAAATTGATTTGAGATTAGAGTCCAATTTTGCAATCAATTGCGAAATCGGACTTCAATTTCGAAATCGATTCCTACGTCTATAATATATAATAATTCTCAAATTTTAATTTGATAGGGTTTAGTCTCATTGTACAATTGAACAAATGTTTGATAACATGATAAACACGGTATCAAGTTTGACTCGAAAGCCATGCCCCTAACCCCTTTATCCGTGACCCACAAGTTTAATGGCTTCATATTAAAAAAAAATATTCAACCCTCGATCCAACGGTTCAGTCCATTCATATGTGTGTCAATCCTTGATATTAGTGACTATCAGGGGGTACCGTATTGGTTGCTAGGTTTTGATGGATTGCTAGTTGGGCCCTATAAAAAAGTTCTCATATAATATGTGAGAACTAGTTCTCAATTAAATATTTCCGGTATATGTTACCGATCTTATATATTAATCACATTATTAAACATGCATTCAATTCAATTTTATGGTGGGACCAAATCCTATAAAAAATAAAGTTTGAGCATATGATATGGGAGGAGAGCATTCAATGGAATGCCCTAGGTGAGTCCCACGTATCCCACTTATGGGAAGTGTGTAATAAACCACTCGGGGAATTCGAGCCCAAAATCGGAGGATTAGGTTCCTAGATTCAAATTAGCATCTAGGATAGGAGGTTGTGTTGTTACTTTATGTAAAAACTAGCAATAACGCCGGGGCAAAAAGTAAGATATTACATTTTAAATTTATGAAATGTCAAAATTAATTATAAACATATAAAAATATATTCATGCATATTTATATAAAAATAGTCAACATATCTTCAATCACAAATACAAGTGGTCAACATCAACAATAAACTATTACAAAGATAAAGCTAAAAAATACATTCAACAACGACATAAAAATAATAATAACGGCAATAATTACTAAAGAAGATATAGAAAAGTGAATTTTATTAATATATATAATATTAGTAATAATAAATGCATTTAAGTTTTTGTTATCCATTGATAATTTCAAAGCCCAATAAAACAAAGCCACCCAAATTGGACTTGTTTGTGCAACAAGAGGGTTGTAGTTTATGCAGATTTTTATTTCTTTATAAGAATGAAATTTTTTATTTTTGTAGAAAATCAAAGTCCTCTCTATTAAGGAAAAATGATTCATTTTTTTCTTTTATGCAAGGAAAATACATCACACCAAACAACATAATCTTGTTAACAAAGAAAATCATAAAAATATGCAATCCTCTCGTTGCACAAATGCACCATTTTTTTATTTTCACATAGACCAATGGTCATTTCAATCCCTTGGAATAAATTTCTTCTATACCACTTTGAAGTAGCACCAATACCATTTTAGAACTAATCAAACCATTTTTTAGCTCTAGATTTAAAAAAAAATGTATAAACATCTTAACTTTAAAAGCCATAAATTATGAGACTTTAAAACCACAGGCTAGTGTTATTTGATCCCAGTAATAATTGGCACACATTGGATCAATGTATATATCTCTTAATTATAAGTCCATGTGGGCCCACATAAGTGTAATTTATGGTGGGCCAAACCTAAAGTCATATGTCTATATAATCATATCTAAAAAAAAGGATGCCTATAAGATTCAACCAAGAAAACCCCAATCTCAAAACATTTTTATCACGACCCCATCTATGAGGTGGTCTACCAGTAATGAAAATTTTATTAGTGTGAATTGTTGAAAGGTAAAAAGATGACAGTCTTGAAAAGATGGAAGATAGATGGTGTTGTGAAAATTTTATTAGTGTGAATTGTTGAAATATGGGCTCCAAATATTAAAATAAAAAGATGACAATCTCGAGACGATGGAAGACAGATGGTGTTGAGAGAGAGAATAAATGTAGCAAAATAAAGAGATTTTAGGAGATACTGATTAAGAGACTTTAGGAGATAGATGATATGGAAAGAGACTTTAGGAGATAGATGATATGGATAAAGAGACTTTTTTAGAGGATAAAGAGACTTTTTTGGAGGAAAAAAAGTGGCATGTGATGACATGGCACCTTAAAGCACTTTATGTTTTTTCTCCATATTTATTTGAAAGGAGAATTATTGGGTTGCTAAGGTGACACCCTCCATAGCCCTCCTCCCCATTTGCTTTAATATATATAACTATTTGAAAAATGTGATAGGCCCACTTAATAATTCTCACTGCATTTTGAAATTTACCACTTACATGTGTTTTTAATCAAAGTTCAAGATTTGTGGGTTCTAGAATTAAGCAAGGCTCTAAACAAAAAAAAAAAAAAAAAAAAAGAAACATCATTCCAACATGGATCATATTTTATTGTTGTTTTTTGTGATCACAATCATCATCCATGTAGCAGAGATTATTTGGAGGTTTGTTTTGCATGTCTAAAGTGTGATGAAAGTAGGATTTTCCTCCTTGAAACAGTTGAATTTACCTGTTTGAGGCTTTTTCTTTCATTGTTTCCCTTAAAAACATTAGGAAATCATTAGATGCATTGAAATGGTGAAGTGACTGCAACTTTCTTCATTGAATTCATAGCTTATGTGTCTATCCAATCTCGTGGAAGAGGTATACAATGAAACATCTTTACCATGACTACTAACTTCACCGGTTTTTACTGCTAGTTGCAAGCCTAGATAGAAGAGGGTTATGTTAGAGAGTTGAACCCCCAACATAAAACTAAAACTTGGATCATTACTCAAATACTAATTCTAAGAAAACAACATTCTACAGTACAACATATCAAATCGAGGGGTGACTCTGGTCTAAGACCACGGTTTGAATCCGGAGGTTGTGGATTCGAAATTACACTACCACGCTAGGGCCACAGGGAGATTTTACCCGGCTTTCTCTCATGGGCATGTAGGAATTATTTTGACCCAAAAGGTTGGGACACCCTGGCTGCGTTATGAAAAAAAATACAATATCTCAAATTATTTGGTTCAAGATAAATTCAAATATAAAATCTCTGACATAGATAACATAGGACTTGGATGATAATGTCCACCCCAAGTAGCGTACTACCTAGGGTTGCAAACGGATATCCAATTATTCGATTACCAAGAAGTTACGATCCGTAAAAAAACCGGCTCTGGAACCTAATTTAGGTTCCGATTGATAAACTTGTCTAGATTCGGATCCATATAGGTAGGGATGTCAAATGGGTCGGGCCTGGTCAACGGCACGGCCCATGGTCCGTTGGCCCGAGCCCGCCTGGCACGTGGGCTGCCCGCTAGGCACTGCCCGCCCAAAAGTGGTTTTTTTTTTAAAATTTTTTTGTCTATTTTACCTCCTCCCCCCAAAACAGCCATAAAACGGTCATATAAGGGGTATTTTGTGTCATTTTTAATTTCATGAAGTCTATAATACTCTAACCCTCCTATTCTTTTTCTAATTTTTTTAGTATTATTTATAATACTCTAACCCTCGAATATTTCAAGCCCTTAATCTGATTTCCATATTCCCACCTTAACTTCTTAATAATCTAGATATTTGATTATGTAAATTTGGATAATAATTCAAGGAGATCTAGGTTTTGAGAAATAGAATCATAGAATTTGTTTGATATTGATCACTGTGGTTATCCGACTGGTATATAACAATCTTGGTAATTCAGACTTTTCTCAATATCTCATAAAAAAAATGATGCTTTTAGACAATGAATTACCTATCAGACAAAAATTAACTTAATTGGTAAATATTTATCTGATAAAGACTTTTACATAAACTTTATGCTTAGTTGCCTGTGTAAAAGGCAGTCGTCCAACGGGATGATGGTTCAAAATTGCTCATCAACTACACTGAAAGGTGTAAGTCAAACATGACGTGTGTGTTTGGATGTATGGTAAATTGATGTTAATTGAATTAAAGGAATAGGAATTGACAAAGGAGAGATAATTAGGAGCCTTCAAGAGACCTCTTTGGAATTGACACTCCAACATAGTTGACATAGTTGGACATGTGACAATTTTGCTAAAATGTGCTGATCTAAAAGGTCTAAGCAAAAGAAAGATTGCATAAAATCAAAGTAGAAGTTTGCTTATAAGACTTGTCAAATTAAACTAGGGGTGCACGGCGGGCGGCTTGGGCCGTTATTGGGCGGTTTAGGCAGTTTTGTTTTATGGCGGTTTATAAAAAGTAGAAACTGTAACTGCCCAAAGTATAGGCTGTTTAGGTGTTTTTTTAAGCGGGCGACTTGGGCGGCATGTTGGGCGGTTTGATATTTGTACCTATCTCTTTCTTTTTTTATTTTTTTATTTTTAATACAATGTAACTAAAGTTTCAAAGTACTTAACATAAATAATAAAAATTAAACATGATTTTTAATAAAAGTCAATAATCAATAATAAACAAAATTTTCAACTAAGTATATGAATGTAAAATTAAAGTCCAAAGGTATCACCAAAATTAAAAAATACAATTACTTATATAATCTAACGTCCAAAAGTCAAAAATCTAATAAAGAAATATCTAAATTCGAAAATTCAATGTCTAAATTTCAATAAATAAACCTCAAAATTTCAAAATTCAATGTCCATATGCTAAAAGAAATTCAAAATCTAAACTTCAAGTTCATAATATATAATTTGAAGCAATCTTGCAAAAAAAAAAAAAAACCATAGTTAGAATAATAATTGATAAAAGATAATAAACACCAATGTTTAGTTTAGTTATAAAATTGTAAAGCCGTCAAACTGTCATACAATATAATCTAGACTTGTATTGGAGTTGAAAAAGAATCATGAGGAGTGGGGGGACCCATACGAGTAGAAGTGCTATCTGTAAAATAATATAACTCTTGTCAGTTTATAATTTTTAATATAAAATATAATAAAAATTTATAAAAATTAAAAGTAGGAAATGAGCGGGCGGGGCTGTTTGAAACTGCCTACTTAAATGTCAAACCGTAACCGCCCGCTCATTAGAAAGGATTGAAACCGCCCCGCCCGCCTAGAGGCGATTTTGACGTATATCCACTTGTAACAGAGTGGGGCGGAGCGGAGTTGGTGGAGTGGCGGGTTACGGTTATTTTTGTGTAGCCCTAAATTAAACTTTAAGTTTGATTCAAAGAAAAGAAACATTTGACTAACCTTAAATGAGATGTCAGCTTAATGATGATGATTATATGATTAAAACCACATCAAGTCCATTTCAAAAAAGAAAAAAAAAAACACATTCAACTTGCAATTTACTTCTTGCAAACACCGGCCAAATTTGAAAGAATCTATGTGCAAGTTTGTCTTTTCTCAACTCCCTACAAATATTTATTTTCTTTTTGTATTTGATAACTAATGTTGCCATTTCTTTTATATGAATGCAAAAATCAAATGAAATTAATGTTTCCATTTCTCATTGTGTCGTAGGAATTTATCACATAAATATTTAATTGAAAAATATAGTCTTGGATGAAAGCCCAACCCGCACCTCAAAATATGTTGACTTAATTTGGTTACTCAGTTGTTAGGCTCCGTCCCGAGTTAATCCAGATTAACTCTAATTAATTGAACTTAAGACTAATTGAGCCGGTTTAAATGCTTTAATGGTGATTTATCACCAAATGAAGTTGAGTTAGCCTAGATTAGGCTTAATGGAATAGTAATTAAGCTTATGAAATGAATTGAAAAGAATTAAATGGGAAATGAAGCTCAAATGAGCAAATTAAAGGATTTTGTATAAATACGGATTTATACGTATTTTGTCGGATTCGGAAAGTATTGATACTCGCATGTGTATCTCGACGAGTACGACGAATTTCATAAAAGACTTAAAAGGATTCGACGAGAAATGAATCAAATGGGACTTCATTTGACTTGAAATGGAATTAATGAGAATTAATGGGTTTAAATGCAAAAATGCAACTTATATAAGCAAAAGACCTTCATTCATTTGATTCAAACCCTAGGCAACTCCCTGTGTCATCCGTTTCTTCTTCCTTCTTGCAATTTCTTCTTCTTTCTTCTTCATCAAGAGTGGATTAGAGGTGGTTAAAGTCAAGGAGTTCATCTTCCACCTATTCTACATCATCTTCTTGGAATTCTTCTTGAAAATCAAGCTTCAAAGATTGGATTTTTATCTCAAATCCAAACTAGCCAAAGAATAGACTTCAAATAAGGCAAGTGGTATATGTGCTTATGCTTGTTGAGATGGTTTTATGGATTTTGATAGAAAGAGATGATGATTAGGGTGGTTTATGGCTTTTGGAACCCTAATTAGATTATGTGTTTAGTATAATGGATGATTTAGTTAGTGAATTACTCACTTTGAATTACTTTTGTTAATTTTATAAAACCTTGTCAATCAGGTTCAGAAAGTATCAGAGAGAAACAGGGCAAAAAGCCCATCACAGCACTGCAGCACAGAACCTGTGTTCTGTTGCTGCCGTGTTGCCGGTCGACCGGCCAGCAGGGCCCGGTCGACCGGGAACACTGGGTCAGGCCCGAAATGGCCTGACCAAATTACTGTTCCTCGAATTGTTACTTACAACTCCAGGTCGAACCGGACCCAGGTCGACCCGGACCACTGGGAATTCTTTGGAAGCGTATTTAATCTCTGAATTTCCAGAATTAAGAGTTGAAGCTTAGAGTTGACCAAATTAGTCATAGTAAGGAAAAATTAGGCCAATCGCTCGGACCCAGTAAGTTTTGGATTTTAAGAGAATTAAGATCGCTTATGAGGTCGTAAATGCTTCTCGTATTAGTGATGTCTAAACCTCCATAAGTGTTAACTAAAGTTATCCTAATGCATAATTAATTAAGTAATGTCATCAAAAGTAATACTTGCATTGATAACCAAAGTTACACTCAAGGGTTGGTTAGAGGCTTAATTTAGAATTTAATTGAGATTAATAGGAATTGTTAACAGGTCTGGCACTACCTAGTGGTTTCCGAACTCATTATTGAATGGAACTGAATGAAATGACTATTCCTACTGCAGTAGATGAGAATGGGAGCGTCCGGAGCTCCGTGGGACACCAGTGATCTCTGATCAAGACACTGGGAGATCTCACCACACTGGACCGAAAGGTCATTGACTGAAAAGTCATACACTGAAAAGCCATTAATATATATTGAACATTATGACTAAATGAATATGAAATGCTTCCTTTGGGAAGAACTGAATGGAGTTGAAACCCATGCTAGTGTAGTTGCCAGTATTATTGTATTATTAATGGTATTTGTTGGAACTGTTTAGCACTGTTAAATAATGAATTGCTAGAAGTTATGAACATGTATAAATGTATGTATACCTTGCTGAACCGTCGTGTTCACGGTATTACTGATGATGTTACAGGCCCAGTTGCCTGTACCGGTCCCTCCGAGACCGTCCCGCCAGCGGAGGAGGCCCATTCGCTACCTCCAGGAGGTTTAGCCGAATGGACGTGATATGAGAGAGGATAACACAACATCTTTTGGAAACTTTTTAGAAACTATTTTATATATTCATTTTGGTATTGTAAGTAATAGAAATGATGTCCCCTGCATTGTATTTTAAATATGCAGTGGTTGATATAGGAAGACTGAAACGATGTAAAGTGAATTGTACAGTTCAAAGTAAATAGTCTGATTCATTTTGTTAAATGGCTGTCAATGTATATTATTATGTATTTTCGCTACTGTACATTGACAGGTACGTATGCAAGATCCCTTGTAGATTCGTATTAACTTCGGTTAATTCGGGTTTACGGGAGTAAGTATGATTACCATCGCGACCCGGGGGTTAAACCTAATGACTCTGATCTAGGGTCCGGGTCGTGACATCAGTCCAAGGTGAGTGGGAAAAACTACTATGCTCGTGGAATTAGAATATTTATAAAGATTTGAATAGGTTTTCTAGGTTGAAAAGGTGACCATGAAAATCAAAGTGTTTCACTACCAAGCCCGTGCAATAGGAGGACATGACCATATGATTGGCATCATGTGCATCCATTGTTCAGGTGGAATGCTATATGAACATCAATAACAGACCATAAAATTTTTTTCTATTAGTTACATAAACAAAAAGTCTACTTGTACAAACTTTTTGGCCAGAATTTTGGACAACCCCTATGATATCCCTTGAATATCATAGGATATTCAAGGGATATCATAGGGGTTGTCCAAAATTCTGGCTAAAAAGTTTGTCCAGATAGCACTACTGTTACATAAATGAGTGGACTATGTTATATGTGAGAGTGATTGGATTTGCATACAAATTTCAATAACTGAGCTTCTAGAAAGTATTGATATTAGTTATTGTCATATGTATGTGGGATCCATAATAGAGCCCACTAAATGAAAGTGATCAGCGGGCCGTGCTTGTGTTCTTTTTTTTTTTTTTAATACTGAAAAAAAAATGAAAGAGGCCCGCCTGGCCTGCTCCAGCCCGGCCCATGACGGGCCGTGCTAGGGTTTTTCCCTAGTGGGCCGGCCCGGCCCAGCCTGTTTGACATGCCTACATATAGGTTCCAACCCATGGACCCGGGGCCTAGCATATGAGCATTTGATATTGCAAATTTTATTTCAAAATCAACTTTTTTGTTGTCATTTATATATATAATATTAGAGGTGGTAGCCTGGATGTAACGTTATAAGCTTAATGATACGTTTATTTTAGGAAAAATGAAGAATAAAGAGAAACTAAAATCGATTTTAGAACTACATTCCGGTCCTCTAGGTGGATTCGGTTCCAAAATCAGATCTGGGTTTTCCTATTGAAAGCATGTCCGGAACCAATAAAACAGGTTTTGAGTCGGAACCGAATTCGAAACCTGAACCATTATTTAGAAATGGGTCCGGATCCGGATTCACTCTGGTTTGGAACCGTTCCATTTGCGACCGTACTACTACCATGATGGATGAATAGTGTCGGAACATTAAAAGTCCCACATCGCTTCTCTGAATTCCCACCGAGTACCTTTAAATGGCTCTTCGTGAGACCTACTATCGTACGAGACGAGTGGTTCGGTAATGGGCCCTTGATGACCCGAAACCGAGGAAAGTCCCCGGGCCCACTTCCGCAGAGATGCAGCGTCCGAAAGGATGAGTTCTGATCCGAGTCAACTAGCCTAGTGCGAGGGCTGAGACACGTGTGGAGCCTGTGTTGACTCGGACGGAACGCTTGGCCAAATCGAACAGTTATCCACTCAATCCGTTTAGGATCTACAGAACGAGGCTTATGATCTCGTACCCCACTTTTTTTCTTGCATCTCAAGTGGGCCCACACTTATGATCCCACATTTATTTTCATGGGCATCATCACATTCAAAATAGCAATGTTTTGATTTCGGTGAGGCCCACTTTCAGATGGACCAAACCTGCAATCAAACGGCTGTGAATTAGTAGTCTTAGTTTCAAAATCCCATCAGCTTTGATGTTGTCCATATTTACTAATGATCTTGATGTTTAATCCATTGGTGCCATATTCAAATGGTCCATGCCCATCCCTTACACGATGGCACACATGAGTTTGATGGGAGGAAGGATTGATTAGATAGTAATTGGCATTTGGTGATGGATGGGTGCCCTTTGTTTCATGTCAATGGTCCTGATTTACTTGAGGTAAGATGAGATGAGAACTTATATTTGTGGATTGCTCAACAATTCTTTTTAATTTAAAAATGGACACAAGTTTTATATCTAAAATATTTAATGTTATTATAAATTATAATGGTACAGGATCAAATTATATTTAATTAAGACAATTTAGTTTAAATTTATGTGAATTCAGATTTCTACATATGGAAGTAAATGGGTATCCGATTATCCGATTATCCGGAGGTTCCGACCTGTTAAAAATTGGGTATGGGTCCTTATTTAGGCCCGGATAAGTAAATGGGTCCGGGTTCGGTTCCACATTGGCTTGGACCCATGAACCCGAGACCCAATATATTACCTTAATTTTCGAGAATTTCTTCTAAAAACCATTTTTTTTTAATATCATTCTCTACCTAAACTCGGACTAGAATCCAGACCCATCCCATATATGTTTCTGATGCCGGTTCCGGAGCCAAGAAACCGGTTCCGAAACAGTTCCGGGTCTAGTTCCACCTTCTCCTTAATAGTTCCAGGTCCATGGTGGACCCGAATCGAAACCGACCCGTTTACAACCCTATTTCTACATATTGAGAAACTGAATCTTGAACCAAATGACTTCTTATTTCATTAAATTTTTATATTGTTTTTTATCTTTTATTTTTTAACATCAACACCAGTAAAAAAAATAAATTAATTGTGACACATTTGCATAACTAATTATAGTGTGATGTAAATAAAATCTATTTTTTTCCTCCCTTAGCTTAGCGCCTACAAGGGAAGGTTAAGGGCCTATTTCTTTTGGGGTTTTTTGGACACCTAGTATTTGCAAATCTCATGTTTCTTGCATAGCATTTGGGAATTTCAGCTACATGAAATGTCTCAAATGATATTTGGAAATCCATAAATTCCACTCTCTTTACATTTTGGTGAAATTCCTGGATGCTCTCCTATACCTATACTTGAGCAGCCAAAAATTCCACAAAAATGCAAAGGATTTGAAATTCTTGATTTTTTAAAGGTCATTTGAGACCTTTTAGGTGAGTTGAATTTTGAAATACTTCTTAAAAAAACATGACATTTACAAATGCAATGAGAGAAAATGTCACATTATGTCCAAAATTTCTCAACATGGCAAATTCGTGTAAAAACTCCTAATTAATAAACATGCCCTAAACCTACCCACATAGGGATGGATTCGTGGGCAAAATGGTGTTCATTCCTTAATATCTACTAGTCTCTCTCTTCATTCATTGTGTTTTGACATGGAGTGGACATTAGAGTGTGTTTGGTGCGGGCCACATAATAGGATCCGTTCTCCTACTACCCTAGTGAGGACTTCTGGATCTTCTCTCCCACGGAAATGAAGCAAAAAACGGGCGAATTCCCGACCCAAACCATTGTTGCACCAAAACACGTTAAGCAAGGCATTGGATTTTCCGGCGCCTTATGATGGGTGCTTTTCCACCGAAAGCAACACCCCCTTAGTCACCTTGTTTTGGGATTTGGTTGCCTTATAATCTATATAGGCCTATTCACATGCAATTCAAGTTGGGCTCGAGTCTTGAGTCTGACTTGAATATACAAGCAAAGGAATTTAAATCAAAGAAATTGATAAATAATACTATCTAAATCCAAGCACCAAGTCAGGATGGCCGAGTGGTCTAAGGCGCCAGACTCAAGTTCTGGTTCTCGTGAGAGAGCGTGGGTTCAAATCCCACTTCTGACAAAAGTTTTATTTTTTTGTATTTCTTCACTTACAATAAATCAAAAGACTATTTCTTTTTAATTTAGAACACTAGGAAGATATCATATTTTAAATATTTTAGTTCTCTCATATCAATGTACATCTATACATGAAATATCATGTTTTAAATTTATAATAAATTATATTATTTTTTGTATTTTTATATTATAAATTATACTACTAATTCTAAGTGCAAGCATGTTTTGCTAGTATAGTTTGATTGTGGATGTTTAAAGTTATAAGAAGATTAATTTTTATGAGTTATGATTTTCTAATCACAGGTTCTAATGTGCAGGATATCACATTTTTAAAATATTTCTTCATTTCAATATAATCTATACAAAAAACATCATATTTTATTTTTTTTATAATTTCTAAAACTCTTTTGTTTTTCATATAATGAATGTTATTGCCCATGGAAATGAAGCAAAGAGGGGAGAATTCCTGCCCCCAGCCATCGATGCACCAAAACACGTCAAGCAAGATATCGGATTTACCGGCGCCTTATCCCAGGTGCTTTTCCACTAAAAGCAGCAGCCGCACCTTGTTTTTGGACTTTGCCTCATAAGCTATATAGAGTTATTCACAAGCACTTCAATAGGGTTGGGCTCGAGGCCGACTTGAACGAGCATTTGCAGATGGGAGACCATGGTATTACAAAATAGAGATTAATAAATAATACTATCAAATCTAAGCACCAAGTCAGGATGGCCGAGTGGTCTAAGGCGCCAGACTCAAGTTCTGGTTCTCGTGAGAGAGCGTGGGTTCAAATCCCACTTCTGACAAAGTTTTATTTTTTGTGTTTCTTCACTTTACAATAAATCAAAAGGAGTATTTCTTTTTAATGTGTTTTAATTAGGGGACTTTCTGCATGTCCATTTTGAAAAATAGGTGGACACAAACCTGACATTTGACAACTAGGGGGCTTGCAGGTTTTTTTTTTTTAAAAGAATTTTATTCAATTTTTGTCAATTTGTATGTTTGTTCTTTGTATTCCATTCATGTTAATGCTAATTTGATGGTTTATCTTCTGCATCTAAACACCGTATGTAATTATTACGAGTTCATCATAAAATTGTTAATGATTTTATTCTTTCTAAAAAAACCTGACATTTGACAACTAGGGGGCTTGCAGGTTTTTTTTTTTTTTTTTTTTTTAAGAATTTTATTCAATTTTTGTCAATTTGTATGTTTCTTCTTTGTATTTCATTCATGTTAATGCTAATTTGATGGTTTATCTTCTGCGTCTAAACATCGTATGTAATTATTACGAGTTCATCATAAAATTGTTAATAATTTTATTCTTTCTAAATTGAAGTTATAAAATCATTATTGAGATTGGGTAGTCTAGGAAAAAAGTAGGTTTTAATTTGTTGCTTTAAGCAACCTGAATTTAAACATGGATTTGGCCATTTAAATGATGATTTTGATCATGAAAAAACCTCTCCATCTCTCTCTATATAAATAATGCTTAACGCTGCGAAAATTATTTTATTGTAATGCCATAAATTATTGTAATTACGTGGGCTCAACAACAACACTAAGCTCGGGCCTTAATGTTATATTAATATTAAATTTATATTTTAGATATTATTTGTGTTTTCTAATTAAGTCTGAGACCCCGCTTGTATATTAAAAAAAACGTACTCTCTGCTA
Source organism: Cinnamomum chago (assembly GCA_038049695.1). NCBI lineage: Eukaryota > Viridiplantae > Streptophyta > Magnoliopsida > Laurales > Lauraceae > Cinnamomum > Cinnamomum chago. The sequence goes on along the minus strand of CP142451.1, from coordinate 4,980,572 downwards.
ATTTTCATTGAATCCAATCAAATTAAAATGAAATTTCTAGTTTCAAACAGAGGATGCATTGTACCTTAATAGGTTTTTATAAAATAACAGTGGGACCAAATCCTATTGGATGGAAATTTGAAGATATGCTACTGGAGGGGATAACATTTAATTTTAAATGATTTGGATCATCAGTAGGTGGGCCCTGGGCACCATAGTGAGTTGCATGCATCCCACTCATGGGAAGCCTATAATAGACCACTCAGGGTATCCGGACTCTTCCAAGGTCCTACACATGTTTAAACCATGAGGATTCCTAGGCAAAATTCCCATCTTTTCACACTGCAAAACCACCTTCCTTTTCCATAAATTCATCCCACTTTCCATTATTCAAGAGTTGAAGAGATTCTGCAACCTTTGGTACAAGCTAACCGTTTTTTTTAGGATAGGAATAGGAATACAAGGTAGCCACTTATATGCTCCTTGTGGAGCTAAACACCAGGAAGCAAGTGCACTGCTGTATTGTCAAGTCCGGGGTCAGATTGGATTGGTTCGGTGCAGCAAGGATTGTCAAGATGATGCTCACCGGTTAGCTACATTGACTGCATTGATTGTCATAAATCCATCTATCTATTCTACACATTACACTCATCTAAATTGAAATGCAAGGAGCACACATTGCTTGTGCCAATGTCGTCGCCTTCTAAGAAAGTAAACAGCTCCATACTATGATACTGAGCATGTTCAAATGAGCCATTTTGGAGAGGTAGTGGACTTCTTGGATCAAATGTTAATTTGTTGATGGCCGATGTCCAAATGTTTCCACATATTCTGGCATCCGTAGTCTTCGACCCATGGTTGGCTGCATCTTGAAATCTGGATTTGATAAGGATGCTGTTGGAAGTGCTGGCATAGAGATGTATGCCAAATTGTAACATGTCAATGGCTTTCTATTGTTATAGATTCATCTCTCTCTCTTTTTTTTTTTTTTTTTTTTTTCTGATGATCTTTTCTGTTGTATTTTTGAATGTTTTGAACTCAAATTCAAGCAAAGATGATAATATTCTTCAATGAATAGAGATTGTTTTGTACAATTAAAAGATAAAAGAATAAATGGATGGAGCTTAGGCACATAGGTTACAGTTGTCTATCCCATAAACACTTCAGTAAAGAAGAATAATATGGGAGATTCTATCCTCATTTCTTACTCTTCATCAGATTCAAGGCCCGGTATGTATTCTAAACTCACGTCAAAAATTACCGGACTGTTTGGAGCTACTCTGGGCCTCCCTGGTGCTGAGTTGAGACCTTTCGGGAATGCCAACTGTTACAGAAAAAACCAATATGAGAATAGAAAAAGAATGATTGTTACCAGAGCCATCATTTCAACAAAGATGCAGCTATTCAGACTTGCTCAGTGCATGAAAGGTTAAGCATGGACATGAAATTAAATGACAATGAAAAGGTGTAGAGTAAATGAAATATTTGTATAATAAATTAAAATGTAATGATCATTTACATAGATAAATAGACTCCATGAATTATAAATATCAACAGAGCTACATAAACAGAGGCACAGAGCATTATTAATGCAAGAAAGGAAACATGGAATTATTTCTGTGTGGTGTTATCCATCATCACAACTTGGAAAACGAGCAAGAGAGTAACTAAATTTGCATTAATAAGTATGACAGTAATTCATGAAATAGGTAACAAAAGGAAAGAGTTATTTGCTAATGCATCAGTCTTCCTTGCATATAAATAATTATGTCACCACACTTACAGAGCCAGGAATATACAGACGGCGCTTCCCACCGATTTTCATGCTCAAAATCCCTTCATCAAGTCCTTTGATAACCTATTTTAGCCACTAAAACATATAATTAGTAAGTAGCTGACAGAAAACGGATTGCAATGGACAGTAATTTATATGAAGAGGCTATTCAGAAAGTTCATTAAAGCAATGTTCAGACATTCAGGCATAGTTTGGAAATGGGTCCTTCAATTTCTGAGTTTGAAGTTCTTGGTCATTCAATTCTGAGTCACTTGAGATCCAACTTGAATTCATTAGTGAGAAAATATAAAGGGGTCCAAAAGGCACCGAAGAAGAATAGTATTGAGGGTGAATCCAGTTGCAGGGATTCTGCTACTGTTAAGAATATATTTCTAACTAGTACAAAGAGATCATACTATTACACGTTTGCACAAAAAAGAATTGGGCATAGTTTTGCCTGTATGATAAGCTGATTTGCTTAAGTGAAACTACCTATCATCCAGATCAAGTGAAATGAAAGAGTGAAAGACCTTTAAAATCTTCCCAAAAAAAAAACCGTTTAAAGGAGAAAAGGAAACCTTCAAATAGAGAGGTTTGGAACATGTTCCAAAATTAACTTCTCTAATAAGCAAAACTTGTGGGAGAGAAATGCAAGATCCAGTAAAACCAGAAAAAGAAATTTCCAACTCATTTCAGGAAACGATCATTCCACTTGCAGTTCTTGGAGGAAAAAAAAGAGTAATTGCATATGAATTAAAAGTAAAGAGACCAAATTTCCTGGAAGGGACCCAAGAGTCTGCAAAAAACAGAATGTTAACTTCAAATTCCACTATTTAGGTTTCATTGAGAAGGTTTCTCACTCAAGCGTTGTCAGCTGACACAGGCATACTGTGGCCAAGTCAAACTCAGATCCATTTCTTGGATTTCACAAAGGCCTAATTAAATTTCAGATTTTCTTGTAATCCTTACCTGACCTGAGCCAACGCGAAAAATATAAGGCTGGCCTTTCTCCAAAGAGCTGGAATGCAACAAAAGTTAGAAGAACTAAGATAGCAAACACAAAACCATTCTTTACACCAAATAATGTGCATTTACATTTTTCATATACCCATAGTTTTTCATTTCTTATCAAGTTCATGGCATGTTTTAAGATAAAATTGCAAGATGCACATAAAATACCTATCAAATATTTGTCCAGACGGTACCATAGCAACATAATTTGCAGCCACCTGAAACAATGATAAATCATCATCTACAAATAAAGAATTCAAAGAAAAAAATTCAGTATCAATTGTATGTGCAAATTGAGCCAATTAAATGATATCATGCATACCACTTTCCAACATTGTGAGTACGCATATTCAACAAATCTCAGAAAACTACGCTGATTTGGAAACAGTATTAAATAAATAAAAATGATCTGTAACTTAGAAATAGTATAAAGAGGGCATTCTTTGGGTCCAAGGTCCATTCCTTTTCATCCCAATTATTTATTTGATTTCTAAGTCGATCATGCTAGGGCTGGATGGCAAATAAAAATACATGTTGATTGGCTGGCCGAGGAATGGTTGACTAAATAAATTAATTTTTATTCCATTCAGATGAATACATACTGTTGCATTAACAATTTTTCTGAATGGTTATTGTTGCATTAACCAATAAATGAAAATGATATCAACTAAATAATAAACTTTTGCTTTTCTGATGTATGAATCCAACATTGCATATCACTTTTGAGGAGTGCATATTCAGTGGGAGTGTGGGATGTGAACGATCAAGCAAAAGTGGGCCCAGACACGTTCAAGTGCCCTTTTGTCAGCATAGGGTTATTAATCCCTTAGAATAACTCATCTTTTCATAAATAATAGAAGTAAAGAACATAAATTAGGGGGGAAAGATCTTAATAGAGTTTGTGGGGCTTAAGAGTGGTAAAATATGTTATTTTCCCCCTTTCGCTAGGGAAATATGGCCAACAAGTGGAGAAATAACTTGAAAATGCAGAAAACACATTATACAGAGTTAAAAAATATTCTGTTCATAGTACCAGACACATGGACAGCATGACACGGGAGTAAGGACTAAATTTAACAGAACAAAATCAATGGAATGAATGAATTCATTTCGAAAAAAGACATCAAACTGCAAGTCCATAACCTATGGGTGCATATAGAAAACTAAGGTGAAGATCTTAGTTTACTGTAATTTGAATGAAGCAATATATCTCAAGCTCACAAGCCATACCTGAAAACCAACGGGTGGACTTGGGCCTCCGCCTTCTTTTATATCCTTGTACTGCAGGCCGGAGTCTGTAGTTACCATAGGTACCTATATATAATCAAAGCAACTGAAATCAATTCTTTTTTCTTCATTTACCACATATATACTATCAACTGAATTCCATCCTATCTTTAGGGGAAGAATTTCACTAACAAAGACTGATTGTGCGAGACATACCTATATATAATCGAAGCAACTGAAATCAATTCTTTTTTCTTCATTTACCACATATATACTATCAACTGAATTCCATCCTATCTTTAGGGGAAGAATTTCACTAACAAAGACTGATTGTGGGAGACTTCCACCCAGTACCCACATACACAACTAAAACTTGACTGGAATAGCAACAAGAAATTTCAGGCGCAGATCACCACATTATCAGGTTATCCATAAAAAATAGAGAAGTTTCTCTCACATTAAGTGTGAGGTCTAAAAGTTTGCAAAGATCCAATACCAAGCCGAGTTAACATGATTGAGATTGAATTGAAGATATTAGAAACTTTAATAAGAACGAGTTAAAGTCTCTAAATTCAAAGAAATTCAAAGATGAATGAACAGGAATTAGCCTCTTTTTTTTTTTCATCATTTGACAAACTTCATTAAGTGTCAGCTGAGTTTCATATTTAAACCTAGTGTGAAACATGTTATGCTTCAGCTCTGTCCTGCGGATCTCTGAAAAATTTGGAACATCAGCAAAGGGGTTCTTTTCCAAGTATATTTGGAAATATTTCTTTTAGTTAGTTTACAAGGAGAATCAGATAGAACAACTGCTTGATGTGGAAAGATCATCTAGTGTCTTCTTCTTTTGAATGATAATGATAAATTGTCCTTAGCTGCAGCTGTTGAGCATTGTGCTCCACATAAAATGTTCGTGGCTTGGTGTGCATCACCATGGAAGCCCCAGTTTGGTCTTATCCCTTTAGGTTGAATATGAAGAGTGCAGAAAATATTATGACTTTAGTTATTAAGGTCAGGGGCAGAACCAAGGAATTCTGGAGAGAGAGTGTGTGTGTGTGTGTGTGTGTGTGTGGGTGGGGGGGGGGGGGCGATAATCTATGAATGGGAGTGTTTCATTGTAATATTATAAGTTATAATCATATCAGGCCAAAGTCTCTGTGTGTGTGTGTGTAGCAAAAGAAAGTCATGAACATAACAATGAAAAGTGGCGCCTTACATACAGCCCTAGTTAGCCTAAAATAGGCTTCAATGATTTACTCTCTCACTACTAAGATAAAGACCAGATATATTAATGATGATTTAAGAAGGATCCCCCGCCCATTTTCCCTCCCTCCCTCTCTCTCCCCTTTTCTCTTCTTCTGTAGCATCAAGCTTTCACACTCCCGCCCTGCCCGCACCCCCCCGCCCCCCCTCCCCAAATATCCAACTAATTGTAATTAGGCAGCTACAAACTGGAAGGTAGGATCTTCCAACAGCAGGAGAAAAGGATCTCTTGCGATATTTTTGGGGCATCCTCTGTTCACAGGGGGCACATCAGATTAACTGCACAAATCACTAAGCAAGATTCTACACATATAGTGTTGTGAGCATTATAGTATAGCATGTGACTTTAAAATAATCTAAACATGAAGAAAATTAACCTTCTGTATTGATGTGCAAATGGTCCCAGACGGTAGTGCGCAGCACGTAAAAGAATTAGTCCATTTGGTTCCAGAGGTTAAGAGAAACTCCTCAAATACAAAAGCTAGACATTTTTTTTTTTTTTTTGATGGGTGATGATGAAAATATATTAAGAGAAGCAAGAAGATAAGGCTAGACATATGGGAATGATATTGAAAAAGAAAGTACTAGAATAAAGGGAAGAATGCTGTTTTTAGTAATCAACAAACAGTTCTTCAAAAAAGTACTTCACATTGATAGGACTACAGTTGGAAAGAAAAAAGAATAAAGGGCTGTGTAATCTCACCATACATTTTCAAGCTCCTTTTCACATGCATCATCACATAGTTTTGGCTTTTGCTCTGGAGGTAAGCCAGCTCCTCTGGCATCAAAGGGGGCTACACCAAGACCATACATTGAGAAAAACAACCCAATTGCACAGCGGCGATTAATAAAATGAGAATCCTCTTTGTACTTGGTCACACCAATCTCTTTAACTCCATGCTCCAAAACCGAGCATCCTATTACCGAACTTCGGACTTTCTTAGGTGATAGGAGGCAACAATTGGGAGATGAGGTTTTAACAAAGCTGGAACCTACACAATACATTCTTTGCATTGTTAGATGGCAAAAGTCAAATTCCTTTATAACAAAAAGTTAAATGTAAGTTGATAATATCATGTAGTCTCAACTGATTCAAGAAAAAAACCAAATTGTAATGCAAATTTCCTACTCCATGGAAGTTGTGTTCCACAGTCAGAAAAATTCCTAAAGCTGTTACATTTCCATCCAAATCATCTATAAAACTCACAGCAGAACAAGAATGAAAATTGAAAAAAAATGCAACTGAGCGAACTCTGTAATATCCCGGACCTCGAGGATGTAACTAGCCTAATTAATTGCAGGGTTAGTTGATTAAGCTCAATTAGTAGCCAAACAGGTCCGATTAATTGATCTTAATCAACTAACACTACAATTAATTAGGCTAATTACATTCTCGCGGATATTACATTAATTAATCGGACCTTTTTGGCTACTAATTGAGCTTAATCAACTAACACAGCAATTAATTAGGCTAATTACGAATAATTGGAATAAGGAAAGGGAGGAAGAGACACAATTGATTGCAATTCTTTCAAGGAACTTTTTACCAGAAATTGGAACCATAAATGAGTAGGAAATTATGAAAACAATACTATAGTCTGCAAAAAAATTGAAATTTTTTTTCCAACCACATTTGGATAAATTCTGAGTCTAAGCTTGTTGTTTTTGCAAAACACATCCAGTGGAAATGTATGTCCTGATCATCTGATTTCTTTTTTTCACTCTTTCTATAGGGTACATTTGCGCGGAGCATTTTCCATGTAAATGAAAATGGTTTCCAAGGGAAAGAAATTTTCCACAGTTCCATGTTAACATTTTCCATGATCTTCATTTTCCTATAAGTGAAAGAATTTTCCAAGATTTTGAGGAAAGCAGAATCAGAACCAAGAGGTGTTCTCCACATTTCACTGCGGAAAATTCTTTGCTGCAGCAAACAATAGAAACTAAAGAGAGGAGAAAATGGAAACTGTCAGGCGCAAGAGTCGTTGAAACGGACACGTTTTTGAACGGAATTCCATGGAGAATTGAAATTCAAGGAATATTAATCAGATGCGCGAAAACTGATTTCCATTTCCACGTAAAGGCCTGCATACAAACAGAGGAATTCCTTGTGGTTGGTGAAAATTACAAAGTTACTACTGTGTGCGTCTTGCAGCACTTACCGAAGGAGAGGAGAATGGATGGAGAAGACGGAGAAGCCATGGACTGAGAGAGAGAGAGAGGGCACGATTGTCAGTGGATAACGATAGATCATTATATGGAGGCTGTATTCGATTCCAAAGGAATTGACAAAACTGCCCTCATCCCTTTCCTCTGATGGGGTGGGGTGTCAATGGGTTGGGTTCGGTTGGGTCTATTTGTATTAGGAGTTTGGACCCAAATGCAATCTCGGGTACAAAAAGTTGGACTCGGAGTCGGACCCTTCTAAAGTTCCTGCCTCTGGATCCGAATCGAGCCACACATTTCTAATCCTTTTATGATTCAGCTCTTACAGAGAAATTTTCAGCATGGACAAGACCAGGCTAAGCCTATGGGGCCCACTCTTGGGCCGCTGATGATCGGGGCCACCTTAAAACACCGGACTCCGTCGGGCCCAATTTGAGATTTGTATGACTTGTGCGCACCATTGGATTTGCCATCGAAAAATTTTGGACCGTCAATTTTGGGAGCCCAAATCTCAATCATCAGAGATTCTTTGGATCTGAAATTTTGCCCAAGCCAAGCCCTTCTGTAAACCTCCACACCCCAACACCATTTTCTTAGATGGGTCCCACTGAACTCTTCTCGCCCATGATCACCATGCACGGGCAAGACTGCTAAACCTATGGGCCCCACTGACGTTTTATATCATATTTTTTTTTTTTTGCTATCGGAGGGTTCCCAACCCTTTGGGCTGGACTAATCCCTCCGGGCCCAGAGGGAAGCCGGATAAATCCCCTGTAGCCCTAGTGTGGTAGTGTAGTTTCGAACCCACAACCTCCGGGAGCAACCCGTGATCCTAGGCCAACTAAGCTACCCCTTGAGATTACGTTTTATATCATATGTCTGTAATAATACTCGAGGTTTTTAATCAGATCCAGAGTCAAGTCCATTGGAGTAAGGTCCAGGTCCAATAAGTTAGACCCGTTTCAAGTTTGAGTACGATTCTAGGTAAAAAAAAACACATTATTAAGATCCAGTCCTAGGTCCACCGTGATACTAGTCATCTAGCGTAAATCCCTAGCAACTCTACTAATAGAATCAAGTGAAGTTAAGTTGATTTTAAAAAAATAATAAAATATAAATAGATTATAATGGTATTTTATATTTAGTTGTTTGTTATGAAATTTTTTTAACTTTTTATATGGAAAAATATAGTTTTTTATTTTTTTTTATTTTAGTGGATAAAGATGATTATTTTTTCACTTTTTTTTGAAAAGGACGAAATTTTTATCTAAAAAATAAAAAACTTTACTTGACTTTTACTATACTAGTAAAGTGCTAAACTAGCCAATGATACTTACATGCCCCAAGCATCATTCCCAAGGAATAGAGTGGTTACATACTTGATTATGGCGAAAAAAGCAATGCCCATGGTTAATCATGAAGTGAATGAGATTAAAAGTCATGCATTGCAAAGCTTGTCTAGCTTTGGAATTTCCCAACAATCGGCACTTACATGCCCCAAGCATCGTTCTAGCTGATATGGTTAAAAACCTTTATGGCGAAACAGTAATGACCAAGGTTAATCATGAAGTGATTTGAGTTTTTTTTCTTTTCAGAAAACTGAATTCCACACACCGCTCGTTGAAATAGAATCAGTACTAATATAGATTTCCACCCATAACCCTTTACCATTTCACACCCTATATAAATCAAAGTCCCCCCTGAAAGGAAGAACATGCCCAAAGCTCATATGACCCATTATACCAATGTTCAAAACTTAATGAGCATTATTATATTCACATGCCAGGAACCAGTTCTAGTTCTCATTTTCATGGATGAAAAAGCATCAAGCAGGTTATGTAAAACAACATGAGCAGTGTCCCAGGACTGGTCTCAACAGAGACAATATCACCCCAGCAACCGAATCAAATAATAAACAGCCACATGGCCAATAACTGATCTGCTATAACTAGAAGTGCAATTCACAAGTGACAGCCACGCAAATTGCTGCCAGAATTTATCAGCAGTAACAAAAGGTTAAGCAAGCCACAGTCAATCAGGCATGACATGCAAGCAAAACTACTGGTAAGAATATATGATAAGTACAGGATCAAGTGAACTCTGATGGAAATGACACTGGATTTTTATAATAGATGATGAAATCAAGTTTAAAGGGAAAACATAAAACCAACACAACTTCTCGTTCATCTCAAGTACTAAATCTCAAAAGGCTAGAAAATCCATGATACGAGTCCATAAAAGGCGCACATATCAAATGAAACCTACAAAATTACCATGTAGTAACTTCAATGTCAAACACACAACACCAGCAATTAAACCAAGAAGATGCTCATGGAGCAACAGTAATCCGACCAGCAACTTGATCGAGATCTCTTTGACCGCTGGATGTAATTCTTCTCCCACTGTAATAGAACAGCCAAAAGAAAACAAACAGATTAAGTAACAGGTTCCATATGATTCTATAACTAAAGCTGTAATCTGATAGCTACCAATCTGAAAGCAGAAAAATAAAACATTCTACTTTAATTTTTTTCAACAGTAGAATAACAAAATCATGGGAAACTTTCCTCTGCCCGCTAAAAGAAAGTGAGGAGACTATCGTTTTATTTGTGATCTCTACAAAGGGAAAAAATTCACATGCGCACGAAGTGCAGGCACACAGCATCCGGAATGCGCATAATGTACGAAGTTCAGAGGTAGGACCCACCTCTGGGATGTTCTGGATGCACACCACGAGCAGGAGAATATCCCCCCCTTGCAAAGAATTGGTTGTTTCCAATTCATAGCATTCTCTCAAAGGGTTTGTAAACAAATCACAGATGAATCTATCCTTGCTCAATTCCAAGCAAGCATGTCAGCATTCACATTCCCACCATTAATCAGGTGGGTCTTGCTATGCGAATCACTTAGCACAAGAATAGGCGATCCACTCATCAGGCAGACCCAGCATGCATGACACTGATTTCTGTGTCGGAGCATATGGTTGAATGATCCCCTCGATAACAGCTCAGAGCTTCCAAGTGTGCCATCTTGGTACATGTACAACTTAATCAAATTATGACACTAAAAAAATGAAAAAACAAAAGAAAAAGGGGGAAGAAAAGAAGGGGGGAGAGGTTGGGGGAGGGGGCGCATCTACCCTGACTAGTACTTAGTTTGGCTGGGTGCAGGTAACTACTGGCCAAACTGAGCCAACTCAGTGCAGTTGCAGTCCAATCAAGTTCCCCAACATTTATAATGAATAATATCTCATCATTGACAGCATATTCTACAGAGTCAAGAAAATTACTTTCATGACCAACATAAGAAGGATCAGATAATTTTCTGTAAAGAAATGACAAAGGCACGAAGTTTCACTCACCCCTTTGGTTCAATGTCAATAATGTTCATCTTCTGGAGCTGTTGAAGGATATGGCGAGCAACAGAACCACTGCTCTTGCAGAAATGCGGGGGCCGACTTCCGTTTCTCTTGCGCCCACCATAGATCTTCTGGAAAGCACCCACTCCAATACCCTGCCTCAAGTAAATCTTTCTAGCCATGGAAGCTGCAGAGCAGAAATAATCAGAGAAATATATGAGATGTACATACAAAGAAAGCACCAACTTTCCTTCCAGGCAATTAAAAAAATAAGGGCGAACACAAACAAAGGAAGGATAGAATAAGTACCAGATCTAATGTAGTACCAATCCGGGTCATAAGGAGCAAGCTCCTTAAAATTTCCAGTCTTGACAATATCGGTCCAATGCGGAAGCTCCATCTATTTGCAAAAGAACAATATATCTACAAGAAGTCAGCAAAAATCAACAAAGTAGTGCAATTGAAAGATAAAAATACAGTCCTCCAGTTTCCATCTTGTCTATAGAAGCAAAAGTTTCAGGGTTTTGGATCACCCTATTTTTTTTGTGCAGCAAATGACTATCCATGGTTTAGATCATCCCACATTGATGACCCACTCGAGCTTTTATTTGTTTTTCTTATCTTGTGATATTTCTGAATTCCTAAGAACTTGTTTGCACAACGAGAGGATTACGATCTTTGTAGATTTCACGGGAGAGAGGAATCCTGCATTCCTACCCATCAAATAGGAAATCTTAATCTTCTTTATTAAGGATTTCGAAAAAATCAGTTCATTTTTTCCCTTTACTGCAAGGAAATGTCTCACACCGAACAATGGAACGGTGGGCTGCACCGAAAATCAGAACAATTTTCTGCTCTATCATAGAATCCTCTCGTCACACAAATGCAACCCAAACGTTTCCTCTCTTAATCCTTAACTGTTTATTATCTTAGGCTTGAACCTTTTAAAAAGTAAAAATGTCAGTAGGCCCAACTGCCCAAGTACAATTCTTGTCCGCAGTAGACTTGAAATTTGATAGGCAGATTTTATGGCTGAGAGACGGTCAACCGTCAACCAGGATTGGTAAAAAAGTGCCAAAGTATTGACAAACGGCAATGGACTTACATAAACATAAATTAGAAGCATAAGACTCTCAACCAAGGAAATGAAGAATCAGGGTCTTATTCTATCCTTGCTCTAATCCTTCCAAGTTGTAACAAGCTGTCACCCCAATAGAAACAGATATAATTGAAATTGGCACCCTCTATCATGAAGGCCTCTCAATATATGATATTACAAGTATATATCCTTGCTAATTATGGGAATCTGATTACATTAATCACAAACTAAAAAAACCACTACAGTATAAATTAAATAAGATATGTAGGTACATAGAGAATAATATTCTGCAGGAGCTTTTGGAGCTGTGCTCAATCAAGTCAGCACGCTAGTGCCTTTTTCTAAAGATAACATTTTATTAAAAGCTGAATGTAAGTACAGTACGAGAGGCCTATGCCGACAAGGTGGGGCATAAGGAATCCCAACCAAAACAAAGGAGACCCAAATACCCAACTGCTTACAGCCCTCCACTGTCCAGGGGAAAACAATTCAAATTGGAAGAGCTACTACACTGTCTAAGATCAATTTATGCAGGCTGAACTGCTTCATTTATACACCTGCATCTGCATAGCAGTCCCAGGGACATGGACAAAGGAAGCATGGGCCTCCCTAGCCAATCCAAGATCTCATTCACCGTATCTACTAATTGCTAGCAGCCTCTAAGGCTTGGTCATTGGCCAAGATGCATAGCACTTCTAAATCTTTAAAACCAACAAAAAGACAAATGTCACTTGAGGTTTCAAACCCAGGACATGAAATAAAGAACCAGTCATGCTTACTATTCAACTAGGTAGCACTTTTTGTTGTGTTCTCATTGAGAATACTATATGAAAAACATGGAAATGACACAAGTACTCAACATTAAGTGGAGGACCAATCACCTCCCCACTCCCCAAACGGATTCAAAATTAACTATTTACTATTATATGTGTTTATACAACACTATTTTAGTGCATTGTATAATTATTTTAAACTTTTGTTCACAATTTTTATATTTCCATTCTTTTATTTGTTACATAACCCGAGCTCACAACCATGTGTTTATGACAATGAGCAGATTCCAACTACGGTATTGGCTTTTGTCAAAGATTTAAAACAAAGAACTTGGCATGACTTCCAAAGTTATTAAGTTGACTCCACTGCTTGGCTTTCTGAGTTGAGTCCAAGTCGCGAGTCAGTAAGCTATGGTTTCATTGGCATAGTTGAAGACACATGCTGATTTATTAAATGGACAACAATATGTACACCCTCAACCCAAAAATAATTGGAACTGAAATCCCCATTAGGGCCTGTTTGTTTCATGTAATTGAATTCCAAGGAATTCTAAACCTTTGTATTTCTATAAGTTGTTGAAAATGAAGACTCAAAGGTGAATATCCAGAAAAGACCACCAAATAATCTCCCCTTCAATGAAAATTCAATAGGGAAACATGGAGATACCCAGCCATCACCATATTAAATCAAATCGTAGGAAAGACAAGACCCCATCTAGATAGCCGCCTTGTATCTTCCACCCCTCACCTCATATTATCCTTCATCCTTCATGTCTTTAATAATCCTCCCATAGAGCTCATTGCTCATTTGACCATGAGTCCCTGTGTATTCCATTTCAATGAAAACAAATAGGCCCTTAGCAATGTCAAGATCAAAACAATGTTTCCTTTTAACCACTCCATTTTTCTCCTCAATTCGGAGAACTAGAAACATCAAACAAAATAAGTTTTTGGTAGATGTCTGATCCACAACCAATCCAACACCCACCATACCACACCGCCCTCCCTTTTGTATTTTTGTTGGTGTCAATGGGTCATCAAGACATGGCTAGTTACACTTAGTAATCATAAGTTTTCCATCAAAAAAAGCCCTTACACACCTCAAGATTACGAGACTAAACACTACCAATAGTCCAACACCGAAAAAATCATATCTTTTTTTGTCCGAGGCTGTACAGTGAGAGAAAAAGGGGCACGAAATAACCGATCTCTATTTGGTTGAATGCTATCTTATCATCCGATTGAGAACCCATTTCAGGCACCCAATATACTTACCTAAAACATGTAGAAAGAAGAACCCATTTCCTAACAACTCATAGGAAAGATCCCCATCACTGAAATGAAACATCTAATCAAAGTAAAGTTAAGAGCTTCAAATCCAAAGAGAGAAGAAGAAGAAGAAGTGACCTTTCCAGATCGTTTGAGATGGGCGGCGTAGGCTTTCACGAACTGGTGAGGCGACACGTCTTTCACAGTTCTTGCGTTCTCCATGGCTGCCTGCTGCAGATGCGAAAGACAGAGAGGCTTTGAGGCTTTTGAAGGAGAAGTTAAAGAAGGCGAAAGCGTCGAGTCGACTTATTAGGGTTTCTGGCTTTTATATCAGATGCCGACCAAGATAATCGTACGGCCGCGATCCTCTAGCTCCTCAGTGGGGCCCATATGCGAGGGTTTTAAACTGCTTCTGAGTGGCCATCATATTGATCAATGAAAAATGACCCCTTATATGGTTCATGATAAAAAAAAATTGTTTGAAATTGGAGGCTTTTTTTTTTTTTTTTTTTTTTTACTTTTTTTGTTTTTGCTATTGACCAGTTTCCAATTCTTTGGGTTAAACCCATCCCTCTGGCCCACAGAGAAGCCAGGTAAACCCCTCTGTAGTACCGATGTGATAGTGGAGTTTCGAATCTACAACCTCCGGTTGCAAATCGTGATCCTAGGAGCCATTAAGAGAATCATATTTTCTGAGATTTTTTTTAAAAATGGAAAGATTATTTTTTTAAAAATTTAGAGTAGTTGATGGGTTTCCTTATTAAAAATATAATCTTTTTAAAATAAACACCTTCCATTGGAGTATCTCCATATTTTACCATGAAAAAAGTTTCTTCCAATTTAAGATTGATGATTTGATAAAAAAAAAATAATTAATATATATATATATATACACTCATAAGTTTGTATTAATCATAACTTGGATCAAATAGTTGATCTTACTATGGAATCAACTCTTAAGAGGAAATTTTTGGATATCCCATAGTTGGGAGGACATTTATTTTGAGCCACTTCAATTTTCAATAGGTGGGTTTCTTCGGGCATGCAATTCAGGGTTTCTCTATGAAAAAGCCTCATTGAATCTAAACTCATCTTTGTAAATTTTTGTAGATTTCAAAAGTACCATAGGTCAGGTCATTGAAGTTGGCTAAGCTGGTGGCAATTCTTTATCTGACCCAGTAATTCAGAGTTGAAGGATAACCACTTTCACTTTAATTTGTTTGATTAATAAATTGGTTGGGTTTGTTGAGTTCATTCTTGGCTTCTTGCTACTCAACCCGTCAATTCAACTCAACCAAATTAATTGCGTTCCTTCCCATGGTGTGGGCCTTCTCTTTCCATTTATCTGGGCTCTCATGAGTCCTTGGATGGGGTACCAAAGAAGAAGAAGAAACCTAGACTCAAATGGAAATGTGGTCAAGGTGGGGCTATAACTCAGTCATCTAAACTCAGCTCGGTAGGGCTGCTCAGCTCATGAACACGAACTAATAAAGTTGAGTCATTCACCTCATGGCCTGAGCTATCCTGACTACGTGAGGGCATGCGGATGTCAAATGGGCTGGCCCGAATCTCGGCCCGAGCGGACTATGGGCCGGGTATGCTCAGCATGCCTTTTTAATTTTTTGTTCTGATTAATCTTTTTTGCCTTTTTAGTATTAAATTAAAAATCAAAACACAAGCACAAATAATGACAAAGATATTTAAGTGGTTTGGTTATACTCGACCTACACCACTGAGAAGAGAACCATTTGAATCTTAACTTCCTGAACGTTTGTAAACATGATTACGTTCAAAATCTTACAATCTTTTTAGAGAATAAAAATTAAAAATAAAAAAAAAAACTTGTATATTTACAAATTACAGTGAAAGAAAAGTAAAAAATCAAATGTGTAGTGTACTAATGTATTTTGCTAGATCATTTGAAGGCCCATTTAGTCTTGTCTCTTGATGACTTGGTCTTTGACCCACCAAAAACTTCTTAGAGATAGTGAAAGAGTTGAACGCTTTGAGAGAGAGCTAGAGAGTGTACACAGAGTGAGAGAATTATCTAAATTGATGAGAAATGAGAATAGGAGGGTTATAGTATTTATAAAAATTTTAAAATTGAAAAGGGCACAAAATACCCCTTATATAACGGTTTTATGGTTGGGGGGACCATGCGGGCCGTGCCCGTTCCCTCGGCCCAGCACGGCCCGTGCCGTGCCTTGGGCCGTTGACTGAGAGGCTGGCCAGGCTCATTTGACATCGCTGGGCATGCATATATTAGCCCAAACTAGGCCCGTTTATAAATGACTTGCATATAATCTAGTGACATACACATGCTCTGCATTTGTCCAATTAAGATGCACCCGGTTATTCGAAGGACTCAGCCCAGAAAATTCAGGTATGTAGCCCTTTTAGGCTCGGTTCATATATAATGGTTATGGCTCTAGGTCCATACTTAGCCCCAATTAGTAACTGGATCCAGGCTTGAACCATTCTTTGCTTCCATGGGAACTATTCATTTAATTAGATGACTAGTAGCTTTTGATGAGACTAATCTAATTAACCTTCTTCCTTATAATGGGGCCTGCTTAACACAACTTAATTCCCAATCATATATCCAATATTCCACCATGTCATGATTATGACATATGTTACATATTACACTGCCACCAAAACTCTTTACTATTTGTAAAAAAAAAAAAAAAAACACAAAATTTATGTAATCAATTGAAGCTTACGATCAATCACCAATTAGGCCAATTGGACGTTTTTATTCTATTATCCACCATTTGATTGAATCACGATAAAAGAAGTCTTTGTAAACCAGTAAGCTTCAAGGCCCCTTAATCATGGGTTTATTATGATTAATTACTTGAGTATTTGGTCAACTAATAAATTTATGCAAAAATCGCATTCAGTTTGATCCCCAATGAAAAATTCTTGTTTCTGCCCCTTGACACATTCCATTAACTCAATTCAATGAACCCCTAACCCACACACAACCATAAGACCAGACCACTTAACAACAGAATCTAAGTAAAAGGTGGGTGACAAATGATGTATCATAGTAATGTTGGCCGAGTCCTTGAAACATGGCATGTAATTGGGGCCCATTTCCCCACTTCGTAAGATTGTTTGGTTAATTAGCTATCTATAGAAAATTTACTTTTTTGATCGCATGAATTATTGCGCTAGATAAAAATGATTTTTCTTAGATTGTTAGTTTAATGAAACCTTTACTTAAAAGGGATAAATCACCATGTCATCACGGTAATGACAAGAAGAAGAGACCATAGAAGGGTTAAACATTTCAGATATGAAATGTAGATCCCACAACTAAATCCACGAGTGGGCTCCCCCTAGGGGTGTAAACTTTTGGGCGGCCGGGCCTAGCACGAAAAAACTGCGCCTGGGTCTTGCCAGGCCCGTTGACCGCATTGACTAGGCCGGCCTGGCAAGGCACAACCCAAAAGGATGGGCCATGTTGGGCCAGGGATCCTTTGGGCGTGGCCCTGCACGGCCTGGCACTATAATTATATATGAAAAATTTATTTTTATATAAATAAAATAGGGAGGTGCTCTTGTGAGAGACTCTCACCTTACTACAAGAGATAATATGAGGGCCCTCACATCCATATCCAATGTCAACAACTTAAATGTGAGTGCCCCCACATTTATCTCTTATAATAAGATGAGAATGTCTCACACAAGAGCACCTCCCAATAAAATATAATAATTAAAGATTTATTTCTCATTTGTAAATTAATATCAATGTTTATGCATTTATTTTAATAGTTTCAACGTTATTTCAAGTTAAGAACCCCTAAAAGTCTAATAAAGTCTATTTCAATATATATATATATATAGAAGTGGCATGTGGGCCAGCCCTTGGGTGGCAAGGCCCAGCCCATCTAGGGCAGTGCACAACCTAAGCCGTGACGTGGCCGCCCCCCCCCCCCCCCCCCCCAAAAAGCTAACTGTTGGGTTGATCGCTTGATTTATAGGTGATTAACTTCATTTCTGTATTCTACCTTTTCTGTGAAAATTGAATGGGATTCATCAGGTGTAAACTAGTGAGAGATGCCCATACTGAACATGTGCACGCATCGAACAACAATTGCATTCAAATTATAAAATATTGGAGACGTATTGTGATACGATCCAATTGATAAGTAAAATCAATGAAATTCTATATTGAAAGAGCTTTACACAAAGAAATGAATATAAAAATTATTGTACACGCTGCACATTCAATTTGAGGTTATATTAACTATAATTTCACAATTCTACATTTCTTTCCTAACCACGTCATTGGAGTCTTAGTCTCCCCATCTTAAGGATTAAAATAGACCTAGAAATCTACATATCCGATAGATGTGAGAAAATCGGGTAAGGTATGTAAACCTAGACCCATTTTTATTCTATGACTACATATCCAAATACCCTGCATCTACCAACAACTATCATCATGTTAGTAGCTAGCTATACACTGACCATATGTGTTTCCAAAGCAGCACTAAAAACTACTTCCAAAGCAGCACTGAAAACTACTAATTCACATATTTAAAAGGTGGGAAAGGAAGACATGAGATAAAAGAGAAGCAAGACCATCATGAATGAACGAGGGGAAAAAAGACGTGAAAGACGGAGATTAGAGGGTCAAAATAAATTAGCAACAAGGTCAAAATCAATTGCATAAATCAGACCGATTTCTAAATTGTGGCTGATTTTTTGCAGAAAAGAAGATCTCAGGGAGTACTTGAAATCTCCCCAACCTCCATCCCCATGTAGGTCCCTTGGTGGGCCGCACCCCACACACTTGAGCTTACCTTATCATAAATTTGAGTTTAGGAGAGCTGGCCCCATATATATATATATATATATATATATATATATTATATAACTGCAACTCACGTTTTTATCGGCCCCACTTATATTCACTTTAGTTGCAATTAGTAAATGTGGGGTGCGTCGGACCAACCAAAAGCTATACTCACTTGAACCCAACTTTTGTTCAAGTCTTAACCCATACCCACTTCGGATCGAACCCATCAAAACCAGGGTCAAGCCCACCACCCATACAACCCAACCCATTTCCATCACTATCAGCCACCTACATTAGCTACCATAGCAATAAAGTAATATGCCTAAATTAATCGAATCCCTGATTGTAACTACAACTATTATTATGTTTGCAATCCTCGTGTAATCAGCACACATCATACACCTCAAGTTTCACCCATTTTGGGACTCTATGAAGAAGCTTTTCTCATGCCTAGTCACAAAAACACCCCATATGGAGGAAAAAGTCACAGAAAATGGAATTTTTTACATAGGAGGAAAAAGTCTCAAACCATGCTAGATTTTTCTTTTGTTGTAATCTATTTCTATACTGTAGCTTGGGATTTTCATTTGAGGGGGGCTGGCGATGGTTAAATATTTTTTTTTAAATATTATTGTATTGTACTTTCTTCACATTACCGATGGCAAAAGAGAAAACAAATCAATTGCGTATTTATATTCATCCTTTTAAGAGCTTAATCAATTAAGATCTTGGGTAAAGTAATGTGTGTATGTGTCTAGTCATGAGATAAGTAATCCTAAGCGCATGTTCATTTGCATGATAAATAGAATGAGATAAAATTAAGCTTCCAATCTAAAGAGGAGATTGGAAACAAACTTTGAGCAAAAAACAACAATGAGCTCTCTCATCCTTTGATCTTCATTCGTTTATTTGCTTAAATCGAATCCAAAACTATTTCCTTAAAACTCATTCTAAAACTCATTTCTCATGCCCCTACATGTGAGGCCCCACCCTTAGTGGGCCCTCTAGTTGCTATTTTATAGACTAATCTTTGCTAATTTACGCTAATCTATGCTAATTATTGGTTAATTATTGCTAATTATGGCTAATTATTATTTAATTGGGCTAATTAGGGGTTAATTAGAGTGGCTAGTTAGATTTTCCTAACTCATAGTTAGAATTGCTTAGTTGAACTAGTGTTTTAATTTGTTAGGGGTTTTGGATTAATCCTAGGCTATTAGTGTGGGGTAGGCCTAGTTAGTGGTCTTAATTAATTAGGAGGGTTTAGTGTTTAAATGGTGCCCCTCTCTAGAAGCTTCCTACCAAAAGACAAGACTAACCCTAACCCTAACCCTAAACCCATAGAACCCTAAGGGCTAATATTGTCTTTAACCACCTCCCCTAAGCTATAAATCCTACACTAATCCCAAGAACCCTAAACTACTATTCCCCTCAATTGCCTCTCTTCTCTTCCTCCCTCATTTCTCTCGTCCAGCCACTGCCGTGCTGAGAAATCCCTCATGAGAGCTGCTGCCTCTTCATTTTCCCTTCTTCCTTTCTCATTTCCACTCTTCCTAGCTACCACTGCTGTGCTGGAATCCCCTTGAAGCTACTGCTGCAGCTGCTACCTCATCTTCTTCTCCATTGGGTTGCTGCTACTGTTACTGCTGTGTCTTCATCTTCTTCTTCTTCACTCTCTGTTCAGCTGGAAATTGGATTTCTCTTCTATTGCTCTCTCTACCAAACCATCTCTTCTCACAAAGGCAAGTACCCTGTATAGATTTCATAGAATGCATGCTTCCCTTTTTGTTTTCCTGTCATTTCAAATCGTTTGATATTGTATTACTATTAGTTCTACCCAGTTGAGCTGTTTCTGTGGAATGAATGGCCTTGATGGATGGTTTTACACATTTGGATGATTAATGGCCTAGGAGATGTGGATTTGTTAATTTGAAGTATTTTAATGCTTGAGATTGATTCTGTGTTGGTTGGAAATGAATTAGAGAGGATTGGATGGATAAATGGATTAGGAAGAAGAAATCCAGAGATTGGTTCTCTGTTTCAGGTTTCAGGATATGGAACGGTGAGAACTCGTTTTGTTGCGTTGAGACCGGGACCCAGGTGGGCCACCCGATGGCTGATCTGAACCGTGGATCGGGTAGAGGACCCACGGGCGACCCTAGAGGGGCGGGTCCCACAGTGTGTGGACGTCCCCATGTCCTTAATCCATTAGCTGATCAGAGGAGAAATCGTCTGTAGAAGAGAAACCCAGTTTTTGCCTTGTATGGTTGCGGGACCCACGGACTGATTTGATCACAGATCTAGTCCGACCATCAGGCCTGATTTGGTGGGGCGACCATGGGGGTGAAGCCTGATCCGGATTTTTATCAGAGGTAGGGCCCTAGTCCATGCATTGGATACTAACCTGTTAAACCCAAAACCGTGGATCACTCTTTCCGTTTTTGGAATTTGTGGGGCCCAGGTGGGCCATTGATTGCAGATCAGACCCGGTCATTTTGTGGAGGGTCCTTGGGCGACACTAGTGGAGCAACCTGATTTGAGTTTGATCCAGTGGGGCCCACCATCCAAGCCTTCCCGTTGATACTGTCGTTCCATCCCATCCCAGAAGAGGTTCTGTTTGTGGAAGTTTTCCACAGAACCTGATGAGATGGAAGGTAAGAGAGAAAGGAAGGGTGATGACACGTGTAAAGGTGATGGGTGAGATAAAAGTGGGGATAAGTGATAAAGAGGTAAGGTAGTTTGAGGGTGTATGAGAATTAGAGAGAAAAGAAGACTATGGGAAAGTATGGTCCGCTGAGGTTGCGGGGCCTAGGTGGGTCCCCGGTTTCAGATCAGGTCCGGACATGGGACCAGGGGGTGCTTAGTGACCAGGATGGTGAGGACCGATCTAGGACAGGGCCCAGTGGGGCCCACTGATCCAATAAACCACAAATTTTTACTAATTAAAAATAATTCCTTAGTTTTTAATGTATTCTATTAGCACCATTAATTTTCATAATTTAGAAATATAAACCTCTTTAGTTTTTATTGGACCAAATCGGAGCTGGGCCCAGTGGGGCCCACTATCTCCATAACCCATTAGCTTTATTAATTAAATAAGACATTTAGTTTCTAATGGGCTTAATGGAACCCTATTAATTTTAGAAAATTGGAAATAAAGACCCCTGGGTCTTTAATTAATTTAAATTAGTTTGGACCCTTTAGATTTATACTTTAGAAATTTTATTAGATTTTATAATTTGAACCCTAATTCGAATAGTTTGTGTATGACTTGGATTTTTCCATCAGACCCAGTCTTTAGTGCAAAAGTTGAGATTTGGCCTGGGGTCTGTTGACTCAGGTACACCTGTGTACCAGATCGACCGGCTGGCCACCTGGTCAATCGGGTACACTGGAAATTCCAGAATCCAAACCAAGTCCCAACTTTAATTCCAGTGGAGTAGATCGACCCGACCCTTGCCAGGTCGACCTGCCACACTGTGAACACTAAGATGAGAGTTTAGCACTTATTTTATGATTGATCGATTGTGGGGCCCATTAACCATCCAAATGAACTTCCATCAATGTGCCAAGCACGAGTCAATGGTGTGGCTCAACCTTGACTCGCGGGGACCACTGTTTAGTGTTTTGGTTTTTAATCTAAGATGATTCGACCTCTAAGTGTTGTCAAAGATGCCCGTAAATTCCTAAGCACCAAACACAGTAATATTTGGCATCAATGACTTCGTTTAGAGATCAAATTACCGGAGATGGACCCGAACCTAACGTGGCCCATTACCTAGGATTGGACCGTTGTATTTTCCTGTTGATTCCTTCATTGAAGTTTATACTTCACTTTTATTATATTCTGTCATTCTTAGATCTTTAGAATAACTGTTTACTATTAATTAAACATAATTGGAAGACCTGAACCTAGGGTATCTGAGGTGACCCGATAGTGCGATTTTGGAGAACAATTGACCCGTGTCTGTGTCTAGGCGGGCCCTTATTGGGCCTAAGTGTGGAGATGTGAACCCTTAGCTGGAAGAGGTAGTTTCTTGTGGGATTTTAAGTTATATGGATTCAAATGAAGCTGTTTATCAGTAATAGATGGATTAGTTGCCTCGTTTGGACAGTTTTAGACCAGGTCACGTACTGGTGGGCCTTGGTGTGGATCCAACGAGTGAGCCTGGACCTTGAATGAGATCCAGAGACTGTATTGAGATGTGTAGACCTCTTAGAGACTTGGATAAGACCTTGTTCACGCAAGGCAAAGCCTAGACAGACACAGACCCTTGGAGTTATTCTCGAGTCGGCATGAACATTCACTCGGTTGATTTAAGCTCAGCCTGTGGATTGATCATCCCCGGTAGGAGCTAGATGAGTGTTGTAGAGCTATCATGATGAGCTATGTGGTTAAGACGGACGGTGTGATACCGTGCCGGTCTGGAGTGTTGAGATGATGAGTTGATGAGATGATTTGCGGGATTAGTAATTCCCCGTACTGGTGAGATTTCCCCGCCGCAACTGTGTTCAGTATGGGAGGGCCGTGGCATAATATCCCGCGGTATTCCAGCTCGTGTGAATGTGCCAATTTTTTTGTAGTAATTTAGATGTTTATCTTTATACTGATTCCATATGCTTAATAATGCACAACTGCCTAGTTCTCTACCTTGCTATTCATTTAATTATTTTACCTGTCTCTATTCATTTGATACATGCGTTCTATGTTAGTAGTATACTGTAACTTGCCAGATCTTTTAGATCTGACCCACTCATTGGTGCTTAGGCCTTGATCCCGAGATCCCAGACGATGCATTAGCCCTAGTGGAGGCACCTGTTGCAGGAGAGTAGCATGGGGCCTGGCTGACACGGATGTCGAGCCGGAGGGCGAGGAGTATTTACCAGGGTTTTGAGGGACTCTATTTGTTTTGGGTTTGAGTGAAATTTTGTAGCGAGATGGGTAGAACTCAAATGTATAACTTTGATTAACATTGAATCCTTTTAAGTAGACTGTAGTTCTGCTCATACTTAATATATATCGATACCTATTGCTTCCTCTTTATTTAATCGTTATGCTTCCGCAATTTAAACGTTATAACTATATTGGTCAAAAAGTTTTAAATTGGACCTCACTGCGGCCTACGATCTTGGAAGTTCTCGGATTTTCCGGGAAGTAGCGCGCCAACTTCGGGTATTCGAACGATTATATCGGTATCCGGAATTGGGGCGTTACACTACACAAATTACAACTACAAACAACCAAATATTGCATTAAAATACAATAAAATTAACTAACAATCAAGACCATGCATCGATAGTTGAAAATCAATAATGACTGACTAGACTCCCTCGTCTCTAATCTAAATATTTGTTTTTTTTTTTTTTTTTTGTTGAAATCAAATCCAACTCCATCAAAAGAACCATTTCAGTAATGTAGATTTTTAGAAAGGTTGGATGTTTAGGAAATCCCACATCTCTTTTAAATCTTTCATAATCAAGAGAAACCATTTCGGGATTTTTAGAAGATGGTAGATTTTCAAGAATCCACTACTTCTAAAATCACCATTTCTGAAAAAGATTTTTGAGACCAAACACCTACCAAAACATCCCCCTGCAACACTTAAAAATTATTTAGAACCCATACAAAAAGAAAATGAAAGAGAGAGATAGGCTATGATGCCTATAGGAGCGAAGGGGATTATGATTTCGGGATTTCTTGAGAGAGAGAGGGGTTTTTTTTTCCATGGGGGCTAACGGGCTTTATTCCATGGGGGCTGGTCCAGGCAGCCCATATAGCCCTAATGGGCTTTTCCAGAGTTGTGGGGGCTTGTAGCAATACATGGGTCCGCCCCTAAGCTTTGGTGAAATGACCAAGATCTAGGAATGTTGAGGTAGGTTTTTTACATCTCTAAATGAATTTTTTTGCAGCTTTATTATAAAAAAAGATTGCCATAACAAATTATTAGATTTAGTTTAAAATTCTTTCCCTAATCCTTGCATCTTTGGATAAGTTTTCTCATTCCATCTGGAGGCTTCATTTAATAATCTACACCAAAACATAAGACTGGTTTTATATTTTAAATGGGTTACAGCGAATCATACCAATGAATACAATATCCAATCCAAACCCTCAATATCAGGGGACTAAGTGACCTGAAACATAGCTTATGGGGTGCTCTAGTTGTTCTTTGTTTAAATCTGTGTCCATCCTATTTAACGATGGCCATATGCCATTTGTCAACTATTTCAAGATGAATATAAATTAGATCTATTGGATAAGTTATTCAATTAGCTAATCTTGGCAAGCCCCAGTTTGTGAGATTCCAACTCACATAAAGAAAGTTGTAGCTAATTTTCTGCTATGGTATAGCAGAGTAATGAATCTAGATGCTGTCATTTCTTTTATTTTAATTATCCTTAGATGGCTAAGATTAAACTTGTTGGTTTTAATGGTTTAGATTTGATTAAGTATTTTGATTTTCTCTAGGATCTCTTATGTTTAGACAGCCGCGATTAGTGTTCCTATCTTTGCTTTTACTCACAAAAGAGGTGTAAAGACTATTTTCTTTAACCAGCTGAGTAAGAGCTGGTGACATCTTTGATTTCTTTTATCATTCCCTAATCTTTCTTCTTCTTTCTCTGTTTCATTTTGTGATAGTTGATATCAGAAGTTCTAGTTGCATCAGTTGGAATCTATAAGCTTATGACTACTTACTGTGAGGATAAAGAATCTAAGCTCAAAAGTCACAATTCATCTCCCAGAGAATGGTACTTTTACAAGGAAAAAAAAAAAGAGAAGAGCATTGAACTGAAAAAGAGTATATCTAGGAATTAAGACCATCCACCATCCCAAACCATTGTTTGGGTCCCAATTGAACTGCACACATCTGCCAACTGCACTAGCCCAAACCTTGTGATGTGACTCCAAAAAAGTATACATGTGGTTGATTGTTAAATGGGAAAGACTAATGCAGTTTAAATATTGATCTCATGATCATTGTAACTGCATGAAAACATGCTAGCAAATGATCGCACCAAACTCAAATAACTATCCACCATTCCATAAACTGAACTCAATAGACCCTTACCCACTGAAATCGCACCATCTTGAGACCAGACAACTTATAACAAAATCTAGTAAAAGATGGGCAACAATGATGTATCACAGTTTAACACAAGTATTGTCAGATCACCCCAGCCTTTGATTTAATAGGCATAAAGTTTAGTTGTCTTTTAACCATAATTTCTTTGAGATTCAATCCAATGGGGGAGAAAAGTTTCAATGAGAGTGAAATTGGCCTGATGCCGGATCATTGGGGATGAGAGTGTGAAAGGACCAGCATTGATAGAAGGTGAGCCCAAGTTGGCCCCATAAAGCTAGAATGCATGTAGTGTTGCTCATAAGAGAAATATGGCATGTAGGTGCGGCCTATTGTTCCTAAGAGTGTTTGTTCAATTAGTTATCTATGTAAGATCGAATTTTTCTACCCTATAAGTTATGCAATATTAGATAAGGATGATTTTTTGTAGACAATTATTTTAACAAAAAAATTATTTAAAGTGCCATAAATCACCATTCATCATGGTAATAACAAAATAGAAAAAAAGAAAAGAAAAAAAGAAGGTTCATAGAAGGGTGAAACATTTCAATAAAGTTCAAACGCAACAAAATCCATGAGTGGGGTCACCTTTCTGGAATCCAAACCGCTCAAACAATCTAACCCTCCTCATACATGCTAATTGTTGGGTCCATCACTTGATTTATGGGTGATTTATTTTATTTTGTATTCTACCTTTTTTTGGAGAACCATGGGCTGCTTAATTGGTTAGCTGTCTCTCACCCAGCTAGCCATGGCTCGATCCCTATTCCCTGGGTATGCTGCATTCTTTCCAAGTGTGCGGGTTCTCTCATGTGAGCCTTTTCTGAATAAAAAATGAATGGAATTCATAATGTCTAATAGCGCTTTACCTGCCCTACTTATCTTCACTAATAGCATTGGACCAGCCAAAAAGTAAACTCACCTGAAACCAACTTCTATTGTGATCTTAACCCATACCCACTCCCAAACCCATCAAAACTTGTCTTTAATAGGGGCATGTTAATCCCAAGTGGTTGGCCGAGTGGTTAAGACTACGGTTCGTCCCTCTTTCAGAGCTAGATGTCTTGACATCAACCCTCTGTTCCCCATTCTTCAGGAATCGAAGGTTGAGTCCACTAGTGCTATCTGCACCTTGGGGCCAAAGGGGTGTTTACCCGGCTTCCCTCTGGGCCTAGAGGGATTAGTCCAGCCCAAAGGGTCGGGAACCCTTCGATAGCAAAAATAAATAAATAGGGGCAGGTCAAGCCTACCACCCATTCAACTCGACCCATTTCCATCACTGTCGGCCACCAACATTAGCTAACAAAGAAAGGAAGTAATATGCCTTAATTAATCTAATCCACTTTCCCTGATTGTAACTACAACTATTAATATGTTTCCAATCTTCCTGTAATCACTGCATACATCATACACCTCAAGTTTCTCCCATTTTGGAAGTCTATGAGCAAAGCTTTCTCATTCCTAGTCACAACATCAACCAACATGGGGGAAAAGTCAGAGAAAATGGAACTTTTACACAGGACTACTAAGTCTAAAACTATGCTAGCAAGATTTCTTATGTAACTATCTATTTTATAATGCAGCTTTGGAGAATTAACAAAGATCTAGGAATGTTGAGGAAGGTTTCTCTAAATGAAAATACTTGTAGCTTTATTATAAAAAAGATTGTCATAGGCCCATAACAAATGATTAGGCTTTAGTTTAAAATTCTTTCCTTAATCCTTGAATCTTCGGAGAAGTTTCTCATTGCATCTGGAGGCTCCATTTAATAATCTACACAAAAACATAAGACTAGGTAGTTGTATATTTTAATGGATTGCATACTTGCAGTGAATGATACCATGATGAATACATTATCCAATCCAAACCCTCAAATTAGGTGATCAAGTGACCTGTAAGATAGTTCTTGGGGTGCTCTAGCTGTAATTGTTTTCAATTAATGTTTAGCCTGTTTAATGATGACCAAGTGGCCTGTAAAATAGTTCTTGGGATGCTCTGGTTGTAATGAATCTAAATTTATGCTCGGCCAATTTAATGATGACCATAGTTTATATGTCAACAATTTTGAAAGAACCTATCTGTTGGATAACTTATTCAATTAGTTCTCTAGCAAGCCCAAGTTTGTGGAGTTCTTGCTCATGTTAAGAAAGTTGTAGCCAATTTTCTGGTATGGTGTAGAAGAGTTGTGAGTTTAGAGTTGTCTTCGTCATTTCTTTTACTTTATTATGCCTAGATGGCGAAAATGTATCTTATTCTTTTTAATAGTTTAGGTTGATTTATTTATTGTAGGCTAAATGGCTAGGATTATCTATCTATATGAGAAATTTCGATATGCATACTGATACGCCTCTCTCCTTAAGACGGTGAAGGCAATATTATGGGGCCCACCTTATGATCCATTTGAACTGTCCATACATGAGACCCCTTAATTACACCCGATCCATTGAGTTCTCACAAATCTGAAAGGACTGGACTGTTGGTTTGAGGGTTAAATTCTTTCTTTCATAAAAAGTCGTAATACTTGTTGGCTATGGATGAAAGTGTTAGAAGTATGTGATTGACCCCAAACTTGATATCTGGGCTTATTCAAGATGGTTCTTTCTATCCCCTTAGTCCTATGATCACTGGGGCCATTGGTGGGCCTCATCAAGCCACCTCTTACCATAACACAGTAGAGGTGTATGCACAGGATTGTTTTGGTCTGCCAATAGAGTTGTAAAGACTACTTTTATAGACAAGGTTGTTTCGGTATGCCAATAGAGAGAATCCATGATGTACGGATACTTCAAAATGGACAACGTATCTCGTCTTATCGTATCCGATAATTCACTTTTTATGTGTAAAATTCGTGTCCTAACCGTGTTTATGGCATATATATCCTTTGCCATATCCATAGTATCCATATCGTATCTATGCATCATAGGAGAGAATTTGCCCTTTTCTCCTTTGTATATAAGAAGCCATCATCATCATTTT
Source organism: Cinnamomum chago (assembly GCA_038049695.1). Classification (NCBI taxonomy): domain Eukaryota; kingdom Viridiplantae; phylum Streptophyta; class Magnoliopsida; order Laurales; family Lauraceae; genus Cinnamomum; species Cinnamomum chago. The sequence goes on along the minus strand of CP142451.1, from coordinate 4,951,785 downwards.
TTATGCTTTCTTTTAACTATTCTTTCTTTGTCCTTTTGCTCTTTCAGTACTTTCTTTTACCTATTCTTTCTTTTGTCTTTTTGCTCTTTCATATCATAATATTATGATAGTTGATGTCAAAGGTTCCATTTGCATCAGTTGGTATCTATGTTTCTCAGCACGTAATGTGAGAGGATGAAGAGTCTAAGCTCAAAAGTTACAATTTATCTCCTAGAGAATGATACTCTTAAAAAAAGGGAAAAAAAAAAAAAAGAGCACGTGAGTATATCTAGGAAAGACCATGTCCAGTCAATTCCATCACCCCAAACCATTGTTTAGGCCCCAACTGAACTGCACACATCTGTCAACTGTACTAGCCCAAACCATGTGTCGTGGCTCCAAAAAGGTATACATTTGTGGTAATTGATTGTCAAATGGGAAAGATTAATAATACATTTTACAAAATCAGATCTCCTGTTTGGTCCAAATAGGGTTTAGAATTTGGATTAATAAGGACGTGACACACAGGAGCTTATTGAGTTAAAAAAACGGGCAGCATCGTCTTTTAAGTATAAAACATGTACAAGACAAACGTGTCCTCCTCTTGATTGGTCCAAACAGGGGATTCGGATCTTACAATTTACATACGGGTCGAATTTTAATTTTGATCTGATGATCATTACCACTGAATGAAAACATGCAAGTAAATGATTGCACCGAACTCAAATAATTGTAGCCATATGTCTTGAAGTCCTATCTATCCACCAACCTGTGGAGTTAGTTGAAGAGGCCCCACAATATGGGTTTGGATTGGATCATTTCAAGTGATTAAGTATGAAATAGAGTGTTTTATCTGTTTGTCCTGCATGTAGTTTTTAATGGTTTGTAATACAAGGCTCTTGTCTCCCTGTCTATGATTACAGCAAAACCTGTGGCGGAAAGCAAGGCAAAACACCACTTGAATAATGGTCAAGTGGGCATTGAAAAACCTCATGGCATCATCTTCTTCAAACTTTGTTTCTTGAACTCTATAGTCCAATGACGTCCTTTCTTTGAACAGTTAACAAAGTTTCAAGGTTCTGGCAACGACCGGGCATCCATGTCTTTTGTCTCAACTAGGGATGCAAAAGGTTGAAGAGTGATCTAACTAATTCGGGGAGTTTAGTAGTAATTAGGGGTATTGGGTCCTGGCAACGAATTACGTTGGGTCGCGCACAATGGGTAGGCTTAACCTGAACCTAGTTCATTTAAAAATTTTACTTGAACCTATGCCGAAAGCTAAAAGGTCAACTCGAAACCCCCGCTTAATAGCTAGGTTGAGTTGGTTGGTGGTCATAGTGCAATGAGTTGGGTTGGTTAAGTTGGTGGGTCAAATTGTAAGTATGGGCTTAGCTAGAATCCAACCCAGTTATTAATTAAGTCAATCGTATTGGCAGGTTGGGTTAGAGCTTGTAAGAGTTCAACTCAAACATGGTTTGGAGCAAGTTCACTGTTAATAAGATATTAACACAATCATTTAGAAACACTTTCCATATAAAAAAATTGTTTCTAAATATTCATCATTTGGCCTTATGCCTTACATAGGACTGGTTTGATTTCACATTTTCTAAATATATAACTCTAATTAGTCCTTGAGTCTAGCTAGACCCTCTACTAAGGTCTTCACTCTTCACATTTTCATCTTAGTTGGAAGGACAGATAGGCTCTTAGAGTAAACACTATGAATTCGGACATTGTATCAGTCAAAGCTAAAGCTTTTACATATTACACACTCTTTGTCAACAGTGCAAATCTCCATTTTTCCATTGTTTTCAAGGTGTCCAGATATAAACCATATAAGAAAATAGAAAGTAGTAGTGGCAGTGAAACCTTTATCCGTGTGGCGATATAACTCAGTTTTGGCTGATTTTTTAAAACTATGGTTAACACCCATAAACAGGACTTCTCTGATCTTACGGATATTGTTTCGATGAAGGTGCAACAATCACATCATGATGATCAAACTCAGATTTCGTGAGAAGTTGTATCATGGGTCATTTGCTTTCTGCCACAAGCCATTCTGCCCATTCGTTAATGAGAATGCTTCCCTCCTATTTTAATTAATGCTTATCTAATCTTCCCATGTATATATATTACCTAAGGTGAGAGAGCTTTACTCCAACAGTCTCTCCACTTTCTCTGTAACTAACTGTTTTGCTGCAAGGTCTAACAGAGTCCACACCTCCAAACACTTCCTCCATCTCTAGGAACTGCAGTGTGGTGAGATGGGTCGAGCCCCATGTTGCAGTGGTGAGCATGCTGGTCTGAAGAAAGGCCCATGGACCCATGAAGAGGACCAATTACTCAGAACATTTCTCCTGAACAACCCCAACACCAGTTGGCGCCAGGTCCCACCACGAGCAGGTTTATGGCTAAAAAAATTTAACTTAGCCTTTTTTTTTTGACTCTATAGGTTGCACCCAAAACTGTGTCACATAACAGGCAATAAAATTATTAGGGCCCACCTGTTTATTGATGTAAAAGAGGGTCTCTACCAATCGTTGATCGATCCCTTGAACTCTATTGGAAGCTTCTACTCATGCAACCATAGATACAAAAGATAGATTGGTTACGACCTCACCTGGTTTTATCAACTCATTTCGGCTGCATTTATATTTTGGTAACTATGTCATAAATGTTGTAAAAGAAACAAAAGTTCCAAAAACTATGAGCTTTAATGACTTTCATAAGGGTTTGAATGCTAATATGATATGAAAATATTGCCTACCAGCATATATATAGACATGATACAATTCTTTTGTGTTCCTGTTAACTTTATGTTTTGGATCTTTAAATTCGCGGAGCAACAGCAGTGACTACTGAAATTGGTATATATATGACACGCAAAACAGATAACAGCTTTGATGATGCCAAAAAGTGGTTTCGGGCACCACCGGTCAAGTGATATGTAATTAATGTAAAACTTAATGGAGAGAGAGAGAAAGAGAGAAGGGATTTATAGTGGTTCGGTCAGTATGACCTACGTCCACTTTAAATGATCACTTTACTGCTCTGAGGAGGAGATTACAAAGTAGTCAGATACAATAAAATAATGATGTGTAGAATTCGAGAGATCCCCCTCTTCTCTGACAGGACTTCTCCTTTTATAGTCTTTCTCCAACGGGTGGGGAGATTCTCCAGGGATCTCCAATGATGTACGCTCCAGTCTGGTAGAGTCTCCCGCACTGTCCTCAACAGATGAGTAGGCAAGATCTCCTCCGCGGGACTTGGTAAAAGCAGGTAGGTGAAACGACGTGATGACTTTGTCATACTGTGGATTTGGATCCAGCCTCAATGGGTAGATCAAGACCTGAGCTTATCATGGACTAAGGTCAGTTTGACCCGACCCGTCGCCGTGGACCGAGCCACCTGGGCCTAACCTGTCATTGCGGACCGAATTATTTGGGCCTGGCCCATCAAGCTTAATTTTATTTTAGTTGGAGTTGTGGCCTCATTGTAACTAGAATTAGCATTGGTCCATGCTCTAAACTCTATTTTCTCTGTCAATGTATTCATATTCTAAGATTTTATTTACATGTAAAAGACCCTACGATTGCATTAATATGATGATTTTCGATCCTTTAATTAGTTCTTCATATATTTTCCAAGTTTTTGATGAAAAATGGGTAGTAAGGGACCAATAACTAGTTTGTACTCTAAATACATGAGTGTTGCTCAAATACTTTGGGCTCATTTGGATGAGAAGGGAATCCTCCCTTGTGGAGATTCTCCATTTTTATATTGTTGTAGTTCTTCTCCTTGCCTTTGGGTTTGATCTGACAAAGACATACAAAGAAAACCATTATGAAAGTATAAATCAAGCAACACTTTTAATGATAAGAACTCCATTTTTCAATCCCTAGAGAAGGGTGTTTCATTCGGAAAAAGTAGTTAGAGAAATTACTTATTTCTTTGGAAAAAAACAAAAAATAAGAAAGTGGAGATGAAGGTTTTCCTCCATCCCACTTTTCTCTGTATCCCACAGGCACATCTTATTAACATGATCCATTGATTTTCTGCAGGTTTGTTAAGGTGTGGGAAATCTTGTCGTCTTCGCTGGATGAACTACCTACGTCCAGACATTCGGAGAGGAAACTTCACCCTTGAGGAGGAAAATCTGATAATACAACTCCATGCTGCAGTAGGAAACAAGTGAGTGATTGTCCACGTAGACGCTACAATATATCCTTTGAACAGTTTTCTTCACCTTTTGACGTCTAAAATGGATCCAAATAAGTGATTCTGATAGTTACATATTTGCATAATTCTTTAGAGGGATGATGGGATAAATACCATGGATCCCTTTTGGAACATTGCCAATTAATGCAGGGTTAGATGGATGTATAAGGAACCACAGGGATTCTTTTAAGTGAAAACCATCCTCATCTTATCACCTCATAGCTCTCTTACCAAATAAAAAAAAAACACCTTAGCTTTGTGATAGAAGCTCTTGAAAATTACATTTTAAATATGATTGATTCTTGGATATATCACAAATCATTAGGTTATCACTATCGGATAGCCTACAAATTCAACATAACCTTCAAATATTATCAAACTCAAGCGAAGCCCACAAGATCTTACTAGATAACTAGTCCATATTGATGCCTTGTATGCACAAAAATATTCACCTCAAATAATTGCAAATTAGCATTTTTTTAGAGCACATACAAACAAAAATGGTCTCCTTGAGATTCCCTCGTGTGCTTCTCACTTACTCAACTTGTTAACAAACACTTAATTAAAAAATGATGTCATCTTTGAATCTATCTAATGACTGGATAAGCAACCTCAGGAAATAATACATAGAAGAGCCAATCAAACATAGTTCAAAAGGGTGGGTCCCATGATTCCTCAAGTCTACTCAATTCAAACTGCTGACTTATTCCAAACTTACGCAAGAGGGAACTTCTTTTGTTTGTTAACATTCAATACAAACTGCAATGTCAGTTTCACCCTAACTTTTCAATGGTCCATGCATCATTTACAAGAAGGGGTGTTTTCTTGTGTTTGTTTTTCAGGTGGTCAGTTATAGCTACCCAGCTACCTGGCAGAACAGATAATGAGATTAAGAACTTGTGGAACACAAAGCTAAGGAAGCTATTGGTCCTTAAAGGAATAAACCCAATGACCCATCAGCCCTTGTGCAACCCTATGCTATCTGATTATGTCAAGCAGTGGGTAAAATCCATCGAAAATGCGATTATCACGGGGCTTATGGCGCAATCATCATCTAATAATATAGACAGCAATTCACTTCATCCCACTCTCCCTTCTTTCATGTCTCTACCATTAGATTCATCTTTGAATGAAGACGGTCTTGGACAGTCTCACCCATTGAAAGCAAGTCCTTACCAAAATGCACTCACAGACAATTCTTGGGTTGATGATGGGAGTTCTCAACTGAATGATAATTTGGATGGTGATCTTATGATGGGTGAAGAGGCATCCTTACAGGATAATATGGATCAGTATCTGAGAGATGGATTTGGAAATTTCCCAAGCACTCCATTCTTTGATGGTTACATGGACTCAATGATGTCTACTGCAAATTTGGAAGAGGGTTTGCTGGCAACAAAAGCATGATATCTGTATTCAGCAGTCACAATGTTATAAGATCAGACATGTATATAGGATAGGGATATCAGGTTGTGATGACTTTGTTGTTGGTTTTGGTTTTTGATTTGTATAAACTAGTTATGTTTGATTACGTATGTACAAATATGCAAATCTGTAAATTCAAGGCAGTACTTTCTTATGGGAATTGAGAAGTGATCCAATGTAGACTCATGCTTTGTGAATCTAACCCATTGCGATGATTTTATAAGATGCCCGTCTATTTTGGTGGCCCAAACGACCAAATTTAGGCCTCATTGATCATATGATTAATAAGATGATCTTGCATTTTCTTATTTGGGAAAAGCTTTAGTTCTTCTAGCTACTACACCAAATATGTTAATTAGGAACATTCTTCTGGTACGTTTATAAAATGTTACAAAGTAGAAGCGCATTGCAACCGTTCCTAAATTAAAACACCGTGCCAAAATCCAATTATGTCGAGGAACATTTTTAAAGCGTTCCTATTCTCCTACTAATATTTTTTTTGGCACAAAGTAGTTTTTATTAATTGATTAATTAGTTTTTGAGTAACCCAGTATTATTGAAGATGCTCATTGTTCTAGTTAGGGGTGCTCATGGGCCGAGCCAGCTTGAGCCTGATACTATCCTAGCTCGCTTTGGCACCAGCTTGGATATGTAATTAGGGCCTGATTAATAATTGGGGCGGGCTTGGATTAAGTGATGGAAAGTCCCTAGCCTGGCCCTGCCCAGCTTGTGTAAGAAATGCGTAATTTAATTTAATTAATGCTCTAATGCCCACAAAAGTGATGAAAAGCTCGGTTCAGCTCTCGGTCCGATTGTATAAATGGGCGGGCTCAGGCCTAAATTTTATGGCCTGTGTCGGGCTTGGGTCAGGCTTGAGCCAGCGTTTCTAAAGTCTGGCTAGGCCTGTATATGCCTTAGCCCTGCCCAACCCGGCCATGAACACCCCTAGTTCTAGTGTAAGGACCCAAACTAAAATTTGATATTGGTCATATATACGTTAATATCATAGAATGCCACATTAAAAACATAATAATAAAGGTTTACACAATCTTATTGAAATAATGAAGAACTATTAAATTAAAATAAATATGCAACTTTGGAAATGGTTGGGCATGGCCCCACCTTAGATTTCACACCCTCACCATGTTCAATTGGAAATAAACAATAAATGAGATTAAAAAAATAATAAAAAGAATAATTTACATATAAGTTAGAATATTAGAAACCATATATATTGAGACGGACATAAGTGTGCACTAATCCTCATTAATGAAAATATGTGCCAACATCGGATTTTTAGGAGTCCCGCCAAAAGTGAACCAAAAACTCCTTGCACAAGTACTCTCCTTCCCGGCAAAATTGGGAAAAAATCGTTCCAAATGTGACTCCCCACACTTGCACATCTCTCCTCACTATGTACACTATATGGCCAAGTATTTAACCAAAGTTGGAAAGAATGGATGGGAGGGATGTTAACCAAAATACTTGCACGATCTCATTAATTAGCACAACCCTACAGAGAACGCTTACACCAAAAAAAAAAAAAAAAATCTACAGAGAACGGAATCAAGAGAGAAGAAAACAGAAAAAGAAAAAGTGGAAGGAAGCACGGGGGAGAGAGAGAGATAACGTTAGTGGGGAAGTAAGGTGCCAAGCTTTGTTCTTTTCTTATCATCTTGTGATTTCTATGTTGATGTGTTTCAGGTTTAATTAGGGTTTTTTTTCCCTTTTTTTGTTATATTCTGCCTCCATTATTATTTTTCCTTTTCCTATTTAGTGTCCTAAAGTATCTGGAAATCATTTATTTATATATTTGTTTATGCTCTTATGAGGTTAAATATTTAGGTTTTAGATGGGTTTCGAGAATTTTGAAATCCCTGATTTGATTCACTTCGTTGAAGCGTGAATAGGGGCGGATGTCCTTTTACAGAAGTAGAAAGGATCTAGATGTGCTTTTACAGGAAGAGAGACAAGTAGAATGGAAGAAAAAAAAAGTGTTTCAATTTGTGCCTATCTCAGCACAGACAGGCTAGGGTCCCTTTCAGCAAAGAGATGAAGGACTTTCCTATATTCAGTGAATATACTTCTTTTGGCCCATGATGACGGTTATTAGATATGTATGTTGAGACAAAGTTTGTAAACTCTCAGTAAACTAAAGGAAGATAAATTGTTAAGTACCACTGTATAAAACAAAACAGAGTCTAGTGCAGTAGTGCTATTTCCTTGTGTCCAAATAGTTGTGCATTAAAGGGGGTTGACTATTCTCCTAAGCCTATTTACAATGCTTATGGTTTAAAGTGAATGGTATAGTTTGAGAGTGGGTTGCTACTACAGAGATTTGTTTTGTTTTGTTTTGTTTTATTTTTCTATCTCAAGTGGTCAGGCCTTCATGTGTTTGAATAGAGCTGAGACTTCAGTGATTCAAACCATTGATCTAATGAGATCCACCATGGATAAACCATGTTCAGAAATCAACACAGATTGGAAGATCCTAGCCATCCAATAATTGGCATACCTGCATTGAATATGGATCATTTCTGTTTTTCTTTGTAAACCATATTTCACACTAACACTAGATTAGCCATCTTGGTAACCAAACCAGTACCTCCACTTGGACAGATTCATGCCTTATACACACTTATTATGAGTTATGTCTAAGAATACCTAGTATGCGTCTATAGTTCTGTTCCTAACAACCAATTTTCTTGTGTTTAGTCTATTTTCTCTTTAGTCATGGGTTAGAACTTAGGTTGACATCAAAGCTGATTTTCCAGTCAGACAGTTTCCACTGTGCTTCTGGACAAACTAAATGGTTGAGTGGTTTGGACATACTGTTATCTGCTAGGTATAGTTTCAGAGAAACTGCTACTATACAGAGATCAGTTTTGTTTTGTTTTGTTTTTTCTTCTATGAATATGTGTAATTCTTTTTTTTTTTTCAATTAATAAAAGATATTTCTAATTATGTTTTCTGTGGAAATCCATTGTCTTATATTTCATCTGCCCCTTTCCTTGTTCAAACGAGATTGAGGGTTTATGATGCTTTTGCATTGTGCAAAAAAAATGAGCATGCATTCAATTTCTATCCACCCCATGTACTGTCTTAATCAACCACTCTGATTTATCTCCAATAAGCGCAAAAATTTCTTAATAATCATATGCTGAAATATATTTCAGCAATAATAGGGGCGGAATGTTAATATAGTATAGCTATTTGTACGTGAAAATACATTAATGATCAAAGGGCTCTTTGAGATATCATGTTTGAAACTTCTGAAGTGGTTGGTGAGACCATCTTTTGTAGTAGTAATCCTAAGGACATCTTAGGACACAACATATATGAACAATAATTGCATTGCTGCGACCAAACTGTTTATGTTGCATCATTTCTCCTACTTGGAATTTGTTTTTGCATTTGTTGGTATAGTATTAACTTTGTGGATTCAATCAGATTAGGCCCTCGTCAATCCCATTTTAACTAAGTTAACCTTGGACCAACACAACTGGTCCCAATTTTGATGGAACCAATCTTTTTCTTTACATATCATGATGTCTTGAGTGTTGACACTGGGGTTTTTATCATCCATGTCAAGCATATTGGACTTGTTAGTATCTTTTTTGTGTTTCTAATATTTGATTTTATGCCAGAAGCTTTCCCTTTTGATTGAATATATGTAGTGACTATAATATGTGTGATTTATTTTGTACCTAAAATTATTTTTTGGTGTCCAAACTATGGAGGAGACTATCAAAATTCCTACGAGATTTATTAGATGTATGGACTTGGAGAGAATTTTAAATAGCGGATGATTAATGTAACCATTAATTGTGTTGGTAAAGACTTTGTTACTAGATAGGATTGACTATAGTCAATGTTGTTGCTGGATCTGTGACTATGTTTCATGGATAATATGTTATCTCATTTGTTGCAGAATGATGTCATCAAGTAACAAAGCATGGATGTCCAAACATAGATTAAGTCCAGAGTATTTGGAGGGACTTTTACATTTTATTGAGTTTACAAAGAAAAATGGTAAAGGATGTGAGCAGTTTTCGTGTCCATGTGTTAAATGTCGAAATGGGAGTGGACTAATTACCCTTGATTTGATTCATGAGCATTTACTTATTAACGGTATTGATAAGTCTTACACACATTGGACTTTTCCTGGGGAAAGTATTGCAACAACTAAGGAGAAACCATCATTATCGAAGCTTGGTGATCAACCAGATGATATGTATCCTAGAATGGAGGAACTTGTTAATGATGCATTTGGAAGAATTGGTGAACATGTCGATTCTCTTATGGATGATCTTATGAGGAATGCTGATTGTCATGAAGGCTGCCCAGAGTCTCAAGGCCATGAAGATTTTGAAGGGAGAAGATATAAATCTTTATTCGATGATGCAAGACAACCTTTGTACCCTTCTTGTCCTAAGGAGCTCACAAAATTGTCAGTTACGGTTGAGCTCTATAGTTTAAAGGAACAAAATGGTTGGTCAGACAATAGCTTTAATGACCTCCTTCAATTGAACAAGAAGTTGCTGCCTGTGGGAAATACATTACCAGAAAGCACATATCAAGCTAGAAAGATGATCAACTCATTGGGAATGACTTACGAGTCGATACATGCATGCCCGAACGATTGCATTCTTTATTGGAAAGAGTATAAAGATAGACAAAATTGTCCACTATGTCATACATCTAGATGGAGGTCAAATTACTTGGCAAAAAATAAAGTGTTAAAGTGCCGTTAAAAGTTTTGAGATATTTTCCTTTGACACCAAGGCTACAAAGGCTATATAGGTAAGATTTGTGGTTAAATATAATTTCAAGGGCATCGTACATGTTTTTGGATATTAAAATTAATAACTAATTATTTTTCTGACTTTGTTGTGTAGTGTCCCATGGATAGTAGAGCAAATGACTTGGCATGCTCGATCGAAAGAATACAATGGTGTTATGCAACATCCTTTTGATTCATTAAGTTGGATGGTACGTAGTAAATACCAAGTGACCAAGTTTTGCTATGGAAAGCCGTAATGTGCGTTTAAGACTTGCAATTGATGGATTTAACCCTTTTGGACATCTAAGTAGCGTTTATAGTTGTTGGCCTGTCATTATAGTGCCTTACAATCTTCCTCCCTCGATGTGCATGAAAAGAGAATTTTCAATGTTGACAGTACTGATACCAGGTCCAAGAGGACCAAGTAAAGACATTGATCTTTACCTGCAGCCATTGATTGACAGCTGAAGGAATTATGGCTTAATGGAGTGTCAACGTATGATTCTCATTCGAGGATAATTTTTAATATGAAAGCTATATTGATGTGGGGAATTTATGATTTTCCTGCATATGGGAGTTTGTTAGGTTGTGTTACACATGCACAATATGCTTGTCCTGTTTGCGCTAGGAAATCGTTTCTAAGCGTCTTAAGAGTGGGAAAAAGTACTCCTATCAGGGCCACCGAAAATATCTTCCAATTAATAGCGTTTTCAGGACACAAAAGGCGGTTTTCAATAATAAAGTAGAACAAGGAAGACCTTCTCCACGGTTGAGTGGTTCGGACGTTGAAGCGAATGTATAGCTGGTATTCAGATGGATATTGGAAAATCGAAGGGGAAAAAATGAAAAAGTTATAATGATGAGTCGGCCAAGAATATAACTGCATGGTATAAGAGATCGATTCTATTCGACCAGCCATATTGGAAGGTGATTTCTAAAATTTGTATTATATTTCATATACGTATATTTTAGCAAATATACACTTAACTGTCCATTATTAATGTGCTTTAACAGGAATTGCCAGTTCGCCATAACCTGGATGTGATGCATATTGTGAAGAATGTTGGTGACCATCTTCTGTCAATGATCCTAGACATCAAAGATAAATCAAAAGATGACACTAGTGCACGTGAGGATTTGAAAAGAATGAACATCAGGAAAGAATTATGGTTGCAAGAAACGGATGGTAGAACTATTAAACCAAAGGCACCATTTACGCTAAGTCGTAAGGAGAAATAATTGTTTTGTCATACCTTGCATGACTTGAAGGTTCCGACAAGGTATAGTTCAAGTTTTAAACATCTTGTGAACTTACAAAGTCTTGAAATAAAATGGCCCAAGTCACATGATTATCACGTCATAATGCAACAGTTATTACCTATTTTGCTACAACATGCCTTCTTAGAGCATAAGATACTAAAAATTGCTATTCAACAAATTTGCAACTTTTTTAATGTCTTGTGTACAAAGACGATCAGTGCAGATAATATCATTGCTGTAAAACAACGACTTGTAGTGGCAATGTGTGTTTTGGAGAAATTTTTCCCGCCTTCATTTTTTGTTATTTGCATTCACCTCAAGGTGCATTTAGCTGATGAAGCATTAGTTTGCAGCCCAGTCAGATTTCGTTGAATGTATCCTTTTGAACGGTATATTCCTAACCCTAATATATTCTTTTCGAATGGTATAATATATTGTTGATTCGAAACCTGTCACCAGGCTAATGAAAATCTATAAAGGATACGTAAAGAATACAGCACACCCTGAAGGATGCATTGCAGAGCGCTACATTGTAGAGGAATCTATTTTGTACTGTATGGAGTACATGCCAGATGGTGATAGAGGTAATCATAAGAGGACACGTGAAAGGTCTTTGGATGACGATGGTGATGCGATGAAGAGCCATTGGACAAAGGCAAGAATATATATCTAACTAACTTACAACATCAACAAGTACACAAATGGGTTTTGCATAGTTACAATCAAATTGGTGATTGGGAAAGGTTGGTAGATAAACTCTCTAAAACATCGTGTAAGATATATTAATTATATCACTTATAGAAATATGCATAGTAACTTGTCTGTCACTGATACAGGAAATATGAAACATATTTAAAAACAACTTCTTCAAAGGGACGAAAAAGGAAGAGCATTTCGTCTACGAACAATGACCTTGATTTTATTAGATGGTAGCGAAAGGAGGTATTGTTTTTAATTATTTATTTAGTTTCATAATGTTAAATGATATACGTGTTCATATATACTGAGTACCAAGTAAATCCGTTTTTTATATGCAGATGGAATCTGTTGAGGACGAGTACACTTTGAAAAGACTAGCAGATGGACCAATGTTCAAGGCAAAATGTTATAATAAATATCGTGTCAATGGTTTTGTATTCTGTCCGAGTGAATATGAGACTAATAAATCAACACAAAATAGCGGGGTCTCAATGAAAGCCATCACTAAGTGTAGGTCAAGTGCTAAGGATAAGAATTACAAGGAAGATGAGACCACCTATTATGGGCTTGTGAGACAGATAATTGAGTTGGATTATGGTGATTTTCGTCAAACGGTATTTTATTGTGATTGGGTCAAAGTAGAGGATAAAACCAACGGTTGCATTGTTGATCTTGAAACAAATTTGATAATGGTAAATATGGAAAAATTCAAAGGAAAAGAGAAGGAAGGGGGGTGAACCATTCATACTCGCGTCTCAAGCAAGTCAAGTGTTCTACTCCAAAGATCAAATAAGGTTTGGATGGTCTGTTGTTTTGATGGCCCCAAAAAAGATTGACAAAAGATGTAGATGCACTTGAAGATCCTACTTTGTTTTCCTCCTCAGCTGGCGAAAATGCAAATTTAAAGAATGTCTTGAAAGAAATTAACTATGAGTTGTAGAGTTGGACATGTTTATTTTTATTTTCAATCTTTTTTAATATTTTAAGTTTCTCATATAAGATTGTACAACAAAAAAGGCTTGCTATAATTGTCTCTATGCCATCACTTTATTTTTTCTTGATTGTTTATTCTGTCGACTTATTGATAAGGTGAAATATGCACTTGATGATTAAAAACCTGTTTTTATGTCTTTTAAGCTGTTTGGCATAGGTGTTCCAATGGCAGAGGAAGACAATGGAAGTTCAGTAAATGTAGGTAATTAACTGAAGTAATAATTTCATACTTTACTTTCAATACTATTTTGTTTATATAACATTCATCTTGTACGGAAACTCCTCATCATCACAAGACAAGCTTGTGATCACCTTAAATGCATTTGGTTTACCCGTGGGAGATAACTCAATTAAGTTGGCTTCAAGATGCGGAGATCTTGTTCGCACCCACGTCCCTATTTCCATCAAAGACTGGCGTGCAGTGCCTAAGAGCAAGAAAGATGAACTATGGAAGCGCATACAGGTATAATTTATATTTTTTATATAACACTTGGTAGGGAACAAGTTAATACCCTGTATAGTGTACAAGGAGACGAACAGTTAAAAAATAAAACTTTAAGGAAAAAAAATCTAAGACAATTCAATTTCAAATTTTCTTGCAGGAAGATTATGTTGTATCTCAATGCTACAAAGATAAATGCCTCAAAAACATGTCTGATATGTTCAGGAAGTACAAGGCCAATTGAGGACAAATTATCTCGATCTTCATACAACTTATGATGATAAATTGAACAATCGTCCTCCAGGAATTAAGCCTGAAGATTGGGAGTCTTTTGTTGAACATAACATGGATTCCAAAATTATAGAACAACGGAAAAAAAATGCTGAGGTGAGGAAGAAGCTGGACATTTATCATACAAGTGGTAGGCATGGCCAAGCGAGACTGGAAGAGAAAATGGTAAGTATTTGGATCTTATCTATAGCATAAATTCACTCTTTATGAAAATAGAATTGTAATCTAAATATGGGAAATGAATAACTACGCTCATTTTTTATTTTTGCCCTATGGTCTTCATTTTTAATTACTTATGACATAAATCATATGTTTTCAGTTCTTTTATACCTTAATACAAACAAATAGACCCTTAGAAACTAATTGTTGAAAATCATGTAAATATAGAAACGTCAAAAGAAGGATGATGACCCTCCCATTACTAGAGCTAAAGTGTGGATTGAAGCCCATACAAGAAAGGACGGCTTTGTCCCCAGTAGTGTGTCTACACATATGGTGAGTTCATAATTTTACACTTAAGTTCATGAACTACTATAAAGTAATTTAAAATACTTACTTGTATGGATGTATCACTTGGCAGGAAAAACTAAAGGAATTACTTTCCAAACAAGGTGAATTCAATCCTCACGACATTCTCAACGATCCATTAACTCAAGTATTTGGTGTTGATAAGCGGGGTCGTGTCCGAGGTGTTGGGAATGTATCCAGAACTCAAATTGTAGGGTCCTCGCCAGCTCTTGAAATGCTGGCCCTTAATGAGAGGAAAGTTACAGACCAATCAACATCACTTAAGAAACTAGAGTCCCAAATGGAAAACCTAATCGATGAAGTTGGGGGTTTGCGACAGTTGATTGTCAAGGTTAGTTTCGATTGGAATTCTTTTTTTATATTAAATATTTTAAATAGCTTTAGATTTTTTTTCTATATGTATTGAACAAATAACATGTGTTGTGAAACATTATTATAGAAACTCATAGATTCAGAATCCCAAGGAAGCACATCCATTCCACCAAAGATGTCAGGATCAATTAATCCAATAGAGAATGATCAATCTTCAATGAGATGGCAATCATGCAAACTATTATCTTGGCATAATGAAGTCGTGACCCGTGGGAGAGCTTATACGGGAAAAGAACCCCAACAGTTTCATGGCAAGTCTCTTGCGAAAAATGCATATAAAGTTATGGTTGATATTATTGACAAAGGAGACATCGAATTATTTCAACCAGATGGTTATCATTCAACTTTGGGTGAAATTGGAAATGGGTCATTTGTAGCATGGCCTATGAGCTTTACTTTGTTCACTGATTAGTTATTGCTTGTAAAGAACAACTTATTAAACTTTTATCATGGTTGATGTTCTTTTATAGCTTTTGTTAGAACAGTAGAATAGTACATGGAATGGGTTGTCTTTTTAAGTATCTTAGTTTACCTTTATTTCAATGTATAAATTAATTTCTTCAAATGAGCTCTCTTGTTGATTCATTGCAAATTAATATATATATATATATATATATGTGTGTGTGTGCACACTTATGAATGTCATTACAGGTTCTCTTACAAGTTTTTTAAGTTTATATTTATATATTTTTTAAAAATATTCATAATATTAGGAACAGTTTGTAACTGTACTATTATACTTAGGACCAGATCGTGGAACGGTTGGGACATGTTCCAACAACAAAAATAAAGGAACGGTTCATACTTGTGCCAAAAAAAATGTATTTAGGAACGGTTTAATATCGTTCTAAAAATATAATTTTAGAACGGGTTGAAATCGTTCTAAAAAATTGTATTCAGGAACAGTTCCACATCGTTCCAAAAAGATACTTTTGGCACGAGTTGAAATCGTTTCACAAAATAAATTTAGGAACGGTTTTGATCCGTTCTATAATAATATTCTAGAACGAATATTGAGCATTCCAAAGTTTTAGGAACACCCCTTTTTAGAACGGATTAAAATTGTTCCTTAATCCATTAAGTTCAAAACCATTCTTAATAGCGATTTTTGGTGTAGTTCAAAACCGTTCTTAATAGCAATTCAAAACCGTTCTTATAGCCTAGCTAGTTAATGCCCAACTATTGCAGTTCAGGGTTTGGGTTGACAATGCTGACTTGACTAACAAATGGGTCGCATTCCACTATAGTCCATACTTGCTAATCAACAATATTGAATTAGAAACAATCCGATTCATTGTATTATGACCCACAAATCTGATCCGAATCAAAGCTAATTAATTTATTGTATTTTCACTATGATCCACCAATCCAACCCAATTCAGTATTGATGGCCCCCTCTTAACCACTACCAAACTAGCCCTTAGTTATCCATTCAATCTGATATGTTGACGTTCCAACTTTTATGAAGTTTTTAGACTAAATGCACAGACACTTTCGTGAACTCTTTAGCCCAATGACGTCTTTAATTCCTTGGGACAGTAAGCAACATAACAAGTTTCCTGATAAGGACTCTAAAAAGGAATACAAGGGATTTTCAAAGCCGACTTGACTATGATTGAAATGGTGTCTTCCCTTGCTTCTTGCTTGACGCCACAGTTTTTGCTAATCCAACACAATGGGAGGAAAGAAATAAGGACGGCTTAGATTATACATTGTGGGACCCATTTCAGCTACCTTCATTGGTTGGTTGATTGTTTGGACTTCAAGTCATATGGCTCCAATTTTTTAAATTTGGCCCAATTATCTACTTGCATGTTTTTTTTATTTAATGGTAATGGTCGTCAGCCTAGATTAATATTCAATTCATATGTGGAAAGCATTTGGCCTATTCTATTTAGCTATCCACCACAGATGTATGTAGTTGAGTTGAGCCCCATAGCAAGGGGTTGGGCCACTGCAATTGATTGGACTCGGTCAATTTTCATGTATCTTATCAGCAGGGGCGGACTCAGAAAATGGAACTGGGGTGCCCAAATGAAGATTATTAAAAGAAAATCTTAATAATTTAGGGGTCAAAATTAAATATCACAAAAAATTTAGTGGTAAAAAATAAAATTTTGAAAACTTAAGGGGGCCACCCCCCCCCCCCTAAGGCCTACATGTAGGTCCGCCCCTGCTTATCAGTAAAAGGATTGGTGTTAATCCAAACAAATAGTTTTTTTTTTCTTTTTTTGCTAATGGAGGGTTCTCAACCCTTTAGACTGGACTATTCCCTTCGGGCCTAGAGTGAAGCCGAGTAAAACCCCTATGACCCCTAAGTGGTAGCACAAGTGGACTCAACCTTCAGTTCTTGAAGAGGGGAGAATCAGTGGTTTATACCAAGACCTCTAGCTCCGGAAGAGGGACGAATTCGTATTTTAAATTGCCTGATTAGACAATTTTGGTCAAAATTGGTATTTTACAGTAAAATAGATTTGTCCAAAGGATATTAAACAGACGTAGGGTGACTTAGCAGATTAAAAACACATCAACAAATGCATTTGGATAAGTAAACTTAATTTAATTTCCCGGCAAAAAATCTCATAAGTAATTTTATTTTGGTTGACAAGGTACGGCCATATAATTTGACTAGTAGGACTAGCTAGTACTTGGGCTCACGCATGACCTTGCAACACATGCCCGCCAATTAACTCGTGTTGAAAACACAATGCAAGAAACAAACTCACTCTATATGGGAATAAACCACCATCCAACTGGTAAGGTGGGCCCGTTTGATAATTTTATGTGTAAAAGTAAAGGTCAGTAAAGCATTAAATCAAAAGAGAATAAAATATGAATAGATTATAATATTATTTTATTTTTAGTTGATGGTTATGTAATTTTTTTGACTTTTTTATATAGAAAAGTAGAGTTTTTTTTATTTTTTATTGAAGAAAGGAGGTTGTTTTTTTACAATTTTTTTTAAAGAAGATTAAAGAAAATTTTAGTTAAAGTATTATTGATGTGACACTTTACCTAAAAAATAAAATCTTTACTTGACTTTTATTGATCTAGTAATTTAAGAATGTGCCCATGGGGTGCACCGCAATTCAAACTCATGCACTCTCTTCATCTGTTTAGATGTCTAAGCAGGTGAGATACAATTAATAGGTCCATCATTCTCTTTTTACATCATTCTCTTTTTAAAAATAGGACGCCCAACAGAGTTTTGGTCCAGTACCCCGTACAACATCACTTTTATAATGTTACCCATCACCAAGATGTAAGATTTCTAATGTTGGGCATTATACATTCCATCAAAATTAGATCAAGCCATTATCTACAATGGAAGGCCCTGATTTCTTTTCACCAAATGGTAGGGCCACTGGCCCCCCGGTCACATCACTTTGAAGCCCCGCGAATGTTCTACATTCTTTTGCCGCATCAAGAGCACAAAGGCGAAACTGCAAGCTTCTCCGAAACGAAACCTGTCAAGCGGACCCACGTTTGTAATTCCAAATTCCTCTTGAAATCGTGTTGGGCCTTGGCCCACGCCCCACATCAACTAAATCCACGCCCCAGGTCAATAACAGAGAACGAAAGGAAAAAAACTCAGAATCCTCTTCCGCTCTTCCGACCTACCCTCTTCCTTCAAGGATCGACGGTTCAGGTAAATCTCTCTGTAGCTTCTCTCTCCCTCTCCCTCTCCCTCTCCCTCTCCCTCTCTGGCTAGGGTTTGTGCAGTTTCGTTTCTTCTTTTCCTTCCTCTCTTCCTCCTTTGCACATTAGGGTTTATGTTTTAGTTTTCCTTTTTTTTTGAAGTGATGATTTCAGTTTCTCTGGCGTCTGTTCTATCAAAAATGAGAAAAGGGTGATTGAGAAGAATATGTTCTCTCTGACTCTCTCTGTCTCTCTTTCTCTGATAAATGGAGGGAATGAGGGAAATGAAATCAAAGTGTAGAGATATCATTGACTGACTGACTTGATCACATTTATGGAGGGAATTAGGGATAAGGGCGATTTGATTGTTGACTGACTCGATCACATTCACATTTATGCTTGTGTTTGCTTCTTTTAGTTGTGATTTCTTATTTGATTTGATTTGATTTGATTTGGGTAAATGAGATAAGGAGATGCATGTGAATATGTGATGTTCTCAGTTCTATAGCACATCTTTTATTTCTTCACTTTGGACTGATGAGAAGATTTGAAGATAAAACTTCAGTTGCTTTCTTTTCTGGTATGAATTTGATGTGAGAGATGAGTTGATGTCGTGCTGCCATTGGTGATGAGTGTTGCAAGGCTTGGACTTAAACATGCTGGGCCAGTGTCTGTTGGAAGAGGCCATGATAGTATTGGGTTCAATGAGGGAGGGATGATGATTTGATGAGATGAAGGAACAGAATAGCTTTTGAAGAAGCTCAGAAAGATCTAGCTTTCTTGCTGCAACTGGGGCCTCTAGTCAGACAAAAAGAGCTCTTCTTTTAGCCTTCTCCTACCCCTGTTCAACGTCCCACACCATCAATAAAAACAGTCCTTCCCATCTCCCTAAAATGCCAAAAAGCCAAAGAAGTCTTAGAAATCCTAACATTCAAATCAAATGAGCCCCTACTGAATGCTGCCCATCCTAATTCAAGATTTATTCTCTTGTCAGTTGAGCTAGCAGTCTGAGCTGAATTTCTTATGGTAGGTAAGCCTCCCGTAGACTTCTTTAAGGTCCCTTACAAGTTGAGCCAGCAGTGAGGGACTCAAGCGAATTTTCTATGGCACCTTTAGCCCCATGGATTTGTCATAAATGGGCTTATTTTCATGAATGGTGGGACCATTCTAAGGATTTTGAAGAAGGGGAGTAGGTCACTTTTGAAAATGGAGTATTTTCCCAATTATAAAATCAACACAATTACCTATGATAAATTTATATAGATCGTATCTGTATTTATAATTTGAATATGTGGGCCTACACTTTAAGGCCCAAGGTTGAGCCCGCCCTTTACTTTATTATGTATTCTTGGCATGGGATGCCTTCTGATAAATAGTGATCGTTCATTGAAATTAGCCCACTTGACATCCTTGCTTTGGAGTAGATAGCAGAACAAATAGCAAGAACAACATGGAAAGGACTCAAAAAAGCTATTCTGTCTGATTTGTGCTCTCCAATTATTTTCTGGACAGTCCCCCACTTCGGTGGGCAAGGCTAAATTGGTCTGTATGTAAATTTTGCATCAAGATTGGATAATTCCTCAAAAGTGTTGTCTGTATTTGTTTGCTTATCTATCATTTGATCTCCAACTAGAAAGATCTTCAATTAGAACTAGAATTAGTGAGTTTATGAGTGTGCCCCAATAAACTCAAGCACAACCATTGAGCACTAATGTTGAAAAGAATGTAGTTAACAACCCATCATCCCTAACCCTTCACCAGTTCACCATATCCATTTATGAACTTCTCCCCTATGGCAGGACCCTTTTTACAAATAAAACATATGATCATTAAAACTATGGAATATGTAAATTAAAATTTATTTTAAAGATTTTGAATGATATAGAATTGTCCATATTTTCTATGTCCTGGTTTCAAATAGATCTAGAATTGTTTTGAGCAAGTCTTATCTAATTGTCTTGATCTATGTTTAAGCTTTAACTACTTATTTCTTCTTCTCTTTTTTCATTTTGGAAACTTTATTCTTGGCCTGTAATATGATGTTTATGATTATGTTGATAATGTTCATCTATAAATTATAAATATAGGTGCTCTCATTTGGATTCATATGATTAAGGAACTGTTTGGAGCGTAAGGAAATAATTACGAGGTACTAATTTTTACATGATAATGTGTATTACTTCTTTAGAGTTTCTTTATTATTGTTGTAGTTTGCTTGTCAAATTGTGTGCTAATTTTTTGGAGGTTGTGAACCCTTTCTTTTTTAGGATGATTGGTTTGCCCTCATTTTTGAGAGACTTTTTTGTTTTCAGTATACTTTTCTTATACTGTAAATTTTGGAGAAATGAATAGTCATCATTTCAAACAAGAAATATATTAAGTTGATCTAGTTAAATATTTTGCGTCTATTTACATGGAATACATTTTTTCTTTTGTTATTGTTGATGTGAACAAATTCTAGCAAAAGTTTCGCCCCACCTAAACGAAATCCTGGGTCCGCCTCTGAAACCTGTCATCGTCTTCTTCTTCTCTTCTCCAAAATACAAACCCTAAAATACCAGAAATCTCTCACTCATCTACTGAAAATGGCGGACTACCATTTCGTCTACAAAGACGTGGAAGGCACGACGACCGAATGGGATGACATTCAAAGAAAGCTCGGAAATCTCCCTCCAAAGCCCGCTCCTTTCAAACCCCCTACTTTCTCTCCTTCTCCCGACGAATCTTCAAAGCCCAAAGACAAGGCCTGGATCGACGAGAAGACCGAGGAAGAGCTCGAAGATCTCGAAGACGATCGCGATCTCGATGACGATCGCTTCCTCGAAGAGTACAGGTACCAGATCTGCCGATTCTTGATTTATCTCTCTCTCTCTCTCTCTTGATTAATTGATTGATGTTTGAATAGTTTGTGAGGAATTTGGGCTTTGTTGGGTTTTTGGTGTTTTTGATTGTTGAAGGAAGAAGAGGCTGGCGGAGATGAGGGAGGCGGTTAGGGTTTCGAGGTTCGGATCGGTGGTGCCGATTGCGGGTTCGGATTTCGTTAGGGAGGTGTCGCAGGCGGCGGAGGATGTTTGGGTTGTCGTCTTCCTCTACAAGGATGGGTAATATAACTGAAACTGGTTTAAAGATTGGATCTTTGTTTTCTTCTTTACAGATTATTTCGATGTTTGTATGGTTGACTGGGGTTGGTGATCTGGGTCGTCTGTCTGAGTGAGTTGGGTGGGACACATTGATTGGTTTTGGATGCCTTTTGTGGTGAATTTGGAGTTTTGAGTGGATTTGGTTGATTGGATATGATGGGTCAACCAGATGGACGATCTGGATTAAGATTGATTAATTAATTAATTTTTTCAATGTAGCTGTGGATTTTAGTTGTTGCTGTTGCATTTCTCTTGAATTATGAAGTGCTAGATAACAATCCATGTGATGCACTGGCTGCCATTGCAAGCATGAAAAAACATACAACTGCCATCACAATGACAGAATTTGTCACTATGATCAATGAAACCCGGGCCCCTCGTACTCACTTTTCTCCCCATAATTTATCACCCACCAGAATTTGTCACTCATCCAAGTTCTGCAGGCCCTTGTGCTGATGATGCGAATTTCGCACCATCTGACTTAAGAGGTCTTCAAAACCTCCCATCATCTGATTGTTCACATTTTACTCGGAGCTCCGTCATGGGAAGACCTTTAAAACCCTCTTAACCCCCATGTTTTCATGCTTCCAGGTGAGACTGTTCATGCTTCGGAACAGACTGACCAGTCCTGACCTGTCTATGTATTTGTTTAGGAAATAAAAGACTGCAATTTGATGGAACTTAAATCACACTTCAAGTTGCTGTTATTTCATGTACTTCTGTTGTGTTGATTGTTGTTGTAAATTGGTGGCAGAATACCGGAATGTGGGATACTTTCTGAGTGTCTTGACGAACTTGCTACCAAATATCCAGCTACAAAATTTGTTAAAATTATCTCTACTGATTGCATTCCGAACTACCCGGACCGTAATCTTCCAACTCTTTTGGTGTACAATAATGGAGCCGTGAAAGCAACTTATGTGGGTTTGCATCATTTTGGCGCTAGAAGATGCACACCTGAAGGTATATAGTCTTTTGCAATAAACTTTCTGTTCATATATCATGGTTATCTTAGTTGTCATATTTCTTTCTGTTAATTTTATCTTTTATCTATCCTCAATCTTAGCATGTTTCTTGTCACTTATTCATGTGGGTAACTTAAGGGCATTTTTATTTAGGAGGTAGTAAAGTTGACCAACAGTCACAATTTCTCCTTTTACCATGTATGGTTGACCACTGTTGTTAAAAGGCGTGCGCCCAGGCGAGACAGTAGCACCTCAAGAGACTCAAGGCGAGTCGACTTCAGCAAAGCGCACTTTAAGCGCATGAGGCGCGCGCCTTTTAATGAAGCGTGAGGCGCGCACCTCGCGGGCTTCAGCCCATGACTTAAACTTTGCAAAAGAAAAGAAAAGAAAAGAAAAGCAAGGGCCTATATCAAATTTCGTGGGCTTTGGATGAGGTAAGACCGTTAGACGTCTTTTGCCCTAAGTAGAAGCAACGAAACGAAAACGAAAAAAAGAAAAGAGAAACGGAAGAAGAAGAAGAAGAGCTGAGCTCCTCTCCTGGCGCCCGGCAGAAGAAGAGGTACGCTGCTGCTCTGCTGTTTCTGTTTCTTTCTTTCTTTTGTTTCGATTTTCTTTTTTTTTTCTTCCTGTTGCTCTGCCGTTTCTCTTTCTTCTGCTGCTTTTCTGTTTCTTTCTTTCTTCTGTTTTCTGTTTTTTTTTTCCTGTTGCTCTGCCATTTCTCTTTCTTCTGCTGCTTTTCTGTTTCTTTCTTTCTTCTGTTTTCTGTTTTTTTTTTCCTGTTGCTCTGCCGTTTCTCTTTCTTCTGCTGCTTTTCTGTTTCTTTCTTCTGTTTTCTGTTTTTTTTTTTCCTGTTGCTCTGCCGTTTCTCGTTCTTCTGCTGCTTTTCTGTTTCTTTCTTTCTTCTTTCTTCTGTTTTCTGTTTTCTTTTTCTTTTTTTTCCTGTTGCTCTGCTGTTTTTTTCTTCTGCTGCTTTTCTGTTTCTTTCTTTCTTCTGTTTTCTGTTTTCTTTTTTTATTTTTTTCCCTGTTGCTGTTGCTACCACTGCCTTTTTTTTTTTTGCCACTGCCATTTCCCTGTTGCTGTTGCTGCCACTACTTTTTGGTTATCCCCTGAATTGTTTTTAATTGGGTGAGGTATGCTTCTTGTTTTAAATTTTTTTTTTTTTTTGAATTGTTTATGGATGTCAACTGAAGGTATGCTGTTTTTTTTTTTTCAGCTTCTGCTCCATTCTATTTTTGTTACAGCATGTTGTTTAGCTGCTGTTTTTTTTTTTTTTTCAGCTACTGCTGCATTCTATTTGCTGTTAGTGCCGGCATGTTGTTGTAGAGATCTATATCTCCTTAAGCTGCTGTAAATCTTCTTTTTCTGCATTCTTTTGCTGCTATCTATTTTTTCTGCATTGTTCTAATTTGTGAATTATCTGTCTATACCAAAAAATATTTTTTTTTATCTACAATGTGCGCCTCGCTTCAATGAAGCCCGCACCTCGCCTCGCACCTCGCCTCGCGCCTTAGCACCTAGGCCCCAAGAGACCTTAGCGCCTTGATGCGCCTCGTGCTTTTAAAACACTGGTTGACAAAATAGAGTGGGGATGTAATCTCTAGCCGCCAGCCGCCTCAAACTTTACCAGCTGTCACTTTTTTATTCTTACCTCATAAAACTGAGGTAATATGTGCTAAAGTAAATCCATGACAAAAAACGCCTACTTTACCACTCTTCCTCACTTTATTTTACCTTATACAAAGCAAACAAAATACTTCACCTTTACTTTATCTCACTTTTACCATTGGTGTGACATTTTAATTCACCTTTACTTTACCACACGTGTGAACAAACACACCCTAAAAGAGTCTCTCTGGGTGTACGAAGAAGGTAGAAGAAAGAACCATAGTTGTCAATTTTGTTTCAGCCGCTTCATTCCCTGATCCAGTTTGGACCTAAAACAGACCATTCTGGTGTTGTGGCCTTTAGGGCATTACGTTCGGGAAAAGACGTGATGGAAAAAGGAGAAAAAATTAAATAAACAGTAAAAAAACGTGAAAATAGAAGAAAGGTAACACAATACTTCAGAATATTATTTATGTCATTCTGCATGAACTACACTGCAAATAACCAGGACAAGTTACAAATGCCAATGCCATTCATTTCAAAAAGAAGAAGAAGAAGAAGAGGGCTATTGTTATACATCTGAAGACACAATTTTAAAAGATCAATAAACATGTAATTTAATACATATATGAAATTATGAATGATTAGATATGAAACAAAATTGACAACTATGATTGCGCTCCCTCATCTGGTGCTATTCTAGGATATTGGGTTGATGGAGTGGACTAGTTGAGAGAGTGGCAACATGCAACTCGAGAGAAAGGGAGGGAGGGAGAAGGTTTTTTTTTTTTTTTGCCCTCATGAGGACTCTACAAATGGGGTGCCAGACCTTCGAAACCATGGAGATTTCCTGGATATAGGCTTTATTCTTCAAATATAAGAAAGAAGACCTATGATTCAACCAAAAAAAAAAAAAAAGGAGGAAGACCTAGGGAGATTGAGCATCTATGCTCAAGAACAAGAGACGAATATCTAGCACAAAACAACAAAGGCAGAGCAGAATGAAGGGACAGACCATTGTTGGTCTTAACTTGTTCGATCAAACTTGAAAAGTAGTTGACTCACAAACAGAAATGAGGGGCAAGGTGCTGAGAGGGAAATTTGTTGGGGTGGGAGAAACCGAGAAAGGCATTACTTCTAGAGATGGATGATAAGGTTCAAGGATTAGAGATCATTTAATTCCTCTTCATTATTTCCACAACACAAGTGAATCAGAGAATGGTATCAATATGCACAGGCACACATAAAAATTTGTATTTTTACCCCCTGCTATGGTGGGCCATTGGTCCCAGAGTGATACTGTAACGTGAGCACCCAGGGATCGATCCTTGGGCATTTGTGTTTGTGTGAAACTAAGGTGTGAAACACCCACTCAACCATGAGTAAGTTCAATGTAGGCATATAAATTTGTAATTTTATTGCCTATATCTTTGTTACTTTTTTATGTGCATTTCTAACCCATCTTGGGAATTTAACTGTTAGGATCCTGGGTCATACTCATAGCTCCTGATGTAGTTTTTTTATTTTCTGTAATTAGTGATCTGTGATGTGGTTTAAGTATATTGATTATATTATCCGTGTCAATATGTTTTTCTCTGCAGCTGTTGCTTTGACTCTCTGCCAATCTGATCCAGTTCTTAATGATGGCCAAAGTGGAAGCAAGTCATCCAGTAAGACTGTGATAGATGGAGTCCGCAAGAGGTTTATAGAGAAGGTGGTATCTCAGCATGAAGACGAGCAGGATGAGTATTCAAGTGACTAGAATTCCTCTACTCAGATTGCACTTGTACTGAAACCCTTTTGTCTTTGGTTTGCTATTTTGTCATGCCCTACTCTTGTCTAAAGCTAGTGATTATATATTTGATGTCTCAATTTTTCCTAGTCAGTTTGCAGTGGCATTTCAAAACTCGGCCATCTTCTTCCTCCTCATCCCAAGCTCTCCCTAAATCCCAAACCCAACCATCAAAATCCCAAACTCTAAAATTCCTTATGAATACCCATTTTCCCAAATGATTTGAATAGAAACCCCATCTCCCAATAATAAAAACCCATATCTTCCCTCCTCCACCCAAAATTGGGAGTTGACTTTCAGCCGAGCCCCCACAAATTGGGGCTGAGTCCGAGTTTTAAATCACTGGTTCATAGTCTTGGGAGTGTGACATCAACCATTATCTTGACGGGAATGACCAAATGGCATGTTATGATGATGATGATGGGGCTCGAGATGAGCTTCGCTCAAGCTCAGGCATGACTAGAAATCAAGTCAAACTAAGCAAAAGCTTTGACTAAGGATTACAATTCATATTGGTTTTTGTTTATCTTTATACATAATTGTTTTTTCCTTCTAAGAAAAGCTTATATAATCACAATCAGAGTCGAACTAGTTGACCGCATCGACAACAAAGGGAAAAAACCAAGTATTATGTAATGCATGTAAACCGAGCTGAGCCAAGTGGAGGTTGGCTAATTATACAATTGATCTAGCTGAGCTCGACCCCAAATGGACTTGAATCCATTGATAAATTAAAAAAGAATTGTTGATCAATCCACAATATGTAAGTTCTCATACTACCTGAAAGTGAATCAGAATCATCGACATGAAGCAAACATGGAGGGCCATCGGAGGGTAGGTTGAAGAGAAACTTACCGCATTCCTAGTCCTTGTTATATCATGAAAGGAAATCTGAAATCACGTTATCATTCACTGTTCTATTGGAATTTAAAAACCAAGATCAAAATTCTCTTCAATTGGGACTGTGGACAGCTTGAGTCCCACTTGAAAAAAAATTGTGCATCAATCAAGGCAGTCTTCATATGTGGGATCACATACAAAAGTAAATGGACACATCATAAGAGTATGAGATGGGCTTGGACCATTTGAAAATTGCACCATAGGAATATGGGTTCATTTAAATATTTAATAAATGGGAACATCCAGATCATCCTAAATATGGGCCACACTGGGGAATTAAAATGACTAGATTGGTTCTCCATCTGTAGGTGGAGACCACCCAAAATATGTGTTATGGTCCCACTGAGGAGCCAAAAGAATCAAAAAAAAAAAATGGTGTACGAGATCATAAGCCCCGTTCTGTAGATCCAACGGATTGAGTGGATAACTGTTCAAGTTGGCCAAGCGTTCTGTCCGAGTCAACACAGGCTCCACACGTGTCTCAGCCCTCGCTCATGGCGAGTCGACTCAGATCAGAACTCATCCTTTCAGATGCCGCATCTCTGCAGTAGTGGGCCCGGGGACTTTCCTCGGTTCGGGTCGTGGACCCATAACCGAACCACTCGTCTCGCACACAGCGTCTTATGTTAACAACACTATAAAATAGGATGCTGCAGCTTGTATCAAAACCGATGTGGGACTTTTGTATCAATTCAGAAGTACTTCATTGCTTGACAGTAGTGCTCTTTTCCATGCACGCCACTACCGGTTTAGGGTGAAATTGGAAACTCTTAATGACAGTTCTTTAAAGTTGTTGGACATCTCTTTAAAGTTCTGAAAGTTCTAATGGTTAAAAACCGAAACTTTTACGCGATACTGCTGTTAATCCAAATAGAAATGAAGTATCCACTCAGACCTTAAACTGTGATTGACATGCATCAAGGTGGGCGCTACAAGTGTCTGTGAGTTTATAAACTTGTAGACACTAGTAGCTGAATTTTCCTCTTAACGCCTCCATTTATGACTTCCTGCATTCACTTGTCCGCAGTGAACCTATAAACTTGTCCCAAACCGAACCATCCACCTGGCTTCAGAAACATCAAGAGCAAATTGAATCTGGGCCCAGTTGAGAAAAAGAGGCTTAAGATCAAAGTAATTGGAAATTAAAACAGCATCACATCACAACCATTCGAAGATTGGTTTGATCCATCTGCAAGTGGGCCTAGATCTAAGTATTCGGAAATTGAAACAACATCACATCTTCGAAGATGGGTTTGGTCCATTGAAAGTGGGACCGGCCAGAAACAGGCAGGTCGAAAGAGGACCTGGGTCCACTGAAACAGACGGAAGTATGCATCACATAAAATCCTAGTTTTCTAATTTCAAAGCAAAGTGTCCCCAGAGTTAGTAACAGAACGACAACATACAACATGAAAACCATTTTGATAATAATTAAGTAGCACACAATCCATGTACAACATCATCTGTTATAGCATTCCATCTGACACTTACAACTTTGGCGTAATCAGCTGTGTTGTTACATGCCATAATTTCTTGGGAGCTTTGCTTTGAAGTCTGAGCAGAAGGTGAAAGAGGGAGCACAGGGAGCCAGATGCTCTAAATCTTGTCGACTGGAAGCATCAGAATGATATCAATTGATGGCAATTGAAACTTCAATCAAATAGAAATGCTGTTTGGAATCCCACGGCCCGTCACGCCTGGCCCAGAAGATGGAAGCAGTAGCTCATATGGAGGAACACCTGCCCCGCTTCTGTTCTTCAAACTACTATCCTTGTTTCTTGCATTTATTATTTGCTCTATTTCTTCCAATCTAGACGAAAACTTGTTATATGAGCTTAGAATTTTCTGATCATTGATCCAATGACAGCGTGTTCGGTGCAACTGACCCAGGTACTCTTCATCTGCAGAATGTGTTGATAAGGTGTCTTGAACAGCCATTATCTTTGTAGCTTGGAGTTGGGTTGGAAGACATGACAGGAGGAAGTATTGAGGATTCAAAATGAACTTTTCATACTCAGGATCGCCTTCTTCAGGCATCAGTTTTCTCATAAGAGTTGGACGATTTGGCATGTATCCACCATAGGGATACTGACCAAAGTTTATGGCAGCATGCTGC
Source organism: Cinnamomum chago (assembly GCA_038049695.1). Lineage (NCBI taxonomy): Eukaryota > Viridiplantae > Streptophyta > Magnoliopsida > Laurales > Lauraceae > Cinnamomum > Cinnamomum chago. The sequence goes on along the minus strand of CP142451.1, from coordinate 4,922,635 downwards.
CCTGATGCAATCCAAATCATTATTGTTAGTATGCCTGACAAGTCATCTTTCGTTTTCAATGGAGGCCACCACGGCTCGGTTCGCTTTTCGGGATGGCCCTTGTTCTTTATTTCATCCCACCATGCTTGAAGCTCATAATCAGATGAAATGCTGTGACTATCTGGATAGAAATGAGCAACATAATCTTCAACATAGTCTTTTATGGCAGACCATATGAGGAGTCCATCTGTAGCGTAAGGATAGTCCTCAACCACAAGCTTTATACCGCAAGGCATTGATGGGTCTTCCACAGCCATTCCCCTGAAAGTCATTTTCCATTGCATAATCCATAAATGGTTTTAACCAAATACAAAGCAGTAAAATTTTGGAAGTAACTCTTAGGGCATGTTTGTTTCATAAGTGGTTAAAAATGAAGATCCAAGGTGAATTTCCAACAATGAGCATTAAATAACCTTTCCTTTTATGGAAATAGAATAAAAAGAAGACGGGAAATAAATACCAGGCCAACACCCTAGTAATTCAATACATAGGAAAGTGAAGTGTCTATCTACATCTCCACCTCGTATCCTTCACCCCTCTCCTCATTAATAATCCCTTGGTTGAGTTAATATCATCATGAATTCCTAAGTATTTTAATGCAAACAAATGGCCTGTTTGTTTGGTGTAATTGAATTCATATGAATTCTAAGAATTGTATTGCTAAAAGTGGTTAAAAATCAAGATGCAAAGGTAAATATCCAAAAATGACTATTAAATAAACTCTCCTTCAATGACAAATGAATAAGAGGAGATGGGAAATGAATACCCAGCCATCACATTAGTTATTTAAATCCTGGGAAACTCAAGGTCCCATATACATCTGTACCTTACATCCTTCACCCTTCACCTCCCATCACCTCTTTACTAATCCTATGTTGGTGCAAATAAGACCATAAATTCCAATGCAGATAAAGAGGCGCTTAGGATGTGTTTTGATGTTATACTGAACTGCAGTTGGATTTGGCCTTTTGAGGAAGTGCATGGTTATCTTTCCGCTCAGTATTTGGCATGATGCATAACTGAAAAATCAGATTGGATAACATTCATCACCTTTTCCACCCCAAATCAGTATTGACAATCGACACTAAGAGTGAGATGCAGCATTAATGGCATGAAAAGAAAAACCCAATTCCGGTGTACTCCGGTCATTCCAGTCATTCTGGTCCTTATTCCGGCCCATGTTTTATACTTCCATTCATAGGTAGTGAAAACTAGAAAATGGTTAATTGTAAAGTGCAGTTTAATTAAGTGATGTTCGTATGCATTTTTACTATTATTTTAGCGTTCAACAATTTTTTTTTCAATTTTCCGTATTCTTTTATATATATATATATTTCATTTTTTAATCGCGGACGAAATACCGGAATGCCAAAACATTCCACTACAGGGTCAAACTGGAATAGGGGTAAGAACGGAATCGACAACTATCATGTCCATTTGAAACAAGGCTTCGTGCCTTCTGATACAAAGGACCTAGATATGTTGGGTCCAGGACTCTCCGAGTCCTGACACAAGATATGGGCATGTTACATTGGAAAGTAATTCAGATTGAAAAACTTTTAACTTTTCACGAACTATATGCATTGTACACAATTTAAAATCTATATGGCTGCTGACTTTTGCTATTTCTAGCTTCAAATTAACCTTAAGGGCACGTTTGTGTAAAGGAAACTTTCATGGAAAGATGAAATTGCCACATCAACAAATTCTATGGTTTTCAAATACCCCGGAAAAGGTTTTCTGAGGAAGTTAGAAATTCATGTTTGGTGCAAAAAGTTTTTCCTCGATGAATTGGTGCTAATGTTGTTTGGTGCGGTTGCGAATTCCTTATTGAAAACTATAGTTTAGTTTGGTGAGTGGGTCGGTATGTGTGTTGGGGGTGGGTGGGAGGGGAGGGGGGAAGAAATAGGGTGGGGTGGGGTGGGGGTGGGGGTGGGGAAATTGAGTAAACCAAGGGGGTCAGTTTTATGTGGAAATGGACTTCCCATAACCCCCCATAGGAAGTCCATTTCCAGGCTTAAAAAGGAAAAGGTTGACGTGGTGAAAAAGCAGTTCCGTGAAAAACTGCCACACCAAACACTTGAAAAAGGAGTTTTCCGCAGAAAAACACCTCCTTTTTGGCGGAAATGGGCTACACAAACATGCCCTAAAGTAAATAAAAGCAACCAGCAGATTCTTGTCGAAGTATCAAGCTGGAAAACATACAATCTTAGCAGGATCCTCAATGGGAATAGTTAAAGGGGTAAATTACAAAATATAATGTTTTCAGTAACAAATAGAAGAACTAGATAGGAGCAGTGCTCCAGCATCCTAAGACTTGGGATCCAGCATATAAATGAAAATATTCCTGTAACCGATGCTGGATGTTCAAGTAGGATTATCTAATGAGTCAACTGTCATGACAGCATAGTTTAGGAATTATCCCATCATTAGTATAAGTAAGCTCAATTATAGATGCAAAATGTAAGAAAAATATGGAACACAACAAGGAAATAACTTAAAATGGTTAAGTAGGTCAAAATTTTATGGACATTACCTCCGAAGCAGATCTGCAGGCAGTGCTTCCATATCGAACCGCCACATGTTCTTATACGCTGCTGAACTTACCTCCATAGCGTACTTTCCTGGGCTGAAAGAAGCCTCGATAATTCCCCCACCATTTATCAAACTCTGCCGTGACAATGCATTGAGTTCCAATGTGTAGCGCATGTGTGGATGCAGCAGTTTGAAAATAGGGTGCATTGAACTTAGCTGTCTATGAGCAGCAATGATGTATGGTTCCATGCAAGCATGAGTTCTCAACCTGAAATTCAGCTCACAATTTAGAACACTTGAATAAGAAATGGAATGAAACTGGAAGTAAAACCTATCCAAAGGATATAGGGATGTCAATGTGCCGAGCTGGTCTTGGAAGCTAGGTCTTTCACAGTCATTTTTCACTGGACAACCTCATCATATACTTAGGAGCCCAGAAATGGGCAGTTACTACTACTAATGAGGGCAATAACTAGCATTTGGTATAATTCTATCAGTGTGATTTCACTGATTTGCGTGACCATCTGTTAAAATTTGTGATCTGACTCTTATACCGGTTCACCCATGAGCTATGCCTTTTCAATTTAGTCTAATCTGTGTTGAACTCCTCTTTTTTAATAAAATGTTATTGTTACCGATCTAAAAAAAATGTTGATCTGACTGTCCATCACGAGTCCAAATACAGAGCAGTTGCACCATAATCCAATACTTTAGTTGCAGAGGAGCAATTTCCAATATACCAACTACACAGACAGAGTAAGATTGTGTGTGCACATGATGCAAATGTAGATATCAATCACTGGGTTTTCAATTAGAGACAAGCTTACCAATGGTTCACTAGTTGATGGACCCCAGCGTCATTTGAACACACATGAGCCTTGGCCAATTTCCACATCCAGTGAGTTGTTGCATCATGCCCATGGGTGTAAAGATGCTTCACCTGAGGTGCGGTAGGTGTAGGTGGAAGAGTGAGCTCAATAGCTATCGGTATAAGGAGGCTGGTGTCATTAAGGAATAAAACTGTCCTTGAGGCATAAGCTTTCCTCCCCTTCAAGGCGTTCATCTTATTGATAAAAGGCAACAGTATATCATGGAAGTCGAGTATAAACAAGCGTCGATTCTCAATTGCCTGCATTAAAATAACAAAAGGATAAGGACCTTTATGTGGTTTCCAATCATTGATCTGATGCTTCTCACAGTGGATGGACGATACCTGAATGTTCCTTCACTCATAGCCATTAGTGGCAGCAGGATTTGTGGGTAGATGGTCAAGAAAAGACTAAAAAGATTGTCCACTCTCAATGAAGAGTGGCTGAATAAAGAATAGTTTGGATCTTTTTATCCAAGAGCTTTTGTGAGTAGATGATGGTCAAGAAAAGATACAATGATGGTCCACTCCCAATGAAGACTCCCAATGAAGAGTGGCCGAATAAGGAATAGTTTGGATCTTTTTATCCAAGAGCTTTTTAGGTCATCATCTTGACACTGTTGATTCCATATAGTAGTAGGCCACATTAGTAGATGCTAAATTTAAATGGTGCCATAGCAAAGATGTTTCATTCTATACCTCTTCAACGGTCATGCCTCCCAATTCTTTCTCTATGCATTCCTTTGTTATTGCAGATTCTGGAGGGCCATAAACTGCAGGATCTAATTTGCTCAAAATTGGAAACTCCTGCCACATTGTTTTTCAACTTTAGAACTCACAAGAGGAAAAATGCAATTTTCACACTGTAAGCATTATTTTTCTCTTATAGCATACAACTGTAAGCATGTTTGGGCTCGAACTTCAGCAATTTCATAAGTTCTTTTAGTGTGGAGATAGCTAACAAAACAAGAAGGGGCCTGCTTATGCCACAGCACTTAGGAAAGTACTAGTTAAAAGTAAGTACGATTAACATGCAACAAGTGTCTTGCACAAAGGGGAGACCGATGGGGTCAAAAACTTAAATAATTTACAATGTCATATTTAAAGTGATAGTTTCTTCTGCAGTGTCCATCTCTTGCTGATATGTTGGTGTAAAGCCCACAAAATCATTTAAAAAAAAAAAATCAAAAGTGGATCGCAGCTGTAGCCTGAGAGAGGCAAATGAGATTCTAAAAGCAAGAAGTTGGTTTGTTCTAATTTATTACCCTCAACCGCTCGATGTTTACTGGGTTGACTCCAGCTAATGCCTGGCGGGCAAACTCACTGTCACGGATCCATGCAAATCTATCTCCTGTAAGTAGAATACATAAATAGTGAGCAAGGGAATTCTGGGCATTCATCAAATCCAGTTCAAACTAAGAGTATAAGGAAAAAGAAAATGAATATGGATATGACCAAATGAGCTAAGATGCGTACTTGAAATAATAGCTGGAGTTTCATATTTCAGCAACCGTCCACCTGCACTCACAACCTGTTTTAGAATCCGAGGAAGCAACAGGCTCTCAAGGACCTGCTTTTGTTCCTCATGTTTTATAACAAACCCATCATTATATAGTTTGTCAATTTCAGAAAAGCACTGAAATGGGTTGTCTGACTTTGATAACGCAGCAGCAAGAGATGGTATCAGATTGTGGAGCAATGCTTTCAGCCTCCCAGCAGAAAATGTTGCCTGCTTGACCTCCTCGAATGTTTCATCCCGCGGAACATAGACAGGATGAGGCTTCTCTATCCTACTCTCTGATTTTGGGTCTGTTTACAAACAAATATATGTAACTAACATGATCATGTATTTCAAATTCTACCTTATGTGATGGAAGTTTACAAGAAAAACATGACAAAACTGTTTGAAGCATTGTGTTTACATAATGTACATTTAGCTAAATTTAGCAGAACACCATCACCATCACCATCAAAACCTTGTTGCAAACATGTTGGGCTCAGCTACATGAATTATGTTTCTCCATTCCAGCCTATCCTGAGCAAACCCCTCAGAATTGCACTTCTTCAAATTTATCCTTGCTACTTCCATCCATGTCCTCTACGGCCCAAATTGTTAAAATTGATAGTATTAAAAAACAACATGCCAATAAAGTCTTAAGTTAATCATTTTGGAGGTAGCCAAATGCCTCCTCTTCTAATTAGTCATGCACGGAAATACATTAATGAGAGATGATCCCTTGTTTACCGTTCCCATCCATGAATTTCTCTTGGTAAATAAGCAATGGTCCCTTATTGGTCACTAAGGCAGCTATAATCCATTCGCCTCGCTACCTCATAGATTCCTTTTCTTTGATGGCCCCTTATTTGATGGTTCTCTGAGCAAGTACTATGTGAGCGATTCATTGTCTGCATTGCTCTTTGTCCCATTTAATTGTCCTGCTTTGCTTGGAAGTTGTGCTCACCTTATTTTTTTTTTTTTTTTTTTTTTTTTTTTTTGTGTGTGTGTGTGTGTGTGGAATAAACATCTGGTTGAAGTTTCTGTTCACCTAATGTTAGGTAGGCACCGGGCAGACAGCTGGCCATAAAAACTTTCCTTCCTTTTAGAGGTGGTAATCTGCCTATCCCACATTGTTGGTAATTGGAAGTACGAAATGCCTTTTTTTATTGTTGACAATAAAAACCAAAAGTTTAAAATACAAAAACTACATATCAAGCAGGAAAACAAGGATGAGGAGGATCCAATTTGAGATGTTACCTGGTAAACCAAAAGGATCATTCACAATGCCATGCATATTTCATAAGACCACATTTCTCATTCAAACAACACATTACCTGAATTGGTTGGAGGGCGGCCTGTACGACACCGTCTAGGATAAGGCCATTTCTCACCAGTCAGAACTGGCCTGGAAAGATCATCATCATTGTCCGGGTTCCCCAAGTCATTATAAGGGGCATAATCATAGATCCTGTCAAACTTCTTGCGCTCTCCTTTTCCATTTCCACGGAGGCTTATCAGGTCTTCCCGTCGAAGATCTTTAATACCAGTCGGTGTTTGTGAAGGCAGGAATGCCTGCTCAGGACAAGAAGATCAGTAAAATAGTCTATAAACCCAAGCCAGTGCTGGACTCAGGCAGCTCGATTAGTGAACTACTCTTGATAAAGTTCTCTTAAGTTGGGTCATACTACATCAAATTATCTAATCATATGCTAAGTCTCAAATTACGAATTTTGAACTCGAATGTAAATTAATGTAACTGTGAGCCAGGTAACTATGGACTAAGATTTGAACAATGATTTGGATGACCAACATTTTTCTAAATATTGCAAAGACTCAACCACCAAGGTATCCAATTCCATGTTCATCATTGCAGAAACATTTTTCAAATGTTTGAAATAGAGGCAAAATTAAATAGTAATGGTTTCCCATGCTTCTGACCTGATTGCTGAATACAATTCTGCTCTCCCTATTATCATTCCGGGAATGAATCCATGAATTTGCAGGGAAGAAGATGGGACCTTCTTTGAAACCATGTATCACAATCTCCAACAAGTAGAACTCTTTATTATGAAGATTGGTGATGAAAATAGCCCCAGGACGACCAAAATCAGATGGGACGGTGAAATCAGCAGCATATTCACCAATGTAAGGATGGTTCGATGGCTTTGGCAACCAACCCCTTACAGTAGATTCTACACTCTTTCCTGTTCTGGTGTCTGAATAAATGAAAAACAAAAATAATATAATATAATAAAAATGGATTTAACAGAGAGGCAGGACAAATGAACAAAATCACAAAACAAATTCAACCCAAAATCCATATAAAATGTCCACTGAAATATTTAAAAATGCAAATAAATAAGCATTTTGATCGATGGAATGCAACAGATAACATAAAAAGCAGTTCACTAAAATCTGGAGGGAATATCCATCATGCAGTGAAATGACAAAATAAAATAAAAAATAAAAAAATGCGAGCATTTGCTTCATTGGTTGTGGTCGACAAACTAGGTAAAAGGTAAGGAAAAGAAAAAAGAAATAAACTGTTAATCCATTGAAGATACAAGAATTCTCAAGAAATATTATAATCATCAAAGCTAAGATCCCACTTTTTTGGGGTCAGTACAAGATAAAAAATCTGCTTTACAAACACACTATAAAATGCTGAATACACCAATCACTCTATCAATGTGAAGCAAGGGAAAAAACATCAAAACATGCAGAATTTTATCTTACAAAAATTTTGCAAATCCAAAAGGAATTGAAGCATGAACTCCAACCAAAAGGAATAAGAAAATTGGAGAACACAAAAAAAAAAAGAATCTCATATTGTCACATTCAAATGTCAATTCATTAAACACTAGAATCCACATCCAAACTGCACAGAAACAGACTGCATAGGTACAATCAAACACCATATAATAGAAAATAAGCACATAAGATGCAATATAAAGCTACCTATTCAACATAATCAATGCCATATTTCTTAGAGACCACTTATAACTTGCCCAAACAAATTCCTCTCTCCATACCTTTAAACTTCAATATAACCCACACTGCCCCAAAAGAAAATTTAGAAAATAAGAGCATCTTATGAACTAATACCAACTCAAAGAACAAATTAGAACCCAATACTCAGTCTCTACACCCATTAAATTTCTTTATAATCTAGACAACCCAAAATGGAAATTTAAGAGGTAAGGGCATTTCATGAACTAAATCAAGCAGAACAAATATAACCCAGAAAGCATTTTACACAAACAGATTTTCTATCCTCTATACCCTGTTACCATGAAATTTACATAATCCAAAAAACTCAAAACAGGAAACTAAAACAAAACAGAGCATGTCAAGGGGGGAAAACACAACAATTAGAACCCATATTGCATTTTACCCAAACAAACTCTCCAGTCTCTATAACCATCAAATTTCACATAATCCAAACAGCTAAAAACAGAAAATTTCAAGAATAAAGAGAAGTTCATGAACAGACCCGGGTCAACCTCCTCACTAACAAGGCGAATTATAATTCCTTGCCCAATTCCATTGATGAAAGACTCCCATTGATCCTCGATCTTATCAGTCAGTGTCTCCTTCATCTTCTTCCTGACAGTGATCACTGCCTTCACGTCGATCACCGACGATGATGGGGACAGCTTCAGCGATCCGTCGCTGCCGTCCGACGGCTGAGCGGTCCCGATGCTCTTATCGTCGCTGCTGATAACAGCTCGGATCGCCGGAGCTCTGCCGGACTTTGAGCTGAATTCTGGCATCTGGGTCATCCTCATTTTGCCGATTTCATGGCGACCCGGGATCGCTGCGAGCGGAAGAGGAGCCGGAGAAGCGGCGATCTTTGATTTTAGCAGTGCAGGTTGAGCTGCCAACATGTTGGCAACTCAAAGGAATGGAGGGGTAAAAAATTGAAGGAGATTGAAGAAAGAAATGGGATCAAAAGTGAAGTTGGTTAAGAGAGAACGGTGGAGGCTTTTTATTGTATTGAACAGAGAGAGAGAGAGAGAGAGAGAGAGAAGGCAGTAAATGAATGGAAAGAAAGATGGCTGAAGAGAGAGAGAGAGAGAGAAGGCAGTAAATGAATGGAAAGAAAGATGGTTGAATAAAGAAAGGGGAGAGAGACTATTCTAGAGGCAGAGAAGGAAGGTGGAAAGAACCAGTAAATGAATGGCAAGAAAGATGGGTGAACAAAGAAAGGAAGAGACTTTTTTACTCAATTGAAGAGAGAAAGAAAGACAGAAAAGAAAGGCTGCCTTTACCAAGGACAAGGACAGAAAACAAGTCAAGAGATAAAAGGAAAGAGTCTGTCCACTGTCCAGACACCACAGACAGGGAGTGTTGACAGGTATTAGACAGAGAGAGAGAGAGACTTGGTGAGCGTTGAGTGCCAACGAGTATTACCTTTTCGTTTTTATCCTGAATAAACACGAGGTTAAGGGAAGAAGAAGAGTCAAATCAAGGAACAAGAATAATATAAAGATTTCAGTGAATATAAAATGAGATTTTTCATGTAACCAATGTATCTTTAATTTTTTGTTTAAGAATTTTAGAAGGCCATGTGCCTTTTTGATATACCATATTTAAAATCTTGAAATCTCAGTTAACCACCATGACTGAAAGTCTAAGGTGAATTTTAGACTCATTTATGAAATTTGAGATATTTGTCTTAAATTGATGAAGTTTGTTTAGATCTTATTTCATTTGGATTGAACTGGTAGGAGCTAATATTAAAGGACTATGAAACACGAGTTTTAATGAGTTAGTGTCACCATTTAGGTTGAATGTAAGGGATTTTCTTCATATTATTATGAACAGGTGTATAGTTAATCTCTGGTTGTTTGCCAGATATATTAGATTTAAGACTTTTATTTGTAAAATAATTCATATATAATATATGTAATTGTTAAAAGTGTATATGGCTATTTTCTTTCAACGCTTGTGCTCAAGTGATTAGCGACATGGGTGTAAGTGGGAAACGGATTCCTTGTTTGGACCAAACAGGGGTTGACATGTAGGGGGACGGGTGTAGGGGCGGAGGAAAGAGAAACTTTTTCTCTTTCCTCCGCCCCCACACCCGCCCCCTGATGTGGCTTTCTCTGTTTGGTTCAAAAAGGGGTTCCCTGACCAAACAGGGAATCCGGATCCGTGTAAGTGATGTGTGAGTTTTGAGTTGTGTTTATGTACAAGAGGGAAAATGAGAATAAAAGTAAATACAACTTTCTTGAAGGGCCCAATTTCTTGCATGGGTTTGAATTTTGAATTTTTAGATAATGGGTCACGAAGAGCAGTATTAAATAGCTATGGGCAAAAAATATAAAATGAAAATGTTGAGAACAAGGAGTTGCTAGGTTGGTAGGGAATCCCACCTTTCGCTCGATTGACCTTAGGGATTGACCGTAGGTTTCTCCCTCCTTTCATGTGCTCGTCTCTTTTCCTAACACATGTAGAAGTTCCCTACTCTCAATATATGTGCCAATCCTTAGTACGCTTGTGTGTGAGTGCCCTCTCCTCGCTTGTGTGATTGCTTGTTCCTGCATGTGCAGGTGCCCTCATGGGTCCCAACTCCTTTGGCAAAAAAAAAAAAAAAACATGAAAATGCAGATGTGACCTCACTTTTGCTTGATGGTCATTTGGCGATCTTTGACTTTGTTTCCACAATTTTAGGCACCTTTGATAGAAAGTTGTTTTTATAATTCTTAAGAATTCAATTGCAGGCAAACAAATAGTTTGTAAAATCCCCATAGACTCCACTTGTAATGTAAACATGATATCTTGAGAAAATAATTAACGTTGCAACCCCTTTAGATTTTTAGGTGAGACCCATTATTTAATAGCTTATTCTATTTATTTAAATCTTTCATTCACATGGTTACAACTCAATGTCCGAAAAATGAGGAGGCTGCTGAGAATTTTTACACATAGATATCTGTGGTTTTGTGAAAACCTAAAAAAGGCCCTTGTTTGTGTTTTCACTTAAACCTCTCTTGAACCGTCCAAGTTCCAATCTCATAATTCACATGCACTGTTCTCATAGTTGGAAATCTGGTACTTTTGACCAATCCAACCATGCCAAATAGGAATGTAAATGGACCTTCCATTACCCGGACCTGTCCCAAAAAGGGAGACGTGGGCCCATTTTTTTTTACCAAGTTGGGGTCCATATATAGACTCCAATTGATATATATTTATTTCCACGACTAGAACATATTGAGTTTGAAGTTTGAACCCAAATATCAAGTGTATAAACATTATTTAATGTAAAAAACATATGCTATTATGTCAAAGCAGATGTTCTTACGAGAGATATCTCTCATATAAGGTAAAAGATATTTTTTACAGGAGCATCTCCCGTATGTAAATATATGATGTATAAATAAATAAGTCAACATGTATTAGATTAATATAACTGTATATAAAATGGCCAAATGTATCATCTTATATACTATAGGAGAAAAAGGGCAACTTCTTTCTCTTATTTTATCCTATAATGGAGTGAATGCTGCGCCAATAAATAAAAGGATTTTAAACATGCGACATCCTGGTGGAAAGGGTTGTTGATCTCATCTCACATTGCCACCTAGCTAGGGATGATCTCCCTGGGTGGCTAGGTTATCCTGCATTTATTGTATGTACCATTGACCTAACTTAAGAAAAACAAACATAAAAGAATCTTGATATTGAGTGATTAAGATTTAGCAAGTGACTGCACAAAGATTTGAGTTTGAAAAGATAGCTTAAAACAATAACCCTATAGGCATATTATTTATAGATGGCAAAATTCTAGTAGGATTGAGCCTTGGTATGCCGATAATGCAATGAGAAAAAGTGATTTTTCATTGGATTGGATTACAAAAGTGGCTTTCACTTGAATTATTATTATCCGGGGTGATGACTGAGTATTCATTTTCTATGATTTCTTGTTTAATTTTCTGTTATAAAGGAAATTATTATTTGATGACCATTTTTTAGTATTCACCTTTGTTTCTTCGTTTTTATCCAGTTTATATGGAAAAGTAGTGATTGATTCATATGGAAATTCAGCTACACTGAAACAGGCAAGACCAAAGCATTCGAAAATGGGAGTGAAAGAAAGTGAAAAAGGAATGTAGAGGTTGTTAATCAAAGGGTTCATTGGAGGATAATTTTAGCATTAAGGAGCCTACAGATGATCAACAAAAGGATGGAGATTCATTTCCTAGTTATATCACATGTGAGACTGCTTTCTTGAAAAATCCTAAAGTGAAATGAAAACCATGGAACGCCCAACAGCCAACAGATTTGAGCACAGCGTGTAACAGCCAATAGATTTGAGCACAGCGTGTAAAATGTGAGTGTGCTTTTGTGTCTTCTTCTATTAATGAGAATTGACCATGATCATGTGCAACCAATCCCCATAGTTGAAAGTTGAAACTAGTAACAAATAGAATAAAAAACAGTGATGATATGGTGGCTTTGAATATGATGCACACTTTTTTTTGGGTCCGGTTCCATCAACTTTGCACGTGACCGATCATGTCTGATCGTTGTTTTTAACCTTGTGTTTTATATATGATTAATTTGTCTATTCACCCATATACATAGAAGAAATCTTTTTCATGAGAATATCCCAATGTATATAAAAGTAGAGAGTGAATTCAAGTTATAGGGCACGTTTGTGTACACACCCTTTCCGCGGAAAGAGGAAATTGCCACGTCAGCATTTTCCATAGAAATGAAAATCTCGGAAAAGGATTTCCGTAGAATTTAGAAATTCATGTTTGGTGCAAAAAGAGTTTCCTCATTGAATTGGTGCAGATGTTGTTTGGTGCGGCTGTGGATTTCTTATAGAAAATCAAAATTTCTTATTTGGTGATATAATTTTTTGAAGAAAATAACACAACATGTATATTATTTATTTAACGTTAAATAATAATTTATATAAAGAAATAAAAAATGAAAGAGTTATATGGTTTTTGGGTTGAAATGGACAAAAGTGAGGAAAAGATGGAGAAGTTTTCCGAGGAAAACCATTTCCCATACCCCCCATAGGAAACCCATTTCCACAATTATCAAGGAAAATGCTGACGAGGCAGGAAAACATTTCCGCGGAATTGTTCCACACCAAACACCGGAAAAATGGGTTTTCCGCGGAAAACCGTAAACTTTTCCGCGGAAAAGTGTTACGCAAACATGCCCATAATCTCATCCTCTTTCTCCTCACTTCTATATCTAAACCTTCCAACTACTTTCATGATCTTTTTTTTGTTTTTCATTATCTTCCAACTACTTTCATGATCTTAAGGCCAACATTTATCTAATGTGAGTTTGGATGTGTTGCACAAAAACTCCATAGGACCTAATTTTACAGGAGTCAGATACCATTTTAAAAGGCCTGCGTACAAGGCTATATACATAGTATTCATTTACTAAGTATAAATCTTGATGGACAACCTAGTATCCATTTACCAAGTATAAATCTTGATGGACACCTTATGTCACTGTCTTGTGAAGCCCCATTTGGGCGAGAGAGAGAGAGAGAGAGAGAGAGAGAGAGAGAGACGACAACCCACATTTTCTCTTCTCTGTTATTTTCCATTGGTTTTATTCTTTTCTTAATTAATTTGGTAGCAGCACTGGCCGAGCAGTGGCCTCATCCTCAATAATGACAGGAACAGACTTTGAAAAAAAAGAAGAAGTTATTTAGTGATGCTTCAATACTTTAGTGGTCATGCATCTCCCTATTCATAAAAACAAACAGACAATGAATACTTAAGGCACGTTTGTTTAGAGGAAACTTCCATGAAAAGATGAAATTACTATATTAATAAATACTATGGTTTTTAAAGACCTCGAAAAAGGCTTTCTAAGGAAGTTTTTAATTCCAGGCCTAGAAAGGAAAAAAGTCGACGTGGCGAAAAAGGAGTTCCATTAAAAACTGCCGCACCAAACACATGAAAAATGAGTTTTTCGCAAAAAATCACCTCCTTTTCTACAGAAGGCTACACAAACGTGCCCTTAAGGCCCGTTTCTTTATTAAAATTCTAAGAATTCATGTCTTAGGAATCTCAAATTCTCCAAAAGTTGTCCCCTAAGTGGAATTCAAATCCCTCTTCTTTATGGAGCATTTGAAATTCCTATAAAATACATAGATTGGAATTCCAAAAGATCATTTGAGATCTTTTAGGTATTTAAAATTTAAAATTTTAGTAAAAAATGTATAACATTTCAAATACTAGAGGACACATTGTCACGTTATACAAAAAAAAAAAAAACTCCAACATTTTGAATTTTTATCATAAATTCCGGTAAAAAAACAGCCCTTGGATGTAGTTCCGTTGGCTAGGACTGAGATAGCCGTGTACACAAGTGGAGAGAGTATTTATCAAAGTTAAAAATATTCAATGATGTTAATGGACCTCTGAAACCACAAAAGCTGATTCCGGGTCCATGCATATAGACCTTATCATGCATCCTCCTGCATGTCCTCCCTTTTGAATGATCTCAGGTGGGCCCCATTTTGCACCCCATTTTTTCCTACCCTACCATAATCAACCCATGCATATATACACCAGTTGGCACAATTTGGCACAACTGTTTCAACATGACTTTTCATGATGGGCCCCACATATTTCAACATGAGAAGGCCCCTGGGTAGGTATTGGGTTGCTTCTTTTTATAATAACCTAACCATTTCTCAGATGGGTTTAGCCACAGATAGACCAAGTTTACAAAATATAAATAAGTAACTCAGATTGGGTCTATAAAATATATTATCATTTGGCCTTTTTCATATGATGGGTATGGAATATGAATCACTGGTTTGTTTCTCTTTTAGTAGCATGTTTTTCTTTAACGACCAAACTACTATAAATTGTATGAATGCTTTTATGAATTCCACCTTTTGGACATGCTTTTATTATTGGTGGGACCCATCATTTTACCTTCTTGATCTTACAAGTTTTTCATGAGATATGACATTTTAAATAGAAAAATTGACTTGTGAACACCTATCTTTTCCAATATCCATAAACAAACAACCTTTATTATTTTTGGTTTTAACATACAACTACCCATACTCTTCTACAATATTGGTCAGCTACTTTGACCACTGGTCAAACCTGGTTTTTGGCATTGTATTTGCTTAATCCAAATTTGTTTTTCTAAAATGAAATGAGAATGTTTGTACATTACATTAATTTTGTGACAAAGTCTGAGTTGGATGTTAGTTAGAAAAACTCAAACTATAAATATCCAGTTACTTTGTTCCTGAACTAACTAGAGTTCTATATGATATTGTTTTTATCATAGTTTTAACCGTGTCTATTTTAAGATTAAATGTTGTTGAAAGACCTCTTTTTGATGTTTTACTGCCAATCGAGATGGCTGTCTCATATTTTTGGTGGTATTGGGAGGTGTTTAACACTGAAAGTAAAGAGGGTTGTTTGAAAATAGTAGAAAAGGGAGGGGTTTGAGTGTAAATTTTCTTATAAATAAGATTCCATTGAAGTCCTCATGCTAGAATTTGCATTGAGTGTATGTATTTTTCCTGTTTTTTTAACTTGCTTTTCTGATCTTCTTGAATCTTTCAATATCAGAAGAGACAAATCATGTGCATGTGCAAAGGTCCAAAAGATTGTATTAAATAATCATATGCTATAATGCATGCCTAATTATTTTTGTTAAACTAGTCGAAGTCACATGTGATGAAACTCTTAGAAAATGAAATAAAGAAGATAAGAGAAAAAAATGCAATGTGATTGGTGGGTCATTTGAAAATGAATGGTACATATGGGTCAAGAGGAACAGCACATCCTGCCTGATAGAGTTTGGATTTGGTAAAACCATCACTTATAGATTTGGTAAAACCATCACTTATATATATATATATATATATATATATATATATATATATATGTTTCGATGGTAGAGGCTCCTAGCTCGTTGCAATTTGGAGGTGTGCGCTTCGGATCCTGGTAGAGACTCCAGATGACGACTTGGTGGTGTCCACCCTTTTGGTCGGTAGAGGCTTTGGGTGCAAAGAAGTAGTATCCATTCTAAAATATTAAGTGGTGGTCGGGGGTTTGAAAGCTACTAGAGCCCCACAAAATACGGCTATGGTAGTGAATTTCCCTCGTTAGCGATCAACCCCTAGCGGGGACTTAACTTGAAAAAAAAAAAAAAAAACACACTCGGTAAAATCATGAGGTTAAGAGGTCGCATTAGAAAAGGAGGCTCCCTGTATATCTCTATAAATAGGTTAGAAACCCTATAGTGCTTTAAAAATACCAACATCTAACTTTTTTAACAGACTTTATGGTGGATATCAAGTGACCCTTTGTGCCATGTATGGGGCCAACACATGTACTCCTTCCTAGTGATAAAGCTTGGATAGGATACAAATCAGGCTAATGTGGAGCTAAGAATCTGTTGATTAAACTAAGAGACTCTCTGAACCTATATTAGTAGGGGAGTATGGGGCCAACACATGCTCTTCCTAGTGATAAAGTTTGGATAGGATGAAATTAAGGCAAAATTGTGGCGTTGAGAATCTGTTGAGTTAAGAGAGTCACCGAATCTATATAAAGAGAGAGTATGAGGCCACTTGAGAAAATTATAACATTTAATAATTTTGTATTAAGTGGTTGCCCGAAGGTCTCGATTCCGCATTATTATGCATGGCACCCTAAACTTTTACTATTGTACCAAAATAATGACCCATCAGTAGAACGAAAGTTCTCTTTTCAAAGAAATATACACAAAAAAAGAAAAAAAAATTCTTTACATTGATGTGGCACGCCACTTTCTGCTATAAAGATAAGAAAAACTCTCCTAAAATCTCTCACACAAAAATAAGATAAACTCATATAATCTCTCCAATCCTCTCACATAAAGATAAGATAAACTCCAAAAATCTCTCCAATTGAGAGGATTTAATTCAAACTAATCCATGATTAATTAAATTTGAATCTATTTCCAACTAATCTATATTCCAATTCAATCTTATGGAACCCATCTCCTTTCATCCTCCCATCCAGTGTATGTTATAGTGGTTTCTGAAAATGATGTATATTATTGCTGCTCATATGTCAGAGAATCTAATAACTCTATCAGCTACATCAATTATATGGCTGTATTTCTTTATTTTTATAATGTTTATCAATAAAGGGAAAATTAGAAAATATATGAAAATGTAAGGACCCCACCACATGATTTTCATTATTTTAAAGAAAGAGTTTTTGAAAGTCTATTTAATTTTATAAGTATCTGAAATCTTACTTTTTATAAACTTTGTAATAACCATTTAATTTTTTTTTAATCTAGCCGTAGGTTAGACACAGACCTGTGTAGAAGATATTCTTAAGATTTACATTCCTAAATATTTTAGAGTAGATAAAGAATATGGCCCTTTACCAAGAGTGGTCAAGTGAACCCTAAATATGCGCACAGGACAATAGTTAAGGATTTATTTAACACAAATAAACTGAAATAGAAGCTTCCTCTTCCCCAAAATATCATTTATTTCAGCTAGAGATGTTTAAATTCGGCAACCCATGGAGTTGGACTGTACATGTAAACTACTTGTAAGAGAAAATTATCCTTCAAGTGAGTCTTATGTAGATAAAAAAAAAAAAAAAAAAAAGAGGGAATGGGTCATTTGTTGGATGGTTTAGATTTTTTCCCTCTAATATTATTTGTTGATTAACTTTGCCCCCACCAGAAGAAAATCCTGGCTTCGTCCCAGTTTCTTGAGGATTCCATCATTATAAGCGAGTTGGATCCAATATAGTTTAGATCATATATGTGGGCTCGGGCTAAAACAAAACGGTCTTTTCATAATTAAAGACTAGCACATTAACACGGGTATTGTCATGCATTGTAAATTAAAAACTCATAGAATATTAAAAGGTTATGAGCTTATCAGTATTGTGATTACTTCAGAAAATGAAGAGTGGAAGCGAGTAATTTGATGAGATAAAGAGATAGAAGGTAATTACATGAAATGAGAATAGTGGGAAGAGAAAGTGGAAACTTAAAAAAATGATAAATTATAGTGACAGTGGAAACCAAAGTCAAAATATTGGCTTTAATGTCTTATAATTTTTTTAGGAGCTTTTGGCGGTAGGTCCCTCATCATTTCATTTTATAGTGTACGGTCCACAATAGTTTATCGTAGCGGCGACAGTCCTCTTATCAAAATAACGCAGTGAAAAGGACAAAAAAAAGCCCCTCTACAAGTCAGCAAAAAGGCTCCACCTAAAAACATTTCAGACTGTTATACGATCAGTAACATAAGCAATTATCTAAGTTTGCTTTGAATTTATCTAAGTTTGCTTTGAATTTATCGAAGCTTATACTCAAGTTATCTTAGTCTGATATCAATTAACAAGGACTTTAAATGAGTTCATCTATGTATTACATGATTTTATCTGAGTTTGATTTGTAATTAACTGCATTTGTGATCAATTAAACAGGGCTCCAAGTCAAATTATCTGATTGTGACACGATTTTATTTGATTTTCTTTTGAATGTATCTGAGATTCTTATAAAATAATATGAGTTTTGTATGAAATTAAATGGATTTCGCATGATTTTATTTGACTTTGAAATGTATTCAACTTTGTTTTAAATGAGTTTTTTCTGAGTTTGCTGTGAATTTATTTGAGTTTTATATACGTTATCAGACTTTGACATGAAGTTATCCGACTTTAAATTAAACTTATCTTTGTTTTGTATGAATTTATATAAGTTTGATATGAATTTATCTGTGATTGTTGTGAATTAATCTGAGTGCGATATGAATTAAACTGGATTGAGGTGAATTTATATGAATTTAAAATTAATTTATCTAAGTTTGTTGTGCATTAATATTAATTTGATGTGAGTTTCTAAGAATTTATCTGTATTCGAAATCATAACCAGTTCACAAAAAAGTTATGTCTCATCAATATAAATTTATCTGTATTTGTATCCGACTAGATTATGTTTGGTTTGACTAGATTTGATTTGAATTTATCTGAATATGATATAAAATTATTTGTCTGAAGTGAATTTAAATGAATTTGTTTATGATTTTATCTGACCGTGGTTCTGTCGAAATCTCATCTTAGCACATTTAAATTCGATAGTAATTAGGGAAAGACAATGAGTTGGAGCTAAAAACCAAGATTAGATTGCATGACACATATTCAAATGGTTAGAAGAGAAAATAAGTCATAAAAAAAAAAATCTGATGTGGCATGCTAAGGGACCACCACCTAAACTAATCCCATTCACAAGGGACTTTAGGCCTTACCGTAATGTTATGTACTAGCAAGACCAATCTGATGGACTTTTGGCTAATTTACCCAATTTTTTACTTTTCTAAAATAATAGATGGTTTTCTTATGATTGGATGATTTTTCATTTTTTTATTTTTTATTTCCTTCCATTGTGGAGTGCTGCATAATGGACTCCACCTCCACCGACTACTTTTTTTCTCCCCTACCAGGAAAAGTGGGAAAAGTCATATCTTAGGCCCACAAGGCATGATCTCTTGTGGTAAACTCTTCACCTACAAGCAGATTGCGTACCATAGAAGGTAGTCCAGATCATAGGCCCGCTTGGATGCATTTCTAGTATTGAGTGTTTGATGGATGGAAAGGTCTCTGTAAGGATGACGAATAGGAAAAAAACTAGCCACAAAAAATTATCATAGCCCCTGATTTAAGGGTGTTAAAATTTGAATTTATTTCAACCATAAACTTTTTTATAGATTTAATCTAACGGTGGTGAGTAAAGGTTCCATGATCATACAATTGGATATTTTGCCAGATCAGGGAGGGAACAATGAGTGCCCAAGGAGCTAGACTGATCAAAGGTGCACCCAAGTGGCTCTCATAGAGTTCAGCTGTATATACAGTCCACATGTAGGAGCAAATTGTCCTTTCCAGTGATCCTTTCATCGTAACCCTTCAATATAAAGGTGCACACTGTAACCTTTAAGCTGGACAATCTCAACCGTCCATCTATCTGAACAATCTCTGTATCCTTTTAGAACCCACACAGCACAAGTAGAAATCATTTCCATCACCACTAAAATCTCATCTCTGTCTTCTTCAATTTTTCATTTTCCAACTGCTGTGCATCAGGTAATATAACATCTCAGACTTGGTTACCAGTTTATTCATGACTTTATTATGATTTGAGAACTTCTTCTTCCTCTAATAGATTGTAGTGTTTTTGTTTTTCATCAAATAAAGAGAGAAATTGAATACACTAATATAGAACAAGGAGAAAAGTAGTAGATCCACTGACAAAGGTCTCTAATCTTGGGGCTAGAGCTCAATGAAGTAGATGTGCAAACTTTTATTCAAGATAGGGGAAAATATCCAAAGCTGAAACTGATCGTCCATTAGAATGCATAGATAGAGGCTTACAAACCCAAACAACATTTTTCTATTCTTATCATTCCATAAAATACCATGCATAAGACACTAAGACCCTATGGCCTAATCAGAAGAGTCATCTAAGGCCTTCAAATAGAAAAAAAATTTCCAAAAGAAGAAGTGAAGTAAAAAGAATCACCCCTGTTGTAAAATTATATAGAAATTAATCTAGTTTGGATCCTGTGAGGCTTTAACCCAGAGAAATCCATTTAAAGTTGAATGGGACTCCCCAGTGGACCCCGCCTATTGTAATATGAACTGTTTAAAAAAACACCCTCTAGTTTTATTGAGTATTTTCAAATTTTATTTCAATATGCGATTTTTGCACAGTTGGATTAACGGTTTGATGAAAAATGTGATTAGCACGATATTATGCATAGTGGTTATCCCATTTTTTGCATACACACTCATGGATGGTTGAGTGGTGTTGATACCTTTGAAATGTTACCTTCGTTGTTAAGAATTCTGGTGAAAAAACAAGTCCTTAGTCTCAAACATTGATACACATGCCTATGATCCTGGCTTCCCAAGTGATAGTATTGTATACTCGTAGACCAGTAGTCCAACACAGAAGGGGAAAAAAAACACTTTTTTCATCAAACAGTAAATAAAATGGTGGAGAAAACTCGCATTCGAGTAAAATTAGAAGAGACCTCATAAACTGGGGGGTGTTTATTTTGAACAGTTCAAACTCCCCAACATGGAGTTCTACTCCTTGAATTTCTCTAGGCCTCAGACGATCTGGATTCATTGACATCAAAAGGAAGGAAACACCAAAGAGGTCTGAGCAGAGGTTTTTTTTGGCAAGTTGGAGGATAGAAGCTGGGGCCCCCACGTAATGGCACACTGCTTGTCTTCAGGCGAACCTTTTGGGTGCTGTCCCTACTGGGCTGAACTTAGTTCAGGCGGAGCAGAACCCGCTGACTTCTTTTTTTTTTTTGTTGATACCCCGGCCAGGGGAGGTGGGTTGAAGCCAAGGGGGCTGACTTGAAGTCTGGTTTGTGGGGGAACTTTTAAAGTTTGAATTGGTTTTATATGGGCTGTAGCATTGGGGCTATATTCGGGTGTCCGTTTTGGCCTCTCAGAGAGAATCCTGATGCAGTAGTACTGCTGCTCCTGAAATAGCTCTGTTTTAACTAATACAGGGAAGGAATTTTTTCTGCAACAAAATCAGTAGAATGATAAAAATGATGGATTGAAAACAAAATTCAAACCAATAAGTATGGTTGTAAATGGGTTGACCATGGACCCGGACCGGAACCGTTAAGGAGAAGGTTGAACTAAATCCGGACCCGGAACCGTTTTGGAACCGGTTTTTTGGCTTCGGAACCGGAACCGGAACCAGAACCATATATGGGATGGGTCTAGATCCGGATCCGGGTTTAGGTAGAGAATGATATTTAAAAAACATGATTTTTAGGAGAGATTTTCGAAAATTGAGGTAATATGTCGGTTCTCGGTTCCATGGGTCCGAACCAAGGTGGAATCGGACCCATTAACTTATCGGGGCCTAAATAAGGACCCAGAGACCCGATTTTTAACGGGTCAAAATCTCTGGGTAATTGAATACCCATTTACATCCCTAATAATAAGGCATTGAAATACCGTATCTTCATTATCATGGGAGTGAATATTCATATAGGGGAAATCCAACTATCCAAGTGTTGAGGAAAACAAAAAATAGGGAGAGGAGGGTTTTTCTATAATACATTTCAGTTGCCTGATTAGTGGGACTTAGCTGAAATACTTCAATGGCACAGAGGCAGAGACCAATAATCGTGTATTACAAGTAGAGAATAGTGTAAGAGATGTTAATGTGTTTTTCATGTTTGGTTCAATGGTGAGTACACGTATATTTAGCATCTTACAAGTGTAGGCTGTTACAGAGATAAGAGAGAAGTAGATCTTACAAGTGTAACTTGTACACTTGTTACAAATATAAGAGACAAGAAGTTGCAAGGATAAGATAAAATGGGTTAGAGAAGGTTCTTTGTTGAGAGATATCCGACGGTGCGTAGAGAGGGACGTTTGTTGAGAGCTATCAAATGTTGGGCCTATGCATCATGTAATATTAGTATCATCCATCATCTGATTGGTACCCTCCTTTTGCATTTTCAAAGTTGTAAATATTACAAGTAGATGAGGCATGGGTTTTTGATAATATAAGGGGCAAATATGTTTTTTATCTTTTAACTAAATCGAAGGATTGAATTGATAAGAAGGAAAATTTTAAAGAGTGCTAACTTTTATAGTTGCTTTTTAACAGTTTGATTGTCATTGAAGGAGGTTTCAGTAAAAGTACAAAATATTGGGGATTTTTTTATTGTGCGAGAACATAAAAGCCCTGTTGCATAAACTCTTTGTTCTATGAATTGATAGTAACTAAAATTTTAGGGGCGTTTGGCACTAGGTCCCTCATCATTGCGTTTTATAGCCTAGGGACCAAGATAGTTTCTCATAGAGGTGGCAGTCCTCTTTTAAAACCGACATAGTAAAAAAGATAAAAATACTCTCTGTATACGACAGCAAACACACTCCACTTAAAAACATTTCAGACCATCAAACGATTTGCAACTTAAACAAAAACCCAAATCATCCGAAAGCGAAGACGAAAGAAAATGGCTAGAACAAAGTCTGCGATTTCATCAAAAGAAGGACAAATGCAAGGGAAAATACAAGCAAAGCAAGAGAAAGGTAAATAAAAAAAACAGAAATGGTTTTGTGAGTTTTAAAATCAATTTATCTGACCATGAAATTTATTTATCTGATTTTGCTGTGAATTTATCTAAGCTTGTTTTCAAGTTGTCTTAGTCTGATATCAATTAAAAAGGACTTTAAATGATTTTATATGTATATTACATGATTTTATCTTAGTTTGATTTGTAATTAACTGCATTTGTTTTCAATTAAACAGGGTTCCAAGTAAAATTATCTGATTGTGACAACGATTTTATCTGATTTTCTTCTGAATGTCTCTGAGACTCTTATAAAATAATATGAGTTTGGTATGAAATTAAATGGATTTCGCATGACTTTATTTGACTTTGAAATGTATTCAACTTTGTTTTAAATGAGTTTTTCTGAGTTTGCTGTGAATTTTTCTAAGTTCTGTATAAGTTATCAGACTTTGGCATGAAGTTATCTGACTTTAAATTAAACTTATATCTGTTTTGTTTAAATTTATATAAGTTTGATATGAATTTATCTATGTTTGCTGTATATTAATCTAAGTGTGATATGAATTAAACTGGATTGAGGTGAATTTATCTGAATTTGAAATTAATTTATCTAAGTTTGTTGTGCATTTATATTAATTTGATGTGAACTTTTTAAACTTAATTTGATGTGAGTTTATATGAATTTATCTGTGTTCGAAATCATAACCAGTTCACAAAAAAGTTATGTCCCATCAATATGAATTTATCTGTATTTGATATAAAATTATTTGACTAGATTAGGTTTGGTTTGACTAGATTTTGTTTGAATTTATCTTAATATAATATAAAATTATCTGTGTCTGAAGTGAATTTAAATGAATTTGTTTATGATTTTATCTGACTTTGTTATGGTTCTATCTAACTTTGCTTTTGGACTAGGATGAGTTTTATATTATTTTAGCTAAGTTGTATATGGTTATTTCGAAAACTCATCTTACTACATTTAAATTTGACAGTAATCAGGGAAAGACGATAAGTTGGAGCTAAAAATCAGGATTAGATTTAATGACACATATTCAAACGGTTATAAGGGCAAATCAGTCATAAAAAAATCTAGCGTGTCATGCTAAGGACCACCGCCTGAATTAATCTCATGTGCAAGAGACTTTAGGTCTTAAACAGTAATGCTGTGTATTAGAGACTTTATAAAGCAATAATCAGGGATCTATCGCTAATTTATCCAAAATTTTATTGGTGTGAATATTAAAAAAAAATTAGAAAAAATATAAAGATATATAATATTTCATGTGAAATAAGTAATTAATACAAATTTAAGGTGGGAATTATGGAAAATTGAAAGGAAATGTGTTCTTTATACATTTAAGAATATGGTCCAAAATCAGAAAGAATCTTTTTTCACTTTCTAAAAATAAAAAAATTCCCAAAATACTGAAAGAAAAGAAAAAAGATCCATGTAGTAAAAATAGAAATTGGTTTCTACAATTATTGCCGTATGCCTATAACTTAAAGACTAGAGCAGATTTGTGTAATGTCTATGGAAAATCCTCTTTTGAGAAATTTATTTGAGATTTGTGTAGTGTCATAGGTGATCAACTCGATTTAATTTTCTATTTAGAGAAAAGCGAATGTAGTTAATCATGTATGCATTTATGTTCCAATGGTGGGCCCCCACATTTATTCCCTTCTTATTTACTACTTCAAATAATGTAATAGTGTTTCATTTTATATGTTGCTTTCTCTTTGTATGCTTATTTTTATTAATGTCTCTCCATGCTGAAGCATGCAACAATATGATGATCAGGTTCTGGGATTCAGGAAACTTGGTTGATCAGGTCGAAGTATGAGAACTTGACTTGGGTTTGCACTTGGACTGGGGGGCTCGGTTAAAAGTCAGGTTTGGTTTCAGCTTGTGTTGTGAATTGTGATTATGTATGGTTGGGTCAAGCTCATTTGGACTTAACCCAACCAAGCCCAACTCATATTGCAGTTTTGTTAGGACAAAAACTCTTTTCATCATTTCAACCTCTAGACTTTAACCTTGAAAGTAAACTCTGGTGAGAATACCCTGCTAACTATATTTACCAAAAATATATATATATATATATATATATTCCTTTCAGCACGTCAGCTTGTGTTGTAAATTGTGATTATGTATGGATAGATCCAAAAAAAAAAAAACTATATTTAGATCAAGGAGAAGATAGTAAGATGTTTTCGTTAATTAAAATGTTATTCTAAATGTCAAACACTACATTTGCAACAGTAACGCCAATCTAGACTATTAGAAATATATATTAGATTTGGCTTAAAAACAGAGGTTTGATTGTCGGTTAAGGTGATTGACTGATATTGTCAAAATAGACAAAAAAAAATAAAAAATGGAGGTTCATTAATTGTAATTTTAGAAAAGGTGGGCGATTACATATGGATTCTCCTTTTAATTTTCTTTTGCTTTACAAGGGTCTTGAATGCACGCCATGCATGTTGCACATGCCCATTAGCCAGCTGAGCAACAACAAGTAGTATGATAGTTGTTTATATGAAGAATTATAGTTGGATGTGGAGTTTTTCTATGAAAATGGAATATAAAAGAATTTTATGTCTCCAGACTACTTTCTCACATATATTGGAAGAGTCATGACACTCAGTTGGGATGTTGTCCATAATATATGGCAAAAATTTTAGATTGACAACTATTTTTTATACAATTATAAGAGAGCTTAGAGCTAGCTTGGCACTGGCCATAGTTTGAATTGAGAAGCCCATGTCTTTATTGATAATCTGGGCAACTTGGAAATTGTATCAATGATGATTAACGTTCCTAATTGATGCATGGACCTTTTTAAACTCCTCCATTATTGACACGACGTGTGCCTCCCATGGTGTTTCTCATATAACAATATGAGAATTAGTTCTCATGTGATCAGACAGAC
Organism: Cinnamomum chago; assembly: GCA_038049695.1. Classification (NCBI taxonomy): domain Eukaryota; kingdom Viridiplantae; phylum Streptophyta; class Magnoliopsida; order Laurales; family Lauraceae; genus Cinnamomum; species Cinnamomum chago. Next base: position 4,896,668 of record CP142451.1, on the reverse strand, counting down.
TCTCTCTCTCTCTCTCTCTCTATATATATATATATATATATATATATATATATATGAGCAAGGCTCTCCTAAGCTCAAGCTTAGGAAAAAATTTCGTAAGCTCATGCTTGTGGGGCCCACCTTTGGTCCATCCAAATGGACCAAACACATGACTTCCCTAAATTACACATGTCCATCAACTTTCGGTTAGATCCAAATTTATTTGATCGTTGGATTGACTATGTATCAATCCAAATGAACCGTTGACCATTAAATTTTTGGGCCCATATGGAGATGATATAAATCGCATTTGGGGCTGATTTTTTGTAGAGAGGAATATCCAAAGGAGTCTTTGAAATCCCCCCCACCCTCATCCTCATGTGGGTCCCCAGGTGGGCCCCACCACACACTTGAGCTTACCTTATCCTAAGCTTTATATATATATATATATATATATATATATATATATATATATATATATATATACACACACACACACACAAAACACACCATCATGTCTATTCATTTGTTTACTCTTTCAATTATATGTGTTTGTAACCTATACATTATCTATGGATGGTGTTTGTTCATTGGCCTGATGTTCATTTTTCAATCTTCTCCAGACTGTCTTCTAGTTTATGAGCAGACATGGAGATCATTGCACCGATTTTAGGAATTGTGAAACTTGCATGGGCACCTATAGGTCGTCGAATTGGTTACATTAAAAATCTGAGTAAGAAAATGGAAGAATTGAACAAAAATGCAGAGTATCTGTTTGCTACAAGGGATGATGTGAAAGACAAGATAAGTAGCAACATAACAAAGGTAGCAACAAGAGAATGTATCCAGTGGCTGGAGGATGTGAAACTGATAGAAGAACAAGTGAATGCCATTCGAGAAGGATCTAAAGAACACAAGAAATGTCCTAGAGGGTTGTGTCCTAATGTTTGCGATAGCATAAAGTTGGGCAAAGATGTAAAACATATTATCAAGGAAATAACTGATCTAAGGAATAAACAATTGATATTTATGGGAAATGAGATGCTTGATGCGCCATTGGAGAAAGTTGAGCCACAATTTGTACAAAATGTAGAAATCAGTTCCTCATCTGCAACTGAGCGTACATTGCAGAAGATATTGAAAAATATTTATAATTCCAGTATCCAAAAGATTGGAATTTGGGGAATGGGTGGAGTTGGCAAGACAACAGCTATGAAATTGTTGAATGACCGACCTGAAATAGAACATACATTTGAAATTGTCATTTGGGTAACTGTCTCAAGAGAAGGAAATCGAAGAAAGATGCAAAATGATATTGCAGAACGTTTGAAATTGAATGTATCCAATGAGTCTGATGACCGACTGCAGGCAAGAATATGTAATACTTTAAGGAGGAAGAAGTTCTTATTGCTTTTGGATGATGTTTGGGAAAGGATAGATTTGCGTGATGTTAGGAATTCCAGCTCTCGATCATGATAATGGTTGTAAGGTTGTATTGACCACTCGATCCTTGAGTGTATGTCGACATATGGAAACAGATGAGGAAATTAAAGTTGAAACTCTATCCAAAGATGAGGCATGGATCCTATTCAAGGAAAAAGTTGGAGATGTTGTCTTGTCCCCTCATATAGAGCCACTTGCTAGATGTGTCGTCAAAGAATGTGATGGTTTACCACTTGCCATCATTGTAGTTGGTTCTTCATTGAGAAAGAACAGTGATGTTATTGTGTGGAGGAATACATTAAGGGAGTTACAGTGCCCCACTACATCTCAAATTGAAGCCATGGAAGAGCGAGTCTTTCACTGCTTGAGATTTAGTTACGACCGGCTAAAAGATGATTGCAAAAGGAAGTTGTTTTTGTATTGTTCGTTGTACCCAGAAGACCGTGTGATATCAATTACTGAATTGGTAGAATATTGTTGGTTACAGGGCTACATTCATGGAGTTGGCAGCATTGAAGAGGCAAGGGATAAGGGACACTGCATGGTAATTGACCTCGTCGACGCAGCAATGTTAGAGGGATGTTATGACAAGAGATGTGTCAAAATGCATGATGTTGTAAGGGATTTCGCATTGAGAGAAGGTCGCAATTTCTTAGTAAAAGCTGGTATTAATACAAGATATCCACCAGAGGAAAAAGAATGGTTGCAAGTGCAGACAATGTCGCTAATGAGATCTGGTTTGTGTGGTCTATTGGAGAGGCCAAATTGTGGCGCTCTGTCGACATTATTGCTGCAAGAGAATAATGAGCTAACAATCATCCCTGACTCATTCTTTGCATCAATGCATTCTCTAACTATTCTAGACTTGAGTGAAACAAAACTACAATTCTTGCCTTCGTCTATTGGGAACTTGGTTAATCTCCGCGGACTCTATATGAGGGATTGTGCAAAATTAGAAGATCTACCATCCCAAATAAGAGTGCTCAAGCGACTCGAGGTGCTTCATTTAGGAGGGAGCACAAGCATCAAATATCTGCCTAGAGAGGTCGGAGAACTAACTAGTCTAAAACGTTTGATATTGGGTTTTAAACATCGGGATTACTTACGTTATTTATGGATTGGTGAGGACGATGAAGAATGGGACATGAAGTTGAGAGTTCCAATTGGAGTAATGCCGAATCTTCCTTTGTTGGAAGAACTCGGCTTGTATGTGAATGGTTTAATGGAATATGGACAATGGGATGATGAGAGCATGAAAATTGTGATCGATGAATTGTGTAAGTCGGAGCATCTGACTTATCTTGACTTCTACTTTCCAAATGAAGCGTGTCTCGAGCATTTTTTACGTAATAGAAAATCGGGGAAAGCAAGTTGGTTTAGGAGGTTCCAGTTTCGGGTCGGCGCTGGAGGAGGCTTGTTATATTTCGGTGGACGTGAAGTATGGGAAGGATGTTTGCTATACAAAGGTGGTGGTGAGATCTCACATGTTGCAATTATGGAGACACTTGCTCATTGTTCCACCTTTTGTCTACAGGATCATTATGCTGCCCAGAAGCTATCAGAGTTCGGCATAGAAAACATGAATGAGCTAAAAGAATGTAGGTTGATAAATTGTGATGAAATGGAAACTCTCTTTGATGGAGATGAGGGACTGGGGACAAGTGCATTACTACCGAACTTGGAGCATCTTTGGATTGAAAAACTTCCTAAGTTGAGGAGCTTATGGGTTGGGCCACTGTTACCTGGAAGCCTCTCCAGGCTAGTAACTATAAATTTAATTGGTTGTCATCGCTTGAAGAAGGTTTTCCAATTGGATATTATTCAACAACTACCCAGTTTAGAAAGTTTGGATGTCATGTCTTCATCAGTGGAAGAGATAATAGGAACTGAAGAGGAGATTTCTGTCCCACACCATGACAGGGTTGTCCTCCCTAATATCACGTCTATCTCTCTCTTTGACCTTCCGAGGTTGGTTAGCATTTGCCGAGAGGTTTCTCTGGAATTGCCCTCACTAGAAAGTATTAAAATTGATGGATGTCCCGAGTTGAAGAGTCTCTCCTTCCTCACCGACATTGTACCACCAGCACTAAAGAAGATTGAAGGCGAGAGTTCATGGTGGGAAGCATTGGAGTGGGAAGGCAATGACATCAAGCAACGGCTCCAACCTTTTTTCTTGGAATCGAAATTTCCAGTAACCGTTGAAATGCATGCAAGCGTTGAAACCGGAGGAAACAGTAGTTGCAACATTTCCATTTGGTAGCTGTATTGGATTATTAGTAATCTTTTGTTGGTTGATTTCTTTTTAGTTATTGGTTGTATTGTCATATGAGTGAATGGTACCGGTGTTGTTGGTGTATTTTCTGGAAACCAGAACTCGTGTTTTCCCAAGTTGTATTTTTTATTTCTCATGGATAACTCTCTCTCTCTCTCTCTCTCTCTCTCTCTCTCTCTCTCTCCCTCTCCATTTGGAGGCAGGGTCTATTTGTTTGCATTAAAATACATATGTATTCAATAGATGGGTTTTTTTTTTCTCTAGTTAAAAAATGAAGATCAAATGTGAATTTCAAAAAATTGAGCATCAAACAACCTTTTCTTTCACGAGAATAGAATCAGAGGAACAAGGAAAAGTGATTACCTAGCCTTTGATATTTATTTGTAACCACTTAAAGAATCTTATGTATTGAATTCTTATGTATTTTAATGCAAATAAACAGCTCCTAAGAACCTTCTTAGTTGGTTTGAACTTTATTGAATGAAATTGTTTGGATCGACACGGTGCCCAGAGCCCATCTGAGATTTCAGGCTGCACATAATTTTAGAAACTCAAACCAACTTGACTAAATCAAATGGATCCGGTTTCTCACAGAGTGGGGCAAGTGAAATGAGCCTCTCTTGAGTACTAAAGACAGATACCACTTGGCCAGTGAGATTACAAGCTCAAAGTATTTGATCTATATTTTCCATAAATGCCCTCAGACCATCAGGAGTGAAGAACAGATGATGTCTAATCCTTAATTGGAGTAGCTTCTTGTCATCATTTGGAGATGGCCCAGGAAATCTCACATTTGAAAACCAAAACTATGCAGAGTAGAACAGTAACAACTTTAATTTAACACCTTATCACATACATGGAAGTTCTTTTTGTCAAAATATGGAATTCCCGAAAATAATGATTTTGAGAAAAGGGTTAAGGTCACATTTGACAGCCAAATTCTCAAGGAAAATATTTTTTCTTTTTACATAGTAGTGAAAAAAAAGGCACATTTGGCAATTGTAAATTTCCTAGGATTTGGTTCAATGAAAATCCTCAGTTGTAAGGATTTTTAGATCCGACCTCCCCTCATAAGATTTAAAAATCCTCATTTTGTGAATTTACGCACTAAAATTGACTTTTCCCAACTATATGTATTGATATGCATTTTTAAGAACTCCTATTCTATAAATTATTTATTTTAGAAAATGAAGAACCAACTTACTCTTCAAAAATAAAAATAAAAAATGCATTAATATATATATATATCTCGATGTGAGATCCTTAACTAGGAATCCTTAGTCCATGAGCAATGAGGAACTCTCAGATCTATAATTTCCTTTGCCGTGCGGTTTGGCACTCTATCCCATAGGTCATGGCAGAGGCGAAGAGATTTGTGAAGCTCTCCAATCGCTAGAACCCACACAAATCTCCAGCTGCATCAACTAATTAATTACATTTGATTTACTACCTTGTTCTATATTTTCTTAACTTAATTATTAACAACAGTATATATTTGTTACAGTAACCTTATATAAATTCATTTTTATCCATTTTTATCATGGGCCCAATTCATTGGATCTTACAAGTCATTCCCCTTGATTCTCTCTAAGTGATATGAGTAGTAAAAATAAAAAAGTGGCGGAAAGACCGAGTTTGAGTTGTATAATTTGTAAAAGCACTTTTTTCGAAAGAAAAACAGGGAAGATTCTCCCTCTCATTTTCTTTTCAAAAAAGGAAAGAACTTTTTCAAGAAACCTCTCGTTCAATGGTGTCTCTCTCTTTGTTATTCAGAGAAAGCTGATAAGAGCTTCCATCATTGAAATATGGGCGTGGCTTCAAGCCTTAGATACACTCAAAACGGACTAGACACAAGCCTCCATATAATGGAGTTGTTGTCAGTTTCACGTAGGATAGAAAAATGCTCCACATGTGTAAATGATTTACATATGAATCATTTTCATATGCAACTGCGTAACATGTGATGTTTCATTTGTCTGTCATTTTCATACCTCATACACATGTGAGTTTGAATGCATCCAACAGTTGAAGATTTTCACAATTTTCACCAATTTTCTGCCGTTTCAAAAGTTTCTTAAAATATATGATGGATAAAGGAATAAGATTTGATCCGTTTGCTAAAACAACAGTTCTAAAGATGATTAACGGTTCGGATTATGAAAATAAGGCCTATAAAATTTAAAATAGCAAATTTTCAAATCAGGACAATTTTTTTGCATATGTTTGAAAATTCATGAGGAATTTATACATGAAATTTGGTCTTGTGGCGGCTTTGGTCATTTTAAAGAGGTTCAACAATTCAGATAATGATTGTGGGGCTCATGTATGGTGATAGTGGATACATCAACCGGTTGCAAGTTTTTTTGCAAATTTCTCACAATCCATAACGAGTTGATCGAGTTTCACAACTTTGATCTCATAGCTGTAAATAGCCTTCTAAAGAGTTTGTATGGTTTGGGTTATAAAAATGGGTCCCATAGATTTCATAGAATATTCAAACCTCAATCTGGACTTTTTTAATTAAAAATATCTCAAGTTCTAGTATGAATCAATGACTAAAAATTGGTGTTATAATCGTAATAGACCTCTGAAGAGGATGGATGGTTCAGATTATCACTTTGGGGCCCACAAAAATGTAACCAAAATAAGACATCAATTTTTAGCCATATTAGGAACGTAAATAAATCACTCAAATCACAATAAACCTCTCTTTATTCCCTTTAAACTTTCTTAAAACCTCTCATACTAATAGGGCGGAAATCTATCCATATTTATCTACACATTATCCTCTCCAAATAACTCTTCATATTGTCTAGACATCTATTAGTGGGGCATTTAATACTATCAAGTAGTGTTCCTTGAATGAAATTTGGGTTGATAATTTAAAAAAATATTACAATCTTGAAATTTTATAAAGGGCCTACTAATGGATTTATAATATTAGCTTCATAGTAACATTGAAACTTACAAAAAATGAGTTGGTGGGGTCCCTCTTATAAAATCCTATGTGCAAAAACTACGATGGTAGGTTTAAGTCTAATTTAAGTAAAATTTGGCCCCACAATAAACTTACAGCATTGCTTCATGAAACATTAAGATTTTATAAGTAGGTCCTCAATGATAGACTTGATTTTGATTGAAGTGAAACTTGGCCCCACAAGGGATTTATGGCAGTGATTTTATGGCCACTTTAGAATTTTATGAGCAGGTCCTCTTATAAAACTCTAAAGTGCAAAAAATATGCTTGTGAGCCTAAGTCTAATTAAAGTAAAGCTTGGCCCCACTAATAGATTTTATGTTTGGACAAAAAACTCAGGCCCGTGATGATTAATAGTATATTTATCCTGATAATTTATTTTTATCAATAAATTTCCCCTGAAAAAACTAAATATGAATATATTTATTTTTTTGGCTTCGGCTTTGCACGGTCTTTTGTTATTGATTTTATATTTTATCAATAATATTTCAGAAAAACACTAATTTTGAATATCTTTTTTTTTTCCGGACCTTTGTTGCTAGTTTATACTTACAACAAATACCGACCACATACAATTAGGACTCTCCATGTGAGTGTACGACCCTTGAAATACTCCATATGACGCAAATGTCCTCTATTATTTTACATTATCAATGGAAGAAACCGGGCCAGGTTACTTCATTACGATAAGTTGTATGCATTCTAAGCCATTTGAAATGTAAGTTTCATTTAAAAAAACTGATATTTTTTCAAGTAATTAATATTTGAGGTTTGGAATTTGCAATTTATAAATGATAATTAAAATGTGATTTGAGATCTATATATGATATTTTACATTCAATATTTGGACTTAAAATTACGTGATATGTAAGATTGTTTCCCCCGCCCCTCCCTTCTTTTTCTAGTTATAGTATTGTCCTTGCATATATAAATTTGATCGTGTGGATCAATTATTTTTAATATAGATAAATAAACCCACAATTAAATTATTTAAAATTTGATCTATTTTTAATATATATATATATAAACATGAACCTTACAAGTCACTCCCGTTGATTCTCTACGAGTCAGTTTTTAGAGTTAAATTAGTCAAACTCGGATGACAAGTTTTCCCACCTTTGCACCAATATGCCTTAGATTATTCGAGTGGGCTCCAGACTGATAAGACTTGTAAATATTTTTATCAATTAAGGTTGTGGTGTAAGGGTTTAATTTAACAAGTCAACAAAAGAGGTTTATATATAGGGAAATGTTCTTGTAAGAGCTAGCTGTCACCATTTTACGGTGAAAGACACCGTGATAGGGGCCCCACTGATCATGGGACAAGGGGGATGGAAAGAGCCATCCTTAACGAGCCCAACTATCAAGTTTAGGTCCAATCCCATACCCCTAACCCCTTGATCTGTGACACACAAACTTAATGACTTATATTAAAGAAATTTTCTTGACCCTAGATCTAACGATCCATTCCATTCTAATGGGTGCAAATCCATGGTGTGTGGATGGTTCAGATTGATGATAGGTGGGCTCCATCATGATGTCTCTCGCCATAAGACTATGAGAGGTACTCACACGACCATTTTCCTTATATATATATATATATATATATATATATATATATATTATTTTGGCATTATTGAGCATGGAATGGTCTTCACCTGCTTCCCTACTGGTTTTCTCGCTAAATCTTTGTTTATTAGAAGAAGGTGTGGAAAAATCGTATCCTATGGGGCCATACAAGTTTTCTAGTGAGCTTTAGATCTTGACCCATCAAGATGCAAACACTCACTGTCTCCTTTAACCCGGCCAATCAAAATCGTCCAAGACATTCGTTGACCTCTAGCTATATGAGGAATCTCAGGGTCCTTACACAATTCACAGCACAAGAAGAAATCATCCCATCATCAGTAAAATTCAATTGGCATTGGAGATCACTTGTTGGTTTATCTCAATCTTCTTCAATTTTCCGTTTTCCGACTGCCAAACATCAGGTACTGTAGTAGTATCTCAAGTCTCGATACCAATTTATTCATTACTTGTTATGATGTCAATTAACTTTTTTTTTTTTTTTAAATTTCGAGAACTTGTATCTTTTTATCTTGAAAGAATGAAAATCTTGATAGGTTTTATTATTATTATTTTTTTCTGTTTGATGACAACCCAAAACTTCAAAAATATTTAAGAAAAGAGGAAAGTTCAATCCAAAACAAGGACAAAAGACCAAAGAAGGAAATATTTTAAGTTGCTTTCAAAAGAAGAGAAAGTATACAAACCTGAAACTGATCGTCCATTACAAAGCCTAAAGATCTACTTCTAATCTCATCGTCAAAAAAATATTTCATCAAATAAGAAAATTTGATTTTTTATAAAGAATCCACAGTCACACCAAAAAAACATTAACACCAATTCAATGAGGAATTTTTTGTTGCACCAAACATGAAATTCTAAATTCTATAAAAATCCTTTTATGAGGTTTCCATTTCTACGGAATTTACTGATGTGGCAAATTTTTTTTTCTGCGGAAAGGGTGTGTACGTACACAAATGTGCCCTAATTACAAGAGAACTCCTAGGACTTGCAAAATGAAGAAAAATGTCTCCCTAATTATATAATTGGAAAGAAATTAAAATCAGAAGGAAAGAAACAACAAAGTCTAAAGAGTTTGTGCGTAGTGCCCTATTTCGTTTTGAATCGTTGGACCACCAACTGCTGGTCCGCAGGTGAACCTGTTGGGTCCTGTCCCAGCTGAACTGAGTTAGGTTTGCTGAACTGAGTTAGGTTTGAGTGGGGCATAATTCACTGGCTGGTTTACTTGCAGTCTCTCGGATTTGTGCCTGTTGGGCCATTTATAGTTTGAACGGGCTTCATGGGCTGAACTATTTGGGCCATCAGAGTGTCGTGTTTGGCCTACCTTTTAATTACAAAAAAGAAAAGCAAAAAAAAAAAAAAAGTACCCGAGCCTAGGGGGTTGGGACCCAAACAAGCCCACATACACGTCGAAGAAAAGCCCACGGGATGAGATGCTGGCTTGCCAATCAACTTAGCATCTCATCTTCAATTTCGCATATTTTTAACTGATATTGAGAGTTTCTTAATATTTTATTTTTTTAACTTTAATAATGATAGAACCAAATCATAATGTTAGAAACCAATTTAAGCAACTATTACAAAAGATGAAATCTGCCGAAATAAATCAAGAAAGAAGCTATAAAATATCTGAAAATGTGATGGGCCCATTGAAAGAATATGTTGCTTAAAAAAATTGAAGTTGAAATTTGCAATTGATTTTAAACAAATTCTGATACAACCCAAATTAATGGTTTTGACTGACCCTTATATATTCTTGATCTTAGATTTTCTCCTTTGATAGTCTATGTTTAATTGATATGTGATGTTTAGATGGTTTCAATCTTTTATGCGGTGAAGAAGGTTTTTGCCTAAGTTAATTTTCTGGGAAAAAAAAATGTTCTCTTGATAGACAAATCTTCCGGATCAGAAATATTGATTTGTTTCTGATCTGAGTTAAATTGGATGCAAAAGCAGTTAGTCAATTACATATTATGGTTAATTAGTCTGCTTAACTGATTTTTGATGTTCAGATATGTCTTGGGCTCAAGGGTTTTTGGTAGGGGACAAAAGATAGGAGGGCTGATTTAGTCGGGTTATACCAACTGAGCCTGGGTTGTTGCTTGGGTTGAGAGGTCAGTATAAAAGTTGGGCTTGGGTTAAAGTTGTGTTGGGATTGTGTATGGTCGGATCAAGCTCACATGGGCCTCAACCCAACCCAATTAACCCAACCCTGCTCATATTGAAGTCTACTTAAGAGGACAAAAATACCCCCCTCAATACTGTAACTTCTGAAGTATAGCCTTGGAAAAAAAAAAAAGGTGAAGTATTGTAATACATTTTGGTTAGAGGATTTAACCAAAAAAATCACTTTAGACTTGTCAAAAGCAAAAAAATGTCATCAATATCTTATATAGACCATAGTAGTCCCAAAGGTTCAATATTTTTTTTTTCCCTCTGAGCATGGACATTCCTTCTCCTTTTACATTAAAAGGGTCCCAAAACCATTTTTCCCATTTTCGTTCTTTTCTCCATTTTCTCTGAGCAGGGACTCATCTTCTGTGAGCAAGGACTCATCGAAGGAAAGAAGAAGCCCATGTGTATGTAACTGATTGAATCCCAAAACTATTTTCAAAGTTTAATCATTTCTATGTTAGCCAATGTCCATACCCATCCCCATATCCAACCATTTCTATGTAAGCAATACCCGATGCCCAACTCTATCATCTTTTATTACAGTTAAAGCCAATGTCCATTTGTACTACTGAAATAGGGTTTTTTTTTTTTTAATTATAAGAAAGTTAATGTGGACTACCCACCTCTTTAATGGAGTAAATATTAATTATTCATCAAGGAGATGGAAACTTTAATAAGTAGTTTCAAATATCAATTTTTTTGGGTAAAACAGAAACAGATGTGGAGATTGTGCTTATAGGTTTAATCAACTGTAAAAAAAAGAAGTAAATCTACACTACCAACCTCTTTAATGTCGCCCAAACCTTCCTACTTAAAAGAGTAAAGAATATGATTCTCTAAAAAAGTAAGGTAAAGTGGAAGAGGGGTTTGCAAGAGAGATCCGTCCGAACCCCACAAAAGGCAAATGGGAAAAGGGAGTAGAACGATATAACACTTTAAGATCGAGGGTGCTTTGTAAAGGGAAAGCTTGAAGAAGAGGCTATAATACAGTGGAACACTGTAGAAGGGCACTTGAAATGACACTCAAGACCTCATATATTAACATGGGAGTATATGCAATGATTATTGATTGACAAGTATTTGCACGATGATCCATTTTTCACGTCATCAAGAGATTGGAGCCCGTTAAGAAGTACCTAAGCTTTCAAGCCTAGGAGTTAAATCAGAAAAAAAAAGGGATAATTAGCGAAAGGTCCCTCATATAGGACTTGTAAGGCCTCCAGTCCACCAACTTTTCTTTTAAGGCCTGTAGTCCATGCAAGTAGACATATTTTGGGGAGAAGTCCCTGAATATAATTCTCATGACTAATTTACCCTTTCATCTGTTTTAGGCATAAAATTTTGAAATTTTAAATTTCAAATTTTGTATTATCCCTCTTCTTCTTCTTCAACTGATCCGAGTATTGGGGCTTTGTTGAGTTTCGGTTGTTGCAGCAATTGAAGGCACGACCTGCAAATCCATCCCTCTTTTTTCCCCTTTGACTGACGATGAAGGCGTCAATAACATATTCGGCATCAGAACAAACCTCTCTGATATTTGTCACCCAAATGTATATTGTACAGTTGTACTCATATAATCACAGGATGACAGACCAACTAAAACGTACAATGGGCCCTGCTTTACACTCGCGCATCTTCCTTCTGTTTGGATTCGGCGTCTTTCAGAAAGGATTGCATCGATTTCAATTCTTTCCGAATCCATTCGAGAGAGTCATGGACTCCATAGAGGAGCGGTGCTTCTTCAATGAGAAGATCTCCCAGCCTTTCTGCAAAAGAGGAAACAACAGCCACGTAAGACATCTTTCCCCTCAGCCATGGAGAAGATGGACGGACATGTAAGAAAAAACGCGATGCTTGTATGTCAAAGTAAGGAAGAAGACCGCCTGGGTTCTGGGTTCTCAGAACCAGAACGAGAAGAGGGAGATCAGTTGTTGATTTCCTGGTGGTGCACACATCATGTTCCCAGTTGTAGCAGATCAAAGCACTCCCAATTTCTTCTTTTGTTTTTGCCGATCGCAGAGATTAAATCGGGATCTCTCAAAGTCCAGATTTCGCAGAGTCCGGAGCTTGCAGATCTCGTAGAGTCCGGATCTCGCAGAGGAGGAAGAAGATGACCCAGAGGGTCGGTTCCAGTCCGGGTGAGGTCGGGTCAAGTTTGACCTGGTTTCAAAGCCCAAAAGCAAATTTATCTGAGTTTTTTAGAAATTTCTCTGTGTTTTTGGCAAATATATATGAGTTCCCGACAAATTTAACTGAGTTTTTGGAAAATTTATCTGAGTTTCTAACAAATTTATTTTTATTTTGAAAATTTATCTGAGTTCTGGAACAAATTTATCTGAGTTCTGGACAAATTTATCTGAATTCTAAACAAATTTATCTGAGTTTTTTGCTAATTTATCTGAGTTCTGAAATAAATTTCTTTACGTTATGGACAAATCTATTTGAGTTTTGGCTAATTTATCTGAGTTATGGGACAAATTTATCTGAGTTTGAACAAATTTATCCGAGTTTGTGGCAAATGTATTGGCGTTTTTCTAAATTTATTTACACTTTTTTGAAATTTATTTGGATCTTTTAAAATTGATTTTCATCTTTTGAAAATTATTTGCGTCTTTTTAAATTTCTCTATGTTCTTTTGATATTATAGCATTTTTTTAAATTTATTTGCGTTATTTCAAATTTATTTGTATTTTTTGAAATTAGTTTTTATTTTTTTAGAGTTTAATTTTGTTTTTTTAATTTTATTTACATCTTTTGAAATTTATTTGGATCTTTTGAATTTTATTTGCGTTTTTGAAATTTATTTGTATTTTTTGAAATTAGTTTTTTTTTTAGAGTTTAATTTTGTTTTTTTAATTTTATTTACATCTTTTGAAATTTATTTGGAACTTTTGAAATTTATTTGGATTTTTTGAAATTTATTTGCGTTTTTTAAATTTATTTCATTTTTAGAAATTTATTTGAAATTTGTTTCTTGTTTTTTGAACTTTATTTGAAAATCTCATTAGTGGAAATTTATTAATCATGACTAATTTAATGGTAGTTGACCATTATTAATGGCTTATCCCACTAATCATGGGATATGATTTGAAGAAAGGGTAAATTAGACACTTTAGGCTTTCAAATTTAGAAAAATAACCTTTCACACTATAAAAAAAGATTGTGGACTTAACGCAATAAAGTGAAATGTTCAGGGACCTCTCGCCGAATCCCCAAAAAAAAAAACCCCAACTATTCCTCAACCAAAAGCACACTCTTTATGTATCACAAGATTACCAAGAGAATCCTCAACTATGCTGGATGCCGATAAATGATAAAGGAAAGGTTTTGTTGTCTAATTCACCAAAATAATTTTAGGTATCCAGCGAGGCCAATATTGACCTACTTTTGAAAATACCCGAAATACCCCTCACAATGCCCAAATCCTAAAACTACCCTTTCTAAGCCGGGACTCAATATAATCGCAACCAAACCAACTCAATCACCACTCGAGCACTTACACTTATCTTCTAAACAAGATTAATTATTACTAAGTACAACTAAGGAGGGCCGGGGTCTTACATACAACCAAGGAGGGCCGGGGTCTTACATCTGTTCAAGGTAGTGTCTTGGTTGGCAAGCATTATGAGTGGTTGGGGGTTGCTAGTGCGGGGCGTTAGGTTTTGTGGTCTGTGAGTTGGACGAAGGAGAGTATATGTTCTTGTTGAGGCTTCTTTCCAACATTTTCTTGTGCAGGGATGGACGGTGCTCAAACTTGTAACATTTTTTGAACGGGGAGTACTCTTTTATGTCTTTCTACAAGGACTCTTTTACAATCCACTTTGTATCCTCCATCCCTGTTTGTCAGGCAAGGCTTTATTCCTCTTAGAGTAGAAGAGTTTTGCTGGTTTGTAGTGTTGTTTAAAATTTCCACATTCGACAATCTTAGGTGAAGCGGCATCAGTTCATCTTGGTCACAAAATTTCCCTTGCTGGAGTGTTTCTTGTATGTCTCATTTTCCCTTACTGTTACCAACAAATCTCTTGTGTTCTCATTACACACTCACAAACATGGAGATGATTTCATTAGATTTATGGGTGTAAAGCTTATGGACCTGGACCCATCCCAAAGAACTTTCAGGTCCATGACTATGGACCTGAACCCAGACCTACAATCTGTGCCCAACATTAGGACCCATACCTTATTCTTTCTGGTTAGGCCTTAGGTATTTGTGTAAATGGCTACCCTTGATTTTGTAGAATTGTCCATCACAATTTTGTTTAGATGAGAACAGCCACTGATTAGAAATCAAGTTTTTCAGTCTCCTTTCCTTAATGGAAAAGCAGCAGTAAATGGTGCTAGAGTAAAAAACTGCAACTACCTTACTTGAACAGGATAGGTTCTATAGGCTCTTACTTCTGTGTTCTTAGGAGTGAAAAATGACATGTACCTTTCTTCACTTTCATTTCTGTAATATGGTGAGTCTGTAACAACATAATTTACTTCGGTCCCAAGGATCCACAGATTCTTGAATAAACTTTTAATTCATTAACTGGTATGATTCACTTTTGTTCCTAGCAAATATAGATTTTGAAGAGACTAATCATTCACCATCTGTGGCAGTGGTATGCCTGAATGTAAGCTTGGCCTAAATGACACAGTGCTTTTGGAGGCTCAAGGTCGGTCAACAAAGGGAAAAGCCATTCTTCAAACTCATAGATCCAATCCAAGATGCCCAGATATAGCTTTCCTGTAAAATTCGGCAGTTCGCGAAAAAACATAGCGATTAAAAAAAAAAAAAAAAAACATGACAAGAGCTGGACTGTACATCAAATTTTGAAAGAATTCAACCTTTAAGGACAGTCATAGAATGCACAATCCCAAAGGCAGAAAAAGAGCACAAACCAGCAAGGAAAATGAACTCAAAAGGGATGACATTAAGATACTTGAAGCATTGGAATGTGACTATAATTTAGAGACAAATATTGTACGTATTGGGATAGGGCCAGCAACTGTTTGTTGCAGTTGAGTTCGACATTCTTTATGTTGTAATGAACGATGAACGGGAATATCCCTACTCATTTACTTAGAATGAACTGCAATATTCTTGCTCAGCGCTATAAGCAAAAAAAAAAAAAGAAGAGAAAACTGGCGGGAGGACCAAACTGGTCTATATAAGACGTTGATGTCATTTTTGACTTTTGACAAATCTAAGGGAATTTTTCCGGTTAAATCCTCTTTTGGTTAAGATTATTTTAATTTCAAACACATGTATAAGGTAACAACACTTTTATCTTTTATATATATGCTAGTTGACTTTAACATAAAAATATGTTTGACCGTCAATTAAGGTGGTTGACCGATATACTCAAGAGAGTCTAAATGATTGTATTACTTGTATATAAAGATAAAGTCCTAGGGTCATTATTGTAATATTAAAAGGGTGTGCATTTACATATGTTGATTTTCCATGTTTCTTTTTCCTTTTTTATTTAAAGGGTCTCACGCACCCACTCACATTACACACGTCCCTAACTGGTTGAGCAATAATCAGCGATAGATTTTACTAAATTTTTTTATAGTTGCTTTTAGAAATAATTGTAGTTAGATGCGTGGGTTTTATATAAATATGAGGTAGAAGAGCCATTTAAGATTAGTAGTGCTTTTGTCACACATATATCCAGAGAGCAACATCACTCCTTTGTCTTACCAAAAAAAAAAAACATTACTCGTTTGTTTGGGAATTTTGCCTCATATATATATATATATAAAACAAAATCTTCATATCAAGAACTATTTCTTTCAAAGTTACAAGAGATTCAGCTTGACACTTGTCATTTTAAAAACCCAAACTCGTTTATATGTGTTTGTGAGTATTGCATTATCTGGATGGTGTTTGTTCGTGAGTGATATTATTTATACTATAGTTCATCTTTTCCTCATTGTCTTCCACTTTCTTAACAGGCATGGAGAACATTGCATCAGTTTTAGATATTGGGAATCTCGCGTCGAGTCTTATTGGTCCTCAAATCGGTTACATTGCAAATCCCAAAAAGAAAATGGAAGAACTGGACAACAATGCACGGTATTTATTTGCCCGGAAGGATGATGTGGAAGAAATAATTAGAGAATCACCAAATGTGGCAACAAGGGAGAGTAAATTGTGGCTTGAAGATGTGAAAAAGATAGAACTTCTTGTGGAATCCACTAAAGCCGAGCATATGCGGTGTTCTAATGTCTTCTCAAGGCTGACATTCGGCAAACGTGTAGAACGAATCGTCGAGGAAATCACCAATCTTAATAATAAGCGACCAAAGTTGAAGGGAAAAGAGTTTTCTAATGCAGCATTGGAGAGAGTTGAACCACAAATTGTAGAAATTAATTCATCAACCAACTCCGAGCCTAGATTGCAGAAGATATTGGGGCTTATAGAAGATGACATATTTGGAAAGATTGGAATCTGGGGAATGGGTGGCATTGGCAAAACACGAACTCTGAAACTGCTGAACAATCGACTCGAAGAATTTCACATGTTTGACATTGTCATCTGGGTAACCGTCTCAGGAGAAGGAAGTCGAAGAAAGGTGCAAAATGATATTGCAGAACGTCTGAAATGTACTGCAATAGATATGTCTGACGATCGGCTAAGAGCAAACATACATCACCATTTAAGGGGGAAGAAGTTCTTGTTGATTTTAGATGATATTTGGGAAAGAATTGATTTGTCTGATGTTGGGATCCCAATTCCAAATCAAGATAATGGATGTAAAGTCTTGTTGGCCACTCGAGACTTTGGCTTATGTCAGCAGATGGAAACAGATGTGGAAATACAAATGGAGAAACTATCTGAAGAGGAGGCAAGGAGCCTCTTCAATGAAAAAGTTGGAGATGTTGCCATGTCTCCTCGTATCGAACCAATTGCTAGAGATATCATTAAAAAGTGTGGTGGTTTGCCACTTGCCATCATCGTAGTTGGTTCATCATTGAGAAAGATTAGTGATGTCGCTGTGTGGAGGAATACACGAATGGAGCTGCAATTACCATGTACATCTCAAATTAAAGGCATGGAAAAGGAAGTGTTCTCTTGCTTGAGAATCAGTTACGACCGGTTACCAAATGATTGTGAAAGGAACCTGTTTTTATACTGCTCATTGTACCCAGAAGACTGGATAATATTGATAACTGAATTGGCAGAGCGTTGTTGGTTGGAGGGCTACATTCGAGGAGTTGATAGCATTGAAGAGGCACGGGATAAAGGTCGCCACATGGTAATCAATCTTGTCGATGCCTCATTGTTGGAGAGAGGTGACAATGAAGAATATGTCAAAGTGCATGATATTATAAGGGATTTTGCATTGAAAGAAGCTTCAGGGTTCTTAGTAAAAACTGGGAAGCATGTGAGGCTACCGCCAATGGAGAATGAATGGGTGCAGTTGAAAAAGTTGTCGATGATGGAATGTAGTTTGTGTGGTCTGTTGGAGAGGCCAAATTGCAAAGATCTGCTAACATTATTGCTGGAAGGGAATAGGATGCTAACAGCGATCCCTGGTTCATTCTTTGAATTAATGCATTCTCTCACAATTCTAGACCTGAGTCGCACAAATATAGCGTCCTTGCCGCCATCCCTATTCAACTTGGTTTACCTCCGCGGACTCTATGTGAGGGATTGTATGAGATTAAAAGATCTACCAGCCCAAGTAAGAAAGCTTGAGCGACTTGAGGTGCTTCATTTAGGAGGAGGGACAAGAATCAATAATCTCCCTAGAGAGGTTGGGGAACTGACTAGTCTGAAACGTTTGATTGTGGGATTTAGCTTAGTTGAAGGACCTGAGGACACTGAAGAATGGAACATGAAGTTGAGAGTTCCAATTGGAATAATCGCAAATCTTCCATTGTTGGAGGAACTGGGCATGTATACACCTGATTTTGTTGAAGGGGGTCAATGGGATGATGAAAGCATGGAAGTTGTAGCTGATGAATTGTGCAGGCTGGAACGTCTTACATATCTTGATTTCTACTTTCCAAAAGAGGAGTGTCTCGCGCATTTTCTAAATGGGAGTAAACCGTGGAAAGCAAGATGGTTGAGGAGATTTCGATTTCGGGTTGGCCGTGGGGAACATTGGGATCAGGTTTTTGATCATGAACATGAAGCATGGGAAGGATGTTTGGTATACAGAAGTAGCGATGAGATCTCACATGCTGCGATTGGAGAGACACTTGCTCATTGTTCCTTTTTTCATCTACAGGATCATCGTGCCACACAAAAGCTATCAGAGTTTGGCATGGAAAACATGAATGAGCTGAAAATATGTAGGATCAAAGACTGTGATAAAATGGAAACGCTCTTTAATGGAGATGGGGAACAACAAACGTGTACAGTGCTCCCCAACTTGGAGAAACTTGAGATTAAAAATCTTTCTAATTTGAGAAGATTGTGGGTTGGACGATTGTTACCTGGTAGCCTCTCCAAACTAACCCATTTGGAATTACGTTGTTGTCGTTCTGGTCGCCTAAAGAAGGTTTTCCATGTGGCTATGATTCAACAACTACCCAGTTTAGAAACATTGAAAGTCTTATGTTCGGACTTTGAAGAGATAATAGGGATTGAAGAGGAGACGTCTGTCCCATGCCATGCCCATATTAGTAATAATGACACTGTCATCCTCCCTAATATCAAGCGGATTGTTCTGGGTTACCTTCCAGGATTGTTTAGCTTTTGCCGAGAGGTTTCTTTGGAATGGCCCTCAGTAGAATCTATTTCAATCTATGAATGTCCCAACTTGAAGAGCCTCTCCTTCCTCACCCATGGCACCAACATTGTACCTCCTGCACTAAAGAAGATTCGAGGCTCAAGTCCATGGTGGGAAGCATTGGAGTGGGAAGACGACGACATCAAACGACGGCTCCAACCTCTTTTCCAGAAGAATGCATAAACTTTTAAGTAATCTCTTGTTGATTGATTTATTTTCTTAATATGACTGTATTATGAGATGACTGAATGATTAACAGTGTTGGTGTATTTTTTGGGACCAAAACTCCTACTTATTTCGTATATTTGCATGTTGGTGTATTTTTTGTCCAATTTCTCATGTACAACTCTCTCTTCAGTCTACTTATTATATATGATTACAGAAAAGAATTAGAAAAAAGTAAGGTACTGGTAGATTTGAATTACGTTCTCCAGAAGCCAAGTAGTGGAGATGGTTCTGCTATTAATGGAAATTGCATTTGTTGAGAATGACAAAGAACGGCTCTCTGCTGAATTTTTGTTTGTTGAGGAATCTACTCTGGATCTAATTTAACTGGCCCTTATTAGATTAGATTAAAATTCAGGATTATGTGGATTTGGCCTCCTGATATCCTATTCTTGTCTCCTGTGCCTAGAAAATTTTTGATTGTGCACTAACGGGTGGTATGCCAATTGCCAAGGTGCTAAGATGCCTGGGATCCAACATTCATTTAACCATGTGCCTTTGATCAGTATTGCCAATCAATACCCTTGGATTGTGAGGTGTGAACAATAGATGTGCGTCAATCCCTAAATTAGTAGCTTCTTGTCATCATCACAGAGATAGACCATGAAGAGTAAAATGCAAGTAATTTACCATTGATAAACTTAAATTTAGTGCCTGTCAAATGTGTCGATTATGCTACTTGTCAGATGAGTCTATTATGCATAGACTATGCAGTTACTGCTTCACTGATAAACAATAGATCAATCCATGGTCACACCACAATTTTCATATTCTGGCCACATGCTAAATGCCAGTTTCCACAGTGAAGCCGGAGTTAGGGCCTCAGAAAAAGCACACTTCAAACTAATCCAATGCATATGGGCCAATTTGGTTCTTTGTGAGTGCAGGTAATTCAGTTTACCCTCCTAACAGAGTATTCTGAGTTGCCTGTGAGAGTTGTTTTATTCTTTGCCATAACCAATCACAGGTAAAACAGAATTTCAAGGATCCAATGGTGCCTCTGTGTTGAAAGTTTCAAAGCTGTCCTGCTTTATCCACTTAAAAACCTAGCCAGGTTAAGTGAATGTTTTTGCAGAATGGTTGGTTATATGTTATGTTGTTTGCTTGAGCAGGGCATTGAGTGAAATAGAGGCTGTAATATCAGTAACTCACCTGCCTAATCTTTCCATTTTTCGCAGTTGCCAAAAACCTAGACAAGAGGCCATGGCATGGTGGAAAGCGCTCACTATTGCAGCGTTATGGATTCAATCACATTACCAATCAAATAAAAAGGAGGGGGATAGCAACCGTACTGTCAAGATAAATTATACAGGAATTAAAACAAGGCTGCGCTAGATCCAACCAGGACTGGATAGGACTCAACTCACTTGCATCTGCAATGCAATGCACCCATTATTTTGATAGCTAAATATCTCTAGCTTTTCAATTAAGCAAACTTTCCCCAACAAATAACATGAAGCTATGACTTTTAATCTAATAGAAAATTCTTGAATCTCTCTGTAGGTTTTTTTTTTTGGTACAATTTTAGCAAAAACCTCAGCAGTGCATGGAGTTAGGTTGTAAACAAGATAAAAAAGCGGCTATCTGATCTGACAGTATCAAATTTGTATGGTATCATAAAAGCAAAAGGCATTTTAAAAAGTTCACATAAAGTCACAAAAGATTACACCCAAGAGGGAAGAACCTTTTGAGCATCAGCGTTTTGAATTAAAGATAAGAAGAGTGGAAAAGGAAAAATCCAAGGATCTTGTGGAACAAGACTTGTAGCCTCCATTCCAATAACAAGGACTCGTATTTTTATTTTTTTTGAAGGAAAGAGAAGCAGCTCTGCAGCTCTAAATTTCACTAGAAAAAATGATTATAAGGAAATTTCTAGGATATGTTACACCATAATCCAAGGAGATACTATATTATATCATGCACCTATGAGTCAGAATATTCCTTTGCAAGACTAGTTCGCACTCCCGCTCGAATTGTAGCATACGGACCAACCAACATCAATTTGTGAACAAGGAATTGATAACAATCCCTAGTCAAAGCATTGGTGAAAATGCTCACAAGCTACAAATCTGAAAGTAAGTATGGGAGAGTGATGGCTTTTTTGTCAAATTGGCCTATGAAGGAATGACAGTCCGCCTCAATGCGTCTGTTTGATTTGTTCATGTGATGAGATGCAATTTAGATTGCACTCATATTGTGTGCACACAAGGAGTAGGACCCTGTTGAGTGAGATGTAGTTCAAGAAGTCCTTGTGACCCATAGAAATTCGGCATAAGCTAAAGACGTAGCCTGGTACTTAGCTTGCAACACAATAACCTAGCAGATTAAGATGAGTGGCTAGACATCTTGCACAATTTGCATCTGCATATGTTGACAAGGTGAGAGATGAATTAGCTAGAGCAAAAAAATTCTTCAATCAGAAGTGCCTTGAAGATTGTGAATGATGTGTGCAAAAATGGCCATATTTCGATGCCTGATGCCAAGGGTTGGTCATAAACTAACCAACAATATTAATTGAATGAGAAATGTCAGGTCTGGTTATGGTTAGATAAATAGTTCAACCAGTCTCTGATAGAGAGTTGGGTTGGAAACTAGGTCCCTTCCAATCTTCTCAACATCACATTCAGCTCTAAAGGGTCTGCCAATTGTTTTGACATCAACCAAATGAACCAAACCAGAGATAGCAGGTCTACTTACCCTGATTAACAAAATAGACCAAAACAATTAGAAGTTAGGTTAAAAAAGAACAAGGAGTTGCAAGATGTTTTAGGTAGGAAAACTACGGGATGTTTCAGTTTGATTAGTTTGAAACAGCAAGGAGATGGAAGGATTTTGTTATAAATAGATCAGTCTGCTTCTGTAACAGTACATTAATTCCGATTTCTTCAATAATATGTTTTGTTTCTGTTCTGTTGAGTGAGGCTATTCCCCGGCGCTCCATTCAGCAATGCTGTACTGAATTAAGTTGTTTTGCTCCAATTCACCATTAGACCATCTGCCCCTCTTCATTACCATTTTTGCTGACCCACAATTCAGCGTTCTTTTATTAACATATAACTTGGTTGAAGCTCTACAGCAACATCTTTTGCTTTGATAAGGTTCTATAACCAGGTCCCTTCTCCTCAAGGTTATTTTTTTCTGTAAAGGAAGAAGCTGTCCTGGTTTTAGGCGGGATGTCAACGCCTTTCCACAGGTGCGCTCTTATACTCTTTTCAGTTTATAAAAGATTCCAAGGCCTTCTCGATGATGTTCTCCTGGCGTTCTGTTCTTGCTCAACTTTGGCTTCAGCTTTGTGAGGATTTTGTTCTCTTTGTTGAGTTGGCTCTTTTCAGGGCCTTGTATATATCTTGGGGCTCTGGGCCTGTTTCTTTTAGAGGTATTTCTAACAAGAATTTGTTGCGTTGAAGATTTCTGACATTGATTGTATAGCTTCCTGCTTGGAATATCTAATGCAATGTTTCATTGTTATAATGCATAGAGAATTTGAAATTCTCGAAATATTGTCTCTCATATGGAATTTCAAATCCTCAATATTTAGCTTTTGATATGCTCGAATTGAGAGAATTCCAAAGGTATTCGTTACTTTTTAGGTGGGTTAAAGGGGTTAAAATTTAGAATTCCATTAAAAGAAACCTATCATTTCAAATGCTACGGGGATAACCACAATGCCATTGTTAGAAATACCCAACATGATAAATTCCTGTCAGGAATTAAACTAAAGGAGGAATTAAACTAAAAGAGACTGGCCCAGCCTTTAGAATTCTCAAAGTCGTAACATTTCAAATGCTAAATGGTACATGAGAATTGGGAATTCCATGTCGAATGGCATTTGGAGAATTTCAAATTCTTCAAACAAGAATCTCATAAT
The DNA here is from genome assembly GCA_038049695.1 of Cinnamomum chago. Taxonomy (NCBI): domain Eukaryota; kingdom Viridiplantae; phylum Streptophyta; class Magnoliopsida; order Laurales; family Lauraceae; genus Cinnamomum; species Cinnamomum chago. The sequence goes on along the minus strand of CP142451.1, from coordinate 4,873,413 downwards.
TCTTGTAATAGTACAGCGGAAAGATTACAAAGAAGGCCCAATCTGTAACTTTTGTTAAGCTCCGCAGATGATAAAGAATAATACACTTTACACAGATTGGTCACATCTAAAGTCACAAGCCAAGCAGACATTGTGATATACTAATCACCCAATCATTTCACCAGAAATCAATATATCAGAGTAAGGTATACTCATATCTACCCATTCAGAGTTTATCGTACCCCATATTATGATTTTTAATAATTCAAAGCCATCACCACCATCCAGTTTTTTAAACGGAGTTTATGCTGGATGTCCAGGGGCCCATTGTGCCAAGCGTGGGGTTAACACATGATCTTTCCAGGTGATAAAAGTTTGGATAAGATGGAACTCATTCAGTAGCACATGGACTCCAATAACCGGGTTCCAAAGAGCCTTAGATCTCGGTTTGCCCCAATCGGAAGACCAAGATACAGAAAAAGGAAGCCTCCCTGATTTGCAACCAATCATAGCAGCCAAAGACTGGAAGGTTTCCTCAGTGCAGCCGTTCCCCGCCAACATGCTTTTGGACAAATTAACCTTCAACCTCGAGACCAATTGAAAACACCGCAAGATTCATTTTAGAACCAAAATCTCTTCCCTCTTAGTCGAACTAAAGAGAATGGTGTCAGTAGCACGTGGACACCACATACAAATTTTCTCTCTAAATCTTCGTTTATCAGAAAGAGGACAAAAAAAATATTTTTTTCTCTTTTCCTTGCATTTAATTATGCAGTATCACATGAACTCCAACAACTATTCTCTCTAAATCTTTGTTTATCAGTAAAATGGGGAGAAAAGTCCAATCTTATAGCCGACAAGACATCCAAGCTAGCCCTTCAAGTTGCAAATGCACATTGTCTCCTTTGAGCTGGTTAATCTCAATCGTTCAAGACATACATTGACTGTGAGGTCCCACCCTTGGTGGGCCCTCTAAGGGCTATTTTATAGACTAATTAACTCTAATTTATGTTAATTATTGATTAATTATGCTAATCTCTGCTAATTATTGCTAATCCTTGCTAATCTTGGCTAATTACTGTTTTACTTGGGCTAATTAGGGGCTAATTAGATTGACTAGTTAGATTTCCTAAGTTAGTTAGATTAACTTAGTGGGTTAGTGTTTTTTAATTAATGGGGTGTTGTGTTAATCTTAGGCTTAGTTAGTAGAGTCTAATTAATTAAGCTAATTAAGTGGGTTTAGTGCTAAGGTGCCCTCTCTCTCTAGAAGCTTCCTAACCAAAAGACAAGCCTACCCTCAAACCCTAACCCTAATTCCACTAAACCCTAAGGGTATCTTGGTCCTTAATCACTCCACTAATCCTATAAAAAGTCTCTTAACTCTTGCAAACCCCAAAACCCTAAACCTAATCTCAGCCCCCATTCCCAAGAAAACCTCCAGCCCTCTCCCCAAGAAAACTGCCTCCAGCCCACTACTGTTCCTCCCAACCTCCATTTCAATTCATCCTACGTTTGAACAAGAGACAGCCAGTGCTACTGTTACCATCTCTTTCATCTTCCTCCCCATTTCTTTTCCTCCAAGATACTGCTGGACTGGTTCTACTCTGCTGAAATTCCATTGGAGCTGCAGCACTCCTTCTCTTATTGCTGGAGTTTGTGCTGGGTCATCTTTCCAGTGGCAGCTGCTACACCATCTCCATCTTCTCTGTTGTGTTGGAGAAATTGCTGGAAACCCACCTGGGCTGCTGTGTCTGCTGGAACCCTATCTTGGAACTCCTCCTCTGAATCAGCCACTACCCCACCCTCCTCTCTTCATTTCTCTGCAACTGTTACTCTACTGGACTGTTGTTGTTGCTGTAATTCCAGTTTGAAGCTACTGCTGGAATCTGTCTAAAGAGCTGCAGCTAGTCTGCTGTGTCCTCTTCATCTTCTTCCTTTTCATTTCCCTCTTCTTTTTACTGCTGGTGCTGTACTGGGAGCTGCTGTTATTGTGTTAGAGATATTGTTAGGAGCTGCTACTGCTACAGCAGCTGGGATTTCTTCTTCTCCACTTCCCCTGTTCAGCTGGGTTCTGGATCTTCCTTCTAGTTCTATTTCTCTCTACAACTCTTTCTCTAATTATCAAAGGCAAGTGCTCTGAACTAATTTCATAGAACATATGTGGATTGATTTTCTTCTTGATTTGGTATTACAGTCAGTCATTGTGCTAGATGTTACCTTGAGCATTAGTGTCACGTATGAGATTGAATGGCCATTGATGGAGGGCATTGTGGTGTTTCTCAATTTCTTATTTGTTAATTTGATTAATGATTTAAAGTAAGAAGCAATCGGATTAGATACGAGTTGAGAGGAGTGACTGTTGCAGTCACGGTTGTGGAACAGAGTGTCTCGTTGGGTTGAGATCAGTGGGCCCAGGTGGGCCACCCTGGCAGATCCGGACTCCACATCTTGTGGAGGGTCCATGGGCGACTCAGAGGTTGGGAGCTGATCGTGGGCCCTTGATCAGTGGGGCCCACGATCATTACCTTTCTCTGTATCAGGCGTGACTTATAGAGGTGGGTTTTCATTTTAATTAATCAGGTTGTGGGGCCCCCAGAGTGATCTGGGCACAGATCTAGCCCGTCCATCAGGACCGAGTGAGTGGGGCGACCTAGGGGTAGGGCTCTGATCTGGTTTTGATCAGAGGTGGGCCATAGGTTAGGTGTTGTATGCTAACCTGTGAAACAAGAAACCGTGGATTACTCCATTTGTTTTCTTTGTCAACAGTGGGGCCCAGGTGGCCACCTTCGGGAATCCGGGCCACACATCCTGAACAGGGACCCTGAGCGACACTCGTGATGCAGCCTGATCCAAGTTGATCCATGCGGGGGCCACCACCCGATGACCTGATGAGAGCCGGACGCTAAGTTTGTAACAGAACAGGGGTTCTGTGCTTCCTTTCAGGGCCTGACGAGTTTTATTGAAAGAGAGAGAGATGAGTGGATTAGAAAAAAGAAAAAATGGAAAAAGGAAGGAGGGAGGATGGTGACATGTGGAAAGATGGGGAATGTGAGGGTAGGTGAGGGAGTAATGGGGATGGGATTGACCTGATGAGGGGGTGGTAGTGTTGTCCACGTGGGTTGGGCTTGGGTCCTGTCCACGTGGATTTGGGCTTGGGATCTGTTGTGGGGTTGGGCTTGGGTTTTGTTTGGGGCTTTGGGCCCAGTGGGGCCCACTAATCTATAAACCACTAGTTCTTTACTAATTGATTAAGCCCCTTAGTTTTAATACTTTCTATTAGCACCATTAACTTTCACAAATTAGAAATTTAGACCCTTTAATCTTTGTGGACCAAATCGGGGCGGGGCCCACTATTTCCATAACTCATTAGTTTTATTAATGAAGCAAAATATTTAGTTTCTAATGTATACTATGGGACCCATTGGTTTTAGAAAATTGGGAGAGTAGGACCTTAGCCTTAGGGAACCCTATTAAAATAAATTAACTTATTAACCTTAAATTAATATTTCCAGACCCTAGTGTAAAAGTTGAGATTTGGCCTGGAGTCTGTTGACTCAGGTACACCTGTGTACCAGATCGACCGGCTGGCCACCTGGTCAATCGGGTACACTGGAAATTCCAGAATCCAAACCAAGTCCCAACTTGATTCCCAGTGGAGCAGATCGACCCGACCCTTGCCAGGTCGACCTGCCACACTGTGAACTCTAGGGTGTGAGTTTAGCATTATTTTATAATTAATCGATTGTGGGACCCTATTAACCATCCAAATGAACTTCCATCAATGTGCCAAGCACGAGTCAATGGCGTGGCTCGACCTTGACTCGTGGGGACCACTGTTTAGAGTTTTGGTTGATAATCTAAGATGATTCGACCTCCAAGAGTTGTCATAGATGCCATTAACTAACTAAGCACCAAATACAATATTTTACGGCATTAATGACATCGTTTAGAGATCGAATTACCGGAGATAGACCCGAACCTAAAGTAGCCCATTTACCTAGGATTGGACCGTTGCTTTTCCCGTTGATTCTCTGATTGAAGTTTATACTTCATTATTATTACTCTGTCATTCTTAGATCTTTAGTTTAGCTGTTTACCGTTAATTAATCATAATTGGAAGACCTGAACCTAGGGTATCTAGAGGTGACCCGATGATGTGATTTCGGAGATCATTGACCCGTGTCTGTGTCTAGGCGGGCCCTTATTGGGCCTACGTGTGGTGATGTGAACCCTTTAGCTTGAAGAGATAGTTTCTATTGGACTGTTAAGTTATATGGATTATAATGGAACTGTTTGTCAGTAGTAGATGGATTGGTTGCCTCGTTTGGACGGTTTTAGACCAGGCCATGTACTGATGGGCCTTGGTATGGATCCAACGAGTGGGCCTGGATCTTGAATGAGATCCAGAGACTGAATTGAGATGTGTGGACCTTATAGAGGTATTGTTAGGACCTTGTTCACGCAAGGCAAAGCCTAGACAGACACAGACCTTAGAGTTATTCTCGAGTCGGCATGAACATTCACTCGGTTGATTTAAGCTCAGCCTGTGGACTGATCATCCCCGGTAGGAGCTAGTTGAGTATGGTGAAGCTATCATGATGAGCTGTGTGGTTAAGACGGCAAGGTGTCATACCGTGCCGATCTGGAGTGATGAGATGATGAGTGATATTCGGGATTAGTTATTCCCTGGTGAGATTCCCCACCGCGACTGTGTTCAGTATGGGAGGGCCGCGGCATAATATCCCGCGGTATTCCAGCTCGTGTGAATGTGCCACCTTGTTTGTAGTAGTTTAGATGTTTTCTATTTATACTGATTCCTTATGATTTAAATGCACAACTGCCTAGTTCTTTTCCCTTGTTATTCATTTAACTTATGTACCCGTCTTTAATTCCTTTGATATATATATGCTATGTTAGTAGTATGCTGTATCTTGCCAGATCGTTTAGATCTGACCCATTCTATGGTGCTTAGGCCTTGACCCAGAGATTCCCGACGACGCATTAGCCCTAGTGGAGGCACCCGTGGCAGGAGAGTACGCTTGGGGCCCGGCCGACGCGGATGTCGAGCCGGAGGGCGAGGAGTTTATACATGGGTATTGAGGGACACTCTGTTGTTTGGGTTTTGGAGTGAAATTTTGTAGTGAGAAGGGTAGAATGAAAATGTATAACTTTGATTAACATTGAATCATTTTAATTAGACATATGTTCTGCTCATACTTTATATATTTATCGATACCTATTGCTTCCGCTTTGTTTAAATCGTTATGCTTCCGCAATATTAAATGTTATAACTATGTTGGTCAAAAAGTTTTAAATTGGACCTCACTGCGGCCTACGATCTTGGAAGTTCTCGGATTTTCCGGGAAGTAGCGCACCAATTTCGGGTGATCGAACGAGTATATCCGTATCCGGAATTGGGACATACATTGACCCCTCTAGCTATATCAGCAATCTCAGTGTCTTTTCACAGTTACTAGATCACTTGAGCTCATCTCTATCATCTCCAATTTTCTGTTTTCACGGCTGCAAATCAGGTACTGTACTATCTCAAATCTGGATATCAATGTATTTGTTAGTTTCATCCACTCTACTTCATCCTGTTAAGCTACCCTATGACAACCCAAAACACTAAAATCTTCAACTAAACAGCAAAATGCATCTCAAAACAAGGAGAAAGATATTATTCTCTGATAATATCTTTCAAAGACTTTTTGACTGTAGATCACCCATAGAGATGGATTTCCCTGCCTAGTTACTAAGTTTTGAATATTTTCCAATATCGCATACAAATTTCTATCTATGAACATGAAAGCCCTCTCTCCTTCTCTCTCCATTTGATGGGACACACTAGAAAACACTTGGATGCCATCGAATTTTGAGTAATCTGATTGTAGTCATCCTTAAATTCTGATTGTATAACATTAATACATAAGAGTTTGCTCTAAAAAGTGTTGAAAATGACAAAGTTTTCTTTCATGTGGTTGAAAATTAACTTCTTTTATCACACCAAACAGGGCAAAAAATTTCTCGTCTTTCTTTCGAACCTGTTGGGTCCTGTCTCAGCTGAACTGAGTCAGGTTTGACTGGGGCAGAACCCACTGGCTGGCTTACTTGCAGCCTCTCTAGTTTGTGGGCTGTTGTGCCTTTTATAGCTTGAACGGGCTTCATGGGCTGAACTATTTGGGCCATTAGAGTGTCATGTTTGGCCTCCCTCTTAATTTCAAGAAAAGGAAAAAAAAAATGTACCCCCAGCCTAGGGGGTTGGGACTCAAACGGGCCCACAAAGTGGGAAGAGAAGCCCATGGGGTTGTGAATCAACTTAGCAACCCTTTATTTTCAATTTCGCATATTTATAATTGATATTGGATCTACCATGTTTTTATTGCTTGGGGATTTCACCAAACTTCCATCATTAGATGGGGTAGGCAGCAATCAAGGTAGGAGAACTCAGTGAGTTGAATCTTGAATCAACCGAGTCGCTTTATTTTGACGAAGCACTATGTCAAATATAGGATAAACTCAGCGAGTCAACTTTTGAATCCTCTGAGTCACCTAATTTGAATGAAGGATCGAGTTAAATACAAGAGAAACTGTACCATATTACCTCATTATGACAAGTTGTATGCATTCTAAACCATTTGATATGTGAATTTCATTTAAAAAGATTAATATCTTTTTCAAGTAATTAATGCTTGAGGTTTGGAATTAACAGTTTAAAAATGATAATCAAAATTTGATTTAAGATCTATATATATGATATTTTACATTCAATGTTTGGACTTGAAATTATGTGATATGCAAGATTGTTCCCCCACCCACCCCTTTTTTTCTAATTATAGTATTCTCCTTGCATATAAAAATTTGATCGAATGAATTAATTATTTTTAATACAGATAAATAAAATACACTATTAAATTTTATAAATATTTAGTCTATTTTTAAAATATTAAAATAAAATATGACTCTTCCAAGTCATCCTGTTGATTTTCTCCTAGTCAATTTTTTACAGTTGAATGACTTGAACTCGGATGACTAGTTTCCAACCTTGGCACCAATATGCTTTTGATAATCCGAGCGGGCTTAGACTGATGTCTTTTAAATATTTTTATCAAATAAGGTTGTGTTGGTCAAGGGCTTAATTTAACCAGTCAACAAACGAGGTCTTTTTTAATTTATATTAATATATATATATATTAATATATATTATTTTGGCATTATGGAGCATGGAATGGTCTCCACCAACTACCCTCCTAGTTTTCTCTCTAAATCTTTGTTTATTAGAAGAAGATGTGGAAAAGTCGTATCCTATGGTGGCCATGCATGTTTTCTAGTGAACTTTAGATCTTGACCCTTCATCAAGATGGAAACACTCCCCGGCCAATCTAAATCGTCCAAGACATTCGTTGACCTCTAGCTATATGAGCAATATCAGGGTCCTTACACAATTCACAGCACAAGAAGAAATCATCCCATCATCAGTACAATTCAATTGGCATTGCAGATCACTTTTTGGTTTATCTCAATCTTCTTCAATTTTCCGTTTTCTAACTGCCAAACATCAGGTACTGTAGTATCTCAAGTCAGGATACCAATTTTTTCATTATTTGTTATGATGTGAATAAATTTTTACTTCTAAGTTTTTGTTTTTTTAAAAAATTGTGAGAACTCGTATCTATTTCTTGAAAGGATTAAGATTTGATAGTGTTTTTTTTTTTTCTCTTTGATGACAACCCAAAACTCCAAAAATCTTTAACGAAAGAGAAAAGTTCAATCCAAAACAAGGAGAGAAGATCAAAGAAGGAAATATTTGAAGTTGCATTCAAAAGAGGAGAAAGTATCCAAATCTGAAACTGATCGTCCATTACAAAGCCTAAAAATCTACTTCTATTCTCATCCATCCATAAAATATTGGGAAATTTTCAAATAAGGCCTTGGGTTTTTACCTTATTTCAAAAAAGGATATGAGTTTCAAAACTTTTCGAATTAGTCCCTAATTTCTTCAATAAAACTTCAATTAAGGCCATCTGATCATTTAAATGTATTTTTTATGAAATTTTCTCTCAATATTTTAAAAATATATAAAGTAGCTTCATTTAAAGCCAGGACATGGTTTTCACAGCCACTACATTTAGCCGATCTCAATGGAAAGGCTGCCAGTGAGAAAAATGAAGAAAATATAGAGGAAGTGAAGGGGAGGTTTTATTTCATTGAAGGATAATTTGGGTAGTTTAAAAACATAGAAGAAAAAACTTGTCGGAAAATAGCTTTAAATGGATGAATGTCCTTAATTGAAAACTTCATGAAAAACTTAGGGACTAGTTTGAACATTTTTAAAACTTGTGTCCTTTTTTGAAATAAGGTAAAAACTTAAGGACTTATTTGAACTCTTCCCTAAAATATCAGATAGCCCTAATTACAAGACTTCTCCTGGGCCTTGCAAAATGAAAAAAGTGTCTCCCTTTGTATAATCAGAAAGAGATTAAAATCAGAAGGAAAGAAACACCAAAGAGGTTTTGTTTTGTGCGTAGTGCGCTATTTCGTTTTGGCCCCATTTGTTGAATCGTTGGACTAGCTGCTGGTCTGCAGGTGAACGAACCTGTTGGGTCCTGTCCCAGCTGAACTGAGTCAAGTTTGAGTGGGGCAGAATCCACTGGCTGGCTTACTTGCAGTCTCTCTGATTTGTGGGTTGTTGGGGGATTTAATAGCTTGAACGGGCTTCATGGTCTGAACTATTTGGGCCATTGAGTGTCTTTTTGCCAAAAAAAAATTTTGGTACCCCAGCCTAGGGGTTGGGACCCAAACAGGCCCACACACGTGGGAAGAGAAGCCCACGGGGTGACATGGGGTTGTGAATCAACTTAGCAACCTCTTATTTTCAGTTTCACATATTTATAACTAATACTGGAAATTTTTAAATATTTTATTTGTTTTTAGTTTTAATCATGATAGAACCAAATCATAACATTTGAAACCAATTTAAACAACTATTACAAAATATGAAATCCACCGAAATAAATCAAGAAAGAAACTATAAAATATCTGAAAATGTGATGGGCCCATTGAAAGAATAAGTTGCTTTAAAAAGAAAATTGAAGGTGAGATTTGCAATTGATTTAAAACAAATATTGATACTTCCCAGAATAATGGTTTTGACCCTCATATATTCCTGATCCTTAGATTTGCTTTGATAATCTATGTTTAATTGATATGTGATGTTTAGATGGTTTCAATCTTTTATGATGTGAATAAGGCTTTTGCCTTAGTTAATTTTCTGAAAAAAAAAAATATTGTTCTCTTGATAGACAATGCATCTTGCTGAGTTAATTGGAGGCAAAAGCAGTGGGTCAATTGCATATTCTGATTGATTAATCTGCTTAACTAATTCTTGATGTTCAGATATGTTTTTATTATTATTAATTTTTTTAGTTCAGATATGTTTTTATTATTATTAATTTTTTTACACTTTAGTTTTAATAATTGAAAAATCTCCGATTCACACACATCACTCTTTGATTGATTCATATAAAATCCATATTTGTCTTGGCAAGACAACTGTGAACTTGCAGTTTTAATGGATTGAAATAAATCACACATCACTATCAGTGTTTTTTTTTTCTTCTAGCACACATATAAAGAGTGGTTGATATATTTAAGGATCTTGATCTCTAATCATAACCATACATTCAAGTATTATTCAAAGTTTTCCCTCTCTATATTTTTCAATTAATGAATTCGTTAAAAGCGTTAGTTGTGTGTGTATATATATATATATATATATATATGGGAGATGCTCCTATGAGAGATCTCTCAGCTTCAATGAGAGATTGTTATATGGGAGATGCTCCTATGAGAGATCTCTCAGCTTCAATGAGAGATTGTGTGTTAGTTGTATGTATATATATATATATATATATATATATATATATATATATATATATATATGGGAGATGCTCCTATGAGAGATATCCCTCACCTTCAATGAGAGATTGTGTGGGGCCCTCATATCCATATCCAATGCCAACAACTTAAATATGAGGGTCTCCACCTTATATTGTATATTAAGGTAAGAGATAAGGTGAGGGCATCTCTCACCTTATGAGAGATAAAGGTGATGACCCCACCTTTATCTCTCATAGTAAAGTGAAAGATGATCTCATAGGAACACCTCTATATATATATATAAAATTATATATCATTTAAAATTTTCAAGAATTGTGATAAAAAAAATTTTTTGTTAAATATGATAGAAACTGTTAGTTGTTTGTGTGCCTTCTAATTGTCCACAGAGTCATAGAAAATCCGTTCGTATGTTCTTCTCACTGTAGTTAGAGACGATGGAAACCTTTGTTTTTCAATTCATGAATTTTTAAGTCCTGCCGGTCCGGGCCTGTTTCACTAGTAATTACAAAATAGAAAGTCGTGAATTCGCTCCCGCTAGGGTGTGTTTGGTTCTGGTTGGAAAAGGTGTTTATTGAGCTTTTGGGTTTTGGAAAAGTCGAAAGGCCTTTGAAACGTATTTTGTTACTATAGTTTTAAGGCATTTTTATGAAGAAATATGCTTAAACTCTCATTAAACATAGAGAAAACTACCATAAAAAGGACATTAGATGGTCACTAACTGAAAAACAGGCCCCTGGTCAATATTGCACGGAAGTGGTTTCCTGTGACCACTTTCATTTTTTTTATTTAAGATTTAAACATGTGACAGTGTCGTCGTTTAATATCCTGTTTAAATGTGTGGTGACGTCGTCGCTTAATCACCTGAAATCCCTTTTTACCCATTTACCCCTGCTTCCTCCCATCGTTTTTCCCCTTTCTCTGGCGGTTTCCTTTCCCCCTTTCTTAGACTAATAAAATGGAAGAAATAAAACAATTAGTCACATTCAAATGTCTTAAATGTCCATCAATGAATGAGGAAGTGCAAAAGCATATGCAATGAATATAAAGTGGGAGAAGGGATTATAATTGACAAATGATAATCTGAGAGAAAAGCAGGCAAAACTGGCTGCCTTTTGTACTCTTTTTTTTAAATTATTATTATCAAGAATATGTCATAAGAGAAATTATGCATGTGGAATCCACCTGATCCCCTATGATAAGGCGCCCCTCCTTATCCCTACCCTACGTTCATATTCCCCAACACATGCAGACACCACAGCCCACCCAGCTTCTTCTGTAAATTGAGAACCCATCATACTCTAATATCCCATTCAAATGTGACTAAGGCCATGGGTTTGAGAGAAAGCACTAGTCTAAGAAAGGAGAAAAGGGGAAAGGAAGCTGCTAGAGATATTAAGCGATTAAGGGGCGAAACGATGGGAGGAAACAGGGGAAAATGAGGTTTCAGGCGATTAAGCAACGACGTCGTCACACGTTTAAATGAGATATTAAGCGACAACGTTGTCACACGTTTAAATCTTTAATAAAAAAAAACGGAAATGGTCAAGGGAACCACTTTTGTGCAATATTGACTAGTGACCTGTTTTTCGGTTAATGGCCATCTAAGGTCCTTTTTTCTTTTTTTGTAGTTCTCTCTTAAACATATATGGGTACAAAACCATAAAAATGACATATTAGTGCTGTGCATTTTTTTGGACATAATTATCCATCTAACATAATATCCCCCCTCTAACGATATCTTCACCCATTTTACCATTTCCGTTGAAACCTAGAACTTCACTCTCTTATTCTCCTCATCTTGATCGTTTGGTGAGGGTATGGAGAGATTTGGAGAGATGGACGGCTGTGGTCAGGGTAATGAGATGGGCTTGTTGGATCGGATTAATGGGGAAGAAAAGGACGAAGAGAGTGAAACGGTGATGGTGGCTTAAGATGAGCCTATGGGCGGTGAGATGGAGGTGTTTGGTTGGAGAAATTAAACATTGAAATGATGCCAAACAAGAACTAAAACTTCAAAAAGTAGAATAAGCAAATAGGAAAGAAGTATGACCGAAAAGTGAAAAAAGAAAGTGCAAAATGGTTCAAACCCAAAAGTCACACTCACCAACTCATTCAAACCCACCAAACCCAATCAGTTTATTCGAGCACACCATCATCATTCATCAACTGACCCTCCTAACAACCGTTGCACAACACCAACCTCATCTCCATCATCACAACATATTCACACCCTATCCACCTACACTCTACAAGTTTCTCAACCTTCATGCACGATCCACACCTTCACTAGATGACCTAGGTGAGGAGAGAATTGTAGGTTTCAACAAAAATGATAAATTTGTGACGATATCGTTAGAGGGGTAATTGTCTCTAATCCATCATTTTTATGTTTTTATACTTATCTATTAGTTGATTTTAATGTCCTAACTTTTTTTTTGCTGTAAAGGTAAATTATATTAAAAAGAAGGGGGAAGAAGAAACAAGAATACAAAAAATACAGGGGACAATGATATTGGCCCCCCAAGAGAACAAAACAAGCACAGAGAAAGGAGGAAAGCTGCAAGCCCATTACACTAGGATCAGAGAGCATGAGCTCCATAGCCCTTCAGCTTAAGATCCAGAGGCAATTCTCAAGGAAGCAAAAAGAGCACTGAGTTGCTTGCTAACAAAAGGAGAAGTCATCTACTTCAGGGAGAAGGTGATGGCTTCTTGAATTTGATCTTGAATATAGTGAAGAGAGGGTCTGCGAGTATCAAAAAAGGCTTCATTCCGAGCCTTCCAAAGGTGGTAGAGAACTGTGATGAGGATGGCGGCCATGTATTTGGTCCCTTTGGCATCATTGTCTTTAGAGAGTGACTTCCAAATTGAGGAGGCAGAGTAACTGATTGAAGGAGGAACCCCTGCTGCTTGAAGAAGCCAGGTCCATATGTCTTTTGCTAGAACACAAGAGAAGAAAAGGTGGCCCACTGAGTCTTCTGCAGCACAACAGAGGATGCATCTGGATGCAAGGGAGAAGCCCAGACGTTTCAGCCAAGATTCGGTAGGGATTTTGTTGTGCATCAGACGCCAGCCGAAGCAGTTAACTTTGTGGGGGGGAGATGTTGTTCCATATCAGTTTTGGCCAAGGGAGTGTCTGAGCTCTGTGTCTGATTTTCTGCCAAGCAATGCTCAGGGAAAGATTGCCATCGGGAGAGTCTCTCCAGCTGAGGGAGTCTCTAGTAGCAAGATTGGGAGAGAGGTCCTTGAGGAGATGATGAAGGTGCTGCTGAACTGTAGTTGGCAAGAATGCAGGGATGACCCAGGATCCAGCTTGGAAGAGAGAAGAGAGTCGTTGGTCCCTTGGATATTGTAGACCAGGAAAGCTAGAGGAGATAGGGTCATCTGCAGTCCAAGTATCGTGCCAAACATTGATGCACTGACCATTGCCAAAAATCCAAGAGCTTCCTTGGTGGATGATTGAAGTTGTTTGACGGATTTTCTTCCAAATACAAGAGCCAAAGATGGAGTTCTCAGAGCTCCAAATGGGACGAAATTTGAAGTAACGGTTCTTGAACCATTTGCACCAGAGGGAGTTAGAGGTGGAAGCTTGCCACCCAAGCTTGATGAAGGAAGCTGAGTTTACATCTGCAATTTTCCTTATACCCAAGCCACCTTCTGCCTTTGAAAGGGTGACTGTAGCCCAGCTGACATAGTTGAGCTTGTGGGTGGGGGAGTTTCCTGACCAGAGGAAATGCCTCATTTGTCTCTCAATCTCTTTGCAAATTGAAGCTGGCAGGGGAATTATGGCAGCCAGGTGAATTGGAAGACTAGAGATAACATGCTTAATGAGGGTTAAACGACCTGCAAAAGACAATGAGTTGGCTTTCCAAGCTGTGAGTTTAGACTGAACAACATCCAGCAAAGGGAGGAAGTGGCTCCTTTTAGGAGTCCCAAAGCAGATCGGAGTACCCAGGTATTTAAGGTGAGCAGAGACTTCTTAAATGCCAAGGACAGAACTGATTCTTCTCTTTCTTCTCGAGCTGCATTTGCCAAGGAAAAGCTGGCTTTTCTGAAGGTTAAAAAATTGACCTGTTGCAGACTGGTAGGACTCCAGAAGGTCCTGAAGGATTAGAACACTGGAGGCAGCCCCTTTCATAAGAATGAGGATATCATCCGCATATAACAAATGACAGGGGGTTGAAGGAATCTTAGAAAGAGGGATGAAGAGGCCTTGATGTTGGAGATTTAGCAAGTGGAGACTCAATATTTCTTCTGCTAAAATAAAGAGGTAAGGAGGCAGAGGGTCTCCCTGCCTGAGGCCATAGGAGGAACTGAAGAAGCCATGGGGCATTCTATTTAGGAGCACTGAACATTTGGATGTGCAGATACATTCTTTGATCAAAGAGATCCATACATCTGAGAAGTTGAAAATTTGAAGAGCAGCAAAGAGAAATGACCAATTCAGCTTATCAAAAGCTTTGGAAATATCGAGCTCAAGGCAGAAAGAACCTTTGCTAAACTTGGAGTTCAGTTTCTGGAATAATTCGATCTCAAGTGCTTATGATGTTAAAAACCAAGTATAAAAATTGTAATAACAAAACAACATTTTTCTTTTGGTAAAGTTTTTTTATAAAGTACTATTTTAAAAGTTATTTTAAAAAAAATCACGATTGACTTTGAAGAAATCCAACCAAACACACCTTATATTAATCCAAACAACTCATATAGACTTGGAAATCACTTATATTAATTGCACGTTGTAGCTCTCTGGTTTTGATGCCGTCACTGTTCTTAACTTGCCTGATCCGTGACTCATAGTCATATTGAAGAACAAAAATTAATGAGACCCTCAAATTTTTATTTTTAACCAATTTATCTTTATAAAGACAATCAAATAATTTTTTTCTTTTATTATAAAAGAGGATTTTGTCCCTTAAACTTTGAGCATAAAAAACCAAGGGCCAGGATCATTTGAATATTCCTAATTCACATCTCCTTTTTCAATTGATATGGAATCTTAGTCTTCATACATCTAGGTTGGGCCTTATTAAAAGTGACTTGAGGGGTAATTTTTTTTTTTCCGTTAAGTAGAAAGTGACTTGAGTTAATGAACTTTGTAAGCTTAAATAAAAGTCATTTATGTCATTTATCCATAAAAATTAGATTATTTACATGATCATTTAGTCTTTTCTTCATGTTATTTTTTTTTTTGTTGCCTTTGACCAAATTATCTTTAACAAGATGACTTTTCTCTGAAGTTAAAAGATAAAAAGATAATTTTGCCTCTTAAAAATTGGTGGTTTTATGTTATACTGTTAGTGACTCAGTACTGAATAACTTTAAACATCACTATATTTGGATTAAATATTTGTTAAATAGCTCAACACTAGTTTTCTATTTTTCTAAATTTTTAAAGATCCTTTGGCGGCACGGCTGAGCCCATTTGTGGCACGGCACGACCTAAGCCATGTCGTGGGCATGCTGGGCCGACCCATAGCTAACTTGGGCATGGCATGACACAGCCCATTTACACCTCTAGTTTTCTTGCCTTATATTGTTATTGATTCTTTGTATTTTCTACAAAATCATGGCTCTGCAATGGTAATTTATATTTTTTAGTATTTTTTGAGAACATGAGGATTTTCTATTTTTATATAATCTCTTGCATTTGTATAGAAAATTCCAATTATTTCCTATTTTTATTTGATTCCATTGAAGTGCAGAAGCTGTTTGTAATGGACCTGAATGATTTCAATGATCCCTGTGTTAAAATTACAGTTGGCTTAGATAAAATTAACCCCGAGCGGTAGCTCAGTTTGCCTAGGACTACAGTTTGCACCCTGAGGTTGTGTGTTTGAAACTGCACTACCACACTAGGGCCACATGAGAATTTTACTTGACTTTATCTCCTGAGCCCATAGGGATTATTCTGACCCAAAGGGCTGAGAACCATGCGTTGTCCAAAAAAAAAAATTTACAGATTGGGAGGACTCCATTCTCCATTGGTTCATGACGATGTGCTTTCAATCCTATTGGTTGAGAAGCTAGTCATCTGTGTTTTGAGCCACCTGCAGCTTTTCCACTCTTCCATTAATCTTAATTCCTATTACACCCAAAGGATTCTCAAATGCCAACTGCAACCCAAAGAAAAAAAAAAAAAGCATGCTAGGGGGACCAACAGAACAAGAAGAAATGCATTAATTGTACCAGCTATTATCTCAAAAATATTTTTAGATAAATTGAAGAAATACAATTTCTGGATCCTCCATATATATAACATTTTTTTTACTGATACAATATGAATTATATGACTGGAGTTTTTTTTTTTCGTTTAATTCAATCTTTTTTTTTTTTCATTCTTTTGTGATTTCTTGCATTTTAATAGTGATTGTATTACTGTTACTGAAACATGGAGATGGTTTTACCTAGGACTGTCATTTGTCACAAGAGATCTAGTTAAAATTAGTGAAACGTTTTTTAGGGGAAAAAAGGAAAGGGTTTTCTAGATGAGTTAAAGGCAGCATTATCTGAAATTACTGATTTTTTCAAATTTTTTTGTAGTATTATTGAATTGTTATTATTGGTGTTCATGAAAAATAACACATTCAGGATTTTTTTTTTTTTATTTTGCCCCCGGGTGGGCGGGGGGACACATTCAGGATTTTTTTTATTTTTATTTTGCCCCTGGGTGGGCGGGGGGACACATTCAGGATTTTTTTTATTTTTATTTTACCCCCCGGGGGGGGTCATTTCTTTTTAAGTACAAGGGTTCTGTATATTACACAATTATTTTTCATTATTAAAATATAATTAATTATTTGGTTATTATATATGGTATCAGCTTATTTTAATATCCTAATCAAACAATCTCATGTGCTTATGATGTTAAAAAACAGGTATAAGAATTTTAATAACCACATGGCCTTTTTCTTTTTATAAAGTTCTTCGATAAAGTACCTTCTTAAAAACTCTGATTATTTTAGTCGTGGGCCTCACATTTTCCCATCTATTTTCTTAAAATTAAGTGACTCTTCTATTTTATTTGTTGGTTTCTGTTCATCTGGTTTTTTTTTTTTTTTTTTTGGGTTTTCTAATTTGTACAAAGATTAGATTGTGGGCTTCGGGTGGTTTCCGCCTATAATCCATGAAGTCAGGGTCCTAAGCTCAAGGGTTTTTGGTAGGGGATAAAAGATAGGAGGGCTGATTGAGTCGGGTTACACCACCTGAACTTGGGTTGTCGTTGCTCGGGTCGTGAGGTCAGTTTAAATGTCAAGTTAGGGTTCAAGTTGTGTTGGGATTGTGTATGGTTGAGTCAAGCTCACATTGGCCTCAACCTAACCCGACCCGACCCGACCCTACTCATATTGAAGCCTACTTAGAGGGCAAAGATTACTCCCTTTAATACTGTTATTTTTGAAGTTTAACATTGGAAAATAAACTATAGTAAGAATACTATGCAAACTCTATTTAGATGAAGGTGAATAATACATTTTGGTTAAAATTATTTTAATTTCAAACACTGTTTGCTGTAAACAGGTATAAGGTAAGAGCATTTTGTCTTTTATAAATCTACATGTACTGATCAAGAGAGTCTAAATGCTTGTATTACTTGTGTATAAAGATAATAAAGTCTATGGGGCATTATTGTAATATTAAAAGGGTGAGCAGTTACATGTAGATTTTCCATTTGCTTTAGAGGGTCTCACGCACGCGCGCACACACCCTATACACAACAATGAGCGACAGATTTTACTAAAAAATTGCTTATAGTTGCATGGATTTTATATAAATATGAGGTAGAAGAGTCATTTAAGATCAGTAGTGCTTTTGTCACACAAGAAACATCATTGTTTTGAGAGAGCAACACCATTAGTTTGAGTTACAAGAAAGCAAGCATGGCACTTGTCAGTTTGAAAATCCAAACTCGTTTATGTGTTTTTGTGAGTATTACATTATCTGGATAGTATTTGTTCGTGAGTGATGCATTTATACTATAGTTCATCTTTTTCTAATTGTCTTTCAGTTTCTTAACAGGCATGGAGAACATTGCATCAGTTTTAGATATTGGGAATCTCGCATCGAGTCTTATTAGTCCTCAAATTGATTACATTACAAATCCTGAAAAGAAAATTGAAGAACTGAACAACAATGCACGTTATTTATTTGCCCGGAGGGATGATGTGGAAGAAATAACTAGAGAATCACCAAATGTGGCAACAATGGAGAGTAAATTGTGGCTTGAAGATGTGAAAAAGGTAGAACTCGATGTGGAGTCCATTAAGGACGAACATACACGGTGTTCTAATGTCTTCTCGAGGCTGACATTGGCCAAACGTGTTAGAGTTGTTATCGAGGAAATCATCGATCTTAATAATAAACGACTAAAGTTGAAGGGAAAATATTTATCTAATGCACCGTTGGAGAGAGTTGAACCACAAATTGTAGAAATTAGTTCATCAACCGACTCCGAGCCTAGATTGCAGAAGATATTGGGGCTTATTAAAGATGTTAGCATCCAAAAGATTGGAATTTGGGGGATGGGTGGCATTGGCAAGACACGAACTCTAAAACTGTTGAACAATAGACTGGAAGAATCTCACATGTTTGACATCGTCGTCTGGGTAACCGTCTCAGGTGAAGGAAGTCGAAGAAAGGTGCAAAATGATGTTGCTGAGCGTCTGAAATGTCCTGCAATAGAAATTTCTGACGATCGACTAAGAGCAAACATATATCACCATTTAAGGGGGAAGAAGTTCTTGTTGATTTTAGATGATATTTGGAAAAGAGTTGATTTGTCTGATGTTGGGATCCCAATTCCAAATCAAGATAATGAATGTAAAGTCTTGTTGACCACTAGAGACTTTGGCGTATGTCAGCAAATGGAAACAGATGTGGAAATACAAATGGAGAAACTATCCGAAAAGGAGGCATGGAGCCTTTTCAATGAAAAAGTTGGAGATGTTGCCATGTCTCCTCGTATCGAACCAATTGCTAGAGATATCATTAAAAAGTGTGGTGGTTTGCCACTTGCCATCATCGTAATTGGTTCATCATTGAGAAGGAAGAATGATGTTGCTGTGTGGAGGAATACGCTAAGGGAATTGCAATTACCATGTACATCTCAAATTAAAGGCATGGAAAAGGAAGTGTTCCCTTGCTTGAGAATCAGTTATGATCGGTTACCAAATGATTGTGAAAGGAACTTGTTTTTGTATTGCTCATTGTACCCAGAAGACTCTGAAATATTGATAACTGAATTGGCAGAGCTTTGTTGGTTGGAGGGCTACATTCGAGGAGTTGATAGCATTGAAGCAGCACGGGATAAAGGTCTCCACATGGTAATTAATCTTGTCGATGCGTCATTGTTGGATAGAGGTGATAATGAAGAACATGTTAAAATGCATGACATTATAAGGGATTTCGCATTGAAAGAAGCTTCAGGGTTCTTAGTAAAAACTGGTAAGCATGTAAGGTTACCGCCAATGGAGAATGAATGGGTGCAGTTGAAAAAGTTGTCGATGATGGAATGTAGTTTGGGTGGTCTATTGGAGAGGCCAAATTGCAGAGATCTGTCGACATTATTGCTGCAAGGGAATGGAGAGCTAACAACGATCCCTGATTCATTCTTTGAATTAATGCATTCTCTCACAATTCTTGACCTCAGTGGCACCAGTATAGATTCCTTGCCGCCATCCCTATTCAACTTGGTTTACCTCCGTGGACTCTATTTGAGGAATTGTTATAGATTAAAACATCTACCAGCCCAAGTAAGAGAGCTCAGGCGACTTGAGGTGCTTCATTTAGGAAAAAGCACAGGGATCGATTATCTCCATAGAGAGGTTGGGGAACTGACTAGTCTGAAACGTTTAATAGTGGAATTTAGCTTTGCTCATCATCTTAAGGACACCAAAGACTGGAACATGAGGTTGAGAGTTCCAATTGAAATTATCCCAAATCTTTCATTGTTGGAAGAACTGGGCATGCGTACGTCGGGTTGTGCTGAAGCAGATCAATGGGATGATGAAAGCATGAAAGTAGTAGTTGATGAATTGTGCAGGTTAGAACATCTTACGTATCTTGATTTCTACTTTCCAAAAGCGGAGTGTCTCGCACGTTTTCTAAATGGGAGTAAATCGTGGCAAGCAAGACGGTTTAGGAGAATTCGATTTCGGGTCGGCTGTGGGAAACATTGGGGTTGGGATCAGGTTTTTAATCATAAACCTGAAGCATGGGAAGGACGATTGGTATACAGAAATGGCTATGAGATCTCACATGTTGCAATTATGGAGACACTTGCCCATTGTTCGTGTTTTCATCTAGAGGATCATTATGTTGCTCAAAAGCTATCAAAGTTCGGCATGGCAAATATGAATGAGCTGAAAATGTGTAGGATCATAGACTGTGATAAAATGGAAACACTCTTTGATGGAGATGGGGAACAACAAACGTGTGCAGTGCTCCCCAACTTGGAGAAACTTGAGATTAAAAATCTTTCTAATTTGAGAAGATTATGGGTTGGGCGATTGTTACCTGGCAGCCTCTCCAAACTAACCCAGTTGGAATTAGGTAATTGTCATTCTGGTCTCCTAAAGAAGGTTTTCCAAGTGAGTATGATTCAACAACTACCCAATTTAGAAACATTGAGAGTCAATTGTTGGGACGTTGAAGAGATAATAGGAATTGAAGAGGAGACGTCTGTCCCATGCCATGCCAATATTAGTAATAATGACAGTGTCATCCTCCCCAATATCAAGCAGATTGTTCTGCGTCACCTTCCAGGATTGGTCAGCTTTTGCCGAGGGGTTTCGTTGGAATGGTCATCACTAGAATCTATTTCAATTTATGAATGTCCCAAGTTGAAGAGCCTCTCCTTCCTCACCGGCACCAACATTGTAGCTCCTGCACTAAAGAAGATTCGAGGCTCGGGTTCATGGTGGGAAGCATTGGAGTGGGAAGACATCAAGCGACGACTCCAACCTCTTTTCCAGAAGAATACCTTCCCATAAACTTTGAGTAATCTCTTGTTGATTGATTTATTTTCTTGATATGACAGCATTGTGACATGACTGAATGATTAACAGTGTCGTTGTATTTTTATTGTCCAATTTCTTATGTACAACTCTCTCTTCAATCTCCTTATTACATATGATTACAGAAAATAATTGGAAAAAAAGTAAGGTACTGGTAGATTTGAATTACGTTCTGTAGTAGCCAAGTCGTGGAGATGGTTCTGCTATTAATGGAAATTGCATTTGTTGAGAATGACAAAGAACGGCTCTCTGCTGAATTTTTTTTGTTGAGCAATCTATTCTGGATCTAATTCAACTGGCCCTTATTAGACTAGATTCAAAATCAGGAATATGTGGATTTGGCCTCCTGATATCCTATTCTTATCTCATATTGCTAGTAAATATTTGGTTGTGCACTGATAGGTGGCATGCCTTTGATCGGTATTGCCCATCAATACCCTTGGATTGTGAGGTGTGAACATTAGACGTGTGTCAAACCCTAAATTCATAGCTTCTTGTCATCATCGCGGAGATAACCATGAAAAGTAAAATGCAAGTAATTTACCATTATTAAACTTAAATTTAGTACTTGTGTCTATTATGCTACTTGTCAGATGAGTCTATTATGCATAGACTATAAAGTTAGTACTCCATCGATAAAAGTTAGATCAATCCAAGATCACACCACAATTTTCATATTCTGCAAAGTGCTGGATGTCAGTTTCCACAGTGGACCCCGAGTTAGGGCCTCTGAAAAGCACCCATTAAATTAATCCAATACCTATGGGCCAATTTGGGTCCTTTTTTTTTTTTTTTTTTTTTTTTTTAAGGGAGGATGTCCTAACTCTTTGGGCCAGAATAATCTCTACAGGTTTAGGGAGAGCCGGGTAAATCGATTGTAGCCCCATTTGCTATATATACTTCTACTAATATCTAATTTTGCTTCCGTTATTTTACAAGCTTCCACACTTAAGCTTTGTTTATTATATTGTTAAAAAAATTTAAATTAGATCTCACTGCGGACTACGATCTTGGAAGTCTTTAGATTTTTCAAGAAATAGCGCACCAAATTTTAATACCTTGGCAGTAAACTCGGTATTCGAAATTGAGACGTTACACTTACAATCTAGCAGTGAGACCCGTCATTTATAGGGTCCACACTAAACCCCGTAAAAAAACTTTTAATTAAAATCAAGTGTTTTATGACCACTCTAAAAAAAAGTATTTTATAACCATAAAATATTCATGGAACCCATTTACTAATATGATATTCTATCATATTTACGAAACATTGTTCATCTATATATATATTATTTTTATTTTATATTTTATGTTTTTTTTATTGAAATATTGTGGGACCACATCCCACCCATTAACTTCTAATACCTAAGTTACATGTTTTCATCCTTTTACTCTGTAGTTGATTTTAAATCTTAGTTGATTTAATTTTTATTCTTTTTGTATTGTCTATAGAGATTTTATTTTGTTTCAGACGGTAAGCTCTAAGGTTCATTTTCCTAATTTCTCTTTAGATATTCCCGGGCTCACTGGGGCTCTGGGACAATTTATAGAGTGTTCCCTCTTTTCCAGCATGAGACCAAACAAGTCTTACCAAAAGTGGTGGTGTGGTGCCCGTAGCCTTAATTACATGAGGGTACTAGCTATCTCCAGGGGCATCCATCCCCATAAACCTTACACATTAATTAAAAAGCTATGCAGAGTATGTGTAGTATGTCCACACAAAATAACAAAAGATGAAAAAAAAATTATAAGTATAGCAAACATATTAGTTGTACAAAAAAAGGTGACCTAAATCCTAAATCCTAATCTGGACTGAGACTTGAGAGGAGATGAATCTCTCTCATAGGATGATAAAAATGTAATGACATGAGCCCATGTGCATCTAATGGGTTTAGAATCTCCTCAATACAGGGCACTAGTTCATTTGATTTTTTTATTTTTTTTATTTTTTTTTGTTCGTTTGTTTTGGAATTGAAGAGATGTTTCAACCCTATTGGATGTGGTTTGGTTTGGAATATATTTATTATGGCTAGGGCTGTATATATATGGGTTGGCTGGGACCTAATATCTAATTGGACACATTCCAAAGAGACACATGTGAGTCCAAGATGAGATCCATGGTTTGAGGCACATGTGAAGAGACCAAACTATACTTAGAGCTGATTATGTTTTAATGAGATAATATAATCATAATAAAAGTAAAAGTAACATTATATATATTGGATTACTATTATAAGTTTATAACTATTGACCGGGCCAGAGAAGAATATTAAAAATGAATGAAATTTGGGTCAATAAATTTAAGTTTTGTTTCAATTAGACCCAAGTTCCCAACCTATTTCCAAGCTTACCTGGCCAAACAAAGTCATCTAATGATGTTTGGTAGATGCCAAAATAAAAAATACACAGAAGAAGTTTGTGTTCTATTTCGGCCCAATTTTCATAGTGTTTTTGTCACAATGGACCCACCTGTTATATAATGATTGATATCTTATGTATTTTTTTTTTGTAAATAAAACTTTGATTAAAAGAAAAAGAATGGGAGGGTTAGGGTATTTAGACTTTGTAAAATTGAAAATGACACAAAAGACCCCTTATATGACTATTTTATGGCTGTTGGGGGGTTAAAATGAATGATTTTTTTTAAAAAAATAGCCTTTTTTGGGCCGTCCAGACGGGCCAATCCTGGCGTGCCTGGCGGGCCACAAGGGGCAGCCCACGTGCCAGGCAGGCCTGGCGGGCCCGGGCCAACCAGGCCAACGGGCCTAGGCTCCTCAGCCCGCCGTTGACCGGGCCGGGCCGCGGGCTGTTGACTGGCAGTTCGGCCCGGCCCAGCCCAGTCCATTTGACATCTCTAAGGTGATATAGGGTGTGGAGCAGATGCTAAACTATTACCTGCGTACACCTTGGGAAAGAGTGCGTGCATCTATGTATGTTATTTTTATATATTTATTATAAGTAGCCGGCCTAGTCATAGAATGCTGGCTATTTCTTGCATGATTGCATCTATAAAATGTTTTGAGTGATAGGGACTTACATGTAAATACATATAGCTATATTTCAAGCATATTGGAGTGTGAGTGGAGTGTGTACTGGTCTCTCTCTCTCTACGCCTTGAATGTCGTTTTGCATGACTTCATTTTAGCAATAATTGGTAGTCTTCGAGAAAGTTCATTTTCCCTCCACTGTGGAGTGCGGAATGGATTCTACCGACAACGTTTTTTTTACACCAACCTGAGAAAGTGGGAAAAATCATATCTTAGGCCCCACAAGGCATGTTCTCTGGGAGTAAACATTTCACCTACGGGGAGGTTGCGTACTATAGAAAGGTAGTCCAGATCATATGGCACACTTGGATATATTTCTAGCATTGAGGGTTGGATAGAAGGAAAGGTCTCTATAAGGATGACGAATAAACAAAAAATCAGCCACATCAAATCTTCATAACCATTGATTTAATGGTGTTAGATTTTAATTATCTTTCAACCATAGTTTTTTTTATAGATTTAATCTAACGGTTGCGAGTAAAGGTTCCATGATCATAAAGTTGGATATGCTGCGAGATCAGTCACAGAACAAGAATGCCCAAAGAGCTACAGTGATCAAAGGTGTCCCCAAGTAGCTCTCGTAGAGTTCAACTGTATATACAGCCCACATGTAGGAGCAAATTGTCCTTTTCAGTGATCCTTTCATCGTAGCCCTTCAATATAAAAGGTTCACACTGTTACCTTTAAGCTGGACAATCTCAACCGTCCATCTATCTGAACAATCTCTGTATCCTTTTAGAACCCACAGCACAAGTAAAAATCATCTCCATCATCATCACTAAAATCTCATCTCTGTGTCTTCTTCCATCTTTCTTCTTCCATCTTTCATTTTCCAACTGCTGAGCATCAGGTAATATATCATCTCAGGCCTGGTTACCAGTTTATTCCTTACTTTATTATGATTTAAGAACTTCTTCTTCCTCTAATAGATTGTAGTGTGTTTGTTTTTCATCAAATAAAGAGAGAAATTGAATACAGAACAAGGAGAAAAGTAGTAAATCCACTGACAAAGGTCTTTAATCATGGGGCTAGAGCTCAATGAAGGAGTTGTGCAAACTTTATTCAGGATAGGAGAAAATATCCAAAGCTGAAACTGATCGTCCGTTAGAATGCATAGGTAGAGGCTTACAAACCCAAACAACATACTTCTATTCTTATCATTCCATAAAATACCATACATAAGACACTAAGACCCTATGGCCTAAAGAATCACCCTGTTGTAAAATTAGATAGAAATTAATCTAGTTTGGATCCTGTGAGGCTTTCACCCAGAGAAATCCATTTAAAGGAATGGGACTCACCAGTGGACCCCACCTATTGTAATATGAACTGTTAAAAAAAACACCCTCTAGTTTTATCGAGTACTTCAATCCCAGATTTTTGCACCGTCGGATTATCGGTTTGATGAAAAATGTGATTTACACGATAGTATGCATAGTGATTATAACATTTTTTTTCCAAGACACACTCATTGAGTGGTGTTGGCACCTAACCTTTAGGGCACGTTTGTGTACATCTAATTTCCGTGGAAATTGGAAATTGCCACATCAGCAAAATCCATGGGTTTCAAATTCTTTGGAAAAGTTTTTCCGCGGAAGTCAAAATTTTATGTTTGGTGCAAAAAGGTTTTCCTCGATGAATTAGTGCTAATGTTGTTTGGTGCAGCTATGGATTTCTTTAGTGAAAACCATTTTTTAGTGAAAACTATTGGGTGGGTGGGTTGATATGTGTGTGGGGTGGGTGGGGTTGGGAGGGGAAAAGGAAGAAAGAGGGTGGTTGGGTGGAGTGAGGGTGAGAGAGAGGAAATTGGGGGGTCGGTTTTCCGTGGAAATGGACTTCCCATACCCCCCCCATAGGAAGTCTATTTCCATGGCTAGGAAGGAAAATGCTGACGTGGCGAAAAAGCATTTCCGCGGAAAACTGCCGCACCAAACACATGAAAAAGAAGTTTTCCGTAGAAAACTACAACCTTTTCCGTGGAAATGGGCTACACAAACATGCCCTTAGTCTCACACTGACGTACATGCCTAGGATCCCTGGCTTCTCAAGTGAAAGTATTCTCTTAGACCAGTAGTCCAACATAGAAGGGAAAAAGATCATGTTTTTCATCAAACAGTAAATACAATGGTGGAGAAAACTAGCATTGAAGTAAAATTTGAAGAAACCCAATGAACTAGAGAGTGTTTATTTATTTTGAACGGTTCTGATTATAAATAGGTGCCTTTTAACTTAGGATCTTGATTCATTGGCATCAAAAGGAAGGAAACACCAGTAAGGTCTGAGCAGGGCTTTGTTTTGGCAACTTGGAGGATAGAAGTTAGGGGGCCCACGCGATGCATCTGTAGGGCCCACTGCTGATCTTCAGGTGACCCTTCTGTTGGGTGTTGTCCCTGCTGGGCTGAGCCTGGTTCAGTTGGGGCGGTACCCACTGACTTGAAGTCTGTGGTTTGTGGGCTGTTGAATGGGTTTTCTATATTAGGGTGTCAGTTTTGGCCTCTCAGAGAGAATCCTGATGCAGTACTGCTCCTGAAATATCTCTGTTTTAACGAATACAGGGGAAGGAATGTTTTCTGCATTAAAATCAGTAGAATATGCATTAAGAATGGTGAATTGAAAGCAAAAAATCAAAACAACAAGGCATTGACAAACGGTGTTTTCATTATCATGGGAATGAATATTCATGCAGGGGAATCCAAGTGTTGAGGAAAACAAAAAAAGGGTGAGGAGGGTTTTTTTCTATAATAGACTTCAGTTGCCTGATTAGTGGGACTTAGCATCATCCATCATCTGATTGCTACCCTCTGTTTGCATTTTCAAAGTTGTAAAAATTACAAGCAGATGAGGCATGGGTTTTTGATGATATAAGGGGCAAATATGATTTTATCTTTTCACTAAATTGAAGGATTTAATTGGTAAGAAGGAAAATTGGAAAGAGTGCTAACTTTTTATAGTTGCTTTTTTACAGTTTGACTATCAGTCAATGAGGTTTTAGTAAAAGCACAAAATGTCAGGGATTTTCTAAGTTGTGCGAAAATATAAAGGCCTTTTTCCATGAACTCTTTGTTCTATGAATTTATAGTAACTAAAATTTTATTAGTGTGAGTATTAAAAAATTAGAAAAAAAATATAAAGATATATTATATGTCATGTGAAATAAGTAGTTAATACATATTTAAGGTGGAAGTTATGGAAGATTGAAAGGAAATGTATTCTTTATACATTTAAGAATATGTTCCAAAAATCAGAAAGAGTTTTTTTACACTTTCTAAAAATAAAAAATTCCCAAAATATGCAGTAAAAATAAAAATTGATTTTTATAATTATTGACGTATGCCTACAACTTAAAAGACTAGGAGTGCATTTGTGTAATGTCCGTGGAAAATTGTCTATGAGAAATTTATTTGACATTCGTGTAGTGTTATAGGTGATCAACTCGATTTAGTTTTCTTTAAGGAGAAAAGTGAATGTAGTTAATCACGTATACATGTAAGTTCCAATGGTGGGCCCCAACATTTATTCCCATCTTATTTACTTGTTCAAACAATGTGATAGTGTTGTATTTTATATGTTGCTTTCTGTTTGTGTGGTTATTTTTTATTAATGTCTCTCATTGTAGAAGTATGCTACAGTGTAATGATCAGGTTCTGGGATTCACGTTTACTTCTACTGTCAATGGAAAACTAAGGTTTTTTTTTTTTTGGCATAGGGTTGGTATGAGACGAGAAACTTGGTTGATCAGGTCGCAGTATGAGAACTTGACTCAGGTTTGCAGTTTGCACTTAGACTGGTGTTGTCGGTTAAAAGTCAGGTTTGGTCTCAGCTTGTGTTGTGAATTGTGATTGTGTATGGTCGGGTCAAGCTCATTTGGACTTAACCCAACCAAGCCCAACTCATATTGCTGTTTGGAAGGACAAAAATTCCTCTCAACACTTCAACCTCTAAACTTTAACCTTGAAAATTAACTCTGGTGAAAACACCCTGCTAACTATATTTAGATCAAGGAGAAGATAGTAAGATGTTTTGGTTGAAATTATTCTAAATGTCAAACACTAAATTTGCGACAGTTCGTCAATCTAGACTATTAGAAATGTATTAGATTTGGCTTAAAAACAGAGGTTTGATTGTCGGTTAAGGTGATTGACTGATATTGTCAATAGCATATGGGTGGTTGTATTAGTATATAGACAAGAAAATGGAGGTTCATTATTTGTAATTTTAGAAAAGGTGGGCGATTACAGATGGATTTTCAGTTAAATTTTCTTTTGCTTTATAAGGGTCTTGAATGCACGCCGTACATGTAAAACATACCCATTAGCCAGCTGAGCAACAGCGGACAACAGATTTTCCTAAGTAGTATTGTTATGATCTAGGGCTACGAGAAGAGATCAATCACGCATAGAGAACACGAAATTTATATGGTTCGGCTTTTGGCCTACGTCCACGGGGAAGACAGAAGAATCACTATGCAATCAGAATAGTTGTGTACATCCTAGAGACTCTGAGTCTCTATTTATAATATCTGCCCCAAACCCTGTTACACCCAAACCCTACTCTAATCTCAGTAGACTTACTATAATAGGCCTACTTCTAATCACAGTACAACTTGGGCAATCCAGGAGCCCGGTTAACCAAGACTTACTAATTAATAGTGAGTCATACAAATTAACAAATCTCCACCTTGGCGAACATTGAAGCTGATCCTCATGCACAAAACACGACTCACCGTCTCCACCTGCCCCTAAGGGCACTCAGGTACCGAACACACCAATCAAGTCCAAGCAAGTTTTGAACTTGAATTTAACCCATTCCTTCATGAATGCACCAAATCGCTTGTACCATTGTCCAGAAGCTTGCTTCGACCCGTACAATGATTTCTTTAAACTGCATACATGATAATGAACCTTTTTCTGCACTCTACCTGCACAGGAAGCTCATTCCTCTTTCTCGTAGAACCGCTTGCATCCGATGGCCTGATCTTCCCCATCAAGAGACTCAATCTCTTCAGTCATAGTTATTGCCTGTTGACTACTTTTCAGCCCTTCCATTAATTCAAAAGACTCATTTGTCAATGCGTATGCAACCATATCATCACGGCCACTGTCTGATGTCAACGCGTACATCGTCATATCCTCAAAACCGTATCTAACCGGTAGTTTTCTTTCTCTCTGCGGTCTACCCGTCTTCAGCATCTACAGCTCTGTCCACTGCATCTACTACACAGTTTGTCTATCCCCAGTATCACGGGAGGAGCCGAATGCACTCTCCTTCCTCACTAGGATGTCTGACTCCACCTGAATGGTGTCACCGCTGCTACCTACTTTTGTCTCCTCCACCTGCTTTCTTGCTTCGAGTAAAGCATCCTCATGAAATGTAACATCCCTGCTGATGATAAATCTGGGTGAATCCTGATCGGTACACCACAACCTGTATCCTTTCACCCTAGAAACATATCCCACCAAGATGCACTTCACGGCCCTTGGTTCTAACTTATTGGTTGTCACGCGAGCATAAGCCGGACAACCGAAGATCCTCAAGTTAGAATAATCAGCCGGATTACCTAATCACATTTCTTCCGGTGTTTTGCAACCAATCTTTGTGTGTGGAGACCTATTTATCAAGTAGCGTGCAACATTTACTGCCTTCGCCCAAAAGTCCTTGGACAATCCCGCAGTAAACAACATACAACGAGCTCTTTCCAAGATCGTTCTATTCATCCTCTTTGCAACTCCATTCTGTTCTGGAGTTTCGGTAGTGGTGTCATGCCGAACTATGCCATGATCTTTGCAATAGTTCACAAACTCTGTTGATCTGTACTCCTTGTCATTACATGTCCTCAACTTCTTCACCTTCCTACCAGTCTGTTTCTCAACCATCTCCTTCCATCGCTTGAATGTAACAAAAGTCTGATCCTTCGTCTTCAGAGTATAAACCCAGACTTTCTTTGAATAATCATCAATAAAAGTCAGCATAAACCAGGACCCGCCCTTGGAGTAATCCTTCGAAGGCCCCCATACATATGAATGAACATAATCAAGGATACTTTTCGTGCGATGAGTACCTGTATTGAAACTGACTTTTCGATGCTTTCCGAAGATGCATCTCTCACAGAAATCCAACTTGCCTATCTTCGTGCCACATAGAAAATTCTGATTACTTAGTATTGTCAATCCCTTCTCACTCATGTGACCTAGGCGCAAGTGCCATAAGCGCGTTGAGACAGATTCATGGTCATCTGAGGAAGACATTGCAGCTCCACCTATAACAGTATTTCTGGACAAAACATACAAGTTTCCAACTCTATTGCCTCTCATAAGAACCAGAGCACCTTTCACAACCTTCATAACTTCACCTTCAGCTGAGAACTTACAATTGTCGGAGTTCAAGGCACCAAGAGAAACAAGATTCTTTTTCAGATCAAGAACATGCCGAACCTCTGCTAACGTTCTGCTAACCTCTACTTGGTTGCACATCCCCAACAAGTATGATAGTTGTTATAGGAAGAATTATAGTTGGATGTGCAGTTTTTATATGAAAATGTAATAGAAGAGAATTTTAGATCTGCAGACTACTTTCTCACATATATTCGAAGAGTCATGACACCTAGTTGGGATGTTGTCCATAATATATGGCAAGAATTTTAGATTGACAACTATTTTTTATACAATTATAAGAGAGCTTAGAGCTATCTTGGCACTTGCCATAGTTTGAATTGAGAGGACCATGTCTTTATGGATAATTTGGGCAACTTGGAAATTGCATCAATGATGATTAACGTTCCTAATTGATGCACAGACCTCTTTAAACTCCTCCATTATTCACATGACGTGGGTCTCCCAAAGTTTTTCTCATATAACAATATGAGAATTAGTTCTCATGTGATCAGAAACTCTCTCTCTCTCTCTCTCTCTATATATATATATATATATATATTTTGTTACATGCACGACACACGATCATGTTTATTCATTTGTTTACTGTTTCAATTATATGTATTTCTTAACCTATACATTATCTATGGATGGTGTATGTTCATTGGCCTGATGTTCATTTTTCAATCTTCTCCAGACTGTCTTCTAGTTTATGAACATACATGGAGATCATTGCACCGATTTTCGAAATTGTGAAACTTGCATGGGCACCTATAGGTCGTCGA
This sequence comes from Cinnamomum chago, assembly GCA_038049695.1. Taxonomy (NCBI): domain Eukaryota; kingdom Viridiplantae; phylum Streptophyta; class Magnoliopsida; order Laurales; family Lauraceae; genus Cinnamomum; species Cinnamomum chago. The sequence goes on along the minus strand of CP142451.1, from coordinate 4,842,325 downwards.
ATTGGTTACATTAAAAATCTGAGAAAGAGAATGGAAGAATTGAACAACAATGCAGAGTATCTGTTTGCTATAAGGGATGATGTGAAAAACAAGACTAGTAGCAGCATAACAAAGGTGGCAACAAGAGAATGTAACCAGTGGCTGGAGGATGTGAAATTGATAGAAGAACAACTGAACACCATTCTTGAAGAATGTAAAGAAGACAAGAAATGTCTACCAGGGTTGTGTCCTAATGTTTACTATAGCATAAAGGTGGGCAAACATGTTAAACATATTATCAAGGAAATAACTGATCTAAGCTGTAAACAATTGATATTTAAGGGAAATGAGATGTTTGATGCGCCATTGGAGAAGGTCGAGCCACAATTTTTACAAAATGTAGAAATCAGTTCCTCATCTGCAACTGAGCATACATTGCAGAAGATATTGGAAAATATTTATAATTCCAGAATCCAAAAGATAGGAATTTGGGGAATGGGTGGAGTTGGCAAGACAACAGCTATGAAATTGTTGAATGACCGACCTGAAGTAAAACATTCATTTGAAATTGTCATTTGGGTAACTGTCTCAAGAGAAGGAAATCGAAGAAAGATGCAAAATGATATTGCAGAACGTCTGAAATTGAATGTATCCAATGAGTCTGATGACCGACTGCAGGCAAGAATATGTAATACTTTAAGGAGGAAGAAGTTCTTATTGCTTTTGGATGATGTTTGGGAAATGATAGATTTGTGTGATATCGGAATTCCAGCTCTCAATCATGATAATGTTTGTAAGGTAGTGTTGACCACTCGATCCTTGAGTGTATGTCGACAAATGGAAACAGATGAGGAAATTAAAGTCGAGACTCTATCCAAAGATGAGGCATGGCTCCTATTCAAGGAAAAAGTTGGAGATGTTGTCTTGTCCCCTCACATAGAGCCGCTTGCTAGATGTATCGTCAAAGAATGTGATGGTTTACCACTTGCCATCATCGTAGTTGGTTCATCATTGAGAAAGAACAGTGATGTTATTGTGTGGAGGAATACATTAAGGGAGTTACAGTGCCCCACTACATCTCAAATTGAAGCCATGGAAGAGCGAGTCTTTCACTGCTTGAGATTTAGTTACGACCGGCTAAAAGATGATTGCAAAAGGAAGTTGTTTTTGTATTGTTCACTGTACCCAGAAGACTCTGTGATATCAATTACTGAATTGGTAGAATATTGTTGGTTAGAGGGCTACATTCATGGAGTTGGCAGCATTGAAGAGGCAAGGGATAAGGGACACTGCATGGTAATTGACCTCGTCGACGCAGCAATGTTAGAGGGATGTTATGACAAGAGATGTGTCAAAATGCATGATGTTGTAAGGGATTTCGCATTGAGAGAAGGTCGCAATTTCTTAGTAAAAGCTGGTATTAATACAAGATATCCACCAGAGGAAAAAGAATGGTTGCAAGTGCAGACAATGTCGCTAATGAGATCTGGTTTGTGTGGTCTATTGGAGAGGCCAAATTGTGGCGCTCTGTCGACATTATTGCTGCAAGAGAATAATGAGCTAACAATCATCCCTGAGTCATTCTTTGCATCAATGCATTCTCTAACTATTCTAGACTTGAGTGAAACAAAACTTCAATTCTTGCCTCCGTCTATAGGGAACTTGGTTAATCTCCGCGGACTCTATATGAGGGATTGTGCAAAATTAGAAGATCTACCATCCCAAATAAGAGTGCTCAAGCGACTCGAGGTGCTTCATTTAGGAGGACGCACAAGCATCAAATATCTGCCTAGAGAGGTCGGAGAACTAACTAGTCTGAAACGTTTGATATTGGGTTTTAAACATCGGGATTACTTATGTTATTTATGGATTGGTGAGGATGATGAAAAATGGGACATGAAGTTGAGAGTTCCAACTGGAGTAATGCCGAATCTTCCTTTGTTGGAAGAACTCAGCATGTATGTGGATGGTTGTATGGAAAATGGACAATGGGATGATGAAAGCATGGAAATTGTGATCGATGAATTGTGTAAGTTGGAGCATCTTACTTATCTTGACTTCTACTTTCCAAATGAAGCGTGTCTCGAGCATTTTCTACGTAATAGAAAATTGGGGAAAGTAAGTTGGTTTAGGAGGTTCCAGTTTCGGGTCGGCGCTGGAAGAGGCGTGTTATCTTCCGGTGGACGTGAAGTATGGGAAGGATGTTTGCTATACAAAGGTGGTGTTGAGATCTCACATGTTGCAATTATGGAGACACTTGTTCATTGTTCCACCTTCTGTCTACAGGATCATTATGCTGCCCAAAAGCTATCAGAGTTCGGCATAGAAAACATGAATGAGCTAAAAGAATGTAGGTTAATAAGTTGTGATGAAATGGAAACTCTCTTTGATGGAGATGAGGGACAGGGGACAAGTGCGTTACTACCGAACCTGGGGCATCTTTGGATTCAAGAACTTCCTAAGTTGAGGAGCTTATGGGTTGGGCCACTGTTACCCGGAAGCCTCTCCAGGCTAAAAACTATAAATTTAATTGGTTGTCATCGCTTGAAGAAGGTTTTCCAATTGGATATTATTCAACAACTACCCAGTTTAGAAAGTTTGGATGTCTTGTCTTCATCAGTGGAAGAGATAATAGGAATTGAAGAGGAGATTTCTGTCCAACACCATGACAGGGTCGTTCTCCCTAATATCAAATCTATCTTTCTCTTCAACCTTCCGAAGTTGGTTAGCATTTGCCGAGAGGTTTCTCTGGAAATGCCCTCACTAGAAAGTATTAAAATTGTTGGATGTCCCGAGTTGAAGAGTCTCTCATTCCTCACCGACATTGTACCACCAGCACAAAAGAAGATTGAAGGCCGGAGATCATGGTGGGAAGCATTGGAGTGGGAAGACAATGACATCAAGCAACGACTCCAACCTTTTTTCTCTGAATCGGACTGGTAGATGATGAAAAAGTGTCAGCTGCCAGCCTTTGGCTTTGGACCATACAATGCATGCAAGCGTTGAAACTGGAGGAAACAGTAGCTGCAACATTTCCAATTGATCTCTGTATTGGCTTATTAGTAACCTTTTGTTGGTTGATTTCTTTTTAGTTACTGGTTGTATTGTCATATGACTGAATAGTACCAGTGTTGTTGGTGTATTTTCTGGAAGCCAGAACTCGTATTTTCCCAATTTGTATTTTTATTTCTCATGGATAACTCTCTCTCTCTCTCTCTCTCTCTCTCTCTCTCCATTTGGACCCAGGGTCTATTTGTTTGCATTAAAATACATATGTAATCAATATATAGAGTTTTTTTTTCTCTGGTTAAAAATGAAGATAAAAGGTGAATTTAAAAAAAAATGAGCATCAAACAACCTTTTATTCCATGAGAATAGAATCGGAGGAACATGGAAAAGTGATTACCTAGCCTTTGGTATTTATTGTAACCACTTAAAAAATCCTATGTATTGAATTCTCACGTATTTTAATACAAACAAACAGCTCCTAAGAACCTTCCTAGTTGGTTTGCGATATATTGAATGAAATTGTTTGGATCGACATGGTGCCCAGAGCCCATCTGAGACTTCAGGCTGCACATAATTTTAGAAACTCAAACCAACTTGGCCAAATCAAATGGATCCGGTTACTCACAGAGTTGGGCAAGTGAAATGAGCCTCTCTGAGTACTCAAGACAGACACCACTTGGCCAGTGAGGTTACAAGCTCAAAGTATTTGATCTGTATTGTCCATCAATGCCCTCAGACTATGAGGAGTGAAGAACAGATAGTGCCAAATCCTTAATTGGAGTAGCTTCTTGTCAACATTGTGGAGATAGCCCTTGAAATCTCAACTATTGAGGACAAGCAGAAGTTGAATGCAAGTAATTTGCCGTATCTAAGTTTGTCCAAAACTTATATATATATATGAGAGAGAGAGAGAGAGAGAGAGAGAGAGAGAGAGAGAGAGAAATTACATTCAGCACTAATATATTGAGGAATTACGAGACTTGTTTATTGGGGTTGTAATACTTTAGCTGAATAAGGTTACTCACATTTGATTTGAGAGAAGGCAGCTTAAAGATCAAAACCAGTTACGCTATTTTTGAAGACCGAAACTATGCAGAGTACAGCAGTAACAATTTTAATGTAACACCTTATCACATGGAAGTTCTTTTTGTGAAAACATGGAATCTCCAAAAAATAATGATTTTGAGAAAAGGATTAAAGTCACATTTGGCAACCAAATTCTCAAAAGAAAAGATTTTTGCGTTTTACAAAGTAGAGAAAAAAGGCATATTTGGCAATTGTAAATCCCCGGGGACTTTGTCCTATGGGAATCCTCAAATTTCCTCAAGTTTGAGGATTTTTAGGTCTGGCTTCCACTCATAGGATTTGTTAATCCTCATTTTTCCGAATTTGCACACTTAAAATTGATTTTTTTTTCAACTATATCGATGTGTATTGATATGCACCAATATCGATGTAAAATCCTCAATTATACAAATCCTTAAGTAGGAATCCTTAGTCCAACAGTAAAGAGGAATCCTCAGATCTATGATTTCCTCAGCTATTACCAAGCACTCTCGGACATGAAAGGTTTTCCAGAGGAATCACAGAAAATATAGCTCATATTTGCACTGTTCCTCATCCAAAAGAAACCGCACTAGATGTGGATTTTACTGTAGGCCGGAAAATCTTTTGCGCGTTTCACACTTTTTCCATGGAAAAGTGTGAAAAAAAAAACGTGGCCTAATTGTTCTCCCTTGAAGGAGACATCTATGAGTCTAATGCATCTTTTCAAGAATGAAAAAAAATTAAGGAAGTGATTTTACATGGTTGGCAAATATGGATTGAATGAAACAATATCTCTCTATTTTTAGGAAACAAGGAATCCGGCTCGACATCTATATATATATATATATATAAGGGCCGTTAAAATATGGAATCTCCAAAAACAGTGGGGATATGCAACTAAGTGGAGAACTACATGCCAAGAGTATCTCGCGTGCAAACTCACGACACCCCTACATGCAAAAACTCCTTGTCCACACTTGATTAAACTTCGCATCATGGGAACATTTATCTTGGAGAGCCACAGTTTCTAATCCTCTCCAAATTGCCATGTCTATTCCCCACCCTATCATTAATAAGACCTCATTTAGACACTATTCTATTTAGAGTGCGATGACATAAACTTGTTTTATGATTCCTGACTGTCCAAATACTTAATAATAAATTTTATAAAAAATCATGTGGCCCGCATGTCATAGGTCCCATGCTAGATTAAGCAGCATGAGGCCAATAGAGAATAAGACTCTCACTTAAATAGATTAAAGTTTGATCTTTACCCACCTACGGCTCTCAATAGGATTAGAGGATGTGGTCATGTGGGTTTCACGAAGAAGTCTTCAAAAAGCATGACTCTAGACTACCTATGTAAGAGATAAGAAAACCCTAGGGTTTGGTATTCCATCCCATAGGTCGTATGACAGAGGAGAAGAGCACTAGCGGAACAAAGGCCCCCCTAATTTTTTAAAATCCTCTTTTTATTTTTAGGGGTTTTTATGAGTTTTTACATATGGCCCCTCCAAAATTTCTTAAAACCCATTTATTCTTTAGAAAACTTTATGAGTTTTTACATATGGACCCTCCAAATTTTCTAAATTCCATTTTTTTTCTTTAAAAGATTTCGTAACTTTTGACATATGGAACCCCCAATTTTTTCAAAAAAGCTACTAAATGTTTTGAAAACAACATGCACTTTTCATATGTGGGGCTCAAAGAATTTTTTTCTACATAGTGGGCTCCCCCAAGGAAGAATTCCTGATTCCACCCCTGGAGAAGAGATCTATGAAGTTTCTCAATTGATAGAACGCACACGGATCTCTGTGGCTGTATCACCTAATTACAATTGATTTAGAACCGTGTTCTATTTTTTCTCAACTTAACATCATGACCATAGTATATTTTGTGGTTACAGTAACCTTACATATAAATCAAATTTTATCAATTTAGGTCCACTTCATCATATCCAAATTGATCATAATCACAATTAACTCCTATATTTATAATTGGTTATAATTAGTTTCAATCCACGCACTACCCATTATTGATTGATGGATGTTTCAAAACACACGAATCGGCTTCATGTTTGTGACTACAATTTGGTACGTAGCAGCAGTACTTTTCATAAATAATAACACACACACGCACTTATAATCAATGGAGGTTTGGGTTAAGTTGTCATTTAAAAAAAATGGACTAGATACCGAAATCATAGCTAGTATCCTATTTGTAAATACAAAAAACTATTTTGATTTAGCCATAGTATTGTAATGCAAGAGGCTCGTCTAGTACCAGATGACGACGCGGCAAGAGTAAATCATCGGTTTACCAAGTGTGGAAATGGGGCCCATTGGTTTTATATATATATATATATAGTGTAGGCTCTCCTAAGCTGCAGTTTAATTTATCTTAAGTTGAAATAATACTAATCTTATAAATCAAAGTTAATTATACATGCATTATTTTTTAAGCTTTTTGTATATACCCCTTAAGGTTTGTAAGATTTGTAAATAGGTCCTGAGGTTTTAATATTTGTAAATAGGTCATTACCTTTTCTTTTTAATACCTTTCATGTCCCTAAAATCAATATTCCTAATAACAATGGCCAGCCACCATGAGATTTGTATTAAGTTTTTATATAAATGACAGCTTTGCCCTTATATCCATTTATTTTATCTCAAGTCTTAATGATTTCTCTTAATAATTTTCTCATGCACATGACCAGGGATGGACCCAAGTACAAGGGCCTGGAGACTGAATCCCCCACCCATATCTACGAAAAATTTAAAATTCCCTTCTCCCTCGCAAATTCTAAAAATTAATCTATTTTTTTACATTTGCACCTTCCCCCCAATATTTCTTTTATATAGAGTCAAACATCACCCCGCTCACAAATTCAAAAAATTAATATATTTTTTACATTGTCATGTTCCCGGCCCAATATTTATTTTACACTGTCATGTATTTTAAAACTTTCATCAATCCAACGGTAGGTCATGTATGAATTGGATAAATCATAACCGATTATAAGTAAAAGTGTTGATTGTTATCATGATTAATTTGGTTTTAATGAAATGAGCCCTGAATTGATAAAAAATAAATTTATGTGAGGTTATTTTCTCTCACTAAATGCAATTGTTAATGTTACATGCTTTATAAAAAGAAAAATTTGAGTCCAAGCTCTTGAAATTACACATATAAGGATAAAAGAAATGGACAAAAGTATCATTTCACTCTAAAATCCTATGGTGGTTGGATGACTAATGATTTTGGGGACAGAAAATGTATTAAAATAAAAATGCAAGGGCCTATTTGTAAATACTAAAACCTCAGGGTCTATTCACAAATCCAACAAACTTTACGCGGGTATATACAAAATCCTCTTCTTTTTTTTTTTTTATAATTTGTGAGGTGTGAGAGGTGTGTTTGGTCCCTACTCGAAGAAGCACGGCCTTGATCATCTCAGCTGCCTGCCTTGATAGAGCAGGTGGGACCCACCTATGTCTTGGGTAGGCAGGAGGATCGAGATGGTACATGGAATGTACTAGAAGAATGGGCCCTTGCGGTCGTATAATTTCAACTAGTGCCGCGGTTTAACTTTGATCAGTCGTCTAGTCTCTCTCTTGCAGGAGATAAGTCTGTGATGAGAGAGAGAGAGAGGAGTCTCGAGGTGGAAGGAAACGTCTGCATCGTGGAGAAGGGCGTTGCTTGGTGCAGTACTACTGGGCATGTTTTTGTACTACGGAGCTTCTCTTCTTTCTCTTCCTTTTTCTGCAGCCGACTAGGCGAGTATCAGGTACACGTACAGACTCCTTTTCTGTTTTTTTTTTGCTTCGCAGCAGAGAGAAGAGAAAAAAAGGCTACTAGCCTCTTTGATTCACCCGTACAAAAGAGATCTCCCTTCATTTACTATTTCTTATCTTCATCTGCTGCTACTCGAGCATAAACGATCAGGACCTATTTATCTCTGCCTCCTATTCTTTTGTAAAGCATGCTATTATATGAGAAATATTTCAGGGAGGGATTCTCCTTTTTTAGGAGGTTTTTAAGTATAAAAGGGTGTGTACCTTTTTGTATTTAAAACTTTTTAAGAAAGGGAGTTCCTCACCACACATGGTGTGAGGAGAATCCCTCACTTGAATACCCTCTACTATATAATGCATCGATGTGTGTACTTGAGATCAAGTCCAATTAGATAGACTTCAACCCAATCCTCCAAACACAAGTCCAATAACTAATACCATTTTTAACACGATGGGTGACTCAGTTGGCCTGAGATTACGATTTGCACCTAAAGATTGGAGGTTTGAAACTGCACTGCCACACTCGAAGGGATTAGTTCAGCCCAAATAGTTGAAAACCCTCCAATTGAAGGAGGAAAAAAAACTAATACTATTTTAAAACATAATTATAAGTACCAAGACTCTTGTTTTTATGGGTTGGATTTGTAAGTTGGTAGCCATTGCCTTCCCCAGAAATCTGAACCAACTCAAAATATCCTAGCATTGACCCTTTTTGGGACCAATTACCATGTCTGGGTCCATTGGAGTTGGATTTAAAGTCCATTTCGGAACCGATTTCTAGGTTCTGGAACCGGAACCAAAACCATATATGGGATGAGTCTGGATTCGGGTCCGGGTCTGGGTAGAGAATGATGTTAAAAAAATATATATAGTTTTTTTTTTTTTTTATGAGAGATTTTCGAAAATTGAGGTAATATGTCGAGTCTCGGGTCCAAACCAAAGTGGAACCATACCCAGACTCATTTACTTATCGGGGCCTAAATAAGAATCCGGACCCGATTTTTAACGGGTCGGAACCTTCTAGTAATCGGAGATTCAATGACCCATTTACATCCTTAGGGCTAGTTAGGCACATGTAAATGGGGGCAAAGCAATGACCCTTGTAAAGAGGGACTCGGATCTTAATACCAAAGCAGAGTTGGGTGATACATGTGAGCACATTCATTTATATTTACAATGAACTAGTAAGGCCCTGCACGTGCAAGGCATGTGTTGTCTAAACATATATATGAAAAAAAATTACAGCTCACAATGCTATTTATTTTATTACAAATGAGCAAATCCGTATTGCTATATTGAAATACTTTTAAGTATTTCCACTAAACAAGACATCGATAAAAAAAAATAAATGAGTGACAGTAGATATTTGCTCTTGTTTTGGAAAGGGTTCCATTTCTATAGTTTCTTCTCGACTTTAATCTCCTCCCATCTTTTTTTTTTCTTTTTGACAAAAAAGATAACATAAAGTTGTATTGGAAACAAGCATTACAAATAGAAGTGAACAAAGCTTATTATTACACATGCATGTACGATAGTAGACAACTTGGTCCATCTTTAGCTAACTAATCCTTTATAGTCTTAGCCTAAAAAAGTCCATTAAGAAACGATAATAGTATCAATTGAATTAAACGTTAAGGAATATGCATAAAATTTAAGACATCACTATTCAAAGAAACAACAAGAAAAAGAGGAATCGAAAAGTATGAAAATCACATTCAGATGTATAGTGACAGAAATTCGAGTTCATCAAAAGAGGAGAATAAAAGAAAAAGAATCTCAAGCATTTGGTTGTTTGAAGTTTGAGATGCCTACTTATCATTAAGGTTTTATCAGCACTTTCACATTTTATTTTACAAAGCTAATGTAAATCCAACTCAATAGCATGCCACTCATATAGTGCTACAAGTGCTTTGTCTGAATGTATAATTTTTTTATAGCTTTACCTTCTTTCAAATTGAAAAGTTCTACTTTATTCCTTCTTCCGTTACCATTATAAATTTTTTCCTTTATTACTAATTCTTTTATCATGTCTTTTAGATTGTGCACCCCTTTTTCATATCTTTTTTTGTTTTTATTAACTAACCAGATTTATTTAGATTAATGTCTTATCTCTTATATAGTGTTTATGTAATTTATGATTGAAAGTAAAAATAGGTATTGCCCTTTCTCAACTGGCTGTTTTTCTTTTACTGACGAGCTTTTTATCTATTTAAATTTCAAACTATTTTAATCTTTAATTTATTAAGGTGTAGTTTTTCTCATGTTTTAAGTCTCTCATTGACTTGTGCATTTTTCACTGACCTAAAATTTTAATTTCTCCTAACTAATAGGATTGTTAATTCTTTTTAATAAGTAATATATGTTAATAAGATTATTAGTCACTTCTGACTTATTTCACTATCTGAAGAGAAGTTTTTTTAAGTTTCATTCGATATTAAAAAAGATAAATCTAAAGATCAAATATCATAAGACATGGATAAATGGAGAAAAGAAATAAACAGAAAAAATTATAAGGGTAACTGAAGATATTCTAAGTGTTTTCCAATAGAAATGTAATTTATCAATACAAATTAGATTAAAAATAAAGAAGAAAGGAATTTAAGCACCCCCCTACCCGATAATGGCTGGGAAACATGCCTCACCTAGATAAGTGGCAATTCATAGATATAGTGACATGTGAAAAAAAACAAACACAAATAGGAGGTATGGGAATTTGCATCCTATACAAGTCATCCCAAGGTTGTAATCCAACCACAAATCCTCCACATGTAGGTGAGCCATCAACTACCATCCCACATCATCTCGTGAATGGGAAAAATACCCAAATCGCAGTCCCCTAAATTCAATTGGGAAAAGAAAAAAAAATCTCCACTCCCAATAAATCATTAAATCAATGCATGATCTTCTATTAGTTTAGTGTTAAGAAAAATGCAGTAAGATGAAACAGAAGAGAAAAAGTGGGTTTTCTTCATACCTAGAAGATGGGCGGAAAAAAGGAGAAAGTCATCAAATGTTGTGGTCATGATAAGTTTATCATCTAGTCGTGGATCTCATGAAAGTTGTCGATGAGTATATTGATCTCTGTTTCAAAGAAAAGAGATCATATTGTTTAGGAGAGAAAACTCTCATAGGTTTTGTTTCAGTTTTCTTTATTTTTTTAAGGTAGTGCAGATCTTCTTAAAGAGAAAATGAAAATCTCAAACACCTCTCTTGGGGCCCACTATCTATGTGTCATGATGCATATGATTTGAGGTTCGGTCGAGGTGAGAAGATGGGCAGCTATCCATTTTGATGTCATGCATCTCATGCTCTTGTGGGTCCCATTACCTATATTTATACGTCATGTTAATTGTGATTTGAAGTTTGATTGAGAGTGGGAAGAACCGGCATATGTCGATTTGGATTTAGTTAAGTGGGCCCCATGTCGTGGAGAGAAAATTATAAGCAGATTCTTTCTTCCCAGATCCATGCTAAGCCCAGCCCAAAGAAATAAAAATATATTTAAATTGAATATTTTCATTAAAAATTATTGATGAAATAAATAAATAAATATATTATTTAGAAAAATGGCTTGGTTCGTCCTAATAGTACCCACATTTAATGAAGTTGAATTACTAAAAATCAATATATGAACCTGAAGAAAAAACAATGGCAAATGAAAAAATTCTTTCAAAAGAAGAAAAAGCTATTTCAGTCTTCTTGTTCATGGAAAAAAAAATTTAATGATTACCGATGAAATTTGGAATTTTTTTTATTAAATAGGTTGTCTTACTTGGTTTTGGTGATGGGTTTGAGAGGACTATCCACCGTAAAGCTTGTTGGATTTTGCAGATGAAGAGGTTGAGGGGACCATGTAACATTATTTTACGAGTGGTATTTTGAGAGGATTAAGGAACTCATATATTAATGGGCTTATGTGATCACCTCTCATCTAGCATGGATCAAGATTAGGGAGTGATGTGAGGATTAAGATAGGAAGATAAAATAGAAAAGTTAGGAAAAGATAGATTTGAGAAGAAGTTAGAAGGATTTTAGAAATGTAGTTGTAAGGTCCGCGACCTTACTGGGTCAATTGGGCCCAATATCAGGCCCGTTGACCCGTTTGTTTTTATTATTATTATAATTATTTGTATTTTAGATATTTAAGTGGGTTTAGTCTTTGAGCGAGTTTCTTTTAGTGTTAGGATAGTGTCTGCGAAGTTTTGTTTGATTTCGAGTTCGTTTGATCCTAGTAGGGGGGTAGTTTGCAAATTAAGGAAAATTGAGTGTTTTTCCGAAAATATTCCTATCACCGTGATTTTGGGTTCGTTGGAAAGGTCTCGTCGCGCTGATCATTTTTGTCTCTTGGCTCGTCGCGATCCGACGATCAGAAACCCTTCAAATGGTCCATTCTTTCGCCGGACCCACTTAAGGGCAAATTAGTCTTTTTCCCTTCCCTCTCTTCTTAATCAGGGATTAGCCCTAATCTTTATTCATCTCTGCAACGAACAAGAGTTACAGCAGCCTTTTCTTCTTCCTCTTCTCTTCTCAAGCCCAGAACTCTACCCGGGAGAGATCACCTCCGCGATCGGAACCGCTTATCTTCTTCCTCTCAATCTTCTCTCTCTCTTGATCCTGGTTTGGGTAAGTTTTACTCACTTTCATCTTTTCAATCGATTCTCTTTGGTTTAGATTTAGGCTTGATCTTAATCTTTTTCTTTCTTTTCTTCTTCGTTGCGTTTTAGATTGCGTTTGGTTGGATTAGATTGTGGGTTTTGCGAAAGAGAGCTTCTCCTCAAGCTTTTCCCAATTTCTAATCATCTCCTTGGTTGAGGCAAGTAGATTGCAATTTATAATTAAGCATGGTGTTTGCTTCTTCATTGATTGTACTGATTTTCTTGTTAGATTTCCCTAATACCAAGCCTGGTTATGATAGTGATTTTGGATTAGGTTAGATTTGTGGTATGGACTAGATTAATTATTAAATTGGTACCCTTTTTGATGTTTCTAATTTGTTAGAATGGATGTAAAATTGATGAGAATGGATTTTTGGGAGAGCAGGAGGCTCAATTTCGTGCAGGGTACAGTGTTTGTGCAGGCCAGTTGAACAAACAGGGCAAAAACGGACGTCAGCGGAGGGTTTCTGTCTCCGGGCGTCCAGACGCCAGGTCCCGGGCGTCTGGACGCCAGAACACAGAACCTCTGCGCACCCTTACTGGTTCCGGGCGTCCAGACGCCAGGTTCCGGGCGTCCAGACGCCAGGTTCCGGGCGTCCGGACGCGGGGAACCCGAGGGGTATATAAACATACCATTTTGAAACGCCCGTAACTTTTAATCCGCCCGTCGGAATTTTACATATAATATACCGTTGGAAAGATCTTGAGATGTAGAATCCAATGGTTCTAGTTTCATCACGATCGGAGGTCGGGAAGTGATGTAAATACTCAAATTATTGACCCAGTCTATATTTTAGTAGAAATGAGACTAGTAACTTAGGTTTGGGCCTTAGATGTTGGAAACCATGAAACTACTATCAGTTGACCATTAATGAGGATTAATTCGTAGCACGTTGCTTGGTGTGCTTCGATTAGGTGTCTAGGTATTCGTGTATTAAACATGGGGTAACCGAATGCGTATGGAACTGAATTAATGGATGCTTAACATGATTGTACACCAAGGGATTTTCTTAGAAGCATCGTTGATCCAATTCCACACGTACTCCGTTAGAACATGTAGAATACATGGATGACACCATTTACCTAGGTTTGGATCGTAATTCCTCCTTGACTTATTTAATCGTATCCGTTGTTATAATTCCTTGTACACTCTCTCTTGGCATAAAACACTTAACTATTTATGAAACATAATCCCTTGTAGAATTAGGACTTGGACCGGACTTAGAGTGTACCTTAGTACCCCGTGTTATGTAATTGATGAACATGACTGGCTAGACTGAAGGGATTATCTTGTGATTGGTTTTGTCGTGTATTGATTTGAATGAGATAATCCCTACGAACATGTCTTGCAAATTGAGCTAGCCAGACTTGCTTGTCTTGGTCTATTCTCGTGTCAACACCACATTATTATTATTATTAATTGCATATCATGGCCAGCTGCAGTTTGGGGGTTTATTGATGGGCCGGTTACTCGGACATCGGGGTGGGCAGTCGGCTTTGGACGGCGTCCATGGCGTTGAATAGTTGGGAGCGGGCTAGGACCGTGCTACTATTCCCAGGACCGGGAGCTGGGATCCCCCTGGAGCCGGACTTTGGTATCAGTAGTCCGGATAGGATTGTTACTGGTACCCCGTGAGGTGGCTAGGACATCCACGGAGTCTCCCTCTTGTGCATTGCATTATATTGGTAGTGGTGATTGTTAGTATTGCTAGGATTTCTATTTATGATCCTGATGGTTATGTACTCATGCTGCATGCCTAGTATTGTTCCTTGTATTCTCTTGATTATTATACCTGTCATTACTCTTATACTTGATGCATGTCATGATTATTTATATATTGCTTATCTATTGCTCAACATGTCGTTGACTCTATCCTTTGGTGTGCAGACTCCTCAGGTGAGTACTATTACGAGGAGCAATCAGGTGAGGAGATCCCAGAGGATCTCCAACCGGTTGAGGAGGAACGAGAGTGGCGTGCCGATGACGTAGAGTAGCGTCATTGATCTTGGCACGGGAGAGATTCATGGGGACCTCATTAGATTCTTTTATTTCTTCATTTATTATTTTATCGTTGGACCTTTCATTTATTGACATCATGTTCTTTTAAAAGGCCTTGGTTATTGGGGTGGCCTTTGTTAATACTTTAATTCCTTGGTTAGTTTTATTATTTCTTTGTGCAACTTCAATTATTAATGAGATTTATTATGCATTGCCTTGAAATTCAATGTGCCTCAAATTGTATGAATTCCGCAGTTTATATTACTTGAGGTTTGAAATATTATATCCTCACAGCGGACTTACGATCCTTGGGCCTAAAGGACAAAATTTTTAATTAGTCCTAAATTTCACTCTCCGGATCCGGTTTATTCTCTAATCGGGTTCGGGGGACGTGACAGTAGTTATTGAAACATAATCTTAAGTTAACTCGAGGGATTTAGGGAGGAGATTTGGGAGGTGTAGTGGCCCACATCAAAGCCCAAGTCGTGTATATATATATATATATATTTAAAAGTAATTCTTTGAAAAGAGAACTCCCTACCTGACATGGCACTCCTCAAGCACCCCTCCCCTATTGCTTAATTTAATATATAGACCACAAATGTACTAGAGCAAAAACCTTTTTGCGGCTAGCTTCATATTGAGTTTCTCCATTATCTTGGCTTTATTTTTCCAAAAAGACGCCCACAATAGAAGATAATAGTGGGTGTACTTAGTTTAGCTCGGTAGGTTAGGGGCACCGAACTCTTGATAGCTTGTGAGTGCATGAGCTCGAGTTTTTTCTAGGGAAAAAAATGGGTTTTCATCTTTAATTGCTTTTTTTATATTTCTTGGTTTAAAGATCATCATCATCAAAATCTTGTCCCAATTTATATTAATAGGTTAAGTCACATGAAGGCTAAATTCTTGAATAGGTAGCACTTTGTTAGATCTATTCTTATTACCTTCATTTGTGTCATCTTTGGCTTACCCATTTTTGAGGGGGCATCAACTTGCAAAGATAATTTTTATTTTCTTTCCAAACATTATCCTTTGGTCCATGTTGGACCATGTTCAATTGCACTTCGTTTATCACATATTGATACTACCTTTAGATGTTCTTGATTGGATGTACTCAGTTCTAATTTTATCATAAATCCATTTAACATTCTTATCTCTGCTATTCACATTTATGTCAAGTTGCTTCATGCCTCAAGTCGAGATAAAAGAGAAGACAAAAATTTTAAGCAATATGTCACCTCTGCCCTATTATAAGGTAGTAGATATATATTATATAAGGGTGGACCCCACAACTTAAGCATGTCACCTCTGCCCTTTTATAAGGGTAATAGATATATATTATATAAGGGTGGGCCCCACAACTTGCATTTTATTGAGCATATGTGTAGTGAAAAAGGTACAATATCTTTCTCTCTTTTATAAGGGTAGATAAATTAGATAAAACTAACTGGGGCCCACATATTGCATTTTATTGGGCATGTGTGTAGTGAAAAAGTACTACACTTTGCTCTCTTTTATACAAGGGTATAGATATAAATATAATAATAGAATAGAAATAAGGGTGGGCCCTACAACTTGCATTTTATTGGGCATGTGTGTAGTGAAAAAACTACATCAATTCTATATAAGGGTGGGCCCCATAACTTGCATTTTATTGAGTATGTGTGTAGTGAAAAAAGTACATCATCTTACTTTCTTTTATAAGAGTTATAAAATATAATATTATAATATAAGAGTAGAGATAGAGAAATATAAATCTCTTCTATATAAGGGTATAGAAAAAGATAAATATAAACAAAAGAAAGATGAAGATAAAATTCTATATAAGGGTGGGCCCCACAACTTGCATTTGATTGGGCATGTGTGTAGTGAAAAAAGTATATCATCTTTCTCTCTTTTATAAGAGTAGATAGATAGACAGATAGATACTGACCAAATACAGCTACGAATGTAAATGCGAGTGTATGACACTGAGTAGGAGCAAGAAATCCGAAAATATTTCATAATGATGCAAATGACCTCATGTTAATTTTTCTTTATCAATTGACATTTTCAAGTTAAAATCAAGATTTTAAAGAAATTACAGAGAAATACCCTCATATATAAGCCCTTATTTATAGGTCTACCAAACCCTCTAATGTCAAATTAGAGCATTCTTTTATAATTAGATTGGAGTTTCCCAAACATCAACAAAAAGATAGAAAACATAGAGAACTGCTCCTGCTAGGAAATAGTTGTTGATAGTATTAGCGAAAAAGATTAAAGAAATCGAATCTTTTCAAAATCTCATTAGAGAAAGTGAAGGATGCCTAGGACATGACATCTTGAAAATCCATAATTAATCGAGTTTGGAAGAATTAAAGACTCTTCCAAATAAGAAATGGGTTCTCAAAAGGGTTATTTTTTATGGGATTTTCAATACATATCCTATATAAAAAATGCATGAATATGAAAAGTGCTTTGCAAGAAAATAAAATCAAACCTTGAATTTCTTATTTTTGAAAATTTCCAACACCTAGGAGAGAGCACGTCAATTATAACCATTTAGATCTGTCATCCTACTTATTCACATATGTTGAGAATCCATTCGGTTTATCATTTCAAGAAAATCCCCAACCCGCATTTTATTCCCATAGATTAGAATACCTGTACGTTACAACCAAAAGAAGGGGTTATTAAAAGGGGAGTAATGTTCTCCTACAGGAAGACTGCATTTGAGCAATATGTAGTCCAGGTAATGGGGCCCACTTAAGATGCCCTCTTTAGGGTGGAGTACATGGAAAGGTCTCCTGGCAGATAAGGGCACAAAAAAGAACAAAAAAATAAAAAATAAAAAAATCAGCATAGTATGATTTGAAAGGCATAAACTTTAGTGATCTTTTAGCCATAGTTTTCTTTTGAGTTTATTTCAACGATGGATAAATGTTTGATATTAGTGAACCTCAACCTGGCATCAGATCATGAGGGATCTAAGGTAGGTACCAATATCTTCCACAAAGCTAGACTCCATTTGCAGTAGCATGTAGGAGAACATTTTTTTTTCTCGTTATAAGAGATATAAATATATAAAAGAAGAGGGGCTATTAGAACTTTGAAGTAAGAAAGTAAACTTTTGTTGAAGAAACTACGGGTTTCTTTTACCATATGGTTGGAACCTAACTAATGATGCCGGCTTGGCCCAATGCTTGCGTGGCCCAGTATGAAAAAACCCAAGTCGTGGGCTGACATGACATGTTGACTAGGTCAGCGAACATGACCCAGAGGATGACCCGTCCTGGTGCAGGGAGCCCTGGGTCGTGGCGACATGATCAAGGGACTTGGCCGTATTATGCTCGGCCAAGGTGCCTTGGCCGATGCATGGCCCGAAACGGTCCGACACTACATTTATATTAAAGAAATATGTACTTTTTTAAAAATATAAATAAGATATAAATATGAAAATAGTTAAAATTTTATTTTTAATTTATAAATTAGTATCAATATATATATGTATTTATTTTAATAGTTTTAAATTCATATCAACTTCATAATCCTACAAATTCATATGGGGTCATTTGTTTCGTGTGAAAGTGATTCACATGTGTAAATGACCCACATGTGAGTCATTTGCATATGTAAATGTGACTCACATGTGGATCAGATTCCACTGTTTGTTACTAGCATAACATTTCACATGTGAATTTATGAATAAGTTGTAGATTGTTTGATGATATCTCAACATCCAAGCAACATCAATGGTTAAAAATTGGACACAAGACCGTGTTTGAGCTTCTGAAGAATATGAACGGTCATGATTTTACAAGTGGGGCTCAGAACATTAAAAAAATCATAAAAGGCGGACTGAGTATGTTAGTAACAATAGGTTGTATATTGTTTGATGATATCTCAACCTCCATGCATCATCAACGGTTGAAAATTGGACACATGTCCGTGGTTGAGCTTCTGAAGAATATGAACTGTCCTGATTTTACAGGTGGGTCCCAGAAAAATAAAAAAAATCATAAAAGGCGGACTGCTATATGTTAGTAACAATAGATTAATTAAATGGCTGTGATTATGTTGATCATATCTCAACCTCCATGCATCATCAACGGTTGAAAATTGGACACATGACCCTGTTTGAACTTCTTAAGAGAATGAATGGTCCGGATTTTACAAGTGGGGCCCAAAAAAAAAAAAAAAAATGGCGGACTGCTCAGTGAGGCACTGTAGCACTCCGCTTGGTAACAGTGCAGTGTGAAAGTGTTTCACACATTTTGAGTTGTGAAAATGCAATGCACAAAAAGGGCTATCTTTCACACCATTTACACAATTTTTTTACACACGTGAATCAAAATCACACCAAACAAATATGATTTTTATGTATCTATTATCCATATAATTTAATTACATATATAAATGAAAAAAATAAACGTCCCTAAAGTATCGTTCGATTTATATAAATATTTTTAATAAAATCTAAAAGAGTTACGCGGGTTGGCCAGCTCAACACGGCACGACCTAAGTCATTTGCATCTGTCAGTGATGGGATTGATCGAGCCAGAGCAGGAAGGTGCCCAAGTGTACGGATCAAAACAATAATTAAGCGAACCACAGCAGGAAAGAGCCAATGTTGTTCCAAAGACGCGTGGGGACTTCTTTCCTTTTTCTCTCTTTCTTTTTTTTTTTTTAATTTTTTTTAGTAAAAGGTACCGTGGGCGTGGGACATCTTGAAAACAATAACTGAGCGAACCACAGCAGGAAAGAGCCAATGTTGTTCCTGTCAAAGACGCGTGGGGACCTTTTTTTTAATATCATCCACTTACTTACTTGCAAGTGGGCCATGCCAGTCGGATAAAAGCTTAATGTTGAGCAGTCCACTACTAGGACAGTTATTAAATTAGACAAATATATAGAGTTCAAAATCAATGTTAAATGTTACATCAAGCATGTCTCTCTAGTGACCCTATGTTTGGGAAGGGGGAAGGGATGAGAGAGAAAATTTGAGGAGGAAGGAAGATGAGGAAAAATTAATTTTACATCCTCTTACGTGAATAGTTAAAAAATAAGAAAAAGAAAAGTGAAAAAGTATGATTTTGTTTGTTTGTGAGATAGAGAGAAAATTATCAATTTATCCTTACTTTGTGAAAAAAATGAAAAGGGCAATTTAGTAAAATAACAAAGATTCCCCTCTTTCCCTCATACTTTCCCCCTATTTTTTAAGGGAAAGTTTTAAGGTGAGCCCCACACGAATTTTACCCCCACTTTCCCTCCCCCCTTCCTAAATACCCTCAAATTTTCACTTTCCCTCCATTTCCCCCTTTTTTTTTTCCTTTCCCTCATTTAACCCCCTTCCCAAACAGAGGATAAAACTTTTTGGGGAGAATTTGGTCCGTTGAAAATTTACAGACATCACGTCATGGTCGGTACCTGAGCACAAATGCGTTAAACTTTAGGACTATTTCTTTGCTAATATTTCTGATAAGAATTTAAAATGTTGGGATTTTTTTTTTATGTTTGTAAATGTCTTATTTCTATGTAATTATCTCAAAATCCCAACCACCTAAATGATCTCAATTTTGAAATTCCAACCTCTTTATTTTTTGATAAAATTATTAAATAACAAGTAGGAAAAGGACTCAAGGATCCTCCCTGAGACCGGGCCAAAATCCCATGCTCCCTGGGATCCAAGGTCCTCCCTTGGGACCGGGCGAAAATCCGGTGCCCAGGTCGGGCCAAGTAACACAACTGATCTTAAAAACGTCAGGGAAAACCATATGGGTTGGCCAAAATTCTGGCCAAAAAATTTGTCCAAGTAGCATTACTCATATACAAACACAAAAATCTCTATAGCGATGTAAAAATCTTCTCTCTTATTATATGCTGGTCAATCTCAGGCCAATAGCTTCTTAGCAATCACCGTGTCCTTCTACTCATTTCCATCTCGTCAGTAAGAACTCATCTCTCTTACCTTCTTCAGTCTTCCGTTTTCCAACTGCAACCGAGCATCAGGTAACGTGATTTGCCATATCTGGTCAATCTCAACCGTCTAGCTCCATCTTACCAATCTCAGTCATGTCCTTGCAGAACCCATCGCACAAGAAGAAATCATCGACCCTCAGTAAAATCTCACCTGTTTAGCTTCTTCAATCTTCCACTTTCCAACTGCTGAGCATCAGCCATCAGGTAATGTAATATATCTCAGATCTGGATACCCATTTTTTCATTATTTTATTATATGAGCACTTCTTTTTTTTTCCCCCTTCTCACGTTGTGAGAGCTCGTACTTTTTCAAGATTAAGGTTTTGGTAGTGTTTTTTTTTCTTTGTATAATTGTGTTTTCTTGTTTTCTTTCCTTCAATGTTATCCATGATGCTTTACCAAAAAAAGTTATCCATGGTGACCTTGAATTTAACAGAACTCCAAGATCTTGTACTAAGCGGAACAAGTCACTCAAAAACAAGTAGAAGATTAATAGATCTCTGACCGATAATCTCTCTAAATCCACTGACAAAGATCCTTAATTATTGCGATAAAGTTCATGAAGGAAAGATGCAACTTTTATCCAAAATATGAGATAATATCCAAGCTCACACTGGCCTCAGCCCGACCCGACCCGACCCTACTCATATCGAAGCCTCCTTCAATGCCGTAATTTCCAAAGTTTAACATTGGAAAATATTAACTGTGGTAAGAATACCAGGCCAACTCTATTTAGATGAAGGTGAATATTGTAATACATTTTGGCTAAAATTATTTCAATTTCAAACACTGTTTGCTGCCAACAGGTATAAGGTAAGAGTATTTTTGTCTTTTATAAATATGCTACTTGAATTTGACATAAAAAGATAGGTTTGACCGTCCATTAAGGTGGTTGACCAATGTACTCAAGAGAGTCTAAATGATTGTATTACTTGTCTATAAAGATAATAAAGTCTATGGATCATTATTGTAATATTCAAAGGCTGAGCAGTTACATGCAGATTTTCCCATTTACCATTTGCTTTAGAGGGTCTCACGCACCCACACACACCCTATACACAACAATGAGCGACAGATTTTACTTAAAAAAATATTTATAGTTGCTTCTAGAAATAATTGTAGCTAGTTGCGTGGATTTTATAAATATAAATATGAAGTAGAAGAGCCACTTAGATTAGTAGTGCTTTAGTCACATATATTCAAAGAGCAACATCACTCGTTTGAGTTGCAAGAGAGCCAGCATGACACTTTGTCAGTTTGAAATTCAAACTCGTTTATGTGTGTTTGTGAGTATTACATTATCTGGATGGTAATTGTTCGTGAGTGATGTTATTTATACTATAGTTCATCTTTTCCTAATTGTCTTCCAATTTCTTAACAGACATGGAGAACATTGGATCACTTTTAGATATTGGGAATCTCGCGTCGAGTCTTATTGGTCCTCAAATTGATTACATTACAAATCCCGAAAAGAAAATGGAAGAATTGAACAACAATGCACGGTATTTATTTGCCTGGAGGGATGATGTGGAAGAAATAACTAGAGAATCACCAAATGTGGCAACAAGGGAGGGTAAATTGTGGCTTGAAGATGTGAAAAAGGTAGAACTTGATGTGGAGTCCATTAAGGACGAGCATACAAGGTGTTCTAATGTTTGCTCGAGGCTGACGTTGGGCAAACGTGTGAGAGCGGTTGTCGAGGAAATCATCGATCTTAATAATAAACGACCAAAGTTGAAGGAAAGAGAGTTATCTAATGCACAGTTGGAGAGAGTTGAACCACAAATTGTAGAAATTAATTCATCAACCGACTCCGAGCCTAGATTGCAGAAGATATTGGGGCTTATTGAAGATGTTAGCATCCGAAAGATTGGAATTTGGGGGATGGGTGGCATTGGCAAGACACGAACTCTGAAGCTGTTGAACAATCGACTGGAAGAATCTCACATGTTTGACATCGTCATCTGGGTAACTGTCTCAGGCGAAGGACGTCGAAGAAAGGTACAAAATGATGTTGCAGAACGTCTGAAATGTACTGCAATAGATATGTCTGACGATCGACTAAAAGCAAAGATATATCACCATTTAAGGGGGAAGAAATTCTTGCTGATTTTAGATGATATTTGGGAAAGAATTGATTTGTCTGATGTTGGGATCCCAATTCCAAATCAAGATAATGGATGTAAAGTCTTGTTGACCACTCGAGACTTTGGCTTATGTCAGCAGATGGAAACAGATGTGGAAATACAAATGGAGAAACTATCCGAAGAGGAGGCAAGGAGCCTCTTCAATGAAAAAGTTGGAGATGTTGCCATGTCTCCTCGTATCGAACCAATTGCTAGAGATATCATTAAAAAGTGTGGTGGTTTGCCACTTGCCATCATCGTAGTTGGTTCATCATTGAGAAGGAAGAGTGATGTTGCTGTGTGGAGGAATACGCTAAGGGAATTGCAATTACGATGTACATCTCAAATTAAAGGCATGGAAAAGGAAGTGTTCTCTTGCTTGAGAATCAGTTATGATCGGTTACCAAATGATTGTGAAAGGAACTTATTTTTGTACTGCTCATTGTACCGAGAAGACCAGAAAATATCGATAACTGAATTGGCAGAGCGTTGTTGGTTGGAGGGCTACATTCGAGGAGTTGATAGCATTGAAGATGCACGGGATAAAGGTCGCCACATGGTAATCAATCTTGTGGATGCGTCATTGTTGGAGAGAGATGATGATGAAGAATATGTCAAAATGCATGATATTATAAGGGATTTTGCATTGAAAAAAGCTTCAGGGTTCTTAGTAAAAACTGGTAAGCATGTAAAGCATCCACCAGAGGAGAACAAATGGATGCAATCACAAAAGATATCATTAATGGGCTGTAGTTTGGGCTGGTTGTCGGAGAGGCCGAACTGTAGCACTTTGTCCACATTATTGTTGCAATATAATGATCATTTAACAATGATCCCCGATTCCTTCTTTGAATGTATGCATTGTCTATGTATTCTAGACTTGAGTGGGACAAAAATAGAGTCCTTGCCACCTTCCTTGTGTAACTTGGTTAATCTCCGCGGTCTCTATTTGAAGGATTGTTGTAAATTAAAAGAACTTCCATCCCAAGTAGGAGCGCTCAAGCAGCTCGAGGTGCTTGATTTAGGCTACACAGCAATTAAATATCTGCCTAGAGAGCTTGCGGAACTAACTCGTTTGAAACGTTTGATAGTGGAATTTCAATACCTCAACTGTTCTCAAAGTGATGACTATTTCGATTGTTCCAAAGATGATGACGACGATGACGCTCGTTCCGAAGATGACGATGACGATGACAAGGATGCTTGTTCCCAAGATGATGATGACAATGATGCTTGTTCCGAAGATGAAGATGACGATGACGATGACGCTTGTTCCCAAGATGATGATGGCGAGGACACTAAAGAATGGAATATGAAGTTGAGAGTTCCAACTGGAATAATTCCAAAGCTTCCATATTTAGAAGAACTGAGCTTGTATGCCTCTGTTGAAGATGTTTGTGTTGAAAAGGAACAGTGGGATGATGAAAGCATGGAAGTCGTGGTTGAAGAATTATGCAGGTTGGAACATCTTACTTATCTCGATGCATACTTTCCAAAAGTGGAGTGTCTCGAGCATTTTCTACGTCATAGCAAATCGGTGAAAGCAACCTCCTCCTGGTTTAGGAGATTCCGGTTTCGGGTTGGCACTGAGATAACGCATACATTGTTTTTTGATGATCATCTAGGTCATGAATGTGAAAGATGTTTGGTATATAAAGGTGGTCTTGGGATGTCACATGCCGCCGCCATTATGGAGACCCTTGCTCATTGTTCCTTTTTTCATCTACAGGAACATGGCACCGTAAGAAAGCTATCGGAGTTGGGCTTGGCAAACATGAATGAGTTGAAACAATGTAGGATTAGGGACTGTGATAAAATGGAAACTCTCTTTGATGGAGATGAGCAACAGGAGACTTGTGCACTGCTACCCAACTTGGAGGTGCTTGTGATTAAATTTCTTCCAGAATTGAGGAGCTTATGCGATGGTCCATTGTTACCCGGAAGCCTCTCCAAACTAAGATGGCTATATTTATTTAATTGTAAAAACTTGAAGAAGGTTTTCCAATTGAGTATTATTCGACAACTCTGCAGCTTAGAAGTCCTCTGGGTCAGGTATTGTTCGACGATAGAAGAAATAATAGAAATTGAAGCGGAGGAGGAGATGTCAATGTCTGTCGCAAGCCATACCCATAATGTTATAAGTTATAATAATGATAGACTCATCCTCCCTAATATCAAGAGAATTAATCTCTCGAATCTTCCAGAATTGGTTAGCATTTGCCGAGGGTTTTCTAATTTCGAATGGCCATCACTAGAATTTATTTTTATTGTTGGTTGTCCCAAGTTGAAGAGTCTCTCCTTCCTCTCCAATGGCACCAATATTGTAGCACCTGCACTAAAGGAGATTGGCTGCCAGAGTTCATGGTGGGAAGCATTGGAGTGGGAAGACAATGACATCAAGCAACGACTCCAACAGTTTTACCGTGAATTTTTCTAGTGGCTGAGTAATTTCATGACATTTTCCTTAATCTCTCTCTGCCTCTTGTTAATGATCTCTGTACACGGACAAGACAATCATCAGTTGGATCAAAAACATGTAAAAATCTCCTTTGAAATCTCTTTGAAGTATGCACTATGCTTTTTTGTTCTTTCAATTAATGAGGTGCTTAGAACACAGAATCACAGGCGTAGACTGAGTCTGAAAGTTCACTTACGAACTCAAAGAAGAGATGATGTCTCACTTTGTTTAATGATATGCAAGGCCAAAAAGAGGGATAGAGATTGAAAACAAAGACCCCGCATCTTTTTGTCTTTGTTGCATAAGATTGAATTCAATCTCATCTGCCCACAAAGTGTTTGATGAAATGTCTCAACCAGTTCATCCTTTTTGAAAGATGCTTGTCCCCTTGAATGAGCGTTCTGTCACCTCTCTATTGCAAGTTTAGAAACTATTGTTCTCGCTACAGCTAAAGTTCATGTTTGACATTTCAATCTATCCATTATGTCTACATAGCTCCTAAATTTAATTGTATTCCATTAACTAGCAAAAATAGATCAAGGATTGAAATTGTGAAAGGACTTGTTTGTTGATTTTATGATAAGAACATGTTTGGAGTTTGTACCTTGTACAACTGATGGGGGTTCCAATGATGCATTGATAAGAACATGAGTAAAAGCACCTACTGGTGCAATGAACTTGATAGCAATCTGAATTTCCTCCCCTTTTTTCACCCTTTCTTATATGGCTGCGAATGTGATACTTGGGCCTAGGGACATTTATCTTGGACTATTCGACATTGAAATCGAAGCTGCGCAATATCGCACACAAGATTTCTAGGGACCATGTGGGCAGTTGTGACGTTTGCATCCATGTGGGTAGCTGTTATGTTTGTGGCCACAGCTTTCGTCTTTGTGACCATGGTAAAAGTCTTCTTGCACAAGATCTCACACTAGTTGTCACTGTCTATAGCGCCTTATCTTTTTAATTTTTTATTTAATAATCAAATGGTCCTTCAACATGCAAATCTGGATGGCAGACAATCCCATTGGAAATGTATTCTTGTATTCACCGGCTTATCCATTTGAAAGAATATTTTGTACACCAATTTGCCATACTGTCATTGAATATGACTGATATATTCTAAAAGTTTAATTACAAACCAAGTATTGATTACTACATAGAGAGATATTTCCCTAGTTGAAGGTATCAGTATCGCAAACTCGCAAGTTTTGTTTCAATTAGCATCCCATTATTTGTTTCCAGTTGTTTCCATATATTGGAGAACTAAAAAAATCTATTGAATGGTCAATCATAAGCTTTAAACATGCTCCATAAATCTAAAACAATATTTCATTGTTGAAGTGTCCAACATTTAAGGTAAACATGACTAGAACTGAACAAAGATTTATGGCAAAATTCATTACAATGAGTAGATGTTGCCCCAAACCCATGTTGATTCATATCTTCTATCAAGCCCAATTATATTCTATGAAGCCGGCTGGATTCCAATTGCCAATTCCTTCCCAAATTGAGATTGATTTTGACCGTCTTATAATTTTTGATCTCTTGCTAATATCAGGCCCTACTAACGAATGGCCCATTAATCATACTAAGTAATGGCCCATTTAACATTTATTCCATGAGTGGAGATGACGGTTTCAAATGCAACCCAGAACCGTAACTCCTCTCCTCTTCGTTTCCTCTTAGCCACGAACATTACTTCTCATAACTCTCATCCTCTTCATTCCTTGCATTTCATAAACGGCTTGAAGTCATTGATAGGATGCAATCTCTCCAAAAGTCACTGCGCTATTTCCCTTCGTTCTATCTTCTTCACTGATTTGGACACATACAAAGCACATGGGAACATGAATAAATTGTTGGTCTTGTAAATGCAAGGGGAAATTTTTTATGTACCACTAGTGCTTGATCCCACATTCTATTTCTATTCTGTTTGGTTAGGAAAGTTGTGTTTCTGTTTGTTATGGAGTTATGGTGTGATTTGTCCGTGTTTGTGTTTGTGCAGTTATTAGTGGGTGAGTTGCTTGGTATGTTGCCAAAATATTGGCTACTACAGTTACTGGTGGTGTGAAGAGCCGGTAGGTTAGTGCTAACTTGTAGGAAGTGATTGATGGTATATTAATGTCTTCTTTTTAATAGATAATGCATCTATTTTCCTTGTGTTGTTCAGACTGATTAAGGCCACAGTCTGCCAAAATTGCAAAGAAGCAGCAATCATGTAACAAAATTTATTGTTTGGCTAGTTGCAAAAATATTAGCTATTGCAGTTGCTGGTAGTGTGGAGAGTAGTGGGTTGTTGCTGACTTATAGTAAGTGATGGATGGTGTATTTAATGTCTTATTTTTACGAATCTCTTTTCCTTGTGTAATTCAAACTAATTAAGGCCATTGTCTGCCAAAATTGCAAAGAAGAAGCAGTCATGTAACGAAATTTATGTATCTGCAATTGAGAAATTTATGCCTTTACTTCAAGCTGTTGGTTTTGTATGTGCTGAAGTTGATTTCAAACTTCCATACGTGTTTATAGATTCTTGTTTTTCTTGCACTTGCATTGCAATTTATAACCTGCATTGTGCTTCCAAACAGGCCCTTGTCTCCCAGGGAAAAATAGTCTTTTCATATTTAGCTAGGATGTTTACTGCTTTATTTAGTTTTGTCAAGACTATATTAAGAAAGGAATGTTACTATAGTATGAATGACCATTAAAAAAAAAAAAAAAAAATTTGTCAGTATGAGTGCGGGCCTTTTCTAGTTTTTGAGAGAGTGGAATTCTATTAGAACTTCATTGAATCAAAGGTCATAATGGTCAGTAGTTTCACTTCTTTACTGCTTTATATTCTGTAACAGCAAGCACATCTTTAGCATTTGGACATTATATGTTTTAGATCATTTGAGAACTTATTTCTTTTTAGCACATTTATTAGAAGTGATCATTACTTTTCTTTTATTGCAGAGGCTCTACCTTTTCTCACTAGTCTCATCTTATAAGTTGAATGGTTAAATATATTACGTGTTATCTTCATCATTTTATGTTTGTCTATAATTTCATGAGCATGACCATCCAGTTACAAGATGATATTTATTTTCTTACTCGGGACAGTGGATGAACCCATTCTGATCAGGTTTTCAGATGGTAAAAATGTATACAGGTTGGTTCTCGATGGCAGTAATTTAATAGTACTCAATGGGTGGAGGTGAAAATCAGAAGCAGGGCCATTTGTTTATTTGGATGGGATGCTAATTTTGGTAAGTGCTAAATCAAATATGACCTTACCTTGGTAAGGTATGGTAATTGGAGATGTGTAGGTTTTGTTTTTGGCGATTCTCCAATGGCTTGTGGAATCTAAATTACGTTTTGTAGAAACCTATCATGATACAATTTTGCAAAATTCTATCTATTGCACAATTCAATTCCTTGATACAGAATGGTTGTTTTACAGGTTCAGATTGGCATCCTAAAATTCATACCAAACAGAATCACCTTGTCCACAACGATGCTCCATGGTTTATTGTGGAATCCTATGAAGAATGCCATCATCCCCCATGTTTGTTCTTCCTTGACAAGCAAGAACTATTGAATTTCTTATTATTCTTCCCGGAAGATGTGGGGATACTGAAAAACTTTTGATTTTACTTTGCAGATTTGACAATGATAGTGCCGATATTTGTCTGAAAAGATATCTGGATCCATCCTTTCTTAAGATGACATGTTCAAGGTCAGAACTAATGAAGCCCAAAATTTGCAGAGAGAAAAACAAAGCTCCCTAAAGCAAGGTAAATTCTATTATTATCAAATAGACAGAAAAAAGAAAAGTTCTTATGCGTTCCATTCTAATCAGATGCACAGGAAAAAGGGATGAATTCAGAGGAGTGGAGAAGTTCATGCTGTGTCACTATTATGGCACCATAGAAGGTATATTCTTCGACAACATCACCATCACCACCATAATAAAAGCTTTGTCTCAACTACATTGAGGTCGGGTACATGAAAATTCGGGTTCCCCATTCCAATTTATCCATTATTTCTACATAGCTCCTAAATTTAAATGTATTCCATTAACTAACAAAAATAGAAGGAGGATTGAAATTGTGAACGGACTTTGTTGATTTTATGATAAGAACATGTGTGTAGTTTGTACCTTGTACAAATGATGGGAGTCCGAAGATGCATTGATGCAATGGTGTAAATAAGTAATAGCACCTACTGGTGCAATGAACTTGATTGTAAACTGAGTTTCCTCATGAACCCTTTTTCACCCTTAAGTACATTCTATTCTAATGAAATGGACAAAAGAAAAAAAAATGTCTTATGTATTCTATTCTAAACAAATGGACAGGAAAAAAGGATGAATTCAGAGGAGTGGAGAAGTTCATGTTGTGTAAATATTACTGCACCATAGAAGGTATATTCTTCTACTACATCATCACCATCACCATCATTAAATCTTTGTCCCAACTACATTGGGCTCTGGTAGATGAATTATATTTCACCATTTCAATCTATTTTTATGATAAGAACATGTTTGTAGTTTGTACCTTATACAACTGAAGGGGGCCCGATGACGCATTGATGCAATGGTATAAATGAGTAAAAGCACCTATTGGTGCAATGAACTTGACAGTAACCTGAATTTCCTCATGAACCCTTTATCTCCCTTTCTTATATGGCTGCGAATGTGATGCTTGAGGTGCAAGTACATTTATCTTGGACTGTTCGACATTGAAATTAAAGCTACGCAATATCGCACACAAGTTGTCTTGGGACCATGTGATGTGGGTAGTTGTGACGTTTGTGTCCATGTGGATAGCTGTGATGTCTGCGACCATATATTTCTTTCTTTGGGTCCATTCTAAAAGTCATCTCGCATAAGATCTCACACAAGATCTCATGGTGTATAGCGTCTTTTTTTTTTAATCAAATGGTCCTTCAATGTGCAAATCTGGATGGCAGGCAATCCCCTTGGCAATTTTTTCTTGTATTCCTCGGCTTATCCAGTTGTATGAATATTTTGTACATAAATTTTCCATATTATTGTTGAAAATTTCACCAAATAAGATGGTCTACGTTGCATTTGTTGGATACAAAATTTTCAAATTTAAGTTATAATTGATATGATATTTTTGGTTGAAGATATTCTTTTTGTTTGTTGAATAGTTTGATGAAAAGGAATTGACTGTGCACTTTTTAAACGACATGAGATGTGTGTTGTCACTGATATCTCTTATCCTGAAGTTAATCACTTGCGTGTTTGAGAGAACATGATGCATCTAAATTGTTAAAAACAACTAGCAAATTATATACAATGCGGCCTCACCTTTCCAGAACCAAACCATTGGATTGAATCTCTCTTTGCCTCAAACATGATATTAATTACAGTATCAATTTGGTAATGGTCAAAACTTGTAGTACTTGGGGCAATACAAAATCCATTCCAACATCGTTCTAAACCTGCTTGTAAGAAAAAGACTAGGATTGCTCAGCTCAATCCTTCAATACAGAAGTAATACTAGACCATATAAAAAAATACCCAAAAAATGAATAAGAAAGACTTGTAGAGGAAGCAAGATAAGGAAAGAAATACCGGTAAGAAAAGACTTTGAATATGCTTAAAAATATAGTATCTTGCTGATGATGATGAAAATAAATAATTAGAGTGATTTTAGGCGCAACAACGTGCATTAGAGGGTATGAGATGAAAGTGGGGGATAGTTGGCAGGTAGAGTTAAATTAGGAGATAAGATTAGTTAAAAATCTAAATCCCTAAATAATAGGTTCCAATTTGAATTAAATATCTACTTAATTAGATTAGATAGGGAATTAAAGAGTACCTTAATCCAAAATAGAGAAATTCTAGGGATGGGGATGGATAATGTTGGAAAGGATTGAAGGATTGAGACTTTTTAGGAAGAGATGAGATGGTAATTGTATGCGCCACATCTCACCGTGTTAGGTACATTGATATGACTACCAATACATATAAATTCAATACTGAATTCTTCTTAATCTTCTCCAAATTACCAAAACTCTTTAGATTCAAATCACCTAAAACGCCTAAATCTTATAGATGACCGACCGGTTAGAGTAGGTGCAGCTCTATTTAAATGCTTTTTGTTCATTGTGGGGTCTACCTATATGACATAGAACACTTGAATAATAAAAAAGATTAACATATGTTTCATGCATTGTGGGGCCTCCGTGTATGACATTTATCCACCATAGAACCTAACTATTTAAGACTAAAACTAATGATCACCTTTTTTTTTTCTTTTTTTCTTTTTTTTTTATTTAGCTATTGGAGGGTTTCCAACCCTTTGGGCTGGACTAATTCCTCCGGACCCAAAGGGAAGCCGAGGGAGTTCCCTGTAGCCCCACTGTAATATTGTAGTTTCGAACCTACAACCTTCGAATGCAAACTGTGGTCGTAAGCCAACTGAGCTATTGTTGGAGTTGATGACGACCTCTTAATACACGGTTACTCCCTCTTCCTCCTACGGGTATTTTTTTGTTTTGTTTTGGAAAGTCCCATCTCCTATGTTAATTATATTAATAAAAATACACAGTTTCCTCTTAAAACAGTTTTATGGGTTTCCTCTTTCTATAATAATATTACAATTAAACACTTTCCTCTAAAAAATAGTTTTCTAATTTTTTTTGGCTTCCCTCTTGGATTTCAGATCGATGTACATAATATAATAACCTATAAAAGAAACAAAATAAGTGTGTAGGGTTACCGCATGCAGCCTTCAATCTTGGACCCAACCATTCATAAAAATGCGTGGATCAATCCGTCGATGGCGAATTCACTGCGAAATGCATGAGAAAATCCGTCAAATGTGAATTAACAGCAACCCTGACCCTCTAACCGGCGCGTTTCGCCTTTTTGACAAGAATTTTCAGTTGCCTAGTGATGGCCATGATGGTTCTCTACCACTCCTTCTGATGATAGGCATAACGGGGGCCTTTATCTACGGCTCATTGGCGAAGATGGCGGAAACTATGCAGCATTGGGCAGATAGGAAGAATAAGAAGAAGAAGAAGCAAGTATACTACTCTCTCTTTCTCTCTCTTACACCCCAACCCGTTTTAACCTTCATTAGTACTAATTAATTGTATTTTAGCTAAATTAATTATGTTTAATTGTTAATTATGGTAATTAGTGTTTATTAGTCTTTATAGACTGAGTTAGTTGTGTCTTGAACTTTGAATAGGTGAGTTGGAATAGAGTTGACTCAATTAAGTAGGGTTAAGGGCTTTTTCGTAATTATCGATTTTTGCATTTTGCATCATTTGCACGTCATATTAGCATCATCACGTGTATTTCGATGAGAACGTCGATTTTCGTATTAGGCTATCCTTCATTTGACTAACCATTGAGTAATTGGACCCTCATTCGACTTAAAATGGAAAAAAACAGTCTTAGTGGACCTTTTTGCAAAATGCCACTCTACCCCTTTAAATACTACCTTATCCTTTCCTTTTATTTCCCTTCTCCTTCCTTTCTTTCTCTACTCTCTATTCTTCCTTTCTCCTTCTTCATTCCTCCTCTCTTCTCAATCATCAAGAAGTTGGTGGTATGTGCATTGGAGGAAACAAGACTTGAAGTTTTTCCCCTTCATCTTCTTCAACCTCACTCCTCTTTGTAGACAAGAAAACCACCTCCATTATCTTCTCCCCTACTCAACTTCATATTCCTTGTCAAGGTAAGAGACAAGACCCCTTATTCTTGTATTTTGAGTTGCATTAGAGTCAAAGGACTCCTAAGGAAAACCTACATGGATATTCATTGCTTTTTTCCATGATTATTGTGATTAGGGCTTGATACATTTGGGGATTTTGGGTTCCTTGAGCTAAAGAGTGTAGGAAGATTGGAAAGCTCTCATTTGAGGCAAGTATAAGCATTAATATGGACTTATATCTTGTTTATGTTCATTGATTCAATGAGATCCTTCTTTCATGATTTTATCCCTCAATAAATGAATAGAATTGTTTATGAATCTATAATGATAGATTGGAGGGTGTTATGTAGTAAATGGGAGCATGGAGACTCCATTTTCATGCAGGTTGGATGAGGAAGGGAGGTGGAAATGAATGAGGAATGAAACAGAAATGAATTCCGAGGTCAGGAATTCTGGTAAGTTCGCTCGAGCCCCTCTCCTGAAGCATTGGGTCAAGCGAACAAAGAGATCGCTCGATCGTCCACCCCTCTAAATGGGTCCGCTTGAGCTAACCTGGGTCCGCTCGAGCGACCTCACCCCCTGAAGCCACTGCTCAAGCGAACAAGTGGATCGCGCGAGCGAGTAGACCTCTGGAAGGGTCCGCTCGAGCGAACCTGAAGCTTTGAACTGGGCTTTTTCCGACCCAATTTTAGGGTGAATTATCACCCTTAACCTATCATAACCCACCTTAATCAACTCTAATAGATAATTAAGGTGCTTACCCTTACCCCATAGGAATTTAGGAACCTTTGAGACCTTATGACCCAAAAAATGGAACCATTAACCTTATTAATTGGACCAATGGATATTTATTAGTCCAACACTATGCCATGAAGGTTAGTTTGGAAATTTAACGTAATTCTTATAAATAGTGACACCTAATAAGGTAGTAATACTTTTGACTTTCCCAACTGACCTTGAATTGGATGACGAAGGACTAAATACAGTAGCTTAGTGTTGGTTAGTAAAATGCCTTGATTCCTCTAAATTCTTGCATTTCATATTGGAATATGATCTCGTTATTGATATTAAATCTGACTTAGTGTATTGAATGCATTTAGTATCCTTTAAGGTTTAATTGTTTACATTCAATTCCTAATTTCAACGCTGTATATTCGATTCAGTATTCGTTGTTAATGTGGGATTGAGTAAGTATTCGCGATATATGAAATTACTAATTGGTGTGATTATGGACAAATGAAATACAAACTTACTCAAATCCTATCTATATTCAATTATTACTTGATTCGATCAAGTCGGCACTACTTAACTTCGACCTTGTGATACCCGACGAAGTTAAACTTGATTTAGTTATTTGAAACTACTGTAGTAAGTCATTTGGAGTACCGGAACTCCAGACGCGGGGAGCCAGCTAGCCTTTGGTCAGGCCGCTGGTAACATCCCAAGTAGATTTTCTCTCTATTGAAAGGATGAGCTTAAGGTAGTAGCCAATTTGTATGTTTTCATTGTATTTGATTCACAACGCATAAATTATTCATGATGAAAGCATGGAAGTTGTGGTTGACGAATTGTCTAGATTGAAACATCTTACGTATCTTGATTTCCACTTACCAAATGAGGAGTGTCTCGCTGCTTTTCTAGAAGAGAGAAAATTGCGGAAGGAAAGATGCTTGTGGAGATTTCGATTTCGGGTTGGCCATAAGACAGCTTGGATGAAGTTGGTTGGTTATAATTGGGAAAAATGGGAAGGATGTTTGGTATACAGTGGTGGCGATGAGATGTCACATGCTGTGATTGAAGAGACACTTGCTCATTGTTCCACTTTTCATCTAAAGGATCATCATGCCACACAAAAGCTATCTGAGTTTGGCATGGAAAACATGAATGAGCTGAAAATATGTTTCATCGAAGGCTGTGATAAAATGGAAATGCTCTTTGATGGAGATGGGGAACAACAAACGTGTGTAATGCTCCCCAACTTGGAGATACTTGTGATTGCAAATCTTTCTAATTTGAGAAGATTATGGGTTGGGCGATTGTTACCCGGTAGCCTCTCCAAACTAACCTATTTGGAATTAGGTAGATGTCGTTCTGGTCGCCTAAAGAAGGTTTTCCAAGTGGGTATGATTCAACAACTACCCAGTTTAGAAACATCGTAAGTCTTATGTTCGGACGTTGAAGAGATAATAGGGATTGAAGAGGAGACGTCTGTCCCATGCCATGCCCATATTTGTAATAATGACACTGTCATCCTCCCTAATATATTAAGCTGATTGTTCTGAGTCAGCTTCCAGGATTGTTTAGCTTTTGCCGAGGGGTTTCTTTGTAATGGCCCTCACTAGAATCTATTGATATTTATGGATGTACCAAGTTGAGGAGTCTCTCCTTCCTCACCCATGGCACCGACATTGTAGCTCCTGCACTAAAGAAGATTGGAGGCCCGAGTCCATGGTGGGAAGCATTGGTGTGGGAAGACAACGACATCAAGCGACGGCTCCAACCTCTTTTCCGGAAGTTTACATTCCCATAATAAACTTTTGAGTAATCCCTTGTTGATTGATTTATTTTCTTGATATGACTCTATTGTGACATGACTGAATGATTAACAGTGTTGGTGTATTTTTTGGGACCAAAACTCCTACTTATTTCGTATATTTGCATGTTAGTGTATTTTTATTGTCCAATTTCTCATGTACAACTCTCTCTTCTATCTCCTTATTATATATGATTAGAGAAAAGAATTGGAAAAAAGTAATGTATTGTTAGATTTGAATTACGTTCTCTAGAAGCCAAGGAAGAGAGTCGGAGAGATGGTTCTGCTATTAATGGAAATTGTATTTGTTCATGAAGAGTAAAATGCAAGTGATTTACCATTGATAAACTTAAATTTAGTGCCTGTCAAATGTGTTGATTATGCTACTTGTCAGATGAGTCTATTATGCATAGACTAAGCAGTTATTGGTTCACTAATAAACATTAGATCAATCCATGGTCACACCACAATTCTCATATTCTGGCCAAATGCTAAATGCCAGTTTCCACAGTGTGGCCAGGGTTAGGGCCTCAGAAAAAGCGCACTTCAAACTAATCCAATACATATGGGACAATTTGGTTGTTTGTGAGTGCAGGTAATTCAGTTTTCACTCTTAACAGAGTATTCTGAGTTGCCTGTGAGAGTTGTTTTATTCTTTGCCATAACCAACCACAGGTAAAACAGAATTTCAACACTCTTAACAGAGTATTCTGAGTTGCCTGTGAGAGTTGTTTTATTCTTTGCCATAACCAACCACAGGTAAAACAGAATTTCAAGGATCCAATGGTGCCTCTGTGTTTTGGCAAGAAAGATTCAAAGCTGTCCTGCTTTATCCAGTTAAAAACCTAGCCAGGTTAAGTGAATGTTTTCTTTTTTTTGCAGAATGGTTGGTTATATGCTATGTTGTTTGCTTGAGCAGGGCACTGAGTGAGATAAAGGCTGTAAAACCAGTACCTCGCCTGCCTAATCCCATTTCCAATTTTCGCCATTGCCAAAAACTTAGTGGAAAAGATAGCATCCCTAGACATGGTGGAAAGCGCTCACTATAGCAGCGGTTTGGATTCAATCACATTACCAATCAAATAAAAAGGAGGGGGATAGCAACTTTGGTGTCAAGCCTGTTCCAGATCCAACCAGGACTGGATAGTTCCCAATGCGCCCATTATTTTGATAGCTAAATATGTCTAGCTTTTCAAGTAGGCTAACTTACCATGACAAATAACATGAAGCTATGATTTAATCTAATAGAAAATTCTTGCATCTCTATGTAGTTTTTTTATTTTGGAACAAATCCAGTAAAAACCTCAGCAGTGCTTGGAGTTAGGTGGTAAACAAGATTTTAGAGAGAGAGGATATCCAATATTGAATTTGTGTAGTACCATAAAAGCAAAAGCCATTTAACAAGTTTATATACTCCACAAAAGATTTAAGCCTCAACATTTTGAAGTACAGACGAGAAAAGTAAAAATTGAAAAATCCAAGGATCTTGTGGAACAAGACTTGTAGCCTCCATTCCAAAAATTATTTTGAAAGAAAGAGAAAAGCACCTCTGCAGGTGTAACTCACTAGAAATATGATTATATGGAAATTTCTTGGATATGATACGCCATAATCCAAGGAGATACTCTATTATATCACGCACCTGTGATTCAAAGAATATTCCTTCTCGCTCAGTTCTTCACTTCTTTGCAAGATTAGTTGGCACACCCACTCGAATTGTAGCATATGGACCAACCAGCATCAGTTTGTGAGCTAGAAATTGATAGCAATTTCCATTCAAAGCCTTGGTAAAAAAATGTTTGCAAGCTACAAATCTGAAAGTACGTATGGGAGAGTGATGGTTCTTTGTCAAATTAGGCTATGATGGAATGACGGTCCACCTCCATTTGTTTGTTTGGTTTGTTCATCAGATGAGATGCAATCTAGATTGCACTCATATTGGGTGCACGCTAGGAGTAGGACCCCGTTGAGTGGGATGTAGTTCAAGAAGTCCTTGTAATCTGTAGAATTTCTAGCTTGATATTTAGCTTGAAATGCAGATTAGAGAAAACACGGCCTTGTTTCTTGCATTTCAAAGAGACCAAGTTAGTCTAGAGAAACACACACTAGCCTAGAAGATTAAAATGAGTGCCTAGGCATCCTTTTGCATCGGCTTATGCGAACAAAGTGAGAGATGAATTGGCTAGTTGGAGTAAAAATTGGTCTCATGATTTATACGAGGGGAAATTTCAAAAGAGGGCTCAAGCTTTGCCCAGTTTTTAAATTAGGACAAAAAAAATCTCACATTTCAAAACGGGGCTTAACTTTTTTCCCTTCACATTTCGAACATGGTTTTTCCGGCAAGTTCTCTCATTTTTTTTCAAAATACCGGGCATTTTCTTTCTTCTTCCTCCTCCTAGGCCAATCCAATGGCTGGAATTTGTTGGAGGAGGCTGGTAGAGACGAACTCGTTGATGAGGTTCGGCTGGCAGATGCTGGCATGCAGCCGAGGGTCTCCTTTTCGGCGCAAAAGTCACGTGTCTTTTTTGTCTTTCTTAAGAGGATGAACGGTTCAAAAAAAAATTTTGTCCACAAAATAAAAATGCAAAAAAAGAACTGCCCAAATTCGGTTGAAAAAAAGATAAAAATGAAGGAAGCGTTGCCTAACTAAACATTGGGTGAAACTACCTCTTTCAGCATATGGATACATTTAATGATTTGTGGGTTTTTTTGAGTTTGGAATGGTCTCCACCTGCTCCCAACGACTTCTCTCTAAAGTCTTTGTTTATAATTAGAGGGAGTTGGGGGCGGGTTAGACATGTTTTCTAGTGAACTTTAGATCTTGACCCTTCATCAAGATGCAAACAATCACTGTCTCCTTTAACCAGGCCAATCTCAACCGTCCAAGACATTCGTTGACCTCTAGTTATCTGAGCAATCTTAGGGTCCTTACACAATTCACAGCACAAGAAGAAATCATCCCATCATCAGTACAATTCAATTGGCATTGGAGATCACTTGTTGGTTTATCTCAATCTTCTTCAATTTTCCTTTTTCCGACTGCCAAACATCAGGTTCTGTAGTAGCATCTCAAGTCTGGATACCAATTTATTCATTACTTGTTATGATGTGAATGATTTTTTTTTTTTTTTTTGTAAATTGTGAGAACTCATATCTTTTTTCTTGAAAGGATTAAGATCTAGGAAGTTTTTTTTTTTTTCTCTCTCTCTCTTTGATGACAACTCAAAACTCCAAAATCTTGAAATAAAGAGAGAACTTCTATCCAAAACAAGGTGAAAAGCTCAAAGAAGTAGATATTTTGACTTGCACTCCAAAGAGGAGAAAATATCCAAAGCTGAAACTGATCGTCCATTACAAAGCCTGAAAATCTACTTCTATTCTCATCCGTCCATAAAATATTATAAAACCCTAATTACAAGACTACTCCTCCTAGGCCTCACAAAAGGAAGAAAGAAATCTCCATAATTGTATAGTTAGAAAGAAATCAAAATCAGATGGAAACAAACACCAAAGAGGTCTGTGTGCAGTGAGCTGTGTCGTTTTGGCAACTTGGGGTGTCAAAAAGAACTGTGTCACCCATGCCTACTTTCTTCACCCCAGGTCTCCTTCCCTCACCCGAGGACCAATAAAAAATCAAAAAAACTTGGTGTGTCAAGCTGCAAGGCCCACGGGTTGCATCTTAGGACCAGCTGCTGGTGTGCAGGCAAACCTTTTTGGGTGCTGTCCCAGCTGAGCTGAGTCAGGTTCAGGTGGGGCAGAACCCATGGCTTACTTGCAGCCTCTCTGGCTCATGGGCTGTTGGGCCTTTTATAGCTTGAGCGGGCCTCATGGGCTGAACTATTTGGACCACTAGAGTGTCGTTTTTGGCCTCTTTTTTTTGGGTACGTACCCCAACAAAGGGGGTTGGGAGTTAGGACCCAAAAGAGCCCAAACAAGTGGGAAGAGTGAACTCAGGGATCGATCTCTGGGCAATTGGGTGATATGGGGGACTGTAATTTGTAAATCACCTGAGCAATCCCTAGTTCTTAATTTCACACATTTACAACATAGATTAAGGTTTTGGTAGTGTGTTTTTTTTTTTTTTTTGTATAATTGTGTTTTCTTGTTTTCTTTCCTTCAATGTTATTCATGATGCTTTACAAAAAAACAAAGTTATCCGTGATGACCTTGAATTTAACAGAACTCCAAGATCTTGTACTAAGCCGAACAAGTCACTAAAAAACAAGTAGAAGATTAATAGATCTCTGACCGATAATCTCTCTAAATCCACGGACAAAGATCCTTAATTAATGCGATAAGTTCATGAAGGAAAGATACAACTTTCATAAAAAAATATGATATAATATCCAAGCTCACATTGGCCTCAGCCTAACCGGACTTGACCCTACTCATATCGAAGCCTCCTTCAATGCCGTGATTTCTGAAGTTTAACATTGGAAAATAAACTATGGTAAGAATACCATGCCAACTCTATTTAGATGAAGGTGAATATTGTAATAAATTTTGGTTAAAATTATTTTAATTTCAAACATTGTTTGCAACAAATAGGTATAAGGTAAGAGTATTTTTGTCTTTTATAAATATGCTACTTGAATTTGACATAAAAAGATAGGTTTGACCGTCGATTAAGGTGGTTGACCGAATTACTCAAGAGAGTCTAAATGATTGTATTACTTGTGTATAAAGATAATAAAGTATATGGGTCATTATTGTAATATTAAAAGGGCAAGCACTTACATGTAGATTTTCCCTTTTTCCATTTGCTTTCGAGGGTCTCACGCACCCACACACACCCTATACACAACAATGAGCGACAGATTTTACTAAAAAAAATATTTATAGTTGCTTCTAGAAATAATTGGAGCTAGTTGTGTGGATTTTATAAATATAAATATGAAGTAGAAGAGCCACTTAGAGCATTCCCACGTGGCTAGCTTAGCTTTAGTTAAATCTAAGCTAACTAAAGTCACTTTTGTTATTTAAGCTATCCTACTATTTACATGCACCTACATCAGCCTCTTTACTTTATCTTTATTTCATTTAAATATTATTTCTTCGTTATTACTTTATTATTTTTTGTAACAGTCACTGTTCATTATTGCTTTTTCAACGGATGGAAAAAGGCACTGTTCATGTTACAGTACCACATTTGGAAATGGTACCCAACGGATGGAAATGGTTTTTTAATCTATCCCGAGCTACAGTACCACGTTAAGTGTAGAGAGGCACTGTTCATGAATGCTTTTTCAACGGATGGAAAAAGAGGCTGGTGTGCACGGATTTCATGGTACTATAGCTACTTTGTAGCAAAACATTGCATTCAGCTAGCCACATGCGAATGCTCTTAGATTGGTAGTGTTTTAGTCACATATATTCAAACAGCGACATCACTCGTTTGAGTTGCAAGAGAGCCAGCATGACACTTTGTCAGTTTGAAATTCAAACTCGTTTATGTGTGTTTGTGAGTATTACATTATCTGGATGGTAATTGTTCGTGAGTGATGTTATTTATACTATAGTTCATCTTTTCCTAATTGTCTTCCAATTTCTTAACAGACATGGAGAACATTGGATCACTTATAGATATTGGGAATCTCGCGTCGAGTCTTATTGGTCCTCAAATTGATTACATTACAAATCCCGAAAAGAAAATGGAAGAATTGGACAACAATGCACGGTATTTATTTGCCCGGAGGGATGATGTGGAAGAAATAACTAGAGAATCACCAAATGTGACAACAAGGGAGAGTAAATTGTGGCTTGAAGATGTGAAAAAGGTAGAACGTGATGTGGAGTCCATTAAGGACGAGCATACAAGGTGTTCTAATGTCTGCTCGAGGCTGACATTAGGCAAACGTGTGAGAGCGGTTGTCAAGGAAATCATCGATCTTGATAATAAACGACCAAAATTGAAGGAAAAAGAGTTATCTAATGCACGGTTGGAGAGAGTTGAACCGCAAATTGTAGAAATTAATTCATCAACTGACTCCAAGCCTATATTGCAGAAGATATTGGGGCTTATTGAAGATGTTAGCATCCAAAAGATTGGAATTTGGGGGATGGGTGGCATTGGCAAGACACGAACTCTGAAGCTATTGAACAATCGATTGGAAGAATCTCACATGTTTGACATCGTCATCTGGGTAACTGTCTCAGGTGAAGGAAGTCGAAGAAAGGTGCAAAATGATGTTGCAGAACGTCTGAAATGTATTGCAATAGATGTGTCTGACGATCGACTAAAAGCAAAGATATATCACCATTTAAGGGGGAAGAAGTTCTTGCTGATTTTAGATGATATTTGGGAAAGAATTGATTTGTCTGATGTTGGGATCCCAATTCCAAATCAAGATAATGGATGTAAAGTCTTGTTGACCACTCGAGACTTTGGCGTATGTCAGCAGATGGAAACGGATGTGGAAATACAAATGGAGAAACTATCCGAAGAGGAGGCAAGGAGCCTCTTCAATGAAAAGCTTGGAGATGTTGCCATGTCTCTTCATATCGAACCAATTGCTAGAGATATCATTAAAAAGTGTGGTGGTTTGCCACTTGCCATCATCGTAGTTGGTTCATCATTGAGAAGGAAGAGTGATGTTGGTGTGTGGAGGAATACCCTAAGGGAATTACAATTACCATGTATATCTCAAATTAAAGGCATGGAAAAGCAAGTGTTCTCTTGCTTGAGAATCAGTTATGATCGGTTACCAAATGATTATGAAAGGAACTTGTTTTTGTACTGCTCATTGTACCCAGAAGACTGGAAAATATTGATAACTGAATTGGTAGAGCGTTGTTGGTTGGAGGGCTACATTCGAGGAGTTGATAGCATTGAAGACGCACAGGATAAAGGTCGCCACATGGTAATCAATCTCGTCGATGCGTCATTGCTGGAGAGAGATGATAATGAAGAATATGTCAAAATGCATGATATTATAAGGGATTTTGCATTGAAAGAAGCTTCAGGGTTCTTAGTAAAAACTGGTAAGCATGTAAAGCATCCACCAGCGGAGAACGAATGGATGCAATCACAAAAGATATCATTAATGGGCTGTAGTTTGGGCTGGTTGTCGGAGAGGCCGAACTGTAGCACTTTGTCCACATTATTGTTGCAAGGTAATGATCAGCTAACAATGATCCCCGATCCCTTCTTTGAATGTATGCATTCTCTATGTATTCTAGACTGGAGTCGGACAAAAATAAAGTCCTTGCCGTCTTCCTTGTGGAACTTGGTTAATCTCCGCGGTCTCTATTTGAAGGATTGTAATAAATTAGAAGAACTTCCATGCCAAGTAGGAGCGCTCAAGCAACTGGAGGTGCTTCATTTGGGAGGCTACACAGCAATTAAATATCTGCGTAGAGAAGTTGGGGAACTAACTCGTTTGAAACGTTTGATAGTCGGGTTTAAAAAACGCAACTGTTCTCAAAATGATGAATGGAACATGAAGTTGAGAGTTCCAACTGGAATAATTCCAAAGCTTCCATATTTAGAAGAACTGAGCTTGTATGTTGGGGATGGGCCAATTTGTTTTGACAAGGAACAGGGGGATGATGAAAGCATGGAAGTCGTGGCTAATGAAGTGCGCAGCTTGGAACATCTTACTTATCTCGATGCATACTTTCCACAAGTGGAGTGTCTCGAGCATTTTCTACACCATAGCAAATCAGTGAAAGCAACCTCCTCCTGGTTTAGGAGATTCCGGTTTCGGGTTGGCACTCAGATATTGGATAGAGTAGTGTGGTTTGGTCCAGGTCTTACACAGGAAAGATGTTTCGTATATAATGGTGGTTTTGGGACGTCACATGCCGCCATTATGGAGACTCTTGCTCATTGTTCCAATTTTCTTCTACAGGATCACCGCACAGCAAGAAAACTATCAGAGTTGGGGCTAGCAAACATGAATGAGTTGAAAGAATGTTGCATTATAGGCTGTGATAAAATGGAAACTCTCTTTGATGGAGCTGAGCAAGAGGAAACTTGTGCACTGCTACCCAACTTGAAGAAGCTTGAGATTAAAGGTCTTCCAGAATTCAGGAGCTTATGCGATGGTCCATTGTTGCCTGGAAGCCTCTCCAAACTCACACGACTAGAGTTACATGAATGTAATAACTTGAAGAAGGTTTTCCAATTGAGTATTATTCGACAACTCTGCAATTTAGAAGTCCTCTGGGTCGGTGATTGTTCGAACATGGAAGAGATAATAGAAATTGAAGAGGAGGAGATGTTTGTCGCAAGCCATGCCCATGATGTCATCCTCCCTAATATCAAGGAAATTCTTCTCTGGTTTCTTCCGGAATTGGTTAGCATTTGCCGAGGGTTTTCTAATTTCGAATGGCCATCACTAGAAACTATTTGTATTTTTGGATGTCCCAAGTTGAAGAGTCTTTCATTCCTCTCCAATGGCACTAATATTGTAGCACCTGCACTAAAGGAGATTAAAGGAGAGAGTTCATGGTGGGAAGCATTGGAGTGGGAAGACAATGACATCAAGCAACGACTCCAACCTTTTTTTTCCCCTCGTTGATCAAGACGAAAACAAGCACACTGATCAAACCGGTAGATATCTCTTTATATTTCTTCAATTCTTTAACTTCTCTTTTCTTCTTCGTCTGCAATACTTC
The DNA here is from genome assembly GCA_038049695.1 of Cinnamomum chago. Lineage (NCBI taxonomy): Eukaryota > Viridiplantae > Streptophyta > Magnoliopsida > Laurales > Lauraceae > Cinnamomum > Cinnamomum chago. The sequence continues at coordinate 4,798,466 of CP142451.1, read as the reverse complement.
TTTTGAAATATGCATTGCGCCTTTTTTTTAATTTTTTCATTAATGGGTTGCTTAAAAACTCAAATAAAAAGATGATGATCTCACTTTGTTTAATGATATGCAAGTCCAAAAAAGGAATAGAGATTGAACATGACAGAACCCCCCACATCTTGGATAAGTTTGAATTCATCTCATATGCCCACAAAGTGTTTGATGAAATGTCTCAACCAGTTAATCTTTATTGAAATATGCTTGTCCCCATGACTGGGCATTTTGTTACATCTCTGTTACAAGTTTAGAAATTATTGGTCTCACTACAGCTAAAGTTCTTGCTTGATCTTCTAACCCTTTTCTTTCTTTAAAAAAAAAAAAAAAAGTTTCCTATTGTTTGTATGCTTGAAATCACATTCACATGTAATTTTTCTGATAATAAATTTGCTTAAGAAGTTTATCATGGTTTATATTTTTTTTTAAATATATCCCGTAAGAATGTAAGAAACCTGATCAATTTCTTTCTGTGTGCAAGTGTTTGTATAAATGAATGAAGGGGCCTATTTGGTTGGACTTTTGATTTGCATAGGCGATTTGCAAGATCATAAAAAGAGCTTGAGTGGACCAATTTACAAAAAAAAAAAAAAAAAAAGACAGAAAAACGAAAAGAATATCTGTTGAGATGATATTGAGTGGAAATATCTTCCCTATATTTCTAATCATAATCGAATCTTATCTCATCAATTTACGATCGGATTTGAGTACTAGATTTCTCTTGCAATACGGTTGAATGTGTCTCTCTCATTTGTTATAGATAAAGGGTGCCATTTATAGGATACTATGATTATCTAGACTGCGTTGTTGCTCAATCACATGGATAGAATTTGTATTTGTTTTAATTGTTTTATTTATAAAAATTGCATTGTGACATTCTGCATATCTTCTCTGGTTTGGACACATACAAAGCACATGGGAATATGAGTAAGTTGTTGGTCTTGTATATGCAAGAGGAACTTTGCTACTTACCACCAGTGCTTGATCCCAGGTTCTGTTTCTGTTTTGTTTGGTTAGGAAAGTTGCATTTCTGTTTGTTATGGTGTGAGTTGTCAATGTTTGTGTTTGTGCAGGTATTAGTGAGTGAGTTGTTTGGCCTGTTGCCAAAATATTAGCTACTGCAGTTACTGGTGCTGTGAAGAGTTGTGGGTTGTTGCTAACTTGTAGGAAGTGATGGATAGTATATTTAATGTCTATTATATATAAATATATATATATATATAGATAATGCACCTGCTTTCCTTGTGTTACTCAAACTAAGGAGGTTAGCTACCCCCAAAGTAGCCACTGTCTCCCAAAATGGCAAAGAAGCAACAGTCACGTAAATTTTTTTATCTATGCCTTTACTCTTAAGTTGTTGGTTTTGTATGTGTTGAAGTTGATATCATGCTTCCCTATTTATAAATTCTTGTTTTGTCCTGCACATGCATTGTAATTTAACTGGCATTGTGCTTCCAAACAGGCCCTAAATCTCCCAGGGGAAAATGTCTTTTCATATTAAGTTAGGATGTTTACTACTTTATTTAGTTTTGTCAAGTCTATATTGAGAAATGAATGTTAGTATGAGTGACCATTACAAAAAAAAAATGTTAGTATGAGTGTGGTCTTTTTCTCGTCTTTGAGAGATAATGGGATTTTATTAGAACTTCATTGAATCGGTCAAAATGATTAGTAGTTTCAGTTCTTTACTGCTTTATATTCTTTAACTGCAAGCACTTGCTTTCACATATCGACATTTTATCTTTTAGGTCATTTGAGAACTTATATGCTGGCTTCTTTTTTGCTCTTGTACTTCGTATATCACAGTTATTAGAAGTGATCATTACTTTTCTTTTTATTGCAAAGGATCTATCTACTCTCACTAATCTCATCTTATAACTTGAATGGTTAATTATATTCGGTGTTGTCTTCATCATTTTATGTTTGTCTATAATTTCATGAGCATGACCATTCAGTTGCAAGATGATATTTGAATACTTCTTGCCTACTATTCTCTGTTCTTATTTTTCATTTATTTTCTTACTCAGGAAAGTGGATGCTCCCATTCTGATTTGGTTTTGAGATGGTAAACATGCATGCAAGTTGGTTCTTAGTGGCAATAAATTTGATAGTACTCAATGGGTGGGGCGAAAATCAGAAGCAAGGCCATTTATTTACTTGGATGGGATGCTAATGTTGGCAGGTGCTAAATCAAATATGACCTCACCTAGATAAGGTTTGGTAATTGGAGATGTTTAGGTTTTGTTCTTGGCGATTCTCCAATGGCTTGTGGAATTCATCTTAGGTTTTGTAGAAACCTATCATGATATAATTTTGTAAAATTTTATCTATTTCACAATTCAATTCCTTGATACAGAATGGTTGCTTAACAGGTTCATATTGGCATCCTAACATTCATACCAAATAGAATCAGCTTGTCCATAGTGATGTTCCATGGTTTATTATGGAATCCTATCAAGCATGCCGTCATCCACCTGTTTGTTCTTACTTGACAAGCAAGAACTATTGAATTTCTTATTGTTCTTCATGGAAGATGTGGTAATACTAAAAAACCTTTTGATTTTACATTACAGGTTTGACAATGATGGTGTCAATATTTGTTTGAAAGATAATCCAGATTCATCCTTTCTTAAGATGGCTTGTTCAAGGTTAGAACTAATGAAGCCCAAAATTTGCTGAGAGAAAATAATGCTTATGAAACCAAGGTACATTCTATTCTAGTCAAATGGGCAAAAAAAAAGTTCTGATGCATTCTATTCTAATCAGATGCACAGGAAAAGGGATGAATCTAGAGGAATGGGGAAGTTCATGCTGTGTCAATATTACGACACCATAGAAGGTATATTCCGTTTCCCCATTTCAATCTATCCGTTATGTCTACATAGCTCCTAAATTTCAATTGTATTCCATTAGCAAGCAAAAATAGATCAAGGATTGAAATTGTGAAAGGACTTGTTTGTTGATTTTATGATAAGAACATGTTTGTAGTTTGTACCTTGTACAACTGATGGGAGTTCCAATGATGCATTGATGCAATGGTGTAAATGAGTAAAAACACCTACTGGTGCAATGAACTTGACAGCAATATGAATTTCCTCCCCTTTTTTCACCCTTTCTTATATGGCTGCGAATGTGGTACTTGGGTCTAGGGACATTTATCTTGGACTATTCGACATTGAAATTGAAGCTGCGCAATATCGCACACAAGATATCTTGGGACCATGTGGGCAGTTGTGACGTTTGTGTACATGTGGGTAGCTGTTTTGTTTGTGGCCACAGCTTTCGTCTGTGTGATCATGGTAGAAGTCTTCTTGCACAAGATCTCACACTAGTTGCACAATAGAAGCATGTACACGCCACAGACATGTTGCATTGCCACACCGTGTAGTAACCTGTAGTTGTTAGTATTCAGATGCTTTAACACGAAATTCTTGTACATTGCAAATTTTGCAAGAGTTTTTCTAAATGTATCACGATCTTGAAACATTAGCCCTTTCCACAACTCATGCGCAGAACTCTGCAGCAACTCGTTGCTGAAATCGTCAATGGGTACAAGAGTGTCTGGCATGTTAGTATCTTTAATAAGTTCATCTGGGCCTCTCATTTAGGACTGCAGGTGGATCTGGGCTTAGGCCAGATAGCATTACAGGTTGGTGTACCCAACCTCTGGCCTGGCATGGTCACATGCAGCCCTAAAGGCATGCCAATTGCAGTTTGGATAAAATGGGCAATGCATTTTAAAATTTCTTCAAGTTTGCCAGTAACTCCATCTTCATGCATGTGGGGCGTGTAGCTATGGAGCTATGACCATCAGGTCTTACCTTGGATAGACCATAGCATAAAATCTGCATTGGATGGCAACCCATGCTTCTCAGATACTTAAAACATATGCAACGTATTGGATCGTAACCAATACTTCATTTTTATGTGTAAAATTCATAGCATGTCCTTGCTACATCCATCCCATATCTCGGAATCAAGCCAGGCATCCATTTGATCGGCTGAATTCTGAGGCTATGAAATGGGTGGTTAAGAAAACAGTCTACCAATATAAAAATGATCCACTTTTCCCCCAGAAATCCACCAAGCGAAGGGCTAGGTTTCTCTACTTGATTTTGGTCTATAGACTATTCATGGCAGGACCTAATAGGTTGAATGGATTATCTTGTACTTGCATGCCTCATGCAAGAGTAGAATCACTGATCACGCGAGAAATAAATTTTTCTTTGCTGTGGTCATTTTAGTATTAACTCAACGAACAATGTTCTGATATCAGGGCTACTCCAGTTGTAAATGATTACCTGAACCTGGCCTTGAAGGTCTTTGATGTGCTGAACTGCCATGTCCAACATCTCTGCTGTGTTCGTTTGCTGTAAAATTCCAATCAAAAGAACAAAAGTACGATCTTTAAAATAACCAAATAGCAAATAGCTAAAGAATTATGTAAGGGGGTATCCTTTTCTTTTTGGTCAAAAACCTTAAATTGGCCAGCTAACTACTATTACAAGGTCTAGGTTGATGCATGCTAGACCCACGGGAAGGTGGATCCAAATTATTGACTGATGGATCACTGGAACAATGATGGACCAAAAAACTTCCCAAGTGGTAGATTTCTATCTATTAATTCTTAAATATTTTACAGAACTCTTAGCATTATTAGGATTTGGCCGCCAAAACACACTTGTGAGACTAGCTGCAGCTCGGCCCACATGCATATGTGAGGCAAATATCACTTTTACTTATTCTTCGGGTGAAATGCTTATAAATAGCCCCCCAAAGAGCTTCCCATTTCCATGGGAATCTTGTCCCTTCTTTCTCAACAAAGAGAACAACCATATCCAACACAATCTACCAATCAACAAATCCACAGGATTGACCTCATCTAAGGTTTCCTAACAACCAGTGAAGATCTCATTGATTTTATCCTTTCTGTTTCTGTTTAATCCTTTATATAAGTTGTAAAATTTGATTTACTATATAAAAAAGAAGCAGAGTTGCATCTTTCCCGAACACAATTTTCATCTTCGCTGTTATATATGTTTTTCTAGGCGTGCCATTTGCCTCACTGGCAAGCTTTTTCTTCCTTTACAAATTTTGGTAAAAGAAGAAAAAACTTGCGAGTGAGGCAAGTGACATGCCTAGCAAATATATATGTTTGTACATGCATTACTGGTTTGTGAAACAATCACAATCATCTTATCTTAGTTTAAGTTTAAAACATTATTTAAGTTTAAACATTGTGTCCTTATTAGTTTGGCCGTATTCTTAGGTTTTAAGTATAAACGCTACATTCTTATCAAATTAATTTCATATTAAGTTTAAACATTGTAGACTTGTATCCTTATCATTAGTTGTAACTTCTCATCATCTCTAAAATTACACTCCACCTACTTGAGAAGTAGTGTAAGAGTCTTCCCTACTATTGTGATTATATGATATGGTCAAATCCTATGGATTGCAGATCTGATGAGTCCTGTGCATCTATTTTAGGTGAATGTGAGAAAATCAGACTGAGTTTTCAATAATGTAAATGAAATTATCATTCATAAAAAAAAATGTAAATGCAATTAGCAAGGCAATGAACTGCACTTTTAACCACTAGTTTGTTTACCCACCAAAGGACAAACCATAAATTCTGCATTTCAAATACCCTAGATTTAAATGAAAAAAAGGTCTTATTGGTTTTATCCTTTCTTTTCCTGTAATCAAGGAAATTTCAGCCATAACTTAGTTTACCCACTAAAAGACAAACCACAGAATTTTCCATTTCAAATACCCTTGATTTAGATGTACAAAAGGTCTTATTGAATTTATCCATTTTGTTTCTTGTAATCAAGGAAACCAACCCAGTATAGGTACCTTGTAAAATTAAGCATAGTAATCAAGTTTCAAAATTAGATGTATTGTATGACAAAGAAACATTGTTGCATCTTTTCACTTAAACAATTCTCATTTCTGTTATTGTATATTTTTGTTGGGCATGCCACTTGCCTAATTGGAAGTTTTTTTCTTCCTTTACTAACCCTGTAAAAAGATATAAAGCGTGCCAATGAGGCAAGTGGCATACCTAGCAAATATATATCAGTACTATAATCCTTATGCAAGTTGTACAAACTGATTTACCATATGAAAAAGAAGCATAGTTGGTTGCATCTTTCACCGAAAGATTCCTCATTTCTATTATTATATATTTTTGCTAGGTGTGCCACTTGCCTCACTGACAAGCTTTTTCTTCCTTTACACTTAAAAAGAAGAAAAAGCTTACCAGTGAGGTAAGTGGCACCCCTAGTAAATATATATGTATGTATTTGTTCACTTATCTAAGTTTAAACATTGTATCGTTATAAGTTTGGCTGTATTTTTAGGCTTAAGTTTAGATGTTGTGTCCTTATCAGATTATTTGTACCTTTAAGTTTAAATGTTGTAGACTTGTATCTTTATTGTTAGCTGTAAGTCAACACCACCATCTCTAAAAAACACTCCACCTACATGAGAAGTAGTGAGACAGTTTTCCCCAGTACGGTGATTATCTGACTTGGTCAATCCTATGGTTTGTGGATTAGATGGGTCCTGCCCCTCTATTTTAGATGAACATGAGGTAGTTCAATAATGAAAATGAAATTGGGAGGCCAACAAACTGCATTTTCAGCCATAATTTAGTTTATCCAACAAAAGACAAACCCTACCTTTTGCATTTCATACACCCTAGATTGAGATGAAGTTTTACCTTATCCACATTCGGCAGAAGATCTTCTAACCTTTTCAATTTCTCACTGATCCTTGTTCGTCTGTCCTGAAAATGTGAATCAGAGTTACAGGTTACGAATGTACAATAGACAATGGCACAAAATTTCAGTTGAAACATGACACAAACACAATTGTACTTCCAAAGAAAGAGTATGTACTATGTATTACACAATTTACAGATGTGTATAGATGTATGGACTTGTGTCTAGTGAATCTTATCTGCATATGCATGATTGTATTCATACATTGGAATAGACAAAATCTAATTTATGCAGCGCAGTAACCAAACCCGTAAATGTCCATTTGAAGCAATGTGAGAGAACTGCAGTTTCACCAAAATATGCCAAAGGGATTAGAATGACATGATGCTTTCGAGGGCATGTTTTGACATTGGTTTAGTGTAGTTCTGGGACTAGTGCTTCTTATAGGCCCATTTTAGAGTTGGCACTACGGGCTATTAGTCCAGTTCACCCTGTTCACACACACTGCAACATTGGCTATCTTTATACCAGAGGATGGATGTAAGTCATATACATGGGTTGCATAGACAAACATAAAGTAGTGTTTAATATCCTTTTTCAAAGGTTCTCTCTGCTTCTTGCATAGTGCAAACCATTGTCTATTAGCACAAACTTGAAGTCGTGTACTGAATCACCAAAAAAAAGGAGTTGTACCTTCAATTCCCATTAAAGAGGTGATCAAAAGGAGTTCTATTCTTGGTAACGTTGATCACCATAACAGTGATCTAGATCACGGGTTGGTTCTCATCTCAGTATGCTCATCTAATAGGTGACAGTCATGAGAAACGTCTGTCACGAGAGGATTTACTTTTCTTTTGTGAAAGGCTCCAAAAGTAATAACATTTCGACCAGTGCGAAATTGGAATGGCTGCCAATTCATGGGGAATCAGGTGCTGATGCATGTAAGGGCATGGATTGATCATGGATGAGCCTCATTACATAGATTTGAAAATGGTGGACTTTGCTTCAAATAAAACTAAACTTGGGTCCAGTTTATTCCATAACTAATTAGAACTTTTATTCATACACTTTACACCACATGTTGGCACAAATGTACATACAATTATGCATGAATGAAAGCCCTTAGATTAGATAAGCTATGATTATGATGATGATGACATGCATGCACACAAATAAAACTGGTGTTACAAACCCGCTCTGCAATGCTTCTAGCTAGAAGCACAACCACGCATAGCACGAATTTTGCAAGGAATTAACCGAGTCTGGTTGCATCTGGAGGAGCTTCTCCACAGTTGCCATCTCTAGTGAGGTTTGGGGTAGACTAAACTGAAAATCAACAACCACAACAGAACTAAGTAAATTTACCATGAGATTTTGCACCCAACACCTTACAAATACATGAGATACAACACATTTCTTCGAACTACTAAAATAACACCCTTTTGAAGCAAAAGAAAAGGTCATATTCTTTCATAAACGCCTGTATTTACAAATTGCCAAAGGAATTACTAGAACATTGTGCCGCAGGCATATGATGCGGGCCACCTCAGAGCCATACAGGGTTCATCAAAACTCAATTTTCACAAGTCTTGTACCTACACATGTTTTGAGATCTCAACCATCTTTTTTATTTTCTTTTTTTTAACATTTTACTAGGATTAGCTTTCCTATTATATTTAAGACTCTTCGTTTCCTTCTTTATTTGGATAGATTAAGATCCCTTATTTGGCATGTTGCCAGTTGAATGGGGAAGATCTACTTTCTAATTAGGATTAAGGGTGGACATCTATTGTGCTTTTACTTTTACATCCAAGAGGCAAAGGTTAACCATGATCTGAATATATTTCTGATCTTCCTATACCATAAGTTGGAATTATGACTGCAGTTTGCCTAGAAGCATGTTTGCGGTAATCTGTGTCACTACCAAAAGGGACAATGAAGATGCAAACCAATAAGAAACTTTCAAAGAACATGAAATGGAAAATGATGTAAACACTGGTCCCCAGATAGAGGATAGGGTCCAAGAATTTCATCTTGGTTCAGAGGATGGTCCTCGGAAAAAAGTTACTTAGTGTATCTCTTTATTGAAAGAATACGTGAGGTGTATTGGCATGGTCATATGTATCCTTTCAATTAAGGGCTTCTTTGTTTGCAAGAATTTTGAGAGTTCTTGTCTAGGAAAATGAAATTCACCAAATGTTGTCCTCCAAGTGAAATTCCAGACGTTGGAAGTACAGTCAGGCATTTAGAAAGTTAGAATTCTGAGAATTTAAAAGGCTAACAGTGACTTTTTGGGTAGGTCTGTTTTCAAAATTCTAACAACCAAATGCAGCATTTGAAATGCTCAAGGGACATGATCTTACACCAGCGTTAGAAATCCTCAACACCCACAATTCTCGTCAGTTGTACCTCCAAGCAAAAGGCCCTAAATCAAATCGAAAGGGAACTTTCGTGCAATAAGCTTTCATGAAAATCCATTTGGAAAAGTGGGGTGCGAGCTTTAGGCATGTGTCAATTTGATGACATTTGATACTTTGTCTATTGTTGGTCTTGTTTTTGGGCGGCGACTATCTTCATTACCAATGGAACTATCTCCATAGATCATTAGGATTTAGGACAGTTAACTATTAACCATTCAATATGATCATTTGATTATTTCTTGTCCCTTGGTCCACATCACTCCACGCAGTTGATGTCCACCAATTGGATGGTTAAGATTTTTCATCAAGACTTGCACCTTTGGGGTTGCATCCAAAGCACCCCCATGGCTAAGACGATCTTCATTGAGCATTACCCATCTAAACTAACATGTGTCGACTGATACTTTTCATACATTGCACTATCATCAATCATATATTAAACTCAATACTAAATCTTATTAAATATATCATTATTTCCTAACTACTCCAAACTTCCTAATATGCAATATTCTTTAACAATCCATATGTTATTACCTGAGTCTCTAAGCTGCCAATACCGGTAACAATGTTTCCGTTGATGTCTTTGGCGCGTTTGCTCTGTGGATGAGAAAATACGATTGAATTCGTATCATCCCATGAAGCCATAGGAAAATTGCCCGCCATATAAGATTGCCGCACATTCCCAGCAGTGTCGTCGGTGCCGTTGCGCCCTGCCACACTCTCTCCAACTTCATCAGGAATGCTGCCTTCGGAGATCCGAGAAAGAGAGTCTTGTCTGAAAAACTAAGCTGAGATTTCAACCTGCTATTGCCAATTCCATGGCTTCCATCATACCCTGGTTGAGAGCTGAAGTTTCCAACTCCTCTTGTAACAGAAAAACCTGCTGCCAATTGACCAAAATGCCCATTAGATCTCCCAAAAATAACTGACGCATACCCTTATTATTTATCAACAAAACAAGTCCCTAACCAATAACAAAGAAATTATGGGATATGAGGAAACCATGAGATCAGTGTGGGGCCCCCTTAATCTTATATCAAGGTCTAGCGCCATCAATGCATATCCATTTTTGGGATCCGTAATCAATTCGAACTATTAACCCTACTTCTGGATCCGATTATGAGCGGATTGGATCCATGCTCCTGATAGCGTCAATGTAAATATTACTGAACTGAAAGGCTGAAATGGACAGTACAGTCTAGAATTGGATCTGGATATGGATCCATCTGAAATATGAATCAAGAATCATCATCTGGACATTCAAGAAATGATCAGATTTGGACTTGACTTGCCAATTAAATTGGGGCAATACCCTACATCCAGTATGAATCCAACTCCTATCAAGGTCATAGCTAATTCGCCCGGTTGGTACAGGGTACAAAATTCAGACTTCAATAGAACAATTAAAGGGATATATTATAGGAACATGATTGATATGATAAGACTAAGATGATGATGAAAGTTGACCATCAATATGATAATTAATGAATTTATTATAGGCTCATATGAAATGGGAATTCCTCGGTCCAAAAGGGCCCAATCACGGATGGGATGGGCGGATAAATAACAATTAACTACGTTAAGTAATGCTTGGATAAGTGTCAAATTAAGTAGGCTCAAATATCATCGGGTCCAATTCAGTAGGCCCAAATTCAAGCCTGAAAATTAAATGGGTGGAAAATACCTACCCAAACCCCATGTTTCATGTGTCTATCCGGGTCGGACCCGAATAAATGGTTACCCATTGTGACCCCTGACTGAAATCTGTAAATAATCAAGGAATGTGGGCCCCACAAGAAGGCCCAGGGTTTCATTACATAGAGAAATTTCCCTCTCCTCTTACCATGGTCAAAGGGAATGTAAACAAAAATGTTTCGACTTGGATCCAGCCAGACCAGGACCACCGGACTCACTACATTCCATAGGATGTGGGTCCGGATCTGGGTCCCAGTTATAGGACCCAACCACCACAAACCACACACTTGTTATCTTTCTTCTCAAAACATCTAAACCATGGGCAGAGACAAAACAAAACATTTCCTCCAGTTTTGACCAGTTTTAAACAATTTTCTTTGGCCGGTTTGAATCTCACCCAACTGAAATAGACAGCACTTCCATCAACTTTGGTGGGTCCCACCATGTTTGTCACTTGTCAGCCACCAATAAGAAGTTAAAGAAAGCCACGTGGCATGTTAGTGGTCCCAAGTGAATTTGAAGAGGGGCCCATTGAGGACATGAATCTGAAATCAATGCATAGAGGGAATTCCATCTCCTAAGTAGCAAGCTGCAAAACGGACTCTGGTGGGGAACACATCAGCCAAATCTGGACCGTGGAAACAGTCGGGGGCCCACATGGAGGAGTAGAAGCAGTGGGACCCAGCAGATGGGAAACGGATTACAGGACTGATTCATGCATTTGCGAATCCGAAAAGTTTCTGAGCAGACACGAGGAATCCGAATCCGAAGACTTTTTTGCAACACAGACGACACGAGGGGTTGAGACGAGTGGTTGCAACACAGACGACACGAGGGGTTGATTCATGCACTATCATCAATCATATATTAAACTCAATACTAAATCTTATTAAATATATCATTATATCCTAAGTAAAACTGAACACTTGAGTTTTTCTTCTCCATGGGTAAATGAATATTCATATTTTTCTTTGAACCATTTCAGACGAGTGACTTCATCCATTAACTGTGTATTTACTTGTTTTAGAGTTTCAGCATCTTTTTCATCTCTCTTGAACTTGATTAATTTTTCATTAGCAATTTGAAATTTTGAATTAACTTCTTTTAGTTCAATTGCTAAGATTTTCTTTTCATCAGTTAAGGTTTCAATTTTGTCTTTTAAGACTTTGCTCTTGGATTTTTGTTTGCTCATGGCATCAATCAATTTGCAGCTTTCCTCATAAAGTCTATTATATGTGACTTGAGGATCTTCATCTTCTTTTTCATTATCTGAGCTGTCATAATCAGATTCGAACTCATTCCCAAATTTCTCAACATCAGTTGTTCCAGAATTTTCTGATATCTCAAGAGATGGATCACACACTGTTCTGGCCATTAGTATAGTGTAATTTTCTGTCTGATCTTTGTGTGATTCATCTGAGTCTGATTCAGCTTCAGAAGAGTCATCCCATATAGCCACAAGAGTCTTTTTCTTATCTTTCCTTTCCATTGGACACTCAGTTGATGTGTGTCCAAACTTTTGACAGTTATAGCATTTTACATTTCTGGATTGATACTTAGAGGAGAAGCTGATTTTGTTTTTACTTTTATCAAATGGTTTCTCCTTTTTATTAAACCTTGAAGTCTTTTTCTTAAATTGTCTTAACAATCTTTTAGTAAGTAAAGCAACATCTTCATCATCACTTTCATTTTCATTTACTGATTCTTCTTTAGAAGGAGATGGTTGAGAAGCCTTCAAAGTTATAGATTTCTTCTCTTTGGATTTATTAGAGGCATTATTCATTTTCATCTCAAAGGTTCTAATGTTACCCGACAGTTCTTCTACTTTCATAGTTTCAGGATCATTGTACTCCTCTATAGAAGTCACTTTGGGGTGAAATCTTTCAAGTAGAGACCTAAGGATTTTGCTACAAACTTTGCCTTCAGGGATTTGCTCACTGAGTGGCCAAATCTCATTCACGATTACCATTAGCCTTGTTCGAAAATCATCAAACATTTCATCTTCTCTCATTCTTAGAGATTCGAATTGGGAAGTTAGCATTTGGAGCTTGGCTCTTTTAACAGTGGTTGTTCATTCATAATTGGTTTCGAACAGCTCCCAAGCTTGTTTAGATGTGGTACATGTCATAATCTTTTTAAATTCTTCAGCATTCATGGCACAGGTTATGGCATTCAAAGCCTTAGCATCATAGTCTCTCAAATCTTTTTTACTAGCTATCCACCTGGCCTTTGGAAGAGGTTTGACAGTGTCATATTCAGCTGTAAAAGTAGGAGGAGACCATCCATCCTCCACAGCATCCCATACTTCTCCACAAATGGATTTGAGAAACACAGTCATTCGGGCTTTCCAAAAGGCATAGTTAGTACCATCAAACAATGGTGGTATGTTTACAACACTACCTTCTGGATTAGACATTGGCACAAAAGAAAAGGAGATAGATCAACTCCGGGTTGCAAAACCACAAGGGAGTAACCCGCTCTGATACCAATTGAAAGAGCACCTAGTGCCAATGTACAACTCCGAGAGGGGGGGGGGGGGGGGGGGGGGGGGGGTGAGGGGGGGAATAGGACTACGAAATTTCATACCCACTTTTTCATTTATTAAACAAGATGACAAAGAACTTAAGTGATGTGAAGAAAAGGTGTGTGCATAAAATAATGCTCAAAACTATATCAAGACATTGAGACAAGCAACATGAGGAGATGCACACAAATTTATAGTGGTTCAGACCATATGTCCTACATCCACTCACAAGGGTCACAAAGTTCCTTGGTTCCACTATGATGAATCAAAACTACACAAGTAATGACATCAATCACATACACAAGGTAATTTTGGTAACGAGGTTCGATCACACAGATCTAATCCCCCACATACATTTTAGAGTGGATGAATCACACATATTCACACCACTATCATAAAATACACAAGTTGTAGATGTTGATGAGAAGAAGAACACTTGCCTTTGATGATGACTGGAAGTGTTCAATTAAGCTCCACCTGTAGTTGTAGCTTTAACCTCTTGAAGCAAGCTTGGCGTTGATGTTGATCCTCCATTGTGTTGCACAACCAAGGTTTAAGAGGTTTGGGTTCTAGGGTAACATGAATCTATTCTATTTGAGAATCAACCTAGAAGCCTTTCTTCCATTCACACTTATATTGAGGCTAAAGATAGCTCATACATTTTCTAGATAAGGTACAAGTGTGTTTGGAAGAGGGTTTAAGTGCTTAGAAAGGATAGGGAGAAATCAGACATGAAAGCTCTCAAAACTGTGCTCTTACCAGTGCAAAACGAACTCCAGAAATATATAGAAAAGATCCCAACGGCTAGTTATGGCGGTTAGCCTCTTGGCAGTTCGGCTAGCCTCATTTCAATTGTTCTGAGGTAATGGCTATATTTTCTAATTCGGTCAGCTGGTGGTTAGTCGTCGGAGGCCTTGGCGGCTAGCCGTGAGGTGACCGCTGGGTGACCGAATTCACAACCCAGAAACATGATGCATACTGGAAAAGTAATCGTGAAATTCGGTTGCCAAGCGGTTAGCCGCCAGCCCATATGGCGGTTAGCCGCAAGGTAACCGTGGGGTGGCCGAACTCCCTTAGCAGCAGAGGGTTTGCATTCTGAAAATGTAATCGCGATAACTCGGTTACCTGGCGGTTAGCCGCCAGCACACATGGCGGTTAACCGAATGGTAACCGCTGGGTGACTGAACCAAATTTATCAGAAAGCTACATACTGGAATTGAAACCGATGGATTTCGGTTACCTGGAGATTAGCCGCTTCTTGCAAAGAGGCTAGCCGCCAGGTGACCGAATGGTCACCGAACCTCCTATTTCTGGACAGAACTGAAAGAGAATAACATAGATTGAGAACAAGATTTAAACCAAGGCTTCCAAGGGTCCTAGGGTCCAGAGAGGAAATGGATTTGGGTCCGAAATACCTGAGATGGTTGGCACACACAATGAGATTATCTTGACGAATCTGGGGCCATCCAAAAGCTAGAAGAATCTCTTGAAATAGATCTTCCTTGACACACTTCGAGAGAAAAGGCCTTCAGAACACATTGGTACGGAATTGACAATACAAAAATAGTGATCACAGAACTGTGACACAAACATATTTTCATTAAAAATTATTGATGAAATAAATAAATAAATTTATTATTTAGAAAAATGGCTTGGTTCGTCCTAATAGTACCCACATTTAATGAGGTTGAATTACTAAAAATCAATATATGAACCTAAAGAAAATACAATGGCAAATGAAAAATTCTTTCAAAAGAAGAAAAGGCTATTTCAGTCTTCTTGTTCATGGAAAAAAAAATTAATGATTACCGATGACATTTGGAATTTTTTTTATTAAATAGGTTGTCTTACTTGATTTTGATGATGGGTTTGAGAGGACTATCCACCGTAAAGCTTGTTGGATTTTGCAGATAAAGAGGTTGAGGGGACCATGTAACATTATTTTACGAGTGGTATTTTGAGAGGATTAAGGAACTCGTATATTAATGGGCTTATCTGATCACCTCTCATCTAGGATGGATTAAGATTAGAGAGTGATGTGAGGATTAAGATAGGAAGATAAAATAGAAAAGAGAGATTTGAGAAGAAGTTAGAAGGATTTTAGAAATGTAGTTATTGAAACATAATCTTAAGTTAACTCGAGGGATTTAGGGAGGAGATTTGGGATGTGTAGTGGCCCACATCAAAGCCAAAGCCGTGTGTATATATATATATATTTAAAAGTAATTCTTTGAAAAGAGAACTCCCTACCTACTGACATGGCACTCCTCAAGCACCCCTCCCCTATTACTTAATTTAATATATAGACCACAAATGTACTAGAGCAAAAACCTTTTTGCGGCTAGCTTCATATTGAGTTTCTCCATTATTTTGGCTTTATTTTTCCAAAAAGACGCACACAATAGAAGATAATAGTGGGTGTCCTTAGTTTAGCTCGGTAGGTTAGGGGCACCGAACGTCTTGATAGCTTGTGAGTGCATGAGCTCGAATTTTTTCTAGGAAAAAAAAAAAGGGTTTTCATCTTTAATTGCTTTTTTTATATTTCTTGGTTTAAAGATCATCATCATCAAAATCTTGTCCCAATTTATATTAATGGGTTCAGTCGCATGAAGGCTAAATTCTTGAATAGGTAGCACTTCGTTAGATCTATTCTTACTACCTTCATTTGTGTCATCTTTGGCTTACCCATTTTTGAGGGGGCAACAACTTGCATAGATAAGTTTTATTTTCTTTCCAAACATTATCCTTTGTTCCACATTGGACCATGTTCAATTGCACTTCGTTTATCACATATTGAGACTACCTTTAGATGTTCTTGATTGGATGTACTCATTTCGTATTTTATTATAAATCCATTTAACATTCTTATCTCTGCTATTCACATTTATGTCAAGTTGCTTCATGCCTCAAGTCGAGATAAAAGAGAAAACAAAATTTTTAAGCAATATGTCACCGCTGCCCTATTATAAGGTAGTAGATATATATTATATAAGGGTAGACCCCACAACTTAAGCATGTCACCACTGCCCTTTTATAAGGGTAGTAGATATAAATTATATAAGGGTGGGCCCCACAACTTGCATTTTATTGGGCATGTGTGTAGTGAAAAAAGTACAATATTTTTCTCTCTTTTATATGGGTAGATAGATTAGATAAAACTAACTGGGGCCCACATCTTGCATTTTATTGGGCAGGTGTGTAGTGAGAAAGTACCACACTTTGCTCTATTTTATATAAAGGTATAGATATAAATATAATAATAGAATAGAAATAAGGGTTGGCCCTACAACTTGCATTTTATTGGGCATGTGTGTAGTGAAAAAACTACATCAATTCTATATAAGGGTGGGCCCCATAACTTGCATTTTATTGGGTATGTGTGTAGTGAAAAAAGTACATCATCTTTCTTTCTTTTATAAGAGTTATAAAATATAATAATATAATATAAGAGTAGAGATAGAGAAATATAAATCTCTTCTATATAAGGGTATAGATAAAGATAAAGATAAAGATAAACAAAAGAAAGATAAAGAAAGAAAGATGAAGATAAAATTCTATATAAGGGTGGGCCCCACAACTTGCATTTGATTGGACAGCATGTGTGTAGTGAAAAAAGCATATCATCTTTCTCTCTTTTATAAGAGTAGATAGATAGACAGATAGATATTGACCAAATACAGCTACGACTGTGAATGCGAGTGTACGACATTGAGTAGGAGCAAGAAATCCAGAAATATTTCATAATGA
Source organism: Cinnamomum chago (assembly GCA_038049695.1). Taxonomy (NCBI): domain Eukaryota; kingdom Viridiplantae; phylum Streptophyta; class Magnoliopsida; order Laurales; family Lauraceae; genus Cinnamomum; species Cinnamomum chago. The sequence continues at coordinate 4,781,328 of CP142451.1, read as the reverse complement.
TGGAAATGACCTCATGTTAATTTTTCTTTATCACTCGACATTTTCAAGTTAAAATCAAAATTTTAAAGAAATTACAGAGAAATACCCTCATATATAAGCCCTTATTTATAGGTCTACCAAACCCTCTAATGTCAAATTAGAGCCTTTTTTTATAATTAGACTGGAGTTTCCCAAACGTCTCCAAAAAGATAGAGAACATGGAGAACTGCTCCTGCTAGGAAATAGTCGTTGATAGTATTAGCCAAAAAGATTAAAGAAATCGAATCTTTTCAAAATCTCATTAGAGAAAGTGAAGGATGCCTGGGACATGACATCTTGAAAATCCATAATTAATCGAGTTTGGAAGAATTAAAGACTCTTCCAAATAAGAAATGGGTTCTTAAAAGGGTTATTTTTTATGGGATTTTCAATACATATCCTATATAAAACATGCATGAATATGAAAAGTGCTATGCAAGAAAATAAAATCAAACCTTGAATTTCTTATTTTTGAAAATTTCCAACACCGAAAAAAGAGCACATCAATTATAACCATTTAGATATGTCATCCTACTTATTCACATATGTTGAGAATCCATTCGGTTTATCATTTCAAGAAAATCTCCAACCCGCATTTTATTCCCATAGATTAGAATACCTGTAAGTTACAACCAAAAGAAGGTTATTAAAAGGGGAGCAATGTTCTCCCACAGGAAGACTGCATTTGAGCAATATGTAGTCCAGTTAATGGGGCCCACTTAAGATGCCCTCTTTAAGGTGGAGTACATGGAAAGGTCTCCTTGCAGATAAGGGCACAAAAAAGAACAAAAAAATAAAAAATAAAAAAATCAGCATAGTATGATTTGAAAGCCATAAACTTTAGTGATCTTTTAGCCATAGTTTTCTTTTGAGTTTATTTCAACGATGGATAAATGTTTGATATTAGTGAACCTCAACCTGGCATCAGATCATGAAGATAGGTACCAATATCTTCCACAAAGCTAGACTCCATTTGTAGTAGCGTGTAGGAGAACATTTTTTTTTCTCATTATAAGATATATAAATATATAAAAGAAGAGGGGCTATTAGACCTATGTAGTAAGAAAGTAAACTTTTGTTGAAGAAACTACGGTTTCTTTGACCATATGGTTGGAACCTAACTAATGATGCCGGCCTGGCCAGTGCCGGCGTGGCCCAGTATGAAAAACCCAAGTCATGGGCTGACAGGACATGTTGAGTAGGTCAGCGGGCATGACCCAAAGGATGACCCGTCCTCGTGCAGGGAGCCCAAGGCCGTGGCACTGCATGACATGACCAAGGGACTTGGCCGTATTATGCTGGGCCAAGGTGCCTTGGCCAATGCATGGCCCGAAACGGTCCGATGCTACATTTATATTAAAGAAATACGTATTTTTTTATATAAATAAGATATAAATCTTAAAATAGTTAAAATTTTATTTTTAATTTATAAATTAGTATCAATATTTATGTATTTATTTTAATAGTTTTAAATTCATATCAACTTCATAATCCTACAAGTTCATTAAGTATCTTTCAATTTATATAAATATTTTTAAAAAAAATCTAAAAGAGTTACGTGGGTTGGCCAGCTCAACACGGCACGACCTAAGTCATTTGCATCGGTCAGTAATGGGATTGATCGAACCAGAGCAGGAAGGTGCCCAAGTGTACGGATCAAAACGCGTGGGACATCTTTTTTGTTTTTTAGTAAAAGGTACCGTGGGAAATCTTGAAACAATAATTAAGCGAACCACAGCAGGAAAGAGCCAATGTTGTTCTTGTCAAAGACGCGTGGGGACTTCTATCTTTTTATTTTTTATTTTTTATTTAATACCATCCACTTACTTACTTGCAAGGGGGCCATGCCAATCGGATGAAAGCTTAATGTTGAGCAGTCCACTACTAAGACAGTTATTAAATTAGACAAATATATAGAGTTCAAAATCAATGATAAATGTTACATCAAGCCTGTCTCTCTACTGACCTTATGTTTGGGAAGGGGGAAGGGATGAGAGGGAAAATTTGATGAGGAGGGGCGAGGAAAAAAGTTAATTTTACCTCCTCTTACGTGAATAATAAAAAAATATGGAAAATAGAAGTGAAAAAGTATGGTTTTGTTTGTTTGTAAGATAGAGAGAAAATTATCAATTTATCCTTACTTTGTAAAAAAATGAAAAGGGTAATTTAGGAAAATAACAAAGATTCCCCTCTTTCCCTCATACTTTCCCTCCATTTTTTCAGGAAAAGTTTTAATGTGAGTCACACACGAATTTTACCCCCACTTTCCCTCCCCCCTTCCCAAACACCCTCAAATTTTTACTTTCTCTCCACTTTCCTCTCTTTTTTTTCCTTTCCCTCATTTTACCCCCTTCCCAAACCGAGGATAAAACTTTTTGGGGAGAATTTGGTCCGCCAAAAATTTACAGACATCATGTCATGGTCGGTACCTGAGCACAAATGCGTTAAACTTCAGGACTATTTCTTTGCTAATATTTCTGATAAGAATTTGAAATGTCGGGAATTTTTTTTATGTTTGTAAATGTCTTATTTCTATGTAATTATCTCAAAATCCCAACCACCTAAATGATCTCAATTTTGAAATTCCAACGGCTTTATTTTTTGATAAAATTATTAAGTAACAAGTGCGAAACGGATTTAACCAATTGCAATATACTGGAGCATTTACAAATTTTGTAGACAGGAATTCTCCAGTAAAGAAACAGGTCCTCAATTACAAGAGTCCATTTACAGATCTTAAAAACGTTAGGGGTATATACAAAAATCTCTATAGCTAGCGATGCAAAAATCTTCTCTCTTATTATAAGCTGGTCAATCTCAGCCCAGTAGCTTCCGAGCAATCACCTTGTCCTTCTACTCATTTCCATCATCAGTAACGACTCATCTCTCTTATCTTCTTCAGTCTTCCGTTTTCGAGCTGCAACCGAGCATCAGGTAACGTGGTTTTCCATATCTGGTCAATCTCAACCGTCTAGCGCCATCTTACCAATCTCAGTCATGTCCTTGCAGAACCCATCGCACAAGAAGAAATCATCGACCCTCAGTAAAATCTCACCTGTTTAGCTTCTTCAATCTTCCACTTTCCGACTGCTGAGCATCAGCCATCAGGTAATGTAATATATCTCAGATCTGGATACCCATTTTTTCATTATTTTATTATATGAGCACTTTTTTTTTTTTTCCTTCTCACGATGTGAGAGCTCGTACTTTTTCAAGATTAAGGTTTTGGTAGTGTTTTTTTTTTTTTCTTTGTATAATTGTGTTTTCTTGTTTTCTTTCCTTCAATGTTTTCAATGATGACCTTGAATTTAACAGAACTCCAAGATCTTGTACTACGCCGAACAAGTCACTCAAAAACAAGTAGAAGATCAATAGATCTCTGACCGATAATCTCTCTAAACCCACTGACAAAGATCCTTAATTATTGCGATAAAGTTCATGAAGGAAAGATGCAACTTTTATCCAAAATATGAGATAATATCCAAGCTCACACTGGTCTCAGCCTAACCCGACCCGACTCTACTCATATCGAAGCCTCCTTCAATGCCGTAGTTTCTAAAGTTTAACATTGGAAAATATAAACTGTGGTAAGAATACCATGCCAACTCTATTTAGATGAAGGTGAATATTGTAATACATTTTGGCTAAATTTTTTTTAATTTCAAACACTGTTTGCTGCAAACAGGTATAAGGTAAGAGAAGTTTTGTCTTTTATAAATATGCTACTTGAATTTGACATATAAAGATAGGTTTGACCGTCCATTAAGGTAGTTGACCAATGTACTCAAGAGAGTCTAAATGATTGTATTACTTGTGTATAAAGATAATAAAGTCTATGGGTCATTATTGTAATATTAAAAGGGTGAGCAGTTACATGCAGATTTTCCCATTTACCATTTGCTTTAGAGGGTCTCACGCACCCACACACACCCTATACACAACAATGAGTGATGTGAATTAAATCAATCCATTAAAATTACTGCAAGTGCACAGTTATCTTGTTGAGATAGTGACAATTACAGGTCGATCCCACAAGGAGCACTACTAAGTTAAAATTTAAAAATCTGATTTTTTTTAAATCAATGATTAATAAATAATTGAGATCTAAGAAAAACTAGAAAGATTCAAAAACACTAACCAATCAAATATATAAAACAGATCAGAGCATCCAGAATCCACTAAGCAAGATAATTAATCCATCCATGCAATTATTCTACTATTTGTCTCAAAATAACTCTGATCATAAACAAATCAATGTTTCGGATCCGGAGGATTTGTCTTTCGCAAAAATCATTTTTTAATAAAAAGAATAAGTTTACAACCCAAGACCTCCTTCACCTCATAAAAGAATGAAAAATCATAAGCATGACTCATCAAATTAAGCATAAACTATCAAAGGTTCTCAGCCCTAAGCATAATCTATCAAAATAAGTATAAATCATCAAATTATTTTCATTAGAAATCAAAACAGAGGTTGCCTAAGGCATGAAGACAGATCTATTATTCTAATAGAGCATGCATTTAAAAGAGACAAGATGGTAATAGAAAAAATAACATAGATTAAATTAAAAATCTACTTAGCTTCATCTGTGTGCTCCAATCCAGAAATCTAGCCAGCCATTGAAAAGAACTCCATAAGTAATTTCATTGATAACATCTCCTTGTACAATGATCTCTCAGAAATCTCTTTTCTAAAAATCCTAATTTCTGGAACAAGGCTCCAAAATACCCAAAAATAAGAATTCAATTCTATTAATTAGGGAAAGGAGAGAAAGAGGAGAGAGAGTGGTATGGACATCCCAGGGGAGGAGTTCCTCCCGGATGCTACTTTTTGGCTCCTTTTATTTCTCCGGTCATCTATCAGATACATTGAATCTGGACACATTCTCTACAGATTTGATTTTTCTTCATTGATAAGGTATATCTCTTATCCTCCTTGAATTTGAATATGGTGGAAGCTTCTGGAAACTTCTGGGTGACTTGGCTAATCTTCGAATGGGGTCCCACAAGGGATGTGCAGCAATTGATTATCAACGGTGTGGATTTAATTTGCAATCCCGTCTAAAAATAAACATGAAAATCTCCGGACCCATAACTTTGTCAATGTAGCTCTGATTTGCACGTTCTTTTCTTGGACTCCACGAATATCTACTCTGAATAAGCTTTCCAACGGTAGGTAAATTTCATCGATCCGACGGTCGGATTGAAAGTTATGGCCATTTGAAGATTAGTTGTCCTGAGAAAAACGGAATCAACTTCTAGAATTTGATTTGCAATGGATTCTATCTCTGCACAACTTTCTTTTTTGAAAGGACATCAGATGTGGATGATTCAAACTCTTCTTCTTTTGTTTTAATCAGAATGATACTCTTTGAATTATCTATTAATAATTTCAAATTTGCAACCACTGTGGACCCTGCCATGTGAGACATTCCATCTGTTGGAATAGTGGGCCTATGAGAAGTCTTCTTCTATAGTTAGGATTCTTCGAGTGACATGATGAGTGGACCCCTCCTTTGATTTATTTGCATATGACTTGTGTGTGGACCCATATGGTGAATTCTTCAATTTACTTCAATTCAGCAATGCAGGGCCCAAGATGACAATGTGCTTGAAAGTGGGCTCCGTGACAGAGGTCTGCAATTCTCATTTTCTGCACATTCTAATTTAACACATTAAATAGTTAAGAGCCCATATTGAAGCGGGACTCATCCGAACAGAGTTCTACTCCAATTGGGACTCTTCGGAGAAAATTTGCAAAACAATCTAAGTTAATGCAGAAAATGTATGAAAAGTATGGAAATTTAGATTCCTAGGTGAAAATGCATGAAATGATGAAATTAGTTGAATAATGATGGAATTCACCCAATTAAATCTCTAATTCATCTTAATATGATGCGTAATTGTGCAAATTCATGAACTCAACAATGAGCGACAGATTTTACTAAAAAAGATATTTATAGTTGCTTCTAGAAATAATTGTAGCTAGTTGCGTGGATTTTATAAATATAAATATGAAGCAGAAGAGCCACTTAGATTAGCAGTGCTTTAGTCACATATATTCAAAGAGCAACATCACTCGTTTGAGTTGCAAGAGAGCCAGCATGACACTTTGTCAGTTTGAAATTCAAACTCTTTTATGTGTGTTTGTGAGTATTACATTATCTACATGGTATTTGTTCGTGAGTGATGTTATTTATACTATAGTTCATCTTTTCCTAATTGTCTTTCAATTTCTTAACAGACATGGAGAACATTGGATCACTTTTAGATATTGGGAATCTCGCGTCGAGTCTTATTGGTCCTCAAATTGATTACATTACAAATCCCGAAAAGAAAATGGAAGAATTGAACAACAATGCACGATACTTATTTGCCCCGAGAGATGATGTTGAAGAAATAACCAAAGAATCACCAAATGTGGCAACAAGGGAGAGTAAATTGTGGCTTGAAGATGTGAAAAAGGTAGAACTTGATGTGGAGTCCATTAAGGACGAGCATACAAGGTGTTCTAATGTCTTCTCGAGGCTGACATTGGGCAAACGGGTGAGAGCGGTTGTCGAGGAAATCATCGATCTTAATAATAAACGACCAAAGTTAAAGGAAAAAGAGTTATCTAATGCACAGTTGGAGCGAGTTGAACCACAAATTGTAGAAATTAATTCATCAACCGACTTCGAGCCTAGATTGCAGAAGATATTGAGGCTTATTGAAGATGTTAGCATCCGAAAGATTGGAATTTGGGGGATGGGTGGCATTGGCAAGACACGAACTCTGAAGCTGTTGAACAATCGACTGGGAGAATCCCACATGTTTGACATCATCATCTGGGTAACTGTCTCAGGAGAAGGAAGTCGAAGAAAGGTGCAAAATGATATTGCAGGACATCTGAACTGTACTGAAAATGATATGTCCAACGACGATCGACTAAGAGCATCCATATCTAAAAATTTAAGTGGGAAGAAGTTCTTGTTGATTTTAGATGATATTTGGGAAAGAATAGATTTGTCTGAAGTTGGGATCCCAATTCTAAATCAAGATAATGGGTGTAAGGTCTTATTGACCACTCGAGACCTTGGAGTATGTCAGCAAATGGAAACAGATAAGGAAATACAAATGGAGAGACTATCCGAAGAGGAGGCGTGGAGGCTATTCAATGAAAAAGTTGGAGATGTTGCCATGTCTCCTCGTATTGAACCTATTGCTAAAGATATCGTTAAAAAGTGTGGTGGTTTACCACTTGCCATCCTAGTAATTGGTTCATCATTGAGAAAGAATAATGATGTTTGTAGGTGGAGGAATACGCTACGGAAACTGAAATTACCATCTACGTCTTCGATTAAAGGCATGGAAAAGGAAGTGTTCTCCTGCTTGAGAATCAGTTATGATCGGTTATCTGAAGATTCTGAAAGGAACTTATTTTTGTACTGCTCATTGTACCCAGAAGACCATAAAATATTGATACCTAAATTGACAGAGTATTGCTGGTTGGAGGGCTACATTCAAGGAGTTGATAGCATTGAAGAGGCACGGGATGAGGGTCGCGACATGGTAATGAATCTTGTCGATGCATCATTACTGGAGAGAGTTGATCATAGTGAAGAATATGTCAAAATGCATGACATTATTAGAGATTTTGCATTGAAAGAAGCTTCAGGGTTCTATGTAAAAACCGGTAGGCATGTAAGGGAACCACCAGAGGAGAAGGAATGGTTGCAATCACAAAAGATATCATTAATGCAATGTAGTTTCAGTTGTTTGTCGGAGAGGCCAAATTGCAGATCTTTGTCAACGTTATTGCTGCAATCTATGTATTCTCTATGTATTCTACACTTGAGTTGGACAATGATCCCTGATCCCTTCTTTGAATGTATGCATTCTCTATGTATTCTAGACTTGAGTCAGACAGAAACAAGGACCTTGCCATCTTCCTTGTGGAACTTGGTTAATCTCCGCGGTCTCTATTTGAATGATTGTTTACAATTAGAAGGACTTCCATCAAATGTAGGAGCGCTCAAGCGACTCGAGGTGCTTCATTTGGGAGGCAACACAGCAATTAGTTATCTGCCTAGAGAGGTCGGGGAACTAACTCGTTTGAAACGTTTGATAGTGGGATTTCTACACCTCAATTGTTCTCAAGATGATGGCGAGGACACTAAAGAATGGAAGAACTTGAAGTGGAGAGTTCCAACTAGAATAATTCCAAAGCTTCCATATTTAGAAGAACTGAGCTTGTATGTCTCTGTTTTAAGTTCAAGTGTTTGTGTTGAAAAGGGTCAGTGGGATGATGAAAGCATGGAAATCGTGGTTGAAGAATTATGCAGGTTGGAACATCTTACTTATCTCGATGCATACTTTTCAAAAGTGGAGTGTCTCGAGCATTTTCTACGTCATAGCATATCGGTGAAAGCAAACTCCTTGTTTAGGAGATTCCGGTTTCGGGTTGGCACTGAGAAAACGGATATATCGTGGTTAGATAAAGGTCAAAAATGGAAAAGACGTTTGGTATATAACAGTGGTTTTGGGACGTCACATGCCGCCATTATGGAGACTCTTGCTCATTGTTCCAATTTTCTTCTACAGGATCACCGCACAGCAAGAAAGCTATCAGAGTTGAGGCTAGCAAACATGAATGAGTTGAAAGAATGCTGGATTATAGGCTGTGATAAAATGGAAACTCTCTTTGATGGAGATGAGCAACAGGAGACTTGTGCACTGCTACCCAACTTGGTGGCGCTTTGCATTGAAGGTCTTTCAGAATTGAGGAGCTTATGCGATGGTCCATTGTTGCCCGGAAGCCTCTACAAACTAAGAAAGCTACATTTATTTAATTGTAAAAACTTGAAGAAGGTTTTCCAATTGAGTATTATTCGACAACTCTGCAGCTTAGGACTCCTCTCGGTCCAAAATTGTTCGAACATGGAAGAGATAATAGAAAATGAAGAGGAGGAGGAGATGTCAATGTCTGTCGCAAGCCATACCCATAATGTTATAAGTTATAATAATGATAGACTCATCCTCCCTAATATCAGGAGAATTTATCTCTTTGGTCTTCCGGAATTGGTTAGCATTTGCCGAGGGTTTTCTAATTTCGAATGGCCATCACTAGAAACTATTGAAATTTATGCATGTCCCAAGTTGAAGAGTCTCTCCTTCCTCTCCAATGGCACCAATATTGTAGCACCTGCACTAAGGGAGATTTATGGCGAGAATGAATGGTGGGAAGCATTGGAGTGGGAAGACAATGACATCAAGCAACGACTCCAACCTTTTTTCCCCCCTTGTTGATCAAGACGAAAACTGATCGAACATGTAGATATCTCTTTATATTTCTTCAATTCTTTTACTTCTCTTTTCTTCTTCGTCTGCAATACTTCTTTTGAAATATGCATTGCGCCTTTTTTTTAATTTTTTCATTAATGGGTTGCTTAAAAACTCAAATAAAAAGATGATGATCTCGCTTTGTTTAATGATATGCAAGTCCAAAAAAGGAATAGAGATTGAACATGACAGAACCCCCCACATCTTGGATAAGTTTGAATTCATCTCATATGCCCACAAAGTGTTTGATGAAATGTCTCAACCAGTTAATCTTTATTGAAATATGCTTGTCCCCATGACCGGGCTTTTTGTTACATCTCTGTTACAAGTTTAGAAATTATTGTTCTCACTACAGCTGAAGTTCTTGCTTGATCTTCTAACCCTTTTCTTTCTTTAAAAAAAAAAATTGTTTCCTATTGTTTGTATGCTTGAAATCACATTCACATGTAATTTTTCTGATAATAAATTTGCTCAAGTAGTTTATCATGTTTTATATTGTTTTTTAAACATATCCAGTAAGAATGTAAGAAACCTGATCAATTTCTTTCCGTGTGCAAGTGTTTGTATAAATGAATGAAGGGGCCTATTTGGTTGGACTTTTGATTTGCATAGGCTATTTGCAAGATCATAAAAAGAGCTTGAGTGGACCAATTTACAAAAAAAAAAGACAGAAAAAAGAAAAGAATATCTGTTGAGATGATATTGAGTGGAAATATCTTCCCTATATTTCTAATCATAATCGAATCTGATCTCATCAATTTACGATCGGATTTGAGTACTAGATTTCTCTTGCAATACGGTTGAATGTGTCTCTCTCATTTGTTATAGATAAAGGGTGCCATTTATAGGATACTATGATTATCTAGACTGCGTTGTTGCTCAATCACATGGCTAGTACTTGTATTTGTTTTAATTGTTTTATTTATAAAAATTGCATTGTGACATTCTACATATCTTCTCTGGTTTGGACACATACAAAGCACATGGGAATATGAATAAGTTGTTGGTCTTGTATGTGCAAGAGGAACGTTGTTACTTACCACCAGTGCTTGATCCCAGGTTCTGTTTCTGTTTTGTTTGGTTAGGAAAGTTGCATTTCTGTTTGTTATGGTGTGAGTTGTCAATGTTTGTGTTTGTGCAGGTATTAGTGAGTGAGTTGTTTGGCCTGTTGCCAAAATATTAGCTACTGCAGTTACTGGTGTTGTGAAGAGTAGTGGGTTGTTGCTAACTTGTAGGAAGTGATGGATAGTATATTTAATGTCTATATATATATATATATATATATATATATATATATATATAGATAATGCATCTGCTTTCCTTGTGTTACTCAAACTAAGGAGGTTAGCTCCCCCCAAAGTAGCCACTGTCTCCCAAAATGGCAAAGAAGCAACAGTCACGTAAAAAAATTTATCTATGCCTTTACTCTTAAGTTGTTGGTTTTGTATGTGTTGAAGTTGATATCATACTTCCCTATTTATAAATTCTTGTTTTGTCCTGCACTTGCATTGTAATTTAACTAGCGTTGTGCTTCCAAACAAGCCCTAAATCTCCCAGGGGAAAATGTCTTTTCATATTAAGTTAGGATGTTTACTACTTTATTTAGTTTTGTCAAGTCTATATTGTCAAGTCTATATATATGAGTGGAGATGACGGTTTCAAATGCAACCCAGTACCGTAACTCCTTTCCTCATCGTTTCCTCTTAGCCACGAACGTTACTCTTCTCATAGTTCTCATCCTCTTCATCCCTTGCATTTCATAAACAGCTTGAAGTCATTGATAAGATGCAAAACTCTCAGTTACTCTCTCCATCGGTCTCTCCAAAAGTCACTGCGCTATTTCCCTTCTTTCTATCTTCTTCACTGGTTTAGACACATACAAAGCACATGGGAACATGAATAAATTGGTCTTGTATATGCAAGAGGAAATTTTTTACGTGCCACCAGTGCTTGATCCCAATTGCCACATTCTATTTCTATTCTGTTTGGTTAGGAAAGTTGTGTTTCTGTTTGTTATGGAGTTATGGTGTGATTTGTCCGTGTTTGTGTTTGTGCAGTTATTAGTGGGTGAGTTGTTTGGCATGTTGCCAAAATATTGGCTACTGTGGTTACTGGCGGTTACTGGTGGTGTGAAGAGCCGGTACGTTATTGCTAACTTGTAGGAAGTCATTGATGGTATATTAATGTCTGCTTTTTAATAGATCATGCCCATATTTGTAATAATGACACTGTCATCCTCCCTAATATATTAAGCTGATTGTTCTGAGCCAGCTTCCAGGATTGTTTAGCTTTTGCCAAGGGGTTTCTTTGGAATGGCCCTCACTAGAATCTATTGATATTTATGGATGTCCCAAGTTGAGGAGTCTCTCCTTCCTCACCCAGGGCACCGACATTGTAGCTCCTGCACTAAAGAAGATTGGAGGCCCGAGTCCATGGTGGGAAGCATTGGTGTGGGAAGACGACGACATCAAGCGACGGCTCCAACCTCTTTTCCGGAAGCATTACATTCCCATAATAAACTTTTGAGTAATCCCTCATTGATTGATTTATTTTCTTGATATGACTGTATTGTGACATGACTGAATGATTAACAGTGTTGGTGTATTTTTTGGGACCAAAACTCCTACTTATTTCGTATATTTGCATGTTTGTATATTTTTATTGTCCAATTTCTCATGTACAACTCTCTCTTCTATCTCCTTATTATATATGATTAGAGAAAAGAATTGGAAAAAAGTAATGTATTGTTAGATTTGAATTACGTTCTCTAGAAGTCAAGGAGAGATGGTTCTGCTATTAATGGAAATTGTATTCGTTCATGAAGAGTAAAATGCAAGTGATTTACCATTGATAAACTTAAATTTAGTGCCTGTCAAATGTGTTGATTATGCTACTTGTCAGATGAGTCTATTATGCATAGACTATGCAGTTATTGCTTCACTGATAAACATTAGATCAATCCATGGTCACACCACAATTCTCATATTCTGGCCAAATGCAAAGTGCCAGTTTCCACAGTGAAGCCGGAGTTAGGGCCTCAGAAAAAGCGCACTTCAAACTAATCCAATACATATGGGCCAATTTGGTTGTTTGTGATTGCAGGTAATTCAGTTTTCACTCTTAACAGAGTATTCTGAGTTGCCTGTGAGAATTGTTTTATTCTTTGCCATAACCAATCACAGGTAAAACAGAATTTCAAGGATCCAATGGTGCCTCTGTGTTTTGGAAAGAAAGATTCAAAGCTGTCCTGCTTTATCCAGTTAAAAACCTAGCCAGGTCAAGTGCCCTGTTTGCTTGAGCAGGGCACTGAGTGAGATAAAGGCTGTAAAACCAGTACCTCGCCTGCCTAATCCTATTTCCAATTTTCGCCATTGCCAAAAACTTAGTGGAAAAGATAGCATCCCTAGACATGGTGGAAAGCGCTCACTATAGCAGCGTTTTGGATTCAATCACATTACCAATCAAATAAAAAGGAGGGGGATAGCAACTTTGGTGTCAAGCCTGTTCCAGATCCAACCAGGACTGGATAGTTCCCAATGCGCCCATTATTTTGATAGCTAAATATGTCTAGCTTTTCAAGTAGGCAAACTTACCCTGACAAATAACATGAAGCTATGATTTAATCTAATAGAAAATTCTTGCATCTCTATGTAGTTTTTTATTTTGGACAAATCCAGTAAACACCTCAGCAGTGCTTGGAGTTAGGTGGTAAACAAGATTTTAGAGAGAGAGGATATCCAATATTGAATTTGTGTAGTACCATAAAAGCAAAAGTCATTTAACAAGTTTATATACTCCACAAAAGATTTAAGCCTCAACATTTTGAAGTACAGATGAGAAAAGTAAAAATTGAAAAATCCAAGGATCTTGTAGAACAAGACTTGTAGCCTCCATTCCAAAAATTATTTTGAAAGAAAGAGAAAAGCACCTCTGCAGGTGTAACTCTCACTAGAAATATGATTATATGGAAATTTCTTGGATATGATACGCCATAATCCAAGGAGATACTCTATTATATCATGCACCTGTGATTCAAAGAATATTCCTTCTCGCTCATTTCTTCACTTCTTTGCAAGATTAGTTGGCACGCCCACTCGAATTGTAGCATATGGACCAACCAGCATCAGTTTGTGAACTAGAAATTGATAGCAATTTCCATTCAAAGCCTCGGTAAAAAAAATGTTTGCAAGCTACAAATCTGAAAGTATGTATGGGAGAGTGATGGCTCTTTGTCAAATTAGGCTATGATGGAATGACGGTCCACCTCCATTTGTTTGTTTGGTTTGTTCATCAGATGAGATGCAATCTAGATTGCACTCATATTGGGTGCACGCTAGGAGTAGGACCCTGTTGAGTGGAATGTAGTTCAAGAAGTCCTTGTAACCTGTAGAATTTCTAGCTTGATAATTAGCTTGAAATGCAGATTAGAGAAAACACGGCCTTGTTTCTTGCCTTTCAAAGAGATCAAGTCAGTCTAGAGAAACACACACTAGCCTAGCAGATTAAAATGAGTGCCTAGACATCCTTTTGCATCGGCTTATGTGGACAAAGTGAGAGATGAATTGGCTAGTTGGAGTAAAACTTGGTCTGCTGATTTATACAAGGGGAAATTTCAAAAGAGGGCTCAAGTTTTGCCCAGTTTTTAAATTAGGACAAAAAAATCTCACATTTCAAAACGGGGCTTAACTTTTTTCCCTTCACATTTCGAATGAGGACATCCATTGCGAACATGGTTTTTCCGGCAAGTTCTCTCATTTTTTTCAAAATACCGGGCATTTTCTTTCTTCTTCCTCCTCCTAGGCCAATCCAATGGCTAGAATTTGTTGGAGGAGGCTGGTAGAGACGAACTCGTTGATGAGGTTCGGGTGGCAGATACTGGCATGCAGCCGAGGGTCTCCATTTCGGCGCAAAAGTCACGTGTCTTTTTGTCCTTCTTAAGAGGATAAATGGTTCAATTTTTTTTTTTCTTTTTGTCCAAAAAATAAAAATGCAAAAAAAGAACTGCCCAAATTCGGTTGAAAAAAAGATAAAAATTAAGGAAGTATTGCCTAACTAAACATTGGGTGAAACTACCTCTTTCAGTATATGGATACATTTAATGATTTGTGGGTATTTTTTGAGCTTGGAATGGTCTCCACCTGCTCCCAACTACTTTTCTCTAAAGTCGTTGTTTATTAGAGGGAGTTGGGAGCGGGCTAGACATGTTTTCTAGTGAACTTTAGATCTTGACCCTTCATCAAGATGCAAACACTCACTGTCTCCTTTAACCCTGCCAATCTCAACTGTCCAAGACATTTGTTGACCTCTAGCTATATGAGGAATCTCAGGGTCCTTACGCAATTCACAATTCACAGCACAAGAAGAAATCATTCCATCATCAGTACAATTCAATTGGCATTGGTGATCGCTTGTTGGTTTATCTCAATCGTCTTCAATTTTCCGTTTTCCGACTGCCAAACATCAGGTACTGTAGTAGTATCTCAAGTCTCGATACCAATTTATTCATTACTTGTTATGATGTCAATGAATTTTTTTTTTTTTTTTATAAATTGGGAGAACTCATATCTTTTTTCTTGGAAGGATTAAGATCTTGGAAGGTTTTTTTTTTTTTTCCTCTCTTTGATGATGACAATCCAAAACACCAAAATCTTTACCTAAAGAGAAAACTTCTATCCAAGACAAGGTGAAAAGCTCAGAGAAGTAGATATTTTGACTTGCATTCCAAAGAGGAAAAAATATCCAAAGCTGAAACTGATCGTCCATTACAAAGCCTAAAAATCTACTTCTATTCTCATCCGTCCATAAAATATTATAAAACCCTAATTACAAGACTACTACTCCTAGGCCTCACAAAAGGAAGAAAGAAATCTCCATAATGGAATAGTTAGAAAGAAATCAAAATCAGATGGAAACAAACACCAAAGAGGTCTGTGTGCAGTGAGCTGTGTCGTTTTGGCAACTTGGAGTGTCAAAAAGAACTATGTCACCCCATGGCTACTTTCTTTACCTGAGGGCTCTCTCACCTCACCGGAGGTCTCCTTTCCTCACCCGAGGGCCGATAAAAAATCAAAAAAACTTGGAGTGTCTAAGCTGCAAGGCCCACGTGTTGCATCTTAGGACCAGCTGCTGGTGTGCAGGCAAACCTTTTTGGGTGATGTCCCAGCTGAGCTGAGTCAGGATCAGGTGGGGCAGAACCCATGACTTACTTGCAGCCTCTCTGACTCATGGGCTGTTGGGCCTTTTATACCTTGAACAGGCCTCATGGGCTGAACTATTTGGGCCACTAGAGTGTTGTTTTTGGCCTCTCTATTTTATTTTATTTTTTTTGGTAGCCCAGCAGAGGGGTTTGGGAGTTAGGACCCAAAAGAACCCAAACACGTGGGAAGAGTGACCTTAGGGATTGATCTCTAGGCAATTGGGTGATATGGGGGGCTGTAATTTGTAAATCACTTGAGCAATCCCTAGGTTTTAATTTCACACATTTACAACATAGATTAAGGTTTTGGTAGTGTTTTTTTTTTTTTTTTTGTATAATTGTGTTTTCTTGTTTTCTTTCCTTCAATGTTTTATCCATGATGCTTTACCAAAAAAAAAAAGTTATCCATGATGACCTTGAATTTAACAGAACTCCAAGATCTTGTACTACGCCGAACAAGTCACTCAAAAACAAGTAGAAGATTAATAGATCTCTGACCGATAATCTCTCTAAATCCACTGACAAAGATCCTTAATTATTGTGATAAAGTTCATGAAGAAAAGATGCAACTTTTATCCAAAAATATGAGATAATATCCAAGCTCACACTGGCCTCAGCCTAACCCGACCCGACCCGACCCTAGTCATATCGAAGCCTCCTTCAATGCCGTAATTTCTAAAGTTTAACATTGGAAAATATAGACTGTGGTAAGAATACCATGCCAACTCTATTTAGATGAAGGTGAATATTGTAATACATTTTGGTTAAAATTATTTTAATTTTAAACACAGTTTACTGAAACAGGTATAAGGTAAGAGTATTTTTGTCTTTTATAAATATGCTACTTGAATTTGACATAAAAAGATAGGTTTGACCGTCCATTAAGGTGGTTGACCGATGTACTCAAGAGAGTCTAAATGATTGTATTACTTGCGTATAAAGATAATAAAGTCTATGGGTCATTATTGTAATATTGAAAGGGTGAGCAGTTACATGTAGATTTTCCCATTTTCCATTTGCTTTAGAGGGTCTCACGCACCCACACACACCCTATACACAACAATGAGCAACAGATTTTACTAAAAAAAAAAAAAAAAAAAAAATTTATAGTTGCTTCTAGAAATAATGGTAGCTCGTTGCGTGGATTTTATATAACTATGAGATAGAAGAGCCACTTAGATTCGTAGTGCTTTTGTCACATATATTCAGAGAGCAACATCACTCGTTTGAGTAACAAGAGAGCCAGCATGACACTTGTCAGTTTGAAAATCCAAATTCGTTTATGTGTGTTTGTGAGTATTACATTATTTAGATATTGTATTTGTTCGTGAGTATTGGTATTTATACTATAGTTCATGTTTTCCCAATTGTCTCCCAGTTTCTTAACAGGCATGGAGAATATTGCATCAATTGTAGATATTGGGAATCTCGCGTCGAGTCTTATTGGTCCTCAAATTGATTACATTACAAATCCCGAAAAGAAAATGGAAGAATTGAACAACAATGCACGGTATTTATTTGTCCGGAGGGATGATGTGGAAGAAATGACTAGAGAATCACCAAATGTGGCAACAAGGGAGAGTAAATTGTGGTTTGAAGATGTGAAAAAGGCAGAACTTCTTGTGGAGTCCACTAACGCCGAGCATATGCAGTGTTCTAATGTCTTCTCGAGGCTGACATTCGGCAAACGTGTAGAATGTGTTATCGAGGAAATTACAGATCTTAATAATAAACGACCAAAGTTGAAGGGAAAGGAGTTTTCTAATGCACCACCGTTGGAAAGAGTTGAACCACAAATTGTAGAAATTAATTCATCAACCGACTCCGAGCCTAGATTGCAGAAGATATTGGGGCTTATTGAAGATGTCAATATCCGAAAGATTGGAATTTGGGGAATGGGTGGTGTTGGCAAAACAAGAACTTTGAAACTGTTGAACAACCATCCAATTGTATCCAGCACATTTGAAATTGTCATCTGGGTAACTGTCTCAAAAGATGGAAATCGAAGAAAGATGCAAAATGAGATTGCACATCGTCTAAATCTGGGAGTATCCTATGCGTCTGATGATCAACTACAAGCAACTATATGTCGAACTTTAAGGAGGAAGAAGTTCTTGTTGCTTTTAGATGACCTTTGGGAAAAGATAGATTTGCCTGATGTTGGAATCCCATCTCTCGACCAAGATAATGGTGGTAAGGTTGTATTGACTACTCGAAGTTTGGGTGTCTGTCGACGGATGGAAACAGATGAAGATGTTAGAGTTGAGACTCTGCCTAAAGATGAGGCATGGTGCTTATTCAATAAAAAAGCTGGAGATGTTGCCATGTCCCCTCATATCAACCCAATTGCTAGACATATCGTCGAAGAGTGTGATGGTTTACCACTTGCCATCATTGTAGTTGGTTCGTCACTGAGAAAGACTAATGATATTGTCGTGTGGAAGAATACACTAAGGGAGTTACAGAAGTCTCAATGTGAAGTCATGGATGAACCAGTCTTTCGCTGTTTGAGATTTAGTTACGACAGGCTGCAAAATGAATGGAAAAAGAAGTTGTTTTTGTTTTGTTCACTGTACCTGGAAGACTTTGAGATATCGATAACTGAATTGGCAGAATATTGTTGGGTAGAGGGCTACATTAATGGTGTTGGCAGCATTGAAGAGGCGCGAGATAAGGGACATTGCATGGCCATTGATCTCGTCGATGCATCATTGTTAGAGAGATGTGACAAAGAGAGGTGTGTCAAAATGCATGATGTAGTAAGGGATTTTGCATTGACAGAAGGTCGCGGGTTCTTAGTGAAAGCTGGTATGAATATAATGCATCTGCCGGGGGAGGATGAATGGTTGCAGTCACAAAAGATTTCGCTAATGAGATCTACTTTCTGCAGTCTCTTGAAGAGGCCGAATTGCGGCATCTTGAACACGTTGCTTTTGCAATATAGCCATCAAATAAGAATGATCCCTGATTCATTCTTTGAATTAATGGGTTCTCTAACTACTCTAGACCTGAGTGGTACAAACCTACAAATGCTGCCACCGTCTGTAGGGAACCTGGTTAATCTCCGAGGACTCTACTTGAGGGATTGTACAAGCTTAAGAGATTTGCCATCACAAGTAAGATTGCTCATCCGGCTTGAGGTGCTTGATTTAGGAGGTTCTACAGCGATCAAATATCTGCCTAGAGAGATTGGGGAACTAATTGGTCTGAAACGTCTGATAGTGGGATTTGAACGCTGTTTCCGTCCAGATCATTTTTTCATATACGCAAAGGGTTCTAATGAAGATGAGGAATGGGACATGAATTTGAGAGTTCCAATTGGAATAATCTCAAATCTTCCTTTGTTGGAAGAACTGGGCATGTATACGTTTTGTTGTGCTGAAAAAGATCAATGGGATGAAGAAAGCATGGTACTTGTGGTCGATGAATTGTGCAGGTTGGAACGTCTTACGTATCTTGATTTCTCCTTTCCAAATGCGGACTGCCTCGCTCATTTTCTACATGAGAGCATATCATGGGTAACAACAAGATTGCGGAGATTTCGATTTCGGGTCGGCCCTGAGAGAACAGGGGGTCCGTTGCTTCATCCTAAACATGAAGAATGGGAAGGATGTTTGGTATACAAGGGTGGCGATGAGATCTCACATGCTGCGATTATAGAGACACTTGCTCATTGTTCCTCTTTTCATCTACAAGATCATCGTGCCACACAAAAGCTATCAGAGTTTGGCATGGAAAACATGAATGAGCTGAAAATATGTATGATCAAAGACTGTCATAAAATGGAAACGCTCTTTGATGGAGATGGGGAACAAGATGCATGTGAAATATTCCGCAACTTGGAGAAACTTGAGATTTGGGGTCTTTCTAATTTGAGAAGATTATGGGGTGGGCAATTGTTACCCGTTAGCCTCTCCAAACTAACCCATTTGGAATTAGTTTTCTGTCATTCTCATCACTTCAAAATGGTTTTCCAATTGCGTATGATTCAACAACTGCCCACATTAGAAACTTTGACAATTTCCTTTTCGTCCGTTGAAGAGATAATAGGAGTTGAAGAGGAGACGTCAGTCCCATACCATACCCATGTTAGTAATAATGACAGTGCCATCCTCCCTAATATCAAGCTGATTTTTCTGATTGGCCTTCCAGAATTGGTTAGCTTTTGCCGAGGAGTTTCTTTGGAATGGCCGTCACTGGAATATATTTCAATTTCTGATTGTCCCAAATTGAAGAGTCTCTCCTTCCTCACCCATGCCACCAACATTGTACCTCCTGCACTAAAGACGATTGAAGCCCCGAGATCATGGCTGAATGCATTGGAGTGGGAAGATGATGACATCAAGCAACAACTCCGACCTCTTTTCGAGATCAGTACCTTTTAGCTTATGAGTAATCTCTTGTTGATTAATTTCTTCTCCTGTTATGACTGCATTGTGATATGACTCAGTGAATACCAGTGTTTTTCAGGCCAGAACTGCTTTTTTAGTATGTTCGCATGTTGGCATATTTTCATGGTCCAGTTTCTCATGCACAACTGTCTCTTCAATCCCCTTACTGCTAGATGATTAGAGAAAGAAATGGAAAAAAGTTAGGTATTGGTAGATGATTTGAAATACGTTCTTTAGAAGCCATTGATGGAAATTATATTTGTTGAAAATGAAAAGAACGGCTCTCTGCTAATTTCTTATTGTTATTCACCAAATATAATACTAGATAGACCTTTCTTAAAATTTTAAAAACTGGAGTAAATATAAATTACAACTTAAAAATTAGAGCTGTCTATTCTGGACCTAATTTAACTGGCCCTTATTAGATTAGATTAAAAATTAGGAATGTGTGGATTTGGCCTCCTGAGATCCTATTCTTATATAATAAGGCTTGGAAGTATTTGGTTGTCTGGGATCCAACGTGCATTTAACGGTACTTTTGATCTGTATTGCCCATCAATTCCCATGGATTGTGGGGTGTGAACAATAGATGTTGTCATCATCACTGAGATAGACCATGAAGAGTAAAATGCAGGTAATTTACCATTGATGAAACTTAAATTTATTACTTGTCAAATGTGTCTATTGTAAACCTGAGGGTTAGCTCAGTTGGCCTAACTAGGACCACGGTTGCACCCGGAGGTTGTGGGTTCGAAACTGCACTACCACACTGCGGCCACTGGGGAATTTTGCCCAGCTTTTTCTCGTGAAACTGTAGAGATTATTCTGGTCCAAAGGGGTAAGAACCCTGCATTATAAGTATAAAAAAAAAAAAAAAAGGTGTCTATCATGCTACTTGTCAGATGAGTCTATTATGCATCTACTATGATGTTTGTGCTCCAATGACGAACATTACATCAATCCATGGTCGCAACACAATTTTCCTAATTCAGTGTACACGCAAACAGAGTAATCTGAATAAGCTAAGTTGCCTGTGACAGTTGTTCTAATTTTTGCCCTAACCAATTACAGGTAAAACAGAATTTCAAAGTTCCAATGGTGCTACTGTGTTTTGGCAACCTAAGTTTCAAAGCTGTCCTGCTTTATCGAGTTAAAAACTTCGCCACGTTAATTGAATGTTTTTGCAGAATGGTTGGTTTTATTATATGTTTTGTTGCTTGAGCTGAGCATTGAGTGAAACAGAGGCGGTAAAAGCAGTACCTCACTACAACAAAAAATGCTTATAGCGGGGGCCGGCGGCTGCCGGTAAAAGTGATATTGGCCGCCGGTAAAAAATTTAGCGGCAACCCCAGTGGTCGTCGCTTAGCGACGGTATAGATAGAGTGGGTAAAAATCTTAACGACGTTTTTGTGGCCCCCGCTAAATTTTACTTTTAGCGGCGGCCACTGACCGCCGGAAAAACATTTAGCGACGGTCAGGTGGCCGCATGTAAAAGATATAAAGGCTGTTGCTATAGGCCCTGATCACCTACCTAATCCCATTTCCAATTCTTGCCACATTGCCAAAAACTCAGTGGAAAAGATACCATCCCTAGACAAGAGGCTGTGTGTCAGATCCCACATCGCCAAGAGGCTGCCAGAGCTTATATGTGCAGTGCTGGCCATTTTTGGCATAACGCGTTTTGGGTACCTACGTGGACTCCCAGAAACAAAACCGTGAGGGTGACCCTGCGAGGGCCCGAAGCGGACAATATCATACAAGTAGAAATGGGCCGGGTCATTACACTGTGGCACGGCGAAAAGCGCTCACTATTTCTGCCTTGTGGACTCAATCACACTACCAGTCAAATAAAAAAAGGAGGGGGATAGCAACCTTACTGTCAAATTTTTTTTACAGGAATTAAAACAAGCCTGCGCCAGATCCAACCAGGACTGGGTAGGAGGACCCAGCTCATTTGCATCTGCAATGCAATGTACCCATTATTTTGATAGCTAAATATGTCTAGCTTTTCAATTAAGCAAACTTTCCCCAACAAATAACATGAAGCTATGACCTTTAATCTAATAGAAAATCCTTGCATCTCTAATGTATTTTTCTTATTTATTTTGGAACAAATCCAGTTAAGAACCTCAGCTGTGAATGAAGTTAGGTGGTAAACTAAATAAAAAAAGAAGATATCCAATCCGACAATATCAAATTTGCAAAAGGCATTTAAAAAGTTTACCAAGAGGGAAGAACCTTTTGAGCCTCAGGATTTTGAAGTGAAGATAAGAAAAGAGAAAAAGGGAAAAATCCAAAGATCTTGTGGAACAAGACTTGTAGCCTCCATCCCAACAAGAAGGACTCTCTTTTTTTTCTTTTTCTTTTTCTTTTTTCTTTTTTTTTTTTTTTGTAAGAAAGAGAAAAGCAACTCTGCAGGTGTAACTTTCACTAGAAATTTGATTATATGGAAACTTCTTGGATATGATGCACCATGATTCAAGGAGATGCTCTATTATATCTTGCACTCGTGCACTTGTGTTTCAAAGAACATTCCTTCTTGTTTAGCTCTTTGATGCAGGCCTTAGGGATAGGGCTTGCGTAAATGTTAAAACACGTGTTAAAAGACACCTCAAATTATCTTCGCAGAGATTTCTAACAAGAGAAAAACCTCTCCAAGGGAAAATTTCAATTTTACTTAATTCCAAATATGAGAATATCATCTCAGCAATGCAATATAAATAGGCAAAGTAAACTTAGGGTCAAAGAAAATCCAATCTAATAATAGAAACTATCATTATCAAACTAGGAAACCAAATAAATCAGAATGATAATCTTAATTACAATAAAATTAGAAAGCTACTAAAAAAATAAATATCCTTAAAACTACGTTGGGTGGGACCAGTGGTGGAGTAGTAGTCCGTTCTGTATCACACGCCCACTCGAATTGTAGCATATGGACCAATCAATTTTTGAACTAGAAATTGATAACAATCTCGATTCAAAGCCTTGGTAAAAAAATGTTTGCAAGCTACAATTCAGAAAGTAAGTATGGGAGAGTGTTGATAGTAGGGTAAGGGAGAGTGATGGATTTTTTGTCAAATTGGCCTACGAAGGAATGAAAGTGCACCTCAGTGTGTTTGTCTTGTTTGTTCATGAGATGAGAAGCAATCTAGATTGCACTCTTATTGTGTGCACACGAGGAGTAGGACCCTGTTGAGTGAGATGTAGTTCAAGAAGTCCTTGTATCCTGTAGAATTTCAACATAAGCTAAAGCCTAGCTTGAAATAAAGATTAGAGAAAACGACACCCTGTTTCTAGCATTTCAAGGAATTCTAGAGAAAGTCGCACTAGCCTAGAAAATGGCTTATGTTGACAAAGTGAGAGATGAATTGTCTTGTTCTTACTCTTTAAAGCTGCATATCAATTTGATAACCCAAGTTCATTAAGGGTTGGCCTGCTCAACACGGCACGACCTAAGCCGGGTGGGGCACACCTCAGCCGACCTAGTGTGGGGTGTTTTGTTTAAACCTACCGCGGTTGATTCATGATTGCATTGGAAGACTCTTATTAAGCTGGTCAATCTCAAACCATGCACTACCTTCTGAGCAATCATGTTAGAAGTCATTGCAGAAAGCATAGCACATGTAGAAGCAATTTGCATCAGTCAGTAAAAGCTCATCTCTCAGTCTTCTTCATCCTTCTGTTTATCAACTGCCGAGCATCAGGTAATGCAGTTTCTCAGATCTGGTCAATCTCAACTGTCTACCTTTTTGAGCAATCTCAGTGTCCTTGCAGAACGCATCGCACAAGAAGAAACCATGTAGAATCTCATATCTCTAGATTGTTCAATCTTCCATTGAGCATTAAATAACGATATCTTTTTAATATTTTATTTTTAATTTTTTTTTTAATCATGATAGAACCAAATCATAACATTAGAAACCAATTTAAACAACTATTACAAAATGTAAAATCCTACGAAATAAATCAAGAAAGAAACTATAAATCAGAGCTCTGCAATTACCCCTAGTTTTCTCACCTTATATTGTTATTAATTCTTCATATTTTCTACAAAGTCAGGGCTCTGCAATTGTAATTAATGTTTCTTGAGAACATGAAGAATTTTCTATTTTTTATATAATCTCTTGAATTTGTATAGAAAATTCCAATTATTTCCTATTTTTGTTTGATTCCATTGAAGTGCAGAAGCTGACTGTAATGGATCTTGATGGGCCAGGCCCAAATGACTCGTCCATAATGACGGGTCGGGCCCAAGTGACTCGGTCCATGATGGTGGGTCAGGTCTAAGTGACCCAAGTCCGTGATGAGCCCAAGTCTAAATCCACCCATTGAGGGCCGGGTCCAGATCCACTGAATGATAAAGTCAGCACATCGCTCCATCTACCTGCTTTTACCAAGTCTTGCGGAGGAGATCCTACCTGCCTCTTCTGTTGGGAGCGGTTCGAAGACTCCGCCAGATTGAATCGTCCGTTGCTGAAGAGTCTCCCCATCTGTTAGGGGAAGACTATAAATCACAAAGCCCCACCAGCTGGGGGGCAACCAATCATTCTCCATTTTTTACACTATCGTTGTATTCCTCTTAATTGTAATGTCTACATCGGAGCAGTAAAATCACCAATTGAAGTGGACGTAGGTCACACTGACCGAACCACTATAAACTCTCTCTCTCCATTAATTTTCACATTAATTACTCTTCACTTGACCGGTGGTGCCCGAAAACCCTTTTTTGACATCATCAGTTTGGCGCCGTCTGTGGGGAGAGAAGAAAATTCCCTTTTTTCAAAACTATGCCGATCGCCACAAGGTCAACAAGGCGACAAGATGGTAATCCCTCGCGGGAGGGCGAGGGTAATCCTCCACCGACTAACCCTGCGCCGAATGCTCCTGCTCTCTCTCCTCAACAGATGCTGGAGACCATGCAGCAGCTGGTGACTCAGAACCAGCAGATATTGCAACTCATGCTGGCAGCGCAAGGAGGAGCACCAATTGGTACAGGACAACAGGAAGTACCGCACCCGGAGCAACCGGTGGCTCCACGCAGAGGGGCACCTCACCCGGGTGCCCGCCCACGTGGTGTCCGGGGCCGAGGCGACGCCCGTCACCATCCTCACCTGGGCGCCCAGGGTCAAGGAGCACTCTCGGGCGCCCATCCTCATGGCGCCCACGCCCAGGGCACCTCTGCTGGAGCTCCCCCTGTCATCTCACACGGAAGACTCTTGGTCGACCCTCAAGGCCGCGCTCATCTCGACGTGCCTCCACCCCCGGGTGGAACCCTAGGACGGTCGAATCGCAGTGGACTTCCACCTCCTCCCTCTGCTTCCAATGATGGGGATCCTTCTTTTCAGGAGGGGGGAAGTGAAAATCATAGCCTGGAAGATGAGAGTTATCTCCAAGGCCAATCCAGAGAAGCCCCCAATCGTTGGGATGAAAAGATCAAGGGAATGCAAAATCAGATTGGCGATGTCTTCAACGCCATGAAGGCACAGACACCAGAATCAATAGACTACCTGGTACAACAAACGGACACACCATTCAAACCCAGCGTGGCGAACTACCCACTCCCAAAAAAGTTCAAGATGCCAACCATGGAAACCTTTGACGGGACAAAGGATCCACTGGACCACCTGGAGACTTACAAAACTCTAATGCAACTACATAACATCTCCGACGAGATTATGTGTAGAGCATTCCCAACCACGTTTAAGGGTTCCGCACGACAATGGTTCTCCAGTCTAGCCCCAGCCTCCATCTCCACCTTTCCAGAGCTAAGCAAGTCCTTCGTGTCGCACTTCATTGGAGGACGCCACCCCCGGAAGCCTGCCACCCACTTGCTCAGCATAAAACATGACCGAGATGAGAGTCTGAGGAGTTACCTCACTCGTTTTAACGAGGAGGTCCTCCAAGTTGAGGAGCCCAATGACAAAGTCGCCATGACCGCCTTTCTGGGAGGCCTCCGTTCATCCAGTTTCCTCTTTTCAGTAATGAAGCGACCACCAAAGAGCATGCCAGAACTATTGGCAAAAGCTCAAAAATATATGAATGCTGAGGAAATCAATAGGTCCAGGCGAGGTGAATCATCTCGTGGATCGCAAAAAGCTTGACCTGCCTCTGCACTATTCTTAAACAGGCAGCCTATATCTCCAGCTTAGCGGCTCTTTCGCGGGTCGCCCAAAAAGCTTGGCCTACCTCTGCCCTGTTCTCAAACAGGCAGCCTATCTCCAGTTTAGCGGCTCTCTCGCGGGTCGCCAAAAAAGCTTGGCCTACTTCTGCACTGTTCTCAAACAGGCAGCCAATCCCCAGCTTAGCGTCTCTCTCAGGGGGCGCCAAAAGCATGGTCTCAAAAGGCAGGATCTTGAAACTCAGGTCATCTGCAACCTGAGGAACTACATTAAATTAGCGTACCCAACTGTCTGGCCGTCCAAATAAGCCAAACCAGCTCCTGGAGGGGCGCCTGACCCACTTAGCTCGCTCAAAGTGGCGCCTCTTGATGCCTGCACGCCAAGGCCAGCCTCCTCCGTAGCGCCTAGAGCTCCCAAGGCAGCCCCGGCTCACCCAAGCAGCCCAGGCTCGCCCAAGGTGCTCCAAACAGGGCATATAATATACCTCTTTGCTTGCCTGGATCAACATCTCTTGGTGTCTGATGGACTAAAGTAGCCTGCTCACCCGCGTGCTCGCCCACATTGGCACACAACAGGTGGCGCCCTAGCCCCGTCCGTCGCGCGCAGCAGAGCGCCACCGCCCCGGAGACGCCCCTGATGCTCCTACAAAACTCACTGCCTGTGGTAGTGACTGATGGTGTCAAAAGTACAAAAAAGGAACTGAGACCAATGAGAAATGTACATCTTTTGAAGTTGGTGGGTGCCATGGGAGATATAAACAGAGCCAATTGTCAAGTAAATACTGATTGAAGTCCAAGACACAGGCTCTCCTTGAAGTCCAAGACACAGGCTCTCAACATGTCCTCCAGTGTCTGGTTGGTACGCTCGGTCTGGCCGTCTGTCTGAGGATGATAAGCTGTGCTGAAGCTCAACTTGGTGCCCAAGGCCTGCTGTAGACTCTCCCAAAAATGAGAAGTGAAACGCGGGTCTCTGTCCGAAACAATCGAAGCTGGAA
The DNA here is from genome assembly GCA_038049695.1 of Cinnamomum chago. Lineage (NCBI taxonomy): Eukaryota > Viridiplantae > Streptophyta > Magnoliopsida > Laurales > Lauraceae > Cinnamomum > Cinnamomum chago. The sequence goes on along the minus strand of CP142451.1, from coordinate 4,754,286 downwards.
CTCCGTGCAATGAGACGATCCGATCCACGTACAGCTTAGCAAGGACATCGAGTCCTGCTCTCATCGAAACTGGCAAGAAGTGGGCTGACTTAGTCAGTCGATCCACAATCACCCAAATGCCGTCGTGGCGTCTCCTGGTAGCTGAAAGTCCTGCGATGAAGTCCATGGTGATGTGCTCCCACTTCCACTGAGGTATCTCGAGCTGATGAAGTAGTCCTGGCGGCTTCTGGTGTTCGACCTTGATCTGCTGGCACGTCAAACACCTAGAGACATAGCGAGCTATCTCCTTCTTCATGTTGTTCCACCAGTAGTAGCTCCTCAAGTTCTGGTACATCTTGGTGCTGCCGGGGTGAATCGAGTATCTGCTATGGTGTGCATCTGCTAAGATCTTGTCCTTCAGCTCCTGAACATCTGGCACGCACAATAGGTCCTGATAGTAGAGCACTCCACCAATCAACCTGAACTCTGGCCTCTGGTCAATCTGCTCGATCACTCTGACAAGCTTGGGATCGTTGCGTTGATTGTCCTTGACCTTGCCTAGCAACTCTGGTTCCCATGCGGACATGGTAGCAAGCAAGACTCTCTCGCTAAGCGGCTGAAATTGAACGTCTAAGCTGCTGAAGACGTCGGTCCACACACCCTTTGCTGCTAGAAAACTGATGAGGGCGGTCTTCCTGCTCAATGCATCCGCTATGACATTCGCCTTACCAGGATGGTATTTGATAGGGAAGTCGTAATCCTTGATGTACTCCATCCATCTCCTCTGCCGGTTGTTGAGGTCGTTCTGTGTGAACAGGTACTGCAAACTGCGATGATCTAAATGCACTTCGAATCTCTCACCATAGAGATAGTGCCGCCACAACTTCAAAGCAAAAACGATCACTGCAAGCTCCAGGTCGTGAGTGGCGTACTTCTTCTCGTGCTCTTTCAACTGCCGCGATCCATAGGCAATGACCTTGCCCTCCTGCATCAGAACACATCCAAGACCGGCCCCCGAAGCGTCGGTGAAGACTACAAATCTACCGTTACCAGTAGGCAAAGACAAGATTGGCGCTGTCGTCAATCTCTCCTTCAGCTCTTGGAAGCTGTTCTCGCAAGCATCAGACCAAACGAACGGTACATCCTTCCGTGTCAGCTTGGTCAACGGTGCTGAGATTGTGGAGAAACTCTTGACGAATCTGCGATAGTAGCCTGCAAGCCGAGAAAACTCTGAATCTCTGTGGCATTCTTCGGTCTCGCCCAGTTCGTCACTGCCTCTATCTTCGATGGATCCACTGCTAGTCCATCATTGGAGATGATGTGTCCAAGGAAGACTACTTGCTCTAACCAAAACTCGCACTTGCTGAGCTTCGCGTATAACTGGTTGTCACGCAACAACTGCAAAGACGTCCTCAAATGCTGCTCGTGCTCCTCTCTGGTCTAGGAGTAGACCAAAACATCGTCGATGAAGACCACTGTGAAGCTGTCGAGGTGCGGAGCGAAGATCTTGTTCATCAGGGACATGAACACTGCTGGCGCATTCGTCAACCCGAACGGCATCACAAGAAACTCATAGTGGCCATAGCGTGATCGAAACGCTGTCTTCTGCACATCTTGCTCTCTGACTCGAAGCTAATGATATCCCGATCTCAGGTCTATCTTCGAAAAGAACTGTGCACCCTGAAGCTGGTCGAAGAGCTCGTCGATCCGGGGGAGAGGATACTTGTTCTTCACTGTTGCCTGGTTCAGCTGCCGATAGTCGATGCACATCCTCATCGATCCATCCTTCTTATTCACGAAGAGCACTGGTGCGCCCCATGGCGACACACTCGGCCTGATGAAGCCTTTCTCTAGCAACTCCTCCAACTGGGTCTTCAACTCTCGCAGCTCTGCAGGAGCCATGCGATAGGGAGCTCTGAAAATCGGTGCCGTGCCTGGTGCAAGCTCGATGGTGAAGTCGATCTCTCGAACAGGCGGTAATCCCGGGATCTCGTCGGGAAACACATCCGGAAACTCGCAAACAACTGGAATCTCCTCGACTCCCTTGGACTCCTTGTCCTCTGAGACGAATGCGATGTAGCCCTCGCAACCGGATTTCATCAGTCTCTCGGCCTTCAGTGCCGAAATCATCCGAGTGCTAGGTGATCTCCTCTCACCCACAAACTCGATCGTGTCATCTGATCCGTCGATAGAGAGTCTGACTGTCTTCTTGAAGCAATCCATCACCGCTCGATATCTAGCCAACAATCCATCCCCAAAATGACGTTGAAGTCATGCATGGGTAGCACGATCAGATTTGCAAGCAAAATGCACTCCCTGATCTGCACTCGGCATCTGGGGTGGTAAGTCTGACACACCACACTCCTACCCATCGGAGTGGACACAACTAAGGTGCAGGGCATAGCCTCACCTACTCCACCAAAGACTAAAGCAAAAGCAGACGACACAAACGAATGTGTCGCTCCTGGATCTAGTAATACTCTAGCAGGATGATCACAAATAGAAAGGGTACCTTCGACAACGTTGCCTGCAGCCTCTGCATCCTCATGAGTGAGTGCGAAAGCTCGACCCACAACCTGGGGTCTCTGCTGATGATGCTGCTGGCCCTGGTGCCTCTGATGACGCCCTCGCTGAAAGTGCTGCCCTCTGGGCTGCTGAGGTCCCCGTACCTGCTGATGATGAGCACGGTACTGCTGCTGCTGGGGTGTTAATGCAACCGGTCGTGCTGGCTGAGCCGCTGGAGCTGGGGCTGGAGCTGCCGGTGGTGCGGGAAGTCGAAGCATCTGCGGCTGTCCTCCTCGAAGTGGGCAAAACCTGGAGATGTGCCCTGTCTCTCCACAGTCGTAGCACACTCGGGGTCCGCGGTACGGCTGCTGCTGCGGACGATGCTGATGCTGATACTGCCCTGCTGGCCGCTGCCTCTGGAATGGCTGCTGCTGTCGTAGGGGCATGGGTTGTGGTCTGGCCAGAGCGGCTCGGATCCGTCTCTGCTGCTGTCCAGTCTCTATCCGCTGCAAACGCTCCTCTGCCCAGTAGGCTCTCCTCAATGCCTCCTCATAGGTGTGAATCTCGATGCAGGACATGTTCAGCTGGATATCGTCCCTCAGTCCCTCGACGAACCGCCGGATCCTCTCCGACTCAGGCGTGACTAGAGCCTCTGCGAAGCAAGAAAGCTGGGTGAAACGAACCTCATACTGGTAGACAGTCATACTGCCCTGCACCAGTGCCTGGAACTCCCGCATCTTGCGATCTCTGACGTGCGATGGGATGAACTTCCGGAGGAAGTCAGCCTTGAAGGCTGTCCAAGCAATCTCATCCCTGATCGCCTCGTAATGTCGCTGAATAGTCCTCCACCAATCCTCAGCGACTCCTCGGAACATATAAGCAGCTAGTTGCACCTTCTGCTGGCCGGTGCACTCGAAGACTCTAAAAATCTTCTCCATCCGCACGATCCAGTCCTCAGCTACTAATGGATCATCTGCGCCCGTGAACTCTGGTGGTCCCCTCTTGAGGAACTTCTCGAAAATCACGTTCGGGTCTGCCTCCCGAACTGGTGCATCCTCATGGGCTGGTGGGGCCACTCGATCGATCACATCCAAGACCTGCGCCTGAAACTGCGCGAAGTCCTCCGTCTGCTGCTGGTGAGCTACAGTCTGGGCCTCCTGAGCAGCGAGGAAGGCCTGAAGAAACCTCTCGAATCGGCGCTCGTGGGCGGACTGATCGTCGATAACTACCGTCTCCGGTGGTGCATCGCCTCCAGACATGTATCATGAAAAAGAAATTGTGTCAGTTTAAGTCCAAAACCTAAGACTACACTGACTCTACCCAATCCATCGTCCTCACACGTATCCCATCACTCGAATCCTCACTACGTCCTAAGGTTTCTAGTGTGTTTTATTTCCTAGAGACCAGCTCGCTCTGATACCATAAAAATGTAACGCCCCAATTCAGGATACCGATATAATCGTTCGAATACCCGAAGTTGGCGCGCTACTTCCCGGAAAATCCGAGAACTTCCAAGATCGTAGGCCGCGGTGAGGTCCAATTTAAAACTTTTGGACGATATACTAACAATAGTTAATTTGCGGAAGCATGACAATTAAATATAGCGGAAGCAATCTGGTATCATATATATTAAATGTGAGCAGAACAGTAGTCTAATTAAATAGTATCAGTTATTAATCAAAGTTAATACATATTTGATTCTACCAAACTCACTAAAAAAATTCCTCTCAAACCCAAAATAAGAGAACTCTCAAAACCCTGGTAAGTAATCTCCGCCCTCCGGCTCGACATCCGGGTCGGCCGGGCCCCACGCGAACTCTCCAGCGATCGGCGCCTCTACTAGCGCTAGTGCGTCCTTAGGGATCTCTGGGTCGAGGCCTAAGCACCAAAGAAGGGTCAGATCTAAAAGATCTGGCAAGTCACAGCATACTACTAACATAGAACATATATATCAAAGGAATAGAGACAGGTAAATAAATTAAAGAATGACAATGTAAAGTACTAGGCAGTCGTGCATGATAATCATAGAGAATCAGGATAAATATAACACATCTAAACTACTACAACAAAAATGACACATTCACACGAGCTGGAATACCGCGGGATATTATGCCGCGGCCCTCCCATACTGAACACAGTTGCGGCGGGGAAATCTCACCAGTGCTGGGAATTACTAATCCCGCAAATCACTCATCATCTCATCATACTCATCACTCAAGACCGAACACGGTATCGCACCGTCCGTCTTAACCACACAGTTCATCATGATAGCTCCACAACACTCATCTAGCTCCTACTGGGGATGATCAGTCAACAGGCTGAGCTTAAATCAACCGAGTGAATGTTCATGCCGACTCGAGAATACTCTAAGGGTCTGTGTCTGTCTAGGCTTTGCCTTGCGTGAACGAGGTCCTAACAAAGTCTCTATGAGGTCTACATATACCAATTCAGTCTATGGATTATATTCTAAGTCCAAGCCCACTCGTTGGATCCATACCAAGGCCCATCAGTACACGGCCTAGTCTAAATCTGTCCAAATGAGGCAACTAATCCATTTATACTGATAAACAGTTCATTTTAATCCATTATGACTTAACAGTCCAATAAAAACTACCTCTTCCAACTAAAGGTACACATCCCACACTTAGGCCCGATAAGGGCCCGCCTAGACGCAGACACACGGGTCAGTGATCTCCAAATCTTTCTATCGGGTCACCTCTAAGATGTCCTAGGTTTAGGTCCTCCAATTTTCATTAATTAACAGTTAACAGCTACTCTAAAGATCTAAGAATGATAACATATAAAAGAAGTGAAGTATGAACTCCAATAAGAGAATCAACAGGGAAAAGCAACGGTCCAATCCTAGGTAATGGGCCACGTCAGGTTCAGGTCCATCTCCGGTAATTTGATCTCTAAACGAAGTCACTGATGCCATATAATACTGTGTTTGGTGCTTACGAGGTTACGGGCATCATTGACAACTCTTAGAGGTCGAATAATCTTAGATTAATAACCTAAACACTAATCAGTGGACCTCGCGAGTCAAGGTTGAGCCACACCGTTGACTCGGGCTTTGAACATCGATAAACGCTCATTTGGATGGTCAATGGGCCCCACAACTGATCATAACTCCTAAATGTTGAAAACTGGAAAATTAGAGTTTCCCAGGTGGACCTGATGTGTAGTGAGCTCGGTTGACCTCCTGGCCTGGTGGATCAACCGAGTGCACTGAACAATCTGAATCAGGTCTCCTGGAAGACTTGTTTCGTTTCAAAAGGTTTTCAGCGTGTCCGGTCAAACTCCTGGCCTAGGTGATTGACCGCATACTCCAAAAACCTTAGAAAGATTGATGTCCCAGCTTTAAACACTTTCTAATGTAAATCCTAAGTATCAGGTCGATCTGGGTGTAAAGAGTCTGAGTTTCGGGTGAAAAACCAACTTTCAGTCAATTCCTGCATAAACAGTGTGTTCCAGGTCAACCTGGAGAAGGCCAGATCAACCTGGCTAACTGAAATGAATTTTCTGCAAGAAAATGGCTGAGGGCCAGTTTTTCCCAAAAACACAGTGTTACCGGTCGACCTAGACAGGGCACAGTCGACCTGGATACTGAAAACTCAGTCTGCAGAACAGCTCAACTGGGAGCTGTCATCTCACAGTTGCAGTGTTGCCGGTCGACCGGCCTGCAGGTCCCGGTCGTCCGGGAACACTGCAGGTCGAACCTGCCGGTCGACTGTGAACACGAAAACTGTTTTTGCAGATTCTCCGTTTTAGCTCTTTTTACATCCAAACCTCCTCCAATCCTTTCCAAACTTCACCAAAACACCTCCAATCATCAAATAACTCCAATGCCCATCAATTAACAACATTTGGACCCATTGATCTTCCAAATGGGGGGTGAAACCCCCATTCATCAATGGCCAATCCATCCAATCAAACACAACTAAGCTCCAGGTGTATTCTAAGACTAATTAACATCATACATGGAATGAAACCACAGAAATCAAAGGTAAAACACATACACCCTAAGTTAATAGTAGATGCACTTGCCTTTAGTATAGGAGAGAAGGTTTTGTAGAGAGAGAGTAAACTAGAAGAGAGAACCAGAATCCCAGCTGAACAGAGGAGAAGAAGAAGAAGATGATGACACAGCAGTTGCAGCAGCTCCAAATGACTTCTCCAGCACAGTAACAGCAGCAGCTTGGAGAATGAGAGAGGAAGAAGGAAGATGAAGTAGTAACAGTAGCTCTAAGGGAAAAATCCCAGCAACAGTCCCGTAACAGTGGCTTGGAATAAAGGATTGAGGGAGAAAGAAGAGAGAAGTGAAATGGGAATTGAGATGAACAGTGGTGGCTGGGATTTCTTGGGAAAGGGGTGTTAGGGTTTTTGTAGATTGCAATTTGATGGATGCATTATCATTCTAGCATCATTTGATTTACACACTTGCATTGATTTAAAAGAAAACTTGAAATCTTGATTTATACATGCATTGTTTTTAAAGAGTTGTAAAAGTTTCAATTTATCCATGTTTTGTTTTCAATCTTGGTTGCATTTGTTTTAGAAAAGAGTTTTCAAGAAATCAAGCAAGCCTTTGTTTTAAAAGTTTTGAATCTTTTTAGGCTTTTTATGTTCATGTTTTAAAAACCTTTAGAATGATTTAAAACATGTTTTTAAGCTTGATTTAGTGGCCAAAAAAGTTCCCCCAAGAAAAACTGTGAAATATGCATTTTTTGGGAATTTTGGTCCCAGGGGGTTAACCAGGCGGTTAACCCGGGTGGTCAACCTGCTGTGTAGCCGGTCGACCGGCACAGGGAGTCGGTCGACCGGCCACACTGCAGAATGACCCCTTAGCTGAAGCTCAAACGGCTCTTTTTATGACCGTTGTGAAGGGCCGGTCGATCGGCCTGTCATGGGGTCGACCGGGGAGCTAGTCGTTGGGCTGTTTTGGCTATAAAAATGAGTTCTTTTCTTTGCCAAAAGTTGGGAATTTTAAGCCCCTCCTTGAGAGGTATTGAGGCATATCAAAAGGGAAAAGAACCAAGGGATGAAGGGGATGATTAGGAAAGCTAAAGCTTGGATTAATGAAGTTAAACCACCAAGTAGGCTCTTCCTTCCTTAATCATATGTTTTCATGCTTTTGTTTTATTTTTGGTAAATCATTTCTAGCATGTTAAACTATGGTTGTGTTGTGTCCTTAACATGTTTTATGTTTTGAGTTGATTTATTGTTTTGGATACAACACCATATGATTCAATCCAAGTAGTACTTAACTTTGGTAAATCTAAGTAGATCATGTTAATGAAAGAACCTTTGAAATTATATGTAGCATGATTCATATACTTGGTTGAATCTTTGGTTGTTGTTTTCCATCATAAGAAAATCACTTTCAAAACTATCTTATGTTTTGGATTCAACTTCTTTACAAATCATATGTTTTCATGTTTTGTTTTATCATTAGTAAACCTTTAGTAACATGTTAATCTATGATTTGTTGTATCCTTAGCATGTTCTATATTTTGAATAGATCTATTGTTTTGGATACATCACCATTGATTCATCAAAGTAGTACTTTATCTTTGGTAAATCTAAGTAGATCATGTTAATGAAATATGTAACATGATTCATATACTTTGTTGAATCATTGGTTGTTGTGTTCCATCATAAGAAAATCTCTTTCAAATGTATCTTATGTTTTGGATTCAACATCTTTACAAATCATATGTGTATTATTGTTTTAATGTTTCACAACTTGCCTTACTTTGATTGGTATATCATATTCAAGTTGTATTTATAATTACATATGATTTGTCCCCTAATTTCAATCAAATCTATTTTTATGTTTTGAGCTTCATTGTTGATTTGATTGACATCCCTATGCATCACATGTTTAGAGCTAATCCATTTCATACAACTTGTGTAACTTTGATATCATTAACAAGTTGTTACTTTTAACATGTGATTGCATTGTTTCCTCAATCTTAAATGTTTTATGAGCTAAAACTTTCAAAAGCCTTAGGCATACATTTATGAGCTTTCATTTTCAAAATGATTGAGGACCACACGCACTTCATATACTTTCATCTTTGCATCCATAGTGTGAGTGTGTATTAGAATTACACTTCCATATCCGCCTAATTAAGAGGCAATGTAATGAGCTTAATAGAATCTCCATCAAGTGTATGATAGACACTAAACTAGAGAGATAACCAACCTTGTGGTTGAAGAGGTTATTGCTTAGCCTATAAAAGCATATTGTATAGGTTGATGTTAAGCCTTGAAAAACATCATTGTAAAGGTTATTGCTTAGCCTTGAAAAGCATATTGTAAAGGTTATTGCTTAGCCTATTGAAAAGCATAAATAGTGAAAATCCGGTGGGGTGTTGGATCACAAACCGGTAGTGGATGTAGGCATTGAGGCCGAACCACTATAAATCCTTGTGTGATGGTGCTTGCTTTGTGGTGATTGTTTTCATTAAGCTTCCGCATTTTGTTTGATAATCATCACTTGTGACTAGTCTGTTTTAAAGAAGTTAAAATTGATTAAAATTGGTCATAATTGAAGCTCACCCTATTCACCCCCCCTCTAGAGTTCGGATCCCCATGGACTTACAAGGGGCTGGTCTTATAGCTTAGGGGAGGTGGCTTTTGACAGTATTAGCCTCTAAGTTAACATGCAATTAGGGTTAGGGTTAGGGGTAATCTGGACTTTGGGCTGGAATGTTCTAGAGAATGCATTTTTATCAAAACCCCCTATAGTTAGCTAAAATCTATACTAAGGACCTCCTAGCACTAATTAGCCTAAAATTAGCTAAAGACCCTACTAACCAAAAATACTAACTCAACTAAGCTAGTCTAACTATAACTTAGGAAAATCTAACTAATCACCTTGATTAACCTCTAATTAGCACAATTAACTAATAATTAGCACAATTAACTAATAATTAGTATAAATTAGTATTAATTAGCATATAAAATAGCAATTAGAGGGCCCACAAAGGGCGGGGCCTCACAATCTATGTGTCATGATGTATACGATTTGAAGTTCGGTGGAGGTGAGAAGATGGGCAGCTGTCCATTTTGATGACATGCATGTCATGCTCTTATGGGGCCCACTACCTATATCTATACGTCATGTTAATTGTGATTTGAAGTTTGATTGAGATTTGAAGCTGTTTGATTGAGAGTGGGAAGAACTGGCATATGTCGATTTAGATTTGGTTAAGTGGGCCCCATGGTGTGGAGAGAAAATTATAAGCGGATTCTTTCTTCCCAGGTCCATGCTAAGCCTGGGCCAAAGAAATAAAAATATATTTAAATTGAATATTTTCATTAAAAAATTATTGATGAAATAAATAAATATATATATATATATATATTATTTAGAAAAATGGCTTGGTTCGTCCTAATAGTAGCCACATTTAATGAGGTTGAATTACTAAAAATCAATATATGAACCTAAAGAAAATACAATGGCAAATGAAAATTTCTTTCAAAAGAAGAAAAAGCTATTTCAGTCTTCTTATTCATGGAAAACCAAAAAAAAATTAAAAAAAATCAATGATTACCGATGACATTTGGATTTTTTTTTTTATTAAATAGGTTGTCTTACTTGGTTTTGATGATGGGTTTGAGAGGACTATCCACCGTAAAGCTTGTTGGATTTTGCAGATGGAGAGGTTGAGGGGACCATGTAACAGTATTTTACGAGTGGTATTTTGAGAGGATTAAGGAACTCGTATATTGATGGGCTTATCTGATCACCTCTCATCTATGATGGATTAAAATTAGAGAGTGATGTGAGGATTAAGATAGGAAGGTAAAATAGGAAAGTTAGGAAAAGAGAGATTTGAGAAGAAGTTAGAAGGATTTTAGAAATGTAGTTATTGAAACATAATCTTAAGTTAACTCGAGGGATTTAGGGAGGAGATTTGGGAGGTGTAGTGGCCCCCCACATCAAAGCCAAAGCCGTATATATATATATATATATATATATATATATTTAAAGTAATTCTTTGAAAAGAGAACTCCCTACCTGCTGACATAGCACACCTCAAGCACCCCTCCCCTATTGCTTTATTATATATACCACAAATGTACCAGAGCAAAAACCTTTTTGCGGCTTCATATTGAGTTTCTCCATTATTTTGGCTTTATTTTTCCAAAAAGACGCACACAAAATAGAAGATAATAGTGGGTGTCCCTAGTTTCGTTCGGTAGGTTAGGGACACCAAACGTCTAGATAGCTAGTGAGTGCATGAGCTCGAGTTTTTTCTAGGAAAACAAAATGGGTTTTCATCTTTAATTTCTTTTTTTATATTTCTTGGTTTAAAGATCATCATCATCAAAATCTTGTCCCAATTTATGTTAATGGGTTCAACCGCATGAAGGCTAAATTCTTGAATAGGTAGCACTTTGTTAGATCTATTCTTACTACCTTCATTTGTGTCCTCTTTTGCTTACCCATTTTTTAGGGGGCATCAACTTGCATAGATAAGTTTTATTTTCTTTCCAAACATTATCCTTTGGTCCACGTTGGACCAAGTTCAATTGCACTTCATTTATCACATATTGATACTACCTTTAGATGTTCTTGATTGAATGTGCTCATTTCTAATTTTAGCATAAATCCATTTAACATTCTTATCTCTGCTATTCACATTTATTGCAAGTTGCTTCATGCCTCAAGTCGAGATAAAAGAGAAGATAAAATTTTTAAGCATGTCACCTCTGCCCTATTATAAGGTAGTAGATATATATTATATAAGGGTGGACCCCACAACTTAAGCATGCCACCTCTGTCCTTTTATAAGGGTGGTAGATATATATTATATAAGAGTGGGCCCCACAACTTGCATTTTATTGGGCATGTGTGTAGTGAAAAAAGTACTATATTTATATAAGGGTGGGCCCCACAACTTGCGTTTTATTGAGTATGTGTGTAGTGAAAAAACTACTACATATATAAGGGTGGGCCTCACAACTTGCATTTTATTGGGTATGTGTGTAGTGAAAAAAGTATAACATATTTCTCTCTTTTACAAGGGCAGATAGATTAGATAAAGCTAAGTGGGGCCCACAGCTTGCATTTTATTGGGCAGGTCTGTAGTAAAAAAAACTATATCAATTATATATAAGGGTGGGCCCCATAACTTGTATTTTATTGGGCATGTGTGAAGTGAAAAAAGTACATCATCTTTCTCTCTTTTATAAGAGTTATAAAATATAATATTATAATATAAGAGTAGCGATAGAGAAATATAAATTTCTTCTATATAAGGGTATAGATAAAGATAAAATTCCATATAAGGGTGGGCCCCACAATTTGCATTTGATTGGACATGTGTATAATTAAAAAAGTACATCATCTTTCCCTCTTTTATAAGAGTAGATAGATAGATAGATACTGACCAAATACAGCTACGACTGTAAGTGTGAGTGTACGACACGAGTAGGAGTGAGAAATCCGGAAATATTTCATAATGATGCAAATGACCTCATGTTAATTTTTCTTTATCACTCGACATTTTCAAGTTAAAATCAAAATTTTAAATAAAACTACAGAGAAATACCCTCCTATATATGCCCTTATTTATAGGTCTACCAAACCCTCTAATGTCAAATTAGAGCCTTCTTTTATAATTAGACTGGAGTTTCCCAAACGTCCCCAAAAAGATAGAAAACATGGAGAACTGCTCCTGCTAGGAAATAGTTGTTGATAGTATTAGCCAAAAAGATTAAAGAAATCGAATCTTTTCAAAATCGAATCTTTTCAAAATCTCATTAGAGAAAGTGAAGGATGCCTGGGACATGACATCTTGAAAATCCATAATTAATCGAGTCTGGAAGAATTAAAGACTCTTCCAAATAAGAAATGGGTTCTCAAAAGGGTTATTTTTTATGGGATTTTCAATACATATCCGATATAAAAAAATGCATGAATATGAAAAGTGCTTTGCAAGAAAATAAAATCAAACCTTGAATTTCTTATTTTTGAAAATTTCCAACACTTAGAAGAGAGCACATCAATTATAACCATTTAGATCTCTCATCCTACTTATTCACATATGTTGAGAATCCATTCGGTTTATCATTTCAAGAAAATCTCCGGCCCACATTTTCCTCCCATAGATTAGTATACCTGTAAGTTATAACCGAAAGAAGGGGCTATTAAAAGGGGAGCAATGTTCTCCCATAGGAAGACTGCATTTGAGAAATATGTAGTCCAGTTCATGGGGCCCACTTAAGATGCCCTCTTAAGGGTGGAGTACATGGAAAGGTCTCCTTGCAAATAAGGGCACAAAAAAGAACAAAAATAAATAAATAAATCAGCACAGTATGATTTGAAAGCCATAAACTTTAGTGATCTTTTAACCATAATTTTCTTTAAATTTATTTCAACGATGGATAAATGTTTGATATTAGTGAACCTCAACCTGGAATCAGATCATGAGGGGCACTGATCTAAGGTAGGTGCCAATGCTTCCATAAAGCTAGACTCCGTTTGCAGTAGCGTGTGGAAGAACATTTCTTTTCCCATTATAAGAGATATAAATATATAAAAGAAGAGGGGCTATTAGAACTTTGAAGTAAGAAAGTAAACTTTTTGTTGAAGAAACTACGGGTTTTTCGGTCATTCTTTTACCATATGGTTGGAACCTAACTAATGATGTAAATGGGGCCGGGCCGGGCTGGGCCGCCCAAGGCCAGCATGGCCCAGTATGAAAAACCCAAGTCGTGGGCTAACATGACATGTTGACTAGGTCGGCGGACATGACCTAGAGGATGACCCGTCCTGGTGCAGGGAGCCTTGGGTCGTCGCACGGCAGGACACGACAAAGGGACTCGGCCGTATTATGCTGGGCCAGGGTGCCTCGGTCGACGCATGGCCCGGAATAGTCCAACACTACATTTATATTAAAGAAATGCATTTTTTTAATATAAATAAGATATAAATCTTAAAATTATTAAAATTTTATTTTTAATTTATAAATTGATATCAATATTTATGTATTTATTTTAATAATTTCAAATTCATATCAATTTCATAATCCTATAAGTTCACAAAGTATCTTTCAATTTATATAAATATTTTTTAAAAAAAATCTAAAAGAGTTACGTGGGTTGGCCTGCTCAACGGGGCACGACCTAAGTCATTTGCATCAGTCATCGATGGGATTGATCGAACCAGAGCAGGAAGGTGCCCAAGTGTACGGATCAAAACGCGTGGGACATCTTTTTTGTTCTTTAGTGAAAGGTACCGTGGGACATTAATTGAGCGAACCACAGCAATGACAGCATGAAAGACGCGTGCGGGGTGGGGACTTCTTTCCTTTCTTTTTATTTTTTATTTTTTATGTTTTATTTTAGTAAAAGGTACCGTGGGACATCTTGTAAACGGATAAGAACAGGGGATCCCTGTTTGGACCAAACAGGGCCCTCCACATGGGAGGGCGGAGGAAAGAAAGTCTGACTTATTCTCTCCTCCGCCCCCCTTCCGCCCCCCATGTAGAGGGCCCTGTTTGGTCCAAACAGGGATCCCCAGGACCAAACAGGGGATCCGGTTCCCTTGTAAACAATGATTGAGCGAACCACAGCAGGAAAGAGCCAATAATGTTGTTCTTGTCAAAGACGCGTGGGGACTTCCTTTCTCTCTTTCCTTCCATTTTTTCATAGAGGGGTGCTACACACCCCGACTGGAGTGCCCCGACAGGCACCCCGGGGTGTCTGTCGGGGCACCTCAGTCGGGGTGTTTAGAAATTTTCTTTTTCATAATACCATCCACTTACTTACTTGCAAGTGCGCCATGCCAATCGGATAAAAGCTTAATGTTGAGCAGTCCACTACTAAGACCGTTATTAAATTAGACAAAAATATAGAGTTCAAAATCAATGTTAAATGTTACATCAAGCCTGTCTCTCTAATGACCTTATGTTTGGGAAGGGGGAAGGGGAAATTTGAGGAGAACGGGAGAGGAAGAAAAATTAATTTTACCTCTTCTTACGTGGATAGTCAAAAAATAAGGAAAAGAGGAGTGAAAAAGTATGGTTTTGTTTGTTTGTGAGATGAGAGAAAATTATCAATTTATCCTTATTTTGTGAAAAAATGAAAAGGGCAATTTAGTAAAATAACAAAAATTCTCCTCTTTCCCTCATACTTTTCCCCCATTTTGTAAGAGAAAGTTTTAAGGTGAGCCCCACACGAATTTTACTCCCACTTTCCCTCCCCCATTCCCAAACACCCTCAAATTTTCACTTTCCCTCCATTTTCCCCTCTGTTTTTTTTTTCCTTTCCCTCATTTTACCCTCTTCCCAAACCGAGGATAAAACTTTTTGGGGAGAATTTGGTCTGCCGAAAATTTACAGACATCACGTCATGGTCGGTACTTGAGCACAAATGCGTTAAACTTCAGGACTATTTCTTTGCTAATATTTCTTATAAGAATTTGAAATGTTGGGATTTGTTTTTTTTATGTTTGTAAATGTCTTATTTCTATGTAATTATCTCAAAATCCAAACCACCTAAATGGTCTCAATTTTGAAATTCCAACCTCTTTATTTTTTGATAAAATTATTAAATAACAAATGCGAAACGGATTCAAGAATTGCAATATGCTGGAGCATTTACAAATTTTGTAGACAGGAATTCTCCAGTAAAGAAATAGGTCCTCAATTACAAGAGTCTATTTACATATCTTAAAAACGTTAGGGGTATATACAAAAATCTCTATTGCGATGCAAGAATCTTCTCTCTTATTATAAGCTGGTCAATCTCAGCCCAGTAGCTTCCGAGCAATCACCGTGTCCTACTGCTCATTACCATCGTCACTAAAGACTCATCTCTCTTATCTTCTTCTGTCTTCCGTTTTCCAACTGCAACCGAGCATCAGGTAACGTGATTTGCCATATCTGGTCAATCTCAACCGTCTAGCTCCATCTTACCAATCTCAGTCATGTCCTTGCAGAACCCATCGCACAAGAAGAAATCATCGACCCTCAGTAAAATCTCACCTGTTTAGCTTCTTCAATCTTCCACTTTCCAACTGCTGAGCATCAGCCATCAGGTAATGTAATATATCTCAGATCTGGATACCCATTTTTTCATTATTTTATTATATGAGCACTTCTTTTTTTTTCCCCCTTCTCACGTTGTGAGAGCTCGTACTTTTTCAAGATTAAGGTTTTGGTAGTGTTTTTTTTTCTTTGTATAATTGTGTTTTCTTGTTTTCTTTCCTTCAATGTTATCCATGATGCTTTACCAAAAAAAGTTATCCATGATGACCTTGATTTTAACAGAACTCCAAGATCTTGTACTACGCCGAACAAGTCACTCAAAAACAAGTAGAAGATTAATAGATCTCTGACCGATAATCTCTCTAAATCCACTGACAAAGATCGTTAATTATTGCGATAAAGTTCATGAAGGAAAGATGCAACTTTTATCCAAAATATGAGATAATATCCAAGCTCACACTGGCCTCAGCCTAACCCGACCCGACCCTAGTCATATCGAAGCCTCCTTCAATGCCGTAATTTCTAAAGTTTAACATTGGAAAATATAAACTGTGGTAAGAATACCATGCCAACTCTATTTAGATGAAGGTGAATATTGTAATACATTTTGGTTAAAATTATTTTAATTTCAAACACAGTTTACTGAAACAGGTATAAGGTAAGAGTATTTTTGTCTTTTATAAATATGCTACTTGAATTTGACATAAAAAAGATAGGTTTGACCGTCCATTAAGGTGGTTGACCAATGTACTCAAGAGAGTCTAAATGATTGTATTACTTGTGTATAAAGATAATAAAGTCTATGGATCATTATTGTAATATTAAAAGGGTGAGCAGTTACATGCAGATTTTCCCATTTACCATTTGCTTTAGAGGGTCTCACGCACCCACACACACCCTATACACAACAATGAGCGACAGATTTTACTAAAAAAAATATTTATAGTTGCTTCTAGAAATAATTGTAGCTAGTTACGTGGATTTTATAAATATAAATATGGAGTAGAAGAGCCACTTAGATTAGTAGTGCTTTAGTCACATATATTCAAAGAGCAACATCACTCGTTTGAGTTGCAAGAGAGCCAGCATGACACTTTGTCAGTTTGAAATTCAAACTCTTTTATGTGTGTTTGTGAGTATTACATTATCTGCATGGTATTTGTTCGTGAGTGATGTTATTTATACTATAGTTCATCTTTTCCTAATTGTCTTTCAATTTCTTAACAGACATGGAGAACATTGGATCACTTATAGATATTGGGAATCTCGCGTCGAGTCTTATTGGTCATCAAATTGATTACATTACAAATCCCGAAAAGAAAATGGAAGAATTGAACAACAATGCACGGTACTTATTTGCCCGGAGGGATGATGTGAAAGAAATAATTAGAGAATCACCAAATGTTGCAACAAGGGAGAGTAAATTGTGGCTTGAAGATATGAAAAAAGTAGAACTTGATGTGGAGTCCATTAAGGACGAGCATACAAGGTGTTCTAATGTCTTCTCGAGGCTGACATTGGGCAAACGTGTGAGAGCTATTGTCGAGGAAATCATCGATCTTAATAATAAACGACCAAAGTTGAAGGGAAAAGAGTTATCTAATGCACGGTTGGAGAGAGTTGAACAACAAATTGTAGAAATTAATTCATCAACCGACTCTGAGCCTAGATTGCAGAAGATATTGGGGCTTATTGAAGATGTTAGCATCCAAAAGATTGGAATTTGGGGGATGGGTGGCATTGGCAAGACACGAACTCTGAAGCTGTTGAACAATCGACTGGAAGAATCTCACATGTTTGACATCGTCATCTGGGTAACTGTTTCGAGCGAAGGAAGTCGAAGAAAGGTGCAAAATGATGTTGCAGAACGCTTGAAATGTACTGCAATAGATATGTCTGACGATCGACTAAAAACAAATATATATCACCATTTAAGGGGGAAGAAGTTCTTGCTGATTTTAGATGATATTTGGGAAAGAATTGATTTGTCTGATATTGGGATCCCAATTCCAAATCAAGAGAATGGATGTAAAGTCTTGTTGACCACTCGAGACTTTAGCTTATGTCAGCAGATGGAAACAGATGTGGAAATACAAATGGAGAAACTATCCGAAGAGGAGGCAAGGAGCCTCTTCAATGAAAAAGTTGGAGATGTTGCCAGGTCTCCTCGTATCGAACCAATTGCTAGAGATATCATTAAAAAGTGTGGTGGTTTGCCACTTGCCATCATTGTAGTTGGTTCATCATTGAGAAGGAAGAGTGATGTTGGTGTGTGGAGGAATACGCTAAGGGAATTGCAATTACCATGTACATCTCAAATTAAAGGCATGGAAAAGGAAGTGTTCTCTTGCTTGAGAATCAGTTATGATCGGTTACCAAATGATAGTGAAAGGAACTTGTTTTTGTACTGCTCATTGTACCCAGAAGACTGGAGAATATTGATAACTGAATTGGCAGAGCGTTGTTGGTTGGAGGGCTACATTCGAGGAGTTGATAGCATTGAAGATGCATGGGACAAAGGTCGCCACATGGTAATCAATCTTGTGGGTGCGTCATTGTTGGAGAGAGATGATAATGAAGAATATGTCATAATGCATGATATTATAAGGGAATTTGCATTGAAAGAAGCTTCAGGGTTCTTAGTAAAAACTGGTAAGCATGTAAAGCATCCACCAGAGGAGAACGAATGGCTGCAATCACAAAAGATATCATTAATGGGCTGTAGTTTGGGCTGGTTGTGGGAGAGGCCGAATTGTAGCACTTTGTCCACATTATTGTTGCAAGCTAATGATCAGCTAACAGTGATCCCCGATCCCTTCTTTGAATGTATGCATTCTTTATGTATTCTAGACTTGAGTCGGACAAAAATAAAGTCCTTGCCGTCTTCCTTGTGGAACTCGGTTAATCTCCGCGGTCTCTATTTGAATGATTGTTATCATTTAGAAGAACTTCCATCCCAAGTAGGAGCGCTCAAGCAACTAGAGGTGCTTTGTTTGGAAGGCACCACAAGAATTAAATATCTGCCTAGAGAGGTTGGGGAACTAACTCGTTTGAAACGTTTGATAGTGGGATTTCAATACCACAATTGTTCTCAAAATGATGAATGGAACATGAAGTTGAGAGTTCCAACTGGAATAATTCCAAAGCTTCCATATTTAAAAGAACTGAGCTTGTATGTCGGGCGTGGACAAATTTGTGTTGAAAAGGAACAGTGGGATGATGAAAGCATGGAAGTCGTGGTTGAAGAATTATGCAGGTTGGAACATCTTACTTTTCTCGATGCATACTTTCCAAAAGTGGAGTGTCTCGAGCATTTTCTACATCATAGCAAATCGGTGTGGTTTCGGAGATTCCGGTTTCGGGTTGGCACTGAGATAACAGATATATCGTGGTTAAGTCGAGGTCAAAAATGGGAAAGATATTTGGTATATAACAGTGGTTTTGGGATGTCACATGGCGCCGTCATTATGGAGACTCTTGCTCATTGTTCCAATTTTCTTCTACAGGATCACCGCACAGCAAGAAAGCTATCAGAGTTGGGGCTGGCAAACATGAATGAGTTGAAAGAATGTTGGATTATAGGCTGTGATAAAATGGAAACTCTCTTTGATGGAGATGAGCAACAGGAGACTTGTGCACTGCTACCCAACTTGGAGACGCTTCGGATTGGGAGTCTTCCAGAATTGAGGAGCTTATGCGATGGTCCATTGTTACCCGGAAGCCTCTCCAAACTAACACATTTAGAATTACATAAATGTAAAAACTTGAAGAGGGTTTTCCAATCGGGTATTATTCGACAATTCTGCCGTTTAGAAGAACTCAAGGTCGAAGATTGTTCGACAGTGGAAGAAATAATAGAAATTGAAGCGGAGGAGGACATGAACTCAATGTCTGTCGCAAGCCATACCTATAATGTAATAAGTTATAATAATGATAGACTCATCCTCCCTAATACGAAGAAAATTGTTCTCTGGGACCTTCCTGAATTGGTTAGCATTTGCCGAGGGTTTTCTAATTTCGAATGGCCATCACTAGAAACTATTTATATTTTTGGATGTCCCAAGTTGAAGAGTCTCTCCTTCCTCTCCAATGGCACCAATATTGTAGCACCTGCACTAAAGATTATTAAAGGAGAGAGTTCATGGTGGGAAGCATTGGAGAGGGAAGACAATGACATCAAGCAACGACTCCAACCTTTTTTTTCCCCTCGTTGATCAAGACGGAAACAAGCACACTGATCGAACAGGTAGATATCTCTTTATATTTCTTCAATTCTTTTACTTCTCTTTTCTTCTTCGTCTGCAATACTTCTTTTGAAATATGCACTGCGTGTTTTTTTTTCTTTTTTCATTAATGGGTTGCTTAAAAACTCAAATAAAAAGATGATGATCTCGCTTTGTTTAATGATATGCAAGTCCAAAAAAGGAATAGAGATTGAACATGACAGAACCCCCCACATCTTGGATAAGTTTGAATTCATCTTATATGCCCACAAAATGTTTGATGAAATGTCTCAACCAGTTAATGTTTATTGAAATGTGCTTGTCCCCATGACTGGGCTTTTTGTTACATCTCTGTTACAAGTTTAGAAATTATTGTTCTCACTACGGCTAAAGTTCTTGCTTGATCTTCTAACCCTTTTCTTTCTTTAAAAAAAAATGTTTCCTATTGTTTGTATGCTTGAAATCACATTCACATGTAATTTTTATGATAATAAATTTGCTCAAGAAGTTTGTCATGTTTTATATTGTTTTTTAAACATATCCCGTAAGAATGTAAGAAACCTGATTAATTTCTTTCTGTGTGCAAGTGTTTGTATAAATGAATGAAGGGGCCTATTTGGTTGGACTTTCGATTTGCATAGGCTATTTGCAAGATCATAAAAAGAGCTTGAGTGGACCAATTTACCAAAAAAAAAGACAGAGAAAAAAGAAAAGAATATCTGTTGAGATGATATTGAGTGGAAATATCTTCCCTATATTTCTAATCATAATCGAATCTTATCTTATCAATTTACGATCGGCTTTGAGTACTAGAT
The DNA here is from genome assembly GCA_038049695.1 of Cinnamomum chago. Classification (NCBI taxonomy): domain Eukaryota; kingdom Viridiplantae; phylum Streptophyta; class Magnoliopsida; order Laurales; family Lauraceae; genus Cinnamomum; species Cinnamomum chago. The sequence continues at coordinate 4,733,757 of CP142451.1, read as the reverse complement.
TTTTCTTGCAATGCGGTTGAATGTGTCTCTCTCATTTGTTATAGATAAAGGGTACCATTTATAGGATACTATGATTATCTAGACTGTGTTGTTGCTCATTCACATGGATAGAATTTGTATTTGTTTTAATTGTTTTATTTATAAAAATTGCATTGTGACATTCTGCATATCTTCTCTGGTTTGGACACATACAAAGCACATGGGAATATGAATAAGTTGTTGGTCTTGTATATGCAAGAGGAACTTTGTTACTTACCACCAGTGCTTGATCCCAGGTTCTTTTTCTGTTTTGTTTGGTTAGGAAAGTTGCATTTCTGTTGGTTATGGTGTGAGTTGTCAATGTTTGTGTTTGTGCAGGTATTAGTGAGTGAGTTGTTTGGCCTGTTGCCAAAATATTAGCTACTGCAGTTACTCGTGGTATGAAGAGTCGTGGGTTGTTGCTAACTTGTAGGAAGTGATGGATAGTATATTTAATGTCTATTTTTTTTTATAGATAATGCATTTGCTTTCCTTGTGTTACTCAAACTAAGGAGGTTAGCTACCCCCAAAGTAGCCACTGTCTCCCAAAATGGCAAAGAAGCAGCAGTCACGTAACAAAATTTATCTATGCCTTTACTCTTAAGTTGTTGGTTTTGTATGTGTTGAAGTTGATATCATACTTCCCTATTTATAAATTCTTGTTTTGTCCTGCACTTGCATTGTAATTTAACTTGCATTGTGCTTCCAAACAGGCCCTAAATCTACCAGGGGAAAATGTCTTTCCATATTAAGTTAGGATGTTTACTACTTTATTTAGTTTTGTCAAGTCTATATTGAGAAAGGAATGTTAGTATGAGTGACCATTCCAAAAAAAAAAAAAAAATGTTAGTATGAGTGTGGTCTTTTTCTAGTCTTTGAGAGATAATGGGATTTTATTAGAACTTCATTGAATCGGTCAAAATGATTAGTAGTTTCAGTTCTTTACTGCTTTATATTCTTTAACTGCAAGCACTTGCTTTCATATATCGACATTCTATCTTTTAGGTCATTTGAGAACTTATATGCTGGCTTCTTTTTTGCTCCTGTACTTTGTATATCACAGTTATTAGGAGTGATCATTCCTTTTCTTTTTATTGCAATGGATCTATCTACTCTCACTAATCTCATCTTATAACTTGAATGGTTAAATATATTCCGTGTTGTCTTCATCATTTTATGTTTGTCCATAATTTCATGAGCATGACCATTCAGTTGCAAGATGATATTTGAATACTTCTGGCCTACTATTCTCTGTCCTTATTTTTCATTTATTTTCTTACTCAGGAAAGTGGATGCTCCCATTCTGATTTGGTTTTGAGATGGTAAACATGCATGCAAGTTGGTTCTCAGTGGCAATAAATTTGATAGTGCTCAATGGGTGGGGCGAAAATCAGAAGCAAGGCCATTTATTTACTTGGATGGGATGCTAATGTTGGCAGCTGTTAAATCAAATATGACCTCACCTAGGTAAGGTTTGGTAATTGGAGATGTTTAGGTTTTGTTCTTGGCGATTCTCCAATGGCTTGTGGAATTCACCTTACGTTTTGTAGAAACCTATCATGATACAATTTTGTAAAGTTTTGTCTATTTCACAATTCAATTCCTTGATACAGAATGGTTGCTTTACAAGTTCAGATTGGCATCCTAACATTCATACCAAATAGAATCAGCTTGTCCACAGTGATGTTCCATGGTTTATTATGGAATCCTATCAAGAATGCCGTCATCCCCCTGTTCGTTCTTACTTGACAAGCAAGTACTATTGAGTTTCTTATTATTCTTCATGGAAGATGTGGTAATGCTAAGAAACCTTTTGATTTTACTTTACAGGTTTGACAATGACGGTGTCAATATTTGTTCGAAAGATAATCCAGATTCATCCTTTCTTAAGATGGCTTGTTCAAGGTTAGAACTAATGAAGCCCAAAATTTGCTAAGAGAAAATAATGCTTATGAAACCAAGGTACATACTATTCTAATCAAATGGGCAAAAAATAAATAAATTCTGATGCATTCTATTCTAATCAGATGCACATGAAAAGGGATGAATCTAGAGGAATGGGAAAGTTCATGCTGTGTCAATATTACGACACCATAGAAGGTATATTCCGTTTCCCCATTTCAATCTATCCATTATGTCTACATAGCTCCTAAATTTCAATTGTATTCCATTAACTAGCAAAAATAGATCAAGGATTGAAATTGTGAAAGGACTTGTTTGTTGATTTTATGATAAGAACATGTTTGTAGTTTGTACCTTGTACAACTGATGGGGGTTCCAATGATGCATTGATGCAATGGTGTAAATGAGTAAAAGCACCTACTGGTGCAATGAACTTGACAGCAATCTGAATTTCCTCCCCTTTTTTCACCCTTTCTTATATGGCTGCGAATGTGATACTTGGGTCTAGGGACATTTATCTTGGACTATTCGACATTGAAATTGAAGCTGCGCAATATCGCACACAAGATATCTTAGGACCATGTGGGCAGTTGTGACGTTTGTGTCCATGTGGGTAGCTGTTATGTTTGTGGCCACAGCTTTCGTCTGTGTGACCATGGTAGAAGTCTTCTTGCACAAGATCTCACACTAGTTGTCACGATAATCAAATGGTCTTTCAACGTGCAAATCTGGATGGCAGGCAATCCCATTGGAAATGTATTCTTGTATTCACCGTCTTATCCATTTGTAAGAATATTTTGTGCACCAATTTGCCATACTGTCGTTGAATATGACTGATATATTCTAAAAGTTTAATTACAAACCAAGTACTGATTTCTACATAGGGAGATATTTCCCTAGTTGAAGGTATCAGTATCGCTAACTCGCGAGATTTGTTTCAATTAACATCCCATTATTTGTTTCCAGTTGTTTCCATATATTGGAGAACTGAAAAAATCTATTGAATGGTCAATCATAAGCTTTAAACACGCTCCATAGATGTAAAACAATATTTCATTGTTGAAGTGTCCAACATTTATGGTAAACATGACTATAACTGAACAAAGATTTATGGCAAAATTCATTACAATGAGTAGATATTGCCCCAAACCCATATTGATTCATATCTTCTATCAAGTCCAATTATATTATATGAAGCCGGCTGGATTCCAATTGCCAATTCCTTCCCAAATTGAGATTGATTTTGACTGTCTTATAATTTTTGATCTCTTGCTAATATCAGGCCCTACTAACTAATGGCCCATTAATCATACTAAGTAATGGCCTATTTAACATTTATTCTATGAGTGGAGATGACGGATTCAAATGCAACCCAGTACCGTAACTCCTTTCCTCTTCGTTTCCTCTTAGCCACGAACGTTACTCTTCTCATAGTTCTCATCCTCTTCATCCCTTGCATTTCATAAACGGCTTGAAGTCATTGATAAGATGCAAAACTCTCAGTAACTCTCTCCATCGATCTCTCCAAAAGTCACTGCGCTATTTCCCTTCTTTCTTTCTTCTTCACTGGTTTAGACACATACAAAGCACATGGGAACATGAATAAATTGGTCTTGTATATGCAAGAGGAAATTTTTTATGTGCCACCAGTGCTTGATCCCAATTCCCACATTTTATTTCTATTCTGTTTGGTTCGGAAAGTTGTGTTTCTGTTTGTTATGGAGTTATGGTGTGATTTGTCCGTGTTTGTGTTTGTGCAGTTATTAGTGGGTGAGTTGTTTGGCATGTTGCCAAAACATTGGCTACTGCGGTTACTGGCGGTTACTGGTGGTGTGAAGAGGCGATAGGTTATTGCTAGCTTGTAGGAAGTGATTGATGGTATATTAATGTCTGCTTTTTAATAGATAATGCATCTATGTTCCTTGTGTTGTTCAGACTGATTAAGGCCACAGTCTGCCAAAATTGCAAAGAAGCAGCAATCATGTAACAAAATTTATTGTTTGGCTTGCTGTAAAAATATTAGCTATTGCAGTTGCTGGTGGTGTGGAGAGTAGTGGGTTGTTGCTGACTTATAGTAAGTGATGGATGGTGTATTTAATGTCTTTTTTTTATGAATCTCTTTTCCTTGTGTAATTCAAACTAATTAAGGCCATTGTCTGCCAAAATTGCAAAGAAGAAGCAGTCATGTAACGAAATTTATGTATCTGCAATCAAGAAGTTTATGCCTTTACTTCAAGCTGTTGGTTTTGTATGTATTGATGTTGATTTCGTACTTCCAAACATGTTTATAGATTCTTGTTTTTCTTGCACTTGCATTGCAATTTATAACCTACATTTTGCTTCCAAACAGGCCCTTGTCTCCAAAGGAAAAATAGTCTTTTCATATTTAGCTAGGATGTTTACTGCTTTATTTAGTTTTGTCAAGACTATATTAAGAAAGGAATGTTACTGTAGTATGAATGACCATTCAAAAAAAAATGTCAGTATGAGTGCGGGCCTTTTCTAGTTTTTGAGAGAGTGGAATTCTATTAGAACTTCATTGAATCAAAGGTCATAATGGTCAGTAGTTTCACTTCTTTACTTCTTTATATTCTGTAACGGCAAGCACATCTTTGACATTTGGACATTTTGTCTTTTAGATCATTTGAGAACTTATTTCTTTTTAGCACATTTATTAGAAGTGATCATTACTTTTCTTGTTATTGCAGAGGCTCTACCTATTCTCACTAGTCTCATCTTATAAGTTGAATGGTTAAATATATTACGTGTTATCTTCATCATTTTATGTTTGTCTATAATTTCATGAGCATGACCATCCAGTTGCAAGATGATATTTATTTTCTTACTCAGGACAGTGGATGAACCCATTCTGATTGGGTTTTCAGATGGTAAAAATGCATAGAGGTTGGTTCTTAATGGCAGTAATTTAATAGAACTCCATTTGTTTATTTGGATGGGATGCTAATTTTGGTAAGTGCCAAATCAAATATGACCTTACCTTGGTAAGGTATGGTAATTGGAGATGTGTAGGTTTTGTTTTTGGCGATTCTCCAATGGCTTGTGGAATCTAGATTACGTTTTGTAGAAACCTATCATGATACAATTTTGTAAAATTCTATCTATTGCACAATTCAATTCCTTGATACAGAATGGTTGTTTTATAGGTTCAGATTAGCATCCTAAAATTCGTACCAGACATAATCACCTTGTCCACAACGATGCTCCATGGTTTATTATGGAATCCTATGAAGAATGCCATCATCCCCCATGTTTGTTCTTCCTTGACAAGCAAGAACTATTGAATTTCTTATTATTCTTCCTGGAAGATGTGGGGATACTGAAAAACTTTTGATTTTACTTTGCAGATTTGACAATGATAGTGCCGATATTTGTCTGAAAAGATATCTGGATCCATCCATTCTTAAGATGACATGTTCAAGGTCAGAACTAATGAAGCCCAAAATTTGCGGAGAGAAAAACAATGCTCCCGAAAGCAAGGTAAATTCTATTATTATCAAATAGACAGAAAAAAGAAAAGGTCTAATGTATTCCATTCTTAATCAGATGCACAGGAAAAAGGGATGAATCCAGAGGAGTGGAGAAGTTCATGCTGTGTCACTATTATTGCACCATAGAAGGTATATTCTTCGACAACATCACCATCACCACCATAATAAGAGCTTTGTCTCAACTACATTGAGGTCGGGTACATGAAAATTCGGGTTCCCCATTCCAATCTATCCATTATTTCTACATAGCTCCTAAATTTAAATGTATTCCATTAACTAACAAAAATAGATGGAGGATTGAAATTGTGAACGGACTTGTTTGTTGATTTTATGATAAGAACATGTGTGTAGCTTGTACCTTGTACAAATGATGGGGGTCCGAAGATGCATTGATGCAATGGTGTAAATAAGTAATAGCACCTACTGGTGCAATGAACTTGATAGTAAACTGAATTTCCTCATGAACCCTTTTTCACCCTTAAGTACATTCTATTCTAATGAAATGGATAGAAGAAAAAAAATGTCTCATGCATTCTATTCTAAACAAATGGACAGGAAAAAAGGATGAATTCAAAGGAGTGGAGAAGTTCATGTTGTGTAAATATTACTGCACCATAGAAGGTATATTCTTCTACATCATCATCATCACCATCATTAAATCTTTGTCCCAACTACGTTGGGGACAGGTAGATGAATTATATTTCACCATTTCAATCTATTTTTATGATAAGAACATGTTTGTAGTTTGTACCTTATACAACTGATGGGGGCCCCATGATGCATTGATGCAATGGTGTAAATGAGTAAAAGCACCTACTGTCTTGGGACCATGTGATGTGGGTAGTTGTGACGTTTGTGTCCATGTGGATAGTTGTGACGTCTATGACCATATCTTTCGTCTTTGGGTCCATTCTAAAAGTTATCTCGCATAAGATCTCACACAAGCTCTCATGGTGTATAGCGTCTTTTTTTTTCTGTTTATTTATTTTTTAATCAAATGGTCCTTCAATGTGCAAATCTGGATGGCAGGCATTCCCCTTGGCAATGTTTTCTTGTATTCACCAGCTTATCCAGTTGTATGAATATTTTGTACACAAATTTGCCATATTATTGTTGAAAATTTCACCAAATAAGATGGTCTACGTTGCATTTGTTGGATACAAAACTTTCAAATTTAAGTTATAATTGATATGATACTTTTCGTTGAAGATATTCTCTTTGTTTGTTGAATAGTTTGATGAAAAGGAATTGACTATGCACTTTTTAGACGACATGAGATGTGTTGTCACTGATATCTCTTATCCTGAAGTTAATCACTTGGGTGTTTGAGAGAACATGTTGCATCTAAATTGTTAAAAACAGCTAACAAATTATATACAATGCGGCCTCACCTTTCCAGAACCAAACCATTGGATTGAATCTCCCTTTGCCTCAAACATGATATTAATTAAAGTATCAATTTGGTCATGGTCAAAACTTGTAGTACTTGGGGCAATACAAAATCTGTTTCGACATCCTTCTAAACCTGCATGTAAGAAAAAGACTAGGATTGCTCAGCTCAATCCTTCAGCACACAATTGTCTGCTTGTTAAGACTAAGAGAAGAACAATATAGAATTGCATTCGCATGTGATATATAAACAACTAGTACGGCAGTAGAGTATTTTTAATAATTAGAAAATTTTCTTTGAATGTTTACAAAATTGTAAAATTTTCAATTTTAAATAAAAGTGATCAATGATTAAGAAACCTTGATTTTCTTAATAAGAATTATCAACTATGATATTTAATCACACATTTTGGGGGAAAAAAACTCACTAATCCAACGGTAATTTATTTTAGGAGCCATCGACCTACCTAAGCGGGCTCATTTCTTGAACAGTTTAGATCTTCGAAGGCTTTAAATGCAGGAATTTGATTTGCACCTAAGGCAGGTTCACCTTAACCAACCATTCTCATTTTTGGCCTTGCAGCCCTTGTTTCACAGATATGTATTGCGTCTTTCATAGGGGCTATCCCATGAATGCTTCAGACCAGTTAAATCGAGTAATAATATCAAACACAACCTGGGAAACATTGGGAGCTATTTACGTTAAGACCTAATTTAACTAGCTCTTTTTAGACTAGTTTATAGTTTGAAATTGGACCCTTAGAGTTTCAAGTGGGGCCCACCTTTTGATCATCCAAATCGTTGTTGATATACCTCTAACACCCATGGAATTTACTTTTATATAAATATTAGAAGTCAATTTCAATAAGCCGACTGCTAGATTAATCACTGTGTTTTACCCACTTGTTCGTTCAAGATGGAAGTAGCCAATGGAACAATAGTTTATATGATGTCCTCATCACATTGGGTGTAAGATGTGTATCTCAACTGTTAACTAATGGAAAGGTGGTCCAGGATTGGGTCCAGTTGGGTCTAGAATCTGTATACCCAATTGTACAATATATAATACTTGCCGCTTTTGGGATGGGTGATGGCGATACTTGACTGATCTGAACCTGACTCAGCCCAACTAATTGCATTATGAGATGCCAACCCCAGTGAATACCACCCCTAGTCCTCAACCTGGCCTGACTCGTCACCACTCATACATGGAACTGCCTGGCCTCACCCTGTGATAAATCTCAGCCACTCAAAAAGCCAATCCAACTGAGAGACCAATGGACTTTTCATGCAAATTTCGCCATTGAAACTTATTAGGCTATGATTTAAAAGCCTTGAGGCCCCTTCAAACTATGGGTGGCAAAACCTGATCACTCGACCTAAAAACCAAGTTGTGTTTGGGGCAACCTGCATAAACTAAATAACCCATTTAAACAGTTAGATTAGGGTTGACCCGCATTTCTAAAGCCACTTCAATGGTTTGGTGATTTATTATTTTTGATTCCTAGAATAGTTTATATTTAGTGGCATGAGCTGAACTTGCATTGAGCTTTTCTGGCTTTTAATGCAACTGAATTTTTAACCTTATTGAAATGGATTAGACTTGGATTAAACATCTAGAGGTTCGATCAGTGTCAAGTGGGTTAAATGGGTTAACCCACATGGATGGAGTTTGTACAGGTCCGATCGGGCGGGCCCTCATTGAGTGCAGTTTGGGATTACCTAACCTATTTCTAAAATAGGGGGGCAACTAGTTGGGTCTCAAGTCTCCACCAATAGAAACCTATGGTCAACCGGACCCATTTTTACCCAACCCTGGTGAAAAGTGTACTTCCCAGATTAAATGGTTAGCATTGTCAAAAGGAGATCTTTCAAACACTAGCCCACCTTGATTGTTATGCTTTCTAGTGGGCATCGTAGACCAAGTAATTCAATGATGAAGGATGACCTGCACATTCTTGAAAATTACTCTTATATCACCAATAATAGCATGGTCCACCATCCATTTTGCCAGCCATTTGATGAATGCATTTTATTCTCTCTTGATTTAGTCTCTTTTCTATTTGACCATTATTTTCATGTCTATTTAATTGTGCCTTCACTTAAATTCAGCAAATCATGAAAATTTAGATATTGGGTATCCATTTTAAACCATTAAGATTAGGTTGTTGGGGCCAACACAGTCATCGTGTTGGCACCTCGGTACAAACTACAACACATATCCCCAAGATCAATCATTTGCTCTTTAGATTGACAGTATCACTCCTAGCCTAAAGTCCAACTTAGCAAAATAAATAAATAAAATAAACTTAAATGGGGAGGTTAATCCTGTTAAGGCCCATACTTAGATCCAGTCCAGCATGATTATCTTGCGTGCTGTGAGTTGGTCAAAGATTACACAGTTGTACATATTATCTTATTTAGATTGGTTTCCTAACTTAGAACATAATTGATGTAATTAGATTGATTTCCTAACTTAGAGCCTTGATTAAGGCATGTAATACTCTATATATTGAGGCTCGTTCTCCAAAGGAAGACAAGCAATTGTAATACAAGTTCATAGCTTTATGCTATTTCAACTTCCAATCGTGAGTTGTCTTGAGTTTGTCATGGTATCAGAGCAGGTTTCAAGAATTCCTAGTTTCTTCTCTTCCAAAGCATCAAGGCAGTAGGATAGAGAGGAATAAAACTCTCCCTTGTGCAGAATAACAGATCCAAGCATCTGTTCAAGGATTCCAGTGTCATTCACACTCTGCGACAGTTCCATCATAGTGGTGGCCCACCTCTGATCATCACATCATCTTCAACAAACTTTACAGACATGGTCGCCTGGTCTTCCTAAGAATATTGGAGAATTTTTTCAGAATTTTTCAACACCTTCAGTTTCTATTCTCAGCACAATTTTTTATCAGCATATAGACTTCATCTCTTCACTGTTGTTAGATTCTTTTTTCAATCAAGAGTGAAGATAGAAAAATCTGATGTTACTTTGATCCGATTCACGGGAAAAAATTACCCCGCCTGGTCGTTTCAGTTCCAGATTTACCTTGAGGCTAAGGAGTTGTGGGGCTATATTTCTGGATCTGACCGTAAACCCACGGAAGATAAGAAGAAGATTTCCACCTGGCTTACTAAAGATGCAAAAATAAAAACATGGATACTGAGTTCCGTCGAACCACATCTGATAATGAACCTCAAACCTTACCCCACCTCTAAAGACATGTGGGGGATATCTGAAGCAAGTGTACCATCAAGATAACTCCGCGCGTCAATTTCATCTTGAATGCGCAATTGCTGAATATGCACAAGGGACATTGTCCATCCAAGACTACTATTCAGGATTCCGAACCTTATGGTCGGAATACGATAGCATTAAGTATGCAGATGTGGCTACCGACGTTTTGGTCGTCATTCGCGATCTTCAGGCCTCTAGTCAGCGGGATCAATTTTTGATGAAGGTACGGACTAAATATGAAAGTGTCCGCTCTGCCTTGATGAATTGGACACCTTTACCTTCATTGAATGTATGCTTGAATGAACTCCTCCGCGAAGAACAACGCATTGCAACCTCGGCCCATATGTCTCAAAAGACTGAGACCTATTCAGTTGCATTCTCGGCAACTAAGGCTTCTCCGCCTCCGTCTCGAGACTTGAGCAAAACACAATGTTACAGTTGTCAAAAATTCGAGCACATTGCTAATCAATGTAAAAAGAAGGTCTGCAGTTATTGTAAAAAATCGGGACATATCATCTCTGAATGTCGCCGCCGCCACAACGTCCATCATCACAGTATCAGTCTCCACAGTCTCAGGCTCCACAGTATTAGACTCTGCATGCTTATGTGGCTTCTTCGGTTATGGCTGCTCCTACATCTGCACCCTCACAGCCTAGGACCTCTTCCTCTCTCACTCCTGAATTAGTTCAGCAAATGATTGTCAATGCCCTATCTGCCTTTGGTCTCTCAGGTAACTCCCCCTCCTCTACTACTTGGTTCCTTGATTCTGGGGCTTCTAATCATATGACGTCTTCACACATCCCTCTATCCAATGTGACAAAATACAATGGGAATTTTCAAATACAAACTGCTAACGGAGGTAATGTTCCTATTACTGCTCTCGGAGATATCCCTGGTCCCCTCCCATTGAAAAATGTTTATCTTTGTCCCACTTTAACTTCCAACCTATTGTCAGTCGGGCAACTTGTTGAAAATAATTGTAACATCTCTTTCTCTTATTCTGGTTGTGTTGTGCAGGACCTGATGACCGGGAAGGAGATCGCGAGGGGGCCTAAGTGTGTGGTCGCTTGTTTCCGCTGGATTTTTCTAATATTTCTCAGTCTAGCTTTGCCAATGATATGTTTTGTTTTTCAGTTAGAGATAACTGTCAATTGTGGCATAAAAGACTCGGACATCCTAATTCCAAAACTTTGTCCCTTATGTTAAATTCTGGATTATTGAATAAATCTATTGGCTTATCTTCTTGTGTGACTTTTGATTGTGCTACTTGTAAAATGGGAAAGAGCAAAACTCTTCCTTTTCCTATTTCCACTTCACACAACACTCGGTGTTTTGATTTAGTTCATAGCGATGTATGGGGAATTGCTCCAGCTCTTTCTCATGCTCACTACAAGTATTTTGTGACTTTTATTGATGATTACAGTCGGTTCACATATGTTTACTTTTTGTATTCCAAATCTGATGTTTTCACTGTTTTTAAAAAAAAATTAGCTTATGTTGAGAATCAATTTTCCACCTGCATCAAAATCTTGCGATCTGATTCGGGTGGGGAATATGTGTCCTCAGATTTTCAAACCTTTTTGCACAACAAAGGCATTATTTCTCAGAGAACTTGTCCTTATACTCCACAGCATAATAGAGTCGCTGAAAGAAAAAATAGACATCTTCTTGATGTCACTCGTTCCCTTCTTCTTGAATCATCGGTTCCTACCCGTTTTTAGGTTGAGGCACTCACTGGCTACGGCAGCTCATCTTATAAATCATTTGCCTTCAACCTCTATTCAAAATCAGAGCTCATATTACCGATTGTACCAGACATCTCCATCTTATGATGATCTTCATGTTTTCGGCTCCATTTGCTTTATGCACTTGCCTCCTTCTGAGAGAAACAAACTAACCGCCCAATCAGGTTAATGTGTGTTTTTAGGTTATGCGCCCTTCCAGAAAGGGTTCCTTTGCTACGATCCTCACATTCGTCGCTTACGGACCTCTAGGAATGTCATTTTTTTTAACAGCAGTATTATTTTCAAAAACACCTTGAACCTTCTGATTCCTCCTCCTTGGTGTCTTTACCTAGTTTTTCTGACAACACATCGGTTGTTCGTTTTAATCCCAACTTTGTGTATCAACGACGGAACAGAGAAACGCCTCCCAGGGATCCCCCTCCTGATCCTCCTCCGGCATCCGGTCCACCTTCGGCACTTGGTTCATCTGGACATCCTTCATTGCGCCTGTCCACTCGCATCTCAGTACCCCCCGACCGCTATGGGTTCTCTCATACTTCCTTAATGGCCACTTTGTCCTCTTCTTCCATCCCCCACTCCTATTCTCAGGCTGTGCAGGACGAATGTTGGAACAAAGCTATGCAAGAAGAATTGGATGCTTTAGAGAAAAATCATACGTGGGATATTGTCCCCTCTCCTGTGGGGGTCAGACCTATTGGCTGCAAGTGTATTTTTTTCTCTCAAGTTAAAATCAGATGGCACTCTTGATCGATATAAAGTGCGCCTTGTTGCTCTCGGAAATCGACAGGAATATGGCATTGATTATGATGAAACTTTTGCTCATGTCGCCAAGATGACCACCGTACGCATCATCCTTGCTGTTGCTGCCTCTCAGTCCTGGCCTCTCTATCAAATGGATGTCAAAAACGTGTTTCTTCATGGTGATCTCAAAGAAGACGTTTATATGCGTCTGCCTCCTGGGTCCTCATCTGGGAAGGGTATGGTTGCTAAGCTCCGTCGCTCCCTCTATAGTCTGAAGCAAGCTCCTCGAGCATGGTTTGAGAAATTTCAAGATGCCCCTCTCCGCTTGGATTTTCATCCTAGCCAGTATGATCCTTCCATGTTCTTACATCATGCTCCGTCCGGAATTACTGTGCTACTAGTTTATGTTGATGACATTGTCATTACTGGTCCTAATTCACAAATGATTCAGGAACTCCACGCTTCTCTTCGTCAGACATTTCATATGAAGGATCTCGGCCCTTTACACTATTTCCTCAGTCTTGAAGTTCATCAATTGCCTAAAGGTATAGTTCTCAATCAGCACAAATATACGGTTGACCTCATTGACTTGGCTGGGCTTACTTCTTCTGCTCCAGTAGATACGCCGGTCGAACTGAATGTCAAACTCAGTAGAGAGGAGGGTGACCTTCTTCCAGATCCTACCGTATTTCGCCGGTTAGTGGGTAGCTTGATCTACCTCACGATCACCCGTCCTGATATCTCATTTGCAGTTAACCTAATGAGTCAGTTCATGACTGCTCCTCGTCATCTTCATCTGGCTGCTGTTCGTCGCATCATTCGGTACCTTATTCGCACACCAACTCGCGGGTTGTTTTTTCCATCAAACAATCCTCTTTCTCTCATAGCTTATTCAGATGCTGATTGGACTGGTTGTCCGGGTACCCGCAGATCAACTACAGGATGGTGCATGTTTTTGGGTAATAGTTTGATTTTCTGGAAATGCAAGAAACATGACAAAGTTTCCAAATCTTCTACCGAGGCTGAGTACCGAGCTATGTCTGCTGCATGCTCCGAAATCCTTTGGCTTCGAGGTCTGCTTTCTGACATTCGATTTCCCACAAAAGGCGCTACCCCTCTCTATGCAGATAATACAAGTGCAATTCGGATTATTGAAAATCCGATTTTTCATGAACGCACTAAACACATCGAGGTTGATTGTCACTTTATCCGTAATGAACTTAAACGTGATGTCATCAGCCTACCGCATGTCTCCATTGAACTTCAAATTGCTGATATTCTCACAAAAGGTCTTCCACGACCACGCCATCAGTTCTTGGTTGACAAATTGATGCTTGTTGATTCTTCCGCATCAATTTGAGGGGGAGTGTTAAACAGGCCCCAGGCCCATACTTAGATCCAGTCAAGCATGATTATCTTGGGTGCTGTGAGTTGGTCAAAGATTACACAGTTGTACATATTATCTTATTTAGATTGGTTTCCTAACTTAGAACATAATTGATGTAATTAGATTGATTTCCTAACTTAGAGCCTTGATTAAGGCATGTAATACTCTATATATTGAGGCTCGTTTTCCAAAGGAAGACGAGGAATTGTAATACAAGTTCATAGCTTTATGCTATTTCAACTTCCAATCGTGAGTTGTCTTGAGTTCGTCAAATCCGGCCCTTTTTGTGGTGGGTCACGGAAAAATGATCCATGACCAACCCTCATTTTATGAGGGTCGGGTTGGACGGGCAAATTTCAATCGACCTAGCAAGTGGGGTCAAGTTTTGTCACCTCTATAGTCATTAAGTGGGCTCCAGCATGGGTTCAACATATCCCACTGGATGGGAATTGAGAGCACACCAATTTTTGAAAATGTAACCAAATATCCCACATGAAGCAAAATAGAATAGATGAACGCTCGCTGGAGTAACAAGTACGCCGTGGACCTCTAAAGTGGTGGGATAAATATAATTCAATTGATGAATGGATCCAAATCGATTGATAGGTTTATAAAGTAGGATAACTTAGCCAACGGTCCCAGAGCATGGTCCTCTAAGGCATTCGGTCCAACAACTTTTTCTCTAATGTCTATAGTCCAGACAACTGGAGATATTTTGGTGAGAGGTCCCTAATACGCCACGTAATATATTTTCATTATTAATTTGCCCCTTTCAACCCTCATTCCAAAGCCAAGTTCTCTCTTATTCTCTGTTGTCCCGGAGAACTCCTTCCGTCTTCTTCTCTCTCATTTTCCATTTTTCGTTCCTTTCCATGGTTATGGAGTATCGTTGCAGAGCACCTTCCGTTGCCACCATGACTTCCGATTCTCTCTCTTTCATTTCTTCAAAGATAGAAGTGGTTTTACTTTCTCTTACTCTTTCATCTGAAGTCTCTTCCAAATCTCTCTCTACAACTGAATTGAAAGAGAGCAGATTGCTCTTTTGCTTGTTTTCCCTCTCTCTCTTTTCTCGATTGAATCATGGTCATCAAGTGTTCTTGTTTTGGATTTTGATTTTTATTAGAATCTGATTTTCCGTATGCTGACTTTTGGTGTCGCCGAGCTTAGATAAATTTCCCATAAACTCTGATAAAGTAGACAAAAACTCAGATAAATTTTCCAAAACTCAGATAAGTTTATCTGAGTTTTGGCAAACTTATTTGAACTTCTGGCAAAACTCAGACAAATTTTACGAGAGGACTGCCGTCGGTACGATAAAATATTGTGGACCTTAGGCTATAAAAGCAAATGATGAGAGACCTACCGCCAAAAGCCCTATAAAGTATGTCATATACAGTTATAAAAGGCTGGGGTATTTGAAGCAAGACAATGGAATTGTTAGAAGTTACCCATATGGGAATTTGTGGAGTTGCATATGGCGTGGGTTTGCTCCCCTTATTTAGCATTCGAAATCTGATCCAAATTTGTTTCCGTGCGTTTGTGTGGGTTTAACGGACACACATGGGAGGAACTGAGATATTTGTTAAAATAAAATCTTTTGGGGGCCATTGCTAAGAATGTCTTAAAATCTTAATTTATCAAAACGGAGTTTCTATAATTTCTTGGGGCCCATCGATGACACTAAGGACGAGGATTGATCCTTTGGGTCATCAAGAGTATCACTCATTATCAAATTTCCTCTGCTAACCAATCCTATTAAAATCCCAAGGCATTTAATACTTTTGACTGGTAGGCTAAACTTTGCCAAAATAGAAAAAGAAAAAAAAAAGAAAGAGTATCGGTTGATAAATAAGACTTTTTGTAACTATAAAATTGAGCCGTGGACTTTTCCCTCTTACCATAAAAGGGAAGAAAAAAAAATCAAATCTTGTGGCATACCTTAGATAAGTGGCCCATATTGTAGGGCCCGCTAGAATGAATTTCTATTGTTGGAGTGGGATAGATGGAAAAGTCCTCTCATGGATAAGGGTAGTTCAAAAAATCAGCCCCGTCAAATAACCCTAACCATTGGTTTAACACCCTAAAAAGTTTAACGCGCGCCTTTTAGCCATGGACTTCATTTAGATTTAATCCAAATGTGGCAAGTAGGGGTTCCATGAGCCTGAAATTGAGTTTGGTTGGAGTGTAAAAGGACCTATACTGATCAAGGGTGGCCCCAGGTGGCCCTCATGGAGCTGAACTGTATGTGCAGTCCACTCGCAGGAGGAAGTTGTCCTTTCTAGTGATCCTCCCATCTTTGCCTTTGCCTTTGAAGATGAAAAGGGTCACTCTTACCTTTAAGCCAATCAATCTCAACAACCGTCCAAGACCTACAATGACCTCTATCTATATGAGCAATCTCAGTGTCTGTGATGCTCTGGAGTCCCATATCGATTATTGAGAGGAAAGTTGCATGAGGCCTTTTGATGGGTTGAGGCCTATCAGAAATAAAACAATGGGGTCCGTGGGCTAAAGCGGACAATATCATGCATGCGTGTAGGGCAAGGAGGCCCCAAGAATATTTTGGTAATTATCTCAACCAAGGGTATTTTTTTAAAAAATTTCGAAAAAGGCGGCATTGGTCGTTCTGTGCCCATGAAATTTATGGATGATGAAACAACAATTCATGGGCCTAGACATGTTGGTTTGTGTGAGAAAAATCTACCAGATCCATATTTTGGAGTGTTTAAGTTGTCCGGGGCTTACATTTTGGACATTGTATATATATATATATATACATATATTTTTTATGCCAACAGGCCTATTCTCGGGGTGCTCAGCCTAATCTTGAACCGGCTTAGCCTAATCTCGATCCACTGGAGTTTTGTGTCTGTCTCAAATCTAGGGGTGCTCAGCCTAATCCCGAACCAGCTTAGCCTGCTTAGGTTCGGGCTTGGGCCTTAGGTTTTCATATTAAAGCTGGGCGTGAAGAGCATAAGGCCCAACCCGGATATAATTACTAAGAAGCTACTAATAGCGCTTGCACAAGGTATGATGAGAGGGGTTGCCACGTAATTCATACTAGTGTGAGAGGCCCGTGCCCACATGCCAAAAAAGGAAAAAAAAATTATATTTCAATACAAAAGTAATACCAGACCATATAAAAAAAACATAAAAGAATACAAAAAAAAATGGATAAGAAAGACTTGTAGAGGAAGCAAGATGAGGAAAGAAATAACGATAAGAAAAGATTTTGAGCTGATTAGCTGGGCCCACAATGATATAGTGTTCTAACCGAAGTTATAATAATAATAATAATTGAAAACACTTCTATATGCTTAAAAATATAGTATCTTGCTGATGATGATGAAAATAAATAATTAGAATGATTTTAGGCACAACAACGTGCATTAGAGGGTATGAGATGAAAGTAAGGGATAGTTGGCATGTAGAGTTAAATTAGGAGATAAGATTAGTTGAAAATCTAAATCCCTAAATAATAGGTTCCAGTTTGAATTAAAAATCTACTTAATTAGATTCGATAGGGAATTAAAGAGTAACTTAATCCAAAATAGAGAAATTCTAGGGATGGGGATGGATAATGTTGGAAAGGATTGAAGGATTGAGACTTTTAGGAAGGGATGAGATGGTAATGGTATGCGCCACATCTCACCGTGTTAGGTACATTGATATGACTACCAATACATATAAATTCAATACTGAATTCTTCTTAATCTTCTCCAAATTATCAAAACTCTTGAGATTCAAATCACCTAAAACTCCTAAAATCTTATAGATGACCGACCTGTTAGAGTATATAGGTGCCGCTCTATTTAAATGCTCATTTTCTTATATAATTTTGTTCATTGTGGGGTCAACCTATATGACATAGAACACTTGAATATTAAAAAAGATTAACATATGTTTCATGCATTGTGTGGGGCCTCCCTGTATGAAATTTATCCACCATAGAACCTACCTATTTAAGACTAAAAATAATGATCACCTTTTTTTTCTTTTTTATTTTGCTATAGGAGGGTTTCCAACCCTTTGGGTTGGACTAATTCCTCCGGGCCCAAAGGAAAGCCGGCGGAGTTCTCTGAAGCCCCACTGTAGTATTGCAGTTTCGAACCTACAACCTTTGAGTGCAAACTGTGGTCTTAAGCCAACTGAGCTACCTGTTGGAGTTGATGATGACCTCTTAATACATGATTACTCCCTCTCCCTCCTACGGGTATTTTTTTTTTTTTTTAGTTTTGGAAAGTCCCATCTCCTATGTTAATTATATTGATAAAAATACACAGTTTCCCCTTAAAACAGTTTTATAGGTTTCCTCTGTAAGTGCAGAAAATATTAACTCACAAGATTAGGAGGAGCCTTCGAGGACTTATCCAAATGACTGGAGAGTTGTTCGCCTCAGGGACCTGAAAGGGAAGAAAGAGCAGTCAAAGGACCCTGGCTGTGGGCAGTGCAGGGCTCTCCGATGCCTAAGTTAGTGCAGGAATGAAGGTCGGAGAAGAAGAGAGGCAGAGTAACGACTAGGAAATTGCATGCATGTATGCGCACCTGGTTTTGGGTGGTAAATCACCTTATATGAGAAAGTTCCTAGATGCTTGCGAGTGTGCCTAATGATTTGACTGTTAGGGTCTCATCAGCCCATAGAGTAATTAATGAGGATCCATCATAGCCCACATTGCATTAAATGAGGGTCCGATCAGCCCATACTGCATTAAATGCTAGTCACATTGGGCTTGATCTCGCCTCGATCTGTTGGCGGCTAAGGTCCCATTGGATCCTTTCTTGGGCCCTGTCCTGATATGGCTGCAGCCACTGGATGTGGCTCTGTCAGGGATTTGATGAGGATAGACGGCTGGGATGGTGTATCTGTCCTGTCAGCGGATGCTTGCATCCTGCTACGTGTCCTTATGTGAGACGTGGTTGTCAGTGCCTGTCTCGGATAGTAGCTCGTCACCTCGGCTGTAGCCGAGATGCATAACTTGTTTGACGAGGCGTGTGCCGAGATCGTGGCTATCAGTGATGGTCTCGGCAAGCGCAAGAGCGTTCGTGCCAAAACGCACCCAGCCGAAATGGAGTACAAGAGTTGGCATTTCTGCTGGCCTTAACATAACTTGCGCATTAAGAATTGCCCTCACAATTGCCCCCTAGCTTCCGACTTCTTGGGATCTCGGATTCCTTGGGGTCGGGAGCTATAATTACGAAAAACCGCTGGAAGTTTTCGCTCTGACGTCAGCAGTCGACATGTGGCGCTTATTCAACTTCTCCTCGCACGCCAAGGATTATTAATTGCAGTAAATGCCACGCTTGAATTATTGCAGGAGATGAACCGCTGATGACACTCGTCGTCATATGGTTAGCCACGCTTTCACGCAGGGTACGCGTGCAGTCTTTGAAGCGATGTTTTTTTAATTTCGGAAGATGCACCATTACTGGGCACTTCCCTCTTTATAAATGGATGCATTTTCACCTTCTTCCCTTTTCTTACTTTTCATTTTCGAAAGAACGCCTCCAAGAACCAGAGCCAAGACTCAGAGCAGAGACTCTGTTAACGCACAACACATTCACAGCCTTCGTTACTTTCTAGGTCTCCCGTATCAGTAAGTCCTTCGAGTTCTCGTTCCCATTATTTCCCTTCTGGTTCTTCTCCCCCTTCTCTACTTTTTCATTTATTAGCCATGGGGGTTTACAGCCATTGGTTAGATACTCCACAAGCCATAGAGGGACTTAGGTCGGCGTATGGGATACCGGAAGGCGTCTTCGTCCGGCGAGCAGACCCCGTTGACCATATAAGCCGGTCGTACTCCGACGGTTGGATGCCCATCCCGCTTATAGCGGTTATAGGGGGCGGGGGCGTTAGGCTCTCATTAGATCCACTGCTTAGGGCCTGCCTTAGCACTTGGAACCTTACCCCCTGCCAGCTGATGCCCAACGCCTACAAGATCATCATGGGCACAGCTGCACTCAATAGGCACCTCCACATCGACCTCGGCGTCCACTACATAGAGGACGTGTACGACATATGTAAGTCCAAGGAGGACACATATTACATCCGAGTCAAGCCGAAACGAAAGAGTTTTGTGACGGTGCTCAAAGACTCCAACAAGTACGTGGGGGACGACCTCTTGTTCGTCTCCGGCAACTGGGAGTTCGGCGCCGAAGAAGTTGGAGCGTACAACGTCCCTCGTCGCCCCGGGGTCGTTCCAAGTATGAGATCTTCTGGTTTTGATTTTGTCTCTGTCCTTTCTTTCATTTTCCCGAACTGACGCTTTTCCTGATCATGCAAACGCTCGACAGAGGAAAGCCGGACAGGTCGGCTGGAGAAAGAACGAGGCTTGACATCAGCGAGTCTCGAGGTGCATTGAGTTCTCCAACAGGGCGGCCTGGGCTCTTCTCGGTTACAAGCCTAAGTACTGAGGTTACTACAAGAGAGCCGAGGTCACCCAGTAGTCGCCAGAGAGAAGCCCGGAGAGAAGGGAGACCGAGACCGAGACCGAGGCAGGCACTTTTCGGATAGCTCCCGAGGTCTCTGCCAGCAGGGTTGCGTCCGGCGCCGAGGCCTCCACCTCCGAGGCGGAGTCGAGCGGGAGCCCTCTCATCAGACGACCTCGCCGCTCTTCTCCCAGCCCAACAACAGAAGAGATGCCGCCTCGCCGCCAGCCCGTTGTCAAAGATCTGAGCTCGTGGCATTCGGCGGCTCAAGGCAGACTCCGCTGGCCACTCCGGTGCCAGTCATCGACAAGGCTCCTTCGCCACCCCCAAATTCGGAAGGCCAACTACAAACCGGGGGGGGCACAGCAGAGGAAGAGGTCGGGCCTAGGAAGAGGCCCAGGATAGAGGCTGTGGTCGAGGACGCCTCGGAGACCACAGTGGTGCCACCCCCTGGGCCTGCCCCCTAGAGACCTTCTTTACAGATTGGTCCCGGGAGGCCTGTCTCGGTGGAGGACCAGGTCCCGGGAGGCCTGTCTCGGTGGAGGACCAGGTCCCGGGAATCCTTTGGTGATGGCAGCCCTCGCTGCCGCCTACTTGTTGCCCAGAGACATGGCCCGGCATAGGGACCGTGATAATGTGGCGCTGGCGATGGCGATGGCGTCGATGCAGGCGGGGCTTCTGGTAAGTGTTCGGAGCCCAAGTTCTTTGTGGATTTTGACTTCTATCATGGTTTTCTCACGATATTCTGTTTTCTTGCAGCTAGTGCAGAGGTCCCATGTATAGCTGGAGAGGGCCCGACAGGATGGCGCCGAGAGAGCCGAGGTGGAGGCACAAAGGAGGGCGCTGGAGGCCACAGTGGAGGAGATTGGGAGAAAGGCAGCCGAGCATGAATAGTCGATCCAAAGTCTCACTGCCGAGGTGGAGGCTGCGAAGGCCGAGATCGAAACATATAAAAAGAAGATGGCCGAGCAGACCGAGGAAGCCAAGGCTAGACTGGAGGCCGAGACCAAGGCAGCCTACGATGAGGGGGTAGCCGAAGCGACCACCTTGTACGAGGCGCATGTCTTGACAGTCCGAGACAAAGCATGGGAGCTTGGCTGACTCGCTGCGTTGGATAAGATGGGTGTCCCCGAGGACGACCCAAATTATCAGAATCCAGCTAAGTTCCCAAGCTCGGATCTGGAACCAAACTCTGCCCCCACTCCGACTGAAGCTGCTGCCGCGTCAACTGAAGTTCCTCTGGCTGAGGAAGTCAACACCGGCGCCACTGAATAAACTTTTGCTGTATATATATATATATATTTTGCTCTCAATTGTAATGTTCAATGTAATGAAACAATTGTAACATCAATGCAATTGAACTTTTGTCTCAAATTGTGAATTGTCTCTCTCTCTGTTGTGCCTTTGCATTTTCTTCTTGTGTTTTGTTTCTATTGCTTTTCACTTTTTGTACAAGTGTTTGAGTTCGGCTCGATATGATCCGAATTGGAGGCATGGCCGAGCTGGAACACCTTATGAAATAGGTAGTGACTTTCCGTTGTCACCTATGCTCAAGGTTCCACTGCTTCATCATGTAACGACTCTGATGCACAATAAGTTTTGTACCATAAACAGCACGATTGACATACCCGGGATTGATTTTGTGATACGCCTGCTTTTAGGGCACTAATGAGTGGAAGAATTCATATCAACCCGAGTTGTCTTTAGACGAAATGGATTTGTGCAAGTGGCAGTCTAGATGGCCAATATGGCTTCATGCCTGGGTGGAACATATTTCAACCCTAAGGCAATCTCATCAGTGGCCGTAATGGCTTCATGCCTGAGTGGAATATATTCCAACCCAAAGGCAATCTCGTCAGTGGCCATAATGGCTTCATGCCTGGGTGGTGTGGACCAACCCTAAGGCAATCTCATCAATGGCGCTCTCGCCGAACTGCTGGTAGTTGCAACCGAGTTCCATGACAACGAACTGAGCAATAGGAAAGACTTTTCATTGATCTTGAAAATTGAATACATATCAGAAATAGAACTTCTTGAGATGTGACGCGTTCCACAGCCGTGGTAGCTGTTGGCCCTCCACGTCTTCAAATCTATAGGTAGATTGTCCGGCAGTAGAAGTCACTTTGAATGGTCCATGCCAATTCGGCGCAGGTTGCCCTGATTGGGATCCCTATCGCCTGGGAGTGTCTTGATAAGAATGAAAAATGTTATATTTTTCTTCATTAATGTTTAGTCATTTTTACTCATTTGATGCCTAAATGTACTCATTATTCTTATATTTTGATTTAGGATGCAAATGGAGGTGTTAATTGCAAAACGAAGCTAATTGGGCGATTTTAGACAATTTTCACATCGCTTCGTAATCTATGCATAACTCTCTCATCTGAGCTCCAATTGAGATGATTCAAGATGCTATGGAACGCCAAGAAAAATATCTACAACTTTCATGCTTTGAGTTTTGAGAGATATCAGGTGCCTTAAGATCTGAGTTGCAAGAGAGGTGCTCGTACTTGATGCTAAATGGGTGAAAAATCAAGCAGAAGGGCATTATGGTAAATTTGAAGAAATCAGAAGTTCGTCGAAACATATCCAATATTGGGCTCATATTGTGCAGAACGAAAAATAGTGCAACTTTAATTCTTGGGTTGAGTCCAACAGAAGCCCGAATGAGAAGATATGGTCAAAAAGAAGATTTTTACTAAGTTAGAATTTACTTGATTAATTTATTAAATTCTATCTCCAATCCCAAGCCATTTCAATTTCTACCTCACGTCACTCTCCTTCCATGATTGGGATAGAGAGTTCCTAATTTTTCACTCTCTCTAAACCCCATCCAACGTTTACTCTCCATCAGGTGGGCCCACTTAACTATTTCTTCTCCTACCCTAACCAAACCCATCTCTATAAATTCCCATCCCAAACCATTCAGACGAACAAGTCTATGCACCAACGATTTCTCTCTCTTTCTCTTTCTTTTTCCATTCTTTTTCCAATTAATTTATTTTGCAAGTTAGCATGGCCCTGCGTGGCTAATTTTCTGTAATTGGTTGAAGAAGACTGAAGCCTCGGAATAAATACTGTGAGATCTAATTTATTTTCATTGTTCAATTTATGCTTTGAATATGAGTTGTTCTTCTATGCTTAATTTGTTATGATGATTGTTTCGTTTAATTGCTAGGATGCATACTAGTATATTTTTCGTTGCAATCTACCGCTAAATTAGAAATCAAATTCGTAATTGTTTGATCCCTCTAATTTGTGAAGCAACTGATATTTAATAATTTACTGCGTCAGTAATTGTTAGATATTAGGAAGAACACTTGGCTAAATTAAATGCAACCACGTGTGCTTGTGTTATTTGGATTCATCGATCTCTTTGATTTTAATGCTTTTACTAAATTAAAT